>CM062804.1:1581043468-1583795305 GCA_031772625.1 Pinus tabuliformis | reverse complement strand
AATGATACTTTCACGGGGGTTTTTCATAAAACGAGCACAAGGCCAACAGCAAAGGAAAGATCAGGACGAGTATGGGT
The DNA here is from genome assembly GCA_031772625.1 of Pinus tabuliformis. Lineage (NCBI taxonomy): Eukaryota > Viridiplantae > Streptophyta > Pinopsida > Pinales > Pinaceae > Pinus > Pinus tabuliformis. The sequence continues at coordinate 1,583,795,228 of CM062804.1, read as the reverse complement.
TAAATACAAGAGTTTTCTGACAATTGACGGTATAAGGTAGCATCAACTTCAGGAGAAGTACAAGATACTGAAAGTTTGACTCCAGACTGAAAGGGAGAAGGGGCTGGCTTACAGTCTTCCATGCGAAAATGACGAAGAATATCACAAGCATACTTTGACTGGGAAAGGAAAATACCCTCTTGGGATTACAAGACTTGAAGACCGAGAAATAGTGTAAATGTCCTAAGTCTGTCATTTCAAATTTCTTTTTAAGGCTGGACTTCACATGGTTTATAAGGTTGGGATCACTACCAGTAAGAATAAGATCATCAACATAAAGAAAAGGATGATAAGAGAGTTGCCCACTTTCTTGGTGTAGACAGTATTGTCAGAATGACACCTAGAAAAGCCAGATTCTAAAAGAAAAGTTATCCAGTTTGGCATACCAAGCCCGAGGAGCTTGCTTGAGGCCATAAAGGGATTTCTTAAGTCGACAAACAAGGCTGGAGTCTGTTTGTATGAAGCCAATGGGTTATTCCATATAGATTTCTTCCTGCAAGTCCCCATGCAAGAAGGCAGATTTAACATCCATCTGATGGACTTCCCATTTTAAAGAGGCAGCAAGGGAAAGAACAAGGCGGATAGAGTTCATTTTGGCAACAGGGGAGAAGGTTTCAGTGTAGTCAATGCCTTCAACCTGTGAAAAGCCCTTAGCAACGAGACGAGCTTTATGTTTATCAACTTTCCCATCTGGTCCATACTTGGTTCTGTAAACCCATTTACATCTAACAAGTTTGCGTCCCTTTGGTAGATGAACAAGATCCCATGTATCATTTGTCATTAATGAATGATATTCTTCATTCATAGCTGCTTCCCAATGTGGATGGCCTGAAGCTTCTGCAAAAGTGTCAGGATCATGATTTACTAGAGCTTGAGCCAGTAAAGAAGAGGCTCTTTCAAACTGAGAACGTGTACATCGCTGATCTGTAGGATCACCGGCAAGATCACCTGCTGCATCCCGAGTAGCACGGACCCATCTTAGAAGTTGAGGATCCTGAGAAGGTGGGGGAGGATTATCATCCTCGCTTTCATCATCTGAAGAAGAAAGGTTTTCAAAAGTAGAAGAGATAGGAAGAGGTGGCACATCCGTCGGACTAGGCTCGCAGGCCGATTTATTTTCATCAAATTTTACATCTCTTCTAATGATAACATTTTTGGACTTAAATGGAATAAGTCTATAACCTTTTACATCTTCAAAATATCCAACAAAAGTACATTTCTCACTCTTAGGTTCTAAAGCTTTATGCTTTTCATCTGGAATATGGGCCCATGCTTCACTTCCAAACACACGAAAGTGACTTACATCTGGTTTAATGGAACTCCAAGCTTCTTCTGGAGTGATATTCTCTAGAACCTTAGTAGGAGTGCGATTGATTATATAATTTGCACAATTAATTGCTTCGGCCCAAAAACTAAGACTGAGTCCTTTAGATTGCAACATACAATTAGCCATTTCCTTTAAAGTGCGATTTTTCCTTTCAGCTACACCATTTTGTTGTGGAGTGTATGGAACAGTATGTTGCATTTGAATTCCATTTTCGGTGCAAAAGTTGATGAATGTGTTTTTAACATATTCTCCACCATTATCAGTTCTTAGCTTAAGAATTTGATGTCCAGATTGTTTTTCAACAAAGGCTTTGAAGGCCAAAAAGGTGTTAAATACTTCGCTCTTGAGTTTTAAGAAGTATACCCAAGTGCGTCTGGAGAAATCATCAATGAAGGTTAAGAAGTACTTGCAGCCAGAGAATGAAGCAACAGGAAGAGGACCACATAAATCACTGTGCACAAGCTGTAAAGGGGCTGAGGCGTGCCAAGAGGCACGTTTGTCAAAACTGTCCCGATGATGTTTTCCGAGTACACATCCGGAACAAACACCATCTCTGCAAGATACCATAGGAAGACCTGTCACCATATTTTCTTTACATAGATGCTGAAGGGAGCGATAGTTTAAGTGACCAAATCGCTCATGCCAAAGTTTGCTCACTTCATCATTATGAGCAACAAATACTGAGGGAAGATTGGATGACCCAAAGTTGTGAAACTTATACAACCTTTTGGAATCATCAGCAAGACCAGTAGCTAGAATCTGTTTAGGATATTTTAGATCCTTGATTACAACATCATGAGGTGAAAATTCAACAATTTTACCTTCACCTTAGTGAGATATCTGATAGACAGATAGAAGGTTGCAGGATAAGGTTGGAACACATAATACATCATTAAACTGACCATTGTCTAGATGAACAGTTCCAGTCCCTACAACATTAAGAGATCTATCATCACCAATATATATATATTTGGTGTTACAATCATTTAAAGAAGAAAACATGGCTTGGTTTTTGGCCATGTGACAAGAGGCTCCAGAATCAATGAGCCACTCATGAGAATGAGAAGAAGAAGAAGATACATTTAATGCATAACCAGACTGAGATGATTGACAATGAGATGCAGAAAGTGCCATTCCAGAAGTTGAAGTTGAAGTAGGCTCCACATGGATGTTATGTTTCTTCATTGCGGCTTCCAAGGCTTCCATCTTCTTAAAGCATTTAGATTCTAAGTGGCCATCTCGATTACAAAAGTTACAATGTCTATCAGTCTTCTTCCATTTGTTTTTATTGGTCTTATCATTTTGCTGAAATGATCTTTCATTTTGAGGATGAGATGGTTTAGGACCATTCTTTTGAGGATATGACTTCTTAGGATTCTTTGAATTTTGTTGCTGCTGGGCGGCTAACGCTTTCGTGGAAGAGTTTCCAAGATTAAGAAGACCAAGGTGTAAGAGTTTTTCTTGTTCTCTTATTAAGGAATCACAAAAGGAGTCAAAGGAAGGGCCTTGTAGTCTTGTCCTTGACAAATGAAAGCTTCCCTTGTAGAATGGAAAGTGGAAACAAATACAGAGTAGGCTGGTCCCAACTTAGTAAGGATGGAATAAATAAGGTTACCATCTTCTTTCTTAACTTTAACACCTTCCAAGAGATATCTAAGGGTCTTGAATTTGGACAAGAAATCTTCAATGCAAGAAAAATTATTAGGATCCAAAGTAAGCAGCTCATTTTCAAGTTGATGGGCTCTAATTTCATTTTTAATCCCAAAAACTTTAGCAAGTTTTTCTAATGCTTCATGAGGAGTCTCAAGTCCTGCAATGTGGAATCTAAGATCAGGAGAAATAGACATCCCTATCAAACCACGTGCTTGATCTTGTCTATTTTCCCATTTTGCCGCCTTCTCTTCATCTTTTGGTTTCTTCTCTTGGTTGTGGCTATTCTGAAAAGACCTTTACTTCTAAGTAAATCTTCCATGTATTCTACCGATTGGAAGTAGTTAGTGCTGTCAAGAATGACTTGGCATGGACTTTCCATTTTAAAAAAAAACTGAAGCTGAAGATGCTGAAAGTAAGTGTCCAACGGATAGATCTCAAAAAATAGGCGGTTTTAAAAAAAAACGGCTCTGAAAAAGGCTTCCGGATGAAGAAGTTATGGCTTTTTTAAAAAAAATTGTTGACATTGCCGGCAAAGTGCGCGTGTGCGGAATTGCTGCGGGAATGAAAAAATCCCCCCACAAAATGGAGACTTGAACCCAAGACCTCTACTCTCTTAAAATAGCTTTGAACCAATTGATCTATACAAAAAATTTGAGAGAGAGAGAGAGAAAGAGAGAGGGGGGGGGCCTTGGTTTGCGTGTTGCCTTGAGAAAGCTCTTTTTCCCTACAAAACACAAAACACAAAACCCAACACGAATATGCAAAGAAAAACGAACCTTGCGGCTCGAAGTTAGCTTTAGCCAAAAAACTAGAAATTTTTAAAAAAAATCTCAAAGTTAGCTTTAGCCGAAAAACTAAATATTTTTCTCAATGTTTCTGATTTTCCGAGATCACACTAAGGTGCAGGGAAAAGAGCATACGCATGAGAAAAATCCTTCCTTTCTGTTTCTGATTTGCCCAGATCGCACAGAGTCGCAGGGCAAAGAGCATACGCAGAAATGAAAGGTATAGATCCGGTTAAAAAAAAAAGGCTAAATAAACTGAGACCGAAATAAGCAGAGAGAAAATAACAGTAAACTGCAAAAGAAACACTGTATACCTCCCGATCTGAAAAATGACGCAGCTAGGGCTACCGGAAACCTTTTCGCGTGAAACGAAAGGGGTTCCTCACTGGAACAAATGCTCTGAACGCAACAGAGCAGTCCTCTCAGCCCGAAAGCAGTCAGAAACAGTAGATCTAGGAAACGACAGCCGCATGCAGTTCTACCGGCTTCAGATTTGGATCACCAACGGACGCGGCCCTCAAATAGCTCTGATACCATGTAGGAATTTACAGGGTAAGTTCCACAGAAAGAATACCAAAAGGACACCGCTCACAACCAGATCTCAAATCAATACACCAGTATTTTTGACGTGGTTAAAACCCTCAGAGTGCAAGGAGAGAAACAGTCCACGGCCTGTCCCAACGTGGGTACTACAGGCAATTTATTAATCAAAGAATGAAAATTTACATAAGCTTCTCTCATGCACGGATTACCCGAACACTGACCCTCCATGCGCTTTAAATAGAACTCATGGACCAATCGGGTGTCAAGCCACGGATCAAGTGTCGGTAATACCGAGGTGAGAGTGAACCGTCGGATCACTACATATCGTGATCGTCGGATTGTAAGTTACAAAATGTACAACGGTAAAGAAACACACTTTACCTAACTCTAACCTAACTCTATACTAGACCAAGTTGAACTTAACTATATCCTATGTGTCGGAATATCCTAACAGTAGTTATAATAAGATAATTCAGCTTCCAACCAGTTGTTTATCCAATGTACCATCAGCCTCCTTTGAGCCATCATCAAAGTGAAGTTTCACATTATGTTACATTGGAACAAAAGTAGCTATGCACTGATCCATCCTAAACTTTTTAAGCACTTCATTGACATACTTACCCTAAGAAACAAAAGCTTGACAAACATCTCTCCAAACTTCAAGACCTAGACAGTAATGTAACTCACCAAGATATTTTATCTCAAATACTTGTGACATCTGCACCTTAATTCCATCAATTAGTTTAATTGAATTTTATGTAATTATTAAATCATCAACATACAAAGAAATTAGTACTACATGCCCCTTTGCATCAAACTTGGTATACATATTCACATCACTTTGGCTTCTCATAAAACCCTGTTGAAGAAAGAAAGAATCTATTTTCTCATACCAAGACCTAGGTGCCTACTTCAGCCCATACAAAGCTTTCTTTAATCTGCAAACTAAATGTTCCTGCGCCTTTTTCACAAACCCTTCTGGTTGTGTCAAATACACCTCCTCCTTTAAATCACCATTCATAAAATCATATTTTACATATAATTGTTGCAAATTCCAATGGTACTTTGTAGCTAATGTAATTAACAATCCAATAGTATTTAATTTAGCTACAAGTGCAAATGTTTTTGCATAATCAATACCCTCTTTTTGTGAGTACCTTTTTGCCACCAGTCTAGCTTTATACTTATCTATACTTCCATCTGCTTTAAACTTGGGTTTGTATAACCATTTACATCCTATGGGCTCTTTACCTTTAGGAAATTTAGTCAATTCCCAAGTTTTTCTTTTAATTATAGATTCATATTCTTCCTTCATTGTTTTTCTCTACTCTTCATGTTCATTAGCTTCATTAAAACTCATGGGTTTTATGATATTCAAAACACTACTCATCAGGGGATAGTATTTATACATTTTAGGTAGGTGAGTTTGTCAAGTAGATCTCCTTCATACTTCACTGTCTTCACCCCTATTCTCTGAATGTACTTCTCCACCTCTAGGTGAACTCTGACTGTTGGTGATGTCCATATCACTGACTTCTTCCTGAAGTTTTTAGTGCTCACTATTTTCTGCTTCTGCTTTATTATCTTCAACTGCAAGAAGTATGTACCACCTTTCATAGCTATTGTCCTTGTTACCTTCATCTGCCTTTTCATGGAAAATTACATCTCTACTCGCAAATACTTTGTGAGTAGATGGATCAAACATTTTATATGTTTTAAATTATGAAAAGTATCCTACAAAGATGAATTTGATACCTTTAGCATCAAGTTTCTTTCTGTTCTCCTCTGAAATATGTGCAGAAGGTTTACACCCAAATACCCTCAAATGATTAACTATTGGTTCAAAACCATACAAGGCATCGAATGGGGTCTTGAGATCAATATACCTTGTTGGTCTTTTATTCTTTAAATAAACAACAATACTAATGGCCTCTATCCAAAAAGAATTTGAGAGATTCTTACCTTTGAGCATACTCCGAGCACACTCCACCAAGTTCTATTTTTCCTTTCTACAACACAGTTTTGTTGTGGAGTGTAGCGTATTGTAAATTGCCACACTATTCCATGATCCTTGTTGTACTTGATGAAGTTCCCCAACCTGTATTCTCCCCCTTGATCTAAACGGAGGATCTTTATGAACTTCCATGTCTTATTCTTTACCATGTTTTTGAATTCTTTAAAATACTAAAAAACATCACTCTTTCTCCTAACGAAGTACACCCAAGTGTACCTTATGCAATCATCAATAAACAACAAAAAATAATAAGCACCTCCTAGGGATCTGATCTGCATGGGTCCAAAAACATTAGAATGCACAAGTTCTAATACATCTCTTCTTCTCCTATCAAAATTAGAGGGGAATTCATCTCTGTGAATTTTTCCTAATGCACAACCTTCACAAGTAGCATACTCATTCTTTAATATAGGGAATCCTTCAGCCATTATTTGTTTCTGCAAAAAAACAAATCATGATAATTGATATGACCATACCTCTGGTGCCAAAGGCATTTTGTTGACATAGTTGTTGAATTCAATGCTTGATGACTCTTGTTGGTGACTTCAAGCTTTTACAGGCCTCCAATCCTGACTCTTGAAGCAAATGGTTTGTAGTGATCCAACAAATCCTTTACTATGCAATGTGTTTTAAATAATTCAACCTTCATATTCTCATCTGTGGTTGTGGTCACAAATATCATATTTTTCTTGGTCCTAGGCTCATACATATCATTATGAATGTGCCTGACACTGCCATTTGGTAAAGTCACTAGAATATCTCCATATCCCGTGATCTGATGTGCATGGTCATCTCCAAGATAAATATTTCCTCCATTATTTATTTCCTTGAAGTTTTCATATTAATCCTTATTGCATGCCATGTGAATCGAGGCTCCAAAGTCCTCAAACCAAGCATTAACATCATCTATTTTAAAACGAGAAAAGCACTAGGACAAGCTGGAGCTCTCGGCGGCTACCTAGGGTTTGCTCGGCTCCCGGCCTGAGCCAGCGGCGGCGGGGCTACCTGCGGGGGGGGGGGTTCTGGACGACCTGTTCAGGCCGACCTTCCTTCTTACCTCCGCCCGTTTCCTGTGCGGGGGCTCGTGACTATCTGCTGAGGAACTCACGCTATTTTCTGCGACCAGTTTCTTCGGCGCGAACTTGACCTCGGGCTTCCCCTTTTCTCTCGCGCGGTTCTTCTTCCTTTCCGCGACTCGGGCTTTGGGCTAAACGGCGTCGGCGTCCTCTGGTGCATCGGCGGCCCTCTGCTCTTCGACAGTCCTTCTGCCTTGAGGTTCGTCCGGGGTTTCGGGCCTGCGTCTTGCTCTGCGCCGCATGTGGGGCCTTAGGTTTTTGGGCTTCTGAACTTCTTCTTGGGGGCGAGGTGGCTGCCCTTGCCGCCTCTGCCCCCGGATCTGACCCGCCTCAGCTCGTTCCGGGTCCTTATGGACTTCTGTGCTGATGGCTGGTTACATTTTTGGTCCTATGCCTGTCACCTCTGCGGCTATGGGGAGTGTTGAGGGATCTGTGATGCAGAGTCTGTGTCTGCATCCATTCGGGCCGCTCGTCCATGGTTGTTGCTGGTTTGGCTTTTGTTTTTCCTGGCTTCTCTGGGTATATGGGTAGCTCTCTTTTCACTGGCTTCTACGGATTTGGTGGAGAGTTGAGGGGATGACGGAGGTGTCCTCCCATTTCGTGCCTCTCCCCACTGTCTTTGGGCTGCCATTTGAGCTACTTCTGCTCATACACAGAAGCTCTCGTTTATTTACTGTTTTATTAGATTTATAAGGTTTGGCGTATACGCCTGTTGGGGTTTACACACCCTGTTATCTGGCTGCCCTGTCTGAGGGCATTTACTGCATACTTCCCTGAAGTATTGGATATTGTAAGTGGCTACTGCCACACATCTGCATATGCTTTGGCATCTACAACATGTAATCGCTATTATTTTTAATAGAAATTACGCACTCTATTTTCCCCGAAAAAAAAAAACATCATCTATTTTAGTAGACAATGCAGCATTAGACATAAACAACTTAAGATTTTTGAGATCAGAGTTCAAACCTTCTCCTGCAAAATGTCCTGAATGTCTTATGTGCTTATTATGCCTAGCTTCATCACTTTTCTTCTTATAACAGTCTTTGGTAAGGTGACCACTTTTACCACAATAAAAAATTTTAAATCCAGAATCATTTTTGATAGATGACATACCTTGATTTGGTTTGGGAAATGGTATTTTCTAAGATAGACTTCCAGCTTTACTTCCTCCTCCTTGTTTCCCTTTGAATAATTTCTTCTTTGTTGAAAGTGTTAAGTCTGGATTTTGTGGCTTTAAATTCTTGTGCCTCTCTTCTTCTTGCATCAATATGTCTATCAATTACACAAAAGTAGGTGCTTTCTCCCTTATTGTAAGACCTGTAATAAACATCTGATAGTCCCCTGACATTCCATTTAATGTGATTGTCACAAGCTCAGTACTAGGTACTGATTCTCCTACGTCTCCCAACTTATATTTCAAATCCTTAATTCTTGAAAAAAAGCACTAACATATTCATTTTATTCCATTTTAATATACATGAGCTTACTTTTCAGAAAGAGGACTCGATTTGTATTTTTAGTTTCATACAACTCCTTCAATGTATTCCATGTTTCATTAGAGGTCTAATCATCATGAATATGAGGAGTTATATTGTATTTCATGGAAATTATTAATGTTGGCTTAGTGGGTCCTAACCCAGGTTCAGAGTTAGTTTTTCCAAACAAATCCCTACACTACTGGCCCTTTCGGCATCAATCCGCGGAGCGTGGACTGAAGTCTCACCCGAAGCAGTATGGGGGGATGTTGGAACCAAGTTTCCGCACCCATAGATTAGTGTAATGTCGTTTTATGCAATAAACCTACCTTCTTTTAGATTGATAAGCATTTTAGGCTTATCGATATAACATCTTGTAACCAACCTCTAGACCTTCGCAAAGGTCTACGACTATCTTTTGCGGACCCTAAATAGGTGAACCAATCACTTATGCACCCCTGTGATTACTCCTAATTCCGTATTTTCCTAGATTGGCTTAAGTGTCTGATAACTTTAACATGAAACAAGATATTCTCCGCATAAATAGTTACTATTACTTGTGTTCGTATAACAATATAAATTATGTAAAATCGCACATCAATACAACATTAATTCATAAACTCATCATTCATCATAACAAAATAGCGCATTCATTCATAACAAAAGTAAATAGATAAACAAAAGGATTTCTAGAATAATCTCTTTATTAATGCTTTAGTTCTACTTACAGACTCAAGACTTCGTTGCGCACTCAGCTACAAGGGTCCGTGCACCTAGTTGCGGACTCTACTCTAGGCCTTTGCGCACATAGCTGCATAGCCTCTCTTCTACTCTAAGACTTCTTCGCTCTTCCTTCTACTGACCCATTACATTCATATTCCTTCGTTATCTTCCATTCCTTAGACTCTCTAAGACTCTCCTTTTTATACAATCCCATGGTCCGCAGACCATGGGTGGATCTACAAAATTTGACACAACTTAAATAAAAGAAGGTAAAATCCTTTATGACACTTTACTATCTATGCGCTCTGCGACCACAATTTGCAGAGAATTTACACTTTACACAACAAAAACTTGGGCTTTCTACCCCAAAAGTTAGGCTTTTGCCCGAAAATTGACCTTAGGGGACCCTGTCCCAACAAGCCCCCAACACAAATATCATGACTCACCCTCGAGTCATTCTGTTGGCACGAAGATCTTACTGTGAAGACCTCCCAACTCTACTTGCGCTACTACTACCTTAGCCGTGCTCTGCGTGGCTACCTATTTAATCTGCTCCACCAACTGCTCTGTTGTTGGTCCTACACTGTCTTCCTTGATGTTCTGTTGTATTCTCTGGAGGCTTTCCAACTTCTCCTCAATGGTGGCGTAGATAACATAGGCCTCATCTAGCCAAGGCCCCAATCTGGCCTTGAGGACCACCTCTTTTCGTTGTGTTGCTTCCACCTGTTCAAGCAATTGTTTCGCCTCATGAAGCTTTGCCAATCATTGTGCTATAGCGACGGTGCGCGTCATCACTCTTGCTTCATCATACTACTACTTCAATTCAGAGGCTTCTATGTTTAACCTATGCAGGTTAGGATCTTCCTTGCAGAGACGTGACTACCTCCATAGATTTCTCGAAGAGCACAGTGAAATCCACCACCACAAGATCTACTACTGCGACTCTGTCCTTCACAACGACTTCGCATTGTTCTCTAACCTCTGGTGGAGTTGAAGGTTGTGACTTCTGTTAGTGTCAGTGTCTTCATCCCTCCATCAATGATCAAATTATCTTGTTGCATTGCATGTTAGGTGTCTCATCTGATCAGTTGCATTCCATTAGGGTCATGGATCATCTGATGGTAGTGGCATATTATAAATTTTCCCTCATGATCTTTACCTGTTGGCCCATTTTCATACATTTAGGTCATTTGCAGTCATTTTTGCCTTTACATCTGCAAAAGTCATTTTTAGGGTTTTAGGTCTCATTAGGTCTAGGGTTTTGTCAATAAGGTCTTGTAAACACTCAATAATGGTCAGCAAGCACATGAGGAGGTCAAATAAAGTCTCAGCAACAAAAATTTCAATAATCACATGCTTAGTGATTGATTTTTCCTCAAAACCCTGTTTTGAGGAAAAAATAGAGTTTTTATGTTTTATGTACAAAATTTTATGTAATTTCATTTTTTCTATATGTAATAATTCTGAGATGCAGCCCTGGTCACTTTGCCAAGCTCCTGCACTCCAGTTCCTACAAAAGAATCAAAATTTCAAAGCATTTAGTCCATCAAAGGCAAAAAGTAAGTCAAACTGCCCAAAACAGAGTTTTAAAAAAGCAAGTGAAAGACAAACATTAGGAAAGTGGGTTTTCATAAGTGAAAAATCAAAATCATTGGTATATAAAGTCTTTTCATGTCAAAGAGCTCATTTGTGTCCAAAAGTGAATGAGAACAAGTGCAAATCGTGTTTTCAAGCCAAAGGAGCGATTTTGCAACCAAACTGTCAAAATTTAGAGGTGTGGCACACCTAGGTCAAGGCGCGGCGCACCTGGCCTATGCGGTGCACACAGAGCAAAATTTACACTGAATTTCTAACTGGCACGACGCACCAAAGAGGCGTGGTGCACCTGTGAGTGGGCGCGGTGCACCAGTCTTCAAAGCCCGAAATTCATCCAAATCTTCCTCCAAAGCTCCAAAATTGCAAATTCTTCATTCCACAAGTAAGTTAACACCTCCATATTGCCAATGTATGAGTTTCCATCAGTGTTTATGGTGTTTCAATAGGTTAAAAACAAAACCCTAGTTCCTTGCACAGTTGTGTTGAGAAAACTGCCTAGGGTTTGCAAATTACAGTTTTTGTTGTCTAAATCCCATCCTACCATTTTTACACCCCCTCACTACAATTTCATTCACCTCTTTTATCCTTCCATCTTTCACTTACACTTACCTATCCCCCCTATCCCAAAACTAAAAACCCTAATCCCTAATACCACTACTCCCAAACCCTAATTGATATCCCAAAACCCTAAACATCATTCCCCAAACCCTTCCATTTCCAATAACCCTACAAGCAACATCCCAAACCCCCTATTCACTATCCCTCATCATCAAATCCCTATTGTTTAGCAGCAAATACCTATTGATACTATAAAATCTCTTCATACTCATCTAAGAAAAATCAAGCATTGGCAAACATGGAGTCAAATTCATCTTATGACAGAAATGAGGAAATGGTAAGTGACTCCTCCAAAGAAATTCATGCACCAAGGAGACCTCACAAGAGTGGAAAACATAACTGGGAGGAGCCTACTACACTTACTGAGCTGTTGGCTTTCCCTCTTGCTATAACATGCTTCCAACATCAATCTTGTTACCAATTTTGTGAGATGGTTGAAAGAGTCAAATACCACCATGAGCTTGCTAGACGTTTTGTGCTCCATCTTCACAATGGCCAGGTCAATTTGGCAGGTGTGACATTCACTTTGACACCTGAGACTATAGCTCAAGCAACCGGTATTCCGAATGTAGGTGAACAATGGAACAAGGGATAGCTAGTGGACAGAGATTATTATGAGCCTTATATCAAGGCTGGTTTTCAAAGGCATGTCAGTAGGGTCTTCCCTTTTAGGTACCTACAGGACACATATGCTCCCCTTATGAAACTCATAATCAAATATTTCAGCTATGAAGGCAGATTTTCTCGCCTATACACCTATCATATCAGATTGTTGATGCATTTCACTAGGGTGAGGATGATGAACCTCCCCTATTTCATATTCCGGAATATTGAGAAAATGACCACATTAGTGCAAAGGAAACCTCCTCATCAGCAGTATAACAACATCTATCACTTTGCATTGATCAAGATTGTGGTTTTGCATAAACTTAGTTTACTGAATGTTTCATGGGAGGATTTCATTTCACATGAGGTCTTTACTGGTCCTTAAGTGCCCCCATCAATTTTTCATGAGGCAGGAGAGCCTTCACATCAGCAAGAGGTGCATGAGACTCAAACCACTAGTGTGCCAGTGTTTGTCACTTACCAAAAGGGCACAAGGAGATTGTTTGCAGCAGTAAAACGAGTACTATCTCCACCTGGGGTGGAAGGGGTCTCATTTCCTTCAACAATAGAGCAGGTACAGGACAAGGGTAAGCAACCATTGCATGATGAGGGGCCTTTAGAAGGTCAAGAGAGAGATTTCATTCTCATTCAGGAGGATGACACTGATTTGGGCTCCCAAAGCTCAAAGCTCAAGGAGATCATTCAGGAGTAGCAAGATGACATTCATGACTTGTCTCTCAACCTGGAAAGAGCCAAGTGGATAATAAATTATCTTGAGCAGAGGAAAAAACAGTTAGAGGACCAGCAAACCATCATGGAGCTCCAAAACATAAGAGAAAACTAGCAAGCTACCAAGAGGAAGAAAATCAAGTTGACACCACTTGAACAAGAAATTGAAGATGATCGTGAATCTTGGCTTGAGAGGGAAAACATGCACTTGGAAAAGATGCTAGAGAAGGCCAACAAAGAGAAAAAGTTGTTGAGGCACATGGCCTATCACTATTTGGCGAGAAAAAAAGTATGCACAATGAGAATTAGGACTTTTAAGGCCAAGTTGAGGAAAGCTTTGAGGAAGAGGAAAGAGCAAGACAAGCTCCAGATTTTGGCTAAGGCTTCCTTAGCCCAACACAATACTTGATGCAGGACACTCAGCCCAAATTTCAAGAAATTTGGGATACTTTTTTAAATTTTGAATTCCTTAGGAAAAATATGAATGCCCACACATGGAAAAGAAATTTTTTCAGGTTTTGATCTTCCAAAAGGGTCAAAAACACCTCAAAAATGCCCTTCCTGCCCCTTTTTGGGCACACAGGAAGCAGTGTTGAGAAAACTCACTTTTGGAAGGGAAAATAGACACCAAATTCAGAAATTCAACCTATTCTGGAAAGTAGACAAACAGACCTTTCCAACAAGCCCACTTGGAGCAAATTTGGTGCACGGGAAGGCTTCCAAAATCAGCTGCAAAAAGGTGCGGTGCACAGGGTGGAAAGTTGACTTTTTTGCCCAAAAAACTCTGTTTTTCGCCTAGTTTTTTCTCAGTTTGACTTCTATCTCCCTCATAGTCAAACTCATGATGTAAGTTAATGTAATTTGATGGATTTTTGATGTAAATATTCTAAAATTTCACTCATGGAGGTAGATACATCATAAAAAGGTAGTTTGAAACTGAATGAATTGGTTTCTTAGTTTTAGAGGCTAGTTGTTCAACTGCCTACTTTTCAGTTCTTAGTTTAGATCTTGTTGAAAAAGTTCCTAAACTCATGAATTCGACCCGTAAAGCCTCGCATGAGTTGTTTTTTGCCTATATCTAGTAGTTTTTCAGTCATTGGTAAAGGTTGGACTCTTGTGAATGCTTTGAGCATTATTATACATTCATCTCTGCAGTTTGGCCAAGGACTAGACCAGGGTTTGCAGCACTTTGTGGGATTCTTGTGGCAATTTGATTTGGTATTTTTCTTCCTTCTGTAATGTAAGTTTACATGTGTTTATGTATGCCATCATCTCTTTCTGTTCAGCTTAACTAAATGAATCAAGGATAAAGGTAGAATTCATTGAGGTTGTAGTGCTCTACCTAGGGTTTGTTTAGTTATTTATGTTTTCAGATGTTTGAAGAGGATCCTTGAGACTTTCATGCCCTCTCAAACTCCTCACTAGTCTTAAGACTCTCCATCTCACTCGTTTTGAAGTACTAAACCATTTTCATACCTCGCCCCATAGAGATCTCTGCAAGACTGTGTCCATTCCCCGGACCCAAATCTGCCTTTCACATTTGTGCCAGTGAACCAAAATTAAATTCAATAAAACTCCTCTGAGAATATACCTAGCCTAAAATCAGTCTTTACATTAGTTATCCCAAGCTCTGTTGACCATATTCTTCTAATATTGACAAGGAGAGAGCCCTCTCCCGACCTGGTAGGGCTAGTTACCAGGTTAAGCATGGTTTGATGTTACCCTAGATTCTTCGTTTCTCAGCCTGAGGTAGATTTAGGCACTAACAACTTCAACTCTAGCTATATAATTTTTAGGTTCAGTTCAAACTGAACCTTGGCCACTTTTTTCTTTGCGTCATGCACACTTGCAACCAACTCCCTGACATTCGCGTCCAATTACACTTCCTCAGGGATATGCAATTCAGGGACTGTTATGCATGACTCGGCTACCATGGCTGCAAGTTGTTCATTCTGAGCTTGAACTTTCTTCCATGCTTCCAGTGCTGCTGATTTATCCATGAACATGTGTTCCTTGTTGACTTTATACTTTCTTATCAGGCTCAGCACGTGCTGCTCCCAGACCTTAATCTCTGCGATCACCCCTACTTGCAATGTTTGAAGAAACTCATTACGGACTGTGACTAGGTTGAGGACAATATTCTTCAAAGTGCTGACAATAGCCTTGTCAGTATCCGCCTCCGCACTCAAAGCTCCATTATGCAGCGCAACTACCCGGAGATCTAATGATTGAACCAACTCTACTACTTGAGTGGTCCCCTGTGCCAAACTGGTTGATGTCACATTGCTTTGTCCTGCACCTGCCTGAATCCTGGTCATCTGGATTTGCAGCTCGCGCAGATCCTTTTGTATGGCAATCAGTGCCTTCTTTTGCTGCTGCTCAAACTGCTTCAGTAGTTTTGATGTTGTATCCCTCACCTTATCTCCAATATCATCTAAGTTGCCCTCCGTCAAGGTAATTGGATCTAGCGATGACTTAGTGGCTTTCGTCTTCTTGTGCAATTCTTCCTTTTCCTGCTCCCTATACTGCTTCACTCGGAAGGGAGTGCTCTCCTGTTGATCTTCGTCACCCTGCTCTAACCACTCTTCTTCCTCTGTCTAGGATGAAGGATACTTCTTACTTATTTCGGAGCCACACTCTTCCTACTCTGCCTGTTCCTTCGTGGTGCACTCCACTTCTACTCGGGCCTTTTCCTCAATCCCTTTCTTCCTCTTCTCAACCAACTGCTGAACCTTCAATTTGGCCACTTCCTTTTTCTGCTTCTTCGTGGACTTGCTAGTCCTGGCAGCCAAATCGGATGTTGAATACCACTTTGTTGGCCAACACTTGATGACCTCTGCAATAGCGTCATCCATATCCAAGTAGGGTAAGTCGAACCACTTATGATTTAGATCCTTCCACACCTGGATGTAGACATGGTGGAAATCCGCTTTGAACTCTGCGTACCTTGAAAGCTTCTCAAACACGGTTGGTGACAACCGCAGCTTCTGGTTGATGGCTATGTGAATGCTCGCCTCCATCAGCACCCAAAAGACTTTTCTTTTTCTGACCCACACAACGTCCTTTGTGGCCCAGAGAGATGCAAATTTTGCTGCTTCCGGTAAATCCGTCTTGATTGGACGAAACTAGCTGTCCTCCGGCAAATCCCACGTGACAAGCACAATTGGTAGAAATAGCCATGAATAGTGAAAGGTCTTACTTTCATCATGTGCCTCTCTACAAGTCGCGAAGAACTCGCTACACAAGTAGCGTGCCCAGTTGAACTATACGCCCTCCATGCACTAAGCTGCTAATGAAACCACTGGTGCCGACACCTCGTCTCCAAGGTACTTCCTCATAACCTTGTCAGCCAAAATATGTGTGGCAACCTTCATCGCGGGGGATTTTTTATGGTAATCGAGTATTGTTTTTGACAAGTTTGAACTTGTTCTTCATCTTCTCAGCAAGGTCACGCTCGCTCATCTTTCTACCAAACACCTTGGCCGGATTCAGTCTTGAATGTGGCAATAATGTGATCTGATGGATCAACATATCAGTGATGGGGATCGACTCATTCAGCCAAAAGCACCCATCATGCACCAGGCACAACAATTTCTTAATGACAATTAGGTTAATCAGAGTGCGGTGGTAGTGAGGCACCCATAGCAAGTTTAACAGCCCTGACTTGTTGACTCCACAAATCCATTCTACTGGCTCCAACATGGTGGCACCAGACTCTTTGTCAAAAATGCTCTTCATGAAGGTATTGTTAGCTAGATGGGGGAACCACTCATGGTCTGCCAAATCCTAATCTTCCAGTTTCAAGTGTGGGATCTGCACCAAGCACAGACCTTCAAAGGGCAGGTTTTCTGGTAACAAAGGTGCATTGAGGAGGAATTGTCCTTCATTTGGTTCCTTTGGGACCTTCAATTTGCCCTTGCGTGGAGGTATATACTTTGGCAGCTTAGAAATAGGGTCCACCCCCTCAATGTCAATGTCTTCCGCACCCTCCTCAGCCTCCAGATCTACCACGTTCTCCTCCTTCGCGCTCGGCTTTTCTTTTCACTGAGCTTGTGTAGTTGCATGTTTCCTCGATGACTCACGTACTGGCATCGGTTTCTTTTGTTTATCCTTATTTATCTTGGAGACCTCCTTTACCAGTGTAGGCTTCAGCCTAGGTGACTGTTTGGTCAATTTAGTGTGTCCTAAATTGCTATTTAAAATGTCAATCCGGGAGTTGTAAACTATTGAAGTGAAGTGCACTGTATGTGCAAGATAACCATTTTTTTAATCTTTTGTCATTTTTGAGTTTTTTAGTTTGTTTTTGGGTTTATCTTCTGTGGATTCCCTAGTGTGAGATGGTGAAATTGAAAGTTAAGTATGGATAGTAATGGTGATTTCTACAATGATTTTCCAAACTTTAAATTTCTCAAAAAGAAGGTTTCAAACTGACTGTGATGAAATCAATTCTCAAAAGGAAATAAATGTACCAAAACAATGAACTAGTGACAATGGCCCAGTATCCTTACTGCTGTATGAAAAAGAAAATAAAAACTGAACTCAAAGAAACTCAAAGACTGAAAGCAAAGCAAACTAAATCACACTACTTCAACCCACACTCTGACCCTTCACCTTTCGACTCGCTCCGGCTATAGGAAGTAATCATAAACAAGCTGAGTAATATGATATCTAAATTGCAGGAAATCAAATTGCATAAAAGGAAACTAAGATTTAACTACTCATTCATATTTCAATTCTTGAAAATGACATAAGTAATTCAATCTCTAACTTGCAGGAAAGCAAACTAAATCATACTACAACAAGTAATATTTTGATTCCTCACTAATTGAGTCGCTTGGCTATAGAAAGGAAATCATAAACAGATGAGTAATATGATGTCTAAGTGGCAGAAAAGTAAATAAGCAAAGCAAAACTGAAAGAAATGACAATGCTGGAATTAAAACTCAGTAAATGAAAATCAGCAGAAAGGACAAGATGATCTCATGTTAGTAGTCATTAAAAATATGTAAATTTTCCCGGGCTGCCTACAAAAACCTGTAAGAAAAGCACTGATCAGCTAACAGTTAACATAAAAGGAAATATGGACAGCAGTTAACCATGAACATCAGAACAGCATAATATATACAAGCTAATGATTATAAAAAACAGTAAATGAAAGCAAGTAAGAAACTATACAAAGCCTTGGTGTACAGGGGCCCTCTGCAACCTCAGCCAGTCAGTACTTAGTCACAAATCGAATTCAGGAATGTTGTCTTCTCATATATTAAAGTGCAGTAATAAGACAAAGTAAAGCACAGTACAGTGGGCTTATAACAACAGTCAAAATTACATCTGAAAAACTAACTATCCAGCGTATACCAACGCGTTATTTATAAGTGAAAATGCTGCAACTAATTCCTAGATTCTATGTTGCCAAAGAGACATGTAAATCTCCACGGCCTGAGATCTAGCGTTATGGTAATCATGACAGTTAAATCCATGCAGTGGTGGTTGCTCGATTCAGTTCACGGGTTGATCTACATATGTGCCAATACCTCCGGAAATTGAGGATCGTGCCACGCAAACCTTCACGTGGGCAAAACAGAGCCATGCCACCGCAAGACTCTTGGTTTGGCCCTTCCTTTGACCGTCTTTGACCATGACCATTTATGAGTGATTTGGCTGAACTGAGGGGACACGCTCCATGTACATGTCACTTGCAGCTTGCCCATGTGGCCGGTTTCTCCATTGGACACCTGTAACATAGTCTTTAACAAAATGGCTGTGGAAACTTGAGCTGGCTGTGGAAAGTGACAAGTTTCTGCAGCTGCTTGAACAAAAATCTAAATCAAACAGCAGTCATAAACATAGTTAGGAAACCATTTCATAAGCTCTTTTTAGACTAATATGCAATGATTTGACAGCTTGGTGGATGAATTAAATGGAAAAGAAGGCTGAAAAGGTATACAGGGAAGTGCAGGTTTGGGACTCAACAGTGACCTCGGCGTCGTAGGCACTGCAACTGGAACCTCCATACTGACAACCTCAGGAGCGACTCCCTCAAAGGCAATGGTCGCTCCCATACTCGCAATTTCAGCAGGACCTGGTCTTAACATGATATCGTGAATAAGCTTTCTGTCTGACTTAGGATACTGATCAAACACAGGGCTTGCAAGAAAATCCTCAAAGAACTCATTGTTCATGTGCAATAGACAACACAACACAGAAATTATAAAGATGCAAAGTGTTTTTCGTTGGACGGACACCTGTAATTTATAAGCAAATTCAAATTCAAATTTGACCGTTCCCCCCAAAATCCATCCATAAATGCTATATTAGCGGTAGATTTCCAAAGATTTCACTCTTAAATTCAGCCTTAAATGTTGCCCCCCGCTCCTCGTAACCGTTTTTTCACTGTCAAATCATGAACAGTGATGGTAACTGTCACTTTTTGGCTGCATTGCACGATCTCTCCTCCTATAGCACAACTCCCTTCGCGCCTTTATTGATTTTGTGACACCCTCCTATTTTTCGCAGACCCCCTGTCGCGCATCTTTACAACCCAGGTAGTGTAGTTTATAGTCCCGCGCCTCCTTGCAGCTACCTGGAGCGGTAAGAATGTGCTAGCATCATGTAGTCATCGAGTCGAATCCTTGGTGTATGGCTTCAATCGACTTCCATTTACCTTTCTCGGAAATGGATCTCGATTCAATTTCATAAGCTGAATTGGTCCACCATCGGTAATCTCTTTGATAACAAATGACCCTAGCCAATGCATCTGAAATTTTCCTGGAGACTTATCAAAATTGTTGTCATCTAATAAAACTAAATCATTTACCTCAAAGGTGTACAGTTTGATGGGTCGATGGTTGTTAGGGTCCCACCCTAACCCCCTTATTTATGTCATGGGATCACGTCATAGTCAAGAGTCAATAAAGCCCATATTAATATTTGTAAGTGGTTAACCCGCAATTAATGACCGGACCACAGTTAGTTGCAAATGGGTCGTAGTATTAGATAGATGGTATTAATAAAACCCACGGTATTGGCCCGTGGTATTGCATGTATGAGTCATATATAAAGGATAGAGAATCCCTGCGAGGAGCATTGTGTCTTATTTTCGTAGTCGAGCTCTGCTCTATTGGAGGTTGCCCCCTCGAAGAGGCAAGTGAACATTACTCTTTGAATAATAAAATCATTGCTATTCTGTGTTCTGGGTATCTTTTCTTCACATATTCTGTATTTGGGTATCATTTTGCAGGTTAAGAGCATAACAAGTGGTATCAGAGCACTTTCCAGGGCCGGTGGGATCTCCAATTCTTAGCAAAAAAAAAAATCGGCTAGAGACGTGTTCCAGCGTCTTTAAACCACGGGATCTGTCGTTGAGCGCATAAATCTGTGGATTTGGGGAGGCATGCACGCAAGAAATACAAGAGGTGGTCACGTCTGTTGGACTCCCTTGTAACCCCTGTGGGTACCCCTTCGAGTAGTAGCGCATTAGACAGAACCGCGCACGGACTGTCTTCCACGTACCCTCTGGGTATATCGAAAGCCCCCTAGGCTCCCTTGAAACCTCGCCATAGATAAACCGTCAGCCGTCTTGTGGCTAGAGTACACCGAGAACAGCACTCGGAGAGATTACTCGCCCGTACGATAGGGAAGTCGGGTTGTACGGCTAAGGGTACGGTCGATCCTCCTTAGTTAGAGCCCTGAAACATTGGGCCGAGTACTACTGCCAAACCCTTATGTATATTGCGATCTGTAGCACCTGACACTCCTCACGACCATAGTTTCCTTTTCTATCGGGGGATCACACATCATCTATTCCCGATCCGCGTGTGCAAAGAGGTGCAGCAGCAGCAGACATCAGTCCCGCAGATCCATCAGATCCTCCGCAACAGTTTTTCCGCCATTCAGATCTCTCAGACCCACCAGATCAGAGTGGTTGTGAAGGGTTCCTATACCGGGGTATACTTTTCGCAGGACTTTTGGCAGCATTGAAATTTTGAGGATTTGGCGACTGCAGTATTGATCCGGAAGGAGTAAAACTCCATTAGGAGTTTTCAAAAAAAAAAAGAGTCTGAGATCTTCCGGGGTGCTTATTGGTGATCTAGCCCATCAGAATCAGGACGACGAGCTGAGCAAGGTGGTACCATTCAATTTATTAGTAAAAAAATTTAGGCGGTCCCAATTTTTCATCAGGTTGGTGTATGGTAGAAACTAGAGCTCAAGCGATGGCCAATGAAAGGATGGACAAACTGGAAGAAACTGTGAACTCCATCCAAACTGAGATTCACGGACTAAGTCTCCAGATACAGCAATTACTCCCGAAGGGCAAGGAGCAAGCCCACGAGGAGGCGTATAATGGCCATGAATACAATGAGGGTGAGTCTAGCCACTCTCCTCACATCTGGCACACCCATCCACCACCGAGTCAGCGACCTCCCAAGTTGGATGTGCATAAATTTGACGGTTCTCACCCGTCCGCATGGCTAGCACAAATGGAGCAGTATTTCAAATTGAATCATATCCCAAAGGATGCGACTAAGCTTATGTTGGGGAGCATGTACTTGGACAATGAACGGTGACAATGGTGGGAATGGCATCAGCATTGCAATGGACATTTTAGGACTTGAACCCAATTTACCAAAGCTCTTCGAGATCGCTTTGAACAAGAAGACTCTTTTTGGGTGGTCTCACTAAGCTCCGACAGACTGGTACAGTGGATGAATATATTACCGCTTTTGAAGCCTTAGCCTTCCGCACTAGGGGTCTCACAGATGAGTTCTACACGGAATGTTTTATCAGTGGTCTTAAAGAAGACATCAAAGCTCAAGTTCTACTTCACCACCCTCCCACGTGGACGAAGGCTTGCCAAGTAGCTCGTAAGGTGGAACGTGCATTAGCAGCCCAATACAGTCGCCCAAATTTCCCCGCTAAAGGTTGTCCCCCACAGGCTCACAACACGACTCAAACACTTAAGCTCCAAAAGGTGTCACCTGCGGAAATGGCCGAAAGAATGAAGCAAGGACTATGTTACTACTGTGATGAAAAATACTCCCCAGGTCATAAATGCAAGGAGCCGAAATTTTTTCAAATAGATGCCACTGACTATAGCTCAACAGAGGAAGATCCACCACTTGAGGAACATGAGGCGCTAGAAGAAGACAACCCAAAGGAGAATGTCTCTGACGAACCATTTATTTCGCTACATGCGTTGGCAGGGATTTCTTCCCCTCAAACTCTCAAAATCCGGGGTTTTCTTAAACATCGCCCAGTAGTAGTCTTGATTGATAGTGGAAGTACCCATAATTTCATACATCAAAAAATCACAGACGCAGCGCATTGTTTTGTACGAGCAGTTTCTAACTTCCAAGTCCAAATTGCGGATGGGGGCACAATGAAATGTGAAGGCCGCTGTGAAAATGTCAAACTTCAAATGGGGGATTATCAGTTGAAAACCCACATGTTTGCCATACACATGGGGGGTTGCGACATTTTCCTCGGCGCTGAATGGCTCCGCACTCTTGGGCCAATCACAATGGATTTCCAGGAGTTATATATGAGTTTTAAGCAGAACAACTCCACACATACCCTCCATGGACTCCAAGCGGGATCCCCCTCTATCATCAGCTCGCATAGGATGGAAAAATTGTTAAAAAAGGGCCATCATGGAGTAGTAGCTCAATTTAATGCCATCGAGGTAGTCGAAACCATGTCTCTGCCAATTCATCATGAGATGCAACAGATTTTAAATAACCATCGGACGGTCTTTGACAAGCCTCATGAGCTTCCACCCTCGCGAGGGGAACATGATCATAGCATCACCTTGGTTCCAGGGGCCCAACCCCCAAATGTGCGGCCATACAGATATATGTTCACCCAAAAGAATGAAATAGAAAAAATCATCAAGGAACTGTTGGAAGCAGGTGTCATTCGTCCCAGCATTAGTCCTTATTCATCCCCAGTGGTCATGGTGCTCAAGAAAGATGGGGAGTGGCGGATGTGTCCCAACTTCAGGGCCCTCAATAAGTTGACAGTCAAAGATAAATTTCCCAACCCGGTGGTTGAAGATTTGCTGGACGAACTCAATGGGGCTCAATTCTTCACTAGGTTGGATCTTCGCTCAGGCTACCACCAAATTCGCATGAAGGAAGTCGACATTCCCAAGACGGCTTTCAGAACTCATGAAGGCCATTATGAGTTCTTGTTCATTCCATTTGGTCTTTGTAGTGCCCCCTCTACTTTTCAAAGCCTTATGAATCACATTCTCAAACCATATCTCAGAAAATTTGTCCTTGTCTTCTTCGATGACATCCTCATCTATAGTGGCACTTGGGCGGCACATCTTCAGCATGTATATCTACTCTTGCAACTTCTCCGCAAGCATAAATTATTTGTCAAGATGTCCAAGTGTTCGTTTGGCATGGAAGAAGTTGAGTATTTGGGCCACATTGTGGGGCGTGAAGGTGTCAAGGTGGACCCCAAAAAGATCCAGGCAATGCAAGAATGGCCTCAACCTAAGACCTTGAAGAGCTTGAGAGGATTTTTGGGTCTCACAGGCTATTATCGTAAATTTGTCCACAACTATGGCCGCATAGCAAAGCCCCTCACTCAACTCCTAAAGAAAAATTCCTTCTTCTGGAACGAGGAAGCACAACAGGCATTTACCGCTCTCAAAAACGCCATGTGTTCCACTCCAGTCTTAGCACTACCTGACTTCACCAAATCCTTTGTCATTGAATGTGATACTTCGGGTACAGGTATTGGGGCGGTCTTAATGCAGGAAGGGCGACCGTTGGCCTTCACAAGCCAACAACTCAGTGGGAGGAATCTGGGCCAATCTACCTACGAGAAGGAAATGATGGCCATCTTACATGCAGTCGAGACCTGGCGACCTTACTTATTGGGGCGACGTTTCCAAATCCGCACAGATCATCACAGTCTTAAATATTTTTTGGAGCAACGCCTATCCTCCCCACAAAAAAATAAATGGTTAGCCAAAATGCTGGGATATGATTATGAGATCATTTACAAGAAAGGGAAAGACAATAGTGTAGCAGATGCATTATCTCACCAATTTGAGGAGGAAAGTACTCTGCTCACAATTTCCCTCCCCATTCCAGACTGGATTGATGAGGCTCGCAGGGAATGGTTTTCACACCCCGGGCTCTCCCAACTCATTTCTCAATTGCAGGTAGATCCTAATTCCACCAAGGGCTACTCGTGGCAGAATGATATTCTTCGCTACAAGGACAGAGTCGTAATCTCACCAACATCCACCCTCAAAAGTCGCATTTTGGCAGAATTGCACTCATCTCCCATTGCAGGACATTCGAGCTTTCAGAAGACGTATGCTCGCACCAGAAGATCATTTTTTTGGACAGGCATGAAAAAGGACATCCTTACCTTCGTAGCAGAATGTGATTTCTGTCAACGCCACAAAGGGGAAATCGTCAACACACGAGGCACATTACAACCATTGCCCATTCCGGCATCAATTTGGACGGAGGTTTCTATGGATTTCATTACAGGTCTTCCAAAGTCAGGGAACAAGTCAGTCATCATGGTGGTTGTGGACCGACTGTCGAAGTATGCTCATTTCTGCGCCCTACCCCACCGGTTTACCAACTTTGGTTGCTCAATCTTTCATGGATCAAATCTTCAAATTGCATGGCATGCCCACTTTTATTGTGTCCGACCGCGACTCGATCTTCACCAGTAATTTTTGGCAGGAACTCTTCAGAATACAGGGCATTCAACTCAAACTCAGTACTTCATATCATCCGCAAACAGATGGTCAAACCGAAGCCGTCAACAAATGTCTAGAAACCTACCTTAGGTGTTTCACTTCAAAAAAGCAACACCTTTGGGTACAGTGGTTACCTCTGGCTGAATGGTGGTATAACACCAACTATCATGCCACCACCAAAATGACTCCCTATGAAGCAGTATATGGTCAACTTCCGCCTTCCCCTACTTCTTATCTCAAGGGGTGCTCCAAAGTACAAGCAGTGGATCAACTCCTACAACACCGCGCAACCATGCTCGCGCATCTTAGAGAGAATCTTCATCAAGCTCAGAACCGCATGAAGCAACAAGTCGACCAGCATCGCTCAGAGCGCCAATTTCAAGAAGGGGATCAGGTCTTTTTGCGGTTGCAACCATATAAGCAAACATCACTCAAAGAAAAGGGTTGTCAAAAACTCTCTCCAAAATTCTACGGACCATACCAAGTACTTCAGCGCATTGGAGAAGTGGCTTACAAGTTGGCTTTGCCACCTACGGCAAAAATCCGTCCAGTTTTCCATGTATCATGCCTCAAGAAAGTGATTGGGAACAATTGCCGAGTTCAAACCAGTCTACCTAAATTGGACGAAGAAGGGTCAATTTGGCTTCAACCTGAACAGGTTCTAGACACACGAGACAAGCACCTGCGCGGCCGCATGATTAAGGAAGTCCTCGTCAAATGGAAAGACACCTCTCCGGAAGATGCAACTTGGGAACCAGCACTATTCTTTAGCAGTTTCTGCAGCTTCAGCCTTGAGGACAAGGCTAGTCTTAAGGGGGAGGGCATGTTAGTGTCCCACCCTAACCCCCTTATTTATGTCATGGGATCACGTCATAGTCAAGAGTCAATAAAGCCCATATTAATATTTGTAAGTGGTTAACCCGCAATTAATGACGGGACCACAGTTAGTTGCAAATGGGTTGTAGTATTACATAGATGGTATTAATAAACCCACGGTATTGGCCCATGGTATTGCATGTATGAGTCATATATAAAGGATAGAGACTCCCTGCGAGGAGCATTGTGTCTTATTTTTGTAGTCGAGCTCTGCTCAATTGGAGGTTGCCCCCTCGAAGAGGCAAGTGAACATTACTCTCTGAATAATAAAATCATTGTTATTCTGTGTTCTGGGTATCTTTTCTTCGCATATTCTGTATTTGGTTATCATATTGCAGGTTAAGAGCATAACAATGGTGCCATGCATTTTCACGTTCTTTTGAACCTGCTGATGGAATCCAACCAAAAATCTATCTTCCTCGAACTCTGTCAGCTACGCGAGCCTCTCTTCTAAGGCTTTGTAGTCCACCATTCCTGTGAACGTCACTATGCATAGACTAGGCACAATGAACTCCATAGGCATCACAGCTTATACTCCATAAACCAACCTAAAAGGCATCTGACTAGTAAGATTTGTACAAGTAGTTATATAACCCCACAACACTGCTAGTACGCACACGTCCCAATCATTTCTCTACGCATTGCAAACCTTTGTTAGCACATTCTCCAATATCTTATTGAAAGCCTCGACCGTTCCACTAGCTTGCGGATGATAAGGCGTACTTTTCTGATGATAAACTTTGAATTCTTCTGTCATCGCGTTGATTGTTTCATTAAGGAAATGCGTACTGTGATCACTCATCAAAATCTTCGAGAAACCGAACTTGGTCAACACATATTCAAATAGGAAATTCATTGATATTTCTCCTATACACTCCTTCACGGGATGTGACTCCACCCATCTGGTCAAAATACTCAATCTCGGTGATGATATACCACACACCTGTCTTCTTTCCTAGCGGTTGAATCGGTCCTACAAAATCAATTGCCCATTTCTCAAATGGTTGCAATGACATCTGCAGATTCAAAGGCAGCTCATCCCTTCGTGATGGCTTGCCGATTCTCTGACATGCATCACACACCCTACAATATGCTTTGGAATCCTTATGCAATGTTGGCCACCACAACCCAGCGTGTAAAATCTTCTGAGTTGTTTCTTTTCCTGCATAATGGCCTCTCGCAGCTCCTCCATGAGCTTCAGCGAGGACACTGCTTCACTCAAAATCAGGCACATAGCGTTGCAGTATTTCATCCGATCCCATTTTATAAAAATGGCCTGCAATAACAAAAAAGATTGTCGCACGCACCATTAATTTCTTCTTTTTTTGACTAGTGTATCCCTGTGGAGTCATTCCTGTAGTTAGGAAGTGGATAATATATGCAAAAGTGATTTTCTGCTATACGCACCGCAAAGAGTTGTGCATCAGGAAGCCCCTCCTTTAAATTGGTAAGCTCCTCTCTTGTTTCAATGCACAACAGATGATCTGGCCCTGCATTCAATCACCCTGGCTTCACAATTAATTTGAAATCATACTCCTAAAACAACGACAGCCATCTGCATATTTTCACCCCCAACACAGGCTTGTTGACTAGGTAATTTAATGCAGAATGGTCTGTATACATCTTAAAGTGTCTACCTAGCAAGTAATGTCTGAACTTCTAGAGCACATACACCATAGCCAAACCTTCGCGCTCTGTCGTCGAATAATTATTTTCAGCCTTAGACAACTTCCTACTTGCAAACGCTATAGGGTGATCTAATTCTCCTTCACCGACCTGTGTCAGTACTGCTCCCAACGCAATACATGACGCATCCACATGCACATGAAATTCCTTCTTCCAATCTGGGAAGACTAGGATCAGCACGATGACCATTTTCTCCTTTAATATATCTAGACTTCGTTGACATTCTTCATCCCAACAGAATGTAGCATCCTTTTTAAGCATCTTTTCCGCACGATAATCTGGGCATAATTCTTGATGAACTTCTGATAGTATCCAATATTACCGATCATTGTGCGCAGTTGTTTAACACTCCTTGGCACCTCCAAATTGATTATAACTGTGATCTTAGCAGGGTCCACCATTAATCCTTGCCTGCATACCACATGACCCAGCAAGATTTCGAAAGGGACGCAAAACAAGAACTTCTTCAAGTTTAGTGTGATCTGATACCTTTGGAATGTATCCAACATCAAGCGCAAACTAGCTACATGGTGCTTTACCAGTCCAAACATCGTCCAATCATCAAAGTATACCTCCAAAAACTTGTGAATGAACTCTTTGAATGTCACGATGACTACGCGTGAGAAGATCGTCGGCGCATTCTTAAGTCCAAAAGGAATTACCGTATACTAAAAACATCCCCACTCAGTTGTGAAGGTCATCTTACTTCTACATTTCGGTGCAATCTTAATCTAATGGTATCCAGAGAGCCCATCAGTGAATGAATAGGCCTCCTACCCTCCTACATTGTCTAGTACTTCATCTGTGAATGGTGTCAGAAAAGGATCATGCACGCAAGTGATGAGCCTCATCATTGGGTAATTATATGGGCCTTAATTCACCTCCTAGCTTAGTCAAACCAACTATTCTCACAACTTATTGCATACTTTTGATTATATTTTGCTTATGAGATGAGTTAGAGTTG
Source organism: Pinus tabuliformis (assembly GCA_031772625.1). NCBI lineage: Eukaryota > Viridiplantae > Streptophyta > Pinopsida > Pinales > Pinaceae > Pinus > Pinus tabuliformis. The sequence goes on along the minus strand of CM062804.1, from coordinate 1,583,766,784 downwards.
GATATTTTTCTTTGTGGTCTAATGTGCATTTATTGCAGGATTAAAGGGTAAAAACAAGGCATTTTGGCAAAGATCTTGGTCAAAACTCGAATGGGACAAGGGATAGGAATTTATAGGAGGGAAATCCTCCTCATTTACTACCCCTCCATTTGAATATTACTCCATCAGCTCGAAGTGCAACCAACCAAATCATGAGGACTAGAAGGCAGTTGAGCAAGTGGAAGTCAAAGCACCAGTTTATCTCTAGTTTGGGAGCCGAGCCTCCCTAATTTTAAGGAAGCAGTTGGAGACTTCAGAATTATAAATAGAGAGGCCTAGGACCTCAGTAGGAGTCAGAATTTTGATTGTAAAAATTTAATTTATTTTTGAGCTGCAAGACTTGTGATAGTTTTTGATATAATCCATTGTTTTTGACAATAAGAATGAGTTTTGTTCTGAGCCAGCACTGAGTTAACTCAGAGGGTTGAAGCTCTTGGGTTAGGGCCCAACCCTAGTAGCTAAGGCTCCTCTTTATTGTACATGTATGCTAGCATAGATTCATGGTTTAATCATTCATTTGCTTAAGTAGCTGCATTTTCATTACAACAATGTAGAGTAGATTGGTTGTGTTTCAGATTTCTAGTTATCGCATGAGCTTTGGAGTTTGTTGTCTTGATTCAGTACTTGGTTCATTTCATCATTATCATCTTCAATCACTCTCTTTCTGTAATAGATCTCACTCATATTCTCATTTCCTTCAGCATGAAATACTTAAGCGCGAGCCAATAAATCACGTCTTAAGCGGATTATACCCATAGATCTCCTTACCGTCCGATCCACAGAAAACCTGACAAATCACCGTCCGATTCATTTCAATGCTTGACTTTATGCACTCCAGATCTCCACCGTCGATCTGTCTAGCTTGATCCAATGGCTATCGTGAATTCTTCCACCTACTTTATGCACTCCAAATCTCCACCGTTGATCTGTCACACCCTCGATCCAATGGCTATTGCGTCACCCAATCACCAACTAGCTTGGCTGATCTCCAACGTTGATCAACCCTGCATGATCTAATGGCTATCACGCAATCTCACGCAGATTCTTTCACAGCCGATATCCACCCGAGAGCACGTGGGAAAAGTGGTTTTCTCGTGCTATGTGTCACCCAGTTAGGCTAATCGAGCAAAATTTTGGAATTCTTCTTACAGCCTTGAGGGTGTGTGAGAAATTGCTTACCGCCTATGGAAACCCACTCCATCATTTAGCACGTTTTCTTTCTTTCTTTTGCCACACGACTTAATCTTGTTTTCCCATCGATTCACTTAAACCCCGGGATAAGATCTCTGCCACTCAATCTCCTGTCTAACCTTGTTCGTCCATCTATTCACTTATCCTACGTGATAATATCTCCACCACTCATCTTCTGTTAGTCTTATTCATTCATCTATTCACTAAATCACCCACGATAAGATCTCTGTCATTCATCTTCCATCAATCTTATTCGTCCATCTGTTCATGTAATCTTCTATGATAAGATATCCGTTGCTCATCTCCCATTAATATTGTTCCTGATCGATCCAATGGTTCCTATGCACCTCTGCTTCGTTACGTCCTCCTTTCACTAATTTCGATCTTCGCTTGCTCTTCTACTTGACTCCTTGCATGCTTGATTTTACCAAAAAAACCAAAAATGTGAAAACAGCTTTAGTTTAGTTTCTTTTCTTATTCATTAGTTTAGTTTGATGCTCTTTACTTTTGTAACTTAGATAGCAGCATTAGGTTAGTGTTGATTTAGAAATTCTTCTTAGCATAGCTATTTAAGTGGTTAATTAGGATATGGTGTGATATTAGCATTACATGTTGTTTTCTTCATTACTGCAGTAGAGTAGCTCTCTTCGAATAGATTTTCTCTTCTTCCATCAAAGAATCAAGCTTCTTCTGACTCTATAGAAGTCTGGCTTGGAACCCCTGGGGTCTCTTGCCAGATGAACAAGTGACAACGGGTAGGACCTTCACTTCTACTTGTGCATATAGCACTATCACCTCCAAGTTTGTACGAACTTCGGGTTGATAAGTAAAGCTAGTAGCCCAGGAGTTGCAGCATCCTTGCTGCAATACTAGCACTCATCCCTTTTTGGTGCCATTGCTAGGAGGTGTCAGAGTAGAATATGAGTACTGCTCTCTTTTCTTTTATTTCTAGTCTGCTTTCTTTTCTTCTATTTCTAGTCTTCAACTTTCTTCCATTAGTTTATTTCTGCAAAAGTAATCTAGTAGCTTCCTTTATTTCATTTGTCATTATCTTCTTTCCTTTCCATTATTTTCTTTATGTCAGTAGTTTTCATTCAATCAGCAATTTCATTCTACTTTCTTTTCCATTCTGTAAGTATAATTTCAATTAAGCAAGTAACTTTTCTTTCTGTCAAGTAGTTTTCATTCAATCAACAATTTCATTTCTGCAAAGTACTTTCTTGCTTAAAAAACCTTCCAAAAGCCAACCTAAAAACATTTCCTTTCATGCCTCGTAGGAGTAGGGACAATTTAGGAAAATTCTTGCCAAATACCCCCACTGCATCCAACAGCCAACCTTCTCTCTTCTTCAGCGGCTATGAACTGGAGGAACCCTTAGGTGAGCAACCTGCCATATTTGAAGAACCTATAGGGTAAGAAGAAAAAGAGGAACCTATTCCTTTTGAACCAATGGCTGAAAACCAAAATGACAGAAGGAATAGAGAGAGAGTTGAGGGTGCCTTCCCCATTAGGGAAACCAATGGGGACACTAAGATGAAGAATATAAGCCCCTCTACCCTACCTCATTTCCATGGCCTGACCACAGAGGACCCTGACACTTTCCTATTTGAGTTTGTTGTTATATGTCGAACCTATGACTATACAGATGATGAGCAAAAGTTAAAATTGTTTCCATCTACCCTCAAGGATGCAGCATTATGTTGGTTCATGAGTTTACTTGGAGATAACATCACAACTTGGGCTCAGATGCAGCAAGATTTTAAAAACAAATATAGGGACTACTGTAGGTCAAAGGATACTAAAGAAGATATTTTCAGGATGACTAGGGGCCAGGATGAATCCTTAGAAGACTATGAAGATATATTTCATCTTAGTTACAAAAGGGCCAGGTGCACACTTGACCCTGAGTCACTAAAGCTGGTCCTGCTCAGAGGAGTAAAGGAAGATCTTCTGGATACCTTACATTTGTTAGCAGGAGGAGATATCTACCAATTACCCTATGAGGATATCAAGAATGTCTTTAGAAACCATTCTAGGGCAACGAGGAAAAAGGGTAGGAGTAGTCAACCTATGGCCAGTACATCATCTTCCAACTCATCCATCAAGGGTGAAATTGGAAATATGCTATAAGATTTCAAAAGTGAGATGCTACAAACCCTTGCCTTGCAATTGGACACCATGAATATCAAAAGGAAGCAAGAGGAAGCAGAGAGAGCCTTGGTCATCTTTTGTCCTAGATGCACCAGGAGGCATCCCAGGAACGAATGTCCATTGAACTGCATTGAGATTTTCTCAGTTTGTGAAGAAAACCCCTCCACATACAAGTGCCCTTCTTTCCCTGGACTCAAAGTTGTATATCAAGGAGCTGAAGGGGTCACTGGGCAGCTTTGTTACATCAACCAAAGGAGACCTCCTGGGCCTATACCATACTAGCAAGGTATGCAAGGATTATCCCATGCATATTACAACCCCAATCCAACCACAACTATACATTCTTGGGGACCCCCTTCTCATCCTTCCTAGTCTACACCCCCTCCTTGGTCCTATGCATCTCAGTATCATTCCCGGTCAGCGAGCCAGTCATTTCAACCTTATGTTCAACCACAACCTCAGTAGAATAACCCACACCAAGGGTGGAGGCACCAATACAACAATGCTCCAACTCTATTTACTCCACCACCTACCCAACCACAATCCTGCACTCGGCTCCACCCAAGCAACCCCAGATGCCTGCCCAGCCAAATTTGAACCCAAACAATAGGCAGGCTCAACAAGTATACAGTGGAGAGACATCATAACCAACTTATGTTGTCGAAATCCAGGAGATCAACCTAAGATCTGGGAGAATTCTCCCAGATAACCAACCTCCCTCTCCACATAGGGAGGTTGAGGAATAAAGATAGGAAAGCAACTTTAAAGTAAATCCACCCTTTCCTGAGAGATTAGCCCAACCACTCCAACCTACCCCAGAAGAACTTGAACTTCTATGAGAATTGAAAAATCTATGTGTAAAGACCCCCCTTCTCCAAGCAAGAAAATATGTTCCCATTTACAATAAGTTGATTAAGGAGAAATGCTTCAAGCATCCAAGAAGGAGGAAAAGGGGTGCCCTTACCATTAATGTCATTGGGCAGCTATCTAACTTAATGCTGGGGCAGGTAATATGTCCAAAATATTTGGACCCTGGAATCCTTGTAGTAGATGTGCACATCAATGGCACCATTGTCCCACACACTCTGATTGATTTGGGGGCTGCCATTAATGTGATGACCAAGGATACCATGCTCAAGCTCAACCTCCAAGGGTCATTAAGAAAGACCACAATAGTTCTACAACTTGCAGACCGTTCCACAGTCACCCCTGAGGGAATTGTGGAGGATGTGATGGTCTCCATTGACTCTTGGGAGTACCCTACATATTTCCTAGTTCTCTAGCCTAAGGCCAATCTTACTAGTTACCCGCTCATCCTTGGGAGGCCATGGTTTGCCACAACCGATGCTTACATTAGCTACAGAGCTGGGAATATGACCATCAAGAATGGGCATATGTCCAAACAGTTAGTCCTATACCCTCCTGCTCAACCTTCTCTAGAGCATGATTTACCTTTATGGTTGGAGGAGGAGGAAGAAGATGAGGTTTATTCAGCCCAACTTTATGCTTTGGAAGCAACCATAGGAGGAGGACAGCAAGATGAGGATGACTTAATTGAACACCTGCTCCAAAGTCCAACTCCTAGTTCATTACCATTAGAAGAAGAAGTAAGGGAAATCCAGAAAAATCATCCAATTGACTTATGCTTGGCCAATTCCAACCCACTCCATGTCAAAACCATAGAATTTGGCCCAGAGAAAACTTTGAAAATTAATCCATCTCTTTCTGCTCTCAAAGAGGAAAAGCTATGCAACATGTTGAGAGAAAACCTAGAAGCCTTCGCTTGGAGTTACAAGGAAATGAAGGGAGTACACCCCTCAGTGTGTACTCACCACATATACATCAAAGAATGTTGCAATCCAATTAGGCAACCACAAAGGAGGATGAATCTAGCTCTTAAAGATATAGTCAAAGAGGAATTGCAAAAATTGCTAGATGTGGGATTCACTTACCCTATCTCTAACAATGAGTGGGTCTCTCCTTTAGTGTTAGTTCCCAAGAAAAATGGTAAGTGGAGGAATTGTGTCAATTATAGGGAGTTTAACAAAGCCACAAAGAAGATTCATTTTCCCCTACACTTCATTGACCAAGTGCTAGATGGCTTAGCAGGGAAGATTTTTTTTTCTTTCCTAGATGGATTCAGTGGGTACCACAAAATCCAAATCTGCCCAGAAGACCAGGATAAGACCACATTCACCTGTCTTTCGGGTACTTTTGCCTGTAGGGTCCTTCCTTTTGGCTTATGCAATGATCCTGCCACTTTCCAAAGAGAAGTATTGAGTATTTTTGTTGAATTAGTACATGATGCGGTGGAAATTTATATGGATGACTTTATAACTTACGGTTGTTACTTTCAAGAAGCCCTAACTAACTTAGGCAACGTATTGCACAAATGCATTGAAATGAACCTGTCTCTCAGTCCAGAAAAATGTGAATTCTTAATGACTGAATGGACCATGCTAGGTCATTCAATATCTTAGCAAGGATTGCAGGTGGACCCAAACAAAATAGCAATCATCCAAAGGGTCCCACCTCCTCAAAAGCAGAGGGATGTCAGGAGTTTCTTGGGGTTAGTTGGATACTACCGAAGATTCATAAAGGACTTCAGTAAGTTGGCCTCTCATTTATTTGGGTTTTTGGCCAAAGATTCAGAGTTTATATGGTCAAAAAGTTGTCAAGAGGCCTTAAACATTTTGAAGGGTAAGCTAACCATTGCACCAATTCTTCAAGGCCAAAACTAGGCCCTCCCTTTTCATAGTCATGTTGATGCCTCACACAAAGCTATAGGAGAAACATTAGGTTAGGTAGAGGAGAAATTGTCCTATGCCATCTATTTTATCAGTAAGAAACTGTCAAAGGCTTAGCTAAATTATACTGTGTCCGAAAAGGAACTCCTGGTTGTTGTGCATTCATTAAACAAATTTAGGCGTTACATTACAAGCTATCAAACATTTGTACATACTGATCATGTTGCAATCAAATATCTAATGAAAAAACCAAATGTGAATGCTTGGATTATAAGATGGTTGCTTTTATTACAACAGTTTGATCTAACTATTGTTGATAAGCCTGGTAAGGAAAATGTTGTTGCAGACTTTCTATCTAGGATGAATGTACCTACAGGTAAAGAAGGAATGGTGGATGACCAGTTACCAGACGAGCACTTGTTTTCTATTTCAATTCTCTCCCCATGGGTTGCTGATATAGAAAACTATTTGGTATCAACACAGTTCCCACCAAACTTTCCCTCCAACGAAAAGAGCAAGATAGTCAGGAAAAGCGCCCCCTTCACCTAGATTGGGGGAAATCTTTTCAAACTTGGCCCAGATCAAATCTTGAGAAGGTGTGTAAGGGAAGAGGAATTTTTTGACATCCTTCTGACTTGTCATGATGGACCTTGTGGAGGTCACTTTGCAACAAAGAGGACAACATTCAAAGTGTTACAAGCAGGCTATTATTGGCCCACTCTTCATTAGGATGTGAAGAAGTATATTAGTCAGTGTGATCGGTGCCAGAGGATGGGAAAGCCTACTCCAAGAGATGAAATGCCCCTACAACGTCAAGTGACTTTCGAGTCATTTGACAAGTGAGGCATGGACTTCATTGGACCTATCAACCCTCCTTTAAAGAAAAAACAGTACATTATTGTGTGCACCAATTATTTGACTAAGTGGGCTGAAACCAAGGTCATTAAGGCATCAACAGAAGAGAAGGTGGTTGAGTTCGTAAGGGAGAATGTACTCTACAAATTTGGGTACCCTACAGAGCTAGTCATAGACCAAGGCAGTCAATTTACCTCCAACATGATTGAATAACTGCTTAGCGATCACAAAATCAAGCATAGGACCTCCACTCCTTATCATCCACAAGCTAATGGGCAAGTGGAGGTGACCAACAGGGCACTGGAGAGCATCTTAACCAAGGTAGTGAGCAGCAGCAGGAAGGATTGGGAAGAGAGACTAGTTGAGGCCACCTAGACCTATAATACAACATGGAAGACCACCACTAGATTTACACCCTATGAGCTGGTCTATGGGTAAAAGGCTTTGTTGTCCATTTAATTTGAATATAACACATTAAGGATGACAGCCCAACTAGATTTAGATCTCAGTCATGCATAGAAAGAAAGATTGTTCCATTTGAATGGCATGGATGAATTCAGAATGCAGGCCCTCCTACATACAGAGATAGTTCAGCTTCAGAGGAAGATCTAGCATGATAGACATATTAAAGAGAAGCAATTTCGAGAGGGTGATTGGGAATTGTTATATAATTCGAGGTATAAAGACTTCAAGGGAAAGCTAAGGACAAGATGGCTGAGACCTTATGTGGTGGAGAGATGCCATGATAATGGTTCAGTGCAAATCAGGACTATAGATGAAGAAGCCATTCCATTGCTTGTTAATGGACACCGATTGAAAATGTACAAGAGGCCTTTACCAAAATAATATTTCATTGACAATATTAATAAGATAGTGATGATGGTGGAGAAATTTCCAACTCCTCCCTCATCAAGTCACTGAAAAAAGAAAAAAGAAAAAAAAAGGATTCAGGTGAAACCTTCATGAGGCGCCTGAGTCCCATCTTTGAGTTGAAAACCTCGTGAGGCGGCCTAATGATGAAAAAAAAATGAAAAAAGAATAATAATATCCCTGGGTGAAAACCTTCCTTGAGGTGCCCAGGGCAAACATCTAGGGTGAAAACCTCTCTGAGGCAGCCTAGGTGTTTTTCAAAAAAGAAAAAAAAAAAAGAGAAAAAAGACATAATTGTTATTTGTAGGTAGGCGAGAAAGACAATCAAGGAGCAAAGAGAAGATCCAAAGGGAACCCTGCCACACTTATATTCATCTCCTCCACTCCTTACCATGCATCTATCCATCAATTCCATTGTTTTTTCACTTCATTGCTTCAATTCAGGAAAAGACCGTGTTTTCTACAGGATCCCTTGTATTCCTACAGGATACCCTGAAAACCTATAGGGAGCAATCCGAGGGTGAATGGTAGGTTGGTTAGGTCCTATAGCAGCCTATCCCACAAAATATCAATCATCAACTATAGGTCTTCACAAAGATGATCCAGACAACAGACAATAGAAGAGGAAGACGAATGACCATGCAACAAATAAACAACACAGCACATCTGATCTTCGACAACTATAGCATGGCATCGATACCATAGGTAAGTATCCCGCTCACTCACTCATATGCATAATTTGATCAAAAGTTGTAAAGGTTACGATGTAGTTGGTTTATAAGTGAAAAGGTGGCCACTTAACTTGGCCACCTTCATTCAGTCATCACATACAAAACCGGGTGTCCTCTCACCCGTGGCTGCAGTCAACTCAAAAACAGAGGAGGAGTAGGACAAGAAGTGGTTAACTACGGATCTACAAGGTGGGAGTTGATTAAAAGGAGTGGGAAACAAAACATCATTTGCATGCATTCATGCATTCCACCTACTCAAAACCCCCTCACTCAAGTCATTCTTATAACTCTGGCCACCCACCGAAATCAAGGATCCAGCGTTCTGCAAAAGAATTTCTACAGGATCAGGCAAAGGAATAGTCTATAGGAGCAGTCTACAGGATACATAGAGGCAGTCTACAAGATAGGCAGAGAGGGGTTCAAAAGGGAATATCACGAGAACTATCCACTGCCACCATTCTAAAGAGATAGGATTTGAAAGTCCATCCCCATTTAGAAGCAAATGAACTAGAAATTCTCTAAACGATAGTGGATATAACAACTATTGGAGGTGAATTAAATACACAGGGAATTCTTTTTTTTTCCTGAATTTAAAATTCTTGTGTCAAACCTCTCATTTCCTCCTCAAGCCTCACAAGTAAGATGACAGGAGGGTTTAATAAGAGAGAACCCACAAACACTGTGAGGATACAACAACACCCCCAACTGCTTGAAATCTTTACAAGACACCAATGGATGGGGTTTTTCGAAAAATTCACAAGGTATGATGATGAGGTGGCTCAAGAATTTTCTCATTCCCTCACTCCACATAGAATAATCCATGCCTCTGTTATAGTTAGAGGGCTCACTATAGATCTCACCCCAGAGCTCATTAGTAGGGTCACCACACTCCCCCTAAGAATTCCATGGAGAAAAGAAGGCAAAGCAGATAGTCAAATGGAAAAAAGGAAATTCTTTTTAGAAGGTGAAGAACCCACAGAGGATAAAAATAGAGTAATGAGGGATAGTCTACCATACCCATGGAGTGAGGTAGGTTACCAACTCATCAAATATATCTCATGTGAAGGTAGATACAGTGTTGTTTATGGCTACCATTTTAGAATTCTTGAGGAATTAAGATTTGGGGTAGAAACACCAGTTCACCAAAGACTCAACATACCCTATTTCTTAATGCAATCACTCATAGACTCCAGCAACAACGTAAAGGAAGGGAATTCCCAAAAATTGGCTCACCATGGGTTGATCAGGATCCTCATTGAGGATGACTTACAAAACCTCAAGATACCTATAACATGGTTAGTCTTCAGAGACTTACCAGAAGAGGATGGCATCAAAACCCTCACCTATGATGTTAGTGTAAAATTTCTGATTTCCCACCCCGGTTTTCAGTTTCACCTTATTTCTCCCATATAGTTAAATGCCCTTTCCCATAACCATACATTCAACAAGCTGGAAAAAATAAATATTGCTGAAAACACAAATTCTAGAAATTTTACAGAATGCTGGAAATTGCAGAAATAAAAATCAGCAGTAATAAACAGCCATTAAAACACATTTAAACACAGAGATTTTTGGTCAACTTGACCCTGGAAAAACCCCCTACAACTCTTGGGGAAAACCAGTTTGAGAGCTCTTCTTTATTTCTGGAAAATGCCTTTTTACAGTAGGAGAAATGTTCAGCAAAAAAATCAACAAACAGACTTTTACAACTTATCTCAGCCTTGCTGAAACACGGTTGCTGTTACACCGTTGCTGTTGCTGTTACACCGCGGCTGTTGCTGTTACACCGCGGCTGTTGCTGAAACACCGCTTTCAGCTGCTGAAACTCCGCTTTGCTGAAACTCCGCTTTCAGTTGCTGAAACTCCGCTTTGCTGAAACTCCGCTTTCAGCTGCTGAAACTCCGCTTTGTTGAAACTCCACTTTCAGCTGCTGAAACTCCGCTTTGCTGAAACTCCGCTTTCAGTTGCTGAAACTCCGCTTTGCTGAAACTCCGCTTTCAGCTGCTGAAACTCCGCTTTGCTGAAACTCCACTTTCAGCTGCTGAAACTCCGCTTTGCTGAAACTCCACTTTCAGCTGCTGAAACTCCGCTTTGCTGAAACTCCGCTTTCAGCTGCTCAGAAATCTCCCTTGCTCTCTTGCTCTCCTTCTCTCAATCTGCTCATGAAAGAATGAATGATATTTTCCTCCTTTTCCTCCCTTAACCCAACCCTAAGTGACTTTTGGGTGATCCCTAAATCCAATGGCTGAAATAGATTTAGATCAATGGCTGAGATTAAATGCTCATTTAAATCTCACTTTCTATTTTTTTAATTCACCCCACTTTAATAAAGACCCACTTAGTCATTTATTTCCAAAGTCACTTTTCATTTCTAATTTTTCATTGACTTTATAAAGTCACTTTAAAATTAGACTTAGTAACTTTATCACTTAAAGTCACTTTTAAATTAGATTTAACTTTATAAAAATTATAAAGTTACTTTAGGAGAAAAAATTAAATTCTTTTGGACACTTTTCCCTAGGCCAAAGATCAAAGCCTAAGGGAACCACCTGTCCTCCGGTACCAAATTTCAACACTCCCTCTTACCGAGGAAGGTGTTCCTCACCACACCCATCTTGTCTCTGAAGTAGACATGCTTGCCCCGTGGTAAGGCTTTGGTAAGAATATCTGCAACCTGCTCATCAGTGGAAATATACTCAAGCTTCACAGCTCCCTTCTGAACATAGTCTCTGATGAAATGATATCTGATCCCGATATGCTTTGACCTGTCATGAAATACTGGATTCTCCGTGAGTTTAATGCAACTCTGATTATCACAGTAAATCACTGAAGGTCTCAACGGCTGACCAAATAAGCCAAACAACATCTTGCGAAGCCAGATGGCCTCACAACTAGCTAGACTGGCTGCCATATACTCTGCTTCCGCTGAACTCAGTGCTACTGACTGCTGCTTCCGGCTGAACCATGACACTACTGCTGAACCCAACCCAAAACAACACCCTGAAGTGCTCTTCCTATCAGACGCACAACCTGCCCAATCAGAATCAGTGTATCCTGCCAATCTCACTCCATCTCCCTGCCTGTAGTCCATACCATAATCCACTGTCCCCTGCAAGTACCGCAAAATGTGTTTTGCAGCCACCCAGTGAACCTTCCTAGGCTCACACATAAACTGACTCATCGTGTTGACTGCAAAACAGATATCTGGTCTGGTGTTGACCAAATACATCAAGGAACCAATCAGCTGCCTGTACAATGTGGGATCCACCAACTCGGAATCCGAAGCATGAAGCTTCTTCCAGTTGGTGATCATCGGTGTCGACATGGGTCTACAATCCTCCATGTGGAATCTGCTAAGGATGTCCACAATATACTTCCCCTGCCCCAGGAAGAAATGCCCCTCCTCCTGCCACACCTCCAAACCCAAAAAGTAATGCATCAAGCCAATGTCCTTCATCTCAAACTCCGCCGCAAGATCTCTCTTGCAGTGCTCTATGAGTCTCTCTGCACCTGTAATGATCAAGTCATCCACATACAGCACCAGAATGAGAGGCTCCTCACCAATCACAATAAAGTAAAGGTTCGGATCTGCCTCACTCTTTGTGAAACCCATCCCCTGCAAGTATGCATCTATCCTGGAGTACCAAGCTCTGGGAGCTTGCTTCAGGCCATAAAGGGCCTTCTTCAATCTGCACACATGGGACTCCTTCCCATGCACTTCAAAGCCCTGTGGCTGCTCAATGTACACCTCCTCCTGTATGAAGCCATTGAGAAATGCGGTCTTCACATCCATCTGGTGGATCTTCCAACCCATCTCTGCTGCTATCGATATAATGGAGCGGATCGAAGTATATCGAGCCACGGGAGCGAAGGTCTCCTCATAATCAACTCCCTCTACCTGTGAGAACCCTCTAGCCACAAACCTTGCTTTGAATTTCTCAATGCTGCCATCTGCAGCATGCTTTACCTTGTAAAGCCATCTGGAAGTAACCACGGATTTGCCCTCAGGCCTCGGCACCACCTCCCAAACATCATTCTTCATGATAGAAGAATACTCCTCCTGCATGGCCTCTCTCCAGACCTGCTGGCTAGCTGCCTCCTCATAGCTAGAAGGCTCAGAGTCAAGGATGTTGGTCACCATCGCCATATAGCTACAAAATCTCTCAGGTGGTCTACTCTCTCTGACCGGCCTCTTCGGCTCAGCAACAGATGTGGCATCTCTCAAGGTGTCCTGAAGCCACTTGGGCTTCCTCTTCCCTGAGCATGCTTCTCCCATAGGAGAATGAAACTCCTCCTCCTCATCCCCATCAGTAGCCTGAACTCCTGACTGTCTGTCTGCTGTCCTCCTGCCTGCACCTGAACCTGTAGAAGCTGAGGTACCGTGTGAACTGTCCATCAGTGGACTCCCTAGTGAGCTGCTCTGTGAACTGCTCTGCATGCTACCCGGAGCACCACCCCTCTGGCTCGGCGAGCCACTGCTCACTGATGGACCTGACATCCTCATAGATGTACCTCTGGATCCTCCTGATCCCTGCCCACTGGATCCCTGCGACTGACTCAACTGCTGCTGAGGGTCTGGCTGATCCAGATACTCTAACTCCCGTGACCTCCTAAAGGCCCTGTCCTCCTCGAACTTCACATCCCGTCTGACAACAACTTTTCTCTGTGCAGGAATGTAAATCCGAAAGGCCTTTGAGGTCTCACTGTAGCCCACAAAGATACCCTTCTCTGCGGTGGGCTCTAGTTTGGTCCTCTCCTCCTTGGGTATATAGGAGTATGTAATGCATCCAAAGATATGAAGATGACCAAGATCAGGCTTCTTCCCAGAGAAAGCCTCCTCCGGAGTCATGTGCCCCAAGGCACGATGCGGACTCCTGTTCTGCAAGTAAACAGCTGTGTTGCAGGCCTCTGCCCACAAGAACAATGGCAACCCCTGATCATGTAACATGGCTTTGGCAGCCCCTATGATGGATCTGTTCTTCCTCTCCGCAACCCCGTTCTGCTGGGGGTTGTAAGGAACAGTGAACTCCCTCCTGATGCCTGCCTCCGCACAATAGTCAACAAACTCTCCAAGGGTGTACTCTCCTCCATTGTCCGACCTCAGGGACTTGATCTTCCGACCTGTCTGTGTCTCCACAAGAGCTCTGAACTCCTGAAACCGCTTGAAGACCTCACTCTTGGTCTTCAAGAAATAAATCCAGGTCCTCCTGGAGTGATCATCAATGAATAGAACATAGTACTCATATCCACTCAAGGAAACATGAGACATCCGACCGCTCACATCAGAATGAATCAAATCAAGTATCCCAGTCGCTCTGCTGTCACTGCTGGGAAAAGGGGATTTGGAAAACTTGCCCATCGCACAACCTCTGCAAGTATCGAAGTGATCAGTACTGAAATCTGGCACACCTGTAGTGATCTCCCGCAATGTCCTCAAGGCTCCATGAGACATGTGCCCCATCCTGCGGTGCCAAATCTCACACAGCTCAGAACTGCTAGCTCTGCTGTCGGTACTACAACTCAATGCCAAAGGGGGCTGGAATGCAAACTTGTACACCTTTGCATGGCGTACACCTATCACTCTAGCTGAATCAGCTGGAGAGCCCCTGGGATACATCAACACCTGTCCTTCCCTGAACAGTGCCTCATATCCTTTGTCCTCCAAAGCTGAGACGGATATGAGGTTCTTCCTCATCCCTGGCACATAAAGAACCTCTGACACATTCAAGGGAGGTTTGGACTCCCTCTGAAATGTCACTGTCCCCACCCCGACTGCTCTAACAACTCTGTCATCACCGAGTACTACCTCAATATCAGTGCCACTCTCTGAAAGCTCTGAGAAGTACTCCCGGACTCCTGTCATGTGACGTGAAGCCCCACTGTCCACATACCAGATACCTGTAGATGCTCCGCTAATCGAGGGAAAAGCATGCTCCCTCTGAACCTGTGTGGCAGGTGATCCTGCACTAGAGGACTCACATGTAGTGAATGCAAACTCCCGGTCAAAACGACCTGCAAAGTCCTCAATCTCAGCTGACGCTGCCACATCCTGGGTCTTCCCCTTCTTCTTCTTCTTCTCCGGACACACAACTGCATAGTGTCCCATCTTCTGACAATTCCAACACTTCACCTTGGAATAGTCCTTCTGTGTGTTCCCCTGTTTACCTGTACCTTTGCCTTTGCCCCCACCACCGCTTGTGGAAACCTGCTTCTTCCCTTTGCCTTTCTTGCCTCCTGCCATCAGTGCTACGTCCTCATCCTGCTCAACTGGCTTGGCTGCCCCAAGCTGTCCCTTCCTGATCTCTGTCTGAATACAATCATCCCAAAACCTCTCCCATGTGGGAAGGGTCTCACGTGCACAAACCCCATCAGCAAAGTTCAACCATGAACGGGGGAGGCCATTCACTGCAATACGCACCAACTCAGTGGATGGAATGGCCTCTCCAATCGCTGCCAACTCATCTCTCACATTGGTAATCTTTGTGAGATATCCAGCTGCACTATCATTCCCCATCTTAATGTTCTTCAGTTTCTCCTTCAGGACCATCTTCCGGTTCTCATTGGTACTCTGGTAGAGATTGGACAATGCTGTCCACATCTCATGGGCATTGCTCTTTCCTCTCACATGAGGAATGCAATGGTCTTTGATTCCGTCTAGAATCAGCCTCTTACCCTTGTTGTTCTTTTTATTATAAGCTGCCAACTGAGTAGCATCAGTAGGCACAACAACAGGGTGCTGTGCTGTATGCACCATGATATCCCAGACTTCTGCCTCCTCAAAGATACTCTGCATTCTCTCCTTCCAAACGCTGTAATTTGTATGCCCATCCAACCTATCCTCCACCCTCAATCCCAATGACATCTTGCTGTCCTAAAACTGAAAAATAGCACTGCTGTGGTAAAGATAAACCTGCTGTTTATGAAAAATCAGCTTGCTGGAATTTTCTGAGTGAAAAAATCAGCAGCTGTATTTTTTCTCTTTTGCTGTCCCAAACTGCCCTTCAGCACTCAAGCTCCGATACCATGTAAAATTTCTGATTTCCCACCCCGGTTTTCAGTTTCACCTTATTTCTCCCATATAGTTAAATTCCCTTTCCCATAACCATACATTCAACAAGCTGGAAAAAATAAATATTGCTGAAAACACAAATTCTGGAAATTTTACAGAATGCTGGAAATTGCAGAAATAAAAATCAGCAGTAATAAACAGCCATTAAAACACATTTAAACACAGAGATTTTTGGTCAACTTGACCCTGGAAAAACCCCCTACAACTCTTGGGGAAAACCAGTTTGAGAGCTCTTCTTTATTTCTGGAAAATGCCTTTTTACAGTAGGAGAAATGTTCAGCAAAAAAAAATCAACAAACAGACTTTTACAACTTATCTCAGCCTTGCTGAAACACGGTTGTTGTTGCTGTTACACCGCGGCTGTTGCTGTTACACCACGGCTGTTGCTGAAACACCGCTTTCAGCTGCTGAAACTCCGCTTTCAGTTGCTGAAACTCCGCTTTCAGCTGCTGAAACTCCGCTTTGTTGAAACTCCACTTTCAGCTGCTGAAACTCCGCTTTGCTGAAACTCCGCTTTCAGTTGCTGAAACTCCGCTTTGCTGAAACTCCGCTTTCAGCTGCTGAAACTCCGCTTTGCTGAAACTCCACTTTCAGCTGCTGAAACTCCGCTTTGCTGAAACTCCACTTTCAGCTGCTGAAACTCCGCTTTGTTGAAACTCCGCTTTCAGCTGCTCAGAAATCTCCCTTGCTCTCTTGCTCTCCTTCTCTCAATCTGCTCATGAAAGAATGAATGATCTTTTCCTCCTTTTCCTCCCTTAACCCAACCCTAAGTGACTTTTGGGTGATCCCTAAATCCAATGGCTGAAATAGATTTAGATCAATGGCTGAGATTAAATGCTCATTTAAATCTCACTTTCTATTTTTTTAATTCACCCCACTTTAATAAAGACCCACTTAGTCATTTATTTCCAAAGTCACTTTTCCTTTCTAATTTTTCATTGACTTTATAAAGTCACTTTAAAATTAGACTTAGTAACTTTATCACTTAAAGTCACTTTTAAATTAGATTTAACTTTATAAAAATTATAAAGTTACTTTAGGAGAAAAAATTAAATTCTTTTGGACACTTTTCCCTAGGCCAAAGATCAAAGCCTAAGGGAACCACCTGTCCTCCGGTACCAAATTTCAACAGTTAGTCCTTCTGTCAGTGAGGAGGAGGCAAAACAAGAAGAAGAAGATACAAAGCTAGATGGGGATTAGATGGATAAAGAAGAAACTAATACAGAGGAACATAATGAATGAGAAGAGAAGGAGGATGATGCTAAAACAGAGGAGGAAACGAAGGAATGAACTAATGGAGATGAGAAAGAATAGCAAGAGGAAGAAGATAGGTAAAACAAAGAGCTAAGTGGCTTAAGGGATAGAGAAGCAATAATCAGAGATCAACTTGAGAGGGAAAATGCATGGCTAAGAGGACAACTGCAAGAAAGGGAGAACCAACTAGCATGTATGTCCAGCCTCTCCTTGGAGGCCATCCAGTGTAGGATGCCAGCTAAATCCTATGCTCTTTACCTCAAAGAACAATGGTTGCAACTTCAGATTAAAACACTAGCACAAAGGGGCACCATGCCATTTCAGGACTACAGGCAGTTCATTGATCTTTATGATCAAAGTAAAGTAGAGGATAGGGCCAAAATGGCTGAGTTTTAGTTGAACAACATGGCCCTCATAGACATGAATGTTTGGGATCCTAGTGCCTAGTTAAGACATCTACAATTAATGGCTTTGGCATCATGGATGAACCATGAGGAGTCAAGGGTTGTAAAGATGAAAATAATATTGGCCAGAGAGAAAAATGACCCTATTTTCATCAGAGCTGAACAATCAAATCCCATGGCCCTAATCAGCAACCATAATCTAATTGCAAATGATCCTCAGTGGTAAGCACCAGTATTGCAACAATAATGCTACAACTCTTGGGCTGCCTACTTTACTCTTATCAACCCGGTAGTTCGTAACAAACTTGGAAGCGACAATGATGTATGCACAAGTACTAGTTCTTACTGCAGGTTGTAACTTGGTCAGTCGGCGCAAGATCACTAGGAGCTCAAGCCAACTTCTATGGATTCTAGAAGAAGCTCTATATGTGATGAAAGTAGAGAAAGACTACTCTACAGATACTACTCTAACTGCAGAAAGGAGAAAGACTGAAATGTAAAGCAAACCAAGTAAATCTTAATTAACAAACTAATACTACTTTTGTAGAAAACCCTATGGAAACCATGAAAAGAATTCCATTACCTACTCAAGGAAGCAAACAACATCTAACTAAGCTATTTCTAGACGTAAATGAGCAGAAAACATCTTTTTTGATTTTTATGTATTTTTATGTGAATTTGACATGCATGTGATTGATTGTTTGTGAAGGTGGCAACGAATAGGTGGTGTTGAAGGGCGGTTTTGGGACTTGAGAGAATGTAGGATGGTGTGGTCGGGTCCTAGGAGGTCTCATGTGGCCTTTTGGGGGCTTTTCCCACAATCGGCCTTCAAAAGAAAGCATGTAGGAAAATCTATAGGAGGACACAAGAAATCTACAGGAGGAAAAATAACGTTCTACAGGAGGAGGCTGAGAGAAATTTTGGTTGTTTTGAGGGTGTGAGAGTGGGTGGAAAATGTGGATGAAGGTTGGAATGAAGTGTTAGGGCACCTAGGGTCTACCAAAAATCATTAGAAGAGAGAAAGATGATTGGACTTTCTCAAGAAGAGAGGAATAAATTCTATGGAAAATGCAGGAAACTAAGGCAGAATTGAGGGGAGACTTGGGCGACCTGTAGGGCATGGATCAGATGGAGGATGGGATGGCTGATAGGCTATCCTACTGTTAGAAGATATCTGCTACAGAAACAATTGACAATCAACCAATGAAATTAAGCAAGCAATTAAATAAGTGCATGTAGAAAAACATATTTTTGTGTCAAACTAATCTAAACTGTGATCCATGAAAGGAAATGTTGATAACTTCTGCAAGAAAGGAAATCATGGAAGAAGACTATGGTAAATGAAGAAGTGAGCATGATGAAGAAGTTTTGAAGCAAAGCAAACTAGACTATTAACCAACTAAAAAGTTGTAAACACTAGAAGTCCTATAAATGAGGAAAATCTGTGTTTTTGGGGCAGCAAGAGGGTCTCTGCCTCAAATCATGGTCCCAGAGGGAGGAAGAGATGCCAAGGAACTGTTGCTAGCCTTTTGTATATTTTCTTTATCACTGCTTACCCTGCTATAGAAAGCACAAATGGAAGCAAACTATTGAATCATCAATCACAACCTATTCTTGACCATAAAAGAAATTCATCTAACAACAACCTAATCTAAAAACTGAAATAAAACATACAAATACAAGTAAAGAGGAGCTTGGCTACTTGGATTGGGCCCTAACCCAAGAGCTTCAGCCCTCTGAGGTAACTCAGTGCTAACTCAAAAAGGATTCCATCTTTATTTCCAAAACAATAACAAGAATACATGGAATTGTCAAAAATAATAAGCTCGAAGTTCAACAGAGTTTACATAAGCAAAAGTACAACAAAAATCTGACCCTAATGAGGCCCTAGGCCTCTCTACTTATAAAAATGAAGCTACCAACAACTTCCTTAAAATCAAGGAGGTTTGTCTCCCAAAACTCGAGATAGTCATCAGTTATCCTCCACTTGCTCGGTTGCTCGCTAATGCATGACTTCGCTGCTTGTACTCTGAGCTAAATGAAGGGGAATTCGAAGTGAGGAGTAATAAATGAGGGGGGCTCCCTCCTATAAGTCCTCTCCTTTTTGCACTTCGAGTTATTGCTACCATTTTTCCACTAGATCCTTGACTTTGACCACAAAATTCATCAACAATTCGCATTAAACACATATTAGACCACATGGCATCATAACTAACTCAACTCACTCCATAAACATAAATATTAGAAAATCATACAATAAGCTAAGAGAATGGTTTATTTGACTAGGTTAGGAGGTAAAATGAGCTGATATAATTACCCATTTATGAGGCTCATCATCACCCCCTACTGAAAGTGTTGCTCATCCTCTGAGCAACTTAGTCCATCTCCTCATCTTTTATGGCCCTGGTGGCCTCCCTAGCATCCCATGCTTCTGATGTGGTCTCCTCTTCCTTGTCATAGAGTCCTGCCTTCCTATGTATTTCTTCCCACTGCTCCTGCTCTTCTTCTTCTCTTCTGCCTTCCAGCATGCCTAGCAACAATGGGGGACTCAATTTGAGGCCAATCCAATTGACCTTCAGCCTCTGCATGGAGCGCTTATACGTTGGCAATCTCCCTAATGCCTCCTTCATCCTTATTGGGGAATGATATTCCCTGATCTAGAAACTATGTGGTAAGATGTTCCATCTCCTCATACATGCATGCACACAGTCATCCCCAAGTAACCTTTCCATATCCTCAAAATGTGCAATGGCTTGTGCCTGATCACTGATATATCTAGGGGCAATATGAGGATTATTGGCAAGTAGGTTATGTGTGTTGATGAGTGCCATGGGGTCTGATGGCTCAGCTCTGATCATTAATGGCTCATTCTGCTCCTTTATCATCAACCTTATTATTTATGCTGCCCTTAACTCTTCATGGTTCATCCATGAGGCCATGGCCATTAGTTACAGGTCCCCTAACCTGGCATTTGGGTCCCACACATTCATGTCTGTGAGGGCTATGTTATGCAGGTAGAATTTTGCCATCTTTTCCTTATCTTCTTATGTTCTTTGATCACATAGGTCCATACACTGCCTGTAATCTTGGAAAGGCATTGTGCCTCTTTGTGCCAAAGTCTTTATCTAAAATTGCAACCATTGGTCCTTGAGATATAGGCCATAGGATTTTGTTGGTGTCCTACATTGCAATGCCTCCATGGACTAGCTGGTCATGCATGCCAGTTGGGTCTCTTTCTCTTGTAGCTACCTTCTTAGCAATTCATTTTCTATTTCAAGTTGGCTTCTTGCAATTGCTTCTCTGTGTATGACAATAATTAACTCTCTGCCCATTTCTCTGAGTTTGTTATCCATATGGCCAATATCCTCAACCCCTTTGGATTTGGCTATTTGCATCCACCTATGGGTCCTTATCCTTTCTTTCTCTAATTCAAAGAATAGTGAAATTGCAATTTTTTGCGGAATTATTCTTCCCTCCTCAAGAAGACTGTAGTAGGAGCCAAGACTAGGCTGGGGATTAGGTTCTTGTAGTTATGTTTCTTCTTCCTTTCCCTATGGCTATCATTCTACCCTTTTCTCCAACTTTTGGGTCTCTTGTAGTTTTGACAAGGTCTCCTGTAGAACTGTTTGTGCCTCCTGTAGGACTGTTTTTGGGTCCTGTAGTTCTAACTTTTCTTTCCATGTGGGGGATCTAGGAGTCCCCCTTTCATATGTGATAGGTGCCTTGGAAGGGGATTCTTTCCCTTAGGCAGAGAGTGAATCTTCAATAATAATTGGCACTTTTGAAGAAGGTTGGGGTTTCCCTGTTTTGATTCTTGTGCTCTTCCTAGCCCTGAAATACATTGAGGTCTGCCTCTTCCTCTTCTATTTTGGCTTAATTGGTGTGCTGAGGGCAGTGAGAGCAGTTGCTGCTGATCTGGAATTTATACAGGACAAAGAATTAAAGGTATTACAGAATCATGTGCATGGTGGTGCCTATGTTACTTTATGCAACGGATCGATAAGATTGTGAAATACATAGACACTGAAGCAGTTAGAGAAAACATAACAGTAAAACATGTAAACACAACAAGTTTAATAAGGATTTCACCCAATGCTCCTGGGCTACGTCTCCTGGTCCAGCCTTCAGTGGTGGCCTCTCTATTATGTTCTCAAAGCAGATTTTTTACAATAGTGAGCTCAATTTGAGTCTCACTCAATAGATATAAATTAATAGGACTGGACTTGGATCCCCCAAGTCTCTGGAGTACACAAATTCTCCTTACTGAAACTCGACCTCTATTGGTCATAGTAATATGAGCCCAATCTGAGACTCATACATGATAGGTAAGTACAGAGGAGTTTGCTTGAACCTCTCAAGCCCTCTTTGGAGTACACAGACTCTCTTTGACTCTGTCTGGCTCGATGTTGCCCACAGGTAAGCTCAGCTTCTTCTCTTTGTTCTCTGCTCTTGGCTTTCTACCTTAACTAACTTACTCCTTGCTTTGTTTCTATCAGTTTTTGGCTTTAAAGCCAATCTTCTTTCTGACTGTTCGTTTTCGGTGCTCTGGTTCTCCTGCCTCTCTGTCCGTTTGAATTCCTCTATTCTACATCATCATCACTGTGTAACGCTTCATAGGGAGGTGGCCACCTGTTTCATACTGAACTGAGTGTCAGCTCCCTTGGAAATGTTTGAACAGTCGTTATTTCTATTTGCTCCAAGATTTCCCACAAAATACGAATCCCTGCCAACGAATCATCCATATCGGACTTCAATTCCCATATAATCCGGTCATTCATCGGGACGCGCCTCCGCCATTTATCTGGACCCCTCAAATCCTATGGTCATCATGCATATTGGGTGGATAATTAGCTCGATAGTTACTCGTCCAATATGCGCAGTTTTCTCTCTCCTCCACTGGACGTGTGTCACTCGTTGTGTGGCATCGGGCAGGAATCGGTCTAAACCACTTACCACCTCGAGGCCCTTCTGATATCCTGCCTAGTTTTTGTGGAATCCTTCTCTGCCAGAACAGAAACCAATACTTTTCTGCGTTTTATAATCTTTTCGGGTCCAGGCACTTCGAGGCTTTCCTTCACTGAGGGGGACGCCCTGCAATACACAATTAGCGCTAATCATGTATCAAAATCTGCTCCCGTTCTCTGATCAGGCTCCCGGTTTTGCCAGTTTGCCCCCAGCGTGTGTTACCATGGGCCCTCAGTCTGCGCGCTTGATCGAGGGTCCTCATTGCTCCGCACTAGTCACAATTTGCAACTATCACGAGGATTCCTTCTGATAGCTCAATCCTTTTAAGACTTGAATATTTTTTTGGAATAATTGAAAGAGTTAATGAAAAATTAGAGAGTGTTCTAGGATCCAATTCGGATCACGGCCTTCCCATTGAAAAAGATTTTGGACCACAAAAGTTGGTTTTTAAGCACCAATCAAATGAGGATACAGTTTCCTCGCCTGCTCAATTTCTATCTATCTTGCATTGCTTGGTTTTGAGCCTTTGAGTCCAATCCTAAGGTACTCAACATTCCCCCTACACGTAGTTCTCACCTTCTTGTACAGAACTGTATCTTCCTGCAACTCATTGAGATATTCACGTAACAGATCATCAATAGAATGCAACTGATCTGCTCTTCGGGATCTTCAATCAATGAAGGTTCAAATAGTCTCAAGCTGTCTACATTAACAACTAAGTAGATGTGCATGTAAGTTGGTAAATCAAGGCAAAAAGCATTCTCACCAATTTTCTCAAGTATCTTGAAAGGTCCATACCTTATTGGCTTCAGCTTCTTACCTTCACCTTGCATTCTGTCTCTGCTGATATACAGCCAGACTTGATCACCAACTTGGAAACTATTCTCAGTCTGATGCTTATCATGCCTTGCCTTATACTTGGCTTGGCTCTTTTCCAGTTGTTTCTGTACTGCCTGGTGAATCTCTTGGATTTTTTCAATGAACTTGGCTACCTTGTCCACATCATTGTGTCCATCAACCGCTATGTCTTTACCAAAGACAAAACCAAGGGAGAGGTTGGTGTGAAACCAAAACAGGTCTCAAAATGATATCTCTGTGTAGAAGAATGTTTAGCTCGGTTGTAAGCATGCCGCACATAACATAAATGTTCATCCCAAAGCTTGGGATGCTTGCTACAATAGCCTTTGAGCAACTGGATCACTGTCTTATTGACCACTTCTGTTTGGCCATCTATTTGTGGATGAAAAGTTGTGCTCTTTTTCCGTCTGGTGTCCATCAATACCCACAAATTTGACCAAAATTTCCCAACAAATTGGGTATCTCGATCATATATAATAGAAGTGGGTAATCCAAAATGAACCCATACATGTTGAAAGAAAAACTTTGCAGTTTGTTCAGCTGTAATCTGTTTGTTACAAGGTATTAAAAAATACACATTTTGCTGAACCTATCCACAACAACATATAAATAGTCATGACCTTTTCTAGATTTATGCAGCCCCCCAACGAAGTCCATAAAAACACTTTCCCAAGGAAGAGAAGGAACTGGTAGTGGAGTGTACAAGCATAGTTTTCTATTGATGGGCTTGCTTTTAGCACACATGGTACACCCTGTTACATATCTAGAAACTGTCTCATTCATTTTTAGCCAATAACAAAATCTTTGCAGTTGTGCAACTGTTTTACTTACACCAAAGTGACCTAATATTAGAGAAGTGTGTGCTTCTCGAATTATCTTTACTCTTTCTGTTTGAGGAATGCATAACTTTCCCAAATGACACAAGAGTTGGTCCTTAACATGATAATCCAATTCTTCTACTTGTTTTCCATGACTTAAAGTTTCATATACATCTTTAAAATATATATCTTGATCATGTTGTTCATTGTAGCTTTCATGCAATATTGAATTATGCTTAAGTATAGTGGATGCATTTATGATTGGTCTGGACAACATATCTACAACTTTATTGTGTATTCCCTTTTTATATCTAATGACAAGATGAAACTGTTTTAGAAAACCCATCCACCTATAGTGTCTTGATTGCTACAACTTAGTTTGTGAGTGCAAATATTGAAGTGGTTGATGGTCAGTATGTATAACTATCTCTTTGCCCATTAAATAATGTTTCCACTTTTTCACACTCTGTGCTAATGCATACAATTATTTATCATATGTGGGATAATTAACTACTACAGAATTAAATGTCTCAGAATGATAACATATGGGTTTATCGTGTTGCATCAACACTGCTCCCATGGCATAGTCACTGGCATCCATTTCAATCTTAAATGGTCTTTGAAGATCAGGCAGTGCTAGTACTGGTGTTGTACTAATCTTTTCTTTTAAGGTGTCGAAGGCTTTCTGCTGTTTTCCTCCCCACTGAAACACCTTGTTCAATCCTGTTAAAGCATGTAAGGGAGCTGCAATCAAGGAAAAGTTAGAAATAAACTTTCTCCAATACTGTGCTGCTCCTAAGAAGCTTCTAACTTCTGTAGCAGATTTGGGTTTAGGCCAGTTTACAATGACTGCAACTTTAAAGGGATCTATCTTCAATTCATCACCCCCTACAATATGACCCAAATAATTCAAAGATGTTTTGCCAAATTCACATTTTGAGAGCTTAACATAAAGGTTATATTTTTTCAAAACATCTAGAGTCTACTTTACATGCTTTAAATGTTCTTCCCATGTTCTACTAAATATAAGAATGTCACCCAAATATACAATGACAAAATCATCAATGAAAGGTCTTAGTACATCATTCATTATTCTCATGAAAGTAGCAGGAGCATTAGTTAAGCCAAAAGGCATAACCAACCACTCATACAATCCCTTCTTTGTTTTGAAAGCAGTCTTCCATGCATCTTGCTATGCAACTCTGACCTGATGGTAGCCACTATGCAAGTCCAACTTGGAAAAATAAACAGCTTCTTTCAACTGATCTAATAGATCATCTATGTGAGAAAGGGGATAATTATTTTTTATCGTTATTTTATTCAGTGCTCGGTAATCAATGCACATTCTCCATGAACCATCTTTCTTTCTCACCAAGACAATTGGAGACCCACAAGGTGATGTGCTAGGTCTTATGAATCCTTTCTCGAGCAACTCCTGTACATGCTTCTTGATTTCTGCATTCTCTAAAGCGGACAACCTATCCATTCCGATGTTAGGCAATGGAGCATCTTGCTGCAAATTAATATCATGTACTATTTCCTTTTTGGGTGGCAGACCTTTAGGTTCTTGAAATAGTATATCATATTATGAAACAACTTTTTCTAAATCAGCTTGTTGTTTAGCATTACAGCCCTCAAATACATTGGTTTTATCAAGTTTCTTTTCCTTTACAACCATCAGTAAACATTGTTTGCACGGATTTACAATTCTTTTCATCTGCCCTGAGTTTATGAGAGTATAATTATTCTTGAGTTTGTGAGATCTTACAATAGTTTCGATTCCATCTTTAACGAGTTGATACTTGTTTTCAGCTCTCAGGATAGACTCTTCCAATTTTAGGGTTAGTTTCAACCAGCTCTCCTTCTCCTAATTTAAGCTTTGATCTAGTTAGCATTCAACAACAAAATGCAGCACAAGCTTGTCTAACCTTAGTAACCTATAGCTCTAATACCACTTGATCTAGAATTTATCCAGGACAAAGAAGTAAAGGTATTACAGACTCATGTGCATGGCGATGCCTATGTTACTTTATGCAACAGATTGATAAGATTGTGAAATACATAGACATTGAAGCAGTTAGAGAAAACATGACAGTAAAACATGTAAACACAACAAGTTTAATAAGGAGTTCACCCAATGCTCCTGGGCTACATCTCCTAGTCTAGCCTTCAGTGGTGGCCTCTCTATTATGTTCTCAAAGCAGAGTTTTTACAATAGTGAGCTGAATTTGAGTCTCACTCAACAAATATAAATTAGTAGGACTGGACTTGGATCCCCCAAGTCTCTGGAGTACAAAAACTCTCCTTATTGAAACTTGACCTCTATTGGCCACAGTAGTATGAGCCCAATCTTAGACTCATACACAACATGTAAGTATAGAGGATTTTACTTGAACCTCTCAAGCCCTCTCTGGAGTACACAGACTCTCTTTGACTCTGTTTGGATCGATGCTGCCTACAGGTCAGCTTGGCTTCTTCTCTCTATTCTCTGCTCTTGGGATTCTGCCTTGAATAACTCACTCCTTGCTTTGTTTCTGTTAGTTCGTGGCTTTAAAGCCAATCTGCTTTCTGACTGTTCGTTTTCGCTTTTCAGCGCTTTGGTTCTCCTGCCTCTCTGTCTGTTTAAATTCCTCTATTCTGCGTCATCATTACTGTGTAATGCTTCACAAGGAGGTGGCCACCTATTTCATAACGAACTGAGTGTCAGTTCTCTTGGAAATGTTTGAACGGTCGTTATTTCTATTTGCTCCAAGATTGCCTGCGAAATATGAATCCCTGCCAATGAATCGTCCATACTGGACTTCAAATCCCATATAATCTTGCTTTATCATCTTTCAAATTGGTCATTCATCGGGACGTGCCTCCATCATTGATCTGGACCCCCCAGATCCTACAGTCATTGTACATATCAGTCGGATAATTAGCTCGACGGTTACCCGTCCAATATGCATGGTTTTCTCTCTCCTCCGCTAGACGCGTGTCACTCATTGTGGGGCATCGGGTGAGACTCGGTCTAAACCACTTACTGCCTCGAGGCCCTTCCAATATCCTACCTGTTTTTTGTGGAATCCTGCTCCGCCGGAACCGAAACCGGTAATTTTCTCGTTCTCTGATCCAGCTCCTGGTTTTTCCCGTTTGCCCCCAGTGCGCGTTACCATGGGCCCTCGGTCTGCACACTTGACCGAGGGTCCTCGTTGCTTCGTGCTGGTCACAATCTACAACTATCACGAGGATTCCTTCTGATAGCTTGATCCTTTTAAGACTTGAATCTTTTTTTGGCATAATTGAAAGAGTTCATGAAAACTTAGAGAGTGTTCTAGTATCCAATTTATATCAGTTGCCTCTCTTTCTAGAGTCTAAGGGGACACTTCTATCTTTTCTGCCCCTTTTTCTCCTCCTTCTATTTCTCTTTCTGTCTCTGTTTGCTCTATTTATTCCTGCTTTATTTCTTCATCTTTCTCCTCCTCTATCTTAGTTTCTTTTTGTTCTACTAAGTCACCAGTTTCCTCAGCTTCTCCCCCTTGTTGCTCCTCCTCCTCACTGCTAGTAGGATCGATATCATAGGTTAGGGCTTTTATGTCATCTTCTACTACCATGTTTCAGAAGATTTTCCATGCTATATGGAGTGTAAATGTATGCAGGGCTTCTTCCACTAAAATTTTGATTAACCTATGGTGAGCGAGCTGCTCTGAATTCCCTTCTTAAACTTTAATGCTAGAGTCAATGAGAGATTGTAGGAGGAAGTAGGGGATGCTGAGCTTCTGAGGGGCTAGAGTGTCCATGCCATATCTTAATTCATGAAGGATTCTAAAATGGTAACCATAGACAATGTTGTACCTCCCCTCACAGGAAATATATTTGATTATTTGATAGCTGACCTCATCCCAAGGATATGGTATGCTAGCCCTTCTAATGCCATTTTTATCCTCTACAAGGGTTTCATTGTTTTGGAAGAAGTTTTTCTTGGCAGCCTGGCCAATTGGTTTTTCATCCTTACTCCAGGGCAATCCAAGAGGAAGGGTAGTGACCCTACTGATAAACTCAGGGGTTATCTCCATGGAAAGACCTCTAAAGGTGACAGTGGCATGTTCTAGTGTGAGGGACCAAAGAGTGGGAAAATTCTTGAGCAATTTCCTCATCAAACCCTTGGAATTTCTCAAAAAAAAGTTCATCCAATTTGCTCTTGTGAATATGTCCACTACTTGGGGATGTGCATGGAGCCTGGAGGAGTTGGTGGGATCCTTCCTCATAAAACCTCCTGTCATTTTGTTTATGCTTCTTTGGGAATCCAAATGTGGAGAAGGAGACAACAATTTTTGAAGAAAAACAGAGAAACAGGGAGACTGTGTTTTTTTTAAGAAATAAGCATAAATTTTGTTATGTATTTCCTCCACCTAAAGGCTTTATTTCCTCCTCAAAATTAAACCACTACTTGGATATTTTGATATTGAATGGGGATATGCATATAACCTACCTCCTCATCCCAAGAATTGTGCTCAAACTTATGTTTTCTCCCTTCAAAACAACTCACTGGCCCTCCTGTAGAAGACTTTTGGCCCTCCTGTAGAATTCCTATAGGTTCTTTTGTAGAACCTGTAAGTGCTCTTGTAGAAAATGCTGAGAGCTGGAATATGGGAGAGATCAATGGAGAATGATCGTTACGAGGCTGTGGGGGCACGAGGAGATTGCAAGAGCAGATTTTTGAGGAGAGAATGAAGGAAAAGGTGGTGAGAGTGCTCGAGGAGGAGTACTTAATGATTTTTATGGATATTTCCGGATATGGAGGGTGAGTTTGCCAAATGTACATTGGCCATATTCGGACCGTTGGTCCCCACCTACCTTTTCATCATGGCCCTTTCCTCTTAATCATCCCTTATGATTGCATCGGAGTTCACACTTCCTCCACTACTTGTCTTTGACATCTTTCTTGAGTTGACTGTGCGCACGCCTGGGTGACATCTTCGGATGTGTGGAGTCAACTAGATGAAGGTGGCCATGTTAACTGGCCACCTTTCCCTCGTTCAACCTCAACCATCTCATTACTTTTTCATGCCTTCTAACTACACAAATTCAAACAGAGGAGCTGACTAGTTACTTACCTGAGATCTGAATGTATTTGCTTTATGAGGTGTTGTGGTTCTTTCTCTCCGCTACATGCCTTTGTTTCTTTTTCTGCATGTTGTCTGCTTGCTGATGTGTGGTTGTGCCTTGTGCAGGTTCTTCTCTGGTTGGATCTGAGCTTCAAGTGTCTTCTTCAACTTCCATATTTGCACCCTCTTGCTGTTGATGCTGGATTTTAATGGGATTAGCTGCTACAGGAATTCCTATAGTAGCTCCTGTAGCTACTTCTCCCCTTGAAACTTCAGCTTCTTTCTGTGCTTGGAGCTATGAGGATGATGCTATAGATGTATATAGAGATGGAGAGATAATAGGTAGGCTTCAGGTGAGGTTGATGGTGTTGCCTACTCTCTTGTTTTTCTATTTTTTTTCCTGAAAATTGTTTTTTCTCTGTGTTTTTCTTAGACAAGAAGAAGAGTTATTTTTGGGGTTGTGATGCAGGCTTGGACATGAGGGAAAGGAGGTTTGAAGATTGCAGGAGGATTTATAGATTTTTTTATGAAGCTTCCCTATCCCTCAAACTACCTTTTATATCCATTTCTGGCTCTCTGTAATTCCTACAGGAGCCTCCTGTAGAAAACACAGTTTTTGAAAAATAAGCACAGTGAGGTGAAAAAAATGCCAAGAATGATGGAGAAAGGTGTGGGAAGGTAGGATAGGTGCTGGTGTTGGTTTCAGGGCTCCCTTGGCACCTTCTGCTGCTTCCTGTAATCCTCCTGCAAACCTGCAATGCACCTGGAAATTCATTTTTCTTTTTCTCTTTTTTTTCGAAAAAAAATAGGGCACCTTAGGGAGGTTTTCACCCTAACTCCCTGCCCTGGGTGCCTCCAAGGGAGGTTTTCACCTAGTGATATTATTTTTCTCTCTTTTTTTTTTACATCACTGGGTCACCTCAGGAGAGGTTTCCAGCCCAATGATGGGACTCAAGCGCCTCATGGAGTTTTTCACTTGAGTCATTTTCTTTTTTCTTCAATGAGTCAATGAAGTGGAGGCTAAGACATGCTCCACTACCATCACTGTCTTATTCAAATCTTCAATGAACTCTCTCTTGGAGAGGGGTTTCTTGTAGACTTTCAACTGGTGTTCATTAACAAGCATGGAGATGGCTTCATCATCAATGGTTCTGATCAGAACTGAACCATTGTCATTACATTTCTCCACAGTATAGGGTCCCAATCATCTTGTCCTTAGCTTGCCCTTGAAATCTTTATATCTTGAATCATAGAGTAGTTCCCAATCTCCCTCTTGGAATTGCTTCTCCTTGATGTTTTTGTCATGCCATATCTTTCTCTGAAGCTGAACTACCTCTGTATGGAGAAGGGCCTGCATTCTGTGTTCATCCAATCCATTGAGCTGAAGTAATCTTTCTTTCTATGCATGGCTGAGGTCTAGGTCCAGTTGAGCTGCCATCCTCAAGGTATTGAATTCAAATTCTATTGACAACAAAGCCTTCTTCCCATAGACCAGCTCATAGGGTGTGAACCCTGTAGTGGTCTTCCATGTTGTATTGTAGGCCCAAGTGGCCTCAACTAATCTGTCTGCCCAGTCTTTTCTGCTACTGCTCACTACCTTTGTCAGGATCCCTTCCAATGCTCTGTTAGTGACCTCCACCTGCCCATTGGCTTGTGGATGGTAAGGGGTCGAAGTTTTGTGCTTGATTCTATGATGTGTGAGCAGGTCTTCAATCAAATCAGAAGTAAACTAACTACCTTGATCTGTGACAAATTCTCTTGGATACCCAAATTTTTAGAACATGTTCTCTCTCAAAAATTCAGCTACTTTTTCCTCTGTCGTTGCTTTTGTCTCTGCCCACTTTGTCAGGTAATCAGTGCACATAATGATGTATTTCTTCTGCTTTGAAGGAGGGCTGATAGGACCCACAAAGTCCATGACCCACTTCTCAAATGGCTCAAAGGCCACTTGAGGTTTCATGGGAATTTCATCATTTGAAGTAGGTTTCCCCATCCTCTGACATCGATCACACTGGCTGGTATATCTCCTCACATCCTGATGAAGAGTGGGCTAGTAGTAGCTTGCTTGTAGTATCTTGAAGGCAGTTCTTTTTGCTGCAAAATGACTTCTACAAGGCCCATCATGATAGGTTAGGAGGGTGTCAAAGACTTCCTCCTCCCTAACACATCTTCTCAAGATCTGATCTGGGCTACGTTTGAAGAGAATGCCCCCAATCCAGGTGAAAGGGGCATTTTTCCTCACTATCTTGCTCTTCTCTCTTGAGGACAGATGTGGTGGAAACTGTGTTGAAACCAAGTAGTTTGCTATATCAGAAAACCATGGAGAGAGTGATGAGATAGCAAACAGATGTTCATCCGACATTTGGTCACCCACCATTCCTTCTTCACCTGCAGGCAAATTTACTCTAAACAAAATGTCAGCAACAACATTTTCTTTACCAAGCTTATCAATAATTGTCAAATTAAACTGCTGCAGTAAAATCAACCATCTAATAATGTGAGAATTCACATCTGGTTTGTTCATTAAATATCTAATTGCAACATGATCAGTCTACACAAAGGTTTGATAGCCTATGATATAATGTCTGAATTTGTTTAAGGAATACACAACAGCTAGGAGTTCCTTCTTGGTCACTGTATAATTTAACTCTGCCTTTGACAAGTTTTTGCTTATAAAGTATATGGCATAAGGTAACATTTCATCAATTTGTCCTAAGGCTTCTCCTATTGCTTTGTTCGAGGCATCTGTTTGAATGTGGAAAGGTAGGGCCCAGTTTGGGCCTCTTAGAATTGGCGCAGTCACGAGCTTTCTCTTCAAGGTATCTAGGGCTTCTTGACAGTTTTCTGACCATATAAACTCGACATCTTTACCTAAAAGGCCAAACAAAGGAGAGGCTAGCTTGCTGAAATATTTAATGAATCTCCAGTAATACCCAGCAAAACCTAGGAAACTTCTAACATCTCTCACCTTTTGAGGAGGTGGGACCCTTTAGATGATGGAAATTTTGTTGGGGTCCACCTGCAGTCCTTGTTGAGATATTACATGACCTAGCACGGTCCCTTCAGTCATCAAAAATTCACATTTTTCCGGACTGAGGGATAGGTTCATCTCAATACACTTGTCTAGAACTTTTCCTAGGTTAGATAAAGCTTCCTGAAAGTCAGAGCCATAAGGAGTAAAGTCATCCATGTATATCTCTACTGCATCATGAACTAATTCAGAAAATATACTCAATACTACTCTTTGGGAAGTGGCTGGAGTGTTACACAAACCAAAAGGAAGGACCCAGTATGCAAAGGTACCCTAAGGACAAGTGAAAGTGGTCTTATCTTAGTCTTCCAGGCTTATTTGAGTCTGATTGTACTCGCTAAACCCATCTAGGAAAGAGAAAATCTTTTTCCCTGCCAGACCGTCTAACACTTGATCTATGAAAGGTAAAGGAAAATGGTCCTTTTTAGTGGTTTTTTTCAATTCCCAATAGTCGACATAGATTCTCCACTTACCATTTTTCTTTGGCACTAGTGCCAAAGGAGAGACCCATTCACTGTCAGAGATGGGATAGATGAATCCTGCATCAAGCAATTTCTGTAGTTCTTCCTTAACAATATCTTTAAGTGTTGGATTCATCCTCCTTTGAGGTTGCCTGACTGGCTTGCAATCCTCCTTGATGTATATATGATGAGTACATACTGAAGGGTGAACTCCCTTCATCTCCTTATAACTCCAAGCGAAGGCATCTAGGTGTTTTCTCAGGAAGTTGCACAGTTCCTCCTCCTGGGAAGTGGATAGGGATGGATTGATTTTCAAGGTTCTTTCTGGGCCAAACTCTATATTCTTAACATGGAGAGGAGTGGAGTCAGCCGCACAGAGATCAATTGAGGGGTTGTTTTGGGTTTCTCTTACTATGTCCTCTAATGGTGATACACTGGGGGGTGGATTCTGAATCATAATTCAATCAAATCATCCTCATCTTGGGGTTTTCCCCCCATGGCGATTTCCAATGCACAAAGTGGTGCAGAATAGACTTCATCCTCATCTTCCTCCTCCAACCAGAGAGGTAGATAATGTTCTAGCAAGGATTGGGCATGAGGATATATGATTAACTGCTTGGACATATGCTCGTTCTTTATGGTCATGTTCCTATCTCGACAGCTGATGTAGGCATCGGTAGTAGCCAACCAGGGTCTTCCCAGAATTAGAGGATACCCAGTGAGCTTTTCCTTTGGCTAGAGATCTAAGAAATCAGTAGGGCACTCCCAAGAATCAATGGAGACCATCACATCTTCCACAATCCCCTCAGGGGTCACAGTGGAGCAGTTTGCAAGTTTTAACATGGTTGTGGTCTTCCTCAAGGAGCCCTGGAGGTTGAGTTTGAGCATTGTGTCCTTTGTCATCACATTAATGGCAGCTCCCAGATCAATCAAGGTGTGTGGGATCATGGTGCCATTGATGTGGACATCAACTACTAGGCTTCCAGGGTCCAGATATTTTGGACAGATTACCTGCCCCAACATCAGGTCGGACAGTTGCCCTATGACATTGATGTTTGGGGCATCCTTCTTACGCCTTCTTGGATGCCTAAAGCACTTCTCTTTGATCAACCTATTGTAGATAGGCACAGCTTTCATGGCTTGGAGAAGTGGTATCTTCACACATAAATGTTTCAATTCTCCTAGGATTTTAGTTTCTTCTGGGGTAGGCTGGACTGTTGCGGATAGTCGCTTAGGAAAGGGTGGATTTTCTTTAGGTTCGCTTTCCTCTTTATCTTCCTCAACCTCCCTGGGTGGAGGCTGGCTATCTGGAAGAACTTTCCCATATCGCAAGTTAATTTCCTGAATATCCACAACATAAGTCGGGCATGATGGTTCCCCACTATACACTTGTTGAGCATGTCCGTTGTTCGGGTTCGGATTTGGTTGGGCAGGCATTCGGGGTTGCTTTGATGGAGCAGGAGGTAACAGTTGTGATTGGATAGGTGGTGGAGGAAAAATATCGGGACGAGAGTTGTATTGGGGCCTCCACCCCTGATGAGATGCATTCCACGAAGGCTGTGGCTGAGCATAGGATTGGAATGAATGGGTGGCTAGTTGGGCATGATATGGAGATATGAAGGACCAAGGAGGAGGTGTGGACCAAGAAGGATGAGCAGGGGGCTCCAAGAAGTTATGGAAGTGAATTGGTTGGGGTTGTAGTATGCCTGAGATGTCCCTTGCATCCCCTGCTGGTATGGTCTAGGTCCATGCAGCCTCCTTTGGTTTATGTAATAGAGTTGTTCAGTGACTCCCTCAGCCCCTTGATATACAACTTTAAGTCCGGGTAAGGAAGGGCACTTGTCTATAGAATGATTTTCTTCACAGACTAAACAAACTTCTATAGCATTCAATGGACATTCATTCCTAGGATGCCTCCTGGTGCATCTAGGGAAAAAAATGGCCAAAGCCCTCTCTACTTCCTCTTGTTTCCTTTTGATATGTAAGGTATCCATTTGCATGGCAAGAGTCTGCAGCGTCTCACTCTTTAAGTCTTCCAACATGTTTCCAATTTCTCCTTTAATGGATGAGCTAGAGGAATAGGTACTGGCTATGTGTTGAATCCCCCTACCTTTCTTTCTAGCTGCTCTAGAATGGTTTCTGAAAACAATCTTTATGTCCTCATAGGACAGTTGGTAGATGTCTCCCCTGGCCAGTGAATGGAGGGTGTCTGAAAGATCCTTCCGAATTCCCCTGAGTAGGACCAGCTTTAGAGACTTAAGGTCAAGTGTACACCCAACCCTTTTGTAACTGAGCTGGAACCTCTCTTCATAGTCCTCCAGGGACTCATCACTTCCTATGGTCATTTGGAAAATTTCTTATTTAGTATCTTTTGACCTACAATAGTCTCGATACTTGTTGTTAAAGGCTTGCTACATCTGAGCCCAAGTTGTGATGCTATTGCTAGGTAGTTCCATGAACCAGCGCAAGGTTGCATCCTTGAGAGTAGAAGGAAACATTTTCAACTTTTTCTCATCTTCTGCATAGTCATAGGTTCAACAGATAACAACAAACTCAAACAAAAAGGTGTTAGGATCTTCTGTAGTCAAACCATGGAAATGAGGTAGGGCAGAAGGGATTATATTCTTCATTTTTGTGTCCCCATTGGTCTTCCAAATGGGAAAGGTACCCTCTATTCTCTCTCCATTCCCCCTAGAATTTCTGTGTTCATCCATTGGCTCCAAAGGAATGTTTTCTTCTTCTTCTTCCCCTATAGGTTCTTCAAATATTTCTGGCTATTCCTCTAAGGGTTCTTCTTGATCGCAGCCACTGAAGAAGAGAGAAGGTTGGTTGTGCAAAGCAGTGGGGGTGTTGGGCAAGATTTTTTCTGAGTTATCTCTATTCCTACGAGGCATGAAAGGAAATCTTTTTGGTTGGTTTTTGTTTCTTTCTCCCCACACTGATAGTACCTACAAAACTGAATTTGGTTGAACAAAATAAATTGCAACTAGTTGACATAAACTTGCTGAATGGAAATTTGCAGAATTGAAGAGGAAATCAAGGAAATGTAGAACATGAAATAAAAGAATGACTAGTCTACTCTTGCTGAAATGAAATTTGCAGAATTGAAAAAAAATGACTAGTCTACTTTTGCTGAAAGAAACTATTGACAGAATTTTTGCAAGCAATAATCACAGAATACTCTGATGCTTCCCCGGTAATGGTGCCAAAAAGTATGGTGAGCACCAGTATTGCAGCAATAATGCTGCAACTCCTGGGCTACCTACTTTACTCTTATCAACCTGATAGTTCGTAACAAACTTGGAAGCGATGGTGTTGTATGCACAAGTACTAGTTCTTACTGCAAGTTGTCACTTGGTCAACCAAGCGCAAGGAGCTCAATCCAACTTCTATGGATTCCAGAAGAAGCTCTATATGTGATGAAAGGAGAGAAAGACTACTCTACAGATACTACTCTAACTGCAAAAAGGAGAAATACTGAAATGTAAAGCAAACCAAGTAAATCCTAATTAACCAACTAATCCTACTTTTGAAAAAAACCCTATGGAAACCATGAAAAGAATGCCATTACCTACTCAAGGAAGCAAACAACATCTAACTAAGCTATTTCTAGAAGTAAATGATCAAAAAACATCTTTTTGGATTTTTATGTGAATTTGACATGCATGTGATTTATTGTTTGTGAAGGTGGCAGCAAATAGGTGGTGTTGAAGGGCGGTTTTGGGACTTGAGAGGATGTATGATGGTGTGGTTGGGTCCTAGGAGGTCTCAGGTGGCCTTTTGGAGGCTTTTCCCACACTCGACCTTCAAAAGAAAGCCTACAAGAAAATCTACAAGAGGACACAGGAAATCTATAGGAGGAAAAACAACGTTCTACAGGAGGCCTACAGGAGGAGGCCGAGAGAAGTTTTGGTTGTTCTGAGGGTGTGAGAGTGGGTGGAAAATGTGGATGAAGGTTGGAATGAAGTATTAGGGCACCTAGTGTCTACCAAGAATCATTAGGAGAGAGAAAGTTGATTGGATTTGCTCAAGGAGAGAGGAAGAAATTCTATGGAAAATGCAAGAAACTAAGGCAAAATTGATAGGAGACATCGACGACCTGTAGGGCATGGATCAGATGGATGATTTGATGGCTGATAGGCTGGATTTCTACTAGAATATATCTACTGCAAAAATAACTGACAGTCAACCAATGAGATTAAGCAAGCAATCAAATAAGTGCATCTACAAAAATAGAGTTTTGAATCAAACTAATCTAAACCGTGATCCATGAAAGGAAATGTTGATAAACGCTGCAAGAAAGGAAAGCATGGAAGAATACTATGGTAAATAAAGAAGTGAGCATGATGAAGAAGTTCTGAAGTAAAGCAAACTAGACTATTAACCAACTAAAAAGCTGTAAACACTAGAAGTCCTATGAATGAGGAAAATCTGTGTTTTTGGGGCAGCAAGAGGGTCTTTGCCTCAAATCATGGTCCCAGAGGGAGGAAGAGAGGCCAAGGCACTATTGCTAGCCTTTTGGATCTTTTCTTTATCACTACTTAACCTGCTATAGAAAGCACAAATGGAAGCAAACTATTGAATCATCAAAAGCAACCTATTCTTGACCATAAAAGAAATTCATCTAACAGCAACCTAATTTACAAATTGAAATAAAACATACAAATACAAGTAAAGAGGAGCTTGGCTGCTTGGATTGGCCCCTAACCTAAGAGCTTCAACCCTCTGAGGTAACTCAGTGCTAATTCAAAAAGGATTTCATCTTTATTTCCAAAACAATAACAAGATTACATGGAACTGTCAAAAATAATAAGCTCGAAGTTCAGCAGAGTTTACATAAGCAAAAGTACAACAAAAATCTGACCCTAGTGAGGCCCTAGGCCTGTCTACTTATACAAATGAAGCTACCAACAACTTCCTTAAAATCAGGGAGGCTTGGCTCCCAAAACTCGAGATAGTCATCAGTTATCCTCCACTTGCTCGGCTGCCTGCTAATGCATGACTTGGTTGCTTGTACTCTGAGCTGAATGAAGGGGAATTTGAAGTGAGGAGTAATAAATGAGGGGGGATCCCTCCTATAAGTCCTCTCCTTTGTCCACTTCGAGTTATTACTGCCATTTGTCCACTGGATCCTTGACTTTGACCACAAAATTCATCAATAATCTGCATTAAACACATATTAGACCACATGGCATCATAACTAACTCAACTCACTCCATAAGCATAAATATAATTAGAAAATCATACAATAAGCTAAGAGAATGATTGATTTGACTAGGTTAGGAGGTCAAATGAGCCCATATAATTACCCATTTATGAGGCTCATCACTTAGCTGACACCTAGATATCTTGCTGCCCAAGAGGAAGAAATTTCACTTTTTCGGGATATGTTTAGGCTACTAGGAGATGATATTATGCATGCCTGCTCAAGGAGATGGAAGACACTACCACACAGCTTGAAGATCAGAGAATATCACTCCCCTCAAAGGTTGAGAGAGGCACTCAACAGGACACGTATGTATAAGAAATCCATGCAAAGGTTGAAGGTCAATTGGATAGGCCTAAAACTTAGTCCACCACTACTACTAGGGATGCTAGAAGGGAGAAAGAAGAAGAGGAAAAGAGGTAGTGGGAAGAAGTAGAAAGGAAAGCAGGCTTCTATGCACAAGAAGAAGAGACCACAACATAGGCATGGGATGTCAGAGAGGCTACCAGAGCCACGAAGGACATGGACATTGACTAAGTTTCTCAGAGGATGAGCAACACTTTCAGTAGGGGGTAATGATGAGCCTCATCATTGGGTAATTATATGGGCCTTAATTCACCTCCTAGCTTAGTCAAACCAACTATTCTTACAACTTATTGCATACTTTTGATTATATTTTGCTTATGAGATGAGTTAGAGTTGGATATTTTGATTTGTTGTCTAATGTGCATCTAATGCAGGGTTAAAGGGTAAAAACAAGGCATTTTCGAAAAGATCTTGGTCAAAACTGGAACGGGACAAGGGAGAGGAATTATAGGAGGGAAATCCTCCTCATTTACTACCCCTATATTCGAATATTCCCTCACCAGCTCAGAGTGCAACCAACCAAATCATGAGGAATAGAAGGCAGTCAAGAAAGTGGAAGTCAAAGCACCAGTTTATCTCTAGTTTGGGAGCTGAGCCTCCCTAATTTTAAGGAAGTCGTTGGAGACTTCATAAGTATAAGTAGAGAGGCCTAGGAACTCAGTAGGATTCAGACTTTTGATTGTAAAACTTTACTTTATTTTCGAGTTGCAAGACTTGTGACAGTTTTTGATGTAATCCTTTGTTTTTGATAATAAGAATGAGTTTTGTTCTGAGTCAGCACTGAGTTAACTCAGAGGGCTAAAGCTCTTGGGTTAGGGCCCAACCCTAGCAACTAAGGCTCCTCTTTACTTTACATGTATGCTAGCATAGATTCATGGTTTAATCATTCATTTGCTTAAGTAGCTGCATTTTCATTATAACAGTGTAAAGTAGATTGGTTGTGTTTCAGATTTCTAGTTATCGCATGAGTTTTGGGTTTGTTGTCTTGATTCAATACTTGGTTCATTTCATCGTTATCGTCTTCAATCACTCTCTTTCTGTAATAGATTTCACTCATATTCTCATTTCCTTCAACACGAAATACTTAAGCGCGAGCCAATAAATCATGTCTTAAGCGGATTATACCCTAGATACCATCTAATCCACAACAAACCTTCACCGTCAATAGTCCACCCAGCAAACCTGGGACAAATCACCAGTTGGACGTGTCCGATCCATTTCAACGCTTGACTTTATGCACTCCAGATATCCACTGTCGATCTGTCTAACTTGATCCAATGGCTATTATGAATTCTTCCGCCTACTTTATGCACTCCAAATCTCCACCATTGGTCTGTCGCACCCTCGATCCAATGGCTATCGCGTCACCCGATCGCCAACTAGCTTGGCTGATCTCCACCGTTGATCAACCCCGCCCGATCCAACAGCTATCGCGCAATCTCACACGGATTCTTGCACAGTCGATATCCACCCGAGAGCATGCGACTTAATCTTGTTCGCCCATCGATTCACTTAAACCCCGCAATAAGATCTCTACCACTCAATCTCCCGTTTAACCCTGTTCATCCATCTATTCACTTAAGCTATGCAATAAGATCTTTGCCGCTCATCTTCCGTTAGTCATATTTGTACATCTATTCACTAAATTGCCTGCAATAAGATCTCTGCCATTCATCTTCCATAAGTCTTATTCGTCCATCTACTCACATAATCTTCTGCGATAAGATCTTTGTCGCTCATCTCCCATTAATATCATTCCCGATCGATCCAACGGTTCATATGCACCTCTTCTTTGTTATGTCCTCCTTTCATTGATTTCGATCTTTGCTTGCTCTTCCGCTTGACTCCTTGCATGCTTGATTTTACCAAAAAAAACCAAAAATGCAAAAATAGCTTTAGTTTAGTTTCTTTGCTTATTCATTAGTTTAGTTTGATGCTCTTTACTTCTGTAACTTAGATAGCAGCATTAGGTTAGTGTTGATTTAGCAATTCTGCTTAGCATAGTTGTTTAAGTGGTTAATTAGAATATGGTGTGATATTAGCATTACTGTGCAGTAGAGTAGCTCTCTTTGAATAGATTTTCTCTTCTTCCATCAAAGAATCAAGCTTCTTCTTACTCTATAGAAGTCTGGCTTGGAACCACTGGGGTCTCTTGCTAGATGAACAAGTGACAATAGGCAGGACCTTCACTTCTACTTGTGCATATAGCACTGTCACCTCCATGTTTGTACAAACCCCGGGTTGATAAGTAAAGCTAGTAGCCTAGGAGTTGTAGCGTCCTTGCTGCAATACTAGCGCTCATCAGCAAGCATTTTTAAGCTTCTTGAGATCGACGCATATCCTTATTTCGTTCTTCTGCTTATTTTCCTGAACTACCATTGGGCTCACCCAATCAGATTCCTCCAGTGGTTCAATAATATATGTTGCAAGCATCTTGTCTAACTCCAAGCAGACCTTTTCTTTATACTTCAGATTGAGGCGATAAGGCCTTTGCTTAATCGGCTTCATGTCCAACTTCAAAGTAATCTTCATGACACCCAAGTCCCCTATTATTCCTTTCAAGTCTAAAAACTTCATAGGGAACAAATCCTGATACTCGCAGAGCAACTCAGCGACCTTATCTACTGTGGAATCATCCCAATAGTCCCCAATCTTTGCAAACTTTGGCTTTGCTTCTGTGCCAATGTTCACTTGTCTAGTCTTCAGTGGCATAGTGATATTTGGATTCTCTATTTGTGGTCCCTCCACTTCGTGGTGGCCTTCTGCCTCTAGGATATTAATGTTCCCTGGATCCTCGTCTTCTTCTTTGGCAATCATGTTATATCACTCCAGTGCATGTCACAACTAGGTGGTCCAATCTGGTTGAATCAAATCCAAAGGATCCTACGGTATTCTGAATATTATTGCATTGACCTCCTGCAATGCCTCATCAATGCATTCGAATCCATCCTCAAAGTTGAATGTCATTAGGAATCCTTGTCTCAAAACATCCCATTCTTTAGTGCAGTGGTGAAGCTTTGTTTCCAGGTACCAATTCATTGGTATTACATCCAGAGTATGACAGAATAAATGCACCCACTCAAGTTGCGGCTCCACTCCATAAACCTCAGTCCATTTTGCCAAATGATTGTGCGGATCATTCCTTCCATCATATTTCTCTGTTAGACAAACTTTTGAGTGACCAAACCGTAATATCATCATTTTTTTGTACTCGCGCCATCCATCAAAACTATCTTTATGTGTACCCCACCATCTAGCGGGCGTAGCTCACAGCACCAAATCCAAGGCTTGGAAGCGATGCTTCTTGGTACCTCCCTTTCAAATGCATCCAAAAATTTATCCATGTTAGTTTAACCATCGTAATAAGGAAAACTTCATACTTCTGATGATACACAAGGTAGTGATTTAGTCATCATATTACAACGCAGCATAGATACTTCGTGTAACCTATTCTGCCAGTGTTCTAGTTCCTCATCTAAATCTGATGTACAAGAACTTTTGCGGTCCCATGCAATGCGTCCATCAACTATCAGATTGACCCAATCTTGGTCTCGCGCTATTATCTTCTAGATCTAATCCAAATTATCATTGCTTTCATAATCGAGGACTGGCTCAGTATAGCGCGGTTCTTCTGCAGGGTCCAAAGGCACTACTACACGGAGTGATTTCCTTTCAAATGACATCATCCTCTTCTTCAAATTGATCACCCCATTCATGTCAATAACCCAATCGATCCCAAGGAGAGTGGGGTAGGGATTGTTGTCATCCACATATTCTATCACCTCAAAATTAGTCAACGCGCTCGCGCCTTCAATATCTATTGTCACTCCCTGCAACCTTCCCATGGGGATGATCTTCTGTTGATTTTCCATCCTTAATTGAATTGGAGACCACTACAACGCAAGTCTCCCCATTCTTTCCCAAGTCTGCTTAGGAAAGACGTTCGCATCTGACCCGAAATCCAGAATAACTTGATCCATTTCATACTTTCCTATATGCACAGTGAGCCTCATCTCACGCCCTGTTCTTGCCTTATGCTTACCAATTTTTCTCACTACGCAAGGTCCTTTAGGAGCATTTTATTTTCCGACACACTTAATTATCAACTCCTCTAATCCTTTCACAGCCTTGCTATCGCGCAACAGCTTCATGCAAGTTTCTAAAAAGGTAGTAAGCATGGAGGGGTCCATTTCTTCAAACAACTTATCCTGACTTCCTGAGGTAGAGGCCT
The DNA here is from genome assembly GCA_031772625.1 of Pinus tabuliformis. Lineage (NCBI taxonomy): Eukaryota > Viridiplantae > Streptophyta > Pinopsida > Pinales > Pinaceae > Pinus > Pinus tabuliformis. Next base: position 1,583,724,447 of record CM062804.1, on the reverse strand, counting down.
CAGCAAAGCTTTTCTTTGCTTCCATGAACGTTTCTTTCACGCGCTCCAAATCAAACCCAACCTCCTTTTCTGGAGCTTTGTGGACCCACTCACTTTCTTGGGTTGCTTTCCTTTATCTTCGCCAGTCATCATTCCACTTCACAGCACGATATTCACATTAGGATCCTCTTCACGGGGTTCAGCCCTCATCATCTGCAGGTTTTGGGTAGGCTGTTGAGGTTGTGCCCTCTTCTCCTGCATCTTGGCTATCAATACAGGGAAGTCTTCTATCGCGTGATCAAACTAAGTACAGTATCGGCATGACAGGTGCGTCGGGTTCATACACTCTCGTACGTAGTGTCCTGGCACTCCGTAATTGTAGCAAATAACCTGCCCTCGACCTCTACCAGGTCCTCCTCCTCCTCCTCAGCCTCGTCCATGCCCTTGATATCCTCCATGTGATCCCCTAGCGCCTTGATCTAGAGGCTGAGTTTTTGTCTACATTCAATACCTAGGCATTCTTCCATCATCATCTCATAGCTATGGCAGTTACACTCATCATGGCCCACTGATTTACAAAAGTTGCAGAAGAGTTGTTGTGGTGTCTACACGAATTTCTGCAGCAAGTGGCAATTTTCTGTTACATGTTTTCCAGCTACCTGACAGATAGCACACCACAACGTGGGCCCTGCACTTGGCCCTGCTTGAGCTTCCGGCCTCAGAGGCATCGACCCTCCCCCTACAACATAATTTACGAAGACAAGGCAGTGATCTTTTTCATGTCCCTGGCTCTTATATTTCATGCCCCAAACTTCTTCGCGCACCTATGGCTGAGCCGCTCTATCCTTCTTTAGAATTTGAAACTCTAGGAAAATATTTTGCAACTCTATGTGAATCTGTTGAACTCCCAAAGTAGCATCTTGAATTGGTGTCTCATGCAATCTCATCGCAATTTCCAGGGCTTCCACCTGGGTCCCAATCTTTTGTTATGTTAAGGCAACCCTTAGGTGAGGAAAGAAGAAAGCTACAAACCATTCGCTGTGTTGCCCATCCGTAAGATTCATATTAGCTTCACGGATCTGGCATTTCAATCTCTGATCCAGCTCCTAAGGTGTTTCGCCAGGCCTCATCATGATTTCCTTGAATCCAGCGATTGATTGTGATTCAGACTTGGGCCTACTGAATTCCTTATTCAATGCAGTCTGAATGTTTGCTAACGGAGCTATCGAGTTATCGATGTAGTACTTAATGTACCACGTTAGCGCATGATTCTGTAAAGCAATAACCAATGTTTCTTTCTTCATCTAATCATCTATAATATTATGGGTTATCCATATGGCCTTTGCAATGAACCAAAATTGGTTTGGGTCCTCATTTTCCAATCCCTTGAAAATAGGAAATTTTATCGTATTTGACATATTGAACAGTGGCGGAGGTGGTGACAGTGTGGGTGAAGGTGTATGTTGTGGTGGTGAAGGTAGAGGTGGTGTGGATGGATGAGGTATTCACAGGAACCCTTGTCATATTAACTGGACAGTGCTTTGCGGTGAAGCCTGTGCTTCTCCCTCATCATCACTTAGAGGAGGCTCAATCAGTGAGCTATATTTAGGGCTTGTTCTCCCTCTATCCCTGAAGAACTTTCCACTTCACGTAGCTCCAAACATCAAGGTAATGGCATAACCCTCTTTTCACACAAGAGCATCTTAATCCAAGTATTCAAAGATCTTAAATACTTACCTCACGGTCCCTTGAAGAAGCATTGCTCTGCTTCACTGTAGTTGACCAAGGTATCGACTGCGAATTCTGTCACAAATCCTCCTATGACATGATCAAGCCAGTGATCGAAAATGCACGCAATCTTATCTTCAGAGGCTTCCAATCTCTGCACTAACTTTGGGGTCCACACTATCAGACCATCAAGCCTCCACCTTCCTTGGTCGTCTGCTAATTTAGTGATCCACTCATATAGTTCGATCGAGAAGGAACATAAGAAAATTTCATGTATCTCTGTGTATAGATATCTATCCAACCATTGTTCTTTTGTCAGGTGCGGATTTCTGTTTTCTTGCACCATGAATTCATGGATCTTCCTATCCAACCACTCCTCAATTTCCTTCTTAGTTGGATTCCAGTGATGCGACATCACACATCTCTTTATGCAGATCCCGGTCCCGACAACGGAACCATTTGTTGGCTTAGTGGGTCCTGACCTAGGTTCAGAGTTAGTTTTGCCAAAAAAATCCCTACACTACTGGCCCTTTTAGCATCAATTCGCGGAGCGCAGACTGAAGTCTCACTCAAAGCAATATGGGGGGATGTTGGAACCAAGTTTCCGCACCCAAAGATTAGTGTAATGTTGTTTTATGCCCTAAACCTGCCTTTGCACAGATCGATAAGCCTTTTAGGCTTATCGATATAACTTCCTATAACCAACCTCTAGACCTTCGTGAAGGTCTACGACTGTCTTTTGCGGACCCTAAATAGGTGAATCAACCACTTACGCACCTCTATGATTACTCCTAATTCCATATTTACCCAGATCGGCTTAAGTGTTTGATAACTTTAACATGCAACAAGATATTCTCCACGTAAACAGTTACTGTTACTTGCATTATTATAACAATATAAATTATCTAAAATCGCGCATCAATACAATATTAATTCATAATCCCATCATTCATCATAAAAGAAAATCACATTCATTCATAACATAAGTAAATATATAAACACATGAATTTCTTGAATAATCTCTTTATTAATGCTTCAGTTCTTCTTACATACTCAAGACTTCCCTCCGCACTCAGCTGCAGGGGTCCGCGCACCCAGCTGCAAACTCTACTCTAGGCCTCTGCGCACACAGTTGCAGATCCTCTCTTCTACTCTAAGACTTCTTCTCTCTTCTTTCTACTGACCCATTACATTCATCTTCTTTCGTTATCTTCCATTCCTTAGACTCTCTAAGACTCTCCTTTTGATACAATCCCATGGTCTGTGGACCATGGGTGGATCTACAAAAGCCAACACAACTTACATAAAAGAAGGGTAAAACCTTTTATGACACTTTACTATCTACGTGCTCCGCAACCACAATTTGCAGAGACTTTACACTTTACACAATAAAAACTTGGGCTTTCTACCCCAAAACTTGGGCTTTCTACCCCAAAACTTGGGCTTTTGCCCCAAAATTGACCCTAGGGGACCCTGTCCCAACACTTAATAATACCCTTGCCTTGTTCTCTCGCTTCTCCCAGTCTTGAATCAATACAACTGTGAATCCTGCAACAAGTTTTTCTTCTTCTCCCTTTATGATGGTCCACACACAATAGCGTTCTAGCAGTGTCTGCAATTTGAATTTCCAATTTACATAATTAGATCTATCCAACTTATTGGCCTCATTAAGATAGGTTTTTGCAAGTGGATTTTCCATCTTGATAGGGAGTCTAAAACTTCAAACACACTTAGCTTCTTACTATGCACTTCATGAATAAAAAATATGTTACACCCTCACCGCATGTACGATGCAAAAGATATGTTAAAAATAAAAAATATGGCTCATAACCATATTACAAATGCCATATAAGAAGCCACATTTTTTCATGTAGCTTTTTTCACAATCTAAATACCAACGCTCAATTGTTCCAACTGGTCAAATTGACCCAACGCACCTCACGATACCAAGCTCATGCGTTGTGTTGCCCAATCTTGATGTTTCAGAATTTTTCCTTCTTCGACGCACTTTCTCCCTATGGATGGAACCGTTGATCTAAAAAACATTTAAAAATAAAATTAATGACCGCCAACTCTATCAATGGGTCAGCATATGAATACGGCCAAATCAACTCCTCTCTAGGGTACAAACTATAGGTCACCCACGCAAGTTTGGAATCAAGACACTAGCTATACCACGACTCTAATTAAATCAAGCCTCCAACCTTTGATCTGTAACATAAGGCACCAGAAAAAACACGACTCCACAACGCTCAATCGCAAGTCAACAAATCAGTGATAGATAATGCAACAACATGAATCCATAGTGCTCAGACTCCACCAATGATTACCATGAGTACCACTCAGCAATTCCAGGGACAACAATCAGATCAACTCTCAGTGATCAAATTGGCATTGCATGCACAACGATCAGCTCTTTAGATCACGCGAAAATCAAAATAGTAGTGAGATATCAACTTCTAACAGTAGATGGCAGATCAGAAGTACTTGCACTCGCTCCTTCCCACAGATATCTCGGATTAGTTTCAATAATTTTTCTGATTGCACCTCCATGAGGTCTCCACAATCAAGCATGGTGTAGAGGTAGATCGACTTCACAGGTTATCGTTGTGTGTTCCACACACCAGCCAACAACACACTGCATAATTCACATCCACAGTCAGCTCACTGCTTCAACAGACACCTTTGCCAAATCTTATGTTGGCCGCTACACACACAACACAAGTCGTCTCTTCCCTCTCCCGATCAATGCCACGGTGAACGCCTCTCAAATGTAGTACAAATCACATTTCTCCTTGGCTCAATTGTTGTGTAACTTCACACACCCTTCTATCTCACTCTACAAATCGGTTCTCACAATTCACTTATGCAAAATATGCATAGGCTTAACACCCCAGGGTAGGCTCCGCAGAGCTAGCCCTCACTCATGATCCAATACCAACTCAAAAGGAAGACCAAACTAATTGAATGTAATTTCGTAGAACTTAGGTGAGGAGTCCAACATATCTCCCATACTGAGCAGGTGAGCACCTCTCAATGCAACTCGCGATCAATCAGAAGGGAACGCGTTGGCCAAACTAGCAAGCCCTCACTCATGATCCAATACCAACTCAAAAGGAAGGCCAAACTAATTGAATGTAATTTCCTAGAACTTAGGTGAGGAGTCCAACATATCTCCCATACTGGGCAGGTGAGCACCTCTCAATGCAACTCGTGATCAACCAGAAGGGAACGCTTTGGCCAAACTAGCAGGGCCTAACCCTAAGGGCGTCAAGGAGAATTGGCCTTATGACCTCCCGATCGGTAAGGCACTTAACAACGAGGACTCGACCAGTTGAGCTAACCCTTGCGGCTAACAATTTTCATTTTCATTTGATAATTATTTTTTTATTTTAATTTTCATTTGCATGGGAAATAGTTTTATATTTTTCTATGACCATCTAAAGAGCTCTATAAGGGTAATGATGACTTCAATTTTGAACCATGATGGTATACAATTGTGTGTATATTTATTTTTGAATTTAGAAAAAAAAAAAAAAAAAACTCAATACTAAAATAATTAATTCTTAAATTTTATAATTTTATGAGTAAAAAATTGTTTTTATTTAAAACGTATTTTTTATATTTAAATATGAACAAATTTGAAATTGATTATAAATTCCATTAATGAGTTTTTAAATCAAATCTTTAATTGAGTTTAACTTACGTAATTATGGGATGAAATGTTATCTATCTTATTAAGTTAATCATTAAATTTCAACCATGTCATAAAGAGATAGAAATATCCATAACATACATATACATTATATAAAGAGAGAGATGCATGGTAGGCTAGTTTAGGTGGTTGAGAACTTGAACTTCAATGAAGAGGTCTTATGGTATATCCCTAGGGATTTATAGCTTTGTTGCATGTATCATTCAATGTTCATACTAGGCTAGGTGACATAATCATCACTAACAAATTTACAGTAGGTGGGTGGTCACTGATATCCACCTGGATCATGCTTTCTTTTTGATGCAACACCAAATTTGAACCTTCATCTCTACCTATGTTTCATGTATTACTCAATTTTTCTATTTGGATAGGTGTCATAATCATCACTAACAAATTTACAATAGGTGGACGGCCACAAATATGCACCTAGATCATGTTTTTTTCTTGATGCAACACCAATTTTTAACCTTAAGCATGCTATATTGTGAAAACTTCCAAAAAAGAAAGGGACCTTAAGACCATTTTTCAAAATTGCTAAAGGGGAAATTTTATATTAATTTATCAATCTTGAGTACTACCACTATTATACAAATGGTCCATTAAATAACTATAGATGACCATAACAATCATCTCGACTATCTCCACAATATATTCATAATTATCTTCTATGATCTCTCCGCCATATATCCTCAAATCTTTCCATGAATTTCTCAATTAATTCCCATCCCTATCTTCTTTCATTTCCCTCCATCTCTCATTCCTATGTAAACTTCTAGAATTAGTCTACATCATTACAATTTTCCTCATATTATTCATTAAACAATACAATTTGGAGTGATTTCTTTCTGTCATCTCATTAATGAGAATTCTTCATTAAATTTGTCCCTTTTGCTTTTGTTGTTCTAAATTAATCTTCATCTTTGATATCCTTTGGTCTTCTTTCATTGTCATCCTCAATCTTCTGTGTTGGTACCTATGAAACATAAACATTGTTGAAGTCCATATAAAAACATTAACATCCATTGAAGTCATGGGTTTTTAATCATTGTACATATGCATGCATCTGTATATGTGTGTGTCAAGGTACCCTCGACACTTGGCCAGTGTTTTTCCAATCCCTCTTGAGCTTAAGTGGGATTTCAATCCATCCCGTCCATTATAGCGATTATAGTTATGCATAAAAGAAAGGTCTGCCTTCCTATGGAAATTCCACAACACAAGGCATACTATTTCTAGCCCTTTTAATACAAAAATAATAGTCAAACAAATAGAGAATTGCATGCCCTGGAAATTTAACAGATATCAAGCTCATTAATAAATACAGGGATTAGCCATCCTTATCATTATATAGGAAATAAACCTCTCCTCATCAATAACATAGAAAATCAACATTCCTCGTCATTCACACAAGAATAATTATGCCTTATCATTACCATATGCATTTAACAACATAGTAAGTATTTACATAGTGTTTATATAAGGTTCACATACACAGGAGCTTAGAAAAGCACTTATATTAGAATGAGAAGTTTGGAAACTAAGATTGGGACTTCACCTCTCCACCCACCGACTAAAACATGGAATCCAAATATTATACCACCTCCACCCTTTAGTTAATGTAGGGAATCCAAAGGTTGCACCACCTCGACCCTTATAATAATTCCCTCAATGGCTCCACCCTAAATCAAGAGTCCAAAGCTCACTGAGAATTAACCAGGCAACAATAATTTCAGTGGCTCCATCCTAAATTGGGAGTCCAAAGCTCACTGAAAATAATTTTTGGGCCTACAACCAAGCATGGAAAACATCATGGACACTCTAGAACCAGGAAACCAAAGGAACAGGGTGTCCACCCAAACCAGGAGTCCAGAGAACATTTGTCCTTCACCTAAGAGGCATCCACTCCATTCTTCCAATGCCTGTAACCAAAATGCACTACTTCTTTCCAAACTGGGAGAAACCTTATTCTTTTTATTTTCCACTCTCCAACAATAGAATATTGTCTTCCTTGAATTTATGTTCAAAGGTTATCGGTGCACTACACCAAATCCCTCTTATGTTTCTTCGCACTGTCTCTATACCTCTCATGTGCTCCTTTTTTTGTTTCCCACATTTTGTTCCTTTTGCCAGTTTTGTGTGTGTTTTCTATTTCTTGTGTCATCTCTCCTGTGTATCTTTTGAATCCTCTTCTCCTCGTGTTGCTGCCACGTTGTGGGAATTTTTTCCTCGAGGAATCCCCAACATTACCCCTTCCATCACCACATTTATAACTATATGGTGGTGGCATGGTGTCATGTTGGCTTCTTCTAATAGAAACTCCCTCTTCCTAGTCATATTGCTCGTAATGAGAACTCGTCTCCAATTCCCAAGAAACCTCATCCTTAGCTATGAACCTGTGTCCCAATTCTCAACTAGTCCATTTCATTATTTTCTTACAAGATTATTCTTCATAAGTGTTTACAATAGTGATTTTGATCAAAAGGGTTGTCACAGAAAATCATGTGATAAAGGATTTCCCATCCCTACCTAGACTTAAAGCGGTTTATTAAGAAGATAACGGAACAAATGAACCCTTGGAACAATTTTTTTTTGTAGCACCAAGAGGACCTTGGAAAGCTCGACAACTAGGTACTATTTAGGATTGTACTCACTAATTTCATGCTTTACAACAAAATCCACAAAGTAGTTGGAATACACCCTTTCCTTGGCAACCATGGCAACCTCAAATCCAAAATTAACGTTGGCAACAAGGTTGGCGAGGGGAATGTGGGAAAATGCCAAATAATCCTTAGTATTCCTAGTAGTATTATCCATCATTTCTTCAATATCCTCAATATCAACCTCCTCCACAATTAAGTCCACAAGCACAACTGACTTCTAGCCAACCTCTTTAGTTACCATTAACACAACCTCTAGAGACACATGCTCAACTACTTGTGCAACCACTTCACACCCCAAATAATAAAGTAGCTTAACCCATTATAATGTCTAGCTACAAAATTTCCAAACCTATATGATTTATCCTCTTGATCTTAATGATATTCATTTTAGGTCCGAAGATTACTTCATAAGGATTCCCCGTTAATCATCGAAGAAAAAAATGAGGAAAAACTCCTAAATAAATTGTAAAAATTGGAAACTACGACCAAATTCCACTTTAGATATCTCATTTGATGGAGATGATGCATTGAATTCCTCTTTTCGAGATGACCAAAATTGACCTAAAGATCATCAAATTTGGACAAGCAAAAATGTGTTTTTGAAAAATTATGCCCACATGTGTAAATTGTTCAGGTCTGCCACATCATCATGTAAGTTCATGAAGTTGAGAAATGTCACTTCACCCTCAATGACTTGTATAAATACAAGTGTCCTCTCACCTCATTTGGCATCATCATCATCATCATCATCTCTATCCTTCTCTCATTGGTTCATACAGCTATTAGGCATTCTCTCTCTCTCACGTGTGGCAAGGAGGACGAATTTCAGACAGAAGTACAGGGCCAAAAATTTTAGGAGTTGGATGACGTTTGACCAGATTTGACAAGGGAATTTTTTACCAAGTTTAATTGTGATTTTGGAGGGTTTGACCCTCTTTTACTAGGGCGCATTGATTGGCACAAAAACCAAGATTTCTTGGGTTGTTTGACCTATGTTGACGCAGGTCTGTGATGGGCCTCATAAATGGGTAATTATATGGGCTCAGTTTACCTCCTAACCTAGTCAAATCAACCATTCTCTTAGCTTATTGTATGATTTTCTAATTATATTTATGCTTATAGAGTGAGTTGAGTTAGTTGTGATGCCATGTGGTCTAATATGTGTTTAATGTAGATTATTGATGAATTTTGTGGTCAAAGTCAATGATTCAATGGACAAATGGCAGCAATAACTCAAAGTGGAAAAGGAGAGGACTTATAGGAGGGATTCCCCCTCATTTATTACTCCTCACACCGAATTCCCCTTCATTCAGCTTGGAGTACAAGCAGCCAAGCCATGCATTAGCAGGAAGCCGAGCAAGTGGAGGATAACTGATGACTATCTCGAGTTTTGGGAGCCAAGCCTCCCTGATTTTAAGGAAGTTGTTGGTAGCTTCATTTGCATAAGTATAGAGGCCTAGGGCCTCACTAGGGTCAGATTTTTGTTGGCTTTTTGTTGTACTTTTGCTTATGTAAACTCTGCTCAACTTCGAGCTTATTATTTTGACAATTCCATGTAATCTTGTTATTCTTTTGGAAATAAAGATGGAATCCTTTTTGAGTTAGCACTGAGTTACCTCAAAGGGCTGAAACTCTTGGGTTAGGGCCCAATCCAAGCAGCCAAGCTCCTCTTTACTTGTATTTGTATGTTTTATTTCAGTTTGTAGATTAGGTTATTGTTAGATGAATTTCTTTTATGGTCAAGAATAGGTTGTTGATTGATGATTCAATAGTTTTCTTCCATTTGTGCTTTCTATAGTAGGTTAAGAAGTGATAAAGAAAAGATTGAAAAGGCTAGAAACAGTGCCTTGGTCTCTCTTCCTCCCTTTGGGACCATGATTTGAGGCAAAGACCCTCTTGTTGCCCCAAAAGCACAATTTTTCCTCATTCATAGGACTTCTAGTGTTTACAGCTTTTTAGTTGGTTAATAGTCTAGTTTTATTTGCTTCAGAACTTCTTCATCATGCTCACTTCTTTATTTACCATAGTCTTCTTCCATGCTTTCCTTTCTTGTAGCAGTTATCAGCATTTCCTTTCATGGATCACAGTTTAGATTAGTTTGATGCAAAACTTTGTTTTTCTAGATGCACTTATTTCATTGCTTGCTTAATCTCATTGGTTGATTGTCAGTTGTTTATGTAGTAGATATCTTCTAGTAGCAGTCCAGCCTATCAACCATCCCATCCTCCATCTGATCCATGCCCTACAGGTCGCCCAAGTCTCCCCTCAATTCTGCCTTAGTTTCCTGCATTTTCCATGGAATTTCTTCCTCTATCCTTGAGCAAATCCAATCATCTTTCTCTCTCCTAATGATTCTTGGTAGACCCTAGGTGCCCTAACACTTCATTAAAACCTTCATCCACCTTTTCCACCCACTCTCACACCCTCAAAACAGCCAAAACTACTCCCAGCCTCCTCCTGTAGGCCTCCTGTAGAACGTTGTTTTTCCTTTTGTAGATTTCGTGTGTCCTCCTATAGATTTTCCTGTAGATTTTCTTTTGAAGGCTGAGTGTGGGAAAAGCCTCCAAAAGGCCACCTGAGACCTCCTAGGACCCAACCACACCATCTTACATCATCTCAAGTCCAAAAACTGCCTTTCAACGCCACCTATTCGCTGCCACCTTCACAAACAATAAATCACATGCATGTCAAATTCACATAAAAATCCAAAAAGATGTTTTTTTCTCATTTACTTCCAGAAATAGCTTAGTTAGATGTTGTTTGCTTCCTTTACTAGGTAATGGAATTATTTTCATGGTTTCCATAGGGTTTTCTGCAAAAGTAGGATTAGTTGGTTAATTAGGATTTACTTGGTTTGCTTTACATTTCAGTCTTTATCCTTTCTGCAGTAGAGTAGTATCTGTAGAGTAGTCTTTATCTCCTTTCATCACATATAGAGCTTCTTCTAGAATCCATAGAAGTTGGCTTGAGCTCCTAGTGATCTTGCGTCGACTGACCAAGTGACAACCTATAGTAAGAACTAGTACTTGTGCATACAGCACCGTCGATTCCAAGTTTGTTACAAACTACCGTGTTGATAAGAGTAAAGTAGGCAGCCCAAGAGTTGCAGCATTATTGCTGCAATACTGGTGTTCACCATACTTTTTGGCGTTGTTATCGGGGAAGCTTCAGAGTATTCTGTGATTACTGCTTTCTTCTATTTTCTATTGCAAACATTCTGCTAATAGTTTATTTCAACAAAAGTAGACCAGTCCTTTCTTTTCCTTCCAGTTCTACAATTCTTTGCTTTCCTTTTCAATTCTACAAATTTCATTTCAGCAAGAGTAGACTAGTCATTCTTTTCTTTCAAGTTCTACATTTCCTTGCTTTCCTCTTCAATTTTACAAATTTCCATTCAGCAAGTTTATGTCAGCTAGTTGCAATTTGTTTTGTTCAATCAAATTCAGTTTTGTAGGTACTATCAGTGTGGGGAAAAATAAACAAAAACCAACCAAAAAATTTCCTTTCATGCCTCGTAGGATTAGATATAACTCAGGAAAATTCTTGCCCAACACCCCCGCTGCTCCACACAGCCAACCTTCTCTCTTCTTCGGTGGCTGCAATCAAGAAGAACCCTTAGGTGAACAGCCAGACATATTTGAAGAACCTATAAGGGAAGAAGAAGAAGAAAACATTCCTCTGGAGCCAATGGCTGAAAACATAAATGCTAGGGGCAATACCTCTTCTTCCAATTCATCCATTAAAGGTGAAATTGGAAAAATGCTAGAAGACTTCAAGAGTGAGATGTTGCAGATTCTTGCCATGCAAATGGATACCTTACATATCAAAAGAAAACAAGAGGAAGCAGAGAGGGCTTTGGCAATTTTTTGCCATGGATGCACCAAGAGGCATCCTAGGAATGAATGCCCATTGAACTCTATAGGGGTTTGTTCAGTCTGCGAAGAAGATCATTCTATAGATAAGTGCCCTACCTTGTCTGAACTTAAAGCTATATACCAAGGGGCCGGAGGAGTCACTGAATAGATCTATTACATAAACCAAAGGAGGCCGCATGGACCTAGACCATACCAATCGGGGATGCAAGGGACATCTCAGGCATACTACAACCCCAACCAAGTCACCTCCATACCTTCTTGGGGCCCCCCTGCTCATCCTTCCTGGTCCATGCCTCCTCCTTCGCCCTTCACATCTCTATATCATGCCTAACCAGCCACCCATTCATTTCAACCCTATGCTCAGCTTCAACCTCAGTGGAATGCATCTCATCAGGGGTGGAGGCCCCAATACATCTCTCTTCCCACTCTTCTGCCTCCACCACCTGCCCAACCACAACCCCATCCACTTCCATCTCAAATATGCACTCCCACTCGACTACTTGTACCACCATTCCCAAACCCACACATTGAAGTAGCTCAACCCATTTACGATGCTGAGGTACAACACTTCCAAACAACTCCTCTTGAGCTCAATGATATTCACCATAACTCAGGAGGAGTATTGCAAAAAAGAGATTATATTGATATCATTGAAGGGCCACATCCAGAAAAAGAAAATTCAAAAGAGAAGATCAAAGAACCATGGGCTGCACTTGATGAAGAGAAGACATTAAAATCAGAGATTGAGAGAGCTCCCTCATGGTTACCATCAAATCCTCCATGTATTCAAGAGAAAAATCAGCAAAAAGAGGAAGATGTGAAGGTCATGGTAGAAGAAGACATGAAGAATGATCTAGATTAGCAAAAGGACCAAGGACATCACAACTATATTGAAATATGGTTCCAGACAGTCACTAAGTTGTAGCATCACTCTCTTCCTCAACTATGCTTGATCCCTTCAAAGTCAAATCATTTGGCCTCTGAAATCTGGATACATGTCAAAGCATACATTTCAAGCCTCCACATCATTTTGTCTATCATCTTGATGTGCAAATGGCTCCATTGGAAGTATTCTTATACTTGAAAGTGATTTTGTTTTTCAAGTAGGGTAGGGTAGGGAAAAAAAGAAAAAAAATGAAAAATACGAGAAAAATAAAAATCTAAGGTGAAAACCTCCTTGGAGGCACCTCAACTTGGCTCATTGATTGAAAACCTCCATGAGGCGGTCAATGGGTTGGAAAGAAGAAAAAAGAGGAAAAATAATAAGATACCTAGGTGAAAACCTCCCTTGGAGGTGCCCAGGGCAAGCAATTAGGGTGAAAACCTCTCTGAGGTGCCCTAGTTGTTTTCAAAAAAAAAAAAAGAGAAAAAGGAAAAAAAAATGATTTTTTTTTTTGCATTACAGGTTTGCAGGAGGGCTACAAGGAGCAAAAGAAGGTGCCAAGGGGACCCTGACATTCATATCAGCACCCACATAATCTTCTCCACACCTTCCTCCATCATTTCTGGCATCCCTTTCACCCCACTATACCGTTTTTTTAAAACTGTGTTTTCTACAAGAGGCTCTATGTTTTCTACAGGAGGCTCCTGTAGGAATTACAGAGAGCCAGAAGTGGCTACAGAAGGAAATTTGAGGGAAAAAGAAGCTGCATGAAGAACCTATAATCCCTCCTACAATCTTCAAACCTACTTGCCATCATTTCCAAGCCTGCATCACACCCCAAGTTCATTTTCCTTGCTATCCAAAAAACTACAGGATGCTTTGTTCTACTATAGGATACAAAAATACATAGAGCAGAAATTTGTCTTTTCCATAACTTGAAAACCATGCATCTATTTGCCAAGTTGTTTCAGGGGGAGATGGATATGGATGATGGTAACATGTCCAATCAATTTCAGAAAATTCTAGTGCACGTTTTCCAAGAAATTGGCCTCCATCACCTTCAGCCATTTTTGCATTTTCTCCATATCCGTGCATCCATTTAAAAAATGGTTTCATGGGAAGATGCATATGGATGATGGTAACATGCCCAAGGAATTTCAGAAAATTCTAGTGCATGGTTTCCAAGAAATCGGCCTCCATCACCTTCAGCCATTTTTAGTTTTTCTCGAGATCCATGCATCCATTAAACAAAAATTTTCTATGGGGAAGTGCATAATGATGAGGGAAACATGCTTAGAAAGTTTTAGGTCAATCCAGTCTACTATTTGGGAGATATGGACGAAACAAGTCATTGTCCTGCAAACCCACAACAACGGATTCCATAGAAGTCCAGCACCAACAACAAGGGACAACACATCTGAAGGATGAAAAGGCACGTGCAGCTCAGCTCCAGCAAAAGAAGAACTTGCAAAAACACACAACAACACAACATGCATAAAGGGAAATGAAGGCATGCAGCAGAGAAAGCCACAACACCTCACACCAAATACACTCTGATGACAGGTAAGTAACTAAGTCACTCTTCTGTTTGCATTGGTGTAATTAGAAGTCATGCAAAAGCAATGAGATGGTTGAGGTTGAATGAGGTAAAGGTGGCCAGTTAACTTGGCCACCTTCAGTTAGTTGACTCCACTTAACTGAGATGTCACCCACACATGAGCACAGTCAACTCCAGCAAAGAATGCCAAGGACAAGTAGTGGGAGGAAGAGTTAACTCCAATGCAATAATGAGGGATGATTACGAGGAGGGGCCATGATGACCAAGCAGGTGGGGACCAATGGTCCTAATCTGGGCAACCTACACCTTGCCAGCTCAACACTCATAACCAAAAACAGCCATAAAGGGTAATAAGTACTCCTCCCCGAGCATTCTCACCACCTTTTCCTTCATTCTCTCCTCATAACCCAACTAAAGCAGTATCCTTGTGCCCCTACAGCCTTGTAACCACTGTCCTCCATTGATCTCTCTCATATTCTTGTTCTCGGAATTTTCTACAGGAGCACCTACAGGTTCTACAGGAGCACCTACAGGAAATCTATAGGAGGGACAACAAGCTTCTACAGGAGGGGCAGTGAGTCGTTTTGAAGGGAGAAAACACGATTTTTTGCATGATTTTCGGTCTGAAGAGGTAGGTTTCAAGCATGCCCCCTATTGCATATCAATATATGAGAGAAGTGGGTTCAATTTGAGGAGGAAATAAAGTCTTTAGGAGAGGAGAAAATACAAAAAATAAATAAATAAAAAATAAAAAATCTGCTTATTTCAAAAAAAAAAAAAAATTGTCTTCTTTGTTTCTCTGTTTTTCTCAAAATTCTCTGTCTCCATCTCCACAGTTAGTTCCAAAAAAGTATTAAAAAAAATGACAAAGGATTTATGAGAAAGGAGCCCACTAAATCCACTAGGCTCCATGCACATCCTCAAGTGGTGGACATATTCACAAGGGAAAACTAGATGAATTTCTTTGAGAAATGTCAAGGGTTTGATGAGGAAATTGCCCAAGAGTTTTCTCTCTCTCTGGTCCCTCACACAAGAACTCATGCCACTGTCATTAAGGATGTTGGCCATATGGAAAACAAACTCAGAGAAATGGGCAGAGAGTTGAATTCTCTCAGAGACACGGAAGCCATTACAAGAAGCCACCTTGAAACTGGAAATAAATTGTTAAGGAGGTAGCTGCAAGAGAAAGAGACCCAACTGGCATGCATGGCCAGTTGGTCCATGGAGGCATTGCAATGTAGAACACCAACAAAATCCTATGGCCTATATCTCAAGGACCAATGGTTTTAATTTTAGATAAAGACTTTGGCACAAAGAGGCACAATGCCTTTCCAAGATTACAGGTAGTTTATGGACCTATGTGATCAAAGCACATCAGAAGATAAGGCAAAGATGGCAGAATTCTACCTGCATAACATGGCCCTCATAGACATGAATGTGTGGGACCCCAATGCTAGGTTAGGGGATCTGCAACTAATGGCCATGGCCTCATGGATGAACCATGAAGAGTTAAGGGAAGCAGAAATAATAAGGTTGATGATAAAGGAGCAGAATGAGCCATTAATGATCAGAGCTAAGCCATCAAACCCCATGGCACTCATCAGCACACATAACCTGCTTGTCAATAATCCTTAGATTGCCCCTAGATATATCAGTGATCAGGCACAAGCCGTTGCACATTTTGAGGATATGGAAAGGTTACTTGGGGATGACTGTGTGCATGCATGTATGAGGAGATGGAACACCTTACCACACAGTCTGCAGAACAGGGAATATCATTCCCCAATGAGGATGAAGGAGGCATTAGGGAGAGTGCCAATGTATAAGCACTCCATGCAGATGTTGAAGGTCAATTGGATTGGCCTCAAATTGAGTCCCCCACTGTTGCTAGGCATGCTGAAAGGCAGAAGAGAAGAAGAAGAGTAGGAGCAGTGGGAAGAAATAGACAGGAAGGCAAGATTCTATGACAAGGAAGTGGAGACCACATCAAAATCATGGGATGCTAGGGAGGCCACCAGGGCCATAAAAGATGAGGAGATGGACTAAGTTGCTCAGAGGAAGAGCAACACTTTCAGTAGGGGGGTGATGATGAGCCTCATAAATGGGTAATTATATCAGCTCATTTTACCTCCTAACCTAGTCAAATCAACCATTCTCTTAGCTTATTGTATGATTTTCTAATTATATTTATGCTTATCGAGTGAGTTGAGTTAGTTATGATGCCATGTGGTCTAATATGTGTTTAATGCAGGTTATTGATGAATTTTGTGGTCAAAATCAAGGATCCAGTGGACAAATGGAAACAATAATTCGAATTGGAAAAAGGAGAGGACTTATAGGAGGGAGTCCCCCTCATTTATTACTCCTCACATTGAATTCCCCTTCATTCAGCTTGGAGTACAAGCAGCCAAGCCATGCATTAGCAGGAAGCCAAGCAAGTGGAGGATAACTGATGACTATCTCGAGTTTTGGGAGCCAAGCCTCCCTGATTTTAAGGAAGTTGTTGGTAGCTTCATTTGCATAAGTATAGAGGCCTAGGGCCTCACTAAGGTCGGACTTTTGTTGGATTTTTGTTGTACTTTTGCTTATGTAAACTCTGCTCAACTTCGAGCTTATTATTTTGACAGTTCCATGTAATCTTGTTATTGTTTTGGAAATAAAGATGGAATCCTTTTTGAGTTAGCACTGACTTACCTCAGAGGGCTGAAACTCTTGGGTTAGGGCCCAATCCAAGCAGCCAAGCTCCTCTTTACTTGTATTTGTATGTTTTATTTCAGTTTGTAGATTAGGTTGTTGTTAGATGAATTTCTTTTATGGTCAAGAATAGGTTGTTGTTGATGATTCAATAGTTTGCTTCTATTTGTGCTTTCTATAGCAGGTTAAGTAGTGATAAAGAAAATATCCAAAAGGCTAGCAACAGTGCCTTGGCCTCTCTTCCTCCCTCTGGGACCATGATTTGAGGCAAAGACCCTCTTACTACCCCAAAAACACAGATTTTCCTCATTCATAGGACTTCTAGTGTTTAGAAATTTTTAGTTGGTTAATAGTCTAGTTTGCTTTGCTTCAAAACTTCTTCATCATGATAACTTATTTATTTACCATAGTCTTCTTCCATGCTTTCCTTTCTTGCAGCAATTATCAGCATTTCCTTTCATGGATCACAGTTTAGATTAGTTTGATGCAAAACTCTGTTTTCTAGATGCACCTATTTCATTGCTTGCTTAATCTCATTGGTTGACTATCAGTTGTTTCTGCAGTAAATATTTTCTAGTAGTAGGCTAGCCTATCAGCCATCCCATCCTCCATCTGAACCATGCCCTACAAGTCGCCCAAGTCTCCCCTCAATTCTGCCTTAATTTCCTGCATTTTCCATGGAATTTCTTCCTCTCTCCTTCAACAAATCCAATCATATTTCTCCCTCCTAATGATTCTTGGTAGACCCTAGGTGCCCTAACACTTCATTCCAACCTTCATCCACCTTTTCCACCCACTCTCACACCCTCAAAACAGCCAAAACTACTCTCGGCCTCCTCCTGTAGGCCTCCCGTAGAACGTTGTTTTTCCTCCTGTAGATTTCCTGTGTCTTCCTATAAATTTTCCTGTAGGCTTTCTTTTGAAGGTTGAGTGTGGGAAAATCCTCCAGAAGGCCACCTGATACCTCCTAGGACCCAACCACACCATCCTACATTCTCTCAAGTCCCAAAACCACCCTTCAACACCACTTATTTGTTGCCACCTTCACAAACAATAAATCACATGCATGTCAAATTCACATAAAAATCCAAAAAGATGTTTTTTGCTCATTTACTTCCAGAAATAGCTTAGTTAGATGTTTTTTGCTTCCTTGAGTAGGTAATGGCATTCTTTTCATGGTTTCCATATGGTTTTCTGCAAAAGTAGGATTAGTTGGTTAATTATGATTTACTTGGTTTGCTTTACATTTCAATCTTTCTCCTTTCTACAGTTGAGTAGTATCTGTAGAGTAGTCTTTCTCTCCTTTCATCACATATAGAGCTTCTTCTAGAATCCATAGAAGTTGGCTTGAGCTCCTAGTGATCTAGAACTGGCTGACCAAGTGACAACATACAGTAAGAACTAGTACTTGTGCATACAGCACCGTCTCTTCCAAGTTTGTTACGAACTACCGGGTTAATAAGAGTAAAGTAGGCAGCCCAGGAGTTGCAGCATTATTGCTGCAATACTAGTGCTCACCAGTCTGTTTGATCACAAGGTTAACTTTAGGTTGACCAAGTTTGACTAAAGATTTTATGACTATTTTGGGTTGAATTTTACCATTGTTGGAGGCTGATTTTGACTGCCTTTGACCGAGCTTCAAAGGGGAAGTTTTGTTGTTGCGTTGACCATCTTTTACTTTTTGCTTAGGGTTTAATTTTATTGCAATTGACTGTAGATTTGACAGGGCTATTTTGAATTTGATTTGGCAAGTCAACTTTGAATTTTTGTACTCTCTCTATGTTGAACATTTGATATTAATAATAAGAAAAATTAATCAAAGGGTTCCCCCACATTGGGGTTTTTCCCTGGCATTCACCAAATTTGGTTTCCTCTTGTATTGGCTTCTCTTCTACATTTTGTTTTATGTTCTAGCTATAGTTACTTTCAATGTGATTTATGGTTAATGTGATTGCAATTAGAAAACTAAATTGGAAATTATCATTGGTCTACTAAAGGAACATTGAAGTAATTGTGCTAAGCATAAAACATAATATTGTTAACAAAATTTAACAGAAATAGATGATACAATAATAAAGGAAACATCACCTTTCCTCGAGTAGATCAACCTTCTACATCTTCTCAAAATCCTCCTTTTCTAGAGAGATTAAAGATAAGAATATAGAAATCAATTAATAGTATTAGATTATAGTATGCAAGATGAATTAAGAAACATTTGTATTTGAATTCCTCTATTACAAGCAATAACATATATTCCTATATATGCTAAAACAATAAAGTAATTGTGTATAAAAAGGCCAAGAAGAAAAAGGAAGGAACCACACAAAGTACATCTCATTGGAAAGTTAACAAATATAATGATGGGAAGAACTTATATAGAAAAATATTTAGATCTAGGAAGTCCCATTGTAAAAAACTGCATTAATAATATTGTAATTCCTAACACACTTATTGATCTAGGAGAAACTATAAATGTAATGACAAAGAATATGTTGGATAAATTACAATTGAAAAATCTTCAATATACACCAAGTATTTCACAACTAGCAGATAGATCTATTATAAAATCAGAAGGTGTATTTGAAGATATTCTTGTGTCTTTGGACTCTTGGGAATACCTAGTCAATTTCATGGTTCTTACACCTAAAACAAACCTAGGAGAACATCTACTAATATTATGAAGGTCTTGGTTAGCCACAGTCGATGAATTTATTAGTTGCAAGTGTGGAGACATGACAATTTCTTATGGAAATGCAACAAAGAAATTTACACTTTATCCTCCTGCTAAAACAATTACTAAATTGGAAAACATTTAATGGATTGATGATGAGAATGATAATGAAATAGTACAACCTATTCTAACAATTTCACAAGAAAGCACTTTAAAACAAGTTAAACAAATTCAAATAACAAATTTTATGAACAATTATGACTTTCTTCGCTATCTTAGTGAACAAATACAAAATTGTTATGTTGATATGTTAGAAAACAAATTCAAGAAAAATTTACTATAAAATAATTTTCATGATATAATTATATGTTATCATCTAATTCTATGACAAAATTTGGTAGTGTTCCTATAGAGACTAATCTAGGGAAACCCCTAAATATTAACTCTAACCTAGAAGAGTCTCAAAAAACTTAATTAATACAAATGCTACAAAAAAATGCCTCTGCTTTTGCGTGGGAATATACAAATATGAGAGGTATAAACCTATATATATATATATATATATATATATATATATATATAGTAAAATGCTAGACCAATTAGGCAACCCCAGAGAAGGATGAATCCTAATCTGGGGGAATTTATAAAAGAGGAGTTACAAAAGTTGTTAAATGTAAATTTCATTTATCCAATTGCTAATAGCTAGTGGGTCTCACCATTGGTAATTGTACCAAAGTAAAATGGTAAGTTGTGATTCTACATAGATTATAGAGGATTAAATAAAGATACCTTAAAAGACAATTTTCCACTTCCTTTCACTGATCAAGTATAGGATACATTAGCAAGAAGAAATGTTTTTTTTTTCTTGATGGCTTTTGTGGATATAATCAAATACAAATTGCATTGGAAGATACATATCCATGGGGAACATATGCTTACATAGTATCACCTTTTGGATTATGCAATGCTCCTACTACATTTCAAGAGTAGTTTTAGGTATCTTTTCTGACTTGGTTCATGATTGGGTTGGAGTTTATATGGATGATTTTACAATATATGGTAATACTTTTGAGTAAGCCTTAAAAAATCTTGAAGTTCTTATAAGATGCCAAGAAACTAACCTTTCTTTAAGTCATGAGAAATATCATATTTTGGGACATTACATTTCAAGTGACGGGATTAATGTTGATCTAGCAAAGATTGAAATGATTACCAACCTCTCAATACCTAAGACTCAAAGGGATGTAAGACGTTTTCTTGGACATGTAAGATACTATAGAATATTTATAGAAAAAATTACAAAAGTAGATTTGCAACTATTTAGATTACTCACCAAAGGTAGTGAATTTTGTTGGAACCCCTCATGTCAATTTGCTTTTAATACTTTAAAATAAAATCTCTCTAAAGAACCTATTTTAAGAGGACCAAATTGGTCTCTCCCATTTCATATTTCTACAAATGCTTCAGATATAGATTTAGGAGTTGTCCTAGGAAAGAAAGAGAAACAAACCCTTTATATTATTTATTATGTAAGATTTGACTCCTAGAGAGTTATATTATATGGTGATAGAAAAGGAGTTCCTTGCAGTAACTCAAACATTGTATAACTAGGTGTGAAACTTTTGTCCACACTAATCATTCTACTATCATATGTTTAATGAAAAAACCTATGAATAATGGTAGAATTACTAGATGACCCTCGTTATTGTAGGAATTTAATATTACTATATTGGATGTACCTAGAAAGAAAAACACATTAGTTGATTTCCTTTCTAGAATACAAAATGAAAATTCATTGGTTATTGTAGATGATAAATTTCTCGATGAACATTTATTTTCATTTGCTACTAAAAATCCTCAGTATGCATGCATTGCTAATTGTTTGGCTACAGGGAAGTTGCCTCAAAATTAACATCAAGATAAAAAAAAAAATATTGTTAGTCTCAATGCTCCATACTCCTAGATAGATGGAGAATTATTTTAAAATGGACCTGATCTAATCATCAGAAGGTGTGTAAGAGAAGATGAAGTAATTAGTATATTAAAAGCATGCCATGATGAACCATTTCAAGGACATTTTGTTGACTGGAGAACTGCATATAAATTCCTTCTTTCAAGATATTATTGGCCTAATTATTTTAAGGATTCCAAGGAATATGATAAAAAATGTGATAGCTACTATTAACTCTCCTTAGTTTCCCAAGGCTGGGAAAGGAAACCAAAGAGGTAACCACAGCCCAACATTTAACTTGGCATCTAGCCCTGCCAAATCAGAGAGGGCTCTCTCTAAAATCAACCTCACAACCAATGAAAGTGACTGGAGAACATTAGGGTTTTAGGCTAGGTATCAGCTTAGTAGGGTTTTGATTTAGGTTTTGCTGGATAAGAAGCACTAGGTTTAGGAACTAGGCCAAATAGGTCAAAAGATCAGTTGCAGACATAGAATGAGGCAAGGTAGGTGTAATCAGTGACACAAATGTTTTTTCATTGTAGTATGGTAATGAGGAAAGAAGGAGTAAAATGAGCATACATGTATGAATTCATTTGTTTCAGAGGATGAAAACACTTATATGAAAATCTCAGACAAAAAACAAAGCATTCTAGACAATGTATTATGTTTAACAACTTAAGAGATAATCATGAGAAGAAACAAATATGGTTGCCAAAAAAATTTAAATAAAATGCATAAGAAACACTAGATAAAATAGTGCCACTAACCACAACACATGAATCCCACAATAATAGCTACAATTGTATGTTATTTCTTTGCAAAAAGTCAAGTACACTAGTTCAAAATTGTATGAGCTTCAAGTATCCAACCCCTTCTTAGACTTGTTTTTGAGTACATATAGAAGACAAACAATATTTCCCCTCTAATGGGTCGAATCCTACTCCATAGCAATTGATTCATGAACCTATCCTATCACTGCCAAATCCTAAGGGAATGAAAAAAAACTTTCCCTTTTTTAGCTAACTGATTGAGCTTATCTCTCAAAACATTAATTACAAGATTATTTACTCTAGTAACCCCTAAAAAACTCATTTACCTTAGGTAAACTCAGGTAAAAACTATTTACATCAACCTAATTGACATTTACCATTTACAATATAGTGAAAAAGTTTAAGGCACAAAAACGCAGCAAATAACCCAGAAACACAACAACTCCTCAGCAGAAGTGCAACAACTTTAGCTTGATCTTTATATGACTTGGAAGAGGTTCTAAGCTTTGTTGAAGGCTTGTGAAGAAATATTAGGATGTCTACTATACCCTGGGACCTTTAAACCAAGCAAAATCATCATTTAAGCCTTCTCAAAACTAATTCCAAAACAAAGTGTCCAGAAACGCAGCAACAGTCCAGAAAAGGTGGCAGAAAGGTGAAAAAATGGCATTGTTTTATCATTTCCTACAAATTTATCATTCTTCAAGCATCCTCAAGTATTTTTCTGGTATCCTTATGCCTTTAGCTATCCAATCATGCTTGAAAGTTTGACTTTTGACCCTCTGAGAAAAAGCGCAACAACTAGTTGTTGCGTTTCTGTAGGGTACTTTTTCCTGTGTGCACAAAAAGCTTCAAAATTCCAAAATTTTGCCTCCTTTTCTTTGCTCTTTGTCTTACATTCAAACCACCAAAGATGAATCATCTAAGAGGTCAATTTTATCCCTCTTCTTGAGTTTTTTTAGGATTCTTTTGAGTTTCCTCTTCATGTTTTTAACCCTAACTTTGCAAACCATGTTTCTAACATAGTAGTGCCTTTCCATATGTATTTTCATGGTGGTATCCATGTTTTCATTTTTTAATAGCTCTCTGAGTACTTATTCACTCTATGAATCCAATACTCCTTGTCTTTCTCAATTTCTACAGCTATGGTGTTTTGGGCTTAAGGAGGAGATTGATCCTCTGCATGATTTTCCTTTCTATCCATTGCTCTAGTTTTAGGTCTCCTAGGTTGTACCTGAATGTTCTTCTCCTCTAGATGCTCTACATCAATGATGGCTTTCCCTTTATCATTTATTGTTAACACACTTGCCTGGCTTGATGATGGAGATTCTTCTTGTGACTTTCTCTACTGCATTAGGCTTAGTTTCAATTGTCTATTCTCTTGCTGCAAGAAAGCCACCATGAAATTGGCTTTAGCAAGGTCATATTTTAGCTCCCTAATTTGTGCTTCTTTCTCCTTGATTATGTCTTCTACTGCCTTATCTCCATGGTCAGCCATCTCTATTTCAGGAGGTACCTCTTCATGATGTTGCAAGGGTGAATCATCTCTATCTCTAGGTGATTCCTCTCTCATTTCTTCCATCTGCACTTCTTCATTAACAACCTCCTTAGGTATTATTTTTGCTAGAGATTTAATTTTAGGTTTAGGCCTAGGCATCTCCTCTTATGTTTCAGGAGCAAAAATAAACCTCTTACCTTTCTTGTTTGTCTTTGAAATCACTACTCTAGGTTGATTTTTTGTCACTAATGGCATGCTTGATGTTTCATCTCTCTGTGGTCTGGATGATGAAGAAGGAGTAATTGGACTCTTTGACTGGTTAGAGACAAGTAAGAGAGAAATTGCGTCCAAGAAAGCTTCCCATGAAATCTTGATATGTGCTAGTTGGTGGAGGACTATTACTTTGACTAGAGCATGATGAAAGAAGCTTTCTTGATGATCTATTCCTTTATATTTCACCATCTCAATCATTTTCACCAAACTTCTAAACAGATAGTTAGGTAGGTTTAGGGGCTTCATGGAAGTGAAATGCATCAATAACCTGATATGATATTGATATAGCCTGCTAAATCTGCCCTCACAAGTGAAATACTTCATGATAATATTCATCAAAGGGTTGTACTTGTCCAACAATTGCCTTCTAGGAAAAATGTGAGAAGGAGACTCCTTGTATTGTGGTTTCAAAAACATCTTGTAGCTTTCTAGGTCTAAATCCATCCCCTTGAACCAAATCTCACCTTGATTAGGGATAATAGTTGTTGAAACTATGACCTCTACTGACACTGGAAATTTCACCCCTACTATAATGGCCTAATCCTTCTTGAAACTAGTAGCAAAGAATCTTGTTAAATCATGGTGGTAACCTACCTCTTGCACTTTCTGGCAAAACCCTAGGCAACTTGCCTGCTCAAATGATTTTCTAATGAATTCTGATGCATTTACCTCTTGCATATGATTTGGATCATATCTTGAGATTTCCCCTCCCTTATATATCCTCCTTTCACTAGTCTCCACCATGTTTTGGCTTCACTTTTGACATAAAACCCTAATTTCAAGCAAGAAGGAGCAAGGGATTTGAGCTGCAAAACAGGGCTAAAAGCGCAGCAACTTGAGGGAAGGGAATGGAGGGGAAGGAGGATAGGAAAAATTCTGAGGAAATTATGGGGGGTAGGGATATGTGTTAGGGATACAATGAAAGTGTAATTTCTCAAAATGAGCAAGAAATAAGGGGTGAAAAGGGTAAAACGCAGTCCTAGGCCAGAAGCGTAGCGACAAGCTAGGTCTGTGGAGGAAAATGATGAAATGAGTGAATTTGAGTGTGTGGAATGATGAGGAGTGTTTGATGAGGGTAATTAAGGGTATGTAGGCTTAGAAACCATGGGATTTCTTCTCAAAAGAAGCAAAAGACCATGGAAAGTAGAAAATGCAGCAAGAAAGTGTAGCAAAACCCTAGGGATAGATTTCAATCAGTTTTTTGAGGAAAAATACTGCATACAGGGTGTGTGAATATTTACTTACTTGTTTAAACAGACTTTGAAGCATTTGTGATGAAAACTAAACCTGTTTATCCTCCCTTTGGTCTCCAAATGAAAAGCACAGTAACCTCCTCCAGAAATGCAACAAACATATCAAAGAAGTAGTGGTGGTGAAATTCGAAATTATGATGGTTATGGAAAGTATCAAATTGGTAGAGAGGAGCTCTTGGAGCTTTTGGAAGGATGAAATGACATTTTAAAATTCTTTCATGCTCCTTTATGACTTAGAAACTTGATTTTTGGCTTCATAGTCATATGACATCATGTGTACTTTAACAGAATGACTTAGTGATGTGATTTGCACTGTAACGTTATTTCTTCAATAGGAAGGTTACATATCCATGTGACATAGATGTACTTGGATTCTTTTTGAAAAAACCTATTCCCTAATTGCTAACTCCCATGATGATGACCATAATGGATGACATGACTCCCTAAACTGATATTGATGACTAAGATAATGATGACCATCAAATGCATACTCTAGACCATGACCTGAATGGTGACCAACTAACTCATTCGATGACCTATAATAGGAAATGATGACATGACCATGATGCTTGTTTGTGACCTTGAATAAGTGGAGGGAGTAGCAATGACACCTAGACAATGACTTAGGACCATTTGACAACCAAGAGAGATGTCAAATTTATTTGAAAATATAATAATTTGTCCTAAGGCTCTATCAACAACATGAAAGAGCAAATTTGATCACAGTGACTAATGGACGCTAACAACTACCCTATAATGGAAGACCATTTCAAGCAAATGAAATTCCCCTACAACCACAGGTACTTATAAAGCCATTTGAAAAATGAGCTCTAGACTTTGTAGGGCCAATTTCTCTAGTATCCAGGAAAAAAAGTTATATTCTTGTTTGTACTAATTATCTAACAAAAAGGGGTAGAGCCTAAATTTATACCACTGAAAATGTTGTTGTAAACTTTTTTTTAAAGATATATTTGCTTGTTTTGGTATTCCAAGAGAGATTGTTATAACTAGGGTGCACAATTTACATCTAAGCTTTTCCAGAAGATTGTGGAGTAGTACAAGATCATCATTGAAAATCCTCTCCATGTCACCCACAAGATAATGGACAAGTTGAATCAATAAATAAGGTCCTTGAATCCATTTTGACCAAGACAATTCAGCTACACAACAAAGATTTGGTAGATAGGACCCTTAGCATATCAAACTACATGGAGGAAAATTGTTCGCCATACACCATATGAAATTGTATATGGAAAAGCAATTTTTACTTCCCATAGATTTCAAATAAATATCTTCAAACTAACAACAAGATTGGGAATAGGTCTTTCATAGGAACAAAAGAAAAGATTAGCCTAGCTTAATGAGTTGGATAAAATTTGAAAAGATGCAATCCAAGAACTAATTTCATCCGACAGTAGAGGACAAAATGGCATGAAAAAATTATCAAGTTGAAGAAATTCAAACCAAGTGATTCGAAACTCTTAATTGATTCTAGATTTAAATATTTTAAAGGAAAGCTCCAAACTCATTGATGAGATCCATATGAAATAAAGAAAAAATATGATAATGTATCAGTTCAAGTTAAGACTATTGATGAGGAGGGCTTCTCTTTTCTTGTTAATGGGCATAGATTGAAAGCTATATCATAAGCCCTTGAGAAGAATTTGTTAAAATTATGCATCGTTCAGATATGGAGTTGGTGAATGGGGAAAATTATTCTCCCCTTACTAACTCAATTAAATTTTCATTGAATATTTAAAATAAATAAATGGTCAAAAAAAAAAGTATAGTTATGAAAATCAAGATTTTGGCATTAATATACATGAATTCTATCAAAAAAACAGTTTCTGGCAAATATAATTCCCTTTCTTTTCTCTTGATCAAGAAGTTTCATATTCAATTTGTCTAACCTTCATTTTTCAGCATGTAAATACTTTTTTAGAAGTTAGAAAACAAAGAGAAGTAGCATACAAAACATCAAAAGAATGTTTAATTCAAAGTTTTATAATTTCCTTAAGTTCAACAAGGCTTCAAGAGTTTGTAGACATTTTGTAGCCATGATCACTTTTTATATCTACTGAAAAGTACCTAAGAATAGATGATTAATAATCAAAATCACTGCAATAAAAAATCTCAACAATTAGAAGAACCATCAAATATACTTATAGAAGACCTACATTAGAGAAAATAAAACAAAATTTCAAGGTATCAACATCAAATTTTCTAGCAACATCAAGAAATTCTATTTCCAATGCAACGAGTCAATTAAATTTGGTTAAAGGTAATATAAGGTAATCATTTTAGTTTATTTTATTAAAGAAAATACTTTATGGACATTTGGCATTAAATCTAAGCTCCAAGGGGGATTAATTTAAAAGCCTTCTTCATCAATATGATAACATCCCCTTTCATAATTACCCACATCATATATTTGACATATCTTCTTTAACCACCACATCACAGGATGAATCACTTGGAAATCACTTCACTAATTTCATCAGTGATTAATAAGGATTCATAATTATGTAAGATGAATTTAATTTCTCATCATTATTCCAACTGATCTCCATTTTTGCCACTTCTCCATCACATTTTCACTTTATTTGCAGATGTTACTGATCTGAAATTGATCTAAGACAATTAATAAGGTATTGCAGACTCATGTGCATGGATGTGCCTATGTTATTTTATGCAACAGATTGATAAGATTGTGAAATACACAGGCAATGAAGCAATTAAAAAAAGAATAATAGGCAACACATATAACACAACAAGTTTAATAAGGAGTTCACCCAATACTCCTAGGCTACGTCTCTCAGTCCAGCCTTCAGTGGTGGCCTCTCTATTATGTTTTCAAAGCAGAGTTTTTACAAGAGTGAGCTCAATTTGAGTCTCACTCAGCAGATACAAATCACTAAGACTGTACTTGGATTCCCCAAGTCTCTAGAGTACACGGACTCTCCTCACTAAACTCTTGACCTCTATTGGTCATAGTATTATGAGTCCAATCTGAGAATCATTCATGACAAGCATTATAGAGGAGTGTGCTTGAACCTCTCAAGCCTTCTCTGGTGTGCACAGACTCTCTGACTCTCTCTGTCTCTGTCTTAACTCTGGCTCGATGTTGCCTTTGCTTCTATAAGTTAGCTCGGCCTCTTCTCTCTACTTTTGGCTTATTTCCTACTACTCTTCGCTTACTGCTTACTTCTCTCTTTATCAGTTTGTGGCTTTTAAGCCAATCAGATTCCTGACTATTCGTTTCTCTTCCTGGCTTTCTGGTTCCCCTGCCTCTATCTATTTGAATCCCTCTGTCCTGCGTAATCAGTCACTGTATAACGCCTCACAAGGAGGTGGGTACCTAGTTCATAACAGATGAGTGTCAGTTCTCTTGGACATATTTGAAACAATCTTTTTTTCTGTTAACTCCAAGAATGCCCACAAAACACGATCTTCTGCCAACGCATCGTCCATATCGGACTTCAAATCCTATGTAACCTCGCTTCATAACCTTTTCGAATCCAGACATCCATTGGAACCCGTCTCAGCCATTGATCTAGGGGCCCAGATCCGACATTCATCGTTCATATCAGGCGGCTAAGTAGCATGACGTTTACCTATCCGATGTGAGTGGTTCTCTCTCTCTTCCTCGGGACGTGTGGCACTCACTGTATGGCATCGGGCAGAACTCGATCGAAACCACTTACCGCTCGAAGCCCCTCCGATATCCTGCCAGTTTTGTGGAATCCCGCTCCGACGGAACCGAAACAAAACTTTCCGCGTTCTATAATTATTTCGGGTCCAGGTGCTCGGGGCTTCTCTTCACTGAGAGGTTTGCCTTGTGATCACATATGGGAAACTACCTTCGCTGCTTAAATTTGTCCCTGCATTTTCTAGTTGGTGTCAGCGCGTGTTACCATGGTCCGCCACTCTGCACGCTAGATCAACGACCCTCGTTGATCCACGTTGAACGTCATTGCAACTATCTGAGGATTCCCTCCGATAGCTTGATCTTTATAAGACTTTTAATCTTTGGCATGATTTTTAAAGAGTTCATGAAAACTTAGAGAGTGTTCTAGGATCCATTTGGATCACGCCTTCCCACTGAAAAAGCTTTTGGACCACCAAAAGTTGGTTTTTAAGCATCAATCAAGTGAGGATATAGATTCCTCACTTGCCCAATTTCTATCCATCTTGCACTACTTGGTTTTGAACCTTTGAGTCCAATCCTGAGGTACTCAACATCCCCTCTGCATGTAGTTCTCACCTTCTTGTCCAGAACTGTATCTTCCTGCAATTCATTGAGATATTCAGGCAACAGATCATCAATAGAAGGCAATTGACTCTGCTCTTCGGGATCTTCAATCAATGAAGGTTCAAATAGTCTCAAGCTTTTTGCATTAACTATTGAATAGATGTGCATGTAAGTTGGCAAATCAAGGCGAAAATCATTCTCACCAATTTTCTCAAGTATCTTGAAAGGTCCATACCTTATCGACTTCAACTTCTTACCTTCACCTTGCATTCTGTCTTTTCTGATATACAACCATACTTGATCACCAACTTGGAAACTATGCTCAATCCGATGCTTATCATGCCTTGCCTTGTATTTGGCTTGGCTCCTTTCTAGTTGTTCTTGTACTACCTGGTGAATCTCTTGGATTTGTTCAATGAACTTGGTTGCCTTGTCCACATCATTGTGTCCATCAACCGCTATGTATTTACCAAAGACAACATCCAAGGGAGACCTTGGTATGAAACCAAAATAGGTCTCAAAAGGAGATTTTGTGTAAAAGAATGTTTAGCCCGGTTATAAGCATGTTGCACATAACACAAATGTTCATCCCAGAGCTTGGGATGTTTGCTGCAATAGCCTCTGAGCAACTGGATCACTATCCTGTTGACCACCTCTGTTTAGCCATCTGTTTGTGGATGAAAGGTTGTGCTCTTCTTCAGTATAGTGTCCATCAATTCCCACAGACTTGACCAAAACTTCCCAACAAATCGGGAATCTTGATCAGATACAAAGGAAATGGCTAATCCAAAATGAACCAATACATGCTGAAAGAACAACTTTGCTATTTGTTCAGCTGTAATATGTTTGTTATAGGGTATTAAAATACACATTTTGTTGAACCTATCCACAATAACATATAAATAGCCATGACCTTTTCTAGATTTAGGCAGTCCCCCAACAAAGTCCATGGAAACACTTTCCCAAGGATGAGAAGGAACTAGTAGTGGAGTGTACAAGCCTAGTTTTCTATTGCTAAGCTTGCTTTTAGCACACATGGTACAACCTCTTACATATCTAGAAACTATTTCATTCATTTTGGGCCAATAACAAAATCTTTGCAGCTATGCAACTGTTTTACTTACACCAAAGTGACTTGATATTAGATAAGTGTGTGCTTCTTGAATTATCTTTACTCTTTCGATTTGAGAAATGCATAACTTTCCAAAATGATACAAGAGTTGGTCCTTAACATGATAATCCAATTCTTCTACTTTTTTCCATGACTTAAAGTTGCATATACATCTTTAAAATCTATATCTTGAGCATACTATTCAATGTAGCTTTCTTGCACTACTGAATTATGCTTAAGTATAGTGGATGCATTTATGATTGGTCTGGACAACATATCTGCGGCTTTATTATGTATGCCCTTTTTATATCTGATGACAAGATGAAACTGTTGTAGAAAACACATCCACCTATAGTGCCTTGATTGTTGCAACTTAGTTTGTGAGTGTAAATATTGAAGTGGTTGATGATCAGTATGTATAATTGTCTCTTTGCCCATTAAATAATGTTTCCACTTTTTCACACTCTGTACTAATGCATACAGTTCTTTATCACATGTGGGATAATTAACTACTGCATAATTAAATGTCTCAGAATGATAAGATATGGGTTTACCAAGCTGCATCAACACTGCTCCCATGGCATAGTCACTGGCATCAGTTTCAATCTAAAAGGGTCTTTGAAGATCGGGTAGTGCTAGTACTGGTGTTGTACTAATCTTTTCTTTTAAGGTGTCAAAGGCTTTCTACTATTTGCCTCCCCACTGAAACACCTAGTTCAATCCTGTTAAAGCATGTAAGGGAGTTGCGATCAAGGAAAAGTTAGCAATAAACTTTCTCCAATACTGTGCTGCTCCTAGGAAGCTTCTAACTTCTATAGAAAATTTGGGTTTACGCCAATTTACAATGACTGCAACCTTAGAGGGATCTATCTTCAATTCACCATCCCCTACAATATGACCCAAATAATTCAAAGATGTTTTGCCAAATTCACATTTTAATAGCTTAACATAAATATTTTCGCTTTTCAAAACATCTAGAGTCTGCTTTACATGCTTCAAATGTTCTTCCCATGTTTTACTAAATACAAGAATGTCATCTAGATATACAATGACAAAGTCATCAATAAAAGGCTTGAGTACATCATTCATTACTCTCATGAAAGTAGCAGGAGAATTAGTTAAGCCAAAATGCATCACTAACCACTCATACAGTCCCTGCTTTGTTTTGAAAGCAGTCTTCCATGCATCTTGCTCTGCAACTCTGACCTGATGGTAGCCACTATGTAAGTCCAACTTGGAAAAGTAAACAGCTTCTTTCAACTGATCTAATAGATCATCTATGCGAGGGAGGGGGTAACTATTTTTTATCTTTATCTTGTTTAGTGCTCGGTAATCTATGCACATTCTCCATGATCCATCTTTCTTTCTCACCAAGACAATTGGAGACACACATGACGATGTGCTAGGTCTTATGAACCCTTTCTTGAGCATCTCATGTACCTGCTTCTTGATTTCTACATTCTCTAAAGCGGACAACCTGTACATTATGATGTTAGGCAATGGAGCATCTTGCTGCAAGTTAATATCATGTACTATTTCCTTTTTGGGTGGCAAACCTTTAGGTTCTTGAAATAGTCTATCATATTCTGAAACAACTTTTTCAAAATCAGCTTGATGTTTAGCATCACAGCCCTCAAATACATTGGTTTTATCAGGTTTCTTTTCCTTTACAACTATTAGTAAAAATTGTTTGCATGAATTTACAATTCTTTTCATCTGCCTTGAGTTTATGAGAATATAATTATTCTTAAGTTTATGAGCTCTTACAATATATTCGATTCCATATTTAACGAGTTGATACTTGTTTTCAGCTCAATAGAAAAATGGCTTTTCTATCATACAAGTAAGGACTTCCTAAAACAATTCCACATATATCCAAGGGAACAATATCTAACTCAACCTCATCTACAAATGCTGGCCCAAAAGGAAATCTAAGTTTACATTGTCTAGTCACTTGTAGCTTTGTTTTATCACATAACCAACCCAATGGATATGGCTTCTTGTGAGGTGTGGTTAGTAATCCCTGTTTCTTTACAATTGCTTCAGAAATTAAGTTTACTTGTGAGCCACTATCAAACAAAGTATCAATCTTTTGATGCTTGGAAACAACTCTAATATGAAAAATCTCATGCCTTTTCCTCTCATTTTCTTCATTATCAATAGATTGTGCAGAATTACTAGTAGATGCTTCAGAATTTTTCCCTCTTATACTTGTGGTTGTGATTGTTGTTTCATCCCTTGAGTTTGACCCCAAATCCTTCTGAATAGCTGCAGCAGTCTTCTTCTTTTTGCCATCGTACTTCTTGGGTTTCAGCTCCAGATGCAGAATCCAGCAATGTTCATCATCATGCCCATCCTTCTTGCAGTGATTGCATGAAGGTTTGTTCTTTTGTACAGCGTTTGTCTTCCTCTCTTTCCATTTCTTCTTTCTCTTTTCCTTGCTCTTGCTCGCAGTGGGTTTTGATGATCCCCCAATCTCTGGGTTCACATTCTTGCCTCTAGCCTCTAGATGTGTAGCCTGAACAGATACCTCATCTATGCTATTGGGATTAAACATGAGAATGGTATGTCTCAAATAACTATGTAGACCACCTATATACTTCATCAAAGTTTCAGGTGAGTCTAAAGAAATGCCTAGAATCAAAGCTCTTTTTCTAAATTCTTGGGTGTAACTTTGTTAAAATTGGCAACCAGGGCAAACCTTCATGTGGGTCATCTTATTCATGGCTGATAATATTTTTATTATATTCCTCTCGTCGAGAGGTGTAGGATTGATATAAAGATCATCCGATTCCGATAAGTATTCATGGAGATATGAATTTATTTTGATTATGGAATTATTATCAAGCCGACCTACAACTCATGTAGGCTCAGAAGCCCAACAGTTGCATCTATTCACCCACCAACGTTGTGTATAAATATAAGAGGACTTTTCGTCATTTGGACTCACTCATCTCATCACATCTCTCTCTCTCTACTACACAGAAATGAGTCTCTTCTCTAATGCATTGGAATGGGTCTCTCTCTCACACATGTAAAGTTGGAAGCTGTTGAATTTGAAGCTGCAACTGCAGAAGTAAATATTGACTTGCGTGGCCTAGAAGATCTCCTCTTTGGAACTGCGTTGTAGGTTCATCTGAACCTCCTCTGAAAGCCGCAACTTTTGGTGGTGGAATGAAGTCAATCCGATGAATGGTTTGCAAGATATCGACTGCCCTAGTTTGAAGCCGTAAACTGCTGAAACTGAAGCTGCAACTACAGAAGTAAAGATTGACCTACGTGGCCTCAAGGATCTCCTCTTTGGAACTGCACTGTAGGTTCATCTGAACCTCCTCTGAAAGCTTCAACTTTTGGTGGTGGAATGAAGTCAATCCGACGAACGGTTTGCAAGATATCGTCTGCCCTAGTTTGATCATGAAGCCGCTAATGTTGATGTTGTTGATCTGGGGTTTGCTACTGCTGATATGAATCAGATTTATTGTACTATTTCTCTCTGCTGAATTATTGAAGATAAAATAAGATTTGATCAAAGGGTTTCCCCACACATTGTGGGGTTTGTCCCTGGCTAGCCGCCACATCTTGTGTCTCTTGTCTTGGCTTGTTTTCTGTCGATCTTTTAATGTTTTATCTGCACTTTACTTTATGTACGTGTGATTGCTAATCTTTGGAATATAATAAGGAAAAGAAGTAAATTGTTATAAGAATAGAACATACCATAACTTAACAAACTTTGTACACTTTTCCCTTTCAATTAGCGAAGAGTTTGCCAACTCATCATAGCTTGTTACATATAAGCTAGTGGATAGAATTGTTTTTTAATTGCAGAAACAAATTCATTCCAGGTAGAAAGAATTTTACCATGCTTCTTCAAATCAGCTTACGTCCTGCCTTCCCACCATACCAGGGCGGTGCCTCCAAGGCGTAGGCTAGACAAATGAATCTTTCTCCTTTCTGAATCGATTTTCTGCACTCTACAATAGACATCAATCAGTCTAATCCAATTATCTATCTTTTCTGCATTCAATTCTCCATCATAAACTAGCAAATCAAACTTCACATCTAATTTAATCAAAGAAGGTTTCTTCTTTTTCTTTTCAGGGCTTTCTTTATGTGAAGAAGATGATGATGAAGGTGATGATGGGGGAGATGGTGGAGAGGGATTCTCTTCTTTTCCTTTGCCTTCTGGGTGGGCAACTAGAAGAGGTTCTTCTACTCCTTTATCTTGTTTGGAGGTTGATGACTCTTCACCTCTACCTCTCTTAAATTCTCTATACATTTCTTCTACCATGGCTCTCATGGTCATGAAACTGTCCATGAACTAGGAGTCTGATTCCAAGGGACTTTCTTCTGACATTTTCCTCTTAGGATAGACTCTTCCAATTTCTGGGTTAGCTTCAACCAACTCTCCTTCTCCTAATTTAAGCTTTGATCCAATTTCTGGGTTAGCTTCAACCAACTCTCCTTCTCCTAATTTAAGCTTTCATCTAGTTATCATTCACAAACAGTCCAACACAAGCTTGTCTAACCTTAGCAACCTAAAGCTCCGATACCACTTGATCTGAAATTGATCTAGGACAATTAATAAGGTATTACAGACTCATGTGCATGAATGTGCCTATGTTATTTTATGCAACGGATCAATAAGATTGTGAAATACACAAGCAATGAAGCAGTTAAAGAAAGCATAATAGGCAACACATATAACACAACAAGTTTAATAAGGAGTTCACCCAATACTCCTGGGCTACATCTCCTGGTCTAGCCTTCAATGGTGGCCTCTCTATTATGTTTTCAAAGCAGATTTTTTACAACAGTGAGCTCAATTTGAGTCTCACTCAGCAGATACAAATCAGTAAGATTGTACTTGGATTCCCCAAGTCTCTGGAGTACACAGACTCTCCTCATTGAACTCTTGACCTCTGTTGGTCATAGTAGTATGAGCCCAATCCGAGACTCATACATGACAAACATTACAGAGGAGTGCGCTTGAACCTCTCAAGCCTTCTCTGGTGTGCACAGACTCTCTAACTCTCTTTGTCTCTGTCTTAACTCTGGCTTGATGTTGCCTTTGCTTCTGTAGGTTAGCTCAGCTTCTTCTCTCTGCTTTCGGTTTACTACCTACTGCTCTTCTCTTACTGCTTACTTCTCTCTCTGTCAGTTTGTGGATTTTAAGCTAATCTGCTTCCTGACTA
This sequence comes from Pinus tabuliformis, assembly GCA_031772625.1. NCBI lineage: Eukaryota > Viridiplantae > Streptophyta > Pinopsida > Pinales > Pinaceae > Pinus > Pinus tabuliformis. Next base: position 1,583,688,384 of record CM062804.1, on the reverse strand, counting down.
TTCATTTTCACTTCCAGCTTTCCGGTTCCCCTCCCGTTGTTCGTTGAATCCCTCTGTCCTACGTAATCAGTCACTGGATAAAGCCTCACAAGGAGGTGGCCACCTAGTTCATAACAGATGTGTCAATTCTCTTGGACATATTTGAAACAACTGTTTTTTCTGGTAACTCCAAGAATTCCCATGAAACACGATCTTCTGCCAACGCATCGTCCATATCGGACTTCAAATCCTATGTGACCTCGCTTCATAACCTTGTGAAATCTAGTCATCCATCGAAACACGTCTCAACTGTTGATCTGGGGGCCTCAAATCCGACGGTCATCATTCATATTGGGTAGCTAAGTAGCATGTCGTTTACCCGTCCAATGTGAGTGGTTCTCTCTCTCTTCCCCGGGATGTGTGGCACTCGCTATATGGAATTGGGCGAAACTCGATTGAAACCGCTTACCACTCGAACTCGCCCCTCTGATATATTGCTGGTTTTGTGGAATCCCACTCCGACGGAACCGAAACAAAAATTTTCGCGTTCTATAATTATTTTGAGTCCAGGTGCTCGGGGCTTCTCTTCACTAAGAGGTTTGCCCTACGATATGTGATTAGTGACTTGTCACTAATTGCATATCAAAAACTACCTCCACTGCTTAAATTTGTCCCTGCATTTGTTGGTTGGTGTCAGCGCACGTTACCATGGTCCGGCGCTCTGCGCTCTAGATCGATGGCCCTCGTTGATCCACACTAATCACCATTGCAACTGTCTAAGGATTCCCTCTGATAGCTTGATCTTTATAAGAATTTTAATCTTTGGCATGATTTTTAAAGAGTTCATGAAAACTTAGAGAGTGTTCTAGGATCCATTTCGATCAGTTACCTTCTAATACTCCTCCTCTACTCTACAATATCCTATGGAAGTAGTGACAAAAGAGTAAGTTTGTGGGCTTAGACTTTCTAATGTTGCATTATGACAAATGTGTTGTCCTTGATGGAAACCTACACCATGAAGATTGTCAACATGATGATAACATGATGAGTTTACAAGCTAATACACATGTGACAGGGAGTTTGGACAAAGGCATAGCAGTCCAGAGACAAAACAATGATGAATGTGATGTTTTAAGAAATACACACAAGTTCTATGAAGCAAAGCCACATACACACGCGGGTATGGAGAAGAGAAAGAACGTACAATTTCTGCACCATGGTATCCTAAATATCAGGGATATTTACCATACTATTGGCCCATAGTAATGAGGGCAGCAACAGATATTTGATCCTGTCTAGGAATACAATCGACATTACTAAGGATTTGACCTGTGGTATTGGATAAGGCCTAAGATACATAAGGAGATGAAGACCAAAGTGTTTATTGTGCAAGTAATAAGTTGTTGATGAATTGTTTGATCTGAAATAAGGTTGCACAAGGAATGTGATGTGGGATCAAATATTTTAGATCTGAAACGACTACATGATTTTCTTATGGGTTGATCTGTGATAATAATGTTCTAATGTATGTTTGTTATTGGGTTTGTTGATATTTGGGTTTGACTGAAGTTTTTTTTTTGCAACGAAGGATGAGTCAATAATTACATATTTGTATGCAATATTGTCTCAGAAAAAGTGCGTACATACGCGAGTCTGCCTCTAGGTAGTCGTGTGTCGATTCTGCAGTAAGGACAGATCTATATGTGGGTATGCTTCTTGAAAGGTGTGTACACATGTGGAAGTATTTTGTAAGGTTCTGTTGAAGCCTCGAAAATCGCTGCAACAACATTGGGGAAACCACCCGGTCCGGACCTTAGTACAGCTCCTTTTCCGTTTGGACTAGTGGCTCCGACTGAGGATAATGGGACCAGTTTCCCAAAACAATAGATAAACGGGATGGATGAGTGACTTATAGACTATGCTAGCGGTAAGCGAATAACTATAACTATCAGCAAGAATATAATAACTATGATCTACCCCGGGGACTTATTGATCTCTAAAGCGTAGCGTTTGATGGTCTGTGCTTAGAGGCAGGCATATAGATGACTCCATCTTTAAGACATAGATATTAATTCATTCAAAATTGTTGTGCATAAATACTTAAGCAAAGCGATAAAAGCGAAATTACCACACTTTATCATTTATATCATTGTTACATGCATGATTAAAGGAAAAGGCATATCGTAAAACATCCAATAGTGGAATGAATAAAGATCTGTTGTTACAGCGCATGCATATAATCAACAATAGCAAGAATAATTACATAACAATTCATATAAAAGGAATGGATTCAGACGTAGATAGAAATACCATATGAGCTGCTTAACACTCCCAAATATCAATCGCTATGTTGCAGTTCTTCCTTCAACGCAAAAACATTCCCAACAAAGACAATAGTGCACAATTGCATAAAGAAGCTTCCTCGTCAAATTAAGAACGATTGGTCGAGTTTCATAAAAGAATATTGGCTGAAGCACAGTAGTGCAAACTTCAGTCTTTAAGTCTATTACAAAATTTTACGACCCTTTCTAAAAACATGAAAGGGTCTATAAATACTAAATTAATCTAAATATCTATGAAACTGAAATGCTATTAAGTTGGTATCAATAAATATTTATCCTATCTTCCTCAGCGATCTGGCAATCAGCGGCATGATTCATCAGGTCAGCTCTTTGCCTTTAAACCTGAGCTGACTTATCGCTAGCATTGGCTCTACTTCAGGCGGTTTGTTGAGGCGCGAACTGAGCTGGGCAGCATATGTGGCATCTTGAATATCGGGAATTATACACCCGAGTGCATCTGTTAAACACTTGAGAGCAGACCTTTGTGTGTGTGGCTTGATCAGAAAGAGCCAATATGCATCGAAAGTCAAAGTGTTAACCCCAGCGATTAACCTCCCCTTTTCCTCTAAGTCAGGATAACTTGTTTGCTCAATCATATTTGTTGTTGTGATGCTTCCAGGTGTACATTGGGAGATCATGTTCGCTAAGTAGAGGGTGTTGTTGACCAGATCAACTAGATTGCTGGCAGTTGATTTACATCTCGAAGCCACCCTTTCTGCTTTCATCACTTGAATTTGCCATTCTGTGAAGAGTATGTCCTTGTATGTTTCTTGGATTCTGAGAAAATTCGCTGCTTTTCCCACATCAGAATCTTGCCAATCAAGATATGCGGTTATGGTTTCTTCAGCTTGGTCTAACTCATTCCTGGCCTTCTCTACCTGCTGACATACGGATGTAGTTAGCTCACACAATGGTTCTGCCTCAGTGAGTTGATGACATAGGAGCCTAATCTGTGATATTAATGCATTGTTTATTTGTGATGCTTCTACTCTGAAATCCTCCACTTTTTGGGTGCCCTTTATGATTTCGAGCTGTGATGACAATTGAGCTATTTGCTCGTCCTTCGTTTTCATCATTAGCTCATTCGCTGTCCTCAATTGTGCCAATGCCTCCGATAAGTCTTTTTGTTTCTGGATCGCGCTTTGGTCGATCCTTTGCTTTTCTGTTTGCAATTGCTGGGTTAATAGATTGTTCGTTTGCTGTTGTGCCAGCAACTGCTCCTCTGCTTGCGCTGCCTTCTGCTTTGTCTCGGCCAATTCTGCCTGTAGTGCAAAAATTTCTTGGTCCTTAGTCTTAAGTAGAAGACTTACCTCCGATGCCTTGTCGATTGTTGCTGCGGAATAGGCTCCTGCATACTGTGACAGCTTTGTTAGGTCATCGGAGGGGTCCAATTCCTCCTTCCATACTACATTACCCGTGACTGTTTGCTCTGGAAAGATAGAAGGTTGATCAGTCCTTCGTCTTTTCCTTGATCGCTTTACAACTGCTCTATGCCTCAGGCTGTAGAAAACATCCAGGGGAGGAATATCTTCTACCTGGAGCATGATCTGATCGGAAGGGTCTTTTGGAATTACCTCAACATCCTTAGAAATGGGTGGGCCACTGGTTCCACTTAGAACCTGAGGAGAAGTGATGTCCTGTGTGTCATTTGTTTTGGAGGTGTCTGTATCTTTGGAACATTCCATTCCACTGATAATAGAGTCAAATTGCTTCCATTGCTGGAGCAATTCGGGGTCAATGGTGGTTTGTTTCTGCTTTTCGGCTTGGGACTCCCTCTGCTCTTTTTCCTGCTCTTTCTTGTGCTGCTCCTCTTGTTCTTTTCTATGTTTCTCTTCTTGTTCTCTTCTCTGTTTCTCCTCTTGTTCTCTTCTCTGTTTCTCCTCTTGTTCCCTTTTCTACTGTTCCTCTATCTCTTTCTTCTTTCTTTCCTCTTGTTCTATTTGTGCTCTCTGCTGCTTTTCTGCCTGTTCTTTCTTCTGCCTTTCCGCTTGTTCTTTCTTCTGCCTTTCTGCCTGTTGCTTCTTTTGCCTTTCCTCCTGTTCTTTTTTCTGATCTTTTATTATAACAGGAGGTTGGCTTGACTGTTGCCGACCAGGCTCGCTTGACGATGTCACTGGGGTTGTTGCCAATAAATCTAGAGGCAGAGTTTGCAACCTCTGCTCCCTAAGTTTATTGAACTCAGTTAACCCTTCATCATTATATTTCATCCTAGCGAGTTCTCTAGCCTGACCTATTGATTCGGAGGCAACGAACAAGTCGTCAAACATATCTTCTTGATGCTCAAATTTTGTCAATTTGGCCTGTTCTAATGCAGTATAGGCAACTTTCTTTGGATCAAATAGCCTATTTGGGATAGTGGCCAGAGTTAAGGATTGAATCTTTGTGGCTTCCTTTTCTGCATGTTTGAGATCATGCAGAGTATAGACACCACATCTCAAGGGAAAAGAGGGCCAGCCCCTCTTCTTTTCTTTCTTGAGAGTCTGTGTAGTACTCTCAGCTATAATCTGATAGGCGATTTCTCTTGCTAGCAGTTTATCTGGAATGTACAAAGGGAGAACATGCGGATTGGCTTGGCTGCCGAAAACTCTAATGTAGGTAAATCTCTCTTCTCCAAACCAACTCGCTACCGCCGGTAAATCAAACGAAGCTAGATAGGAAATCTTGGGAATGGGCTTATCAAAAATAGAATAATGAATGGGCACCATAAAGCCATTGCAGATTTGGTACAGATGGTGCTTGTAAGAAGACTTCCACAATTTCTGGTGGTATATATGAATGGGTGAGGGGTCTTGCGCAGTCCACCTCCAACCGAGGACGGGAAATTCAGAATTGAAACATAATGTATCTAAAATATATGCACTGTAATAAAATGGGGGAATTTTCCTTTCAGTGACAACAGACTTAGCTCTAAAATCACGAACAGCTACGGCTAGTTTATCAGAGAGAATAGTGGCCCAATCCATAATTATGCTGTTTACTGCTGCCTCCATTAGAGGAACCATCTCTATGGTAAAGTTAGCAGAGTCATGTAATCCCCATAGTCTACACATCATTATCCCCGCATAGCAATAGGGAGAAGCCAGAGAATCGACCGAGTACTTACCGGAAGACTCGTGCTTGTGTTTGGCTGGATTCTGCCTCCAATCCCGGATGGGTTCAGATTCCTTTTCATTATCGCTTGCAAACTTCTCCAGGAACGCCTTGTTATACACCTTCTCTGGCTCGGGCAAATGATACATTTGCCTTAGATGATCTGCCTTGAATGATCCGAAAATCCTCCCATCTCTGGTGCTAAAAGTTCTGTCCAGGATTGGAATTTCTTCAATCGCCCATCGCACGACGTCTGTGTAGGGGAGAATCTGTTCTCTGGCCGCTATCCTGTGAAGGAAAGAGTCGGCCAAATCTTTGAGAGTGCAATCAGACTTCCGGAGTAAGTCCACACTAGCTTCTGTCACTGTTTTCACTGGTTGTTCGGCTTCTAGCAGATTATAAGTGCCTTGCCATGTAGCTCTGGTGAGACCCGTGCATGTAGTATCTGATATTAAGCCCTTCTTTTTATCTGCGGCAGCTTGTCCTGCAACTGATGTAGCAGAAGAACCCGTGGTCTTCCTAGATTTCTTTCCCATCTTGCTCAAGCTTCTCTCAAAAGATGAATTCTGCACAAAGGCAAGAAAAACCGTAACATAGAAATATAATAATGAAAATCTATAGCGGGAAAGATATATCAATCGAAGCGTGCTGAGAGATTAACTCTCAAAAATGGCTGCGGATCCAATCAATGAGAAGATCTTACAGATACATTAAATGGCCGTTTAAGGCCTGCTACTCCTTAAATGCTTATTACACCATTATCCGGCTGAATGGCTCTCTTAAGCGTGCTATGGATATTTTGGCGGTTGAGTGCAGGTGATCGTTAATTGAAGGGGCAAAACTTTAAATACGAATACATCACCTTATCCTTCCATTTAACGGCTTTTTCGAAATCCGCGCTCTATCGCGATCGGATATCAATAATACTTTAGATTTTTAAGTTATGTGTTTTGAAATGTCGATCGCCGATAGCGATATCGCATCACTTTAGGAGAATAGGTGTTATATAATCATACGCATAGGATTTTCCCGACCGCCGATTGCGAAATCGCATTGGATTAGCGTGAAGAAGTATAACAATGTGCATTTAGAGTGCAGTGCCGATTGCCCGATCGCCGATATCGCATCGCATCGGGGTAAGACCTGGGCGCCTTATTATTGTACATGGGATGCTGCCGACTGCCGATTGCGAAATTGCATCGGATCGGGGTAAATGACTTAAGGTGCTTTGACTGCATACGAAATATCACCGATAGCCGATCGCCGATTGCGCATTGCGTCGGAGCTTATGTTATGTGCGTTTTTTAAGATGTGTATGGAGTATTGCCGATATCCGATAGTGAAATCGCATCGGCGGAGACCAATGTGCCACTTATATGTGTTTTCCATGTCATTGCGATATGCGATCTTGCGATCGCTTTATCGCAATAATAAAAGATTGTTTTATTTGTTGAAAAATGGTTGTTCAAAAGGCTTTAAATAAATGAATTCATTTGATTATCGGACCTTTTTTGAACAATAGAAGTATTGATACCAATTAAACTTTAAAGGGACCCATTTCATATGTTGACATTTATAAATAAAAATGATATGAAATGGGGGGTTGTTGTAGAGCACAACAGGTTCACGTACATATGCTAGGGTTTTTGAAGTATGTGCAGTTGATGATGTCCGATCAATCTTGTTGTGATTACTTCTATTTGTTGATGAGGTCTTCTTCATAATAATCGGTATATGATAGTTCTGGTGAAGTTGAATGGTTTGTGAACAAAACATTGAACTATATTGATGCTGATATGTAATGATCTTTAAGTATCTCAAAGATATATGATAAAGGATATATGTGTCTGTGATTTATTTTAGCGATGCAGTGTTTCAATCTGAAGGATCAATGTTTTTGAGATCTGTACGCGTGTTTGATTAAGGAAAAATGCTTATACATGGGTATTATTCATAACAGTAGCATATACATTTTGAAATGTTGTTGATCAAGGTTTGCAATGGCAGTGGTTGGTTTCAGTGATACATAATAGTGTATGGCTTGATGATTAACAGTGCATTCACATCATCTATTCTGGTTTAGTTTTATTGGTTGTAATAAGGTTTGGTGATTTATTTGTTGATTTGATGATGATAGTGGGTCGAGTATGAAAAATTAATGAAATATGGCCTACAAGTTCTAATGTTTTGATCAGGTGGATCTTGTTTGAATCATTATGAAAAGTGATCCACAATGAATTGAAGATAAGGGGATTGTAGCTCCCTTCTATTAGGTGCTAGAGAACGAGAGAAAGTTGTAGCCTTCTGCAAGTGGGTACATGCGTACTGGTATGAGTCTGCGCCATATTATAAAGAATATTTTTTTTTAAGAAGAAGACAGAGACAACAACAACGACGGTTTTTTCCCACATTTGGTTTCCACCTAAAATCTCAGTGTTCATATGTGTTGACTATGTGTGATGATTTATTTTGTTCTCACTGCACTTGATTATTGTGTAATTAATGCCTAATGAAGGATTGATACACTAGTTCAAGTTAAAATGATGAAGTATTAATTGAAAAGTTAGTTGACTAGATATATGTTGGTTGTCTACATAAAAATAGTGTACATACGCAGGTTTATCTCATTAAAGTCGCGTACAGAAATCCGAATAGAAAATGAGAAGGTCAAGTAAGTTTTAAAATACTGATTCACCCCCCCCCCTCTCAGTATTTTTCCTAATAATTGGAATCAGAGCAGGTCCTTCAAAAGAAGCTTTATTGCTTGAAGGAAGATTCATCAAGATGGGCAACTAAGAAGATGCAACATCCATCCAACCACCATTGTCTAATGGATCCAATATGGTTTTCTGAAAGGTCGGAACAAGAGCTTACCTATAGTTGCTTGGAGCTAATCTTTGGGGAATCATTGAAGGAGGCTATCAGTATCCATTTGTCATTCCCACAAATGAAGAAAAAAAGAAAAAGTATGAGACCAATGCAAAAGCTTTCAATGCTCTGTTAGGAATCTTGGCAGAATTAGAATTTGTCAAATTCATGCAGTTGAATACCGTAAAGCTATATGGGTTAAGTTCATCCAAAGTTATGAATGTGACACCAAGGTAAAGAGTGCCAAACTTGAAACATTTCGAATTCAATATGAAACTCTCAGAATGCATAATGATTAAATCATTGTAAGTTTCTTTCTTAGAGTAGACGAGGTTGTTAATTCAATGAGAGATATTGGTGATGAAGTAAAAGAACCATCCCTAGTTGAGAAAATCTTAAGATCTCTAACACCAAAATTCAATTCAAAAGTCTCTGCCATTGAAGAAATGTAGGATTTGAAGAACCTTACTGTTGAAAAGCTTCATGGGATTCTAAAAAACTATGAAATGAGAAAAGGGGGTCCCTCGGATATCAAATAAGTTTCATTCAAGGATACTTCTAAAGAAAAATAAAATGAGGAACTTAAGGAACCAAGTTATGTATTAGATGAAGAAGAGGAAAACTTCGTGAAGAAACTTCAAGTAGGTACTGGCAGATTCAAAGGTAAGCTTCCCTTCAAATGTTTTTCTTGTGGAAGAGTTGGTCACTATGCTACTAAATGTCCTTATAGAGAAAATCATGAGAAAGGGAAAAATTCAGCAAAAGTAAATTTTAGAGGAAAGTTTGAAAACAAAATAAGTTTCTACACTCATGAAGATAGTGATGGTCTTTCAAATGGTGAAGAAGGTGAGTCTAATCAAGAATATCAATTACTTATGGCATTTGAAGATAAATGTATTAATGAGTTTGATGATGTTTTTATGGATGCCTTAGAAGAAAAGGATAATTTCATTGAAGAAATAAATCAACTTAAAATTCGTTTGGAAGAAGCTAAATTAGCAAAAGAAGCTCTAAAGAAACAAATCCTAGAAAAGGAGAAGCATAATGAAAAGTTAGAACTATAAATAGTAAGTCTAAGGAAGGAACTTGAGAAAACAAAAGGTCTAAATCTTAGGTTTGCTAGAAGATATGAAACCCTAGATGAAATAATCAAAGTGAAACATTCTCCTATCATAAAAATAGGACTTTTATACAGTGGAGAATCATCAAAGACTGTAAATCCTTCTGAAGCAGGTATAGGAAGCTATCTCAATGTAGTAAAAGGAAGAAATCAATGAAACTCTAGTTATCAACAAAATAATAAAGGATCAAATACTTCTTAGGCAAATCTCCCTTACTACAATCACAAGGAAAAATACACAAGAAGGTACTATACTCCCATAAACTCTGCTTTAATGGTCAATGCTTCATTTTTCATAATTTTGGTCATAAGGTTGCTTACTATGTTGCTTACAAAACTATTATGACTAGAGAAGAAAAAAAGCAAAAGAATGAGATTGGGGTAAAGAAATTCTCTTTCAATAATTTCTCACCTCTTCAAGATGAAACTAAATGCTCCTTTTGCAATAACATTGGGCATAAAGAATTTGAATGTAGAAGAAAAATTTGATCAACACCTCAGAATGAACAAAAGGCAACAACATCAAAGGTATGGAAAAAGAATAGCATGGAATCTTAAAAATTTTGGTCTAGCTTTATATGCAGGAGATCAAGAAAATATGTGGTACATTGACAGTAGATGCTCAAAGCATATGACAGGTGATAAAGATAAGTTTATGTCCTTTAATGAAATAAAGAAAGAAAAGAATGTAACCTTTGGAAATAATTCACCTGCTGCTATCAAAGGAAAATGAATTGTTTTGCTGAAAGAAAAGGTTAAAGCTAGAAATGTTTTGTTTGTTGATGGACATAACTTGTTGAGTGTTAGTCAGATGTGTGACCAAGGGCATGAGGTTATTTTTAGATCAAAGAATTGTGTGGTTCGGAATCTCGATACATGTAAGATCATAATAAAGGGGACAAGAACTCCTGGTAATGTCTATGTCTTGGAAGGCGGTCTAGAACAATGTTACTTAAGCAAAGCAGAAGAAAGTTGGATATGGCACAAAATATTGGGACATCTAAGCTTCACTCAAATATAGAAGTCAAGCAAGTTAGGAGTTGTTCGTGATTTACCTAGCATCTCTCTACCAGAAAGTATCATATGAAAATCATGTCAATTCAGTAAGCAAACCAAGGTTCAGCTCAATGTCAAAGAAGGTACCACAAGTAAGCCACTTCAACTTATTCATATTGATTTGTGTGGGCCTATGAGGAAAAATCCACCTAGGGGAGAACAATATTTCATCATATTCATTGATGACTTTACTAGTGTAACAACCCTGGTGAAAATTCCTTGTATTCAAGTAAATAAAGGAAAAAATAAGACCATGGGTAAGGGACACGTATTCCAAGCTGAATGTTGGGAAAATATATCCTAGTGGGCATCACTGGATGTGTGTTTTTGGTGAAGGAAATTGGCAAAGGCAAAGGAAAAAAAGGCATTTTTGGCACATTTATTTATGAAAATAAAGGAAAATAGGAGGAAAGGAAGGTGAAAGGCATAGGTTGCATGTGAGGAGGAAAATGAAGGAAAATAATGGAAAATGAAGAAAATAGAGGCCTCATTAATAAAAAGGCTTCTGAGGATCAGTGGGAAAGATTTTGACTCGATTTCTTATTCAGTATAACCTTTTTTCAGTTCAAGTTTGGAGCTTTCTCATTATATTATCTCTCTTTCTCACTCTTGGTCACTTAGAGTTTTTCTTGGAGCACTCTAGTTTTGGATCAACGAAAGAAAAGCAAGGAAAGGAAAGGAAAGCAAGGATCAAGGAAGAAGAGCAAGATCAGGCAGCTTCAACAAGAATACTTGCAGGTAACCTTTTTCACGTGTGATTTCCTAGCTGGTTTGGACATGCATGGATTTGCATGTTGGTGTATGATTCTCTAGCTATCGATGGCATGGTTTGGTCAGGTTATGACAATGGTTTTCAGCCTAGCCTTTCCTTTTTTCGGATGCCATGGTGTTGGGATGTTTATTTCGGGTTTTAAGATTTGGTTTCTCATATGGATTTCAGAATTCGGGGCAGAGGTGGTCTCAAGTTTTATTCCTATAGGCCTAGGAATCCCTTGACCAATTTTGGTGGGATACACGGTAAATCCTGGGGGAGGAGTCGCAGTTTAGGTCCTAGTGATTCAGGTTTGGATTGCGGTAAATCTTGAGAGACTAGTGTCAGTTTAGGGCATAGTAATCTGATATTGCATTGCAGTAAAGCTTTAGAGGCAAGGAGACAGAAAATTCCTCAAGTATAGTGATAGATTCTGGATGGCATTACAAGTTCGGTTCAGTGTGATCGGAGCATCGGTTTTGGTGTGATCACAGTTTGATGCGGGTGGAGGTGGTTTAACCTGTCGATTCCCTTCGTTGTTCTTGGATTGGTTGTTCTATGATATCCCACATTCATTCTTGGCATATGGCACGAGGGTGGCTAGCTTAAAGAAATATATGGTTCAACCATGTCTACGATTGGGTGGTACGTGGAAGTCCCGAACCTGGTTAGTTTCGCCTATGATTAATAAAATCTAGGTTCTCTTACTTGTTCACTTGTTTATATGTGGATTTGATGGTTGTCATATCTATGATATTTATATGGTTTTATGTTGGTTATAAGCAAGGTTATATGATTGGTTCATGTCATGGTTATTTCATGTATTTACTTGTACTTGTTAAATGGATGGGTGCAAGACCTAATTGATGTTATAACAGTTCAATGGAGAAGGTGGTGATCCTTCTAGTTATGTTTCATAAGTTCTTTCAGTCATTCATGCTCTGTCTTGTATCCTAGACTTGTAGGTTGCATTGATGCCAAGTATTTGATAGAATTTTAGTCCTGGTTGGGGATGATTACACCTAGTTTTGAGGTTGAATTTTGATTTTTTTTTATTGTCATCATGTCTTTGATGGATTCTGGAGGTTGTAAATGGTTTTGGGCAGAGGTCGGGATTCTGGGCTAGAAAAGTGGCTCAAATCTAGGGGACACTGGCATAGGTATGCTTAGAAGAGTCCATGGGCACTAGCACATAGGCTTTTGAGAGAAACTTTGAGTTTTGGACATTGTCATACCTATAGGATGAGAGAGACCAAGGCTTAAAAGGCTTAAAACATCAACGGGACTCAGGTACAAGATGTCTGAGTGGCTGACATGTCTCCTGAGGGTGTTGTTGTTGATGTGGATGGGTTTGTTTGATATGTTTTGTCGATTCCATTTCCTTAAGGTCGCCAAGGAGGTTGAATCCCTTATAGTGACCTCTCTCGTCACATGTTTACCCCTGATGGTCGATTGCTTGGGTAGATTTGGGAGGAGGGTGTTCCACAGATTGGTATTAGAGCATGGTTACGCTCTCCTTGGGTGAATGTGTTGGTCATGCATGCATGTCAGTTGCACGAGTGTCTCTTACACTTGCATTCCATGTGCTTGTTGCATTGCATCATGTTGATCATGGTTGTAGTAAGGTTATCATGAGGAGCTTGATGTTGATTTTTTGGAATGTATCATCAGGAGTATATGACTGGTTAGATGATTATATGCAGCTTGATTACATCCTTGTATGTTAGGTTTAATTCTTGTATGTTTGATTACATGTATCAGTCTTGTAGGTTGGTTACAAGAATTGATTTCTTATGCTCGACTACATTGTTCATGTGTATGTGTAGTTGATTAGGAATTGCTCATGCATGTTGATGGTTGCATGTGGCAATGTATACAATGGAGTAATGGTTGTTGTCATGTATGAGGTCATGGTTTTTGTAGTTGATATGATCATGCATTGATGACTGCTTTAACTAGAATGATGTGTATATGGTTGGTACTCATGTGTTATATGCAGTTGTCATGCATGTATGGTCTTGGTTATAATTATGCATGAGTAGTAGGTCAAACATGCCCTTTGAAGTCATGGTATGCAATTTAGGCCATCAAGGTGATATTGGTAGGTTGTGATTCTAGTATGTTGGGTGAGATAGAGCAGGAGATGTAGATCATCATAATGAGGTTGCAACATTGGACTTTGGGGTAAGAGTGGATCATCATATAGCTATTTTTTGTTTGGCATGCAGGTATGTAAGTCAAGGATTGTTATATGCATTAGATTTATATACATTAGGTTTATGTACATGTCTTTTGATGTTATGGTTACATTCATGATAGATGTTATTTGATTAGTGTAGTTATATGCACATGTGTCAGATAGTCAAGAATGATAGTAACATGTAGTTGTATGCATTGCTATTGTTGTTTTATATTAGATAACCTAACGATTATGTTATATGTTGTTGATCAGAATGATAATTTAACTTGTTATATGCTAGTAACTTGATGATTAGGCTTATTACATTAAGATCTTGATGTTATATGTACCATGCTAAATTGGATTGGCCTATGCAGATGGTTAGGGTTACAACATTCAGGTATGAGCCAACATATTTGTGATATGGTGTTGTACTAATCTAGATTGACTTTGTAGATGTGTGAATGATAATTGTGTATGAGTTATGATGTAAACATGCTCGCTAGTGACTGTTTGGATATCATGATCTTATTTATGTTTGTGTTAATATATTGTGAAGATATATCATGCTAATATGGATTGATTGTGCAAACAAGATTACCTCCCTTGGGATAGAGTAAGGTATGAGCTCACTTATGTTGTATATTTGGTGCTTGACGGTTTGATTATGTCGTCTAGTTGATTTATTTAACATGGTATGCTTGCAAGTTGGTTGAATGTTTGATGAATTGCATAATATGAGTATGTGTTCAAATGATTTTGTTTGAGATGATTGTACTAATACATATGTGTTGAGACAACTGATATGTACTTGAGTATAGTAGTTGATAGTTGTAACATTATGTTTAATGACTATGAGCCGGCTATGGGTTATGACATGATTGTTTGTAAAAGTTGATTTCAAATTGATAAATATGATTGTCTTGATATTTGGAACATGTGGTTGACACGTGTGAGAAATTGTAGGAAACATGTATGTTATTAGCATGACAACGTAATAGTTGATTTGTTTATATAACTAACAGTTGGGTGATTTGGCAGTACATAGTAAGCCTCAATTGTAACAAGGTAAAAAGGTAAAGGAACGGAATTGCACAAACATTCCTTTGGCTATGTTTGGAAACCCTAATTCCAAATGAATGAGTAATTTTCACACAAGAAGTATTCTTAACCTTGATTTGTCTGAAACTATGTGGATATGTTCTATATTCATGGACATGTAATTGACATGTATATTAGCTAGTCTCTAGTTACAAGTGGATTTATCAAGGAAATTGGAGTCCCTTGAGATATGGCATGGACGTGTTCAGCTACAAGGAAACGTGCATGGAACAACAAGATAAGGTATATTGTGTATTGTTATATTTATTTATGCACTAACAGTTATGTGTTTATGGTGGTATGATGCAGGGGATTGCATGGCAAAGAAATTGCCATGAGATTTTGAAGAAGGCTCAAGTTGAGATTTCCTTGGGAACCATGGGGATTGAGTCATGGTGTCTATTATTAGTCTTTTGCTTTTGGTCTTTTGTGATTGTTGCACTTGATGTGCGATTTTGAGTGTGTTTGGTGCATAGCTATGCCACTTTGTTGTGGTGTCGTGTTGTTATTGGTTTTCATGGTCTTCTTCTTGGTTGTTTCTTGGTCTTTCATTTTATATTTTGAGCCTTGGGAATTGTTTGGGAAAGAGGAAAGTTAATGGAGCTCAAGGAGAGATGTGTGGTACCCAACAGGTAATGTAAGACTCAGATGAAGCTTTGTGCATGAGTAAGCACAGTAGAATCAGTGGAACTGGTTGGTCAATAGTGGTAAACGGACGGTCGAAGTACAAACATGTGAAAGGTAAAGTAAATGGATCTGAGGTGTTGGATGCCTTGGCTATGTTGGGAACGATTGTTCTCAATGTTGTGCATGTTTTGCATAAATAAAGGAATTTCTCTTAACCTATACCTTATGTTATTTGGTAATTATGTTATGATCATGATTATGCAAATGATTATATATGTATACATGTATGTATGCATGTCATTGTCTGACAGGATGATGATTGTTTTATGCTAATGATTATATATGTATGTACGTATCTATGTATCAATATCACTGTCTGACAGGGTCATCAGGAATTGTCCTTGGGGAGGAATGATTGCTTACGCAGGTGAATGACATGAAGAGGTTCTTGACTATGAGGAATCAAGTGAAAAAAGTAGTCATGACAAATATATGATGTCAGTATCTTGTGAATGTGAATTTATATTGTATCCTTTTATTATGCCTATGCTTATGTTATGGACAGGTTATACATAGGGATACAACAGCGAAATGAAAGCAGTGTGATCTGTGACATGCTGGGACAAGCATGGATAAGACACTGTAAGCAAGGTTGCTTGGCAAAGATAGTGTGGTTCTGGATGTGTGGTACTATTCTTGTGCACGTTATGTTATGTGCATGTAAATGTTGGATATGTGGTACTATGTACATATTATATTGTGCGCATGATGTATATGTGGCGTTGTGTTCATATGGTGCTTTGTGCATGTTGGATATGCGATGATGTGTATAGATGATGCTACGTACATGTTGGATATGCAGTGCTATGTACATGTGGTGTTGTGTGCATGTTGTATGTGTGGCGCTATGTACATATGGTTTTGTGTGCATGATTGTACAAGTGGTGTTGTGTGCATGTGGTGATGTGTACATGTTGTACGAGTGGTGTTGTGTGCAGGTGGTGTTGTGTACATGTCATGCATGTAGCATTGTGTACATGTGGTGTCGCGTACATGTCGTGCATGTGGTACTGTGTACATGTGATGTTGTGTACACGTTGTACAGTGGTGCAGTGTACATATGGCATTATGTACACATTATGCAGGTGGTGTCGTGTACATGTGATGTTGTGCAAGTGGTGCTTTGTACATATGGTATTGGTGTATGTGTGGTATTGTGCGCATGTCATACATGATGTGTTGAAGGCATGCGGTACTAGGTGCATGTATTTCATGGTGTTGTATGTCGTGTATGGTTGTATATGTGTGAAGCGCACTATGTGTATGTGAACACTATTAAGGAGAAGGCACGGGTGTTTGTCGGGTTTGGAAACCAATGTAGAATACGTACAGAATAAAGACAAATGTAGAAGCTAAGGATTGATGAAAGGATAAGTATTATAATTTTATTTCAGTTTTATTGTGCATGCGATTTATGACTATGGTATATGATGATTATATATGATCTATGATTATGGTTTATGATGGTTACATGTGATTTGTGATGTTTATCTATGATGGTTGTGTTCTGATATAACCAGATGTGATATGTTTATACATGATGTTTTGATACCAAAGATAATTTGACTTGTTGTGACAGGAAGCGAACAAAATCGCAAGTGTACGTTGTTGACGAGCTACCAATGAGGTATGATGTGAATTTATTTCAATTTATTTAAATCTAATGGAAGTTATGTGTTTGGAATAGGAATGCATGAACATACCCAGTTAAGTGGCCAAAAACAACTGCAACAATTTGCAACATCAAAAGGAATTGGAAAATGCAACAGTATGTTGGTAGAGCACTTTAGGAGTAGGGCTATTGTGGGGACACTGGTACCCAATAGTGTCCATTGATTGCCATGAGCATGCTATGACTGTTATGATGGTTGAGGTAGGTCTATGCCTTGGTTGTTTGATCTTCCGATGTGAGGAAGCCTTGCCAAGCGATGGATCGCCCAGGATAGGGGACGTTGGGGAACTTGGAAGGCGAGTGACTGCACTAAAGGGGGTGACTGAATGATTAGGTTCTCAGTATTTAGCTCAAAAATCAAAGTTCTCAGAATGGATCGAAACCTAAACGAACGCATCCGTCTCGGAAAAAAGATCCTAATGCAACTTGTTTCGTCGAAAATCGAGTTCAGATGAGAAATTTATTGCGTTTTGATCGCTTTTCTAAACGCGAAATTTTCAAAAAAAATGCCCAGTCACTGCATAGTCAGTAGTCTGTACTGTTGATGTGGCAAGTGACTAGGCATGGTAAAACATGGTCAATGATGAATCACAGATGGACAAGTGGCATCATTTTATTGGGTTGTACAGGTGGTGTGTTGGTGCAATCTGATTGATTTATTTATGTACCAATTAAAGAATGCCACATGGCAAGCCCGAAGGCTGCCACGTGGCACCTCCCAAAGGCCTTGATAGTCTCAACACAGTGAAACAAAATTTTATGGTGGAGGTCGAGGTCGAACCCACGACCTCCAGCATACCATCTGCATACCTTAACCGCCTCTTGTTACCATCGTGGTTCTTACCATGTATGATCTCCACATTTATTTAAAGAGCAATGGTTAGGAGTTAGGCAGTTAGGGGAGGGCCAACCCTCCCCCATGTGAACACATTTGTTACAAAGCGCAAACAATTACGTTAACTCTGGTGGCTCCAACCTACCAAACTTTGTGACATTTAATGCACCACATGTGAATGCAAAGGTTGTAACATAGAACGGCTAGGCGACAGGCTCCTAAAATGTGCACGTTAATTAGCAAACCACTACACCGAGACCGTCATGGTTTTTCTTAACACTAATCGTGGGATTAATAATAATCTAGGTTTAAAGTTAATAAGCACAGTTTAACACTAATTAACTGTAGTTTAAAATGGCAGAGGTTTTGGCAGTGTCCCCAAATTCAGGTCTACCTCCATATTTAGTGCGCTAACTAGAGTCATTCTAGATTTAGTGGAACTTTTCTAGGAAAAGACTGACTGAGTCATGGAGAAGGCAATTTTCGACCACATTGAGCTTAGGAAGAGGTCTTCTTGGCTATTTTGGACATTCTGAACAAATTGGTGTAGGTTTTAGGAGCCATATAGCTTTGTAAAACAACATTTTTCCATATTGAGCTAATACAGAGGCCCAAACCATGGAAGCTGGACCAAGGAGATGTATCCTAGGAGGGGTGAACTCCTTCATCAAAACACTGTGTTAAAGTGTATCTTTGATGGTTTTTTGTACTTTGAATGTATTTTGTTCAATATTTGTTTTAAATCTATTTTTCTCATGAATTTCATTTTAAAATTAAGGAATTTACCTGTTTACATGCACAAACAACTAAGGAAACCCCAGTACAAAAAGCAATAAGCAAGCACTTGTTTAGAAATATGTAATTGATATTAGCACAGAAAAAACTAATGATTCAAAATAGATCAAGTTGGTATTAGAGCAAAGGTTTAATTGCTTGATTTCTTGAGTTTGTGCAATTAGGGTTTTAATGGTTGCAAAATTGTGATGCTTACAAGGTTAAAGTTGCAGAAAGTAGAAGGGAATCTATTGGTAGAAACTCCTAAGGTAATGCCCAGAAGAAGGAGAGCCACAAGGCCACAATCTTCACCACCCAAAGTTCCAATTCCAGCTACACTTGAAACTCCTCAAGTTTTGCCTTTAACTGAGATTGAAGAGGTACAATCAGTACTAGTTTCTGAGCCTAAATCCACAACCAGTATGTCTGGAGAAAGAGAGCTGAAGGTCCTTCTTTAGAAGAGAAAGAATTCAAGAAAACTTCTTCACTTTAACTAAGATGGTTAAAGTCCTTTATGAAGAGAGGAACACTAGAATGGTTGGAGAGAGTTCTAAACCTCCACATGGATAAGGAAGCTCAGAGGATAAAAAAGATGAGAAGAATGATTCCAAAGGGAATGGTGGAAATCCACCTCCACCTCCACCATCATCATCATCTTCATCATCTCATATAGCATCATCTTCCACTACCACCATTGAAACTGCCCATACTCATTCAAAAACCCCAAAAGGAAAGACTCCCTTACTTAAATTGGACATTAAATTCGAACTTCCCATGTACAATGGAGAGGTGAATGCAGAAAAGTTGGACAACTGGATTCGATAGTTGGAGGTATACTGCAAAATTCGGAACCTTCAAGAAGATGACACAAATATCCAGTTGGATTCATTGAGGCTAGAAGGAGCAGCATTAGTCTGGTGGGAAGAAAAGACTCAAGAGGAAATGTGAATCCATGGTAAGATATCCATTACTTGGGTTGAATTTGTTTCTGCAATTAAAATACAATTTTATCCTTTAGCCTATATGCAAGAAAACATTATGAGTTGGTAGAATTTTAGAAAGCTTAAAGGCCAAATAGTCAAAGATTATACACAGGAGTTTAGGAAAAGGGCTTTGTTGTTAGGAGTGAATTTGAATTCCCAAGATACACTACTGAAATATATTGGGGGTTTACATTCATATTTGAAACATACTATCCTTATGTTCAATCCAAATAATTTGGATGAGGTATGTGTGCAAGCCACGCACCTTGAATCTAGAGGAAAGAACATTCAGGAAGAGGGTAGTAAGAGGAAGCCATTCAAGGGCAAGGAGAAAGATAAGGGTGGAAAGGGGAAGGGCAAGAAGAATGCAAGTGTGAAGAAAGAAGGGGAGAAAATCACATGAAAACATTGTTCCAAAGAGGGGCATGACAAAGCCCACTATTGGAAATTGCATCCTGAATTAAGGCTAAGAAACAAAACAATAAGGGAAAACAAAAGATGATTGCTACCACACAACATGACCTTGGTTCAAACTCCGGTGATGAGTCCAATATTTCAGCCATGGTTTGTTGGGTTGTGTTACATTCTTTCCACAACTAACCCACGTAGTTAACTGGGGGGTTAGAAGGGGTGTGCAGCCCCCCCTTCGTTGCACCGATTGCGTAGTGGGGAGAGTCACAGGGGGTTTGAGGGGTGCAGGTAACCCCACTTTATGGGGTCTGGGGCAGCGCCCCAGAAAATTTTGGTTTTGGACCCTATGTTAGGTTGGGCAGACCTACCTATGGTTTTGTGCATGATTTTCGCACATGGTTTTGGACGTGATGGTTTTTGGTCCATGGTTTTGGACACGATGGTTTTCATTCCATGGTATTGGATGCTTTGGCATGTATAAATATGTATTGTAACATTGAAAGGAACATAATGAAAAATCAAGCTGGTAGTCCCGGTTTTGGGATCCAAGGGAAAATCTTTGTGTATATGTGTTTTATGTGTTATGCTCTCGCATTGTTTATTTCCTGTGTTTTAGAATTCGTATGCAAGTAATTTCTGTACGGGGTTAAAACCTACATGGCTACAAAAGGAAAAGAAATTGTTGCAAGCACTAGTTCATCACATAGTCAAAACAACACTCCATGAAGAGTCAAGAATAGAGTTGTTTCATGTAAGAGTGATTTCAAATCATACAAAGATTGATGTATTATTGGATAGTGGGTCACAATCAAACTTAATTTCAGAAGACTTGGTAAAAGCTAAACCTTGACACTATACCTCATCATAAGCCATATCCATTGGGTTGGATAGTTAACAATGCAAACTTACAGGTTACAAGGAAGTGTTTATTCAAGTTCTCCATTACTGAAAAGTTCATTGATGAAGTTGAGTTAGATGTAGTTCCACTTGACATCTCAAGAATGATTTTGGGTAGTCCTTATTTTTGTAATAGGAAAGTAGCATTTTATTTCCATGACAACAGATAAATATTGCTCAAGAATGGGGTGGAGTACATTGTGAGAGCCCATCGCAAAAAGCTGAACATTTCTTTAGTTAATGCAAGGCAGATGAAGAGACTAGTAAATGCAAGTAAAAATTTGTGATCCTCATGATCAAGAAAAAGAATGATATTGATTATGAATCTTTTGAAGGTTGTGATGATAAATTTAAATCTGATTTGTTTGATGTGGCAAGCAAGCATGGCGAGATGTTTCAGGAACCAAAGGGGTTACCTCCCAAGAGGGGAATCCAGCATGAGATTCAGTTGCAACAGGATGTTCCACTTCCAAACATAAGCATGTACCGCATGTCAATTATGGAAAGCATGGAAATAAAAAATCAAATTCAAGAATTGCTTAACAAAGGTATCATATGTCCATCTACTTCACCATGTGGTTTGCCCATTGTCTTGGTGCCAAAGAAGGATGGAACTTGGCACATGTATCTGGATTTCCGTGCACTGAACAAAATTACGTAAAGAATCGTTATCCACTCCCAAGAATTGATGATTTTCTTGATCAGTTGAGGTATGCAAAGTATTTCACTAATTTATATTTATGAAGTGGTTATCATCAAGTTAGGATAACTAAAGAGGACATTTGGAAAACCGCATTTAAAACTAAACAAGGATTGTTTGAGTGGCTTGTTATTCCTTTCGGTCTTACAAATGCTCCAGCTACTTTCATGAGGTAATGAATGATGTATTGAGACCATTTCTAGATGAATTTGTCATTGTATACTTAGATGATATACTAATATTCAGCAAATCCAGAGATGAACATGTCATGCATGTAAACAAAGTACTTGATATCTTGAGAAAAGAAGAGTTGTTTTTAAAGATGTTGAAGTGTGAATTTGGCAAGACTTCTTTGGTGTATTTGGGACACATTGTTGGAGGAGGTGAGTTGAAGATCAACCCCTCTAAGGTTGAGTTCATTTTGAATTGGCCCAAGCCCAATACAATTACAGAGGTAAGAAGCTTTTTAGGGGCAGCACAATATTGGAGAAAGTTTATTACTAATTTTTCTTCCATTGCAGCTCCATTACATGCATTGACAAGTATCAAGAAAGTCTTCCACTAGGGAGATGTACAGCAGAAAGAATTTGATGCTTTGAAGACAAAGATAAGTTCAACATCAGTATTGGCACTTCCGGATCTTAGACAGCCATTTGAGATTCAAACAGATGCAAGCGATTATGCCATGGGAGCAGTTCTATTGCAACATCGTAAGCCCATTTCATTTCATTCTGAAAGGTTTAATGGAATTGTAACCAACTATCCCACCTATGACAAAGAAATTTATGCATTGGTACAAAGTGTTAAGAAATGGAAGCATTACTTGATGTGGAAGGAGACCATCATCCATACCGACCATCAACCATTGCAGTACTTACAATCACAGTCAAATTTGCAACAGTCACGACATTTCAGATGAATGGGTTTTCTACAACAAATTCATTTGATTATCAAGTATAAAAAGGGAATCTACAATAAGGTCATTGATATGCTTTCAAGACCTATTGTAAACTCATCTATTATACTCAAGCATAATCATGTTTTGCATGAAAGTTACATAGAACAATATGCAAATGATAGTGACTTTCAAGAAGTATATGCAAGCATGAGTCAAGGAAACCAAATTGAAGAGTTGGAATATCATGTGCATAACAGTTTGTTGTATCACTTGGGCAAGTTATGTATTCCACTGGGAGAAAGAAATAGTATCATAAGGGAGGCGCACACTTCATTGATTGATGGACACTTTGGTGTAGGTAAGAGATTAGCAAATTTTTAAAGGTATTGTTATTGGCCACGCATGTTGAATAATGTTTCTCGTTTCATAATAGGATGTTCTTTATGTGCTACAAGTAAGCCTAGGAATAGGAAACTTGGTTTATACACTCCACTTCCGGTACCTTCACGTCCATGGGAGAGTATCTCAATGGATTTTGTAGGAGGTCTTCCATTGTCAGTGAAAGGTCATGATTACTTGTATGTATTTGTAGATAAGTTCAGCAATATGTGCATACTAAAACCATGTAAAAATCAAATTACAGTTGAACAAACAGCTCATATTTTCTTCCAAAACATTTGGGTTCATTTTGGTCTTCCTACTTCTATTGTAAGTGATCAAGATTCTCGATTTGTTGGGAATTTTTCATCGTATTTGTGGGACATGATGGACACAAACTTGAAGAAGAGTACAACCTTTCATCTAGATGGACAAGCTGAGGTGGTCAACAAAACATTTATTCATCTTCTTAGAGGATATTGCAACAAACATCCCAAGTTGTGGGATGAACAATTGCATTACATGCAGCGTGAATACAATAGGGAAAAGCATTCTTCCACAAATACATCACCATTTGAGGCATGTTATGGGTACTTTCCAAGATCACCATTGGGCTTCATCTTTGAGAAACATGTTTCCATCGATGGTCACAGTGAAATTGATAAGGAAAGGAAGTTCATAGAGAAAATTCAACTGATACATCATACAGTGCAAGAACAGCTTGAGAAAATTCAAAGCAGTTACAAAGCAAGGCATGACAAACATCGGGTTGATCACAAATTTCAAGTTGGCGATGAAGTTTGGTTATATATTAGCAAAGAGAGACATTAAGGGGAAGGTAAAAAGCTTAAACCAATCCGTTATGGTCCTTTTAAAATTCTGGAAAAGATTGGTAACAATGCATTTAAGCTTGATTTGCCTCCTTATATGCAAATATACTATGTTGTTAATGTTGAGAATTTGAGATTGTTTGAGCCTCCTTTGATTGATGATCAAGGAGATCATGTTCAGTTGCCATCAATAGATTATTTATCACAAGAATATCTTGATGAACTTCAGTAGGATCTCATACTTGACAAAAGAATCAAAACTTCAAAGAGAGTGGATGTTGAATATCTTAGAGTGGGACTCAAGGGACAAAATCCTTCTCAAGCCAAACGGTTGCAGATCGAGAAGGTGAGGGAGTTGTACCCTCACCTGCTAAACAATTGATAGTATCTTTTGGGGTCCAAAAGGCCTCTACTGGGGAGTAATGATCAGGTGCTCAGTATTTAGCTCAAAAATAAAAGTTCTCGGAATGTCTTGAAACCCGAATGACCACGTTGGTCTCAGAAAAATTATCCTAATGAACCTGATTTCATCGAAAACAGATTTCATATGAGAAATTTATTGTGTTCGGATCACTTTGCTAAAAAGGTGAAATTTAAAAAAAAAATGCCCAGTCATTGCACATTCAGTAGTCCGTACTACTGACATGGCAAGTTACTAGGCATGGTCAAAGATGGTCAACAACAAATCACAGATGGATAAGTGGCATCTTTTTATTGGGTTATACAAGTGGTGTGTTGGTGCAATCTAATTGGTTTATTTATGGACCAATGAAAGAATGTCGTGTGGCAAGCTCGAAGGCCGCCACGTGGTACCTCCCAAAGGCCTTAATAGTCTCAACACAGAGAAACAAAATTTTATGGTGGCCACATTTATTTAAAGAGCAACGGTTAGGAGTTGGGTGATTAGGGGAGGGCCAACCCTCCCCCATGTGAACGTATTTGTTACAAACTGCAAACAATTACATTAACTATGGCTACTCCAACCTACCAAACTCCGTGATGGTTTAATGCACTGCATGTGAACACAAAGGTTGTAACATAAAACGGTTACATGGTGGGCTCCAAAACTGTGTGGGTTAATTAACACTACATGTGACAGCTACACCCAAACCGTCGTGGTTTTGGTTAAGACTAATCACAGGATTAACGATAATTTGGGTTTAAAGTTAATAAGTGTAGTTAACATTAATTAACTACAGTTTAAAATGGTGGAGGTTTTCACGATGCCTCCAAATTCGATCCTGCCTCCAGATTTAGCGCGCTAACTGGAGTCATTCCATATTTAGCGGAACTTTTCTAGGAAAAGATTGACTGAGTCATGGAGAAGGAAATTTTCGACCAATTTGAGCTCAAGAAGAGGTGTTCTTGGCTATTTTGGACATTCTGAACACGTTGGTGCTAGTATCAGGAGCCATAGAGCTTTGTAAAACATAATTTTTCCATATTGAGCTAATACAGAGGCCCAAGCCATGGAAGCTAAACCAAGGAGACGTAGCCCATGAGGGGTGAAATCCTTCATCAAAACATTGTGTTAAAGTGTCTCTTTGATATTTTTTTGTACTTTGAATGTCTATTGTTCAGTATTTGTTTTGAAGCTATTTTTCTCATGAATATCATTTTGAACTTAAGGAAATTTCCTTGTTTACATGCACAAACAACTAAGGAAACCCCAGTACAAAAAGAAATAAGAAAGCACATGTTTAGAAATCTGTAATTGATATTATCATAGAAAAAACTAATCATTCAAAAAGGGATCACCAGATTTCCAGAGGGATTGTGTAGCAGAGAAGGGAAGGTCGCATATATATTGGTTTTTGTCATTAGGATTGCGAGATCGAATCAAATGCACACTAGGAGTGTGCCCTGGAACAATGAGTCGGTAATTGTTTGTTGAGGGGATGAGTGGCGCAAGATTATAGCATTGGACCTTGGATGCAGCTTTGACTGTGACAATGGATTATGGACTTCTTGGGAAGGAGGTGAATCATGGTATTACTTTGAGGGTGAAGGTGTGATCCTTTGGACTCCCTTGTTAATTGATACGGGTATCCTATCCTTTTATTTGTTGGTTTAGCAAATGTGCATATGTGTATATGTGGTCATTGTAAATAACATAATGAGCTGTGTTATAAAGCTCTAGTGTGCAGTATGTTGTCATGATGTTTTACTTTTAAGCAGGTCATTCATTGTAAATACTATAACGAGCTAAGTTATAAAGCTCCATGGGAAATATGTTTGCTTTTCAGTGATCTTGTTGAGATCTTGGTGTGGTTTAATACTGAGGATGGTGTTCCCCAAGGGGGCGGGTTCTGTAACAACCCTAGTGAAAATTCCATGGAATAAAGTAAATAAAGGAAAAAATAAGACCACGAGTAAGGGACACATATTCCAAGTTGAATGTTGAGCAAAGATATCCTAGTGGACATCATTGGATGTGTGTGTTTGGCTAGGGAAATTGGCTAAGGCCACATTAAAAGGCAAAAAGGAATTTTTCGCAAATTTATTTATGAAAATAAAGAAAAATAGAAGAAAAGGAAGGTCAAATGTAAAAGGTTGCATGTGAGGAGGAAAATGAAGGAAAATAATGGAAAATTAAGAAAATAGAGGCCTCATTAATAAAAAGGCTTCTGAGGATCAATTGACAAGCTTTTGGCTCAAGCTCTTAATTAGTATAACCTTTTGTCAGTTCAAGTTTGTATCTCTCTCATTATTCTCTCTCACTCACTCACTCTTTGTCACTTAGAGTTTTTCTTGGAGAACTCTAGATTTGGATCAAGGAAGGAAAAGCAAGGAAAGAAAAGCAAGGATCAAGGAAGAAGAGCAAGATCAGGGAGCTTCAGCAGGAATACTTCCAGGTACCCTTTTGCATGTGTTATTTCCTAGTTGTTTTGTACATGCATGGCTTTGCATGTTGGTGTATGGTTCTCTTGTTGTCGGTGGCATGGTTTTGTCGGGTTACGACAGTGGTTTTCAGCCTAGACTTGCCTTTTCCTGGATGTCATGGTGTTGAGATGTTGATTTCAAGTTTTGAGCTTTGGTTTGTCGAATGGATTTCAGAATTCAGGGTGAAGGTGGTCTCAAGTTTCATTCCCAAAGGCTTGGGAATACCTTGACCGGTTTTGGTGGGATACACAGTAAAGCCTAAGGGGGGAGTCTCATTTTAGGGCATAGTGATCTGGGTTTATATTATGGTAAATCCTGAGAGACTAGTCTCGGTTTAGGGCCTAGTGATCCATGATTGGATTGCGGTAAAGGTTGAGAGACAAGGAGATGGAAATTCCTCAAGGATAATGATGGATTTCAGATGGCATTCCAAGTTCGAATCAGTTGTGATCGGAGCACCGGTTTTGGTGTGATAATGGTTTGATGAGGGTTGAGGTGGTTTAACCTCTAGATTCACTTCGTTGTTCTTGGATTGGTTATTCTATGAGATCCCACATTCATGCTTGGAATGTGGCATAAAGGTGATTGGCTGAAAGAAAGATCTGGTTCAACCATGTCTTCGGTCGGGTGGTACGTGGAAGTCCCGAACCTGGTTAGATTTTCCTATGATTAATCGAAGCTAAGTTTTCTTACTTTTTCACTTGTTTATATGTGGATTTGATGGTTGTCATATCTCTAATATTTATATGATTTTATGTTGGTCATAAGCATGGCTATATGTTGGTTCATGTCATGGTTATTTCATGTATTTTATTGTAATTTTTAAAAGGATGGATGTAAGACCTAATTAATGTTATAACAATTCAATGGACAAGGTGTTGATCCTTCTAGTTATGTTTCATAAGTTATTTCAGTCATTCATGATATGTCTTGTATCCTAGACCTGTAGGTTGCACTGATACCAAGTGTTTGACAAAATGTCAGTCCTGGTTGGGGATGCTCAGGCCTAGTCCTGAGGTTGAATTTTGATTTTTTTTATATTGTCATAATGTCTTTGATGGATTTTGGAGGTTGTAACAAGTTCTGGGCAGAGGCCGGGATTCTGGGCTAAAAAAGTGGCTCAAGTCTCAGGGACGCTACGATAGGTTTACTGAGAAGAGTCCATGGACGTTGACACATAGGCTTGTGAGAGTGACTTTGAGTTCTGGACACTGTCATGCCTATAGCATGAGAGCGACCAGGAGTTATGTTAATGTCAGTGTCTCCACACTGCCATCAGTGATCAAAATTCACTCTTTTGCATTTCATACTAGGTGTCCCATTCTGATGAGTTGCATTCCATTAAGTCATGGATCAACTGATGGTAGGGTTCATTTTAGTTTTTTCTCTCATGACACATATCTACTGACCTCTTTTTATATGTAATTCAGTCAATGGTTTAGGTTGAGGTTCATTTTCAGTTTGTTTCATCAAATAGGTCTTAGGTCTTAGGGTTATAGTCTCATTAGGTATTAGGGTTTTACCATGACAAATTTTCAGTAAC
Source organism: Pinus tabuliformis (assembly GCA_031772625.1). Lineage (NCBI taxonomy): Eukaryota > Viridiplantae > Streptophyta > Pinopsida > Pinales > Pinaceae > Pinus > Pinus tabuliformis. Next base: position 1,583,660,407 of record CM062804.1, on the reverse strand, counting down.
CATTGACTAATAATGGTCAGCAGACACATGAGGATGACAATAATTATCAAAAAAATTTAATCTCATAATTTGTAAACTTAATAAATTTTTCACCTCAAAACCAATTTGAGGTGAAAACAGAGCATTGGTATATTTTGTAAATTTCTTTTAATTTTATTATTTCTCATATGTAATTAATAGTTTCATGTTGCTCCTGGTCACCTACTGATATTTCCAAGTACATGCCACTGCAAAAGTCAAAGAAATCAAAGCATCAGTTCTCCTATTCAAGCAAAAGATCAAGCATCCAAAAAAAAAGTATTTGAAATAGAAAATAGACATTATAAAGTGGGTTTTGAAGAATGAAAAATCAAAAGTTCCCAAGACATATAAAGGTCATCCCTCTCTTAAGTTATCTTATTGTTTGAGTTGAGGTCTATGAGCAAAAACGCGATTTTGAAGTGTTATTGAGCAAACTGAGTGAAATCACTATGTTTGTGGAGAAAACTGAGTGAAATCACTATGTTTGTGGAGAAAATTGAGTGGCGCTACGCACCAAAGTCCGACGCTGCCATAGGAGTGGCGCTACGCACCTAGGTTTTTCCTGCAGTGTAATTTTGAATTGGTGCTACGCACCAAACTGGTGTTATGCACCTGGGAGAGTGCACTACGCACCTGGAAATTGAGCTCCAGATCGTTGCAAATTGCATCAAATAACCTCAAAACTCCCAAATTCCTCCATTGCAAGTAAGTAACAACATTATTTTTGCTGAAAAGAATTGTTGCATCAGTCTTGGGTTGTTTTGTTTCTCTAAGAAATCAAACCCTACTTTCACTAAACTATCTCCTATATTTTGATTATGGTTGTCCTATATCATATATTTTCTTTTCCCTAAACCCCATCCCCTCATATATAATTCCCTAGACATCATTCCCTAAACTTTTCCCTAATCCCCAAACCCTATACATATACCCCAAAACCTACACAATTCACTAACCCTACTCACTCCCTACATCCCTTTCCCACTCCTGTTCACCCTCATCTATTTTCCTATTCAAATCTCTTCATACTCATCTTAGCTTCATTCACCAATTCACCACTCTTCATTCACCACAAGAGAAACAGCTATACAACAATGGAGAAGGACAGTGAGTATGAATTCGAAGATGAAACCCTTAGTGACAGTTCCAGGGAGAGAGATACATAGGGCAGGAAGCCTCATAAGAGAGGAAAACATGTCAGAGAGGAGCCCACCAGTTTGAGGGAGCTGTAAGCCTGCCCTTTTGCCATTTCTTGTTTTAGACATCAGTTATGTTTCAGTTTCTGTGAATAGGTGGAAAGGGTTAAATCTCATCATGAGTTAGCAAGGTTGTTTGTGACACATTTGGACAACAATGAGGTAAACCTTGCTGGAGTTACATTCACTTTACCACCAGCTATTATTTCAGAGGCTATAAGTACTCCAAATGTGGGTGAAAAGTGGAACAAAGGTCAGGACATTGACAGGTAGTACTATGAGCCTTACATCAAGGCTAAATATCATAACAAACTCAAGAGAGTATTCCCCTTTAAATTCTTGGAGGACAGGTTTGCTCCATTGATGAATATCATCATCAAATACTTTACTTGTGAAGGCAGTTTTCCCAACTGTATGCCTACCACATTAGACTGTTGATGCATTTCACTAGGGTGAGAATGATGAATATCCCCTAGTTCATGTTTAGAAACATTGAGAAGATGGCACTCATTGTAAAGAAGGAATCATACCCCCAGCAGTTAACTAGTATTTACCACTACTCTTTGATTAAAATCATTGTTTCACATCAACTGAATTTTCTTAACATGCCATGGGAGACCTTCATTTCTCATGAAATTTTCAAAAGCCCTAAAGTCTTTTCATCAATGCCTCATGAAGAAGGTGGACCTTTAGGACATGAAAAGGTCCAAGAGACTGAAACTGTTGGAGTGCCAGTATTTGTGACATATGAGAGGGGCACTAGGAAACTTTTTGCAGCTGCCAAGCCAGTATTATCTCCACAAGGTGTGGAAGGGGTCTCACCTTCATCTTCAGGCCATAGACAAATTCTATCTCCACAAGGAGTGGAAGGGGCTTTGCCTTCTTCTTTAGCAAAACAGGTACAGGTTAGGCAGCACCACAAGGGCAAAGGTAAAGGCAAGAAAAATATGCATGACAAGGATCCTATTGATGGGCAAGAGAGAGATTTTGTCCTTGTTGATCATGAGGAGGCACAAGGAGTTGGTGTCATTGACTTGGATGCTCAAGATCCAAAGACTATCAAAGACATGATTATTAAGGAACAAGAGGCTGAGATACAATCCTGTCAGACAATTTAGAGAGGGCTAAGTGGGTCATCAAATATCTAGAGCAAGAAAACAAACAATTGACCGACAAGCAAGTCCTCATGGAGTTGCAAATGATCAAGGAGAACATGCAAAAGGCTAAGAAGGCAAAGGTCAAGTTGACCTCCATTGAACAAGAGATAGAGAATGACCGGGAAACTTGGTGTTATGAAACCAACTCACAAAAAGATAGAAAAGATAGATCAATGCATTAGAATTCAGCCTCTTCGAGGGGGCAACCTCCTTTACATTACACAAATGAATGATTCTCTCCTGATTCAAATGACAAAACCTCCTTTCTATATATAGGAGTCTAAGGAGTCACAATATAACCCAGCCGACCTAACAATAAAAATATAAAGGCACAAAAATAACAATAGAGGGATTCTATGGGGCACAGTAATAATAATATGGGGACAATAGGGGCACAACAATATTAATAAGGGATACAACTACAATAGTAATAGGGTAACCACTAGTATTATAGGGACCTAACATGCCCCTCTCCTTCAAAAAAGTGTTGTCCTCAACGCTTGAGTAGTTTTGGATGCTTCTGCATAAAATTCTCATCTTCCCATGTGGAATCTTCAACAGATAAGCTCTTCCACTTGATGAGATACTCCGGAATTGATCGATTTTGTAGCTGTCGATTTCTTGTTTCTATGACTACTTCCAGTTCCAATATAATTTTTCCTTCCTCGTCAGGTTCTGGCAATATTGTTTGAACTGGTAGCTTGTCGCCTATAACCTTCTTTAAACATGAAACATGGAAAACTGGGTGCAGTCGAGAAGCTGCAGGAAGCTCCAATTTGTATGCCATAGTACCAATCTTTTGCAACACCTTGTATGGACCATAATACTTTGGTGATAATTTATTATCCTTCTTAGCTTACTTGAGGGACATTTGTTTATATGGTTGTAGCAGTAGGAATACCCAATCACCTACATCAAAACTTCTTTCGCTGCGATGTTGATCTGCCTGTTGTTTCATTCTATTCTGCACCAACACGAGGTTATCCTTTAAGTGTTGGAGGACTTGTTGTTGATGCTCGATGTGATGTTCCACTGCTTGAAACTTAGAATTTTCTCTTAAATATGATGTGATGGATGGTGGTTGATATCCATAAAGTGCCATAAATGGGGTCATTTTTGTTGTTGTATGGAAGGAAGTGTTATACCACCATTCAGCTAGAGGCAACCATTTGACCCATTGTGTTTGTTTATCAGATACAAAGCAACGAAGATATCCTTCCAAACATTTGTTTACTATCTCAGTTTGCCCATCAGATTGAGGATGATAAGATGAGCTATGAGCTAACTGAGTACCGAGACAAGAAAATAATTATGTCCAAAAATTTCCAGTGAAAATGGGATCCCTGTCACTTACAATAATCTTTGGGTTTCCATGTAACTTTTGAATTGTCTCCATAAATGCAGTAGAAACTGTATTGGCTATAAATGGATGTGATAATGAAAAAAAGTGTGTATACTTGGTAAGTCTGTCAACTACCACCATGATGACACTCTTTCCCTCATACTTGAGTAAACCTGTGATAAAATCCATTGAAACCTCCTCCCAACGTTGGTTTGGAATGGATAAAGGTTGTAATAGACCCGAGGTCTTAATTGTTTCAACTTTATTTTGTTGGCAAACCAAACATTCCGCCACAAACTTTTGAATATCTGATTTAAGGCCGTCCCAAAAAAATTCCTTCTTAACCCTATGGTAAGTTTTTAAAAATCCTGAGTGCCCTCCTAAGGGAGAAGTGTGCAATTCCATAAGAATATTTTGCTTGAGTTGGGAATTCTTACAGAGGTATAAGCGATCTTTTTACCATAACGAATCATTTTGCCAGCTAAACGTATCAGATGTACTGGAATCTTGTTGTAACTTTTGAATAAGTGCCCACACTTCTTCATCATTCTTCCATTCCTCCGTTGCTTCGTTTATCAAATCTGGTTGGATAATAGAAATGGCGCACAACAATGCTTCCACATCCTCATCCTTTCTTGAGAGTGCATCTGCCACCACGTTTTGTTTCCCTTTTTTGTAGATGATTTCAAAGTCATAACCCAACATCTTTGTGACCCACTTTGTTGCTCTTCAGAGGATAATCTTTGTTCTAAAACGTATTTAAGGCTATCATGATCCATTTTTACCTTGAAGTGTCTTCCAATTAGATAGGGTCACCATTTCTTAAGTGCATGTAGTATTGCCAACATTTCCTTCTCATAAATAGCTTTGTGTAAAAACTTTCCCTTGATTGGACGAATTTCAAAAGCAATGGGTCTTTCATCTTGCATTAAAACAACACCAATTCCATTTCCTAAAGCATCACATTCCATAATAAAGGTTTTTGTGAAGTCCGATGTAGCTAAGACCGATGCTTGGCACATTGCCTCTTTAAGATGTTCAAAGGCCTTTGTGGCTTCTGGAGTCCATGAAAATGCATCTTTATTCAATAATGTTGTTAGAGGTGCTGCTATTCTCCCATAATTCTTAACAAACTTGTGATAATACCCTGTCAACTCGAGAAATCCTCGCAGATGCTTTATGGATGTGGGGATTTTCCATTCCTTAATGGATTTAATTTTGCTAGGGTCTACCTTAACTCCTTCATGAGATACAATATGACCCAGATATTCCACCTCTTGTACTCCAAAGAAACATTTAGATCTTTTTGCATATAATTGTTTCTCCTCCAATAGTTGTAGCACCCTGTCAACATGTTCAACATGATCCTTCCAAGACTTGCTATAGATTAGTATATCATCAAAAAATACTAACACAAATTTTCTAAGGGTTTGAAAATGGAATTCATCAAACCTTGAAATGTAGAGGGTGCATTGGTAAGGCCAAAAGGCATGACCAAAAATTCATAATGACCCTCATGAGTTCTAAATGTTGTTTTCAGAATGTCTTCAGTCTTCATTTTGATTTGATGATATCCTGAACGAAGATCCAACTTGGTGAAGTAAATTGATCCATGCAATTCATCCAGTAATTCATCAATGACAGGAATGGGAAACTTATCTTTAATAGTGAGCTTGTTGAGCTCCCTATAATCTGGACACATGCGCCATGATCCATCCTTCTTGTGCACCAATACTACTAGAGCAGAGAAAGAACTTTGACTAGGTTGAATTATACCAGCCTCTAGCATTTCTACAACCATACGTTCAATTTCACTCTTTTGGACATAGGGATATCTATACGACTTGATGTTTGGAGGAACACTTCCTAGAATCAGATGAATAGCATGATCATGATCACGAATATGTGGGAGACCTTTGGGAGTCTCAAATACCTTGGAATGATTGTCCAAGACTTTTTGGAGATTTGGAGAAATAGATGATTTCAATGTGGAAACATCTAGCGAACATAATTGTGCAATTACACCTCTTTGTTCCTTTTTTAGAAGCTTTGTCATACCATTAGAGCTAATTATCTTTCTCGGTTTCCCTGCAATACCCCTTAATTCAACTTCCTTTCCATCCACATAAAATTTCATGAAAATTTCTTGAAAATTAAAAGCTATTGTACCCGAGGATTGTAGCCATTGGACTCCTAGTACAACATCAGCGCCTCCCATTGGAATGGAAAGCATTGGGCTGGTCAATACATATTGTCCCATGGATAGCTTGATATTATGGCACTTTCCAGAGCAATTTATTGTACCTCCATTTACAACCATCACTTGACACTCTGGTGCTGGATATAGGAAGCAATTCAATTCTTTTGCTACCTTACGATGAATAAAATTGCGAGTACTTCCTGAATCAATCAACACTATTAACTTTTTCTTCTTGATTTGTCCTTCTATCTTGATGGTTTGAGGAGTGGTAATTTCAGCCAATGCATTACAAGATATGGTCGGATTCATTTCTTCTTTATCTAGGCTTTGTTCCTCGAGTATATCCTCTTATTTTGACCTATTTTGCTCATTTTCTTCTTCCTCTTCACAATCTATGTAGAATAATTTCTTCTTAGCACACTGATGACCTTTATTGTATTTGCTATCACAACTATAACAAAGCCCTTTTGCTCTTTTTTCTTCCAATTGTTGTGGTGTCAACCTTATAGGTTGTGGAAGACTAGGGGCAAGAATACTTCCATCTTTATAGTTGTGAGTGGTATGCTTCCTGGTTGCCATAATTTTGCTTTCCATTTTTCTTGCTAACCTGAATGCCTTCTCTAGTGAATCAGGTTCCCAAAGGCGAACAGCATGTTGGATATTATCCTTTAAAGTCCCTATGAACACATCAATCCTATGCTCCTCTGGAATATTTTTTACCCTTATGTTCAAATTTTGGAACTCCTCAATGTGCTCCATTATTGAACCCTTTTGTTTGAGACTTATCAACTGGCTAAAAAAAGTGTTGCTTTTTGTATCCTCGTAATGTGCTGTCAATTCTTCCGTAAAAATTTCCCAAGTGATAATTTGTTTACGAGAGCAAAGAGATTGATACCATACAAACTGATTTGGTTCCAAATATAAAGTTGCAATACGTACCTTTTGTGTGTTTTGCACATTATTGAGATCGAAAAATTGCTCCATCTGTAATATCCATGTTGCGGGATCCTTGCCATCAAACTTCCTCATATTGATTTTTGGAATATGGTGGGTCTTTGATCCAACATTAGAGTCTATGAAATTATGATTAACATTTCTTTTGTTCGCATCATGAGTTTCCTTTACTACCCTTTCACCATTAGTAAGTATTTCTTGTAGAAAATTTGTCAAATCTATCTTCAAATCATCAATATTAGCTTCCACGCCATTCATCTTAGCTTCCACGCCATTCATCTTAGCTTCCACGCCCTTTATCTTAGATTCCACGTCATATATCTTAGCTTCTATTAGCTTTTGTGATAGTGAAATTTGTTGCACTTGGTCTTGTAATTTTGATATATCATGTAGCATTTCTTCCTCTTCTTCATGAGTCATGCTAGAGCTTTTAGGTTGCTTACTAGGTGTTTGTATTTTCTTTCCTCGAGGCATCAGTTACCAATAATAATTCTCTACTATGCCCTTTGAATTCCTTCAAAATTAGCTTTCAAACCAAGCTTAAGCAAAAATTTAAAAAAATTCTACACACCTTTTTTCACTTTGTAGGAGCTCGATATTGCCTCTGATGTATCTCTGTAATTTCCGATCATCCAATTCTAAAATTACAACCTATAGTAGCCCTCCATGTCCTCTTTCCAATGCTACCAGTCTGATCCCAATTGGATTCTCCAAGGAAGAGTTATGCCAAATCTCCCAAAGTGACCTGATTATAGACTAGTTCAGTAGAGTGAACTTGTACGACTTGCCACGTGTCCCTGTTTCGACCTTTGGCTATAAAAAAAAATACAAGAAAATGCATTCCGTTCTCTTTCTGTACCTTCTTACGAAATTTCAATCCGATGCTCAGAGAGAAAGTTATGACAATTTTCCCAAGGTCACCTGTTTGGAATGTAATTCAGGAGTTTACAAAAATACCAACTTCCTTATATCATATCTCTGCAAATATAGCGCGAAAAGCTCTGAAATTCGGATCTGAGCTTCAATGCGATCTCTTCTCAAATGCGTTTTGTTTTTAGCTTCTAAACGTCGCAGAAAAAAATTTATAGCGAAAATGCTACGATGACCTATTTGGAGCAGCGAAACCCTAGAATCCAAAGCTTTGATACCAAATGTTATGAAACCAGCTCACAAAAAGATAGAAAAGATAGCTCAACACCTTAAAATTCAACCTCTTCGAGGGGGCAACCTCCTTTACATTACACAAATGAATTATTCTCTCATGACAAATGACAAAACCTCCTTTCTATATATAGGAGTCTAAGGAGTCACAATATAACCCAGCCAACCTAACAATAGCAATATAAAGGCACAAAAATTACAATAGAGGGATTCTATGGGGCACAGCAATAATAATATGGGGACAATAGGGGCACAACAATATTAATAAGGGATACAACTATAGTAGTAATGGGGTAATCACTAGTATTATAGGGACCTAACACTTGGTTTGAGAAGGTCAATATACACCTTGAGGGGCTGCTTGAGAAAGGCCAATAGAGACAAGAAGATGCTTCACGACATGGCCTACCACGACATGACCTGGAACAAAATATGCAATATAAGAATGAGGAAGCTTAAGGCTAGGTTGAGGAAGGCCTTAAGGAGCAAAAAGGAGCAAGACAAGTTGAAAATATTGGCTGAAAACTCACTGAACCATCAAAGCAACTAATGGTGGTGCCTTGTGCCAAATCTGGGCAAGTTTTGATAAGTTTTTGTCATTTTGAAATTTTGAAATTTTCCAACACAAAAAATTGCCCTAGGTGCGTAGCACCACCGAAGCTATGCTTTTCACTAGAGGACGTTTTGAAGAAACGAATTGTATATTTGGATTCAGCATGATGAGATCATCAAACATAGAAAATATCAGCAATTTTGGAGCAAAACTTGGTCACCAAAAGGTCAAAAAAACCATCAAAAAATGACCTCTCTGCCTCTTTTTGGACACACAGAAGTAGCCTTGGGAGATTTCACTTTTGAGAGGGAAAATGACCTTCAAATACAAAAATTCAATATGTTCCAGAAACTAGACAGGAAGGCCTTTCCAATGAGCTATCTTGGGCTAAATGTTTCTAAGGGGAAGGCTTCCAAAATCAGCTATGAAGTGGTGCTACACATAGAGGTTGTTTGCTCAAAAATCCAAATTTCGCCTTGTTTTTCTACAAATTGACTTTTTCTCTCATCTTGGATGAATTTGTGATTGTAAATAATGTTATGCTATGTAAATGTAATTGTAAAATGACCTTAGAAGGTAGATTCATCATTTTGAGGTGCTTTGGGGGTAAATGAATCAGTTTCCATGGTTTTAGAGGCAAGTTGTTCCACTGCCTATATTCTTGTTCCTTGTTGGGAAATGGATGTAACAGTCCCTTATCTCTTGGATTCAACCCCTGATGGATAGCATAGGTGGTTTTGATGTCTATATTATGTATTTTTTCAGTCATTAGCAAAAGTTGGACTCTCTTAGATGCCCTGAGCTACATTATACATCTCTACAGCAATTTGGCAAGGAAATAAACTAGGATTTGCAGTTATTTTTGTGGGATTCTTGTGGTAATGTGTGTTTGCATAGTTTCTCCTTCTGTCATTAGTTTTTCTCATGTGTTATATGTGCCAAAATCTAATTCATTCTTCTTAACTAAATGAAATCAAGATATATAGGTAAAATACATTGGTGACAGTGCTCTGCCTTGGGAATACATTTAGTTTTTTATGTTTTCTACAATTTGAAGAGGATACATGATCTCTGCATGCCCTCCTCAACTCCTCATTAGTCTTAGACCTATCATCTCACTCAATTACAAGTGCTTAAACACCTACCTACCTCGCCCCACAGAACACCTTGCATTCCTAACTTGATTTCCGGGCCCAAAGTTGCCTGTTCCATTTGATTCAGCAACAAAACCATCAAAATCAACCAAAAAACCCAAGAGCTACTATACCTAGCCTAAAATCCATATATGATTCAGTCATCTCAACTGATATTGACAAGGAGAGAGCCCTCTCCTGACCTAGTAGGGCTAGCTACCAGGTTAAGCTTGGTTTATGGTTATCCCAGGATTGCCTCCCTTCAGCCTGAGGTCAATCTAGGCTCTAACATAGTGGCGACCATACTGGGGAACGTAGTTTTATGTTCCTCAGCAAAATGTATCAAGTTTAGATCTGATTTTTTATGGTGGACAACGATCAGACACCGGAAGGCTGAAATCATTCACCTGGCGACTCCAGTGTCGAAGAATCCCAAGCTTTGGAATTTTTATGGAAACTCTACTCTTCAAGAACCAGTAGCCTGAAGAATTTCTTGGTGAATTCATTGTTATCAAAATGGATTTGTTTGCTCGAAGGTATGCTCCCATGAGTCGAGATCACATTCCAGGTTTCCCAAATAAAATTCATAAGGTAGATTGGCAAAGGAATTTGCTTATGTTTAAAGATGATGATAAGAATGATGTTGCTTTACATCTTGTTAGATTTCACATGCATATTCACAAGTTGAAGGTTGATTTTCTTGAAGATTGCTTGATGAAGATATTCATGGTCACTCTGGAAGGTGAAGCCCAGTCTTGGTATGAAAGTTTGTTGCCTGCTTGTATTTAATATTTAAAATATTTTCATACCATGTTCTTTGAAAGGTATAAATAATTTTATCCATCCTTAATATTAGTTCAAAACTGTTGCAAACATGTTTATAGTTTTATTGAAAATCTTGAGAGAATTTATGAAGATGATGACTTCATGGATGATGAGATCATGGAAATCTTGTATGGAAATCCATTTCAGCAACATAAAGAGAGCTTAGAGGATACTTGTCAAGATTCTCAGGAAAATTTGCAGCAGGTTCAAGATCTTAGTACAACTGGAAATGATGGAGGACAAGGTATTATTTCAAATCTGATCATAACAGAAGACAGTATGCAGGAAAATCAAGTTCCAATTTCATATTGTGATAAAGTCAAGTTGGCTATTCTAGATCTAGATTCAGATCGTGATGATGAAGAAATCATTGAAGCCTTCTTTGATTCTTCTCTTCAACAACAGTCTCAAAAAGTCAGTCACTTCGTTACACCAAATCATAATCAACATACAATAGCTTCTTCTTTGCTTGAAGATGAAGGAATTTTGCATCTTGATATTCAACAGGAATCATATGAAATGAATCAGCAGTATGAGGAAAATTTATATACTCCTTTGCTTGATATTAATGAATATATTCAACAACCTTGTGAATCTTTAGGAGGGAAAGAAGACAATTACTATTTTATCAAAAGAAAACAAAAAGTACTCTCTCCTCTATCTGAAGATGAGAAAAATCAACTCCTAGAAATTCATGTTACAACCCAAGCTAATGCAGGTTTGCAGTGTTCACATATTCAAGAAGGTGTTAGTGAAACTTCTTTCACTTTTGAAAATGAAAAATCTGATTTTAAATGAGGACAATATTGAAATTAGATTTGTAGATCAGCGAACAAATATTTTTTTCATTCATGAAGATGATAGGACTGTCATGTTTGATAATCTTGAAGAATTTTTTTGTTTAAGCATGACTTAGATTATGAAATTGAGGAATATGAGCCTGAGAGATACAATATGCTAGAAATCGAGTAAGAAATTCTCATGCTCAAGGAATTTGCAGCCTACACTCAGATAACAGAGGCTTATACTTCTCTATGCCTTCCTATCAATCAGCAACCAATTGTTCTTTCAAGTCAGAATGAAGGGAGTACTTGTATTTTTGCTGCTAGATCTCAAGACAAGTTAGTGCTTCAGGATTTTCAAGATCCATTCGAAATTATTTTACAAGCATTAGAGAAGATGAATGTTGCCTGGTTGGTTAGCATAAGCCTTAATTTCAGTTGTTATTGTGAGTTGCCTACATGTACATCGTTCTACCTGCTCGGGGAAAGTGAGAGCAACATTTCAGTAAGTAGCCATCTACTAGATTGGTTACATTGGAAGGCCCACTTCACATGATTTTAAATATTTCATAAGTAGGCAGGTGGTTGTCATAATGATTTGAAGCCCTCAAATCTCGATGGTCTACTACCATTAAAAATCTTTGTAAGTATTTTTTTTAGTTAAGTAAGTCTTGAGTCAATTTTTCAATCAATTTCAAGTTAGTTTCAGAGTCAGTTTGTGTCGTCATGTCATCAGTTTTCAGTCTTTGAATTGTTTTGACTCCACATTGCCCAATGGATGAGGCACTAGTCTACGTATCCCAGAGATCTATGGTTCTTGGCACCTCCAAGGAGCTACCATCCCCATTGGAGCGAATGTTAGTGTCAGTGTCTCCACACTGCAATCAGTGATCAAAATTCACTCTTTTGCATTTCATACTAGTTGTCCCATTCTGATGAGTTACATTCCATTAGGTCATGGATCAACTGATGGTAGATTTCCTTTCAGTTTTTTCCCTCATGACACATATCTAATGACCTATTTTCATATGTAATTCAGTCAATGGTTCAGGTTCAGGTTCATTTTCAGTTTGTTTCATCAAATAGGTCTTACGCCTTAGGGTTATAGTCTCACTAGGTATTAGGGTTTTACCATGACAAATTTTCAGTAACCATTAACTAATAATGGTTACCAGACACATGAGGATGAAAATAATTATCAGAAATTTTTAATCTCATAATTTGTAAACTTAATAAATTTTTCACCTCAAAACCAGATTGAGGTGAAAATAGAGCATTGGAATCTTTTGTAAATTTCATGTAATTTTATTATTTCTCGTATGTAATTAATAGTTTCATGCTGCTCTTGGTCACCTGCTGATATTTCCAAGTACATGCCACTGCAAAAGTCAAAGAAATCAAAGCATCAGTTCTCCTATTCAAGCAAAAGATCAAGCATCCAATAAACAAAGTATTTGAAATAGCAAATAGACATTATAAAGTGGGTTTTGAAGAATGAAAAATCAAAAGTTGCCAAGCCATATAAAGGTCATCCCTCTCTTAAGTTATTTTATTGTTTGAGTTGAGGTCTATGAGAAAAAACGCGATTTTGAAGTGTTATTGAGAAAAGGGAGTGAAATCACTATGTTTGTGGAGAAAACTGAGTGGCGCTATGCACCAAATTCCGACGCTGCGCATAGGAGCGGCGCTATGCACCTGGGTTTTTCCTGCAATGTAATTTTGAACTGGAACTACGCACCTAGGAGAGTGCGCTACGCACCTAGCAATTGAGCTCCAGATCGTTGCAAATTGCATCAAATCACCTCAAAACTCCCAAATTCCTCCATTGCAAGTAAGTAACACCATTATTCTTGCTGAAAAGAATTGTTTCATCAGTCTTGGGTTGTTTTGTTTCTCTAAAAATCAAACTTTAGTTTCACTAAACTATCTCCTATATTTTGATTATGGTTGTCCTATATCATATATTTGCTTTTCCCTAAACCCCATCTCGTCATATATAATTCCCTAGACATCATTCCCTAAACTTTTCCCTAATCCCCAAACCCTATACATATACCCCAAACCCTACACTATTCACTAACCCTACTCACTCCCTACATCCCTTTCCCACTCCTATTCGCCCTCAGCTATTTTCCTATTCAAATCTCTGCATACTCATCTTACCTTCATTCACCATTCTTCATTCGCCACACTTCATTCGCCACAAGAGAAATAGTTGTACAACAATGGAGAAGGACAGTGAGTGTGAATTCGAAGATGAAAACCCTAGTGACTGTTCCAGGGAGAGAGACACACAAGGCAGGAAGCCTCATAAGGGAGGAAAACATATCAGAGAGGAGCCCACCAGTTTGAGGGAGCTGTAAGCCTTCCCTTTTGCCATTTCTTGTTTTAGACACCAGTTATGTTTCAGTTTCTGTGAAATGATGGAAAGGGTTAAATCTCATCATGAATTAGCAAGGTTGTTTGTGACACATTTGGACAACAATGAGGTAAACCTTGCTGAAGTTACATTCATTTTATCACCAACTGTTATTTCAGAGGCTACAGGTATTCCAAATGTGGGTGAAAAGTGGAACAAAGGTCAGGACATTGAAATGGAGTACTATGAGCCTTACATCAAGGCTAAATATCATAACAAACTCAAGAGAGTATTCCCCTTTAAATTCTTGGAGGACAGGTTTGCTCCATTGATGAAGATCATCATCAAATACTTTACTTATGAAGGAAAGTTCTCCCAACTGTATGCCTACCACATTAGATTGTTGATGCATTTCACTAAGGTGAGAATGATGAATATCCCCTATTTCATGTTTAGAAACATTGAGAAGATGGCACTCATTGTAAAGAAGAAATCATACCCCCAGCAGTTAACTAGTATTTACCACTACTCTTTGATTAAAATCATTGTTTTACATCAGCCGAATCTTCTTAACATGCCATGGGAGACCTTCATTTCTCATGAAATGTTCAAAGGCCCTCAAGTCTTTTCATTAGTGCCTCATGAAAAAGGTGGAAATTCAGGACATGAAAAGGTCCAAGAGACTGAAACTGTTGGAGTGCCAGTATTTGTGGCATATGAGAGGGGCACTAGGAAACTTTTTGCAGCTGCTAGGCAAGTATTATCTCCACAAGGTGTGGAAGGGGTCTCACCTTCATCTTCAGGCCACAAGCAAATGCTATATCCACAAGGAGTGGAAGGGGGTTTTCCTTCTTCTTCAACTAAATAGGTACAGGTTGGGCAACACCACAAGGGCAAAGGTAAAGGTAAGAAAAATATGCATGAGAAGGATCCTAATGATGGGCAAGAGAGAGATTTTTTCCTTGTTGATCATGAGGAAGCACAAGGAGTTGATGTCATTGACTTGGATGCTCAAGATCCAAAGACTGTCAAAGACATGATTATTAAGGAACAAGAGGCTGAGATACAAACCTTGTCAGACAATTTAGAGAGGGCTAAGTGGGTCATCAAATATCTAGAGTAAGAAACAAACAATTTACCAACAAGCAAGTCCTCATGGAGTTGCAAATGATCAAGGAGAACAGGAAAAAGGCTAAGAAGGCAAAGGTCAAGTTTACCTCCATTGAACAAAAGATCGAGAATGATCGAGAAACTTGGCTTGAGAAGATCAATATACACCTTGAGGGGCTGCTTGAGAAGGCCAATAGAGACAAGAAGATGCTTCACCACATGGCCTACCATTACATGACCCGGAACAAAATATGAAATACAAGAATGAGGAAGCTTAAGGCTAGGTTTAGGAAGGCCTTAAGGAGCAAAAAGGAGCAAGACAAGTTGAAAATATTGGCTGAAGCCTCACTAGCCCACCAAAGAAACTAATGGTGGTGCCTTGTGCCAAATCTGGGCAATTTTTGATAAGTTTTTGTCATTTTGAAATTTTCCAACACAGAAAATTGCCTTAGGTGCGTAGCGCCACCGGCGTTACGCTTTTCACTAGAGGAATTTTTGAAGAAATTGTTTGTATATTTGAATTCAACATGATGATAGCATCAAACCCAGAAAATCTCAGCAATTTTGGAGCAAAACTTGGTCACCAAAAGGTCAAAAAACCATCAAAAAATGACCTCTCTGCCTCTTTTTGGACACACAAAAGTAGCCTTGGGAGATTTCACTTTTTAGGGGGAAATGACCTTCAAATGAAAAAATTAAAGATGTTCCAGAAACTAGATAGGAAGACCTTTCCAATGAGCTACCTTGGGATAAATTTGGCTAAGGGGAGGGCTTCCAAAATCAGCTATGAAGTGGCACTACACACCTGGCTAGTGGCACTACGCATAGAGCCAGTTTGCTCAAAAATCCAAATTTCGCCTAGTTTTTCTACAAATTGGCACCATTGCCAGGGACGAGGTGACAGATCTTCTCCAGGAAAGATCATTCAAGTTCTAGATCTGGTTGTTGATGGTGGACAACAGTCAGACACATATGAAGGTTGAAACATTCACCTGGTGACTCCAACTTAATCCAGAGATTCCATCACTCGCTGATCCATTCATGCACTAAAATAAGATGGTAGGGTATGTGAAAAACCCTGTGTTTTGTGAAGTTTTAAAAGAAGTTAGAGATCAGTTAGTGGATATTGAAATTGATGAAGTACTTTTCATTGCCGTGCTTCAATGTTTGAGATCTCTGAAGTTTCTTCCTAAAGCTAAAACTAGTTTCTTTGAGTTAGTTGTTGAAAAATTTGAGAAGGAGATTCAGTATTTAAATGATCAGATCCAATCATATGAATTCCAAGATCCCAAAAAGTTCTTGGAAACTCTCCCTCCTTCAAAACAAGAAATAATAGAGCTGCCCGTGAATGTTTGCATTGATAATTTGCAGTTGGAGGTCTGTGTTGAGGAGTTAGGGCAGCAAATAGCGTCTAGTTTCTTTGATTCTATTATCGCATATATGGAGTATTTTTTCAGTTTGAATGATAAGTCAAATTGTCTTTCACACAACCAAATTCAGTTTCTGCGTGGATGGTTGTCAGCATTTACATTTGTGTCCTAGTTGAAGCACTTTCAAGCAGCATCCTTGTCACAGTTACTTGATTGGTTGATCTGGCATTACAGCGTTACTTGATCTATCAATTTTGCAGAAAAGTAAGTTAGATTTGCACATAAATAAGTTGGCTGAGGTAGCATTTCAGTTTTCGGTATTTGTTTATGTACAGGTTGCAGTATGTATATGTTTTTGGATTGGCATGAGTTGTTTTGGGTTTGTAGTTGTTTGACTGTATTTCCCAATGGATGAGGCACTTGGTCTATGGTGTTATTGACACTTCCAAGGAGTTGCCATCCCCAATAAGGCCAATGTTAGTTCCAGTCTTCGCAGCCTGTCACCAGGGATCAACATGAGCTCTTACTAGGCTTGGTTTGGTTAGATGTTTTGCACATGATATTCAGCACAAAACATGTCACAAGTGTGTCCATTAGAAAATCTCGGAAAAATCTTTCCAACGGTATATCACACTCTCGTAACTGGTTTTTGGATCAAAAGATATGATTGAAATGAACGATTGATTCTTGGTTATGCATGTTTTGAGGTCAGTTGTTGCACACAGGGACAAGTTTACAACAAAATCAGTTTGGAAAGGAATTTTACAAAAGTGAAAGAGGCTTTTGTCCATCACATACCAAATAACAAAATTTTCCTTCAGTTTATGCACAGGTATTACTATGTGGGAGATATGCAGTGATATTTGAAGCCTACATTACAACAAACAAATTTCGCAGTTATTTTACTGTTTTAGTCATTTTAGTACGGTGCCATTTTACAACAGATGGAAAGTAATTTTGAGAAACCCAAAGAGTTTTTTGTTAAAAATGAGCCATATAACAAAAACCTCTTTCATTTTATTCACAGGTGTCGTGAATTTGGATATGTGACTAGATCTTTACAACTCATTTTCACAGATTTAAATTTTTAATGATTTTTTGTTTTAGAGATGATTTTGTGGACAGATTTCGAGCAACTAGAAACGAATTTCCAAAATTTGAGAGATTTTTTTCTCCAAAATGACCTTATCTACAAAAACCTCTTTCAATTTTGTAACAGGTGCTATGATTTAGGAGATACGAGTTCCTCTTCAACACATATTTTTAGAAATTCGGTCCAAGTTTAATGTAACTGGTTCTATTTTGAAGAAGATGGTTGAGATCAATTCCCTTAATACAGGGATGAGCAAATGTATATATTTATGAATTTCATAGTGTAGAGGTTCAATTTTGGCAGCAGAGAGGCTTTTTGGCTTTGTGTAAAATTTCCTTAATATCATTTTAATAAAGCAATTTTTTGCCTTTTGGACCTGGGATTCATCACGATGTTGATGTTTAGTATGTTTCCTATAATTCATTTACATATTTTTTTTTCCTGCTTTGTTTCAGCATTATCTAAGAGATATGTTAGGAATTCACCTATAATGATGCTCCTTTCATGATGATTTTGTTGTCAGTTGTAATGGTTGTCTTAGCAAAATTCATCCAAGTTTGCTAGATGCTCTGTTGAGCAACCTCATGATTCTCTTTCGTCTAAAGTTGTTGTTGTAGATCTATCCTTTTTTTGATGACTTCAGGACAACGGGCTTACTCCCCTATTCTTCTCACATTCGCAATCTTTATCTAGCTGAACATGGAACTTACTTTGAAGTTTTCCGGCAGAAACTGGCATCAACTCCATAGTCCAAATCATCCTTTCTCTCGTTGTTTCGACCCAAAACTTTTCAAACAAATTCCCATACTCCATAGGTGGCCTAAGATTTCATTTATTGCAGCCACGTTGTGTTGGCAAAGAGAGAGCCCTCTCTGGTCTGGTAGGGCTAGATGCCAGATCGAAGCTTGGCCTGTGGTTACCTTGGAATTGCCTTTTCTCAGCCTTAAGGTTCATTCTGAGTGATAACAGGTTAAAAGGCTTAAAAAATCAGTGGGACTCAGGGACAAGATGTTTGAGTGGTTGACATATCTCCTGAGAGTGTTGTTGCTGACGTGGATGGGTTTGTTTGATATGTTCTATTGATTCCATTTCCTTAAGGTCGCCAAGGCGATTGAATCCCTTATGGTGACCTCTCTCATCACATGTTTAACCCGATTGGTCGGTTGCTTGAGTAGATCTAGGAGGAGGGGGTTTTACAACTAGAATGTGTTGGATTGGCATATAAAAACATAAAGATGAAGCATTTGATAAATTTAAAGTATTCAAAGCTTTAGTAGAGAATAAGTTAGATTTAAAAATCAAATGTCTTAGATCTGACAGGGGAGGAGAATTCATATCAGATGAAGTTTTTTACTTTTTTGAACAACATGGCATCAAGAGGCAATTTTCTATAGCTAAAACTCCTCAACAAAATGGGGTGGTAGAAAGAATGAACAGAACAATTCAAAAAATGTCAGGTTACATGCTTGATGAGTCTGGGACACCTCATACTTTCTAGAGAGAAGCAACACTTATAGATGTGACTATTCTCAACAAAGCCCATGTCCATGTAAACAGTGATGATAGTCCTCATGAACTTGGGTTCGATAAGCCTCCAACTATCAAGCATTTTAGAGTCTTTGGAAGAAAATGTTACATAAAGAATAATGATGATAAGCTTGGAAAGTTTGAAGCTATAGAAGATGAAGGAATTCTACTTTGATACTCCTTTAGAAGTAAAGAATATAAATGCTATAATAAAAAACTTCAAAAGATTGTTGAATGTATTGATGTTGTGATCGATGAAGCATGCATAGGTACCAAAAGGGAAGCACCAGCAGATGATGAATGTATTTCTACAACTAGTGAAAAGGATGTAAGAGAAGAAAATAGTGAAGCATCAAAAGAAGGAATTGACAATACAGAAGCATCAAAAAGGACTCCATCAAGGTATGTTCAAAAAAATAATCCAAAATCTCAAATTCTAGGAGAAAAAAAGGTTGGAGTACAAACTAGAAGATCTCTTGTTGGAACCCCTAGTTATCTAGTCTTATTATCCATAATTGAAACGCAAAATATAAATCAAGCAAGCAAGGACGAATGTTGGTTTAAGGCTATGTTGGCATTATGAATTAGGTGTTGTCCTTGATGGAAACCACCTGATGAGTGGTCCTTGATGGCAACCTATTTGATGAATGGAATCCTACTTGATAAGTTGTCTCTTGATGAAAATATACTTGTTGAAGGTATAAACAGGATGTGTTTACATATGTGACAGTGTTTTGAAAAATGCATGACAGTTCAGAGGTAGAGGAATGATAAAATTTGGAAGTTCAAGAAGTATATGCGAGTTCTATTAATCCAAGTCGTGTATACACGCGAGTTTGGTGAAGCAAAGTAGTGTATGGTTTTTTCACCATGGAATTCTAAATTCCAGGGGTCCTTACCATGCTATTGGCCCATAGTAATTAGTGCAACAATGGATATTGATCTTGTCAAATATTACCATGGGCACTAGTGTAGTTTTGACCCATGGTATTGAAAAAAGGATAAACTATATAAGGTGGTGAAGATCAAAGTGTGGAAGGAGTGAAAGTGATGAAAATCTTATGAATAGTTAGATCTAAAGAAAATATGCATGTTATGGGTTTTTTATGCTTTGGATCTAAATTAAGTATGCACCTAAGATTTTGATGATGGATAAGATCCAATAGGTCTGAAATAACTATGCACCGATGAATACAATGATGGATCAGGATCATGAGACTTGAAATGACTTTCCATTGTATGATCTGCTCATGGATTTACTAGATCTAAGTACTGATGCATGATTTTATCTCTGAATATTATGATCTAGGTATTTCTGAAGTTCTGAAGAGATGCATAATTTTAGGTCAAAACTTGCAGATCTATATGCAGGTTGGTTTCAGTGAGGTTGCGTATACACGCGGGTTCAGCTCTTCAAAGTCGTGTACGTAAAGGGTGGGTTTTTTTCATAGATGACTGATCAACCTGATCAGTGTTGTTGTATCTTTGATGTCTTTCAATGATGTCCTCATTTTTATCTATATTTAGTGATTACGTTTGAAGTATAATTGATTGAATGATGAAGTTGAATTTGGTTACATGTTGATTGGTTGAAAAGATTATTGATGTATCTATCTATTTGAGGGTTATGTAAGCTAACAGAATATTTCATAATATCTCTGGTTAACTCTGTGTCTGATTCAAAATTGTAAGTTTTTAGTTTTTAGTATATTAAGATCTGTACGCAGATTTCTCTACAGAAAAGCATGTATACACGTGGGTTTCCTTACGCAAAGTAGCATATACATTTTGACAAAATGTTAATCAGGATTTGTAGTAACAAAATATGGTTTTTGTGATGTACAGTATGATGTTTGATATTCTGGCTATAGTAATATGAATGTTCCAGTTGATTGGTTGAGTTTTCATTAAGTTTCAGTTGATTGGGTTTCAATGATTAGTTGATTTAGTTTTGTCAAAGGTTGATGATTGTATTACAGTGATGGGTTATAGTTTGATTGTTGAGCTTAAGTGTTAATATTGGATCCAGTGTGAGAATTTATGAAATGTGGTCCACAGATGTTGCTGAGGGTTGGAGCCTTCAGTGAGGAAGTTGAAGCTTCCTGCTAGTAGTAGTCGGTGATTAGATCAAGGGGTTGGAGCTCCCTTCCAGTAGGAGTTGGAGAATGAGCGAAGGTTCTAGCCTTCTATAGGTGGGTGCCTTCATACTGGTATAATTCTGCACCAGTACAATATTGTAAAAAGATTTTTCTTTATTTTAAAAAGAAGACATAGACAACATTAGTGGGTGGTTTTCTCCCACATTGGTTTTCCACCTTAAATCATGGTGTTCATGTGTGTTTCTTATGTGTGATCGTTTTCTTTTGTTCTTAGAGAAAATGGTTATTGTCTATCTAATGTTTAATAAAGTATTGATGTACTAGTTGAAGACAAACATATGATGAATTAACTGAAACATAAGTTGTTAGGCCCCTATATTACTAGTGTAACCCCTTATTGTTATTAGTACAACCCCCTTATTATATTGTTGTGCCCATGTAGTCCCCATATTGTTATTATTGTGCCCCATAGAAGCCCACTATTGTTATTATTGTGCCCTTACATTATTATTGTTAGGTCGGCTCTAATTATATTCTGACCCCTTAGACTTCCTATATATAGAAAGGAGGTCTTGTCATTTGTATCATCCAAGAATTGTTCATTTGTGTAATGTAAAGGAGGTTTCCCCCTTGAATAGGCTAAATTCTAAGGCATTTATCTCTCTTTTCTATCTTTTTGTGAGCTACTTTCAAAACATTTGGTATGAGAGCTTTGGATTCTAGGGTTTCGCTGCTCCAAACAGGTCATCGTGGAATTTTCACTATAAATTTTTCGCTATGAAGTTTCAGAAGCTACAAAAAAAAAACCATTTTAGAAGAAATCTGTCTGAACCTCGGATCCAAATTTCAAATATTGTCTCGCTATATTTTCGTAGATATGATCTGAGGAATTTAGGGTTTTTTACAAGCTCCATAATTTCATCTCAAACAGGTCATCGTGGAATTTTCACTATAATATTTTTTCTACAAAGGTTCAGATTCTGAAATTAAAAACCATTTGAGCTGAAATATTGGTGAAGCTCGGGTCCGAATTTCAGATCTTTTCTCGCTATATTTTCGGAGATATAATCTGAGGAAGTTAGGGTTTTTGCAGACTCTCGAATTACATTCTAAACAGGTGACCTTGGGAAAATCGTCATAACTTTCTCTCTAAGCATCAGATTGAAATTTCGTAAGAAGTTACAGAAAGAGGACAGACTATAGTTTCTTGTTTATATTTTTCAGATCCTAAGGTTGAAACATTGACACATGCCACTTCGTACAAGTGCGCTCTACTGAACTAGTCTATAATCAGGTCATCGTGGGAGATTTGACATAACTCTTCCTTGAAGAATCCAATCTTGATCAGACTTGCGGGGTTAGAAATAGAATGTAGAGGGCTACTGCAGGATGCAATTTCAAAACTTGGAGATCTGAAATTATAGAGTTACAGTCGTTTCAAGATCGAGCTCCTAAAATCAAGAAAAGGCGATATGAGGAAGTTTGATGGCAAGGATCCGATAAATTGGATACTACAGATGGAGAAATATTTTGATCTACATGAGGTGCAACTATTACAAAAGGTACGTATTGCATCTTCATATTTAGAACCGGATCAATTTTTATGGTATAAAGGGCTTTGTTCTCATAAACCACTTGTTACATGGTCAATTTTCACGAAGGGATTGATAGCACATTATGAGGATACAAAGAGCAACACCTTCTTTAGCCAATTGATAAATCTCAAAAAAAAAGGTGGTCAATGGCAGATCACATTGAGGAATTTCAAAATTTGAATATAAGGGAAAATGATATTCTAGAGAAGCAGAGGATTGATGTCTCCATAGGGACTTTAAAGGATAACATTCAACATGAGGTTCGTCTTTGGGAACCTGATTCATTGGAGAAGGCATTCAAGTTGGAAAGAAAAGTGGAAAGAAAAATTATGGAAACAAGGTTGTCTACCCCTCACAACTATAAAGATGGAAATGTTGTTTCTCCTAGCCTTCCACAACCTACAAGGTTGACACCACAACAATTGAAAGAAAAAAAGAAAAGCAAAAGGGCTTTGTTACAATTGTGATAACAAATATATTAAAGGTCATAAGTGTGCTGAGAAGAAATATTTTACATTGATTGTGAAGAGGAGGAAGAAAAGGATCAAGAAACGTCAAAAGAAGATGATATACACCAAGAACAACCCCAGAGAAAGTAGAAATGATTCCAACCATATCTTGTAAAGCATTGGCAAGAATTACCAATCCTCAAACTCTCAAGATAGAAGGACATATCAAGAAGAAAAAGGTTCAAGAAGCAAAAGATCACATCGAGCATCAAGAAATTAATCTGACAATATCTTATAATGCATTGGCCTGAATTACCACTCCTCAAACTATCAAGATAGAAGGACATATCAAGAATAAAAATGTATTAGTGTTGATTGATTTAGGCAATACCCATAATTTTATTCATTGTAAGATAGCCAAGGAATTGAGTTGCTTCCTATATCTAGCACCAGAGTGCCAAGAGATGGTTGCAAGTGGAGGAACCATAAATTGCTCTGGAAAGTGCCATAATATCAAGCTATCCATGGGAGAATATGTATTGAATAGCCCAATGCTTTCCATTCCAATCGGTGGTGTTGGTGTTGTACTAGGAGTCCAATGGCTACAATCCTTGGCTACAATAGCTTTTAATTTTCAAGAACCTTTCATGAAATTTTGTGCGGAAGGAAAGGAAGTTGAATTAAGGGGTATTGCATGGAAACCATGAAAGATAATCAGCTCTAATGGTATGACAAGGCTTCTAAAGAAGAAACAACGGGGCGTAATTGCACAATTATGTTCGCTAGAGGTTCCCACATTGAAATCATCTATTTCTCTAGACCTCCAAAAAGTGTTGGACAATCATTCGAAGGTATTTGAGACTCCCAAAGGCCTCCCACCTATTCGTGATCATGATCATGCTATTCATTTAATTCCAGGAAGTTTTCCTCCAAACATCAGGCCATATAGATATCCCTATGCCCAAAAGAGTGAAATTGAATGTGTGGTTGTAGAAATGCTAGAGGCTGGTATAATTCAACCTAGTCAAAGTTCTTTCTCAGCTCCAGTAGTATTGGTGCATAAGAAGGATGGAGCATGGCGCATGTGTCCAGATTATAGGGAGGTCAATAAGCTCACTATTAAAGATAAATTTCCCATTCTTGTCATTGATGAGTTATTGGATGAATTTCATGGATCAATTTACTTCACCAAGTTGGATCTTCATTTAGGATATCATCAAATCAGAATGAATACTGAAGACATTCTGAAAACAACATTTAGAACTCATGAGGGTCATTATGAATTTTTGGTCATGCCTTTTGGCCTTACCAATGCACCTTCTACATTTCAAGGTTTGAGAATTCCATTTTCAAACCCTTCCTTAGAAAATTTGTGTTAGTATTTTGATGATATACTAATCTACAACAGTCTTGGAAGGATCATGTTCAACATGTTGACAGGGTGCTCAAAGTATTGGAGGAGAAACAATTATATGCAAAAAGTTCCAAATGTTTCTTTGGAGTACAAGAGGTGGAATATCTGGGTCATATTGTATCTCATGAAGGTGTTAAGGTAGACCCTAGAGAAATTAAAGCCATTACGGAATGGAAAATCCCCACATTCATAAAGAATTTGCAAGGATTTCTCAGGTTGACAAAGTATTATCGCAAGTTTGTTTAGAATTATGGGAGAATAGTAGCACCTCTAACAACATTGTTGAAGAAAGATGCATTTTCATGGACTCCAGAAGCAACAAAGGCCTTCAAACATCTTAAAGAGGAAATGTGCCAAGCACCGGTCTTAGCTACACCGGACTTCACAAAAACCTTTATTGTGGAATGTGATGCTTCAGGAAATGGAATTGGTGTTGTTTTAAGGCAAGATGAAAGACCCATTGCTTTCAAAAGTTGTCCAATCGAAGGAAAGTATTTACACAAAGCTATTTATGAGAAGGAAATGTTGGCAATACTACATGCACTTAAGAAATGCGACCCTACCTAATGGGAAATTACTTCAAGGTCAAAATGGATCATGATAGTCTTAAATACTTTTTAGAACAAATATTATCCTCTGAATAGCAACAAAAATGGGTCACAAAGATGTTGGGCTATGACTTTGAAATTAGCTACAAAAAAGGGAAGCAAAATGTTGTGGCAAATGCACTCTCAAGAAAGGATGAGGATGTGGAAGCATTGTTGTGCGCCATTTCTATTATCCAACCAAATTGGATAAACGAAGCAAGGGATGAATGGAAGAATGATGAAGAAGTGTGGGCACTCATTTAAAAGTTGCAGAAGATCCCAATTCAAACAATATTGCCATAACTTGATGAGGAAGGAAAAATCATACTGAAACCTAGAGCAGTCACATAAACAAGAACCTGATAGCTACAAAATCGATCAATTTCAGAGTATCTCATTAAGTGGAAGAACTTACCTACTGAAGATTCCACATGGGAGGACAAGAATTTTATACAAAAGCATCAAGAGCTACTCAAGCGTTGAGGACAACACTTTTTGAAGGAGAGGGGCATGTTAGGTCCCTATACTACTAGTGTAACCCCTTATTGCTATTAGTAAAACCCCCTTATTATATTATTGTGCCCATGTAGTCCCCATATTGTTATTATTGTGCCCCATAGAAGCCCACTATTGTTATTATTGTGCCCTTACATTATTATTGTTAGGTCGGCTCTGCTTGTATTATGACCCCTTAGACTCCTATGTATAGAAAGGAGGTCTTGTCATTTGTATCATCCAAGAATTGTTCATTTGTGTAATGTAAAGGAGGTTTCCCCCTTGATGAGGCTAAATTC
Source organism: Pinus tabuliformis (assembly GCA_031772625.1). NCBI lineage: Eukaryota > Viridiplantae > Streptophyta > Pinopsida > Pinales > Pinaceae > Pinus > Pinus tabuliformis. The sequence goes on along the minus strand of CM062804.1, from coordinate 1,583,634,686 downwards.
TAAGGTGTTTATCTCTCTTTTCTATCTTTTTATGAGCTGGTTTCATAACATAAGTTTATTGGATGTATGCTGGTTGTCTTAAGAAAAGTCGCGTATACACTCAAGTTCCTTTCAGTAAATTCATTGATAGAAATCAGAATATGAAATGAAAAAATTGTTGATTTGAAAACACTGATTCACCCCCCCCCCCCAGTATTTTTCCCAACAATTGGTATCAGAGCAGGTCCTTTGGCAGAAGCTTGGTCGCTTGAAGGAGATCCATCGAGACAATGGGAATGAAGCAAAAGAAGAATGCACCTAAAAAGAAGAATCCATCTCAAAGAGACAGCGACAGTGTTAGAGACAATTGGCTATTAGATGGAAGAAAGTATTCAGGTTTAGAATCACCTCAAAATGAAGATGATCAAGAAAAATAATTATCAGGGACTGATTTTTGGTCTTGTGTTGATACCTTTCTCTATTCCAGCAATATTGAAAATTCAACTGAAATTTCTCTTATGGGTAATAATGAAAGAAATATAATGACCATAGAAGTACAAGTTAAAATTCTCACAAATAAAATTAGAGATCAACAAGATCTATTTGATAAAAGGGAATGTACCTACAAAGAAGATGTTACTACATTAAAACTCAATTGGAGGAAGAAAACAAAATAAGGAAGCAATACAAGGAAAAGGAATATAAATGTCAAAAGTTGCAGGATGAAGCAACATCATTGAGAAATCAAGTGAATGAAAAGGATACAACAACCAAGGAACTTAAAGAAAGAATCAGTTATTGTAAAAATCTTGAAGTTGAGGTCATCTCTCTAAAAGAAGATCTTGAAAAATCAAATGAGCAGAATGAAGATCTACTTCAAACATTCGAAGAACAAGAAAATGAGATTCTTAAATTAAAACAACAAGTGGAGGAAGGAAGAAAGGTTAAAGAAATCGTGAAGAAGCAGTATCTAGAAAAGGAAAAGCAATATCAGGATAAGATAAATATCCTAAAAGGTAAATTAGAAGAAAAGGATAAACTTTTGTGATTTCAAGATAGTACTAAGATTTTGGATAATATTATTAGTAGTCAAAGGTCTCCTGCCATCAAATCTAGTCTTGGTTTTCATGAAACTGTTAAAGGTGAATCTAGCTCACAAGCTAAGGCAAGGAATTCTAATACAAAATCTGAAATGCTCAACAAGGAGATAAGAAGTCAACCCCATCAACAACCAAGGAAAGAAAGTCTTCAAAGGAAATAATTTACTCCTAACTATAGAAGTGTTAATTGATTTTTTCCTCTGATAAATAATGTTAAATGTTCTATATGTCATAATTTTGGACATGTTGCAGCTAGTTGCAAAATTTTAATGTTTCAAGCTAATAACTATCTCACAGAAAAATCATTAGCTTCCAGGTACTTTAAAGGATATTGTTTTTCTTGCAATACATTTGGTCACAAATCCATTGATTGATATAGAAGGAATATTAAACATATAAGATGTTATGCTTGTAACAAGTTTGGGCATGTAGCAAAAGAATGCAAGAACAAGTCTATGGATCGTCGTAAACAAAATGGTAAGCAACCAAATAAGAACATTGATATCAAAAATCTGAAAAAGATGGATCCACCAATAAGCAAGAAAATGAAGAACAGATAAGGTGTGGTCTTTCTCTCTGCTCATTCAAAGACGAAGATGAATGATACATAGATAGTGGATGTTCTCATCACATGACTGGAGATAAGAGTAAAATGGAGTCTCTCATGAAGAAACAACATGGTACAGTAAAAAAAGACTTAGTGGGAGTTGAAAGTGTGAAATTTCAGTATTCCACTTTCCATACGCAGATCTTATGAAGACAAGTAGCATGTATATGTGAGTTCTAAACTGCACAGTCACGTATACGTTGGTTTGATGAAGAAACAATGGGACAGACTCAGGAAAATGGTTTGATATGGTTTAGTCAATTATCAATCATCTTTTCTGTTTTGATGATTACAGTTTGTTGATGTTATTTAGAAGTGCTTTTGGCCCTCATAAGTTGTTGATGATTTGATGTATAAACTGGTTGATGGTGATGCCTTGATGATTCTCACTGATATATGTAATGATCAGATCTGACAGTGAACAGTTCGCATAGGTTCAGGGGGATAATTTGCTATGCTTCTAATAATGCATTGTTGGCATTATGTTTGATTTATAAGTCCTTGGTACGTAATGATGCTTGTCAATGGTGATGATGCTTATGTTGCCGAAGTGTTTAAATGATGGGTTTCCTATGATGAAATCACAGATGACATTTATATATTGCTTGAGCCACATAGTTGTTTTGAAGCTACTGATCATATTTATGGATGATTCTTTTGATGATACATATAGTGCATATGTTATGGTGATCTTCATAAGTTCAAGGAGAAAAACAAAGATTTAGTACACAACTTCATTATTTAGTGAGGATAAGTGTCACTCATTACTTTTATGTTGTTTTCATCGTGCCTTCAAAGATGCATAAATTTCATATGGTGCAGTTATGGATGATGATTCCTATAGTTCTTATCAAGAAATTTTGACAAATGATTGTGAGCTCATGGTTTTCTTTTCTCATTGATGAGAAGCTAGATACATGTTGTTATCTCTATTACAGATAAGGACCACATGGATGATTACTTGAGTTGCATATTGGTAAATGATGTTGGTATAAAAGATCTTCTTGTATGAAGAAAATTGGCCAAGAGAATGGTGTTATTGCAAGTTTCATGAAGACATGACTATTTAATCACATAATGATGATGATAAGGATGATGAATACTCTTCCTATTTTTCTTTATGATGATAGTCTTGGTTCTCACATATGTTTATTATCATGGTTGATGCTTATCAGATGTGGGTTGTTATGGAAAGAACATGCAGTTCTTGCTACGATGATTTGATGATGATGTTGTGGTCATGGATGATGACTATGGTGCTTTCACATGTATATGATATGATGTGAATGGTTTTGTGAATATATGGGCATTACTGCTTGGAGATATGGCATATGCTTAGTTGATTAATGAAAGGCTATGTTTTTTATGAACGTAGATTAAGGATTTTTCTACTAAGGAAAAAGAGCAAGTTGATCTTGATAAGGAAAAAAAGGATGAGTTGATATGCGACATACTTAGTCACAATTTGATGATATTAAAGCTACATTGTATTATCTTGCAAATTGATGATGGACATATACAGGTTGATGTTCTTGATGCTGCTGACAGATGCTTATGGTGCAAATCATATATGGTGTATAATAGTTTTTGATAACTATAATGGTCTTGATTAGGTCTCTAGTCTTTGTTATAAACGTCACTTGATGTAAAGTTCATATAAATACCTATGATGTACTCATTGTAAAATTCAGCCATGTATGGACTATTGTGGTCAAGTCCTTTTGGACATATGATGAATTTTGAAACCCCATTGTGTTTGGGAATTTGATGTAATAATGATGTCAAATATGTATCCCCACTTGGTTGGGTGATTGATGTAAGTTTTTGGTGATAGGACAAGTTCTAGAAATCATAGAGTCATGTAATTCATTATACATCTGTCAGGGATTTTGGCATGTGCTCAGGGGGAGCATGATCAGAGAATTCAACATGTGCTTAGGGGTAGCATGGTCAGTATTCATATTCAGCAGTTCATATATGGAAGTCTTCATTCAACAATGGTCAGCCCTTTGCTCTCGATGTCAAAGGGGGAGAGTAGCTTAGTGTTTGGAGAGTAGCTTGATGCTTTGAAAAGATTGGTGCTTGGCTTGATGCTATTTACAAGTTGTGGTGACCAAATACCAAAGTGGTTTCCATCAAGTCTAAAGGGGGAGATTGTTGGAATTATGAATTAGATGTTGTCCTTGATGGAAACCTACCTGATGAGTTGTCCTTGAAGACAACCTATTTGATGAATGGAATCCTGCTTGATAAGTTGTCTCTTGATGAAAATCTACTTGTTGAAGGTATAAACAGGATGTGTTTACAAATGTGATAAAGTGTTTTGAAAAATGCATAATAGTTCAGAGGTAGAGGAATGATAAAGTTGGAAGTTCAAGAAGTATACGCGGGTTCTGTTAATCCAAGTTGCGTATACACATGAGTTTGGTGAAGTAAAGTAGCATATGGTTTTTGCACCATGTTATTCTAAATATCAAGGGTACTTACCACGGTATTGGCCCATAGTAATGAGTGCGACAATGGATATTGATCCCATTAAAGATTACCACGAGCACTAGTGTAGTTTTGACCCGTGGTATTGAAAAAGGGCTAAACTATATAAGGTGGTGAAGATAAAAGTGTGGAAGGGATGCAAGTGATGAAAATCTTATGAATAGTTAGATCTAAAGAAAATATGCATGTTATGGGTTTTTTATGCTTTGCTTGATCTAAATTAAGTATGCACCTGAGAGTTTCATGATAGATAAGATCCAATAGATCTGAAATAACTATGCACCAATTAATACAATGATGGATCAGGATCATGAGACCTGAAATGACTTCCATTATATGATATGCTCATGGATTGACTAGATCTAAGTACTGACGCGTGATTTTATCTCTGAATATTATGATTTGGGTCTTTCTAAAGTTCTAATGAGATGTGCAGTTTTAGGTCAAAATTTGCAGATCTATACACAAGTTTCTTTCGGTGAAGTCGTGTATACAAGTGGGTTCGGCTCTTCAAATTCGCTTATGTAAAGGAAGGGTTTATGTTCATAGATGAATGATCAACCTGATAAGTGCTTCTATATCCCTGATGTCTGTCAATTATGTCCTCATGTTGATCTGGGTTGAGTGGTAATGTCTGAAGTAGAACTGATTGAATAATGAAGTTGAATTTGGTTACATGTTGATTGGTTGAAAATGTTATTGATGTTGTTGTCTGTTTGAGGGTTATGTAAGCTAACGGAATATTTCATAATATCTCTGGTTAACTCTGTGTCTGATTCAAAATTACAAGTTTTTAGTTTTCAATTTATTAAGATCTGTATGCAGGTTTCTCTACATAAAAGCGTGTATACACGCAGGTTTCCTTACACAAAGTAGCTTATACATTTTGACATAAGTTTGATCAGGATTTGCAATAACATAATATGATGTCTATGATGTATAGTATGATGTTTGATATTCTACTTACAGTAATCTAATTTTTTCCAGTTGATTGGTTGAGTTTTTATTAAGTTTCAGTTGATTAGGTTTCAGTGATTGGTTGATTTAGTTGTGTCGGAGATTGATGATGTATTACAGTGATGAGTTACAGTTTGATCACTGAGCTTAAGTGTTGATATTGGATCTAGTGTGAAAATTTGTGAAACGTGGTCCACGGACATTGCTAAGGGTTGGAGCCTTCATTTAGGAAGTCAAAGCTTCCTACTAGTAGTAGCTAGTGATCAGATCAGGGGGTTGGAGCTCCCTTCTAGTAGGAGTTGGAGAATGAGCGAAGGTTGTAGCCTTCTAAAGGTGGGTTCCTGCATACTGGTATAAGTCTACACCAGTACAATATTATAAAATGTTTTTTCTTTATATTAAAAACAAGACAAAGACGACAGCAAAAGGTGGTTTTTTCCCACATTGGGTTTCCACCTTAAATCCCGGTGCTCATGTGGGTTTCTTATGTGTGATGGTTTATTTTGTTCTTACAGCACATGGTTACTGTCTATCTAATGCTTAATAAAGTATGGATGCACTGGTTGAAGACAAACATATGATAAATTAACTGAAACATAATTTTATTGGATGTACGCTAGTTGTCTTAAGAAAAGTCATGTGCACACTTGAGTTCCTCTCAGTAAAGTCACGTATAGAAATTAGAATTTGAAATGAAAAGTTATTGATTTGAAAATACTGATTCACCAAACCCCCCCCCCCCTTCAGTATTTTTCCCAACGGGCTATGGATGAAGAACTTGACCAAATAGAAAAGAATCATACATGGGAATTAGTATCAAGACCTCATGATAAAAATGTTATTGGCACAAAATCGGTATTCAAAAATAAACTAAATGAAAATGGTGAAGTTATTAGAAACAAAGCAAGACTCATATGCAAAGGATATTATCAACAAGAAGGAATATACTTTGAAGAAACATTTTCACCTCTAGCCAGACTTGAAGCCATAAGAATATTTCTTTCCTTTTCAAGCTTTCATAATTTCAAATTCTATCAAATGGATTTTAAATCTGCATTTCTAAATGGGGACCTAGAAGAAGAAGTCTATATTGAACAACCTGAAGGGTTCATTCTAGGAAATAATAAAAAATTGTTTGAAAACTCAAGAAGGAAGTATATGGGCTAAAACAAGCTCTTTGTTCATGGTATTATCGTCTTAACGGGTATCTTCAACAACAAGGTTTCACTAAGGGGTCTGCAAATAGCAACCTATATATAAATATGGATGATGGTTAAAATTTAATATTCATTTACATAGATGACATCATATTTGGCTGTAATGAAGAGTTTATGAGTCAAATATTTTCTTGTGTCACACAACAAAAATTTGAAATGTCCCTACTTGGTGAACTAACATATTTTCTTAGTCTACAAGTACAACAATCAAAGAATGGTATCTTCCTCTTGCATAGAAAGTACCCCAAGCAAATTTTGAATAAATGTGGAATGAAAGACTGCAAGCCTTTATGCACACTAATGGTAACAAGATTTAATCTCAGTTCACATGATGATTCTCCCCCAGTCAACCAACTAAAATACAAATCTATGATCAGAAGCTTACTTTATCTTACGTGCACAAGACCAGATATCATGCATGCAGTTGGAATTGTTGGACGGTTTCAAGCAAATCCAAAAGAAACTCATCTTCATGCATTCAAGAGAATATTTAAGTATATACAAGGAACTCAAGACTTTGGTTTATGGTATCCCAAAGATGTAGGTGTTACTCTTCATTCTTACACATATGCATTTTGATCAAGAATTGTTGACGATAAAAAAAGCACTAGTGGATGAGAATTCTACATGGGACCCTGCTTGGTATCATGGTTCAGCAAAAAACAAAGCTCCATTGTTTTATCTACTGAAGAGGCAGAATATTTTGTTGTTTCATATTGATACACACAACTTCTCTAGATGATGCAAACATTGTAGGATATTCAAATCAAGTGTTCTCTAGGCATATTCCCATTATATGTGATAATATCAATGCCATAAGTATTTTTAAAAATCCTTTCATGCACTCAAAAACCAAGCATATTCCAATCAAATATCACTTTTTGAGAGAAGAGGTGCTTGAACAAAAGGTCAAACTGGATTATGTTCCCTCAAAAGAACAAGTCTCATATATATTTACAAAGTCGCTTCCACATGATTCCTTTTAATATCTCAGACATAAACTAGGAGTGGTCTCTCCATCATCACTCTATAAATCATTATGACCAATCCTTCAAGTTCAAGGGGAGCTGAAAGTGAAATTTATTGTAGTTTACTGTCTATACATGAATTTTATGAAGAATGGTCACATATATATGTGTATTTTGATCCACACAATCACATATGTTTCCCTATGATGAAGTATTAGTAGAACTAACTCAGAAAATGATGATATGCTTCTAACAGTTTTGCTTGTCGGTTCTGATATTAGTTAGATACAGTCTGTTGATGCTCAAATACTTATGGTTTATGAGTTACTCTAATATGACATTGATGCTTTTATTAATAAATTTTCTTTGATGACCTGACTGATGAATAAGTTGATATAATCAGATCTGACAGTGCATAGTTGGCACAGCTTTAGGGGAGCATTTTTTCCTTTCTTATTATAGTACATTGTTGGCATTATGATTCCTTGATTATGCTGCTGAAGAAACACATGTTTTTGAAGTTGTTGACTTACTTTTTGATGAGGTTCATGATGTTATTGTTCGATGCTGAAGTACAAATCCTATATGGTATATAGTACTAAAGACTATCCTGGTCTTGCTACCTCACTATTAAGGTCTTTGGTCTTGGTTATAAATGTCATATCTATCATTTGATGTAAAGTTCATAAAACTATGATGTAATAATTGTAGTATTTAGTCATGAATGGAATAATGGGGTCAAGTCCATGTTGGGGATTTGATGTCATGTTGAGTCAAATATGTAACCCCACTGGTTGGGAGATTGGTGAGTATGATTTATTGGTGATCGGAAAGGTCATGTTTGTTTACTTTTGTGTATATCTTCAGAAAATTCAACATGTGCTCACGGGTAGCATGGTCCGCATTGAATGATAATTATTCAACATATCATATCTACAACACTTCATTCAGCATTGGTCAGCCCTTTTCCCTTGATGTCAAAGGGGGAGAATAACTTGGTGTTTGAAGAAAGCTTGCTTGGAGAACAACTTGGTATATCTACAGGTATCTATAGATGGTTGGTAACCAAACACCAAAGTGGTTTCCATCAAGTCCAAAGGGGGAGATTGTTGGCATTATGACAAATGTGTTGTCCTTGATGGAAACCTACTTGATGAATATTGTCAACATGATGATAACAGGATGATTTTACAATCTAGTATACATGTGGCAGAGAGTTTGGACAAAGGCATAGAATTCCAGAGACAGAAGAATGATGAAGGTGATGTGTTATGTGAAGAAAATTTGTGTACACAACTGGGTATGGAGAAGAGAAAGCATGTATAGTTTCCGCACCATGGTATCCTAAATACTAGGGATATTTACCATGGTATCGACCCATAGTAATGAGAGTGACAACAGATATTTGTTCCCGACTAGGAATACCATCGACATTACGAAGGATTTGACCTGTGGTATTGGATAAGGCCTAAGATACACAAGGAGATGAAGATCAAAGTGTTTAGTGTGCAAGTAACAGGTTGTTGATGAATTGTTTGATCTAAAATAAAGTTGCACAAGGAATGTGATGTGGGATCAGATTTTTTAGATCTGGAATGACTACATGATTTTCTTATGGGTTGATCTATGATAATAATGCTCTAATGTAGGTTTGCTATTGGGTTTTTCGATATTTGGGTTCGACTGAAGTTCTATTGTGTAGTGAAGGAATGAGTCAATAATTACAAGTCTATACGCAATATTCTCTCAGAAAAAGTGCATACATATGTGGGTCTGCCTCTAGGTAGCTACATGTCGATTATGTAGTAAGGACAGATATGTACACATGTATGCTTATTTAAAGGTGCAAACACACACGTAAGTATTTTCTAAGGGTCGCGTACATATGCTAGGGTTTCTGAAGTATGTGCAGTTAATGATGCTTGTTCAGTCTTGCTGTGATTTTTGTTGTCTGTTGATGAGGTATTCTTCATAATAATTTGTATGTGATAGTTCTAGTGAAGTTGAATGGTTTGTGAATGAAATATTGAACTATATCTATTTTGAACTAGGTCTACCCCTAATTGTTTACCATCTTCTACTGGAAGGAGCTACAACCCCTGATTTGTATGTTTCTGTTACACTAAAAAATGTCACCATGGCTATTTACAGTTAGTATGGCTCTATCAACACTCATGTTATCCTCCTGGGCAAGTCTTATGCCTCTGCTCTCCATGTCAAACTCCAAAAAGAGAGAAAGTCTTTATAAATGTATTTATCTCTGGGTACGCAGGTTCTCTCAACCTTACCTGCGGGTACGCACCCAATTTTCACAAAAGTTGCGTACTTGTACGCTCTGTATGTAAAGGGGCAGGTGCGTCCCCCTGTAAAGGTCAAAATGCGCAAGTTTCATCTTTAAAAAGTTACTTGTGGTCATTTCTAGAGCATTCTAGAAGGTTGTTCGACGTGTATTGAGCGCCTCCAGATGGTTCATGTACCCCTACCAAAGAGGAACTTATCCCATCAATGAGGGATCTATCCCATCCAAAGAGGGGATTATCCCATTGATGGTGGACCTGAATAACTTCCTCTAGACCACTATAAATACAGGCATTGGGCCAGAAGGAGGGGAGGTTGGAAGCTAAACATTTCTAAGGGTAGATGCTGCTGGAATTAGGACTCCCATTTAGAAGCTTGTGAGGAGAGATTGCCATCTTTGCTTGTTCTATTTGGAAGTGGGTGAGCTTTGTCAAAGTAAAGGAGAACTCTTGATGGACCCTGGGAGGGACTTGCACAACACCAAGGCTCAGGTTGTAATTGTTCCTTTTGTTTCCTATTAATGCAAATGAGTCCATTCTTCTCAATAACTTGTTATTTATGAGTTGTTTCATGTACTCCTTGGTCTATGTGTTAAATATGTTTTATTCTATGAGATTATCAAGTGCTATTTAATCGTTTGATTGTTAGTGGATGCAGGTTTCGAAGTGAAGGAGGAGCTCATCCGAATCAGTGAGGCTGGACTGCTACAACAGCGTGGGACTACAGGTAGGATTTAAACACTTGATTTCTTATATAGTAAATGCATGTTTAGAGAAGGATTGCTTTTGTTTGTCTCGTTTGTCACTAGTGAGTCTTAAGCTCCTAGGGAGGTTGGTTGTGTCCGCACTATCGACTCTTTCCGCCTGACAAATTGGCGACTCCACTGGGGATTCCATTGATGTGAAAGTATTTTCCTTTGTATGCAACTTTGATCTGAGAAAAGTCATTTCTTTTCTGGTTTTTGGCTCTGTGACTTTGTTTTTGGGTGGGTTAGCTTAGGGTTAGATTGAATTTAGTTTTTCTTGGTTTTTTCAGTAGGACGCACCCTCTGAGTATTGCACAGTGCGTACTTGTACGCACTGTTTCTGTGTGCACAGAGCGGGCCCGCACCTGGCTTAACAGGTGACCTGCGTCCCCTGCTAAAAATTAAGAAATTTCCATTTTTTGCATTTTTTCTCTTAGATTTTGCTTTTTCTTAGTTTTTACTGCCCATATCCATTAGTCTCTTGTCAAAGATCTTCACCTGAACTTGTTTCGATAGCATTGAGTGTTTTAGTGGATTTCATAGAAGTTTAAGCCCTAGGGTTTGATTTTTGAGTAGGTCTTGTAGTGACTTTGGCGGTAGAAGTTGTCAAGCCTTAGATCTCTCTGGTTTTGTCAGCCTTCTTAGAAGTCGGACCTGTCATAAAGTCTACCTGTGAGAGCAACTTACCTTTGAGTTGTCTCTTTGGCAAATTTCGAAGTACTTGTTGATTGAGTATTGAATTCCATTTTACAAAAAGAACAAAAAGATTTGAGTTTTGTTTTGACTGGTCTTTTGATTCTGCATTAGCTAGTCCTTGACTTGATTGTGGTCAAGTAAAACAACCTAGAATCATCTTTGTAGGCTTTTGCCTCGTTAGGTTTGCTTAGAGTAAATTTCTTTTTGATTTGCTTGTGAGTCAAGTTTTCATAGATTTTATAGCTTTTGAGATTGATTTTTGTTAAAATAGATTTATATGCTTTATTAAATAACAGAAAATACAAAAATATCTCCTTTGAAAAGCTTTGTTTCAAGTAGCTTTGAAGAGTTTTGAAAGAAAAAGAGTTTTTCGTGCATGTAAGGAGTGGTCATGTTTGTATGCTTGGAAAGATAAAGAGAATTGTTTCTTTGATTGTCTTTACTAAGAAAGTTGTTTTCTATAAAATTTGCATTTCTCAACTCTCTTAGTTAGGAATTTCATTGAAAAAGAAAAGTAGCGTAAATCATCTTAGGTGCATCTTTGTAGTGGTTTGAGTCGAGTCTACACACCATTGGTTTCACTTCCGCTACCTTTTGTCTTTAAGAAAAACCATAAAATTAACGCTTAAAGTAAAATCAACGTAGTAACTTTTATTTACTACGGCTCTGAAACACCAATCTAGATCAGGCTAGTGTCTTGGAGTAGGAGAGTAATTAACTCTCCAAGACAACAAAACCAAACAAGTAGCTTATCTTGTGATAGAATAAATCCAATTGTCTCATTTGTACTCTGGGAAAGCTCCTCTTAAAGGAGAAGCACGAGCTCGTGTCCGAACCAGTGAGGGGATCAATCCCCCCTCGTTGGGAACGACGCCAGACACGCACGTATTACAAACGGTAAACCTCGGATTAACCATTGTCGAGGAGCCAGGGGTCACTTGTCGGTAAACCTTGGATTATTGTCAAGGAACCGGCAAGGGGATTGAGCTTGATACTCTGCCCTTGCGTGCTGTCGGAGTGTAGACTGTTCCCCCAGGTGCATTTGTTGCGGTTGGTAACCTTAGTGACCATTATCTTTAGGATTCTACCGAGGTGACGGTGGAGGGAAGATCCCACTGTACCTGGAGCAGACGTCGGCTAGACTCACTTGGATTTTCCGGGGGGTTCACTTCACTCGAGACGGTTAAGTGGAGGAACTTGTGCCGGTCTATTCATTAAGCAGGTTGCCGGGGTAACTGTTCCACCCGCCACTTCTGTACTGAATCCGGCGATGTTGGGTTTCATCACCAACTAGCGTTTTCGGTCTGGAAGGCTACTGTTTGTGCTTGGTTTGACGCCCTAGATTCTTTAGGCGTGTGATTCAAATTTGTTTGGTTCTTTAGAGACTTTAGGTGGTTTGATTTGAGATTTTACTTTGTTTTCGTGTGTAGTAGTTAAAAGTTTTTAGCTGTGGCGGAATTACCGAGACAGTCCCGTAGACTTCGGGGCTAGTCTCCTGAAGTTGTTTCTGTGGCCGAATTGTTGAGAAGATCCTGTAGACTTAGGGGTGAACCTCCTCGAGACGACCCCAGTAATCTAGAGGGTTTGAAGGTCCTTGTAACTCCTCCTAGTGGCAGTAGAGTAGGTTCACCTGAAGAAGGAGAATCTTCCTTGGTAGTCCATTCAGATTACCAAGGCCTAGAGACAGGTTATAATCCCGAAGCTGTTACAGTTTCTGAGCTTGTTGGTAGTTTTTCGTCTGCTAGTGATACAGGCGAAGAACCTGAAATATCTGAACCTGTTACTCCGACTTCTAGTGTTCCAGATTCACCAAGAGTAGAACGAGTTATCACCGAAAATCTTCCTACTGGTCTGATTGCTATCGAAGAACTTGCTCCAGAGGAAGAAATAGGCGTCTCTAACCTTGAAGATCAACTTACTATTGACCTCAGGGAGCGTGAATCTATCTTTTACAGTCCTCCTAGAAGTACTACTTGGTACCTTTCGTTAACCAATTATTTAGACAACTCAGGGGTAGGTTTTTCTACACCTCGTACTCCCTTTCCACCTGGAGGTATTTATACTCCTGTAAATATGTCTGGTCAGTCGTCCGTGTTTACTCAAACTCCTGAATCTTTCTTACACGGCGGTCCTTCTGTTCCCACCGGGTATCAATCACTTTCTGGTACCTTTGCGGGGGCATCTCCTCAACCCGTTGATCATGGGTTATTAGCTGGAAACAATGGTAATATACCATTGGGTGTAGGAGACATTTACATGATGTCAGGTTCAGTTCCCGTTTCCCAACCTCAAGGTGGCCAATTACCGCCTGGGGGGCAGCCTCAGTTAACGCCTGGGGGGCAACCTCAAGGTACACAATTCGTGTCTGGGGGGCAACCTCAAGGTCAGTATGTACCTATGGTGCAATACATGCCTCAAGGTCAACCCCAGCCTCAATATGTACCCCAGGGTCAACCTCAGTATCAATATTTACCTCAAGGGTATCAACCCCAAGGGTATCAACCTCAAGGGTATCAACCCCAAGGGTATCAACCTCAAGGGTATCAACCTCAAGGTCAAGGTCAACCCCAGTATCCGTATTTACCTCAAGGTCAATACTCAAGTCAAGGTTATCAACCACCTCAAGGTCAGTCATATGTTCAAGGTATGGGAACTGCACCTTTCAATTATCAATCCTATCCTCAATCCGGTTATGGATCTCAGTATCCTCAACCTGTTACGGGTCAATACCCCGGAATGTTAGTGTGGGATCCATCACAGGGTCAACAGGTGTTGCAGCCAAGTATACAGTTGGTACCTCAAGCTGGACAACCCGTAGTTTCTGGTCCACCCCAGCAACCGCAACCTGTCCAGTCAAATGTTCAAACTTCTGTAACTTCGGTAGTTACTCAGCCGCCAATTGCACCTAGTACTCCATCTCAAACGGCTGCTGCAACTACCGCTACATCTGCCGCACTTACTTCTGGAGTATCGACGGCTCCAGTTTCTACTGTCTCTGTAACCACTCCTCAGACATCTTTACCGTTGTCTGGATCTACGATTCAAACCACGGTCCAGATGCCTACAGGTCAGCCTGGTATAAGTACGGTTGTCACTACTCAACCTCAATTTGTTCAACAACCGTACCAGGGACAGTACCAACATGGGCAAGCTGTCCAACAGCCGGTTTACCAGTATCAACCGTATCCTGGGTACACTTATCAACAACCTCAACAACCCCAGTACGGTCCGGTTAATCCTGGTTTTCCAGGAGGATATAATATCCCTAATGCGACTCCTGTTCCTAGTTATCCTGGATATCCTCCTCCTGGGACTGGTCTTGTGACCCAGAGTTTTAGAGATCCTAACCGGCAGTTACCGTTTATCGCAACTTTGGATTTACCAGACTTGACGCGCCTAACGAACGATCCAATTCAATATCTTCCGTTCTGGCCGCCAATGCCAAATAAGTTGCCCAGTGATATACCCAAGTTCGAAGGTAAGTCTGGAGAGGATCCGTCCAATCATGTGATGACTTACCACCTCTGGTGTGCTTCAAATTCTATCTCGGATGATTCGATCCGCTTACGTCTTTTCCAGCGTACACTCATTGGTCTCGCGGCCAAGTGGTACATTGAGTTACCACGGGCCTCTTTTTACAATTTCAGCCAGTTAGCTACCTCGTTCTTAACTCACTTTCAGTTGCCGGTCAGATACGATAACGGCACGGAGTTATTAACTTCACTAAAACAATCAACGTCCACGTATATTTCTGATCACATTCATGAGTGGAGACGTCGAAGAAGGTTAGTGAAAGTTTTTATCCCGGACCAAATCTTAGCTGAATGGTTTGTTAAATCATTATTACCGAAGATTACTGAAGATGTAGCTAAGGCCGGAGTAGTTACTGAGGAGCAAGTCATTGCTCAGGCGCAATACCTTGACTTAGTTTATACTCAGTCGGGTACGTTACACGAGAAGATTCCAGATCTTCCAAAATCGAATCAAATCGCTGCTGCTCCTTCGGGATCTCATGCCGCTGATGGTATGATTGGTATCGTGAATACAAAGAGCAAGAAGAAGTCTTCCAAGGCTTCAACTACTCCTATAATCACTTTGCCCGATTCCCCGACAGGAGAGTCTTCTCCTGAACTTTCCGCCGATATTCACGCTGTAGAGTCATCTACGGCCAAATCAAAAAACGGTGGAAAGAAGAAAGGAAAGAAGAAGGCTAAAGCAGACAAGGCTCCGAAGGAGAAAACGGAAAAGTCGGAAACCAATGACGAAAAGCGCAAACCTCGATATCCTTGTCTTATTTGTGAAGAGGATCATTTTACGAGAGATTGCCCTCATCGGGCCGAGGTTGTGAAAATAGTCAAAGGTTCTCCCACTCCTGCTGTGTTAAAAGATCCATTTCCAAAGCAGGAAAGTAAGATGATAGGTTCTTCCTCGACTGCCAGTGAAGAACCCATTTTGATGATGTCTCATGTGAGGATTGCGACTCGATCGCAAGATTATGGTAGTAAGAATCCTGTTGATGGTAAAGAAGCAGAATCTTCTCATTCTAACCCATCAACCTCAGCTCCTGGTTCCGATCCACTACAGATCGAAAAACCTAACCCGGACTTAGTAATCAAACCGCCCGCCAAGGGTGTACTTCGAAGGTCTGCTTTCAATCCACATGCGAGAGCAGCCCAGAATTACAACATTGTTGAGGACTTAGCTGTTTCACCCTCAGCAATGTCGGCTTTAGAAGTGCTGCAATCATGCCCAGCACAACGAAAATTACTTTTGTCGGCTATCGGAGCTGTTGATGTTCAGGACCCGAACCTGATAATCTTCGATCTAGAAAATAGTACACCGCGTCTACCCCATCAAATGGCTTTCCAAATTCCAGTGATAGTCAAAAACAGGCCTATTCATCGGACTGTGATTGATGAGGGAGCTTCTACGTGTATTATGTCGATTCAATGTTGGAGATCGCTTGGTTCTCCTTCGTTGAACCAATCCCCGACCATCCTTAAGGCCTTTGATGGCCGTGGGTTCCGTCCGTTTGGTATTCTACAGGAATTGCCTATAGGGGTAGAAGGTAAAACCGTTAGTCTGGATGTGGAGGTGGTTGATGCCCCTCTAGACTACAACCTTCTTTTGGGTCGAAGTTGGTCATATGCTATGACAGCGGTCGTTTCATCGGTCTTCAGAGTAATAAAGTTTCCATATAACGGTAAGATCGTGACCATTGATCAGCTGACATACTTTTCATCCGACCCAGCCTCTTCAGAGAGTATCCAGCATGTCGGTAAGACGACAATCCCTTATAGGGACGTTGGCGTAGGTTTAGTTAAAGATTCCGGTTTACTGGGAACTTTTCCTTTCCCTCCAATCAACGCAGACCCTTCATTTGCATCAATTCATATGATTACATCAGAAAACATTATTTATGATGATCCTTGGATTGTCCCATCTGAATCTGAGATAGACTCATTCGGTGATGCTATGCCTTTGAGTCCATATGAAATTGCTTATGAAGCCGTCATGTCTTTTACCGACTCGCGTTCAACCGAAATCGACCAAATGAATGTGGTCAGTGAAGAATCACTTTTCACATCAACCTTAGAACGGATAGCGTTTCCCGAAGTCGTGTCATCTGACGAACAACTTCGCGAAATCCTAAGTGTAGACGATCTACCATGGGAAGATCTCCATCACAGATCTTCGTTTTTACCTAAGGATGATGTTTTTGAAAATGATTTTTCATCTATCTTTACCGCTGAATATGTCAAAGACGCTCAGAATCCAACGAAACATTCTGATTCAGAGTTGAATTTAGGGAATATTTCTCGCACTATTCCCATTGATATTTCAGTGAAGCCCGGAATTGAGGAAACATTCATATAGGTGCCTCATGTACAGAAGATGAAATCCAAACTTACAAGGCCCTATTCCAAGAATTTCGCGATGTGTTTTCCTGGTCTTACGAGGAAATGCCGGAATCGACCCTGCCATTGTTGTTCATGAAATAAAGACCTACCCGGACGCTAAACCCGTCCGGCAACGGTTGCGTCAGATTCACCCTCGGAAAGCGGCTGCGATTAAAGCAGAAGTCGAAAAGCTGTTGAAAGCAGGTTTCATTTATCCAATCCCGTTAACGGATTGGGTATCGAATATTGTTCCGGTCAACAAGAAACAAGGAACAATAAGAATCTGTATCGACTATAGGGATATAAATCGAGCTTGTCCAAAAGACAACTATCCTACGCCTTATATCGATCAAATTATTGATGATTGTGCCGGAAGTGAAATGTTTTCCTTCATGGATGGTTTTTCGGGCTATAATCAAATCAATATTCTACCTGCCGACCAACCAAAAACGGCATTCATTTGTCCATGGGGGACATTTGCTTATTGCAAATTACCTTTTGGACTTAAGAATGCCGGGGCCACTTTTCAACGGGCGATGTCTTACGCATTTCATGACATCAAGCACATTGTGCAACCGTACCTCGATGATTTGCCTGCTCATTCTTTACATCGAGCTGATCACCTTGTCCACTTACGAGCAATCTTTATGAGGTGTAGGCATTATCGAATTCGGTTGAATCCCCACAAGTGTGTGTTCTGTATAGAGACGGGTCGATTGCTGGGATTTGTTGTTTCAAAAGCCGGCATTCGCGTCGATCCCTCGAAGGTCGAAGCTATCATCAAATTGCCTCCTCCTTCGAGTTTGCGCCAACTCCAAAGTTTGCAAGGGAAAGCGAACTTTTTACGCCGATTCATTCCAAACTACGCCGAGGTCACTAAAGGTTTTACACGGTTGTTGAAACAGAACGCTCAATTCTTTTGGGATGAGATTGCCCAACAATCTTTTGATGCACTTAAACACGCGTTGACCCATGCACCGTTGTTGCATCCTCCCAACTACAACCAGGACTACTTCTTATACCTCGCAGCTTCGCATTCCACCATTGGAATGGTGTTAGTTCAAGAAGATGAATTCGGAGCGGAACATGTGATATATTATCTTAGTAGGACATTAAACCCCACTGAGCTAAAATATTCGCATGTGGAGAAATTGGCCCTGGCAGCCGTTCAAGCTGTCCAGCGTTTTCGTCACTACATTCTTCTCCGTAAAACTACAGTTATTTCGGATTGCAACCCTATGATTTATATTTTGACAAAACAACTGCTAGGGGGCAAGTACTCTAAATGGATCGTTATCCTGCAAGAGTTCGACTTGGAGTTTGAGAAGTCCAAGTCTAAGAAATCCTTAGTTTTTGCGGAATTGATGTGTGATTTCCCGCATGCTGACACAGAAACTGTGGCAGAGGAGTCCATTGCGGACGAATCTTTGTTTCTTATCAGTACTTTAGATCCGTGGTACGGGGATATAATCATCTATCTCCAAACCCAAACCTTTCGGCCTGAAGCTTCAAAGTCGGAACGTCGAAAAATTCGGTTTCAATCCCAGCAATACAAGATTATTGGAGATACACTTTATCGTCGGGGGGCAGACTTAGTTTTTCGACGTTGTTTAACTCACGAAGAGGCTGAGAGGGTTTTGAATGATTGTCACTCTGGAGCATGTGGCGGTCATATGTCTGGGTATGCCACAGCTCAGAAGGTGTTGCGCGCTGGCTATTTCTGGCCGTCCATGTTTAAAGATTGTATCATTGCGGTCCGGAAGTGCCACAACTGTCAAGTGTTTGATCGCAAGATGCGCGCACCACCTGCTCCTCTCCACCCTATAATTTCCGTTGGTCCATTCGCCAAATGGGGTATCGATTTTATTACTTGTAACCCTCACTCGGCGGGGGGCATGCGTATATCATCCTCGCGGTTGATTATTTTACTAAATGGGCCGAGGCGATGCCTACATTCGACGCAAGCGGCAAAACAGCTGCAGTTTTCGTATTCAATCATATTATAACTAGGTTTGGTGTCCCACAAGCAATCATCACTGACCATGGGAGCCATTTTCGAAACATCATGATGACTGAGCTTACAAGCCAGCTTGGTTTGCGCCACGATAGCTCTACTCCTTATTATCCGCAAGCCAACGGTTTGGTTGAGTCTATCAACAAAGTTCTGGTTATCATGATCCGACGAACCATTGGTATTCATCGGTCGAATTGGCACAACATGTTATTTTCAGCGCTATGGGCATACCGAACCTCAGTGAAAACTTCAACAGGGTTCACTCCTTTCCAGCTAGTTTATGGCTTGGAAGCTGTGTTACCCATTGAATGCGAAATCCCATCACTTCAAATGGCTGTCGAATTACTTCCAGCTACTTCCGAAGAGGAGAAGTGTTTATTATACTTAGCTAAATTAGATGAGACTCGACGTGACGCTACATTGGCAATTGAGACTCACGCGAAACGAATGAAAGCTCAGTATGATAGAAATGTGACCCCTCGAAGTTTTTCGAAAGGAGACCTAGTGCTATTATATGATCAAGCTAACGATAAGCTAGGTGCTGGAAAATTCGTTCCTATGTGGCATGGACCCTACATTGTAAAGCGAAAGCTAGCAAAAGGGGCCTATGAGCTGGTAGATTTTGATGGGGACTCTTTGGGTAAACCCAGAAATGGACTTTACCTAAAGAGGTATTATGCTTAAATGGTGGGTATGGAGAATTTTTAGTTAGGTTAGGTTTTCTTTCTAGCTAGTATGTTTGTTAGTTTAGTTAGTGTGCTTAGCTTAGAGAGTGTGTTTTTCGTCGTTATTCTGGCTTATCTTGGTTTTACTCTTGATATTGCAGATGTCGACGCCTCTCCAAACATACATTGGATTTGCTGATGGTGCTTGTCGTAGTACACGGAATATCTCTTCCGCAGCTTGGGTTATCTATTCGCCCTCTGACGAGTTAGTTTCTATGCATGGGGTAAGCCTCGGTCAAACGACGAACAACATTGCAGAATACAGTGCAGTGGTTGAATTATTATCTGAATCTATTTCATTTGGAATTCGACGTTTGATAGTGAGGTTAGATTCTGAACTTGTTGTATTACAGCTTAATAGAGTATATGCCATTAGAAATCTTGTGTTATTAAGGTTGTTTTTGAGAGTGCGTCTCTTGGAACGTGAATTTGATTACATTGAATATCAGCATATTCCAAGGTCTTTAAATACATTAGCAGATGCAATTGCTTCTCGAATGTTGGACAGACATTTACAATAATCATGCAAGTAAATTTAAAAACATTTCATCACATATGTTAAACAAGATAAGCCGGTAATAATGATATATATATATATATAGGAGTGTGTCAAAAAATATACATCGTCTTCGATCATAGGTTGAAAAACACCTTATGATCGGCAAAATGATAAGTACAAAAAGTCAAAAATGTCACATGTGTCTACAAAATGACCATCCAATCACTGGTGGTGCTCCCTATACGACACCACTGCACGGGCTACCTTACACAAGAACCTCCTAAACGGTCCAGGGACTGCGACTACATAGCGCTGAAGTCTGATAGGAATATCATCTATGGTAGTCTCAGGTATATCCACCGTCAGACGCTCTAGATCCTGCTCCAACTCAGCTAGTGACTCTGCAGCCGCGTCCTGTGGAGCCGGTACCGGTGCAACTGGATGTCTCCTCTCAAAAGGCCGGAGGTTGGCTGGGCGCTGTGGACCAACATCTGCATTTTGAAAATTTTTACTGTCAGTTTTGAGACGATATATATAAAAAACAAAAAAAATATAGATAAATTTAAAACTTGTGAAAAATAAAGTACCTCTGTCGTCCCATTGTTCTCCCTGTGGAAGAACCATGTCCGGATCACCTCGAAAATATACTCCGGCATACGGAAAGTCCTGGATAGCAAAGACCTGGTCCTCTAACCAGTGAAAATAACCATCAGGGAATCGAACAACTGCCGCGCCCTCGTCAGGATGCCGGGCCATCACCGTAACCCATCGTATCAGCTTTGGCTCCCGAGGACCCAAGATATCAACAGTGAGATGCTGAGGGATCAGCATCGGAACTCTCTCTAAGGCAAAGCTCACAACTAGAGGCCCATATCCAAAGGTCTTCAGTTGCCTGTTCTTTGCCCGAGTCAGTTGGCCCTTCATGTTGGCCGACACAGCATCGCACCAGTTGAAGATGGTGCCTCGGAAACAGTCAATCGCCATCCGCATTTGGGACCCGGTGGCAATATGTAAAGCGGCTGCGCCGCAAATTCTGGTAACCGTGAAAGCTATAACCATGAGTTCACGCCGAGAGATGTATTTGATTTCTATGCCTTTCGCATGGTGTTGATTGGGTATGCACCAATCTGCCCGGAGACTAGCAAGGGATTGGCCACCCGGCCTAGTCCCGGCTAGATTGAGTTGCTCGCCCCTATTTGGCAAGCCAGTGAGAAAGTATATGTCAGAGGGCTCTATCTCGAGCTGGTGCCCTCCGATGTAAAAGCATTGCTCATGAATGTTCCATCTCTCAACCAGCCACTCCAAGAATCTCACCTGAGCCCTCATGCCAGGTATGGCCCAGTATTTATATAGTCTGCATGCTTTTAGGGCATCAATGGAAGGTTGGTGACCAATTGCGGCTAAATCAACGTCCTCGTGCTCTCTTTCTCTCCAATCCAACATGGTGAGTGCCCTACACACCAAGAAATAAAGGTTAGAATTAATTTGGGAAATTTTAAATGGTTATTTTTGGGGTTTGGGGTTTCAAATTCCGCCCTTCGCGGGGGACGCACCCCGCGTTTAGGACACAAAGCGCTGGGACGCAGCTGGCCTGAAGGTGGGCTGCGTACCCCGACCTTTTTCCTGTGTAGGAAAAGGTCGGGGGACGCAGGTCACCCTTAGGGCACCTGCGTACCCCGCAGAGCGGTTTTTAAAACCCAAAACCCCCCAAAAACCAAAACTAAAACCTAAAACAAAATTTTAATCGGATGAAATTGAAGAGGAGGATGTTGTGAAATACCTGGAAGAGACGGCGTTCGATTCTGACGGTCGGATTCTCCGCAATGACCACGGGAAGTTTCTTGCCAAAAGCCCTTTTCTCAACCTCAACAGTAAAATGGTAAAAATGACATGGTAAAAAGTCTTTTTATAGGTTTTTTGGATGAATGAATGCTAAGTTTGTTTATTTTTCACCATGGAAGGATATTTTTCAATGTATTTTTTCCTATCTTAAACAGGTATGAGTAATGTGTCGTTTTTGTGCAGGACAAAGGGATTTAGAGGGAAAATTGTCATTTTTCACGAACCAAAATATCAGAGTCATCTTTTAAGCCCTTTTCTGACTCCTAAAATATGAAAAGATCGCCGAGCGTTTCTTTTACACTCGTTAAAACGGAATTAAAAAACGGTCCCCTTATAGCTCTTTTCTGACCGTAAAATCAGGAAAAGATTGCCGGGTTTTTGTCGTTTCAAACTCGATACGGAAATAAAACGACGTGTCCTTGATCGCTTTTTACTTTTTAGGTCAGTGGCACTAATTATGAAAGTACTCCTTGGTCGCAAGATCAAGCGGTTCCCCCAGGTATTATTTTATACTTTTTCGGGCTTGAGGGACACAAATCTACGAAAAAGTTCAACTTGGAGTCTTCTTAAGTTTTTTCAGACTCTCTAAAATTGAAAAACGCCGAGTTTCTCCTATACTGGGCTCGTTAAAATTTCACAGTAAAGGACCTGTTCAATTACAAACAGGAACGAACCACTCCTTCCTAGGGTTCGAATCAAAACTAGGTTGGACTCATCCGAAGGATGAGCTTATAATCAAGCATATGTTATCCTCCTCAAGCTTGTTAAAAATAAATAGGTACTTGCCAGAAATGGTGGGGGAAAAGAGAGAAGAATGAGCCTATTTGTTATCTTTTGTCTCAGAAGAAACTTTATTACCACTCTTGGACACGACACTTTTCATTCACCTGGGTTGGGAAATCCTTTACCTCACAGTTGATCAAACCACTTTGAAAGTCTTCAGCCGGGTTCCGGGGATTAACTTTGAGTCATTCATCACCAAGCCATCTGTCGTGTCGTTATGTGTTCAAGAGGTCTGCAAACAAAACTTTCATCTGCAAAATACTTGTCATCCATTTGGCCATCCCTGAGTCAGTCCTTACAGCAACATTTCTTCAACTTGAACAATGATTTCGTGTTGTGGGCTTGCCTGCGACGGGTCGCTTTCTATCGACATCAACACATTATCTAGAGAGATGACTTAGAAATCGTCAGTACCTTGAAGTCTGCATGCATCAATGGTAGGTTTCTCGCCTTTGACGTCAGTTTACATCATTGACTTTCGATCAAAGGATTCCGTGAAATGTTCGACATCAACTCATTCATTCACATCTCATGGATTGTACTGGGTACTTTGAGAACCATTGACATTACTGGTGGTCTCTCTCACACTTGTTAACAGTTTACATCATCGACTGGTAATCAAGTGGTTTCTACCATGTTCGACATCAACTCATTTATTCGCATGGCTAGAATCGTACCAATTCGGGAAGTAGAAATGAAGACCCTGAATCTAGTTTCCACCATCCAGGCTGCGAGGAGTTTTGTATTCATTATATAGTAGACCAATCATAAACAGATGGCTGCGTCGATACTGTGTCTACAAAAGTCTATGATTATGATATACTACAAGATCATTCATGTATCATAGTAGTTAGTCTGTTAGTTAAAGTTTTGATCTGAGTATGGGAATGCCTACCTCAGTGATGATATAATCTTATACATGTATTTTGTGTTGAAAATTGCAGGTTCTGACCAGGCTCTCCACGAGATAATCCTTGAAATGATAAAGCGCTTCACCCTTCCTAGATAATACAAAACCTTAATCTATTACAGGCTTCGCACTTTAGGGGGCAATCTGTTACACTAAAAAATGTCACCATGGCTATTTACAGTTAGTATGGCTCTATCAACAGTCATGCTATCCTCCTGGGCAAGTCTTATGCCTTTGCTCTCCATGTCAAACTCCAAAAAGAGAGAAAGTCTTTATAAATGTATTTATCTCTGGGTACGCAGGTTCTCTCAACCTTACCTGCGGGTACGCACCCAATGTTCACAAAAGCTGTGTACTTGTACGCTCTGTATGTAAAGGGGCAGGTGCGTCCCCCTATAAAGGTCAAAATGCGCAAGTTTCATCTTTTAAAAGTTACTTATGGTCATTTCTAGAGCATTCTAGAAGGTTGTTCGACGTGTATTGAGCGCCTCCAGATGGTTCATGTACCCCTACCAAAGAGGAACTTATCCCATCAATGAGGGAGCTATCCCATCCAAAGAGGGGATTATCCCATTGATGGTGGACCTGAATAACTTCCTCTAGACCACTATAAATATAGGCATTGGGCCAGAAGGAGGGGAGGTTGGAAGCTAAACATTTCTAAGAGTAGATGCTGCTGGAATTAGGACTCCCATTTAGAAGCTTGTGAGGAGAGATTGCCATCTTTGCTTGTTCTATTTGGAAGTGGGTGAGCTTTGTCAAAGTAAAGGAGAACTCTTGATGGACCCTGGGAGGGACTTGCACAACACCAAGGCTCAGGTTGTAATTGTTCCTTTTGTTTCCTATTAATGCAAATGAGTCCATTCTTCTCAATAACTTGTTATTTATGAGTTGTTTCATGTACTCCTTGGTCTATGTGTTAAATATGTTTTATTCTATGAGATTATCAAGTACTATTTAATCGTTTGATTGTTAGTGGATGCAGGTTTCGAAGTGAAGGAGGAGCTCATCCGGATCAGCGAGGCTGGACTGCTACAACAGCGTGGGACTACAGGTAGGATTTAAACACTTGATTTCTTATATAGTAAATGCATGTTTAGAGAAGGATTGCTCTTGTTTGTCTTGTTTGTCACTAGTGAGTCTTAAGCTCCTAGGGAGGTTGGTTGTGTCCGCACTATCGACTCTTTCCGCCTGACAGTTTCCACTTGCTTGACATCCTTGATTCATCCTTCATTCCATTTTCAAACTGAAATCATGAAGCCCGCTTCCTTACATAAAACAAACAATCTCTCCTCAATCATAAACCCAAATCATCACAAAAGCACATTCAGTAATCTTTGATCACTAATCAATTCACTAGTACAACAACAACATCAAAAACAATCTTTGATCACTAATCAATTCACTAGTACAATAATAACATCAAAAACATCAACAACTTTATTGATAATTCAATCCTTCTTATATAGAATTTGAGATGATACTTTTTTTTTTATAACTTTAGTTAACTTCAACACTTTAAATGCATAAATCCTTATTTTTTCTAATGTAACAGTCTTCTAGATGCGTTCCTTAAGTCTTTAGTCTTTGATCTTCTGAATCTGTGTGAAAATCTAAGATAAACTGTCAAAATTTGTAATTTTGGAAAATATCGGGGTTTATCAGTGACTTTCTAAAATTAGTTGAATGTCAAATTTGGCCGCACTGCCAAACATTGCACCAAATTGTTTGTGCTCTTCAAAACAACTACCAACTCATTCATGCACTCTTATCACAAGTTTAGTGTATTTCCAATTTTGTGGAAAATCACCAAATATCACCCAAACATCCATTTTTTTTACCGAGTCACGTCTTTTATGCTTTAAGTCCCAAGTGCTTTAAATGATGACTATGGAACATTCGTAGGCCAGATGGGTTTTCCACTTCAAACCAAGTCAATAGATCATTGGGTCCACACTATACTACGCCCATGGCACTAACACATACAACCATTACATAACCATGTTTTGGAGCGAGCCTTAGCCCCTAGTGAAAAAACAATGTAGAGAACCAAGTGTTGAAAGAAAAATTTAGCCCCCAAGCAATATTTCCCTGGAAGCAACTCAATGGAGTGCCTATGGTTCCCGTCAGGGTGAAATATCTAGACTATGTGTCCTGATGGGACCACCTACTGATTCCACTTGCACACCTCCAATTTTTTTGTCGCTCTAACTGTGTGTGCCACTGTGTCTGAGAGCTATCTCACCCTGGAAAAAAATACAAGCAACTCATTCAAAATCCGTTGGGGAGCATGTCCTTACGAGACCTACTATGATGTGTCCCTATGGGGCCTTCAAGTTTACGCATGGAACAATCATAAAATTGTTGGGATGATTTTTCTGCCACGAGGATGCCACTTGTATTCCTCTTCCACTTGTCACTAGTTGATGGGTGCCAAGTTTCATCCATTTTTAGGCCACTTGGCCACCTAGAAAATCCAAATCTACATTCCATGTGTAACGTCCTTATTGGTGTCATGTTTCATGTTGACGACATCATGTTATTGTCTCTCCTTATCATATGTTTCATCCAATGATAGTATGCCATGTTTCCTCTTTTGATTTGTCCATGTGGCCAAGGTTACAAAGGTAGGGTGTTCGAGTCTGTGTTTTTCAATGAATTTCTTTTATAAAAAATTTGGCATGACAAGAATTTTACTACATCCAGTAGGAATATCACCATCTCCCTGGCTCTATTACCCTAGAGATTTAGACTCGTGCTCCCTTTGGAACTCCCAAGGAAAATTCTTGGGGGTGAGCTATTAGGTGGGGGATCCCACTACTGTGATGTGCAACAATAAAAAATGTTGCACTCAGCCAAGTTGCTTATGCCGTTACCTAGTCATGTCCTCTCGATTCCCTGTCATCCCATGGTTTTAAACTTGTGCTCCCTCGGATCCCATTGGAAAGAATCCATCAGGGTGACATGTCTAGTGGGGTCCACCTGCTCATTGAGACATGCAACAATCATCGTATTTTCCCATAAGCCACGTTAAGTGCCACGTACTCCTGCTAGTTTTGTCCCTAGGAATAGAACTTTGCACCTTCCTCAGAAAACTCCAAGGAAAATTCATCTTGGGAAGGATCCACGTTATTCCTTTAGAGTTTTAGTATTGTTCCACGCACGCACCTACGTGGCAGTTCTTTTCACCTATGCATTCTAACTGTGTTGAGGGACCCATGGCCTTGAAAAAACCAATTTTTTTACTTTTACCTTTGAAATTTGGTTGGCCATATCTTTCGATCTAGGAAACCTTTTTCAAAATTAAATATACCATTTGGAAGCTCTTTCCAAGATCTATTCATCTTCGTAGTTTCCAAGTCAATATACTTGCAACCACTTGATTTGTACTACTCATTTGACATAATTTCCAATGTATGTTCAACATTCACCCCCTTTGGCAATGATGGAAACACCAAAAGCAAAATCATAAAATAAAACTGTACTCCTCTTATTTATCCTCCTTTGGATACTCCTCCCCCTTTGGTTTACTTATCCCCCTTTGAAGTCAATGACAAAAAATAATATGCTCCCCCTACAACTTACCTCCCCCTATCTTGTTGATCTTGTGGACCTTGCAACTTCCTTGTGATATGTTGAGTGCTTGCTAATTGCCTTTCTTCCTCTTGAGGAGGATCTAGCTGAGCGAGGTAAGAGGAACCAATACCAATATTTTCCTTAAGTACTCAAATTGAGCTCTTGGGAGAGGCTTGGTGAATATATTAATCTCTTTTTTAGATACATACCCTAGCTTTAAAATGTGTATTGCAACTTGCTCTTTGAGGAAATGGTACTTTATTGGAATATGCTTGGACTTTGAATGGAAAATAGGATTATTTGACATGTTGATTTCACTTGTATTATCATAGATGATTGGCATATGTTGATCATATATCATTTTCACATATTGTAAAGTTTGCTTCATTCATAATAGTTGAGTGTAAGAAGAAGTTGTTGTTATATATTCTACTTTAGCAATGGAGAGAGAAATTGAAGCTTTATTCTTGCTTATCCGTGAAACAAGACAATCACCAAGAAAGAAAGCACCTCCACTTGTGCTTTTTTGGTTATATACAACACCTGATCAATCAACATCAGTAAAAATAGTTAGTGAAAAATATTTACCTATGGGTTACCAAAGTCCATAGTCCATTATGGCTCTTAGATACCTAAGAATCATCTTTGTTGTTAGGAGATGACTTTGTCTTGGGGCTGCTTGAAATATTCCAACAATACCAACTTCTTTCATAATGTTTGGTATAGAGGTTATCAAGAATAAGAGGCTTCCAATAATAGATCTATATAATGTCTGATCCACCTCTAGTGATTCATCAGTTTTGTTGAGTTTGCAACCTGTAACCATTGGAGCCCTTACCAACAAACATTCCTCCATGCCTAATTTATTAAAACTTCCTTCAGATAATTTATTTGTGAGATAAAAACATTTTGAAGATTGTGTAATCTATAAACCAAGGAAATAAGAAATTTCTCTAAGCATATACATCTTGAATTCGGCCTTCATATCAACTACAACAGATAGGTTAGATTATTTGAATCACTTAAAAAAATAATATCATCAATAGACCACCACTACTAACAATTTTCCATCATTCGATTTCACATACAAATTACTATCAATTGTGCCTCTTTTAAAACCACATTTGAGAAAACAACTATCCAACTCGGAATACCGAGCCCTTAGGGCTTTCTTAAGAACATACAACACCTTTTTTTGGCATTTGAAAACCATCAGGATGCTCAATGTAGACTTCTTCATGTAACTCTCCATTCAAAAAGGCAAATTTGACATCCATTTGATAAATCTTAAATTTCTTGAAACAAGCAAAAGATAAGAACATTTGAAATGCTTATAATCGTGTAATAGGAACACAAGTCTCATCAAATTCAAACCTTTAATTTTTTCATAACACTTGAAAACTAAGCTTGCTTTATTTCTAACCACTTCAGCATGTTCATTCAATTTGTTCCTAAAGACCCACTTCGTGCCAATAACATTCTTATTTACTAGTCTTGGAACAAGCTCCCATGTCTTAATTTTCTCAATTTGATTATGCTCTTCATTCATGGCCTTTAACTTATTGTCATATTTGCTAGCCTAAAAAAATGCTTTGGTTACATCATCAATAAAAAAGCTACATGTGCTTGAGTAGGGGGGTTTAACAACTTTCTTCTTATCTAAACCCCTGAATTCAAGTTACTAACGATTTGGTCAACTAGGTGGTGTTTTTGCACATACCTTGCAAGGTATTTGGATTGTGGACTAAGGGGTTCTTCATTGTCTTCATTTGAAAATTTATCATCAACTTTCTCATCATACTTGACTAGATCATTGGAGTTGATATTTATTGGCTAATTGTCTTAAAAATCAATATGTTCGTTAACTGTAACATCATTGCAATCAATTGTTTTTCTTGTATTCTTATTATAACACCTATATCCCTTGATAGTCTGAGAGTATCTAGGAAAAATACCTTCATCTACTCTTGCATCAAACTTACCAAGATTTCTATCATT
The DNA here is from genome assembly GCA_031772625.1 of Pinus tabuliformis. NCBI lineage: Eukaryota > Viridiplantae > Streptophyta > Pinopsida > Pinales > Pinaceae > Pinus > Pinus tabuliformis. The sequence continues at coordinate 1,583,605,379 of CM062804.1, read as the reverse complement.
ATTCTTGATATTACACTTGCTTCCAAATACTTTGTTATGCTTAGTTGTAGTAGGTCTACCAGACTAGAGGTCATATGGAGTTTTATCATTGTTTGGTCTAAAGTGTGCCTTATTTGAAATCACCATTATTGTCTGAATGGATTCAACCCAAAATCTATATTATATATTTATTTCTCCCATCATGTCTCTAGCCAACTGCTGAAATGATCTACTGGCTCTCTCTGCTACACCATTCTATTGGGGAGTCTATATTATGGAAAATTTCCTTTTGATGCCATGTTGCTTGCAAAAATCATCAAACTCGTATGATGTAAACTCACTTCCTTTGTTAGACCTTATGCATTTTATTTTACAATTTGTCACATTTTCATCCATGGCCCTAAAGCTTTTAAACTTCTCAAAAGCCTCTATTTTTTCTCTCAAAAATGCTACCCACATCATTTTGTTGAAATCTTCAATGATAAGCATGAAATACAGTTTACTTGAAGGTGATTGAATTATTTAAGGAACACACAAGTTAGTATGAACCAATTTCAATCACCTAGTTAATGAGATATACTTGGACATGAATGGTACTCACACTTGTTTTCCAATGATCGAGGTGGCTTTAGAAAAGCTCAAAAATCAAAGTCCTTGGATTACAATGAAACTAGGGTTGGATGGAAGATCTCATCGCAAGCTTTCCAACAGCACAAATGATACCTCAATCCAATTTCATATGCAAATTTATGGCCAGTCAAAGTTTTGGTCAAACTAGACAAAAGTCAAAGTCAAAGTCAACATTATGCCACGTGGCAGGCCATACAGATGACACATGGTAGCAAAGTCAGTAGACCTAGTGGGACTCATAGAGCTAATGTGGCAGTCCAGACAGAAAACCAAGTGGACCCACAAGTAGGTGATGTAGAAGCACCACAAGTCGACATATGATAAGCAGGTGACATAACTGGCATATGATGTGGACCTGTTGTAGGGAAAACCCAACACCCCCCATTACTTTAAATAATGGGGACACTTTCCATTAATTTTTGGCCAAGCATCTTTTATGATTTTCATTTAAGTTAATGATCTTACAATTTTTTCATTTTTCATTTTTCATCGGATTTCTATTTTGATTATTTCATTGAATCCTACTTTTCACAAGCTTTCCACTGATACTTGTTTCGCCTCATTTGGTTAACTGGTTTTTAAATAACACTACTTTGAAGTTTGATCATTTCTCGCCTTGACTAAAAAATGTTAATAAATGTATGATATTTTCAATTTTTGCAATTAAAATAGTCAGTCAATGTGAATATTAACTCTTAGTTAATTTTTAATAATTCTTTCATTTTTCACTACCAGTCTTGCAAAATGACTCAGCTAAATTGTACAATGGATGAAAACACATTTCGGGATCTTAGTAATTTACTCCAATCTGTTATTTTAAAATAAATTTCCAAACCCAAAACTGCAAAATTGCAAAGTGGTTAGAGTCCAAGTTGTAGGATTGTTAATTCACATGGGACCCACTTCTCATCAAATCCTCCCTTCCAAAAATCGTCGAAATAAAAAGTGCAATGTGATATCGCATATCGCAAAAAAACCTCAAGCACCTCAATTAAAAATTTGCGATTGTGATTTTAGAAAAAATGCGATGGGGTAAAAGATTTTATTTAAAAAAAAAAAAAAAAGAGAAAACCTTATACCTCCCGACTTCGCTTACCTCACCCTCATCCCTTCTCACTCCACCTTAACCCTTCGTTGACTCGCCACTTACCTCCATTAATCTCCCTCCTCCATAACTCCCTCACTCATATCGCATTCACGTGGTTTTGTTTTAACTATTTTGGTCTTGGTTGATTTCAATGGTTTGTATTTTAAAGTTTTAATAAAATATTATATTTATATTGTAATAATTATATTATAATTTTAATATAATTTGAATTATTATATTATTATATTTTAATTAATTTATATTAAATCATTTCTATATTAATTAATTTAATTTGTAATTAGAATTAATTAGGTATAAACATAATTTAATTTAGGATTAGAATTTAACTAAAAAAAATCTGATTTTTAGCCCACGCAACAGAATTTCCAGAATTCTAACAGTTTTAACTCATTAACTTTGAAAGCTCATAAATGGAGTTTTACTTCGCCAAATGAGGTCCAGGACAACTCACTGGAAAGATAAAATTATGGAGAATATTTCTAAATTAGTTTCATTTCCAGATTTGATCATTTAATGGATCTAAAATACAACAAAAGATCAAGCTTCAAATTTTTAAACAAAACTAATTTTCTGAGTTTAATTTTCTACATTCTCATTTTCTCACAGCTTCTTCTGAGTGCAGATCCATTCGTCTATGTTACCCTTGTCAAATTGAATCATCACAAACATCAATAGAAATCTCTCACTTATTTTTAAATTGTTTATTTAATCAAATTTGATTAGATATATTTTAATTCCACATTTGGTATTATGATTTGATTTTGCATTTTAAATTGGTTTTTGCAAGGAAACAGTTGAAAAGATGAGGAGAAGAAGACCTCAATCAATGAGAATGATCCAGCAATAAAAGAATGGAATTTTGGACCAATGAAAATTGATGGAGTATATTTATTCTTCAACAAACTTTCCTATTTTGAATTCCTTTGTAAATATTATAAATAATAGATTGTAGAATGTATTAGAGGCTTATCTCCTCTGTGATTATGGAATTATAAAAGCAATATTGTAATAGGGATTTAGAGTTGTAGGTTAGAGGAGAGAAAATCTCAGATCTTGGGATTACTTAGGATTTTTCTTTTGCTTTATGAATTATGTATGATGGGCAGAGCTTGCACTACTGCAACTCTTGTTGTAACAACAGAAGTTCAAAGATTGTAGAGCACTGTTGGAGACTAGAGCCAGAGAAATGGATTCAATAAATTGGTATTTCTAATACTATTGTTTTAAATACTAGTTTCATTTTATGATGGCATGAATGTGTCATTTTATTCATATTTGTTCACTATTGTCAGTATGAGTAATTTGTCTCAATCATATGTTATTATTTATCTCTGCTCTTGTGGGTTGAATTCTGATTTCTGAGTAAATATTTACTCAGAAATCTGTCTTTTAATATTGATTTAACAAATAATGATATGTTGTGAACTATTTCCTCATATTATTGTTTAATTATTCGAATTACTGATTTAACAATCAATATCATTTTGTGAACTACTTCCTAAATGTTATTGGTTGATTATTTCAGTTAAGAGGTATTTGAATAAAATGTGTTTTGGTATTCATAATGCCAATTAATTGAACTACTTCGTTAGCTTGATATTCATTATAAGCCAAACATATTTAAATCTCAATCACTTAAATATTTTTCTCTCGGTTGGGTTAGATCTATATCTGCCTAATTGAGATAGGATTAAGATTTAGTTATTTTTGCTTGCATTTTAGAATAATTTTGCATTCAGATTAATTCTACATTCCTAAAAGTCCTCTTCACAAAGAGGCAAACTTTAGTTGTGGCTTGGCTAAGCCCTAAATCAACTTAAGGAACATTTTTTTGCTTGATCAGCAAGAGGGTTGATCTGATGTCTCTTCTTCATTGGTGGATGAAAGTCATATTTTAAGCCATAAGATATTGAGAGAAGGTAATTGGACCTATTTAAACCAGTCATAACCACCATTCCAAACGAAAAATGAGCTTCTTTAAGATCCGGACTGGGTGGTCATCCCCAATGTTGTTGTAGCGAATTCCAATGCTTCAACATTTTGGCGCTAGAAAGAGGGCCTGAAACTTGGTGTCTATTGGATTCTTTGTATTTTAACATTTTATTTTTCACAATGGCTCCTCTTAAACTTCCAATTTGGAGTTGTATCCATGGACGTGCATCTTCCAATATTCCACCCGAAGTGGTAAGACTCTTGTCTCAAATAAATTTTAATGGTAAGAGGAATACTTCTGCATTTAATCATGAATTTCCAATTATTTTTTATCAAGATAGAGAATTAATTATTGATCATTCTTTTACCATTAATGAACATGTACTCAATATTCCTTCTTGTTTTGATACATTGGATGAGATCAAAGGGAATTCTAATGAATGTTGTGAGGTCATCTATGATAGTTACTTTGACATTGAGGATATTGATTTGATTTTTTCATAATTGAATCTTCATGATCAAAGTCGAATCACATGTGAAAATGAAGAACACTCTAATTCAGAAATTGTTTCAAATAGTTCTTATTTTCAAATAATCAATCATCCTCATGATTTTAGCATTCAAGAAACCACTTCAATTCATGATTTATATGACGATCAAACTCTCATTCCTATTCATAGTCATGATTCTCTTTCTAATTCATAAGTTGGTATTGTCAATCATTCTAATTCCATTATTATGACCAATTCTTGTGAAAACGAAATTGTTTTAAATCAATCCCAATTGTGGTGTAACAATCATTGTAACATTAATGTAAACTATGATTCGATTTTGTCATATGTCCTTCACTCATTTTGTTTAAATTCATATTTGTTTTTTGTTTTTATTTTTCGATTTTTAGATACTTTGTGCTGACATATCAAGCAGCTCAATATTAAACACTTAATTGATGTGTTGCCTGAATGGGAAAATGAAGTTTCACATCATAATCATGAACATAAAGAAGTATTAATATTCCAATTTCAATTAATGTTCATTTATTATCAATTACTTCTATCTTCTCAAAGGCAGTGTCAACAAGAGAGTGTATTTTCACAATATGACCAGCAATCCAATTCAATTAATAATCTTCCATTGTATCTAACATATTTTCATCCATTTTTCATTGACCCATTTGAAAAATGTTTGGAGAATTTTCCTACATGGAATATTGTTAATAATTTAACATATGCACATAACACTAACAAATTTATGTAGGCCATTATATCTAAAAGCTCATTTCCACAATCTACCTTGTTATCCCCTCTTTTGAACCTCTTCTAATCATCAATAAAAATTCATCTAGATTTCTATAATCCAATTGAAATTCAACTGGAAATGAAATTTCAAAAGAAGGTAATTGTAAATAATATACTAGCAATAATTGTACATTCTTTATTCAGATTTAGTTTTCTTTTAATTAAATTTGTATTTTTGTTATTAATGTTTGACATGTACATACATGCAAGAAACAAAATGCTTGCATGGTTACATTGGAAGTATGACTATACCTAGTCATGTTTCCTTCATTAAGTTAGAAATAGGAATAGATTAACTTAGATTATATTTCTTTTTGTCTGCATTTATTTCATTATTTCATATTTTCAATAAGCAAGTAATGAATCCAACTTTTTCTGAGCATCCCCTTTCATTTTTGGAAAGCAGCCTAGAACATTTTAGAAGTTCTTGAATAGCCAGATCATACATATTTGTGAACCCCTTAATTGTCTTGTTTTGCAAAACTTCATCACATTGATCATACATGAAGAAATTCCAAGAATTTGCTACAGCTTGACAATTTTTTATTCATAAGTATTTCTAAAAAAGAGTTTGTTTTCACCACTCGTCTTCTGATATAAATTCGAGGTGGATGCAATTTGAAAATTCATAATTTAGCATTTTTAGATTAAACATGTAGGCGATGTTGAAAATATCTGAATTTTGAGAATATTTGGGAGAACTTGAAGGTCCATGAGGTAAATTTACAATCAAAATTCCCCCAGATATGTGTTTATAGGTTCATTGTCATCTATTATTAGTTTTACTTTTTCAAAGGTTATTTCTCATTTTTGTTTTGTTGTTTTTGCAGATCTTCATCGACCTGATTATGGAGACCTGACATAAGCAAGCAGCCAGCCTTTTTTTAAAATATGAAACATATTCAAGGAAGTATTATTGGTTGTTCATCAAAGTTTGAGCATTTTTAATTTTGTTTTCATTTATTAAAACCCCAACAGGCCTTTAAAAACAGTATTGGAAGATTCATATCGGAGCACTCTAATAGCATAATTATCATCATTCGAAAAGCTCTGATAAACATATTCCTTATCCAATATTTTTGATATCTATTAAAAGGGATTTTGTTAAAAGGCAAAGTTAACTTGGTCGCTTTCTTTTGAATTGAATACCTAAAGAAGTTGTCAGACCCACAAAATGCCACATCTCATATCGCATTTCGCATATCAGAGGTTTTCAATTGATCATATCTCCAATAACTTGAATCGTCGATCTCTGATAGTTGACCTCACCAATATTGTGATGTCCATACAACCCTGAAGCCGATACAACATTTAATTTAAAATTTAAAAGATATCTCATTTGCTCATAAAATCACAATTTCGGTTGAGGCACATGTTTAAAAGTTCTGATGTCCCGAATTTGATATGAAATTAAATCTATATAATAAAAATATCGGGTTCATTCTTCATCGCATATCGGCGTACCAATGATGTGACATCCCATACTCAAAACTTTTGATCATCGATCTCTTATAAAATCCAAATTCGATCCCACCAATGAGCCACGTCATCTATCACATTCTCACATATTGCAAGAATAATATTGACATTTCCTTTTCCTAACTGCTCTCATCTTCGATATCGCAATCGATCCATCATAATTTCCCATTGCATATGCTCATATCACAACCTTTCCATCACAACACTTATATCACATCGCAAAATTCAAATGGGGCTTGGTCTTAAGATCCTCTGATGCGATAAACTTTGATTTATGCCTCTCTGCCATTGTCTTTTAACTATTGTATAACACCCAATCACATATCGGCAAAGGTGAATCTCGCAGTTTGAAGTTATGCATGACAAAGAAATTTGCGATGCGAAACATCCGATGAGGCGCTCTCATATATAAAAGAATTTAAGGCACTCTTAGGTAGCCATTGTGGTAATGGAGCAATAAATAAGAAGTTTGGAACGTTGTTAAATCATTTTCGATTTCTCTTATGTTTCAGTTTTAATATATCACTCTATATTTAATATATGAAATATAAGACCTCCCCATCTACACATTTGTATTTCATTATCTTGGATTTGGTTTTAATTATGAAAAATCATGGAGTTGATATGAAACATGTAATATTAAGAGAACATTCATGGTTGTGATTCATTAAGAAGCATATCTTCATTCTTATTTCTGATGGATTTGTTTTTATTTTCAAATTCCTTAGACATAAAGCATTGCATGATTCTAGGTTACTACTCGCTTTAGATTAAATTTAATAAATGATGATTTTGGGTCAATAAAATTTCTTCATGCTTTTAATTTTAATTAAAGGAATAAATTATCTTTTGTTGGAAAAAATGATACCTCTCAGGTAAGATTAAATGCAATTCTCCAATGGTAAGTTTCATGTACCCACTTTCATTTATTTTCATTACTTTACTTTTGTTTTTAGTTTTGTTCTTAGTTTTTGTTAACCATGAACTATGTTTTACAGGTCTTCATGAACCTTTCACACCTCTACCAGATAAGTGTTGAAGTTCATTCTCTTTTATTTAATTTGCTTTGATATTCTTTAAAGAAGCAATAATGATCATCATCAAATCAGTTAAACTAGGGAGTTTCTAAACCTTTAGTCTATTTTCTGAGCTATTTTCTGAGCATTAATTTATTATAAAATGGTTAAGATGCTTTTTGTAGGTTTTTACTTCGAAACAAGAAAGTTTGCAGCAGGTAGAGAATTCTCATTTAGCATATTATCTATCATCACTGCTATTCACCCTCTCCATTTTGAGAGCCTCATTTCCTGTAACTCTGCATATATATATATATATATATATATATATATATATATATATATATATATATATATATATATCAACATAAGAAGGAACGCACATATGCTAATTTTATTTTATCTCTTTTGTTGAAACAATTGTATAAGTAGTCTTGTTGGAGTTTACCTTTTAAAACTCATTTTTCTTTTACCTTTTGCCTTATTCATTTTATTTTTGTTTGCTGATTTCTTTTCTTACTTTAGTTTAGGAATTCTTTTCCTTTTGATTTCGATTTTGTTTTGATTTTGCTGACTCTGCCATGATTTATGTGAAAGGCCTTTTTCCTCGCCCAACAGCGATTAGCATACATGAGAAATCTCTTAACTCTATCTATTTCAGTGACTTTCATTTATCATTAAAGACATATCTTTATGGAACCATAAAGCCCTCTTGCTTTAAATCTTTTTCATGGATGAGCACACATCCTTTCTAAGTGATTGAGTTTACTCTTTCAAGGAAAGAACTAATTTGAGTTTAACACATGAATCCCTCCCATCCCTCCACATAAAAGTCTATGATTGATAGTTCTAGGGAAATAATTGGGAGTAAACATTATGAAAGTATTATGTCCATCAAACATAAATCTCTACTACCATCCCACCTCTTTCACTCAAATGCATCATAAACTAAAAGCTTACAAAATGGTTTTATCAAAAGGGTGATTAAAGAGGAAGCATGGAAAATACACATAAACTTGTCAGGTGATCCGAATTTAAATAGGAACACAACAAAGTATAGATATAACCATAAATACAGAGATGCAGCAGAAATAACATTTCCTTTGATTAATATCAAATAATGAAATATGCTTACAAACAGTGTTGAAATGAGACTAGCTCAGCAATGGTAGCTTATCTCCGAGAAGATATGTGGTGGCTACATGCCTCTGAACTACGTTACAATGAGGCTCAAGGGACTTTTTATTATTGAACAATAAGAGAAAACCCTAAACAACGAAAACCCTAACCCGAGGAGATGTAACACCAAGAATTTATGGGCCCTGTTGGGGTTAGTTGGGTAACCAACTTCATGGGGTCGTGACATGGTCATATTATCTTCGTTTGATGCGCATGATACCCTATTGGAAAGATATCTCTGAGGACCACGAAAAAAATGACTTATCCCCAGTTGTTGGCAATAGATTTACAAAAAAACATTGTTTGGGGCCTCAAAACGGCTCAGGAAGTTTAGGACCCAAAAAACTACTAAAAATAGTAAATTGTGCTACAATTAAGGAAACTGAAAAACTGAAAGAAACAATGGTGGTGGTCCAAGTGGAATTGGTGGATGGCCACCAATATCCACCTGGAGCATTCCTCTCCCCTTAGGAAGCACTGATCCCCATTGCGTTGAGTTCCTCCATGAGATGAGGAAACTTCTGTTGAACTTGGTCCCTGGCGAGCCACTTGCCTTGGTGAAGGAGTTGGCTTGCTTTGACAACTTGATACAGTTGGATCTTCTGCTAGCGAGTGTTCTTGATCTGCGTGTCCATGATCTGATCAGTTACATCTTGTTCCATGAATTCTAGATTTAACTATGTTGGTGTGAGTTGTTCTACAATGTCGGATGTGTCAAGTAATGGTGGAAAGTATGGTCGAAGGCGATCCACATTAAACACTGGGTGCAGTTCAAGGAATGGGGGAATGTTGAGCTCAAAAGTATTATCTCCCACAGCCTTGGTGATGGTGTATGGCCCATATTGAAGTGGGTGAATCTTGTGGTGGGGCCTAGCGAGGTGCTCCTTCTGCACATGTAGCCAAACTTTGTCGCCGACCTGGAACTTGTATGGGATCCGATGCTAATCATGCCGCTACTTGTACTTGGAATTGGCTTTGTCCAATATGTCATGGACCTATTAGAGGATGTGTTGAATATGCTCAACGAAGCTATTTGTCTTGTCATCTTCGGACTGGACATGAGTCGAATCTCCCTAAGTCACTGCAACTGGTATGGCCACATCAATGGGACATAGTGGTTGGAATCCCAAGCCCACCTGAAAAGAGTTGTGTCCACTCGAGATGTGGAGGGCCTGTTTGTAGCTATGCTGGACATAGGGGAGGCTCTCATCCCATGTGCGTGGATGCTTTGAGTTGTACATGTGCAGAATGTGTACGATCATCCTATTGATGACCTCTATCTGGACATGAGTTTAGGGATGGAAAGTTGTGGACTTAGTGAGCTTGGTGTCCAGCATCGACCAGATACTGGACCAAAATGTACTGAGGAACCTGCTATCCCGATCTGAGATGATAGACTGTGGGATCCCGAAGTGTACCCACACTCGTTCAAAGAAGAATTTAACAGTGGCTTTTGTTGTGATACTCTTCTTGCAAGCCGCCATAATGGCCATCTTCGAGAATCTGTCAACGACCACAAAAATGCAGTCGTTTCCATGCTTAGTAGAAGGAAGGTCTGACATGTAATCCATGGATATGGATTCCCAAGGTCGGCCAGGGGTAGGCAACAGAGTATAGAGACCTTGCTTCTTGATGGTCGGTTTGGCAATGGCGCAGGCAGTACAGGACCTTATGTACTTCCTGACATCTTGTCGAAGATTCATCCAATAGAAATCCTTCTATAGTGCTGCCATTATTTTCTCGACCCCGAACTGCCCAACAGCCTGACTATAGTGCGCCTCCCAAATCATCTTCGCACACTCACTTGAAGGAACACAAAGGTGTCCCATATGGCATAACAAAGCATCCTGGAGGTAAAAACCTGCAACTTGATGACCCTCCAAGAGTGTATGGTATGTGTGGTCGAATTCTTGGTCACTTTTGTAGAGAAGTGGCCAATCAAAAGTCTCGTGCCCACAAGAGTTCAGCACGGTAGTTAATGCCATGATCAGTGGTCGGTTGAGGCAGTTTGCAACATTAATTGGGTTTTCCTTCTTGTACTTGATATTCAAATGGAACTGTTGCAGGTATCTGGACCACTTCTGATGGCAATCATTCTGCAGATCCCCTTGCGTTTGTATGAACTGCAGAAGTTAGTGGTCTGTGTGGATGACCGTTTCCTTCCCCAAAATGTAATGCTTCCATTGTCGGCAGGCCTGCACAATGGAATACATCTCTTTATCATAAGTGGGATACTTTTGGACTGTGTCTGAAAGTGTCTCACTGTGATATGCCACTGGATGCCCCTGTTGAGTAAGGACTGCCCCAATAGCATAGTCAGAGGCATCTATCTCAATCTCAAATGGTTGTTGCAAGTCTGGTAATGTGAGCACTGGTGCAGAGCAGAGGCGATGTTTCAACTCTGCGAATGCCTTCTATTGAGATTCAGACCAAAAGAATTTTTCTTTTACTCCTCCTTTGGTGACTTGACTCAAGGGCCAAGTGATATGATAGAACCCCAACACGAACCTGTGGTAGAAATTGGCAAGACCCAAAACGTTGCGGAGCTCTGTTAGAGTGGTTGCGGCTGGATAATCCCGAATGACTTAGATCTTGGCTGGATCCACTTGCACCCCCCGTTCATCAATAATGTATCCTAGATACTAAACCTGGGTCATGCCAAAAGTTCATTTCTCCAAATTACCACATAGCTTGTGTTTCCGCAGTGTTTGTAGAACTTGTCAAATGTGGTGGAGGTGCTCTTCCCAACCCTGGCTGAAGATTAGGATGTCATCCAAGTATACCACTACAAATGAGTTGGTGAATGGCCATAAGATGTCATCCATGAGCCTCATGAAGGCTGTAGGAGCATTCATCAACTCAAAAGGCATAACCAACCATTTGAAAAGGCCCTCCTTGGCTTTGAAGTCAGTCTTCCACACATCGGAGGGTTCGATTGGTACCTGGTGATATCCGGACTTCAAATCGATCTTGCTGAAATATTTTTCTCCCTTGAGTTGGCCCAGAAGGTCATCAATCCATGGGATCGGGTACCTATTCCAGACAATGATATTATTCAGTGCCCGATAGTCAATATAGAGTCTCCAAGTCCCATCCTTCTTATGTACCAACATGATCGGGATCTCATGGGGCGATGAACTCGGTCGAATGTGACCTTTCTACATCAGCTCTTGAATTTGCCTCTTGATTTCATCGTTCTCTAGGACAGAGCATTGCTAGATTGGTCCATTGGGTAATGGCGAACCTGGGTTCAGATCGACGGAGTGCTTGACTTGACAGTGTAGAGGCACCCCTACAGGGGAGGTGAAGATGTCCTCATACTCCTCCACGACCTTGTCCATTTGTTTTTGTCATGTGGAGGGGCCTTGTCTATAGGTCGTGGCCACTGTCTTCTTCTTTCCTTAAGGGCATATCATCAGGAAACCAAATTTCTTGGTTTTTGAAATTAGCTTACTACATTGTTTTGCAGTAACCAGAGAGATGGCGGTAAGCGGGGCAACCTCCGGTATCTTGTACAACTTATTTCCTATTGTAACAATAACATCGTGAGGCCTTGACTCATACACAACATGTCGCTTCCATAAGTATGGTTGGCCTAATAATACATCACAAACATCAGGGGGAGCAACATCACATAATCCCTCATCCATGAAGGGCTTGACGTTGTATGGAAGGCATCATTGTTGGCTCACGCATACATCCTGTCCTTGGTGAAGCCACCCAATGGTGTACGGTTGTGGGTGTGTTGTGGTCGATAAGCCTAGCCACTTCACGACCTTTGCTGCAATGACGTTCTTTTTGCTTCCGCTATCGATAATGAACTATAGCGGGGAACCCTTCATGCACATCTAGGAGTGGAAGAGACGCTCCTCCTCCTCTGGATCTTCGGGTTCCTCCTTCTAGATATTTGTGGTGGCAATGGTGGCGTTAGGCTTCACTTCAATAATCTGCTTCCCTTTTTTCATTCCCCTTGTCGAGTTCTGACTCAGAGTCAGAACATGCATCTGATTTGAAGCCTTCAGCTCGGCCACCAATGATTTCTTGGCCTGACACTCGCTTGTGTTGTGGGTGGAGCTCTTATGGAACTCACACCACTTTCCTGTGTCCTTCTTCGAATTTGCAGTGTTGTCCTTTACTTGTGGCCTTGGCGAGTTGTCCTAGGTCATCCGGCCTTGGCTTTGTTCTTTGTTCTGTGGTTTGGGGGCACCTTTCCCTTGCCTCAGATTCACAGATCCAAAGTCTCACTTCTTTGTTTAAAATTCTGCTCAATCTTGACAGCGTATCGATACACCATGCCGAGTGAGGAGATGTCCACAAACTCCATCTCATCCTGGATGTATCTATGTAGGCAGTCACGGTACTTGAGTACCAAATGTTTCTCAAAATCCTTGATGCCCAACTTCGTGCGCAAGGTATGAAAAACATTGGTAAACTCTAGTACATCTTAGTTCCTTCCCTACCGTAGCGTGGTCCACTTTATGTATTTGTCCTCATAGCTCCCGATAGGGTAGTACTGCTCCTTGATGGAATCCTGGAATGAATTCCAAGTGGGAGCGGCTGAAAACAGTGAGTTCTTACTTGCATCCTTCTGCTCACAATAGGTTTCCCACCAGTCCTTGACGTGGGGGTAGCTTTAAGAAGAGAAAAAGTAATATTTTCTCGGCTAGAAAAATCATGAACAAAAAAAATATCCTTCTAACAGATTCAACCATTTATCTATGGCGTTTGCATCTATTTGGACCTCAAATATGGGAATGTCAAAGTTTACTTGTACCTTAAAAGGTGTGGAGCCTCCAGAGTGACTGTTGGATGTGGATGCGATACCGATGGGAAACATTGAAGGATTTGGGCAAAGTTATCCATCATCGCGTTGCTTTGTTTCTCAAGGGCCTCCTCGAGAAATATTTTGATAGGATCTCCTGCTCCCTCGTCTTTCTTTTCTTCCTCCATGGGAGGCTGTCGGGATTTACAAGGCTGGTCTTGCAAAGGTTCGACCAGTTCGAGCCCTAACTCCTTATATCTCGACCTCGTTGGGGACATGCAAAGAAAAACAGAGAAAGAGTAGACCACTATGATACCACTGATATGAATTTAAACAGGAATGCAACAAATTACAGATATAACCATAAATACAAAGATGTAGCAGAAATAACACTTCCTTTGATTAATATCAAATAATGAAATATGCTTAAAAACAGTATGGAAACAAGACTAGCTTGGCGATGGTAGCTTAAATCTGAGAAGAGATGTGGTGGCTACATGCCTTTGAACTACGTTACAATGAGGCTCAAGGGCCTTTTCATTATTGAACAATAAGATCAAACCCTAAACAATGAAAACCCTAACTCGAGGAGATGTAACACCAAGACTTTATGGGCCCCATTGGGGTTAGTTGGGCAGCCAACTTCGCGAGGTCATGACTTGGTCATATTATCTCTGTTTGACACGCATGACACCCCATTGGAAATATCTCTCCAAGGACTACGACAAAAAAATAACCTATATAAAGTCATCAGTGGTAAATTGCCAAAAAATGTCGTTTAGGGCCTCAAAACGACTTTAGAAGTTTAGGACCCGAAAAAAAAAACTGCTAAAAATAGTAAATTGTGCTACAATTAAGGAAACTGAAAAACTGAAAGAAACAATTGTGGTGGTCCAAGTGGAATTGGCGGGTGGCCACCAATATCCATGTAGACTCCAAGGACTGTCTTACCTTGACACCCGTTTTTCCTATACTTCTTCCTTTTTCCCTATACCTATCACCTAAATAATGCAACAACATAAGGTTTTGTTAAAAGGTAAGCATTTAAATGTGTTCTTCTTCATATTTGTCTATATACCTTATTGTTTTGTTAAAATATGCATTTGGCTATGGAATTGGCCTATTTCTGCAGCTAATCCCAATTTCCATGATTATCTCCTTTGTTAACAGGGTTCAGGTGCTCCAGCTCGGCCAAGGAAGATATGGATGGATGAGAAATTATTCCCTCATGGATTTTGTCCTATTCTCTCGAGCCAATCCTTCGAGAAGAGCACATGACAACATGGTCAACCTCAACGTCAACTACAACATTATCGTTGGGACAGAGACTGAGTTTTCTCGAAATCTTATCGATTTTCTTTTCCAAATATCAAATCGATTATTTAGCGATATAGTTTGATTTAGTAGGATCAGAATAAAGATATATAGGCTTGAAACTCTCTTACTGTTATATAGAGAAGTATTATAAAGGCAATGGTCGCTCTGTGTTTTGGGTGCACGCCGATACATGTAAACTTTAAGAACATCTTGTTACGCTTGTTTGCGAGTAATAGACTTGGTTTATGTTTCCATACTATGTTGATTGGAGATTGTTGACTGCTTCGTGGAGGGCCCCTATGACCAGTACAGGTCTTTAACCAATTGCACATAGATTTCCTTAATTACTTTATCGTAGATGCTATGTTCTGTGTTTGAAATGCAGTATAATGGAATTCATCATTGTCTGCATAAGCAATTCCCTTTGCTTTATACCTAGCTTAATTCTTCTATTTCATTTGCAATTTATCTCGTACAATTTAATCATTTTCCTTGCTTTCTACCTAGTGTAGTCAATTGTTTCATTTTCATAGCATAGTTGTTTTTCAGTTTATTAGACTTATGACTTGTTTGGATGAAGTTGAATAAGTAAAAGAGTCACAATCATTTTCTTGAAAATTAAATCTAGACACCATTCATTTACAATCTGTCAAAATAGGTCTCTTTAACAGATAGTAATTTAGGCTTGCCTACAGCATAAAATTCAGAGATAAAATCCAAAACAATCTAGCATGGCTACAACATAAAATTCAGAGATAAAATCCAAAACAATCTAACAAGAGTAAAAGCTTAGGATCATATTTAAACCATCCATAAATTGATTCAATAGAAACTAATTTCTAAGATAAGTAGCTAACAACTTTAAGGCACAACTCTTTAATACCATCTTCATATTAACTCTAAATTTAGACTTTAACAAGAACATAGATATCTTAACAACATCAATTAACTTCTAGCACATATAGTGCACTTGTGCTTCATCAGTATAACTGCCCTAGTCGATAATCTATGTTGACAATTTAAGGACAATAAATTGGCTAAACATTTTGGCGTCGTTGTCGGGGAAGTATAAATAGAAGTTTAAAAAAAAATCATTAACATGATATGCGTAGGGATAGAGACTCTAAAGGTAGATTTGTAGAAGAGGAAGAAGTTCAATTCCCACAAATCCACTTACTTCACCTTGATTTCGAAATTCCATACCACCTACTTGGATTTTCGACAAAGACTTTGAAGTCCAGAAAACTTTCCACTGAAGCTATCCCCAACTACAGAAGTAGTTTTTCTATCCTACACTAGTGAACAAATTTTGGGAGAAGAATTAGAAATTCCTAGTGAAGGAGAGGAACAGGAAACTTATTTTAAACAACCATTGATAGAAGAACCAGAAGAATTAGAAGAACCCTATATTGATTCTGAAGAATTTGTCATTGTTGAGGAAGGGAAAGGAGAGGTACATAATGTCAATGGTGAGGAAAATAGGATTGGAGAGGGTAGAGGTAGAGGTAGAGGAGGAGGTGGACATAGGAATATAGGAGGGGGCAGAGGTAGAGGAAACCAAGATCTTTTTGGATTTCCCATTCTCGATGAAGATACAACTCTCACAATGAAGAATATATCACCCTCAATTCTTCCTAATTTTCACGGAAAAATAAATGAATACCCCAAAGACATTTCTCTTCGAATTTGAAATATTATGCATATCATATGACCATTTGCATGTTGCTCAAAAACTAAAATTGTTCCCTGCTACCTTAAAGGATTCCGAATTAAAATGGTTCATGATTCTATGGACACATTCTATAAGAACATGGGAGCAAATGAAAGAGGCTTTCCTAGGCAAATATAGAGATTATTGTATGCCTAGTAACCTTAAAGATGAAGTCTTCATAATGACACAAAAGGAAGACGAAAATCTTGAAGACTTAGTAGAGAGATTTGTCTACAATATTAAAAGAGAAAAAATGGACAATTTGGATGAGGAAACTCTAAAAGCCCTCCTGCTTAAAGCTATTAAATATGAATGCATCAATCTCCTTAACTTAACTAGGAAAGGAGACATTTCTCAATTACCATTTGCAGATATTTGCAATCTCTTTGTACATATATCAAGGGGTAAAGCACAAGTTGGAAAGAGTCTTAGAGACCCTCTCTTATCAAGAATTAATAAATCTCTAGCAGGGATAGTCAGCCGGGCAGAATTAGGAAGTTTGCCTGATACCTTTAAGACAAATATTTTAGGGAGTCTGAGTGAACAATAGATGCCCTTAAAATACAGAACAAGCAAAAATCTGAAAATGATGCATTATCTATCTTTTTTCCTAGATGTCGACAGAAACATGCATTAAGAGAGTGTCCCTTAGACTCAAAGGCTATAGAAACTTGTGTCATATGTGCAAATAATCATGATACTAAGGAATTTCCTTTACCAGGTCTCAAGGCCGTATTTAATGAGGAAGGAATATCAGAACAAGTAGACCCTCTTTACTTTATAGCCAAGAGACCATGGCAAAACTCTCAACCAAATCAACCACAAGGCTTCAGACCACAACAATTTGCTTAGTCTTCACAAAACAATTTGAATCCATCTTGGCAACCTTGGGCTCAACCACAATCAAAATCTTGGAATCAAGGATGGAAAAGTCCTTATGGGGCTTATGCTCAATATCAACAATATTCACCATCCTATCTTCCACCACAATTTATACCCCAATCTAATCAAATTCCCCAAGCTAATCAATTACCTCAAATCCAAGTTCAAAATCAAAACACATAGCTCTCCCTACCATTTCCACAAAAACCAAATCAACTACCCACTCAACCACTTTCGAACCCTAATAATAAAATACCACAACAACTTGTGTACAACATGGAAGGGCAAAATCCTCAAACTTATGTAATAACTCCGCTAGATCTAAATAATGTCCAATTAAAGTCTGGGAGAGTGTTACAAAGAAAACCCCATGTTGTTATTCAGGAAACGAGACCAAATTTTCAAAAAAATAAAAATCAATCTGAAGAAGGAGAGACCTCTCTCCCTCAAAAAGAAAATAATCAAACAAAAAATGTTCCAATACATACTCCTATCATAGAACAACCCTCGATATCAATTAGGCCACCTTTCCCTAAATGGTTGAAAATTGATGAAGGAGTAGAAAAACAAATTACATTGCCTGATTATGATATGTTGGATGAATTAAGAAATGTTTGTATGAAAATTCCTTTGTTACATGCCATAAAAGAAATACCAATTTTTGTGAAAACAATTAAGTAATTAAGTACTCAAATATCAGGAAGAAAAAGAAAGGACATAAAAAGAATTCAATTAGTCGGAAAAATTGCAGACATCATGATGGGGAAAACGACAATTCAAAAATATTTAGATCCAGGAAGCCCCATTGTAAAAATTCACATCAATGGAACTGAAATCCCAAACACACTTATTGATCAAGGAGCAACCATAAACATAATGAGTAAACAAGTTATGGACTCACTTAATGTTCCTAACCTGCAATACACGCCAACGCTATTACAATTAGTAGACAGGTCTATGATCAAACCTGATGGTGTATTGGAGGATGTTTGTGTATCCTTATATTATTGGGAATATCCCATTGATTTCATGGTTTTAACACCCAAGGACAATCTAGGAGGACATCCATTAATCCTAGGAAGACCTTGGCTAGCTATAGCTGATGCTTTCATCGGTTGTCGATCAGGTGACATGTTTATTTCAGATGGAAATTCTACAAAGAAATTTACATTATACCCTCCTGCAAGAACAATAATAGAAACAGGAAATGAAGAATGGATAGACGATGAAGATGATATACAACATGTTTTTACTACTGAACAAGTAAGAGGAGATGACCAAATTTTAAATCTATTGGAAAACAATGAATCTTCCTCACATTATGACCGTAGTTGAAATGAATATCTCTCATCTAGACAAGTATCATTGCTTTCTATGGAAAAATTTGGGAATTCTTTAATAGAAATATTTCCAGGTAAAACTTTGAATGTTAATGAAAACTTGGAAGAACTACAAAAGAATCAATTGGTGGAAATCTTACAGAAACATTCTTCTGCTTTTGCATGGGAATACACTGATATGAGAGGAATTGATCCTAAAACTTGCATACATCATATTTACATTGAACAAAGTACAAGACCAGCTAGACATCCGCAACAAAGAATGATCCCAAATCTAAAAGAAATTGTTAAGGAGGAATTGCAAAAGCTATTGCAAATTTCATTTATCCGATATCAAAGAGTCAGTGGGTTTCACCCTTAGTAATCGTTCTGAAGAAAAATGGAAAATGGAGAGTATGCATTGATTACAGGGAATTAAATAAAGCAACATTAAAAGACCACTTTCCACTACCTTTCATAGATCAAGTCTTAGACACATTAGTAGGGAAAAAGTATTTTTCATTTTTGGATGGTTTTAGTGGATATAGCCAGATTTAGGTAGCACATGAAGATCTGTCATACATCAGGACTAAATCGCCATTTTTGAAAGTGTGTTGCTTACTGTGACGATCGTACCATGCCTTTTCTCTACATTTTTATACCTGCTGCTGAAAGTCAGCCAAAAAGCGGTCTTCCTCTAGTGCAAGCAATGATGCTAGGCGTTCCTCCATTACATCGCAATTTTTCATCTCGGTTACTGCTACGATCCTTAGGCTGGGCACTACGTGTTTCATCGACATTACTACTTCTTGTCCATAAACTAGTCAAAAGGGTGTTTGCCCCCTCAATTTCTTATAGGTAGTCCTATATGCCCATAGAATCGCTAGTATGTGTACATCCCCATCATTCCTATGACCATTGCAGACCTATGTGAGGGCTTCGGTAGTTCCATTCACTTGGGGGTGATATGGCGTACTCTTCTGATGGTACATCTGAAATTCCTCAGTTAAAGCTGCAATTGTCTTGTTCAAAAAGTGGTAACCTCGGTTACTCATCAAAATCTTCGGGCATCCAAACCTTGATAGAATAAAATCAAATATGAACTTCACAGCAGTGTCTATGCTGCGTTCCTTCATAGATTGTGCCTCTGCCCACCTAGTTAAGTACTTCGTCACAGTGATATTATAACATGCTCACGTCTTCTTTGCTGGTGGTTGAATAGGTCCAATGAATTCCATTTCCCATTTATCAAATGCTTGTAACATTACCTGTGGATTTAAAGGAAGTTCATCCCTTCGTGATGGTCTCTCAGTCCTTTGACACACATCACACGGACTATGGTATTCCTTGGAATCTTTATGTACCGTCAGCCACCATAATCCTGCTCGTAGAATATTCTGCGCATTAGCCTTGCTTGCATAGTGTCCTCTAGCAACACCACCATGTGTTTCAGCTAGAATATCGTGTCTTTCATATTTAGGCACATATTGACGTGGAACTTCATCTGACCCCATCTTATATAGTTGCCTTGCAATCACAAAAAAATCGGCAGCCTTGACAACTAATTTGTTTTTCTATTGCATCGTATAACTGTCAGGGGCTATGCCAGTAGATAAAGACAGAATAATGTCTGCAAAATGCTCATCCGCAACCCTGACAGTAAAGAGTTGCGCGTCATGTAACCCTTCATCAATATTTGTCGGCTCTTCGCCATTATCGATCGTAGAAAGGTGTTATGGTCCAACATTCAATATCTCGGGCTTCACTATCACTTCAAAATCATATTCTTGGAAAATGAGAAACCATCTACACATTCCCTGCCCCTCCCCCCCAATACACTTATTGACCAGGTACCTCAAAGCAGAATGGTCTGTGCATATCTTAAAGTGCGCACCTAGCAGATAATGCCTGAACTTCTGTAGTGCATAAACCATGGCCAATCCTTCACAGTCTGTGGTTGAGTAGTTCTTCTCGGCCTTAAATAGTTTTTGATTGGTGAAAGCAATCAGGTGATCGATATCTCCTACTCCTGGTTGAGTTAAGACGACTCCCAATATTATACACGATGCATCCACATGCACTTGAAATTCCTTGTTCCAATCTGGGAATACTAGGATTGGCGTCGTAACCATCTTCTCCTTCAAAGTATCCAAGCTCTTTTGAAAATCATCGTCCCAGCCAAATATAACATCCTTCTTTAACAACTTCTCCATGGGCGCAATGATCTACGTGTATGCCTTAATAAACTTCCTATAATAACTGGTATGACCCAATGTTGCGCATAGTTTCTTTACGTTCCTAAGGGGCTCCAGATTGATAATTATGACGATCTTAGCAGGGTCTACCATCAATCTATGTTTACATACAACATGACTTAACAATATTCCATAAGGTACACAAAAAATGCATTTATTTAAGTTCAAGGAGATTTGATACTTCCTACATGTATCCAACATCAGGCATAGACTAGAGACATGTTTTTTTACTAGCCCAAACACTGTCCAATCATTGAAGCAGACTTCCAAAAACTTATAAATGAATTCCTTGAATGCTATGACAACCACCCTTGAGAAAATCGCAGGAACATTTTTTAGTCTGAAAGGCATGATTGTATATTGGGACGACGCCCATTCTGTAGCGAAGGTAGTCTTACTTCTATCCTCTGACGTAATCTTAATTTGGTGGTATCCCGAGAATCCATCTGTAAATGAATAAGCTTCCTGTTCGCTAACATTTTTGAGAACTTCATTTGCAAATGGCGTAGGGAATGCATCATGTACACGTGCATCATTTAATTTCCGCAAATTTACGCAGATCCTGATATCACCCTTCGTTTTCTTCTCTTGGACCACCATAGGACTGACCCATTCGAATTCTTCTATAGGCTCAATTATTCCAGTCCCGACCATCTTATCGAGTTACTCTCATACCTTTTCCTTATATTTGGGATTCAACTGATATGGGCGCTGCTTAACTAGCTCCGCATCAGGTTTTAAATTGATCTTCATCATCCACAAATCTCCTACTATCCCTTTCAAGTTAGAGAAATTAGTTGGAAATAAATCCTTATATTCATGTAATAATTCAGCTACCTTATCCATTGTATCTTCATCCCAATAGTCACCAATGTTCGGATTTTAAGGAATAGAAATATGGAAGTGAAGGGTGTGAGCTTGTGGGTAGCTCGCTTGAGGGTAGCTCTCATGCTTCTAAACCAATGTTTACTTGTTTTGTGCGCACCAGTTGCGAAATATCAAGGATCTCCACATTAGGTCCACCAACTTCATGTTGTCCCTCTGATTCAAGGATATTAACATTTCATGGATCCTCATCAGCTTCTTCCATCATAACATTGTAACATTCTAAAGCATGTTGTAGTTGTGTACTCTAGTCAAGTTGTACCCATGTGATAGGTTCGATGAGTGTTCAAAAGATTTCTGCTTTAATTTCCTGAAGCGCTTCATCAATGCATTCGAACCCATCTTCAAAACTGAACGTTAACAAGAAACTTTCTTTCATCTCATCCCAATCAGCGGTCCTGTGTCGCAGCTCCATCTCTAAATACTAGTTCTTTGGGATAACATCCAGGGTATGAATAAAGATATGCACCCACTCAGGTTGAGGTATCTCACCCCACGCCTTAGTCCATCGCACCAGATGTTCATGTGGATCATCCTTCCTGGTGTATTTTTCAGTGAGTCAGGTGTTCGCATAGCCAAATCTTAATCACATCATTCTACAATATTCCTTCCAATCAACAAAATTATCCCTGTGCGTACCCCACCATCTTGTAGGCGTAGCTCTTAATGCTAGATCTAAGCCCTAGAACTGATGTTCCTCTGGGACATCCCTTTCAAATTGGTTAAGAAATATATTGACATCACCCAAACCATCATAATAGGCTAACTAATGTACCTCAGTAGATACACAACGTAGCAAATTTGTAAGTCGATTACATCGCAGCGTAGAGACCTCGTGCAACCGATTCTTCCAGTTTTCTAACTCTTCGATTGAATCTGATTGGCAGGAGTTGTCCTTCTCCCAACTTATCCTTCCATCCATAGTGGGATTGATCCAATATTCATTTCGCGCAATTAACTTATAGATGTGCTCAACGTCGTCATCTTCATAACAGTCATGATTTAGTTTTGTGTATCACGCACCTTTAGTTGGATCTAACGGGACAATTACTCGAAGTTCATTCTTTTCAAATACCATGCTCCACTTCTTTTAAGTTAATGATTGCGTTCATTTCAAAAGCCCAATCAATCCCGAGTAATGTTGGGTATGGATTACAATCATCGACGATCTTAATAACTTCGAAATCAGTCGCTACCCTCCCACTTTCAATATCTATAGTTACTCCATGCAGGGGACCCATTGGAATTATTTTTGGTTGGTTCACCATGCGCGGTTGAGTTGGAAACCACTTACATAACTTAGGCTTTCCCATACAGTCCCAAGTTTGCTTCAGTAGTACATTAGAATCGGATCCCAAGTATGGGATTACCTGATCCATTTCGAAATCACCAATCTGTGTAGTCAACCACATCTCCCTACCAGTTCTCTTCTTACTTTGGTTCACCTTATTGTCTGCGCGTTGTTTTGATAATGACTTATCCTTGCCGGTGCAGTTATGTATCAGCTCTTGCAGTTCTTCTACTGCTTTCTGATTATGTAATAACTTCATGCAGGTTTGTAGAAACAATTTTAACACTGTGGGATTTGAATCTTGTGTTGCAGTAGTATCTTTAGGTTTCTCCTTTCGTGAGACTATCGACATCTGGTTCTGAGACATAGAAGCACCTAGACCCATAAAACTCTTTCTTGCCTCCATGAACATCTCTTTTTTTTCTATGTAAATCAAACCTAACATTCCTCTCATTGACTTTTCATAACCATGAATTTGAGTCTAGCTGTTTGCCTTCGACCTTGTCTTCACCAGTGGCTACACCGCTTCACGTGACTATGTTGATACTGGGATCGTCTTCACACGGCTTGGATCTCATCATCTGAATATTCTATGTCGACTGTTGGTTCTTCTTCTCCTACATCTTCGCTATTAATATCGGGCAATCTTCTATAACATGATCAAATTGACGACAATATTGACAAGAAGGGTGTGTTGGATTCTGACAGTCACGCACAAAGTGTCCTAGTTCTCTGTAGTTGTAACAAATAATCTGGCCTCGACCTCTTCCAACTCCTCCTCCTCATCCTCTTCCCCGTCCTTGGAATCCTCCGTGAGCTGTAGGTGAGCCTTGGTCATTCTACGCGCGATTTTCAACCTGCATTCTATACAACAGAGTTCTGTCCATCATTAGTTCATAGCTTCGACAATTCCTCTCATCATGACCAACCGATTTATAAAAGTTACAAAAGAGTTGCTTTGGAGACTGTATAAACTTCTGTAATAGGGAACAATTATTTGTCAAATGTTGTCCTGATACTTGGCAGATGTTACACTAGGTACTTGCATCGGTGCTTGATCCCGAAAAAGATTCTAGCTTTAGCGGTTTAAGGCCTCCCACAGTTATATAATCTTGAAATATAGGACACTGATCCTTATGATGGCCTTCAGCCTTGAATTTTGTGCAGCAAAATTCAAAATATGTCGTTGACTTAACCTCCTTTACCTTCTTCAGATCCTGCAACTACATATGCAGGCTTGCTAGCTACGCCTAGATCCACTGAACTCCTACATTCGTATCGATTTCCAACGCTTTAGCCTGAGACCCAATCTTCTGTTGAGATAACTACAATCTTAAGTGAGGTAATAGTGAAGCTATATACCAATCCCTATGTTGTTCATATGAGATCTGAAGTTTAGCTTGACTCAATAAGCACTTCAGTCGCTAATCTATATCCCACATAGACTCATTAACCCTCTGCTTGATCTCGGTCACACAATGAGCTTTAGACTCCGGCTTCATAAATTTTGCATTCAACGCATCCTTTGTGTTAGCCAATGAAGCAACCAAATATTTGTGTTGTATCTGATGTACCAGGTAAGCGCTCTGTCTTGTAGCACTATAACTAGTTGCACTTTCTTTATGTCATCATCGTTGATCTACTACACTTTCCACACAACTTCTTTGACGAACCAAAATTGACCGGGATTCTCTGATCCATGACCCCTAAATACAAGCATTTTAACTATATTTTCCATATTGAATATCAGAGGTGGAGGTGTAGATGTAGGAGGCAGAGGCGAAAGTGGAGGTGGAGTGGATGGATGTGGAATTCTAGAAGTACCATGATCTAATGTTTGCGCCGCACCTCTTGGCGTACTAGGGCTACTTCGTTCTTCTTCACTTTCAGATTCTCCCAATAAGGGACTCTATTCACTTTCAACAAATTTGTCTAGATCTACCCTGAATTGCTTTCCACTTCACGTAGATCCAATCAGACCCATCTTAAACATTAAGGTAAAGGCATAATCCCCTTTTCACACAAAAGAATTTTAATCCAGGTTTTTAATGATTTTAGGTACTTACCTCTCGGGCTTTGAAGAATAGTCATTCAACTTCACTATAAGACATAGATGTATCTATTGCAAATTCAATGATGAAACTGCCCAAGATACTATCAATCCAATAATCAACAACCCTTGCAACCTTATAATCATATCCTTCAAGACATTTGACTAATTCTGGAGTCCACACAATAGGATCATCGTGCTTCCAAGTAGGTTCGCTATCCGCTAATTTGGACAACCACTCGTGTAATTCGCAAGGGAATGTCGAAAAGAAAACTTTGTGTACTTCTGTGTAGAGATACCTATGTAACCACTTTTCTTTTGACAAGTGTGGATTCCTATTCTACTGGGCTACGAATTCGTGCAACTTTCGATCTATCCACTTTTCGATTTCCTTCTTAGTTGGTATCCACTTACGCCACATCACACACCCCTCAAATAAATCTCGGTCTTGGCAACAGAACCATTTGTTGGCTTGAGGGGGCTTTGACCCAGGTTCAGATTTATCTGTGCTAACCAACAAAACCATACACCACTGGCCCTTTCGGCAACAACCTGCATAACGCAAGCTGCAGTCTCACCCGAGGCAATACTGGGGGATGCTAAAACAAGGATTTTGCATTGAGAAGGCTATGTGATGTGGGGTTAAGGCACTTCTTCAATTTCAAGCCTGATCTTACCTTCGCAAACCCTTATTCCTAAAATTTCTGAACTTAAAGTGATTTTAAGTTAAACAGAGCTATAAACTTCGCGTAAACGTCTAATCATGCATAAAGTAACATATAACAATAGATCCAGATCTTCGCAGAGTACTTAAGACAAAATATAGATAAATGTCATTCAAATGTGCATCAATACAAAAAAAACACAAGTATATAAAATTAGACACAAATTGCTTCAAATATCCTTTATTACTTCATATCTTCTTTATACAAACTTTCCAGACCCTACGCACACAGTTGTAGGGGCTCGCGCACTCAGCTGCAGACTTACGAAGGTCTCTGCGCACTCAATTGTAGGAGCCTTCCCCTTCGCCAAAAACACAGAAAGATAGTACAGACTCATAACATGTCAAAATCCAATTATGTTTACTTCTCTCGCTAAGACACCCTTTTATATGCTCCTTTCTAGAACAATACCATGGTCTGCAAACCACTACCAAAATGTAAGAAATTTTGACCTTCCTAAAACCCCTTGACTGCTATTGACCTGTGTTGTGTGCTCCGCTCCTCAAAATGTGGAGACTTTACAATACTTTATCAAAATTTGACCCAGGGGACCCCGTCGCAACAAGGATCTTGAAGAGGTATCTAGTTTTGCAACAGTTTTAAGATGTGTTTTCGGTCGGGATTTTAGAGTTACCGCCTCATAGGGAAGTGGATTTCTTTATTGAGTTGGTACCAAGAGCAACACCAACATCAAAGGAACCTTACATGATGAGTTCTCCATAGTTGGTGGAATTGAAGTTGCAGCTCAAGGAAATGCTTGATAAGGGATACATTAGGCCAAGTGTGTCGCCTTATGGTGAACCAATGTTGTTTGTGAAGAAGAAGGATGATACTCTTAGGTTGTGTATTGACTATAGACAGTTGAACAAGGTGACTATCAAGAATAGGTATCCATTGTCGTAGATTGATGATTTGTTTGATCAAAGGAAGGAAGAAAAAAGATTCTCAAAGATTGACTTGAGATTTGGATATCATTAGGTGTGCATCAAAGAAGAAGATGTCTACATGATTGCATTACGTACCAGGTATGGGCATTGTGAGTTTGTGGTGGTTCCTTTTCGTCTTACTAGTTTTCCAGCCACTTTCATGTGAATGATGAATAGTGTGTTGTGTCCTTATCTGGACAATTTTGTGATAGTGTTAATTGATGATATATTCTAAGAATGAGGAAGAGCATGCAAAGCACCCAGAAGCATTGTTGAGATTGTTGGCAAAGCATCAGCTATATGCCAAGCTTAGCAAGTGTAGTTTCTTTTAGATTGAAGTTCATTATTTGGTATATGTTGCTACCAAGGAAGGGATAACAATGGACTCGAAAAAGATTAAAGCTATCATGGAATGACCAACTCCAAGGAATGTGGATGAGGTCAGATCATTCCTAGGACTAGCAGTTTATTACTTGAGGTTCATCGGGAACTTCTCACAGATTGCATATCCTATCACATCTTTATAGAGAAAAGGGAAGAAGTTTGAATGGATCAAGGAGTGTACTATTAGTTTCAAACAGTTGAAGCATTTGCTTACAAATACTCTAATCTTGAAGATTGCATATCCTGGTAAGGAGTTAATGGTATGTATAGATGCTTGCAAGAGAGGACTTGGTGGAGTCCTGAAGCACGAAGGACAGGTAGTATGTTATGAGTCAAGGAAGCTAAATGAGCACGAGCAAAACTATGTGACTCACGATCTTGAGTCAACAACTATCATTCATGCATTGAAGATGTGGAGACAATACCTTCGTGGCATGTGATTTATTATTATGATTGATCACATGGACTGAGGTACTTGTTTGACCAACCCAATCTGAATACCAAGCAAGCTAGATGGTTGGCTACTCTTAGTGAGTTTGATTTTGAGATCAAGTATATCAAGGGCAAGGAGAATAGGGTTGTGGATGCTCTTAGTAAGAGAGTGTAGGTGAATCATATTGCAGTAGTGAGTTCTTATGGGACTGGTTTGTTGGAGCGGATCTTGTAGGGAGGACAACATGATGATAGACACCAACAGTTGAGGCACATGTTACAAAAATAGGGTGAAGGTGATAGGGACGAGGAGTATCATCTCACAACAGATGGCTTGGTCAGATTCTAGAACAAGGTTTATGTGTTGGATAACAGTGAACTCAAGAAGCTTATCTTGAGGGAGTTTCATGTCAAGCCATATTCAAGTCACCCAGGATATCAGAAGACTTTGACAATAGTTAAGAAGTTCTACCATTGGCTGGACATGAAGAAGGAGGTGGTTGAGTTTGTCGCTAGATGTTTGGACTGTCAAAAGGTGAACGCAAAGTGTAAGCATATAGCTGGTTTATTACAACCGATTCCAATTCCAGAGTGGAAATGGAAGGTCATTTCCATGGACTTCCTTACAGGTTTGCCGAGGACATCGAAGCAACATGGTTCCATCATGGTTGTGATTGACAGGTTAAGTAAGGTAGCTCACTTCATTACAATTAAGTCTATGAATTCAGCTAGCGAGGTAGCTCGGATATTTATCAGGGAGATAATGAGATTACAAGGTGTTCCCAAGTAGATCATATCAGACAAAGATGCCAAGTTTACTTCCAGGTTTTGGAAGGAGTTGTTTGCAGGTTTGGGGACTTTCAGTACAACTTATCACCTACAGACAGATGGATAGACAGAGAGGGTCAACAAGATTGTTGAGGACATGTTGAAAATTTATGTCATGCATCAACAGAGGAAGTGGGAAGAGTATCTTCCATTGGTAGAGTTTACATATAATAATGGGTATTAGGAGTCCTTAAAGATGAGTCCATTTGAGGTTCTTTGAGGGCAGAGTTAAAATAGTCCTGTCAGTTGTAGTGATCTAGTGATGATCCGGATTTAAACAAGAATGCAACAAATTACAGAGATAACCATATACACAAAGATGTAGTGGAAATAATACTTCATTTCATTAATGGAAAATACTGAAATATGCTTACAACCAGAAATGGAAATAAACCAGCTAGGGCGATGGTAGCTTATCTCTGAGAAGAGATGTGATGGCTACATGCCTCTGAATTGTGTTACAATGAGGCTCGAAGGCCTATTTATTGTTGAGAAACAATGGAAAACCCTTAACATTCCAAAACCTAACCCTAGGAGATGAAACGCCAAACTGTGGGCCCCATTTTAGGGTAAATTGGTACATCAACTTCCCGGGGTCGTAACTTTGGCATATGATCTTCGTTTGACGCGTACAATAGCTCATTAGAAAGATCTATCCGAGCACTATCATTGTTGCCCCCGGATTCCCCAAAAAACGTCGTTTAGGGCCTCAAAACGGCTCCAGAAGTTCAGGACCCGAAAAAACTGCTAAAAATAGTAAGTTGTGCTACAATTAAGGAAACTGAAAATGCTGAGAAAGACAATGGTGGGGGTCCAGGTGGACTTGGCAGGTGGCCACCAATATCCACCTGGATCAAGTGAACAAGGTGGTGATTGGACTAGACATGTTGGCAGAAATGGAATAGGAAATGTAGGTTATTAGGAGGAATTTGAAGGTAGCACATGAAAGACAAAAGAGTTATGCAAATCAACACATGGTGTTCAAGGAGTTTTAGATTGGGGAGCATGTGTACTTATGCATCAAGCCCAAGAAGACCTCTTTGAGGATTGAATCATATGCCAAGTTAACACCTTGGTATTACGGGCCTTTTGAGATCCTTGAGAGGATTCGACTAGTGGCCTACTTATTCACTGCCTCCTACAGTGAAATTCCATGTTGTTTTCCATATTTCATTACTTAAGAATTATGTGTAAGATGTTGATAATGTGATTGACTAGTCTATATTGCAGGTGGAACCAGAGGGAGAATTCCAACCAGAACCACAATGCATATTGCAGAGAAAACAACTCATCCTCTAGGATCGAGCAATAGAGCAAGTTGAAGTGCAGTTGAAGCACTTTGGGTTCGATGAAGCTACATGGGAGATGGTTGATCATATGCAGGATTTATATCCTTCATTATTTATTGGTTCAAGCAAATGAGTTTTTTGGTATATGTATATGCATACAGATGTTGTAGTACCGCAATGAGTTGTGTTATAAAGCTCCAATACGTGGTATGTTTGTTTTGCTTTCAATGGGATGTCATTGTAAATATTGTATCGAGCTATATTATAAATCTCCATAGGTAGTATGTTTTGTTTTTAGTAGTTTATTGGTCATACGTGTCATAGAACATCGAGGACTGTGTTCCCCTAAGTGGGAGGGGTTTGTAATAAGTCTAGGTTAAAGTTTCGTGTACTAAAGGTTAATAAAGGCAAAATAAGACCAAAGTCATGAGACACGTATTCCAAGTTAAATGTTGGGCATCACTTTTGATTTATTAATGACTATGGAAATTGGCAAAGGCAAAGAGACAATAATAGGAATTTATTTATGAAAATAAGGAAAATAGGAGAAAAGGGAGATGAAGAGACACAAATTTGCATGTTAAGGAGGTTAGAGGAAAAATGAAGGAAATGAAGAAAATAAAGACATCAATGATAAAAAGGCATCAAAGGATCAATTCATAGCTTTTGTTCGTTTTAGCTTTTGTTAGTTTTTGCTTTGGAAATAGTTTCAGGGGGAGAGAGAGTGCTCAAAGAGGAGAAAACAAGCAAGTAAAGGAAGGAAAAGGAAAGGAAGCAAAGGAAAACAAGGAGAAGGTTGGATCAACAACTTCAGTAGGACGATTTTGCAGGTAATAGGTTGCATATATGATTTCCTAGCTGAGGTGTGCATGCATGGTACATGCATTTGTTTATTTGGTTCATTTGTTTTCATTGGCATGGGTTTTGCCTAGTTTGATAGTGGTTTTAGCCTTGCCTTGCCATTTTCTGGATAACTATGGTGTGATGGAATTCATTTATTGGTTGAGCTTTGGATTGCCAAAAGGTTTTAGAACTGGGTGAGGTGGTCTTAAGAAAATTCCCAAGGGTTGGGGGTGGAGATGGTTTTCTCTGGGAAGCCCTCGATAGGTGGATGGAGACAAGAAAATTCCTCAAGGTATGGTGAAGAAATTATGAGGCATCCAATCTTAGTTTGGTTTTGTGATCTTGGGACCAATTTAGGTGAGATTCTGGTAGTTTGAGGGTGGAGGTGGTGTAACCTATGGATTCCCTTTGTTGTTTATGTCTCGGTTTATCCCATGAGATCCCACATCCATGCTTGGAATATGGCACAGGGGTGATTGGCTGAAAGAAAGATTTGGTTCAACTCAATCTATGGTCGGATGGTATGTGGAAGTCCCTGACTTGGCTGGCTTTTACATATGTTAATAAGAGCTATTTTCCTATTGTGATTTATAAGCACTTGTACTTGTTAGTATGTTGATTTGATGGTTTTTTTTTTGTCATGGTTAATATTATGGTTATAGGCTGGTTATAAGCATGGTTTTATGATGTGCTCTAGCTACGACTCTTGTTATGCTTTGATAATTTATTGAATGGTTGATGAATGCATGAACTAACTATTGTTGTTGCAGCTACTTAAGAGAACATTAAACCTTCTCAGTGATTTTCAGATGAAGTTCAAAGATTTATACTCAGATACACATTCATAACTTGTAACTCACATGTTTACCATATGTTTGACGAAATGTCTAGTGTGTTCTAGGCAATCCAGGTCAAGTTTTGGTTTCAAGTTTGAATGTTTGGCAATGTCGTCATGTACATTATGATTCTGGAAAGTTGCAGGAAGTTTTGGGTAGTGGTCTTGAGGCTCACCTTGGAAAAATGGCTCAGATCTTGGAACTACTGGTTCATAATAGGGGAATTTAGTACATAACCGCATGGAAGCATGCCTATGCGTGCTGTTGGAGGCCTAGAACCACACTGTTGCATTGTTGTGCATGCAGTTGGGGTGTTAGGTTAGTGAAAATGGGGTCCAACTCAAGGATTGACCACCTGGGGTGGTTTGCAGCCTTCTGAGTGGTTTGTGATCTTTGAGGGTGTTCAGTAAAGTTGTCGGTTGTCGGCCCCACTTCCATAACTGGAACTTGGAGGTCAAGTCATGTCATAGTAGCACTTCGCTTCACATTTACTCAGAGGGCTTGTAAAAGCGAGTAAATGTGGGGAGGGGCGGTTAGAACAACCCCTTCTTCGCATAAATCTCCCAACCAGGCTCTGATCTGCTAGAATTTTGACCTGATCCATCGTAACATCCTCTCCCAGTACCAAATGATAAGCGCTCTGTACTTTCTTGATACACTCGGCCTTTCGTCTTCGCTTTAGAATGTCCCGTTCAGCTACAATTTCTGTGGTCTCTTCTCTGCTTAACTCAGGGTCAGAAGCCCTCTTGTTCTCTCGTTCAACGCCACACCCAGGGGTAACCACCCTTGAAATGTTCTCAATTGTCTCATCTGCCATCTTTTTGCATGCAAAGGATAGTCGCATACCGTAACCCACATCTATGGTCCCCCCCTCCTTTCCTATTCCATCATACGTGTCAGAAATCGTCGGGTCCTCTGTCCCTATTTTATGTTTAATAGATTCTGCAAACAATCTCATGTAGTCCAAAATTTCTCGATATTCCCCATCAAACTGGAGAATGTTTGGTGAGTCCCACATCCCAAAATCCCCATAGTCTGAATCCTCAGCCATATAGGTCTTCTCCATGTCTAATGTACTTCCACCCCCTAGAATTTCTAGCCCTTAGACTTTAAAACCCTGATCCCAGAAAATTATGACATATGTAGCATAACCACAAGGTTAAAGGATCTAGGGCTGCTCTTGGGGTTTCTTCGTCACCAAGATATATCTTCGTTCACACTCTCTAAACCTTGAACGCTAAAAGAAAAACAATTTCAAGTAATTAATATTATTTACAAGAACATCGAAATCTTACATGGTCAACATGAACACTATAACAATATAAAATCATATATTTAAATAAACTTTTTAAAACTGTATACAAACTAATTAATATAATCACTTTCTATTTTAACACGTCTCACACGTCTCCTTACTCGAACCCATTGAGCAAGTTAGTTACACATGGAAATGGACCATAAACTCAAATACCACTAAATATAATATTGACGAGGCAATAATTGGGATCTCAGATATAACTTCTCGTAAAAGTATCCAACTTGGAAAGAGAAATGCAGGAGTATTTAATGGCGAGGGAACCAAGCGCCGTAGCGAATAAGAGACTCCACGACGCGACTGGAGGAAGTTTTGCTTGTCGCCGGTCCGGTTGACTCGTACCCGTGCCAGGGTTTCGTTTCGAATGCTTTACTGTTTCGCGGGTTGTAGCAATGACCGGTTGGTGCAGTTGAAGCTTAAATTCATTCCATCCACAGCTCCACTTTAGCTTTAAACGGAATGATTTTGTTTCATTCAGAATGCATTTTTTTGCGTTTTAGCTGAAATTCAGCAGCTGAATTCTGGTACAATCCGGTTAATGTGATAATGGATGGCTCTTGGTCACATGGCGGAGGTCTTCTGGTGGAAGACTTCGGACAGAAGGTGGATCTCACCCGGAGAATTAGAGAGGTTTTGACAAATTATCCGGAGGGAACCACGGTCTTGAAGGAAATTATCCAGAACGCCGATGATGCAGGGGCTACCAAGGTTGCCTTCTGTTTGGATCACAGAGTACACGGCACCGACTCATTGCTGTGCAAAGAATTAAAGGAATGGCAGGGCCCCGCTCTATTGGCGTATAACAATTCGCAATTCACAGAAGAGGATTTTGTCAGCATTTCAAGGATCGGCGACAGTCAGAAGAGAGTTCAACCTTGGAAAACCGGCCGCTTCGGGTAATTGACGAGTTCTCCTCATTTCAGGTTTCACAGTTACAGTGTTGTGAATTTTCATACTATTTCATGTCTTAAAAACAAATTTCGAGCAATTGTAGGTTAGCAGCTTAGTGGGATGAAATAGTAAGGCATTTACCTCAGTTCTAATGTCAACCTTTGGGGTTAGTTATGATTAACTGCCAATTATGTTTGTACAAGTGCGTTTTTCAAGCAACAGTATCTTCGATATATAGAATCAATAATCCTGGTTCCACATTCCTATACTTCAGGTAAACATACCTTAGCTTGAAAAGAAGGATTATAGGACGAATCAATGCTGAATCGGGTTGAATATCATATTCATTGACTACTAACATTGTCGATCGAGTTGAGAATCATATTCATTGACGACTAACATATCCGGCCTGGGCTGTCTTTGGCTCGTGATCTCTTTATGCGATGCGGCCAGCTATTTCTTACTACAGTGGCATTCGGATCTTGGGATTTCGTTCAACATTAGTTAATAGTCTCCAAGTACACTGCTCTTTAGTATTTGCTCATGTTGTCTAGGTTTTGGAGGTGGACAGGGTATGTAGCTTGCAGTAGTTTGTTATGAGGTAACCAGTGAAAAATGAGGTTTAGGGAGAATGAGTGTTATCTGAAAAGGTTTTAAGAGCTTTTAAGGACACATACTGTTGAACTTTGATTCCCCAAGATCCGTTGATAAAAAAATAGACATTTGGAAGTTTAACAGCAGATCTCGAAGCCTCAGGATGATATTCGTAGGAGTTGATTACATTTTTTGGAAATTTGCGTAGTATTTTTGAAAGGAAGGATATGAGATAAGTCGAGGGCACTGTATGAGAATTCCAATACAATTTGTATTTGACCAACCGGTCATATGGTGTGAAGAATGTTGAAGATGACTCATTCATGGATCGCCTCACTTTGGAAAATTAGATTTAGAGTTTTCCTCACATATGACATTATTTCTTAATAAAATTATAATTTATAAAATCAAATAAAGCTATTTGAAAAAAAGGAGGGCGAATATCAAATATAAGAGTATGTAAGTGTCTTTTAAATGATGTCCCAACACGAAAGCTCCAACTCACCCAACAAAGTAAAGTACTTTCTAAAAGTTGCATCCATGACTCATGTTTGACTGACAGTGCCTTACAATCCATAATAGAATAGTGTTGTAGAGAGGAACAATAGGTCCATCATAGAGATTACCAAGGCAATGATCCATGGACCATGACTTACATTTGTCCATGTGTCTTTTGGCAAAGGCATGTTGCACAATAGTGTACATTTTGAATATGTTTCCTTAGATATTGAAGGACAAGACACTAGAAGGAAATTTTACTTGTGAGAAACCAGAAGTGTCACATTTTATGTGTTTTTGGTTGTTGTATATATTCATATCCTTGAGGAGAAAATAACTAAGATGGAACGTGATAGTTTGAAGGTTATATAATATATTTGCATAATAGAACAAGACTTTTAAGGCTCACAAAGTCTACTTTTTTGTTATCCTTTTGGCTCTCTCTAATCCTAAGCCCTTGGCTCTCTCTAATCCTAGATAACATGTTTTTAATTATCTTTTAGGGTTATGGTTCTAATCTTCTTTATTAAGTAACATCGACCATTATATGGTGGTTATCATGATTCCACTATATATTATTTTTTTCCAAGGAAAAAACCATAATTTTATTCAACTTGAAATGAGGAACAAAATTACGTTTTGTATATGTTGAAAGCATTGTGTAAGAAAAGCCTCTTAGCTCTGGAGCAATAAGAAAGGGAAGCAGAAAAAATTACATAGTAAATGCTGAAGTTAAGTGTGATAATAATCAATTAACTTCTCATTTTCATTGCATGCCTCCACTTTTTGTTTTTAAGATTCTCGCTAGTTTCCTCTTCTTCCTCCTATGAGGGGTAGGAATCAAAAGGTTGCCATCCTTTTGCTTTGCCGACTTGCCTATTTTTCCTTTTAGGGAGTTTTTTTTTTCTTGCGAGCATTTATTTTGCAAGTTTCTTGTTTGCTAGTAAATTGAGCAGGTGCACTAAATTTTGCAGAGGGACCCACAAGTGGGACCAAGGCACAAATTTAATTTTTTTATTTATTATTCTTTGACTTAGGAAAATTTAAATTTTCCTATAGTCAATAATTGGAACGATCTCAATCGTCTAGGGAGAGTTAATCTCAACCCTTTGTGGGATTGGTGGGCCCAGGTCGATTTCTAAGAGGGAAAAAGGTCACAGACTTGGTCATTGTGCATTTGATTAGTGGGTTCTCTCTTTAGCAATAGAGCATAGCGAATTCCAATACTAGGGTTTTCCACACAATGCAGACCAACAAGTGAAAAGAGGCCTTACAGGCATCACAACTTCCAAAATCGTGTTTCCAGCAGCAATGCTTGTGTGCTTGCGCAAATTAGTTGCGCAGAATGCCATACGAGATTGTATCGAACTCGTGTTGCTCAAAAGAGGGAGGTCGAGTGGGATAGATAGAGTCTAACTAATGCGCAAAAGTGTGCTGGTCGATTTCTGAGTGAAGGGAAGTCTTTTCCCTCTTCATGTAATTTTTTGAATTTGCTATTGTTGAAGAAAAATAAAGAGAACACACAGTTGTAGGTTTTCCCCAGTTGGGGTTTCTTAGGTAAAATTTGTTGTGTCAGTTTTATGGTGTGTTTGTCTTCATTTGTTCCTTATTTTCTGCTGCATGCTAGTTAGAAAACTCAGTATATTTGTGGATTGAAGTTAAAGTTCAGTTTTCAACTCTTTACTTAGCATAATTCACAGATTAGTTGCTGAGTTTTAAAGAAAACTAATGCCAACACTTGGGTCCACTGAACATTCTTATGTTTTAGCTGGATGTAATATGGAAGACCTTTGCAGAGGTATATTTATACACATATTTTGGTGAAGGTGAATA
Source organism: Pinus tabuliformis (assembly GCA_031772625.1). Classification (NCBI taxonomy): domain Eukaryota; kingdom Viridiplantae; phylum Streptophyta; class Pinopsida; order Pinales; family Pinaceae; genus Pinus; species Pinus tabuliformis. Next base: position 1,583,568,892 of record CM062804.1, on the reverse strand, counting down.
GACCACCCTTTGTTCTTTCGAGGTCCATATTTTTGAATGATCCAAAAAAATTCCCATTTTCCTCTAGAAACTTGTGGTGCTAGAAAGCGAGAGGGAGGTTTGGTAATCTCACCCAAACTGACATAGTTTTAATACCACAATTGATGTGGCATCAAAATTAGGGATCCAAGGGGCAATGAAGAGCCCAACACTTCCCCAAAACCATGGCCCATCATTCAAACTTTCTCTTGTTCTTCCTGAGTATCAAATTGAACAATAAAAAAAACCTTTGGAGCATAAGTAAATATCACAGTTTGGGGTCTAGGTTGAGAATACCCATTGATGTAATGCATCAGATTTAGGCCAGAAGCCATTGAACTTGCAAATCACAACCCTAGATTGGAGTGCAAGAAAAAGATGGTTTACCTCTAGAAGATTAACCTCCATGGCAGGCACTTGTTTCATTTGTTCTACAATGTAAGGGCTTGGGTTGTATTGCGGCGGATCCAAAAGATTTGAGCCCTTCCTTTGTGCCACATCCTTGTAGGAGACACATCCACCTAGAATTTTTGTTCCCTAGGCACTCCCACGTAGCCTTAGATTCAAAAATATAATGGATTTTCTTGAAATACAATAGTTTTGTAGCTGAACTGGGTCTCGAGGCTGCTTGTCTTCGAAGAACAAGCATTGTATAATTGCAAGATAACCCAGTTGGTTTTGAATTTCCTGCATTAGATTTGCCACTGAATCTAAACCACTGACCCAAAAAAGAGAAGAACTCCCATTTAAAGCTTTAATAAAAATATGGAATTTCTCATGATTTATCATTTACCTCATCCCTTCCTCCATCTGTCCTATTACAGTGAGCACAATGAGGGTTTTCTAGTAAATTTGCAACATTTGGGAGACTACCAAGACTGTAATCTGTGAATGCATCCTAAAAGGGCCTAAAGGATAAGGCGGTTGTGGCCTGCTTCACTTTCTAGGCACATATCTGCCAAGGAATTTTGGCTTTCGAATCATGAAGGAGTACCCAGTCGGCCCAGGTCGACGAAGGGTTGTCCCCATCCATGGAAAAAGATGCCCACCACATTATAGGGGAAGTCAACTTGTAGATCTATGCCCTACATCAAGTTGCAACCCTTGCCGAGAAGATTGCAAGTTGAATTGATGCTCCTTTGTTGCTTCATTGCCCTGGACGCTACCTTTCTGGCAGCGACATACAACCTCGCCACCAAGGCCACTAAGTTTTGGGTTGATAGGTCAAACTCGAAGATTGAGAGCAACAACAGAAAATGGATCACGCCCAGCCAAAGATTCTCCTCAGACTACAGAGGCCGACAATGGACGATAGAGAAGTCACACCAGCAACATATGAAATGGTGGATATCATTTTGTAGCGCTCACTTGACGGTAATTTGTGCTGAAAACTCGTCTGGCAGATCATTAAGGTGGATGACCCTAATAGCCTCAAGGCACATCCCCTTAGGCCATTGGGAACATGAGGCCATCTCGCTTTTGATGATAACGACCTTCTGACTTGCGAAGCTATCGTGCAAGAGAACGATCACTGTGATTTGCTTCAAGAACTTGGCCATTCGCACTAGTTTTTTTTTTCTCTGATTGTACTATATATTATACGTTATTACATGACTACAATTAATTGGCAAGTTATAACCTTTTTTCCTTTTCTCGGTCTCATTGAGTATCCTGTTGTTCTTATATTCTTTCAATTAGTTTTAGAGCAACATATAATCAAATGGTGAAAAAGATATGTTGGCCTACATAGAATTGCAAAATTGGGGTCTCATATGCCAACTTGGTGTTTGGTGTGGTTGTGACCTTAAAATTAAATTATTATTATTATTAGTTGTTGTGGCTTTACAATGTTCAAGGAATAACATGTAGTCTTTAATCCCCAAATTTTACAGTTAACTAGACAATCACCAAAATTTAATGCTCAAATTTTACAATTAACCGGGTAATCAATTTAACCTAAATTTACCAATTTAATTGTAGATACATACCCGGATATCTTGTTTGAAGTCGATTCCGGACTGTCGTTGCTTCCGCTCTTGCTACCAAATCGACTATCGTTGCTCCTAGATTGTATAGGCACCACGACAACGCTCAGCATGGGGGTTGTCACTCTGATCCCCGCCCACTCCGTTCTAATTGTCTCCCAACAACTGGCTATGGGGGGTAGTCCCTATGGAATGAAGTGAAAGAAAGCAAGTTGAGAATCAACTTACTTGGGAGACACGAATGAGTGGCCTAGCTACTTGGTTGAAATTAAACAAGATTATTAATTAAATTAGATTTTATATTATGAGACAAGTCCCTTAATGGAGTCACAAATTCTTGTTTCTTATGAATTGGAACCAAATGACTGGATGGACATCCGCTGCTTGAATAATTGACTAACCTATATGATATGCAAGTCCTAGGACCTATGTGAGATGTAGTGATCCTGGTAAATTTTAGTTAAATGTCTAGTCTAAGTGCAACCTTACTTCAACTATTTTGAAGCTGGGCTCCAAGGTAGGTTGTGGGAAAGAGGCTAACATGAAGCAGGCTAGGGCGTGATTAATGATACTCTCTGTTAGGCTTCTATCACCCGATGCCTCCGGTGCTGCAAAGACTATGTCTCTGACGACTGCAAGGTCACCGTGTTAACCAACGAAGAGTTGTAGAGGCCCCTCAAGCTAGATAAAAAGGGTTGTCCTATATTTGAAAGTTTAATTATGTTTTAAGTTTTTGAATTTTTTATTTTTTTATTTTGTTGTAGATATTTGGTGGCGAAGCTATGGTGCAAGGGCATCAAATTTGCAGAAATTGGCCATAAGAATCTTGAGTCAAACATGTAACTCTTCAAGGTGTGAGCGCAATTAGAGTGTATTTGAGAAAATACACGCAAAAAAGCGCAACAGGTATAACTTTGAGCTCCAGCCTTCAATTGAGCAATTACACTTATTGTAATTTTTAATTTTTAATTTATGACCTTCAAGTGTCAAGAGTCAAGACTCATTAGTTTTTTTGACACTCTTACAGGTTGGAGTTCGCACGCCTCAATGATTTAGTGTATGTGCATTACAACATCTGACTTCGAGTGAGGCAAATAGAAGCACCAATGGATCCAGATGCCATTTCCTTAGACAATATTGATGTATTGTCTCAGTGGAGGGTGGAGTCTGAGGAGCCCATCTTGGAGGAGTCACCTTCATGGTTAGAGCCAGATGATCCATTAGAACAGGGGCAGCAAGAGGAGGATGACTCGGAGGAGGAGGAGGAGGACACTGTGGGAGCATCAACATCAATACCATCTGCTATAGATATAGGAGAGCACAACTCCATACCTAGCACTTGTTATTTGACATTAGGTGCAGAGGCAGGGTCAGGGCCTTCTACTACTAGGGGCAGGCCTGGCAAATAACCCATCATGTTTTCCCATAAAAGGGGGAGAGGGCAATGATTTTAGATAGATAGCTGCTAGTTTTATTTGTTATGCTACATATAGTTCATGATGATGAGATATTTTTATATATGTGATGTTATTTTGTAGTGGTTCTCCACATTTGAGTCCTTGAATGGACAATTATCAGGGATCAGCAGGATTTGATATCGCCTTTGATGTATCATTTCTATTTGGCATCATATATTTCAGTGCTTTCTTCATATTTATGTGCCAACTTCCAATGTGTTTATTTCATGTTGTTATTGCTTTATATGTTTAAAAATATGAAAAAAATAATATATTATGCCCCTATTTTATGCTTGCCGATATTTTCGTCGATAAGATGTTTTTTGGACCCTCGTCGATATTTTGCCGATATCGATATTTTCAACACTGGTCACAAGAGATCAAGGGCCAGGAAGCAAGTTGAAGGGAGGAGGCAATGTTTCTTGGAAATGCAACTATTGCAACAACCATTTCAAGAGCACTTATTATTGTGTGAAAGGTCATTTATTGGCTTTGCTGTGGAATTGGAGCATGTAGACGTGTCTTTAGCTAAGCGGAAAGAAATGGAAAAAGAGGCCAATGTTGGTGTGGCAAGGGTGGCTGCATCATCTAAAAAAACAAGAATGATGACCCCCTTTCATTTTTGAGTAAAAGCAGCAACAAATTCCCATTTGAGAGTTTTGGTGGGGGGGGGGGGGTAGGACAAGCAGCAAAAAGAAAGGCAGTAACACCTAGTCCAATGGAAAAGATTTTTTAGAAAGAGAAATGGGAAGAGCTTGATCTCACCATTGCAGTCTTTTTTCAACGGAACTTCATATCCTTTAATGTTGCATGCGCACCTTTATTTCTCGAGATGTGCCGAGCTCTAACTCAAGGGGCTCCATCAGGGTATGTGCCTCTTGGGTCAAAGATTGTTGACTAAGGCAAAGAAAGAGGTGGACAAAATGCTTGAGCCTATTAAATCAACATCACCAACATCTGGGGTTAGTATTGTTTCTGATGGATGGACAGATCCAACACACCCCCACTCATCAACTTCATGGTGTCTTCCTTGAATGGACCAGTTTTCTTGAAATTAGTGGTTGCACTTGGTGAATACAAGGATGCACAATTTATTGGTGAGTTGTTCATTAAAGTTATTGAAGATATAGGTGTTGATTCTTGTGTGCAAATCATTACAGATAATGCACTTGATTGTAAGGCTACTGGCATGATTGTGGAAGCTAAATATCCACAAGTATTTTGGATACCTTGCATTGTCCATTCCTTGAATTTAGCACTTAAATCTATTGCTTCTGATGTGCCTTGGATTGGAAGTGTTATTGAAGATGCACGACATATTCGCAACTTTGTACAAAATCATACAAATGCCCTCACAATCTACAATGAATACACCCATCTATCATTGTTGATGATTGCGGATACATAGTTTGCCTCTTCATTCATCATGTTGAAGAGGTTGAGGGAGGTCAAGACCGCTCTTGGAGCCATGGTTGTTTCAGAGTTTTGGTCTATTTAGAGAAAGACAGATCAAGCTGCCTCACTATTAAGATCATGGACCCTATCATTACTTTGCTACGATTTGCAGATACAGACCAACCCATCCTAGGAGAGTTTTATGAAGAATGAGATTCCATGATTGAGTCCGTGAGGACCATTATTTTACAGAGTGAGTGCCTTGAGTATGAGACATCATCAGAGACCTTCACCACCATGCAGGATATTCATGTTAGCAAATGGGACAAGAATCACACACCTTTGCATTGTTTGGCTCACTCATTGAACCCAAAATACTACAACCATGAGTGGTTGAATGGTGGACCTTGCCGCAGATTCCCTCCTCACATGGATGGTGAAATTTCATAGGGAAGGAAGGATGCATTGAGGTGTATTTTTCAGGATAGAGCATCCCTTGATGAGGTGGAGGATGCCTTTGCAAAGTTTTCCACTAACACTGTTTGATTTGCAGGGTATGATGTGATTAGAGACAGGGGGCTAAGAAGCCCTATTCTTGGTGGGCAACTCATGGGGCAACAAGCCCTCCTCTACAGTAGTTAGCCATGAGGCTCCTCTCTTAGGTGACTTCATCCTCTTGTTGCGAGAGGAATTGGAGCACATATGGGAATTTGTATAGTGTCACGAAGAGCAGACTTGAGCAGTCTAGGTCAGAGACAATGGTTTATGTGCACACCAACCTTCGTCTTATTTACAGGCAGAGGGATGAGTGGTTGAAGGGAAAGACAAAGACGTGGGATGTCTTTCTTGATGATATGGGTTTGGACAACAGTGTTGAGTTGGCATTGGCCAACTTGGATCTTAATGAGCCAGTGCTAGAGCTTGTCACTTTTGATGATGGTGATACTCTTGAGGGGTCATCCTCCACGCTAGCAAATGTAGAGATGACATTGGATATAGAGGAGGAGGATGCAACAAAGGAGAGCGGTGGTGACCATGATAGTGATGCTGATTTTGATGACGATGATTGATGACTCATGAGCTACCTTCTCCCTTGTACTTGTAGTTGTAGTTGATTTTGGTTTTGATGACTTAATGAGAAAACTGCAGTTTCTTGTCTTTCTCCTATTGGATCATTGATGAATCTGTCACAATTGTATTTGTATGCATAATGTTACTTTGTAAAACTTATAAATTTTAATTTTACAATGTATAATCTAGATCTATATCTGAATTTGTATCATGAATGAGAATTTGTGTAAGAAATATCTAATTTTTAATATATATATATCTATATCTATATATATTAATAAAATAATATATAACATGTCCTATTCCGGGGGGTCAACGTGCCCGTGTCGGACACTCGAATTTTCGTGTCCTATGTCCCCATGTCAAGTGACTTAGAGGGTATTATGTTGCATATTAAGGAAGAAATAGATGACATCCTAAATTTTCTTATTTATTTTCCCAAGCAAAACTTTGCGGGGAAATATCTGGGAGCTTCCTCACATTTTACAGATGGTACCCTATGGAAGCCCGTCAGTGCTAATTATCGGCCCTGACTTAGTAAGGACATCAAGTGAGGCACACAACAGAGGCATCCAACCCGAGGGATCGACCTGTGACAACCTACATGAAGCTCAAAGCACCCAACCATTCGAGCTAACCCACTGGGCTATCCTAAATTGTCTTACATTGAGACTTGTAGTTGTGTCATATGTGCAGTGCTATAGGCTTCATGTGCATGATATCATATGATATCCTAAGTGTTCCATAACCGTCCCTTTTCTTATCAGATTTAGTGAGGCAACAGCTCTTTTATAATGGCCCAATTCTTAGTTTTCCATTGATTATGCTTGTACAGCTCTTTTATAATGGCCCAATTCTTAGTTTTCCATGGTGATTCAAGAAGGCTTGGGAAACCCAATGTGATCCTAATTGGTCTATGCCATTCTTCATTGTGTCTTGTTATCAGATATTAGGGGTTGTACTCTGTATGTGAGCTAAGTGCTCTTTCATATTGCCTGGTTTGCAAATTCTATATCAAAATTTGTTGTTGTATGGCTGCCATGCTGCTTTGAATTGATTCTCCATTTGAACTTGATTGCATCACTTTAATCGGTGGAGAGGAGAGAGGTTGTGATGTGAATGTCCCTAATAATTTTAGTCTTTGAGTTTGAATTTTAGTTGCTTATTGTATCCTCCAGTTCTCGAATATTATTAACTTAAAGATGAATTTAAACTGTGACTTTGCAGGGTTGGCTTCAATTCTGTCTATCACCTAACAGACTTACCGTCATTTGTAAGTGGCAAGTATGTAGTGTTCTTTGATCCACAGGGAAAATATCTACCAAATGTCTCTGCGGCAAACCCAGGGAAGCGTATTGAATATGTCAATTCTGCAGCTATTTCCCTCTACAAAGATCAGTTCTCCCCATATTGTGCTTTTGACAGTGATATGAAGAATTCCTATTCAGGAACTCTATTTCGTTTTCCTTTAAGAAATATGGAACAGGCAGCAGTTAGCAAGCTTTCAAGGCAATTGTATTTGGTAGAAGATATTGCTTCATTGTTTACTCAGTTTTATACAGAAGCAGTCCTTACAATGCTTTTTCTGAAAAATGTAACCACATTAGAAATTTATGTTTGGAATGCATATGCCCAAACACCAGAGCGGATATATTCTTGTTATTTGGAGTCACCTAATTCAGAGTTGGTTTGGCATCGTCAAGCATTGCTTAGACTGTCTAATTTGGACAGAAATACAAGTACAGTGATAGATACATTCTTGTTGGATGTTGTAAGTGAGGCTTTTGGTGCAGCCAAAAATGAGGAAAAGAGAGTTGATTCCTTTATGATTGTACAGTCAATGGCATCTTCATCTGGCAGGATTGGTGTTTTGGCAAATAGTGCTGCAAAGGAACATGATTTGCATCTGCTACCCTGGGCATCTGTGGCTGCCTGTATTTCAGATAATGCGACAAAGGTAACTAGGATAATTTCTTTTGGATTAATCATTTAAAATTTGGTATTATTAGTGAAAATGCCAATTAAGAATATTGTATTGTACATCTTTATATAATCTATTTTATTGTTTTAAACCTTCTTATTAGGGTTTCAAGTTTCACCTTTTCAAAAGTGGACCTCTTTTTTCCTGTCATCAATGATAGATATCTGACTACTGATGTCATATGTGCCAGGGTATTAACTTAAATCACCACAAAATGACATAGTCCAGAGTCCAGACATGATATAATGCACTCTTTCAAGTTGCATATGAAAACTTATGCCAGGCCATATGTTTTTGCTAGACTGAGTTCTTTTGCATGCCAGCAGTTATAGTTTTTGTAATTTTATTTTTTCCACTGGTCTTTCATAAAGCAGGTTGTGTTTTTCATTATAGACTAAGCTGGTTGGTAGAATGGCCTTTGCTATGTTTGAATAATTTGCACTTTCATCTCCTGTGGAAGATCATCATATGTTTTTGCTATATTCAACTCTTTCGTAATTTTATTTTTTCCACAGGCCTTTCATAAAGCAGGTTGTGTTTTTCACTGTAGACTGAGCTGGTTGGTAGAATGGTCTTTGCTATGTTTGAATAATTTGCACTTTGATCTCCTGTTGAATGTCATATATCCTTGATGTCTCTTGCTTGGTTATTCATCTTGCATGTAATTACTTGTTTTCTTAGTGCTATTTTTTTAGATAGAATATTTGTTGAATTTTTATTGACTGGAAAATGCAAAGATGGAAGTTTACTTGTTTTCATAGTGCTATTTTTTTAGATAGAATCTCTGTTGAATTTTTATTGGCTGGAAAATGCATAGATGGAAGTTCCAGGCCTCAGCCAGCATCATTGCTTTAAATAGCCAAAGATCAATAGATATAGGCTTTAACATCCTCATGCATTGGGTCCACCACAATTTCTGGAGACTCCAAGATAGATATATTCTACATAGTGTTCTTATCAACTGACTGCCCTATAGGCTATACCAACCTGCTATGCATCCTGATGGTTTACATCCCGAGGTGAAATTGTTCTAAATCTCTACTTCAACGATTTTAACTTCCTCCCTTCTGTAGAACCTCAACCTATTGTTAACCTGATCTGATCATTGTTATGGGGCAGATCCTCCTCACTTCTCTTGGAAGGGCATAGACTCTATCCATCATTGTTATCATCATCATCATCATAGTTGAAAAACTTAGTTTGGGAAGTAGCATGTTCGATTCAAACTCTGTGAAAACTTGGCTAATTTTCCTGAGCAGATTGGCAGTAGTGGACAGTTGGACTGTGTGCCATAAAGATTTTCAATTGCCCCCAGTCATCCAAATGTCCGTCAGGTGAGGAACTTTCCAAGTCCAAGAAAGTGGGGTAGTTAACAGATAGTCAAATTCAGCTTAAACCTATGCCTAAAAGGCCTTGGTAGACAGGAATCTCCAAAAGACGTGCTCAAGTGTTTAATGTTTCATTCCAATTCCCTACTGCAAGTTATGCATGCAGCATTTGTAACACTGACTTTAAGAATCTTGGTCTTGACAACCAAGCCTTTGTGATGCATAAGCTACACCTGTACTTTTTGTTTGAAAGAAGAGTGAGATTACCAAATGCCATGGCACCTGCTCAACTGGCAAGGACAATTCCTTCTTAGAGAGCCTTAATTTTCCTAGGATAACGTCAAGAAAAGTAGCTTTATTCTGCTATCTCCACGGAGCCAATAGAAGATAACAGGATTGTGTGCCATAAATATCTGCTATTTCCTTAATCATCCAAGTGCCCCCTAGGGGAGGATCTCTCCAAGAAAGCGGGTGAGTACACCAATAATTAAATTCAGCATGAGACCGTGCCCAAAATGTCTTAGTAGATGGGAGTTTTCAAAAGACATGCTCAACCATTTCATCTCTGCGGCAAAGCATTCATTCAACATTTGTAACACCACCTTTATGAAGTTTGGCCTTGACATGCAAGTCTTGGTGAAGTATAAGCCACCCCCATATTTTGTGCTTGAAAGAAGAGTGAGATTCCAAATGGTTTGGCTCCTCATTAACCAACATGCTTCAAGATCCTCCATCTCCACTTCTTGTTCAAGCGTGAGACATTATTAGAGGTGTCTTACAAGGTCATAAAGGTCTTTTGCCACATAGATATGCAAGGGTTTCCCAACATTCCATCTCCAATCCATTTAGAATGGACTTGACCCATCGTGGTGCAATTTTAAAGGGCAGTTTTTAGGAATAATACTACAGATGACCTCATAAGCAATCTAACCTTTTATGGTCAACCTTTTGCTAGTGAACAGAATCAAGAGACCATGTTGACAACTAGTATATTGAATCGTCAATTAGGTCTCGACGCCAAATCCTAGGCATCCCTAGACACCTCAAAATGCCACGTGAGAAAGCTATATACTATTTGCCATGTAGGTCACATCCTTTTAAGTGGGGATGAAAATTAAGGTGCAAAAGTCTTAGCAATATTGAATACGTCTCATCATTAATTGAGGGCGTTTAATGCCCTAAATGTGGTCAGGGTGTCGAAACCCATTAGACTAAACCCATAGGTATTAGTCAAGGATCGCATCTCCAGAGATAAGGAGCCACGAGAGGCGATTAGTCCATGTCACGAAACACATGGGGAGCGTTGGTTTATCCAATGTCCAACAATCTCCCCCTCAACGCGAATTGGGTGTGTATCGAACTCGTGACCTATGCTCTAGTACCACTTGTTAGGGATCATGATTGCAGTTAGACCAAAACCCGCAGGTGTTAGTCAACCATCGCATCGCCAGAGATAAGGATCCATGAGAAGTGGTTAGTCCATGTTGCGAAACACACGGGGAGCGTTGGTTTATGCAATGTCCAACAAGGTTTTGGGGTGAAATCCAATTGAGTGAAAACCTGAAGATAAATTTCAGCTGATTAATGAGTTTTCACTGCTTGAAAGTGCATATTTCGGCCCCAAATAAATGATATTAACTAGAAAAATCAATTTGGGAACTAACAAAGGTTTTATGATGAAATTTACTTGGATAAAGCCCTTGTACCTTTGATTTTGCAAAATCTGAAAGGATATGGTTGTAACTCATTGCAGATATGCAAAATTCAAGTCCATATACCCATGAAGATAATTGTTAGATTACAAGTTCCTAGATAATCACAAAGTCCAAGAAGACAATGATTATGAGTTGTAATCCTTATCTTGATGAGGTGTTATCATGATCCATTGATGAGTTGTCAGTGAGATCTAGAAGATCTAAAAGGTCAATTGATGTGTTATAAATTCATATCATGGGATTAATACAGTGATATAGAAGGGCTTTAACCTTTTTTCGCCATCTTGTTTGTCTTGTCTCGATCATGTCCAATTCTTAATATTGTATTAGAGCAAGGTTAGCATGCTTAAGAGCCAATATTTGTGAAAGAGGGTGTCATATTTAATTTGTTGATTTCTAGTGAGATCTATTTTTGGTGGTTAAGATCTGTTGTGTTTACAACAACTTGAAGCTATGGAAGAAGGAGATAGAGCCGTTCTTGCATGAGATTTGAAGTTCCAGCTATTCAAATCCCATTCTTGAGTTAGGCACAAGTTGGCCAATTAGATCCAACTGCTAGATCTGTTGCTTGTAAAAATGGTCATTAACATTATTTTTGAAATTCTATCTTATCTTAGATCTATTAGATTTGTCGATGAAGCATTAAAACGAGATATGAAGTATTGATCTTGACCTTCAGATCTGCGACATGCAGGGAGAAATCAGACTAAAACAAATTGCATCAACATTGCGCCATATCTTTAGAATCGTTTTAGAAGCTGAAGTTTTAGCAACAAGAGGCATTGTTGAGTTGCGTTTAGCTCCCATGGCCTGTGCCATGTGAACTCTCACTCTCTTATTCATCACTTAGTTTGTTTCAGATATTGTTCAAATCCCTAGTGGTCACCGAAGAGCGGTAAAGAACGTGTCTTTAACCCTTGAAAGAAAATTTCTTGTACCTTTATAGAATAGAAGTCGGAAGTTTGAGCTCGAAGGTGCGTCACTATACAGTGTTGTAGATTTGAGAGTGCTTCAACAAGTTATGTGATTCTTAGGTGTGTTATTATCAGTGAAGATAATATCAGCGATATATCGCTGAATATCGAAAATATCGCCATATTTTCGGTGAGCCGAAATATTGCCGAGAAAATATCGCGATAATATTGGCAATATCTCGGCAAATATCGCGAGACGATATAAAATATCGTCGGGCGTGTTTTGCCGCGGCTAGAAAAAGGAAAAATCGTTTTTCTTCCTTCATTTTTGTTTTTGAGTGTTGGAGAAGGAAGGGGAAGAGTTTTGTGGTGGTTGTTAAGGAGGGTTTGAGGATCAAACAATGATTATCACCACCAACTAAGATTTTTTTGTGGATCAAAGATTGAAGAATAGTGAGACAAACTTCATTTCTTCCATTAACATGTATGTTTTTAAAAACCCCTATGTTAATGATTTTTTCATAGATTTAGGGTTATGCTTGCTTGCCTCTTTGCCTACCAACATTTTGTTTCTTTGTTTTTTTCCATTTGCTATGATTTTCATGCCCATGAGCCAATGCAAGGGTTTTCTCCATATTTGGACAGCAAGTTTCATTTTTTTTTTTCAACTTTCTTATGCACCCTCTTATTGCCATTTTTCATTAACATTGCAAAATGCAAATAATGTAGTATTTTTTTTTAAATGAAGTGGTTATTACGTATTATTTTTTGTGTTGGGGGGTTTAGTGCCAATTTTTTGTTTTTTGTTTTTGTGCCCTAGGTTTGAATTAGTTCACTACGAATGTCAAATATGCCAAAAGCCTTGGACCCATTTTGGGAGTATGGGGAGGTTGTTGGTGGGGCAAATCAGGCATATATATCATGCAAATTGTGTGGGACCAAGATGTCAAGAGGGATTACACGATTGAAATACCATCTGGCTAGACTCTTTGCACATGATGCAGAGGTAATGCCTTGTATGGTTTCTAGTACAGAGGTTATACAAAAAGCTCTTGAAGCAATTGCTGAACAAGACAAAACGAAAGCTGCTAGGGAGAGGCCAATGGTCTCAGATAGATAGCTGCTAGTTTTATTTGTTTTGCAACTTTTGCTACATATAAGTTTATAACTCATGATGACGAAATACTTTTAAAGTTTTATATATGTGATGTTATTTTGTTTGAGTCCTTGATTGGACAATTACCAGGGATCAGCAGGATTTGGTATCGCCTTTGAAGTTTGATGTATCATTTCTATTTAACATCATATATATCAGTGCCTTCTTCATATTTATGTGCCAATGTGTTTAGTTCATGTTGTTATTGCTTTATATGTTTAGAAATTTGAAAAAAATGAATATATTATGCATTTTCTATGCTTGCCGATATTTGCCGATATTTTGCCAATACTGATATTTTCAACACTGGTTATTATTATCCTCACTAAAAGTCAAATATGTGGATGCATGGCTGTTAAAAGAAAATGGTAATCATTTTTCACATAATTTAAAAAAAATGTAAAAAGGTGGGTCAAGTGAAAATGAGTTAATAATAAAAAGTAGTAAAAGGAATTTATATATTACGAACAAATTTCGTACATGCAGCAGAGTATTTATAATATTTGAAATATAAGAGTGTCCATCATGTAATGACTAATATATTTATATAAGAATGTTTGAATACAAGAGATATGAGATATGTTCAAAATGAGGGCCCACTTATATACCTAATGCTATGAATATAATTCATAACAAGTAAATAAATAAAATAAATATAAATATTAGATAATCAAATATTAATTAGGTTAAATAGTCATTAAGTTAAGTGAAAAGGAATGTCTAAAAGACATGCCCATTCACGAAAGGACACCTGCGTAGGTATATAAATGCGGGTCCTCATTGTAACATTCATTACTTACATTTTTATATATATATATTAATAAATACCATGTATTTTTACTTTCAATTCTACAAGCTATTAGTTTTTGACATTTGTGCTTCAGTGGTATCAGAGCCATGGCGCACAATATAATGATGCGAGTCTTTGAACGTTGTTCGCAGCACAATGTGCCATTACGTTCATGTCCTGATTGCGTTGAGCAGTTTAGTATTCACGAAGCATTTCAACGATTAGAAAAATCAATTGTAGAAGTTAAAGAATGTCAAAGGAAATCAATAATAAGGAAGATGATGAAGAGAAAAATGTGGAAGAAGAAAAAGAAGAAGAATTTGATCAAAATATTGATAGTGCACTCCAATTCCAAATACAGAAAACCACAGAGGTGGGAGCAGGAATGGTCACAGTAACACCAGAGCAACCAATTCGTGAGAAAGAACGAGACAACATCAATTCATATAATTCATCAAAGATAGATTTAATAACTGGACTTAGCGAAGATGTTGTGTTGGGGGAAGTGGTTCCTAGGTTGTGTAAATTACCATGGAAAACACGACCAGTTTTGAGTATATTAAACCGCCAGTGGAATAAAACCATGACACAACGTTTTACAATTTATCATCAACGTGTTCACAACGTTGAAAATATTCTGTTCAATGCTTTCATTCTCTCCCATATGAAACAAACCAATTCCCCGTCCGGTCTGCCTGTCTATACACTTTTAGGTCTTTGGGTGTACAGACCCTTTAACAACAATGGCAACCTTGGTGACAGTGACATCACAATAAGGTTACCCGAACATCCATTCTCGCAAGTACGGAAATACAACTTTCCAAAATTTGCGTGTGACAATCATCGTGTATTTTTGCTCACACCATCAGTTGTAACAGAAGAACCCAATGGCCCCCATGATATTTACAATGTGTGGATGCTTGATTTAAGAGACTTTAACCTTCATTGGAAGAGACTTCCAGGGTTGCCAAAGTTGGGGAATTATGTGTACGCTTCCTCTTCGTTAAATGGAGATGAGAGCAACTATATATCGCAGAGAAGGCACAATGATTCCTTGGAGGCAGAATGTTGGAAACTCAGTTCATTGAGCTGGGGAAAAGGCATAGACATTACTTCATTGGATTGTGCATGGCATTGGGAATATGTGAATGTTAATAGTGAGCCTCTCGGAACCTTGAACTTCGATAAAATGTCGAACATGCTGCCATTGTATATTGAGATTGAGTGACAGGTTCCACTCGGGAGTCCTAATCAGCCCGCTTGTGAAATTCTGGTAATAGATGTATCCAATCTAGACCTTTCAGGCCATCTCTGCGAGAAAACGCTGAAAGAAATTGCAAGTGCGTCGAGGGAATGGGGTCTTTTTCAGATTGTCAATCATGGAATTTCGGAAGGGTTGATACAACGCCTACAGGGCGTTGGGGAAGAGTTCTTCCATCTTCCGCAAGAGGAAAAGGAGGCATACACTAACAATCCTGTAGCTGGTAATCTGGAAGGCTACGACACCAAGTTAGCTGCTAACCTTGACAATAAGCTCAAATGGGAGATTACTATTTCCACATGCTCTGGCCTCCTTCTCGCAGGGATTTCAACACGTGGCCCAAACACCCACAATCTTACATAGAAGTGAATGATGAATATGGTCGAAAGCTACTGGATGTGGTGAATAAAGTATTGGTTGCGCTTTTGATTAGCCTAGGAATGGAAGAATCAGCCATGAAAGAAGCATTGGGCGGCGAAAATCTGGAAATGGAGATGAAAATCAATTACTACCCTTTTCTGCTTCCCTGCCTCCGTTGTTCCCCAAAACAGGACTGCTGCCACGTTCCAGATAGAAAAATGCTCTCGCTTTTATGTGCCGCAAGTCAACAGGCAGGGACGCAGTCAAAACGGTGTGACTGCCCAGTTAATAAGTTTATATATATATATATATATATATATATATATATATATATATATATATATATATATATATAAACATATAAAAAAAATTGTTATATATATATATATATATATATAAACATATAAAAAAATTTGCTATATATATATATATAGTGTTATATTTATAACCATTATATGAAGTTATATTTATAACTAATATATTATAATTAAAAAAAAGGGGAGACAACCTTGGACTCAAAATAGAGTTAGTAGCGAGCGACCAGTGACGGAGACCTTCGACCTTCCATATGCCGAGACGACAACATCAAGGACAATTGCCAGCAATATAGCTTTGAGGATAAAGCTTTTGAAGGAAGGAGCTATGTTATGAATATAATTCATAACAAGTAAATAAATAAAATAAATATAAATATTAAATAATCAAATATTAATTAGGTTAAATACTCACTAAGTTAAGTGAAAAGGCATTTCTAAAAGACATGCCCATTCACGAAAGGACACCTGCTTAGGTATATAAATGCGGGTCCTCATTGTAACATTCATTACTTACATTTTTATATATATTAATAAATTATTATTATTAAATTCCTTATATTTTTACATTCAAGTCTACAAGCTATCAGTTTTTATGCTTCACCTAGGCAGGTGCCCCTTCATGAATGGTCATGTCCTTAGAGACATGCCTCTTCTATAGTAATCACTAATTAATCATTATTATGATTGTTATATATATAAAGGTGTTTAGGGAGTTGGTATGTCATTTAAAGTGGGAGGCATAAGTGTAAAAGTAAACTTTTATTATTTAAATATTTGGAGTTATAAGGGTTTGTGAAAGTTTTTTTAAATCGAGGTTTTCATTTGAAAAGTTTTTTATTAAAGAAAAAATAAAAAGAAATAAAGAAGAAAAAGAAAAAGAAGAGAAGAAGAAGAAGAACAAAAGAATATGATAGTTTTATAATTGAAGGCTGTTGGAAGTATTTTGAAGTTTTGTAAAGCACTGAAAATTGCTGCGAATCTTGAAATTAAACATCTTTGCAGTCCTCTTATCATACATGTTGTAATAAAATCATCTTTTCATTTTTGCTTCTTGTCCTAAACCACCCTGAAATTGAATAAGGGGGTCTAAGGAGGTCATCCTAGTCATCAAAGTCAATCCTTGTAAAATAACTTTAGGGTGCAGAGTTGGTTATACTCGACGCCCTAAGGTGACACAAATCAAGCGAGCATGACACATAAGCATATAATCAAGCCAATGAGCACATGCCAACGTGTCAAGTGAAAAGTGAGTAAAGGGGGAAAGCATCTACAAAATGCATCTCCGGAAATTAAAGATTTGCAAGAGTGCAACCATGAATTACACAATAAAATTAAAGTAGTTGAGTGGAAATTACAAAATCAAACCATAATTGATCAAATGGCTGACACACTAGCATCTGCAAAAGATCTTCAAAGAGAAATAGATATGAAGGATCAATTGCTTGATGCTCTTCAGACTAAATTAAGAGAAAAATAAGATTAGATTGATGATATGATTGATGCACCATCTATATTGCAAGTCGATGCAATTTGTGATACAAAACATTTAATACAAAAGGCTAATGCATATTGAGACACAAATGAATTCATCTAGACAATTGATGCAAGTTGTGGCATAATGGAGCTAATAGAGTAGAGTGAATCAACACGTTGTTCAAAATATGTTATTCAATGGTGTGATGCAATATGTAAAACATATGAAATAATGTTGATGATCGATGCTTCTCGTGATGCAAAAGACCTAATGATTGTAGATGAGGCACTAGGATAGAATGACAACAAAAACAACACCAATAGTGAATTTGAAGACAAAGAACAAGAAAATGGTCTTTCCATGATGGTTGTCAGTGCTTGGGAAGAAAAATGGCATGGATTGGGATACACCAAAGAAAATAGTTTTTATATTCTAGATTTCTCAAAACCAATTCAGTTTGTGAGTGCAACATTTTTTGAAGAAGTTAAGAATATTGATAAGAAGTGTTAGAATTTTTAAAGAGATGGTCATATGGAGAGTTAGTGTTTTGATCTCCATCCTTCTCCTCACTGTGGGAAGACAAATCACTTATCAGAGAAATGTCGAAAAGGAGAAGGCTAAAAAGACAGTTATTTATTGTTAAGTTTGGCAACTAGGGTCAAACTTCATATTGGACAGCTCATATTTTTCTTGGATTCCTCTCTCTGAGAGGTGTAGGATTGATCTAAAGATCATCCCATTCTGACATGTACAAATGGAATTATGAATTTACTTTGATTATGGACAAATTGTCAAGGTCGGCCAACAAACTTATGTAGGCTCATGAGGCCCAAGCGACGTGTCGCTTCACCCACCACGATTTATATAAATAGAGGAGGATTCCAACCTCATTACACGTATTTTCTTAAGTATTTTGGAGCTCGCAACTTGGAGGGGTTAATCTCTGTTTTGGCTGCAGATTAGAGGCAAACTCAATGAAGGAAGAAGAGGGCTGTTGGAGCACCTCTTGAAGACTGTTTGGGGCTGAAACGATCAGATGCACAGGCCGAGGTTATGGGTATAGTTCTGGGCTGTTTTGAGATGAGTTGTGGCTTATCTTTCACAAGACTGAAGGCCGCAGAAGGACTGGTGTATTGCCATGTGTCTGAGCTTGAGATAGGGCATCATTTTGAGAGCATATCATCTGAGTTTACTGTGGAGATGAAGCCGCACCAGCTAGGCAGTCTAGAGGCATGTTACACATATCTTCTATGCATATTTGTGTCGGCTTTTGCCTCTATCCTAAGGCCGCAGGTAGGAGTTGAACCTGTAGCAGTTGGTATATTGTTTGATGGATGAAAGGCCTCAGTTAGGGCCTTCCTTTCTGAGCCGTTGCCATTAAAAGGAGGCCACAATCCTTATTGCAGGTAACAGTCATGTGGAGCTATTGTTTGAGTGGGCCGACAAGGCTAGGTAGGCTCTCATACCCTTGCCGCAATCACTCCAAGGAGCAACACAGTGATTAGGGGTATTTTCTTTGGTTAGAAGATCAATCTTCCTTGCTGTAGCAATCAGATTGCTGTAGGGTCATTGTGAAGGTCTATAACAGTGTTGAGAAAGGACGTGAAGGGCAGCAAAAAGTGACAAGTGTTCTCATTGAGATTGAAGCAATCAAAAGGAGGTGTTTTGATCCTGTTATGTGAGACTGTGGTGGACTGAATGTAACCCTAACTTGATCAAGCCTCTACAACAGTTTGTCATCAGCTTTGCATTTTGAGCCATCTATTTATCTAAGTGTTGTACTATTGGATCTCTACACCAGCAAGTCAATTTTGACTGTGAATTCTTGCTCTCTCTCTCTGCTGATCATTTGATATTTATAATAAGAAGATTTGATCAAGGGTTTTCCCCATCTTGTGGTTTTTCCTTGGCTTGATCCATATCCTTGTGTTCTATTGTCTTGGCTTGTCTTCCTCATGTATTATTTATGTTCTTTCTTCAGTTACTGTCAATGAGATGATGTATTTGATTGCTAATGGAAATAAGATGGACTAATACATGGGCTGATGTAGATCATTGAAGTGACTCTGGAAATTGTAGTTCTTTGAAGTAACAACCCTTGCTCAATACTTTGAACAATTTGAGATCCTTCAACTCTGCCATCTTCAAATCTTGAACTTTACTATTCATATCATCAACTCTGAAGTAGAATCCTGAAGTGAATTGAAGGGCATTCATTAGCTATTCTCATACTGCATTATTTCAAGGACCAAGGGATATATTTTCAGCCTTAGTTATGAACCTAATTTGAAGCATGGATCCATTCAGATCTTTGAATCATCCTGGGACCAGGACAAAGCCATTTCAACTGTGAGAAAATTCTGAAGCAAGTCATGAAAATCAATATTAGAGTTATTCACTTGGCTTGATATTATACTAGAAATTTGCTTCAATAGAAAAATTTAGATTTCTTAATAGCTTACATTTATATGCCTGCAGTCCTATTGATGTCACTTAGGTGAGACAGTGGTTGAAACATTGAGGCTCAGAATTATGGTATGGATTAGCTTTAATTACGACAGACTTCCGAAGTAGTCCTTATTGTAAATGAGTCAGAGATATACCAGTTATATGCTTCTCCTTCCATTTTCATGGATGCATGCATGAGATTTTCGTCATCGTCATTGATGTCATATATCTCAAAGTATTCTTCTGCTTTATTTATCCATGCAACATTGTTTTTTTCGTTTCCATCGAATTTAGGCATCTCGACTTTTGCCCTTCGCTGGTATGTTGCTACTGGTTGAGCGAAAAAAGGGTGTTGATTGGTAAAGTTATCCCAGAGTTGCTTGTTTGTAAAGGCTGTGTTACTCGCTTCTTGGTGGGGTGTCGCTGATTTTTTTGGGGATTCAACTTTGTCATGAGAGTCTGTGGACTTAGTTGAATCTGACGAGATGTGTTCTTGATTCTCTTCACCTTCTTTTAGTAGTTGTTCGGGTGTACAATTCGACCTTTTACACAGACTTTTCAGCATTGTTAAGACCTTTCTGATTTCTGCTTCTGTCTGGACATGGTAATTTTCCATCTTTATTTCTATTCGATTTGTCGTATCGTGAAGATTTTTGATTTCATCAGCTTTCTCCCCAAGCTTGATCTAGAATTCATTTAATCTTTTATTGACCTCATCGTGGTTGCTATTTATCTTATGCTCTGCATCCAACAATTTTTTTTGGAAATCCGCCATTGTCATTGTCGACATTGAGCGGGTTTGCGGGCGCGTGTATTTACTTGCCAGCGAAAATATTTTTCCTCATTTTTTTTATTATTAGCTAAAATAAATTTTATACATATAAGTTTTAATTAATTAAAATAAATTTAATTAATTAAATTAACTTCTATATATATATAACTTTTCAATTAATTAAAATAATTTTAATTAATTAAATTAACTTTTATATATATATATATATAACTTTTTAATTAATTAAAATAATTTTAATTAATTTAATTATATATATTATATATAATATATAATATAATTAAATAAAGTTATGTAATATATATGTATAGATAACATATATATGAATTAATGATATAACTATATAATATACGTATATATAAATAAATTATATATAATATATGTTATATAACATATAAATATTTAATATAATTTAGTTATATATATGTTATAAATATATATATTGAAATGGAACGGCACAACGAATTTAAATGAAACGGCACGCAGAGAGTCAATGGCCACGATGATTGGTTGTACATGTGGCCAGAATCGAGGGTTAAGGACTGGTTGCGGACCACGTGCAGGGAATGGCGTACAGCGTGAACCAGTGGCTGGTTGCGGACGGCGTGAACCAGTGGCCGGTTTCTTAGACAGATTGCCGGATTTTTTATGGCTAGACAGTGGAACAACGAGGTATGATGTGTGTTGACAGTGGAGATGCAGAACGATGGCAGCGGAACAACGAAGATTTTAGGGTAGCGAAGCAGTGAGGAGTTGAGGGTTGCAAGCAGCGGAACAATGAGGGATTGATCTAGTGAGTATGGCACGGATAGGTGCTTGAAACCTGCACAGGCGAGAAGATTTGATGGCTCCGATACCAATGAAGCAGAAAACTTAAGATATATGCAGAAATTTATATATAAATATTTATTAAAAAGATGAATTACAGATGATGCTATTACAATTGCGGGTGCCTGGCTTATATACCGCCATGGACACCCTTTGGGAAAGGGCATGATCTTATGATCGTGCCCTTTCGTCTAATTAAAATTAAAATTAAATAATAACCCTAAGTTAACTAATTTTTTTACATAACATACTCTTGTGTCCTTTGTTGACAGATCTGTGGGTCACACTCTGTGAATTGCATTGGTCTTCCTTTTGGCGTATTTTATTTTCTGAGTCTCAGGTTTGATGATCATGGTGAATTTGAACTGGCAATGTCTTTGATGTTCATGACTGTAACAAAACCTTGATACAATGACCATGTTAACTGTAATTTCATTGTATAACAATGACCTGGATAAGATAATGACTATAGTGGTCTATGTGTTAGTGAAACAGTGACATTGAAGCATGACAATAAACTATATATGACAGTGACTTTGGTGTTGGATACAACAGTGATCTATTTAAAGTGAGACAGTAACATGACGGTGTGATATATGCAAATGTGCGGCATCTTTAGTAATTCTCATGACAGTAACTGAGATGATCCTATATGGCAACATATTCCTGATGATAATGATTACAGTATGCTTGTGAGTAACATGATTGCAGTAACCTATATGGCAGTGTGACAGTAACCTAAGACAGATGAATCTATTTGACATGTGACTTGGTATATGGCGTCGACTTTGACATGACAGTAAACCCTGGCATAACAGTGTTCTAGTATGACCAATTTATATGGGTGTATGGCAGTGGCATGAACATCTCATGTCCTGGATGGCCAATCATACACCATAACGTGAGGGACATCTACGTTTACTTTGCGTGTGGTACAACACAGCAAAATAAATAAATAAAGTTAAAAAAACCCTTCTAATGGGTCCTGGTAACCTTCTTGCCATCAATTAAACCATTAGAAAACATATATTGCTTTATATTCATCAATTTCTTGTGTTATTGGTGTTGGGCATTCATTTGCTATTGGGATTTGCTTTGGAGCTGAAATGTGAATCCTGATGTTATCATGTTATTGTTTTCATGGTCTTCATTGTTCAGTCACATATTTTATCTAGAACCTGAAATTTTAATCATTAGAATGTTTTGTCGAAATTTGGTACTGGAGGACAGGTGGTTCCCTTCGGCTTTGATCTTTAGCCTAGGGAAAAGTGTCTAAAAGAATTTAATTTTTCTCCTAAAGTAATTTTATACTTTTTATAAAGTTAAATCTAATTTCAAAGTGACTTTAAGTGATAAAGTTACTAAGTCTAATTTTAAAGTGACTTTTATAAAGTCAATGAAAAATTAGAAATGAAAAGTGACTTTGGAAATAAATGACTAAGTGGGTCTTTATTAAAGTGGGGTGAATTAAAAAATAAAAAGTGAGATTTAAATGAGCATTTAATCTCAGACTTAGATCTCAATCTATTTCAGCCATTGGATTTAGGATCACCCAAAAGTCACTTGGATCACCCAAAAGTCACTTGGGGTTAGATTAAAGGAGGAAAATGAGGAAAAGGTCATTCATTCTTTCATGAGCAGATTGGGAGAAGGAGAGCAAGAGAGATTTCTGAGCAGGGAGGAGGAGACAGCAGCTTGGCACACATTCCAAGGCAGTAGTTGAGAAGATTTGTACAGCTGGTTCAGCACACAGTGAAAGGCAGATTTTGGCACGATTTTCGAGGAGTGGTTTGCACAAAAATCGAGGAGCAGTTTGCTGATTTTTCTGCACGCAAAACGAGGGCCATACAACGCATTTATTGCAGTCCGTACAATGCATTTAATGCTGGACGTACAACAACATTTAATGCTGAAAGTGGGCATGAAAATCGAAAAGGCCGTACAACATTTATTGCTGTCCTGTTTGTTGTAATTTCCAGTTTGCTGTGAGACATGGGAAAAGAGATAAGTTGTAAATTTGCTTGCTGATTTTTTTGCTGAATATTTCTCACTGTGAAAAAGACATTTTCAGAAATAAAGAAGAGCTCTTGAACTGGTTTTCCCCAAGAGTTGTAGGGTTTTTTCCAAGGTCACATTGACCAAAAATCTCAGTGTTTAAATGTGTTTTAATGGCTGTTTATTACTGCTGATTTTTATTTCTGCAAGTTCCAGCATTATGTAAAATTTCCAGAATTTGTGTTTTCAACAAATTTATTTTTTCCAGCTTGTTAAAAGTATGGTTATGGGACAGGGCATTTAACTATATGGGAGAAATAAGGAGAAACTGAAAACCAGGGTGGGAAATGAGAAATTTCTACATGGTAGCAGAACTTGAGTGCTGAAGGGCAGTTTGAGACAACAAAAAGAAAAATTACAGCTGCTGATTTTTCACTCAGAAAATTCGAGCAAGCTGATTTTTTCATAAACAACAGTTTTATCTTTACTACAACAGTGCTATTTTTCAGTTTTAGGACAACAGGATGTCATTGGGATTGAGGGTGGAGGATAGGCTGGATGGGCATATAAATTACAACGTTTGGAAGGAGAGAATGCAGAGTATCTTTGAGGAAGCAGAAGTCTGGGATATCATGGTGCATACCACACAGAACCCTGTTGTTGTGCCTACTGATGCTACTCAGTTGACAACTTATAATAAAAAGAACAACAAGGGTAAGAGGCTGATTCTAGACGGAATCAAAGACCATTGCATTCCTCATGTGAGAGGAAAGAGCAATGCCCATGAGATGTGGACAACATTGTCCAATCTCTACCAGAGTACCAATGAGAACCAGAAGATGGTCCTGAAGGAGAAGCTGAAGAACATTAAGATGGGTAATGATAGTGCAGCTGGATATCTCACAAAGATTACTAATGTGAGAGATGAGTTGGCAGTGATTGGAGAGGCCATTCCACCCACTGAGTTGGTGCAGATTGCAGTGAATGGCCTCCTCCGTTCATGGTTGAACTTTGCTGATGGGGTTTGTGCACGTGAGACCCTTCCCACATGGGAGAGGTTTTGGGATGATTGCATTCAGATAGAGATCAGGAAAGGTCAGCTTGGGGCAGCCAAGCCAGTTGAGCAGGATGAGGATGTAGCACTGGTGGTAGGAGGCAAGAAAGGCAAAGGGAAGAAGCAGGCTTCCACAAGTAGTGGTGGGGGCAAAGGCAAAGGTAAAGGTAAATAGGGGAACACACAGAAGGACTATTCCAGGGTGAAGAGTTGGAATTGTCAAAAGATGGGACACTATGCAGTTGTGTGTCCGGAGAAGAAGAAGAAGGGGAAGAACCAGGACGTGGCGGTTTCAGCAGAGATTGAGGACTTTGCAGGTCGTTTTGACCGGGAGTTTGCGTTCACTACGTGTGAGTCCTCTAGTGCAGGATCACCTGCCACACAGGTTCAGAGGGAGCATGCTTTTCCCTTGATTAGCGGAGCATCTTTAGGTATCTGGTATGTGGACAGTGGGGCTTCATGTCACATGACAGGAGTCCGTGAGTACTTCTCAGAGCTTTCAGAGAGTGGCACTGATATAGAGGTAGTACTCGGCGATGACAGAGTTGTTAGAGCAGTCGGGGTGGGGACCCAGGGATGAGGAAGAACCTCATATCTGTCTCAACTTTGGAGGACAGAGGATATGAGGTACTGTTCAGGGGAGGACAGGTGTTGATGTATCCCAGGGGCACTCCAGCTGATTCAGCTAGAGTGATAGGTGTACGCCATGCAAAGGTGTACAAGTTTGCATTCCAGCCCCTTTTGGCATTGAGCAGTAGTACCGATAGCAGAGCTAGCAGTTCTGAGCTGTGTGAGATTTGGCACCGCAGGATGGGACATATGTATCATGGAGCCTTGAGGACATTGCGGGAGATCACTACAGGTGTGCCAGATTTCAGTACTGATCACTTTGATACTTACAGAGGTTATGTGATGGGCAAGTTTGCCAAATCCCCTTTTCCCAGCAGTGACAACAGAGCGACCGAGATACTTGATTTGATTCATTCCGATGTGAGTGGTCGGATGTCTCATGTTTCCTCGAGTGTATATGAGTACTATGTTTTATTCATTGATGATCACTCCAGGAGGACCTGGATTTATTTTTTGAAGACCAAGAGTGAGGTCTTCAAGCGGTTTCAGGAGTTCAGAGCTCTTGTGGAGACACAGACAGGTCGAAAGATCAAGTCCTTGAGGTCGGACAATGGAGGAGAGTACACCCTTGGAGAGTTTGTTGACTATTGTGCGGAGGCAGGCATTAGGAGGGAGTTCACTGTTCCTTACAACCCCCAGCAGAACAAGGTTGCAGAGAGGAAGAACAGATCCATCATAGGGGCTGCCAAAGCCATGTTACATGATCAGGGGTTGCCATTGTTCTTGTGGGCAGAGGCCTGCAACACAACTGTTTAGTTGCAGAACATGAGTCCGCATCGTGCCTTGGGGCACATGACTCCGGAGGAGGCTTTCTCTGGGAAGAAGCCTGCTATTGGTCATCTTCATATCTTTGGATGCATTACATACTCCTATATACCCAAGGAGAAGAGGACCAAACTAGAGCCCACCGCAGAGAAGGGTATATTTGTGGGCTACAGTGAGACCTCAAAGGTCTTTCGGATTTACATTCCTGCACAGAGGAGAGTTGTTGTCAGACGGGATGTGAAGTTCGAGGAGGACAGGGCCTTTAGGAGGTCACGGGAGTTAGAGTATCTGGATCATCTAGACCCTCAGCAGCAGTTGAGTCAGTCGCAGGGATCTAGTGGGAAGGGATCAGGAGGATCTGGAGGTACATCTATGAGGATGTCAGGTCCGTCAGTGAGCAGTGGCTCGCCGAGCCAGAGGGGTGGTGCTCCGGGCAGCATGCAGAGCAGTTCACTAGGGAGTCCACTGATGGACAATTCACACGGTACCTCAGCTTCTACAGGTTCAGGTGCCGGCAGGAGGACAGCAGACAGACAGTCAGGAGTTCATGCTACTGATGGAGATGAGGAGGAGGAGTTTCATTCTCCTATGGGGGAAGCATGCTCAGGGAAGAGGAAGCCCAAGTGGCTTCAGGACACCTTGAGAGATGCCACATCTGTTACTGAGCCGAAGAGGCCGGTCAGAGAGAGTAGACCACCTGAGAGGTTTTGTAGCTATATGGCGATGGATACCAGCATCCTTGACTCTGAGCCTTCTATCTATGAGGAGGCAGCTAGCCAGCAGGTCTGGAGAGAGGCCATGCAGGAGGAGTATTCTTCTATCATGAAGAATGATGTTTGGGAGGTGGTGCCGAGGCCTGAGGGCAAATCCGTGGTTACTTCCAGATGGCTTTACAAGGTAAAGCATGCTGCAGATGGCAGCATTGAGAAATTCAAAGCAAGGTTTGTGGCTAGAGGGTTCTCCTAGGTAGAGGGAGTTGATTATGAGGAGACCTTCGCTCCCGTGGCTCGATATACTTCGATCCACTCCATTATATCGATAGCAGCAGAGATGGGTTGGAAGATCCACCAGATGGATGTGAAGACCGCATTTCTCAATGGCTTCATACAGGAGGAGGTGTACATTGAGCAGCCACAGGGCTTTGAGGTGCATGGGAAGGAGTCCCATGTGTGCAGATTGAAGAAGACCCTTTATGGCCTGAAGCAAGCTCCCAGAGCTTGGTACTCCAGGATAGATACATATTTGCAGGGGATGGGTTTCACAAAGAGTGAGGCAGATCCGAACCAGTGTTGCACACATTGCGATCGGGATTTAATCGGCGCCGGGAAAAAAGCGGAAAAAATCGTTAAAATCGGGAAAAAATCGGAAAAAAGCGGGGAAAAATCGTTTGAACTTTGGCACAAAAATATTCATTTTTTTTCAATTTTTTTAATATCTAAACCATCTACAACATAAAATAAATACATTGACACATAAATATGATAAAAAAACTAATATATAAGATGTTTAATATCATTTCTAGCGCTAAAATCACACATAACATTGAATCATGTCCTGAATAGTAAGTCCTGAGTCCCAAGTCCAACTCAGCCTCAAAATATCAACAAAAAATATGATAATGTATCTCATCATGTCATAATGTCATATACAATAAAATGAAAGTCTAATCCTATTGATTTCCTTTGCCCCTCTTGCGAGAAAATGGCACAACTTTCTCTTTCCCTCTAGATGTAGAAGCTGGTGTCTGTGGTGGTGGAAATGGCAGTGGAGTCTGACGTGCTCTAGAAGCTGAAGAACTAGTAGTAGCAGCTACAGGAGGCTGAGGTGGACGGAGACCACGTCCTCTACTGGTGGTAGTGGTAGCCCGGGTAGCCCGGGTAGGCGGTGTCACCTCCTCCTCCTGCTCCTCCAACTCCTCCTCCTCCTGCTCCTGCTCCTGCTCCTGCTCCTGCTCCTCCTCCCCCTCCTCCTCCCCCTCATCCTGCACTAACCAATCCTCAGTGGGATCCATGAGAGGCCTCTCGGTCTCAACCCTCCATTCAGCAGTGGTGTCAATCCCATCCAATGAGATGGCTTCCGTATCAGGTGTCTTCTCTAGTTGTTTCACCCACAATCGAAGATTGTGGTAGACATAGACCATGTCATTAAGTCTATGGGACTCCAACCTGTACAAAGTTCATGAAATAATAAATTAATAATTAATATTATAAAAAAAATATTGTTTAAAACTTTAATGAATTCAAAAATTTATTTGGAAATTTGCAATATTTTAAATGTTTAAGTGTTAACCTATTGCGCTTCTTGTTGTGTATTTTTTCAAATACACTCCAATTGCGCTCACATCCCGAGGAGCTGCATGTTTGGCTGAGGATGCGTACGGCAAGATTTTGCAAAAGGGGTACTCTGCCACCATACATCTTCCACCATGCGTCTACAACAAAATTACAAATAAAATTTTAAATAAACATAAGAAAAAAATGGAATTTGAAGAAACAATGAAATTTGAAACAAAGTTACAAAGTACATACTACAAACTAAAAAATACCTGGGATTTTAACCGTCCTATCAATGACAGCCATCTCAAAGCCAAATGTGCCACCTGACAACTTATATTGCTCAATTTGTCTAGAGATCTCCATACGTTCTTCTGGAGATCTCACCATCTTCTGGACACAGGTTAATAATCCTTCCACGACCTCAACATCAAAATTAAACCCACATGCATAAGAAAATGCAGGGTTCAGGAAAAGCCCAGCAGCATGAATGGGACGATGGAGTGTGTTGTTCCATCGCTCATCAATGACGTTCCATAGAAGGAGTTGTCTCTGGAACCCATCATCTCCCTTGTCATCATAGTAGGACCGAATGGCTTCTTTGGCCCTGTCCATGGCTTCATACAAATAGCCCATTGCGGGCTTCTCACCATCAACCAACCGAAGAACCTTTACCAAAGGTTCTGTAACAGCGCACACCTCCTGCACTCCCGCCCAGAAGTCTTCCTGGTATGAAACTAGTCTGCAGACGGCCTCTCCTTCTGGTTTGCGGCTCATTGACGAAGCACGCCACTCCTCTGAAAGAAACATTCTCTTCAAATCCCACATAGAATTCAAGAGGGATTGAAGAGATATGAAACTCGTCGCAAACCGTGTAATGGCGGGGCGCACCAACTCTTTGTTGTTGGTGCATTTTCTGATCAAGCTAAGCACAGATGTGTGATTGTAAATAAATTTTGTGATGCTTTTTGATGAGTCAACAACCTCTTTGACAAAGGGAATTTTCCTAATGTCCTCTAACATCAAATCAATACAATGGGCAGCACAAGGTGTCCAAAATAAAGCAGGATGCCTGTCCATAAGCATTCTACCAGCAGCAACATAATTTGCAGCATTGTCCGTTATGACTTGGACAACATTTTCTGCACCCACCTCCAAAATAAACACATCCAACAAATCACATAAAGTTCTTGCATCTTTGATTTGATGAGTTGCATCAACAGATTTGATAAACATAGTCCCCTTGGGACAACTAACCAAGAAGTTTATAAGGGTTCTCCCCTTTTGGTCAGTCCAACCATCTGACATAACAGTGCATCCTGTTTGTGCCCATGATGCCCTAAAATCCTCCAATCTTTGGGTGCAGTCACGCTTTTCATCTTGAAGAAGCCGGCCTCTGAAATCATGAAGAGAAGGGAGTTTGTACCCCGGGCCAACACTGGCAATAGCATCAACAGTAGGTTGGAAAAATGGATTATTCCTTATAATGCTGAAAGGAATATCACTCCAGAGGAGAAATTTTGTCATCAACTTGTCAGCTTTTTCTTTTTCAGTTCTTTTTAGCATTGAACCAATAGTTGGTTGTGAACCAGGTGTGGTTCGAGGAACAAAATATGATGATGCAGCTACCGGATTGACTGACGCTGCAGTAGAACCAGTGCCACTTGGCCCACTTCCTTCAGCTGACCTTTTTAGTTGCCTTTTGAGTTCTTCTTTGGCCTCTCTAGTGTGCTCTAATTCTCCCAATGCTCTCATGGCTTTTTGGATAATTTCAGCATTTGTCTTTAGACAGGGCCCCACATCACGTCCAGGGATTTGTGCAAGGTGGAACTTCAACCTGTACACCCCCCCGAATATTTCCTTTCCACACAACTTGCAATACAAGTTTTGTCTATCATTCGGAGTTTTAGGGTCACCATATTCCCAGAAAGGATCCAATTTCCTTGGCATGTTTGTTTTTGAATTTTGAATTTGCAAAACTATGGAAAAATAAGGATTAGGAAATAGGAATTTAGGATTACATAAATGATAATACAAAATTACAAATTACAATTTAGCATTTGCAAAATTACAAGCTAATTATTTCCAAAATCCCAATTTCTAAACCCAAGTTACCCAACCAAATGCCAAAAAACAATGAAAATTCAAAAAAAATAAACAATGTTTAAAAAAAATGAGAAAATAAAAATAAAAAATTGGTTCTCATAGTCATAACAAATTACCCATCCCAAATCAATGAAAAATTTCAAAAAATTCTTTAAAAACAATGAAAACCAAAGTTTTTATAGAAGCAAAACCAAAAAAAATTAATCTACATACCTCTTTTATGGACAAATTGGTGATCTTGGCTTGGATTCCTCTTAAAAACGCTTCGATTCGCTCCCAAATCCGACGGAAACCCTTCAGCTCCTCTCCCTCACCTCTTCTCCTCCTCCTCCGCGCGGCGACAGCACAATGAATTAAAAAAAAATCGAATTTGCCATATAAAACCCCGCTGCCCGCGCCCTCCACGAATTTTTCACTAAAAATCGCGATTTTTTTCGAAAAAATCGCCATATTTTCAAAAACTCTCGATTTTTTCGATAAAAATCGTTATAAAAAAAAGTGGCGATTTTTACGCATAAAAATCGCGATTTGATCGGGTAAATGAAAAAATCGCGCTTTTCCGATAAAATCGCGATTTTAACAACACTGATCCGAACCTTTACTTTATTGTGATTGGTGAGGAGTCTCTCATTCTGGTGCTGTATGTGGATGACTTGGTCATTACAGGTGCAGAGAGACTCATAGAGCACTGCAAGAGAGATCTTGCGACGGAGTTTGAGATGAAGGACATTGGC
Source organism: Pinus tabuliformis (assembly GCA_031772625.1). Lineage (NCBI taxonomy): Eukaryota > Viridiplantae > Streptophyta > Pinopsida > Pinales > Pinaceae > Pinus > Pinus tabuliformis. Next base: position 1,583,538,047 of record CM062804.1, on the reverse strand, counting down.
TTGATCCATTATTTTTTGGGTTTGGAGGTATGGCAGGAGGAGGGGCATTTCTTCCTGGGGTAGGGGAAGTATATTGTGGACATCCTTAGCAGATTCCACATGGAGGATTGTAGACCTATGTCGACACTGATGATCACCAACTGGAAGAAGCTTCATGCTTCGGATTTCGAGTTGGTGGATCCCACATTGTACAAGCAGCTGATTGGTTCCTTGATGTATTTGGTCAAAACTAGACCAGATATCTGTTTTGTAGTCAACACGATGAGACAGTTTATGTGTGAGCCTAGGAAAGTTCACTGGGTGGCTGCAAAACACATTTTGCGGTACTTGCAGGGGACAGTGGATTATGGTCTGGACTACAGGCAGGGAGATGGAGTGAGATTGGCAGGATACACTGATTCTGATTGGGCAGGTTGTGCTTCTGATAGGAAGAGCACTTCAGGGTGCTGTTTTGGGTTGGGTTCAGCAGTAGTGTCATGGTTCAGCCGGAAGCAACAGTCAGTAGCATTGAGTTCAGCGAAAACTGAGTATATGGCAGCTAGTCTAGCTAGTTGTGAGGCTATCTGGCTTCGCAAGATGTTGTTTGGCTTATTTGGTCAGCTGTTGAGACCTTCAGTGATTTACTGTGATAATCAGAGTTGCATTAAACTCACGGAGAATCCAGTATTTCATGACAGGTCAAAGCATATCGAGATCAGATATCATTTCATCAGAGACTATGTTCAGAAGGGAGCTGTGAAGCTTGAGTATATTTCCACTGATGAGCAGGTTGCAGATATTCTTACCAAAGCCTTACCACGGGGCAAGCATGTCTACTTCAGAGACAAGATGGGTGTGGTGAGGAACACCTTCCTCGGTAAGAGGGAGTGTTGAAATTTGGTACCGGAGGACAGGTGGTTCCCTTAGGCTTTGATCTTTGGCCTAGGGAAAAGTGTCCAAAAGAATTTAATTTTTCTCCTAAAGTAACTTTATAATTTTTATAAAGTTAAATCTAATTTAAAAGTGATTTTAAGTGATAAAGTTACTAAGTCTAATTTTAAAGTGACTTTTATAAAGTCAATGAAAAATTAGAAAGGAAAAGTGACTTTGGAAATAAATGACTAAGTGGGTCTTTATTAAAGTGGAGTGAATTAAAAAATAAAAAGTGAGATTTAAATGAGCATTTAATCTCAGCCTGAGATCTCAATCTATTTCAGCCATTGGATTTAGGGATCACCGAAAAGTTACTTGGATCACCCAAAAGTCACTTGGGGTTAGATTAAAGGAGGAAGATGAGGAAAAGGTCATTCATTCTTTCATGAGCAGATTGGGAAAAGGAGAGCAAGAGAGCAAGAGAGATTTTTGAGCAGGGAGAAGAAGGAGACAACAGGTTGGCACACATTCCAAGGCAGCAGTTGAGCAGATTTGTACAGTTGGTTCAGCATACAGTGAAAGGTAGATTTTGGCACGATTTTCGAGGAGTGGTTTGCACAAAAATCGAGGAATAGTTTTCTGATTTTTCTGCACGCAAAACGAGGGCCGTACAATGTATTTATTGCAGTCCCTACAACGCATTTAATGCTGGCCGTACAACAGCATTTAATGCTGAAAGTGGGCACGAAAATCGAAGAGGCCGTACAACATTTATTGCTGTCCTGTTTGCTGTAATTTCCAGTTTGCTGTGAGGCATGGGAAAAGAGATAAGTTGTAAATTTGCTTGCTGATTTTTTTGCTGAATATTTCTGACTGTGAAAAAGGCATTTTCAGAAATAAAGAAGTGCTCTCCAATTGGTTTTCCCCAAGAGTTGTAGGGGGTTTTTCCAGGGTCACATTGACCAAAAATCTCAGTGTTTAAAATTTAAATGTGTTTTAATGGCTGTTTATAACTGCTGATTTTTTTTTTTGCAATTTCCAGCATTCTGTAAAATTTCTAGAATTTGTGTTTTCAGCAAATTTATTTTTTCCAGCTTGTTAAAAGTATGGTTATGGGAAAGGGCATTTAACTATATGGGAGAAATAAGGAGAAACTGAAAATCGGGGTGGGAAATCATAAATTTCTACATGTTTTTATCAATGTTACCAGACTCGGAATCGGCAATAAATCGGCGAGGCAAAAGAGCGAAGAGTTTTAATTGGATCGGGAAAAAATCAGGAAAAAATTGGTGAATTCAATAAATAAAGATATACACATATTGAATTAAAAAAATCATTTTTCATTGATATTCAATAAAGTCATGTCCAAACGATGCATAATATCAATAGATGTCCAAAATATCATGAATGAATAAGTATACCATATATGTTATGAGTCCAAACATAATCCAAAGCACTGAGTCTTGACTCCTAACCAATGACTACATAGAACCAGAAGCATTTCCTTCTACAAGTTTATAAAATACTGCATACTAATCAGTTAAAAAGCAGTAAATAAAATCTCTTGATTGTTGCTGAAATGATATGATAATGGTTTGGTACTGAAATATCTGACAGAGCACATGCTGAAGCTAACACTGGAGCACATTGCACACTACACCTCTATTACACTACGACTCTTAGACAGCGTAAACTGAAATTGAAACCATGCCTCTATTACCTTCTCAATGTATGAGTTGCGGTCCTGAGCAGTGAGATGAGAGTTATGGACCGATGTTTAATTTTTAACCTAACTAAACCTTGCAACGAAAAATGCGGGAACCCTAAAAGTTAAAACCCTTGCTCGCTCAGTTGAGGGCTAAAAATCGCCTTAGTGTCTTAAATCACAATTAATTAGTGAGTTGCAAGTCAAAATCATGTTGACCATGAGTCAAACTTGGTCAATGTGAGTTTGACTCGCCCAGAGTTTAATCGGATCGTTTGAGGGAAGAGCAGAGTTTGACTCGCGATTAATCGCGAGTGATCGGAGATTCATGTTTCACTGGTTTTTATATATTTGGGGCCAGCTCTTCTATGTTCACAACCCTGCTGTCCCCTGAAATTTATGTGGACTTCTCCACATATACTAGGTATATGTCCCCATATACATGAAGCTTGGTGTAACATAGGTTTGAATTTAGGTGACATTGAAGGCTGTACACTGCTAATGCTTCAATAATCTGGTCATTACATCTTATTATCACTTTTGGAGGGACGTTACCTTCTGGGCATATGTTCATTTGGACCAATGTTGCACAAAGCGCGATCGGGATTTAATCGGCGCCGGGAAAAAAGCGGAAAAAATCGTTAAAAGCGGGAAAAAAGCGGAAAAAAGCGGGAAAAAAGCGTTTGGCACAAAAATATTCATTTTTTTCCATTTTTTTTAATATCTAAACCATCTACAACATAAAATAAATACATTGACACATAAATATGATAAAAAAACTAATATATAAGATGTTTAATATCATTTCTAGCGCTAAAATCACACATAACATTGAATCATGTCCTGAATAGTAAGTCCTGAGTCCCAACTCAGCCTCAAAATATCAACAAAAAATATGATAATGTATCTCATTATGTCATAATGTCATATACAATAAAATGAAAGTCTAATCCTATTGATTTCCTCCAGCTCCTCTCCCTCACCTCTTCTCCTCCTCCTCCGCGCGCAAACAGCAAAATGACATAAAAAAAATCGATTTTCGCCTATTAAAAGCCCGCTGCCCCGTGCCTCTGCGATTTTTTCTGTAAAAATCGCGATTTTTTGGAAAAAATCGCGATTTTTTCCGAAAAAATCGCTATAAAAAAAAGTCCGCGATTTTTTGGTATAAAAATCGCGATTTGATCGGGCAGAGGAAAAAATCGCGATTTTCCGATAAAATCGCGATTTTATCGCGATTTTAACAACACTGATTTGGACATGAGAAGATTTTTTGGGGATATATTCAGTTCCTTAGCAAACAATAACACATTTCTTCAAATCTTCAAATGCCAATGCCAACAGACATTGACATCTTTTTCATAAAAACCCATGGCAGGCCAGAACATATCAATAAAAGAAATGCACATTTGCGGCCATTCAACAGGCACTTGTATATTTGTTGTTAACTTTTCGCACTATGCAATGAAAATGGTTTGGATTATTGATTTTTGTCTCTACTTCTATTCTATGGACATCCCTTGCCATTTGTCTACCATCTTTCACTGATTTTGCCTCTACATTAGACATATATTTGCATTCTTGGCTATAGTACATTTTCTAAGTGAACCCCTTGAATATTGAATGATTTTACCTTTGCATATATTTATTTTCTAAATATGTTTCGTAAATGACTCAAAGCCGAGTGATACTTGCCCCCTATTGATGCTTTGAGGTTGTTAGTGGTAATTGTCCATAAGAAATATGAGAAAGACTATTTTTTATTGTTATTTTAAATGTTTTTGTTTTCTAGGATCACATCAGCAGGGCTGGACGTGCATTCTGCTCTCTTCCTCTACCTGTCAGAACAGGTTTGCCTGTACATGTGAATGGATACTTTGAAATTTCCTCCAATCGTCGTGATATTTGGTATGGAGCTGACATGGACAGGGGTGGGAAGTTACGATCAGATTGGAACACATGTCTTCTACAGGAAGTTGTGGCTCCAGCTTTCTGTGAGTTGCTGGTCAAAGCTTCGAAGCTACTAGGCCCCACTGAGCTGTATTACTCATTGTGGCCTTGTGGTCGTTTTGAAGAGCCATGGGAAACACTGGTGAAACAAATTTACAGGAATGTTGGTGAACTTCCTACTCTGTATACATATGTTGATGGTGGGAGGTGGATTCGGCTAGCTGATGCTTATCTCCATGACAAAGTGTTTTTAAAGTCCAAGGAACTCGCTGATGTTCTCATACTCCTAGGAGTGCCTGTAGTTCAACTTCCTAATCTTCTTGTAAATATGGTCCTCTCCTATTCTGGTACTTCGCTTCCAAAGATGGTTTCCCCTGGTACAGTAAGGGTTATGCTGCGGAAATTAATGAATACCAGCCATCTGTTAGACAGGGAACAAACCTTACTTTTGTTGGATTACTGTCTTGATGATGTAGTTGATGAGGAAGTAGGAGAGGTAGCATCTGGTTTATCTCTTATTCCTCTAGCCAATGGTGAATATGGTGTTTTTGAAGAAGGAACAAAAGGCACAGCTTATTTCATCTGTAACAACTCTGAGAACAGGCTACTAGGTATCCTTACTGATAGGATAGTTGACAGGAACATTCCTCTCAATCTACTTAATAGACTTTCCGATATTGCACATACCTCAAAGACAAATATTACTTTCTTTAACTGTACCCATCTTCTTCATTTGTTACCTCAGATTCTTCCAGCTGATTGGAGATACAAGGAAGTAGTAGACTGGATGCCAGATACCTATAGAGATCATCCAACCCGGGACTGGATTATGCTTTTCTGGTGTTATCTTAGAGATCATTGTGAAGACATATCAAAATTTTTGGACTTTCCTCTCTTGCCGACAACATCAGGACATCTTTCCAGGGTTTCTACGAATTCAAAAATGATAAATGGTCGATTATTACCAGATTCCATGAAAGAGCTTCTGGTAAAGGTTGGTTGTCAGATACTAAGCCCAGATTTTGAAGTGGAGCATCCTCAGCTGTCGCTGTATGTGCGTGATATAAGTGCTTCTGGTATTTTGGATGTCATATTTGAGGTAGCTCACAGGCAGGAATCTCAACTGGGAATGCTTTTTCATGGTCTCTCAGTTGCAGAGAGACGGGAACTCCGATATTATCTCCTAAATCCACAGTGGTATGGTGGACAACAAGTGAATGGAGGACAGATAACTAGATCTCATATGCGTATTTGCAAGCGATTACCAATTTTTGAAGTATACAGTGAAGGCACACATGAAGACAATTATATTTTCACTGATTTGGCAGCATCACAGAAATTTTTGGTCCCCTTTCATGTGGACAGGCTCCTTTTAGGACCAGATTTCCTTTATAGTTCATCTGAAAGTGAAGATGAAGTATTTTTACGGTTCTACGGCATTGAGCGAATAGGAAGGCCATTATTTTATAAACTCAGGTTGTTCAGTCGCATAAGTGAGATTTCTCCACCTGTTCTCGAGGAGGCTATGCTTTTGATTTTGCAGGAACTTCCCCAGCTGTGCATGCAAGATCCATCCATAAGGGAAGTCTTGAAGAAGTTAGAGTTTGTTCCGACTTTTACCGGCAGGCTAAGATGCCCAAGTGTTCTGTATGATCCTCGAAATGAAGAGTTGTATGACCTTCTAGAAGATCAAGATTGCTTTCCATGTGGAAAGTTTAGAGAAGCAGGAGTCTTAGATATGTTGCAAGGGTTAGGATTAAGAACGGTAGTCACTCCTGTGACTATACTGCAGAGTGCTAAACAGATTGAATCATTAATGCATGAGTATCCTGCCAAGGCACATTCAAAGGGAAAAGTACTTCTTTCTTACTTGGAGGTAAATGCAAATAAATGGCTGCCTCAGCGACCTGATGATGGGCACAGCACAGTCAATAAAATGCTGACCAAAGTGGCATCAGCATTTCAATTACATGAAGCAAGTGCATGGATTGACTTGACAAAGTTTTGGAATGATCTCACAGTTATTTGCTGGTGTCCTGTTTTGATTAATCCTCCATATCCTCTTTTGCCATGGCCTTCAGTTTCTACAACAGTGGCCCCACCTAAACTTGTTCGTTTGGTGGCAGATGTATGGCTTGTGTCTGCCAGCATGCGTATACTTGATGGAGAATGCCGTTCTCATGCCCTTTCACATCATTTTGGATGGACCACTTCACCAGGGGGAAGCATCATTGCAGCTCAACTGCTTGAGCTTGGGAAAAATCATGAATTTGTTGCAGACCAGGTATTTCGGCAGGCATTAGCTTTGTCTATGCCAAGAATATACTCAGTTTTAACTGCCATGGTTGGTACAGATGAAATGGATATTGTAAAAGCCATTTTAGAAGGCAGCCGTTGGGTGTGGGTGGGAGATGGGTTTGCAAAAGTGGATGAGGTGGTTTTAAATGGGCCTCTTCACTTAGCTCCATATGTGCGCATTATTCCTGTTGATTTAGCTGTCTTTAAAGAGCTATTTCTTGAACTAGGTGTACGAGAGTCCTTAAGTCCCAGAGATTTTGCTATGGTTCTATCCAAAATGGCTGTAAACAAGGTTGGGTCCCCATTGGACATGCAAGAACTAAGAGCAGCAGTCCTCATTGTGCAATATTTGGCTGATTCTCTTTTCCATGACAATCAAATAGCATGTTACATCCCTGATGCTTCATCTATTCTTATGCCAGCAGCAGAGCTTGCCTACAATGATGCTCCTTGGTTATCCAACTCTAGTGAATGGAGTAAGTCAAGGGACATACCTTCATCCGCTTTGACAGCGAACAAGAAGGTTCCCAAATTTGTACATGCCAATATATCAAATGATGTTGCAGAGAGACTTGGTGTTTGCTCTTTTCGTCGATTATTACTTGCTGAAAGTGCAGACTCAGTGAAATTGGGATTGCATGGAGCAGCAGAAGCTTTTGGCCAGCACGAAGCCTTAACAACTAGGCTGAAGCATATAGTTGAAATGTATGCTGATGGTCCTGGAATTTTATTTGAACTTGTACAGAATGCAGATGACGCTGGAGCTTCAGAAGTTTGTTTTCTCTTGGATAAAACTCAGTATGGGACTTCATCCCTTCTTTCTCCACAAATGGCAGATTGGCAAGGGCCTGCTTTATACTGTTACAACAATTCTGTTTTTACAGCTCAAGATCTTTATGCCATATCACGCATTGGTCAAGACAGTAAACTTGAAAAGCCATTTGCTATTGGAAGGTTTGGACTGGGGTTCAATTGTGTTTATCACTTCACAGATATTCCTGGGTTTGTTTCTGGAGAAAACATGGTCATGTTTGATCCCCACGCCTCTAACTTGCCAGGGATCACACCGTCACATCCTGGCTTGAGAATCAGCTTTGTTGGTAGAGGCATTTTGGAACAATTTCCTGATCAGTTTTCTCCATACTTGCATTTTGGTTGTGACTTACAAAATCATTTTCCCGGCACGCTTTTCCGGTTTCCTCTAAGGACTTCCAATGTTGCTGCATCTAGTCAAATAAAAAAAGAAGGTTATAAACCTGAGAGTGTTGTATCTCTTTTCTCATCCTTCTACACAAGTGCAGGTGAGGCTTTGCTTTTTTTGCGGAATGTAATGAGCATTTCATTGTATGTGAAGGAGGGGCCAAGTCATGAAATGCTGCTAATGCACCGTGTATCTAGGCGTCCTATTAATGTATTGGAGAACCAATCTTTTCCTGCAAAGGTCATGCTTGACTTTGTTCATGGGGATCGTCAGGCTGGTATTGACAAAGAGCAATTTTATCAGAGGCTGCAGAGGACACCGGATGCACAGTTACCATGGAGTTGTGGGAAAGTAGTTGTGACTTCAATTGATACTACTGCAGAGAAATCAGATTTGTGGATAGTGAGTGAATGTTTGGGAGGTGGACGTGCTAAAGCTAAATCTGTAGCTTTGGAAAATAGAGCTCGTAGTTTTATCCCATGGGCAGGTGTAGCTGCAAAGATGCAATTTGTACCAGAAAATGAAGAAAATTGTGAAGGAACCCTTGTTGAAAATAATAATATCCTTCAATCTTCATCAACCATGTTTGGGTGCAACAACATGCTTCAGGGCCGTGCATTTTGCTTTTTGCCTTTGCCTATTAATACGGGTCTTCCAGTGCATGTCAACGCCTACTTTGAGCTGTCGTCAAATCGTAGGGATATCTGGTTTGGTGATGACATGTCAGGAGGGGGGAAGCTACGGTCTGATTGGAACTGTTTGCTTCTTGAAGATGCTGCAGCTCCAGCATATGCACGCTTACTGGCAAATATTGCACCTGAAATTGGCCCACGTATTGAATATTACATGCTTTGGCCCACTACTACTGAAAGAAAACCGTGGACATCTTTGATGCGGAAGGTCTATGCAAGCATTGTTGATTTAGAGCTGTGTGTCCTCTACACCAAGGCTAGAGGTGGCCAGTGGATATCTGCAAAAAGAGCTATTTTACCTGATTATTCATTTTTGGAGGTTGATAAACTTGGAATTGCATTAGCAGAAGCAGGTTTGCCTCTGATAGATGCACCAAAATCAGTGGTGGTTAGATTTCAGGAGTTTTGCCCTTCATTGCGATATCTAACTCCACATTTGCTTCGAAACTTATTAATTCGACGCAAACATGGGTTCAAGGAAAGAGATACAATGCTTATAACATTAAAATACTGCTTGGATGACGTTGTTGAGACTTCGGTATCAGACAAACTAGATGGTCTACCCTTGCTTCCCCTTGCTACAGGCTTATTTACAATGTTCACCAAGTCTGGACAGAGTGAAAACTTCTATGTTACTAGCCAAATTGAATATGATCTTCTTAAAGACACAGTCCCATATTTGCTTATTGATCGTACAATTGATGAACAGATTTTTGGTAAACTACAAAGGATTGCTTATAATGGGGATACAAATATTTCATTACTCACCTCATGTTTGTTGGAAGAACTTATGCCTAAGATTCTCCCTGCCGAATGGCAAGGTAGCAAGGCTGTGTTATGGATTCCTGGTCATCAAGGACAACCAAGCCTGTCATGGATGACATTACTTTGGGATTACTTAAAATCAACATGTGCAGACTTAACCATCTTTTCAAAGTGGCCACTTTTGCCAGCTACTGATGGTCACCTTCTCCAACTTGTTAGGAATTCTAATGTGATTAAAGATGAAGGATGGAGTGAGAACATGTGTTCTTTGTTGAAGAAGACTGGATGTTTTGTCTTGTGGAGTGACCTTCAAATATATCACCCGGCATTAGGAGATTATGTTCAAAATGCAACAGCATCTGGTGTCTTAAATGCCCTACTAACAGCAGCAGGTGATTTACAAAATCTAAAACAGCTTTTTACAGATGTGTCACAGGGAGAACTACGCGAGCTTCGAAGTTTTCTTTGTCAGTCTAAGTGGTTTTCCACGGGTCAGATTGATTCTCTGCAAATTGATACCATGAAGGCTCTTCCTATTTTTGAAGCCCATGGAAGTAGAGCATTTGTTAACTTGTTAGAATCAGCCAAGTGGCTGAAGCCAGATGGAGTTGATGATGAGATGATAAGTGATAGCTTTATTCATACAGCATCAGAAAGGGAATATAACGTTTTGGAAAATTATCTGGGGATTAAAAGACCATCAAGGGACCAATTTTATAGGGAACACGTTGTCAATAGGTTACCAGAATTTGCTTCGCGGGCAGAAGTTATGTCAAAAGTGATTCAGGAATTGAAGGCAATAATAGAGGAGGATCCATCCATCAGAAAGTTGCTTTCTGAATTACCGTTCATTTTGACAACACAAGGATCCTTACAAAAGCCATCAAGGTATTACTCACCTTAACCTTTTCCTCTTTCTGGTTGAGTCTGCATTCTTTGTTTATGCACACTTGAAAGCAAAGTGGGGTAAAGTAATTTCAACAGTTCTGAATTTGAGCAATGGCATGTGTGATGAAAATAGTACAATTAGGAACTCTATTTTTAAAGTTCTCTTTGTACCATGTGCCTGCAATTATCATAGATTTTTATATGGAAATAACGGAAATGTTGAATACTATGATTTATTGGTAACTTGTTTGCCTGGCCAAAGTTGATGGCTTGCTTTTTGGTAGGTTTCTAGTCATATACTGAGTTTTGTTTGTAATGGTTACTACCGTTAGCGCGAGTATGTTATAATTTCAAAGTTGAATCAAATATTCAAGTCAGTAACAAAACTGTAGAGGAATAACAAGGGGCACAAATGCACAATCATCACTAACATAACGAGATGAAAAATGAATCAATATCAAGCTCAGAAACACAATTTCAAAATTATTTAATTTTGGTGAACACCGGGTAATGAGGGTCAACTTAGTAAATATAGACCAATGGTGAACACCAGCATGATGTGGGGTGCCATAGTCCAATAGCCAGGTCATTTATGGAATTAATATTAGCCAACATTATAATATGTGAGTGCTAGTTACGCTATAAGGCATTCCCTAGTGCAATCTATGTATTGATGTGACAGCTCTGATGTTTACAGCTGTCAGATATGTGAGGCGGCAATGGAGGCAAGCTTTCCCATCCATCCTTTCTTGACAGGTGTCATTTGTGTTATTGTTTTCATGTCCACGCACTTCGCAATCTCGCTGCCAGATAATTGCAGAGTTGTCATGTGAATTGCTAGAAAATATGGCGATAGATGTGAATGTATCCACAATCTCCCATATATAATTGTGTAGTTTTGATGTGCATCGCACGAAATCATGACAGGAAATGAGATCTTTTTGTGCGTTGTCGCCTAAATCCACACTTGGGATATCGTGGAGAAATTTTTTAACTCCACTTGGTGTGGGCTTGGGGGCAAGTTTCAGGTTGAGTCGCTGTCACTCAATTCTCAACTTCTTCGTCTAGGCTAATGTTGAAGTTTCTAAATTTACTTAGTTAGAAACCCTCCATACACTTTATCTGATTTATTCCTACCTATTTGTTATTTTCCTTAACAAGTTATTTATATACTGAAAATAAACACTAGTGCATGCTCAACATATTACAGATCGACAACTAAAAGAAACAAGAACAAACACACCATATGACACCATTATTTTTGGACTAATGTCCCTGGAAAAACCCAATGTGGGAAAACCAATGCAGCTATCTGAGGGTTTTCTTATTAAGCAATATCAGAGTACAATCTGGGTGCCGAAACTGGCCTACCCAACAGAGAATTTCCTTGGCAGTAATACCTCTCCATTTTTGACAAATCTTCTGGATGAAACCTCGGATAATCCTTCCGGCAGCTACTCAGCACAAATTTGCCCCAGAAACCCCAGCGTCTACCCAATCTAGACTGTGTTAGCCTCTTCTAGCCCAGCATTGGCCCTGCGTCAGCCTATCTTGGCTTGCATCAGCCCCAGGAGGCCCTGCGTCAGCTCTCTGAGCCTCTGCGTCAGCTATGCTGGCCTGTCTGGTGCTATGCGCAACACTTAGCTGCCTTTGCTTGGCCCTGCGTGAGCACTGGCTGCTCCTGCGTCTCTCTCTCTGACTGCTCTGCTGCTTTCCCGACACTATCTCTACCTCTCTACCTTTCGCGATCACTGATTCTATCTCTTTTAGCAAACCCCGCTCTAGAGAATAGAATGACTGATCACTCTGGTGTCATCTTCAAGTGACCCTCAAGCCTCCTCTTATACTTTTCCTGTTGACATCTCAACGGCCGAGATTAAGTCTCTAATCAACGGCTAAGATTAGATCTAGCTTGATCCATGTCTTTTGGACCATTCTAATACAGATTCATATCAATACACATTAATATTTTATTTTCCCTAAGTTTAGACTTAGGGACTCCATTAAAAATATTAATTATTTTAATATCTCCTGATCTGTTTAGAATCTGCCCAAACCCTTTCTGGGTATTGGAGATCTCATGTGCCCCAACCTCTCCACCAAATTTTATGGCTAGAGCACATTCGATGCTACCCCAAATCAACACTCCCTCTTAGCGAGGACTGTGCTCTAGCAATACTCCTCATTGAGTATTACTCTGATCATCCGACGTCGGTACTTGTGTTGATGCTAGGCCTTCCTGCCCATATCCTTTGCACTGCTGCATCCTGTACTGCTGCCCATGGTTCTGCCACTGCCACTACTGCATCTGTACGACAACTCCCTCTGCATTCGTGCTGTTGCTGGTCCTTCCTCCCAACACTGCATCTGCACTGCACCTCCTCTCATCATTTTGCATCGTGCTACCCACTGTTACACTGCAACTCAGTTACTGAGAAGTAACTGATCTTCCAACTGACCTCCCTGTTGGGCTAGAAACACCCATTGATGCTGAAGCTCCCTTTGCCGCTGACAAGTGCTCCCTCTCTGACCTCTGCGCTGCTGCAACAACTCCCTGCATCTCGCACTATTGCACACCTGTCTGTGCCTTCATGCACTGGTGCAACACTCCTGTGCCTCTCGCACTACTGCAGCCTGCTAGCTCTGCGCTGTCTAGGGACTTCTGCATTGTAGCTCCCTCTGCCCAGTATACTCTGGACAAACACTTCCCAGTGCATTCAGGGCTGTCCTCACCATCAGAGCCTGATTCGGTGTCGTTCCTATAGTAATCAACTGGTCTCGAATCTCATTCAGTCCTTTGAGGAAGGTGTCAATCGATTGCCCCTTCTTCATCTGATACGACCTCATCTGATTCTCGAGCAACATTCTTCTCTGCACAGAAGTATGCTGATACAGCTTCTTGAGAGCCTCCCACATCTCAAACGCCGTTTCCTTCTCGGCTATATGTGGTACCACATGATCCTTGACCCCATCAAGGATAACACACTTGGCCCTCGCCATCGCCTCCTCGTACCTGTCATTATCACTAAGGTCGACTGAGACAGTTATTACCTTCAAGGCAAAGTTCTTGACATGATTCCTGTCAAAGCACTGATAAGATTCTGGCCTTGCAGACTGCGAAGTTCGATGCTTCGTCCAGTCTATCCTGGTCTCTTACCCCGTGTAGTGCCATGATGCTCTTCTACTTCCCCCCTCTGGAAGTTCTTTGTTCAACTCCTCTGAGTCTCTACTTCCCGTCTGGAAGTTCTCTTCTGGACTCCCTTTGAGTCCTGATTTCCCACTTGGAAATCCTTCTGCCGCTTGTCGAGATGGCCCCTACTCTGATCGTCTTTGTGCAACTGCACCACTGATCTGGGTTCCTTAGCTAGAAACCCTCGGTAATAACTCCTTTGGCCCTGCTCTGTCAGGTACTGTTCTGACTACAGTACCTCACCAACTCCACTCTGCAATATTCTTGTAGCCTTCTAGACCCCAACAACTGCCTCTCTGTGAACTGCGTGAGCCCCTCTCTGCCTCACGCTGGCCCTGTGTCACCCCGGTTGGGTTTGCATTAGCCCTGGGATGCCTTGCATCAGCCCTCTGGCCCTCTACGCAGCTCTCGACTTCCTCTGCGTGGCCCTGGTTGGCTCTGCGTCACACTCCTGGCTTCTATGCTGCTAGAAACAACTTTTGTCACCTCGAGACAACTGTTTTCTACTGCTATTGCTCCACTCGGCTGATGTCTTTTAGTTCTCCTGTGATCTGCAATCACGCTCTTATACCATCTTGAAGTTTCTAAATTTACTTAGTTAGAAACCCTCCATGCACTTTATCTGATTTATTCCTACTTGTTATTTTCCTTAACAAGTTATTTACAATGTAAATACTGAAAATGAATACTAGTGCATGCTCAACATATTACAGATCAACAACTAAAATAAACAAGAACAAACACACCATATGACACCATTATTTTTGGACTAATGTCCCCGGAAAAACCCAATGTGGGAAAATCGGTGCAACTATCTGAGGGTTTTCTTATTAAGCAATATCAGAGTACAATCTGGGTGCCGAAACTGGCCTACCCAACAGAGAATTTCCTTGGCAGTAATACCTCTCCGTTTCTGACAAATCTTTTGGCTGAAACCCTGGATAATCCTTCCGGCAGTTACTCAGCACAAATCTGCCCCAGAAACCCCAACGTCTGCCCAATCTGGAATGTGTCAGCCTCTCCTAGCCAATGTTTTAAAACTCTGACTCTGACTCCGACTCGGCCGAGGGTCGACTCCGACTCCGACTCCGACTCGGCTGGCTCGATTTCAATGACTCGGTCGTTGTAAAAAATACATTAAATATTTTTTTATATAAAAAAAAACATAATTTTAAAGATTTTCATTCATGTTTCCAAACACACAGCATTAGAATATAGATAGAAGACAACATATGATCAAAGTAGGCTCACGAATATATCCATTATATCAAAAATGAAAATGGCACCCAGTGCACTGTCCAATACATACATGATGATGGTATAGAGATCAAAACAAAAACACATGACCAAGGAGGCTAGAAATGGCCTCTACAACAAAAGTAAACTGTGACTAGTACTACTGGCTAGTGGCTACTACTAGAGGAGCCAAGATCATCTGGAACAACCACTGGTAGCATATCCACATGCTTCATAGTTTGTAACTCATTTTTAATCTTGTACCCTGATCAATCATCTTAGACCATCTCATCAAGATGGATGTTAATAGATGTATCCATGAGAAGAACTACAAAAGCAAATTGTATGTGACACAGACCAGATCAAGATATAGGATCCCTAACGCCAAAACTTCTGCATCCACATCTACATGCAGTCATGGCAGACCCATCTACACCCCATAAAATATTTTGTGGCTATTCTCTAGTTTTAGGATCCCTTGGGGCAACTTCAAGTTTGTTCCCATCAACTTTGTAATATGTATAAAGATAAACTGCCATCTTCCAAGAGATAATTGCACCTATAAAGATTCTAACTAGGATCACATGTTTGATCAACATTTCAATTTCATGTGCCCTCTTTATTACACGGTTCTCAAATAGTATCATTGTTTACTTAGAAATTCACATTGTTCCTTGAGGAATTTTATACAATGAAGGCAACAGATGTCTTGCTCCATTCTTACAGGAGATTTCATGTTCTTGGCAAAAGTTCACAACATTAGATCCTATCAAATTTCCAACGCCAGACTCATCACTTCCTATTTTCAAGCACTAAACGATTCATGCCACAGGAAGCCAAGTGAACAAGTAAACAACCTATGAAAATAGTCAGCTAATGTGGAATTCATGTGTCCACCAGCTTTTAACACAAATCTCTTCACCAAAAAGCAAGTAAAAAAAATCGTTGTTTTTTTGAGTTTTCAGGCCACTGTTACCGAGCCGGTCGGGTTATTACTGCGCTGGCCGAGTTGTTAGACAACTCGGCTGGCTCGGTAATAATCTGGCTGGCCGAACTGGTTTGATGGCCAAGTCGACCTAGTGAGGGCTTGACTCAGACCAACTCGGCCGAATCGGTTCTAAGCCGCCGGTTCTTAAAACAGTGCTCCTAGCCCAGCGCTGGCCCTGCATCAGCCTATCTTGGCCTGCGTCAGCCCCAGGGGGCCTCGCGTCAGCCCTCTGAGCCTCTGCGTCAGCTACGCTGGCTTGTCTGGTGCTCTGCACAACACTTAGCTGCCTCTGCTTGGCCCTGCGTGAGCACTGGCTGCTCCTGCGTCTCTCTCTTTCGCTGCTCTCTCGGCACTATCTCTGCCTCTCTGTACTCAATGCCCATCAACTTCTCTCCCGATCACTGATTCTATCTCTCTTAGCAAACCCCGCTCTAGAGAATAGAATGACTGATCACTTTGGTGTCATCTCCAAGTGACCCTCAAGCCTCCTCTTATACTTTTCTTGTTGACATCTCAACGGCCAAGATTAAGTCCCTAATCAACGGCTAAGATTAGATCTATCCATGTCTTTTGGACCATTCTAACACAGATTCATATTAATACACATTAATATTTTATTTTCCCTAAGTTTAGACTTAGGGAATCCATTAAAAATATTAATTATTTTAATATCTCCTTATCTGTTTAGAATTTGCCCAAACCCTTTATGGGTATTGGAGATCTCATGTGCCCCAACCTCTCCACCAAATTTCGTGGCTAGAGCACATTTGATGATAACCCAAATCAACAGTTAACTCCTAGCAAAGCCAAAGGGGGTGGACCCTATAGAAATAACTAAGACTCAACTAATCTATGCTAGATAAACTAAGTTCTAGGAGTTAAAATTATTGACCAAGTTATATCCACAATGTAAATGCAACTAATAACTTCAAAGCATCAATTTCATGATTATGACAATAATAACCATCTATGAGTAAATATATTTCTAGATGAAGCAAATGGATTAGTGTGTAGGTAACGTACTAGGGTAATTTTTCCCTAGGGTTTCTTGCACAGTTAGTTTTTTTTTCTTTAACAATTTTCTTTCCAGATTCAACTATTTCAATACAAAATATATCCTTGATATCGAAAATGATGACATAACATTAGGATTCAACCAAACAAATACAATGTTAATTGTCCAGATAACTCAATAATTCCAACATAAATATCTATAATTCCAATTTGGCATTAGACATGAGCATGCACAAAATTCAATTAAAAAACAGTTTGAAACTATAACATCAAAGTGCCCTAGCTTTCCTCAGATTCAACGACCTCCCAATCTGTTCAAACCTTTTGTAAACTTCGGCCTATTACACCTCACGGCCCACACATTACTTCAGTAAATTCTGATCAGAGTTATGCACTTAGATTTTCAAACCATTCTTTGTTTGTACAAATTCGTCTAGTCTGCTTATGACTTCAAGAGTGAAGATATGGATGTTTTAGGTTTGTCGTATCCTCAATTTTTGTGTCCTTTAGCGAGGGCTCCCACCTTGTTTCCACATATAACGACAACGTTAAGTGGTTCGTCTAGTTTTTGATCTTTAAAAGGGCCACCAAAAACAATGTCTCCCCAAAATTCCCTGGTGCTTCGGCCTTGGATTTCTCCATAGAATGCGAGAGGGTTTACTTAGTAGTTAGCCCTTTTGAATAGTTCTAGACCCAACTTCAAAGATGAGGACCCTACTCATACGATCCTGTCACACCTCTATGAACTTCTATCTTCCCAAAAATCATCCACCGAGACTCCTTATTTTTCCTCAGAAATTGTTACAGATCTGAACAAATCTTGCTGCCCTAATTGGAGGGTTTCCTGTGGCCAAACATAATAAACACGAACACACTTTTCTACCACCAGATGGTCATTCTGTGCCAAAATAAGGATCAAAATAGAATTTCACTGTCCTCCTAGAATTGGTATTTTTGTGCCAAAGCTAAGATCAAGAAACAACAAAATTTCGTTGCCCTTCTATGTAGTTTCTTGTGCCAAAACAGAGTGAAGAAAGATAGAAATGTGTCAACTAGGGTGAAATCTTTCACCATCGAAATTGACAAGGAAAAAGGGGTCTTAAAACCCTCAATGCGAATGCTCAAGAAACAAATGAGATGATCCAAAATGATGCCCCAATTGATCTCAACCATCTCCTATTTATAGATTTCCCATGGGCTCCAACAAGGTGAGGAGTTATGGGTACAACCCCTAATTTAGCCCCAACCAACCCAATTTTTACCTAATATTGCCCCAAGACACGAAAAAATTGGGTTTTTACCCCTTTAACAAGACTATAGCCTATGGGGTTGACTAGGCTATTACGTCCTCCATAAATTTGGAGAGCACATTACAACCTAATTTATATTACTTGCAAAAAGGTAAATTTTCCAAGTGAAGAAGATAACCTTGAAAATAAAGCTTGGAAATAACTGTTCAATATATAAATGCCTAAAAGAAATGCTTTGGAAGTAAATGAAATGTGTGTACTTGAAAGAAATGACAATTGTTCTGAAAATAGATGAACTTTGCAAGATGAGGAACCAGAGGAAATATAAATTTAAGCACTAAAGTTGCAAGATAGATGTGAAAATTTGAAATGCTCTTGGTTTATTTTAAATTAAGTTAGTTTGGTTAGTTGTAAGATCTAAAACAAGTTTCAATTGAACTTCTTCCTCAGACCTTATCCTCATTGGGACCTCAATCTTAGAATAACGAGTCAATAGGGGGAGAAGGGTCCCTAAGTTACTACTGCAACTAGCAGAGTTGGAGGTATGTTAATTTTTGCAAAAAGGAAAACCAATTATTGAAAGATTTAATTTGATCTAGAGAGTTGCTTGCAAAGTAATGCTTGAAATGCAAAACAAAACAACTAAACTAGATATCAAATAAGAATAGGTTAAATTAGATTGATGCAATGAAGTAATAAATGAGTGAATTGCAAGAAAATCACAAGTTAACTAAGTTGCATGAAATAAATAACAAAGATTGTTTGAGAGAAACTAAATGCATGAATAAGAACTAGCCACATATTTAGTGTGATTAGGCTACTCTATTTTAGTTTAACAAAACAAACAAAATCACTCAAGCACCATAGGACACACTTCTCTGAATAGGAAAGGGGGGATACTTGTGGGAAAAGTCCCCTAACTCCCAAGAAAAAACGTTTTCTTTATAAGATCTCTCTGAAAGAATGAGATATGAAGAGTGATAGAGTTTACAATAGATCCCCTTTCAGAAAAGGGATTTGAAGAACAATTTTTGAGAGAGCTTACAACAAGATTCCCTCAAAGAGATCAAATACTCTCCTCCAAATAGTTACAAGTTAAAAAGAAATTTTAAAGGAGTTACAAAATGCCTTTTGGGCAAACCTAAAAGTGAATCTTTTTTTACAAAAGTTCAATGGCTTTTTTTAAAGAGTCTTTGAATGAAGAAGGCCCCTTAAAGGGGGTTACACGGGATAAATGACAGTTTTACAATTAGTTGTCCAAAGATGGTCTTTTGAGAGCTTCAAGTTTCAAATGTTTAGCACAATCCACCAATTTTCCTTCTTGCACTCAATGGCTTGTCTTGATTTGGGGTAGCATTGGATGTGCTCTCGCTGCGAAAATTGGTGGAGAGGCTAAAGCACATAAAATCTCCAAGACCTAGAAATTGTTTGGGCAGAATCTAACCGGTTTGAGAGCTATTAAAATAATTAATATTTTTAATAGAGTTTGTAAGTCTAAACTTAGGAAAAATAAAATATTAATGGGTATTAATATAACACTAGGTTAGAATGGTCCAAAAGTCATGGATCAAGCCAAATCTAATCTTAGCCGTTGATTAGAGATTTAATCTCGACCGTTGATGGACCAACGAGAAAAGTATAAGAGGAGGCTTGAGGGTCAGTTGAAGAACACAACAAGAGAGATCAAGAACTCGATTTCCTGGGGCAGGGTTTGTTGAGGAAATTGAGTGATCAGAGTTGTAGTTGAGGGGCAGTGAATACATAGCAGAGAGGCAGAGTTAGTACCGGGAGGATCAGCGCAGAAGCCAGGAGAAGTTGACACAGAGCCAGTTAGAGGCCACGCAGAGGCAGCTAGGAGTTGTGCAGAGCCCGAGAAGGGCCGGCGTGTGAGACACAGAGGCTCAAGAGGGTGACGTAGAGCCTAGGGGCAGTGCTGTGAGATTTTTCGTGGGACAGACTGGGAGCTGGAGAGCCAGATAGGGTGACGCAGTCCCTATCAGAGTGATGCAGAGCAACAGAAGCTGCATTGTTGCTGTGGGATCGTTCTTCCGGTGATTTAGCCGGAATATCTGTCTCTGATTGAGAAGTACTACTGCCGAGGGCATTCTCTATTGGGTGAGCCATTTCTAGCACCCAAGTTGTATTCTGAAACTGCATAATAATAAAACCCTCTGAATAGCTGCACTGGTTTTCCCGCATTAGGTTTTTCTGGGGACATTAGTCCAAAAGCAACGGTGTCACTTGTGTGCTTGTTTACTTTCAGTTGCTGATTTGTATGTGTTGATACTGGGCTTGTATTTATTTTCGGTATTTACATGGTAAATAACTTGTTTAAGTTATTGAACAAGTAGGAAGGAATAAATTAGATAGCACAGGCAGAATTTCTAATGACTTAAACTTAGAAATTCCAACATGGTATTAGAGCATGGTTGCAGATCACAGGATAACTGAAGGCATGAGCCAAGCAGAGCAACAGCAACAAAAACAGTTGTCCCGAGTGATAGAAGTTGTTCCTAGTAGAAAGCAGCAAGGAAGGGGTGACGTAGAGAGCCTGCGTCATTAGTTCGAGCCATGAGGAGGATCAGTGCTGAGGCAGAGAGGAGCAAACCTGACCTACGCAGTGCCCGGTCATCCTTCTCAGCAGGAAGGATCGACGCTGTTGCCAGGAGGTGCAGATTGTGCCAGTGTTGGGATTGCGCAGAGCCTAGAGGCTCTAACCTTCAGATTGCTGGGGCATAGGAGGCTGTGGGTAAGTTGCGGAGCGAAGCTGGTGGGGTACTGTGGTCAGACCAATACTTAACAGGGCAAGACCAAGCAAGAGGGAGTTGTTATCGAGGATTGGCAGAGGGATTTTCAGAAGGGAAATCGAGGCTCAGAGGGAGTCAAACTGAGAACTTCTAGATGGGAAGTTGAGAGACTCAACAAGAGTCAATCAGAGGACTTCCAGGAGGGAAGTAGAGGGACTAGAAAGAGTCGAAAGAGGAGCAACGAAATGGCAGTGAATGGGCTGAGAGATCAGGATAGACTAGATAGAGCCTCCAACTTCGTAGTTTGGAAGGCCAGGATCTTGTCCATTTTATACAGGTATCGCATCAAGCACTTCGCCTTGAAAACAATAGCGATCCTTGTTGACCCGGCTGAAAATGAAAACTACGAAGAGGCAATGGCTAGGGCTAAGTGCATCATCCTTAACGGGGTCAAGGATCATGTGGTACCACATATTGCCGAGAAGGGTACAACAAATGAGATGTGGGATGCCCTGAAGAAGTTGTATGAGCATACTTCCATGCAGAGGAAGATGCTTCTAGAAAATCAGCTGCAGTCATACGAAATGCAGAGGGGAGAGCAGATAGATATCTTCCTCGGGCGATTGACAGAGATCTGGGACCAACTGACTTCCATAGGGGCCGTGCTGGATGAGGAGATGTTGGTGAGGACCGCACTGAACGTAGTCTCAAAGCACTGGGAGGTATTTGTCTAGAGCTTACTGGGCAGGTCGAACCTTTTGAATTGGAAGGAACTGTGGGTGGCTCTTCGTCAAGAAGAGATCAGATGGCTAACCAAGGCAGGGAGTAGTGGTAAGGGGATCAGAATCAAGAAAGAGGAAGAGGAGGATGTTGCTCTAGCATTTGCGGGAAAGCAGGAGAAATAGAAGAAGGACCTCTCCAAGGTCAAGTGCTTCCACTGTGGGGAACTGGGTCACTATGCGAACCAGTATCCAAGGAAGAAGAGCAAGGGAGAGGCTTCTGAGACCAAGGCAATGCCAGCAAAGGCGGAGAAAGAAGTGGAGACAGATGACGACTATGCCATGAGTGCTCATGCACCACTTGAGAGGAAGTGGGGAGACATTGAGCTGTAGTCAAACAGACTACATACGATGAGGGGCAGGATCCTCGAGGTACCCAACCTCTTGGATTATACTTGGCTATGGGAGCCTCGAAGAGGAGTAGCAGGATTGGCGGATGTCGGCAGAAATGGATGCGAATGGAGCAATAGAGAGTGCTACAACGTAGGATTCCTGGGACAGCTTGAGGCAGCAGTGCGAGATGCATGGAGTTGTTGCAGCAACGTAGAGGTCAGTAGAGGGAGCACTTGTTAGCCACAGAGGGAGCTTCAACGTTGGGAGTGTTTCTAGCCTGAAAAAGATGTCAGAGTTGGGAGGATCGGTTACTTACTTCTCAGTAACTGAGTTGCAGTGCAGTGGTTAGTAGTGGCAGTGCTATGGGTAGCACGATGCAACATGATGAGAGGGGATGCAGTGCAAATGCAACAATGGCAGTGACAAGGCCATGGGCAGCAACATGGATGCAGAGGGAGCTATCGTACAGATGCAACAGTGGCAGTGGCAGGGCCATGGGCAGTAGTACAGGATGTTGTAGTGCAGAGGATGATGGGCGGGGAGGCCTAGCATCAGCACAGGGACCGATGCTGGATGATCAGGGTGATACTCAGTGAGGAGTATTACTAGAGCACAGTCCTCGCTAAGAGGGAGTGTTGCTTTGGGGTACCATGGGATGTGCTCTAGCCACGAAAATTGGTGAAGAGGCTAAAGCACATGAGATCTCCAAGACCCAGAAATGGTTTGGGCAGAATCTAATAGTTTTGAGAGATATTAAATAATTAATATTTTTAATAGAGTTTCTAAGTCTAGACTTAGGAAAAATAAAATATTAATGGGTATTAATATAAAACTGGGTTAGAATGGTCCAAAAGTCATGGATCAAGCCAAATGCCGTTGATTAGAGATTTAATCTCGGCCGTTGATGGACCAACGAGAAAAGTATAAGAGGAGGCTTGAGGGTCAGTTAGAGAACACACCAAGAGAGATCAAGAACTCGATTTTCTGGGGCAGGGTTTGCCGAGGAAATTGAGTGAGTGATCAGAGTTGCAGTTGAGGGGCAGTGAATACATAGCAGAGAGGCAGAGTTAGTATCAGGAGGATCAACGTAAAAGCCAGGGGAAGTTGACGCAGAGCTAGCTAGAGGCCACGCAGAGGCAGCCAGAGGTCACGCAGAGGCAACCAGGAGCTGCGCAGAGCCATATAAGGGCCAGCATGTGAGACACAGAGGCTTAAGATGTTGACGCAAAGCCCAGAGAGGCTGACGCTGGACTAGAGACGCTGATGCTGGGCCAGAGAGGCTGACGTAGAGCCTAGAGGCAGCACTGGGAGATTTTTTGTGGGACAAACTGGGAGCTGGAGAGCCGGATAGGGTGACGCATTCCCTATTAGAGTGACGCAGAGCAATAGAAGCTGCATTGTTGTTGTGGGATCGTTCTTCCAGTGATTTAGCCAAAATATCTGTCT
Organism: Pinus tabuliformis; assembly: GCA_031772625.1. Classification (NCBI taxonomy): domain Eukaryota; kingdom Viridiplantae; phylum Streptophyta; class Pinopsida; order Pinales; family Pinaceae; genus Pinus; species Pinus tabuliformis. Next base: position 1,583,514,716 of record CM062804.1, on the reverse strand, counting down.
CTGAATGAGAGGTACTACTGTCGAGGGCATTCTCTGTTGGGTGAGCCATTTCTGGCACCCAAGTTGTATTCTGAAACTGCATAATAATAAAACCTTCTGAATAGCTGCACTGGTTCTCCCGCATTGGGTTTTTCTAGGACATTAGTCCAAAAACAACGGTGTCACTTGTGTGCTTGTTTACTTTCAGTTGCTGATCTGTATGTGTTGATACTGTGCTTGTATTTATTTTCAGTATTTACATGGTAAATAACTTGTTAAGTAATTGAACAAGTAGGAAGGAATAAATCAGATAACATAGGGAGAATTTCTAACGAGTTAAACTTAGAAATTCCAAGAGCTTGGTAAACAAATCAACAATATTGCAAGGTGAAAGATGCCAAAATGAGCTTTGGACATCCGCAATGTTAGTACCATATCTTGGTGGAAATATAATTACAAGCAAACTCTAGATTAAATCAAAGAAATCCTATTTTATAGCAACCAAGAAGAGCTAAGTTAAATAATTTTTTCTTGGCTGATTTATGACCGTTAGGACAACCATAAGATAGCCTTAGAATGCTAGATATTCAATGAGCTCATGGACAAAGTATTCGTTACCACAAAATCTAGCAAGCCTTGGAGAGGGAAACCCAACAAGAAAAAGAGCTAGACTAAGTGCTAACAATGGGACAATGGCCCACTGTCACCATAGCCAAGGTTGCCTACTCTTTACGGACTTTCATCGATGGGAGGAGTCCCAATATGATTATGATAATCTATAATAGATAATCTAGGGTTGAAGGTACAAGGTGATGGAGCTAGATCTCATTCGAAAGATAAGCTCAATAAAGGTACGAGGCTTCAAAGAAGCAAATTGCTTTCTAAGAAGAGCCCTAGAAAAGAAGGCACAAGACCCATGGTTTTGAATTTTTTTGATGGTAATAAGTATTCACAAGGTCAAGGGCCTAGATAAAAGGCTTCTTATGATATACTTCAACAAGTACTAAGCTCAGACAACCTTCAAGGAAGTCCTCAAGTTGAGGGAAAAGAAACTAGGCTTTCCCTCTTGCAGCAAAACCTAGGGCTAGAGATTTTATGGATGAAACTCGAGTGGATGCCCACTAAACTTGGAGCATAGGTAGCCTAGATCTTAAACTTGATGTTTAGGCTCTCGAATTCTCGAAACGTTTCCTCCCTAAAATCTCGATGCAAGCTCTAGATTTTTTCCCTAGCCCTAAAAGGACTGAATTTTAAGAGGAAAATTTATGGATGAAAAGTGGAGATGACCACCAAGGACTTGGATTGGTGCCTTGTCCTTTGGGCATATGGAGTCTTAGGATGTTCAAGATGAGCTAATTATCTCTTAGGAGGATTAAAGATGATGCATTGGGTACCACGTTTAAGCATTTACCCACTTCAAAGACAATGGAATTTAATGGAGAGCTCAAGAATTTCCTCCACTAGGAACATTCATTATATGCCTACATTGAATAACATATGCAATACTCAAAGAGAAAGGCTTCCAAAATTAATTTTCAATAATTAGGGCACAATAGAATCAACAATTCCATACATTAGACAAATTCAAGAGAAAAATTCGATCAACATTATGCACTTGCAAGATGACATGCAATATATCCATCCAAGATCCAAGAAATAACTGCAAAGAAGAAATGCAAATTAGCTCCAAATGCCAAAATGCATTCCAAAAGATTCTCCAATAGCTAAAGAAACGAGTGCAAATTAACACATTTTAGAAGCAACAATTCCATACATCAGACAAATTCAAGAGAAAAATTCGATCAACATTATGCACTTGCAAGATGACATGCAATATATACATCCAAGATCCAAGAAATAACTGCAAAGAAGAAATGCAAATTAGCTCCAAATGCCAAAATGCATTCCAAAAGATTCTCCAATAGCTAAAGAAACGAGTGCAAATTCTTCTTAACAGATCCAATCTAAGTGTGATGATGATGAGAAGCTCAAATGAGCTCTCATCTATTTATACATGATCTATCAAGTCTAATTTAGCCTAGAAGCCCCTTATTAGTTGTCAAATGGAGGGCAAAACTAATTGTGGTTACAAGCCAACCACATAGCCAATGAAAAATCATAAAGATAAACCCACAAGAGGGCGAAATGCTGACGTCATCACTGCGTGGGCCTCTTGGAGGCATGCATTGAGCTCTCTTTGTGCCAGAATGAGTCAAAAGGGCTCCATAAATGATCTACTAGGGGTTGGCCCCTAAACATGCATGCAAATCATCAAGTGGACCCTAGTTTTGTGTTTGGGGCACAAAATGGGTCTCATGGATCTCTTGGTGGATGAATAGCTTGTATATGCTCCATTGTTGAGGGCTCAGAGGATGGTGTTAGCCCTCCCAGGTCTCAATAGTGAGACAAACCTCATCTGGGCCTCAGATCAATTGCTGAAACCTGTATATACTGCTAAGCCGACTAGGGGCATGCTGGTCCAGGTGCATCATCTTGTGAATAATATGGGGCAAAGTGTGGACTGCTATGGAGCTGTAGGTGCCCATGGAGTAAGTAATGGTGCTTTGCAAGTATAGGAGTCCCATGGCTCTCAATGCTTCACTCGGAGGGTGTCATATGCTCCTCTATTGGACCTAAGCCCTTGTTAAGTTGCTCAACCCATGATGAAGCCACTTGCAAGTTACATATAATGTCCAATGTTGCATACTCACCATTAGGTATAATAATTCATTAGTGCATCTAAGTGAACCAATCTTGTTAATCAAGGGCACATTGAGACTTCATTTGAGGTTTCTTTTCCAAAATTGGGGCTTTAATCTCATAATAGTGTTACTTGCCTAGGTAGAAGTGGTTAATAAACAACCCTATTAGGTTTTCCTAGCCCCTAAGGGGAAAGACAATACCCCGTACATCCTTCAATTAATAGGTGGCATGTGAATGATGATGAAAAGGATGGGGAAATTGGGGTCTCAAGGCCAGATGCCATGGGTACAAGGATAACAATGATGAGGGATGTCCACATATTGGGTATATAGATGTAGGAGGGGAAATCGTGGATAGATGAGTTACTATAGCCTTTGTTTTTCCACCCATCTATATTTTCCTTTTGCCCTTTATTGATTTTTCATTTGTATTATTGTTCAAGGCACCAGGAAATGAAAACATGCTGTGAATTATATAAAGCAATTATTACCCCCTTAAGTTGAGGCAGTTCATCACCCACCTGGGGTTGGGACATGTGTGAGTTCCTTTAATGATGCGAGGGGCACTCATGGGCCCTAAGAACCAAGGTGATGGCCATAATGATAAGTGGTAGAGATCGTATTTGGATTTTTCCCACATGCAACATTTCTAGGCCTGACCCTGATATGTGGACAAGGGGAGGGGGTTGCGCCAGTGCCTTGTTGACCCAAAGAAGGAAAATGATGAAAAAGGGCTTGTAATATGTGAAGGGGAGTGAAATATGTAACATACTCGACCCCTGATTTCACATTCAAGGAATGGGGAGTGAAATATGTAACGTACTTGACCCTCCACGCACCATCTGCCAATGTTCTTGCGGGACCCCCAACCTCAGCGCATGTATTTGACTACTTCCGAGTTAACGACCCAAGTGACAGAGAAGTTCTCCGTCAACTAGTGCACCATTGACTGACAATCCCTGGTGCCTGGGATTCCCCAGGACATTCAACCATTCGCGTTTCTGGGGTCTGACCATTGCCTGAGTGATGTCATGCTGACGTTGCCCACACCACGTGTCAGCCTGTGAGAGGTCGAAGTGTCACCCGCATGTGGCTCCTTTGGGTACACTAAAACTCCTAAACTACTTGCCATGTGTCCCCCAAGATGTCATGCCGACGTCATCTCTACCTGACGATAAGTCGTCATTTGTTCGGTTGGAGAGTGATGGATTCCTCGGCGATTGGATTCATGCTTGGTTTTACTTTGTAAACGGGAATCCTTGAACTCGGAACCCTTTGAGAATCATTAGCACAACGCTTCAGGCTTCCGACCTTTCAGGTTTCCATGGTGGCCACCTCTGGCAGCGTCCTCGCCTAACAGATTCGGGTGATGGAAGAAGTCTCCGTCGCCGTCTCTCGACAGATTCCCGACACCCTTAGACGCTGAGTCCCCAACTCAAATTCAAATTAACCTTCAAGCTCCAGGCTCTACGGCCTTTGTGCTCGGTTATTTTGACCAATGACGAAGGGAATCTGGTTCCACCAATCGGAAGCCTCCCTTGAATAGGGTTTTGATCGTCCAATGGATAAGGTTAGCCCAACTTTTCCTATAAGTTTTGGGCCTCACTCCTTTTGCGCGGTATCAAGGGCTTTCCTCCTCATTTCCGCCATGACTCGGTCGAAGGATCTCGACTCTGCATTGCGCAGTGTTTTAGAGGGAGAGCTTTGCACCCTCCATGGCTACAAGCTCTACCGCTGCATAGGCTTCTTCGAGCTAGTATTGGCGACTATGGCTCTTTCTCAGGAGTCTGGTAGACTCCCAAATGTGCTTCACGATTTGATGACGATGCCCTTGGTTGCTTAAGGCGATCTACGACATTATCCCTTTTTAGAGAAAGATTCTTCGGCGAAAATCACATGGAGTCTCATTTGTCGACGCGTTTCGAACCAACTAGTGTGGTTCATCGTCAGGACAAGTTGATTCGAAACGCGTCGACAAATGAGATTCCATGTGATTTTCGCCGAAGAATCTTTCTCTAAATTGATATGGATCACATAAGCCTTAACTCTGACATTATCCCTCCTGAGCTTGAGTGATAGATTCTCCAATGAGTTCTTGGCTGGCCAGTCTTCCCTTCCCATGGGGAGGGAATGCTATCCAGGGCGGCATAGGCACTCCTGCGTGGTCTACCTACCATAGACTTGGCTCAGACTTCTGAGAGGTTCCTACCTCTCCTGCCACATGCCAACGGTACCAGACCTTGTGTTGAGCCTGCAAGAAGCTCCACAATGCTACATGGAGCCTTCAGGTGTCTCGATAGCCACCCTAAGATGCCAACAACAAATATCCAACTTGCTGAGAATGTAAGGCTGAAGGACATTCAGGTAATGCTGGCAGCTTGACTGGTCCTAGGGGAAAACTCCCCTTGACATCAACACATTGCTGGTCATGCAACACAACAACTTGTAACTTGACAATAAATGACATATAAGTGAATACAAACCCTACTATGCCCTGGGTCATCCATGTAATTTTCGTATTAAGAGAAGGGGTCTCAGAACCCCTTATTTTTCAAGTGTTAATCCAAGCAGTAATTGTTCGACCATGATATGTAATGAGTTCTGTCTATTTCTTAATAAGTTATTTATGTGCTACTTCTGCACTATTAAACATATGTGTAGATCCATGCTCAACATAACATTGTGGCTTAATATTTTATTACCATGCGGTCTGTTATGCCTCTTATACATCAAATGTTTTGTGTCTACCATTAACAATCATTACACACTTTTCAGCCTTCAAATTTTACACATGCATCCTTATATTTGGCACATAGACACACACACACACACACACATATATCACATTACCATATCCCCATAGGGATGTACCACATATGCAAGCACAATCAACACAATGCAGTCCCCAAATCTAGAACCATTATCTACAACACAATGACATGGTTCGTTAGAAGACAAAACAACATAAAAAGATACTTATCTTTGAACATGCAGGGCAACTAAGCCTGGGACAAGGACTCTCCAGCTAATCGTAGACAACTGCAACTAGACTTGCAGCTGTCACTCCAAGCCAGTTTCCAGAGTCTGGGGGGGGCATTGCTTGCTTTTGGGACTAACACACCAACTGTCACTGATTCCTGGACCCTAGATGGATTCCTTCCTCAATCCCACCAATTGACAGCTACTTGCTTGGTTAACACTGGGAGTCCAGAGGCGCCCAACCTCACCCTGAAGTGCACACACAATGATTCACCCCCTTCTAGGGAATCCAAAATTCGCTGTCTGATCCAGGCGGTAACCAAAAGTCTTCATTCCGGTCTTCCATTGCTACTGCTCCAGGATGGTCTCTTCCCAAGCTGTTACAAGGCTCCAAAGTCTACTATTTGAACCCACAACCTCTAAGGGAGCCAAGTTGTTATAGGGATCCAAGGATCCTATCTCAACCCACAACGTCCAGGGACCCCAAGCTGTTACAGGGCTCCTGAGACTAGCAACTCAACCCAAAGCCTTTAGGGATCAAGAGCCAATCCCATTCTGTTCTCTTCTCTTCAACGCTGCCTGCTGGAAGCTCGTGCTGAATCCTTTTCTCCTTCCAAATCTCTCGTTAGATCCTGTACCTCCAACTTTTCTTGGCCTCTCCCTCAGCCACCATTACTACTGCGTCCTTGCTGGCCTTCAGTGCGCAGTCCGTCCATAAAATTCTTCTCCTTTTTTTTCTTGAGGTTGCTTCTCAAGCAACATGGGCTTGCATACTTCCTCTTGTAACTCATTTAATTTCAAGAGCTCCTTCATCAATTCATGTACCAATGAGGCCTTAATGGTTGTTCTGAATTTCAGGTTTCTCCTTTGCACAAGAAACGATAACGTCCCAAGCAAGCGACCTCCTCCCCATCTCTGGAATCCACGTCCCTTGACTCAGTACCCTTTTTGATTTCAAATGTTGCAAAATATTTACAATACATTTACAATGCAACTTATATGAGGACTTTGGGTGGGGTTGTAATAGCCCCCTCCTCCTTGAGGGAACACCACCCTCGGTGTCAATTTCCCATATGCGACATAGTGTCAAAAAGCAATACATATTGTTTTACGAAGCTTTATATACACAAACCTATATAATATTTACAGTTATACATACTTGCTTTAACCATCAAACAATAAGGGATAAACGACTTTCATGGCATCAACCATTTCCCATGTAGCATCCTCTCGCCCAAAGTGCTTCTACTGTACCTTGACTTGCTTTATGGCTCAGTGCCAGAGCATGTGACTCCTCCAGTCCAGAAGGCACATTGGCTTTGGTTGGAACTCTCCTTCTGGTTCCTCTTGTAGCACGAAGCAATCAATCACATGATTAGAATCTTGTATGTACTTTTTAAGTAACGATACATGGAAAGCATCATGAATTCTAATTGATGGAGGTAAATCCAATCTATATGCTACTGGTGTTATCCCCCTAAGGACTTCAAATGGCCCACAATATCGTGGTGCCAACTTGGCACACGTCCTCATCCTTAGGGAACTCTTCTTGGGCTTAATTCTCAAATAAACATGTTCTCCAACTTGGAATTCTTTGTGAACGCTATGCTCATCTACATAGCTTTTCTGTCTATCCCGTGCCACTTTCAAATTTTGCCTTATAATATGAACTTGTTGTTCCATCTCTTTAAGGATATCAGGTCCTGCAGAGACCCTGTTAATTGGATCACTCTAACTAATATGAGCTTTACATCTTTTGCCATATAATGCTTCAAAGGGGCTCATCTTTATGGATTCTTGGTGCCCGTTGTTGTATGAAAATTCCATAAGTGGAAAATATTCTTCCCATTTCTTGGGCTGATGCATCACATACCTCCTCAAAATGTCCTCAAGGATTTGGTTGGTCCTCTTTGTTTGCCCGTTTGTTGTGGATTTTGTTCCCAAACCTACAAACAGTTCCTTCCAAAATCTGGAAGTAAATCTAGCATCTCTGTCTGACACAATTTTCTTGGGGATACCATGTAGCTTCACAATCTCTTTTATGAAAATTTGTGCTATATCACTAGTAGAATTGGTGGATTTAATTGCCACAAAGTGAGCTACCTTGCTAAGCTTATCCACCACTACCATGATTGCATAGTGCTACTTCGCTGTTTTGGGCAATCCGGTAATGAAATCCATGGAGATTACTTCCCACTTCCATTCCGGAATAGGGATAAGCTATAACAATCCTGTCGGGTGCTTGCATTCGACCTTTACTTGTTGGCATTCCATGCATTTTGCCACGAAGTCTGCTACTTCTTCAGATTTGGCCAGTTGTAGTATCTTTTAATGGCTGTAAGGGTCTTTTGATACCTTGGGTGGCCTGAATAGGGCTTAGCATGGAATTCTCTCATTATCAGTCTTTTTACCTCATCACTCTTGGGCACGTAGATTCTGCCTTTGAATCTAACTAAGCCATCGTCAACGAGGTGGTATTCTCCATCCTCACCACCGTGCCACAACCTTTCCTTTACTTGTTGGTATGTTTCATCTTGTTGTCTAGCGCTTTCGATTCTTTCTGCCAGATTTGTTGCATATGAGCTTACACTTGCCAAGTGATTAACTTGGATTCTCCAGCTCAAGGCATCAACAACCTTGTTTTCCTTACCCTTTATATACTTAATCTCAAAGTCAAATTAACTGAGCATGGCCAACCATTTGGTTTGCCTAGCATTCAACTTCGGTAGTCCAAATAGATATTTGAGTACACTATGGTCTGACATGAGTGTGAATTTCCAGCCAAGGAGGTAGAGCCTCCACATTTTTAAAGCATGAATGATGGCAGCCAATTCTAAATCACATGTCACGTAATTTTCCTGATGTTTATTTAGTTTTCTGGACTCATAGCACACGTGTTATGGATATAATTCATATAAAAATAACAAAATTAATGTAAACAATAATAACCATAATGAGGTTAATTAAATAGTCATTAGTAATGAAAAGGCATGTCTTAAAGACATAACCATTCATGAAGAGGCACCTGCCTAGGTATATAAGTAGGCCTCATTTGTAACATTCACGTCATCTCATACCATTTTTTTTTATTAAATATGCAATATACAATTACTTGTCCTACAATGGATTTTCTAAGATTATCGCTCCGTATACGAACTTTGTTCGTTACATTGGTAGTAGAGTGTAAATGAACCTTGTTTATTACATTGGTATTAGAGCATCCTCTGAGTATACAAACTTTGTTTGTTACATTGGTATCAAAGCCATGTTGGCAGATCTTGGCCTCGCCATCAACTCTTCGTCAACTTTGTTGTCGTCACAAATTGAAGCATTTCGCTACACAAATTTGGAGATTCTCCATTTGTGCCATCAAGCCTTTGGCCATCAAATCTTTGTCAACTTGTTGTTGTTGCAAGCCAAGCATTTCGCTTCACAATTTAATTGGAGGTTCTCCATTCTACTGCCTAGCCTTGGCCATTTAAAAAGAAAAATTAAAGAAAAAGGAAAAAATCAAAATAAAAAAAATGAAAAGAGATTATATATTAGAGAAAAAAGAGGGTCCACATATTAAAAAAAAGAAAAAGAATATAAAGAAAAGGAAAAAAATACTATAGAAAAAAAAGGCACATAAAAAATAAATTGAAATATAAAGTCCAAAAAATATTGTAGAAAAAAAATCATATATAAAAAATAAAAAAAGCTATTAAAAAAATTTAAAAAATATATAAAAAATTAAAAAGAAAATAAATAATTTAAAAAAATACAAAAAACAAAACACAAGCACACAGTCATTGCTGCATAAACAACCGTTGACTCAACCACCATCGTTTCACCCGTTGTAGCAATGCATAGCCATCGCCGACGACTGCCCACACTTAGACAGTCGCGGCCCTGACCAACCGCCTTCTACACCGTCGTTCATGTCCTCACTGCAGCTGCTGACCCCGCCGATGCTCACCATACTGGCCGCCCTCATTGTTGCACCCTTATGCAACTAGAGGAATGCTGTGTGCATTCCGACATAAGCATCCTATAGTCGCCTCTACAAGCAACCTTCTTATCCATCCACATCGACATTTGTCCTAGTCGACATTGCCATCGTCATCTGTCCAATTTTCGCTACGCCCATTTCCCTCCATTGCCTCTGTCGCATCCATCCTACAACTGCCAGTCCACACCAGAGCCTGAGATGAGGCCATAGTTTCAATACAATTCAATTGCTATAAAGCAATTGCCGATGCGAAAGCCTCTAACACAGTGACTGCTACTCCGTTTCTCTTTATCCTCATTCATTATCCTCTCATTCGTTCTGAAAATAACTGTCGGCACTGTTACTTATTAACCAAATTGGTACATTCAAGAAAATTTGAAAAATACTTGAAGAAACCAGAAAATTGAAAAGTTGTGCCGACGTCGCTATTCCTGTTTTGCTGCTGCCCCATCTGTAGTGACTCTCCCACCACCTATCCCATACAACTTTGTGATTGCAATTCAAAACCTATCTCGATCATTACAAGTTATTTTGTTGTCAAATTCCAAGGTCACTGGGCATTATCAAATCTGAATAGCTGGACGTAACTAGGTATCAAACATTGCGACTCTAGACTATATTCAAAACAATACTTTGTTTTTTCTCATTATTAATAATAAAAGGCTAGTTAAAATACAAGTGGACCAATGTAATTATCAAGGATTAAAATTTTGGAAATTCAATGTAATTATCAAGGTTTAAAGTTTGGAAAGTCGTGAAGGCTTAAAAAGCAAAAGTATTAATAAAGAGTTCTTGCTTTATTTTATGAGATAGCATTAAATCTTCTTTTGATAAAATTAAAAGGAGAGACTAGTCAAAATTATAAATGGATTATTTAAGAAACAATTTTTTTTTATTTTTTTATTTTTTGAGGGAAAAATGTTATATCAAGGTATAAGTTCTAATTGTTAAAGATTTAAGAGCTAGCATTATATCATAAAGACAAAAAAATAAAATAATAATAATAATAATAATAATAATAATAATAATAATAATAATATTGATTAGAAAGGGTTACCATAAACGCTAAGGTAGTAAAATGGAGTCAATCGTTAAAGAGAATAGAACAAAGTCCGCAACAGAAGAGGAAGGAAGATTTTCCTACAAGGGTCTTTCAATTACACATTTTTAAATTATTCACATTAAAAGGGAATATCCAAGGGAAGGAGGTTAATATTGTTATTAGCACAAACAACGAGGAAACTTACATTAGTATTAATTTGGCGAATCAACTATTAATTTTAGAGTGAAATATAGGCGAAAGAAAATATATTTTTGGTGAAAAAGAGTGTGAAATTAATGATTTACATGGGACAGTTGATCATTATGAATATATAACTCAATTCAACATGGTATCTATGTATAACAAAGGGTTGACATAATTTTCCTTGGTTTTTAGATTTGGGTACATTAATGGTAAATATAGAGCACATATTTTTGATGTTTCCTTATAAGAAGAAGATGATCATATTTGAGGACATGACAATAAAGGAAGAATTGATAATGCCTTCATCAAAAGAATTTAAGGATATCTCAAAGCTAATGCTTCAAGAGAATCAAGAAACAATGTCAAGGAAGCAAAAGGAGTTTGAAGAAGTCATATCTAATAAAAACAAAGAAAGTTCATGCTTGAAGGATCATAAGCAAAAACTACTTGCGCAAGTCAGAAAGTGTAAAACTAAGACGCACAAAATAGAAAAAGAAAAGAAAGTTACTGAAAAATAAATAAATGAGAGTCCGTTAGATAAAGAAGAAAATTCGTGCTTAAAAAACCTTAATCAAAGGTTGTTAGAACAAATCAAAGATTTAAAAGACGAGAAACTTAAAAATAAGATTGATGAACCAGAATCTCAAGAACTCATACGTCTCAAAGAACATAATCAAAGCTTACTCACTCAAATTATAAAAAACAAATTAGAAGAATTTCTCATGAAGTATCGAAGTCGTCAGATGTAACTTTTCAAATCGAAGAAAAAGGAACAAATACCAATCCAGTCAATATCACAACTCAACAAGAGGATAAATCGGTTGAAATGAGAATGTATTAAGAAGTTGCAGTCAAACAACAAAAATTTCAAGTGAAGGTCTCACAATTAATCAAGCAATTTCTGTATCTGAAAGAAATCAAATACCCCCAATAAACCAAGAAATCACCGCAAACAAATTAGGGCGAGATCAAACCGCAAGAGCAACTTATCGACATCTGAATCACAAGGGAAGACAACTAAGTTAGTCTACATATTCGAACCATTTAGAACAGAAACAACAGATTTATGTTCCATGGGATACTGAAGTTTGCAGAATCCAGTCTTATGATAACAATTCATTACAAATGTCTAGTGATCAAAAGCTTCCACAAAAGACTAATCGGGGTTGGTCAGATCCATTTTCAGTCTAACAATTTTTTTTATCACTCAAAGGATGATATCGTCTTGTATCAATGAAGATGAAAGTACTGAGACGTGTGTTAGGATATTCCGACACATAGGAAATAGTTAAGTAGAACTTGGTCTAGTGTAGAGTTAGGTATAGAGTTAGGTAAAGTGTGTTTCTTTACCGTTGTACATTTTGTAACTTACAATCCGACAGTCACGATATGTAGTGATCCGACGGTTCATTCTCTCCTCGGTATTACCGACACTTGATCCGTGGCTTGACACCCGATTGGTCCATGAATTCTATTTAAAGCGCATGGAGGGTCATTTGTAGGGTAATCCGTGCATGAGAGAAGCTTATGTAAATTTTCATTCTTTGATTAATAAATTGCCTGAAGTGGCCGCGTTGGCTCAGGCCGTGGACTGTTTCCCTCTTTGAGGGTTTTAACCACGTCAAAAATACTGGTGTATTGATCTGTGATCTGGTTGTGAGCGGTGTCCTTTTGGTGTTCTTTCTGAGGAACTTACCCTGTAAATTCCTACATGGTATCAGAGCTATTTGAGGGCCGCGTCCGTTGGTGATCCAAATGTGAAGCCGGTAGAACTGCATCCGACTGCCGTTTCCTAGATCTGCTGTTTCTGACTGCTTTCGGGCCGAGAGGACTGCTTTGTTGTGTTCGGAGCATCTGTTCCAGTGAGGAACCCCTTTCGTTTCACGCGAAAAGGTTTCCGGTAGCCCTAGCTGCGTCATTTTTAAGATCTGGAGATATACAGTGTTTATTTGCAGTTTATTGTTATTTTCTCTTTGTTTATTTCGGTTTCGGTTTATTTAGCCTTTTTATTACCGGATCTATACCTTTCATTTCTGCGTATGCTCTTTGCCCTGCGACTCTGTGCGATCTGGGCAAATCAGAAACAGAAAGGAAGGATTTTTCTCATGCGTATGCTCTTTTCCTTGCGCCTTAGGGTGATCTCGGAAAATCAGAAACATTGAGGAAAATATTTAGTTTCCGGCCAAAGCTAACTTTGAGCCGCAAGGTTCATTTTTGAAAATATTTAGTTTTTCGGCTAAAGCTAACTTCGAGCCATAAGGTTCGTTTTCTTTGCATGTCCGTGTTGGGTTTTGTGTTTTTTGTTTTGTAGGGAAAAAGAGCTTTCTCAAAGCAAGCACGCAACCCAAAGCCCCCCCTCCCCCCCCCCTTTCTCTCTCTCTCTCAAATTTTTTGTATAGATCAATTAGTTCAAAGCTATTTTAAGAGAGTAGAGGTCTTGGGTTCAAGTCTCCATTTTGTGGGGGCGGACTTTTTCATTTCCGCACATTCCCGCACTTTGTCGGCAACTTCAACAATTTTTTTTCAAAAAGCCATAACTTCTTCATCCGGAAGACTTTTTCAGAGCCGTTTTTTTTAACCGGCCTAATTTTTCGAGATCTATCCATTGGAACACTTACTTTCAGCATCTTCAGCTTCAGTTTCTGTTGAAATGGAAAGTCAATACCAAGTTACCCTTGACAACACCAACTACTTCCAATGGTTGTCCTACATTGAGGATTTACTTAGAAGTAAAGGTCTCTACAGAATAGCCACAGGCCAAGAGAAGAAACCGAAGGATGAAGATAAGGTTGCTAAATGGGAAAATAGACAAGATCAAGCACGTGGTTTGATAGGGATGTTTATCTCTCCTGATCTTAGATTCCATATTGCAAAACTTGATACTCCTAATGAAGCATTGGAACAAATCACTAAAGTTTTTGGGATTAAAAATGAAATTAGAGCCCATCAACTTGAAAATGAGTTGCTTACATTGGACCCTAATAATTTTTCTTGCATTGAAGATTTCTTGTCCAAGTTCAAGACCCTTAGATATCTCTTGGAAAGTGTTAAGTTTAAGGAAGAAGATAGTAACCTTATTTATTCCATCCTTACTAAGTTGGGACCAACCTACTCTGTATTTGTTTCCACCTTCCATTCTACAAGAGAAGCCTTCATTTCTCAAGGAAAAGACTACAAGCCCCCGTCCTTTGACTCTTTTTGTGATTCTTTAATAAGAGAACAAGAAAAACTCTTACACCTTGGTCTTCTTAATCTTGGAAACTCTTCCAAGAAAGCGTTAGCCGCCCAACAGCAACCAAATTCAAAGAATCCTAAGAAGTCATATCCTAAAAAGAATGGTCCTAAACCAAACAAGGGTCCTAAGCAATTTCAGCCCCAAAATGAAAAATCATTTCAACAAAATGATAAGACAAATAAAAACAAATGGAAGAAGACTGATAGACATTGCAATTTTTGTAATCGAGATGGCCACTTAGAATCAAAATGCTTTAAAAAGATGGAAGCCTTGGAAGCAGCAATGAAGAAGCATAACATCCATTTGGGGCAATCTTCAACTTCAACTTCATCTTCAGGAATGGCACTTTCTGCATGTGGTTGTCAAGCATCTCGGTCTGGCTATGCATTAAATGTATCTTCTTCTTCTCATTCTCATGAGTGGCTCATTCATTCTGGAGCTTCTTATCACATGGCCAAAAACAAAGCCATGTTTTCTTCTTTAAATGATTGTAACACCAAAAATATATATGTTGGTGATGATAGATCTCTTAATGTTGTAGGGACTGGAACTGTTCATCTAGACAATGGTCAGTTTAATGATGTATTATGTGTTCCAACCTTATCCTGCAACCTTCTATCTGTATATCAGATAACTCATTCAGGTGAAGGTAAAATCGTTGAATTTTCACCTCATGATGTTGTAATCAAGGACTTAAAAGATCCCAAACAGATTTTGGCTACTGGCATTGCTGATGATTCTACAAGGTTGTATAAGTTTCACAACTTTAGGTCATCAAATCTTCCCTCAGTATTTGTTGCTCATAACGATGAAGTGAGCAAACTTTGGCATGAGCGATTTGGTCACTTAAACTATCGCTCCCTTCAGCATCTATGTAAAGAAAATATGGTGACAGGTCTTCCTATGGTATCTTGCAGAGATGGTGTTTGTTCCGGATGTGTACTCGGAAAACATCGTCGGGACAGTTTTGAAAAACATGCCTCTTGGCACGCCTCAGCCCCTTTACAGCTTGTGCATAGTGATTTATGTGGTCCACTTCCAGTTGTGTCATTCTCTGGTTGCAAGTATTTCTTAACTTTCATTGATGATTTCTCCAGACGCACTTGGGTATACTTCTTAAAACTCAAGAGTGAAGTATTTAACACTTTTTTGGCCTTCAAGGCTTTTGTTGAAAAACAATCTGGACATCAAATTCTTAAGTTAAGATCTGATAATGGCGAAGAATATGTTAAAAACACATTTATCAACTATTGCACTGAGAATGGATTTCAAATGCAACATACTGTTCCATATACTCCACAACAAAATGGTGTAGCTGAAAGGAAGAATCGCACCTTAAAGGAAATGGCTAATTGTATGCTACAATCTAAAGGACTTGGTCTTAGTTTTTGGGCAGAAGCAATTAACTGTGCAAATTACATAATAAATCGCACTCCTACTAAGGCTTTAAAGAATATCACTCTAGAAGAAGCATGGAGCTCAATCAAACCAGATGTAAGTCACTTTCGTGTTTTTGGAAGTGAAGCGTGGGCCCATATTCCAGATGAAAAACATAAAGCTTTAGAACCTAAGAGTGAAAAATGTACTTTTGTTGGATATTCTGAAGATGTAAAAGGCTATAGACTTATTCCATTTAAGTCCAAAAATGTTATCATTAGAAGAGATGTAAAATTTGATGAAAATATATCGCCCTGCGAGCCTAGTCTGGCGGATGTGCCACCTCTCTCTATCTCTTCTACTTTTGAAAACATTTCTTCTTCAGATGATGAAAGTGAGGATGACAATCCTCCCCCACCATCTCAGGATCCTCCTTCAGCTCCTGAGCTTCCAAAATGGGTTCGTGCTACTCGAGATGCAGCAGGTGATCTTGCCGATGATCCTACAGATCAGCGACGCACACGTTCTCAGTTCGAGAGAGCCTCTTCTTTACTGGCTCAAGCTCGAGTAAATTATGATCCTGACACCTTTGCAGAAGCTTCAGGCCATCCAGATTGGGAAACAGCTATGAATGAAGAATATCATTCATTATTGGCAAATGATACATGGGATCTTGTTCCTCTACCAAAGGGACGAAAACTTGTTAGATGCAAATGGGTTTACAGAACCAAGTATGGACCAGATGGGAAAGTTGATAAACATAAAGCTCGTGTTGTTGCCAAAGGTTTTTCACAGGTTGAAGGCATTGACTACACTGAAACCTTCTCCCCTGTTGCCAAAATGAACTCTATCCGCCTTGTTCTTTCCCTTGCTGCCTCTTTCAAATGGGAAGTCCATCAGATGGATGTTAAATCTGCCTTCTTGCATGGGGACTTGCATGAAGAAATCTATATGGAACAACCCATTGGCTTCATACAAACAGACTCCAGCCTTGTTTGTCGACTTAAGAAATCCCTTTATGGTCTCAAGCAAGCTCCTCGGGCTTGGTATGCCAAAATGGATAACTTTCTTTTAGAATCTGGCTTTTCTAGGTGTCATTCTGACAATACTGTCTACACCAAGAAAGTGGGCAATTCTCTTATCATCCTTGTTCTTTATGTTGATGATCTTATCCCTACTGGTAGTGATCCCAACCTTATAAACCATGTGAAGTCTAGCCTTAAAAGGAAATTTGAAATGACAGACTTAGGACACGTACACTATTTTCTCGGTCTTCAAGTCTTGCAATCCAAGGAGGGTATTTCCCTTTCCCAGTCCAAGTATGCTTGTGATATTCTACGTCATTTTCACATGGAACGCTGTAAGCCAACCCCTTCTCCCTTTCAGTCTGGAGTCAAACTCTCAGTCACTTGTACTTCTCCTGAAGTTGATGCTACCTTATACCGTCAACTTGTAGGAAAACTTTTGTATCTAACCCATACTCGTCCTGACCTTTCCTTTGCTGTTGGCCTTGTTGCTTGGTTCATGCAAAACCCCCGTGAAATTCATTGGAAAGCAGCTAAAAGAATACTTCGTTATGTTCGAGGTACAGTTCAGTTTGGGATTCATTACAGTGTTGAAGAAGCTCCTCTATTGATTGGTTTCACTGATTCCGATTGGGCTGGTGACCCTGATGATTGGAAGTCTACTGCCGGTTATGTGTTCACTCTTGGTTCAGGACCTATTACATGGGATTGTAAGAAACAAGCTACCATTTCTCTTTCATCAGCAGAAGCAGAGTATTGTGGTGCCGTAGAAGCTAGTAAGGAAGCCTTGTGGCTTCGTCAGATCCTGTCAGAATTTGGCTTTCAGCAGCAGCATCTGACTACACTTTGGTGTGATAATCAAAGTGCCATTCAGCTATGCAAAGATCCAGTTCAACATCAGTGCAGCAAACACATTGAACTGCACATGCACTTCATCAGAAAGCTCATTCACGACCATATTCTTGAAGTGCAATATTGTTCAACAGATAATCAAGTTGCAGACATCTTCACAAAGGCTCTCACAGAGGCGAAGTTCACTAAACTTCGATTTATGGTTGGAGTTCAGGAAGTTGTCGCTAAGGGGGGATAGGCTCTAGTGCCTCCTTCCTTCTCCTATTGTGTCATATTTGTAAATCTTTCAATCCTATCCCAAGTTGTTCTTAAGGGGGGATGTTAGGATATTCCGACACATAGGAAATAGTTAAGTACAACTTGGTCTAGTGTAGAGTTAGGTAAAGTGTGTTTCTTTACCGTTGTACATTTTGTAACTTACAATCCGACGGTCACGATATGTAGTGATCCGACGGTTCATTCTCTCCTAGGTATTACCGACACTTGATCCGTGGCTTGACACCCGATTGGTCCATGAATTCTATTTAAAGCGCATAGAGGGTCATTTGTAGGGTAATCCGTGCATGAGAGAAGCTTATGTAAATTTTCATTCTTTGATTAATAAATTGCCTGAAGTGGCCGCGTTGGCTCAGGCCGTGGACTGTTTCCCTCTTTGAGGGTTTTAACCACGTCAAAAATACTGGTGTATTGATCTGTGATCTGGTTGTGAGCGGTGTCCTTTTGGTGTTCTTTCTGAGGAACTTACCCTGTAAATTTCTACAACGAGAAGATATTCGAAACGGGAAAAGAGATCAAACCCTTTCATCAGTAAGCTTTGAGGACAAAGCTTTTTGAAGAGGAAGGAAATGTTATGAATATAATTCATATAAAAATAATAAAATTAATGTAAACAATAATAATCATAATGAGGTTAACTAAATAGTCATTAGTAATGAAAAGGCATGTCTTAAACACATGATCATTCATGAAGAGAAATTTGCCTAGGTATATAAGCATGCCTCATTTGTAACATTCACACCATCTCATACCAATTCTTTTATAAAATATTCAATATACAATTACTTGTCCTGTAATGGATGATCTTGTCTTCAAAGTATTCCGAAGATTATTGTTGTGTATACAAACTTTGTTCATTACATTGGTGTCAGAGCGTAACTTAACCTTTTTCGTTACACTGGTATCAGAGCGTAACTTAACCTTGTTCGTTACATTGGTATTAGAGCATTCCTTTGAGTATACGAACTTTGTTCGTTACAACACGACTTGTCTTTCCTGCATTACGAATCCACCGAGTCCCTTCTTGCAGGCATCAATACATACTAAGAAATCCTTGTTAAAATTGGCAACTAGGGCCAAATTCTACCTTGGGACAACTTGTTTGATGGAGATGATGATTGCATTAAATTCCTCTTTTCGAGAGGACCAAAATTGATATAAAGATCATCCAATTTGGACAAGCAGAAGTGTGTTTTAGAATTTATGCCCACATGTGCAAATTGTTCAGGTCGGCCACATCATCATGTAGGCTCATGAATCCCTATGGACGTGACTCTTCACCCTCAACGACTTGTATAAATACAAGTGCCCTCTCCCCTCATTTGGCATCATCATCACTCACACATTCTTCTCCTTCTGTCATTGGTTCGTACAACATTGGGCATTCCCTCTCTCTCACGTGTGTGGCACAAGGAGGATGAATTTATGAACAAAATTGCAAGGTTGAAAATTTTAGGAGTTGACTAAGCTTGACTATCGTTGACCAGGGTCTCTTTGATTAGTTTTGATTGTGATTTTTGGAGGACTATTTACGTTTCTCTAGGCCGCATTGTTGTCCACAAAAATCGAGAAAATCTGGGCACTTGAGTAGCGCTGACTTCAAGGTTGACTGCAACTTTGACTATAGAAAATTACAACGGATTTTCTCTCTCCTTTGACTGAATTCTCGAGCACTGTTTTGGGCTGTCTTTGACCAACAAGGAAGGCCGAATTTCACTGAGGTTGACCGAGCTGAAGGAGGCAAGTTTGACTATTGCGTTGACGATCTTTGACTTTCTACTTAGGGATGAGTTTCACTGCAGATTTGACAGGGTTGTTTTGACTTTGATTTGGCATGTCAATTTTGACTTTTGCACTCTCTCTTTGCTGAACATTTGATATAATAATAAGAAGAATTGATCAAAGGGTTTTCCACACATTGGGGTTTTTCCATGGCATCTGCCAAATTTGGTGTCCTTTCGTCTTGGCTTGTCTTCTACATTTTATTTTATGTTCTATCTAATGTGATTTATCGTTAATGTGATTGCTATTGGAAAACTAAATTGAAATTGTCATTGGGTTGCTAAAGGAACATTGAAGTAATTGTGCTAAGCATAAAACATACCATTGTTAACTAAAATTAACATGGTATTAGAGCCTAGGTGAAGACAAAGCCCAAGCAAGAGAAAGAAAAGAAATCACTAAGATCTGTTGGACAAGACTATTGGACTAATGGCTACTATATCTTACTTGAAATCTGAGGATAAGCTCAAGGACAAATTTGACTATCATGCATGGAAGATGACTATGGACTTGACTTTGGTAGAGCATGATGCCATGGACTTATGTGAAGGGAAGAGTGGTGGAGCCTCTTTCAAATGCACCTGTTGCTGCAAAGACTAAATACAAAAAAGGTGAGGTCAAAGCTAAGAAAATTATTGTAGACTCCATTCAAAAGCATTTGGTTGCTGATATTTCTGATTTGGGAACATCTAAGGAGATGTATGATAAGCTGGTTGAGATGTTCAAAGTAAACAATGCAAATCAAATCCTCTTTCTCAAGAACAAGTTGAAGGACATCAAGATGGCTAAAGGGGAGTCTATCCAATCCTACTTCATGAGGATCACACAAATCGAGAATTACCTTCTATCCATTAGAGAAGTTATTGTTGACATGGAGCTCACTCTCATTGCACTTGGAGGTTTCCCGAGATCATGGGATGTGTTTAACACAACCATTCTGAACAATGACAAGATTCATAGTTTCGATGGATTATTAGCTAGATGCACTCAAGAAGAGATAAGGATGATGGAGAGAGACAAGCCCTCAAATGCAAATGAACCCACTGTCTTCTCTGCTCATGCTAAGAGGAAGAACAATGCTGGTCCAA
Organism: Pinus tabuliformis; assembly: GCA_031772625.1. NCBI lineage: Eukaryota > Viridiplantae > Streptophyta > Pinopsida > Pinales > Pinaceae > Pinus > Pinus tabuliformis. Next base: position 1,583,494,184 of record CM062804.1, on the reverse strand, counting down.
GAAGACAAGGTCAAGGATTCAAGTAGGGATTCAAAGAAGGAAGAAAAGGAAGGTGCTACAATTGCAATAGGTTTGACCATTAACTCACAATAAGAATACTTCAAGGGATGACGACGACAACAACAACAACAACAACAACTGCAAAGGCAATGGCAATCAAAGGAACAATACTTTCAATAATAAAGGAAAGAGGAATGCTCCTGCTGCTCGATATGGAAATGGATGACCTACCAAAAGGATGAGAAATTCAAGGTATGAAGAAAGTAATGTTGTAGAAAAACAAAAGGAATTTTATCTTATTTCCGCTCTATATACTGCCTCTCCTCCGGATACTTTGGATCATTGGTTGATTGATAGTGGAGCCTCAAGGCACTTCACTGGGTAGAAGGAGGCCCTCTCAAATTTGGTTGAAAGAAGACAAATTTTGAGATCATACTTGGAGACTATGCCACCTACCCTGTGAAAGGGATAGGTACTGTCATTCTTCACTTAAATCAAGGTCAAACCATTCATCTACAAGAAGTATAGTATGTGCTCGATTTGAAGAAGAACCTGGTGTCTATTTCTGCTATGGAAGATAAAGGCTTCAAGGTAGCGTTCATTGATGGAAAGGTACATATTTGGCAAAGGAGAGACCTAGGCCTAGCCGCAGATCTAAATGGAGCCACAAACTAGCCCTAGCTGCAGGTGGAAAGGAGACCCAGCTGCAGATGGAGGAGAGCTCTAACAGCGGTTAAGGTAGAGGTCTGGCCGTGGTTAAAGGTCTAAGTCCGCAGTGAAGAGAGGCTAGATTCATAGCAATTGAGGAGACCTATACGCAGCTAGAAAAGGAGACCTAACCCCATAAGGATGACCCTATGTGTGCTATAGGTGACAACATGGAAATCTATGTGTGCTGTAGGTGACACAGTGGGACAGCGGTATCGCTGTACATGATGCAATACATGGACAACAAGTACATGAAACAATACATGGAGCAGCAAGGTACAACATGTCTAGTTGGGATAGCTAGTGCATGGAACAACAAGGTACAACTTGTCTAGATCGGACAACTAGTGCATGGAGCAGCAAGGTACAACATGTCTAGTTGGGACAACTAGTACATGGAGCAGCAAGGTACAACATGTCTAGATGGGACAACTGCTGATTTGGGGTAGCATCGTATGTGCTTTAGCCACGAAATTTGGTGGAGAGGTTGGGGCACATGAGATCTCCAATACCCAGAAATGGTTTGGACAGATTCTAAACAGATCAGGAGATATTAAAATAATTAATATTTTTAATGGAGTCCCTAAGTCTAAACTTAGGGAAAATAAAATATTAATGTGTATTAATATGAATCTGTGTTAGAGTGGTCCAAAAGACATGGATCAAGCCAGATCTAATCTTAGCCGTTGATTACGAACTTAATCTTGGCCGTTGATATGTCAACAGGGAAAGTATAAGAGGAGGTTTGATGGTCACTTGGAGAACACACTAGATGATCAGTCATTCTATTCTCTAGAGTGGGTTTGCTAAGAGAGGTAGAATCAGTGATCGAAAGAGCAGCTGAGGGGCGTTGAGTACAGAGAAACAGAGAAGGCAAAGATTGTGTCGGGAGAGCAGCGCAGTAGCCAAGGAGGGTGACGCAGAGCCAACAAGGGCTCACGCAGGGCCACCCAGAGGCAGCCAAGTGCTGTGTAGAGCACCAGAGGGGCCAGCGCAGTTGACACAGGGCCTCCTGGGGCTGACGCAGGGCCAATGTGAGACAAAGAGGGGCTGACGTAGTCCAGTTTGGGCAGACGTTGGGGTTGCAGGAGCAGTTTTGTGCTGGGGAGCTGCCAGAAGGGTTTTCCGGGGTTTCAGCGAGGAGATTTCTCTCAAACTGTGAGGTATAGCTGCTAAGGAAATTCTCTGTTGGGTAGGCCAGTTTTGGCACCCAGATTGTAGTTTGATATTGCTTAATAAGAAAACCGTCAGATAGCTGCACCGGTTTTCCCACATTGGGTTTTTTCGAGGACATTGGTCCAAAAATAATAGTGTCATGTGGTGTGTTTGTTCTTGTTTCTTTTAGTTGTTGATCTGTAATATGTTGAGCATGCACTGGTGTTTATTTTCAGTATTTACTTTGTAAATAACTTGTTAAAGAAAAAATAACAAGTAGGTAGGAATAAATCAGGAAATGTGCATGAAGGGTTTCTAAACTAAGTAAATTTAGAAACTTCAACATGGTTCTTTTATCGGAGCGTGATTGCAGATCACAGGAGGACTAAAAGACATCAGACAAGCGAAGCAATAGTGGCAGAAAACAACTGTCCCGGGGTGACAAAAGTTGTTTCTGGCAGAGTAGAAGCCAATAAAGTGTGATGTAAAGCCAGCTAGAACCACGCAGAGGAAGCTGCGAACTGCGCAAAGCCTTAGAGAGGCCAACGTTGCTGACGAAGAGCGCCAGAGGGCTGACGAAGGGCATCCCAGGGTTGACACAGACCCATCTGGGGTGATGCAGAGTCAGCGTGGGGCAGAGAGGGGCTGATGCAGTTCACAGAGAGGCAGTTGCTGGAGTCTAGAAGGCTGCAGAAATATTGCATAGTGGAGCTAGTGAGGTACTGTAGTTAGAACAATACCTGACAGAGCAGGGCTAGAGGAGTTGTTACGGAGGGTTTCTAGCTGAGGAACCTGGATCAGCAGTGCAGTTGCACAAGACGATCAGAGTAGGGGACATCTCGACAAGTGACAAAAGGATTTCTAGGAGGGAAACCAGAACTCAGAGGGATTCCAGAAGAGAACTTCCAGATGGGAAGTAGAGACTCAAAGGAGTCGAACAGAGAACTGCCAGGAGGGAAGTAGAGGAGCGTCATGGCACTACACGGGGTAAGAGACTAGGATAGGTTGGACGGAGCATCGAACTTCGTAGTCTGGAAGGCCAGAATCTTATCAGTGCTTGACCGGAATCGTGTTAAGAACTTCGCCTTTAAGACGAGAGCTATCCCAGTGGATCGAAATGATAATGACAAGTACGAAGAGGCGATGGCGATGGCCAAGTGCATTATCTTTGAAGAGGTCAAGGATCATGTGGTACCACATATAGCTGAGAAGGAAATGATAGTTGAGATGTGGGAGGCTCTCAAGAACCTGTACCAGCATACTTCTGTGCAGAGAAGAATGCTGCTTGAGAACCATATGAGGTTGTATCAGATGAAGAAGGGTTAAACGGAGGATCCGAGATCAGTTAACTGCTATAGGAGCGACACCGGATCAGGAGCTTATGGTAAGGACAACCTTGAATGCTATCTCAGAAGAGTGGGAAGTGTTTGTCCAGAGCATCCTAGCCAGAGGGATTCTCCTACCTTGGGACGCGATGTGGGTAGCTTTTTGCCAGGAAGAGATGAGACGACAATCAAAGACAGGCAACATCAACAAAGGGATCAAGGTCAAGCAGGAGGAGGAGGATGTGGCCCTAGCATTTGAGGGAAAGCAGGAGAACCAGAAGAAGAAAGATCTCTCCAAGATCAAGTGCTTCCACTGTGGGGAGATGGGTCATTATGTGACCCAGTGCCCAAGGAAGAAGAGTAAGGGAGAGTCTTCTGAGACTAAGGCAGCGCTAGCACGGGCAGAGAAGGAAGTTTTGACAGACGATGATTGTGCCATGAGTGCACATGCACCACTTGAGCGGAAGTGGGGAGACATCGAGCTGTAGTTAGGCGGACTATAGATGATGAGGGGCAGGATTCTTGAGGTACCCAGCCTCTTGGATTAGACGTTGCTATGGGAGCCCCGACGAGGAGTAGCAGGACTGGCTGAGTGGGTAGAGACGGATGCGGATGGAGCGACAGAGAGAGTTACGGTGCAAGAGTCCCAAGACAACGCAGAGCTAACAGGCTGCAGCAGTGCGAGAGGCACAAGAGTGTTGCTCCAGTGCAGGATGGCACAAAGAGGTGTGCAATGGTGCGAGATGTAGGGAGTTGTTGCAGCAACACAGAGGTTAGGGAGGGAGCACTTGTCAGCGACAGAGGGAGCTTCAGCATCAGTGGATGTTTCTAGCCCAATAGGGAGGTCAGTTGGGAGATCAGTTACTTACTTCTCAGTAACTGAGTTGTAGTGCAGCAGTGGGAAACACGATGCAACATGATGAGAGGAGGTGCAGTGCAGATGCAGTGTTGGGAGGAAGGGCTAGTCGCAACACAGGTGCAGAGGGAGTTGCAGTGCTGGCAGGAAGGACCAGCAACAACACGGATGTAGAGGGACCTGTCGTAGAGATGCAACAGTGGCATGGCAGAACCATGGGCAACAGTAAAGGAGGTAGCAGTGTAGAGGATGGTGGGCAGGAAGGCCTAGCATCAGCATAGGTACCGATGCCGGATGATCAGAGTAATACTCAGTGAGGAGTGTTGCTAGAGCATAGTCCTCGCTAAGAGGGAGTGTTGATTTGGGGTAGCATCGAATGTGCTCTAGCCACGAAATTTGGTGGAGAGGTTGGGGTACATGAGATCTCCAATACCCAGAAAGGGTTTGGACAGATTCTAAACAGGTCAGGAGATATTAAAATAATTAATATTTTTAATGGAGTCCCAGTGTCTAAACTTAGGGAAAATAAAATATTAATGTGTATTAATATGAATCTGTGTTAGAGTGGTCCAAAAGACATGGATCAAGCCAGATCTAATCTTAGCTGTTGATTAGGGACTTAATCTCGGCTGTTGATATGTCAACAGGAGAAGTATAAGAGGAGGCTTGAGGGTCACTTGGAGAACACACCAGATGATCAGTCATTCTATTCTCTAGAGCGGGGTTTGCTAAGAGAGGTAGAATCAGTGATCAGGAGAGTAGCTGAGGGGCATTGAGTAAAGAGAAACAGAGAAGGCAGAGATTGTGTCGGGAGAGCAGCGCAACAACCAAGGAGGGTGACGCAGAGCCAACAAGGGCTCACGCAGGGCCACGCAGAGGTAGCCAAGTGTTGTGCAGAGCACCAGAGGGGCTAGTGCAGTTGACGCAGGCCTAGAAAGGCTGACGCAGGGCTAGCGTGAGACAGAGGGGTTGACGCAATCCAGTTTGGGCATACACTGGGGTTGTAGGAGCAGTTTGTGCTGAGGAGTTGTCAGAAGGGTTTTTCAGAGTTTCGGTCAGGAGATTTCTCTCAAACTGTGAGGTATAGCTGCTAAGGAAATTCTCTGTTGGGTAAGCCAGTTTCGACACCCAGATTGTACTCTGATATTGCTTAATAAGAAAACCCTCAGATAGCTGCACCGGTTTTTCGACATTGGGTTTTTCCGAGGACATTGGTCCAAAAATAATGGTGTCATGTGGGAAGCAGTGGCAAGGGGATCAGAATCAAGAAGGAGGGAGAGGAGGATGTTGAAATTTGGTACCGGAGGACATGTGGTTCCCTTAGGCTTTGATCTTTGGCCTAGGGAAAAGTGACCAAAAGAATTTAATTTTTCTCCTAAAGTGACTTTATAATTTTATAAAGTTAAATCTAATTTAAAAGTGACTTTAAGTGATAAAGTTACTAAGTCTAATTTTAAAGTGACTTTTATAAAGTCAATGAAAAATTAGAAAGGAAAAGTGACTTTGGAAATAAATGACTAAGTGGGTCTTTATTAAAGTGGGGTGAATTAAAAAATAAAAAGTGAGATTTAAATGAGCATTTAATCTCAGCCATTGATCTAAATCTATTTCAGCCATTGGATTTAGAGATCACCCAAAAGTCACTTGGGTCACCCAAAAGTCATTTGGAGTTATATTAAGGGAGGAAAAGGAGGAAAAGATCACATTCGATTCAATTCTTTCATGAGCAGATTGGGAGAAGGAGAGCAAGAGAGCAAGAGAGATTTCTGAGCAGGGAGGAGAAGGAGACAGCAACTTGGCACACATTCCAAGGTAGCAGTTGAGCAGATTTGTACCGCTGATTTAACACACAGTGAAAGGCAGATTTTGGCATGATTTTCGAGGAGAGGTTTGCACAAAAATCGAGGAGCAGTTTGCTGGTTTTTCTGCACACAAAACGAGGGCCATACAACAGCATTTAATGTTGAAAGTGGGCACGAAAATCGAGGAGACCGTACAACATTTATTGCTGTCCTGTTTGCTGTAATTTCCAGTTTGCTGTGAAGCATGGGAAAAGAGATAAGTTATAAATTTGCTTGCTGATTTTTTGTTGAAAATTTCTCACTGTAAAATGCAATTTTTAGAAATAAAGAAGAGCTCTCAAACTGGTTTTCCCCAAGAGTTGTAGGGGGTTTTTCTAGGGTCACATTGACCAAAAATCTCAGTGTTTAAATGGCTGTTTATTACTGCTGATTTTTATTTCTGCAATTTCCAGCATTCTGTAAAATTTCGAGAATTTGTGTTCTTCAGCAAATTTATTTTTTTTCAGCTTGTTAAATGTATGGTTATGGGAAAGGGCATTTAACTATATGGGAGAAATAAGGAGAAACTGAAAACCGGGGTGGGAAAACAGAAATTTCTACATGGTATCAGAGCTTGAGTGCTGAAGGGCAGTTTGGGACAGTAAAAGGAAAAATTACAGTTGCTGATTTTTCACTCAGAAAATTCCAGCAAGCTGATCTTTTCATAAACAACAATTTTATCTTTACTACAACAGTTCTATTTTTCAGTTTTAGGACAGCAGGATGTCATTGGGATTGAGGGTGGAGGATAGGCTGGATGGGCATATAAATTACAGCGTTTGGAAGGAGAGAATGCAGAGTATCTTTGAGGAGGCAGAAGTCTGGGATATCATGGTGCATACCACACAGAACCCTGTTGTTGTGCCTACTGATGCTACTCAGTTGACAGCTTATAATAAAAGAACAACAAGGGTAAGAGGCTGATTCTAGACGGAATCAAAGACCATTGCATTCCTCATGTGAGAGGAAAGAGCAATGCCCATGAGATGTGGACAACATTGTTCAATCTCTACCAGAGTACCAATGAGAACCGGAAGATGGTCCCGAAGGAGAAGCTGAAGAACATTAAGATGGGTAATGATAGTGCAGCTGGATATCTCACAAAGATTACTAATGTGAGAGATGAGTTGGCAGCGATTGGAGAGGCCATTCCACCCACTGAGTTGGTGCGGATTGCAGTGAATGGCTTCCCTCGTTCATGGTTGAACTTTGCTGATGGGGTTTGTGCACGTGAGACCGTTCCCACATGGGAGAGGTTTTGGGATGATTGCATTCAGACAGAGATCAGGAAAGGTCAGCTTGGGGCAGCCAAGCCAGTTGAGTAGGATGAGGATGTAGCACTGGTGGCAGGAGGCAAGAAAGGCAGAGGGAAGAAGCAGGCTTCCACAAGTAGTGGTGGGGGCAAAGGCAAAGGTAAAGGTAAATAGGGGAACACACAGAAGGACTATTCCAAGGTGAAGTGTTGGAATTGTCAAAAGATGGGACACTATGCAGTTGTGTGTCCGGAGAAGAAGAAGAAGGGGAAGAACCAGGACGTGGCAGCTTCAGCAGAGATTGAGGACTTTGCTGGTCGTTTTGACCGAGAGTTTGCGTTCACTACGTGTGAGTCCTCTAGTGCAGGATCACCTGCCACACAGGTTCAGAGGGAGCATGCTTTTCCCTCGATTAGCGGAGCATCTTTAGGTATCTGGTATGTGGACAGTGGGGCTTCACGTCATATGACAGGGATCTGTGAGTACTTCTCAGAGCTTTCAGAGAGTGGCACTGATATTGAGGTAGTACTCGGTGATGACAGAGTTGTTAGAGCAGACGGGGTGGGGACAGTGACATTTCAGAGGGAGTCCAAACCTCCCTTGAAGGTGTCAGAGGTTCTTTATGTGCCAGGGATGAGGAAGAACCTCATATCCGTCTCACTTTTGGAGGACAGAGGATATGAGGTACTGTTCAGGGGAGGACAGGTGTTGATGTATCCCAGGGGCACTCCAGCTGATTCAGCTAGAGTGATAGGTGTACGCCATGCAAAGGTGTACAAGTTTGCAATCCAGCCCCTTTTGGCATTGAGCAGTAGTACCGACAGCAGAGCTAGCAGTTCTGAGCTGTGTGAGATTTGGCACCGCAGGATGGGACATATATATCATGGAGCCTTGAGGACATTGCGGGAGATCACTACAGGTGTGCCAGATTTCAGTACTGATCACTTTGATACTTGCAGAGGTTGTGCGATGGGCAAATTTGCCAAATCCCCTTTTCCCAGCAGTGACAGCAGAGCGACGGGGATACTTGATTTGATTCATTCCGATGTGAGCGGTCGGATGTCTCATGTTTCCTTGAGTGGATATGAGTACTATGTTTTATTCATTGATGATCACTCCAGGAGGACCTGGATTTATTTTTTGAAGACCAAGAGTGAGGTCTTCAAGCGGTTTCAGGAGTTCAGAGCTCTTGTGGAGACTCAGACAGGTCGAAAGATCAAGTCCTTGAGGTCGGACAATGGAGGAGAGTACACCCTTGGAGAGTTTGTTGACTATTGCGCGGAGGCAGGCATTAGGAGGGAGTTCATTGTTCCTTACAACCCCCAGCAGAACAGGGTTGCAGAGAGGAAGAACAGATCCATCATAGGGGCTGCCAAAGCCATGTTACATGATCAGGGGTTGCCATTGTTCTTGTGGGCAGAGGCCTGCAACACAGCTGTTTAGTTGCAGAACAGGAGTCCGCATCGTGCCTTGGGGCACATAACTCCGGAGGAGGCTTTCTCTGGGAAGAAGCCTGATATTGGTCATCTTCATATCTTTGGATGCATTACATACTCTTATATACCCAAGGAGAAGAGGACCAAACTAGAGCCCACCGCAGAGAAGGGTATCTTTGTGGGCTACAGTGAGACCTCAAAGGCCTTTCGGATTTACATTCCTGCACAGAGGAGAGTTGTTGTCAGACGGGATGTGAAGTTCGAGGAGGACAGGGCCTTTAGGAGGTCACGGGAGTTAGAGTATCTGGATTAGCCAAACCCTCAGTAGTAGTTGAGTCAGTCGCAGGGATCCAGTGGGCAGGGATCAGGAGGATTCGGAGGTACATCTATGAGGATGTCAGGTCCGTCAGTGAGCAGTGGCTCGCCGAGCCAGAGGGGTGGTGCTCCGGGCAGCATGCAGAGTAGTTCACAGAGCAGTTCACTAGGGAGTCCATTGATGGACAGTTCACACGGTGCCTCAGCTTCTACAGGTTCAGGTGCAGGCAGGAGGACAACAGACAAACAGTCAGGAGTTCAGGCTACTGATGGTGATGAGGAGGAGGAGTTTCATTCTCCTATGGGAGAAGCATGCTTAGGGAAGAGAAAGCCCAAGTGGCTTCAGGACACCTTGAGAGATGCCACATCTGTTGCTGAGCCGAAGAGGTCGGTCAGAGAGAGTAGACCACCTGAGAGGTTTTGTAGCTATATGGCGATGGTTACCATCATCCTTGACTCTGAGCCTTCTAGCTATGAGGAGGCAGGTCTGGAGAGAGGCCATGCAGGAGGAGTATTCTTCTATCATGAAGAATGATGTTTTGGAGGTGGTGCCGAGGCTTGAGGGCAAATCCGTGGTTACTTCCAGATGGCTTTACAAGGTAAAGCATGCTGCAGATGGCAGCATTGAGAAATTCAAAGCGAGGTTTGTGGCTAGAGGGTTCTCCCAGGTAGAGGGAGTTGATTATGAGGAGACCTTCGCTCCCGTGGCTCGATATACTTCGATCCGCTCCATTATATCGGTAGCAGCAGAAATGGGTTGGAAGATCCACCAGATGGATGTGAAGACTACATTTCTCAATGGCTTCATACATGAGGAGGTGTACATTGAGCAGCCACAGGGCTTTGAGGTGCATGGGAAGGAGTCCCATGTGTGCAGACTGAAGAAGGCCCTTTATGGCTTGAAGCAAGCTCCCAGAGCTTGGTACTCCAGGATAGATACATATTTGCAGGGGATGGGTTTCACAAAGAGTGAGGTAGATTCGAACCTTTACTTTATTTTGATTGGTAAGGAGCCTCTCATTCTGGTGCTGTATGTGGATGACTTGATCATTACAAGTGCAGAGGGACTCATAGAGCACTGCAAGAGAGATCTTGCGACGGAGTTTGAGATGAAGGACATCGGCTTGATGCATTACTTTTTAGGTTTGGAGGTGTGGCAGGAGGAGGGGCATTTCTTCCTGGGGCAGGGGAAGTATATTGTGGACATCCTTAGCAGATTCCACATGGAGGATTGTAGACCCATGTCGACACCAATGATCACCAACTGGAAGAAGCTTCATGCTTCGGATTCCGAGTTGGTGGATCCCACATTGTACAGGCAGCTGATTGGTTCCTTGATGTATTTGGTCAACACTAGACCAGATATCTGTTTTGTAGTCAACACGATGAGTTAGTTTATGTGTGAGCCTAGGAAGGTTCACTGGGTGGCTGCAAAACACATTTTGCGGTACTTGCAGGGGACAGTGGATTATGGTCTGGACTACAGGCAGGGAGATGGTGTGAGATTGGCAGGATACACTGATTCTGATTGGGCAGGTTGTGCTTCTGATAGGAAGAGCACTTCAGGGTGCTGTTTTGGGTTGGGTTCAGCAGTAGTGTCATGGTTCAGCCGGAAGCAGCAGTCAGTAGCATTGAGTTCAGCGGAAGCAGAGTATATGGCAACCAGTCTAGCTAGTTGTGAGGCTATCTGGCTTCACAAGATGTTGTTTGGCTTATTTGGTCAGTCGTTGAGACCTTCAGTGATTTACTGTGATAATCAGAGTTGCATTAAACTCACGGAGAATCCAGTATTTCATGACAGGTCAAAGCATATCGGGATCAGTTATCATTTTATCAGAGACTATGTTCAGAAGGGAGTTGTGAAGCTTGAGTATGTTTCCACTGATGAGCAAGTTGCAGATATCCTTACCAAAGCCTTACCACGGGGCAAGCATGTCTACTTCAGAGACAAGATGGGTGTGGTGAGGAACACCTTCCTCGGTAAGAGGGAGTGTTGAAATTTGGTACCGGAGGACAGGTGGTTCCCTTAGGCTTTGATCTTTGGCCTAGGGAAAAGTGTCCAAAAGAATTTAATTTTTCTCCTAAAGTGACTTTATAATTTTATAAAGTTAAATCTAATTTAAAAGTGACTTTAAGTGATAAAGTTACTAAGTCTAATTTTAAAGTGACTTTTATAAAGTCAATGAAAAATTAGAAAGGAAAAGTGACTTTGGAAATAAATGACTAAGTGGGTCTTTATTAAAGTGGGGTGAATTAAAAAATAAAAAGTGAGATTTAAATGAGCATTTAATCTCAGCCATTGATCTAAATCTATTTCAGCCATTGGATTTAAAGATCACCCAAAAGTCACTTGGGTCACCCAAAAGTCATTTTGAGTTATATTAAGGGAGGAAAAGGAGGAAAATATCACATTCGATTCAATTCTTTCATGGGCAGATTGGGAGAAGGACAGCAAGAGAGATTTCTGAGCAGGAAGGAGAAGGAGACAACAGCTTGGCACACATTCCAAGGCAGCAGTTGAGCAGATTTGTACAGCAGATTCAACACACAGTGAAAGACAGATTTTGGCACGATTTTCGAGGAGAGGTTTGCACAAAAATCGAGGAGCAGTTTGCTGGTTTTTCTGCACGCAAAATGAGGGCCATACAACAGTATTTAATGCTGAAAGTGGGCACGAAAATCGAGGAGACCGTACAGCATTTATTGTTGTCCTGTTTGCTGTAATTTCCAGTTTGCTGTGAAGCATGGGGAAAGAGATAAGTTGTAAATTTGCTTGCTGATTTTTTGTTGAAAATTTCTCACTGTAAAAGTCAATTTCAGAAATAAAGAAGAGCTCTCAAACTGGTTTTCCCCAAGAGTTGTAGGGGGTTTTTCTAGGGTCACATTGACCAAAAATCTCAGTGTTTAAATGTGTTTTAATGGCTGTTTATTACTGCTGATTTTTATTTCTGCAATTTCCAACATTCTGTAAAATTTCCAGAATTTGTGTTTTCAGCAAATTTATTTTTTTCAGCTTGTTAAATGTATGGTTATGGGAAAGGGCATTTAACTATATGGGAGAAATAAGGAGAAACTGAAAACCGGGGTGGGAAAACAGAAATTTCTACATCAAGTTGGAGGAAGTCCTTTGGGAGCCTTGACTTGCGATACTTCTCTTCGATCTGAATTATGGCATCGAAGATTTGCTCACCTTCATTACAAAGCCTTGCCAGAGTAAGGAAGATGGTCACATGTATGCCCAAGTTCAACATGAATCATGAAGGAGTTTGTCAGGGTTGTGCAGTTGGGAAACTTACAATTGGACCATTCCCTTCAAGTGAAAGTCAAACTACTGATATTCTTCAATTGGTCCATTCTGACTTATCTAGTATGTTGCCTGTAACATCATTGGGAGGATACTTATACTATGCCATTTTTGTGGATGACATCTCTCGCAAAACATGGATCTATTTTTGAAAAAGAAGGATGAAATGTTCAAATGGTTCTTTTTTCAAGGCCTTGGTGGAAAATCAAATAAGGAAGAAGATCAAAATATTGAGGACCGACAATGGAACCGAATATAAATCAAATTAATTCAATGACTTTTGTAGAGAGGCTTGCATTAAGAGGGAGACTATCGTTCCATACACTCCTGAGAAAAATGGAGTTGTTGAAAGAAACAATCGAACAATCATGGAAGCCACTCGTGCCATGTTACATGATCAAGGTCTACCAAAGTTCTTATGGGGAGAAGCTGCAAACACTGTCGTATATGTTCAAAATAGGAGCCCGCATCAAGCACTGGATTTCAAGACACCTGAAAAGGTTTTCACTGGTAAGAAACCTGATGTTTCTCATTTTAGAATATTTGGTTGTCTCGTGTATTTTCATGTGCCTAAAGAGAAAAGAAACAAGTTAGAAGCATCTGGGAAGAAAGGTATATTTGTGGGCTATAGTGAAAATTCAAAGGCATATAGAATCTATGTGCCTGGACAAAGCGATGTGGAAGTAAGCGATGACGTCACCTTCAATGAAGACACTGCCCTTGGGAAGGTCAGAGATCTCCTCCTTCCAAGGAAGGATAATGATGATGCTGCAGAGAAGCAGGATGAACCTTCGAGAACTAAGTCTATGCCCAATGTTGAAGGTTTGATGGATCCCATTGATCCACGTCATGGTGATCCATCTACCTCAAGAAAAAGACCTTTGTGGCTCAAAGATACTCTCGAAGATGTTGAAAGACATATTACTCCAAGAGGGACATTCCGTGAAAGTAAGAAGCCGAACAGGTATCAAGGGTACTTTGTTGCTATGAGTATTATTGTTCAATTTGAGCCATGTATGTTTGAAGAAGCTGTAAAGTGTTGGAAATAATACTGAGAGGGGGGGTGAATCAGTATTATCAGATCAATAAAACCTTTTCAATTTCATACTCAGAAACATATACGCGACTTCAGTTAAGTGAATCCGCGTGTACACGCGACTGTGTCTAAAGCAACTAGCGTATATGCAGATATCTTATGATTCAGTTAATCTTATCTTCAGTAAATGCATCAGAACATTATTAAGCAATTTAACAGTAAACAGGTGCAGTATAACAGAACAGAACATCACACAAGAGCCACACACATGAACACCATGATATAAGGTGGAAACCCAATGTGGGTGAAAACCACCTGCTGCAATTCGTCTCTTTCTTCTTTAATGAGAAACTTCTTTTACAATATACTGGTGCAGTCCTTTACCAGTATGCAGGCTACAACCTGCAGAGGGCTACAACCCTCTCTTTCGTTTTCCAACTACTTCTGGAAGGGAGCTACAACTCCCTCAGCTCTTGTACTAGCTGATCCATTTACTAGTACGTAGGTGCTGACCCTACAACCTTCAGGGACCACGTTTCATCAATTTTCAGACTGGATCCAAGAGTACAAAGCAAACATTACCGCAATACAATCATCAACTTATACTTGCATCATAATTCATTAAACAACCCAATACCGAATCACTGAAACCCTGTCATCAAGAACACAGAACCCAAACCAGAATCTAGAACTCTGCAACAACCACCAGAATCAGCAACAACCTGAAATATCAACCCTTATCATGCATACGCTACTTCACTGTACCAAAACCGCGTGTATACGCGCTTTCTCCAAAGGCAACCCGCGTGCAGATCTAGAAATGATTACTTCTGCCTTTGCTGTCAGATCCGACCCTTGCCAAGCGTCCCGAACAGATAACCAGCAATACCAGATCCTCTCACTGCGTCAGACACCCACACACATATCTTTGCCTAGTGATCTTCTCCTTATATAGCCTTAGGCCTTGTTCAATACCAAGAGCCAAAACCATAGAAACACAATACCATCAACTTCAAAACTAGGGATCGACACGCCCGTCGAGACACAATGGTCCGAAACCATAGGCACAACTTCCAAGGACTAACCGCCATGGACCAAAGGTACTTTTCCACATACACGCGCTTTTTCTGAAGCCAACCTGCGTGTACACGCGACTTGGGCTTAACAAACCTGCGTGTATGAACTTCCTTGGTAAGCTGTACTAGGATCTGTCTTCTGATTAAGTTGCCATTACCTGTACCAACTTCTGAGCATCTGTACCAACCTCTGAGTGAGTTGCCATTAAGGACAACACTTGAATCATAATGCCAACAATCTCCCCCTTTGGACTTGATGGCAACCACTACACCAAGTCACTCTCCCCCTTTGACATCAAGGGCAAAGGGCGGACCAAGATATTCTCTTCTTTGGTATACCTTCTGCTGTCCATACTCCCCCTGAGTACTTGCTGAAATCTCCAACTGTGCTCCCCCTTTGTGTATGCCAAAGTGTACCAATCTATCCATCCTGCTCTTGCTGAATTGTGCTGTTCATGCTCCCCTTGACTGTAGGCAAGATCTGCAAAAGATGTTCTTCAAGAAGAACAAGGACTTATACATCATAGAAGACCTTCCTATCACCAAAAGACTCAACATACATTCATCATTCATCCCAGGCATAGTGGGGAAACCAACATAGGCCGTTACATGACCTTGACACCATAAAAAGAGATATCACAAGAGATACATGACATAGAGACGAAATATCTAGACCAAGACTTATGAAAGCCACCAACAGCATCATGATCTGTACCATAAGCATCAGCCTGCAATCCCATTCCTAAACAGTAAGATGTATCATTTAGCTTCATAGACTTTATCAACAACTTCTAACCATAATGCCAACAATGCATTATTTGAAGAATATTCTCCCCCTGAGTGTGAGCCAACCATGTCTGAACCATTTCCTGAGTTTGTTCTGCTCCCCCTGAGCCTGAGCCAACCATGACTGAACCTGGGTCTGTTTTGCTGCCCTTTCTCCATATACGCGACTTTGCAGCCTGTAACTCGCGTATATACGCGACTTGTCTTCATTATTTCAGTGTATGCAGGATGGAATACTGAATCTCATCACTTTCAGATTCCCCTTTGTCTGTTATGTCAGCTGACTGAGTTGTCCCACACCTTTCTGTCTCTGTCTTCTTCAATTCCTGCAACTGTGATGATGTATGGTCCCCTTGTCTTGAATTTTGAAATCTGCTCCTGCATTCCCTTGCTTTATGCCCATAGTTGTTGCATGTATAACACCTTATATTTTTCATGTTCCTTCTATCACAATCAATTGCTTTGTGTCCATATGCATTGCAGGCAAAGCAATACCCTCTGAAATACTTGGGATGCGATGATCTTTCTTGAACCATTCTACTTCTGCATCTGGCTGCAACATGTCCAAGATTATGACATACATAACATTCAACATTATTCAGCGGAGGAAATAATCGTCTATCACGTCCATAGTTAGGAGTAAAGGATCTTCCTTGAGGAATTTCTTTCCTTGGTTGTTCCTTGAGCATTTCAGATTTCTCATTAGAGTTTCTTGCCTCACCTTGTGAACTAGATTCACCTTCACCATATTCATGAAAACCAAGACCAGTCTTGATAGCAGGAGATCTTTGACTATTAAGAATATCATCCAAGACTTTAGAACTATCTTGAAATCGTAAGAGCTTATCCTTTTCTTCTAGTTTACCTTTCAAGATATTTACCTCAACCTGATGTTGTTCTTCCTTTTTCAGATACTGCTTCCTTAGGTCTTCTTCAACTTTTCTCCCTTCTTCCACTTGTCGCTTTAGTTTGATCACTTCATGTTCTTGATCTTCAAGATCTTCTTTTAGAGAGAGGATCTTTGATTCAAGTCTCTGAATAGTTGTGCTCTGATCTTTTGCTATATCCTGCAATCTCTCCCTTACCCTGGTTTCTGTTTCCAATAGTTCTTTTAATTTGGCAGCTTCTTCAGTTTCTGCATTCTTCTCTTCATGTGCCATGAGACTTTTAATATCCTCGCTATTATTGGATGAAGCATTCTTCTTCTTGTGTGCCATGAGACTTCTAATATCTTCACTATCATTTAATGAACTTTTAATATGGGAATAATAGCTTCTACCATCTTCTTCATATATCCTTTCTTTGTTATGAGGACATCTAGCAGCATAGTGACCAACTCTACCACATAGAAAACATTTGAAAGGCAGCTTATCTTTGAACCGTCCAGTTCCCCGTTCAAGATTCTTGACAAAATTTACCTCATCTTCTTCCTCTGACACTTCGAATGCGGCCTCTGGTGGTACCTCTTGTCGCATTTCAAAAGCAGTTAAGATCCCGTGAAGCTGTGACATGGTAATTTTCCGCACATTCTCCTTTTCTTCTATGGCAGATACTTTAGAATCAAATTTAGTAGACAGAGATCTCAAAACCTTTTGAACTAAGACAACTTCCTCAAATTCTTCACCCAGATCCCTCATACAATTCACAATCTCATCCATACGCAGGAAATAATTAGCTACGCTTTCATTAATTCGCATCTTAAGAGTTTCATACCGGATTCTGAGAGTTTGAAGCTTCGCTATTTTTACCTGATCATCTCCTTCGTAGCTTGTAACGATTTTGTCCCATATTTCCTTAGCTGATTTGAGATGCATGATCTTCATAAATTCTGATTGAGTCAAAGTACTCAATAGGACATTAACTACTTTGGCATTGAGCTCATATTGCTTTTTCTCTGCTGGATCTGTAGGAGTTGCTGATGGGAATTTGTATCCTCCTTCTACGAGTCCCCAAACTTCTGCTCCAAGAGACTGTAGATATGCAGTGGTTCTTATCTTCCAGTGAGTAAAATTGTTCCCGTCAAAGACTGGTGGCCTGATGTGTGCCTCTCTTTCTGGATTAGCCATTTTGATGGATCTTTTCCTTCAAGCGATCAAGCTTCCTCTGAAGGACCTGCTCTGATACCAATTGTTGGAAATAATACTGAGAGGGGGGGTGAATCAGTATTATCAGATCAATAAAACCTTTTCAATTTCATACTCAGAAACATATACGCGACTTCAGTTAAGTGAATCCGCGTGTACACGCGACTGTGTCTAAAGCAACTAGCGTATATGCAGATATCTTATGATTCAGTTAATCTTATCTTCAGTAAATGCATCAGAACATTATTAAGCAATTTAACAGTAAACAGGTGCAGTATAACAGAACAGAACATCACACAAGAGCCACACACATGAACACCATGATATAAGGTGGAAACCCAATGTGGGTGAAAACCACCTGCTGCAATTCGTCTCTTTCTTCTTTAATGAGAAACTTCTTTTACAATATACTGGTGCAGTCCTTTACCAGTATGCAGGCTACAACCTGCAGAGGGCTACAACCCTCTCTTTCGTTTTCCAACTACTTCTGGAAGGGAGCTACAACTCCCTCAGCTCTTGTACTAGCTGATCCATTTACTAGTACGTAGGTGCTGACCCTACAACCTTCAGGGACCACGTTTCATCAATTTTCAGACTGGATCCAAGAGTACAAAGCAAACATTACCGCAATACAATCATCAACTTATACTTGCATCATAATTCATTAAACAACCCAATACCGAATCACTGAAACCCTGTCATCAAGAACACAGAACCCAAACCAGAATCTAGAACTCTGCAACAACCACCAGAATCAGCAACAACCTGAAATATCAACCCTTATCATGCATACGCTACTTCACTGTACCAAAACCGCGTGTATACGCGCTTTCTCCAAAGGCAACCCGCGTGCAGATCTAGAAATGATTACTTCTGCCTTTGCTGTCAGATCCGACCCTTGCCAAGCGTCCCGAACAGATAACCAGCAATACCAGATCCTCTCACTGCGTCAGACACCCACACACATATCTTTGCCTAGTGATCTTCTCCTTATATAGCCTTAGGCCTTGTTCAATACCAAGAGCCAAAACCATAGAAACACAATACCATCAACTTCAAAACTAGGGATCGACACGCCCGTCGAGACACAATGGTCCGAAACCATAGGCACAACTTCCAAGGACTAACCGCCATGGACCAAAGGTACTTTTCCACATACACGCGCTTTTTCTGAAGCCAACCTGCGTGTACACGCGACTTGGGCTTAACAAACCTGCGTGTATGAACTTCCTTGGTAAGCTGTACTAGGATCTGTCTTCTGATTAAGTTGCCATTACCTGTACCAACTTCTGAGCATCTGTACCAACCTCTGAGTGAGTTGCCATCAAGGACAACACTTGAATCATAATGCCAACATAAAGCACCAAGTCTGGAAGGATGCGATGAATGAGGAATATGAATCTATCATGAAAAATGATGTTGGGGATGTGGTGCCTAGACCGAAGGACAAATCTGTAGTCACCTCAAAATAGCTATACAGAATTAAACATGGAGCTGATGTGAGTGCTGAAAAATATAAGACCAGGTTCATTTCTCAAGGCTTCTCTCAAAAGGAAGGAGTCAACTATGACGAGAGATTTGCACTGGTTGCCTGATATACCATTAACCGATCAATTATTGCTCTCATTGCCTCTCGAGGATGGAGCCTACATCAAATGGACTTTAAGACTACTTTCTTGCATGGCTCGCTTAAGGAGCAAGTCTACTTGGAACATCTCAAGGGTTCGAAGTACAAGATCGAAGGACACACGTATGCAGGTTAAAGAAAGCCCTCTATGGGTTGAAGCAAACCCTAGGGCTTGGTATGAAAAGATTGATAACTATCTTATGAAGCTGGGATTGCTAAGGAGCGATGTTGATCCTAACCTATGCTTCAAAGTTGAAAAGGAAATGCCTCTCATTTTTGTCCTTTATGTAGATGATCTCTTTCTGACAGGTGCAGATCCTCCCATTTATCAATGCAAGAGGGAGTTAGCTTCCGAGTTCGAGATGAAGGACCTAGGTCTGATGCACTACTTCTTAGGCCTGGAGGTCTGGCAAAATCCAGGTGAGATTTTCCTTTCTCAAGGAAAATACATTGTGAAGCTGCTCAAGAGATGTGGGATAGTGGATTGTAAGTCTGTGTCTACTCTGATGGAATTCAACTTCAAGAAACTATGTGGAAGTGCTACTGGGCCCGAATTGGCAAACCCTTCCGAGTATTGACAACTTGTGGGGGCCCTGATGTTCTTGGTAAACTTTCTCAGGGGACTGGAACCCATATAACTTGTATTTCTGTGCTTCCCATTTAAATTTTATAAATTGCTTTTGATGGTTGGTAGAGTAAGTGCCTAGGGTTTGTAGCCATTGGATACCTAGGACCACATCCACTCCTCCAAATGGTACAATGTAGAACAAAGATTCTAGATTATAGTCTTGAATCTGTAATTTGACTTGATGGTATTTCCCTACTTTTTCAATTTTCTTATTGTCAGCTACCATAGCTTTCATGTTGGGCATAGGAAACGTGAAAATGTTGAGTCTTTTCACCATAGTTGAGTCCAAAAAATTGTGGGTGCTACCGGTATCGATTAGAACCATTACATTGCTCTTTTTGATATGTCCTTTTAATTTTAATGTATGGGGCTGAGATATACCTGTCATGGCCGATAATGACACTTGTGGAATATTCTCGTTATCTGGTTCTGGAGAAAATTGTGGAGAATCTTCGATTTCTTCTACGTCTGATTCGTTACTGTCTGAATCATTAGTTGCTTCACACGTATATAGGTTCTTGGTTTTTTTTTTTTCCCTTAGCACATCTATGTTTAGGGTCCCATTTTTCGCCACAACGTTTGCACTTACCTTCTTTCATTCTTTGCATTTTAAATTAGTTTTGTCTCCTTCCTAAAGATGTGGTGCAACATATTTTGTATTATTCGTGTTCACAGTTTGGGGAAACATGTCGGTTGAACTACGCCGACAACTTAATGCATGAGTAAAGTTTTTCTTTTTTCTTTTAATCATTATTATTATTATTATTTTTTCAATAATCTTATGTTCTATATACTTGGACTATTTTTTTATATATTTTTTTCTAATATAATTTTTTAAATTTTGTTTTTGTTTTTTCTATAATTTATTTATTTTTAAATGGCCAATGGCCTAATAGGTAAATTGGAGAACCTCCAACAAATGAGTAGCAAAACACTTCAATTGCACGACAACAAGGTTGACGAATAGTTGATGGCCAAAGGCTGTGATTTGCCAACGTGGCTTTGATACCAATATAAAGAACCTTAGAACACAGTTCATATACTCAGGGGAATGTTCTGACACCAAATGGAGCATACAACTCAATAACAGACATAAATATATATTTTTATTGATGAATGATGATTTTTACATAGAAAGGTCCTTGGCTTATATATTGCCTTGGGCTATGTCACAGGGTTCGCCGAATTTGAACCTTTAGGTTCGAAATTTGGCGAACCCAATTTTTTTTTCAAATTCGTTTAGGTTCGGCGAACCTGATAGTTGAACCTGAAATTCGAACCTGAAGGTGAACCTAAAGACAAATTTGAAGCCGAATTTTATAATTTATAATTTTTTTTTTGGCGTTCAAGGTTAAAGTTCGGGCTGTTTTTGTCAGTGGTTTTAAGGTCTATGAGAAAAACCATGGGCAACACATGGTTTTCTCTTGTTTCACTTCTTGCTAGTTAGTTTCCCGCTGTGGCCACTGTTTTGGCTTTATTTACCATGGCTGTCGATAGACTTTCATAAGCTAACTTCAACCTAAGTGTACTCGCTCTATTATGCTCAGTGTTGCCGCTAAAAGTTGTATTCTCTGCAATTTCCTGAATTCAATTTCTAGATGCTGCTTGTCCCCGTCGCCCATAGCGTGAAGTGAATAATGGTCGTGATTTGTGGTTCGTGGGTGCTCAATGCTACTCTTATAGCTTTATTAATTGATTTTGAATTTTTATTATTTTGTCATATATATATATGTTGAAAAATATGTATAGTCGAACTTAATGTCGAACCTCATACAAACCTCATCGGAAAATTCGATTTTGAATCGAACTTAATCGTTGCTGAACTCAAATTCGAACCCGAACCGTGTGACATAGGCCTCGGGTGCTTCTTGGCGAAAGGCATGATCTTATGATCACGCCCTTTTGCCTAATTAACCTATAATTACAACTTATTAAATTTTTACATAACGACGTCTCAATTTCCAGATGATTAAGGAAAACAAATGTCAAAAACCTATCTCTATTCCTTAAATACTTGGAGGAAGGGTTTAGCTCAACAAGGGACAATGAAGCATTAATCAAATAGACTAAGCACAAGAGCATTCATCCCATGGAATATAATACAAAGATAAAACAAATAAACTTATAAACTAACTTAGTACCAAGCAACATGAACATTCATTACATGGAACATAATACCAATATAAAGTAAATAAACTGTTTAGTTGTTTACTGACATATCATAATACAAATAAGGTTTAGTTGTTTACTGACATTGATATTTATGTAGTTGAGTATTGCCAGAATCTATGAATATTGTTATATTTCTATCTTTTATGACTCCTTTAAGCTTTAGGTCTTAGGTGTGATTTCCTCATCATGGTTGCCAAAGGAACTGTGGGCTGTGGGCTTGCTTTCTTCTTTTCTTGGAACCTAGATCTTACATTGTTTCCAAGATTTGTAGAATATATTTTGCAATTCGTTGTTTATTTCGACTTTTGAGTAGTAGTTTCTGTTTAAGGCATGTCTTCTTCATTCCTATTCCGTTGAGTACATGAGATTGTAGTTGATGATATATTTGGTGGTGCTTGATTATCAATTGTTAGTATTTCAATTTTAAATCTGTTGGGTTGACTCGTTATACCCCAACTTCTTTTGTGGATAGTGGTCGATGATTTTGGATTTACAAGCAGAGTATTGTAATTTTTGGGTTCTAGTGTTGACTCATTTTGTTTTTTAGTTAGTTGCTAAACTCCTCTTCGCTCACTAGTCATTCTTGATTTGGCTTTGAATTGTACCATTAGTGATTTTGTTTTCTGGGTTTGAAATTTGTAAGATACCCCATTGGAATATCTCGAAATTTCTCACAAAATTTTGAGTTTATTGGTTTGGTCACTAAGATGTTTTGTCAAACAGTTTGCATGCATATGGCTGTAGGTGCATTTCTTTGTATTTTATTTAAATAAAACATACACATTACCAACTAACACCATGAAAGCACTTCAAAGCAATGACATATGATTTGTTTTAGACCAGGAACTTTACATACCACTGGTAGGATGCTAGCAATAGTTACATGACTCTACATGACTCCAATTTCCTCTTTGGAATTAAATCAGAAATATACCAGCAGTGATAAATAACATCAGGACAGATAACAATATAGTTCAGCCTTTAAATTTGTAGCATACAGCTCAGAAATTCGTCCTTCATACACAACAGTAACATTCAACCCCTTAGACACCAATGTTTTAAAACTTCGACTCTGGTTCAGAACCGACTGAGGGTCGACTCCGACTCCGAATCTGACTTGGTATCGACTCGGCCAGTTTGATTTCAATGACTCGGTCGTTGTAAAAAATAGATTAATTTCTTTTATGAAAAAACATAATTTTAAAGATTTTCATTCATATTTCCAAACACAAAGCATTAGATTGTAGAGAGAAGACAACATATGATCAAAGTAGGCTCATGAATATATCCATTATATCAAAGTGGCACCCAGTGCACGATCCAATACATACATGATATAGAGATCAGAACAAAAACACATAATCAATGAGGCTCTAAATGGCCTCTACAACAACAGTAAAACATCACTAGTCACTAGTCACTATTGGCTAATGCTAGAGAAGCCAACATCATTTGGCTTAGACTTTGAATCAGAGTCAGAAAGGGAAACCGATGGCTTCTCCTTCTCATCACAATCTCCAACTGCAACTGTAGAAGTAGTAACATTAGTAGGCGCAACAGTTGCATGCTGAGATAGACGTCCTATGTGCTTGCATTGTGGCTGAGTAGAGGAAGTGCCTGCAACTGGAGGACTTGGGGCTGGGCCTGGTACTAGTGGATCTGCATTTAACTGAACATGATGTTTAACTACTGCCTCCATTTGTAAATCCAAATCAATACCAATATCCTCATCAGAATCAAACTTTGTGGGATGACTCTCCACTACCCAATTTGATGTTGGATCAATATCTTCCAACACAATGGGATTTGTATCAGGGCTTTTGTTCAACAATTGGTTGTGTCTTAGCTAGAGGTTGTATTGGACATAGACTAGATCATTTAACCGTTTTTGTTCCAAACGATTTTTCTTCTTTGTGTGAATCCTCTCGAAAACAGATCAATTGCGCTCACACCTAGTAGCACTTCAAGTTTGACTCAAAATACAGATTGCAAACTTCTGCAATTGAGGACAATGGCTACCAAATGCCTCCCAGCATTGTGCTGCAAAAAACATAGTTGTGTAATGAGTTAACTCAACAAATTCTATCCAACTTTCAAATTTTAAACAATTTAACAAAAGAAGAATTTCAAAATTGAAATTGTTTATTTACCTGGATCATTTGCTTCCCTTGCAATCCTTGCTAGGTTCTTGCCAAAGATACCTGTGGCTTTGCTGAAACAAGTGATCTGTTGGTGTATCTCTAGCTGGTCACTCTCCTTAGGCACCATGTGGTCAATGCAGTCAATCAATCCATCTTTAACTTCCCCAATGAAAGCTTATGCCTCCAGAGCTTTATAATGATACCTTGGATTCAGAAAATACCCAACTACATATATAGGGCGATGGAGTTGATTGTTCCATCTTTGATCAATGATTTCTCAAATGGGCCTATACTTAGCCACTCTATCCTTGTATGTTGCCTTTATTTTCTCCTTTGCTTGATCTATAGCCTCATAAATGAAGCACATAGGCAATCTTACCCCATCCACCAACCGCAACACCTTAACCAGTGGCTCAAGAACCTTCACAATCTCTGTTGCCTTTTTTCAAAATATTTCATCATTAACTTTCTTTGCCATCTTGTTTGTGATGCCATTGACATTCATTTCATTCATCACTGGAAAACACCCTTTGCAAGTTTCTATGTTGGGAAAGCATTGATTGCAATGTCAAAAAATGAGTTGCAAATCTAGTGATGGTAGGCCTAATATTATCCTTGCCCTTTGTGTGTTTTCTCATCAGGTTCAAAATCCATGAGTGATTGTAGATATATTTTGTTAAGCTTTTGGCATGCTCTACAATGTTCTTGATCCAATCTATTTTACCAATATCCTCAAGCATGAGGTCTATTGAATGTGCAACACATGGAGTCCAAAAGATGGTTTTGTGTTTTTCCTCTAACATTTTTCCAGCAAGAATATAGTTAGAGGCATTATTTGTGGTGATTTGAAAAACATTAGCCACCACCACCTTTTCAACAACCTCATCCAAAAGTTGAAACAATTGTGCATTTTTCACCCTATCAGATGCATCAACTGATTTTAGAAACATGGTTCCCTGTGGGCAAAAGATAAGAAAGTTTATGATGGTACAGTTCCTTTGGTCAATCCATCCATTTGACATGATGGTACATCTTGTTTTTGCCCATGAGCTTTTGAAATATTTCAAATATTCATTAACGGACAAAACCTCTTTTTGCAAAAGAGATCCCTTTAACTCATGCACAGTAGGGGCCTTTGAAGCCCATTCCAGCAGCAAATATGGCATCAAACATAGGTTCATAATATGATGAACGAGAAGCATTGAAGGGGATATCAACATCATACCATCATCTAGCTATGTAATCATAGGCAATTTCTCTCAATTCTTTCTTCCAATGGTCATCTAAAGTGGGCTGCATTTTTCTTGAATAGACCCCAAAGAGGGAGGAACATAGTGAAATGGGTTGGATGCATCAGTGCAATGGATAGATGAAGAGCCCTCATAATCAAAATTGGGGTCGGCAAGCATCACGTGTTTTATACTCCACTTCCTCCCAATTTCAGACTTTATTTATTTTTGCCTATATTTTTCTTCCTCAAACTTCTCAAGTTTTTCTACCAACTCCTTCCTAATATCCGCAATTTGTTACGCTAGTGTTGCACATGGAAAAATTTGGCCTCTAATACCAGCCAAGTGTTGTTTCAGCCTATGAATGGCCCCTCCACCTCCCTTAATTTTTCTATGACAAAATTTGCAATGCATTTGATTATCAATCATCTCAACATATGCCCAAGCAACATCTTTCATTCTAGGAGCCATTTTCTAATATTTGGACTTGGAAATGAAAGGAAACAAATATGAAAATGAAAAGAAAAAAATCAACTCTTCAATGTTGATTTCTTTTACAAAAATTCCTCTTTTCAATTTCTAGATTTGCAAAAAAAACGCAAGCAAATGCAGATTTTAGAAGTGAAACAAAATACCTCTAGGCTCTAGCCTCCTCAATGTTGCTCCAACAAACCAATTCCTCAATGCTGCTCCAATGATTGCCCAAGGAGCTCCTCACTGCTGCTTCAATGATTGCGCAAGACTCCTCACTGTTGCTCCAAAAACTAACTTCACAACTCTTCACAAACTCCTCACAAATTTTCACACAAATGCAATGAGATAGCTGTGAGAAAATGTGAGGGGGTTGGGTAGATTTTATAGGCTTGGGAGAAGTTAGATGGACAAACAGAAAACCTAAAACCAAAAAATAAGAAAGTTTGGAGTTCGCTTTCCCTCCAAAATCCGCCGCTGATCGGGTTTGACTGGCTTGGGTAGTTTAAGTCGGACTCGACCAAGCCAACCGGTTTGTTACCGAACCACCCGAGTTGGTGACCGGCTCGGCCGTTTGGTAACAAATCGGTCATTGAACGTATTTTTGTGCCGAGTCGGCTTGGGCAGGGGTTTGGCTCAGTGGGCTCAACCAATTCCGAATTGGATCGACCGAATTTTAAAACATTGTTAGACACATAACTCAGCTTAAAATGGTAAACTTGGTCATCCTTAAAACAACCACTCAAACCACCACAAATTTTGGCTGTATTTCGGTTCTTGGAAGGTACAAAACTCAGCCTTCTTTTGGGATGACAGAACTCGGTCAGCAAGAGATAGTACTTGGCCTTAAGTCCTTGATTACAACATCATGAGGTGAAAATTCAACGATTTTACCTTCACCTGAATGAGTTATCTGATATACAGATAGAAGGTTGCAGGATAAGGTTGGAACACATAATACATCATTAAACTGACCATTGTCTAGATGAACAGTTCCAGTCCCTACAACATTAAGAGATCTATCATCACCAACATATATATTTTTGGTGTTACAATCATTTAAAGAAGAAAACATGGCTTTGTTTTTGGCCATGTGATAAGAAGCTCCAGAATGAATGAGCCACTCATGAGAATGAGAAGAAGAAGATACATTTAATGCATAGTCAGACCGAGATGCTTGACAACCACATGCAGAAAGTGCCATTCCTGAAGATGAAGTTGAAGTTGAAGATTGCCCCAAATGGATGTTATGCTTCTTCATTGCTGCTTCCAAGGCTTCCATCTTTTTAAAGCATTTTGATTCTAAGTGGCCATCTCGATTACAAAAATTGCAATGTCTATCAACAACCAAAATGGGGTTTTCCAAATATCCTAGTCTCTTTCTCAAGATCTCTTCAAAATTCTATTTTTCAAGTGATCAAATGCAAGAATGAAGTGAGATTCGTCATTTTCCCCTTTTTATAACTCATTTGACTCTTTTGCCACCTTTTTACCTTTTATGTTAACGAAGTCACTTTAGTGGGTTTTCACACTTTATGATTTAAAAGTGACTTTTTGTTAGTCTATGACCCATGTCCCCTTTTTTCCTTTTTAGCTTTTATAAGTTTCTCTCCTAGGCAAATTGTGTTTTATTGATTAATTTTTCTGTCCTAGCCTACGAGAATTTAATTAGGCTAGCGGAATTATCCCCTTATGTCTCCTAAGCAGATGGGCCCATTACAAAATTCCTATTTCATTTTTGTCCTCTATTTTCCATACTTTGTAACTGAACAGTTCTCTAAGTTAATGTGTGTGTTGAGTCCAATCCATCCTATATTTTTCTGGAGACAAATTTAGATTGATATATATATTTGCATAGGTTAAACAACTTGAAAGTTGACAGAGGTGTAAATATTCTTACTTAGGCCTATGATTGTCATCGGGCCTATGCATCTTATTGGTGCAATATGGGAAATTTCTTTCTTGTCTGATTATGAAGAGTTGACCTCCCTATATTTTCTCAATATTCATCTGTAGGATGGGAAGAACATTGATGAAGCTATTCGGGATGATATTTAGTTAGAGTTTTCTTTCTGTTAAATGGATCTCTCCTCTTCAGACCCTTATCCCTAGGCTATTGTTCTGTGCTAGACACATCCTTTTTATATCCAAGATGCGTCCATCTTTCCTCTCCGCTATTATCTTCACTAACATTCTTTCACAGGGTTGTGGTTTCATATTGAACAAAATAGTGTTGTATCTCATCAGTTTTGGATGGATGCAGACCATGCCATACATACATAGAAACCTAGCATAAACTTTAAACCTTGGAGTCTGCCCCAAGGAAAGGTTTGGTTCTTAGATGTTATGTGATATTTCAGGTAAGTATTGTCGTCTATTTATTAGGGACTTAGGTAAGTGTCTCAGCATTTTCTTTAGATATGAGGTTCACAGATGCCTAGCCATGTTTATTAGAGATATTTTTGCCCACAGATGAATTTAATTTTTGATAGCTGCACGCGATCTTGATCCTTGCTTTATTACCTCCTAACCATGTATACCTTTGGCCATGTTACATTTAGGAAGCTATCATGCAGTCACATGACACTGGCCATTAATATTGGTCAACAGTATATATGGATCAGGAACAGTATCATGCATCAGGACTGCAAACATAGTGCAGCTCTACATGAGGACATATTTCTTGCTTCTTTGCACCTTCAAATTGGAAATTGACCTTGGATGTTAGGAGACACTTCTTTCTTATCAGGAGACACCCATCTTTAGTGCAGCATTAAAAAGAACACTACAATAGGAGATATTGCACTCCAGATGATTGCATTCCTGAGTCTACTCATGTTGATGATGTAGAGGCTGAGGATTAAGATGATTCTCTTATATGCTTAGATTGGAGAGTCTAGAGTGTAGTTACTAATTATTACTGTTATATATATATAATGATCATAATAATAATTAGTACTGAAGAGGCATGTCTAAGGGGACATGACCGTTCATGAAGGGGCATCTGCCTACATATATAAGCGCCCCCCCATTTGTAATATCGATCATCATCTCATATCCTTTGTACATTCTTGTATAATAAATTTGTCCTATCATGGATATTTATATATTTATATGAGTATTCTGCTGCGTATATGAACTTTGTTCATAACAATTACTGTGCTTATTTTTGGACTCTAGAGGCCGCTTGCCGTTCGTTTATGTATTTTGGTTCAGATATGGATTCCATTTGGTGCTATTCTGGTTATATGTACCCTTAAAATTTGCTATATACATGGGAAAACTTTATATATTTGTGTCTAATGGTTGGATGTGCATGAAAATATTTAATGTTTTATGTATATTTTGGTTGACCAGTTTTTGTTGTTGGTTTTTTACCAGTTATGGTTTTTGGCGTCAACAGATTTAGTCACTGTGTCTGTTTCTGATAATTTTGATTTATAATGAGTCAATGATCAATGACCAAGGGTGATGCATATTGCTTATGACATACATCATCTAATTAATGGCATCTCCATCATGTCCACTAATACTATACAGTATTGTAGTATTATGTGCTTTGTTGCATGTAACATAAGGCTTGGAGAAGCCTTGGCCCTTGGGCACTCAGTTGGTGTTCTGTAAATAATGCCCTTGATAATTCCATTTACCATTTTTTGATTGGTTGACATTATTAAAGTACTTCCATTTTTCAAGATTCATTGAAAAGGAAAAATTAAAGTTGGTTGAGGGTTTTTTTTGCATTCATTCTCTTGAAATGCATGTTTCTCCTGAACCTTACATATTTTTGCTTGCTTTTATTGCATTCATTGACAAAGTTCAGAAATCTATCCTGTTATCTAATCCTTTTCATTGATGTTTGCACTTTTATCACATGCCAAAATTTAATAGAAAAATGGCTGAAGTATATAATTCAGGGGTTGGCTGTACCAGTAAAATTTGCCTATTTTTAAAGTTAAGTTTAATGATTTCAGATACTCTAACTATTATCTTGTTGATACAGGCTTTATGATCCCCGTGTTCCAGAGCTACAGCTGTTACTTCATAAAGATGCTTTCTTTCCTTCAAGAGAGTTTAGAGCCCCTGAAATACTTGATTTTTTGGTCAGAGTGGGACTCAGAAATTCTTTGGGTCTTAAGGGTTTGTTGGATAGTGCTAGATCTGTTGCAATGTTGTGTGAAGAGGGACAAGAGGAGGAAGCATTCAAACGGGCCAAGATTTTGCTTGAATTTATAAATAAAATGGAATTAAGAAACATGTCACAGGAGCAATCTCAGGTGCGAAAGCATGAAGATGGCAACAATAATGAAGAGGGAGAAGATGGAACATCAGTAAGCTCACCTAATAAAAAACACAATGAGATGGATGTGGATGTTGGATGGGTAAGAGATAGGTTTATGGATGATCAATCAGAAGAAGAGTTCTGGAGAGAACTTGCAAACACCAGTTGGTGTCCTGTTTATTTTGATCCCCCAATGCAAGGAATTCCTTGGCCCAAATCAATCAAAGGTTCAATAGCACCGCCAAAAGCGGTTAGACTAAAGGCTCAGATGTGGTTGGTATCTTCAACTATGCGCATACTTGATGGCGAATGTTGCTCATCTCATGTACAACGGAAGCTTGGCTGGTTGGATCGTCCAAATGTTGGTGTATTGGCAGCTCAATTGATTGAGCTATCGAAGGCCTATGGTTGTGCAAAATCAAAGTCTGATAGTAATATGAAAGAGCTTCTAGATGCAGTACTTCAGAGGGAGATCCCAACTCTATATTCATTGATGCAAGAGTTTTTAGGAACAGATGATCTTGAGATATTACAATCCCTTCTTGATGGAATTCAATGGGTATGGATTGGGGATGGTTTTGTGTCATCAAAGGAGCTAGCCTTTGATTCACCAGCAAAATTTCAACCATACTTGTATGTTGTGCCATCTGAATTATCATCTTTCAGAAGTCTGCTTACTGCCTTGGGTGTGCGGATGACATTTGATATTACTGACTATGTTCGTGTTTTACAACATTTAAATGAAGACATGAAAGGCATGCCACTTTCATCAGAACAATTGAGCTTTGTTCTTCGAGTGCTTGAGGCTGTTGCAGATACTTTGTCAGAAAACGTGGCATCTGATATATTTTTATGTTCAATATTAGTACCAGATGCCTCTGGGATTCTGGCACCTGTGCAGGAACTTGTTTATAATGATGCTCCTTGGCTGGCTAAAAGTAATATTGAAAGTCAACATTTTGTACATTCAAGTATAAGCAATGATTTGGCTGAGCGAATTGGTGCAAAGTCACTACGATATATGTCCTTTATAGATCAAGAAATGACAAAAGACTTGCCTTGTATGGATCATACTAGAATAACTGAACTGCTTCAGAGATATGGGAATGATGACCTTCTATTGTTTGACCTGTTAGAGATAGCAGACCAATGCCAAGCAAAGAAATTACACATTATATATGATAAGCGGGAGCACCCACGGCAGTCTTTACTTCAACCTAATCTAGGTTTGAGTTCAATCTCTGTTTTTGTCTGGTGAAATTTATGCCTTGCTAAGTGCAGTGTCTAGTCTAGGAGCTCCTTCCTGAGAGCATCTAGGTTTCTGTTATTTTTCTTGAATTTATTTTCTCAAATAGGGTTTATTCCCAGAGTTAGCAGGTGAAGGAACAGATGTAAGTGGAATAAAAACTTATCATTAGGGATGATGTTGACTAAACCTTACTGTTATTTTTGCAATGTTTTTCAGGTGAATTCCAGGGGCCTGCTCTCATAATTGCTTTTGAAGGGACTGCGCTAAGTATGGAGGAAATATGCATTCTCCATCTTAATCCTCCATGGAAGCTTCGAGGTCAAACCCTTAGCTATGGCTCAGGCTTACTGAGTTGTTACCGGCTATGTGACCTTCCATTTATAGTTTCTGATGGATTTCTTTATTTATTTGATCCTTTGGGTTTGGTCCTTAATACGTCTTTGAACCGTGGTGATTCTATACCTTCAAGATCAGCAAGTGCAAAAATGTATTCTTTACGAGGTAGATTTCTAAACATTCTATCTTTTCATGCACAGATATTATAAAAATACGAAAATAATTAAGGGACTTTTTGGGAAAAAAATTCTTCTGAATTTATAGTAGCATGAATTGACTGTATAACAGTAATAATTTTTTTTGTTTTTATTTATTCTTGAAAACTGTAATGAAAATGTCCTGAAAAGTGAGTAGAAATGTTTCACTTAGTTGTTAATTATATATTTACATTGATTGCATTTTAGCAGATACTGCAATTTTAGCGTCTAAGGTTGAAACAACCTATCCAGGTCGCTTTTTCTTTATATCAGTATTGTTATTGAAGATAATATAAAATTTTCCTGTTGCATAAGTACATCAACTGCATCTTTGATACTATATGTAATTGCTTTATATCTTTATTTTGCTTCTTCTCACTGAAGTGTTATTGCTTCCTAGAATACATATAGTAGCTCCTTGGACTAAATGAAATTTGAGCTTGTTTTATTTCTTCTAATTTTAATAGAGTTGCTTTATTTTGGTTTTTGGATGTTATGGAAGGTTGTTAATTTTAGGTATGTTCTATGCTTAGAGCAATTTATTTCAATTTAACAGTTAGCTCATTATCTTTTCCAGATTAGCAATCACATCAACATTAAAGTAAATTGCAGATCGCAGAAGACAAGCCAAGACAAGAGGACACAAGATGTGGCGCTAGCCAGGGACAAACCCAACGTGGGGAAACCCTTGATCAATTCTTCTTATATGTTCTTCAATAGTTCAGTAGAGAGAGAGAGAGATAGTACATTTACAACAAAAGTCAACACTTTGACTTATAATAGCATAGATCATCTCTAAGAAGATGATACATGAGGTAGCTGAACTCAGTTGAAGACATGCTGCTTCAACTGATTCTCCAAGGTGACTCCATTGCCTATCATTGTGTTGCACCTTGTCATCACGCTGCACCTCACTGTGTTGCATCATGCTACACTCAACATCACTATGCTGGACCTCATTACCATGCTGCACACATCATACTGCTGCACCTTATGCTGCACCTTCCAGTACTGCAACATCTTTCGATACCTTATCATCTTGCTGCACTTACCAGTGCTGCCTCATCCAGTACCTTACTATGCCCATCATGCTGCATCTCATTGTAGAATTTAATATCACTGTACTATACTAGCAAGTGCTGCACACGGCATGCTACACTTCACTTTGTCATGATGCCCATCATTATGCTGTAGCATTTCACATCATGCTGCCCCTTATCACAATGCCGTCACTGCTCATACTGTTTCATCATGATTGCTTGCTGTCCCATGCAAGCACCATGTCCTTGCTGTCCCATCTACCATGCTCCACCCTGATTGCATTTGCTGCTGTCCCATTGTGCCATCATTGCAACATGCCATTGCTGCTGTCCCATTGCACCATGCCATTGCTGCTATCCCATTGTAAGCATTGTTTTGCCTGCACTTCAGGTTAGGGCATGTGCCACTGCCCTTAACCCAATACACAGCAAGACTAGCCCTCTAAATGACTGTGGCCTAGTCAAGGTAGAGTGCTGCCTCCTCATGCTGCTGTTCTGGGCATATGGCAGCCTCTCAAGTCTACACGCAACCCTGTTTTGGAGTGGCTAGGCCTGCGGCCTACCACAGATCTCTGCGGCACCCTAACAACCCTCCAAAACAGTCAATCCTTACCTCTTGCTGCCCTCAACCAATCCGCAATTCTTCTTTCCTAACTCAGCCTCCATGCAAGTGTGAACAGTCCTCAAAATACATCCACTGCACCTTCAGCAACTCTACCTTCAACCACAGATTTCTCCCACGTTGTCCACGCTGTCCCAAAATCTCCTTGGCCTCCTTTACGGCAACTCGGTCCTCCAAAAGACCCATGACTTTGCTGCGGCTAAGATCTATTTGGGCAGCGTATAGGTGTCTGCAATTAGGGCTCTTTCTGTCACTGCGTCTAGGGTTAGATCTCCCCTCTAGGACTGCGGCTAGGGCATCGTCCTTAGGACTGTGTTTTCCTTGAAAGGGCATCATCTCCAGGGCAGCTCCCTTAGTCTCCTTTCCTCTTGTGTCTGGCGCTTCATCATCTAGATTTCTCTCGCCACTAAAACCCAGAACAAGTGGAGAGAAATCAAGAGTGAAGTGTGTGTAGAAATGACTACCAAGTCACCTCCTTTTATACTAAAATGTTGAGCACATGTGTGGGTTATTTGGTTGCTGGCCGACCTTGACGAATTGTCTTATAACGCAAATAAATTCATAACTTCATGAATACTTATCGGAATCGGATGATCTTTAGATCAATCGTACACCTCTCGATGAGAGGAGTCTAACAAAAATATCAACTGCCATAAATAAGATGACCCACATGGAGTTTGGCCCTAGTTGTCAATTTTAACACTCCGTCTTAGCTAGGGAGAACTCCATCTGCTGGTCCATCCGCCAGACTATACTATCTTTGCCAACAGTGCCTTGCACTGCTCTGCTCAGCTCTACTCTTCTTTGCTCTGCTGAATCATGAAGAAGAAGAATTGACCGAGAATGTCTCATACCATTCTCTACTGAACCGAAGTCAGTTCCATATGAAGAGAGTGTGTCATACCACTCTTACTGATCCCAGATCAGTTCCAAAAGAGAGTGAGGCATATCACTCTTACTGACTTGAAGTCAGTTCCAATTGATCCCAGATCAATGTCGGTCATCCTAGCATAGGGAGTACGGTAGATACACGATGTGTCCATCAATAGTACTACTATGGTCCCTAACCCCATTTCCCTACTCATTGGCCAAATGAGAGGTACTTCCCATGAGTCCCAGACTGCATGGGTAGGATGCCTCGACATGAGAACCACTCATCCTGTCCATAAGTCGCCATGGGGTATCAAAGGGGAAGGCCGAACCATTCACCCTGCACACAACACACCACTAGGGGAGGGTGAGTCGCCCTATGGTCGCTTGTTGCTCCAGGAAGTACCCCAAGCCCCCCGGAGCTCCTAGAGCTCAATGCATGCATCATATAAGACCCTCATAAGAGGGTCTCTCAACGACTCCATGTCGTTTGGGAAAGTCACAAATTTGACCTTTCCCCGAGGCTTCGACAAAATGTCCGCGACTTGCACATCAGTCCTAATGCGATGGAGCCTTCTTGCTCATCGATCTACCATATCCCAGATGAGGTAGTACCTGATGTCTATATGTTGGAGAAATTATAGAATATGGGATTCCTCAATAATCGAATCCCCCTCTGGTTGACACAAAAGATCATAGTGGTATCCATCATGTGTACAAACAGCTTGCTGAAGAGCTTCCGCAACCAGGCAGCTTCACAGGAGGTCATACTCGTAGCTATGTATTCGGTCTCAGCGGTGCTTATAGCAATCGACTTCTGCTTCTTGCTCATCCAAGATATCGAAGCAAGACCCGAAGAGAACCAACACTTAGAAGTGCTTCTTGCGATCCTCCACACTGCCTGCCCAGTCAGCATTCGAATAATCATACAACTTCACATTTCCGACAATGTATCTCAATCCATGAGAGATTGTGCCCCGAAGATATCTCAGAAGATTCTTGGCACCAACCGAGTGAGGCTCAACCAGATATGAGCCCAACATGCTAACTGCAAAACATATATTTGGACGGAAGTTCACCAAGAACATCAATGCGAATGAGTTTATGAAACTTAGAGGCATTTCCCAAATCTGGTCTGGCATCACTACCACATAACTTCTGAAAGTTAAGCTCCATCGAGGTAGTCATGGGCTTGCAGTTTACCATTCCAAATCCGGAATCCAACTTCCTCTTACTTTTGCAAATGAGAGGGTCTGCACCTGTTAGAAAGAGGTCGTCCTCAAAAGGCGCCGGTATGAGAGGTATATCATCCACAACCTTCAAGCAATGGTTTGGATTGACTTCACTCCTAGTGAATCTTAGCTTCATCAGACAACTATCAATCCTCTCATATTATGCCCGAGTTGTTTTGCTTCAAGCCATAGAGGGCTTTCTTCCAGCTGCATACATGAGATTCCCGATCATGAATCTCAAACCCCTCGGGTTGTTCCAAACCTGTGGACCTGCTACATGAGGGGAATGGTTCCCTTGTAAGATTTTCCTTCGGTACATCTCAGACATGTACCTTCATGCTCTTTTTGAATTCAGGCATCCTTGTCACCATCTGACTCACATTGGGTAAGGCCCCATAAAGTAGACCTCCGGTGCTATAGATGAGATGTGTCAACTGACATGGTCCCTAATGGACTTCCTGCAACTTGATACAAATTGCCAAACCTTAACCCATGAGTAAAGCATCTTTGAAAATTGCATTTTCAGACACGTACCTTTCCATCGATGAATGCCACTCTGAAACCTTTGACTTCCATTGCCGAAATGGACTCTAGGTTTTATCGAGTTACCCTCATTCAATTGAGGGGTAACATTCCCTATACCCTTTTCGGGATAGGTGGCATCGACTCCAAGAATAATCCCACGATTGTTTCCATCTCTACCAAATTAGAGACAACACCCTTCTATCCGATGAAGTGCCTTGAAGCACTACAATCAATAATCCAGATTCCCAAAGAGTCTGAAGGAGAGGGCCAATACAAGATAACACTTCTTTATCTTATTAGAAACAACATTTGATTCTTCATACCTGGGGTTCCTTGCTTTCTTGAAGAGTCGGTCGTTTCCTTGATGACCTGCATTACCTGTCATTCCTTTGATCATTGAAGATGTCCCTGGAATGATTGTTATCATCAAGTGATGTGTCTCGACCATTCAGACACTCCTTTGCATAGTGGCCGAACTTATTACAAACAAGGCATTTGCCTTTCCTTCCACCCTTAGATTCGGACTTCCCATTGAAGTGATCTTTAGGTAGGCCATCAGAAGCTTCCGTTGTGCCATTCTAATAATATTCTCTGCTTCGATTTCACCCTTGGTGAATTTGAAGAGGGATGAGGAATCCATTGTTCCTTTTGTCCTTTCCCAACTGTCTTTGGTGATTGCTCTTTCACTCTTGCTTGGGCTTTGTCTTCACCTCACCTACGATACCATGTTAATTTTAGGTATGTTCTATGCTTAGAGAAATTTATTTCAATTTTATAGTTAGCTCAATATCGTTTCCAGATTAACAATCACATCAACATTAAAGTAAATCGCAGATAGAACATAAACATAGATCGCAAACAAGGCAAGACAAGAGGACACAAGATGTGGCGCTAGCTAGGGACAAACCCTAATGTGGGGAAACCCTTGATCAATTCTTCTTATATGTTCTTTAATAGTTCAGCAGAGAGAGAGAGAGATAGTACATTTACAACAAAAGTCAACACCTTGACTTATAATAACTAGATCATCTCTAAGAAGATGATACATGAGGTCGCTGAACTCAGTTGAAGACATGCTGCTTCAACTGATTCTCCAAGGTGACTCCATGGCCTATCATTGTGTTGCACCTCGTTATCACACTGCACCTCACTGTGCTGCATCGTGTTGCACCCAACATCACTATGCTGGACCTCATTACCATGCTGCACACATCATACTGCTGCACCTTATGCTGCACCTTCCGGTACTGCAACATCTTGCTGTACTTTATCATCTTGCTGCACTTACCAGTGTTGCCTCATCCTGTACCTTAGTGTGCCCATCATGCTGCATCTCATTGTAGCATTTAATATCACTGTACTATACTAGCAAGTGCTGCACACAACATGCTACACTTCACTTTGTCATGATGCCCATCATTGTGTTGTAACATTTCACATCATGCTGCCCCTTATCACAACGCTGTCACTACTCATACTGCTGCACCATGATTGCTTGCTGTCCCATCTACCATGCTCCACAATGATTGCATTTGCTGCACCTTATTGTTGCTGCTATCCGTTGTGCCACCATTGCACCATGCCATTGCTGCTGTCCCATTGCACCATGCCATTGCTGCTTTCCCAATGTAAGCATTGCTGTGCCTGCACTTTAGGGTTAGGGCATGTGCCACTGCCCTTAACCCAATACACAGCAAGACTAGCCCTCTAAATGACACCGACCTAGTCAAGGTAGAGTGCTGCCTCCTCATGCTGCTGTTCTGGGCATATGGAAGCGTCTCAAGTCTACACGCAACCTTGTTTTGGAGTGGCTAGGCTTGCGGCCTACCACAGATCTCTGCGACACCCTAACAACTCTCCAAAACGGTCAATCCTTACCTCTTGTTGCCCTCAACCAATCCGCAATTATTCTTTCCTAACTTGGCCTCTATGCAAGTGTGAACAGTCCTCAAAATACATCCACTGCACCTTCAACAACTCGACCTTCAACCACAAATTTCTCCCACACTGTCCACGCTGTCCCAAAATCTCCTCGGCCTCCTTTACAGCAACTCGATCCTCCAAAAGACCGATGACTTTGCTACGCTAAGACCTATTTGGGCAACGTATAGGTGTCTAAAATTAGGGCTCTTTCTGTCACTACGTCTAGGTTTAGATCTCCCCGCTAGGATTGCGGCTCGGGCATCGTCCTTAGGATTGTGTTTTCCTTGCTAGGGCATCATCCTCCAGGGTAGCTCCCTTATTCTCCTTTCCTCTTGCGTCTAGGGCTTCATCATCTAGATTTCTCTTGCCACTAAAACCCAGAACAAGTGGAGAGAAATCAAGAGTGAAGTGTGTGTAGAAATGACTATCAAGTCACCTCCTTTTATACTGAAATGTTGAGCACATGTGTGGGTTATTTGGTTGCTGGCCGACCTTGACGAATTGTCTTATAACACAAATAAATTCATAACTCCATGAATACTTATCGGAATTGGATGATCTTTAGATCAATCCTACACCTCTCGTTGAGAGGAGTCCAAGAAAAATATCAACTACCATAAGTAAGATGACCCACATGGAGTTTGGCCCTAGTTGCCAATTTTAACAAAGGTCTTTGAGACTAATAGTTCTTGATGGAAGTTCAATACTATACCATGCTCTAGGAGGCATTCAAAGTAATTTCAAACAATAGAATACAGATAAGGGATGACATGTTGTAGAGCAGTCATTTATTTGTTTAGTTATTATGATAACAATATCATCTTTAGGTTTATACTTCACCAAATTTTGCAGACCAGAGACATCTATCACAAGAAATTGAAGTAACACAACCTTGTGCAATGTGGATAATTATCGACAACAAATAATTCTGATGGATAAAACATCCCCTGTGAGTATTAAAACCATAAACAATACTCAAACACATAGCAGAAATCTGGATAGATAACTTATGGTACACCACTACATGATGAAACATAAATAGTATTAGATATTATATATCATTACTCATGAAATGTTTTATATGCAATGATCAAAAGACAAAATAAAATTAAGAGAAAGGTTGAAGGCTATGCATTTAATAAATATTTAGTATTGAAAGAGGAGATCCTCTTTGACATCATTTCTAGCGATCATATGCCAAATGAATTTCTCAATCTCATGCTTTCTATCATCGTGTACTAGTGGTTGATAATCTTCCATAAGCAACTCTAAAAGGTCATCTATGTTCAACTCCTCATCCAAAGTATCGTCTTTGGAATTCAAATACCAAAGGTAGTCTCTATGTTTCAGACCATGCCCTTCTCTGTTTTAGATTTCAAACATTCTCTCCACATTGTGACTTGAAATGTATGTGCTCTAATTCTTCTTCCAAGAAGAGGAACTCACTACTTGTGAAAGTAGGCATTTGGCGAACTACTATAATTGAAAGACATTGTCCTAGTCTATAGGATCACTCATACCATTTCTCCCAAAATTGAGCATTAGCACAACAAAGGCACATGAAACCTTCAAGAAGCCCTAAAGTTGAAGTTTTTAACAAAGTAGGGTTTCTTCCTAGGTCCAATAAGCTAGGGAAAGAGAAATGCATGAAAATGGAAAAGGTAGCCACCAAGAGGAATGATTTTAAGGAAACCATTACAACCTGAGATGTTGAATCCTTCCAAGGCCATAAATTCCCTCTCCAAGAAAATTCACACTATGCCCTAATTGGGCTGCTCAGCCTTAAGAGGGCCGAATTAGAGAAGAGAGAGAAAGTAAATTCAATTTGTGGATAAAAGATGATTTGATCACCAACAAGACTTGGCTAGTGCCTATTCCTAGGGTTGATGGAGTCTATGGATTCTTAAAATTGGCTAAAACTTGCAAAGGAGTAAGGATGTGTTGATGCCCTCGCAACAAAACTGTAACTATTACCTTTGTGAGGGATCAAAATTCACTTGGGAGAGCAAATGTAATATTCACCAAGGGGATTGTCATTCACATATCATATAATGAGTAATGCATACAATAATGAGACTTAGCTTCCATGCAATTTAGCTTCAATAACAATAGTGCAATAGAAAAACCTAGATCATCAATGTATTCCATACATTAAACATAAAATCATAAATTTTCAATAATAAAGCACTCAAAAGATAATGTGCATGAACAATCAAATTATTGATCCAAGGCAACTACTCAAAAGACAAGAATATAGCTCCAATAGACAAAATACTCCATAGATCACATTTATCCAAAGGTACAAGATGGTCAAAATTCTCTAAGAGAGGTCGAATTGTCACAAATAATGATGATGAATAACAATGATCCTCTCCAATATTTATATGAGGAGGATGAGTTCTAATTATTAGCCTACAAGCCCCTAATGACAAGTAAAATCACAAAAATGCCTTGGGTTACAAGCTAACCCATTAGCTTTAGACACAAATGTGAGCCATGAGGCATCTAAGGCTGATGTCATCCATAAAATGAGCTCCAAATGTTAAGTGTTGATGCTATAAGGTGCCATGTGTGATGTAGTAGCATCTAAACATTCTGTTTTGAGGGTTGCCCCTCAAATCAACCTCAATATCTCTCTGTGGTCCCAAAATCTAGCTGGGGCACCACAAAGGGGTTTCCATGGGTCTCCCACTGCTCATAATGTCGGCCTCTACTCCAACGTTGAGGGCTTTCCAGGTGTTACTAGCCCTCCCACGGCTCTGAAGGTTAGACCATCCTCATTTGGGCCTTGAATTAGCTGCAATCTCTCTTATGGTGCTAAGGTCGACTTGGGGGCATGCTGGGTCCAGGTGTATCTTCCTAAAGAATCATCAAATGTAGTGCAAAGTGGAATAACTTCTTGGGTGTGGGAGGTGCCTAGTGTCATGAATGATGTACTATTCTTGCATGGAGGCTCAAGTCTCTCAATGCTTCACTTGTGAGTGCCAAAATACTTCTCTAATGGCCTGGGTATGCGTGAGTAAGGTGCCCAAGACATGGGCTGTGAAACCACCTGACAATCACAACATAAATTCTATTGAAAGAAGCCAGTCATTAGGGACAATAATCATTATTGCATTTAACTGAACCAAACTTGAATGTAATGGGCTATTTAACACTTCAAATGAGGGTTCCCTACCAAAATCAGTGCCTTGAGCTCGCAATGTTGCTTCCTCCCTAGGTAGGAGTGGCTAAAGGACAACCCTAATAGGTGTTTCTAGCCCCCAAGGGGAAGTAACATTTTTTTAGTCTACCCTTCAATTAATAGGTGTTGACTAACAATAATGATGGTATGGAGGGGAGAAGACTTCATGCCCAAGTGTTATGGTTAAAAGGATCAACATGATGGGGTTCCAAACCCTGAGTGTATAGATGTGAGAAGTGAGTATGTTATGAATTAAAAATTTGTAACTCAATTTATATATATTAAATAATAAGTATTATGACAATAAATAAATACATAATAATTAATTAATAAATTAGTAAATAAATTAAATTAAGATAAAGTTACTTAATTAGTTTTGAATAGACATAAGTCCCAAGGGACGTGTCTTTTGGGCTCATGGCCAGTCAACTCCTATAAAGAGAACCGCCATAGCCTTGTAACAATCATCCTTTATTTGAATAAAAATTATATATATATATATTAATATGTTGAAGAAAGTTAGAAACATCAATGTTTATGAGAAACTTCACTGTGAGCAAGCAATTTAATTGCACTAGTGGAATCAGAGCCATCATCCTCTCATCTGTGCATTAACAAATCCCTTATCACTCATTCACTGTGTCATATCACGTCACAGTCAATCCACAGTTCCCTCACCACCCACCGCGGCCAAAACATAGCCCCTTGACCAAAACCGCTGTCCCACACTCCATTGTGCTCCGCTACCCCACCCTTTGTACGCCACTATGCTCTCATAGTGATCTATGCCTTTGTTACCGCCCCTGTCTGGACTGTGTGGGCCACTGCCAATCCAAACCTGGTACCACATTACCCGTCCGTCGTCGAGATCGCTGTCACAACTGGACGCCTCGCCAACTGTTATGGTTGCCGTGGTTCAACCATTTGCGTCGATTGGTGAACCTTGACACTACGTAGACCTGTCCCGACCATATACGCTGCGGTCGCCTATTACGGTCAATGCCAACGCTGCCTTAATCAGTGTGACGCTCGGTTAGTAATCCCACCTTTTGGATTATACATACCAAATATCAATTATTATATAGTTTACAAAGTTATAGTTTGCAGAGTCATATAATTAAATTAATTAATTAATTTAAATATAATAATAATAATAATAAATTTATTATTGTTAATTTTAAAAAAATGGGTCTACAAGAAAAAAGAGGAACAAAATGGGAAGCAATAATAATGACGACAATTTGAAAAAATTTCAAGAAAAACTCGATAGAATGCGCTCCTTGTTGATGTCGAAAGGAAGCAAGATGATTTCAAGATTCGTCAAGACGAAATGGAAGAGAATATCATAGCAATAAGGAGCATGATGAGCCAGTCTATGGGAGGAGCCAATCCACCTTTTAACCCCTCAGCTACGCAAAGTCCCAAGACTCCGGAAGGTAGAACTTTTCCAAGTCATGATTTTTCGTCGATGCATGAAAAGCCACAAGTACCGCGTATACAGTTCGAAGGAAGTCAATACCATACAAAGTTTCCCGACAAAGACTACCTTAAAATTAAAAGAGAATTACCTAAATACGACGGTAAGAACCATAAAGGCGCCATTGTGTGGGTAAATAAAATGGACGCCATTTTTGGAGCAAACCGGCCAATAGGGGGGCAAGAGAAGGTCATGACCGCATCCAACTACTTGGAAGCAGAAGCGTATGATTGGTTCCTATGGTGGTCTAACAAATGTGCAACTCGCTCGTTCAATTGGAAAAAATTTAAAAACGCCCTATTAAAAAGGTTTCATGACGAAGAAGAGGATGATGTTTATGCACTCTTTCCTAGGGTTGGAAATATGGCAGAGGGACAGGGAGATCTTCCTTGGTCAAGGGAGATATGCTACAAATATTCTGAAGAGATTCAAAATGCAGGATTGTAGACCCATGTCTACGCCCATGATCACCAACTGGAAGAAGATAGACGCATCAAATGACAAGGATGTTGACCCCACCTTGTATAGACAACTCATCGGTTCTCTCATGTATCTGGTCAACACTAGGCCAAATATCTGCTTCGCGGTCAATACCCTTAGTCAGTTTATGGTGGAACTGAAGAGGGTACATTGGACAACAACAAGGCACATTTTGAGGTATGTACGCGACACAATAGAGTATGGGTTGAAATATACCCGAGGGGATGACGTTAGACTATGTGGGTTCACAGATGCAGATTGGGTAGGCAGTTCAATGAACAGGAAAAATACCTCTGGATATTGCTTAAACGTTGGATCAGGGATGGTTTCTTGGTGCACCAGGAAGCAAAAGTCAGTAGCACTGAGCTCTATAGAGGCAGTGTATATGGCAACAAGCAAAACTATGTGTGAAGCTATATGGCTTCGGAAGTTGCTGGTAAGCTTGTTCAGGTAGAGGATGGAGGCGACCAATGTCTATTGTGATAATCGGAGTTGCATCAAGCTATATGAGAATCTAGTGTTTCATGACATGTTGAAACCCAGATATTCGATGTCATTTCATCAGAGATTGTCTGTAGCATGGAGCGGTCCAGCTACAATATGTTTCCACAGATGAGGAGGTTGCAGATATACTCATGAAAGCTCTAGGGAGAGCTAAGTTCTTCTATTTCAGAGAATATATGGGTATGGTGGAGAACTTGTTTTAGTAGCAAGGACAAAGTATTTTGGATGCATCTCTATTGCACTAGCAGCAACAACAGTTGAGAGGGAGTTGCAGTGCAGATACTAAGTTAATAGCAGTATAGCACTATCAGCAGTAGCTGCAACATCAAAGTTGGGTAGTGGTTGGTGGGTAGTGGCAGGCAATCATAGTGGCTGGACATCAACAGCGTGTATGGAGGATGATATAGAGACAGGGTGTTGGAGCAATTCAACACTAGAATAGCTTCCTCGCTAAGAGGGAGTGCTAGTTTTTGTAGCATCAAATGGTGTTGTAGTCTCGACACTTTGTGGAGAGGCTTAAACACATGAGTTCTCCAAAACCCAGAAATCGTTTATGAAAATTCCACTTAGAGATGGCTAAATTAAATTAACTGGCGATAATTTAAATTTTCCTAAGTCTAATTTAGGAAAAGTGGTTGATTAATAGGAATTAATTGAGAAAGGTGTAAATCATCTAGAAACTTACACAGATTGACTTGGAGATGATCTCAACCATCGATTAAGTTTTAATTGTGGCTGTTGGAGTCCCAACTGGAGATTATAAGAAGAGGTCAATGGATAGATGGAGAAGTCACAAGTGCAAATACTCAGTTGCCCAGGCAAGTTGAATTCATAGTAGCA
The DNA here is from genome assembly GCA_031772625.1 of Pinus tabuliformis. Taxonomy (NCBI): domain Eukaryota; kingdom Viridiplantae; phylum Streptophyta; class Pinopsida; order Pinales; family Pinaceae; genus Pinus; species Pinus tabuliformis. Next base: position 1,583,449,980 of record CM062804.1, on the reverse strand, counting down.
TGAGTGATTCAACAGTGGAGGTCGAGCCAGTGGGTGAGTAGCAGGTGGTAGGAGGGGTCAGCAACATCCAGAGGGTCTGCGCAAGGACTGCGTAGGAGACAACAACAATGCAAGTTGATCTAGTTGAAGGATCAGTCGATCTTGTAGCTGGTGCTTGGGATTTTGATCAGAGGGCCTAGTGAATTAGTTCCAGAGCTAGAGAGAACCAAAGTTGCAGATTTCAAGAGTTTCCAGAGGCAGCTACAACAAGGCTTGTGCAAGCGCCGCACAGAGGCTGACACAGAAGGAAGTGCGAATTGCTCAAGGGCCAATTTTGGGAACTGAAATCTACTGTGGGGTGAGGAAAAATTCTTACGATAATTTTTCCAGTGATTCTGTTAGATTGGATTGCAAGTTTGGCATCCAAATTATTGTACTCATGTTTTCTGTTGTAAATAATAATATCAACCTGCAACCGGTTTTCCCACATTCGGTTTTTGTGGGGACTTTTGTCCAAAAATTACAATGTCAATTTTATGTGTGTGTTCTAACATTTCCTAGTTTCAAACGCTTTTATTTTCCGCAATATTTTACTTGTGAAGATTGTAGTGTGATTAATTTGTTGTTGCTGTAGCAATAAACTACATAATTAATTTTACAGTTAGAAGAATTAATTCTAGTTGCTGCAATAGAAATTTACTTGAAATTTTCACACGACAGTCCAGAGAAATAAGTCCTTTGATTTCCTTGGCTACTAGGTCTCCCTATCTTGTTGCCCCTTTGACTTTCCTCCCTTGGACTTGATCTCTAGTTGAAAGTCCTTCATCCTTGTTGGGATATTTTGGAATCACTATCCTTCCTAACTTAGACACTCAATGTCTCCTGTATCTTCCTCCTCCACCTAGTCCTGCTTTTATAAGCTTGAGTTGTTGACTTAATCCATAACTCTAATATCCAAAGTGATAGAAAGTTGAGATTATATCTCACCTCACTTGAGATCAATGGTTCAGATTCATCTAATTCATCAATGCAAAAGCTTTTGCATTTCATTAGGTTAAAGTCACCTTTTTATAAAAGACATTTCACTGTAATTAATCCTTTTAAAGTAAATTTGCTAAGGTTGAAGGCTTTGGATGACTTCCACACTTCTAGACACTTAGACTTGTGCGGAAGTTCTGGTAAGATGCTACAGTCATCAAGATAAAACACATGGCTAACTCGAAACTAGCAGGGCTAAATGGTTAGGGAATATTTTTAGTTTTTTTGCTTCATATATCCAGAAATATCGAATTTAATGACAAATGCTCTCTTCGTCTTACTTCATTCAATGAGCAATTTTCCATAGAATTTCTCAACATAAAATGGCTAAAGGACAATTATTGTTGAAATCCACTATTAGAGAAACTCAGAAAATATTTCAGTGTGTCTAAAAGCCCGTGAATCCTATCGTTAAGATAAAAAAACGAAGCTCTAGTACCAGATGTGACAACCAATGTGGTGTTGGAATATTCCCCAAGACTGAGAGGGGATGAATTACTATTGGGCACATTTAACAGTTTTAATCATATCATGTAAACATTAAATAATTAACAACACCATTCAACAATGCATAACATCAAAGATAGTACAGAACAAATTTTTAGGTGGAAACCATTCTGGGAGAAAAACCACCAAATGCTTTTAATATAAGATTTAAAGATTACAGGTAGCTCCAAATTCCAAGATCCTCTAGCAACAACTGGAAGGAGGCTCCAACTGCCTCGTTAATGATACCTACCTAGGACTTCTAGAAACCCAAGTGCCTCCTTTCCTACAAGGGCTCAGCTGCAAGAGAACTACAAGGTCACTTGTTTTAATCGTTGCTTAAGGGGCAATCTTCTCAAATTGGATATGAAGAAGGTTGTCCTATTTTTCTAGGCAATCTTCTCAAATTGGATATGAAGAAGGTTGTCCTATTTTTCTATCAACTAAGCTTACGCTTGGAGGTAAATTTTAAGAATGCAAGTTAAGATCTAGGATGCAAATGCAAATATTGCAAGAGATTCGATGACAATAATGCTTCAATAAAAGAAAGAGCCAATTCACTTGTAATTGAGATTCACTTAATGATCAATGAAGCAAATAGAATATTACTCAATGAAATAATAGAGATGAAATTATATTACAATATTAGAGCAATGCCCCAAATGCCTTTAACAATAAATGCTTCTGAAGATGGCTTTACTTATATTAGACAATGGAAACAAGTAAATTTGTATAATGAAAGCACAAATGACAAATGGCAAATGAGATTGTTAACAAGGTAGTAGAAGAACTAGTTCAAATCTTCAATTGCAAGTGAAACCAAGGCAAGAACTATTTTGAGTGCAATTAGATCAAATAGCAAATTAATGGATGCAACTAAAGAGATCAAATCTAAACTATGATGACAATGAAACTAGCAATACAAGAGAAACAAGTTAGTCAACTAGATCTAAAGACTAAGAGAAAAGGAAAAGAGGATGCCTCCCTCTTTAATAAGGAGGTGGGATACCATGGGATTGAGATCCCAAGCTCTCTCAAAACACAAAGATCTTTATTATTATGTTACAAAAGAAGAAGTCCATTTTGATAGAAGGAAAGGACTCTTCGACCTAAGGAGGATTACAATGATAGAAGAAACTCACCAAACCACCTCCTTAAGATACAAAATCAAACCAGATCAATTATCAATTATGATTCCAAACACTTCAAACAAGTTGATCTAACCCTCCAAAAGACCTCGACCTTCAACAAGAAATTATACTAGTCACAAAATCCCATGGCCTAGGTGAAAGAAGGCCTCGAAGACCTCACAACCTACTAAGAAAAAATGATTTAATTATTATCAAAATTTTTATGGTGATTTTCTTTGAGATCAAGGCTCAATTTCTAAAGAAAAATTCGGTTCCCTTATACCAATGAGCCTTTCGCCCCAGTCAAAGAAAAGGCTCCTCTAGGAGCTCTCAACCTTGGAGAAAAAGGCCTAAGAATATGCGGCTTCCTAAATTTTTTTTGCAAGTGATGTCAAGCCTTTGAAAATCGATTTTTATGCCAAAAAGATATGGTAAAACCATCCAATAATTTGTTGAAACTCCTGCAAAATTACAAGGGTTAGCATTTAAATCAACAACAAGAAAATAAAGCCCTAAAAGGCTTGCAGCCTAGAGAAAAAAGGCTTAGAATGCTTCTGACCCTTAAGGAAAGGTCTCCAAAAATGTTATGACCCACAAACAAACCTTCCCAAGGTGTAGAAACAAGCCTTAAGGCTAGCGACTGCCCAAGAACAAGATTTGAAGAGCAAGATGGCTAAACCCCAAGCGAAAACTCTTTAAAAAGATTGCAAAAATTGTGTAGAGGAAACCCTTGGAGAAAATTTTGATATGGAGGGAAATAGGCCCTCCAAACCCTTGTGGCCAGCAGAAAGGCTACACGACTTCCTTAAAGACTTTTGCTGCTCTCAAACTATAGCTGTCTAGACTAAGGAGGGTGATCCTGGTTTCAAAAAATAATCTTCTTTAAAATATTGATGGGATCAAGGCTGCAAAAAAACATATACAAGTAGATCAAAGCCAAAGTGGATGCCCTTCTTCAGATCTTCAGAGAAAAATCAAGAAAACCCAACAATTATATACAAATAGATGGAGATTATATACAAGGTTAAAAGGAAATATATCTACAAGATCTATTAACAAATTTACAAATAAAAGCTTTTTAGAAGCAACTTTATTCATTAGAGCTCTAAAATAATTTTTCAAAGATTTTAGAGATAGATAAAGCTTTTGATCTAGAGCAAATGGTAAGAAAACCCCTTTTATTATTTCTAATGATAAGTCTTCAGATGACCCACGATGGGTTCCTCAGCGTCAATGCTTGAATAGTTGGTTATTTCAACCGCGATTGTCCCCAAGTATCCAAGATCTGATCAACAATATTATTTTCTACACAATTGAAAGATAATTGTTAGATCCACAGAGAATTGGATAGTACAATGATAGAGGAGTCTAAGGGTTTAATTGAAAACTAATAGATCTACTCCACCTAGTGTGTTTCTTTAGATCTTATTTCCAAGGTGTAGAAACAAGCCTTAAGGCTAGCGACTGCCCAAGAACAAGCTCTGAAGAGCAAGATGGCTAAAACCCCTAGCGAAAACTCCTTTAAAAAAATTGCAAAAATTGTGTAGAATAAACCCTTGGAGAAAATTTTTATCTGGAGGGAAATAGGCCCTCCAAACCCTTGCGACGAACATAAAGGCTACGTGAATTCCTTAAGGACTTTTGCTGCCCTCAAAACTCTAGCCGTCTAGGCTAAGGAGGGTGATTCTGGCTTCATAAAATAATCTTCTTCAAAATATCGATGGGATCAAGGCTGCAAAAAAACATATACAAGTAGATCAAAGCCAAAGTCGATGCCCTTCTTCAGATCTTCACAGAAAAATCAAGAAAACCCAACAAGTATATACAAATAGATGGAGATTATATACAAGGTTAAAAGGAAATATACATACAAGATCTATTCACAAATTTACAAATAAAAGATTTTCAGAAGCAACTTATTCATTAGAGCTGTAAAATGAATTTTCAAAGATTTTAAAGATAGATAAAGCTTTTGATCTAGAGCAAATGGTAAGAAAACCCCTTTTATTATTTCGAATGATAAGTCTTCAGATGACCCGCTATGAGTTCCTCAGTGTCAATGCTTGAATAGTTGGTTAATTCAACTGCGAATGTCCCCAAGTATCCAAGATCGGATGAACAATATTATTTTCTACACACTTGAAAGATAATTGTTAGATCCATAGAGAATTGGATAGTACAGTGATGGAGGAGTTTAAGGGTTTAACTGAAAACTAATAGATCTACTCCACCTACTGTGTTTCTCCAAATATAAACAATGTTGCAAGATAAGTGTACACCAATGAATCTTCAAGACCTAATGGAAATAACAAAAATAAAACACTAGTAGAACATTAAGCACAAGAGATCAAAAAGATTATACCATATAATTGAAGAATAACACCATAGCTTTGTCCCACAGATTTTTATTATATTGCTCACAAAAAAATATTAAAATAGTAGCAAAGCTTCACTTGACCAAGAGCTCAAGATTTCATGATGATAAATGAGGAGCTAAGAGCTTCCTTATATATAAGAATGAGAGTGTGAGAGCCTCCAAGCAGAAAAAATGGCTAGTTGACTTGACCCATGGCTTGATCCTCCTCAAAATAATTCGAACCCTTGATTACTGCTACATAGATCCATAGGAAAATTCAACCTCCTTGATTGATGTGCTGGATGGACCAATCTTTGACCGTGGCTTGGTTTTGGACTACTAGAAAATAATCAAAAATAATTTTCTTGAAATCCCTCATTTAAAATAACCAATTGGACCCAAAACATTGATTTCCTTGAGAAAATATTTGCCTTTTGGTCCAACGAATTTTTTGTGGGTCTTCTCTGCCTTGGAAATGAGACTTTTCTCATCTTTCAGTTTGATCCCTTTTTTGGTAAGTGCACATTCCCTTTTTAATTATTTTTCCACTTCGAGTTTTGTTTTGTTTTGTTTTTTTTTTTAACTCATTTTAATTTTTCGCCTAATTTCTGGCTGATTATTTTGTCATTTTTTGCCAGAAAATAATAAAATGACTCTAGAGGGGGTTAGACCTATTTTTCCACCCTCAAAGTGTGTCTAGATAGAAAGTTTACAAGTTGAGGTATAATTTTGAATACTCACACCCCCTAGAACTTCTACAGACAACACCTTTTACATTTTAACATGAAATATTACATAGAAAATCCCATTTCAGAAGGGGAATTTTGACAATAAAAATATGAACTCTAGACTCAACCAAATTCTGTGACACTTTACAGATGATCTAGTATGACAATTTACATTGACTCGATACACTAGGATTCACCGAAGACCTTACCATCGAGCCCCACTCTAGCTTTGGGGCATGCTTTGTAGAAAAACTCTACCAATTATAAATGTTGAGAAACAGAAATAATTGGTAGAGGAAAAAAAACTCCCTAGAGTGAAACTCTTTGGTAAAAATCATAGGCTCACCTAGATGTTTTACTTGGCTTTATAACCATACTAGAGTCATTTTTACATCAAGGCTCACATGGTAGCAGAATTTGGATTACATTATGATGACCAGGAGTTGTAAGATGATGATGGAATCTGAAATTCTTTTGACAGCTCTACGCTGTACTCTGTTCAAGGGGTGGTTGACACATGAGTGGTCAACATGCCTCAAAGTAGAAATTGGTACCACACAAATAGATAGAAGATCAAATTAGTGTGGTCATACCTTTTCATGGTTCGACAATTTTGCCCAATTCTTTGAACATCATGTGGTCCCATATCTTCATTCTAAAGAGTGAAGAATTATGACAAGTATTGTAGACAAGAACAAAGGTAGTATTTTCCACAAAATGTTTTGAGGACACAATATCTTTGAAGTGACAGAGAATGCAATGAACACAAATATATGGATAAATATCAAATAAATAAAATAATAATAGTAATTGATATAATAAATAATGACAATAAATGTAGTGACACATGTTAAGTAAAGGACATGACCTAACCAATGGATGTGACCAATCAACCATTGTAACTAGTCAATGCATATAAGTAAAGTGTGGCGTGGAATTGAATTTATATCATTTGTCATATCTTATTCTATATTTTATATCCAATTTGTCCTATACGAATTTCTTGTTATGTAAAAAATTAAAAAGTTTGTAATTATAGGTTAATTAAGGAAAAGGGCACAATCAAAAGATCATGCCCTTTCACCAAGAGCCACCCAAGGCAATATATAAGCCAGGGGTCCTTCTATGTAACAATCGTCATTCGTTCATTAATAAAAATATATGTATTTTTGTCTATTATTGATCTTGTATGCTCCATCTGGTATCAAACCTCCTTCTGCGATTCTAAACATAAATTTTCCTAAGGGAAAAGAGACCAAGAACTTGTATACATGTGAAGCAACCAATGATTCAGATAATGAAGACTCAGACGTAGAAGAAGTTGAAAATGCTCCACAATTTTCTCCAGAATCAGATAACACGAATATTCCGCAAGTGTCATTATCAGTGATGACAGGTATATCTCAACCCCAGACATTAAAGTTGAAAGGACATATCAAAAAGAGCAATGTAATGATTCTAATAGATATCGACAATGCCCACAATTTTTTGGACTCAAATATGGCGAAAAGGCTCAACATTTTTACATATCTCATTCCCAACATGAAAGTGATGGTAGCTAACGGAAAGAAAATTGAAAGAGTAGGGAAATGCCATAAATTCAAATTACAAATTTAGGACTACAATCTAGAATCTCCATTCTACACTATACCATTAGGAGGAGTGGATGTGGTCCTAGGTATCCAATGGATACAAACCCTAGGCACTTACTCTGCCAACCATAAAAAGCAATTTATAAAGTTTAGATGGGAGGTGCAAAAATACAATCTATTTGGGTTCCAAACCCCTTAGAAACAAATTGTATCATCATACCAGATGATGAAGTTGATCAAAAAGGGAGCACCAACATAGGTAGTACAGTGTCATCAAATGGAGATGTTGGCTTCAAGATTGGTTAGCAAAGAAACACCTGAAGTTCAAGAACTACCACTTGAAGTTCAAAAACTGATCCAAAAACACAAAAAGGTGTTCCAAGATCTTCCTATGAAGATGTCGCTTGAAAGAGAAATTGAGCACATAATTGAAGTCAAATCAAGGTCAAACCGTGTCAAAATCAAGCCGTACAGGTATTGACACCACCAAAAAACTGAAAATGAAAGATTAGTCCAAGATCTTTTAAAGTGTGGAATCATCACAAATATAAGAAGCCCATACACAGCTCTAGCGGTTTTTGTCTGAAAGAAGGATGGGTCCTTTAGACTGTGTAGATTATTGAGGACTGAACAAGGTAACGATTAAGAATAAGTTTCCGATCCCCTTTATAGATGAAATGCTAGATGAACTTCATGGAGCCCAATACTTTTCAAAATTGGACTTGAGATTGGGATACTACCAGATCAAAATAAGGCTAGAGGACATAGCGAAGACTTCTTTTTGAACACATGAAGGTCATTATGAATTTAAGGTAATGCCCTTCGGATTAACTAATGCTCCGACAACCTTCCAAACCACGATGAATGAGGTATTTCGTCCATATCTAGGGAAGTTTGTGTTAGTGTTCTTTGACGATATTCTAATCTATAGTAAAACATGGAAGAATCATCTACAACATGTGGAGCAAGTTCTCACTATATTAGAACATCAGTTCTATGCAAAGATGTCCCAAGTGCACTTTCGGAAAAGAAGAAGTAGATTACCTCGGACATATAATATCCAAGGAAGGAGTAAAAGTAGATCCTAATAAGATCAAGGCTATAAAAGAATGGCCCAAACTAGTTAACATCTCCAAGTTAAGAGGATTCTTAGGGTTGATTGGGTACTATCGAAGGTTTATTAAAAACTATGCCCATGTAACCGCACCCCTAACGAACCTTCTAAAGAAGAACTCATTTCGATGGGATGATGAAGCAAAAAGGTGTTTTGAAGACTTGAAGGAAATTATGTCTAATTGTAATGACCAAAAGTCGTATACGCAACAAAAATCTTTAAAATACTTGAAAGACGTAAATGTCCATTATAAGACATGTAACTGTATATTGAATATTGTATAAGGATTGATATGAGATATGGGATAATTACAAATGAGAATGTGGGCCTGCTTATATACCCTAGGCAAGGGCCCTTTCATGAATGGTCATGTCTTTAAGACACGCCTCTTCATTACTAACTAACTAACTATTAGTTAATTAATTATTATTATATTCATCTTTATATTTATTATTTTTATATGAATTATATTCATAACATTGCCCCTCTCTTCACAAAGCTTTGTCCTCCAACCTTACTGATGAAAGGTTGTGTTGTAACCTATTTTTACCCTAGTTTGTTTTCTACTTTTCCCTTTATGTTGAAAAAAGAAAAAATAAAAAAATAGAAAATGGAATAAAAATAAAAAAGAAAGAAGGAAAGAAAGAAATGAAAAGAAAAATGAGAAAAAGAAATAAATAAAAAATCAAAAGAAAAGAAGGAAAAAGGGATAAAAAATATATATGAAAAAATAAAATAAATAAAAATATCCCGAAGTCACTGTGCAAGTCAAAATGTAGCATTATTTTTTTTATTGCTATTTTAATCCTTCATAAGTTTTCTCTAAGGGTTATTTTATTTGTAAATAAAGTTGATATGACAACTTGTCGCCTAGCGATAATGATCTATTGGCAATCGAAGGACGAGATCGTCCCCACTCGAATCAACGATGGAGGATAGGTTCGAGACCCACCCGCACTTTCGAAGCTTAACGAGGGAGGGGGGGGGCGGGTCCAAAAAATTGCTTTGACAATACTACTGAACCATACCTCGCAGGTCCACATGAAGTTCGGGACCCCCCACTTTAATAGCGTTAACCGCCTACTTCCCCCTCCGCAAACCACTTTTCCTTCCCACCTTCACTCCCACTCCTGCTCATACGCAGCCACTTGTCTTTCGACTATTTGCTCCCGCCAAGCAACTATATGACCGTTTAATAATTAAATCGCTCTCACTAACATCTATTTTTATTATTTAGACGCGCCAAAACGGTTACAATCGCCATTTGTTTAAATCTACTATTTTAAAAATCTCATTACCCTGCATTCTCCTGTTTCACTATTTCTCCTTTCAACAACACAAGTGCGGCCCATAATTTCAGAGTTGTGCAACCATCTTGCTATGTTAGTGATCATCAATTGCCTGGTAATTCGCCACTCGAACTGGTAATTTGCTGTTTAAAATGTCTTCTCACAAAGGCAAATCTAAAGTAGTTGTAGAAAGCCCTACATTACCCTCTGTCATTAACCTAGACGAGCTCCCTCTGGTCGATGCCTAATATAAGATCTCAGAGACCCAGTGTGAGTTCGATCTGTATGAACTCCACAACTAGGCAAACCAGAAATTCCAAGATGTTAGTAATGGATTGAATATCTGGGAGTCTTTCTTGCCCCAATTTGTCTTTCCCCAAAATCATCCTTTCCCAGAATTTGTAACCTGTTGCCCTCTCAGGTATCTTCCCAATCAGAGGGCTGTAATTACCCAAAACAATGAAGTTTTATTCACCATTACACCTGAATCCATATGCCAAGCACCGCAAATCCATTTCCAAGCTCCTCTGCACCCCTTTTCTATTGATTCACTCATGGAGATCTATCAGAAACTTACATTTACCAAGCGAGCTTGTAATTTTTGAGTCATTCTTTTCTAGAACTAATCCGCCCTATTCCATTGCAATTTTTCCAGAAATGTCAAGGCAGGGTATTTCCATGGTCACCTATTTGTTAGGTTATCCTACCAATTAGTGGGTAGATGAAGTGATATTGGGATTTTTGTCAGTTTTCTTTGTGGGTAATAAGCCTTCATTGATTTTTGATTACAATTTTTTTTTGTCGGATATTTTTCATGATCAATTTATAAAGTTTTCCATTGAAGGTTTATTTAAACATGAATCAGTTCTTGTATATTTGCTTTTATTTCTTCAAGCAGAAAGGTTTAAATTCCCATTGCAGAATGGAACAAAAATCTTCTGATACGCAGAATAGATATATAAATATTTTATTAATAAGATGAATTTACAGATGATGATTGATTACAATGGGGTTTCTGGCTTATATACCGCCATGGCACCCTTTGGGAAAGGGCATGATCTTATGATCGTGCCCTTTCGTCTAACTAAACCTAAAATTAACTAGTTTTTTACATAACATTGCCTTCCTATCGAAAGAATGCTTTGTCCTCAAAGCACATGTAACGACGAATGTTGTTAACAAAATGCTTCATTCTCCAAAGAAGCGTTTTCTTCAGGTAAGTTCTTCCACTTGATCAGATACTCCAAGATGATCAAAGTCACACACTTTAAAAGATCTTGGATTAATCTCTCAATTTCCGCTTTTTGGAGATGTGGATATCGGTATGGCTTGATGTTGACGGGGTTTGACCCTGCCTTGACTTCTATTCTATGCTCAATTTCCCTATTAGGCGGCATCTTCATAGGTAGGTCTTGAAATACTTTTTCATGCTTCCGAATCAAATCTTGTATCTCTGGTGACTCTTCTCTGGTCATATTATTCCTTCCGAAGCGAACAAAGTTCCTTCTATAAATTAATTATTCCAGAAATCTAGGAATATAAAGATATCCATGAGGATACAAATATTATATATTAAATATGAATAAGAATGATAATGATAATGATTTACAATGAGAACAAGAGGCTTGCTTATATATTACGCAAGCATCTCTTCATGAAGAGTCATGTCCTATTAGACATGCCTCTTCAACCTAATTATTAGCTTAACTTAACTATTATTTATGATTATTATCTTTTACATTATATTTATATTATTTATATATTTTATTTGTTACATTGCCTCCTTCCTCAAAAAGCTTTGTCCTCAAAGCTTGTCGATGAAAAAAAGCTTGATCTCTTTTTCGGCTTTGAAAATCTTTCTGTTTTGGAATAGTCATCCTTGTCGATACAAGTTGATATGATCTTCTTAGTGACAAACAAAATTGTCGCACCGAGAAGGGATCAGACCATCCCAGATTAATCTTTTGTATAGCATTCTGATCACTGGAATTTTGTGACGACTTGTTAGCATGACACTGGATTGAGATTACATCACTATTATCCGGAACATCAGTTTGTTGTTTCGGTTCTGACTTGTTCAAATATGTAACATGGTTGATTCGTCTGTTCTCATGATTCGGATGCCGATATGGAACCTTTTTTGTTTGATTTTTCCTTACTGGGCATGCGACAATTTTTATATTTTCTTCTGGCGAAGATGTTGAGTTTGTTATGAAACATTCATTGGGGATGTTCATCATTTGAATTGCAACATCCACGCGTGTCTTTTCTTCAACTTGCTTGTTTTCTTCCTGAGTTGTGACATTCACTGAATCAGTATGTGTTGTTTTGTCATCAACTTGAATTCCTACATTTGATGCTTCCTTCTTGATAAGTTGTTGTACTTGGTTTTCTAATGACTTCTTATCCTTCTTTAGTATCTTAATTTGCGTCAACAATTTTTCACTATGGTTTTTAAGTCGAGAAACATCTTCATTTTTGTCAATAGTGATTTTGTCAATTTCATTTTGCATTTTTTGTAATACTTTTTAACCTTCTTGAGAAATTACTTTTGAAATATCCGATATATCTTCTGACGTTACTGAATTAGGTTTCAGTGTAACATCTTGGAGCGTTATTTTCTTCTTGTAAGAAAATGTTAAAAACCTTTTCTTAGTATTTAGAATAAAGGAACCTAGAGTTTTCATCCATGGTGATCCCAAAACAATGTCACTATCATTAAAAGATAGGTTTTGCACGGTGAATTGTGAGGTAAAAGTATAATCTCCAATATTTAGGTGTAAATTGCTTATATCGTATTGTTTGCCAAAAAAAATTGTTTCAACTATATTTGATTCAGGAATCACCAATTGATTAGCACATTTAGGACTAACATAATTACTTATTTCAGTAGGATTGATAGAGATTATGATGTCTCTTCCTGCGAGTGATCCTTTGATGTTAAATAGTGTGCGAACACATGTACTACAGGTTTCAGGAAACCTTTCATTACTAGTCTCCATTTTTTCCTTGATGTTTTTACGTAAACAATATGTCAACTGGAGCTATTTTTATTATAAAATATCACTCATTTCTCCTATATATATTTTTCAAATATTCTGCTCCTCTTCTTCTTTTTTTGGTTCACTCTTTTAATAAAAAATTTATATAATAATAATTTATATATATTATAAAATTAAAATTATATAAAATTTATATATACTTTATTGAGACCCACTTTTCCTTTTATATGTAACTATATAAGGCTTATATAGTATCCTTTTTTATAATTATAATAATATTTTTTTCTCGGAAAATTTGGATGAGAAGCGACTCTTGGTACGGTCACAATCTTTAGATTTGATCGATTAAAATTATTTAGATCACACTTTTTTTTCTCCAATGTTATCAAAATATCTTTTACTTTTAAAATACCATGGGCTATTACCATGGGTTGTTTTTAAAACCTCCTGTAAAAAGTAATATTTACCTTTCACGTAAGAGCTTTTGTATTCTTGTTTCTTTAACTTTTAAAATACCATGGGCTATTACCATGGGTTGTTTTTAAAACCTCCGTTAAAATGTTCTCCACGTAAAAAGTAAAATGTATTCCTTTTGTTTTTTGTTTTTCTTTTTTTTTCCTTTAACTTTTTAAAATACCATGGGCAATTACCATGGGTTGTTTTTAAAACCACGGGCTTCTCCACGTAAAAAGCTTTAAATATACTTGGTATGAGATTTTGTATCCGTTTTGTTTTTTGTTTTTTTTAATCTTCTTTTTTTTTTTTAATTTATTTACTTATATTTTTTTTTGGTTAATTTTTTTTTAATGGCCAAAGACCTAAAAAATGGAGAATCTCCCAATATATAGCAAAACGCTTCAATTATGACAGCAACAAGGTTGATGATAGGTTGATAGCCAAAGGCCTGGTGATCAGACAAACATGGCTCTGATACCAATGGAACAAAAATCTTCTGATACGCAAAATAGATATATAAATATTTTATTAATAAGATGAATTTACAGATGATGATTGATTACAATGGGGTTTCTGGCTTATATACCGCCATGGCACCCTTTGGGAAAGGGCATGATCTTATGATCATGCCCTTTCGTCTGACTAAACCTAAAATTAAATAATAACCTATTAACTAGTTTTTTACATAACACAGATCATGCCCTTTCGTCTGACTAAACCTAAAATTAAATAATAACCTAAAATTAACTAGTTTTTTACATAACACAGAAGTTAGATGCACAAGGAAAGCCTCAATCTATTATTCACTAGACTTCCTTGGTAAGGAAGAATACAAAGAAGTAATCCTTCAGTCACTTTGTAAACCAGTTTTTGCATATGTCCTTATGTCTTCTGAGCAGTGATGTAATACCAAGGATTTCACCTGAAATCAAAAGAATTCTGCACCTTATTGCGCAAGTTAAAGTTGGAGACTAGTACCTTTACCATAATTATACAGAGATCAGAGTATATGGGTTGTGAACTCCCTCCCTACAGGTTACCAATGTTTGTGCCAATAAGGATCTTTGCCTTAGAATACATCAGGCAAATGCTGAATATGGATGATTTGCATTTTGTATCCAGGAAGCAAAAAGCACAATTCAAGCTGAAGGCACAGATTGACCCTTTCATTATTAATACTAGAGGAACAACGGAGGAGGCAGATAATTTGTTAAAGCAAATGAAATTCAAGTTGAGTTTTACTTTTGGGAATTATTTCAAGGTTGAGAGTTGAGCAAAAAACAACACCTTATGCACATACAAACAAACCAGAGATAGAACAATATGCAAATCAAGAAGAATGGCAGGAAAATACACTACAAGAAGCCGATGAACAAATTGTTAGTCAACCAACTTCACAAGTTCCAATTACCCAAGAAAAAGAAACCAAAAGATCAAGAGAAAGTCTATCTCCTACAGACTCAGAAACTCAAGCTACTGGTTTCACATTTTTCGAAGAGAGAAAGAAAACAAATGCTAATGAAGAGTCCTCAGAAAGAAAGAATTCACAGGAGAAGGCTACAATAGTGCTGTTAGGAGATGCCTCAAGGACAATTGAAGTCTTAAACTCCAAAACAAAAGATGAACTTGAAGAATTCAGGATTGAAGACAGAACTGAAGCTGTCTTGGAGGTAAGAAAAGTTTTAACCAAGAGGAATTTGATGTTACAACTTGAGAATAAGTGCCAGAATTTAGAAGTTCAGGTAAAAAAGTTTCACAGAAAATTCAATGCTCTACATCAGAAAGGACTCCCAGGTTTGCAGAGTATAGGTGGCAAATTGATTCCACTTGTAGGTTAATTAGGCAAAAGGGTACAATCAGAAGATCTTGCCCTTTCACCAAGAGGCACCCGAGGCGATATATAAGCCGGGGAGCCCTTCTATGTAACAATCATCATTCGTTCATTAATAAAATTATATATATTTCTGTCTATTACTGAGCTTGTATGCTCCATTTCTCTTGGTTGTCCTTCTTATGTTGAATATTTCTACAATTCATTTCATACGAGGGAATCCTCTAGGATTTGAATCATGGAAACTGCTCCAAGCTGCTGCTAGACCACAGCTTGATAGACTAATATATATGTGTCTGTCTATATATGTGTGCGCCTGCTTACCCATGGGCTGCTCACAGTCCTTAGCATAACATTGAACAAAATATGAAATCGCTGACAGAGGAAACATCGTGTCTTTTGTATGTTTATATGCTGTACAGTGTTAATAAAAAAAACTTTATATCTTTTAAAAAACTCTTTAATATTTTTCGACTGTCTTTTTGTGGTGTTCATCATCAACTGTAGGGTATAGGCTCTGACAGGTTGGGTGTGTTGCAGACTTGTGAATAAAGTATACTTGCACAGACTGTACACAATATAGTGTAATACTTGATTGATAATTGGAAGAGGATTATTAATATAGCATGTCATGTTTGTATAAGTATACATTGAAAATTTGAATGGTTACCTGCATGATGTGTCAAGACCTATTGTAGATAGGTTATTAACCTATTTATATATAAATTAATTATTATGTTTTTTAATCGGCCAACCCACAGGGGGATTTGAACCAGTGACCTTTTGGAGTGCCTTACAGTACACCCAGTGACTGTCAATTTAAAGCCCAGTGGGAAATTTAATTATTATGTCATATATATATATTTATTTGTTTATATGATTTTTATTCATAATATACCCTAGATAAATTACAGCAGGCCTGGTTATGTGCGATGCATTAACATTATAGTGGCATGCCTAAAAATGTACCCGATACAGTGTACCCCTGCAAGCCTGTACATGTGTCCACACAACAGTGGTTGCATTGTTTTCTATATTTTTAGTTTTTTCTATTAAATCGAATGTATGAACCTTTAAATGGAATATTTGCTCTTTTTATCCAAAAATAAAATAAGCGTCAGGAGCAGAAAATCTCTCTGCTGTAGTTTCCATGGGATGATAACTTCTAGCATGTATTAGTTCATTCTGGAGTGACATGTAGCTTCCACACCTTTTTTATACTACCCAGACTATTTTTTCTTGAATACGTGTGAAAGGACAAATTCTGTTGGATATCCTTTTCTCATTTATGTAGATATGTTGAAGTTATTTTTTCATGTGATTTTAGAATCTTCCTTTATATTGTTGCTCTCTGAACATCTTCCCACAATGGCACAGTTGCTTGCCTTAAATTTATATTCAAAACTATGAGTAGGATGTAGTTTTCAACAAAAATGGATGTTAGTAGTTGGTAACTTGGTATTTTTTTGCATAGTTTTCAGCTAGCATTGTTTGGTCTTGCAGGTACAGATTTGCCTGGGAGGTTCCAAGATCAGTTTCTTCCACTTTCTGTTAGCAAAACTCTTTCTTGGGGCTCATCTGATTCTACAATTATTCGTATGCCTTTGAAGTCTAACTCTGCAGAAGACAGTGTTGAAAGTGGTGATCAGAGAATCAAACACTTATTTAATAAATTTAAAGATCATGGTTCTGCTGTATTGTTGTTTTTAAAGTCAGTTGAACAGGTAAATACGCATTGGAAAATTATGTTATAATGCTTCTCTTTTTTCCTAGGCAATGAGAGTGACCTATATGATAGTAGTCTAGAATAAGTTTCCAGTGCTAGGTTTTAGAACTTTATATCACAGTTTTTTAATTATCACAGAGGGAAACACACTGTTAGTTATCCTCTTAATAGTTGTGTCACAGTAGATTACTTAAGAGTCTTCAAACACCAATATTATTTTTTTGGTCACCAATATAACTTTTTCCAGAAGGTAGTAAAGCTAGCATATCTACATCTCTTGAAGCCCTAATGTCCTATATGTTTTGTGCTATAGTTTGTATTTTCTCTTTCAAGGTTTGGTTAAAGTGCAAGATAAGATAAGATAAGATCATTTTATTAATGTCCGAAGAGTATCCATAAAAGTAGGTCAATGGGACTGAAGCATACATCTAGTGAGAGTACAATGTGGGAGTGCAAGTACATTTGCTAGAAAATTTTGAAAATAATACAAAGAAAGAAAGCTACATAAAAGTAACATCAGAGCATGTGTATACAACTGTGACAAAAGGATTTTGATACAAAACACTGAGTGAGTATCCTGAGTCTGATGGTTGAGAGTTTGGGGGGTGAAGTAGGCATTGGATTGCTGTTAGGGTTCTCTCTCGGAGAGCCCAGCTGCATGATTCCAGAGAAATGTGCGAGCTAGGAATACTCCTAGCTTCTGAGGTCAAAAGAAGGAAACTCCAAGTGGATCTTTGGTTGCTCCTCTAGATTTGGGAGGTAGCCTGACAAGTGTGAGGTGCTCTATGTTAGAGCCGTTTGAAGTTGATCTCACTGATGCTTTGTAAACATCTAGCCTGATGTACCTGTCAGCACCTCTACATTGACTTTGATAAGATTGGGTGGACTCCCAAGGGGAGAGGTTGAGGAGAAACCTAGGGTCTAACCGTCCTACTGGCTAGTGCATTTTGGGACTCTGCTTGTTGTTTGTTGCTTCGATATGATAGATCAATAGAGAAGTATGAGGTAATTGGCTTGGTCATCTTAGAGTGGGACATGGCATGCAAATGCTGAGATTTGTGGCTGAAAATCTCTTTGATGAAGAGGGCTAAGCATCTCTGGTCCTAGTATAAAAAATAAATAAATAGATGGAGCGCCATGAATCCCTATAAAGGTACTTCGGAAGGAGAATGATTGATTGAAGAAGCTGAGATGCCTCTAAGAACCAACCTTGTGTCGAGCTTGACGAAGGATTTGGACCAAGAGCCTCCGAGGAGCAAAGTACGAGATAGGGATATCGATACCTCTCTCTCCCAGTTGCAGAGTCTATGAGAGATCATAAACTATGGACAAACGAAGCCATGAGGAAAATGACCTCGAGGCGGAATGGGTAGACTTTGAATTCTGCCTGAAGGATGGGGTGCAAAATCATTTCCTTACATTGGAGGATGCACATGAGAAGTAAGGATAATACTCTCTTCAACTTGGTCTAGTCTACTTACAACAAGCTTAGTCCCCAAATCTCAAAGCCATAGAGAATTATGGGCTTGCTAGTTTCCTTTATGACATATAGTTTGGTCGGGATGTCCCAAAACTGGCCCTAGAAACATTGTCTGTAACGAACAAAGTTCATATACTTAGAGAAACACTTTGATACCAATGTAACGAACAAGGTTCATATACTTAACAAATGACTCCGAAAAATCTGATATATGTAAATATTGGTCTAGTCTACTTACAACAAGCTTAGTCCCCAAATCTTAAAGCCATAGAGAATTATGGGCTTGCTAGTTTCCTTTATGACATATAGTTTGGTCGGGATGTCCCGAAACTGGCCCTAGAAACATTGTCTGTAACGAACAAAGTTGATATACTTAGAGAAACGCTTTGATACCAATGTAACGAACAAGGTTCATATACTTAACAAATGACTCCGAAAAATCTGATATATGTAAATATCCATGATAGGACAATAATATATTATATAAATGTAGAGAATATATCATTCTCATTCATACATTTTAAAATATATTCTTATATCTTCAATGGAGATCTACATATTCCAAGTCTTTTGGAGTGTTTAACCTGCTATAACGAACCTTGTTCATTACATTGGTATTAGAGCAATGTTTTGTGCATTATTTTCATCATTTTGATCATAGTTTCCTTTCTCATCATTTGATGGATCAAGTTTACCAAATTCATTTAAGGGAACATGTTGCACAACTTTGAATGTTTCAAGGTCATTTTCATTATTATCATCATCATCATTTTCATAGTCATCTCTGTTCTTAAGATCATAATCTGTAATTAACATAACCTCTTCTTCAAAATTTTCCATATTCATATCATCACCTTTATTTGGATCATCATCTTGATCTATATCATTCTCATATTCATCATTATCTGTTTCATCTTTGTTTTCATTATTATCATTCTGATCAAACTCTTCTTTTCCTGCGTTACCTTGTTTCGTTTCTTTACTGTTGTTATTATATTCCTCATTATCGATTTCCCTTTGCCACGCTTTAACTTCTGCATATGATTTTTCTAAATGCCAAAATGATTCTTGAATTTTACTAAACTGTTCAACGCATTCATGATGTGAACATAATGGCACATTGTGCGGAGAACAACGTTCAAAGACTTGCATGACTATATCGTGTGCCATGGCTTTGATACCACTGAAGCATAAAAACTGTTATTGAAGCATGAAAACTGATAGCTTGTAGACTTGAATGTAAAAATGCACAAGAGGTATTTAATAATAATAATTTATTATATATATTAAATGTATAAGTGATCTGAATGTTACAATGAGGCCCTACTTTTATACCTAAGGAGGTGTAAAAATTTCTCATTTCCCACCCCGGTTTTCAATTTCACCTTATTTCTCCAAAATAGTTAAATGCCTTTTCCCATATCCATACATCCAACAATTGAAAAATAAATTTTGCTGAAAACACAAATTCTGGAAATTTTACAGAATGATGGAAAATGCAGAAATAAAAAAATCAGCAGGTACAAACAACCATTTAACACATTTAAACATAGTAATTTTTGGACAAGGTGACCCTAGAAAAACCCCCTACAACTCTTGGGGAAAACCAGTTCGAGAGCTCTTTCTTATTTCTGAAAAATGCTTTTTACAGTGAGAAATATTTAGCAAAAAAATCATCAAGTAAACTTTTACAACTTATCTCGTTTTCCGTGCCTTACAGCCAACTATAAAAACTTGCAAATAGAAAAATTTGAACAACAATAAATGCTGTATGTCCTCCTCGATTTCTGTGCCAATTTTCAGCCTTAAATTCTGCTGTACGACCTGCCTACAAAATCGTGCAAGCTGCCAGAAATTCTGCTATACGATTTCCTCTATTTTTGTGCCAAAAACTGCTGTACGACCTCCTTGAAAATCTACTGTACGGCCTCCTTGAAAATCATGCTAGCAAACTCAGATTTCTGCTCCTCGATTTCTGTGCAAACTGCTATACGACCTCCTTGAAAATCATGCCCAAAAATCTGCCTTTCACTGTATGCTAACTCAGCTGTACGTACTTGCTGGAATGCTGCCTTAGAATGTGTGCCAAGCTGCTGCCTCCTTCTCCTCCCTGTCTAGAAATCTCCCTTGCTCTCTTGCTCTCCTTCTCCCAATCTGCTGATGAAAGAATAAAATGACCTTTTTCTCCTTTAATCTAACCCTAAGTGACTTTTGGGTGATTCCTAAAACCAATGGTTGAAATAGATTGAGATCTAGGGCTGAGATTAAATGCTCATTTAAATCTCACTTTCTATTTTTTTAATTCACCCCACTTTAATAAAGACCCTCTGAGTCATTTATTTCCAAAGTCACTTTTCCTTTCTAATTCAACATTGACTTTATTAAAGTCACTTTAAAATTAGACTTTAGTGATGTTATCACTTAAGTCACTTTTAAAATAGATTTGACTTTATAAAAATTATAAAGTCACTTTAGGAGAAAAATTAAATTCTTTTGGACACTTTTCCCTAGGCCAAAGATCAAAGCCTTAGGGAACCACCTGTCCTCCGGTACCAAATTTCAACACTCCCTCTTACCGAGGAAGGTGTTCCTCACCACACCCATCTTGTCTCTGAAGTAGTCATGCTTGCCTCGTGGTAAGGCTTTGGTAAGAATATCTGCAACCTGCTCATCAGTGGGAATATACTCAAGCTTCACAGCTCCCTTCTGAACCGTCTTTGATGAAATGATATTTGATCCCGATATGCTTTGACCTGTCATGAAATATTGGATTCTCCGTGAGCTTAATGCAACTCTGATTATCACAGTAAATCACTGAAGGTCTCAACGTCTGACCAAATAAGCCAAACAACATTTTGCGAAGCCAGATGGCCTCACAACTAGCTAGACTGGCTACCATATACTCTGCTTCCGATGAACTCAATGCTACTGACTGCTGCTTCCGGCTGAACCATGACACTACTGCTGAACCCAACCCAAAACAGCACCCTGAAGTGCTCTTCCTATCAGAAGCACAACCTGCCCAATCAGAATCAGTATAACCTGCTAATCTCACTCCATCCCCCTGCCTGTAGTCCAGACCATAATCCACTGTCCCCTGCAAGTATCGCAAAATGTGTTTTGCAGCCACCCAGTGAACCTTCCTAGGTTCACACATAAACTGACTCATCGTGTTGACTGCAAAACAAATATCTGGTCTCGTATTGACCAAATACATTAAGGAACCAATCAACTGCCTGTACAATGTGGGATCCACCAAATCGGAATTCGAAGCATGAAGCTTCTTCCAGTTGGTGATCATCGGTGTCGACATGGGTCTACAATCCTCCATGTGGAATCTGCCAAGGATGTCCACAATATACTTCCCCTGCCCCAGGAAGAAATGCCCCTCCTCCTGGCACACCTCCAAACCCATAAAGTAATGCATCAAGCCGATGTCCTTCATCTCAAACTCCGCCGCAAGATCTCTCTTGCAGTGCTCTATGAGTCTCTCTGCACCTGTAATGACCAAGTCATCCACATACAACACTAGAATGAGAGGCTCCTCACCTATCATAATAAAGTAAAGGTTCGGATCTGCCTCACTCTTTGTGAAACCCATCCCCTGCAAGTATGTATCTATCCTCGAGTACCAAGCTTTGGGAGCTTGCTTCGGGCCATAAAGGGCCTTCTTCAGTCTGCACACATGGGACTCCTTCCCATGCACCTCAAAGCCCTGTGGCTGCTCAATGTACACCTCCTCCTGTATGAAGCCATTGAGAAATGCAGTCTTCACATCCATCTGGTGGATCTTCCAACCCATCTCTGCTGCTATCGATATAATGGAGCGGATCGAAGTATATTGGGCCACGGGAGCGAAGGTCTCCTCATAATCAACTCCCTCTACTTGGGAGAACCCTCTAGCCACAAACCTCACTTTGAATTTCTCAATGCTGCCATCTGCAGCATGCTTTACCTTGTAAAGCCATCTAGAAGTAACCACGGATTTTCCCTCAGGCCTCAGCACCACCTCCCAGACATCATTCTTCATGATAGAAGAATACTCCTCCTGCATGGCCTCTCTCCAGACCTGCTGGCTAGCTGCCTCCTCATAGCTAGAAGGCTCAGAGTCAAGGATGCTGGTAACCATTGCCATATAGCTACAAAACCTCTCAGGTGGTCTACTCTCTCTGACCGACCTCTTCGGCTCAGCAACAGATGTGGCATCTCTCAAGGTGTCCTGAAGCCACTTGGGCTTCCTCTTCCCTGAGCGCATTTCTCCATAGGGGAATGAAACTCCTCATCATCATCAGGAGCCTGAACTCCTGACTGTCTGTCTACTGTCCTCCTGCCTGCACCTGAACCTGTAGAAGTTGAGGTACCGTGTGAACTGTCCATCAGTGGACTCCCTAGTGAACTGCTTTGTGAACTGCTCTGCATGCTGCCCGGAGCACCACCCCTCTGGCTCGACGAGCCATTGCTCACTGACGGATCTGACATCCTCATAGATGTACCTCCTGATCCTCCTGATCCCTGCCCACTGGATCCCTGCGACTGACTCAACTACTGCTGAGGGTCTGGCTGATCCAGATACTCTAACTCCCGTGACCTTCTAAAGGCCTTGTCCTCCTCGAACTTCACATCTCGTCTGACAACAACTTTCCTCTGTGCAGGAATGTAAATCCGAAAGGCCTTTGAGGTCTCTCACTCTAGCCCACAAAGATACCCTTCTCTGTAGTGGGCTCTAGTTTGGTCCTCTTCTCCTTGGGTATGTAGGAGTATGTGATGCACCCAAAGATACGAAGATGACCAATATCAGGCTTCTTCCCAGGAAAAGCCTCCTCCGGAGTCATTTGCCCCAAGGCACGATGCAGACTCCTGTTCTGCAAATAAACAGCTGTGTTGTAGGCCTCTGCCCACAAGAACAATGGAAACCCCTGATCATGTAACATGGCTTTGGCAGCCCCTACGATGGATCTGTTCTTCCACCCCGCAACCCCGTTCTGCTGGGGGTTGTAAGGAACAGTGAACTCCCTCCTAATGCCTGCCTCCGCACAATAGTCAACAAACTCTCTAAGGGTGTACTCTCCCCCATTGTCCGACCTCAGTGACTTGATCTTCCGACTTGTCTGTGTCTCCACAAGAGCTCTAAACTCCTGAAACCGCTTGAAGACCTCACTCTTGGTCTTCAAGAAATAAATCCAGGTCCTCCTGGAGTGATCATCAATGAATAAAACATAGTACTCATATCCACTCAAGGAAACATGAGACATCCGACCGCTCACATCGGAATGAATCAAATCAAGAATCCCAGTCGCTTTGCTATCACTGCTGGGAAAAGGGGATTTGGCAAACTTGCCCATCGCACATCCTCTGCAAGTATCAAAGTGATCAGTACTGAAATCTGGCACACCTGTAGTGATCTCCCGCAAAGTCCTCAAGGCTCCATGATACATATGTCCCATCCTGCGGTGCCAAATCTCACACAGCTCAGAACTGCTAGCTCTGCTGTCGGTACTACTGCTCAATGCCAAAAGGGACTAGAATGCAAACTTGTACACCTTTGCATGGCGTACACCTATCACTCTAGCTGAATCAGATGGAGTGCCCCTGGGATACATCAACACCTGTCGTCCCCTGAACAGTAGCTCATATCCTCTGTCCTCCAAAGCTGAGATGGATATGAGGTTCTTCCTCATCCTTGGCACATAAAGAACATCTCACACCTTCAAGGGAGGTTTGGACTCCCTCTGAAATGTTAGTGTCCCCACACCGACTGCTTTAACAACTCTGTCATCACCGAGTACTACCTCTATATCAGTGCCACTCTTTGAAAGCTCTGAGAAGTACTCACGGACTCCTGTCATGTGACGTGAAGCCCCACTGTCCACATACCAGATACCCGAAGATGCTCCGCTAATCGAGGGAAAAGCATGCTCCTTCTGAACCTGTGTGGCAGGTGATCATGCACTAGAGGACTCATACGATTGAACCCAAAAACTTGGTCAAAACGAACTGCAAAGTCCTCAACCTCTGCTGAAGTTGCCACACTCTGGTTCTTCCCCTTCTTCTTCTTCTTCTCCAGACACAACTACATAGTGTCCCATCTTTTGACAATTCCAACACTTCACCTTGGAATAGTCCTTCTTTGTGTTACCCTGTTTACCTTTACCTTTGCCTTTGCCCCCACCATTGCTTGTGGAAGCCTGCTTCTTCCCTTTGCCTTTCTTGCCCCCTGCCGACAGTGCTACACCCTCATCTTGCTCAACTGGCTTGGCTTTCCCAAGCTGATCTTTCCTGATCTCTGTCTGAATGCAATCATCCCAAAACCTCTCCATTTGGGAAGGGTCTCACGTGCACAAACCCCATCAGCAAAGTTCATCCATGAACGGGGGAGGCCATTCACTGCAATCCGCACCAACTCAGTGGGTGGGATGTCTTCTCCAACTGCTGCCAAGTCATCTCTCACATTAGTAATCTTTGTGAGATATCCAGCTGCACTGTCATTACCCATCTTAATGGTCTTCAACTTCTTCTTCAGGACCATTTTCGGTTCTCATTGGTACTCTGGTAGAGATTGGATAATGCCGTCCACATCTCATGGGCATTTCTCTTTCCTCTCACATGAGGAATGCAATGGCCTTTGACTCCGTCTAGAATCAGTCTCTTACCCTTGTTATTCGTTTTATTATAATCAGCCAACTGAGTAGCATCAGTAGGCACAACAACAGGGTTCTGTGTGGTATGCACCATGATGTCCCAGACTTCTGCCTCCTCAAAGATACTTTGCATTCTCTCCTTCCAAACGCTGTAATTTGTATGCCCATCTAGCCTATCCTCCACCTCAATCCCAATGACATCCTGCTATCCTAAAACTAAAAAATAGCACTGCTGTAGTAAAGATAAAACTGTTGTTTGTGTAAAATCAGCTTGCTGGAATTTTCTGAGTGAAAAATCAACAGGCTGTAATTTTCCTCCTTGCTGTCTCAAACTGCACTTCAGCACTCAAGCTCTGATACCATGTAAAATTTCTTATTTCGCACCCCGGTTTTCAGTTTCACCTTATTTCTCCAAAATAGTTAAATGCCCTTTCCCATATCCATACATTCAACAACTGAAAAATAAATTTTGTTGAAAACACAAATTTTGGAAATTTTACAGAATGCTGAAAAATGCAGAAATAAAAAAATCAGCAGGTACAAATAGCCATTTAACAGATTTAAACACAGTGATTTTTGGTCAAGGTGATCCTGGAAAAACCCCCTACAACTCTTGGGGAAAACCAGTTTGAGAGCTCCTCCTTATTTCTGAAAAATGCTTTTTAAAGTGAGAAATATTCAACAAAAAAATCAGCAAGTAAACTTTTACAATTTATCTCGTTTTCTGTGTCTCACAGCCAACTGGAAAAACTTGCAAACAACAAAATCTGAACAGCAATAAATGCTGTATGTCCTCCTCGATTTCTGTGCCAATTTTCAGCCTTAAATTCTGCTGTACGGCTTGCCTAGAAAATCGTGCAAGCTGCCAGAAATTCTGCTATACGATTTCCTCGATTTTTGTGCCAAAACTGCTGTATGACCTTGAAAATCTGCTGTACGGCCTCCTTGAAAATCGTGCCAGCAAACTTAGATTTCTGCTCCTCGATTTCTGTGCAAACTGCTGTACGACCTCTTTGAAAATCGTGTCCAAAAATCTGCCTTTCACTATATGCTATCTCAGTTGTACGAACTTGCTGGAACGCTGCCTTGGAATGTGTGCCAAGCTGCTGCCTCCTTCTCCTCCCTGTCCAGAAATCTCCCTTGCTCTCTTGCTCTCCTTCTCCCAATCTGCTCATGAAAGAATAAAATGACCTTTTCCTCCTTTAATCTAACCCTAAGTGACTTTTGGGTGATCCCTAAATCCAATGACTGAAATAGATTGAGATCTAGGGCTGAGATTAAATGCTCATTTAAATTTCACTTTCTATTTTTTAATTCACCCCACTTTAATAAAGACCCACTTAGTCATTTATTTCCAAAGTCACTTTTCCTTTCTAATTTTACATTGACTTTATTAAAGTCACTTTAAAATTAGACTTTAGTTACTTTATCACTTAAAGTCACTTTTAAATTAGATTTGACTTTATAAAAATTATAAAGTCACTTTAGGAGAAAAACTAAATTCTTTTGGACACTTTTCCCTAGGCCAAAGATCAAAGCCTTAGGGAACCACCTGTCCTCCGGTACCAAATTTCAACAGGAGGCAACCTTTCATGATTAGGCATGTCTTTAAGACATGCCTTTTCACTTAACTTAATATCTATTTAACATAATCATTTTTTGATTATTTAATATTTACATTTATTTTATTTATTTACGTGTTATGAATTATAACAATCTTGTTCGTTACAAACTTGTTATCTTCAACGATACATGACGTATAAACTTCTAAGTGAAGTGAAAAATTGTCAAACTAAAAAATGATTGAACCACCCCAATTCGATCCTTTGAGAGACTTTGCACTTATTTGATATTCGAGACGAATTGTTATTATGAAACTTAATTGTATTGGCATTATTGTATTTTAGAATATAAAACAATTGTTTCCTTCTCGAATAATATTGATACATTGATTGATTAAAGCATTTGCTTTATGATGAGGATGTTGATAAGGAGTTTTTGTAATATAATTTTCTTTTAATATGCTTGAAGCATTTTCTTGACTTATTTTTGGCACATGATCTTCATTGCATGCTGATGTTTTCGGGTTGTTTACTAGCTCTTTATTTACAATTTCCATCGTCTTATGACAACATCCAAGAATGTTGTGACTTCAATTGGATTCAGATGCTTTTGAATTTCATATTATCTTGATCAATATTTGTTCCCTTTTCTTCAACTTGAATTTTTACATTTGGAGATTTCAATGCTTTCCTTTCGATAAGTTGTTGTATTTTGTTTTCCAGCGATGACTTATGCTTTTTAAGTTTCTTAATTTTTGTAAGTAAATTTTGATTATGACATTGAAGATAGGAAAGTTATTCAACTTCTGATTTATCGATTTTATTTTTAATGTTTTGATACTCATTCTTCTCATTTTTAATGCTTTAATTTCTTCCAACAACTCTTGATTAAGGCCCTGTAAGCAAGAATTTTCTTCATCTTGTTTTGATAGATCGTCATTGAGTTTCTTCTTGACTTCTTCCTTTTCTTGTTTTAATTTCTTCTTCATAGCATTGGTCTTTTTGACTTGTGTAAGTAATTTCTAATTGTGATCTTTTAAGCAAGGAGTTTCTATTGATTTTGTACCTTCAAAAGGTCTTTTGCATAGGTTGGTGTCTTGCATGCAGGAGAAGAAATCCTCTTTAAGTGGTTGTTTGAGAGGACAAACTAGTATGATCTCCTTTATAAGTTTTAACTTAGAGAAAAGTACATTGATTAATAATCTAATTAATGTTGACTTTGGGCTAATGTTTTTCTATGGATAAATAATTAATTATTTAAGTGACTTAGTTCTAATTTTCACTGTTGATCAAAGAAAGCTAGGATTTAATCCTAGCCCTCAATCACTTTGGACATTAAGAATTTGCCCCATGGAGAAATTATAGGTGAACCTATGGGAGAAGATGAAGACACATTACATTGCTATTGTTGGGAGAGTGATTTTTGTCGATTTTTCATTGAATCTTCTTGCATTGAAATTCATCATAAAGCATTTACACAAAAGTTCTCAATAGTAGAAACAAAATGCTAGTAAGATCATAGAGAGAGAGACAAACGAGGGACACAAGAGTTTATCTTGGGAAAACCCACATGGGCGCAAACCCAACAACCTTTTCCTTAAAGGAATTATTCAATTCAACAGAGATACATCTAATTCTTTAGGTCAATAACAACGTCAAATTGACCAGCAATATCACTATGGTCAAACTTGGTCAAATTGCCCTTTAGTCAAGTCACAAAGATGGTCAATCAATTCATCCTATTCTAATTTATCTATGTTGAAGCTCGACCTCCCAAAATTGCCCAAAAACTCGGCCTTGCGACTGCTTAAAAACTCAGAGCTCTGCCCAAACACTGCTACGTAGGAAATCCCCAGAAACTCGCATGTGTGCGGTCAAGCATGAGAGAGAATGCATGAGATATCTTTTTCCTTCTTCGTCCTCCTTGTTTTCTTCTTCTTCGTTTAGATGCCCAGAAAACGTATTTTATCTTGTGTGATCTGAGTTTCCCAGGAGGAGGAGGTCTAATGGCATATATATAGTGATTTTGGCTAGCCGAATGGGTGTCTCTCTACTTGGGGCTGACTTGACCTTATTTGGAGCCAAAAATTTGAATTTGAAAATTTAAAATTTCTCTTTTAAAACTGACATGAAGAACATGTCTTATATTAAATATATTTCAAGGGCTAAATGACATGAAGAACATATCTTACATAATTCAAGGTCTAAAATATTTATTATAAAGACCGACCATAGCTACAAAATTCAACAAAATTTTCAAGCAATGAGAGATTCTAGGACTGAAGAGAAGGGAAAAGGATTGCAACAAGTAAATTTCAAGAGCAATTTCAGGGAGGACGAGTCTAGGAGAGAGGGCCAAATTGCTGAAGAGGAGGGCCATGTTTTGGAGGGAGGTTGTGTTGATTTTTTCCCTTGTCTAAAACATTATCAAAACACATTGAAATACCCACTACCTACTAGCACTTTGCACAATGGAAATCTTCAGCAGTGAAATCAATTTATTGCGTAGAGATATGAGCCCAAAGCTCGATTATTTTATTACTTCATTAATAAAAGAATCGTTGGGCTCCCTTACCAGGCATCAGATTGGCAACTTTCCCATAAAGAAATAGACAAGAACAAACACAACTTTTTTGCTGAAGTAGCACATATCTAGATCAACACTTTCTATACTTGTTGTCCTTGACGCTTGGTAGATCCTTTGCCTTCTTCAATCAATTGCTTACAATGGTTTTGCTGCTCCAAAACTCTTGCACAAATCAACCTCACAAATCTTCCATCTAACAATAACTATGCAACCCCAAAGTCACAGAACATAGGCTCAAATGTCTACCCTCTCATAGTGGTGTGTGCCTCTTCAAATCACTGTACATAGGCTTCAATATACCATTGTATATAGCCTCCAAAATAAGGTCTACAACACATAATAACTCTGCCCTTAAGTTTTATTGTTCCACTCAGCCCCAAAACATGCTATCCAAGTACCCTTTGCCGGACAAACTTCCACCAACTACCTCAACAACCTTCTTCCTTGGATAACAACCTTATGCAACCCTTCTTAGCCTTTTCTACAAGCCTGATCCTTCTTGGCCTTCTTGTCAAACCACCTTTGGCCCTCCAATCTCGGCCTGCATTCCTCCCACTAGGTCTACGACTCTTCAAAACTTGGTCTAAGGCCCTTTTCTCTTCCGTGGTGGGTCTTGAAGAAGCTTGGCCCTCCTATCTACAACACAACATGCCTTTTGACCTTCCTTTTCCCACAAATCTAGGGGTTTGGCACACTCCTACAAACCATAATAGACTCAACCTTCTTCAAGGCCTTCCTCCATAGGTTTCTCGTTTGCATAAGAAACAACAAAGCCTCGCCTTCAAGTGTAGCAGACTCGTCCTCCTTTGCATAACTAAGGCAAATTCGACTTCCTCTTCTTCTTGCTACCTCTTCTTGAGGTTCACGAGCTCTTCTAGGCTAGATATCTTCTGAGAATGAGTTGCTATGCTTGATGCCCTTAAGAGTGTTCGTTCCAACCTTCCACACGCTTTAGTCTTCTTACGATAGTCTCTTAGGCCCTCGACCTTACTAGCAGACCCTTGTTTTTAACACTCTACACCTGATCTATGTCTCGGTCTATAGATCAACATCTCATAGGTCATGGCCCTTCATTATTGCTTCAGATCAAGTCACTTATCATTTACGACTAGACTCCTTACTCCTCTGCCACTGATCAGACTCTTGGTGGGCTGCCGCTGGGTTCTGGATCTCTGTTGTGGCCTACCTTTATTTTCTACCCCATATCCATCTTCCCCTGCAAATAATATATGCCACGGATCCTTGTTCAATAGAAACCCTCAACCTCTCTAATGGATAGATCTCAGCTCCTTTAACAACTCTACATGGTCCTTTAACTTGGCTCCTCTAGGGCTACATCTTTCTAGCCTTCACATAATGAAGTTTGTCTCTTTGATGTGTCCTAGGCCTCTCCCTTAGGCCTCTTTTATACTTTTCCTTGGGTCACATAGGAAACCTTCTAGATCTAGGGTTTTAGCCTCTTCAACCCTTAGAATAAATTAATAATTCTTTCTTGGTCATAAGCCCCTTACATGCATTTAAAACCCCATTTTGTGTAAATCTCCCAATAAACAACTAATTGATGGGTTATCCTCTCTTGGAAATACCTTCTGAGCTACCTAAAATCTAACATGCTGAAACATCCATGGGCTGAATTTCTCAAGTGCATAGGGGCTGTACGAGAGGAAAAGGAGGGGTCGAGTTGCTAGTGAGGGAGGTTAAATTCTCCAAGGGTCGAATTCTTCTAGGAGTGCCAAATTCCAGTGGGCTGAATTCCTTGAGGTCGATTATTGCATTGGGACTGATTTTCAGGTTCCAACAATTTTAATTTTTTCGTATATTTTTGTGGTTCTAGGCCCTACTTTTCTCGAGTAATTTAAAGTGAAGGATTATTGTGTTGGGAAGAAATTTTCTGTTGTAGTGTGATTGATTTCCCTATTTTGTTTTTGTTGCATTTTAATTTTTGAAAGTTAAAATACTCATGATTTTGTTTTCCAATAGTTTTCAGATTTTATTTATTAAATAATTTATGTGTATAAAAGATTTGTTGTGGCATAAATAAATTAGATCTGGAATTAGAGAAATAACATGGTATCAAAGCAATAGAAACTTTGTGGGGAGGATGATACAACACAAGGGTTTTACAACAACATTAATTTACTAGCGAATTTTTTTTTTCTTTCTTAAATTTTGCAATGAGGGTTTTGTGGCTGAAATCAATCTAGTGAGATGGCATCACCAAATTTGAGATTTGAGGACAGGTTGCAAGGGGATGGAAACTTTAGTCAATGGAAAGAGAGGACCACCATTGCTCTGATGGCAAATAGCTTGTGGGAACTTGAAAAAAAAGAGATCCAAGTTCCTTTGGATACTACATAAACAACTAAACACAATATGAAGGATGCGAAGGCTAGATGGATCATATTGGATAGTGTGAAGGATCACATAATCCCTCACATATTAGGAAAGCATATAGCTCATCAAATGAGGTCATCGTGGATGAACCTGTACCAAAGTAACAACCAAAACAGGAAGATAGTGTTGATAGAGAAACTAAGAAACATAAGAATGAATATATTTGAAATTGTAGCCTCATACTTCACAAGAATCTAATAGGTTTGTGATGAACTATCAGCGATTGGGGAAGCCATGGGGGAGGATGTACTTGTCAAGATAGCCTTGAGTGGTCATACTAAGCAATGGGCTACCTTTGTAACATTTATCCTTCCTAAAGACATGCTTCCTAAGTAGGCCAGGTTGTGGGACTACTTCACCCAAAAGAAGACATGGGAAAGTTCAATATTTGGTAGATAGCGTAGAGGTGGAGGTGGAGATGAGGAACTTGCTCTTGTCGAGCAAGCCAAGAAGGGAAAGGGTAAAGCAAAGTAAACCCAGAGTTGAGGGGGATCTTCACAGGGAGAGAAAAGAGAATGAATGGCATGAGCAAAGTCAAGTGCTTTGCATGTCAGAAGTATGATCACTATACTGGCCAGTGCCCCAACAAAAAGAAAGGCAAAAGGAAGACATCAATAGTTGCATATGTGCAAATGTATGAGTTGAGGAATTCAAGAAGGATGTTGCATTGGTGTCATGTCTTTTAGGGACCATGACACATGGTGTATGGTTTGTGAATAACAAATTTTTCTCGTCATATGATGGGATATCATGACCTCTTCACTAGAATGGCCAAGGAGCACCTTGATGTTCATGTGCAGCTTGTTGTAGTTGGGTTGGAGAAGAACTTGCTTTGTTTCTACAATGGAGTATAAAGGACTTGAGGTGAGTTTCATGGGAGGTGAGCTATTTGTGAGGTTAAAAGGCACTGGTCCTAGCATTAGGCGAGTGATAGGAAACAAAGAGAACAACCTTTATCTCTTGAGAGGATTGCCAGTGAAGATATTGTACATGACAACGACAACTATAATGAACTTTCACATAAGAGGATGGGGCATCTACACTATAGGGCTCTACCACTGTTACGGGAGATTGTCATTGGGTTTCCGAAGTTCAATGTGGAGGGGGATGGTGTGTGCAAAGGTTGTGCACTTGGAAAGCATGCAAAAGTAGCGTTTCCTAACAATGAGACTAGGTTCAAGGGAGTGTTGGATTTGATGCATTCCAATATTTGTGGTCCTATGTTGGTGGAGTCTATCTCTGGGTGTAGTTATTTTCTGACCTTCTTACATAACTATTTTTGGAGGAAATTGATTTACTTCTTGAAGGCCAAGGATGAGGTCTTCAATCGTTTCCAAGAGTTTAAATCTTTTGTGGAGAACCAAACTGGGAAGAAGATCAAAGTCCTAAGGTTAGACAATGGGGGTGAATATACCTGCAATGAGTTCAAGGGTTTCTGGAGAGAGGCAGGAATCATGAAAGAACTGAGTGCCCTACAATTCGTAGTAGAATGGAGTGGTAGAGAGCAATAACAATACCATGGTTAGAGAAACAAAGGCAATGCTCCATGATCAAGACTTGCCTACGTTCTTTTGGGTGGAGGCTTGTAAAACAATAGCGCACCTACATAATAGGAGTTCTCACGGGGCAGTGGAGGACAATATTCTTGAGGAGGCATTTATAGGAGTGAGATCAAAGATGAGCCATCTTCGCATCTTTGGTAGCATTAGCGAAGAGGACTAAGTTGGATCCCTCATCTGGGAGAGGGATTATTGGTGGATACAATGAGATCTCAAAGGATCACAAGGTCGACCTTTCTGGGGCAGTGGAAGATAGTAGTTAGTCTGGATTTCAAATTCGAGGGTAGGAATTTTAGGAAGTCGCATGAGACAGGTTCAACAATGGCAGAGGATTAGGAGTGAGAGCCTCCAAAGGTTGAGCAGGGAACAACTTTACTAACAGGAGGATCACAACCTTCTAATTAGGAGGAGGAATGATATGTTCCTTTGAGATCTAGCAGGAGGAGGCCAAAATGGGCTGAGTAGACCTTAAGGGATGCAAAGGAGGATGTGGAGGCTCTTATTAGGACTTTTAGGGAGAGTATATCACCGACCATATTTTCCAGTTATATTGCCTTGATGAGCAACATCAGTGAGTTTGAGCCTTGTATCTTTGAGGAGGCAACATGCTAGTAGGTTTGGAGGGATACCATGGTGGAAGAGTCTATTTTTGTTGTGAGGAACGATGTGTGGGAGATAGTACCGATGTTTGCGGGAATGTTAATGGTCACTTCTTAATGGATCTACAAGATCAAGCGTGCAACAAATCGTAGTATCGAGAAGTATAGAGTGAAGCTTGTTGCGAGAAGGTTATCCCAAAAGGAGGGAGTGGATTATGACGAGACATTTGCACCCGTTGCTAGACATGCATTTATCAAGGCAGTTATATCAGTTGCCTTGAAGATGGGGTAGAGTATTCATCAGATGGATGTGAAGATTGCCTCCCTCAATGAGGTAATTGAAGAAGAGGTGTATATTGAGCAATGTAAGGGAAATGAGGTGTATGGGAGGGAGTCTTGAGATGTTCCTTCAAGATTTACTAGGAGGAGGCCAATATGGGCTGAACAGACCTTGAGGGATGTAGAGGAGCATGTGGAGGCTCCTAGTAGTACCTTTAGGGAGAGTAGACCACCAACCATATTTTCTAGTTATACGGCGTTGATGAGCAACATCAGTGAGTGTAAGCGTTCTACCTTTGAGGAGGCAAAAGGCTTGGATGGATGTCGTGGTGGAAGAGTATAGTTCCATCACGAGGAATAATGTGTGGGTGATAGTACTGAGGCCTGAGGGGAAGTTAGTCATCACTTATTGATATACAAGATCAAGCGTGCAATAGATGGCAGTATTGAGAAGTACAAGGTGAGGTTTGTGGCAAGAGGGTTATCTCAGAAGGAGGGAGTGGATTACGAGGAGGCATTTGCACCCATCACTAGATATGCATCTATTATGGCAGTTTTATCTATTGCCTCAAAGATGGGGTAGAGGACTCATCAGATGGATGTGAAGATTGCCTTCCTTAGGTAATCGAGGGAGAGGTGTATATTAAGTAGCCTTAGGGATTTGAGGTGCATGTGAGGGAGCCCCATGTATGTATTATAGAAGGCCTTATATGGACTTAAGTGGGCACCTCACGCATGGTACAATAGGATTGATGGGTACCTACTTAGATTGGACTTAACTAAGAGCAATGCGGACTCCAACTTTTACTACGTACCTGTTGATGATGGGCGACTTATCTTGGTATTGTACATTGATGATCTCTTTTTTACAAGATCAAAAAAGCTCATAGTGATGTACAAGGAGGACCTTGCTTTAGAGTTCAAGATGAAGGATATTGGATTGATGCACTACCTTTTGGGACTATAGGTGTGGCAACAACCAGGAGAGATTTTCCTAGGGTAGGGCAAGTATTCAGTCGAGATCTTGAAGAGATTTAGGATGAAGGATTGTGTAGAAAATTTGTAGGTCCAACCCGACTTCAAGTTTTAGGAATCACACCAGTTTAATGCCCAACCCATCATGGTTTTATGCTACTATTTTAAAACATGAATATATTCAAAAAGCATGAAACACATAAGCCTACTAAACTAAACATTTTTGCTAAGAATAACACAAGTTGTCTCACAATTTAACGCAGGTGATTTTGGTCCAAAGACCCTGGAAGAACCCTTTCTTGGATGGTGTTGTCATTGATGTCAACCTTGGGATTTGATTTTGACTAAACACCCGTCATTGATGTCAAACAATGTTAGGTCCCTATATTACTTGTGATTCCCCCATTACTATTGTCATTGTAGCCCCTTATTGTTATTGTTGTGCCCTAGTTGTGACCACATTGTTATTATTGTGCCCCATAGAAGCCCACTATTGTTATTTTTGTGCCCTTATATTATTATTGTTATGTTGCCTTTGATTATATTGTGACACTTAGACTCCTATATACATAAATGATGTTTTGTCATTTGAATCATCCAAGAATTGTTCATTTGTGTAATGTAAGGGAGGTTGCCCCCTCGAAGAGGTTGATTTTGAAGTCGTTTACCTATCTTTTTTTCTATTTTGTGAGCTGGTTGCATGACATTTGGTATTAGAGCTTTGAATTCTAAGGGTTTCGCTACTCCAAACAGGTCATCGTGGCATTTTCGCTATAACTTTTTTTAGATGACGTTTCAAAAGCTAAAAAATACCCATTTGAGACGAAATCTCGATGACCCTCAGGTTCGAATTTGAGAGCTTGTCTCGCTATATTTTTGGAGATATGATCCAAGGAAGTTAGGGTTTTTGCAAGATCCTGAATTACATCCCAAACAAGTGACCTTGGGAAAATCGTCATAAATTTCTCTCTGAGTATCAAATTGAAATTTCGTAAGAAGTTTCAAAAAGAGGATGGACTGTAGTTTTTTGTGCGTCGTTTTTAGGTCCAAAGGTTGAAACAATGACAATGAAAAGTACCCTTTTCATTAATTACTCAAAAGTTACTTTATGACTTTATAAAGTCACTTTATTCTTCTTAAAGTTTCTTTATGACTTTATACTTTATAAACTCCCTTTAGCTTTATTTTTTTCCCATAAAGTTAAGTAAAGGTGGTCACATTAAGACACTCCTTCCTAGGCTAGACACCAAGCCTTTGTCCTTGGTACCCTTTTTCTAATAGATTGCAAGATGATGTATATACACCCATGATTACAAACTTTAGGAAGCTTAATGCTTGTGAAAGTGAGTTGGTGGATCCCACATTGTATAGGCAGATGATCAGGATGTTGATGTATCTAGTTAATACTAGACTGGATATTTGCTTTGGAGTGATTACACCCAACTAGCTTATGGTGGAGCCAAGAGGGTTCATTGGGTGGCAACAAAGCATGTGTTGAGGTATCTCCACGGTACAATGGACTATGGACTGAGATATGTCAGAGTTGGTGGAATGTAGTTGCGGGGCTATACAGATTCAGACTGGTCAAGGAGTGCAATAGACAAGAATAATACATCTGGTTGTTACTTTAACTTTGGGTCAGTGGTGATCTCATGGTTTTGTAGAAAACAACACTGAGTCACACTTAGTTGAGCAGAGGCCGAGTATATGGTAGGGAATTTGGCGAGTTGTGAGGCCATATGGCTTTGCAAAATGCTCTTAGGGTTGTTTATTCTTGAGATGAGGCCTACAGTGATTCATTGTGATAATCAAAATTGCATCAAGATTTTGGAGAATCCACTGTTTCATGACAGACGCAAATACATAGAGATCATATACCACCACAAGGGAGCAGGTAGTAAATATTCTCACCATGCCCCTAGTGAAGGGGAAGTTTGTGTTTTATAGGGACAAGCTTGAGGTGGTGGAGAATCCCTTCTTGGCTAGGAGGGAGTGTTCATTTTGTAGCTCGGAAGTCTTTTGCATAGGCTGGTGTCTTGCATGCTAGAGAAGAAGTCCTCTTTAGGTGGTTGTTCGAGAGGAGCAACTAATATGATCTCCTTCCTAAGTTTTAACTTAGGAAAATGTACATTGATTAATTATTTAATTAATGTTGACTTTGGGCTAATGTTTTTCCAAGGAGAAATAATTAATTATTTAAGTGACTTAAATCTAATCTATATTGTTGATCGAAGAAAGTTGGGATTTAATCCAAGCCCTCAATCACTTTTGAGATTAGGGATTTGGCCCGTCGAGAAATTATAAAGTGAACCTATGGGAGTGGATGAAGACATTTTACATTGCTATTCTTGAGAGAGCAACTTTCTCAAGGAGTGAGAGACTCCAGGATTGAAGAGAGGGGAAAAGGATTATAGCAAGGACAATTTGAGTGCAATTTCAGTGAGGTTGAGTCTAGGAGGGAGAGGGCTGAGTTTTTAAGGGAGGCCGAAATATCCAGGGGCCAAATTTCTGAAGTGTGCAGGGCCATACGAGAGGAAAAGGAGGGACCAAGTGGCTATTGAGGGAGGCTAAATTTTCCAAGGGTTAAATTCTTCCAGGAGTGCCTATTTCAAGTAGGACAAATTCCTTGGGATCGATTTTCTGGTTCTAGCAGCAGTAATTTTTCTAT
The DNA here is from genome assembly GCA_031772625.1 of Pinus tabuliformis. Classification (NCBI taxonomy): domain Eukaryota; kingdom Viridiplantae; phylum Streptophyta; class Pinopsida; order Pinales; family Pinaceae; genus Pinus; species Pinus tabuliformis. The sequence continues at coordinate 1,583,412,512 of CM062804.1, read as the reverse complement.
GTATTCTATGTGGGTCTAGGCCCTAATTTTCCTGAGTAAATTAAAGTGAAGGAAAGTTGTGTTGGGTAATTTTTTGTTGTTGTTGTAGTGATTGATTTCCCTATTTTATCTGCTGCATTTTAAGTAGTGAAAGTTAAAATACCAGTGATTTATTTTTTGACAGTTTTCATATTTTATTCAGTAAATAATTTTTGGGTTTAAAAGATTTTTGAGGTATAAATAAATTAGATGTGGTATTAGAGAATTAATAGTTTTTTTGTTTTTATCCATGATGACTTCGTTTGGTTCTTTCTATGTTTTTGATATTGACTTTTAACTTTCGTGACCAAGTACTTTTGATATATCATTTAGGTCTTTGGGTGAAGGTACTATTGGAAATATTAAGAGGAGGGTGAATCAGTATTTCCCTTAATTTTTACAATTGGTTAAATTCCATTAATTATTTAGAACATCAAGACAGAACATAAAACATCACATGAACAATACACAACTTTTTTGTCTCAACCAAGTGCTTTGTTATGTATGATGTACATAACAAGACTCCGCAAGGGTTTTACCCGTAGTGCTGGAAGGAAGCAAATGCTCTCTGAATGGGTTTGGGCTCCCGTACCAAGGACAATGATCCAACTACAATCTGCTTGCCACAAGCTGCTGCCACTGCTGCCACTATTATCACTGCTGTAATACAATCCACTGCTGCCACTATTATCACTGCTGCACTCTACAACTGTTGTTGTTGCTGCTACCATTGTCCACTCTCACTGCTACTGCTACTGCTACCACTATCTACTCTCACTGCTGCTACTATCTGCTGTTGCCACTCACTGCTGCCATTGTTGCTCCTGTTGTCACTCGCTGCTGCCAACTGTGCCAATTAGCATACTTCAATTTTGTTGCCATCTCTGTCATCTCAGGTCACTTCCATGTCAAGAACACTGTCATACATCAGCAGTTACTGTCATCAAGAGATTGTTATCAAGGTCACTGTTGTGCCAACTATCACTGTATGCATATTGCTGTCATTATCATATCAGGATCATTATTATGAAGATCACTGTCACCGTGATCAAATGTTACTGTCATGCCAAAGTTCGCTGCCATGTAAAGGTCAACATTGTAATTTCAATTCACTGCTCAATCAAGGTCACAAGGTCACTATAATGCAAGATTATTGTCACATCAAGGATCATTGCCTTGTTTAGAATATTGTCATATCAAGATCAAGGACATTGTCATCTACAATATCATTGTCACCCATCACTGTCATTAAGATTACTGCTGCATCAATGTTTCTCAATGGTCACTGTTACTAGACAAGGTCACTATCACTAAACAAGGTCACTGTCATTAAAATTAGGGTTACTAGGTCACTGTCTTAACTGGTATCAAGATCAAACATAAAAGTATAAATAATGTAGGCCATAGAGATATAATGTGCCACTGTAATGTTCATTGAAGTCACTGCCATCAAGGTTGTTATCACCAAGGTTTGTGCAACAGGGTCACGAACATATGGATCATAATCATACTTACCCACTGCCATATAGATCACAAGGTTATTGTTATGTCATACATTATTTTCACATAAAATCACTGTCATAAGGTTTTTCCATTTAGTATGGTCATCATTACTGCCTGTCAACTTGGTCAACCTTAATGCATTATACATTATAGGTCACTCATCACTGTTATACATCAAGGTTACAATCATATCAAGGTTAAAGGCATTGTAGTATAGGAGCAAGAATCATTGTTATACGAACTACTGTCACTTCCATGTTCTGCTCAACACTGCCAAATACTAACAGTAAGCCCTTATCGATATCGATTCCAACATATATATATCCCAGTCACAAACTTATAACAAGATCTTAATTGTATCTACTCTTCATTAGACGACAAATATGCACGAGTGTGCACATCATACTTTGTGTTGTCTTAGAGCAACGCTGTTTGCATGCAGAGCAAGGTTCTTAGTAATATCTCATGTTTAACTTTGTTAGATAATCAAGTGAAGTTTCAGGGGTTTTGTCACAGTCATAGGTTGAATGTGTCAAGGGTAATTAAGCTGTAGAGATGCCATCAATTTGCTTTAGATGTTTAAAACTGAGATCAAAGGAGTTTGCAATACCCTAATGAACAATGCCCAGTAGAGGTGCCCAAACCATATGTAATCAAGCCTTAGTTGTAAGGGAGGAGCCGCACATATTCAAAAATGTCACTAACACTCCGCGATATCTTGGTTAAAAGGATCTGAACTTCTGCAAGACGAAACCCTTAAGATCTACAGTTATCATCCACTTCCGCAGATAACACGCAAGAGTAATCCAAGCCACAGATCATTAAGGCTGCAAGTATAGATGCTTAGAGAATGGATCGAATTAGGGTTTTTCTCTGTCACAGGGAATCAAAGAACATTAACCTCACTGCGATTAGCGCTTGTGCCCTAGCCCAAGCAAGAACAAGACCAATTTTAGTTTGATAGTCTGAGTCTGAAGAAAATGAGAATGATTTCAGACTTGAGACTTGGCCGTAAAGATTAAGCATGGTCCACCTACAAAACACAAAAATCACCTAGCTAATCCCTTGAACCACATACCAAGAAAAAATAGAAAGAATCCTGGCCGCAGGAAATTAGAAGCTAACAGAAATATGTCTCCTGCAACAAACATTTAAAGCCCATCGAACCCATGTAGAAGACCAAACAAATCTCCACTAGATATTTCAAAAGTTTGACCTCTCCAAATCATTTGCTAGGCCGTAGATGTATCTCCTCAGATCAATGTTTTAAATCACACACATGATGGAAGAGTGAATACCCTTTCTATAGATTTAGGAAGACCCCTCATGAAATCAACCGACTTGCAACAAGGAGGGAATATAATTCAAATTAAATATTTTAATTTTAATTTTGGAGCCGAACATTTAAATTTAATTTTGGTCCCAAATATTCCCTCCATTGTTTTTGGACCATATTAAATTTAATATTATTCTCATCAAGAATCAAACCCCGTTAATAAAATATCTTAACCAAAAGTATTCAAATTGATTTTTAATGAGAAGCCCTTTTGACTTCTTGAGTTGCCAACTAATCATATACTGCTATGTCAACCACTGCTGGGAATTTTGAACATTGGGGCATCAATTTCAAACAAGCATATCTCTCAAACCGTGAAGGCCTACGAGACGCTCCACATATCAACAAAATTGGCATGGTGCGGAGAATCTAATGGCGAGGGTCTTCAAGGCGAACTCAGTGATTTGCATCATCAAAATCTCCAATAGGTGTGGGGTATGATCATGATCTAGGTAAACCAAACCCTAGAGCTAGAGTTTCATCACTCCATCATCTCATCGATGACATCAATGACGACATCCTGAACCTGCTTCCGCTTTGACATCAATGACAACATGCTCAGTGGGTACTACTGAGTTTGACTTAATTGTAATGCCCTAAAGTTTCACCTTCTTATCGAGAAAAGTCAATTTTTTTTTTCTCTATGTTTAATATGAAGGTACCCAATTTTTCAAACCATAGTAAATTGAGAATTATGTTGATTTTTCCTTCAAACATGGCTATGACACTGAATTGAGATATACATTCATAATCGTGAATTATCACATGTAAGTTCTTAATTTCATATTGGTTCTTGCAAAAGATATCTTCCTTTTCATCTACATTTAGTTTTGGAATTTGATAATTGATTTTCCAATTTAATGTTGATGTAATTTTCCTTGCCGCTCGCATTGATAATAATATTAATTTCTTTTCCTTGGATACCTCCCTTTTAATGTAAATACTCTGCCATTGGAATACATTTATATGAAATATTTCTTCCTTAATTTCTGATTTATAGTCCATTTAAATACTCTGTACTTTTTAAAAGTAGCTCTTTTTATAACCTTCCTCCTCTTTTTGTTCCTTTTTTTGGGAAAACCTTATGAATGATATATATATATATATATATATATATATATATATAATTTTTTTCACAAGGAAATCATCCTCTGTCTTAGCCTAGGGGTGAGAGTGATCATATTACAACAATATTTCTCATCATCATGTCACTCACAGGGATTTGAGCTTGAGTGTGGAAGATAACAACCATTTTTCCCAACCACTCGAGATAACCCGAACTCACGTGTATATATATAAAGTAATAAATATCCAAACCATCTTTTGCATTTTTTAAATTTTCTTTCATTGTGGCTTTCTTACGCTCTTACCTTTCTTTTAGTTGCATCAACCTCTAGGGCTATGTTTCCAAGCTTACCTCAAGGATGACGATGAAGGGTGACAATCCTAATGACCAACGATCACCAACAAGAGAAATGGAGATGAATAAGGGGGAAAGATGGAAAGTGGTGAGTATGGATTACCTTGGGCACATTACTTCAGTCAATGTTTTCCTATTAGTGCTCTTTGTAAACCCCTAAGGGCTTAGAGGAGGTCCCACTAGACTAGAATCAAAGACTAACCCTCTAGGTGAAGTGAGGGAATAAGAAGGTAATCGAGATCGATTAATTATCTAGTTTGGTTGTTGATCTATATTAGAATACCCATAACATTAAGTGAAGGCACATGATTGCCAAAATGGTTAAAGTACCTGCTGATCAATGACCCACCTTCCTTCAAGAAGGAATGTCAGATGGGAGAAAGAAATTTGATTGGAGCAAAAAGTGGGGGATCTTGGCATCATGTTACGTGTTGATCATATAGGTCTACTAGCTATTTGGTTGTCCATGAAGGAGAAAAACTTTCTCCTTATTTACTGTGGCTTAACATTATGTCTCTGTCTAGGTGATTATTTTATTTTTGCTTTAGATTTTGGTTTAGGGAAATCATATTCCAGTGCAAATGTGGCAAAACAGGTATTTGGAGTGATACCTTACTCTTGTAATAAGGCTTTTCGGCTTTGTTTTAGCCTCTAATGATTTTGTCAATCTTCTATCTATCGATCCTTTTATCTATACAATTGCTTTGTGGAGCTATATCCTCCTTGTAGTTTGTTACTAACAATAGTGACATTTCATTTATTTTTCATTTTCATCCTTTTACTTATATTTTTGACATTACCATGAATTGACTTAGGGTGTTTGAGAATGGTTCTGACCTCGTTGGATTTCATATGGAGAAACTAGAATTTTAGATCTTACTCAAAAACCAACAAACTTAATAGTTTTCAGGATTTTACGATTTGGGGGATTGCAATGTTTCCATTTGATTCTGTCATTTGTTAGGGTATGGTTTAGGCATTTGATCAAGAGCATGAAGCTCTTTATGTACCTTGAGGTTGGTGGTATTGATTATTGAACTCCTCTACCATGGCCTTAACAAAAATGTACCCTTCAGTCAAGGCAAAATAATTGGTTAGGCATGCTAAGCTTTTTTTTTACCATATTATAAGGTTGAGGAGATGAACCCTTCACTCAAACCAAAATTATTGGTTGGACATGCTAAACTTTTTCAATTTCTACCATATTACAAGGTTGAACAATCCAATTCTAAAGACTTTGAGCTAGATGATGTTCATGTAGCTCTTGTTGATGATCCCATTCCTAGTAGTGGTAAACCAATGTTGAGTTTGATGAGTGGTCATCTTTATCAGTGATTTGAAGGAGACTAGTGGCCCAATAACTTGTAGCATTGTTTTTGAACTCTAGTGATCCAAAAATGGATCCTGGATAAACCTCTAAGTCTAAAAGACTTCATGCAAGAGGTAAAAGGTGCCAAATGGCACAAATCCTTTGTAAATCAAAGGAAACAAAAGTCGCAAGCTGCTTTCAGAAATAGTCTCATTGTAGAGATCTCCTCATTCTGAATCCAACGCAACATGAATGGGTGAAAGCGGACTCCGGATGAAGGAGTTATTGTAAAATGAAAATTGCCCAATGTCCTTAAAAAAGGAGGCAATTTCATTAAATTTTGAACTATATTGAAAATTTTGATTATAGGCTCACGGGCCAATCCACAGCTGACACATGGCAGGCCGGGATTGGGCCATGTGGCCCACTCTGATTGGTCTAAGAAGCATTGATATCGCATCGGCGGATGGCTATATAAAGGAGGAACCTCAGGTCTTAAGGCATCGCGACATGCGATTGCCGAAATATCACATCACTTAAATCCAAAGGAAAAGGACTTACCCACAGGCATGGTGACTTGCCGATGTGCGATCGCCGATATCGACGGATCGCAATCGACGCTAGCATAGACCTTGTTAAATGAAGAGGCCTCAGGCATGAGCGATTTGCGATTGCGACTTGTCACATCGCAACATCGCATCGGCATGTTACAATGGAGCGGGGCCACACATATATATACGGGCGATCTGATGAACCAGACCCGATAACATTATCAACCATATTGTATGGATCCTGAGATCTGCCCAATGCCACTTTTCAATGTATTTACGTATATTTCATTGTTTAACGAAAATACAAAGGGGAAGCGATATGCGATGTAAACCAGACTCGAAAGGGTTCCAGAATGGAAATATATATGATTTCAGATCCGCCCAAAGCCATTTTACGTTAATTTTTGCTGTTTTCAATGTATTTTAAATACAAAGGGAAACCAAAGAGCAGGTCAATTGCGATATGCGATGGCGACCCCCAGGTGGACTGGATGGCGCTATAAAGCGGGATTATGAATGTTTCAAGTCCAATATATTGTGCTTTATGTGGATTTCCCGTGTTTTCACAGCGTTCTCTGTGTAAATAGAGAACGACTGTTACTAATGATTTCAAGTGCCAATTGCCCTCATTTGTGGCAGAAATAGGTGGCCGCCTGCCCAAAGGGCGTTATACAATGATTATTGAACGCTCAGAATAGGGATTCGAGCAGACATGGCCGAAAGTTGCAGAGCCCGAAAGGGAAAACCAACAGGTAGCGCGATTTGGATTTTAAGCCATGAATGTCAAAGACTAGGGGTTGCTGGGTTGTTGAACGATGGCCAAGTTATTGTTTGCTGCTGAACGCTGAAAGTAGTAGCATCCGAGAGCCAAGAGAGCAGAGCGATAGAGAGCCAAAGAGCTACTGTGTAGGGTTGCTGAGTGTTGACGGTGGTCGAGTTGGTGTTGGAGCTGTTACTGAAGCTGAGCACAAGCAGGTAGCACTAAGACAACAACGCAAAAGCAAAAGAGTAGCCTACGGGGTCACTTGGAAACCATGTGAAAAGCCAAGGGGACTGTTTTTCTAATAGAGAGCCGAAGAAGCCAGAGCTGAAGAGCCGAGAGCTAAAGAGTCAAAGCCAAGAGCCAGAACCAAGAGCCAGAGTCAGAGCCAAGAGCCAGAACCAAGAGCCAGAGAGCCAAGAGCCAGAGCTTCAAGAGCAAAGGGATAAAAAGGTGTCTGAACCCACTATTTATGTGTAGAACAGCAGGAGTTGAGCCAAAGAGCTTGTAAAAAGACTTACACCATAATCCCAGAGAGCCAAGTCAAATTGACAAGAGCTCACGGAGACGTAGCCCAAGAGTTGTGGGTGAACTCCAAATTAATATTGCTGTTTATGTGTCTGCTTTATTGCTGCATTATCTCTGCTGCTTTATTTACTGTTTTATATATATATATAGATATATATATATATATATATATATATATCAGCTTCGGCACATTAATTTACAACACTTAACAGTCAAAAACAAATACAAGCATACACCTATATTTTCAAGCTTTTCTTAATTCCACATTGGTTAATCATAAAAGACTTGGGAAAATTCAAGCTTTGGAAGTGGGAGAGGTTCTTGTAAGCTAGACAAGAAGCCTAAGAGCCCCATTTCAGATCAGGTGGTATCAGAGCTTAAGATTGATTAACCACACCTTTAAGAAGGTTATATCAGAATGATTGATTAACAAAGCAAAGACTGCTTGTTTGAAAGGTGTTTGAACAACAAGAGGCTGATTGTATGCTTGTTTGCAGATTGACTATTTGTTGAGTTTGTAGAAGGAAGAAGAGCTGAAGGCATTCTTCTATTCCAAAGGACCTCAAGGCAATCCAAAGCACAAGAGGTTTGTTGCAAGAGGTTGCTTAAATAAGCTCTTTATTTATCTTGTTGAAGTTTTTTTTGTTCATTGGCATAATGACAACTTCTACAAGTGGGTCCTCAAATTCTGCGTTCTTCACAAGATTCCTTAATGAAGACATGAGGCAAGAATTGTCCACCATGATGGATATGGTGAGAGAAATGTATGAGGATGGAAGGAAGAGCAGTATGCTTAGAAAGCAGCTGAATTCCATGAAGGAAGAGAAGTAGTTGCTTGCTGACAAATTGCAGGAAATGGAGAGGCAACTTCATATTGCAAATATGAACCTGAAAAGGATGCATGAGTTGGAAACACATCTCTTTGTTGCCTAAGAAGCCTTAGTCAAGTACCAGCTTGAAGAAGAGGTAAGCCATTCCAGTTTGTCTTAAAATTCCTCTGAGAATGCTTGTATTGGTTCTTTTGAGAAACATACTAAAGGCATAGGTTCCAAGCTAATGTCCAAGATGGGCTATGAAGGAAAGGGCTTGGGAAAGCATGCACAAGGTATTGTTGAAACAATAATGGTTGAGGAAAGGCCTAAATATTTGGGTCTTGGCTATGGACAACCTTATGGAGAGAATTCCAAAGCTGCCATGAATTCCATTGAAACAGTCCCAAGGAGTTTTATTTCTTGTCCTCTACCTCAGAAGTGTGAAGGTTGTATCCAAGAGGAATACAATAGCTTGAAACATCATTTGCTGGATGCAGGTGTTCAGAAGCACACTCTTGAACCAGAGAGTTGGGGAGACTCTAACAGCCTTGAAGAGTTTGATGGTGTTCCAAAGGGAGCCACTTCTTCATTTGCTTCACCTCCTCATGAAGGCAATAAAGGTGAAAGAGACAGGTATAAATATGGTTCTAAATACATTCCTTTTGATTTTGCAAAGCATGATGAATTTCCACATATGTATGGGAAAAGAATTGCATGTTCCTTTTGTGGTTTGGATAACCATGATGTTTCTAGATGTTGGAAGAGAATGGCCACATACAGGAAGCAGAAGAAGGAAAAGAAGCAAGTAGCCAAAGGTCCATTGGACAAGGCAAATCATGCTATCAAGAGGAAGGACATCTTGCTGCAAAGTGTTGGACACTGAATCCAACAATGCTTCCACCAAAACTGAAGAAGAAAGTGGAAAGAGAAGATGGCAGAAATGGAAGTGAAGATTCCATGAATGATGTGTTTCAAAATGATTCACATGTTGATGCTGATGTGCAAGCAAAGGTAGTACCTTTGAAAGGGATTGGTAGGGAACAATTAGAGTTCTCATCCGATTAAGATTGCATGTCTATTGATGCATCTATATTATATTTCATTTCAACTTCTAAAGTACAGTGTGCTTAAGTGAAAGTTGAGGGATGAAATGCATGCATGAGCTTGATATGCGTGAACACAAGGATGTCAATGATTTCCTTGTTTTTGAACATGTATGTGTAATTAACTTGCAGGGGTGATTGCTTTGACATGCATGTGATACCATGTTGATGAGGAAGAAGTTAACTTGGTCTCGAAATGGAGACAATGATGAAAGTTTCATCTTTTGGAAAAAGAGTCCTAATGGTCTTTTTCTACATGCTTGACTTGAAGGGTCATTTGTTTAAAGTCATTTTTTGTGGGCTTGTATCTAGTCCATCATTTGTGTGCAGATGTAAGACATGGAGGTGTTCACAAGATGTGAAAATTTGTTTCTTTTGTTGAAGCAGGAGTTTAGTCCATCCAGTTGTTGTCTGTATGCCTATTGTTGTTGGCAGCTTGTCAAACAGGTACAGATGAAAGTTTTGTGGAGCGGATGTACTTCACATTTGTTGAGCCACCCTGGATCAATGATCAAGGCAAAGAAGCTCAAACTACCTTCTATGACCATTTCAGTAGAAGTTCTACAAGAAGGCAAGGAGGAAGACAGTTCTTCTCAGGAAGACTAGCCCATCCAGAGAAGGGAAGTGGTCAGAAACTTTGGTTCAAAGGCACTATGCAAAGGCAAGTGTAGGGAGGTTGAAAGAAGAGAGTGAGTCACTCTCATTTACTGTTCATATCAGTATATCAGTCTTTTGGAGACCAAAAGTTCTTTTAGTGGGAAGGCGTGATCCAAAAATGGATCCTGGATAAACCTCTAAGTCTAAAAGACTTCATGCAAGAGGTAAAAGGTGCCAAATGGCACAAATCCTTTGTAAATCAGAGGAAAATGAAAGTCGCAGGCTGCTCTCAGAAATAGTCTCATTGCAGAGATCTCCTCATTCTAAATCCAACGCAACTTGAATGGGCGAAAACAGACTCCGGATGAAGGAGTTATTGTAAAATGAAAATTGCCCAATGTCCTTAGAAAAGGAGGCAATTTCATTAAATTTTGAACTATATTGAAAATTTTGATTATAGGCTCACGGGCCAATCCACAGCTGACACATGGTAGGTCGGGATTGGGCCACGTGGCCCACTCTGATTGGTCTAAGAAGCATTGATATCGCATCGACGAATGGCTATATAAAGGAGGAACCTCAGGTCTTAAGGCATCGCGACATGCGATTGCTGAAATATCGCATTGCTTAAATCCAAAGGAAAAGGACTTACCCATAGGCACGGTGACTTGCCGATGTGCGATCGCCGATATCGGCGGATCGCAATCGGCGCTGGCATAGACCCTGTTAAATGAAGAGGCCTCAGGCATGAGCGATTTGCGATTGCGACTTGTCGCATCGCAACATCGCATCGGCGCGTTACAATGGAGCAGGGCCACACACACACACACACACACACACACACATATATATACGGGCGATCTGATGAACCGGACCCGATAACATTATCAACCATATTGTATGGATCCTGAGATCCGCCCAATGCCACTTTTCAATGTATTTACGTATATTTTGTTGTTTAACGAAAATACAAAGGGGAAGTGATATGCGATGTAAACCGGACCCGAAAGGGTTCCGGAATGGAAATATATATGATTTCAGATCCGCCCAAAGCCATTTTACATTAATTTTCGCTGTTTTCAATGTATTTTAAATACAAAGGGAAAACCAAGGAGCAAGCCAATTGCGATATGCGATGGCGATCCCCAGGTGGACCCGATGGCGCTATAAAGCGGGATTATGAATGTTTCAAGTCCGATATATTGTGTTTTATGCGGATTTCCCGTGTTTTCACAGCGTTCTCTGTGTAAACAGAGAACGACTATTACTAATGATTTCAAGCGCCGATTGCCCTCATTTGTGGCAGAAATAGGTGGTCGCCTGCCCAAAGGGCATTATATAATGATTATTGAACGCTCAGAAGAGGGATTCGAGCAAACATGGCCAGAAGTTGTAGAGCCCGAAAGGGAAAACCAACAGGCAGCGTGATTTGGCTTTTAAGCCGTGAATGTCAAAGACTGGGGGCTGCTGGGTTGTTGAACGGTGGCCAAGTTATTGTTTGCTACTGAATGCTGAAAGTAGTAGCATCAGAGAGTCGAGAGAGCAGAGCGATAGAGAGCCAAAGAGCTACTGCGCAGGGTTGCTGAGTGTTGACGGTGGCCGAGTTGCTGTTGGAGCTGTTACTAAAGCTGAGCACAAGCAGACAACGCTGAGACAGTAGCACAGAAGCAAAAGAGTAGCCTACGTGGTCACTTGGAAACCAAGTGAAAAGCCAAGGGGACTATTTTTTTGATAGAGAGCCAAGAGCCAAAACCAAGAGCCAAAGAGCTAGAGTCAGAGCCAAGAGCTAGAGCTTCAAGAGCCAAGGGATAAAAAGGTGTCTGAACCCACTGTTTATGTGTAGAACAGTAGGAGTTGAGCCAAAGAGCTTGTAAAATGACTTACATCATAATCCCAGAGAGCCAAGTCAAATTAACAAGAGCTCACGGAGACATAGCCCAAGAGTTGTGGGTGAACTCCAAATTAATATTGCTGTCTATGTGTCTGCTTTATTGCTGCATTATCTCCGCTGCTTTATTTACTGTTATATATATATATATATATATATATCAGTTTTAGCACATTAATTTACAGCACTTAACAGTAAAAAACAAATACAAGCATACACCTATATTTTCAAGCTTTTCTTAATTCTGCATTGGTTAATCATAAAAGACTTGGGAAAATTCAAGCTTTGGAAGTGGGAGAGGTTCTTGTAAGCTAGACAAGAAGCCTAAGAGCCCCATTTTCAGATCATCTAGAGGCCTACTTAGAGCCTCATTGATCATGTATTTTGTTGTTGATATGTTTTGCACTTTGTGCCATTTTGATATATTCACCCTTACATGATATATAAATGAGCAAACATTGCTTATTGTGTTTCTAATAGTTTGGAATAATAAAAATATGTTTTCATTAAAAATTGATTATGTATTTTTTCATATCCAGTTCATTGAATCTGGTTTGATCCGATTTGATCCAGTTCTGGTTTGAATCCCGGTTAGATAGGTGGCCGGTTTAAAACCCAGTTCCAGTTTTTAAAACTATGTTACTAACCAGAAAAATAATCACCTGAATTTTTTTGCTGTTTTTGCTGTCTTATTTTATTTTTTTCTTAGTATATAATTATATAAATCCTTCAACAAGTTCTGTTTCTTCTTGTTCAACCCAGTTCCAGTTTTTAAAACTATGTTACTAACTAGAAAAATAATCACCTGAATTTTTTTGCTGTTTTTGCTGTCTTATTTTATTTTTTTCTTAGTATATAATTATATAAATCCTTCAACAAGTTCTGTTTCTTCTTGTTCATTTCAGGTGTTCTTGTCAACTTGGGAAACAGGAGAATCATTTCCATGCCAGAAATATGCTGTCTCTGTGGGTCCCACCTCTGCCATTGTAAGGAGTCTATTTCCTGAGAAAAAGTGGAGAAAATTTCAAATATCAAATCTATTCAGTAGCTCAAGTGTTGCGACAAAATTGCATACTATAGATTTATGCATAGTTGAAGATGGGAGCAAAATTACTGACAAATGGCTTGTTGCCATTACCCTTGGCTCTGGACAGACAAGAAATATGGCATTGGACAGGTATGTCTCTTGAGAACAAATGGTGAAGAATATTTGTTGCTATAAACTAGTTTTTGTAGGTTACAAGAATAAATCTCCAGACAATTATAATTTTTGTCTATGTACACCCTGTAAATTTTGTCTATTTGTAATTGTGAAATAGCTAAACGATATCATTACGATAGACAGCATAGGAAAGATATGGAGTGCCTAAAGATTGATGCTAAGGCAGACATGCTGATACTAGTCACTCATTGCATATAACTATCCCATGATTTTTCTGTTGTAATGATACTGTTTTTTATTGTGATGCAAGATGCATGCTTTCCAAATCCATGTTTTGCTATTGATTATTAAGTTTGCTCAGCAGTTATGTTGCATGGATCAGGACAGGGTTAGTGTAGGTTGGTCGATTTGTAAATTTGCACTTTTTTAATTGGAAATTGTTTTACATATGCATGAAAGAGGTACAATTTAAGATGCTTAGGGAAATGGGTTTCTTTTCTTTGGCCTAAGGAAGCCTTGTTAGACTCTAAATTCCACTATGATCAAGGAACTTTCCAAGAAAATGTTTCCTGAGTTGCACAGTTCAGAGTAACATATAGAATAGAGGAAAAAATTAGGAGACAATAAAAGAAATCCCATCATGTGCATAAATATGAACACAATCATGAGTGGCAAAAACCAAAGTAGGCTTTACCATGTGGAATGTGTACAAAGGATCATCACACAATGCACTTAACAAGGGGACATAATACCCATGCAGATTTCTTTTGCAAATTTGTAGCCCACCCCGTTTCAAGGTTTTAGAATAATGTTTAATGCCCACAGCCCCAAAGTGTTAGCAGATATAAAAACTGATAATGTTAATTAACTTGAAACATACAGGACTATTCTACTTCCATTTCACTTTCAGCTGCTATAGAAATAAACAACATGCACAGAATTTTAGGACACTTAGTTTTTGGTCAAACTTTGACCCTGGAAAAACCTAGGGGGAAAACCAGTCTATAAGGAGGATTATATTGCTTTCATCTAAGGAAATTATTACAGCATATAAATTACAAAGCACATATACTTATCTCTCCCTGCACTGTCTCAATTTCTGGCCCACTGTCTGCTTTGGACTGCTCATAAATTCGCGCTACAGGACTGCAAATTTTTTCTCAAAGTTTGCACTAACAATCTGCTGAAATCTCCACAGTTTGTATCAGTCAAACCCCACATTATTTGCCTGGAAAAGGGTGCAACTGATCAGCAAGTCTGCTCCTCAAAACTTGGGCTGATACTCCTTGAAACTGACATGTCTTCTCTAAATACGCTGTAGCTACCTCACTCAGCACTGAACCTTCCCATAAAGTTACATGCCAAAAAGGTAATTAAAGTGTCTTCCTAGGCAAAAGGGCTAATGCACTAAGAAACACTTCCTTGGCACCTTAATTTTTTAACAACCCATGTTGGTACCTTAATTCATGTTTTTGACATGAATTTAAGGCTGGCTGATGATGTATGCAAACTGCTGGAAGACAACAATGCACAACTGTGTCTGTGTCAATGAGTTAAGTACATAAGGTCTTATTCAGATGATTCCCTTTTTGCTCTGATTGAAGTCTATATGAAGTTGTTCCTAATATCGACATTGAGTGTCCCTCTCAGTTACAATGATGTAACATGTTCAAAAGATGAAGAGAAAAAATGTTTCAGAAATATAGATGATAGGAACATCAATAGGCATAGGGATAACTGCAATTTCAGGTTCAATAGGCATTAGGAGCTCAGTAGTTGCAGTAAATGGAATTGTCAGTAGTGCTAAATTGTGTGGACTAGGAGGAGTCAAAGCTAAAACTGCGACTTTATTTGAATGCCTAAATGAAACAATGAACATAAACAAGAAAATCCTAGTAGAAGAAACTCAAAACAAGATGGCAACCAGGAGAAGACTGTTAAGACAACCTTAGAGGACGATCTGGATTGCCTTGATGGAAGTGAAGCTAAAAAAATTAAAAAACATATGTGGACTTCTTCCCAGTCTTCTTTTTCAATATTGAATATCCTATGAATTACTGCAATAGAGGTAGTAATTCATTCGTTCTTGCTTGTCATCAACTAAAGAATAATGGACGCCAGACATGGAATGATAAAACCACATTTCCTTTTGTCATGTGTTGAATAAAATTATATCTACAAAATGCATTCATTGGCCATGGCCACTTGTGATCTTCAACGGGCAATACCTTCATTCAAGAATTTTTATGATTTGAACTGTCTTTTCAGACAATGCTCCAGCCTCTGCCCACTCCATCAATGTTCAGTAACCACCAGAATATATGTACATAAAATTTACTTAGTAGGGTGCTTAAAGGGACCAAAAATGTCAAATTCTCAATCTTAATTTTTAAACAGTTGATGAAGCGGACTGGAATAAGAGCTGTAAATTCGTTATTCAGAGGATGTCCTGTCGTCTAGAAAGTATCATATGTTTGCACCCGCTTCTTAGCATCCTGGAATAATGTTGACTGACAACGTCCAAAAAGAGGCACCTTCCTTTGTGGCATTTTCTCCAATGTGCAATTCAGGTAGTACCTTATGTGCCACCTTTATAGCTATATTGATTTGTTCCTGTTGAGAACAACTATTAGAATATATCTCTATTTAGTAATGCTCAGTCTTTTAGATGTTTCTATTTTTATTCTTTTAGCAGTTTCTTAGATGAAACTGTTTGTTCTATATTCTACATAGAAACCTGATGTTTCTATTCTTGTAAATATCTTTGTATTATCATTGAGCTGTTTGCTCCATGTGAATGAATTTTCATTCAACATTCTTTTATGGTATCAGAGCAAGGTTAAGAGATTTTTTCTTGAACAGTAATTCTCTTTGCATCGTAATCTCTTGAGTCCTTTCTAAGGTCGAGCCCTCTGTAAGCCAGGCAGCCTTCACTGAGTCTTAGCCTCGACTTTGCTCGCTGTGATAAAAGCTTACAGTCGTCCATCTCGATACAGAAATGGATTCTTCTCTTGCATGATCATTTTATTAAAGAAATAACTTTGTGGCGGTGACCATTTTCGTGGGAGCGGGATTTTTTTTTTACTGGCCAGTTTTGTTGGGAATCGTGGATCCGGCTATCTTCTTCTTCATCTGGCGGCTACTCGACCACAACGAGGAATTTCTCAGCATTCATGATCCAGGTGTTTTCTCTCAAAACTCACTTGTGTTTTTGAAAGTCAGACTCGTGGTTTGAAAATTCGATCTGCGGGCAAATTCGTAATTTTATTTTCAAGGCTGTCAAACCCGTGGATACGCGTGTATTTTTAAAAACTCGTGGATATTCTTTTTGAAGCCCGAGGATTTATATTTGAAACCCGTGGATACACATTTGAAATCTGTGAAGATATATTTTGGCATGGATATATATTTCCGAAACCCGTATTTAAATATTTTGCAGTCGAAACCCGTGGTCCATATATATTCAGTTGATATATATTTCCGAAACCCGTATTTAAAAACCCGTGGTTATATATATTTCCGAAACCCGTGATTATATATTTTGCAGTCGAAACCCGTGGTTATATATATTTCCGAAACCCGTGATTATATATTTTGCAGTTGAAACCTGTGATTATATATTTCCGACCCGTATTTGAAAACCCGTGGCAGTTGAAATTTGAAAACCCGTGGTCCATATATATTCCGTTGAATCCCGTGGCAGTTAAAACCCGCTGAGTCGTTTACAGTTGAGACGTGACGTGAAGGCTTGATAGCTCACGTGGGCCAACGTGGTTAGATATTGGTATTTGATTTATCAGCGTTACCAATCCGTGGTGCTTGCCGGAATCTGTATCCGTGGTTCTAGTTGCCGGAATTTTCATCAGCGGTTCTGGTTGCCGGAATTTTTATCAGCGGAATTTTTTTTGGTATCCTGACAGCCTTCTTTACAAAGCTATACACGTGTGGTAAACTTGCATGCTCCTGTGGGAAACTGTATTCTCAGAAATATATATTTTGTGCTAGCAGTATTACCATTGATTTAGACCGGAGAGATATCTTTGCTGGGTAAATTTTTTTTTTAGCAGGACAAAGTCTGTCTTTTGTTGGGTAAAGTTGTTTTTAGCAGGACAAAGTCTGTTCTTTAATTTACACCAGGATAAACAGTTAGCTACATTGTTCCTGTGTGTCATACTTCTGTAGTTTCTTTGTGAAAATGGCCACTCTTACCAATCTGATGTTAGAAGGAAATCAACGCTTTAATGGCAACAACTATAACATTTGGAAACAAAGAATGTTGACCATTTTTGAGTACAGGCGTCTTGATCAACTCATTTTGGGCAAAGAGCTTCGTCCAGGTACAGCCGGGACCGATCAAGATAAATTTGATGATCGAAATCGAGAGGCTGTTATGCTTCTCAAGCTCTCTGTCGCTGATGATCAGTTACCACAGATCCCTTCTGGCATGACAGCTGCTGAAATCTGGCAACAGTTGAAAGAATTGCATGAGACATCTGATAAAAGCAGAGCTTTTTTTCTCAAAAATCAGTTGTTCTCCATCATGATGGATGAACATATGTCTTTACAGGAACATCTCAACAAACTTAAAGACATTCGAGATCAGCTCGAAGCCATTGGTCGGACCATGGAGGAAGAAGATATGGTAGTCATTACTCTGAAGAGTCTACCAAAATCTTATGAACACTTCATTGAAACACTCAACATTACAACCACAAATGTTGATCTGAAGTTTTCAGATTTATGTACCAAACTTCTGCAGCAAGATAGGTGGAAACAACAGTTTGGTAGTGGTACTTCATCAGTGCCCTCGGAAAATGCATTTGCTGCAAAATATCAGTCCTCTCAGTCTTTTCAGCAGAAAGGATCATCTCAGTCTTTTGATCCTAACAGGAAGAAAAGTGTACAATGTAATTACTGTCACAAGTTCGGTCACATGAAGAAAGATTGCAGGCAGAGGATTGCTTCTGAACAAAAGAAACAGGGAGGGTCACATCAGACAGCGAATGTTGCAGAACATTCCGAGCAGACAGATTCTGCCTTTTACGCCTTTATGGCTAAAAGGTCTTCAGAACATGTTCCTTCCTCTGCATGGTACATTGATTCTGGTGCATCACGCCACTTCTCTCACAGGCGTGACTGGTTTATTGACTTTTCACCTTTCAGTGATTCAGTAGTATTTGGTGGAGGTGAAAAGTACACTGTTGCTGGCAGGGGTACAGTTCAAATTCAGTCTAGTGGACGCACGCTCATATTTCTAAATGTATACTATGTTCCTGGTATGGAGATTAATCTGCTATCTGTCAGTCAGATTATGAGGAATTCTCCTCAGCTTGATGTTGTGTTCAGTGCACACAAGTGTTCCATCATTGACAGGGAGACCAGTCTGACAGTTGCTATTGGCCTCGAGGACCATGGTCTATACAGGCTACTTGACACCGGTGACTTTCCAGAAGTGGCTCTAGCAGCTCGTGTCTCTCCCATCAGTACTCTATGGCATCAGCGATATGGGCATCTCAATATGCAGTATCTCTCTCAGCTCTCTCGGGAGGGACTTGTGTCAGGATTACCTGATATTCAGACTCAACAGTTGGGGGTATGCAGCGCCTGTCAAGCAGGAAAGCAACATCGGTCGTCATTCAAAAATGGAGAATCTTGGCGCGCATCCCAGGTACTTCAGTTACTTCATGCTGATATTTGTGGTCCTATGAATACAACTTCTATCACTGCTTGCAAATACTTTTTACTTATTGTAGATGACTTCAGTAGAAAGATGTGGGTGTATTTTTAAAACAATAAATCTGATGCTCTTAGTACTTTTCAGAAGTTTAAAACTTTAGTTGAAAACGAATCTGGTTGTAATATCATGACCCTTAGGACCGACAATGGGGGGGAATTTTGTTCCTCAGCTTTTGCCAACTTCTGTGATATTCATGGCATCAAACGTCAATTAACCACACCTTACACTCCCCAGCAGAACAGTGTTGTCGAGCGTCGCAACCGCACGGTTGTTGAAATGGCTCGTTCCATGTTACAACACCGGAGTGTTCCAAACAAATTCTGGGCTGAAGCAGTATTTACTGCTGTTTACCTTCTTAACCGATCCCCTACTCAGGCTGTTAAAGGGAAGACTCCTGAAGAAGTGTGGTCTGGTCGTAAGCCTAAGATCAGTCATCTCAAAGTTTTTGGCTCAGTTGCATATGTTTGGATTCCATCTGCTAAGCGATCTAAGTTGGATTCCAAAAGTCAGAAACTCATGATGACAGGTTACAGTGATCATCACAAGGCCTTATAGGCTGATAGATATAGCCACTGGTCGACTTAGCTTCAGTCGAGATGTCGTATTTGATGAAGACAGAGGATTCTTTCAGTCTTCTTCTTCTGAGCAGCGCTCTGAGGATCCGCCTCACAGTGTTCTTCTTCTAGTCAGTCCATCTGATGGGAGGGATGATGTAGCATCAGGATTTGATACTACTCTATCTGAGCTTCCTCCAGAAGCTAATCCCCCTCTTGCTGTTCCTATTGCTCTTGAGCCTGCTTCTCTTCCTCCTGATATTGGTTCCTCTAATCCTGATATTGGTTCTTCTTCTCTTCGGCCTAAATGGTGGGCTAAAACCATAGGTGATCTCCGGGATGATGAGCTCCTTGAAGGTAGAACTTCTAGGCATAAGAACAGACAACAGTCTACAGTCAATTTTGCTCTTATGGCTAACCTTCACAATACTTTTGAGCCTCAAACATATTCAGAGGCTAAGGGTACATCTGAGTGGGAACAGGCTATGGAAGCAGAATTTCAGAGTCTTCAGAAGAATCACACATGGACACTTTCTGATCTTCCTGCAGACAAAAAACCCATAGGTTGCAAATGGGTGTATAAAGTCAAATACAGAGCTGATGGAACCTTAGACAAGTATAAAGCTCGGCTTGTGGCTCGAGGATTTTCACAGAAGGAAGGCATCGACTATGAGGAGACTTTTGCTCCTACAGCCAAGATGAGTACCATAAGGCTTGTTCTTGCCCTAGCAGCTCAGTTCAATTGGAAAGTTCATCAGATGGATGTAAAAAGTGCTTTCCTAAATGGTGATCTCCAAGAAGAAGTCTACATGACGCAGCCTCCAGGATTCAAGGTTGCTGGTCAAGAACATAAAGTGTGTCGGTTAGTTAAAGCAATCTATGGATTGAAACAAGCTCCTCGGGCTTGGTACATGAAAATTGATCAGTACCTGACAGATTAGGGTTTTCAGCGGAGTCCATCTGATGCAAACCTGTATATCAAGAATACTGGTGATGATATCTTGTTTGTAGTTGTCTATGTGGATGATCTTATCATTACTGGCAGCTCTGCACATTTGATCCATGGGATCAAACAAGATCTATGCAGAAATTTTGAGATGACAGACTTGGGACTTCTTCATTACTGTCTGGGGATTGAAGTGTGGCAGACTGAAAATCAGATCTTTCTTTCTCAGTCCAAGTATGCCAAAAATCTTGTGGAAAGGTTCAGAATGCAGGATTGCAAACCGGCCACGACTCCTATGGAACCAGGGCTCAAACTTTCAGCACAGTCATCCTCTCCTCTTGTGGATGAAACTTTATTGAGGCAATTAGTGGGCAGTCTCATCAATCTTATTGCTACCAGACCTGACATCAGTTTTGCAGTAAGCTACATTTCTCGCTTTATGTCAGCTCCTAAAGCTGATCATTGGATAGCAGCAAAGCGGGTGCTACGATATGTGCGTGGTACTTCTGATTATGGCCTCTTATATACTCGCAGCTCCAATCCTATTCTCAGTGGCTACACTGACTCTGACTGGGCCGGTTCGGTTGATGACCGTAAATCTACAGCTGGGTATGTATTTAGTCTAGGATCTGGAGCTGTTACTTGGACTAGTAAGAAGCAACAGGTAGTGGCTCTCTCCTCAACTGAAGCAGAGTATCGGGGAGCAGTTAAGGCAGCCTGTGAGGCAGTTTGGCTTCGTCGTATGCTTGCAGATATGCATGTTTCTCAGACAGGGCCTACTTCTTTGTTTTGTGATAATCAGGGAGTGCTCAAACTTGCCAAGAATCCAGTCTTTCATGAATGAACAAAGCATGTGGAAACTCACTGCCACTACATTCGACAGCTGGTTGAAGACGACTCAGTTCAGTTGCACTATGTTCCCACAACAGAGCAGCCCGCCGATATTTTCACCAAGCCTCTTGGTCCTGATAAATTTGTAAAATTTAAACAGTTGATGAAGCGGACTGGAATAAGAGCTGTAAATTCGTTATTCAGAGGATGTCCTGTCCTCTAGAAAGTATCATAAGTTTGCACCCGCTTCTTAGCATCCTGGAATA
Source organism: Pinus tabuliformis (assembly GCA_031772625.1). Lineage (NCBI taxonomy): Eukaryota > Viridiplantae > Streptophyta > Pinopsida > Pinales > Pinaceae > Pinus > Pinus tabuliformis. The sequence continues at coordinate 1,583,391,191 of CM062804.1, read as the reverse complement.
ATGTTGACTGACAACGTCCAAAAAGAGGCACCTTCCTTTGTGGCATTTTCTCCAATGTGCAATTCAGGTAGTACCTTATGTGCCACCTTTATAGCTATATTGATTTGTTCCTGTTGAGAACAAAATCCTAATATTTTTTTTTAGATCCAATTCGATACAATAATGCTTCAACTAATTGATTAAGGACTACCATAATTCCTAACCATATCCATTTTTAAATTGCATGGGTGGTGTAGAGTCCTTTATGATAACTATTTTGCAATATCGTTCTCGAGTGGTGAGGAAAACTGTTTGTGATGCTCCCGACCCGGGTTCAATCCTTGGGACATGTTGGCCTGTTGTGATAATGCTCGAAGAGTAGTTGACCCCTGGGATAGAACTTCCTCCTTTGTTTGGGGGGTGGGGTGAGGGGGTTCAGGACATCTGGCCTGCTGGTTGTTGGATATACTCTTGGTGTTTTAATGGCCAGAAGGTTTGATCCTGGGCCTCTCCCAAATTGCTTCAATGAGTTACTGATTCACTATGGTTTAAAAAAATAAATTTCTAACACTTTGACAATGCTGTCCTCCAAAGGAGTAGAGCATTTGAAAAGTCAGCATCCACAACTTGGGGTTAGTTCACTAGAAGCCAGTGGTTGTAACCACTTAGGATAATTATTCCAGCCCTTGCCCTTCACTGTTTTTCCTAGCTAATGGCTAACTTTGGTGATTCAACTACGTGGGCTCCTATCTCATTCGCTCATACCTGATTACAGTAGAGAAGATTGATAGCTTCCATTTAAGGTTACAACACCCAAGTGATTACTTGATTGGGCAGAATGTGATTACTTTACCTAAATCTATGTTGGCATTGGCTAATTGGGTATCTTTAAAAAGGGGTTGGGAGCAATCTTTTAAAATCTGAATCATGTTAGAATTTCATGCACCCTAGGTTTGGTCTATGCTTTAGCTAGAAAGTATAGACATACTGAAAATGCCTGACGTCAAAACTTTTACACAGCAGAATATACCAGCGATTAGATCAATGCATAATATACCAGAATTAATGGCCAAACTTGTTTTCTCGTAATTGTATTAACAAGAAAATCCACAAGGCTTCCGTAGCAGGGATAATGGCCCTTTACAATCCCTCTACAATGCCCAAAATAAACAAGACAAAATACAACACTCATGCAAGTTACCTAGGATGAGGCTGAGTCCTTTCAACTCTCATCTGCCTGACCAGTGGTTATCCTTGTTGAAATTTGGGGCAGCTATGGGATGAATTTCCCCAAGGAAAATCCAACTACCCCAAGAGAAATCCATCTTGCCCCAAACGGAATTTAAGTTGCGTAAAGGAAATTATTATTAATGTGAATTGAACTCCTCTCATTATTACTTGATGTGACAAATTGTTTGGGCAAGCAATCATTAATGGCATGTGGTAAAATATATTATTAAAAGCAAAATTGAATTTATAGTTTCCCTCCATTTGCAAGTCGGCCTCATAAGATTTCAAGCCGGCCTACCCTAAAGGACATGACCCTTTGTTGAAATATGTGACTAGGTTCGGTCTTCATAATGACCTATGTAATCATGATTTTATGTAATTAATGTAAAGAAGAAAAAAGAAATTTCTATGATGCTTGAGTCATGGGTTTCGTGCTCAAGGAATTTTATTTTTATATAGATCAAGCTCCCATTGTGAGCTATTAGGATTTGTCATTAAGTCATAAGGTCAACTGCGTCTTTGTCATGTATGAGAGACCCTTCTTGGGCATGTTACATATTTATTTGAGTCATTGTAAGAGTCAAAAGTCTCTCCAAGGCTAAGTCCAAGTGCTGCAAGCAAGTTGGCCTTCAAATAAAGCCATCAAACTACTCCAAGATGACATGTCGGGCTAGGATCAAGGCAAGTTGGCTTACAAGCATGGGAAGAAAGCCTATAAAAGGAGCACTCGGCCTCATACAGGGACAGATTCACTCAAGCACAAGAAGTTCGATCTAGACAAGAAGAAGAAGACTAATAACCAACGAAGGAAGGAGAAGAAAGAGCGAAAGTTTTTCTGATCTGTTTTTGGGCCTCTTTATGTTCACACGTGCGAGGAAGATTAGGGTTTGTATCTCTGCAGTAAGTCTGAATTATAGTCATCACTAGAGGGTAGAATCATGGCAAGAAAGAGATCTATATTGAAGGCCAAATTTGTTAGGATATTCCGACACATAGGATATAGTTAAGTTCAACTTGGTCTAGTATTGAGTTAGGTTAGAGTTAGGTAAAGTGTGTTTCTTTACCGTTGTACATTTTGTAACTTACAATCCGACGGTCACGATATGTAGTGATCCGACGGTTCACTCTCACCTCGGTATTACCGACACTTGATCCGTGGCTTGACACCCGATTGGTCCATGAGTTCTATTTAAAGCGCATGGAGGGTCATTGTTCGGGTAATCCGTGCATGAGAGAAGTTTATGTAAATTTTCATTCTTTGATTAATAAATTACCTGTAGTACCCACGTTGGGACAGGCCGTGGACTGTTTCCCTCCTTGCACTTTGAGGGTTTTAACCACGTCAAAAATATTGGTGTATTGATTTGAGATCTGGTTGTGAGCGGTGTCCTTTTGGTATTCTTTCTGAGGAACTTACCCTGTAAATTCCTACATGGTATCAGAGCTATTTGAGGGCTGCGTCCGTTGGTGATCCAAATCTGAAGCCGGTAGAACTGCATGCGGCTGTCGTTTCCTAGATCTGCTGTTTCTGACTGCTTTCGGGCCGAGAGGACTGCTCTGTTGCGTTCGGAGCATCTGTTCCAGTGAGGAACCCCTTTCGTTTCACACGAAAAGGTTTCCGGTAGCCCTAGCTGCGTCATTTTTCAGATCGGGAGGTATACAATGTTTTTTGCAGTTTATATTTTCTCTCTGCTTATTTCGGTCTCAGTTTATTTAGCCTTTTTTTTTAATCGGATCTATACCTTTCATTTCTGCGTATGCTCTTTGCCCTGCGACTCTGTGCGATCTGGGCAAATCAGAAACAGAAAGGAAGGATTTTTCTCATGTGTATGCTCTTTTCCCTGCACCTTAGTGTGATCTCGGAAAATCAGAAACATTGAGAAAAATATTTAGTTTTTCGGCTAAAGCTAACTTTGAGATTTTTTTTAAATTTCTAGTTTTTTGGCTAAAGCTAACTTTGAGCCGCAAGGTTCGTTTTTCTTTGCATATTCGTGTTGGGTTTTGTGTTTTGTGTTTTGTAGGGAAAAAGAGCTTTCTCAAGGCAAGCACGCAAACCAAGGCTCCCCCCCCTCTCTCTCTCTCTCTCTCTCAAATTTTTTGTATAGATCAATTGGTTCAAAGCTATTTTAAGAGAGTAGAGGTCTTGGGTTCAAGTCTCCATTTTGTGGGGGCGGATTTTTTTTCATTCCCGCACATTCGCGCACTTTGTCGGCAACGTCAACAATTTTTTTTCAAAAAGCCATAACTTCTTCATCCGGAAGCCTTTTTCAGAGCCGTTTTTTTTAAAACCGCCTATTTTTTCGAGATCTATCCATTGGAACACTTACTTTCAGCATCTTCAGCTTCATTTTTTAAAAAAAATGGAAAGTCCATGCCAAGTCATTCTTGACAGCACTAACTACTTCCAATGGGTATCCTACATGGAAGATTTACTTAGAAGTAAAGGTCTCTTCAGAATAGCCACAGACCAAGAGAAGAAACCAAAAGATGAAGACAAGGCGGCAAAATGGGAAAATAGACAAGATCAAGCACGTGGTTTGATAGGGATGTCTATTTCTCCTGATCTTAGATTCCACATTGCAGAACTTGAGACTCCTCATGAAGCATTAGAAAAACTTGCTAAAGTTTTTGGGATTAAAAATGAAATTAGAGCCCATCAACTTGAAAATGAGCTGCTTACTTTGGATCCTAATAATTTTTCTTGCATTGAAGATTTCTTGTCCAAATTCAAGACCCTTAGATATCTCTTGGAAGGTGTTAAAGTTAAGAAAGAAGATGGTAACCTTATTTATTCCATCCTTACTAAGTTGGGACCAGCCTACTCTGTATTTGTTTCCACTTTCCATTCTACAAGGGAAGCTTTCATTTGTCAAGGACAAGACTACAAGGCCCCTTCCTTTGACTCCTTTTGTGATTCCTTAATAAGAGAACAAGAAAAACTCTTACACCTTGGTCTTCTTAATCTTGGAAACTCTTCCACGAAAGCGTTAGCCGCCCAGCAGCAACCAAATTCAAAGAATCCTAAGAAGTCATATTCTCAAAAGAATGGTCCTAAACCATCTCAGCCTCAAAATGAAAGATCATTTCAGCAAAATGATAAGACCAATAAAAACAAATGGAAGAAGACTGATAGACATTGTAACTTTTGTAATCGAGATGGCCACTTAGAATCTAAATGCTTTAAGAAGATGGAAGCCTTGGAAGCCGCAATGAAGAAACATAACATCCATGTGGAGCCTACTTCAACTTCAACTTCCGGAATGGCACTTCCTGCATGTCGTTGTCAATCATCTCAGTCTGGTTATGCATTAAATGTATCTTCTTCTTCTTCTCATTCTCATGAGTGGCTCATTGATTCTGGAGCCTCTTGTCACATGGCCAAAAACCAAGCCATGTTTTCTTCTTTAAATGATTGTAACACCAAAAATATATATATTGGTGATGATAGATCTCTTAATGTTGTAGGGACTGGAACTGTTCATCTAGACAATGGTCAGTTTAATGATGTATTATGTGTTCCAACCTTATCCTGCAACCTTCTATCTGTCTATCAGATAACTCATTCAGGTGAAGGTAAAATTGTTGAATTTTCACCTCATGATGTTGTAATCAAGGATCTAAAAGATCCTAAACAGATTCTAGCTACTGGTCTTGCTGATGATTCCAAAAGGTTGTATAAGTTTCACAACTTTGGGTCATCAAATCTTCCCTCAGTATTTGTTGCTCATAATGATGAAGTGAGCAAACTTTGGCATGAGCGATTTGGTCACTTAAACTATCGCTCCCTTCAGCATCTATGTAAAGAAAATATGGTGACAGGTCTTCCTATGGTATCTTGCAGAGATGGTGTTTGTTCCGGATGTGTACTCGGAAAACATCATCGGGACAGTTTTGACAAACGTGCCTCTTGGCACGCCTCAGCCCCTTTACAGCTTGTGCACAGTGATTTATGTGGTCCTCTTCCTGTTGCTTCATTCTCTGGCTGCAAGTACTTCTTAACTTTCATTGATGATTTCTCCAGACGCACTTGGGTATACTTCTTAAAACTCAAGAGCGAAGTATTTAACACTTTTTTGGCCTTCAAAGCCTTTGTTGAAAAACAATCTGGACATCAAATTCTTAAGCTAAGAACTGATAATGGTGGAGAATATGTTAAAAACACATTCATCAACTTTTGCACCGAAAATGGAATTCAAATGCAACATACTGTTCCATACACTCCACAACAAAATGGTGTAGCTGAAAGGAAAAATCGCACCTTAAAGGAAATGGCTAATTGTATGCTGCAATCTAAAGGACTCAGTCTTAGTTTTTGGGCCGAAGCAATTAATTGTGCAAATTATATAATCAATCGCACTCCTACTAAGGTTCTAGAGAATATCACTCCAGAAGAAGCTTGGAGTTCCATTAAACCAGATGTAAGTCACTTTCGTGTGTTTGGAAGTGAAGCATGGGCCCATATTCCAGATGAAAAGCATAAAGCTTTAGAACCTAAGAGTGAGAAATGTACTTTTGTTGGATATTCTGAAGATGTAAAAGGTTATAGACTTATTCCATTTAAGTCCAAAAATGTTATCATTAGAAGAGATGTAAAATTTGATGAAAATAAATCGGCCTGCGAGCCTAGTCCGGCGGATGTGCCACCTCTTCCTATCTCTTCTACTTTTGAAAACATTTCTTCTTCAGATGATGAAAGTGAGGATGATAATCCTCCCCCACCTTCTCAGGATCCTCAACTTCCAAGATGGGTCCGTGCTACTCGGGATGCAGCAGGTGATCTTGCCGGTGATCCTACAGATCAGCGACGTACACGTTCTCAGTTTGAAAGAGCCTCTTCTTTACTGGCTCAAGCTCCAGTAAATCATGATCCTGACACTTTTGCAGAAGCTTCAGGCCATCCACATTGGGAAGCAGCTATGAATGAAGAATATCATTCATTGATGACAAATGATACATGGGATCTTGTTCCTCTACCAAAGGGACGCAAACTTGTTAGATGTAAATGGGTTTACAGAACCAAGTATGGACCAGATGGGAAAGTTGATAAACATAAAGCTCGTCTCGTTGCTAAGGGCTTTTCACAGGTTGAAGGCATTGACTACACTGAAACCTTCTCCCCTGTTGCCAAAATGAACTCTATCCGCCTTGTTCTTTCCCTTGCTGCCTCTTTAAAATGGGAAGTCCATCATATGGATGTTAAATCTGCCTTCTTGCATGGGGACTTGCAGGAAGAAATCTATATGGAACAACCCATTGGCTTCATACAAACAGACTCCAGCCTTGTTTGTCGACTTAAGAAATCCCTTTATGGCCTCAAGCAAGCTCCTCGGGCTTGGTATGCCAAAATGGATAGCTTTCTTTTAGAATCTGGCTTTTCTAGGTGTCATTCTGACAATACTGTCTACACCAAGAAAGTGGGCAACTCTCTTATCATCCTTGTTCTTTATGTTGATGATCTTATTCTTACTGGTAGTGATCCCAACCTTATAAACCATGTGAAGTCGAGCCTTAAAAAGAAATTTGAAATGACAGACTTAGGACACTTACACTATTTTCTCGGTCTTCAAGTCTTGCAATCCCAAGAGGGTATTTTCCTTTCCCAGTCCAAGTATGCTTGTGATATTCTTCGTCATTTTCACATGGAAGACTGTAAGCCAGCCCCTTCTCCCTTTCAGTCTGGAGTCAAACTTTCAGTCTCTTGTACTTCTCCTGAAGTTGATGCTACCTTATACCGTCAACTTGTCGGAAAACTCTTGTATTTAACCCATACTCGTCCTGATCTTTCCTTTGCTGTTGGCCTTGTTGCTCGTTTTATGCAAAACCCCCGTGAAAGTCATTGGAAAGCAGCTAAAAGAATACTTCGTTATGTTCGAGGTACAGTACAGTTTGGGATTCATTACAGTGCCAAAGCAGCTCCTCTGTTAGTTGGTTTCACTGATTCTGATTGGGCTGGTGACCCTGATGATCGAAAGTCTACTGCCGGTTATGTCTTCACTCTTGGTTCAGGACCTATTACATGGGCTTGTAAGAAACAGGCTGCCATTTCTCTTTCGTCAGCAGAAGCAGAGTATCGTGGTGCCGTGGAAGCTAGTAAGGAAGCCTTGTGGCTTCGTCAGATCCTATCAGAGTTTGGCTTTGAGCAGCAGCATCCAACCACACTTTGGTGTGATAATCAAAGTGCCATTCAGCTATGCAAAGATCCAGTCCAGCATCAGCGCAACAAACACATTGAACTACACATGCACTTCATCAGAAAGCTCATTCATGACCATGTTCTTGAAGTGCAATATTGTCCAACAGATGATCAGGTTGCAGACATCTTCACAAAGGCTCTCACAGAGGCGAAGTTCACTAAACTTCGATATATGCTTGGAGTTCAGGAAGTTGTCACTAAGGGGGGATAGGCTCTAGTGCCTCCTTCCTTCTCCTATTGTGTCATATTTGTAAATCCTTCAATCCTGTCCCAAGTTGTTCTTAAGGGGGGATGTTAGGATATTCCGACACATAGGATATAGTTAAGTTCAACTTGGTCTAGTATAGAGTTAGGTAAAGTGTGTTTCTTTACCGTTGTACATTTTGTAACTTACAATCCGACGGTCACGATATGTAGTGATCCGACGGTTCACTCTCACCTCGGTATTACCGACACTCGATCCGTGGCTTGACACCCGATTGGTCCATGAGTTCTATTTAAAGCGCATGGAGGGTCATTGTTCGGGTAATCCGTGCATGAGAGAAGCTTATGTAAATTTTCATTCTTTGATTAATAAATTGCCTGTAGTACCCACGTTGGGACAGGCCGTGGACTGTTTCCCTCCTTGCACTTTGAGGGTTTTAACCACGTCAAAAATACTAGTGTATTGATTTGAGATCTGGTTGTGAGCGGTGTCCTTTTGGTATTCTTTCTGAGGAACTTACCCTGTAAATTCCTACAAAATTCACAAGGAAGCTAACCCTAAGACAAGCAAAGGAGAAGGAGGGTTTAAGTAGCCCTAATTAGGTCGCATGTGGGAAATTGCAGTCACTTACAGGTAGCCGAAAATTGCAGAGAGAGAGGTGTTGAGAACTTCAGTCTTGAGTTGTAGGATCGAGGGTGAAGAAAGGAGGAGAAGTTGCAACATCTTCAAGCAAGGGTTGACTTGGTCTTGGAGGGGTTGTTCATCAAGGGTCTTGGTCTTGGAAATCATCAATTGAAGATTCTATAAGAAGAAGAATTCAGTGGGTTTTCCTGTCAAGTTTCGAGAGGTTTCAGCTCTAGCTGATAGCCTATATCTTGTGCCGTTTGTCCTATTGTTCATCATGTTTTTGGTGATTGTTTGATGAGAAGAACACTATAATAATCAAGCTAAAAGTAGAACTAATCAAGAAAAAGTAAAAAGATATTCACAAGTAGTTATCGTTGCTAGAGAAATCACTTACTTTTACGGCCTTAGATTTCTCAACATGGTATCAAAGCTAATCTCACAACTCAAGGAAGGGAAACTCAATAAGGGACACTCAAGGACCAAAGTTCTAGAAGGATATCAAGGGCATCAAAGAATCAAGAAGATCCTCTCATCTCCAAGGCATTTTGAAGACAAGGGCTACATCATCATCTTGAAGAAAAGTGTTAAAACCCTAGATTGATTAAAGAAGAAGCCTACACTAGAAGCATTATTGGGATACTCACTCAAATCATCATCACAAAGAAGGAGACCTAAAAAGACCCTTATCTCTACTCAAATAGAAGACCGAAACATCTCGAAATCTACTCATCCGAAGGAAGAAAGAAAAGAGTTGTTGGCATCATCAAAGGATTCAAGCCTCAAGGTGATCTCCTTCTCTTTGGAGTCAAGGATTTGTTGGGAAATCCTAGGAGTTGGCAATTAAAATGATTTCCCTTATTATGACATTAACTTGTGATGTTTTCATTATTAGTGTTAGATTTCTTAATTGCTTTTTCTTATCATCAAGATTAATGCCAAACAACAAAAGAAGAGAACACAAGATATAGGCACACTGCCAGGGCAAAACCCCCCTTGAGGGGAAAACCCAGTCACAAATTCTTCCTTCAGTAGATTCAAAGATGAGACGACCAAGACCCTTACAATCTAGACTTGAGACTACCTCCATCAAGTCACCCTTCTTCCTTTCACTGTGTTAGCATCGAATACATCATCACTGCAATATCTCTGAGGTCATAGCAACGATAGACTTCAATTCTGTGGTGGCACCAAGCCCACCATACTGTAGTTACACCAAGACAATATTGGCACCAAGACTGTGGTATGTGATAACATCAAAACGTGGGAGCACCGAACTGTGGTAGACTGAACAATCCACATTTCCTTAACTGTGATAGCACCAAGGATATGTCTCATTGAGATCTGAACTTCTCATTGTAATTAGCACCGAAATTGTCTCTGATATTTCACCGAAACTTTCTCTGAGATGCACCAAAACTTCCTTTGTGATCACTGAAATTTCTCTGAAATTGAAAGCTCTGAATTGTTGAAATATGAAGATCCTAAGCTGGTATATATAGTGGTTCGTTTGTCCTAAATGAGCCAACATGTATCATGAAGAGATGTGTCCTTTAATTGAGCCGACATGTGTTCTTTTGATAATAATTCTTTCGAAGCCGACTTTGAAGAGGCGATCTTTGATGAGTGGATGACTTAATGGAGGAGTCAAACAATAAATGAATTTGACAATAACCTAAAGCCTACAATGGAGGCTTGACATCAAGCATTTGTGGGAAGAATGAAGCTACTCCATTAAAAAATCTATGGTCACTATGCAAAATTGAAGAAACTAGGTTGAAGGCAAAATCTAATGTAGGATCAAATGAACAAACTCAAGCATATGCTGCTATGGCAAAGAGAAAAGAGAAGTTTGGGAAATTTGGTCTTCAAAAAAGAAAGAAGAATATGGAAAAGATTCAATGCTATGGATGTCAAGAATATGGGCACTACAAGAGAGATTGTCCTAAACTCAAGAAGGACAACAACAAAAGAGGAAGAGAAGAAGCCCATATCACTGAAGAAGTGGAGGAAGCTGAAAAGAAGAAATCCAAGGAGGAAGTAAAAGATCTCTACTATGATTGAGATAGTCTTCCTCACCTAGTTCTTTTCAAGTTTTCTGTTGTATAGCTACAATGGTAGGAATCACTAAGGAGCATGATAGGATGTGTCATGGCATCATAGACACATACGATTGAAAACAAGAGCTCATGACATCATCTTAGCTGAAATAGAAGCCTATGGCAGTGACCTATAGAAGGACATAGCTCTTGGTAACCTCATTAGAAGCATAAGTAGTACTTATGAGAAGAAGAAAGTCATCTAGTATAAAACTCATCATACATCATTCAAGAGAAGCATTTGCTGGATAAGGATGATCAAGATCCTCCGTTGAAATCTTCATTGGAAGGTTCAAATATTGAAAGAAGCAAGTGTCTCGCCGAGAAGTCCACCTTGTATGAAATTCATGGAGTGAAGGTATGATGTCATAAGAAGCGAAGCGGGTCAAGGTGATTGAAGTTCTTTCAATCAAGGAAGTTGCTAAAGGAAGTCTAGATGACCTAAAGGAAGAAATGAGGTATGTATGCATATATTTAATTAAGTCATGTCATATGGTTGCAAATATCATGAATGAATGCTCTACCTCAAGAGCATGATCAAAAGAAAGGATCTCCTCCTTTGGAAGGATGTAGGAAGGCATGGTTCACACATTGACTAGATGAAATCAACATAATATGTCCTCACATGAAATATGAGGTGGTTGACAAAGTTGGAGGAAGTATGATCGGAAGTTCCTAGGAGGAAATGTGTGAATAAAGAAAGGAAGAGATCATGAAAAATGCATCTATGAAGAAAGGCAATCAACGTCCAAGAACTAAAATATTTGACTATGATGTCTCCATGGGAAAGATATGAAGATCCTAATAAGGTGTGAAAAAGATAGAGATCCTTGGCGTTGTATATCTTTTGGAGATGTGTCAATATATATGCAGGATGTTGATGCAAACAAGGAGATGTCATGATGAAAGACCATCACAAAGGTATTTTTGATTTAATATTCATTTTCTATTTTTTTGAACAATATTTGGATGGACTAATGCAGGGCTATCAAAGGAAGAGCTGTAGATGTCATCTACAACTGATACTGATACTCATGTGGTAGGATGAAAGATCCTGAAGGAAACATGATGCAAAGAAGGTAGCAAGCTACGAAGGAAGGCCAAATATGGACTAATGGATCACTTTTCGATGAAAATAAGAATGACACGACTGACATGATTTGAGAATAAAAGTGGTGAATGGTCTGTGCCCTACGAAGAAGTCCCAAAAAGATGTAGGCTCCATAACAAAGAAGAAATTCATGATAGGAAGGAGTCCTACAAGCAGTTGTTTGTCCCATGATCTCTACCCAAAGAGTTGCTGAAAGCAAGTCCTTGGTTAGAGTGGAGCTTGGTCAAGTCCCTGATTAAGAGGGAGCTTGGGTACATTCCTTTTATAGGAATGGCTACATTCCTTCATTGGAATGGGTATATCCTCCCTAGTTAAGAGGGAGAGATAGACATATCATTCTTGTCTTCACTTGGGAAGATAGAATGGAGGATTGGGTAAGCATATGGCATCTGATACTCTTTGAGGATGTGATAGGGAACCCAAGATAAGAGTAGTCGTAGAGGAGCGATATTCTTTGAGGACTGGGAATCCAAGATAAGAATAGTCCTAGTGGAACATACACTAAGAGAAATCGGGTGGGTATATTCCGAGAGAGACAATGATGGGGCTGTCTATAAATCATTGGTCTTGCCAACATTGTGCTCTGATCTTGTGGAGAGATAGAGCGGTTAGTCAAGGCCTTGCTATATGACAATGCTAGATGATATGATGCTAAACAGATGGGTTATCAATCCAACTCTTCTTATGGGAATTCTTTATATTGAGAATGTCCAAGTACCTTGTATGAATTATGAATACCCCCCTAGTTAATGGCATATGTAATCATGATTTAAAGTAATTTAATGTAAAGAAGAAAAATAAAATTATTTCTATTATGCTCGAGTCATGGGTTTCATGCTCAAGAGATTTAATTTTATATAGATCAAGCTCCCATTGTGAGCTATTACAGTTGGTCATTAAGTCATAAGGTCAATTGAGTCTTTGTCATGTATGAGAGACCCTTCTTGGGCATGTTACATATTTATTTGAGTCATTGTAAGTGTCAAAAGACCCTCCAAGACCAAGTCCAAGTGCTACAAGCATGTCAGCCTTCAAATAAAGCAATTAGCCTACTCCGAGATGACATGTCGACCTAGGATCAAGACAAGTCAACTTACAAGCATGGGAATAAAGGCTATAAAAGGGGCACTCGACCTCATTTAAGGACAGATTCACTCAAGCACAAGAAGTTCGATCTAGACAAGAAGAAGAAGACTAATAACCAACGAAGGAAGGAGAAGAAAGAGCGAAGGATTTTCTGATTTTTTTTGGGCCACTTTATGTTGACACGTGCGAGGAAGATTAGGGTTTGTATGTTTGCAGTAAGTCGGAATTACAATCATCTAGAGGGTCGACTGAAGGCAAGGAATAGATTTATATTGAAGGCCGAATTCACAAGGAAGCTAACCCTAAGACAAGCGAAGGAGGAGGAGGGCTTAAGTAGCCCTAATTAGGTCACACGTGGGAAATTGCAGTCACTTACAGGTAACCGATAATTGCTGAGAGAGAGGTTGAGAACTTCAGTCTTGAGTTGCAGGATCGAGGGTGAAGAAAGAAGAAGTTGCAACATCTTCAAGCAAGGGTTGAATTGGTCTTGGAGGGTTTGTTGATCAAGGGTCTTGGTCTTGGAATTCATCAATTGAAGATTCTATAAGAAGAAGAATTTAGTGGGTTTTCCTCTCAAGTTTGGAGAGGTTTTGGCCTTTGCTGATAGCTTATATCTTGTGTCGTTTTTCTTGTTGTTCATCATGTTTTTGGTAATTGTTTGATGAGAAGAACACTATAACAATCAAGCTAAAGAAGAACTACTCAAGAAAAGGTAAAAAATATTCACAAGCAGTTATCATTGCTAGAGAAATGATCTACTTTTGCTACCCTAGATTTCTCAACACCCTGCGCATTGAGGATCAACTATAAATAGGAGTCAGTCCTCCTCCATTTAACACATTCAATTCAGACTTCTCAAGTATTTTTTCTTTGTGGCAGCCGAGACTTATGGAGGAAGAGGACAAATAGGTTATATTTTCTTGTATTATTGCAGGCTGAAGTGAAGGAGGATTGACTATGATTTTTTGGGCATGTCTCTACGGCTCACATTCTCTGTGGCTTGCATTATACCTCTTTGTTTCGCATTATATATTTGTGGCTTGCATTTATATCTCTGTGACTCACATTTGTACCTTGCAATGTCGCATATGTACCTTCTTATAATGTTTGGGTAGTAATTCCTATGATGTTTGGGTAGTGTTTTTGTGAGGCCAGGTTTGAGTAACTCCATGAATGTGTTTTGCATTAAGAGAAAATCATGAATATTTAGAAGGAGAAAGAGACTATTGGAATTCGTATTGCATTGTCTCTTCGTCTTCTTTATTTTCCTATTTACATTATTTACAAAAATTTCCTAATCCCAAAGATTAGGTGTCAACATTCCCCCCCTTAATATGAAGGGATGTTTGTGAGTCCAAGCATCATTTTGAATCTTTCAAACTTTTCTCTTCCAAGCGCTTTGGTGAAGATGTCTACAATCTGCTCATTTGTGGAACAATGGTGTAGGTGAATAGTCTTGGCCTCAACATGATGTCGAATCAGATGATACTTTGTATTGATATGCTTGGTTCGATTATGGAACTTTGGGTTCTTGGCCAACTTTATTGTAGAAGCGTTGTCAATCAAAAGAGGAGTAGAATGCACTTGTTTCTCTTGTAATTCTTTCAGAATTTTCCTGAGCCACACAATTTCCTTCATTGCTTCTACAACTGCCACATATTAAACCTCAGTTGTGGAATCAGTTGGAACTGACTGTTTGCATTACCTCCAGGAGATAGCTTCTGATCCAAGACTCATAACATAACCTAAAGTAGATACTCCTTTTACTTTATCACCATCAGAATATGAATCGGAGTATCCAATCAAGCTGAAGTCATCCACCTGTGTATATTTGAGTCCAAAGTCTTGAGTTCCCTTCAAGTACCTTAGAACTCTTTTTGCAGCAGAACAATGAACCTCATAAGGCTTTTGCATAAACCTGGAGAGGATTCCAATAGCAAATGAAATGTCTTGTCTAGTAGTGGTCGGGTAGTTAAGACTTCCTACAAGCTATATGTACTTTGTTGCATCCTCAAATTCATTTCCTTCTGTAGATGTGACCTTTAAATTTTGTTTAATTGGAGTGGTCAAAGGGTTGCACTCAACCATGCCAAACTTGTTCAACAAATCTCCAATGTACTTCTTTTGAGAGAGGAATATAAACTTTGGATGTTGGGTTACTTCAATACCAAGATAGTAGTGAACATATCCCAAATCTGTCATTTCAAAACCTTTCCTCAATTCTTTCTTTATGGATGCAATATAATTTTCATTGTTACTTGTCATCAGTAGATCATCTACATACACCACAAGATATACAACTGTTTTGCCAACTTTCTTGACAAACAAAGTTGCATCATCAATATCATAGTGTTTGAAATTTAGTTTCAGAAGATGCTCAGTCAATTTCTCGTACTAGGCTCGCAGTGCTTGTTTGAGGCCATACAAGGATTTGACAAGCTTGCATACTTTGTGCTCTTGTCCCTTCACAATAAATTATTCTGGTTGAAACCTAAAAACATTCTCTTTCACATCTCCATTCAAAAAATAAGTTTTTACATCCATCTAATGGACTTTCCAACCATTCTGAATTGCCAAGGCAAAGAGAGTCCAAATGGTAGCCCTTTTTACTATGGGGGCAAAAGTCTCCCGATAATCGACCCCTTATGTGCAAAACCTTTTTCCACGAGCCTGGCTTTATGCTTGTCAAGTGAGCCATCTGCTTTATAATTGTTCTTGAAGACCCACTTGCAACCTATTAGTTTGGTTCCCAATGGAGGATTTACCAACTTCCATTCTTTATCAAAGCATCATACACCTTTTGCATTGCTTCTTTTCACCCATCATGACAAACAACTTCTTTGAAGGAGGTTGGTTCGAAATCTGTAGACAAATTTAATTCACAACCATAAGAAACATCCATATCAACAAGTGAACCAAAATCGTTTACATCACTTTCATTTTGTCTAGTAGAGCTTCTTGTTCTTGCCTTTCCAAATCAGGTTGAACACTTCCAAGTATCTTTGTGAGCTATTTTGGAGGACCTTTCTAAGATGCCCCATGTTGTTCAGTTGATTGAGATGGGGCTGAATCAAGATTTAGCCTTTCATTTCTCTGTAACGACCAAAAGTCGTATACGTAGAGGAAATATTTAAAATAATTCGAAGACAAAGACATCCATTGTAGGATAGTAATTGTAAATTGTATTTTGTATAAAAGAATTGATGTAGGATGATACACATGAGAATGAGGGATTTGTATATATAGCCAGGTAAGTACCCTTTCACGAAGAGTCATGTTTGTAGAGACATGCCTCTTTGTTTAAATAATTATTATTTAATTATATATTATTATGATTATTATTTATTATATAATTTTACATAATTTATGTTCATAACATTGCCTTCCCCTTCAAAAAGCTTTGTGCTCAAAGCTTGTTGATGAAAGGGGCTTGATCTTTTTGTTTACAAGTGTCCCCTTGTCTCGGGATAGTCATCTTTGTCGATACACGTTGGTATGATCCTTGGAGAGATATATAAAATTGTCATATTGAGAACGGATCAGACCATCCTAGATTGATCTTTTGCGGAATCAAATTTTGTGATGAATCGTTATTGTGGGACTAGATTCTGCAAACTTCAGTATTCCTGGAAACATAAACTTGTCGTTTATTTTTTGAGTGATACTGGTACGTAGATTGATTGGAAGGTTTGCTCTTGTGGTTTAGATGTTGATACATAGTTCTTTTGGTTGGACTTTACCTTATCTTGTTAGTGGATGTTTCCTAATTTTCTTTAGGCATTGTTGTTGTTGAATTGGTGACTGGATTACCATTCAGAATGTCCATCGTTTGAATTGCAACTTCTACATGCGACTTCACTTCAATAGAATCTGGATTTCCCTGAACTATGAGATTAGTGGAATTGGTGTTTGTTTCTTATTTCCCAACATGGACTACTACATCTAGCGATTTTGATGCTTCCTTTGCGACAATTTATTCGAACCTATTCATTAATGATTTCTTATCGTCCTTAAGTTTTTTAATTTGTTTGTGCAGATTTTGGTTATGATTTTTGAGATTTAAGCATCCGTCATTTTTTGAATCAACTTTGTTTTGGCCTTCAAGCTTCGCGTCTTTTAAACACTTGATTTGTTCTAATAATTTTTTGTTAAGGTCTTTTAAGCATAAATTTGCCTCTTCTTTCTTTGATAGACTTTCATTGAATATTTTGTCAAAAATATCTTTTTCTTGTTCTAACTTGTGCTTCTTAGTTTACACTTTTGATTTGTGCAAGAATTTTCTCATTGTGGTTTTTTAGATGCCAAATTTCTTTGTTGCTTTTAATTGATTTTTCATGAAACCGATCTTGGAGATCTTTATATTTCTTTTCTGATGCTTCATTCTTTTTTTGAAGTTTTGCGATTTCTTCTTTTAATTTTGTAGTGTGTCTGGGTGCTATCTTGATATTCTTCTAATGTAAACAATCTTCACATTTGGGACAAGGTATTGTGCGGTTTTTAAAAATTGATAAATATTGATCTCCTTCTCCACAAAAAAGGTTGAAGAATTAATAAAAGTTAAGGGGGTTACACTTAAACCCTAAGCTTAGCAACAAGCACAAAAGAAAGTTCATCACTAAAGGAAGATAGAGTTTAATTTGAAGATGAACAAAGAAACTATGGCTTCCATACACAACTCTACAACACTTTTTTTAATGTCCCTTTTTTATATATTTTATTTTTATTTTTTTCCAATATATTTTTTGAATTATGGCCAAGAGTCTAGTAGTGAAACTGGCTGAATGGAGAACCTCCCACTTCGCAGCGAAATGCTTGAGCTTGATGGAAACAATGTTGACAGAGTTTGATGGCTAAAAGTTGGGATCAAACGTGGCTTTGATACCAATGTAACGACGAAAAGTCATATATGCAGCGGAAATATTTATAAAACTTCAAAGACAAAGACATCCATCGTAGGACAATAATTGTAAATTGTATTTTGTATAAAAGAATAGATGCAGGATGATACAAATGAGAATGAGGGACTTGTATATATAGCCAGGTAAGTACCCTTTCATGAAGAGTCATGTCTGTAGAGACATGCCTATTTGTTTAACTAATTATTATTTAATTATATATTATTATGATTATTATTTATTATCAATTTTTTTTCTATTTTTACATGATTTATGTTCATAACATTCTCTTAATCACATCACTCAAAGTGTCTTCTTGATGAGTGACTAGAGCTTCATGAGGGGGAGAGAGTGCATCAAAGGGAGATTCCACAAATTGATCTAAGATAGGGATCCCCCTCTTCAAGATGTGGAATCTCATTATCAAATTCCTGAAAATACTTTGCATGCCCGAATCTATCTAGCGATCAAGATGTCACTCAACAACATTGTCAGTCTTAGAAGATTCAAGAAAAAATGCATCTCTAGATATTATAAATTTCTTATTCACTTTATCATAGAGACGATATGCTTTGGAGTTATCCGAGTCCTCCAAGAAGATACATTTCGACTCCTTTCACCAAGTTTGTTTCTCTATTCCTTAGATATCAAGGCATAATAGGTGGAACTAAAAAACCATGAGATGCCTCACTGAAGGAATGTGGCCATACCACATTTCATTCAGAGTCTTGTTTTTGATAGCATGAAATGGACATCTATTCTTAAATATATTGCACATAACACTACATTAGCCTAGAACATCAGCTTAACATCATTGAACGTACCATAAATAAATTTGTCCTATTCATTCTTTCCGCTGCAACATTCTGTTGAGGATTATAAGGCATGGTTGTTTGATGTTTGATCCTAGTTTGGCTAAGATAGTTTTCAAATTCATTTGAACTATATTCTTTTCCATTATCAATACAAATAGAGCCAATATGAGATTGTGTATTGTTTTCAATTCATGCATGAAAGTTTTTGAAAGTTTCAAAAGCTTCAGATATGTTCTTCAATTGATATACCCAACACATTCTTGTGTAGTCATCAATAAAATTCATCATGTATTTATTACCATTTGTAGAAGGAACAGGCATAGGGCCACACAAATCAGAATGAATGAGTTCAATATTTATATGTGCTCTAGAATGAGAATCATGAAAAGACAGTTTGCTATCTTTTCTTAAGATACAAGAATCACATTGCTTAAGTTTCTTAGGAATGGTTGGAAAACCGGCAACACCATTTCTCTTCAATAAACCAAGGCTATCATAGTTCAAATGTCCAAATCTAGCATGCCTTCAGAGATTGGATGGTAGTGTACCTTTATCATATTAAGAATTGTATGCTAAGTTTTGTGCATGAGCAGAGTTTTCTTGTAGCTTCAAGAGTCTTTCTTCCTCTATCCCAATCATGACAAGTGAGTTGTTTGATGCTTTTCTCACCTCAACCTTGCCATCAAACATGTGGATGGAGTGTCCTTGCTAGCGGATGTGAACCAAAGACAACAAGTTTCTCGCAACTCTGAGAGGTAGAGAACATCATGTAGAAGAAAGTATGGGAAACCAGGTAGTTTGAGCCTGATAGTGCCAGGCTCGGATGGCTTGAGTTTTGACTTGTTTGCAAAGTATATTGCTCCATCAACATTATCAGTGAATTATTCAAAGAAATCTTTTCTAAAAGTCATGTGGAAAGTTGCTCTTGAATCAAGCAACCATGCATATTTCCACAAAGCAAGTGAAGCATTAAACAAGTCTTCAGTTACTCCAATATTGCAATGTGTCATAACATAATGAGCGGATTCGAGTGCTTTACCTTTCCCTTGATCTAGTGATTTTCCTTTCTCTTCATTCCTTTCCTGTCTGATTCTATCCCAAGAGAGTTTACATATGGAAGCATCATGTCCATTTCTGTTGCACTGTATATACTGAAGATCATGTCCTCCTTCTTGGTAATGCCTTCCTCCCCTACTACCTCTATTATTCTTCCTTCCACATCCTCTTCGACCACCTCTTCCTCTAGAAGAATCTTGTGCCTGATTCTTCTCTTTCTGTGCAAGGCACACAACTTCTTCAAAAGACTGAGAAATTGTCTTCTTCTTCCCAAAAGCTTTCTCTCTTTCAACAAACTTCTCCACAAGAGAGTCAAAGGAAATCTCCTTAAGTTTTCCACTGGCTTGTAATGACTCAAGGTAATGAGAATAAGTGGGATACAGTGCCTTGACGAAAGTTGTGAGAGGAACATCCATTTTAACGTCGGTGGCTTTTATATCATGCATAATGGCTCTTATTTCAGAGGCTAAGGAAAGGGGACCAACGTCTTTCAATTATAAATTGAACAATTTGATCATTAATTGGACTACTTCAAGCTCAGAGTGTGAGTCATATAAATCTTTCAGCTTCTTTAAGGCTTCAAAAGCATTTGTAAATGGCATAATATGATGATTGACCTCTTCATTAACTGATGCTACAATCAAGGCATAGGCCTTGTTCTTCTCGTTTTCCGATATGGTGAGCTCTTTGTTAGAAGTGGGCTTTTCAGGACGATTGCCATCTTCTCCTTCACAAGCTCATTTCCAAAGTTCATTAAAAATAAGGGTATGATAGTTCTTTTTGCCAGAGAGAACTACTCCAATTATGGAGATGAGTGAATGCATAAAAAAAAATATCTACTTTCAATTTCCAAAGCAATCACAACCTTACTCTCTGCCTTTTTGTTTTTGTAATTATTTGACCAACATTATTGATACCCTTATATTTAAGTAAGAAACTGATATAATATGTAAATGGAAAAACTTCAATGTACTACACCACTTATGCCATTACACATAATTTATCACAACTTATATAAATATTTCTAACACATACAATTTTAAGCCTATCACTCATATATATATCATGACTTCAACATATCAAAGAGAATGCAACAAACACACAACGCATTACTCACGAACACCAATGTATATTCAATAAAGAGGAGCAATATACCCTTTTGAATCAACACACCATATATAGTCCACAACAACTTTCACAGTTAATGCAACAATGATGACTCTGACCAGCTCATACATTGACGCAGATTTCAAACATCAACGCACTCTTCCAACGTAGATTACGTGGGTGTCAATGCACTCTTCCAACGTAGATTACATGGGTGTTTTAGCGGCTTCACAACATGCGTACACACCAACCACGAGGAATAAAGACCATACGCTTCATTCCAATGCACATTCTGTTGTATTCAACACATTCAACACCATGTATTCAGTTCTGTTCAAAGCAAATTCATCAACGGTGCATTCAATGCATTCTTCAACACTGAATTCTACACCATTGTACAATCCAATGAACTGTTCACCAGTGTAGCATAGGATTAATGCTCCAAAGATCTTGTAGAGATTCAACGCATAGTTTTCAAATATGTGAAGAGCACCATAATTAACACAGGGTAGCAAGGAGCCAACACACTGTTGATATTTGGTAGCATCAGATCTGCTCGAGCCATGAAAATAGGTGGAGAGGCTAAGGTACATGAGGTCTCCAAGACCCAGAAATTGTTTGGGGAAATTCCACCCGGATGGAGAGATATTAAAATAATTAATATTTTTAATGAGACCCTAAGTCTAAATTTAGGGAAATTAAAATATTAATTTGTATTAATATAATATGGGTGAGAAAGTTCTAAATAACGAGGATCAAGCCATATCTAATTTTAACAGTTGATTAGGGACTTAATCTCGACCATTGATTTGTCAACAGGAAAAGTATAAGAGGAGGCTTGAGAGTCAGTTGGAGATACACCAAGTTGATCAGTGAATTTGATTTTCTGGGGTAAAGTTTGTTGAGAAATCAAGTTAATGATCTATTGTAGCAAGGGGCAGTTTGGCAGGAGGTCGAGAATACATATCAGAGAGGCAGAGAAAGTGCCAGAGAGACAACGCAGAGCCTAGGAAGGTTGATGCAGATGCAACAAGGGTTGATGTAGAGGCTGAGGAGGCCAGCGCAAAAGGGCCAAGAGGCTGACGCAGAAGCTGCAGAGGTTGATTCTAGGCTGAAGAGACTACGCTGAGGTGATTTCGTGGGCCAGATTGAGAGTTGATTAGTTGACGCAGAGCCATAGGAGGGTGACATAGTCCCTGGAGGGTAACGCAGTTCCAGAAGATAGCTTGGAGTAGCTTTCGCTGTCCAGTTGAGGAACAATCGAAGTTACTGTGGGACCAATCATTCGGTTGTTGATTAGCCGGAATATCTATCTCCGGAGAAAGGTAGTTCGGTCAAGGATAATCTCTGAAGGGCGAGCCATTTCTGGCACCCTAGTTGTATTCAGAAATCTGCATAATAATAAAACCCTCATCCGTTGCACCAGTTTTCTCGCATTGGGTTTTTCTGGGGACGATTGTCCAAAAATAACGGTGTCCCTTGTGTTGTCTCAGTTTATTTTAGTTGCTGATCTTTATATTTGTGAAGGTTTCTATTGTGTTTATTTCGATGTCTGTATGATTAAATAACTTGTTAATGTAAAGAACAAGTAGGAGATAATAAACTAGAAATAGCAGTAGGGATTTCTGATGTGTTAGATTCAGAAATTTTCACATGGTATTAGAGCGATTGCAAATCAAGGAGGACTGAAGACCCCAGCAAAAAAAATCTGAGGATTTGCAGCAACGTTGTTCAAGAGCTGAAGCGACAAGAGGAGAAGTGATGCAGTGCTTAGAGGGTGACGCAGAGGCTCACCGAGAGCCTGCATCAACATTTGGAGCCAGGAGATGGGCCAACCCAGAGGCAAAGAGGGGTAGATTAGGCCTACGCAATGCCCAATCATCTTTCTCGGCCTAGAAGGATTGATGCTGAGGCTAAGAGGAGCTGATCCAACTCTCACTATGATTGTGCAGAGCCAGAAGAGCTCAGATTCTTCAGTTGCCGGGGTTAAGGGAGCTGTGCAGATTGTGATTTGAGGAGCTATTGGGACGCTGTTTTTGTCTTAGAAAAACAATGTCTAAGGAGATGGAACCAAGGTAGAGGGAAACCCTACCTCGATGGTTTCTATCCAGGAGATCCAGATATGAGTTGTAGCGGCAAGGGAAGATTAGAGAGGAGTGATTTGACAATTGGCAGATTTCTAGGAGGAAAGTCTAGACTCCGAGGGAGTATAGAAGAAGAGTAGAGATGGTAGTGAACGGATTGAGGGATTAGGACAAAGTATACGGGGTTTCCAATTTTATCATCTGGAAGGCCAGGATCCTGGTAATCCTGGATAAACATCACATCAAGGACTATGCCTTGAAAACCTTAGCTGTCCCAGTTGACCTGAATGCTAATGAGAAGTATGAGGAGGCCGAGGCGAAGGGGAAATGCATGATCGTATACGGGGTCAAAGATCATGTCATACCACATATTGCTGAGAAGAACACAGTAAGGGAGATGTGGGAGGTGCTGATCTCCTTATACCAGGGCTCTTTCGTGCAACAGAAGATGCTATTGGAAAATCAATTGAGGTCATATCAAATGCAGAAAGGAGGAGATAGATCACTTCCTCCTCAGGTTGCAAGGAATTCGCGACCAACTTACTTCCGTGGGGTCTACACCGGATCCAAAGTTTATGGTCAGGACTGCTTTGAATGCAGTCTCTGAGGACTGGGAGACATTTGTCCAAAGCATTTTGGGCAGAGAGACTCTCCCCATTTGGGAGGAGATGTGGGCATCTCTTCAACAGGAAGAGTTCAGGAGGTTGACTAAGGCGGGAGTAGCGGTAAGGGAGTTCGAGGCAAGAAAGAGGAGGAGGAGGATGCGGCTCTAGCATCTGCAGGACAACAGGGGGTTCATAAGAGGAAGAAGAAGGACATCTCCAAGGTCATGTGCTTCAATTGTGGGGAGTTGGGACATTATTCATCTTAGTGCCCCAGGAAGAAAGGCAAGGGAGAAGCTTCCGACTCTAAGGCAGCTCCAGCAAAGGTGGAGAAGGATGTCGAAACTGATGATGATTGTGCCATGAGTGCTCATGCACCCTTAGAGAAGAGGTGGGATGACATCGAGTTGTAGTCAAGAGGACTACATGCTAGGGGAGGATCCTTGAGGTGCCCAAACTCTTGGATCACATCTGGTTACGGGAGCCCTTAACAATAGTAGCATGATGACATGTGTCGGGTGGAGCAAAGTGTGGTGGAGTAGCAAGGCAGGGTTAGAGTGCAGAGTTTTGTAGCAGCGTAGTAGAGGTTGCAGCGGTGCGAGAGGCACGGAAGAGGTTGCAATAGCGCAGTGGCAATAGAGGGAACATAGGTTAGCAATAGAGGCAACTTTAGCATCACGAGGCTTCAAGACTGATCGGGATGTCAGTGGTTGAGAGAAGTCAGTTACATACTTCTCGGAAACTGAGTTGCCGTGCAACAGTTAGCAGTGGTAGTGCTATGGGTAGCATGATGCAGCTTGTTTAGAGGGAGCTGCCGTACAGATGTAGCAGTGGTAGTGGCAGTGTCATGGGCAATAGTACAGGAAGCAACATTGCAGGGGATGTGAGGCTGCAAGCCAAGCATCAGACAGATACCGATGTGGAGGATCAATGTGATGTTTCTATGGTGAAACATTACTAGAGCACATTCCTTGCTAAGAGGGAGTGTTGATTTTTGGTAGCGTCGGATGTGCCCTAGCCATGAAAATTGGTGGAGAGGCTAAGGCACATGAGATCTCGAAGACCCAGAATCATTTGGGGAAATTCCACCCGGATGGAGAGATATTAAAATAATTAATATTTTTAATGAGACCCTAAGTCTAAACTTAGGAAAATTAAACTATTAATGTGCATTAATATAATATGGGTGAGAAAGTTCTAAAAAACGAGGATCAAGACATATCTAATCTTAGTCGTTGATTAGGGACTTAATCTTGACTGTTGATTTGTCAACAGGAAAAGTATAAGAGGAGGCTTGAGAGTCAGTTGGAGATACACCAAGTTGATCAGTCGATTCGATTTTCTGGGGCATGGTTTGCTAAGAAATCGAGTTAGTGATATGTTGCAGCAAGGGGCAGTTTGGCAGGAGGCCGAGAATACATATCAGAGTGGCAGAGAAAGTGCTAGAGAGACAACGCAGAGCCTAGGAAGACTGACGTAGAGGCAACAAGGGTTAACGCAGAGGCTGCAGATGCCGGCGCAGAAGGTGCTGAGGGCCAAGAGGCTGATGCAGGCAATGTAGAGGACTGCAGAGATGACACTGGGTTGAAGAGACTGCACTGAGGTGATTTCGTGGGCCAGATTAAGAGCTAATCAATTGACGCAGAGCCGTAGGAGGGCGACACAGTCCCTGGAGGGTGACACAGTTCCAGAAGATAGCTTGGAGCAGTGTTCGTTGTCCAGTTGAGGAACAGTCGAAGTTACTGTGGGACCAATCATCCGGTTGCTGATTAGCCAGAATATCTGTCTCCGGAGAAAGGTACTTCTGCCGAGGATAATCTTTGAAGGGTGAACCATTTCTGGCACCCTAGTTGTATTCAGAAATTTGCATAATAATAAAACCCTCATTTGCTGCACCGGTTTTCCTGCATTGGGTTTTTCCGGGGACGGTTGTCCAAAAATAATGGTGTCCCTTATGTTGTCTCAATTTATTTCAGTTGCTGATCTGTATATTTGTGAAGGCCGCTATTGTGTTTGTTTCGATGTTCATATGATTAAATAACTTGTTAGTGTAAAGAACAAGTAGGAGATAATAAACCAGAAATAGCAGTAGGGATTTTTGATGTGTTAGATTCAGAAATTTTCACACACACCAGGAGATAACAACATAACCAACGTACAATAAGGAGACACTAGCAGACAAAGGACAGAGCATTCAGTGGACAAAGAACAAAGCAGGGAATCTAGCAGTGCGTAAGAGTTATAAAGCAGAAAAAAAAGATAAATGGGACCTGTAGCTTTGGTACCATGTCAGGTCAAGTTTGAGTAACTCCACGAATGTGTTTTGCATTAAGAGAAAACCATGAATATATACAAGGAGAGGGAGACTATTGGAATTCATATTCCAATGTCTCTTTGTCTTCTTTATTTTCCTATTTACATTATTTACAAGAATTTCCTAATCCTAAATATTAGGTGTAAACAAATTTGACAGTAGTGTTTGGTACTTATTACAGTGATTTATGGACAATGACATAATGCAATAACAAATGCTCCCTTGACAGTGTTGAATGGCCATGATACTTGGCAGTAACATTTGTTTTCTTGACAACGTTTATGGCTATGATGTTTGCACCCATGACAATGATAAAGGTGAAGATCTATGGCAGTGATTCCCATGGTTATAATAATAACTTATGACGAATATACCTTTTGTTATGACAATAATATAGTTGGTAGTGATAGTTGTGTTTATGGATGATGTATGACTATGTCCTCATGACAATATGGCTGTGATAGTGATATATGACAGAGGTACTTGTTTTATGACAATGATCTATATGACAATGACCTTAATGTAAGACAATGATCTATATGAAAGTAACCTAATGATGTATGACAGTGACAATTATCTATATGGCAGTGACCATGATGTATATAACAGTGATGTGTATGACAGTGACGCTTATGACAATGTTGACAATAATTATTGTGACAAGGATAGGAGGGCTTGTGAGTACCTCCTTGAGAGGTATGTATGTTATTATGCTATGAGGATCTAGTATGATTTCGGATTTGCCCTAAGTGTCCCAATGTGATTGATGATGGTGGACTTATGTCTCATAATATTGTACATTGTATCTCAGCTGAACATATGATGAATATCTAAGGAGAGGAATTTGGTTGGGTGATACTTGTACATTATATCTCAGAGGAACATTTGATGAATATTTAAGAAGAAGAATTTGGTTGGGTTTCCCCCCTTGTGGGGTTTTTCCCTAGTCTTTAACCTAAATCCTAGTGTTTCTATTGTGTGTCCTTTACTTCTATTGTTCCTTATTGTTCTGCTGCATTGTTGTTGTTATTGTTCTCTCTACCTTATTGCTAATGACGATATGATGTTACGAGGTGAATGTAATGTATAAATTATTGAAAAAACAATAAAGAATGCAATTATTTGCAATAGAGAACAATCTAGCCCTAAAATTAAAAGTCCTTTGCTGCCAAAATCCACAACCACCTATTGTAGCATACAGGGAACTCCTTGCCCTCTTGAAACTTCCTAGCCAGTTCCCTTTAGGCTCACGATTAGCTCTCTGTCCCCCTAGCATCCTTAGCCCTTCTTTTCCTCCATAGCTATCCCTTTACCAACCCACATAATGCACAACAACACCTTAATTATTCTACTCAGAATTGCTGTTGAACATTAATAATAAAACCCTCATCTGTTGCATCGGTTTTCCCACGTTGGGTTTTTTCGGGGACAATTGTCCAAAAATAATTGTCAAATTTATTGTGTGTTTGCTAGAATTTCCCAGTTTCCAGTATTTTATTTTCCGCAATAATTTTATGGTGAAATTTGCAATGTGATTTTATTCGTTATTTGCCGTAGCAAATAAACCGCATAATTAATTTTTGAGTTAGAAGAATAACTTCCAGTAGCTGCAATAGGTAACATTTCACATAGTTCAGTATTTTGGGATTGGCAGGATTATAGTATTTCCATTGGATTGCATAATGACGAATTTGCATGGGATGAATTGTTATTGTTGTGATTTTATCATTATTATTTTTCGTTTCATAATTTAAGAGACGGGAATCCCAACGCCCCACTATCTGTTGATTTGGGGTAGCATCGGATGTGCTCTAGCCACGAAAATTGGTGGAGAGGCTAAGGCACATGAGATCTCCAATACCCTGAAAGGGTTTGGGCAGATTCTAAATTGTTTGGGAGATATTAAACTAATTAATATTTTTAATGGAGTCTGTAAGTCTAAACTTAGGGAAAATAAAATATTAATGTGAATTAATATAAATTGTGTTAGAAGGGTCCAGAAGACATGGATCAAGCCAGATCTAATCTTAGCTGTTGATTAAGGACTTAATCTGGGCCATTGATTTCTCAACGAGAAAAGTATAAGAGGAGGCTTGAGGATCACCTAGACAACACACCAAGAGATCAAGATTTCAACTTTCTGGGCTGGGTTTGTTGAGAAAGTTGAGAGTGATTAGAGTTGAAGATGAGGGGCAGTGAATACAGAAGCAGAGAGGCAGAGATAGCACCGGGATGATCAATGCACTAGCTAGAGAGAGGGACGCAGAAGCAGCCAAGGGTTAACGCATAGCCAGCGAAGGCTCACGCAGAGGTAGCCTAGAGCTGCGTAGTGCCTCAAAGGGCCAGCGTGGGTGACGCAGAGGGCCAGAGGGCTAACGCAATGCCTTCAGAGGCTGACGCAGGCCAAGCCAAAGTGACACTGGGCTAACGCTAGGCCAGAGAGAGGCTGACGCAATCCCTAAAGGTTGATGTTGGGGTTTTGCGGGGCAGATTGGTGCTATGGAGTTGCCAGAGTGTTTGTCCAGGGTTTTAGCCAGAATATTTGCTTCCGAGTAGAGAGACTATTGCTGAGATTTTTTCTCTGTTGGGTAAGCCAGATTTGGCACCCGGATTGTAATCTGAAACTACTTAATAAATCAAACCCTCAGATAGCTGCACCAGTTTTCCCGCATTGTGTTTTTCGGGGGACATTAGTCCAAAAATAATGGTGTCACTTGTGTGCTTGCCTCTATTTCCTTCAGTTGATGGTCTGTAATGTGTTGAGCATGTACTTGTTTTATTTCCAATATTTACATGGTAAATAACTTGTTAATTAACAGAACAAGTAGGTAGGAATAAATCAGTAAAGTGCATGAAGGGTTTCTAACGTGTCAGACTTGGAAATTCCAACATGGTACCATAGTATGGTTGCAGATCACAAGAGAACTGAGGACATTAGCCGAGCAGAGCAACATCAACATAAAACAACTGTCTCAAGTGACAAAAATGATTCCTAGCAGAGTAGCAGCAAGAAAGGGGTGATGTAGTGCCCGTGTCATCAAGACTGAGCCAGGAAGAGGCAACAGAGAGGCTGAGGGAGGCAAAGGCAGGCTCATGTAGAGCCACACAGAGGCCAAGAGGGCCGACTCAGTTGGCTGAGGAGGCTGATTTGCTGGTGCTGGGATTACGCAGAGCCTAGGAGCTCTAACCTTCAGTTTGCTGGGGTTTAGGAGGCTGTGGGTAAGTTGCAGAGTGAAGCTGGTGGGGTATTGTAGTCAGAACAATACCTAACAGGGAAAGGCCAAGGTGGAGGGAGTTGCTGCCGAGGTGGATTTCTAGCCA
This sequence comes from Pinus tabuliformis, assembly GCA_031772625.1. Taxonomy (NCBI): domain Eukaryota; kingdom Viridiplantae; phylum Streptophyta; class Pinopsida; order Pinales; family Pinaceae; genus Pinus; species Pinus tabuliformis. The sequence goes on along the minus strand of CM062804.1, from coordinate 1,583,362,470 downwards.
AGGAATCCAGATTAGTGTTGTAGTTGCACAGATGATTGGAGAGGGGCATCTCGACATTGGCAAAAGGGTTTCCAGGAGGGAAGTCGAGGCTCAGAGGGAGTCATACTGAGAACTTCCAAGAGGGATGTAGAGGAGTAGCGAAATGGCACTACACGGAGTAAGAGACTAGGACAGACTGGACGGAGCCTCAAACTTCGTAGCCTAGAAGGCCATAATCTTATCCGTACTAGACAGGAATTGTGTCAAGCACTTCGCCTCGAGGACGATAGCTATCCTAGTTGATCCGGCTGATAACGACAGGTACGAGGATGTAATGGCGAGGGCTAAGAGTATCATCATTGATGGGTTCAAGGATCATATAGTACCACATATTGCCGAGAAGAACATGGCACAAGAGATGTGGGAGGCCCTGACCAAGTTGTATCACCATACTTCCGTGCAGAGGAAGATGCTACTAGGAAATCAACTGCGATCATACCAAATGAAGAAGGGAGAACAGATCAACCCATTCCTTGGTCGATTGAAGGAGATCCGGGATCAAATGACTTCCATAGGAGCAACGCTAGATCCAGAATTGATGGTGAGAATAACCCTGAACGCAGTCTCAGAAGATTGGGAGGTGTTTATCCAGAGCGTAATGGGTAGGGCGACCCTTCCAGATTGGGAGGAAATGTGGGCTGCTCTTCGCCAAGAAGAGATCAGAAGGCTGAGCAAGGCGGGAAGCAGTGGCAAGGGGATCATAATCAAGAGGGAGGAAGAGGAGGATGTTGCCCTAGCATCTGTGGGAAAGCAGGAGAAACGGAAGAAGGACCTCTCCAAGGTCAAATGCTTCTACTGTGGGGAGCTGGGTCATTATGCGACCCAGTGTCCAAGGAAGAAGAGTAAGGGAGAGGCCTTCGATACTAAGGCATCGCCAGCAAGGGCAGAGAAGGAAGTAGAGACAGACGATGGCTGTGCCATGAATGCACTCACACTGCTTGAGCGGAAGTGGGGAGACATCGAGCTGTAGTCAGACAGACTATAGGCGATGAGGGGCAGGATCCTTGAGGTACCCAACCATAGTTGCGGGGGGGCACCTCCCCCACTCCTCAAACTCGCTCCCGAATCGCGCTCCGGGTGAGAGCGGCTCCGTAGTGCGCTCCAGAAAAAAAATTTGCGCTCCCTGCCATTTTCGGGAGCGCTGCAGGGAGCGGTCGCTCCGTCGCTCCCGGAGCGATTTTTAATGCCCGGGAGTGATCGGGGAGCGATCGCTCCTGATCGCTCCCGGGCATTAAAAAATCGCTCCGGGAGCGTTTCGACGAGCGTCGGGAGCGATCCAGCGGAAAAAAAATCCAATTTTAAAAATTTTCTTTTGTTTTAAAAGCCCAATGGGCCTAAAAAAATTTCATTATCACTTCATTGAGTAAGAGCAAGAGCAAGAGCAAGAGCAAAGGAGCAAGGAGAAGCGAGGAGCAAGTGCTGAGGAATGAGGAGCAAGCCTGCAGAGGTAAGTAACTTAGTAATTTAGTTAGTTTAGTTAGTTTAATTTAGTTAGGTAATAATTTAGTTAATTTAATTTAGTTTATTGAGTTTAAAAATCATGAATTAAATTAAATTAATAAATTAAATTAATTAATCCCAATAAATTAAATTTATTTGCAGATTCAAGAATCAAAACCCCACAAACATCAAACACCATGGACCTGGCTATATTTCTTGGCATTTTCCTCTTCCTGGTCCCTTTTATGGTTATTATGGTGCTGGAGAGTAGGAAACGGAGGGGCCAAACTAAAGAGGGGGATGAAAAAGCTGGAGAAAGTCAAATTGGTGAAAACCCCGGTGAGGAGGAGTTGGAGGAGGGTGAACATGACCCTCAAAAAACTAAACAAGACCAAACTCCATTGTGGAAATATGTTAACATGGCTGAAACAGGGAGAGGGGTGGAACCACTAAATTTCGTTGCCCCCATTGCAACACTGATTACACAGGTTCATACACCCGTGCTAGAAGACACCTCTGCGGGAAAAGGCCATGGGATGGAGACAAACAAATAGGAATCAAAACTTGTATAGCGGTGTCAGCAGCGGATAGAGCCAAATACATAAGGGAAGAGGAGGAAGCCCAACACAGATCAAAAAAATCAAGGGGTTTCTTTGAACCAAGCTCACAATCACAAAGAACTCCTTCAGCATCCTCCCAAGGCAGTGGATATGGAGGCACAGGGTCATCATCTTTAAGGCGTAGAACCATATCAGATTTCCTTGATGAGGGGTGTAGGAATGATGTGGATTCAAAGGTTTATAGGTTTCTCTATGCATGTGGGATACCATTCAATGTTCTTCGCTCACCTTATTGGCACGAAATGGTTTCTGCCATAAATGATGGCCCTAAACGATACAAGAGCCCTGGGTATGACAAGGCAAGAACCGTTGGCCTTGATCATGAAAAAGCAAAAATATCACATTCATTGAATAGAATGACAAGTTCTTGGACTGACCATGGGGTGTCCATTGTATCTGATGGATTGACAAATGTAAAAGGCAAGCCATTGATAAGTGTTCTTGTTGTGTCTGTTAGTGGTTCCATCTTTCTAACTGCACATGATTACTCAGACAAGTTCAAGACCGCCATCAACATTGCAGAAGCATTACTTGAAACAATTGAGCGTATTGGCCCATACAATGTCATCCAAGTCATCAATGATAATGCTCCTAATTGTAAGGCAGCAGGAGCAATTATTGAGGATAAATACCCCAACATATTTTGGTCTGGATGTTTGGTTCACACATTGAACCTTCTTTTGCATGATATTGTCAAGAACAAAAACGAACAATACCAATGGATTGGTGATTTGTACAAGAAAGGCAAACAAATGATAAAATTTATCACAAATCATAGCAATACCCATGGCCTTTTCCGCAGTCACTCGAGATTGGAGTTGTTGAAGATTGCGAAGACCAGATTTGGTAGCTATGACCTCACCTTCAGGCGCCTTTTGAAGGTAAGAGAGGCATTGGCTAGCATGGTATCATGTCCACATTGGCAGGTACTAAAGGAAAGGGCTACAAATGCAGCTGACATGGGAGGTTTTGAAATGGTGGAGGAGGCCGCTCTTGATGGTCAGTTTTGGACAAGTGTGAGGCAAGTATTGGATTTCACCAAGCCCATTTATCACATGATTCGGTTTGTAGATACAGACAAACCAGTGATTGGCGAGGTGTATGAGCAGATGGATACCATGTTGGGGGAAATAAAAGATATTATTCATAACAGAGATCCCAACTTGTACAAACTGATTCATGATTGTGTGTGTGAACGGTGGAATAGAGTTAATCTTCCACTACATTGCTTGGCGTATATCCTTACACCAAAATACTACTATACATCTTGGTTGGGCCAACCTGTAGCCGGGGGTGGGGTTAGGACCAAACCCCATTTAGATCCAGAGGTAACTAAAGGATATTTGGAAGCATTAGAAAAGTTGGTACCTGACAGGGAGGAATGTGCAGTTGTGCGATTTGAAATAGGCAGATACTTCAGTGGCTCTGGTTTGTATGGTAACTTCCATGCAATGGATGATAGAGATAGATTTGATACTCTCACATGGTGGGAAACATATGGCGGCCACAGACTTTTGCCAAAATTGGCAAAAAAAGTTCTTTCATAGGTTGTAAATACTTCTTCTGCAGAGAGGTGTTGGAGCACCTACAACTACATACATAATGTGAAAAGAAACAGACTCAATGAAAACCGAGCAGAAAGCTTGGTTTATGTGCACTACAACTTGAGCTTGTTGAGTCATTACTGTGATCAGGCTTATGAGGATCCCACATATAAAATTTGGGACTATCACCCAGAGGATGACATTGTACATATTGAAGAACTGGAAGAGGAACTTGTAAGGGATGAAGATGAAGCAGTTGCAGCATCCATGCCACCTCCATCTCCACCTCCACCATCCAGTAGCAGTGCTCGAGGTCTGAGTCTTGTTCCTTTGTTGTCGCCACCTCCATCTAGACCCTCACGTGGAGGTTCTAGTTCTGGTCGTCGGTTTGTGCGGGAGACTCCTAGAAGACCACCACGACCTGCTTATACTCCTGGAGACTCTCGTGGCAAGGGCCACTTGTAGATTTACAGTTTACTTGTCTTTTTTAGTTTCTATTAGACTTTAGTTTTCATAACTGTTGAGTTTTGAGTCCTTGAGTCTTGAGTCTTGACTCTTTCATATCATAATGATATTTTTTGTAAACAATATATCACTGTGACAATGAAAATTTGAAGTTTGAAGTTGGGCCTTGGCAATTGTAACTCATTGGTAATGATGTGAATTATGAATATGATGCTTCGTGAAAGACTAAAGTTGTTTCATTTCATTTCATTATTCATGTTTCATTTTATAAATTTATAACATTTCATATCATGTTAACAGTTAGAAGTTAGGACTTAGAAATATCTTAGATATTACTTCTTGTAATGGTTAAACTTAGCTTACAAGTACAACTTTGGTGATCAATGATCATAAATGTTATTGAATTTTCAATTTTGAAAGTTTGAAGTTGAAACTTTAAGATTGAATTTGATGAATCATGATTCATGAGACTCAATATGTTGCAGTTGTAATATGTATTTTACTAACTTGTGGACATGCTTGATGACGATTATAATTTCTAGATGATTGATGTGATATGGTTCAATGATCAATCTATGTTTTTTATGTTTAATTCATCATTCTACATGTTTTTGTTGACATATATGTATCAAAAATTAAAAAATATAAAAAATATATATATTTTTAAAAAATCGCTCCCGGATTCTCTCCCAAACCAGGAGCTTCTAAAAATGGTCGCTCCCGCTCCCGCTCCCAAGCAACATGGTACCCAACGTCTCAGAATATACTTGGCTAAGGGAGCCTTGAAGAGGAGTAGCAGTGCTGGCGATGTTGGTATAGATGGATGCGGATGGAGCGGAAGAGAGTGCTACAGTGCAGGAGTAACGGAACAACGCGAGGCTAGGAAGCTGCAAAAGTGTGAGAGGCACGAGAGTGTTGAACAAGTGCAGGATGGCACAGAGGTGTGTGAGATGTATGGAGTTGTTGCAATAGTGCAGAGGTCAGAGAGGGAGCACTTGTCAGTGACAGAGGGAGCTTCAACGTCAGGAGTGTTTCTAGCTTGACAGAGATGTCAGAGTTGGGAGATTTGTTACTTACTTCTCAGTAACTGGGTTGAAGTGCAACAGTTAGCAGTGGTAGTGTTGTGGGTAGCACGATGCAGCATGATGAGAGGGGTTGCAGTGCAGATTTAGCAGTGGCAATGGCAGAGCCATGCGCAACAGGATAGATACAGAGGGAGTTGCAGTATGGATGCAGCAGTGGCAGTGGCAGGGCCATGGGTAGCAGTACATGATGCAATAGTGTAGAGGATGTTGGGCAAAAGGCCTGGCATCAGCACAAGGACCGACGCCAGATGATCAGGGTGATACTCACCGAGGAGTATTGTTAGAGCACAGTCCTCGCTAAGAGGGAGTGTTGATTTGGGGTAGCATCAGACGTGCTCTAGCCATGAAAATTGGTGGAGAGGCTAAGGCACATGAGAACTCCAATACCCAGAAAGGGTTTGGGCAGATTCTAAACAGTTTGGGAGATATTAAAATAATTAATATTTTTAATTGAGTCCCTAAGTCTAAACTTAGGGAAAATAAAATATTAATGTGAATTAATATAAAACTGTGTTAGAAGCAGCCAAAAGACATGGATCAAGCCAGATCTAATCTTAGCCCATGATTAGGGACTTAATCTGGGCCGTTGATTTGCCAATGAGAAAAGTATAAGAGGAGGCTTGAGGGTCACTTGGAGAACACCCCAAGAGATCAAAATTTCAACTTTTTGGGGCTGGTTCGCTGAGAAAGTTGAGTGATTAGAGTTGCAACTGAGGGGTAGTGAATATAGAAGTAGAGAGGCAGAAATAACACTGGGAGGATCAACGCAGTAGCCAGAGAGAGGGATGCGAAAGCAGCCAAGGGTTCACACATAGCCAGCAAGGGCTCACGCAGAGGCAACCAGGGCCAACGTGGGTGATGCAGAGGGCCAGCGTGGGTGATGTAGAGGGCCAGAGGGTTGATGCAATGCCTCCAGAGTCTGACACACGCCAAGCCAAAGTGACGCTGGGCTAACATTGAGCTAGAGAGAGGTTGACGTAGTCCCTAGAGGCTGACGCTGGGGTTTCGTGGGGCAGATTGTAGCTATGGAGCTGCCGGAGTGTTTATCCAGGGTTTCTGTCGGAATATTTGCTTCCGAGCAATGTTGCACGAAGCGGGAGCGAAGCATAAGCGCGGGAGCGAAGTGGAAGCGCGGAAGCGGAAGCGTCATTTTCCAAAAATCTAGGAAGCGAAGCGTCCGCGGAAGCGTCTGCTATATATATATATATTTTTCTATATTTTTTTGCATTTATACTCAAAACAAACATCCCAAATACCAAATTAATTGTAGAAGACATGAAAACATGCATATTTTTGCATAAATCAAGATAGATATGGCATCCATGATTCCATTGTAGTTACTAGTATGTACAACAATCATCTATATTCTAGCTATTACAAACATACATCAAATTTTTAAGCATATTATAAAACATAAAACATTTAAGCATATTATAAAACATAAAACATAGAGCATATTATGATTTATCTAGCAAGTGAGCAACTGTCAACATTTGTCATGTCCAAAATTCAAATAATAATGTTTACAAAATATGTCACTTGGTCACCGCCAAGCCAAAAAGGTTCAAAATTCAAATTCACAAGTCTACAAGTCTAATGAGTAATCTATGACAAAAAGTAGTAGATTGTGAATATATCTACTAATCTCTCCTCCTTCCACCACGAATAGAACGTGGTGGCGGGCCACCACGTGGTGGCAATGAAGAAGATGGTGACTGTGTAAGTCGTGGCACTGAAACTGATGAAGAAGAACCCCCTGCTGTTGGTGTTGAACCATGGAACCTAGGAACCAAGGGACCAGATGGGGGTGGGGGTGGTGGCATATCAACACGGTCATCATCATCCTAGAATCGCTCAAAAAATTCATGCAAAAAAAAAAAACACTAGTTAACAAAAAAATTAAAAACATGAATTAGAGAAATGCTTTATAAGGGAAAATTGGAAAATTCATACCACAATGGACATACCTGGATAAGAGCATCCTCTAATTGCTCTAGTCACAACACTCCATCCTCCAAATTGGGCTCCTCTAGATTCTTGTCCCAAATCAACAAGTCTTTATTAGACTTTGCATCTTCACAGTAATGGGACAACAATCGCAAGTTGTAATGAACATAAACCAAGCTCTCTGCCCGGTCTAAATTCAACCTGTTCCTTTTAACATTGTGGATGAAAGAATAAGAGCTCCAACACCTCTCTGCAGAAGAAGTGTTTACCACCTGTGATAGCACCCGCAATGCCAAACTCTGTAGAAGTGGAGTACCCCCTCCATGCATGTTCCACCACTCAAGAGCAGAAAAAGTCTCTCGATCTTGAATTGCATGCATGCTCCCAAATGGACCAGTGTTGAGCGTATAGTTGCTCACCTGTCTCCGTACCAATGCAGCCTCCTCCTCATCAGGGATTAATTTACTCAATGCAGCCATATATTTTTCGTGAACCTCTCTATCTTGGTGCGGTTTTTTCCTGCTTCCCCCCCAGGTGCTGGTGTTGAAAGCCATGATAGATGATAGTATTTAGGTGTCAAAACATATGCTAATGCATGCAATGGAATATTTAGCATTTCCCATCGGTTTTGCACCTCTACACGAATATAATTGTACAAGGTGGTATCTCTAGGCTCAACAATGTCTTTAATCTGCCCCAACATGCTATCCATTTGCTCATACACCTCCCCAATTACTGGTCGATCTGAATCTGCAAACTTGATCATGTAATAAATTGGTTTGGTGAATTGCAAAACATATTTAACCTGTGACCAAAAGTAACTGTCAAGAACAGTGTCCTTGATTGCATTAGCACCATCTGTGTCAGTGTTAATTTCATCCCATGTTTCAGCACACACCAGATTAGTTAAAGCTTGTCTCACCCTCACTAGCCGCCTAAAGGTGAGGTAATAACTAGCAAATCTTGTCTTTGCAATTTTAAGCAATTGCAACTTGGAGTAAGTGCCATAGAAGTAGTTTACCCTTGTATGCCTTGTGATGAATTTAATGAGCTGCTTCCCTTTCCTGTAAACCTCAACAATCCACCCACAATCTTTGTGTTTCAGAATATCATGCATCAAAAGGTTCAATGTGTGAACCAGGCACCCAGACCAAAAGATGTGTGGATGAGTACGCTCAATAATTTTTCCTGCTACCTTACAATTTGCTGCATTATCTGTGATCACTTGAACCACATTATTCGGACCAACATCTTTGATTGATTTCAATAGGAGATCTGCAATGTTTTGTGCAGTTGCACTGATGGAGGAGGAGTCATGACATGCAATAAATACTGCACCACTAGAAGAAACACCAAGAACATTTATCAAATGTTGGTTTCTAATATTTGTCCACCCATCTGATACAATGGATACCCCAGAATCCACCCACTCATGTGTAAAACGTGTCAAAGCTCTTTGAACCTTAGCTTTTTCTCTTTCTAATAACACTGTTCTAGCTTTCTCATAGTTGGGGGCCTTGTATCCTTTTGGGGCTTCATTGATGGCCTTTACCATGTCATGCCAATAGGGAGAGCGAAGCACATTGAATGGTACACCGCAAGCACAAAGAAAACAGACTATCTTTCCATCCACATCATCCCTCCCAGCAACGTTAAGGAAATCCCTATTGTTCTTCTACCTCCAGAGGTTGCAGAAGTACCATGAGGAGATGGGCAACTACCAAATTTAGAGGTTGCACTTGATTCAGAATGAGTTTTTTGTTTCTTGTTTTTTTGTTGTGCATCCATCTCTATTTGGATGTATTTTCTTCTTTCTTCAGTTGAAATGTTTGGGCAAATTTGTACCCCCACAGAACCCTTTTTTTCATCACTGTCCAGCACCCCACAAAGATGCCTCCTCAGACGGGTATATGAACCACAATATGGTTTTCCTCCATGACAACCATGAGGGCACACAAATTTGTAAGATCCACCACCCTTTCCCCCATCAAGTTTGGTCACATAGTTCCACAAGGGTGTTGATGTACCTTTCCCATCTTGTGCTTCAGTGTCCCCTTCAAGTTCATCCCCTTCCTCTTCAAACCCTTCCTCCTCATCATACATTGGGTCACTACTATTAGGACCAACTTCATCCCCTTCCTCTTCCCTTCTATTCCTCACCCTTGCCATCATTAAAACCAAGAGTGGAATGATACATAGAAGCCAAAAGAACACCATCTTGGAATATGGATATAGGTGGTGGACAACCTGTAAATAAAGGAGCAAGTAGAAACAATGGGAAAGAGTAGGAGAGGGAGGAGAAAAATACAATTTTTTTTTCAAAAAAACAAGGGAGTTTGGGGTTTGAACTTACCTCTTTAGCTCTTGTAGATGAAGTCCTCCAAGCTCTTGCTCCAAGCTCCTCCTCCTTCTCCTAGCTCCTCCTTCTTCACTCCTCCAAGCTCTCCTCTCTTCTCCTCTCCTTTCCTCTCTTCTCTTCTCCTCTCCTCTCTTCTCTTCTCCAACTCTCATAAACTCAAAGTGAGAAAATGAGGAATGAATGGGAGCTTTATGCTTTTCATTCCTCACCCTAAACTCACCCTAAACTCACCCTAACCCACCCCCTCATTGCTAAGTTAAGTTAACTTAAAAAAAAAATTAAAAAAAATGAAGTATTTTTCCTTAGCCCGCGCGGTTTTTTCGGAAGCGCTCCGAAGCGCTCGTGAAGCGTACGCTTCCGGGCCCGAAGCGTGGGAAGCGCGCTTCGGGGCCCACGCTTCATAAAAACCAGGAAGCGTATTAAAAAATAGGAATCGTGCTTCGGGATTTTTGGAATCGCGCTTCCTGGAGCGCTTCCGGAACGCTTCCGTACGGGGCGCGATTCCGGCCTAGGATCCGAGGGGGGGGGGGGGGGCGCTTCCTGCAACGTTGCTTCCGAGTAGAGAGGTACCACTGCTGAGATTTTTTCTCTGTTGGGTGGGTCGGATTTGGCACCCAGATTGTATTCTAAAACTGCTTAATAAATCAAACCTTCAGATAGTTGTAACAGTTTTCCCGCATTGGGTGTTTCCAAGGACATTAGTCCAAAAACAACGGTGTCGCTTGTGTGCTTGTCTCTATTTCCTTAAGTTGATGATTTGTAATGTGTCGAGCATGTACTGGTATTTATTTCCATTATTTACTGGTGAATAACTTGTTAATTAATAGAACAAGTAGGTAGGAATGAATCTGTAAAGTGCATGAAGGGTTTCTAACGTGTCAGACTTAGAAATTCCAACATGGTATCAGAGCATGGTTGCAGATCACAGGAGAACTAAGGAAATCAACCGAGCAGAGCAATATCAACAGAAAACAACTGTCCTGAGTGATAGAAGCGATTCCTAGCAGAGTAGCAGCAAGGAAGCGGTGACGCAGTGCTTGTGTCATCAGGATTGAGCCGGTGAGAGGCAGCGCAAAGGCTGAGGGAGGCAAAGGCAGGCTCACGCAGAGCCACGTAGAGGCCAGGAGGGTTGATGTAGTTGACTAAGGAGGTTGATTTACCGGTGCTGGGATTGCACAGAGCCTAGGAGCTCTAACCTTCAGTTTGCTGGGGTTTAGGAGGCTGTGGGTAAGTTGCAGAGTGAAGCTGGTGGGGTACTGTAGTAAGACAATACCTTACAGGGAAAGACCAAGGTAGAGGGAGTTGTTGCAGAGGTGGATTTCTAGCCAAGGAATTCAGATTAGTGTTGTAGTTGCACAGACGATTGGAGAGGGGCATCTTGACATTGGCAGAAGGGTTTTCATGAGGGAAATCGAGGCTCAGAGGGAGTAATACCGAGAACTTCCAAGAGGGAAGTAGAGGACCAATGAAATGGCACTACACAGATTAAGAGACCAAGACAGACTGGACGAAGCCTCAAACTTTGTAGTCTGGAAGGCCAAAATCTTATTTGTACTAGACAAGAATCGTGTCAAGCACTTCTCCTTGAGGACGATAGCTATCCCAGTTGATCGGCTGATAACGATAGGTACGAGGATGCAATGGCGAGGGCTAAGAGTATCAACAATGATGGGTTCAAGGATGTAGAGGAGCAATGAAATGGCACTACACGGAGTAAGAGACCAAGACAGATTGGACGAAGCCTCAAACTTTGTAGTCTGGAAGGCCAAAATCTTATCCGTACTAAACAAGAATCGTGTCAAGCACTTCTCCTTGAGGACGATAGATATCCCAGTTGATCGGCTGATAACGATAGGTACGAGGATGCAATGGCGAGGGCTAAGAGTATCAACAATGATGGGTTCAAGGATCATATAGTACCATAGGTTGCCGAGAGGAACACGGTACAGGAGATGTGGGAGGCCTTGACCAAGTTGTATCAGCATACTTCCATGTAGAAGAAGATGCTACTTTAAAATCAGCGGCAATCATACCAAATGAAGAAGGGAGAACAGATTGACCCATTCCTCGATCGATTGAAGGAGATCTGGGATCAACTGACTTCCATAGGGGCAACACTGAATCCAGAATTGATGGTGAGAACAACCCTAAACATAGTCTCAGAAGACTGGGAGGTGTTTGTCTACAACATACTGGGCAGGGCGACCCTTCCAGATTGGGAGGAAATGTGGGCTGCTCCTCACCAAGAAAAAATCAGAATGCTAAGCAAGGTGGGAAGTAGTGGCAAGGGGATCAGAATCAAGAAGGAGGAAGAGGAGGATGTTGCCCTAGCATCTGAGGGAAAGTAGGAGAAATAGAAGAAGAAGGACCTCTCCAAGGTAAAATGCTTCCACTGTGGGGAGCTGGGTGATTATGCAACCCAGTGTCCAAGGAAGAAGAGTAAGGGAGAGGCCTCTAAGACCAAGGTAGTGCCAACAAGGGCAGAGAAGGAAGTAGAGACAGACGATGACTGTGCCATGAGTGCACACACACCACTTGAGTGGAAGTGGGGAGACATTGAGCTGTAGTTAGACGGACTACAGGGGATGAGGGGTAGGATCCTTGAGGTACCCAAGCTCTCGGATTATACCTGGCTAAGGGAGCCTTGAAGGGGAGTAGCTGTGCTGGCGATGTAGGTAGAGACGGATGCGGATGGAGCGACAGAGAGTGCTACAGTGTAGGAGTCCCGGGATAGCACGAGGCTAGCAGGCTGCAACAGTGCGAGAGGCATGAGAGTGTTGCACCAGTGCAGAATGGCACAGAGAGGTTTGCAATGGTGTGAGATGCATGGAGTTGTTGCAGCAACGCAGAGGTCAGAGAGGGAGCACTTGTCAGTGACAGAGGGAGCTTCAGCATCAGGAGTGTTTCTAGCCCGACGGAGATGTCAGAGTTGGGAGATCAGTTACTTACTTCTCAGTCATTAGGTTGCAGTGCAGCACTTAGTAGTGGTCGCCGTCGTGCTATGGGCTGCATGATGCATCATGATGAGAGGGGTTGTAGTGCAGATGCAGCAGTGGCAGTGGCAGAGCCATGGGCAACAACACGGATGCAGAGGGGGTTGCAGTACGCATGCAACAGTGGCAGTGGCAGGGCCATGGGTAGCAGTACAAGATGCAAGAGTGCAGAGGATGTTGGGTAGCAGGCCTAGCATCATCACAAGGACCGATGCCGGATGATCAGGGTGATACTGAGTGAGGAGTATTGTTATAGCATAGTCCTCGCTAAGACGGAGTGTTGATTTAGGGTAGCATCGGATGTGCTCTAGCCATGAAAATTGGTGGAGAGACTAAGGCACATGAGAACTCCAATACCCAGAAAGGGTTTGGGCAGATTCTAAATAGTTTGAGAGATATTAAAATAATTAATATTTTTGATGGAGTCCCTAAGTCTAAACTTAGGGAAAATAAAATATTAATGTGAATTAATATAAAACTGTGTTAGAAGGGTCCAAAAGACATGGATCAAGTTAGATCTAATCTTAACCGTTGATTAGGGACTTAATCTGGGCCGTTGATTTGTCAACAAAAAAGGTAAAAGAGGAGACTTAGGGAAAATAAAATATTAATGTGAATTAATATAAAACTGTGTTAGAAAGGTCCAAAAGACATGGATCAAGCCAGGTCTAATCTTAATCGTTGATTAGGGACTTAATCTGGGCCGTTGATTTGTCAACGAGAAAAGTAAAAGAGGAGGCTTGAGGGTCACTTGGAGAACACACCAGAGATCAAGATTTCGACTTTTTGGGCTGGGTTTGCTGAGAAAGTTGAGAGAATGATCAGAGTTGAAGCTGAGGGGCAGTGAATACAGAAGCAGAGAGGTAGAGATAGCGTCGGGAGGATCAGTGCAGTAGCCGAAGAGAGACACAGAAGCAACGAAGGGTTCATGCATAGCCAGCTAGGGCTGACGCGGAGGTAGCCAGGAGTTGCGCACCTCGGAGGGCCAGCGTGGGTGACGTAGAGGGCAAGAGGGCTGACGCATTGCCCCCAGAGGTTGATGCAGGCCAAGCCAGAGTGACGCTGGGCTAACGCTGGGCTAGAGAGAGGCTGACACAGTCCCTAGAGGATGACGCTGGGGTTTCGTGGGGCAAATTGGAGCTATGGAGTTGCCGGAGTGTTTATCCGGAATATCTGCTTTCGAGTAGACTACTGTTGAGATTTTTTCGTTGTTGGGTGAGCTGGATTTGGCACCCAGGTTGTATTATGAAACTGCTTAATAAATCAAACCCTCAGTTAGCTGCACCAGTTTTCCCGCATTGGGTTTTTCGGGGACATTAGTCCAAAAACAACGGTGTCACTTGTGTGCTTGTCGCTATTTCCTTCAGTTGATGATCTGTAATGTGTTGAGCATGTACTTGTATTATTTTGCGGTATTTACATGGTAAATAACTTGTTAATTAACATAACAAGTTGGTAGGAATAAATCATTTAAGTGCATGAAGGGTTTCTAACGTGTCAGAATTAGAAATTCCAACATGTTATCAGAGCATGGTTGCAGATCACAGGAGAACTGAGGACATGAGTCGAGCAGAGCAGCATCAGCAGAAAACAACTGTCTCGAGTGATAGAAGTGATTCCTAGCAGAGTAGCAGCAAGGAAGGGGTGACAGAGTGCCTGTGTCATCAAGACTAAGCCAGGAAGAGGTGGCGCAGAGGCCGAGGGAGGCAAAGGCAATGTCACACAGAGCCACGTAGAGGCCAGGAGGGCTGACGCAGTTGGCTGAGGAGGCTGATTTGCCGGTGCTGGGATTGCGCAGAGCTTAGGAGCTCTAACCTTCAATTTTCTAGGGTTTAGGACGCTGTGGGTAAGTTGCAGAGTGAAGCTGGTGGGGTACTGTAGTTAGAACAATACCTAATAGGGAAAGACTAAGGTAAAGGGAGTTGCTGCTGAGTTGGATTTCTAGCCAAGGAATCTAGATCAGTGTTGCAGTTGCACAAACGATTGGAGAGGGGCATCTTGACATTGGCAGAAGGGTTTCCAGGAGGGAAATCGAGGCTCAGAGGGAGTCATACTGAGAACTTCTAGGAGGGAAGGAGAGGAGCAACGAAATGGCACTACACGGAGGAAGAGACTAGGACAGACTGGACGGAGCCTCAAACTTCGTAGTCTGGAAGGCTAGAATCTTATATGTACTAGACAGGAATCATGTCAAGCATTTCGCCTTGAGGATGATAGCTATCCCAGTTGATCCGACTGATAACGACAGGCATCAGGATGCAATGGCGAGGGCTAAGAGTATCATCCTTGACAGGTTCAAGGATCATATAGTACCACATATTGCCGAGAAGAACACGACACATGAGATGTGGGAGGCCTTGACCAATTTGTATTAGCATACTTCTGTGCAGACGAAGATGCTACTAGAAAATCAGCTGCAATCATACCATATGGAGAACGGAGAATAGATCGACCCATTCCTCGGTCGATTGAAGGAGATCTGGGATCATCTGACTTGCATAGGGGCAACGCCGAATCTGGAATTGATGGTGAGAACAACCCTGAAAGCAGTCTCAAAAGTCTGGGAGGTGTTTGTCGAGAGCATATTGGGCAGGGCGACCCTTCCAGATTGTGAGGAAATGTGGGTTGCTCTTCGCCAAGAAGAGATAGGAAGGCTAAGTAGGGTGGGAAGCAGTGGCAAGGGGATCAGAATCAAGAAGGAGGGAGAGGAGGATGTTGAAATTTGGTACCGGAGGACATGTGGTTCCCTTAGGCTTTGATCTTTGGCCTAGGGAAAAGTGTCCAAAAGAATTTAATTTTTCTCCTAAAGTAACTTTATAATTTTATAAAGTTAAATCTAATTTAAAAGTGACTTTAAGTGATAAAGTTATTAAGTCTAATTTTAAAGTAACTTTTATAAAGTCAATGAAAAATTAGAAAGGAAAAGTGACTTTGGAAATAAATGACTAAGTGGGTCTTTATTAAAGTGGGGTGAATTAAAAAATAGAAAGTGACATTTAAATGAGCATTTAATCTCAGCCATTGATCTAAATCTATTTCAGCCATTGGATTTAGAGATCACCCAAAAGTCACTTGGATCACCCAAAAGTCACTTGGAGTTATATTAAAGGAGGAAAATGAGGAAAAGGTCATTCATTCTTTCATGAGCAGATTGGGAGAAGGAGAGCAAGAGAGCAAGAGAGATTTCTGAGCAGGGAGGAGAAGGAGACAGCAGCTTGGCACACATTCCAAGGCAGTAGTTGAGCAGATTTGTACAGCTGATTCAACACATAGTGAAAGGCAGATTTTTGCACAAAAATCGAGGAGCAGTTTGCTGATTTTTATGCACACAAAACGGAGGCCGTACAACGTTTATTGCTGTCCTGTTTGCTGTAATTTCCAGATTGCTGTGAGGCACAGGAAAGGAGATAAGTTGTAAATTTGCTCGCTGATTTTTTGCTGAATAATTCTCACTGTAAAAAGGCAATTTTCAGAAATAAAGAAGAGCTCTCAAACTGGTTTTCCCCAAGAGTTGTAGGGGGTTTTTCCAGGGTCAAGTTGACCAAAAATATCAGTGTTTTAATGGCTGTTTTTGATTGCTGATTTTTAATTCTGCAATTTCCAACGTTCTGAAAAATTTCCAGAATTTGTGTTTTCAGCAATATTTATTTTTTCAGTCTGTTAAATGTATGGTTATGGGAATGGGCATTTAACTACATGGGAGAAATAAGGAGAAACTGAAAACCGGGGTGGGAAAACAGAAATTTCTACAGAGGATGTTGCCCTAGCATTTGAGGGAAAGCAGGAGAAACGGAAGAAGAAGGACCTCTCCAATGTCAAATTCTTCCACTGTTGGGAGCTGTGTCATTATGCGACTTAGTGTCCAAGGAAGAAGTGTAAGGGAGAGGCCTTTGAGACCAAGGCAGCGCCAGCAAGGGCAGAGAAGGAAGTAGAGACGGACGATGACTGTGCCATGAGTGCACACACACCACTTGAGCAGAAGTGGGGAGAGATTGAGCTGTAGTTAGATGGACTACAGGCGACGAGGGGCGGGATCCTTGAGGTACCCAAGCCGTCGGATTATACCTGGCTACGGGAGTGTCGAAGAGGAGTAACAGTGTTGGCGATGTCGGTAGAGACGGATGCGGATGGAGCGGTAGAGAGTGCTATGGTGCAGGAGTAACAGAACAACGCGAGGCTAGCAGGTTATAAAAGTGCGAGAGGCACGAGAGTGTTGAACAAGTGCAGGATGGCACAGTGAGGTGTGCGAGATGCATGGAGTTGTTTCCGCAGCGCAGAGGTCAAAGAGGGAGCACTTGTTAGTGACAGAGGGAGCTTCAGCATAGCGTTTCTAGCCTGATGGAACTGTCAGAGTTGGGAGATCAGTTACTTCTCAGTAATTCGGTTGCAGTGCAACAGTTAGCAGTGGTGGTGCTATGGGCAACATGATGAGATGGGTTGCAATGCAGATGCAGCAGTGGCAGTGGCAGAGCCATGGGCAGCAACATAGATACAGAGGGAGTTGCAGTACAGATGTAACAGTGGTAGTGGCAGGGCCATGGGTAGCAGTACATGATGCAGCAGTGTAGAGGATATTGGGTAGTAGGCCTAGCATCAGCACAGGGACTGATGCGAGATGATCAGGGTGATACCCAGTGAAGAGTACTGTTAGAGCACAATCCTCACTAAGAGGGAGTGTTGATTTGGGGTAGCATCGTATGTGCTCTAGCCACGAAAATTGGTGGAGAGGCTAAGGCACATGAGAACTCCAATACCCATAAAGGGTTTGGGCAGATTCTAAACAGTTTGGGAGATATTAAAATAATTAATATTTTTAATGGAGTTTGTAAGTTTAAACTTAGGGAAAATAAAATATTAATGTGAATTAATATAAAATTGTGTTAGAAGGGTCCAATAGACATGGATCAAGTCAGATCTAATCTTAGCCGTTGATTAGGGACTTAATCTCGACTGTTGATTTGTCAACGAGAAAAGTATAAGAGGAGGCTTGAAGTCACTTAGAGAACACACCAAGAGATCAAGATTTCAACTTTCTAGGGTTGGGTTTGAGGCTTGAGGTCACTTGGAGAACACACCAAGACATCTTTCTAGGGCTCAGTTTGCTGAGAAAGTTGGAAGAGTGATCAGAGTTGCAGCTGAGGGGTAGTGAATACAGAAGTAGAGAGGCAGAGATAACATCGGGAGGATCAGCATAGTAGTCGAAGAGAGGGAGGCAGAAGCAGCCAAGGGTTTATGCATATTCAGCGAAGGCTCATGCAGAGGCAACCAGGAGTTGCGCAGTGCCTCAGAGGGCCATCGTGGGTGACATAGAGGGCCAACTTTGGTGACGCAGAGGGCCAGAGCGCTGATGTAGTGCCTTCAGAGGCTGACACAGGCCAAGCCAGAGTGATGTTGGGCTAACGCTGAGCCAAAGAGAGGTTGACACAATCCCTAGAAGCTGAGGTTGGGTTTTCGTGGGGCAGATTGGAGCTGTGGAGCTGCCGGAGTGTTTATCTGGGGTTTCCGCGGGAATATCTGCTTCCTAGTAGAGAGGTACTACTGCCAAGATTTTTTCTGTGTTGGGTGAGCTGGATTTGGCACCTAGATTGTATTCTGAAACTGGTTAATAAATCAAACCCTTAGATAGCTGCACTGGTTTTCCAGCATTGGGTTTTTCCGGGAACATTAGTCCAAAAACAATGGTGTCACTTGTGTGCTTGTCTCTATTTCCTTCAGTTGTTGATCTGTAATGTGTTGAGCATGTACTTATAATTATTCCAGTATTTACATGGTAAATAACTTGTTAATTAACATAACAAGTAGGTAGGAATAAATTAATAAAGTGCATGAAGGGTTTCTAACATGTCCAACTTAGAAATTCCAACACTATGCTCCCCTGAACTTCTTTAAAATTTGGGAGTGCTCACACGTCTCCTTTGTGTTGCTTCACACTCCCCTGTTCCTAAAACTTGGTGGAACATATTTTATTTTTTGGTTATTGATATGCTTGGTCTTCCCATGTACATGACATTCTATTCATGTTATTCGTCCCAAGATATGCCATTGTATTTAGCTTGCGATGTTGGATCTCTGTGTCTCTTATCAATATTTCTGGATCTTGAACTAGAAATATCTTACTTAGCATGAGTGCAATGGGCTATAACATGTGAGTTATCTGGATTTCTTTAATGGTTTTTATCCATTACAGTTTCTATTGGGAGTCAGATCGATGCAATTTGTGGTTTGAATGAAAAACTCTTTTTTTGATTATTTTTTCTCATATAATTACCTGGCATTCTGTTCTATCTTGTTCTAGAGTTAGTTCTAGCACTTTATTTCTGATAGACCTTTGTTTCATGCTAGTAGCATCTGATCTAAATTTGGAGGAAAAAATTTCAAGTTCTGGCGTTAGTGACTGTGAGTAGCATTTTGGTAGATGATGTTATTTATGTCAGCCAACACTTCATAAATAATGTTCTTAATGCTCAGAAATAAATAATGAGGAATATGTATTTCCTATTTAGAAATAATTGCTACTTTAGAAACTATTGAAAATTCCCATAACTACAATTAATGCAAATTCAGAAATACCTCAACTTTGACATTTCCCTCTTAAGGCACATGTCCAATTCCACCACACTTACATGATCACTCCTCAATCCAAGCATCTTCAAGTCGAGGACAAGCCTCCATGCAAGTAACCAAATGACCCCATGCTATCTAGGGATTAGTCCTCTTCTCTTAGATGCCCAATGCTTTTCTTCCAAATGGATACGTCTCCAGAAGAGGCAACCAACTTGCATGGGCATGCTTCATGAAGGATGTCACCAAGTCACATTGTTCTCCAACCTCGTAAGAAAATGCATGAAGTCAAGGCATATCAATCCAAGGGTAAGCCTCCAATGTGTATATCCATCACGATACAATCAAGGGAAGTGAACACACCTTGCACCCACATTGCATGAAGTGCCCTCAAGCATAGTGTAATACTTTTGGAGTAACCCCAAAAGCTAACAGAAACACAATGAAACTACAGGTAAACACCAAAGAAATTTCAACCTTATTCATATCTGACCTGGTGGATTGTCAGCAAGGAACAATTTGCATATTTTACTTTGTTGTTATTCATCCATGAAAGTATGCTGGTAGCACCATATGAAATGCTAGTATCTGTAATATTTTGTTCATGCATCAGCCCTCAAGCTATTATGAGAGCACAAATGTATTGGCATGCTCTTAAATTTTATAACATATAGTTTCAAACAAATTTTACACCTTGCAGTTATTCTCTTTTATTGGATTACCGTTTTGAACTTTAGATGATTGCATATTGCTTGTTGCAGGAGGTATATGTCTTATAACTTGGCTCCAATTGCTGGTGTTGCTGCAAATGTGTCCCGGAATGGAAAAGCTACGAGGGTTTGTTCAGATAATTGCATCTTATCCCCCCTTCCATTGACTTTCTCAGTTAGCATGCCAGTGACAATCTTTGGATGTTTTCTTATATGCCACAATGCGGGGCGGTATCTATTTGAAAATGAAGCCTTTGCAACTGCTTTAGGAAATAAAAATGACACACACAATCAACTTATTGCCTCTTGGAATAAGGAATTGATGGCTTGTGTCCGCGATTCCTATGTGGAATTAATGGTGGAATTTCAAAGACTTAGAAAGGATCCTTTAACTTCGCGTGTGGACTTATCTGTTGCTCAAGTTGTGAGTGGGATCCTGCAGATCTCTGCTGATAGAGTTTATTCATTTTGGCCACGGTCGAAGACTAAAAGACTGTCTTCTAATCAAGTTCCATCTACTGAAGGTTTTATGAGTACTTCAACAGTTCCGGATGCTGAGTGGCAATGTTTAGTAGAGAAAGTTATAAGACCTTTTTACTCACGTCTTGTTGAACTACCTGTTTGGCAAATTTATGGTGGTACTGTAGTCAAAGCTTCTGAAGGTATGTTTCTTGCTACTCCTGGTACGGATGCCGCTGATCACTCACCGCCAGCAACTGTTTGTAGCTTCATCAAGGAACACTATCCAGTGTTTGCAGTACCTGGGGAACTTGTCAGAGAAATTGAAGCTATAGGGGTAGTGGTGAAAGAAATAACACCTAAGATGGTGAGGACCTTACTGAAGGCATCACCTGCATCCATTGTCCTTCGATTAGTTGAAACATATATTGATATTCTTGAGTATTGCTTTTCTGATCTTCAACTTCAACACCCATCCATATCCAGTTCAGTTAACATGTCACCTGATCATCAGGATATATCATTACAGGATCATGCCAATCAAGTTAATGTACAAAACAACGCCAATATAACCAGGAACAGGACACTTAGTGATCCAATAATGAATGGTACTGTTGGCCAAAGTCATCTTCATAACTCACGGGCAAGCTTTCAGAGGGCTCAGAACTTTCTTCCAGGGAGTTCTTCAGATGCTGGAGGTGATGCATTGGAAATAGTCACAAGTTTTGGCAGAGCATTACTTGATTTTGGCAGGGGTGTTGTAGAAGATTTTAGTCGAGTGGGAGGATCCCCAACACATGGAGACAATATTATCACAAATGGATATGATGTTGGAGATATCACATTGCACATGGCATATATAGTTGGAGAAGCAAAAGGTCTACCATGCCCAACAGCAACAAAACATTTGCAACGTTTAGGTGTCACAGAGCTGTGGGTAGCAAACAAAGAGCAACAAACAATAATGCAACCATTGGCTGTGAAGTTTATTCATCTACAATGCTTTGACAGACCATCTTTGACTGAAGTTTTTGGAAATTGCACTGTTCAAAGACTATTAAAACTGCAACCATTCTCACCTCAGCTACTGTCAGCCCATTTAAAATTAGTTTTCTCTCCGCAGTGGGTTTCTTATGTCAATGATATGGGGAATAGTCCTTGGGTTTCGTGGGATTATGGTCCAGGTTCTCAATGTAAAGGTCCATCTCCTGATTGGCTTCGCTTATTTTGGAAGAACATTGGTAGTTCTTTGGATGAACTAAGACTTTTCTCTGACTGGCCTCTTATTCCTGCTATTACATCCACATCAGTTTTATGTCGCATAAAACAATGCAATCTAATTTTTATACCACCTGATACTGAGCACTCATCAGTAGATACGAGTTCAAATAGAATTATGGAAGGTACACAGATTGGGGACAGTTCTAGCATGGATTCTGATCTTTTAGTCGACACATGCATCAAAGCATTTGAAATGGTGGAGTTAAAACAGCCATGGCTGTTTCCATTACTGAAATGCTGTAATGTGCCTATTTACAATAAATGCTTTATGGATTGTAATGCTCTTCAGTGTTGTTTTCCGAAGCCAGGACAGACCCTTGGACAAGTAGTTATTTCAAAGCTATTGGCTGCTAAACAGGCTGGTTGCTTCTCTGCAAACGTGGCGCCTTTCTCAACTGCTGACCGTGATGAATTGTTTTCACTTTTTGCCTCAGACTTCTCTCCTTCCCCTTCTTTGGTTCCTACTTATAGCACAGAAGAGCTTGATATGTTGAGGTCACTTCCCATTTATAGAACAGTTGTTGGTACATATACATCGGTAAGTGGACAGGATCATTGCATTATTTGTCCAGGTGCTTTTTTCCAGCCAGTTGATGAACGCTGCCTTTGCCATTACACAGCTGCAAGTGGTGGCTTACTCTACCATGTTCTTGGTGTACCAGAGCTGCAGAATGAAGAGTTACTAGTGAAGTTTGGTTTGCCTGGGTTTGAACAAAAGAATGAACATGATCAAGAATGCATTCTGATCTTTATATATCTTAACTGGGAAGACTTACAGTTTGAAAACATAGTAGTTTCTGCTTTGAAGGACACCAAGTTTGTCAAAAGTGGTGCACATGAGGTCAGTAGCCAATTGTTAAAACCCCAGGAGCTTCTAGATCCTGGTGATTCTTTATTGAAATCTGTTTTTGCTGGAGATAGCTCAAAATTTCCTGGTGGAAGGTTTGCAACAGATGGATGGCTTAATATTTTGCGCAAAGCAGGATTACGAACAGCTTCAGAACCAGAAATGCTGTTAGAATGTGCAAGAAAGGTAGAATTTCTTGCAAAAGAATTTACTTCAGATACAGACAACTCTGATGCTTTTGATGCAGAGTTTTCTTCATTTAAAGACGAGCTTTCACTTGAGATATGGTCTCTTGCCAGTTCTGTAGTGGAATCTATTCTCAAACAGTTTTCACTTGTGTATGGAAGTAGTTTCTGTAATCTTTTAAGCCAAATTGCATTCGTTCCTGCTGAAAAAGGCATGCCCAACATTGCTGGAAGAAAAGGGGGGAAGAGGGTGCTTACGTCATACAGCGAGGCAATTTTGTTGAGGGATTGGCCTTTGGCCTGGACATGTACACCTATACTTGCAAGACAAAATGTAATTCCACCAGATTTCTCTTGGGGAGCATTGCATTTGCGGAGCCCGCCTCCATTCCCTACAGTTCTGAGGCATCTTCAGGTGGATTGAGACTATTTATTCTTATTCAGTGATTTTAACTGAGCATTTCGATGAATGTGATTTCATGAAACTTGATGAATGAAATTTCCCTCTAAAATAACTATTGCAGATTGTTGGGAAAAGTAGTGGAGAAGAAACACTTGCACGATGGCCTACAAATATAGGCATGAAGTCTGTAGAGGAGGCTTTTGGTGATGTTTTGAAGTACCTGAACAATATCTGGGGAACAATTTCAAGTTCAGGTGAAATATTTAACTGCCCTGTTAGTTCTTGGGTTCGGTAGATGGCTGAAAGGTCTTTGTCTGTCTAAAATTTAAATCTTAATTATTTTTCATTGATGGATATGTCTTTTTTTTTGCAAGCATATTTTTTAGTAATTAACAAGCTTATGTCAAGTGTCGTATGAAGGGGATAAGGCCTATCTGTTTGTTGTGCTTATTGCTTTGTAAAATTTTTGAAAATGTTAGCTGCTTGTGGCATTATTATGCAATTTTTTTAAAACCTTCCTTCGCATGATTTCACCAAGGATATTAGGGCTTAACTTTGTTAATGACGCTATCACCATTTGGAGTATGATTTTATCGTAGTTATGAGGTGCATAACAACAATGAAGAGACTTTAAAAAATGGTATGAAACAAATAAAAATGCTGAACATAAACTAAGCTTATTAATCCATTTTGCTTTGATGATGTATCTAGCATAATTAATTATTAGACTAAGGGAAGCTAAAAATTAAAAATGTGATAACAGAAATGAACCTTTAAGTTTCTCTTGTAACCTAAATGCAAACAACAAACAGTAAACAACAAAATTTCATTCTTATTCTCGCTTTCCTCTTGGCGTGCAAGCAATCAATGTATGTGAGGGAGAGAATGAATTGACTTCCCGGGTGGATAAGAACCCTTAACTAGATTGGTTCTAAACTAGGTAATGCTCTTGGACTTTTGAAAGAGAAATAGAGCAAACAGTAATCATAAAAGTTGAAGAGTGTTAGGACTGCTTGACATACTGGAGTTCATAATATCCTTCTTCAAAATAATATGAGGTTTCTCGATCTCCGCCTATATATTCTAAAAAGAAAACTAAGAAACAAAGCAAAGAACCAAATTTACAGTAAATGCAATTATGAAAATATATGATGCGCATGTGCCTTTGGTAGAAGGAAGCCTCCTACCTCACACGTTTATATTTAAGTGTTCCCTTTAGGGGAAAAGTGTGAGAAGATGGATGCTCCAAACCACCATGAGATGCAATCTCTAAGCCCCAAATCAAAGAGGGAAGACCCAAGGTAGTCAACCTGGTATGTAGTGTGAACAACTGAAGGATACAACAGCTTAAGCATAGGGGATGATAGAGAATGGAAACTAATGGAACTTGTTACCTGCCAGATGTACCTAACAGAGAAAGAAGAGAACCATCAAAGTTGGACAAGGCACTTGTCAAAGCTTCAAATCCAGAAGTCCTGCAAGGCAATTTTGCTCCTTCTTCTCTCTTCTTTCTCTATGCAAGTTCTGTACTCCATGGAGGGATTATAAAAATTGTTACTAGCATCATGAACTTATCTAAAAGGCTTAGCCCCTTGGGAATTGGTTATTAAGGAAGTTGGTCTAGAGTGTTTATTTATTTAATTAATTATTTTTGCTTTTTAGCTATTCATAATCAATTGAGTTTTTTCGCTCCTATCTT
The DNA here is from genome assembly GCA_031772625.1 of Pinus tabuliformis. Taxonomy (NCBI): domain Eukaryota; kingdom Viridiplantae; phylum Streptophyta; class Pinopsida; order Pinales; family Pinaceae; genus Pinus; species Pinus tabuliformis. Next base: position 1,583,337,833 of record CM062804.1, on the reverse strand, counting down.
CCAAAGTTGGAGTGGATCTCAATAACTAGGCCCTAAAGGTGTTATTTAAGTCTAGGGTAAATGTATATTACCATGCTAGACATTGCCTTAGAATTGAGTCTTATAGAATTGCCTTAGATTTTTACAGGATTTTTTTTAATAATTAAAAATTTCCTGCAAAATAGAATTTTAAATAAATTTGATGTAACAAATAAAAAAGCGGTACTATGAGGTTTCATATGGCATGTAGGTACTCGTTTTTCATGCTTAGAGTACCCATATTACCTTAGTACCCCCTTTTCAGTGAAAATTTTGAATTTTTCTTTATGAAAAAACAATTTTACTCAGAAATGTGAGGAAAAAGAGAAGAAACATTTTTTTCTTTGTCTCCAGTCAAACTAGTGCTCTCAACCACTTGAGAGAAGTTGATGAAGCACTTGAGTGGAGTTCATTATACACTTGGTATTGGAAGAGATTCCCAAGAAGTGGGACACAATTCCGAACGAGGGATTCACCTTCCCCTACACATGTGGCGCCTTGGAGTGAGTGTTAGGTGGTCTTATGAGCAAGTTGTGACAGCTGCCACTCCACACATGGCAGCTCCATCTCATACATGTGGCAACCCTTTCCCAAGCTAGCGCAAATCCCAGGGGGGTCGCCCCTCCTCACATCTATAATTGCAGCTCTCTTTCATTGTTGAGGGAGTTGAAAAGAATAGGGAATAGACTACCGCTGTTCATTGTTTTATCATTTTGTATTGGAATAAAAGAAAGTCTTTGGAGGCTACCATGGGGCATTTGTCTTGTTTGATGGCTTGATTTTTATGTGAGTTAATATTTTTTATAATGTATTGTCTTTGAATTTCCTGGTATAATAGGCCTCGAAAGGGGTATTACTGCCCATAGGAGTAGATAAACAAATTTGGTTATTTGTTTATCTTATGGTTTTATGTTTGGAATTAAAGATTACATGTTCTTCTATTTTGATTGCCATGTTTTCCAAGTTTCATATGTAAAAGTGCACCTATTTTAACTATTTTGTTGGCAAGTCTTTAAGAAATCGTAGGTATCTCAAGATTGAAGGTTTGGGTCCTCTTTGGATAGAGTATCCATTGTCCTTCAACACATAAGGAGCCGCATTCCCACTAAGCACCAACAATAGTTCCCATTTGCCTAAATATTCCACTCAATTTCTTTCCTTTCTTCTTGCTTACAAGTTGTAGAAAAATTTCACAAAATTCCTTATTTATCTTTATGAAATTTCATTGTCATATCCTGCAAATTAAGTGCTAATTTACTGTTGCCCTGGAAGCAACAATAAGTAGCTAGGAAAGGTCAATTTATCTTGGCTTTTCTTTAGTTCTTTTAAAGTAGAATTTGCTTATTTTCCTCAATAAATTTCCCTTGGAATTTTCCGTATATTTCTGCTAACATTGCAGGTGTTCCCACAGTGTTTTGGGGCAACTTTCACAAGTATTTGTTTGTTGATTTTTTGCAGGCTCACAAACATATAAGGGGAAGTGTTCCTGAATTTTCACTAGTTTGAACCATCCAAGGAACCCGAAAGAACCATAACTGTCCTCGTTGTAAAAGAATATTTATAACCATTATTACCCTTTATTCATAAGGGATACCTAGCATCATAACAACCATTGTAACCTTGAGAGAGTTAGGGGAGTCACCTAGGCATCCCATTCTCCCTACCCAGAAGGGGGTATTTTGTGTTTGGTCTCAATTTTCGTGGTGTGTCTTATTTGGATTAAAATCAACCCATGCCCCACGAAACATTTTATATTAGATTTATTTTATTAGTGGATTAAGTTTCATTTTTGTTTTAGATTAGATTCTTTTCCACCTAAAAAAATTGTATCTTTCCCATTGGGTCTTGTTATTCTCTCGACCATCACTAGTGAAAGCTCAATCTTTAGCATGATTCAAAGAGGACTCATGGCAGTTGAGTATTTAATAGGGAAAACCTTTTGAGCCATTTATCATGAGTTTGGGAAAGGATTGTTGACTTTTGAAATAAGGGGAATGCCTTGAAGCTAAGATTCTTCTCGTTGGATCTCCAAGCAACCTTCTCGATCTCATTTGAAGCAATGTCACATGGTTAAGGTTCGAGTTCAGGTTCGGCAATGATCAGGTTCAGTTTGAGTTCGAATTTTTTGATGAGGTTCAGATGAGGTTCTCCATTAGGTTCGTTTATATATATATGTATAATGAATTATAGGATAAAATAGTAAGAAATCAACATCAATAAACATAAAAAATGCTATCATGGACATGGAAACTGCAAGGATAAATTACAAGCTTGAGTTCTGACGTGAAGTTATGATTTTTGATCTATGGACTTGGTCAATGGCTATGAGGTTCAATGAGGTTCACCAGACCTCAAACATTTTATTAAGGTCCGCCAAAATTTGAACCTCAAAGTTAAAGTTCAGCAAACCTTTTGACATTGATTTGAAGGATAAAGGTGAAAGAGGAAATACACATTAAAGTGAACCTTTTGAATTCCATTGCACTCACCAATAATCCAAGTGAAAACTTAATAAAATTAACCAAGAGCAAAAGTCAAAACCTTTCGAAACAACATATTTTGGGCCATGACTATTTTTGTCCAGATTTACTTTTCAAGCAAGCATTTACTTATCTGGGACTAATGTTTATTGTCATTTCATATTATTTGCTTATGAATTGTTTATTTATATGCTTGTAAGTTACATGTTGTTAATCTCATGCTTTTGGTAATTAAAACTCCTAGAATAATTTGTTTGACATTTCTATTAGCTTACTTAGCCTTAGCTTATTTTACTAGGGTCTACCCCCCTTGGCTTCACTAGGAGTTAGCTTAGATGGAGTTGTTGATATTGAATGACAACAACTCGATTCGAGACTTGGCCCCAAGGCCAAATCCAGTGTATTAAAGATTTCTTCCACGTAACTTAATGTGTAGATTAGGTGGCAAATTTTTTTGGCGTCGTTGCTGTGGATAAATATTTTTAAAATTGGAATACGACATTTGTTTTCCTTTATTTCGCTTTGTTTTATGCATGTTTCATTTTATTAGAGATTGATTCATATTCATCCGGCGACTCCATTGTTTAAATATTCTATAAGGTATTCTACAAGGAGAAATTCAAGTGGTTTGATTAATCTCATTCCTGAACCTGAAAAGGTTTATCGAAGGAGATCAAACAAACTTTTTCGTGTAAACACCTTAGAAATCTTAGAGATGAATTGATTTCTGATATCCATTTACTTTTTGAATTAAATAATTGTCAAGTAGAAATGGATGATCTTTATGCTCCTATTGATTTTACTAATGTTAATGGTTATCCGCATGCTATACCTAACAAAGCCTTGGAGAAGTTTCCTTCATTTAAGGGAAACAATGCAGTAAGTGCTAAAACTCACATTAGGAATTTTAACCTCTGTGGTAGCTAATGGTGCAATAGCAACAACTATGACGATGTGAAGATGAAGCTATTTGTCCTATCCTTGGAAAAAGATGCTTTAGACTATGTTGACACATAATCTAGCAAGGGTCCTAAGAGGGGTACCTAAGGGACAACTACTAGACCAAATGGCAACAACGGGACATGTTATCCACCACCTGTGAGTGACGCTGATTTGATTTAGAATATTAGTTTGTAGTGCTAAGATCTTTCTCAGATTATAAACAAAATGCTTTCATTGTGCTCAAGGATTCATTAATTTTTGCAAGTAAAATGAAGAGTTTTTATGTTAATTTTATGAGCAATTTAACATAAACAAGAAACTGAACAACAACATAAACATGTATAGAACATCATCAAAAACATATTACAACAAGCACATGATAAAGGAGTTCACCCCTCTTGGGCTACGTCTCCTTGGTCTAGCTTCCAATGGCTTGGGCCTCTCTATTATTCTCAAAAGTGTAAAAAGTTGTGTTTACAATGCTCAAATGCTTCTGAAACTTGCTTCAATGAGTCTAGAATGCTCAAAAATGGCCATCTAGCCTCTTTTTGCATCAAATTTGGTGGAAAACTGAAGAAGTTATGACTTCCCCTTGTTTTCCCACTATTCGTTCCACAAATTGCTCCAAACCCGACATGATCCTACAAATTAGCTTCGAAAATCCACTAACTAGGCGAAAATTTCACCGCGTGGTGGGCCATAATTTGTTGACACTGACTATCTTATCGCAAATCGCAATCGGCAGAGTTCTACGGGCTTATGGTCTTGTGAACATGGCGAGTGATGTTTGACTGCGATGTGGCGGACCTGACAGGAGTATTTACTGTAACCGATAAACATATCGCATCCGGGTACTTATCGCATTTCGCAATTCGCAGATAATTGGGGTTTTGTATATGCGGAACTTTGCATCGTTGCGATTTGTGATTGCGATATCACATCGCAACTCGGTACCTGCCGGGGGCCGATTCTGTAACACCGACCCTTCGCTGATTAGCGATTGTGATCCATCGCATCGCACCTCTAGCTGTTTCTTGAAATCCTTCCTGCCTGCCTTATCACATCGCACCCTTTTTTGCTTGGGGGCTGATTTCTAACGGCAACCTACCTGCGATTGGGATTTGCAACATGCGGGGGCCAATGGCAGCTTGCCACTTGGTGCCTCCTCATTCGCTAAAGGACCTTGCCACATCATCCAATCTTGGCATGTAAGTCAAACTTGAACTTTGACTTGCTTAACTTTTGTATACGAGCTCGGATTTGAGTGCAGTTCGCACCATTGGAATCAAAATGACGAGCTCTTTGATTTGAAGCTAAGTTTATGAAGATTCTGACACTTTGATTTTTGACCATAGTTTTGAGCACCTGATCACTCCTCCCCACTGGAAGCCTTTTGGACCCCAAAATGATCACTTTCAATTGTTCAGCAGGTGAAGGTACACTTACCTCACTTTTCCAACCTCTATCCATTTGGCTTTTGAAGGAATTGTACCTTTGAGTCCTAGTCGAAGATAATCAATTCTTCCCCTTTTTGATGTCCTTGTTTTTTTGTCAAGTATGGTGTCCGCTGAAGCACATCAAGGAATTTTGGAGAAAAGTCTTCAATATATGGAATTTGAACATTCTCTCCTTGATCTTCAATCAAACGAGGCTCATACAACCTTAAATTATCAACATTAACAACCTTAAATTCTCAACATTAACAAGAACATAAATTTGCATAGATGAGGGCAAATCCAACCTGAAAGCATTATTAAAAATCTTTTCCAAAATTTTGAATGGACCATATCTAATTGGTTTGAGCTTTTTACCTTCCCATTGGGACCTCTCTTTGTTAATATGAAGCCAAACTTCATCACCAACTTGGAACTTGTGATCTGATGATGCTTGTCGTGCCTTGTTTTGTACTTGCCTTGGCTTTTCTCAAGCTGTTCTTGAACCTTTTGGTGTACTAATTGTATTTGTTCAATGAACTTTCTTGCTTTATCAATGTCGCTATGACCTTCAATAGCAACATCTTTGCCAAAAATAAAATCCAAAGGAGATTTAGGCAAGTATCCATGCATGCCTCAAATGGGGCAAAGTTTGAGTGGAAGCGTGCTTGGCTCGATTGTAAGCATGCTGAATATAGTGCAACTGTTCATCCCACAATTTACGATGCTTGCTACAATAGCCACGAAGAAGATGTATCACTGTTATGTTCACCACTTTTTTTAACCATCAGTGTGTGGATGAAACGTTGTACTCTTTTTTAGTTTGGTGTCCATGAATCCCCACAAGTTTGACCAAAAATTCCCCACAAAGTGAGAATCTCGATCACTAACAATGGATGTGGGCAATCCATAATGCACCCAAACATTCTGAAAGAAAAACTGAGCAGTTTGGTTAGCTGTAACTTGCTTTTTACATGGCATCAAAATACACGTTTTGCTAAACCTATCCACAACTACATACAAATAATCATGACCTCTTTTCGACAATGGAAGACCTCCTACAAAATCCATAGAAACACTCTCCCACGGTTGTGAAGGAACCGAAAGTGGTGTGTACAATCCTAACTTCCTATTGCTAGGCTTCTTGATTGCACATAATGAACATCCCTTAATTAAACGAGACACACTTTCAAGCATACGAGGCCAATAACAATACCTTTGTAGATGTGTCACCGTCTTACTTACACTGAAATGACTAGCAGTAAGAGAAGTATGTGCCTCTCTTATGGTGTTAACTCTTTCTCTCTGTGGAATACAAAGCTTGCCAAGATGGTACATGTTATCATGCAAAGGATAATCCAATTCCTCTACTTGGTTACATTGACTCAAGCTTGCATAAACATCTTGAAAGTCATTATCTAACGCATATTGTTCAATATAACTTTCATGTAAAACAGAATTATGCTTGAGTAAAGTAGCTGCACTAACAATTGGCCTATCAAGCATATCAACAACTTTATTGTAGATATCATTTTTATTCCTGATTACCAAGTGGAATTGCTGAAGGAAACCCATCGATCGGAAGTACCGTGACTGCTGCAATTTTGATTGAGATTGTAAGTGCAATGGCTGATGATCAGTGTGAATGATTGTTTCCTTACCCATCAAGTAGTGTTTCCATTTTTTCACACTTTGCACCAATGCATACAATTCCTTGTCATATGTTGGATAGTTAATCACCGCACCATTAAAAGTTTCCGAATGAAAACAGATAGGTTTACCATGTTGCATGAGGACTGCACCCATAGCGTAGTCACGAGCATCTGTCTGAATCTCAAATGACTGTCTCAATTCTGGAAGTGCAAGTACTAGAGCTTTACTGATCTTTTCCTTCAACGCATCAAAGGCCTTTTGTTGTTTGCCTCCCCATGGAAAGGAGCTGCTATAAGAAAAAAATTAGCAATAAATTTCCTCCAATATTGGGCTGCTCCCAGAAAACTTCTTACCTCTGTAATTGTCTTGGGCCTTTGCCAATTCACAATCACATCAACCTTGGAGGCATCTATCTTCAACTCACCTCCTCCAATAATATGACCCTAGTAAACTAAAGAAGTCTTTCCAAACTCGCACTTTGACATCTTAAGATACAACTGTTCTTTTTTCAAGACATCAAGTACTTTTCTTACATGCATGACATGTTCATCACATGATTTACTGAAAATTAAGATGTCATCTAAGTAGACTATGACAAACTCATCAAGAAATGGCCTCACCACATCATTCATCACACGCATGAATGTAGCAAGAGCATTACATAAACCAAACGACATAACTAGCCATTCAAACAAACCCTGTTTTGTTTTGAACTTTGTCTTCCAAATGTCTCCTTCAGCTATTCTAATTTGATGGTAGCCAATTCTTAAGTCCAGCTTAGTAAAATATTTTGCATCTTTCAATTAATCCAGTAAATCATCTATTCGTGGTAGTGGGTAACAGTGACCGTAATTTTGTTCAATGCACGAAAGTCCACACACATGTGCCATGTTCCATCCTTCTTTGGCACCAAGAAAATTGGTGAACCACAAGGCGTGGAAGATGGTCTGATGATCCCTTTATTCAACAAATCTTGGAGTTGTGTCTTAATTTCTGTGTTTTCCATCACTAACATCCTGTACATGCCAATGTTAGGAAGAGGACAATTTTGATGCAACTATATCTTGTGTTGGATTCCTCTCTTGGGAGGTAATCCCTTTGGTTCCTGAAACATTTCATCATATTGGTTAACTACGTCAACTAATTCAGATTTCAAATTCGAATCACAACCTTTAAAAACTTCTTTATCAACATCATTTTTGGGTTTGATCATGAGAAGCACAAAATTCTTGCTCGAATTCACTAGTCTTATCATCTGCCTTGCATTAACAAGTGAAAGATTTGTTTTCTTGCTGTGAGCTCTCATAATATATTCTAATCCATTTTTGAATAAATGATATTTATTTTCATGTCAATGGAAGATAACTTTTCTTTCATAAATGTATGGGCTGCCCAGAACCATGGCACAAATATCTAACGACACAACATCAAGCTCCACTTCATCTATGAAATTTGCAGTAATAGTGAATCTCAGTTTACACTTTCTAGTAACCTGTAATTGTGCATTGTCACATACCCATCCAAGTGGATACGGTTTATGATGTGGAACAGTTTCCAGATTTAAACTCTTGACAATGTTTTCAGAGATAAGTTTGGCTTGAGAACCGCTATCAAACAATGTATCAATATTGTTATGTTTTGAGATCACCCTTATGTGAACTAGTTCTATTCTCCTCTTTTCATTTAGAGTTTCCTTTTGCGAGTTTGAAGAACTAGTGCTGGCAATGGATTCTTTTGTTGGAATTTCTAAGTCTGACATGTTAGAAACCCTTCATGCACTTTATTGATTTATTACTACTTACTTGTTCTGTTGATTAACAAGTTATTTACCATGTAAATACTGTAAATAAATACAAGTACATGCTCAACACATTACAGATCATCAACTGAAGGAAATAGAAACAAGCACACAAGTGACACTGTTATTTTTGGACTAATGTCCTCGGAAAAACCCAATGTGGGAAAACTGGTGCAACTATTCGAGGGTTTGATTTATTAAGCAGTTTCAGAATACAATCTGGGTGCCAAATCCGGCTCACCCAACAAAGAAAAATCTCGGCAGCAATACCTCTCTACTTGGAAGCAGATATTCTGGTTGAAACCCTGGATAAACACTCTGATAGCTTTGTAGCTCCAATCTGCCCCATGAAACCCCAACGTCAACATCTAGGGACTACGTCATCCTCTCTCTGGCCCAACGTTAGCTCAACTTCACTTTGGCTTGGTTTGCGTCAGCCTTTGGAGGCAGTGTGTCAGCGCTTTGGCCATCTGAGGCACTGCGCAGCTCCTGGCTGCCTCTACATGAGCCTTGGCTGGGTCTGCGTGAACCCTTGGCTGCTTTTGCATCCGTCTCTTCGGCTATTGCGATGATCCTCCCGGTGCTATCTTTGCTTCTCTGCTTCTGTATTCGCTGTCCCTCAGTTGCAACTCTGATCACTCTCTCAACTTTCTTAGCAAACCCAACCCCAAAAAGTCGAAATCTTGATCTCTGGTGTGTTCTCCAAGTGACCCTCAAGCCTCCTCTTTTACTTTTCTCGTTGACAAATCAACGACCTAGATTAAGTCCCTAATCAACGACTAAGATTAGATCTGGCTTGATCCATGCCTTTTGGACCATTTTAACACAATTTTATATTAATTCACATTAATATTTTATTTTCCCTAAGTTTAGACTTTGGGACTCCATTGAAAATATTAATTATTTTAATATCTCCCAAACTGTTTAGAATCTGCCCAAACCCTTTCTAGTTATTGGAGTTCTCATGTGCCTTAGCCTCTCCACCAATTTTCGTGGCTAGAGCACATATGATGCTACCCCAAATCAACACTCCCTCTTAGCGAGGATTGTGCTCTAGCAATACTCCTCACTGAGTATCACCCTGATCATCCGGGATCGGTCCCTGTGCTGATGCTAGGCCTGCTGCCTAACATCCTCTGCATTGCTGCATCCTGTACTACTACCCATGGCCCTACCACTGCCACTGCTACATCCGTACTGCAACTCCCTCTGCATCTGTGCTGCTGTCCATGGCTCTGCCACTGCCACTGTTGCATCTGCATTGCAACACGTCTTATCATGTTGCATCGTGCTTCCCATAGCACTACCACTGCTAATTGCTGCACCGCAACTCAGTTACTGAGAAGTAAGTAATTGATCTCCCAACTCTGACATCTCTGTCAGGCTAGAAACACTCTTGATGTTGAAGCTCCCTCTGTCACTGACAAGTGCTCCATCTCTGACTTCTGCGTTGCTGCAACAACTCCATGCATCTCGCACCGTTGCACACCTCTCTGTGCCATCCTGCATTGGTGCAACACTCTCGTGCCTCTCGCACTGTTGCAGCCTGCTAGCCTCGTGCTGTCCTGGGAATCTTGCACTGTAGCTCTCTCTGCCGCCTCATTCGCAACCGTCTGTACCGACATTTGCCAGTGTGCTACTCCTCTTCGGGGCTCCCGTAGCAAGGTCTAATCCAAGAGGCTGGGTACCTTGAGGATCTTGCCCCTCATCGCCTGTAGTCCGCCTGACTACAACTCGATATCTCCGCACTTCCTTCGCTGCCCTTGCCGGCGCTGCCTTGGTCTCCGAAGCCTCTCCCCTGCTCTTCCTTGGACGCTAGGTAACATAATGACCCAACTCCCCACAGTGAAAGGATTTGACCTTGGAGAGGTCCTTGTTTCTCCAACTTTCCCTCAGATGCTAGGGAAACATCCTCCTCCTCCTCCTTGATTTTGATCCCCTTGCCGCCGCTTCCCTCCTTGCTCAGCCTTCTGATCTCTTCTTGGCAAAGAGCAACCCACATTTCCTCTCAATTTGGAAGGGTCGCCCTGTCCAGTATACTCTAGACAAACACCTCCCAGTCTTTTGAGACTGCGTTCAAGGCTGTTCTCACCATTAATTCTGGATCTGGCATTGCCCCTATGGAAGTCAGTTGATCCCAGATCTCTTTCAATCGATCGAGGAATGGATCGATCTGTTCTCCCTTCTTCATCTGTTATGATCACAATTGATTTTCTAGTAGCATCTTCCTCTGCACGGAAGTATGCTGATACAACTTGGTCAAGGCCTCCCACGTCTCCTGTGTTGTGTTCTTCTCAGCAATATGTGGTACTATATGATCCTTGACCCCGTCAAGGATGATACTCTTAGCCCTCGCCATTGCATCCTCGTACTTGTCATTATCAGCCAGATCAATTGGGATAGCTATCGTCCTCAAGGCAAAGTGCATGACACAATTCTTGTGTAGTACAGATAAGATTCTGACCTTCCAGACTACGAAGTTTGAGGCTCCGTCTAGTCTGTCCTGGTCCCTTACTCTGTGTATTACCACCATTTCGCTGCTCCTCTACTTCCTTGCTGGAAGTTCTTGGTGTCACTCCTTCTGAGCCTACATTTCCCTCCTGGAAATCCTTCTACCGATGTCGAGATGCCCTTCTCCAATCGTCTGCGCAACTGCAACACTGATCTGGATTCCTTGGCTAGAAATCCGCCTTGGCAACAACTCCCCCTACCTTGGCCTTGCCCTGTTAGGTACTGTTTTGACTACAGTACCCCACCAGCTCCACTCTGCAACTTACCCACAACCTCCTAAACCCCAGCAAATTGAAGGTTAGAGCTCCTAGGCTCTGCGCAATCCCGACACCAGCAAATCAGCCTCCTCAGCCAACTGCGTCAGCCCTCTTGGCCTCTGCGTGAGCCTGCCTTTGCCTCCCTCAACCTCTGCACTACCTCTTCCTGGCTCAATCTTGATGATGTAGGCACTGCGTCACCCCTTCCTTGCTGCTACTCTGCTAGGAACAACTTCTGTCACTCGAGACAACTATTTTTCTGCTGTTGCTGCTCTGTTCGGGTGATGTCCTTAGTTCTCCTGTGATCTGCAACCACCCTCTGATACCATGTTGGAATTTCTGAGTTTGACACGTTAGAAACCCTTATGCACTTTATTGATTTATTCCTACCTACTTGTTCTGTTGATCAACAAGTTATTTACCATGTAAATACTGGAAATAAATACAAGTACATGTTCAACACATTACAGATCATCAACTAAAGGAAATAGAAAGAAGCACACAAGTGACACCGTTATTTTTGGACTAATGTCCCCGGAAAAACCCAATGCGGGAAAACCGGTGCAGCTATCTGAGGGTCTGATTTATTAAGCAGCTTCAGAATACAATCTGGGTGCCAAATCCGGCTCACCCAACAAAGAAAAATATCAGCAGTAATACCTCTCTACTCGGAAGCAGATATTCTAGCTGAAACCCTAGATAAACACTTCGACAACTTCATAGCTCTAATCTGCCCCATGAAACCCCAACGTCAACCTCTAGGGACTGCGTTAGCCTCTCTCTGGCCCAGTGTTAACCCACCGTCACTTTGGCTTGGCTCGCTTCAGCCTCTGGAGGCATTGCGTCAGCCCTCTGGCCCTCTGCATCACCCATGCTGGCCCTTTGAGGCACTGCGCAACTACTGGTTGGCTTTGCGTGAGCCCTGGATGGCTTTGCGTGAACCCTTGGCTACTTCTGCGTCCCTCTCTCCGGCTACTGCCCTGATCCTCTCGATGCTATCTTTGCCTCTCTCCTTCTATATTCACTGCCCCTCAGCTGCAACTCTGATCACTCTCTCAACTTTCTCAGTGAACCCAGCTTCAGAAAGTCGAAATCTTGATTTCTTGGTGTGTTCTTCAAGTGACCCTCAAGCCTCTTCTTATACTTTTCTCGTTGACAAATCAACGGTCGAGATTAAGTCCCTAATCAATGGCTAAGATTAGATCTAGCTTGATCCATGCCTTTTGGACCATTCTAACACAGTTTTATATTAATTCACATTAATATTTTATTTTCCCTAAGTTTAGACTTAGGGACTCCATTAAAAATATTAATTATTTTAACATCTCCCAAACTGTTTAGAATCTACCCAAACCCTTTCTGGGTATTGGAGATCTCATACGCCTTAGCCTCTCCACCATTTTTCGTGGCTAGAGCAAATCTAATGCTACCCCAAATCAACATCTTTTCATTTTAACCCTGTTAGCGCTTGAAATTTCACCTCAGGCTGAGAAAGGCAAACTCCAAGGCAACATCAAACCACTTAGCCTCGTAGCTAGCCCTACGGGGCATGAGAGGGCTCTCTCCGATATATCTTGGCAAAGATCTTCAAAGGGCGGAGATAACCAATAAAGAACACTGATTTTAGGCTAGTAAACTGATAAAAGGTTTGATTTGAGATTTTTTAGGATTTTGGTGGAAAATCGGGAAAGACAATTTTGGGTGCGGGGATTAGACACAGTTTTTGTAGGGGGTTCTTTGGGACAAGGTAGGAGACTGTACTGATGCCTTTGAATTAAGTGAATGGATAGGAATGACCGGTGAAGAGCTAAAGAGAGCAAGAAACCTTCAAGAGTTCTCTTTAGACAGATGAAAACATAAATATTAAGCAAACTTAAAAGCAGAGCATGGCAATCATGAATTCTACTTTAACACTTCATTTGCCTAATTTGCAGAAGGAAAAGTAAGAAGATGATTCACATAACAAACTTACAAGTACAAAGAGAAACACACCATCAATACATGTAACCACATGAATCCCAAAAAGGACTCCAAAACCCTGGTCTTTCTTCCTTTGCCAAAATTGCAGAGATACAATGAGTAATACAATAGAAGCTTTCTCCCTCAAGAGTCCAACCATGAAAATGACCAAAAAAGTACATAATATAGGCAATCTAACATCTTTCCTTGCATCTAGGGGTCGAGCTCACTATCTTAGGAGCCGTTTCAACCAATTCTAAACTGAGTACTAAAAACTAGGCAGTTAAAACAACTTGCCTCTATAAGCTAGGAAACCAATTCATTGATTAAATTTTTGCCTATTTCATGAATGAATCTTCTAGAAGAGATAAATAAGTGTCAAAGTATCATAAAATTACATCATTTACATCAAGGAGGATCAAAATCCACTCCAAAAAGTCAAACCTAGTCAAAACTGTGTTTTGCTGAGCTGTAGGTGCATTTCTGTGAAAATTGCCCAACGCGTAGCGCGCCTTTGGAGCAACTTTTGAGGCACTTCCAGGTGTCCAAATGAGGCAAAAGTGGGCTTGTTGGAAAGGTCTGGATGTCTACTTTCCAACCCAAGTGGAATTTCTGAATTTGGTGGTCATTTGCCCCTCCAAAATTGCAATCTCCCAAGACTGCTTCCTGTGTGTCAAAAAAGTGGCAGAAAGTCATTTTTTGCTTGTTTTTTGACCTTCTGGAGGCTCAAAACTTGATGAAATCTCTTGGTAATTGCTGAGCAGGTGTATTTTTGCATGACAAATCCAAAAATGCTGAGTTTTCCTGAAATGGAGTTGCCCATCTAAAGGGTCGCGCGCGGCGCGCTACGCGTTGGTGAAGAAAACCTGTTTTTAGCCCAAAAAATTCACAAGTGACCAAAAATACTCAAAATTTTCTGAAATTTGTGCTGGAGTTGAGTCATTAAGCATCATGCTCCTTCAAGGAAGCCTCAGCCAAGATGTGGAGGGGATCGGGCCTTTTTCTTCGTTTGAGTGCTTTGGCCAACCGTCCTTGGAGCACCTTCATTCTCGCCTTGCATACGTGCATTCGGGCCCAATAGTGGTTCTTCATGTTCCGGAGCAGGTCCTTATCTTTGTTGGCCTTGGCCAGCAGCCTCTCCAAATGAGCATTGACCCGGAGAAGCATAGCCTCTCGCTCAACGGGTACTAAATCACCGGGTCTCTTACGAGCCAAGTTGCGGTCTTCATGGATCCTCCGCAACTCATCAAGAGTGTGTTCATCTTCTAGTTGCTTGTTGCGCTGCTCTAATTAGGTGATTGTCCAATTTGCCATTTCCAACCTTTGCTGCAACGAGTCATTTTCAACCCTTAGTTGCTGGATGATCTCCTTTGGCTCTAGGCTAGGAGAACTGATATCGAGGTCAACAACATCTATGCCTGGATCACCTGATGGCCCCTCATCAATTTTGGGCTGCTTGCCTCTCTCCTGTACCTGTGTTGCTGTCGAAAACGAGGCCCCTTCCACCTGGTGTGGAGATAACACTCGCGGTGCTGATGAAGAAGGCGAGACCCCTTCCACCTGATGTGGAGAAAATACTCGTCGAGCTGATGCAAATAAGGCCCTGTGGCCTTTCTGATATGTGACCAATGGAGGGGAGCTGACATGTCTGGCCTCGGGGATATCATGTTGCTGTGAAGGTCCTCCCTCCTCATGAACAACCTCAGGGGGTGGTGATGCTGGCGCTGTGAAAAAATCTCGAGAGATAAAATCCTCCCATGGGATACCCTGTTGAGCCAACTGATGCATGACCACAAGCTTGTTCAAACCATAATGAAAGATGCTTCGGTGTTGCTGTGCTGGGCTCTTTCTCTGCACCAAGGGCACCATCCTCTCAATATTCCGGCACATGAAAAATGGTATGTTCATCATCCGTACCCGTGTGAAATGCATCAACAAGCGGATATGGTACGAATACAAACGTGAAAATCTGCCCTCACAGGTGAAATAGCGAATGATGAGCCTCATCAAGGGAGCATACTCATCCCTCAAAAATCTGAAAGGAAATACACCAGTCATGTACCTCATGTACACAGGTTTAATGTAGGGCTCATACTGAAATCTGTCCAATAGTTTGCGCTTGTTCCACTCTTCTCCAACATTGGGTATTCCTGTTGCTTGAGCAACAATCTCAGGTGACAATATAAAATCCACCCCTGCAAGATTTACATGCCTGTCATGCAAATGCAAAACAAACAAGCGGACCAATTCCCTATGGTGCTGAATTTGAGAAATCCTCTCGCAAAATTCATAACATGATTGATGGCGGAAACATGTGACTGCAAGTGGACAAGCCTGCAAATAGGTCAAAAAGGTGGGCTCCTCTCTCACATGGTGACCACGTTTACCACCCCTGTGAGGCCTCCTTTGTACCTCAACCTCTGGTGTTGACTCACGGTCATCACTTTGCTCATAGTCGGTTTCGGTTTCTGACATGGTTTCAAGAGCAAAATGGCTGAAATGTACTGCTGCTTCTGCTCAAATGACCTGTTGTTTTCACTGCTGAAATGCTGCTTCAAGGGGACAAATAACACAAGGGAGATGTTAGGGAAGGGAGACTTTTAAGGGGAATTAGGGAAAATATATGAAAAAGGGAATTAAGGGAAGGAATCATGACATATACAACATCATACAATTATAATTTGCAAGGGTTTTATGAGAAGTAGGGTTTAGGGTTATGTTATTAAATTTTAGGGATAGGGGTAGGGTTTTGGGCCTTTGATATTTTTGGTAGGGAGATTAGGTAAAAATGATAAGGGAGGTGGTTGGGATGTAGGAAAAAAAAATGGGAGTGAAAGGGATGACCTTGAGAGCAGCAAAACAAAACCCTAGCTTTACTTGCACTTTGACATTTTTAAGCAAATACACATGAACTTCTTATTTCAAATTGATGGCATTAAAACACATTTCCCATGCTCATTTGTCTTTATCAAGCAAAATACTTTGATGATCAGAGGCCTACTTGCAACCTTGAAGAAATTTGGGGTCTTTTGAAGCTTGTAGGCAAATTTTTTGTGTGTTAAACCCCAACGCGTAGCGCGCGGGTCCTGACGCGTAGCGCGCGCCCAACGCGTAGCGCCCGTGTCTTTTTCCCACTGCGCTGACCGCCCCGACGCGTAGCGCTTGCCCAACGCGTAGCGCGCAGGTCCTGATGCGTAGCGCGCAGGCTCTGTTGGAGAGGCAAATCCCCTCTACGGATAGAGGCAATCCCTACTAGCCCAGAATGGGTCTAGCAACAATCAGTCAATGCTACTACGCAAGTTCCTAGTTGTGATTAAAAGATAGGAAACGAACCCCTACTTGGAGTCCAAAACTGTTGTCTGATGAAGAGATGCCACCTTCGCTCCTTCGCTCTGGCGGGTCACGATCCTCCGCGATCTCCGCGAATAGACACCTGCACACACGAAGAGAAGACAAACACAAGCGTGAAATCTAATAAAAGCAACTATACATCAGTCAGAAAAGATGTAATTCACATTAAACATTGCATAGACAAATGAGAATGTAACAATAATAGTAGTCATCTATTATTAATCACAACAGAGAAGAGTACAACCAAGTGTTTTGACGTCGATATCCTTCTCAGGAGGGGCCAGTCAACAAGCTTCTCCAGTATTCACCTTTGGAAATGGTTCTCCCAAGACAAGAAACTCTCTCTCTCACACAAGCAACTCAACACAACCTTCCCTAAGCTATCAATCACTTCCACACTTGTCACACCAACTACCTATAGTAGCAGCAAACTGAGCACTATAAGCTCCACACAATGCAAGCTATTCCAAACTATATCCAACTAGCTGCTCATGGTAATGGTAGAGGTTTATATAGGAGAAGGAGTCTCCTTGAATGGTGGAAGGATGAGCTTATCTCCAAGGGAAGTGGTTGCAAAGGGTCGAACAGACATGCCATAGAAGGGAGGCGACATTCACAAGACTAACAACCAAGCCTGTAGTTATCTGGAAGGCTGGCTGTTGGAACAAATTCGCCCAAACTGGATCAGCGCGGGTGCATAACTGGTCTGGCGCGCTGACATCGCAAGGCAATAACGGTCAAGCGGTGATCAGCGCGGGTTGATACAAATGTAGGTAGCGTTGGTCATGAAATTCGATCAACGCGGAAAAGCCGTGTGCTTCCGCGCTGGCAGCGCACGTGGTTTGTTATGAAGCGCCAGTCAGCGCGGGTATTTTAGAAACAGACGCGTTGATGAGGAAAACTTTGGAAAAAGTGGGTTTTTGGCCAGTTCAGAGGGCATGGACTTGATCTTTGTGAATTCTTGACACAGTGGGGTGACAGACAGAGAGACAGTGACAAATTACTGTGTAACAGATGCCCCCTAAAGCATGAAGACCGAGAGAGTGGGAGGGGTGAAATGCTTTACAAAACTCGCCGAACTGGAACACCACCAGGAAGGACCGAACATCTCTGATAATCAAGTACATGCAGTCTAGGCATGGGCGCAGCCATCCGAAAGACATGCGAAAGGTCTGTGGAATGGACGCAGCCACCCAGCTAAAGAGACCATGATAGTGATAAGGTATGGTCGCAGCCATCCATGAAGACTCAGGTATGGGCGCAGCCATCCATCAATGAGTCATGTAATGATCATCCACAAAATCGCAACCTGGACCATAACAGACAGAGATCCAGGGTCTTGCGCTCCGTCCCGACCCGAACAAAGTACAAGTCCAAGCATGTGAATACATGAGCCGAAGTCGAACATACAAGGACATCGTCTGATTACCAGCCAATGGTGAAAACTGTTAACAGACGCGAGAGGTACCACCAATAATGACAATGGTCCTCAAGGTACTATAGGTACAATCCGCGGCGTGTGAATCAATGAGCTGGTGTCGAACACCCGCAGAATCATTCGATCGGAGGCCAATGATGAAAACCTCTCGTCGAACACGAAGAACCTGCCATTGAGGCATGCAGGCTCTAAGGCACCTGAAGGGAGTCTCTAGATCGCCTTCCTGGATAATGAGTTGAAGTCGACAGGAAGTGACCTTAATCGAAGGTGGGCCATAATGTTTCCCACATCATCGACACGAGACAGAGGTAGATTGTTGTGATGAATCAGAAGTATGTGAGGTGTCAGGGATAGATTGTAACTTCGCAGAGGTCAACTTCTCTTGAACATATCGGCGGCACAACGGTGGACTTGGCAGTATTTGACATCAAATGAGGAGAGGTCATGGTGACAAGGCAATGAGCAAATGAGAGGTCAAATAGGATAACCCAAACCCATGGAGGCCAGTGAAAAACAGGATGAGATGGTCCCACCCAGACACGAAAGCAGAGGAGTTCCATGTTCAAGAGCGACATACTGCCGACACGACTATTATTACAGTTCCATTTTCCCCACCATTTCTGGCAGGTACCCCGATTATTTTTGGATGACAAGCTTGACGGGGATAGCATATGCTTGAAAAGTGTCATTTCGACGGTGCCCGATGTCATTGAGTTTTAACGAGTCTGACAAAGGAAGAACTCGACGTCTTTTCTTGTTTAGAGAGTCTGAAAAGACAACAGAAAAGAAAACTCCAGGGGGGTCCTTTTTCGTAAAGTTGTGTCTCTCGAGCCTGAAAAAGTATAAAACAATGCTCGAAAGAACCGCCCGATCAGTATGATCGAGGAGTACTTTTCGTAAGTAGTGACTTCGACCCGAAAAAGTAAAAAAGCGGTCAGAAGCACGTCGTTTTGGAGCCAATAACGAGTTCGAAACGACAAAAACCCGACAATCTTTTTTAGTTTAAACGGTCGAAAAAAGAGCTTTAAAGGCGACCGCCTCTCATTCCTTTTAACGAGTCAAGAGGGAACTCGGCCTTTTCATCTTTAAACGGTCGGAAAAGAGCTGAAAGCAGACCTCCATTTTTATTCTCTTTAACGAGTCAAAAAGGGAAAAATACTCGGCAATCTTTTCACATTTTACGAGTCAGAAAAGAGCTTAAAGGTGACTCGTCCTAGAGGAACGAGTGGTATAAAGGGTAGAAATTGGTTCCGGCAATGGTGGAACTGCTCAAAACATGTAATGGTTAAGAGGCTGGCTAATAAAACCACTCATCGCTGCGGTTCCTCAGGAAAGGATAAACAACCAAGTGAGAGCATATGATCGGCGAAAGAGATGGTAGCAATGGAATGAAACAACCAAGGTTCATCTAACAGAAATTAGCAGATAAAAGGCAATCACGAGATGTAAATCAGGTATGGGTTCATTTTTACACAAGCTTGAACCATGGAGAACTTTGCTTGGATTCGGTTTCATGTTTACACAAGCTTGAAACGAAAAACTATGCTTGTTATAAGTTCGCATGCCCCCAGCATAATAACGCAAATCGAGGTACATGCCCCCCCAGCTTCATTGCATTCAACAAAGTGGATGGAATGAAGGTTCACTCTCGAGATCTAGGAAAGACTCGACTTGTATTTTACGAGATCTTAATCAAAAGACTCGATTTGGAAAGGGAGTTGTTTCATTTTTTAATGAGGTTGACACAGTAAAAGAACTATCCTCATAACCCTCGTTTCATTTTTTAACGAGCTTGACACAAGATCAGGAACTATGCTCCGACCAGACCCAATTTCATTTTTTAGGGAGCTTGACATAGGAAAGTGAACTATGCTCCGACCAGACCCAATTTCATTTTTTAAGGAGCTTGACATAGGAAAGTGAACTATGCTCCGACCTAATTTCATTTTTTAGGGAGCTTGACATAGGAAAGTGAACTATGCTCCGACCGAACTTCATCATAATGAACAGGAAGTCGGGGCTTCCAAGAGTGGTGCTCCCGGTGGGAGGTCAATGTCTCGGAAGTCAGGACCCAATGCCCCTAGGACACTATGCACGACGGCGGCATTGCTGGATATAGGCACGGGAGAGGTGGCCACGTAGTTGATCTGGGGTGAGACAGATACAACTGGTGGATGAGAACCAAGAGGGAAGGACAATTGTGCCGGAGGGGCTTGTGGACGAACGAACGATAATTGGTCTATTGTCACTATTCTTCCATCGTGTGGAAAGCAAACCACACGGAAAAGTGAAGAAACAAGGGCTCCCATGGCATACACGTAGTCCCGACCAAGGAGAAGACTGAAGTCTAACGAACCTTGGGTAACCGAGACGTCTATATAGACAGTCTTACCTCCCAAAGTAATAGGGAACTGCGGAAGGATCCCTAATGGTTGACTCGTTCCTCCGTCAAAAGCGGTGAGATTCGGTGCGACAGGTACAAGTGATGGGGAACCCAAAGCCTGCCAAGTAGTAACGGGCATAAGACTAACCGATGCTCCTTCATCTAACACAGTGCCAGGCAACGCCATATGGGAGGTGTTGTCGCACAGATTGACACGACAACGCTCAGATCGGGGGCTGTCACTCTGATCCCCGATCCCTCCGTTTAAGCCTGTCTCCCGCGGCTAAGGGGGGTAGTCCCTGTGAGATAGTGAAGACCAACTGCCAAACAGTTGGGTGGGAGACACGATACACGATATGATAAGCACTAGATGGATTTAGAGATTTAATAGACCAGTGCTTTGTGGAGTCAATGCTTAAATGATTACTTTTTAAATGATAAAGACACATGGACCATGAACAGCAATCATCTATCATCAGCTAAGACGCAATGCTCTCAAAATGACAAAAAAACGATATCCAGCAGCTAAATTTTTTGAAAAAGATGAATACTTTAAATCACCACGAGAATCATAAACCATCAACCAGATATCAATTTCGCATCTCGGCTTGAAAATTTAGATCTCAGAAAAGATATGACAATTCGCGAAAATAACTTGATCTAAAATTTTCCACAATATTTTTATATTTTTTTTTTCAATTTTTTATTTTTCAATGTTATGAAAATTAAAAAATAAATCTAAAAAAAAAAATTTAAAATTTTAAAACTAATCTAATTTTAAAACTAAACTAAACAAAAATTAAAAAATCTAACAAAAACATATTTTTTTTATTTTTTTTATTTTTTTTTTTATAACAAAATTTGAAACTATAACATTAAATAAAAAAAAATCTAAATAATTAAAATCTAACAAAGCCTAAATCTAAAATTTAATCTAAGATTATTCTAAAACCAAATTAATTCTAGACAAAATCTTTACAATCCTAAAAAGATTAAATAACGAAAGCTAAATAAATAAAAAAAAGGGAAAGAAAAAAAAAAAGTGAAACCCTAGACGTTTAAAATACAGCTAAATGAAAGTCTAAAACATAATGTATTTACCCATGCGTATTGCATTTCAACGATATATAAAAAATAACCAAGTCAAAAAGCTTTCGAAACTACGGGAGGTATGAATGCAGTAAATTTTTTTCGATTTAAAGCTTACCCTCTGCGTGGAAGAAATTGTATATCGAAAAAATTTTGGTTGATGCTCACGCTGAAGGCTCTACTCGTCCGGGATTGAGCACGCTTCCTCTGCTATGAATCGTGGATTGCCCCTGTTGGTGTGATGTGGAAAAATAAACCCTCGACCAGGCGAATCTATTTACCCGTTCCGGTGGTGCAGTATGCGGACAATGAAAGACGGCGGAGAAGACAGAAAAAACGCAACGGAGACTGCAGCTCGACCCAACAGCGCAGTTGTATTCACGATGAGACAAAAAATAGAAATACTTCTCGATGCCGCCTCATGCCAAACGCGTGAATTTACTGGTCCGATGGTTGTTATCACAAAAGCATAATCGATAGAGAAATCTCCCAAAAGACACAGTCGATGGCCCAGTTTGTTTCTGGCCCGTAACTACAAATCGTGGACGGATTTTCACGCTGAGGAAGTGATGCTTTCATGTGTTGAGCCTATGTATCTATTTGCCACCGCTTTGAAGCCTCCAGCGACCAAAATCACCACTGATGAAAGCAACAAAAATTGGCTCAACAAAACACGATTTTCTTGGGCGTTTTCTGAGTGTGAAAGCAGCAAAAAAATTTCGGTTTGGTGCACAGTATTGCGTTTTGAAAGCTGCAACAATGGAGATGGCAGTAGACGGTATTCACGCGGAAAAACTGCCACTGTTGAATGCCCTTTTTTTTTTTCTCTGTTGCCGGCGTGTTACCCTTAATGGCAGTCCTGCAAAAAAAAACGACAAAACCCTAATCAAATCTGCAAAAATCCTAGAACAGAAAAATTTAAACCCTAAGACAGCTAATAAATTTACAGATTTTTGGCCCCTGAAATAGCCAGATTCAGCAAATAAGAGCAGAAATACTTTCAGAATATCAGAAATTTTGAACTTCACTGTGAACAGAAAGGAAAATCTCTCAATGTAAAACACGAAATAAAACTTAAAAGATTAACCCAGGGCACAATCAGCTGGGCTCTGCACAGAAAATGCTTGCGGGAGTTGGCTGGTTCAGCAGAGAACTTCCCCGAATGCCCACAAAATTTCCTTCAAAAGATGTTTTCCTGCACATCTCAAGCAACCATTAGCAAAGAGAGAGAGAAAGCTGCTAGATCTCAGGAAATAATGGAGATACCTTCCATTATTTCAGAAACCCTAGCAGCCCTCAAACCCTAGCAGGTGAACAAGATACCTGTGCTCACACTACTCTAAAAACAAGCTATGATAAATGGGTGAAAACTGAAATATGCAGAAAATTAAAGATCTCACAGCAATTCCGGAGAGTAACACCAGCCAGTTTGAACCCCAAAGTCTTTTTATTAATCAGAAAATCAGATTTACAAGAGAGCTTTTCAGTACAGACTCACAGATCAGATCCATTGAAATGACCCCCTAAGACCCTATATAAAGGAAATGATCCTAACGGCTAGTTCGAGTGATCCATGTAGAAATGATCTCGACCGTTGATGAGGATCAAGACATCTCTTGATCTCATCCGTCGATTTATTAACTTAAAATATTATTATTTTATTAGTTAGGGTTTTTTGCTTCATTTTTTTAATTTTTTATTATTTTATTATTTTTATTCATTTTTTTTTTTTTTTAATTTTTAATTCATTTTAAGATGGATCATCAAACTAAGCCGTTGGGAACATCACCTAGGACCTAGGACCTAGGACTCATGAGGGGATTTACAACATTTTCAACCCTCAAGACACATTTCATCATGATTTTTACAATTTACATCTCAAAGGGGTGAACCCACTTAATACAGACCCTCACAAAACACCCAGCTCTGCGACACAACGATAATCTAGCAGATCAACACGCTAGGATTCTCCTAAAGTTCTAATGACAAAATCAATCCCGGCTTTGGGGTCAGGTTTGAAGGAAAACTCTGCCGATCCGTGGATCGGTGAGACAAAAAACCTTCCGGGACGTAGATTATCATCAGAAAGTTAGGTCCACCTAGGCAAATTACATACATGACTCATGTCTGCTAAGATTATTTACAATTAATACATGCAGACTGGGTTTACAATCAAAAAGATCAAGCTGCTGATGATGGCAGGATGGCACGGACATGCTGATCAGGTGCTGCTTCTTTTTGTCAAGAAAAGACAGGGTGCACTGCATGGGTAGTTGACCAGTAGGGGTCAACATCTGGCTCTACTTGGGGACACGTTGCTGCTCGCAGGAATGTGAGAATCCAGAATCTGCATCCATACAACACAAAAATAAGTAGCGTCCATCCAAAAATCAGCATATACGTTAAGCACAATAAAAAAGCTCTTCATTTATTAACTATCTAAAACAGAAACGAAGATGCGGAAAAAACAAGGAGTAGGGTTAGAAATACGATACAAAGGATGCCCTACGGCATCAGATGTTTTCAATATAGTGCATACTGAGCATTTGCCTGCTTTCAGGCAAATCTGTCGGCTGCTTGTCGGATGTGCCATGTCCAATTTTGCATATGGTAGGACTCCTTCCTATCCGAAAATCAAGCTGCTCACGGCCGTCTGATGCATCAAATCTTCGTCTAATCTTCTTCCTCTTGCGCTTCTTCTTTCTGGCAGGATGAATTATTGATGACCTGAAACTTTCTGTTTCGAAACTATCAGATGAAGTGTGTAAGTTATGCATGCTAAGTCTTTTTGTGTCTTGCATCTGATTTTTATCGTTTTTAAGCTTATCTGGATCACCTTCAATTATCCACTTAATGACCTCCTCATAGTAAGATGGAACTTGTTGCGGCAAATGAGAAGGCTCCTGGTTTTTCTTATCATCTGACCATTGTTGAATCTTTTGAACTTGTATTCTAATGGCATCCATCTGACTAGAGCATTCATCCCTTATAGCGCTGATTTGCATGGCATGGTTTTCTTGCATGTGTTTTATTACCTTATCATTCTTTTCCTCTATGTCCATCAAGCAATGTTGCATGAAATTTATCTCTTCTTTATGATTCGCTTGCATGTCAGCCAACTGATTGTTATGATTGAATGTCATAGAGTCAATTTCCCTATCATGATCAGCTTTCATGGTCACCATATTTTCTTCTAACATTGACATCTTGCTTTGCATGCTTCTAATTTCTGTTTCATATTTAATTTTTATGGCCTCAATTTCCTTAGCATGCTGATTTTGCGTGTCCTCAATCTCCTTATTACGTTTTTCCAGGTGGGTGCCTAAAGCTTTAACATCATTGACAAGACTAGTTTGATTTCTTTCCATGTTTCTTACCAGCATCATTAGATCTTGTATAATTTGCTTTTGTTCTTGCCTTTCACTATTATTTGTCCCTGATTTTTCACTATCATGAACTTGATCTACAATATTTTCGGTGGATGACACATTTTGATCTTGAACTCTTTCTTCAACAGCTTGACCTTTAATATGATTACTTTCTTCTTTTTGCACAGTTTTAGAGGTAGAAGGCAAGCTGTTTGGACTATCATATCTATCTTTAAAAGCATCGAGAATGTCTTGTAAAGAAGTGAAAAAATCATTAGGAAAATTATTAAACCAATTCAAGGCATCACCCTCTAAAGAATGGACAAATAGACGCATCTTGAAGTCTTCATGATTATATTGAGGAAATCTACAATACAAGATCTTTACACAAGTAAATATGTTTAAATGACGTTTAACAGCGACCAGATCATCACCCGAGAACTTTAATAATTTAGAAATGGCCTCTCTCGGAAGATCATGGAGATTATTAGTAAAATGACATGGCTTACATGAATAATCCATGATGAACAACAAGGGATCAAATGGATGATAGAAAGAGATTTCTGCTCAAGAAAATTAAGAGATGAGAGAAGTGGAGTCGCCACTTGAACAACGAATCTGATTCTAGGATCCAAAAAGAAACCACAAGCAGATATGAGGAAAGATTCTTGTCTGGGAAAAATGAGAAAAGTGGAGTCGCCACCCAAACAAGAAACAAAACCGAAGAGATGCTGCTGATATATGATGAAAAGATGCCAAAATATTGAATCTGCCAGCTCAACCGAGAGATGAGAAAGATGAGAAGATGAATGATTGAAAGTCGTTGAAACACCAAGGACAGAAAAACTCTATCCCCGGCAACGGCGCCAAAAAATGTTGTCGCACAGATTGACACGACAACGCTCAGACCAGGGGCTGTCACTCTGATCCCCGATCCCTCCGTTTAAGCCTGTCTCCCGCGGCTAAGGGGGGTAGTCCCTGTGAGATAGTGAAGACCAACTGCCAAACAGTTGGGTGGGAGACACGATACACGATATGATAAGCACTAGATGGATTTAGAGATTTAATAGACCAGTGCTTTGTGGAGTCAATGCTTAAATGATTACTTTTTAAATGATAAAGACACATGGACCATGAACAGCAATCATCTATCATCAGCTAAGACGCAATGCTCTCAAAATGACAAAAAAACGATATCCAGCAGCTAAATTTTTTGAAAAAGATGAATACTTTAAATCACCACGAGAATCATAAACCATCAACCAGATATCAATTTCGCATCTCGGCTTGAAAATTTAGATCTCAGAAAAGATATGACAATTCGCGAAAATAACTTGATCTAAAATTTTCCACAATATTTTTATATTTTTTTTTTCAATTTTTTATTTTTCAATGTTATGAAAATTAAAAAATAAATCTAAAAAAAAAAATTTAAAATTTTAAAACTAATCTAATTTTAAAACTAAACTAAACAAAAATTAAAAAATCTAACAAAAACATATTTTTTTTATTTTTTTTTTTATAACAAAATTTGAAACTATAACATTAAATCAAAAAAAATCTAAATAATTAAAATCTAACAAAGCCTAAATCTAAAATTTAATCTAAGATTATTCTAAAACCAAATTAATTCTAGACAAAATCTTTACAATCCTAAAAAGATTAAATAACGAAAGCTAAATAAATAAAAAAAAGGGAAAGAAAAAAAAAAAGTGAAACCCTAGACGTTTAAAATACAGCTAAATGAAAGTCTAAAACATAATGTATTTACCCACGCGTATTGCATTTCAACGATATATAAAAAATAACCAAGTCAAAAAGCTTTCGAAACTACGGGAGGTATGAATGCAGTAAAATTTTTTCGATTTAAAGCTTACCCTCTGCGTGGAAGAAATTGTATATCGAAAAAATTTTGGTTGATGCTCACGCTGAAGGCTCTACTCGTCCGGGATTGAGCACGCTTCCTCTGCTATGAATCGTGGATTGCCCCTGTTGGTGTGATGTGGAAAAATAAACCCTCGACCAGGCGAATCTATTTACCCGTTCCGGTGGTGCAGTATGCGGACAATGAAAGACGGCGGAGAAGACAGAAAAAACGCAACGGAGACTGCAGCTCGACCCAACAGCGCAGTTGTATTCACGATGAGACAAAAAATAGAAATACTTCTCGATGCCGCCTCATGCCAAACGCGTGAATTTACTGGTCCGATGGTTGTTATCACAAAAGCATAATCGATAGAGAAATCTCCCAAAAGACACAGTCGATGGCCCAGTTTGTTTCTGGCCCGTAACTACAAATCGTGGACGGATTTTCACGCTGAGGAAGTGATGCTTTCATGTGCTGAGCCTATGTATCTATTTGCCACCACTTTGAAGCCTCCAGCGACCAAAATCACCACTGATGAAAGCAACAAAAATTGGCTCAACAAAACACGATTTTCTTGGGCGTTTTCTGAGTGTGAAAGCAGCAAAAAAATTTCGGTTTGGTGCACAGTATTGCGTTTTGAAAGCTGCAACAATGGAGATGGCAGTAGACGGTATTCACGCGGAAAAACTGCCACTGTTGAACGCCCTTTTTTTTTTTCTCTGTTGCCGGCGTGTTACCCTTAATGGCAGTCCTGCAAAAAAAAAACGACAAAACCCTAATCAAATCTGCAAAAATCCTAGAACAGAAAAATTTAAACCCTAAGACAGCTAATAAATTTACAGATTTTTGGCCCCTGAAATAGCCAGATTCAGCAAATAAGAGCAGAAATACTTTCAGAATATCAGAAATTTTGAACTTCACTGTGAACAGAAAGGAAAATCTCTCAATGTAAAACACGAAATAAAACTTAAAAGATTAACCCAGGGCACAATCAGCTGGGCTCTGCACAGAAAATGCTTGCGGGAGTTGGCTGGTTCAGCCGAGAACTTCCCCGAACGCCCACAAAATTTCCTTCAAAAGATGTTTTCCTGCACATCTCAAGCAACCATCAGCAAAGAGAGAGAGAAAGCTGCTAGATCTCAGGAAATAATGGAGATACCTGCCATTATTTCAGAAACCCTAGCAGCCCTCAAACCCTAGCAGGTGAACAAGATACCTGTGCTCACACTACTCTAAAAACAAGCTATGATAAATGGGTGAAAACTGAAATATGCAGAAAATTAAAGATCTCACAGCAATTCCGGAGAGTAACACCAGCCAGTTTGAACCCCAAAGTCTTTTTATTAATCAGAAAATCAGATTTACAAGAGAGCTTTTCAGTACAGACTCACAGATCAGATCCATTGAAATGACCCCCTAAGACCCTATATAAAGGAAATGATCCTAACGGCTAGTTCGAGTGATCCATGTAGAAATGATCTCGACCGTTGATGAGGATCAAGACATCTCTTGATCTCATCCGTCGATTTATTAACTTAAAATATTATTATTTTATTAGTTAGGGTTTTTTGCTTCATTTTTTTAATTTTTTATTATTTTATTATTTTTATTCATTTTTTTTTTTTTTTAATTTTTAATTCATTTTAAGATGGATCATCAAACTAAGCCGTTGGGAACATCACCTAGGACCTAGGACCTAGGACTCATGAGGGGATTTACAACATTTTCAACCCTCAAGACACATTTCATCATGATTTTTACAATTTACATCTCAAAGGGGTGAACCCACTTAATACAGACCCTCACAAAACACCCAACTCTGCGACACAACGATAATCTAGCAGATCAACACACTAGGATTCTCCTAAAGTTCTAATGACAAAATCAATCCCGGCTTTGGGGTCAGGTTTGAAGGAAAACTCTGCCGATCCGTGGATCGGTGAGACAAAAAACCTTCCGGGACGTAGATTATCATCAGAAAGTTAGGTCCACCTAGGCAAATTACATACATGACTCATGTCTGCTAAGATTATTTACAATTAATACATGCAGACTGGGTTTACAATCAAAAAGATCAAGCTGCTGATGATGGCAGGATGGCACGGACATGCTGATCAGGTGCTGCTTCTTTTTGTTAAGAAAAGACAGGGTGCACTGCATGGGTAGTTGACCAGTAGGGGTCAACATCTGGTTCTACTTGGGGACACGTTGCTGCTCGCAGGAATGTGAGAATCCAGAATCTGCATCCATACAACACAAAAATAAGTAGCGTCCATCCAAAAATCAGCATATACGTTAAGCACAATAAAAAAGCTCTTCATTTATTAACTATCTAAAACAGAAACAAAGATGCGGAAAAAACAAGGAGTAGGGTTAGAAATACGATACAAAGGATGCCCTACGGCATCAGATGTTTTCAATATAGTGCATACTGAGCATTTGCCTGCTTCCAGGCAAATCTGTCGGCTGCTTGTCGGATGTGCCATGTCCAATTTTGCATATGGTAGGACTCCTTCCTATCCGAAAATCAAGCTGCTCACGGCCGTCTGATGCATCAAATCTTCGTCTAATCTTCTTCCTCTTGCGCTTCTTCTTTATGGCAGGATGAATTATTGATGACCTGAAACTTTCTGTTTCGAAACTATCAGATGAAGTGTGTAAGTTATGCATGCTAAGTCTTTTTGTGTCTTGCATCTGATTTTTATCGTTTTTAAGCTTATCTGGATCACCTTCAATTATCCACTTAATGACCTCCTCATAGTAAGATGGAACTTGTTGCGGCAAATGAGAAGGCTCCTGGTTTTTCTTATCATCTGACCATTGTTGAATCTTTTGAACTTGTATTCTAATGGCATCCATCTGACTAGAGCATTCATCCCTTATAGCGCTGATTTGCATGGCATGGTTTTCTTGCATGTGTTTTATTACCTTATCATTCTTTTCCTCTATGTCCATCAAGCAATGTTGCATGAAATTTATCTCTTCTTTATGATTCGCTTGCATGTCAGCCAACTGATTGTTATGATTGAATGTCATAGAGTCAATTTCCCTATCATGATCAGCTTTCATGGTCACCATATTTTCTTCTAAGACTGACATCTTGCTTTGCATGCTTCTAATTTCTGTTTCATATTTAATTTTTATGGCCTCAATTTCCTTAGCATGCTGATTTTGCGTGTCCTCAATCTCCTTATTACGTTTTTCCAGGTGGGTGCCTAAAGCTTTAACATCATTGACAAGACTAGTTTGATTTCTTTCCATGTTTCTTACCAGCATCATTAGATCTTGTATAATTTGCTTTTGTTCTTGCCTTTCACTATTATTTGTCCCTGATTTTTCACTATCAAGAACTTGATCTACAATATTTTCGGTGGATGACACATTTTGATCTTGAACTCTTTCTTCAACAGCTTGACCTTTAATATGATTACTTTCTTCTTTTTGCACAGTTTTAGAGGTAGAAGGCAAGCTGTTTGGACTATCATATCTATCTTTAAAAGCATCGAGAATGTTTTGTAAAGAAGTGAAAAAATCATTAGGAAAATTATTAAACCAATTCAAGGCATCACCCTCTAAAGAATGGACAAATAGACGCATCTTGAAGTCTTCATGATTATATTGAGGAAATCTACAATACAAGATCTTTACACAAGTAAATATGTTTAAATGACGTTTAACAGCGACCAGATCATCACCCGAGAACTTTAATAATTTAGAAATGGCCTCTCTCGGAAGATCATGGAGATTATTAGTAAAATGACATGGCTTACATGAATAATCCATGATGGACAACAAGGGATCAAATGGATGATAGAAAGAGATTTCTGCTCAAGAAAATTAAGAGATGAGAGAAGTGGAGTCGCCACTTGAACAACGAATCTGATTCTAGGATCCAAAAAGAAACCACAAGCAGATATGAGGAAAGATTCTTGTCTGGGAAAAATGAGAAAAGTGGAGTCGCCACCCAAACAAGAAACAAAACCGAAGAGATGCTGCTGATATATGATGAAAAGATGCCAAAATATTGAATCTGCCAGCTCAACCGAGAGATGAGAAAGATGAGAAGATGAATGATTGAAAGTCGTTGAAACACCAAGGACAGAAAAACTCTATCCCCGGCAACGGCGCCAAAAAATGTTGTCGCGCAGATTGACACGACAACGCTCAGACCGGGGGCTGTCACTCTGATCCCCGATCCCTCCGTTTAAGCCTGTCTCCCGCGGCTAAGGGGGGTAGTCCCTGTGAGATAGTGAAGACCAACTGCCAAACAGTTGGGTGGGAGACACGATACACGATATGATAAGCACTAGATGGATTTAGAGATTTAATAGACCAGTGCTTTGTGGAGTCAATGCTTAAATGATTACTTTTTAAATGATAAAGACACATGGACCATGAACAGCAATCATCTATCATCAGCTAAGACGCAATGCTCTCAAAATGACAAAAAACGATATCCAGCAGCTAAAAATTTTGAAAAGATGAATACTTTAAATCACCACGAGAATCATAAACCATCAACCAGATATCAATTTCGCATCTCGGCTTGAAAATTTAGATCTCAGAAAAGATATGACAATTCGCGAAAATAACTTGATCTAAAATTTTCCACAATATTTTTATATTTTTTTTTTTTCAATTTTTTATTTTTCAATGTTATGAAAATTAAAAAATAAATATAAAAAAAAAAATTTAAAATTTTAAAACTAATCTAATTTTAAAACTAAACTAAACAAAAATTAAAAAATCTAACAAAAACATTTTTTTTTTTTTTTTTTTTTT
This sequence comes from Pinus tabuliformis, assembly GCA_031772625.1. Lineage (NCBI taxonomy): Eukaryota > Viridiplantae > Streptophyta > Pinopsida > Pinales > Pinaceae > Pinus > Pinus tabuliformis. The sequence continues at coordinate 1,583,306,504 of CM062804.1, read as the reverse complement.
TTTATAACAAAATTTGAAACTATAACATTAAATAAAAAAAAATCTAAATAATTAAAATCTAACAAAGCCTAAATCTAAAATTTAGTCTAAGATTATTCTAAAACCAAATTAATTCTAGACAAAATCTTTACAATCCTAAAAAGATTAAATAACGAAAGCTAAATAAATAAAAAAAAGGGAAAGAAAAAAAAAAAGTGAAACCCTAGACGTTTAAAATACAGCTAAATGAAAGTCTAAAACATAATGTATTTACCCACGCGTATTGCATTTCAACGATATATAAAAAATAACCAAGTCAAAAAGCTTTCGAAACTACGGATTTTCACGCTGAGGAAGTGATGCTTTCATGTGCTGAGCCTATGTATCTATTTGCCACCGCTTTGAAGCCTCCAGCGACCAAAATCACCACTGATGAAAGCAACAAAAATTGGCTCAACAAAACACGATTTTCTTGGGCGTTTTCTGAGTGTGAAAGCAGCAAAAAAATTTCGGTTTGGTGCACAGTATTGCGTTTTGAAAGCTGCAACAATGGAGATGGCAGTAGACGGTATTCACGCGGAAAAACTGCCACTGTTGAACGCCCTTTTTTTTTTTCTCTGTTGCCGGCGTGTTACCCTTAATGGCAGTCCTGCAAAAAAAAAACGACAAAACCCTAATCAAATCTGCAAAAATCCTAGAACAGAAAAATTTAAACCCTAAGACAGCTAATAAATTTACAGATTTTTGGCCCCTGAAATAGCCAGATTCAGCAAATAAGAGCAGAAATACTTTCAGAATATCAGAAATTTTGAACTTCACTGTGAACAGAAAGAAAAATCTCTCAATGTAAAACACGAAATAAAACTTAAAAGATTAACCCAGGGCACAATCAGCTGGGCTCTGCACAGAAAATGCTTGCGGGAGTTGGCTGGTTCAGCCGAGAACTTCCCCGAACGCCCACAAAATTTCCTTCAAAAGATGTTTTCCTGCACATCTCAAGCAACCATCAGCAAAGAGAGAGAGAAAGCTGCTAGATCTCAGGAAATAATGGAGATACCTGCCATTATTTCAGAAACCCTAGCAGCCCTCAAACCCTAGCAGGTGAACAAGATACCTGTGCTCACACTACTCTAAAAACAAGCTATGATAAATGGGTGAAAACTGAAATATGCAGAAAATTAAAGATCTCACAGCAATTCCGGAGAGTAACACCAGCCAGTTTGAACCCCAAAGTCTTTTTATTAATCAGAAAATCAGATTTACAAGAGAGCTTTTCAGTACAGACTCACAGATCAGATCCATTGAAATGACCCCCTAAGACCCTATATAAAGGAAATGATCCTAACGGCTAGTTCGAGTGATCCATGTAGAAATGATCTCGACCGTTGATGAGGATCAAGACATCTCTTGATCTCATCCGTCGATTTATTAACTTAAAATATTATTATTTTATTAGTTAGGGTTTTTTGCTTCATTTTTTAATTTTTTATTATTTTATTATTTTTATTCATTTTTTTTTTTTTTTAATTTTTAATTCATTTTAAGATGGATCATCAAACTAAGCCGTTGGGAACATCACCTAGGACCTAGGACCTAGGACTCATGAGGGGATTTACAACATTTTCAACCCTCAAGACACATTTCATCATGATTTTTACAATTTACATCTCAAAGGGATGAACCCACTTAATACAGACCCTCACAAAACACCCAGCTCTGCGACACAACGATAATCTAGCAGATCAACACACTAGGATTCTCCTAAAGTTCTAATGACAAAATCAATCCCGGCTTTGGGGTCAGGTTTGAAGGAAAACTCTGCCGATCCGTGGATCGGTGAGACAAAAAACCTTCCGGGACGTAGATTATCATCAGAAAGTTAGGTCCACCTAGGCAAATTACATACATGACTCATGTCTGCTAAGATTATTTACAATTAATACATGCAGACTGGGTTTACAATCAAAAAGATCAAGCTGCTGATGATGGCAGGATGGCACGGACATGCTGATCAGGTGCTGCTTCTTTTTGTCAAGAAAAGACAGGGTGCACTGCATGGGTAGTTGACTAGTAGGGGTCAACAGGAGGCATAGGCGGTGACCCAGAAAGGCACATGGGATGGAAGGGGGGGGTAGTCAAACGACTCCAATCGAAGGAAACGACCGAACTACTTGGTGGGGGAACCATATGGTTGCCCCCCTGCTCGGAAGGAACCGAATTAGAATTCTCCGGAGAGGTTGGGATGGGAAAACCATTATCAAGCTCAGGAGAATTTGATGAGACGAGAAGAACATGGGAATTTTGCTCTTCCGAAACAGAGTGGTCGACAGGAGGTGAACTCCAGTCGACACTCTTTCCGACCAATGGTTGGTCTGGAACAGGCTGGACACAGCCAGGTTCGGGAAGAGGGGCCTGGACAAGAGAAGAATGTGAACCAATCTCATTGTCGGGAGGCGAATGCTCTGCAGCTGCAGAAAGACGTTGATATCCAACGGGGAGTTGGGGTGAGGGAGCTGGGAGACTTTCCAAAACAGTGGAGGCTTTATCCATGAGTGGACAAAGGTGAAGGGGATGATTGCCTTCACAAAGTCTGCAGGGGATTCGAATCTTCCCTTTTCCCTTGCCATTCCCAACTGATGAGGTAGCATCGCCGTGAGCTTCAGCGGACGATGAGGGGCGGGCCGGATCGCGAGACCATACTTCTAGTACCCTGGGAATGCCAGGACAATCGCGAAGAAGATGGTCCTCCTTGCATAATCGACAAGGAAACTTAACCTTCCGCGGAGGAGTGGAAGGGGGCCCGACTTCAGGTGTACTCGAGGAAGTAACAGTTGTATTTTTAGCCTCTCCCTTAGGGGACTTCTTCTTCTTGGTCTTCTTCTTCTTCTTCTTAGCCACCTGGTTACTCGCACCGAGGTCTTCACCAGGCGAAGTAGAAGATGAGGACGTAGAAGTAGGCGTCGAAGGGGAGAGGTCCACCTTAGGATTAACATGATGTTGTTCAGGTGGAGGGACTGATGGACTAACAGCCGACACGGCAGGGACCAAAGAGGTCGAAAACAACCAGACAGGCAACCCGACAGTTAACCCTGGAAGGGATAACGTTGCCATATAAGGAGCACCAACATTCCCGAGAGGAGGGAAATGACCAGGATTCCCGTCAGCAGGGGAGCTTGGGTTGGTGAACCCCGGAAAAGTTGCCATTGAGAAAGAAAACGAAACCTACTCAAGCTATCGCACACAAAATCTAACCAGGTAAATGTAACGTGGCCGAATAAAATTTTTTAAGACACTGGAACTAAACTTGACCTTTTCATGTTTCAAGAGTCGAGAAAAGGACGAAAAGATGACTCTAGTCTCCTTCGAATGTTTAATGAGCACGAAGTGACAAGACGCTCACTGGCACCTTTTCTTTTAAGGAGTCCGAAAAGGATCAAAAGTGACTGCTCTGGAGACTCTAGGTAAAGGGTTTACCAAGCAATCCGTAAAACTGCTTATACACCTTGGCAATCGTATGAGAACCAAGGACTTTCCGTACTGCAGTCAATCTTCCCGAATGCTGTGTTCGGTGCGTTACGGCTCGCAAGGCGGCAGACTCGGCTTCCTATGGATCAAGGATGATAACCTAGTGGAGTCTCCCCTATATACGCGACGGTACGTGGGAGCTCAAGTCCGTGCTAGACCACTATCGAGTCACAAAAGGAGGAATCACCCAACCGTAGTGTGAAACAATAGTGACTAGGTTTAACGACGCCGGAGCACGTCTCTAGCCTAGACCTCTAATTGTTTGCGTTAAGTTCCAATGCATTTTTAGGTTTATTCAGTTTATTTTATGGTTGATCTTGAATTAAGTTTCGATTTCAGGTCCTATCGTGTGTTCTCTCACAATTGCTTAGATGCAAACTACATGCCAAAGAATGCCATTTTGTTCGATGAATTCTAACTATGAGAGGGTTAAGAGTTTTCAATCCAACAAAAGGAACACAAGCAATCAAACAATCTAATGCAGCTAATGGCAAGGAAATGAAACTTTTCTTTTGAGAATACAAATCAATGAAATGCTCTTTTTCCCATTAACTATTGAATGCAAAAGATATTAGTTCAATTTCTTTTCCCAATGGCACAATGCATTTAAAATGAATTTTGAGAGACAGAAAAACCGAGTAAAGAGAAACAAAATCACTCAATGAAAACACAACAAAGTTCCCAAGACACCAAAACAGTTCTCCAAATCAAAAGGAAAACCTAAGTTCCGCACGAGCTATGTGATCTAAGCTCGGCAAGACAAACAGGAATTCAAACAAGGAGGAAGTAAAAACCGCTCGGAAACACAACCAAAAATACTTCAACAATCACTGAACAAGTGTAAAAAACAAATCTGAAGTTGGCTGGTCAAACAAGAGAACAAGATCCCTACGGAAGGCTTGACACACACACGGCCACTAGATGCCCTAGGGCTAGAGTGCGGAATCAATGGAGAAGAGCAAACACCCGGGGGATGAGAGTTACAACCAGTCAATTGGAGATTCAACACAATCCAGCAACTGTAAAAGTGATGGCTGAAATACAAACCAAGCAGCGAAAGCAAAGAGGAAGGTATTTGCAAAACCGAAAAATGAGCAAAAACGAAACCCTGTGGAACAAGACTTCGCAAACAAGTACCTCAGAGTTCAGGCAATGAAAAACAAGTCATAGACCAAGTGGAGAGAAGAGGGGAAAGTCAAAGCAACAGGTTCAGGAGGCTAATTTGGACAAAAATGAACTTTACAGGATCAGCGCGGGTGGCCTTCAGCAACTCGGCGCTGACTAGAGAAGGCCTGTAGCAACTTTGCGACGTCAGCGCGGAAGCACATGGATAAAGCGCGCTGTCTCAAAGTCAGCGCGACTGTTAGTCGTACAGGAGCGATGACAAGGAAAACAAAGAAGCAGGTATGCGACGTCAGCGTGTCTGTTTTGAATTAAACCGCGCTAAGGGTAAAAACGAGTAGAATCAAAGCAAAAAACCCCCAAACCAAAAGTAGAAACCTTTTAACAATTAAGACACTTCCCAGATGGACCCAAAAAGTCTACAAGCAGAGAATCAATCCCAGAATCTTGAAAAGAGAGAACAATCAAATTCAAACACAAGAATGGACACAAGAGACAAAAGGCTGATCCCCAGCGGAGTCGCCAAATTGTTGGAGAGGCAAATCCCCTCTACGGATAGAGGCGATCCCTACTAGCCCAGAATGGGTCTAGCAACAATCAGTCAATGCTACTACGCAAGTTCCTAGTTGCGATTAAAAGATAGGAAGCGAACCCCTACTTGGAGTCCAACGCTGTTGTCTGGTGAAGAGATGCCACCTTCGCTCCTTCGCTCTGGCTGGTCACGATCCTCCGCGATCTCCGCGAATAGATACCTGCACACACGAAGAGAAGACAAACACAAGCGTGAAATCTAATAAAAGCAACTATACATCAGTCAGAAAGGATGTAATTCACATTAAACATTGCATAGACAAATGAGAATGGAACAATAATAGTAGTCATCTATTATTAATCAAAACAGAGAAGAGTACAACCAAGTGTTCTGACGTCGATATCCTTCTCAGGAGGGGCCAGTCAGCAAGCTTCTCAAGCATTCACCTTTGGAAATGATTCTCCCAAGACAAGAAACTCTCTCTCTCACACAAGCAACTCAACACAACCTTCCCTAAGCTATCAATCACTTCCACACTTGTCACACCAACTACCTATAGTAGCAGCAAACTGAGCACTATAAGCTCCACACAATGCAAGCTATTCCAAACTATATCCAACTAGCTGCTCATGGTAATGGTAGAGGTTTATATAGGAGAAGGAGTCTCCTTGAATGGTGGAAGGATGAGCTTATCTCCAAGGGAAGTGGTTGCAAAGGGTCGAACAGACATGCCATAGAAGGGAGGCGACATTCACAAGACTAACAACCAAGCCTGTAGTTATCTGGAAGGCTGGCTGTTGGAACAAATTCGCCCAAACTGGATCAGCGCGGGTGCATAACTGGTCTGGCGCGCTGACATCGCAAGGCAATAACGGTCAAGCTGTGATCAGCGCGGGTTGATACAAACGTAGGTAGCGCTGGTCATGAAATTCGATCAGCGCGGAAAAGCCGTGTGCTTCCGCGCTGGCAGCGCACGTGGTTTGTTATGAAGCGCCAGTCAGCGCGGGTATTTTAGAAACAGACGCGCTGATGAGGAAAACTTTGGAAAAAGTGGGTTTTTGGCCAGTTCAGAGGGCATGGACTTGATCTTTGTGAATTCTTGACACAGTGGGGTGACAGATAGAGAGACAGTGACAAATTACTGTGTAACAGGCTCTGACCACCAACTTGCACAGTTTTCACACTAAATCGCCTTTTGCTCTTGCTTTTGGAATCTTGGAGGCAAATAATGATAAAATGAAGGGAGGGGGGCTTTTATGAACTTGATTTGAATTAATTTCCCCTCAAACCCACTTTCTAATGTTTATAAAATGACACTTTTCAAAATTTAAATGCTGCTGACTTATGGTTTCCTTTTTGTCCTGAAATTGGTTGAAATGATGCTTTTTCTTGAAAATTTTTGCAGGGATAGCTTCTGAGGAGTCTTGGCAAAGGGGACCAGGGCTGCATGCCAACTTCTGGAGAGTTTGAATTTTTACAAATTTTTACAAAACATGAGAAAATGACCTTGCCTTCAAAAACAGGGTTTTTGAACTCAAGGTAGAAAAAATAGCTGTACATGAAGTGGAGCTTTGATAGACATCCCTCTGGCCTGCTGGGCATTTATTGACTTTAAAGACATGACCTCAAAAGACAAAATTGGACCTAAACCCTAGACCTAGGACCTTGACTTCAAAACAAGACCAATGACCCTGTAAAGAATTTTATTGACTGAAACAACTTGAACCAACAGTGCCAAGAGGGGAACATAAAAACACAAGCTCCTCCATCAGGGTTATGGCATGCCTAATGGAATGCAATAAGATGACACAGATGAGACACCTACTAATGAAATGCAAAGAGTTTTGATCGCTGATGGAGGGCTACTAGACCAACTCTAACAAACCCCATGGCTGTGATTTTAGTTTCATCACCCAAATTGGATCCCAAATCCCATTGAATGGTTGCCGTTGTCTTCTGTTTTCCCTTCTTGTTGTTTCTTTTGGTTTCATTTCGGGATGAGGCTTCCAACAATGAGCTTCATCGTGACCCTCTCTAGAGCAATGCTTGAATGTAGTTTTCTCTCCTTCCTTTTTAATACATGCATTTTTCTTTGCCTTCCCTTTGAAATCCTTTTCTTTTCCCTTACTCTTAAATGGATTTTTACTACCTTCTTCTAGGGTTGTTTTCCCTCTTGCCTCAAGATGAGTGGCTTGCACACACACATCATCTAAGTTATTGGGATTAAACATTAAGATAGTATGCCTAAGGTAATTGTGTAAACCCCCTATGTACTTCAGCAAAGTGTCCCGTGACTGCAAACTTACACCTAACATCAGAGACCATTTTCTGAATTCTTGGGTGTAATCTTGCACATTTTGACCTTTAAGCTACCTAAATGTCTGCCAATTCATGATGGCTTTCTACATATAAGCTAGAGGGTAGAATTGTTTTTTAATTGCAACAATGAAATCATTCCAAGAAATCGATATCTTACCTTGTTTTTTAATCTCGTCTTGGGTCTTTGATTCCCACCATACTGGTGTTGCACCCTCCATTCTCAAGCAAGCTAACTGAATATTATGTCATCCTTTTGCAGGTTTTGAATCCTGCAATAGACCTCCAATTGACGAATCCAATTATCAAGTTTCTCTGTATTCACTTCACCATTATACATAGGCAGCTCCAATTTAACATCAAGTTTAAAAAAAGGTGATTTACTAGTTCCTTTTGAAGAATGATGATGAGTATGAGTAAGGGTTGTATTAATGGAAGAGTGTGAAGATGCTTGTGAAGAAGAAGATGAAGAAGATGGTGGAGACGGTGGAGGTTTGTCTCCATTCCTATTACCTCCTTCTGAAGAGCCTTCTCCGTTGGGAGGTTTGGAACTTTCTCCTTGCAACCTGCTATTCCTTTCTTCATAGAAGACCTTCCCCATCTCTGTCATATCAAAGAAAGCCCTTTTGAAGGTCTTCTGATCTTCTGTCATGTTTGTAGGTTCTCCTTCATGAGACACGATCTCTAGAGTCTCAACTACAACTTGAGATTGAATTGGTGTTGGAGATTGTGGCAACCTTGCTCTTCTTCCCCTTGACCCAACTTCAGGGCTTCCAACCAACTTTCCCTCACCTCTTTTGAGTTTTAACCTTGTAAGGATGACAAACTTGCAAAAAATTAAATCCTTCTTTCACAAAGCAAACTTAGTGCTCTGATACCAAATTGATCTAATTTAGAATATTAGTTTGTAGTGTGTTGACCACGACGTGTCAACGACCCATAGCAGTGCATTCGCGTTTTTTGCAAAAGGCATAGCGCCTGATAGATGTGTTCTTGCCGTTCAGTGATCATTATCAGCTTAAGGATCATGTTATAATGTAAACCCATTCTGCATGTATATGATGTAAATAATCTCAGCGGATTTGTGTCATGTATGTAATTGCCTAGGTAAACCTACTTTTTGGGTGATGATCTACAATCTAGGAGGGTTTTTGTCTCACCGATCCAATCTCGAATGGTTGGTAGAGTTTTTCTTCTGCGTTACTTGAAAGTTGGAATGGATTTTGTTACTGGGATCTTAGGCGAGTCCTAGTGTTATAGATTGAGTTTATGTAAAAGTGATTTGGGAATAATCTTAACTATTTCGTTAGGTTATTTATTACAAATTGCTTGGTCTGCTGGATTATATTTGTGTCACTGAAATGGGTAGTCTGTGAGGGTTTATTTCAGATGGGGTTTTCCCCTTGTGATGTAAAAGATATGAAATTTATGATGAGAAGTGTCTTGACCCTTGAGGGTTGGAAAAATAATTTATCCTCTCATAGGTTAATTAATTAAATTTTCTGGGCAAAAATTAATTGAAATCCTAAGCCAGAAATTTAATTAATTCTAGGTGCTAGGTAAATTTAAATTCTCTTAAAGCAAAATTTGTCGGTCCTTAAAATTAAATTTTAAGAGGTCTCAGAACTAAGGTAAATTGATTATTTTGCTAAATTTTAAGCCTTTGGTCCTTGGGGTTAAGTCAAAGTGAAAATTTTGAGGAACTTAATTCAAAAATATAATTTTTGAATTAATGAAAATGCATTTAATTGAAAAATTCGAATTTCCTCAAGAATTTGGAATTTCGATGGATGAGATTAAAAGAATTTTTGATCCTCATCAACTGTCGAGATTGCTTTGACGATGATCATTCCAACTAGCCGTTGGAGGATTTATCTTTAAATAGGAGGTCATTTGTCAGTCAGTTGATTCGATCTTTCGATCGTGTGCTAAGCGAAAAGCTCTTGTTTAAACTTTTTCGGATAATAAATGAAGACTTTGGGGTTAATTTTCATGTGTAATTTTTTTTTAGTCATTGATAATAGCTTCTGAAGAGTGATTTGAGTACATGTATCTTGCTTAGTCATTGGTGTTTAAATGATAATTTAAGTTTTGAATATAATAGCAGGTATCTCTATATATCTGAATTTTATTATCATTTTCTCGCTCTATGTTGATGGTTGAATTGAGTTTTGCAGGAAAGTCTTGATTTTTAGATCATCAGATGTTCGAGGAAGTTTTCAATTAGACTAGCCAACTCTCGATTCATGTTTTCTAAAGAGCCCAACTTAATTTGATCCCGGGCTTATCATAAGATATTTTTTACTGGTGATGCATGAAGGGTTTTGGCCTGAACACTTTCTTTAAAATAAAAAAAATAAATAAATTTTTTTGTGCTAAATCAATATATTTGGCTGTTGAAAGCCTCAGATTATCATATCAAGGAGTGGAGTTGGACTCACACTCCCTAGATCTGATAGATTTGCTATTCGTGTACATAGATCTGTAATATTTTTTGGTTTTCTCACTTGCGGTTTTCTGGGTTTTTGTATATATTGTTTGGGTGTTTCTTGTTGTCTTGCATCTATAGATCTGAGGAAAAAATCCGTGTAGAGTCTAGATCTGAGCCCTGGAGGGGAAATTTCGAAATTTTTGGGCAAACTGCTTAAAACCCTTGTTGTCATCGTTGCCTGCAAATCTACTGTCCACGTCCTTCGAAACCCTTGTATATGTAGCCTTATCCTTCCTTGATCCTGCAACTCCTTCACTCGCTAGTGGATCCCTCTCCTACGCTACCCACAACCTTCGATTTCTTCACTCCTCACGCTATCTATTTCTGCTACATTCTCCTCGTTGCCATTGTTGCTCCCTGCATCCTTCAAACTTCCACGCTGCCCATCGATCATTTGTTTAGCTCTTTCCAAAACCTGCGTATTCCCTCATTTCTTAACTTGCCCTCCTTGCTGTCCATGCATCTCTCTTGCTTCGTGTGACCTCGCTGCCTATCCGCAGACTTCTCCCTTTTGACCTCTGCTCTTGCGGCTCCCTTTTGCATCCTCATCCATCATTGTCCGCTGCTCATTTCCCCTCCGCCATCCATTGCTGCCACTTTCATATTGCCTCTTGCGTGCCTCTTCTGCTCCCCGCGTCCATTACCACTTCCTCTGCCCTGCTCGAACTCCAATGCCCATTGAATATTATTCGCTCCTCATCCATCTGTTGGGATCATGATTGCTGTTACACCAAAACCCATAGGTGTTAGTAAATGAACGCATCGCCAGAGTTAACAGATCCTCGAGAGGTGGTTAGTCCATGTCACAAAACACACGGGGAGCGCTGGATTATGTAATGCCCAACAATCTCCCCCCCAGCGCAAGCCGGGTGTGATTTGAACTCGAGACCTTTGGCTCTGATACCACTTGTTGGGATCACGATTGCCGTTACACCAAAACCCACAGGTGTTAGTAAACAGACGCATCGCCAGAGTTAACAGATCCTCGAGAGGCGGTTAGTCCATGTCACGAAACACACGGGGAACACTGGATTATCCAATACCCGACACCATCGAGCTGTCAGAGCTTGCACCTCTCCATTACTACCAGCGCGCAACTTTTCCTCTCCTTGCAACTCCGTCAACTTGCCCCAACACAAGCAAACAAAACCCTTCGATTTTCATTTTTTGTTTTAGTTTTCATGTGGGTTAGATCTGTTTGTCTCATTCGTTTTTTTTTTTATTGCTTAAATTTCATTTGTTTATATTCCTTTAATTTTACGATTAGGTTTGTAGTTTCATTACTTTCTTTTTAGACTTTTGACTTCATTTAAATAAAGCTTTAGTTTCATTTTTTTTTTAAATTTTCAATTCTTATTTTAAGTTTCATTTCATTTTGATTTTAATTTGATCTTTGTCTTTACTTTTCATTGATTTATTTATTTTTATTTCATTTTGAGAACAAATCTAAAAATCCAAAAAATAAAAAAAATCTAAAAAGTTCTAAAATTAAAAAAACATAAAAAGTTTATTTTGTGTGACTAGAAAATAAATCGAAATTAAATTTCACACTTAAAGGTTCTTAATTTTTTATGTGGCTTTTGGTCTATTAAAAAATTTGAAAATTATTAAATCAGTTTGATTTGTTTTGGTCCCATTTAAAAAAAATATCTTGATTAATCATTTACCACATTAAGTCTTGCTTAGCACATTGAAAAAGTTTTCCTAAGGACTAATTAAATTTGTCAATCTTTAGCTTCCTTCCTGGCATTTTTTTCGGTAAAATCTAAAAGAGAAGTTTTGTGGTATTAACATTTCTCTATAGTTAAACGCGCTTGACTTTTTTATATCTAAAGGTTAACTATAGGAAAGCGGTAAATTTTCCTAGATTTGGGTCACTAAGCATAATCATTTAAATTCTAGGATTGGAATTGATTAGCATTTATATTTCATGGATCTCTAGAAACTTGATCGCTAGAATACCTTGCATCTATTGAAATTGATCGTCATTGCTTGAATTATTTGATGCATGTTACATATATTGCGAATATTTTCAAGTAATTGTTAAAGTGCTCTGTCGTGGAATTATAATAGATTGTGCATCTTTGTTTCCTAAGCTGAGCATACTTTTGAGCATCTGTTGACATTGATATTAATTGCAAAGAAGTTTTTGTTCTCTTTGAGCTATAACTGTATCAGAAAGATTTGAAATAACCTTGTGTTCTAATTGTAATATCTTCAGGGGTTTAATTTTAAGTCTTCATCTAATAAAGCGAACATTTAATTTTGGTGATTGAGGTCTTTTGCAACATAAGTGTTTCTAATCCTCTAGTCTAACTTCATCCCATCATCTGGTGCATTTGCATATAAGTTAGCTTTGCATAATTAAAATTTACTTCCAAGCATAAGCTTGCTCGATAGAGACATAGATATCCATCCATCTTTGCTTGAGAAGCATGATTTAATGGTACTTAAAACAGTGACCTTGCAGTCGTCATGGCCACAACTCTCTGTAGCGCCGGAGGCACCGGGTATGTTAGATTTTCGGGAGAGGTATCTTTAATTACACCTTAGTGTGCTTTGCCTTATCTTCTCTCTGCCAATTACTACGAAATCAGGTTCAACACAGAAAGGATTGAAGGATTCACATTTAAGTAAGCATTTAACTAAAATTAACCAAGATTCTTGCATCTCACATTAGTTTTAGGATCTGCATTTCATATAAGATAGTCATTCATCTAAGCAGCAGTTGCTAATCGATTACTTGGTCTTAATTTCCCTAGCAAGATCATTGACTCCGTAAGGCACTGGTATCAATCGTTTAAAATCTAATAAAATCCTAAGTCTTGCTAAATCTTAATCAAGTACTTGATCGCTTCACTGTGTCTCTCAAACTGGTTGGTTCCCAACTAGTTCTTCTTCATTCCATTTTTCCATAGGGTCTACCCCCCTTAGCCTGTTGTAGGGAGACAGCTTAAACGGAGAGATTGGGGATTAGGGTGACAGCCCCCAATCTAAGCCGTTGTCGTGGTGCCTAGACATTCTGTGCGACAACACAGTGCTAAGATATTCCTTAGATTATAAACAAAATGCTTTCATTGTGCTTAAGGATTCATCAATTTTTACAAGTGAAATGAAGAGTTTTTATGTTAATTTACGAGTAATTTAATATAAACCAGAAACAGAACATCATCATAAATATGTACAGAACATCATCAAAAACAAATTACAACAAGCACATGATAAGGGAGTTCACCCCTCCTGGGCTACGTCTCCTTGGTCTAGCTTCCAATGGCTTGGGCCTCTCTATTATGCTCGAAAGTGTAAAAATTTGTGTTTACAATGCTCAAATGCTTATGAAACCTGCTCCAATGAGTCCAGAATACTAAAAAATGGCCATTTAGCCTCTTTTTGCATCCAATTTGGTGGAAAACTGAAGAAGTTATAACTTCTCCTTGTTTTGCCACTATTCGTTCCACAACTTGCTCCAAACTCGACATGATCCTACAAATTAGCTCCGAAAATCTGCTAACTGGGCGAAAATTTCGCTACGCGGCCGGCCATAATATGCCGGCACCGACTATCTTATCGCAAATCGCAATCGGCGGAGTTTTGCGGGCTTATGATCTTGTGAATGGCGGATGATGTGTGACTGCGATGTGGTGGACTCAACAGGACTATTAACTGGAACTGATAAACATTTCGCATCCGGGGACTTATCACATTTCACAATTCGACGGATAATGGAGGTTTTGTATATGAACCAATGTTTTACAACTCGGACTCAGATTCGGACTCGGCCGAGGATCGACTCGGACTCGGTAATGACTCGGCCGGCTCGATTTCAATGACTCGGTCATTGTAAAAAATACATTAAATATTTATTTTTTTATAAAAAAACATAATTTTAAATATTTTAAACATAATTTTAAAGATTTTCATTCAAGTTTCCAAACACACAACATTATAATATACATGGAAGACAACATATGATCAAAGTAGGCTCATGAACCAATCCATTATATCAAAATGGTACGGTGGTACCCAATGGCAATAGTAAATACTAAATACATAGTCAACTGTAGTCTGTCATACATGATCAAAGACTCAAGAGTCAAAACAAAATACAAATAACCAAGGAGGCTAGTAGCTACTGCCAGAGGAGCCAAGATCATCTCGACCAATCTCTGGATCATCATCATCAGAGTCAGACAAGGGGCCCCATGGCTCCTCCTCATCATCATCGTCTCCAACTGCAACTGTAGAAGTGGTGCCAGTACCACTAGGCTGTGCAGCAGATGCAAGCTGAGATAGAGTACAAATGCGGCTGCGCTTCTGTCGTGGCTGAGCAGAGGAAGGCGAAGCACCTACAACTGGAGTCCTACTAGCTGGCTGTGAGACTGAGGCTGGTGGATCGGGATCTGCATTCAACTGAACACGCTGCAGTGGATCTTCAACATCAATTTCATCAAGATCCTCATCAGGATCAAACTCTGGTAGACGACTCTCCACTACCCAATCTGATGTTGGATCAATGTCTTCCAACACAATGGGATCTGAATCAGGTTTTTTGTTCAGCAATTGGTTCCGTCTGAGCCAAAGGTTGTATTGGACAAAAACTAGATCATTCAACCGTTTTTGCTCCAAACGGTTTCTCTTCTTTGTGTGAATCCTCTCAAAGACAGACCAATTGCGCTCACACCCAGATGCACTGCAAGTTTGACTCAAAATACGAATTGCAAACCTTTGCAATTCAGGGCACTGGCCACCAAAGGCCTCCCACCATTGTGCTGCAAAAAACATAGGAGTGTAATGAATTATGAGTTAGATGAAGGCTGAAGCTCAACAAAATTACAAATTATATCTAACTTTCAAATTATAAATGATTTAACAAACTTTAATAAAAAAAGTAAAACCATTAAGAAATTGAAAATTGAAATTTTTGTTTACCTGGCTCATCTGCTTCTCTTGCAATCTTTGCTAGGTTCTTCCCAAAGGTACCTGTTGCATTGCTGAAGGATGTGACCTGCTGATGTATCAGCAGCTGATCAGACTCCGATGGGACCATGCGCTCAATGCAATCAACCAGTCCATCTCTGACCTCCCCCCTCAAAGCTCCTGACTCCTTAGCTTTATAATGATACCGTGGGTTCAAAAAATACCCAGCTGCATGTATAGGGCGATGGAGTTGATTGTTCCATCTTTCATCAATGATTGCCCAAATGGGCCCATACTTTGCCACTCTATCCTTGTATGCTGTCTTTATTTGCTCCTTTGCTTGATCCATAGCCTCATAAATGAAGCCCATAGCCAACCTTTCCCCATCCACCAACCGCAACACCTTAACTAGTGGCTCAGCAACCTTCACAATCTCTGGTGCCTTTCTCCAAAAAGTTTCATCATGGACTTTCCTTTTCAATTCTCTGCCTTCTGGTTTGTTAGACCAACTGCTTTGATTCCAATCATCACTGGAAAACATCTTTTGCAAGTTTCTATGTTGGGAAAGCATAGATTGCAATGTCAAAAAATGTGTAGCAAATCTAGTGATGGCAGGCCTAATAATATCCTTGCCTCCAGTGTGTTTCCTCATGAGGCTCAAAACCAGTGTATGATTGTAGATAAATTTTGTTATGCTTTTGGCATTATCTACAGTGTTTCTGACCCAATCTAATTTTCCAATATCCTCAAGCATGAGGTCTATGCAATGTGCAGCGCATGGGGTCCAAAAGATGGTCTTGTGTTTTTCCTCTAACAGTCTACCAGCAAGAACATAGTTAGAGGCATTGTCTGTGATGATTTGAACAACATTAGCCACCCCCACATCCTGAATAACCTCATCCAATAGCTGAAACAACAAGTGGCCATCTTTTACCTTATCAGATGCATCAACTGATTTTAAAAACATGGTTCCCTGTGGGCAGAAGACAAGAAAGTTTATGATGGTACGGTTTCTTTGATCAGTCCATCCATCTGACATGATGGTACACCCTGTTCTTGCCCATGATTCCTTGAAATCTTGCAAATACTCATTAATTGATGTAATTTCTTTCTGCAAACGAAACCCCCTTAGCTCTTGCATAGTAGGGCCTTTGAAGCCTTTTCCAGCAGCATGTATGGCCTCAAACATAGGCTCATAATATGGTGAATGAGCAGCATTAAAGGGGATATCAGCATCATACCACCATCTAGCTATGTAGTCACAAGCAGTCTCCCTCAATTCTTTCTTCCAATGGTCATCTAAAGTGGGCTGAGCAAGACCTTTACTAACTTCAGGACCATGTGCATCTGATGGAGAGGAGCCTGAGTGAGTGAAAAAACTTTTGATAGTCCCATCACCCTTCATTCTACCCTTTCCCTTATCTTGAACAGAAGCAAAAGAGGGAGGAACATAACGGAAAGGGTTTGATGCATCAGTTTGAGGGATAGAGGAAGAACCCTCAAACTCATAGTGGGGGTTGGCAGCCATCATTCTTTGTATCTCCCTCTTCCTCCCAATTTCAGCCTGTATCTCTTTTTGCCTAGTCTTTTCTGCATTAAATTTTTCAAAGCTTTCCAACAAATTCTTTCT
The DNA here is from genome assembly GCA_031772625.1 of Pinus tabuliformis. Taxonomy (NCBI): domain Eukaryota; kingdom Viridiplantae; phylum Streptophyta; class Pinopsida; order Pinales; family Pinaceae; genus Pinus; species Pinus tabuliformis. The sequence continues at coordinate 1,583,289,992 of CM062804.1, read as the reverse complement.
AATCTCCCCAATTTCATTAGATTTACATGCAGTAATATTGCCTTTAATCCCTGCCAAGTGTTGTTTCAGCCTATTAATCCCCCCAGGACCTGACTTAATTTTCCTATGGCAAAACTTGCAACACATCTCATCATCAACCATTTCAACATATGCCCAAGCATGATCTTTTGCTCTAGGTGCCATTTTTTGACTAGGAAAACAATCTGAAAATGAAAAAAAAAAATAAAAATTGATTCAATGTTCATTTATTTGACTAAAAACACTCTCTAAGCTATCTTGATATGCACCTAAAATTTACTAAGTAAAAACAGATTTATAGAGGTGGAAAAAAATACCTCCAGGCACAAACTGCCTCCTCAAGCTTGCTCCAAAAATCAGCTCCTCAATGCTGCTCCAAATGGCTGCCCAAGAAGCTCCTCACTCCAGCTACAATGCTCCTCCAAGACTCCTCACTGCTGCTCCAAAACAAGCTCAAGAACTGCTCACTAACTCTCAAAGAAGACTCTCACTCAAATGCATAAGACTGCTGTGAGTGAAATGAGAGCATTTGGCTGTCTTAAATAGAGTTTGGGAGGGGAAATGGACCCCAAAAGCATTAAACAAATCACAATAACCCTTTCAGCTCCACAAACCCTAACTAACTTTATTAAAAAACAGCAAAAAAGTCATTTTTTTTGGGTAAATACGCTGCCACAGCCGGTTTTTATTGGTACGGCCGAGTCATGACGGGACCCGGCCGGGTTGACCGGGTCAGCTATGACTCGGCCGGGTCATTGGATGACCCGGCCGAGTCATAGCTGACCCGGTCAACCGAGCCGGGTCAAGGGCCGGGTCAAGGTGGAGGCTATTGAAACGGAACGAAACGGCCGTTTCCGTTTCGGTTCGGCCGTTTCGTAAAACTATGATATGAAGAACTTTGCACCATTGCGGTTTATGATTGCAATATCGCATCGCAACCTAGTACCTTTTGGGGGCCGATTCTGTAACACCAACCCTTCGCCAATCTGCGATTGCGATCCATTGCATCGTGCCTCCGGTCGTTTCTTGAAAACCTTCCCGTCTTGCCTTATCGCATTGCATGCTTCCCTGCTCGGCGGTCGATTTCTAACGCCGACCAGCATGCGATTGTGATTTGCGACATGCGGGGGCCAATGGCAACTTGCCACTTGGTGCCTCATTCACTAAAGGACCTTGCCACATCATCCAATCCTAGCATGCGAGCAAGTCAAACTTGAACTTTGACTTGCTATAACTTCTGTATATGAGTTCAGATTTGAGTGTTGTTCACACCATTGGAATCTGAATGACGACCTCTTCGATTTGAAGCTAAGTTTATCAAGATTCTGACACTTCGATTTTTGAGCATAATTTTGAGCACTTGATCAGACACCCATAGGAGAAATTTTTCTCCTAGATGGCCCTTAGTCGACAACCAATAGATCCTTGAAGCCACCAGATAGTTCGATGTACCCCCATCTTCGTCACTTGAGCCAATCGTTATGATTCCTCAACCATCTGCTATCTTCACATGTTTGAAGGTGGGCATTCCAACCCTGGAGGTATGGCTTTCGTTATGTAGTTGGTTATTTTTTCTTACTTACCATGGACACTTCTAGGCATGGGTTAGTGGGGGGATTCAACAAAAAGAATGGGCTTGGTTTGTATTCGTCTCCTTGTCCAATTTGGTGGTTAACCTTGTATCCTAGTCTCGTGGGACCCCCTTTATGGGCTATTAGCTTTAGGAGTGGCATTACATGGGAAATCTCGATTTTGGTTTCGTGGTCTCGCTTGCCGACGTCACATACATCACTCCCCTCCACTCATTATAATCCCTTTTCACATATTTCCCATCTCTGTCATATCAAAGAAAGCCCTTTTGAAGGTCTTCTGATCTTCTGTCATGTTTGTAGGTTCTCCTTCATGAGACACAATCTCTAGAGTCTCAACTACAACTTGAGATTGAATTGGTGTTGGAGATTGTTGCAACCTTGCTCTTCTTCCCCTTGACCCAACTTCAGGGCTTCCAACCAACTTTCCCTCACCTCTTTTGAGTTTTAACCTTGTAAGGATGACATAAACTTGCAAAAAATTAAATCCTTCTTTCACAAAGCAAACTTAGTGCTCTGATACCAAATTGATCTAATTTAGAATATTAGTTTGTAGTGTGTTGACCACGACGTGTCAACGACCCATAGCAGTGCATCCACGTTTTTTGCAAAAGGCATAGCGCCTGATAGATGTGTTCTTGCCGTCCAGCGATCATTATCAGCTTAAGGATCATGTTATAATGTAAACCCATTCTGCATGTATATGATGTGAATAATCTCAGCGGATCTGTGTCATGTATGTAATTGCCTAGGTAAACCTACTTTTTTGGTGATGATCTTCAATCTAGGAGGGTTTTTGTCTCACCGATCCAATCTCGAATGGTTGGTAGAGTTTTCCTTCAGCGTTACTCGAAAGTTGGAATGGATTTTGTTACTGGGATCTTAGGCGAGTCCTAGTGTTATAGATCGAGTCTATGTAAAAGTGATTTGGGAATAATCCTAACTATTTCGTTAGGTTATTTATTACAAATTGCTTGGTCTGCTGGATTATATTTGTGTCACTGAAATGGGTAGTTTGTGAGGGTTTATTTCAGATGGGGTTTTCCCCTTGTGATGTAAAAGATATGAAATTTATGATGAGAAGTGTCTTGAGGGTTGGAAAAATAATTTATCCCCTCAGGTCCAGATCAGCTGGCATCTGCATTGAAATCCGTGCTAGACTCCTTTGTTTTTTTTTGTGTCTTGGGAACGTGTAGATGGCCTCGCTAAAGGCAGTCAGCGCTTTAATGGTACCAATTATAACATCTGGAAACATAGAATGTTGACCATTTTTGAATATAGGCGTCTTGACCAACTCATTTTGGGCAAAGAGCTCAGTCCTGGTACACCTTGTGCAGATCAATAAAAGTTTGATGATCGAAATCGAGAGGTTGTTATGCTTCTCAAACTCTCTGTGACTGATGATCAGTTACCACAGATTCCTTCAGGCAAGACAGCTGCTGAAATCTGACAACATTTGAAGGAATTGCATGAGACATCCAACAAGAGAAGAGCTTTCTTTCTAAAGAATTAATTGTTCTCCATCATGATGGATGAACATATGTCTTTACAGGAACATCTTAACAAGGTTAAAGACATTCGAGATCATCTCGAAGCCATTTTTCGGACCATGGAGGAAGAAGATATGGTAGTCATCACTCTGAAAAGTGTACCAAAACCTTATGAGCACTTCATAGAAACACTCAACATTACCTCCACTAATGTTGATCTGAAGTTTTCGGAGTTATGCACCAAACTCATGCAGTAGGATCATTGGAAACAATAGTTTGGTAGTGGTGCTTCATCAGCCTCCTCAGAAAATGCTTTTGCTACTAAATATTAGTCCTCTCAATCCTTTCAGCAGACAGGTTCTTCTCAGCTTTCTGATCCTATTAAGAAGAAAAATGTGCAGTGTAATTATTGTCACAAGTTTGGCCACATGAAGAAAGATTGCCGACAGAGAATTGCTTTTGAACAGAAGAAGCAGGGAGGGTCTCATCAGCAAGCGAATGTTGCAGAACATTCCGAGCAAAAGGAATCTGCCTTTTACGCCTTTATGGCTAAGAGGTCCTCAGATCATGCCCTGTCCTCTGTCTGGTACATTGACTCTGGTGCATCACATCATTTTTCTTACAGGTGTGACTGGTTTATCGACTTCTCATCTTTCAGTGATTCCATGGTATTTGACGAAGGTGAAGAGTACATAGTGGCTGGCAGAGGTACAGTTCAGATCTAGTCTGGTGGGCGCACATTCATCTTCCTGAATGTGTACTATGTTCCTGTATGGAAATTAATTTGCTGTCTGTCAGCCAGATTATGAGGAACTCTCCTCAGCTTGATGTGGTGTTCAGTGCGCACAAGTGCTCCATTATTGACAAGGAAACTCGCCTTACGGTTGCTGTTGGCTTAGAGGATCATGGTATATAAGGCTTCTTGACACTGGTGATTCTTCAGAAGTGGCTCTAGCAGCTCGTGTTTCTCCCATCAGCACTCTATGGCATCAACGATATGGGCATTCAAACTCAGCAGTTGGGAGTGTGCAGCGCCTGTCAAGCTGGCAAGCAACATCACTCTTCATTCAAAGATGGAGAATCTTGACGCGCATCTAAGGTACTCCAGTTAATTCATGTCGATATTTGTGGTCCTATGAATACATCTTTAGTTATTGGTTGCAAATATTTTTTGCTTATTGTAGATGATTTCAGTAGAAAGATGTGGGTGTACTTTCTAAAACATAAATCTGATGTATTTAGTATCTTTCAGAAGTTTAAGTCCTTAGTTGAAAAAGAGTCTGGCTGCAATATCATAACTCTCAGGACAGATAACCTGGGGGGGGGATTTTGTTCTTCTGCTTTCTCCAACTTTTGTGATACCCATGGCATCAAACGCCAGTTAACTACACCCTATACTCAGCAGAATAGTGTTGTCAAACATCGCAACCGTACGGTTGTTGAAATGGCTTGTTCCATGTTACAACACAAGAGTGTTTCGAACAAATTTTGGGCTGAGGCAGTGTTTATTGCTGTCTATCTTCTTAATCGATCACCTACTCAGGCTGTTAAGGGGAAGACTCTAGAAGAGGTTTGGTCTGGCCGTAAGCCTAAGATCAGTGATCTCAAAGTGTTTGGCTCGGTTGCATATGTTTGGATTCCAGCTGCTAAGCGATCTAAGTTGGATTCCAAAAGCTAGAAACTCATGACGATTGGGTACAGTGATCACCACAAGGCCTATAGGCTGATAGGTTTAGACACTGATTGTCTTATCCAGAGTTGCAGGAATCGCCCCCCCCCGGATCCTAACACGGAACCGCGACCCGTACGGAATCGTTCCGGAATCTCGATGCGAAGCGCGATTCCAAATTTCAGGTGGCGCGATTCCGTTTTTTAAAAATGGTTCCTGGTTTTTAGGTGGCGGTGGCCCGGATCCGCGCTTCGGAGGGCGATTCTGGCATCCGGTTGCGCCACGCAACCCGCCCGGAAGCGCACGCAACCCGGACGCAACCCGCGGGCAGCAAAAACGAACTTAATTTTTTTTTAATTTCTTTTAAAAGTTAACTTAACTTAGCATGAGGGGGTGGGTTAGGGTGAGTTTAGGGTGAGTTTAGAAAAGAATAAAGCCCCCATTCTCTTCTCATTTTCTCACTTTGAGTTTATGAGAGTTGGAGAAGAGAAGAGAGGAGAGGAGAAGAGAAGAGAGGAAAGGAGAGGAGAAGAGAGGAGAGCTTGGAGGAGTGAAGAAGGAGGAGCTAGGAGAAGGAGGAGGAGCTTGGAGCAAGAGCTTGGAGGACTTCATCTACAAGAGCTAAAGAGGTAAGTTCAAACCCCAAACTCCCTTGTTTTTTTGAAAAAAAAATTGTATTTTTCTCCTCCCTCTCCTACTCTTTCCCATTGTTTCTACTTGCTCCTTTATTTACAGGTTGTCCACCACCTATATCCATATTCCAAGATGGTGTTCTTTTGGCTTCTATGTATCATTCCACTCTTGGTTTTAATGATGGCAAGGGTGAGGAATAGAGGGGAAGAGGAAGGGGATGAACTTGGTCCTAATAGTAGTGACCCAATGTATGATGAGGAGGAAGGGTTTGAAGAGGAAGGGGATGAACTTGAAGGGGACACTGAAGCACAAGATGGGAAAGGTACATCAAATCCCTTGTGGAACTATGTGACCAAACTTGAAGGGGGAAAGGGTGGTGGATCTTACAAATTTTTGTGCCCTCATGGTTGTCATGGAGGAAAACCATATACGGGTTCATATACCCGTCTGAGGAGGCATCTTTGTGGGGTGCTGGACAGTGATGAAAAAAATGGTTCTGTGGGGGTAACCATTTGCCCAAACATTTCAAGTGAACAAAGACAAAAATACATCCAAATAGAGATGGCTGCACAACAAAAAAACAAGAAACAAAAAACTCATTCTGAATCAAGTGCAACCTCTAAATTTGGTAGTTGCCCATCTCCTCATGGTACTTCTGCAACCTCTGGAGGTAGAAAAACAATAGGGGATTTCCTTAATGTTGCTGGGAGGGATGATGTGGATGGAAAGATAGTCCGTTTTCTTTGTGCTTGCGGTGTACCATTCAATGTGCTTCGCTCTCCCTATTGGCATGACATGGTAAAGGCCATCAATGAAGCCCCAAAAGGATACAAGGCCCCCAACTATGAGAAAGCTAGAACAGTGTTATTAGAAAGAGAAAAAGCTAAGGTTCAAAGAGCTTTGACACGTTTTACACATGAGTGGGTGGATTATGGGGTATCCATTGTATCAGATGGGTGGACAAATATTAGAAACCAACATTTGATAAATGTTCTTGGTGTTTCTTCTAGTGGTGCAGTATTTATTGCATGTCATGACTCCTCCTCCATCAGTGCAACTGCACAAAACATTGCAGATCTCCTATTGAAATCAATCAAAGATGTTGGTCCGAATAATGTGGTTCAAGTGATCACAGATAATGCAGCAAATTGTAAGGCAGCAGGAAAAATTATTGAGCGTACTCATCCACACATCTTTTGGTCTGGGTGCCTGGTTCACACATTGAACCTTTTGATGCATGATATTGTGAAACACAAAGATTGTGGGTGGATTGCTGAGGTTTACAGGAAAGGGAAGCAGCTCATTAAATTCATCACAGGGCATACAAGGGTAAACTACTTCTATGGCACTTACTCCAAGTTGCAATTGCTTAAAATTGCAAAGACAAGATTTGCTAGTTATTACCTCACCTTTAGGCGGCTAGTGAGGGTGAGACAAGCTTTAACTAATCTGGTGTGTGCTGAAACATGGGATGGAATTAACACTGACACAGATGGTGCTAATGTAGTCAAGGACACTGTTCTTGACAGTTACTTTTGGTCACAGGTTAAATATGTTTTGCAATTCACCAAACCAATTTATTACATGATCAAGTTTGCAGATTCAGATCGACCAGTAATTGGGGAGGTGTATGAGCAAATGGATAGCATGTTGGGGCAGATTAAAGACATTGTTGAGCCTAGAGATACCACCTTGTACAATTATATTCGTGTAGAGGTGCAAAACCGATGGGAAATGCTAAATATTCCATTGCATGCATTAGCATATGTTTTGACACCTAAATACTATCATCCATCATGGCTTTCAAAACCAGCACCTGGGGGGGGAAGCAGGAAAAAACCACACCAAGATAGAGAGGTTCACGAAAAATATATGGCTGCATTGAGTAGATTAATCCCTGATAATGAGGAGGCTGCATTGGTACGGAGACAGGTGAGCAACTATACGCTCAACACTGGTCCATTTGGGAGCATGCATGCAATTCAAGATCGAGAGCATTTTTCTGCTCTTGAGTGGTGGAACATGCATGGAGGGGCTACTCCACTTCTACAGAGTTTGGCATTGTGGGTGCTATCATAGGTGGTAAACACTTCTTCTACAGAGAGGTGTTGGAGCTCTTATTCTTTCATCCACAGTGTTAAAAGGAACAGGTTGAGTTTAGACCGGGCAGAGAGCTTGGTTTATGTTCATTACAACTTGCGATTGTTGTCCCATTACTGTGAAGATGCAAAGTCTAATAAAGACTTGTTGACTTGGGACAAGAATCCAGAGGAGCCCAATTTGGAGGATGGAGTGTTGCGACTAGAGCAATTAGAGGATGCTCTTATCCAAGTATGTCCATTGTGGTATGAATTTTCCAATTTTCCCTTATAAAGCATTTCTCTAATTCATGTTTTTAATTTTTTTGTTAACTAGTGTTTTTTTTTTTTTTGCATGAATTTTTTGAGCGATTCTAGGATGACGATGACCGTGTTGATATGCCACCACCCCCACCCCCATCTGGTCCCTTGGTTCCTAGGTTCCATTGTTCAACACCAACAGCAGGGGGTTCTTCTTCATCAGTTCCAGTGCCACAACTTACACAGGGACCATCTTCTTCATTGCCACCACGTGGAGGCCTGCCATCACGTTCTATTCGTGGTGGAAGGAGGAGAGATTAGTAGATATATTCACAATCTACTTCTTTTTGTCATAGATTACTCATTAGACTTGTAGACTTGTGAATTTGAATTTTGAACCTTTTTGGCTTGGCGGTGACCAAGTGACATATTTTGTAAACATTATTATTTGAATTTTGGACATGACAAATGTTGACAGTTGCTCACTTGCTAGATAAATCATAATATGCTCTATGTTTTATGTTTTATAATATGCTTAAATGTTTTATGTTTTATAATATGCTTAAAAATTTGATGTATGTTTGTAATAGCTAGAATATAGATGATTGTTGTACATACTAGTAACTACAATGGAATCATGGATGCCATATCTATCTTGATTTATGCAAAAATATGCATGTTTTCATGTCTTCTACAATTAATTTGGTATTTGGGATGTTTGTTTTGAGTATAAATGCAAAAAAATATAAATATATATATATATATATATATATAGCAGACGCTTCCGCGGACGCTTCGCTTCCTAGATTTTTGGAAAATGACGCTTCCGCGCTCCGCGCTTCCGCTTCGCGCTTCCACTTCGCTCCCGCTTCGTGCAACATTGGTCTTATCTTTAGTCGGGATGCAGTATTTGATGAAGACAGAGGGTTCTTTCAGTCCTCTCTTTCTGAGCAGTGTTCTGAGGATCAACCTCCTAGTGTTTTTCTTTCGTTAGGTTCACCTGATGGGAGGGATGATGCAACATTAGTATTTGATAATGCACTACTTGAGTTCCCTCTGGAAAATAATCCTCCTGTTGCTACTTCGATTGTTCCTGAGCCTCCTCCACCTACTCCAGATATTGGTTCTTCTACTCTTCGGCCTAAATGGTGGGCTAAATCTATTGGTGATCTCCGGGATAATGAGCTCCTTGAAGGTAGAACTTCCAGAAATAAGAGCAAACATCAGCCTACAGTAAATTTTGCTCTTATGGCTAATTTACACAGTGTTTTTGAACCTCAAACCTATTCAGAGGCTAAGGGCATACCTGAGTGGGAACATGCTATGGAAGCTAAGTTCCAGAGTCTTCAAAAGAATCACACTTGGAACCTTTCTGATCTTCCTACAGGGAAGAAGCCCATTAGCTTCAAATGGGTGTATAAAGTGAAATACAAAGCTGATGGAACCCTCGACAAGTATAAGGCTTGCCTTGTTGCTCGAGGGTTTTCACAGAAGGAAGGCATAGACTATGAGGATACCTTTTCTCCTACAGCCAAGATGAGTACCATATGACTCATCCTTGCTTTAGCAGCTCAGTTCAATTGGAAAGTCCATCAGATGGATGCAAAGAGTGCTTTTCTGAATGGTGACTTACAGGAAGAAGTTATATGACACAACCTCCAGGATTCAAGGTTGCCGGTCAAGAACAAAAAGTCTGTAGATTAGTCAAAGCACTCTATGGTCTGAAACTAGCCCCTCGGGCTCGGTACATGAAAATTGATAAGTACCTAATAGATCATGGCTTTCAACAGAGTCCATCTAATGCAAACTTATATATCAAACGTACTGGTGATGATATTTTGTTTGTAGTTGTCTATGTGGATGACCTTATCATTATTGGCAGTTCAACACATTTGATGCTTAGGATCAAACAGGATTTGTGCAACACTTTTGATATGACAGATTTGGGACTTCTTCATTACTGTTTGGGGTTTGAAGTCTGGCAGAGCTCGAACAACATCTTTCTCTCTCAGTCCAAGTATGCCAGAAATCTTGTGGATAGGTTCAAAATGCAGGGTTGCAAACCTGCCACGACTCCTATGGAACCAGGGCTCAAACTTTCAGCTCAGCCATCCTCCCCACTTGTGGATGAAACTTTATTCAGGAAATTAGTGGGTAGCCTCATCTACCTTACTCCCACTAGACTTGATATCAGTTTTGCAGTGAGCTACATTTCCCGCTTCATTTCAGCTGCTAACGCTGATCATTGGATAGCAGCGAAGCGTGTGCTGCGTTATGTGAGTGGCTCTCCTGATTATGGACTTTTGTACACTCGGAGTTCAGATCCTACACTCAATGGTTACACAGAATCCGACTGGGCAGGTTCGGTTGATGACCGTAAATCTACAACTGGGTATGTGTTTAGTCTGGGATTTGGTGCTGTCACATGGACTAGTAAGAAGTAGTAGGCAGTGACTCTCTCCTCGACAGAAGCAGAGTATCGAGGAGCAATTAAGGCATCTTGTGAGGCAGTTTGGCTTCGACGTATGCTTGCGGATATGCATGTTTCCCAGGCAGGTCCTACTCCCTTGTTCTGTGGTAATCCGGGAGTGCTCAAACTCGCCAAGAATTCAGTCTTCCATGAACGAACAAAGCATGTGGAAACTCATTGTCACTACATTCGACAGCTTGTTGAAGACGAATCCATTCAATTTCTGTATGTTCCCACAACGAAGCAGCGAGCCGAAATCTTCACCAAGCCCCTTGGTCCTAATAAGTTTGTAAAATTCGGAGGGTCTATAGGTGTTGTAAATAGATTGAGCATTAAGGGAGGGTATTAAAATAATGCTATCCTAGTATTTAATGCTCATTTATGTAGATAAGATCGTCTGTGATCTTATTAGCAGTTTCTTAGTAGAAACTTGCTATTTTTATTTCCTAGTAGAAACTTGTTGTTTCTTTAAATACTTTTGTATTATTTATTGAGCTTCACTGCTCATTGTAAATCAATTCAATTCATTCATTGATTAGTAAGCTCTATCTTCTGAGTCTCTCCTATGAAGGGCTCTTGAAATCACTATCTTTGCATCATTGATATGTCATTCTTAGTGATTTCACGTATACCAGGCCTTTGTTATGAACATAAATTATGTAAAAATAAATAAAAATAGATAATAAATAATAATCATAATAATATAAATATCATAATAAATAATAAGTAAATTAACTAATGGTTAGTTAATAATGAAAAGGCATGTCTTAGAGACATGTTTGTTTTTGAAAGGGTACTTACCTGGCTATATATACAGGACCCTCATTCTCATTTGTAATCATCCTACATTCATTATTTTATACAATATACAATTTACAATTACTATCCTACAATGGATGTCTTTGTTTATGAAGTATTTTAAATATTTTTGCGCTCTGTATATGACTTTTGGTCGTTACATTGGTATCAGAGCTACATCTGATCCGGCCTTTGGCCATCAACCTATCATCAACCTTGTTGTCGTTGTGATTTCAACGTTTCGCTACACCAGTCTTGGAGATTCTCCATTCCACCGGTTTCGTCATTAAAGGCTTTGGCCATTAAACAAAAACAAAAAAAGGGAAGAACAAAATATGATAGTCAAAGAAAAAAATAAAATTAAAAGAAGTACATATAAATATTAAAAAAATAAAAAAGATTTAAAAAAAGTAAAAGAAATAAATATAGTCTGATGTAAATTTTGAAGGAGCACATTATTGATAAAAAATGCATGATAAAGTTAAGAGGGAATATTTCTAAATATATTTAAAACTATATGTAAGAGAAGGAAGAGTAAGTAATATTATCTTGATTCTTCATTAAGTGGTTGACAAGTCCGTGGTTTGGAAACACATCGTAATCGCCCATGGTATTTTAAAAGTAAAAGAAAAACAAAAGGAATACAAAATCTCTTTATGTGAATGGTAAGTTTTACTTTAACGTGGAAAATGTTAACGATGGTTTTAGAAACCAACCCATGGTAACTGCCCATGGTATTTTAAAAGTAAAAGAAAAACAAAAGGAATACAAAATCTCTTTATGTGAATGGTAAGTTTTACTTTTTATGTGGAAAGCATTAACAGAGGTTTTAGAAGCCAACCCACGGTAATTGCCCATGGTATTTTAAAAGTAAAAGAAAAACAAAAGGAATACAAAATTTCTTTATGTGAATGGTAAGTTTTACTTTTTACCTGGAGAACATTAACCAAGTCAAAAGTACATAAGTGAGCATATATTTTGTATTATACCCCAAAGAGGTGAATAGCCACGTTTCACTAGGGTTGTAACTTAAAAAAGAAAAAAGAAAAATTATTATAAATAAAAGATATATAAAGATAAGTATTATATTATAAAGTGGTATTTAAAGAAAAGTTCAAGTCATAAAATTATTGAAAATATATATAAGTACAAAGTGGGCATCATTATAAAAGGTTACATAAGGAGAAAATATCAGTTAAGAGTTTACGTTAAAGTGAAGTTGAATTAAAGTTTAAAGAGTTATATGAAATTTAAAAAATAAATACAAAGGACAATAAGATATTTAAAAGAAGCCAATTGAAACAATATTTAAATATTCTTTTTAAAGTAGAAAAGGAAAAAAATGTAAGTAGAAATATATAAATAGAATACAAAGGAATTTTCAAATAATAAGGATAATAGGAAATTGGATTCAGAGAGTTTTGAAGAATTATATATATATATATTAAAAAGACACTTTTAAAGGAGGCTTGAAGTACAAAGTCCAAAGGAACTTTAAATATATTCCTGAAGTCATCTCAATAAAACAAAATGGGATCAATCATTGAAAAAAATGATGGAGCTCAATTTTAAAATGTCGATGGAAGAAAGATTTTCCTATAATGGTCTTTCAGTTACAGATCACAGAGTAATTATGTTAAAAGGAAGTATCCAAGGAAGAGAAGTTAATGTCGCCATCAACTCAAGCAATGATAAAAATTATATCAATATCAACTTGGAAAATCAGCTATTAATTGCAGAGCTAAGCATTGGTGTAAGGAAAAATATGTTTGACCAAAAAGAGTGTAAAATTAGTGATCTAGAAGTGATAATAGGTCATTATGAGTACATATCTCAATTCATGTTGTAAGGATGGATAAAAACACTGACATCATACTCAGTCCTGGTTTAAGGATCTGGGTACATTCATGTTAAACATAGAGAAACAAGACTTGATGTTTCCTTATAAAGGGAAGATGGTCATGTTTCGAGACATAACAAGTAAATCAAAATCAATAAAATATTCATTGAAATACCTTAAGGATATCTCAGACTTTATGTTTCAAGATAACAAAAAAACTATATCAAAGAAACAAAAAGATCTTGAAGAAGTCATCTGCAGTAAAGACAAAGAAATTTCGCGCCTCAGAGATCACCAAGAAAAACTAATCGAACAAGTCAAGAAAGCTAAAGCATCAAAGAAGGAACTTACGGAGCATTTATTAGAACAAGAAGAAGAAAATTTACGTTTAAAGAACCTTAACCAAACATTAGTAGACAAATCAAGTATTTAAAAGAAGAGAAGCGTGAAGCCCAAAATAAAGTTGACTCAGAGAATGAGGAATGCAAAAATCATAATCAAAATCTGCTCAAACAAATTAAAAAACTTAAGGCCGAAAAGAAATCATTGACGAGCAGGTTCAAATAACTTATCGCAAAGGAAGCATCAAAATCTCGAGATGTAACAGTCCAAGTTGAAGAAACAAACATCGATTCCACTAATCTCACAGTTCAGGCAAATCCAAACCCTATTGAAGTAAAAACATACTCAGAGGTTGTTGTTTAAACATAGTCAACAACAATAATGCTTGATGGAAATCAGGAAATTGCCATAAAAATGTTTAAGGAAGTTCAAACAAGAAAAATTCCTTATCTACATCCGAATCACAAGAGTAGACACCTTAATCAATCTACAAATCTATATCACATAGAACATAAACAAACTTATGTTCCGAAGAATATTGAAGTGAGCTCAATCCGGTCATACGATAACTATTCACCACACATCTCCAAGGATTAGAAGATTCCCAAAAGATTAATCTAGGATGGTCTGATCCGTTTTTAGTACGACAATTTTGTCTATCGCTCAGAACATCATATTGTCTTGTATCAACAAAGATAAAAGCTCAGAAACAAGAAGATATTCCAAACAACAGAAGAGATCCGATCCTTCATTAGTAAGCTTTGAGGACAAAGCTTTTTGAAGGAGAAGGCAATGTTATGAACATAAATTATGTAAAAATAAATTAAAAATAGATAATAAATAATAATCATAATAATATAAATATAATAATAAATAATAAGTAAATTAACTAATGGTTAGTTAGTTAGTTAATAATGAAAATGCATGTCTTAGAGACATGCCTGTTTATGAAAGGGTACTTACCTGGCTATATATACAGGACCCTCATTCTCATTTGTAATCATCCTACGTTCATTATTTTATACAATATACAATTTACAATTACTATCCTATGATGAATGTCTTTGTTTACGAAGTATTTTAAATAGTTCCGCTGCGTATACGACTTTTGGTCATTATAGCCTCAACCCATCGACAAAAGTCCGTAAAGAGAAGGCGACAATAACTGAGTTGATAGTGGGTGTTTGTCCCATTGTTGCCACTTGGTCTAGTAGTTTCCCCTTTGGAATGTTGAAGTTTCTAAGTCTACCAGTTAGAAACCCTCCATGCACTTTACTGATTTATTGCTACCTACTTGTTACATTACTTAACAAGTTATTTACAATGTAAATACTGAAAATAAACACTAGTGCATGCTCAACATATTACAGATCATCAACTGAAGGAAACATAAACAAGCACACAAATGACACTGTTATTTTTGGGCCAATGTCCCCGGAAAAACCCAATGTGGGAAAACCGGTGCAACTATCTGAGGGTTTTCTGATGAAGCAATTTCAGAGTACAATCTAGGTGCCAAATCCAGCTTACCCAACAAAGAATTTCCTTGGCAGTAGTACCTCTCAGTCTGAGACAAATGTCTTGGCTGAAACCTCGAATAAACCTTGCGGCAGCTCTTCTGTTAGGATATTCCGACACATAGGAAATAGTTAAGTACAACTTGGTCTAGTATAGAGTTAGGTATAGAGTTAGGTAAAGTGTGTTTCTTTACTATGTACATTTTGTAACTTACAATCCGACGGTCACGATATGTAGTGATTCGACGTTCATTCTCTCCTCGGTATTACCGACACTTGATTTGTGGCTTAACACCCGATTGGTCCATGATCTCTATTTAAAGAGCATGGAGGGTCATTTGTAGGGTAATCCGTCTATGAGAGAAACATATGTAAATTTTCATTTTTTTATTAATAAATTGTCTGAAGTGGTTGGCTCAGGCCGTGGACTGTTTCCCTCTTTGAGGGTTTTAACCATGTCAAAATACTGGTGTATTGATTTGTGATCTGTTTGTGAGCTTTGGTGTTCTGTCTGAGGAACGTACCCTGTAAATCCCTACATGGTATCAGAGGTATTTGAGGGCCGCGTCCGTTGGTGATCCAAATTTGAAGCCGGTAGAACTGCATACGACAACCGTTTCCTAGATCTACTGTTTCTGACTGCTTTCGGGCCGAGAGGACTGCTTTGTTGTGTTGGGAGCATCTGTTCCAGTGAGGAACCCCTTTAGTTTCACGCGAAAAGGTTTCCGGTAGCCCTAGCTGCGTCATTTTTAAGATTTGGAGGTATACAATGTTTATTTGCAGTTTACAGTTATCTTTTCTCTGTTTATTTCGGTTTTCGATTTATTTAGCTTTTTTTATTACCGGATCTATACCTTTCATTTCTGCGTATGCTCTTTGCCCTGCGACTCTGTGCGATCTGGGCAAATCAAAAACAAAAAGGAAGGATTTTTCTCATGCGTATTCTCTTTTCCGCTGCGCCTTAGTGTGATCTTGGAAAATCAGAAACATTGAGGAAAATATTTAGTTTCCGGCTAAAGCTAACTTCGAGCCGCAAGGTTCGTCTTTGAAAATATTTAGTTTCCGGCTAAAGCTAACTTCGAGCCGCAAGGTTCGTTTTTTTTGTATGTCCGTGTTGGGTTTTGTGTTTTTTGTTTTGTAGGGAAAAAGAGCTTTCTCAAAGCAAGCACGCAACCCAAAGCATCAACCCCCCTCTCTCTCTCTCTTTCTCAAACTTTTTGTATAGCTCACTTGATGCAAAGCTAATTTATGAGAGTAGAGGTCTTGGGTTCAATTCTCCATTTTGTGGGGGCAGATTTTTCATTTCCGCACATTCCCGCACTTCGTCGGCGACTTCATCAAATTTTCTTAAAAAGCCATAACTTCTTCATCCGGAAGCCGTTTTCAGAACCGTTTTTTTTGAAACAGCCTAATTTTTCGAGATCTTTCCATTGAAACGCTTAGTTTCAGCATCTATAGCTTCAGTTTTTTTAAAAATGGAAAGTCCATGCCAAGTTATTCTTGACAGCACCAACTACTTCCAATGGTGGTCCTACATTGTGGATTTACTTAGAAGTAAAGGTCTTTACAGAATAGCCACAGGCCAAGAGACGAAACCAAAAGATGAAGACAAGACAGCTAAATGGGAAAATAGACAAGACCAAGCACGTGGGTTGATAGGGATGTCTATTTCTCCAGGTCTTAGATTCCATATTGCAGAACTTGATACTCCTAATGAAGCAATGAAACAGATTACTAAAGTCTTTGGAATTAAAAATGAACTTAAAGCCCATCAACTTGAAAATGAATTGCTTACATTGGACCCCAATAATTTTTCTTGCATTGAAGATTTTTTGTCCAAGTTCAAGACCCTTAGACTTCTCTTGGAAGGTGTTAAGGTTAAGAAAGAAGATAGTAGCCTTATCTACTCCATTCTTACTAAGTTGGGACCAACCTATTCTGTGTTTGTTTCCACCTTCCATTCTACAAGAGAAGCCTTCATTTCTCAAGGACAAACCTACAAGTCCCCTTCCTTTGATTCCTTTTGTGATTCTTTAATAAGAGAACAAGAAAAACTCTTACACCTTGGTCTTCTTCATCTTGGAAACTCTTCTAAGAAAGCGTTAGCCGCCCAGCAGCAACCAAATCCAAAGAATCCTAAGAAGTTGTATCCTAAAAAGAATGGTCCTAAACCAAACAAGGGTCCTAAGCAATTTCTCCCTCAAAATGAAAAATCATTTCAACAAAATGATAAGAAAAATAAAAACAAAGGGAAGAAGACTGATAGACATTGCAACTTTTGTAATCGAGATGGCCACTTAGAATCCAAATGCTTTAAGAAGATGGAAGCCTTGGAAGCAACAATGAAGAAGCATAACATCCATTTGGAGCAATCTTCAACTTCAACTTCATCTTCAGGAATGGCACTTTCTGCATGTGGTTGTCAAGCATCTCGGTCTGGCTATGCACTAAATGTATCTTCTTCTTCTCCTTCTCATGAGTGGCTCATTGATTCTGGAGCTTCTTATCACATGGCCAAAAACAAAGCCATGTTTTCTTCTTTAAATGATTGTAACACCAAAAATATATATGTTGGTGATGATAGATCTCTTAGTGTTGTAGGGACTAGAACTGTTCATATAGACAATGGTCAGTTTAATGATGTATTATGTGTTCCAACCTTATCCTGCAACCTTCTATCTGTATATCAGATAACCCATTCAGGTGAAGGTAAAATCGTTGAATTTTCACCTCACGATGTTGTAATTAAGGACCTAAGAGATCTTAGACAGATTTTAGCTACTGGCATTGCTGATGATTCTACAAGGTTGTATAAGTTTCACAACTTTGGATCATCAAATCTTCCCTCAGTATTTGTTGCTCATAATGATGAAGTGAGCAAACTTTGGCATGAGCGATTTGGTCACTTAAACTATCGCTCTCTTTAGAATCTATGTAAAGAAAATATGGTGACAAGTCTTCCAATGGTATCTTGCAGAGATGGTGTGTGTTTCGGATGTGTACTCAGAAAACATCATCGGGACAGTTTTGAAAAACGTGCCTCTTGGCACGCCTCAGCCCCTTTACAGCTCGTGCATAGTGATTTATGTGGTCCACTTCCAGTTGCTTCATTCTCTGGCTACAAGTATTTCTTAACTTTCATTGATGATTTCTCCAGACGCACTTGGGTATACTTATTAAAACTCAAGAGTGAAGTATTTAACATGTTCTTGGCCTTTAAGGCCTTTGTTGAAAAACAATCTGGACATCAAATTCTTAAGCTAAGATCTGATAATGGCGGAGAATATGTTAAAAACACATTCATCAACTTTTGCACTGAGAATGGAATTCAAATGCAACATACTGTTCCATATACTTCACAACAAAATGGTGTAGCTGAAAGGAAGAATCGCACCTTAAAGGAAATGGCTAATTGTATGCTTCAATCTAAAGGACTTAGTCTTAATTATTGGGCAGAAGCAATTAACTGTGCAAATTACATAATAAATCGCACTCCTACTAAGGTTTTAAAGAATATCACTCCAGAAGAAGCATGGAGCTCAATCAAACCAGATGTAAGTCACTTTCGTGTTTTTGGAAGTGAAGCATGGGCCCATATTCCGGATGAGAAACATAAAGCTTTAGAACCTAAAAGTGAAAAATGTATTTTTGTTGGATATTCTGAAGATGTCAAAGGATATAGACTTATTCCACTTAAGTCCAAAAATGTTATCATTAGAAGAGATGTAAAGTTTGCTGAAAATATATCGGCCTGCGAGCCTAGTTCGGCGGATGTGCCACCTCTCCCTATCTCTTCTACTTTTGAAAATATTTCTTCTTCAGATGATGAAAGCGAGGATGAAAATCCTCCCCCACCTTCTTAGGATCCTCCTTCAGCTCCTCAGCTTCCAAAATGGGTCCGTGCTACTCGGGATGCAGCAGGTGATCTTGTCGGTGATCCTACAGATCAGCGACGTACACATTCTCAGTTCGAGAGAGCCTCTTCTTTATTGGCTCAAGCTTCAGTGAATTATGATCTTGACACCTTTGCAGAAGCTTCAGGCCATCCAGATTGGGAAGCAGCTATGAATGAAGAATATCATTCATTATTGGCAAATGATACATGGGATCTTGTTTCTCTACCAAAGGGACGAAAACTTGTTAGATGTAAATTGTTTACAGATCCAAGTATGGACCAGATGGGAAAGTTGATAAACATAAAGCTCGTCTTATTGCTAAGGGTTTTTCACAAGTTGAAGGCATTGACTACACTGAAACCTTCTCCCCTGTTGCCAAAATAAACTCTATCCGCCTTGTTCTTTCCCTTGCTGCTTCTTTCAAATGGGAAGTCCATCAGATGGATGTTAAATCCGCCTTCTTGCATGGGGACTTGCATGAAGAAATCTATATGGAACAACCTATTGGCTTTATACAAACAGACTCCAGCCTTGTATGTCAGTTTAAGAAATCCCTTTATGGTCTCAAGCAAGCTCCTCGAGCTTGGTATGCCAAAATGGATAACTTTCTTTTAGAATCTGGCTTCTCTAGGTGTCATTCTGACAATACTGTCTACACCAAGAAAGTGGGCAAGTCTCTTATCATTCTTGTTCTTTATGTTGATGATCTTATCCTGATTGGTAGTGATCCCAACCTTATAAACCATGTGAAGTCTAGTCTTAAAAGGAAGTTTGAAATGACAGACATAGGACACTTACATTATTTTCTCGGTCTTCAAGTCTTGCAATCCAAGGAAGGTATTTCCCTTTCTCAGTCCAGGTATGCCTGTGATATTCTACGCCATTTTCACATGGAAGACTGTAAGCCAACCCCTTCTCCCTTTTAGTCTGGAGTCAAACTTTCAGTCACTTGTACTTTTCCTGAAGTTGATGCTACCTTATAGTGTCAACTTGTAGGAAAACTTTTGTATCTAACCCATACTCGTCCTGACCTTTCCTTTGCCGTTGGCCTTGTTGCTCGGTTTATGCAAAACCCACATGAAAGTCATTGGAAAGCAGCTAAAAGAATACTTCGTTATGTTTGAGGTACAGTTCAGTTTGGGATTCATTACAGTGCCAAAGCAGCTCCTCTATTGGTTGGTTTCACTGATTCCGATTGGGCTGGTGACCCTGATGATCGGAAGTCTACTGCAGGTTATGTGTTCACTCTTGGTTCAGGACCTATTACATGGGCTTGCAAGAAACAAGGTGCCATTTCTCTTTCTTCAGCAGAAGCAGAGTATCGTGGTGCCGTAGAAGCTAGTAAGGAAGCCTTGTGGCTTCGTCAGATCCTGTCAGAGTTTGGCTTTCAGCAGCAGCATCTGACTACACTTTGGTGTGATAATCAAAGTGCCATTCAGCTATGCAAAGATCCAATCCAACATCAGCGCAACAAACACATTGAACTGCACATGCACTTCATCAGAAAGCTCATTCACGACCATGTTTTTGAAGTGCAATATTGTTCAACAGATGATCAAGTTGCAGACATCTTTACAGAGGCTCTCACAGAGGCGAAGTTCACTAAACTTCGATTTGTGGTTGGAGTTCAGGAAGTTGTCACTAAGGGGGGATAGGCTGTAGTGCCTCCTTCCTTCTCCTATTGTGTCATATTTGTAAATCCTTAAATCCTATCCCAAGTTGTTCTTAAGGGGGGATGTTAGGATATTCCGACACATAGGAAATAGTTAAGTACAACTTGGTCTAGTATAGAGGTAGGTAAAGTGTGTTTCTTTACTATGTACATTTTGTAACTTACAATCCGATGGTCACGATATGTAGTGATCCGACGGTTCATTCTCTCCTCGGTATTACCAACACTTGATCTGTGGCTTAGCACCCGATTGGTCCATGATCTCTATTTAAGGAGCATGGAGGGTCATTTGTAGGGTAATCCATCTATGAGTGAAGCATATGTAAATTTTCATTCTTTTATTAATAAATTGCCTGAAGTGGCCGTGTTGGCTTAGGCCGTGGACTGTTTCCCTATTTGAGGGTTTTAACCACGTCAAAATACTGGTGTATTGATCTGTGATCTGTTTGTGAGCGGTGTCCTTTGGTGTTCTGTCTGAGGAACTTACCCTGTAAATTCCTACATCCTCAGCTCCAATCTGCCCCAGAAACCCCAGCGTCTGCCTTTCGGGACTGCGTCAGCCTCTCTTTGCGTAGCGCTGGCCTTGCGTCACCCTGAATGGGCTTGCGTTAGCTTCAGGAGGCCTTGCATCAGCCTTCTGGCCCTCTGCGTCAGCAACGCTAGCCTCTCTGAAGCACTGCGCAACTCTTGGCTACCTCTGCGTGAGCCCTGGCTGCTACTGTGTCACTCTCTTTGGCTCCTGCGTTGATCTCCCAGCACTATCTCTGCCTCTCTGTCTCTTTGTACTCACTGCCCCTTTGCTGCAACTCTGATCACTGATTCTATCTCTCTTAGTAAACCTCGCTCTAGAGTATAGAATGATTGACATCTGGTGTACTCTCCAAGTGACGCTCAAGCCTCTTCTTATACTTTTCCTGTTGACATCTCAACGGCTGAGATTAAGTCCATAATCAATGGCTAACATTAGATCTGGATTGATCCATGTTTTTTGGACCATAACACAGTTTTATGTTAATCCACATTAATATTTTAAATTCCCTAAGTTTAGACTTAGGGACCCCATTAAAAATATTAATTATTTTAATATCTCTTGAATCGTTTAGAATCTGCCCAAACCCTTTCTGGGTATTGGAGATCTCATGGGCCCCAACCTCGCCACCAAATTTCGTGGGTTGAACACATCCGATGCTACCCCAAATCAACACTCCCTCTTAGCGAGGACTGTGCTCTAGCAATACTCCTCACTAAGTATTACTCTGATCATTCGGCATAGGTCCCTGTGCTGATGCTAGGCCTGTTTCCCACCATCATCTGCACTGTTATATCCTGTACTGCTGCCCATGGTTCTGCCACTGCCACTTGCTGCATCTGTACGACATCTCCCTCTGCATCCGTGCTGCTGCTGGTCCTTTCTCCCAACACTGCATCCGCACTGCGACTCTCATCATGTTGCATCGTGGAGCCTATTGCTACATTGCAACTCAATTATTGAGAAGTAAGTAACTGTTCTCCCAACTCTGACCCCTCTGTTAGGCTAGAGTCCCTCCTAACACTGAAGCTCCCTTTGCCGCTAACAAGTGTTTCCTCTCTGACTGCTGCAACAAGTCCTTGCATCTCGCACCGTTGCACACCTCTCTGTGCCATTCTGCACCGTTGCAACACTCCTGTGCCTCTCGCACTGTTGCAGCTTGCTAGCCTTGCGCTGTCTCGGGACTCTTGCACTGTGGCTCTCTCTGCTGCTCCATCCACATCCGCCTCTACTCACATCAACCAGTCTTGCTATTCCTCTTCGGGGCTCCCGTAGCAAGGTCTAATCCAAGAGGCTGGGTACCTTGAGAATCCTGCGCCTCATCTCCTGTAGTCCATTAGACTACAACTCGATGTCTCCCCACTTCCGCTCAAGTGGTGTCTGTGCACTCATGGCACAATGATCCTCTGACTCCACTTTCTTCTCTGCCCTTGCTGGCGCTGCCTTAGACTCGGAAGACTCTCCCTTACTCTTCTTCCTTGGACACTTTGTCGCATAATGACCCAGCTCCCCATAGTGGAAGCACTTGATCTTGGAGAGATCCTTCTTCTTCTGCTTTTCTTGCTTTCCCTCAGATGCTAGGGCAACATCTTCCTCCTCTTCCTTTTTGAGTTTGATCCCCTTACTATTGCTTCCCGCCTTTGACTACCGTCTGATCTCTTCTTGGCAAAGAGCCGCCCACATCTCATCCCAAGGTGGAAGTGTCCCTCTGCCCAATATACTCTGGACAAATACCTCCTAGTCTTCTGAGACTGCATTAAGGGTTGTCCTCACCATCAATTATTGCTTCTGTGTGGCTTCTATGGCAGTCAACTAATCTCGGATCTCATTCAGTCCTACGAGGAAGGTGTCAATCAGTTCTACCTTCTTCATCTGATATGACCTGAACTGATTTTCTAGTAACATTCTTCTCTGCACAGAAGTATGTTGGTACAATTTCTTTAGGGCCTCCAACATCTCATTTTCCGTTTCCTTCTCAGCAATGTGTGGTACTACATGGTCCTTGACCTCGTCAAGGATGATGCTTGTGGCCTTTGCCATTGCCTCCTCGTACTTGTCGTCCTCAGCTGGGTCGACTGGGATAGCTATCGACTTCAAGGCGAAGTGCTTGACACGATTTATGTCAAGTATGGATAAGATTCTGGCCTTCCAAACTGCGAAGTTTGACGCTCCGTCCTTACTTCGTGTAGTGCCATGATGCTCTTTACTTCCCTCCTAGAAGTTCTCGATGTGACTCCCTTTGATTCTTGATTTCCCTCCTGAAAATCCTTCTGTCGATGTCAAGATGCCCCTACTTTGATCGTCTGTGCAACCGTACCATTGATCTGGATTTCTCGGCTAGAAACCCTCGGTAGCAACTCCCTCCTCTTGGCCTTGCCTTGTCAGGTACTGTTCTGACTAGACTACCTCACCAGCTCCACTCTGCAACTTTCCCACAGCCTCTTAACCCAGCGACCTGAAGGTGGGAGCTCCTAGGTTCTGAGCAATCCCAGCACCAGCAACCCGGCCTCCTTAGCCCACTGTGTCAGCCCTCCTAGCTTCTGCGTGGCTCTGCGTGAGTCTCCCTTTGCCTCCCTTAGCCTCTGCGCTACCTCTTCCAGCATTGATGTTGCAGGCATTGCGTCGCCCTTCCCTTGTTGCTGCTCTACTAGAAACAACTTCTATCACTCGGGACAACTGTTTTCTGTTGCTATTGCTTCGCTTGGTTGATGTCCTCAGTTCGCCTGTGATCTCCAACCATGCTCTAATACCATGTTGAAGTTTCTAAGTCTACCAATTAGAAACACTCCATGCACTTTACTGATTTATTTCTACCTACTTGTTCCGTTACTTAACAAGTTATTTACAATGTAAATGCTGAAAATAAACACTAATGCATGCTCAACATATTACAGATCATCAACTGAAGGAAACAGAAACAAGCACACAAAACGACACCGTTATTTTTGGACCAATGTCCCCAGAAAAACCCAGTGCGGGAAAACCGGTGCAGCTATCTAAGGGTTTTCTTATTAACCAATTTCAGAGTACAATCTAGGTGCCAAATCCGGCTTACCCAACAAAGAATTTCCTTGGCAGTAGTACCTCTCAGTTTGAGACAAATGTTCCAGCTGAAACACCGGATAAACCTTGTGGCAACTCCTTAGCTTCAACCTATCCTAGAAACCCCATTGTTTGCCTTTCTGGACTACGTCAGCGTCTCTCTACCCAACGCTGGCCCTACGTCACCCTGAATGGGCTCGCATCAGCCTCAGGAGGCCTTGCCTCAGCCTTCTGGCCCTCTGCATCAGCAATACTGGCCTCTCTGAAGCACTGCATAGCTCTTGGTTGCCTCTGCGTGGCCCTGCGTGAGCTTTGGATGCTATTGCGTCACTCTCTCTGGCTCCTACACTGATCTCCTAGCACTATCTCTGCCTTTCTGTCTCTCTATACTCACTGCCCCTCAGCTGCAACTCCAATCACTGATTCTATCTCTCTTAGCAAACCCCGCTCTAGAGATTAGAATGACTGATCACTTTGGTGTGCTCTCCAACTAACCCTCAAACCTCCTCTTATACTTTTCTCGTTGACATAACAACAACCTAGATTAAGTCCCTAATCAACGACTGAGATTAGATCTCGCTTGATCCATGTCTTTTGGACCATTCTAACACAGTTTTATATTAATCCACATTAATATTTTAATTTCCCCAAGTTTAGACTTAGGGACCCCATTAAAAATATTAATTATTTTAATATCTCCTGAACTGTTTAGAATCTGCCCAAACCCTTTCTGGTTATTGGAGATCTCATGTGCCCCAACCTCTCCACCAAATTTCGTGGGTAGAGCACATCTGATGCTACCCCAAATCAACACTCCCTCTTAGCGAGGACTGTGCTTTAGCAATACTCCTCACTGAGTATTACTCTGATCATCCGACATCGGTCCCTGTGTTGATGCTAGGTCTGCTGCCCACCATGCTCTGCACTGCTGTATCTTGTACTGCTACCCATGGTTCTGCCACTGCCACTTGCTGCATCTGTACGTCAACTCCTTTTGCATCCGCACCGCAACTCCTCTCATCATGCTACATCGTGCTACCTACTGCTGCACTGTAACTCAGTTACTGTGAAGTAAGTCACTGATCTCCCAACTCTGACCTCTCTACTGGGCTAGAGACCTTCCTCATGCTGAAGCTCCCTCTGCCACTGACAAGTGCTCCCTTTCTGGCCTCTGTGTTGCTGCAACAACTCCCTACATCTTGCATCGTTGCACACCTCTCTGTGCCATTCTGCACCGTTGCAACACTCCCGTGCCTCTCGCACTGTTGCAACCTGCTAGCCTCGCGCTGTCTCGGAATTCTTACACTGTAGCTCTCTCTGCTGCTCCATCCACATCCGCCTCCACTCACATCAACCAGTCCTGCTACTCCTCTTCGGGGCTCCCATAGCAAGGTCTAATCTAAGAGGCTAGGTACCTCGAGGATCCTGGCCCTCATCGCCTGTAGTCGTTTGACTATAGCTCGATGTCTCCCCACTTCCGCTCAAGTGGTGCATGTGCACTCATGGCACAATGATCGTCTGTCTTCACTTCCTTCTCTGCCCTTGCTGGCATTGCCTTATTCTCGGAAGACTCTCCCTTACTCTTCTTCCTTTGGACATTGGGTCGCATAATGACCCAACTCCCCATAGTGGAAGCACTTGATCTTGGAGAGATCCTTCTTCTTCTGCTTTTCTTTCTTTCCCTCAAATGCTAGGGCAACATCTTCCTCTTCTTCCTTTTTGACTCTGATCCCCTTACTGTTGCTTCTCGCCTTTGACTGCCGTCTGATCTCTTCTTGGCGAAGAGCCACCCACATCTCATCCTAAGGTGGAAGTGTCCCTCTGCCTAGTATACTCTGGACAAATACCTCCCAGTCTTCTGAGACTGCATTCGGGGCTGTTCTGACCATCAATTCTTGATCCGACATGGCTTCTATGGCAGTCAACTGATCTCGGATCTCATTCAGTCTTCTGAGGAAGGTGTTAGTCGGTTCTCCCTTCTTCATCTGATATGACCTGAACTGATTTTCTAGTAACATTCTTCTCTGCACAGAAGAATGTTGGTACAATTTATTTAGGGCCTCCGGCTCCCACATCTCATTTTCCATTTTCTTCTCGGCAATGTGTGGTACTACATGGTCCTTGACCCCATCAAGGATGATGCTCTTGGCCCTCGCCATTGCCTCCTTGTACTTGTTGTTCTCAGTTGGGTCGACTGGGATAACTATTGTCTTCAAGGCGAAGTGCTTGACATGATTTTTGTTAAGTACAAATAAGATTTTGGCCTTCCAGACTGTGAAGTTTGACACTTCGTCCAGCCTGTCCTGGTCTCTTACTCCGTGTAGTGCCATGATGCTCTTCTACTTCCCTCCTGGAAGTTCTCGATGTGACTCCCTCTGAGTCTCGATTTCCCTCTTGAAATTACTTCTGTCGATGTCGAGATGCCCCCTACTCTGGTCGTCTGTGCAACTACACCACTGATCCGGATTTCTCGGCTAGAAACCCTCTATAGCAACTCCCTCCTCTTGGCCTTGCCCTGTCAAGTACTGTTCTGACTACAGTACCTCATTAACTCTACTCTGCAACTTTCCCAAAGCCTCCTAACCCCGACAACCTGAAGGTGAGAGCTCATAGTCTCTGCACAATCCCGGCGCTAGCAACCAGGCCTCGTCAACCAACTGCGTCAACCCTCCTAGCTTCTTTGTGGCTCTACATGAGTCTCCCTTTGCCTCCCTTAGCCTCTGCACTGCCTCTTCCTGGCTCACCCTGGATGACGTAGGTAGTGCGTCACCCGTCCCTGGTTGCTGCTCTGTTAGAAACAACTTCTGTCACTTGAGACAACTGTTTTTTGTGTTATTGCTCCGCTCGACTAATGTCCTCCGTTCTTCTGTGATCTCCAACCATGCTCTGATACGATGTTGAAGTTTCTAAGTCTACCAGTTAGAAACCCTCCATGCATTTTACTGATTTATTCCTACCTACTTGTTCCGTTACTTAACAAGTTATTTACAATGTAAGTACTGAAAATAAACACTAATGTATGCTCAACATATTACAGATGATCGACTGAAGGAAACATAAACAAGCACACAAAATGACACCGTTATTTTTGGACCATTGTCCCCGGAAAAACCCAATGCGGGAAAACCGATGCAGCGATCTGAGTGTTTTCTTTTTAAGCAATTTCAGAGTACAATATGGGTGCCAAATCCGGCTTACCCAATAGAGAATTTCCTTGACAGTAGTACCTCTCAGTCTGAGACAAATGCCTCGGTTGAAACCTGTGAAAATTCTATCACTGCAGCAACTGACTTACTTTTCCTACTTATTTCATCATAAGTTATTCATGAAATTACTTCAACAAACATTAAAATAAATACTGTTGCAGATATCACACCGTATATAGAAACAAACATATGCACACTTTGACATAGTTATTTTGGACTAATGTCCCCGGAAATACCCAATGTGGGAAAACCGGTGCAGCACGGGAGGATTTTATTATTCGACAATTTTCTAGTACAACAAGGTGCCAAACTAGCTTACCCATAGATAGACAAATTTCTAGCACTTCTTCTGAACCCAGCGTAGGCCCTATTGACCTCTGCGTCAGCCTGAAACCCTCTGTGTCAGCTTGAAACCCTATGTGTCAACCTACTGAGGCTTTGCACAACCTCTCTAGCTTTCTGCATCACTCCTACAGCCTCTGCGTGGATGACGCAGGCCTTGCTGGCTTTGTGTAGTCTCTGCCGCCTCTGCGTGGCTTTCTCTGGCCTTGCTTCTGCCTCTACGCTGATCTCTCGTCTCTTTGTTCTGTACTTCTTGTCTCCTGATTGCTCTCTAGACCACTAGTTCAATTTCTCAGCAAACCCCCCTGTAGAAATTGAATTGATTGGTCTCCCTCAGTGTTTCCTCCAAGTGACCCTCAAACCTCCTCTTATACTTTTCTCGTTGACAAATCAATTGTCGAGATTAAGTCCCTAATCAACGACTAAGATTAGATCTGGCTTGTTCCATGTCTTTTGGACCATTGTTACACAGTTTCATATTAATACACATTAATATTTTATTTTCCCTAAGTTTAGATTTAGCGACTCCATTAAAAATATTAATTATTTTAATATCTCATGAACTGTTTAGAATCTGCTCAAACGCTTTCTGGGTATTGGAAATCTCATGTGCCCCAACCTCTTCACCAGATTTTGTGGCTAGAGCACATCCGATGCTACCCCAATTCAACACTCTCTCTTAGCGAGGACTGTGCTCTAGCAATGCTCCTCACCGAGTATTACTCTGATCATTCGACATCGGTACCTGTGTTGAAGCTAGGCCTTCCTGCCCAACATCTGCGGCACTGGTAGCCATGGATCTGCCACTTCCACTGCTGCATCTGTATGACAACTCCCTCGGCATCTGTGTTGCTGTTGGTCCTTTCTCCCAACACTGCATCCGCACTGCAACTCCCTCTGCATCTGTGCTATTGCTGGTCCTTTCTCCCAACACTACGTCTGCACTGCAACTCCCTCTTCATTCGTGCTGCTAACACATTACTTCTAAAAGGGGTTCTTTACCATCCCCATCTTTTCCTTGAAGTAGTCAAATTTTGACTTTCAAGGGCCTCGGTGAGGATATCTGCCACTTGTTCTCCTATAGGAGTGTAGCTCAATTGTACAGTTCCTTGTTGTACACAGTCTCTGACAAAGTGACAGCGGATATTAATATGCTTCGACCTATCATGGAATACTGGATTCTCAGAGAGTTTGATGCAACTCTGATTATCACACATGATCCTGGTCGCCTCCATATTTCTTCTGAATAGGTTTACCAATAGTTTTCTAAGCCATATGGCCTCACACGAAGCTGTGCGTGCTGCCATATATTCTGCCTCAGATGGGCTCAGAGCCACGAACTTTTGTTTCCTACTGCACCAGGAGGTCATTCCTGATCTAATGTTGAAACAGTACCCAGAGGTACTTTCCAATCTACTGAATTTCCTCCACAATCTGCATCAGTAAATCCACTCAACCCGATATCCTTCCCCTTGGTGTATAAGGGCCCATAATCAACTGTTCCCTATAAATACCTGAGAATGTGTTTGGCTGTTGCCCAATGTGGCCTCTTTGGTTCCACCATGAACTGACTGAGGGTGTTGACAGTGTAGCAAATATCTGGCCTGGTATTGAGCAGATACATGAGGGACCCTATGAGCTGTCTTAATAGGGTGGGATCCACATCCTTGTCTTCTGATGCATCAATCTTCCTCCAGTTGGTGATCATTGGCGTAGCCATAGGTCTACAGTCTCCCATCCTGAACCTTTTCAGGATTTCTGTAGCATACCTCCCTTGCCCAAGGAAGATTTCTCCATTCTGCTGCCAAACTTCCAACCCTAGGAAGTAGTGCATTCGTCCCCTGCCCACCGTCATTTTCCCTATCAACTGTACTCCGCCACTCACACTGTCTTTCTCCACGACACTTCGACTTGATGTTTTCCGGGCATTGATTGATAACTCCACGACACCTTGACTTCTTTCCCCTGCGTCTCCTCCACGTAGCAATCCCTGTCCCTGCGACTGGTTCCAACAACCGCCGGCAAACTCTGGCAGTCAACATTTATCCTCATGGTCAATCAATGGACCCAACCGTCAACGTTCGACCCCACCGTTTCGTGGTGACCCATGATTTTGGACGCGAGGGATATATATACACAATTAAATTAAATAGTTTTTTATAATTTAAATATATATTATATAATTTAAATAAATAAAAATTAATAGTATTATTTAAAAAAAAAATTGTTCCACCAAGAAAAAGAAAAAAAATGGGGAGTAATAATGACGACGACAATTCAAAGAAATTTTAAGAACTTGATAAAATGCGATGACGCCTCAATAATGTCGAAAGGAAGCAAATAGAGTTGGGAGAGGGTCAAGAGAGGATAATTGTAACTCAAGAGAAAATGGCAAGTGATATTAGAAAAATAGATAATGTTGAGCCAGTTAATGGGAGGATTTAATCCAATTTTTAATCCCTTAATCACTCAAGAACCAACACAAAGTCCCAAGATTGCAGAAGGTGCAGATTTTTTAAATCATGAATTTCTGCAAATATACTTCCAGGGAAGTCTGTACTATACGAAATTTCCAGAAAATGACACTAATTAAAGAGAATTACCTAAGTATGATGGTAAAGATCATAGAGGTGTTATTGTATGGGTTAATAAAATGGAGGCCATTTTTTAGTCAAACCCGCCAATAGGTGAGCGAGAGAAGATCATGACTGCATCCAACAACTTGGAAGTTGAAGCATATGATTGGTTCCTATGGTGGTCCAACAAATGTGAAGCTCGTTCATTTATTTGGAAGAATTTTGTGGATACCTTACTAAAGAGATTTCATGACAAAGAAGAGGATGATGTCTACAAAAAGATTGTTCATCTCAAGTAAAAAGGGTCTATAAGTGAATATACCCATGAATGGGAAGTATTAACTGTAAGACAAAGAGGATTATCTGATGAGGAACTGATAAAAATGTATAGATGTGGACTTAAGGAGTATATCTGAGCAAAATTGAAGTTGTACAAGCCCAAAACTATTGAAGAAGCTAGACATGCAACAATAATTATCAATGTTGCACGACTCATACTCGTATAAGACTCGGCGAGGCATCGACTCATCTACTCGTATAAGACTCGGGAACGACCCTTATAAGACTCATATAAGACTCGTGAAAATACCAAAAAAACTTAAATATGGTAAATTTGAAGCACAAAAAAGAAACTAATGACAATTCCAATCCTTATTAGTTATAAAAACCA
This sequence comes from Pinus tabuliformis, assembly GCA_031772625.1. NCBI lineage: Eukaryota > Viridiplantae > Streptophyta > Pinopsida > Pinales > Pinaceae > Pinus > Pinus tabuliformis. The sequence goes on along the minus strand of CM062804.1, from coordinate 1,583,259,354 downwards.
CAATATATACAATAATTCATAACATAATCTCATATCTATAAAAGTGCAACATAACATATTCAATTTTTTGTAAGCAAAACATTTAGATAATGAATAAGAAAAGGAATCATGATTCCATAATTAAAATAAAAAATGTCAGCAAGTTCAAAATTCAAATATATATGTCATAAATGATAAATGATTGTCTCATAACAATTTTGTGTCTCATCTCTCATGGACGGCTAGGCCTACAATAAGCCCTCATGGAGCTAGTGCTAACATCAGAAGGTTGAAGGAACTGTGAGGTAGGTGTATTTGGAGTCTCCATTTGAGATGGCAAACTAGAGAGATCCTCAGTCTCTTCATCAAGCCAACTCAAATCAGGGGCCTCCTTCTCCACAACCCACTCAGACTCTAAATCAATAGTATCCAATAAAATTGGATCTATATCTTTTGATTGCACTTGTTTTCTGAGCATTCGAAGGTTGTAGTAGATGAAAACCAACTTCTCCAACCTCTCATGCTCCAACCTGTTTCTCTTTTTGTTGTGGATGTGCTCAAACACTGACTAATTGCGCTCACAAGAAGAAGCACTGCAGGGTTGACTCAGAACTTTGATGGCAAATTCTTGTAATTGTGGTGCCTCAGTGCCACAATCTATCCACCAATGAGCTGTAAAAAATAACAAAAAAGATTATCAGTTTGCAATGGCAAACATATAAAAGAGAACTAGCAAAATTACAAGCTAAATTCTAACAATTTCCACTTACAAGGCATTTTCTTGTCCTTGAGACGTTGGCTTGAGTTGAATCCAAACATGCCAGATGCTTCCTTGTATATATCTCGTTGTAAGTTGATTTTTCCTTAATATCTACATCCGGGAACATCTTCTCAATGCATATCATGACACCTCTCATCACCTCAGGATCTCTTTGAATGCTAGACCCCTCATTATAGAATAAGCTCGGATTGAGATATGCTTTTGATGCATGCAATGGTGAATGTAGTTGCCTGTCCCACCTGGAATTAATAATTTGCCATATAGGGATATATTTAGATTCATTTCCCTTATAAAAAGTCTTGATGGCCTCTTTGGCCCTGTCCATACCCTCATAAATATATCCCATTGCAGGTTTCTCTCCATCCATCAATCTCAAGACTTTCACAAGGGGTTCAGTGAAGCTGACAATCTCAGTCACTTTGTCCCACAAACTATCAGCAAAGACAAATGTTTTCACAGACATTGCTTCCGGTTTTGTGTTATCTTTCCAGAATACCCATTGTTGGCTACAAAACATTCTTCTCAAAGCTTGGTACTCATACAAAAGGCATTAGAGGAAAATAAAGTTTGTAGGAAACCGTGTGACAGCTGGGCGACTAAGCTCACCCTGTGTGAATTACATCATAAGGTTCAACACCTAAGCATGACTATAAATATACTTGGTAATATGCTTGCATTCTTGCACAATGCTTTGCACCCACTCCAACTTCCCTATGTCCTCTAGCATCAAGTCTATGCAATGGGCATTGTTAGTGATTACTTGGATAACATTTGCAACCCCAACTTCCTCCACCACATCAACCAACAATGAAAAAAATCAAATGTGCATCTTTTACATTTGCAGATGCATCAATGGATTTTAAGAACATGGTTCCTTTAGGGCAAGCTACAACAAAATTTATTATTGTTCTACCCCTCTGATCTGTCCACCCATTAGACATAAGTGTACAACCCGTAAATTTCCATGAGCTTTTAATGCTCTCCAATTGTTCCTTGACACACTCAAGCTCCTCATCTAGCTCTTTCCCCCTAAGTGCATTATAAGTTGGGGCTTTGTATCCAGGGCTAGCACATGCAATGACATCCACCATGGGCTGATAAAAATAAGACTGTGCATAGTTGAATGAAAGACTGTTATGGTACCAAAACCTCCTCACTGCCATATTTGTCTCCTTCCTCTTCTTATCATTGAAACTGTCCAAGGTTGGTTGAGATCCTAGAGTTGTACGAGGACTGAAGAAAGAAGAGGTTATATTCTTGTTTGCCATAGCAGTGGAAGAGGAGTTATCGATATCTGGACTTTGAAGCTCTGTTTCACTCTGAGATGAAGATCTACCTATCCCAACAATCTCATCCTTCCTTCTTGCCCTCTTAGAACTTGCTTCTTTAATGGATTCCAAAGCAATTACCATTTCAGTAGTGACTTCATCAGGGCAACTTTGACAACATCCCACACCATGACCAAGAATTTTGGCTAGGTGGTATTTCAGCCTGTTTATGCCTACATACATTGTGGCATTTCAATAATTGCACTTGATATTGTGGTCATTACCAGGAATGATTCGTTGACCATGTGCCCATGCCGAATCACGAGACTGTTTGAAACCCTTTGGTGGCATGGTAACAAAATCTGGAAGAAAAAAAATAAATTATTTTTTTTTTGTTTAATTTGCAATTTTTTTTGGTTGAGGCTGAGAAAATCAGCCACAAACTCAGCCACACGTGGCCGTTGTGTGGCTGATTTTTTCAGCCACACAGCAGCCCTGTGTGGCTGAGTTTCTCACCCACAAGCATCCCCAATCAAAAAAAAATTGCAAACATAAAAAAGAATTAAAAAAAAAAACAAAAATAATTACATGGAAAACATTCTAACTAGGTTCATGAAACCTACTTGAAGCTTAGTCTGATCCGATGAAGCCTCCTTTAGCCTCCTCCAACAGCTCTTTCACGCTCTTTTAGCTTTACTCTTAAGTTTCAACACTCACACAAATTAGCCAAACACTCAAATGACAAGTGAATGAGAAATAGAAGGGAGAGAGGTGCTTATAAAGTTTTTTTCCCTCCAATTTCCCTTTTCCTCCACCTCATTGCCAAAAAAAAAAAATGATGAATTTTTGGACAGTTTGGGGTTTTTCTGCCCGAAGGGTCTTATAGGGGTACAATGGGAGTCTTATAGGCTACCCCGCTGGTCTAATGAGGGTAGACGGGTCTTGTACAAAACCTGCCGAATAATGGTAAAGAATGCGGGTTTAATGAGGGTCATCCGTCCGACCCGTTCTTACCTGCGGGTTTAATAAGGGTGGTGCTTCACTGATAATTATTGAGCGAAAATATAAATTCCATAAAACAACATATGCCAGTAATGAAAATCTAGTAGTTAATGTAGAAAATTAATGATGTGCAGCCCAACCCCAGTTTACAATTTTGCAAGTGTTTATTTGACCCAACCCACATGTTTTGTCATGCTGATATAATTTTCAGTATACCTTCATTGTGAACATTTAATGAGTGCTTCTACTATTTAACACATTTCCTATCAGCTGAAATTAAAGCTAAATTTAGGCAAGCATTTCAAGCATGAGAGATGCTTATTTTTGGTCAATGTGGCCCCAGAAAAACCCCACAACCTTTTCGGGAAAACTGGTCTTTGAAGGATGATTTTATTTCTTGAGAAAATTAGTTTAAGTACATAAAATTAACCACAATACTTATTTCCTTCAACTGAAGCATTTAATTCAATTTCCGAAAATTTGTGCCCACTGAAAATAATTTCCAGATTTACAAATTTCATGCCCAGAAATTCTGCCTTGTTATCAGTGCCAAATCTGCCTCGAAAACAGTGCAAACTCATCCTTGAAATCTTTGCTGTAGATGCCTCAAAATTCGTGCCTAAACTTGCCTCAATTTCTGCGCTGGAGGAGACTGCTGTCCCTCGATTTTCGTGCCAGGAAACTACCTCGAACTCAGCGCTGCATGTAGCAGCAAGCCTGAGATTTCTGCCTCAAAAATTGGGCACAAACAATAGAGGAACAGTCCTCGAATCCTGTGCACAGCAGCCTCGAAACTTGTGCCTCTGCCTTCGATTTCTGTACTGCTGCTTCCTCAAACTGCATGCTGACTGTCCCCCAGCCCCCTTCGATTTCTATGTTTGCCTCCTTGAAAATTGTGCTTTTCAATGGTTGTCTCCTCTTAGAAATGCATGTTTCCTTTCTCTTGCAGCAAACCGTCCTTGAAGATCTCCTTTTCTCCTCTCCTCTTGCTCTCTCAATAATCTCATGAGTGAATAATGAAGAATGAGCTCTCCCTTTTCCTTTTATCTCTTAGAAAATATTGAATCCTTAAACCTAGGATTCAATGATTGACATTTAATCTTCAAATCTCAAGATGTGTGGTTGAGATCACTTTTCCCAAATGACCCCCCTCATACATTGGCCCCATTACTTAAAAGCCTCCTAGTACCCTTTTCAAGTTGTATACCTTTTCTAATTTTCTCATAAAGCTATTTTCTCAACTCACTTTAATATTAGAGAGAGTGAACCTAGTAGTATAGTACTTTATGACACAAACTTGACTTACATAAATTCTTTTGATTTGATACAAGATGCCCAATAGGGTCTATTGCATATAACAAATTAAAAATGACTCTTTGACTTTATGACAAACCCTAGAAGCACACAATGGGTGCTTGACCTAAAAACAATTTGACCTAGATCATGAAACCCATGCTATACAAATAATAATAATAAATTTTCTTTTTCTCTTTACATCAAATACATAAAATCAAGATTACATAAGACATTATGAAGACCGAACCTAATTACATATTTGAACACACTGGACTAGGGCTAAATATTAACCCCCCTAGTAAGGTGGTAGCCCACCTTCATCGAAGAGGCATGCCAAATGGCGAGAGGTGTAATGACTGGTGCAGATGCTAGTGGAGTTGGCATGCCATCATCATCAAGCTAATGTGTAGGGATGTTGGCCCGCTGGCCGTCCAAGAATCTTGGCGGGTAACAGGAATCTTAAGGCTCTTTACCTTGTACTCTTCTCAAAATCAATGTATCTTTTTTGGCATTGAAGATGAGCTTAGATCTTATAGTTTAGCTTTGATTTTTGCTTTTGTAGGAATGGCCTTCACTATCCTACCATGTATCACCACTTATGAAATGAGCAGTTTGTTTGATCTACTTTTTTGGTCGTTTGTTGGATATTAATAAACTTATATTGATGATTTAGAGCTTTATGATGTTACAAGTAGGTGGCAAGAATAAATATTGTGATTATGTTTTAAATTATGTAGAATTTTAAGTTTGTGAAACAATTTCAAAGTTACAAGTATTTGACATTACGAATATCCTTTTAATGTTGTCTTGAACAATAGTTTCTTTTTGCAAATTACAATTGTATTTATGTTTAAATTTCAAACTTTGTCGTTGAACTCAAATATATTTCATTTTTTATTTTCTGTGTGTGGTTTGTGGGGGGGTGGTGGTGGGGTCGGTGGGGTCCAGTTTGAGTTCAACGACAATGAAATTCAATTAAAATTGAGTAGAGTTGAAGAACATATTGACAAATCTCACTCAATGTAAGACAAGACCAAGCAAGTTTAACTAGGACCCCAGATGTCATAACGATAATGTGATGTTGGGTTGACAGGTGCATGGGAGAGGCAACTTTTAATGAGGATACAATTAAAATCCCTGTAAAGGAACAGATGATAAAAATATTGTTATGTATTCAGGAAACGTCATAGTCATGGCCACCATACTGTAGAATGAAAACCACTTAGATTTGTATACAAATATCAGTAATAGGCAACATATGGATGCAGTTCCTGCACAGTGAAAAAACTTTTATATGTTTGAACTTTTCTATTTGCAGAATATATCCTTGTGAGAAGTCTAAGCAAATGTCATGAATATATTTGGCGTTTTGTTTTGAGATTGTTGTGTTGTCAGTTTCCCATGTTTCCGATCTCTTCTCATTGGATGTTGAATGATGTTGAAGATGGAAAGATTTGATATGAATATGATTTTTTCAACAAAGATAGCGCCATCTCCTTTCTCGTTGTATTTTAGATGGACTCCTATCGAAATGTGCTTAGGATGCAATTGTTATATACCACTCTATTGTGGGAATTCTATTAAATAAAAGAATCTTTATCTGTTATTCGCAGATATCTTGGAATTACAAAAGGTGTCATTTATACCAGTTGCAAATGGCACCAGGCTTGTTACAGCAAGTGCTCTTTATGTGCGGCTTGGAGTGAACTTGGCCCCATTTGCCTTTGAGCTCCCAAGTTTGTATCTTCCATATGTCAGGATTTTAAGAGAGATTGGACTGCAGGAAACTCCAACTTTTGACAGTGCAAGGAACCTCTTGGTACAAATCCAGCAGGCAAGTGGGTATCAACATCTCAATCCCAATGAACTGCGTGCAGTTTTACTACTTTTACAGTTTATATGTGACGAAGGAAAGAAATCACAATCAGATGGAACTCTCTTCCCAGCACATGATGCGATTGTTCCTGATGAAGGATGCAGATTGGTACATGCTAGAGCTTGTGTCTATATTGATCCTCGTGGATCTTGTCTTTTAAGTGAAATTGACACGTCCAGGTTACGATTTGTCAATCCACAACTTTCTGAAGAACTTTGTGTACAAATTGGAGTAAAAAAGTTATCAGATGTTGTTGTTGAGGTAAGCTTTGGTATATTTTATCTTTTGTTGATATTGGAACATTCTACATGCAATATAAGAAACTATAGTTTGAAGAGTCTAGCTAATTTAAAGTTTAAACCATCATAGTTAAGCAATTAAGTTACATGTTGGATTTTTACAACAGGAACTTGATCAGAGTCGGCCTTTGGAAATGCTAGCAGCTCTGGGGTCATTTTTTCTGAAAATGGTTGCCAGCAAGATGCTCAGTCAGTCATTCCAAAGTGCAGTTTGGATGGTTATTCAGAACTTTAAGGAGCATGTCCCTGCTTTAAGATATTTAACCAATGATGAAGTTACCAAAGTCCTAGAATCTGCTGCAGAAAAGTTGCAGTTTGTACGTTCTGTTTATACACGTTTTATAATGCTCCCATCATCAGTTGATATAACTTTGAATGTGCCCAACATGAAACAAGGACTCTTTGAAGAATGGAGAAATGAAGCTGGGCATCGAGTCCTCCAATTTGTGGACCGCTCTAAGCAAATTATCTTGGTTGGAGAGCCCCCAGATGCAGTAGCTGTCTCAGATATTCTTGCTGTTGTTGTGAGCCGACTCTTAGATTCACCATTATGCCTGCCAATTAGTACCTTATTTAATGTGCCAATTGGCATGGAAGTAAGGGCTTTGGATCTTCTTAGGTTAGCATCTCTCAATAGGAATGCATTGGGTCATTGCAGAAGTTCTCTGCACCAAGGTAGTTTAATAGGTCAGGAACTGATACCATCAGATGCCATGCAAGTACAGTTTCATCCCCTGAGACCATTTTATGCTGGGGAAGTTATTGCATGGCGTTCAGACAGTGAAGAAGGATTAAAGCTCAAGTATGGTAAAGTGCCAGAGGATGTGCGACCATCAGCTGGTCAGGCATTGTATAGACTTAAAATAGAAACAACTCCAGGAAAAATTGAGATTCTTTTGTCATCTAATGTCCTTTCATTTAGGAGTATGGAAGCAGGAAGTTCTTCTTGTATGGGTGCTGAAAATAGGGAAGCTTTCATCAGATTTGGCAACCAGCATATACAGAGGGTTCAGGGTGCTAGAAAGGCTAATGCTGAAGATATTAAGGTCAGCATTCAAAATCAGGTAAGCTGTCTGTCCTTTTGTGCAATGCAGCGGCATAATTCACATAGTATTTTGATTGTATACTTACTGCTGTGCTAATGGTGCTTTGTTGTAATTAGGAAAAATATGATCCCACTGTAACAAGAGTGTCAACATCAGAGATAGTGCATGCTGTTGCTGACATGCTTTCCGTGGCTGGCATTCCCATGGGCATTGAGCAGCAATCACTTTTGCAAAAAACACTAGCTCTTCAGGAACAGCTAGCAACATCTCAAGCAGCCCTTGTAGTTGAGCAGGTTTGTGGTTGTATTTTTGTGAAATAAATGGACACTTTCAGTTCAAACAGCATAGGCTTGTGTTCCACATTATTGAAGCATGTGAAATAAAAAAAACATGAAAGTAGAGAAGAAATTCATTGCTCTGAAAAGACCAATGTTGCACGAAGCGGGAGCGAAGCGGAAGCGCGGAGCGCGGAAGCGTCATTTTCCAAAAATCTAGGAAGCGAAGCGTCCACGGAAGCGTCTGCTATATATATATATATTTTTTATATTTTTTTGCATTTATACTCAAAACAAACATCCCAAATACCAAATTAATTGTAGAAGACATGAAAACATGCATATTTTTGCATAAATCAAGATAGATATGGCATCCATGATTCCATTGTAGTTACTAGTATGTACAACAATCATCTATATTCTAGCTATTACAAACATACATCAAATTTTTAAGCATATTATAAAACATAAAACATTTAAGCATATTATAAAACATAAAACATAGAGCATATTATGATTTATCTAGCAAGTGAGCAACTGTCAACATTTGTCATGTCCAAAATTCAAATAATAATGTTTACAAAATATGTCACTTGGTCACCGCCAAGCCAAAAAGGTTCAAAATTCAAATTCACAAGTCTACAAGTCTAATGAGTAATCTATGACAAAAAGAAGTAGATTGTGAATATATCTACTAATCTCTCCTCCTTCCACCACGAATAGAACGTGATGGCGGGCCTCCACGTGGTGGCAATGAAGAAGATGGTCCCTGTGTAAGTCGTGGCACTGGAACTGATGAAGAAGAACCCCCTGCTGTTGGTGTTGAACCATGGAACCTAGGAACCAAGGGACCAGATGGGGGTGGGGGTGGTGGCATATCAACACGGTCATCATCATCCTAGAATCGCTCAAAAAATTCATGCAAAAAAAAAAAAACACTAGTTAACAAAAAAATTAAAAACATGAATTAGAGAAATGCTTTATAAGGGAAAATTGGAAAATTCATACCACAATGGACATACCTGGATAAGAGCATCCTCTAATTGCTCTAGTCGCAACACTCCATCCTCCAAATTGGGCTCCTCTGGATTCTTGTCCCAAGTCAACAAGTCTTTATTAGACTTTGCATCTTCACAGTAATGGGACAACAATCGCAAGTTGTAATGAACATAAACCAAGCTCTCTGCCCGGTCTAAACTCAACCTGTTCCTTTTAACACTGTGGATGAAAGAATAAGAGCTCCAACACCTCTCTGCAGAAGAAGTGTTTACCACCTGTGATAGCACCCGCAATGCCAAACTCTGTAGAAGTGGAGTAGCCCCTCCATGCATGTTCCACCACTCAAGAGCAGAAAAATGCTCTCGATCTTAAATTGCATGCATGCTCCCAAATGGACCAGTGTTGAGCGTATAGTTGCTCACCTGTCTCCGTACCAATGCAGCCTCCTCATTATCAGGGATTAATCTACTCAATGCAGCCATATATTTTTCGTGAACCTCTCTATCTTGGTGTGGTTTTTTCTTGCTTCCCCCCCCAGGTGCTGGTTTTGAAAGCCATGATGGATGATAGTATTTAGGTGTCAAAACATATGCTAATGCATGCAATGGAATATTTAGCATTTCCCATCGGTTTTGCACCTCTACACGAATATAATTGTACAAGGTGGTATCTCTAGGCTCAACAATGTCTTTAATCTGCCCCAACATGCTATCCATTTGCTCATACACCTCCCCAATTACTGGTCGATCTGAATCTGCAAACTTGATCATGTAATCAATTGGTTTGGTGAATTGCAAAACATATTTAACCTGTGACCAAAAGTAACTGTCAAGAACAGTGTCCTTGACTACATTAGCACCATCTGTGTCAGTGTTAATTTCATCCCATGTTTCAGCACACACCAGATTAGTTAAAGCTTGTCTCACCCTCACTAGCCGCCTAAAGGTGAGGTAATAACTAGCAAATCTTGTCTTTGCAATTTTAAGCAATTGCAACTTGGAGTAAGTGCCATAGAAGTAGTTTACTCTTGTATGCCCTGTGATGAATTTAATGAGCTGCTTCCCTTTCCTGTAAACCTCAGCAATCCACCCACAATCTTTGTGTTTCACAATATCATGCATCAAAAGGTTCAATGTGTGAACCAGGCACCCAGACCAAAAGATGTGTGGATGAGTACGCTCAATAATTTTTCCTGCTGCCTTACAATTTGCTGCATTATCTGTGATCACTTGAACCACATTATTCGGACCAACATCTTTGATTGATTTCAATAGGAGATCTGCAATGTTTTGTGCAGTTGCACTGATGGAGGAGGAGTCATGACATGCAATAAATACTGCACCACTAGAAGAAACACCAAGAACATTTATCAAATGTTGGTTTCTAATATTTGTCCACCCATCTGATACAATGGATACCCCATAATCCACCCACTCATGTGTAAAACGTGTCAAAGCTCTTTGAACCTTAGCTTTTTCTCTTTCTAATAACACTGTTCTAGCTTTCTCATAGTTGGGGGCCTTGTATCCTTTTGGGGCTTCATTGATGGCCTTTACCATGTCATGCCAATAGGGAGAGCGAAGCACATTGAATGGTACACCGCAAGCACAAAGAAAACAGACTATCTTTCCATCCACATCATCCCTCCCAGCAACATTAAGGAAATCCCCTATTGTTTTTCTACCTCCAGAGGTTGCAGAAGTACCATGAGGAGATGGGCAACTACCAAATTTAGAGGTTGCACTTGATTCAGAATGATTTTTTTGTTTCTTGTTTTTTTGTTGTGCAGCCATCTCTATTTGGATGTATTTTTGTCTTTGTTCACTTGAAATGTTTGGGCAAATGGTTACCCCCACAGAACCCTTTTTTTCATCACTGTCCAACACCCCACAAAGATGCCTCCTCAGACGGGTATATGAACCCGTATATGGTTTTCCTCCATGACAACCATGAGGGCACAAAAATTTGTAAGATCCACCACCCTTTCCCCCTTCAAGTTTGGTCACATAGTTCCACAAGGGATTTGATGTACCTTTCCCATCTTGTGCTTCAGTGTCCCCTTCAAGTTCATCCCCTTCCTCTTCAAACCCTTCCTCCTCATCATACATTGGGTCACTACTATTAGGACCAAGTTCATCCCCTTCCTCTTCCCCTCTATTCCTCACCCTTGCCATCATTAAAACCAAGAGTGGAATGATACATAGAAGCCAAAAGAACACCATCTTGGAATATGGATATAGGTGGTGGACAACCTGTAAATAAAGGAGCAAGTAGAAACAATGGGAAAGAGTAGGAGAGGGAGGAGAAAAATACAATTTTTTTTTCAAAAAAACAAGGGAGTTTGGGGTTTGAACTTACCTCTTTAGCTCTTGTAGATGAAGTCCTCCAAGCTCTTGCTCCAAGCTCCTCCTCCTTCTCCTAGCTCTTCCTTCTTCACTCCTCCAAGCTCTCCTCTCTTCTCCTCTCCTTTCCTCTCTTCTCTTCTCCTTTCCTCTCTTCTCTTCTCCTCTCCTCTCTTCTCTTCTCCAACTCTCATAAACTCAAAGTGAGAAAATGAGAAGAGAATGGGGGCTTTATTCTTTTCTAAACTCACCCTAACCCACCCCCTCATGCTAAGTTAAGTTAACTTTTAAAAGAAATTAAAAAAAATTTAAGTTCGTTTTTGCTGCCCGCGGGTTGCGTCCGGGTTGCGTCGGGGTTGCGTCCGGGTTGCGTGCGGGTTGCATGCGCTTCCGGGCAGGTTGCGTGGCGCAACCGGATGCCAGAATCGCCCTCCGAAGCGCGGATCCGGGCCACCGCCACCTAAAAACCAGGAACCGTTTTTAAAAAACGGAATCGCGCCACCTGAAATTTGGAATCGCGCTTCGCATTGAGATTCCGGAACGATTCCGTATGGGTCGCGGTTCCATGTTAGGATCCGGGGGGGGGGCGGGGGGCGATTCCTGCAACTCTGATCACAATCACAATTTTTCCGAGCTCTCGCAATCGCAACTCGTGAAAATCCCGCAATCACAACCTTATGGCTTCAGGATATAACATCCTGATACCCCCACTGTCGATGGATCAGATGCGATATAGTATCAAGCAGCTGTTAATAAATCCGTCGGGTCCATAGCCTCTATCGCAATCTGTGGTTTGGGGTCCACCACTCTATTGCAATTGGCGGTCCGTAATACTATCGCAATCGGCGTTTTACCGTGACATCCCGTTAAGATTTGCGGTACATAACTTCCGACGTTGCAGATGCGATAATACAATGAACTTGTTTCGATTGTCCTATTGGGTCCATATATCATATCACAATTAGAACTCCAACATGAAAATAACTTTTAAAAGGACTTGTGATGTGACGGATGCGGTGTTGTATTAATTGTTATATAATCACGTCAGGGACGCACTTTGTTGATTTGGGGTAACATCAGATGTGCTCTAGCCTTGAAAATTGGTGGAGAGGCTAAGGCACATGAGAACTGCAATACCCAGAAAGGGTTTGGGCAGATTCTAAATCGTTTGGGAGATATTAAAATAATTAATATTTTTAATGGAGCCCCTCAGTCTAAACTTAGGGAAAATAAAATATTAATGTGAATTGATATAAAACTGTGTTAGAAGGGTCCAAAAGACATGGATCAAGCCAGGTCTAATTTTAGCCGTTGATTAGGGACTTAATCTCGGCTGTTGATTTGTCAACGAGAAAAGTATAAGAGGAGGCTTGAGGGTCACTTGGAGAACACACTGAGGGAGACCAGTCAATTCAATTTCTGGAGCGAGGTAAGCTGAGAAATTCGAACTAGTGGTGTGGTGAGCAGTCAGGAGGCAACAAATACGGAACAGAGAGAAGGGACAGCCACTGGAGATCAACACTGAGGCAGGAGAGGTAGGCGCAGGGCATTTCAAGAAGACGCAGAGGCAGTAGGAGATTGTGCAGTCACTAGAGGGTCTGCATGGGTGACGTAGAAAGGCCCAGGGCTGACACAATCAAGCAGGGGTTGACACAAAGTGTTTGGGAGCCACGCAGAGGTTAGCCAAGCTAATGTTGGGACTAGGAGGAGTGTTGGAGAATTTATCTCTGTGGGTAAGCCAGTTTGGCACCCTGTTTTACTGAAGAATTGTTGAATAATAAAATCCTCCCTTGTTGCACCGTTTTCCCACATTGGGTTTTTTCTGGGGACTATTGTCCAAAATATTTGTGTCAATGTGTTGATTCTTGTACATGTGTTTGTTTCTGTATTACGGTGTGATATCTGCAACAAACTTTATTTTAATGTTTATTGAAGGAATTTCATAAATAACTTATTGAAGAATAAGTAGGAAAAGTAAATCAGATGTTGCAATGATAGAATTTTCACATGGTATCAGAGCGAGTAATCAGAGATAGGAAGGGAAAATCAGTTATGGGTCGAGACCACGATGCAGAGGCATCCACGTCAGGGGACTCACACAGATTTTCAGAAGATTGCACAAGAGAAAGAGACTTCGATTTCTCTATGTTGGCTTCCAGGCTGGAAGAAGAAGTGGCTTGTATGACTAGTTCTGCATCATCAGAAGTGTGGTATATAGATAGTGGAGCCTCGTGGCATATGACGAGAATCAAGGAATGTTTCTCAGAATATCGAGAAGAGAAGATGAACTTTCAGATCACCATGGGGAACAAGGCAAAGTGTACTCCAGTAGGGAAGGGTACCATAGTTTTTCAAACAGAATCGGGAGAATGGTTTCGTGCTACAAATGTGTTGCATGTACCAGGATTGGGGATTAACTTACTTTCCGTATCACAACTTCAAGGCAAGGGCTATGACGTCTACTTCATTAAGGAGAAGGTATACGTCAAACACTTGAGCTGGAAAAAGAAAGTACAGATCTGGATCAAAAGTAACAAGTTGTATAGATTACAACTAGAATCACCAATAGCACTAATAGGTAGTCATGGAGACAAGGACATGAATGAACTATGGCACAAAAGAATGGATCATTTGCACCATGGAGCTCTAAGAATTCTTAGGAGCACTACAACAAGAGTTCCGGCTTTGAGTACGGAATGAGATGATGTATGCAGAGAATGTGCTCTAGGAAAGTATGCCAAAGCAACATTTCCTAGGAGCACACACAGGGCCAAGAGTGTACTAGGATTGATACACTCATATATCTGCGAACCTATGTCCGTAAAAGCTCTCAGTGGTGCCGAGTACTTCCTTACCTTCATTGATGACCACTCAAGGAATTTTCTGAAAACCAAGGATGAGGTTTTCTGTCGATTCAAAGAGTTCAAGGCTCCGGTGGAGAATCTGACTAGGAAGAAAATAAAAGTTTTGCGCTCAGATAATGGTGGAGAGTATGTCGATAAGGACTTCACTGATTTTTGCACTAAGGAAGGCATCAAAAGAAAGTGGACAACTCCCTACAATCTGGAGTAGAATGGATTAGCAGAAAGAAAGAACAAGACTATTGTAGAAGCAGCTAGGGCCATGATGTATGATCAAGATATGTTGAAATTCCTGTGAGCGGAAGCATGCAACACAACAGTCTATGTTCAGAACAAGACTCCTCATCGGGCGTTGGGCAAGATTACTCCAGGGAAAGTTTTCACAGGGAAGACACCTGAAGTCATTCATTTCAGGATATTTGGGAGTTTAGCATATTGCCGCATACTAGAGGAAAAGAGGAAGAAGTTGGATCAAATTGCGGAAACGGGATATCTGGTGGGATATAAAGAGAACGCTAAGACATATAGAATCTACCTCCCAGGGAGTAGGAAGATAGTAGTTCAACGAGATGTAAAGTTCATGGAGGACAAGGCTTTCAGAAAATCTCGTGAGATGCCTTCCGAGGAGCAGTCAAAAGAGAAGCCGCTGGATAAGCCTCTTCAACCCACGAAATTAAAAAATTCTTCCTCGGGTCAAGAAGAGTCTCAGGATGAGGAGGAGGAGATAACAGAAGCACCTACTGGCAGAGGAAGAACTAGCAGGGAACTTCGTCAGATTTTGCGAGATGTAGAGGACTTCATCGGTGTGCCAAGAGACAATAACAAGGAGCGAAAACAACCAAATAGATATTAGACATTAGTAGCTCAGGATGGGGAGCCTGCCAGTTTCAAGGAGGCAACTCAACATCAGGTTTGGCTAGACGCGATGGTAGAGGAGTACAACTCCATAATGGTGAATGATGTCTGGGAGGTAGTGCTAAGGCCTCAAGACAAATCAGTGGTAGGTTCGAGATGGATCTACAAGATCAAATATGCTGCAGATGGCAGTGTTGAGAAATACAAGGCCAGGTTTGTGGCTAAGGGGTATGCTCAAAAGGAAGGAATTGACTACGAGGAGACCTTCGCCCCGGTAGCCAAGTATACGTCTATTAGGACCGTGATATCTCTTGCAGCTAAGATGGGATGGGAGATTCATCAGATGGATGTCAAAGCGACTTTTCTGAATGGGGTAATAGAAGAAGAGGTATACATTGAACCAAGGTTGCGGGGGAGCGCACCCCCCACCCCCCCTTGCTCCCACTCCCAATTCGCGCTCCGAGCGGAAGCAGCTCCAAAGTGCCTCGGGAGTGTGCTCCCTAAAAAAAAAACGCTCCCTTCTTTTTCAGGAGCGTTTAACCTTTTTTGGAAAAATTGTTTTGCAGTAATGTTCCAAATGCAATTTTTTTTCAAAGAAACAAATAAGTTTTGAGTGGCGCAACTTAATGATCAAGCCTATGGCCCTAGTATTGATATGCGATTCATGGTAATGTTAAATTCTAAAAGTAAAAGTGACATTCTCTTTAATCTTCATTTTCGTCCTTTTACTTAAATTTTTAACATTACCATGAAATGACTCAGGATGTTTGAGAGTGGTTCCGACCTCATTGGATTTCATATGGAGAAAGTAGAATTTTAGATTTCATTCAAAATCCAGCAGACTTATCAGTTTCTTAGGATTTCAAGATTGGGGGATTGCAATGTTTCCATTGAATTTTGTCATGTATTAGGGTATGGAACTCGTATTTAATCAAGAGCACCAATCCCTCAATGTACCTTGATGTTAGTGGCATTGGTTGTCGAACTCCTTTATCATGACCCTCCTAAAAACGTACGCATCACTCAAACAAAATCTTGACTTGACATGCTATGCTTTTTCTATCTTATGTTAATGCTTAGAGGGTGATATTAATGACAAAGATCCCTATACAGATACAGAGGTAATGACAAAGATACCTCTGGATATTAATCCTTAGAGGGTGATATTAATGACAAAGATCCTGATTTTCCAACAAGACTAAAAAATTAGAAATTTCTCATGGTGGCAAGAGGCCCAAGCATAAGCAATAGATAATAGATTTATTTGTCTTTTCTAGTTTCTAGTAGTTTTTATAACTATTGACTCTTTCATATTTATTATGATATTTTTTTTTAAAATATATGACAATTTAAGTTTGAAATTGGCAATTATAACTCATTAGTAATGAATTATGAATATGATGCTTCATGAAAGTTGAAAGCTGTTTCATTTTATTTCATTTTATAACATTTCATTTCATGTTAGATATTGTTTGTTGTAATGGTTACACTCAGCTTACAAGTACAACTTTGGTGATCAATGATGATAAATGTTATATATTGAGTTTTGAAAGCTTGAAACTTTAAGATTGATGAATCATGAGACTCAATATGTTGTATGTTACTATGTTACAAACTTGTGGACGTGGTTGATGAAGATTATAACTTCTAGATGATTGTTGTTATATGGTACAATCTATGTTTTTTATATCTAATTAATCATTCTACATGTTTTTGTTGACATATATGTATCAAACTATAAAAAATATATAAAAATATATAAAAAACGCTCTTGGATTCACTCCCAAACCGAGAGCTTCTGAAAATGTTGCTCCTGCACCCGTTTTCACTCCCACTCCTCGCTTTCGCTGCCACTCCCAAGTAACACTGCATTGAACAACTAGAGGGCTTTGAGACACATGAGAAGTCTCATGTATGCAGGGTGAAAAAAGCCTTGTATGGGCTGAAACTGGCACCTAGAGCATAGTATGGTCAAATCGATGGCTACTTGCAAAAGATGGGATTTGTGAAAAGTGACGTAGATCCAAATCTCTACTATTTGGTTGTAGAGAATGAGCCACTAATCTTAGTATTGTATGTAGATGACCTCTTTTTGACAGGATCATCTTGGCTCATCGGGACTGCAAGAAGAATCTAGCTACAGAATTCGATATGAAGGATTTGGGACGAATGTATTATTTCCTAGGTTTGGAATTTTGGCAAAAAAAGGGAGAGATCTTCCTTGGGCAAGGGAGATATGCTACAGAAATCCTGAAGAGATTCAGGATAGAGGACTGTAGACCCATGGCTACTCCAATGATCACCAACTAGAAGAAGATTGATGCATCAGAAGACAAGGATGTTGATCCCACCTTATACAAGCAGCTCATAGGGTCCCTGATGTATCTGGTCAATACTAGGCCTGACATTTGCTACGCTGTCAACACCCTCAGTCAGTTCATGGTGGAATCGAAGAGGGCACACTGGGCAACAACCAAACATGTTCTCAGGTATTTACAGGGAATAGTCGATTATGGACTCTTGTACACCAGGACTAAGGATATCAGATTGAGTGGATTTATGGATGCAGATTGGGCAGGAAGTTCACTGGATCGGGAAAGTATCTCTCGGTATTGTTTCAACATTGGATCAGGAACGACCTCTTGTTGCAGTAGAAAACAGAAGTTCGTGGCTCTGAGCTCATCTGAGGCAAAATATATGGCGGAAAGCACAACTTTGTATTCCATATGACTTAGAAAACTGCTTGTGAACCTATTCAAAAGGAATATGGAGGCGACCATAATCATATGCGATAATCAGAGTTGCATCAAGCTCTCTAAGAATCCAGTTTTCATGATAGGTCGAAGCTTATTGATATCCGGTGTCACTTTGTCATGGACTGTGCCTAACGAGGAGCTGTACAGTTGAGCTACACTTCTATAGGAGAACAGGTGGCAGACATCCTCACCAAGGCCCTTGGAAGGACAAAGTTTGACTACTTCAGGGAAAAGATGTGGAGGGTAAAGAACCTGTTTCAGCAGCAGAAATGGGAGTGATAACAGCGTGGATGCGGAGGGAGTTGCAGTGCGGATGCAGTGTTGGGAGAAAGGACCAACAACAACACGGATGCAGAGGGAGTTGTCGTCCAGATGCAGCAGTGGCAGTAGCAGAGCCATGGGCAGCAGTACAGGATGCAGGAGTGCAGAGGATGTTGGGCAGGGAGGCTTAGCATTAGGACAGGGACTAATGTCGGATGATCAAGATTATACTCAGTGAGGAGTATTACTAGAGCACAGTGCTCACTAAAAGGGAGTGTTGATTTGGGGTAGCATCGGATGTGCTCTAGCCATGAAAATTGGTGGAGAGGCTAAAGCACATGAGATCTCCAGTACCCATAAATGGTTTGGGTAGATTCTAAACAGTTTGGGAGATATTAAAATAATTAATATTTTTAATGAAGTCCCTAAGTCTAAACTTAGGGAAAATAAAATATTAATGTGAATTAATATAAAATTGTGTTAGAAGGGTCCAAAAATCATGGATTTCGCCAGAGTTAATCTTAGCCATTGATTAGGGACTTAATCTCGGCTGTTGATTTGTCAACGAGAAAAGTATAAGAGGAGGCTTGAGGGTCACATGGAGAACACAATGAGGGAGACCGGTTAGTTCAATTTCTGGAGCGGGCTTAGCTAAGAAATTCGAACTAGTGGTCTTGTGAGCAGTCAGGAGGCAGCAAGTATAGAACAGAGAAGGGATCAACCACTGGAGATCAATGTTAAGGCAGAAGAGGCAGACGCAGAGGCAGCGGGAGTTTATGCAATCACTAGAGGGCCTGCGTGGCTGACGCAGAAAGGCACAGCGCTGACGTAGAGTGTTTGGGAGCCACGCAGAGGTCAACCAAGCTGACGTTGGGACTAGGAGAAGTGCTGGAGAATTTTTCTCTCTGTGGGTAAGCCAGCTTCTCTAGCCACAAAAATTGGTAGAGAGGCTAAAGCACATGAGATCTCCAATACCCAGAAATGGTTTGGGTAGATTCTAAACAGTTTGGGAGATATTAAAATAATTAATATTTTTAATGAAGTCCCTAATTCTAAACTTAGAAAAAATAAAATATTAATGTGAATTAATATAAAACTGTGTTAGAAGGGTTCAAAAGTCATGGATCAAGCTAGAGTTAATCTTAGCCGTTGATTAGGGACTTAATCTTGGCCATTGATTTGTCAACGAGAAAAGTATAAGAGGAGGGTTGAGGGTCACGTGGAGAGCACACTGAGGGAGACCAGTCAGTTCAATTTCTGGAGTGGAGTTAGCTGAGAAATTCGAACTAGTGGTCTGGTGAGTAATCAGGAGGCAGCAAGTATGAAACAGAGAGAAGGGATCAGCCACTAAAGGTCAGCGCTGAGGCAAAAGAGGCAGATGCAGAGGCAGCGGGAGATTGCGTAGTCACTAGAGGACCTGCGTGGGTGACGCAGAAAGGCACAGGGCTGACGTAGAGTGTTTGGGAGCCACGCAAAGGTCAACCAAGCTGACGCTGGGACTAGGAGAAGTGCTGGAGAATTTTTCTCTCTGTGGGTAAGCCAGTTTGGCATTCTGTTGTACTGAAGAATTGCTGAATATTAAAATTCTCCCTTGCTGCACCGGTTTTCCCACGTTGGGTTTTTCTGGGGACTATTGTCCAAAATATTTGTGTCAATGTGTTGATTCTTGTACATGTGTTTGTTTTTGTATTACAGTGTGATATTTGCAGCAAAATTTATTTTAATGTTTATTGAAGAATTTCATAAATAACTTATTGATGAATAAGTAGGAAAAGTAAATCCTAGGAGTTCCAATAAACTCCTTTGCATCTCTTAATGTTTGACAATCCTCTCTACTAGCTCGACCACTAGTCGTGGGAGGTTTTGCTAGCTCCTCCTCATCCCGTCTCTACTGCTCCATCTGCTAAGAACTCCCTGAATTTCCTGCACTTGAGGAAATACTGGTGTTGGCCGCAGTGCTTGACCCTTGTGACTGTCCTCCTACCTGTCCCACTCGCTGCCACTACTGCTGGACCAAAGGATCTTTTGTTCACTGATTCTGATCACTTGTAGTCATCTCACGAGACCTCTGAAAAGCTCGGTCCTCCATGAACTTCACGTCTCGCGTTACTACTATCTTCCTATTGCTAGGAATGTAGATTCTGAATGCCTTTGAGGTTTTGTTGTACCCCTTCTCTGTAGTCTAATCCAATTTGGTCCGTTTATCATCTGGCATGTGGCAATAAGCAACACTGCCAAAAATTCTGAGGTGGTTAACTTTTGGCTTCTTCCCTGTGAAGACTCCTGGCATTTTCTTCTCCAATGCTCTATGAGGAGTCATGATCTAAATATTTATCGTGTTACATGCTTTTGCCCACAAAAATCTAGGTAAATCTTGGTCATATAACATAGCCTTTGCAGCTCCAACAATGGTTCTGCTTTTCCGCTCCATTACAACATTTTGTTGTGGATTATATGAAGTTGTCCATTCTCTCTTGATGCCTTCCTTCGCACAGAAATCTATGAAGTCTTTATCAATATATTTTCCACCATTATCTGAGCGAAGCACCTTGATCTTCTTCCTATCGCGTTCTCCACGAGAGCCTTAAACTTTTGAAACAATCGAAAACCTCATCCTTGGTCTTCAAGAAGTAGATCCAGGTTTTCCTAGAATGATCATCAATAAAGGTGACGAAATATTTGGCACCGCTGAAAGCTCTAGTGGACATTGGGCCACAAATATCGAAGTGTATAAGTCCTAACACGCCATTAGCTCTGTGGTCACTTCTTGGAAATGTTGCCTTAGCATACTTCTTAAGTACGCATCCTTTACACACATCATCATGATCAGTGTTAAGTTCTGGAACCCCTGTTACCGTTTCTTTGAGCATCTTGAGTGATCCATGGTGTAGCTGTCCCATTCTCCTGTGCATAACTCATTCATCTCCTTACCACTGCTACTGTCACTGCCTATCAGTGCCATTGGAGGATCGATTTGTAATCGGTACAATTTGTTACTTTGATCTCCAATCTGTCTTACCTTTTTCCAGCTCGGGTGTTTGACATACACTTTCTTCCCTACGAAGTGAATATCATACCCCTTATCCTGTAACTGGGATACTGAAATCAGGTTCATACTCAATCTTGGCACATGCAATACATCTGTAGTGTTGGTGCTTGCTCCTGACTCCCCCTGAAAATCTATGGTACCTCTTCCTACTGGAGTACATTTCGTTTTGTTTCCCATAGTAATCAGGAAGTCCATTAGCTCCTCTTTGTCGCTAGAGAAATATTCTCTAACCCCTATCATGTGAGTTGATGCTCCACTGTTTATATACTAGAGTCCTCGTGAAGACAAATTTGAAGTATCCTGAATATTACTTCTGTCCATGGCTATGCTAGAAAAATTTAGTGTGCTATTCTTCTTTTCCACCCAACTCGGATATTGCTTCTGCAGCTTGCAACAAAACCCTTTGTGTTCAACCAGGAATCTGCTCAGCGAAAATTTGTGGTGCAACTGCTCCCTCTAAGTGCTGGAATCATTAATCTGGGCAACTCAATTTTCTTGCCTCCCTACTATTGAAAATCGAATTGTTGCCCTAGCAACTTGGCCTACTTGTCAATGGATTGCGCTGCCTCTGAAATTTTTCGGCCTGCTGCTCCCTTTGAGTAGCAAAATTTTCCTCTTCGGCACTGAGCTTCCCAATTGATCACTTAAGCTTTGAGACCATGTGAAATTTTATCTATTGCAACTATTGGAAATTATTCTTCTAACTCAAAAATTAATTATGCAATTTATTTGCTACGGCAAAGAACAAATAAAATCACAGCTGCAATTTTCACCATTAAAAATACTGCGAAAAGTAAAATACTGGAAATTGAGAAATTCTAGCGCACAATAATTTCGAAACAGGTATTTTTGGACAATTGTCCTCGAAGAAACCCAACTTGGGAAACCGAACGCAGCAAATGAGTGTTTTATTATTAATGTTCAACAACAATTCTGAGTACAATAATTTAGATGCCCAGTTGGCAATCTAATCTGAGGAAAATACTGGCAAAAATATTGTGAGAATTTTCTCTCACCCCACAGTTATTTTCTGCCTCCAAAATAGCTTCCCCAGCCTCTGCGCTGAGATCCCTGCATCACCCTCTGCACAGAGCTTATGTTGGCCCTCTAGAGATTTCGGCCTTCCCTCCTTTGCCTCTTCTGAGAACTGAAAATCTTCCTCCCGGAATGCTATTGCCCTCCTCTTCCACCTGCTACTCACCTTCTGGCGCTATCTTCTCTGTTGAGCTGCTGCTTCTGAGAAAATTGAACTGCCTGGGCAAATAAGTATTTGCACTGGATGATTTCTCCATCACCACATCGACTTCCTCTTATAATCCTCTATTAGAGCACCAACGGCCAAGATTAAAATTTAATCAATGGCTAGGATCATCCATGGATTGCTCCATGTGAGTTTCTAGATGATTCTCTCCTTATCTCAATTAATAATGATTAATTAACCATATTTCCTAAGTTTAGACTTAGGAAATATTTAAAAATAGGTTAATGATCTAATTGAGACACTTGTAGGTGGAATTTCTTGAAACGATTTTTGGGTTTTTGAGATCTCATGTATTCTAGCCTCTCCACAAAATTTCAAAGCTAGAACACATCCGATGCTACAAAAACTAACATCTAGGATACAAGCAAATATTCACTCAAGGGCTGATTAATAAGGCAAGCACATGTGAGAAGACCACCAAGTCAACACACACAAGCATTCAACAAGGAGAAGTGAAGTTTCCCTAGCGAAAGACTTCCATCAAATGATCCAATGCTATGAAGAGAAGGGGCTCCATGAAAATGTATTCTCCCAAGTTGGAATCTTTCCACCTATTCAACTGCTTGCATCACATTTGGTCTTGAAGCTATCAGATGCAGTAAGTTACAGGTCATCAATCTATAGATTCTCTAGTCTTTTTCCTGTTGATTTTTAATGTGCAATATCTACCAGCACAATATTTATGAAAACTGATAATTACTTCTAATGATGTTGATCTTCTTTTAATTTTTCCAGTATATAATTAAGCAATTATACTTTAGAAATTCAACCATACAAGAACAGTGGAACAATAGAGATCACAATGCAAAACCCACTAAGGGGAAAAATCCAACAACCCTTTTTAATAAAGAAATTCTTCAGTTCAACAAGAGATACACCTAGACCTCTAGTCAACAACTAGGTCAAATTGACCTTCAACAAATCTATGGTCAAACATGGTCTTCTCCCTCCAAGTCAAGTCTTCCAATCTCATCCAACGCACTGCCTTCTGATCTGCCCTAGGCTGAATTTCAGCCTCCGTATTTTGCCTTGTTGGACACCTAATCCGCTAAGGGTTGGTGTGGAATGTGAACAGTCAATGGAGTCCAAAAGACCACTTGGTATATGAAAACCAAGGATCACACACATTGTATAAATGTATGTCATTGTTTATAGTAAATGCAATTCAATGTTCTATCTTATTTGTTTGTCCATTCCATGTGTGCGTTTAACATGGTATCAAAGCAGGCGAATTCCTGCCCTGATCAATTTTGAGCCACTTGTTTTATGACCTTTGTATATTTGAGTGCTCCTTCTCTATCATAACTGCTACCTGTGCTGCTCAGAAACGCCATTTTGGGCAGCCTGTTATCACTGACATATCAATTATGTTGCTGTGAGCGCTTATCAGTCCCCCACTTAGTGAGTTCTTCCATGCAATAATGCCCAATCCTGCCATACATTCAGTCCATCATTTGTCAAGTTTACCATTACTGCCTAATGCTCCTTTGGAAATGTAAATGGTTTCAATTTTTAGAACTCCTACATTGCTGCATCCTTGGGCGAATTTAGTTGTTTGATTTGTGAGCAAGAATGAAGTCCTTCCTCAAGAAGCTGTTATGTTTTAGTGAGCAAAAGAAGGAAATGCACTGTCTAGCAAAGCCTTTCGCTAAATTCGACAAGCTCAACACTGCCATGCAATGCATCTAGACAAAACCCAGAACTCTCAACCTGGAACTGTTATGCGAAACTTTCTTTTCAGAACAGGGTGCAACTACTGTTGTTAACATACATTTTTTGGTGTGAAGGTTGCTGAAGAGATTGATTTAGAGCCCGACAATGCTTGAAATCATTTTCTTGCATTAAAAGGACGAGACTCAGATGAGTAGGACATTTACAAAAGAAGACAACAAGTGTTTTTTGAAGCTGTTGTGAGTGGATCCTGTGCCGATTTGATGTCGGATTGTCCAAGCATTGTAGCATATAGAATAGGGTGATCACTCTATCTTCCAAGAGGAAGGGCGATTGAAGTTAATGGAACATAGTGAAACTATTCAATTGCGTCTGGAAGCAACCCATCTTATGGTCGAACTCTTGAATAGGAAGAGAACCAAACACATTCATGCAGCATAGGAATAGACAAATTTCTGCAAAGTAATATCAAGACAGGCATCCCATTTGGCTCCCAACTCTAATTCTCAAAGTAGTCGGATTCCTAGCTAACCTCATAAATTATCTCCATTTCAATTTTGGCTGGAGAATTCGAAGGTCCATGCTCTTAAAGCACTGTTTTTAAGGATGGATTGTAGTTTTATTATTGGTGTCTTGTAATCAACCTGGCACCTTGCTCGCTCCTCTTATTCTATGACAATCCAAGTAGAAACTCCACAAGTCTGCTCTTAACCAGATGATTTCTGAGCCATTCGTTCTCCTGTCAACATCACAGTTGGCATTTTCCAGCCACTAAAGCATGAGAACAATGAGTTCATGAACTTCATGAACAGAATATTTTTGTGTGCTTGGTTATGTATATGGATATGTGTTAAGAAGAGACATCTTTGTAGATGGAATAGAAGTCATGTGTCACAAACCAGCCGTGTTTTTTATAAACAACCTTTGATGTCAATGTTTTTTATAAATAACCTTTGATGTTGACATCAATTATTCCCAGTTCAAATTCTGATTGATTCATGTGGAGACTTTGATGATGCTATTTTCAGTGAGATGGATTGAGTGATATTCTGGCCCTCAACTCAGGTAAGGAAGCTAGATTTCATCAGTAAGCATCCAACCATTGTTAACGGTTGTTTGACAAAAATCACACAGAATTTAAGGTGAATTGGTTTGGTGGAGTTTATAAACTGTGGAATTGCATAATGCTTGCATGAAAATGGTGGTGTGTTTCTAGTTGAAGCTTTCGATTCTTGAGATTGAAAAATGGCTCAAATTAATAATGTATTAGAATTATTGAATACCTTGATGCATTTCACTGTTGATGGGATGGTGAAAATCAATAAAGGCACTATCTTTGACATTTGAATCTCTTTACAAAATGCACAAGAAAAGATTGAGTTTTTGCAGCTCCAATCACAACTTCTGCAAGATGAATTACCACAGAAGAGTCGTCATTCTGAACTTGTTTTTGTTCAAAACAATCATCTATTTGAGTTTGAGACTGACTCCCATCAGCAGCCAGCGAGTGATCAATTCAGTAAAGTTGAGGTTGATCCCCATCAAGTGCCAATTTTTGGAGCAGTTTTGCATAAAGATGCAGAAGTTCAGCTTGCACTTCCCAAGCCCATCATCAGGCCCTGGGAAGAGATTATCAATAATAGAAATAGAACCAGTCAAGTCTGTTAAAAAATTTGGTAAAGTCTGATAGCCAACTAGAGTTGGCCCTCCTTAAGCCAACATACATGTCCTTTTCAAAATTACCATAACCACTATCAATATAACCAATGGACTGTTCGGTGGAGCATCAATTTGGTTCAGAGATTCAGTGAAGAAGGAAACAAGAACATAAGGACTAGAACAAGAAGCCCTAGTAGAGGACGAAATTTGAAGGAGCAATTGAAAATATTTTATGTGGATTAACAAAGACCCAATTACATTTTTGGACCTGTTATCTTCCTCTGTTTCAGAACTCAGAGTTGCAGACAAAACTTGGCCTAATCCTACTTGCAATTTCGGCCTTCTACAGTACTCGGCCCTGTGATATTTCAGCCTTTTTCTAAAGCCAATTTCAGCCTGAAACTCAGTTGCAGTCTCGGCCCTGTCACAAATCTTTGTTACAGACTCGGCCTTACTTGGGAATTGTGGGACTTGGATTGCAGACCTTGAAAGAATTTGGTTTTTAGTGCAGATCTCAGGCTAGTTGATACAGACTTCAAACTTGTCATAATTGCAGACCTCAAATCTTGGGAACTCAGACTCTGTGCTGAAAGAATTCCATCACTGTGTGGACCTGTGACTTTCTAATTAACAAGCTCAGAGTATAGAATAGTATGTTAGACCTGTGAAGGATTTTTTTGAAGGCTTGGATCTGTTAAGAATTTTTGAGCATTGATTGAAGTAAATCGAATCTTCTTGATAACTTAATGAAGTATTTTGTTGATCTAATTTGAAGTAGTTTTTGAGACAATCTCGGAAGTTGATCTTTGGAGCATATTTTAGCAATCTGTTGAAGAGCATTGCTTGGAGAGCCACCTTGAAGCAGGCTTTGTACTAGATTCGTTGAAGAGTTTTTTTTCCTTGGAAGCTATTATTTGTGCAATTTTTGTGAAGACTTGGGCTGATTTGAAGAACCTTTGAATACATCATCGTTGAGCAAACTTTGAAGACCACTTGAAGCATAATTTGAGACTTGATTGAAGGTTGATCTTGTATCAGACATTGAAGCAAAATTGAAGGACCCTTCAAGTCTTTTTGAAACAGCTTGTCGAAGAACATTGTAAGAAGGGTGTGCAGATCTATTGGAGAATATCTTGGAGCAGCTCATTGAAGACATCTGGAAGCATTGTTGAAGACTTGTAGGAGTTGATCTTGGAGACACGATGCATTGTTGAAGCCCTCATAGAATAATCTTGGAGAAAATTGTTTGGGTATCGTGAAGAGTCTTGGAGACATCTTCTGTGGTTATGAAAGCTGTCATTGATGAACTAAGCGTTTTGAAGATTAAATGAGGGCATTGTTCAAGGAGACCTTGAATATATTATTAGGGCTTGTTGCAGAAGATTTTGGAAACCTTGAAGAACTATTGAACTCACTTTGAAGAAGAAAAGCAGAGGGTTGGAGCCCTAGAGGATTGCAGTCCTCAAGTAGACCAAGTTGGAGCTTGGTGGTATAGTATAGGTTGGAGTCTGGTTTGATTGAAGATTGGAGTCTTCATCTAGGGTTGGAGCCCTGAAGTGTTATTGTACTTGAATTGTTGTAAAAAGAGGATTGGAGTCCTTGCCATTCTTGTTAATAAAATTATTCTTTTGTTGTACATTTTTTGTGTTCTGATTTGTTAAGTCATCTTGACTGACATAAAACTTTAAAAGTAACAATTGTAAAAGAAACATTGATTCACCCCCCCCCCCCCCCCCCCCTCCCTGCAGTATTTCCAACAGAGGGATGAGTTGTTGATCTGCAAACTCCTAAATGTCATTCTCCATCAACACTAACATTATCCTCTTCTACAAAGATTGTAGTTGGATGCACCCTCCAACCGGTCTTCAAACCTCAACTTTGTTGTGGCCATTCTCACAATTTTCAAATCAAATACTCAAACCCTATAAAAAATATAATTGTTGGAAAATTCTTTTGCTGTTGTAAACTCCTGTTGTAAACTCCTGTTTCAAATCAATTTCTCTCTCCTAGAGCTTTTGAGCTCTGATACTATGTTAGTTTTTTAATTCCAGTTCTGATTTAATATTCTCAGCAATTTATTTTATATCCAGAATTTAAATTCACCCTAGCAAATTATTTTTCTTGAACATTGTTGAATGAAAATACATTGGCATTTAGCTTAAATAGTTGCAGTGGAAATTTAATAGAAAATCAATCACAAATCACAGTAGAAATTTTCCCAACAAATTCTCCTTCACTTTTCTATTGCTTGGGGAAATCAAGGCACCTTTAACAAGTAAAATAACCCTCGGGGAATACAAAGAAAATACAACACAATAGAACCTAGATTTTCAGCCCCCTATAAATTTCGGCCTCCTGAATAATTCAACCGATTTGAAATTCTTGGCCCTGGAAATAACATGGCCTCCGCTTGTAAGTTTGACCTCCTCTTCCTTAACTTGTATGACCCCTTGCGCACTAGAGAAAATTGTCTCTCTCCTCTGGCAGAAACCTTGACCGTAAAACTTGGCCCTTCACAAATTTCAGCCTCTCCTAGTCTCACCCTTCTCTCATGACAAACTCTGCATCTCAAATCCTTCTCACCTCGCTACGCACCTTTCTCTTTTCAGTCTTGAAAAAATCGCTCTCCTAAAGTATTTGATGTGTCTTCACCTCTCCCTTAGGCTTCTTTTTCTAATTTTTATTAAGCTAAATCCCTAACCGTAATCTCATAAGTGATGATTGGCTAGGATTAGATCCAAAGTCTCATTTGAGATCAACAGTAGAGATTAGATCTAATTCACTAAAATGAATTAAATTCATTTTTCATTAAAAACCTTAGCTTAATAGCCAACATTAATTAGTTAATTAAGGTGCTTTTCTTAAGCTAAACTTAGGGTAAAAATCATAAAATTCATTTTCTCAACATAAGCAAGTACTTAAAGAGGCTTTTGGACATATTTTGCATGTTTGACACCTAGCCTATGCAGAAGCACCTGTCTAAGCTATCAAGTCAACAATTGTCAGAAAAATCTATTCTAGTTTTTACACATCATTGAAATTTAATAGTGACGTATGATCATTCTACTTGGGTAGTTGTTGTTGATTTTTCTAGGGCACAGGTAGAATAAATTTTCTTCATCATGATAACTACTTCTAATGATCAATTAGCATCAATTACATTTCAAATATTATTAAGAAGCTATATAGAAGAAAAACTCAACCAATAAACATTATGTGATTTTTTGTAGCATCGGATGTGCTCTAGCGGTGAAAATTGGTGGAGAGGCTAAGGCACATGAGATCTCCAAGACCCAGAAATCATTTGGGGAAATTCCACCCAGATGAAGAGATATTAAAATAATTAATATTTTTAATGGGGTTCCTTAGTATAAAGGAAAATTAAAATATTAATGTGTATTAATGTAATATGGGTGAGAAAGTTCTAAACAATGAAGATCAAACCAAATCTAATCTTAGTCGTTGATTAGGGACTTAATCTCGGTCGTTGAATCATCAACAGGAAAAGTATAAGAAGAGGCTCGAGGGTCAGTTGGAGACACACCAAGTTGATCAAGAATTCGATTTTTTGGGGCAGGGTTTGCTAAGAAATCGAGTTAATGATCTGTTGCAGCGAGGGGTAGTTCGACAGAAGGCCGAGAATACATATCAGAGAGGCAGAGAAAGTGCCAGAGAGACAACACAAAGCCTTGGGAGGCTGACGCAGAGGCGACCTGGATTGACGTAGAGGCTAAGGAGGCCAGCGCAGGTGACACATAGGGCCAAGAGGTTGACGCAGAGGCAGCAGAGGCTAACAGAGTTGACACTAAGATGAAGAGGTAGCGCTGAGGAACTTTCGTGGAGCAGACTGGGAGCTGAGGGGAAAACATAGAGTTGTAGAGGGTGAAGCAGTTCCGAAAGGAAGCTTGGAGCAATTTTCATTGTCCAGCTAAGGAACTGTCAAAGTTGTTGTGGGATCAATCGTCTAGTTGCTTATCAGCCGCAATATCTGTCTCAGAGGAGAGGTACTTCTGCCAAGGAAAATCTTTGAAGGGTGAGCCATTTCTGGCACCCTAGTTGTATTCGTAAAACTGCATAATAATAAAACCCTCATATTTGTTGCACCAGTTTTCTTGCATTGGGTTTTTCCGAGGACGATTGTCCAAAAATAACGGTGTCCCTTGTGTGATTGTCTCAGTTATTTCAGTTGTTGATCTGTATATGTGTTGAGGCTGCATTTGTGTTTATTTCGGTATTTATATTTATAAATAACTTGTTAATGGAAAGAACACGTAGGAGATAATAAACCAGATAATGTAGAAGGGATTTTTGATGTGTCAGACTTAGAAATTTCAACATGGTATCAAAGCATTGCAGATCACAGGACTAAAGGCACCAGTGGCAATATGAAATTTGCAGCAATAGCAATTGTCCCGAGAGACAGCGTTGTTCCAGAGCAGAAGTACCAAGAGAAGAAGTAGCACAGAGTCTTCATCATCATTTCGAGCCAGGAGGAGGGCCAACGCAGAAGCAAGGAGGGGTAGATTAGACCTACGCAGTGCTTGGTCATCTTTCTTAGCCAGGAAGGATCGACGTTGTGGCCAGGAGGTGCGAATTCAACCTTTTGCCAGGATTGTGTGGAGCCTGAAGGGCTCAGTTTTTTCAGTTGTCGGGGCTTGGGGAGTTGTGGGCATATTGTGATTTGAGGAGCTGGAGGGACATTGTTTTTGTCGAAACAGAACAATGTCTAAGGAGACAGAACCAAGGTAGAGGGAATCACTACCTTGTCAGATTTCTAGCTAAGGAATCTAGATTCATGTTGCAGCGGCAAAGGAAGGAAATCAGGACTTAGAGGGAGATTTCCAGGAGGGGAGTCGAGACTTGGAGGGAATCCAGAAGAGGAGCTGAAATGGAAATGATTGGATTAAGGGATTAGGACAGGTCGGACGGGGCTTCCAACTTTGTCATCTGGAAGGCCAGGATCTTGGCAATATTGGATAGACATCACATTAAGGACTTCGCCTTAAAAACTATAGCTATCCTAGTTGACCCAAATGCTAATGAGAAGTATGAGGAGGCCGAGGTGAAGGAAAAATGCTTAATCCTAGACGGGGTCAAAGATCATGTCATACCACATATTGCCGAGAAGAATACAACAAGGGAGATGTGGGAAGCGCTGACTACCTTATACCAAGGCTCTTTCGTGCAGAGGAAGATGCTATTGGAGAATCCACTGCGCTCATGTCAAATGCAAAAGGGAGAGCAGATAGATCCATTCTTTCTCAGGTTGCAGGAGATTCACGACCAGCTTACTTCCGTGGGGTCTACACCGGATCCAAATTTTATGGTCAGGACTGCCCTAAATGCAGTCTCCGAGGAGTGGGAGACATTTGTCCAAAGTATTTTGGGCAGGGCTACTCTTCCCAGTTGGGAGGAGATGTGGGAAGCTCTTCGCCAGGAAGAGATCAGGAGGATGACCAAGGCAGGGAGTAGTGGCAAGGGAGGTCAAATCAAGAAAGAGGAGGAGGAGGATGCAGCTCTAGCATCTATGGGATAGCAAGGGAAGAGGAAGAAGAAGGACATCTCCAAGGTTAAGTGCTTCCACTGTGGGGAACTGGGACATTATGCATCCCAATGTCCCAGGAAGAAAAACAAGGGAGAGGCTTCTGATTCAAAGGCAGCTCCAACTAAGGCGGAGAAAGAGGTCGAGACTGATGATGATTGTGCCATGAGTGCTCATGCACCTCTAGAGAAGAGGTGGGGTGACATCGAGTTGTAGTCAAGAGGACTACACACTAGGGGTAGGATCTTTGGGGTGCCCAAAATCTTGGATCACCTCTGGCTACAGGAGCCCTTAACGACAGTAGCATGATGACATGTGTGGGGTGGAGCAAAGCGTAGTGGAGCAACAAGGCAGTGCTTGGGTGTAGAAATCTGAGGCAGCACAATGGAGTTTGCAGTAGTGTGAAAGGCACAGAGGTGTTTGCAGCAACGCAGTGGCAGCAGAGGAAGCACAAGATAATAGCAAAGGAAGCTTCAGCATCAGGAGGGTTCCAGACTAACCGGGATGTCAGTATTTGGGAGAAGACAATTACTTACGTCTCGGTAACTGAGTTGCAAAGTAGTAGTTAGCAGTGGCAGTGCTAGGGGCAGCATATTGAGAAGGAGCTGCAGTATAGATGTTGCAGTGGCAGTGACAATGTCATGGGCAGCCGTACAGGAAGCAGTAGTGCAGGAGATGTGAGGAAGTAGGGCAAGCATCAGCACAGGTACCGGTGCGGAGGATTAGTGTGATGTTTCTATGGTGAAGCATTACCAGAGCACATTCCTCGCTAAGAGGGAGTGTTGAACTTTTGTAGCATCGGATGTGCTCTAGCCATGAAAATTGGTGGAGAGGCTAAGGTGCATGAGATCTCCAAGACCCAGGAATCGTTTGGGGACATTCCACCTGGATGGAGAGATGTTAAAATAATTAACATTTTTAATGGGGTTCTTAAGTTTAAACTTAGGAAAATTAAAATATTAATGTGTATTAATATAATATGGGTGAGATGTGAAAATTCTATTACCGCAACAACTGATTTACTTTACCTACTTATTCTTCAATAAGTTATTTACGAAATCCCTTCAATAAATATTAAAATAAATTCTACTGCAGATATGACACCATTATACAGAAACAAATACATGCACAAGAATCAAACACATCAACACAAGTATTTTTGGGCAATTGTACCTAGAAAAACCCAATGCTGAAAAACCGATGTAGCAGAGGAGGATTTTATTAATCAGCTTTTCTTGAGTACAACTAGGGTGCCAAACTGGCTTACCAACAGAGATAAATTCTCTAGCACCTCTCCTAAGCTCAATGTCAGTCCAGATAGCCTTTGTGCAGCTCCAAGACCCTCTGCGTCAGCACTCTGCCTCATTGTGTCAGTACTTGGCCTCTCTGCGTCACCCACACAAGTCCTCCAGTGACAACGCAGTCCTGCTGCCTCTGTGTCTTCCTGAGTGGCTCTGTGTCTGCCTCTTTGATCTTTGTGCTAGTCCTCCGGCACTGTCCTTGCCTCTCTGTTACGTACTCACTACCTCTTACTGCAATCCAGTCTTCTAGTTCGAATTTCTTAGCAAGCCCTGCTCCAGAAAATTGAACTGACTGGTCTCCCTCAGTATATCTCCAACTGACCCTCAAGCCTTCTCTTATACTTTTCATGTTGATGAATCAACGGCTAAGATTAAAATAGACTTGATTTTCATATCTTAGATGCTTCTCATCCTTATCTTTATTAATACCCATTATTATTTTTATTTTCCTAAGTTTAGACTTAAGAACTCATTAAAAATATGAATTATTTTAATAACTCTTCATCCGGATGGAATTTTCCAAAACTATTTTTGGGTCTTGGAGATCTCATGTGCTTTAGCCTCTCCACCAATTTTTATAGATAGAGCACATCCGATGCTATCCCAAATCAACACTCCCTCTTAGCAAGGAATGTGCTCTAATAATACTCCACAACTGAACATCACCCTGATCATCTGATATTGGTACCTGTGCTGATGTTTGGCCTTCCTACCCAACATCCTCTGCATTTTTGCATCTTGTACTACTGCCCATGGCTCTACCACTGCCTCTACTATATCTGTATTACAGCGCCCTCTGCATTCGCGCTGTTGCTGGTCCTTCCTCCCAACATTGCATCTGCACTGCAACTCCCTCTGCATCCGTGTTGTTGCTGTTCCTTCCCAACACTGCATCTGCACTGCAACATCATACTCATTTCTGCTACTGAAATGGATTCTTTATCATTCCCATCTTCTCCCTGAAATAAACAAACTTTGTTCTTCCAAGGGCCTTGGTAAGGATGTCTACCACCTGTTCTCCTATAGGAGTGTAGCTCAATTGTATAGCTCCTCATTGGACACTGTCTCTGACAAAGTGACACCGAATATCAATGTGTTTTGACCGATCATGACCGAATATCAATGTGTGTTGACCGATCATAAAATATTGGATTCTTAGAGAGCTTGATACAACATTAATTATCACACATGATCTTGGTCGCTTCCATCCTTCTTCTAAATAGGTTCACAAGCAGTTTTCTAAGCGATATGGCTTCGCACAATGCTGTGCTAGCGCCCATATATTCTGCTTCAGCTGAGCTCAGAGCTACGGATTTTTGTTTCCTATTGGAGATCATTCTCGATCGAATGTTGAAACAGTACCTAGAGGTACTTTTCCGATCCACTGAACTTCCATCCCTATCTGCATCAGTAAATCCACTCAATCTGATATCCTTATTCCTAGTGTACAAGAGTCCATAATTGACTGTTACCTGTATATATCTGAGAACATGTTTCGTTGCTGCCTTGTGCACCCATAGTTTTAAAACTCCGACTCCGAGTCCGACTCGGCCAAGGATCGACTTTGACTCTGACTCCAAAACGGTAATGACTCGGACGGCTCGATTTCAATGACTCGGCCGTTGTAAAAAATACATTAAATATTTATTTTTTTATAAAAAACATAATTTTCAAGATTTTAGACATAATTTTAAAGATTTTCATTCATGTTTCCAAACACATAGCGTTATAACATAGATGGAAGACAACATATGATATCAAAGTAGGCTCATGAAGCAATCCATTATATCAAAATGGTACCCAATGGCAATACATAGTCAAATGTCATACATGATCAAAGACCTAAAACAAAAAACACATAACCAAGGAGGCTATAAATGGCCTCTACAACAAAAGTAAATTGTGACCAGGCTCCAGTACTAGTACTACTGGCTAGTAGCTACTGCCAGAGGAGCCAAGATCATGTCGATCAATCTCTAGATCATCATCAAAGTCAGACAGGGGGCCCCATGGCTCCTCCTCCTCATCATCATCTCCAACTACAACTATAGAAGTGGTACCACTAGCAAGCTGTGCAACTGTAGCAGATGCAAGCTATGATAGAGTAGATATGCGGCTGCGCTTCTGTCGTGGCTGAGCAGAGGAAGCACCTACAACTGGAGTCCTTGCTGGCTGTGACACTGAGGCTGGTGGATTGGGATCTGCATTCAACTGAACAACATGTTCAAGTTCAACTGATGTCTCGATATCTAAATCTAAATCAAGATCCTCATCAAGATCAAACTCTGCTGGAGGACTCTCCACTACCCAATCTGATGTTGGATCAATGTCTTCCAACACAATGGGATCTCAATCAGGTCTTTTGTTCAGCAAATGGTTTCGTCTGAGCCGGAGGTTGTATTGGACATAAACTAGATCATTTAACCGTCTTTTATCCAAACAGATTCTCTTCTTTGTGTGAATCCTCTCAAAGACAGACCAATTGCACTCACAACCAGATGCACCGCAAGTTTGACTCAAAATACGAATTGCAAACCTTTTCAATTCAGGACAATGGCCACCAAAGGCCTCCCACCATTGTGCTGCAAAAAACATAGGAGTGTAATGAGTTAGCTCAACAAAATTACAAATTATATCTAACTTTCAAATTATAAATGATTTAACAAACTTTAAAAAGAAAAGTAAAACTATTAAGAATTTGAAAATTGAAATTTTTGTTTACCTGGCTCATCTGCTTCTCTTGCAATCTTTGCTAGGTTCTTCCCAAAGGTACCTGATGCATTGCTGAAGGTTGTGACCTGTCGGTGTATCCCCAGCTGATCAGACTCCAATGGGATCATGCGATCAATGCAATCAATCAGTCCATCTTTGACCTCCCCCCTCAAAGCACCTGACTCCTTAGCTTTATAATGATACAGTGGGTTCAAAAAATACCCAGCTGCATGTACAAGGCGATGGAGTTGATTGTTCCATCTTTCACCAATGATTGCCCAAATGGGCCCATACTTTGGCACTCTATCCTTGTATACCGTCTTTATTTGCTCCTTTGCTTGATCCATAGCCTCATAAATGAAGCCCATAGCCAACCTTTGCCCATCCACCAACCGCAACACCTTAACTAGTGGCTTAACAAGCTTCACAATCTCTGCTGCCTTTCTCCAAAAAGTTTCTTCATGGACATTCCTTTTCAATTCTTTGCCTTCCGGTTTGTTAGACCAATTGCTTTGATTCCATTCATCACTGGAAAACATCTTTTGCAAGTTTCTATGTTGGGAAAGCATAGATTGCAATGTCAAAAAATGTGTAGCAAATCTAGTGATGGCAGGCCTAATAATATCCTTTCCCCTAGTGTGTTTCCTCATGAGGCTCAAAATCAATGTAGGATTGTAGATAAATTTTGTTATGCTTTTGGCATGATCTATAGTGTTTTTGACCCAATCTATTTTTCCAATATCCTCAAGCATGAGGTATATGCAATGTGCAACACATGGGGTCCAAAAGATGGTCTTGTGTTTTTCCTCTAACAGTTTACCAGCAAGAACATAGTTAGAGGCATTATCTGTGATGATTTGAACAACATTAGCCACCCCCACCTCCTCAACAACTTGATCCAATAGGTTAAACAACAAGTGGCCATCTTTTACCTTATCAGATGCATCAACTGATTTTAAAAACATGGTTCCCCGTGGGTAGAAGACAAGAAAATTTATGATGGTACAGTTTCTTTGATCAGTCCATCCATCTGACATGATGGTACATCCTATTCTTGCCCATGAGTTCTTGAACTCTTTCAAATGCTCATTAATGGATTGAATTTCTTTCTGCAAACGATACCCCCTTAGCTCATGCATAGTAGGGCCTTTGAAGCCTTTTCCAGCAGCATATATGGCATCAAACATAGGCTCATAATATGGTGAGCGAGCAGCATTAAAGGGGATATCAACATCATACCACCATCTAGCTATGTACTCACAAGCAGTCTCCCTCAATTCTTTCTTCCAATGGTCATCTAAAGTGGGCTGCATTTGACTTTTACTAACTTCAGGACCATGTGCATCTGATGGAGAGGAGGGAGTGAAATAACTTTTGATAGTCACATCACCCTTTTTCATTCTACCCTTTCCCTTATCTTGAACAGAACCAAAAGAGGGAGGAACATATCGGAAAGGGTTGGATGTATCAGTTTGAGGGATAGAGGAAGAACCCTCAAAATCATAATGGGGGTTGGTAGCCATCATTTTTTGTATCTCCCTCTTCCTCCCAATTTTAGCCTGTATGTCTCTTTGCCTAGCCTTATCATCTTTAAATTTCTCAAAGCTGGCCAACAATTGCTTCCTAATCTCCCCAATTTTTGGTGAGGTACATGGGGTAATTTGGCCTCTAATCCCTGCCAAGTGTTGTTTCAGCCTATTAATGCCCCCAGGACCTTCCTTAATTTTCCTATGACAAAATTTGCATTGCATTTGACTATCAACCATTTCAACATATGCCCAAGCAGGATCTCTCGCTCTAGGTGCCATTTTTTGACTAGGAAATGAAAGCAAACAATCTGAAAATGAAAAAAAAAAAAACATTGATTCAATGTTCATTTCTTTGACAAAAACCACTCTCTAGGCTTTCTAGATATGCACCTAAAATTTAATAAGCAAAAACAAATTTATAGAGGTGGAAAAAAATACCTCTAGGCACAAACTGCCTCCTCAAGCTTGCTCCAAGAATCAGCTCCTCAATGCTGCTCCAAATGGCTACCCAAGAAGCTCCTCACTCCAGCCACAATGCTCCCCCAAGACTCCTCACTACTGCTCCAAAAACAAGCTCAAGAACTGCTCACTAACTCTCAAAGAAGTTCTAACTCAAATGCATGAGATTGTTGTGAGAGAATGAGAGCATTTGAGTGTGTTAAATAGGGTTTGGGGGGGAGGGGAATGGACCCCAAATAACATTTGACTTGTTCATAAAACACCTTGGAGTCCAAACCAATCAGCAAACACCAAAAAATTTCATAAAAAAATTGTTAAATCGTTGTTTTACTTGGGTTACGGGCCACTGTTTGTGACTCGGCCGAGTCAATACGAAAACGACCGAGTTGGCCGAGTCATGGCTGACTCGGCCAAACAAGTCGTTTCTTGAACCGAGTCACTCCCGTGGGCATCGAAACGGATCAAGTCGGCCGTTTCCGTTTTGGAATGGCCGAATTTTAAAACTATGAGTGCACCCTCTTCAGTTCCACCATGAACTCATTGAGGGTGTTGATAGCATAACAAATCTTTGGCCTGGTATTGACCAGATACATCAGGAACCCTACGAGCTACCTATATAAGGTGGGATCAACATCCTTGTCTTTTGATGCATCAATTTTCTTCTAGTTGGTGATCATTGGAGGAGCCATAGGCCTACAGTCCTGCATCCTGAATCTCTTCAGAATTTCTATAGTATATCTCCCTTGTCTAAGGAAGATCTCCCCCTTCTGTTTCCAAACTTCCAACCCTAGGAAATAATGCATCTGTCCCAAATCTTTCATGTTGAATTCTATAGCTAGATTCTTCTTGCAGTCCTCGATGAGCCTAGGTGATCCTATCAGGAAGAGATCATCCACATATAATACTAGGATTAGAGGCTCATTCTCTACAACCAGGTAGTAGAGATTTGGATCTGCGTCACTCTTGACGAACCCCATCTTCTGCAAGTAGCCATCAATTCGACCATACCACGCTCTAGGTGCTTGTTTGAGCCCACACAAGGCTTTCTTCAATCTGCATACATGAGACTTCTTCTCATGTGTCTCAAAGCCTTCTGGCTATTCAATTTATACTTCCTCTTCTATTACCCCGTTCAAGAATGATGTTTTGACATCCATCTGATGAATCTCCCATCCCATCTGTGCTACAAGAGATATCACGGTTCTAATAGATGTATACTTGGCTACTGGGGCGAAGGTCTCTTCGTAGTCAATTCCTTCCTTCTGAGTATACCCCTTAGCCACAAACTTGGCTTTGTATTTTTCCACATTGCCGCATGCGGCGTATTTAATCTTGTAGATCCATCTCGAACTGACCACCGATCTGTCTTAAGGCCTAGGCACTACTTCTTAGACATCGTTCACAATTATAGAGTTGTATTTCTCTACCATCGCATCCATCCAAACTTGATGTTGAGCGGCATCCTGAAAACTAGAAGGCTCCCCATCCTAAGCTACTAAGGCCTGATATCTATCTGGTTGTTTTTGCTCACTTTTATTGTTTCTAGGTGCACCAATGAAATCTTCTGCATCCCGCAGAATCTATCAAAGTTCCCGACTCGTTCTTCCTCTGGTAGCAGGTGCATCTATTATCTCCTCCTCTTCCTCTGATTCTTCCTGTTCTAAGGGAGAATTCTTGGCTTCCGCTGGTTCAAGTGGTTTGACCAATGACTCATCTTTTGACTGCTCCTCGAAAGGCATTTCCCAAGATTTTCTGAAGGCCCTATCTTCCATGAACTTCATATCTCGTCGAACTACTACCTTCTTGCTCCCTGGAAGATAGATTCTATATGCCTTAGCGTTCTCGCTATATCCCAATAGATATCCTTTTTCTGCAATTTGTTCTAACTTCTTTCTTTTCTCCTCTGGTATATGGAAATATGCTAAACTCCCAAATATCCTGAAATAGCTGACTTCGGGTGTCTTCCCGGTGAAGACTTTCTTTGGAGTAATCTTGCTAAATGCCCTATGAGGAATTCTATTCTGGACATAGACTGTCGTGTTGCATGCTTCTTCCCACAAGAATTTTTGGCATATCCTGATCATACATCATGGCCCTACTTGCTTCCACGATAGTCCTATTCTTCCTTTCTGCTACTCCATTCTGCTTTGGATTGTAAGGAGTTGTCCACTCTCTTCTGATGCTCTCCCTAGCGGAAAAACAGTGAAGTCCTTATCGACATATTATCCACCATTGTCTGAGCACAAAACTTTTATTTTCTTCCCTGTCAGATACTCCACCAAAGCCTTGAACTCTTTGAATCGACAGAAAACCTCGTCCTTGGTTTTAAGTTTTCCTGGAGTGGTCATCAAGGAAGGTGACAAAGTATTCGGCACCACTAAGAGCTTTAGTGGACATTGGTCCGCAGATATTTGAGTGTATCAATTCTAGTACACTCTTGGCCCTGTTTTTACTTCTAGAAAATGTTGCTTTGACATACTTGCCCAGAGCACATCCTCTGCATACATCATCTCGTTCTGTAGTAAGATCTGGAATTCCTGTTACAGTTTTCCTAAGAATTCTTAGAGCCCCATGGTGCAAATGTCCCATTCTTCTGTGCCATAGTTCATTCAAATTCTTGTCTCCATTACTACCTATCAGTGCCATTGGTGATTCTAGTTGTAACATGTACAACCTGTTACTTCTGATTCCGATCTGCACTTTCTTTTTCCAACTCGGGTGTTTGACGTATACTTTCTCCTTAAATTTTAATGAAGAAAACGTCATAACGCTTGCTTTGAAGTTGTGATACGAAAAGTAAGTTCATCCCCAATCCTGGCACATGCAACAGATTGGTAGCACGGAACGACTCTCCCATTTTTGCTTGAAAAAATATGGTACCCTTCCCTATTGGAGTACACTTTGCCTTATTCCCTATGGTGATCTAAATATTCATCCTTTCCTCTTGATAATCTGAGAAACATTCTCGGATTCCTGTCATATGCCAGGAGGCTCCACTGTCTATATACCATACCTTTGATGATGAAGAGCTTGTCACACAGGCAACTTCTTCTTCCAATTTGGAAGCAAGCACAGAGAAATCGAATTTACTATCTCTTGTGCAATTTTCTGAAAATCTATACGAGTCTCCTGATGTAGATGCCTTTGCATCATGATCTCGACCCATAATTGATTTTCCCTTCCTGTCTCAGATTCCTTCCTCTGATACCATGTGAAAATTCTATTACTGCAGCAACTGATTTATTTTACCTACTTATTCTTCAATAAGTTATTTACGAAATCCCTTCTGTAAATATTAAAATAAATTCTACTACAGATATCACACCATTATACAGAAATAAATACATGCACAAGAATCAAACACATCAACACAGTTATTTTTGGACAATTGTCCCCAAAAAAACCCAATGCGGGAAAATCGGTGCAACAGAGGAGGATTTTATTAATCAACTTTTCTTGAGTATAACTAGGGTGCCAAACTGGCTCACCCAACAAAGATAAATTCTCTGCCACCTCTCCTAGGCTCAGCGTCAGTCCAATTAGCCTCTGTGCAGCTCCTAGACCCTCTACATCAGCACTGTACCTCACTGCATCAGCACTGTACCTCTCTGCATCACCCATGCAGGCCGTCTATTGACTGCGCAGTCCTCCTGCCTTTGCGTCTTCTTGAGTGGCTCTGCGTCTGCCTCCTTGATCTCTGCACTGGTCCTCCGACATTGCCCCTGCCTCTTTGTTACGTACTCGCTACTTCTTACTACAATCCAGTCTTCTAGTTCGAATTTCTCATCAAGCCCCGCTCCAGAAAATCGAACTGACTGGTCTCCCTCATTATATCTCCAACTAACCCTCAAGCCTTCTCTTATACTTTTCCTGTTGATGATTCAACGGTCGAGATTAAGTCCCTAATCAACGGCTAAGATTAAAATAGACTTGATCTTCGTCTCTTAGAAGCTTCTCATCCTTATCTTTATTAATACCCATTAAATATTTTATTTTTTCTAAGTTTAGGCTTAGAAACTCATTAAAAATATTAATTATTTTAATAACTCTTCATCCAGATGGGATTTTCGAAAATGATTTCTGGGTCTTGGAGATCTCATGTGCTTTAGCCTCTCTACCAATTTTCATGGCTAGAGCACATCTGATGCTATCCCAAATCAACATGAGAATGTTCTAAATGACTAGGATCAAGTCAAATCTAATCTGAACCATTGATTAGGAACTTAATCTCGGTCGTTGAATCATCAATAGGAAAAGTGTAAGAAGAGGCTTGAGGGTTAGTTGGAGACACACCAAGTTGATCAAGAATTTGATTTTCTGGGGCAGGGTTTGCTAAGAAATCGAGTTAGTGATCTGTTGCAGCGAGGGGTAGTTTGGCAGAAGGCTGAGAATGCATATCAGAGAGGCAGAGAAAGTGTCGTAAAGATAGCGTAGAGCCTTGGAAGGCTGACGCAGAGGCTGAGGAGGCCATTGCAGGTGACACAGAGGGCCAAGAGGCTGACGCAGAGGCAGCAGAGGCTAGCAGAGTTGACGCTGGGATGAAGAGGCAGCGTTGAGGAACTTTCATGGAGCAGACTAGGAGCTAAGAGGCAGACATAGAGCTGTAGAGGGTGACGCAATTCCGGAAGGAAGCTTGGAGCAGCTTTCATTGTCCAGCTAAGGAACTGTCGAAGTTGTTGTGGGATCAATCATCTGGTTGCTTATCAGCCGAAATATATGTCTCCAAGGAGAGGTACCTCTACCAAGGAAAATCTCTTAAGGGTGAGCCATATCTGGCACCCTAGTTGTATTCAAAAAACTGCATAATAATAAAACCCTCATATCTATTGCATCGGTTTTCCCGCGTTGGGTTTTTCCGGGGACGATCGTCCAAAAGTAATGGTGCCCCTTGTGTGATTGTCTCAGTTATTTCAGTCGTTGATCTATATATGCGTTGAGGCTACATTTGTGTTTATTTCGGTATTTATATTTATAAATAACTTGTTAATGGAAAGAACAAGTAGGAGATAATAAACCAGATAATGCAGTAGGGATTTCTGATGTGTCAAACTTAGAAATTTCAACATATTAAAGATCAGTAAAATAACCACGAGACAATGAGACAAAAGACACAGAAATTAGGCCTGAGGCCAGGGCAAAACCCACAAGGAGAAAACCCAGAAAAGTCTTTCCTTATGAGAAAGATAGAGTTCAATTCATCAATGGATCAGAAACAACCATATCAAGATACTAGCCAAACCATTAACCAAGAACTAGATGAAGTGCCAAGCCCTGCTGAGATTTTTCGGCTTCCTTCTTTCTTCCTTTCTTTGCTGGAATAGAGCTCATGATAAGATAGGTCGATGTCCAAGTGAGGAGAGGTGGTCTCCTTTATATAGATTTCAAAGGGGGTCGAATGGGTGCCTCCAAGGGGCCCAGCTGACTTTAAATAATTGGAGGCCGACCTGAACAATTTAGGAGGCAAAATTTAAAATTCATTTTTTCTATATTCTTTTGATATGGTTCTTTTGAAAGCTTCAATAGTACATTATATCTTAGTGAAATATTCTAAGATCTAGCATTATGTCGTCGAAATGTTTTTATTATTCTGAACAGATTAAAGGCTTACTTGGCTTACTTGTTGCACTGAATCAATGCCTCAAAAATTTGAGTGGGTGTTTCTGATTTCTTCTCTTTTTTTGGGTGAGTAAATGCTGCATATAGAACACCGTCAAACTTGGCTAACAAATTAATGTGCATGGCTCAGGTTCTACTTTGTGATGTTTATTATATTAATTATTGCACACCAAATGCATTACTTTAAATGTTGTATTAAAGAACAAAATGTTTAACTACTTTGTTCTCATCATTTTGGCAAGGGTTCAAATCTGAGAGATGATAGTTTGACTGCTAGCTCACAAATTGAGTATGAATCAGACTGCAGGGAACAGAATATAAAAAATATCTTATGGGCAATATAGGTGATGTATATTGGTTGGCCATAATAATATCTAAGAAGCTATTAACGCAACCTTTTAGATCGATTTTCTATTTGGTTTATTCTAATTTTATTACTAAGATAGTTTTTCTACTCGTAGCATACGTGAATTTCACTTTGCATGCTTAGTTTTACCACCAACACTAAATCAATAAAAGGAGTTCCTTGCATTCTGTACTAAATCAATAGACTGTGAAAAGTGGCTTCATCTTCTTGTTTGTCTCATTTTTAGCAATATTTATTACGTGCTGTGGGATTGATGTATTATTGGATCACTGTATTTTCTTTACACAAGCATTCATACAGATGCATATATAGCTCACATGAGTATGGTAGTGGAGTTTTTTAGGAAGAATACAATAATTTTACTTGGCAGTATGGAAATATGATATTTCGTTGCTCAGGTAGGCCACTTTTGTGTTTGTGAAATTATTCATTTCTTCCTGTTGTTTATTTTTCGTTATTGTGATATTTTGTGAGAAAGATTTTGTGATCTTGGGAAGCCATGATGGAGTTTGAAAATTATAATATGTGTTGACTGCTGCAGGAAAGAGCAGATTCAGCTGTTAAGGAAGCAGATACTGCAAGGACAGCATGGTCGTGCAGGGTTTGCCTGAACTCTGAAATTGATACCATGCTTGTTCCATGCGGTCATGTGTTGTGCCAAGGATGTTGTTCTGCTGTAGCACGTTGTCCATTTTGCCGTCGTCAAGTATCCAAAGCTCTGAGGATGTATCGACCATAGTTTTACTTGCAGCTTCTGTCCATGGTATATTGGGTGCAAATTTCTGGCTGTGTTAAATTTAGACAAGCTTGCAAGATTTAGTTCTGTATAAAAACTCGTGTGACAGCATGTTAGCGATTATAGAAACAGTTAGCTTCCCATTTGGATGTAAGCTGTTCATTTTTCAGGCACCAGTAATTTGAAGTTGGATCTGCATGGTTGCAACTTGCAGCCCATAAGATTTTCTGTTATCCACAAGGCAAGCTTGGCTACAGTTGTAAAGAATATTGTTCATGCATTAAGATTCAATAAGCAATTTGGTGAGTGACCAATGCTCTAACTTTTTGAGGGCTTTGGTTAGGAATACACACCTATTCTTTTCAGTTCAAGCATTAATGATTTCTGAAGAAAGGGAAGCCACTTCAAGCCAGCTGAGAAGTCTCATGAAAGCTCATTGAAGTCTGGATGATTACAAACTCCAGTCTAATTGTTTTCCAAAGCCCTGACAGGCTCAACTAACAAACAGTGCATTTGGGTTTGAATGGTAGATTTCTGATGGCACTGTCTAGATGATTGTAAACTCCAGTCTAATTATTTTCTGAAGCCATGGCAGGCTCTGCCAGCTAACAAACAGTACATTTGGGTTTGAATGGTAGCATTCTGATGGCCAAGTATGATCTCAAAAGTGCCTAGATAATGTGCTTTAACATATATGTTGATTGACCCGCAAATACAAGACCAATTTTGTACCATATATAAATGTGCTATCCATGAATAAAGTAATTAAGTCATTCTTGTTAATTTTCCTGTGTTCTATGCTTAGCACAATCACTTATTTCAATTTCTTCAATTAGCAATCAATTTATCCAATAAATTCAATGTTCCAGTAACAATAAGCTAATGTAAATAGAACAATAAATCCAATGCACAATACAAGACATCCAAGAGCAATAACAAGAGACCCAAGATTTGGTCAAAGAACAGGGAAAACCCACAATGGGGAAACTCTTTCAAATTCTTCTTCTATTAGATTTTCATCAAATGTTCAGTGGAGATGCAATGTTCCAATTCATCAATAGAGTCAA
Organism: Pinus tabuliformis; assembly: GCA_031772625.1. Taxonomy (NCBI): domain Eukaryota; kingdom Viridiplantae; phylum Streptophyta; class Pinopsida; order Pinales; family Pinaceae; genus Pinus; species Pinus tabuliformis. The sequence goes on along the minus strand of CM062804.1, from coordinate 1,583,214,489 downwards.
AGTCAAATCTTTGACTTATCCAACAATCAACTAACCAATATCCAATGAGACTAAAAGTCAAATTTGATTCAAAGTCAAAGTCTGCACTTTTTGGTCAAGATCAACAACATTCAACAGCAATCAAAGATGCCCTAACCAGTCAATGTTCAGCAGTCAAACCCTCTCCAAATCAGCTCGGTCAACATTCAAGTGTTTGGCCTTCTTTGCTGGTCAAGGATCAGTCAAAACAGTCCACAAAGACTCTGTCAAAGGAGAGAGAGTCTACGGTCAAATTTCAGTTGAAAGTCTGCGGTCAACCCAAGTCAATCTGCCTAAAATAATTAGACTCCACCAATCAACTTGGCCTTCTAAAATTGAAATTTTCCAAGTCAAACCAAGTCATAACATCAAGTCAAAATTGGTCAATGGCTGGACAAACTCTCCCAATCCAAAAGTCAACACAAAAAACAGATTTGTCTTCCTTCCCTTGCACATGTGAGCTCGGACCTCCTTATTTCATACTTGTACGTACCAATCAAATGAGGAGAGAGTAGATGAGATGTGTTGATGATGCTCCAAAGTGATGTGATGTGTATTTATGTGGTGGAGGAGACCCAATTTGTCCTTTAGGCCAACCCGAGCTTTTGTGCACTTGTGAGTTTCACCTTAAAAATTGTATTTTTCTTTGACCAAATTAAATTTTCCCAAGGGCTAGTAGAGGTCTTTATTGATGAGGAATGTTTTCCAATGGAGGGAATGTGTCCCCGAGCTGCGTCATTAACAATTCTTTGATATCTTTCTTTGAATTCAGATGATAATTAAGTCCTCTTTATTTTCCATCAAGACTCAAACATGGCAACTGATCAATGGAGCAGAATTTGCACACCTGTAAATGGGGCAAAGAAATCCTCAGTTGCAACATGTATTGTTGAGCTTCAAAAATAGGGATCTATCCATAGCTATCTTATTTGGGGTAAATATAACAAGTGGACAAAATTCAAATATGAAATAGAAAGGAAAAATAGATAGCATTTAAAAAAGTGAATCTGTGATAATGCCAACATCAATCTATGAACAATAATAAGATCTCACACTTGTAGTTATCATATACGAATTTGAATTCAAATACAAATACTTGCATTGTTGTTGCTTAAGCTTAAATTTGATCTTCCTTTTGATCATTGTTGTTACCAGATAATGTCCTACGAAGGAGTGAGTTTAGGCTTTAGGAACAATAATGCAAGTGATATTCACAACATGAAAATTTGTTAGTCATTCAGGGGTGCTTCACAATATTTGTGACTCGCCAAATGAGTTACGCACAACTAGTGATCATTGAGCTTCACTTTGTAGTCTTAAGGCCAATTACAAATGCCTAGGGTCACTATGTAGAAAGTGGCAAGTCGTGATGGGTAAGAGAGGGAGAGAGACATAAAAATGATAAAATAAATGTTAAGAATGTGTGTTTTTTAAGCGCATATGTATTTTTTTAGGGGTTTTGGATCTGTGCAAATTATATGGTGTTAATTTTAGGTATGTTCTATGTTTAGAGCAATTTATTTCAATTTTCACAATTAGCTCAATATCTTTTCCATATTAACAATCAACAATCACATCAGCATTAAAGGATATTCTAGATAGAACATAAACATAGATCGCAGAAGACAAGCCAAGATAAGAGGGGACACAAGATGTGGCGCTAGCCAGGGACAAACCCCAATGTTGGGAAACCCTTGATCAATTCTTCTTATATGTTCTTCAATAGTTTAACAGAGAGAGAAGATAGTACATTTACAACATAAGTCAACAATTTGACTTATCCAAATAAGAGCATAGATCATCTCTAAGAAGATGATACATGAGATAGTTGAACTCAGTTGAAGACATGTTGCTTCAACTGATTCTCCAAGGTGACTCCTTCACCTATCATTGTGCTGCACCTCGTCATCATGTTGCACCTCACCTTGTCGCACCATGATGCACCCATCATCACTATGTTGCATCTCATCATGCTTCATCAATCATTATTGTACCCATCATTGTAGTGCATCATGTACCATCATGTGCCATTGCTGCACCATGTTTGCCATATTGTCCCATGTGCTTGTTGCACCATGCTTGTCACCATTTACTTACTGCACCTCGCTTACCATATTGTTGTTTCATTGTAAGCATGCCTTTGTTGTTGACCCATTGTTACATTGTTGTCCCATGCCATCCTGGTAACATTGTTGCTATCATGTTATCATTGTAACATGTTGCCCATGCATCTTGCTTACTGTACTGTTGTCCCAATTGGCTATTGTTGCACCATTTCATAGCATTATCCCATTTGTATTGTTGTTGCTCCATCATAATTGTTGTCCCAATTGTGCGATGCCATAGTTGTTTTCCCATCTTCCCTTGCTACACCATGTAACCTTGTTGTCCTATCTTCCTTGCTGCCAACACACCATACAAACATTGTTGATTGTCACTTCATTACCGTTGTAATTTCTGGGACTAGTTAGGGCACACAACAATACCTAACCGACTTCAAATCTGGCCCAGAATTTCCCTCATGAAATGTGGCCTATGCTAGTGTAAACCCTCTACCTCCACGCTGAAGATGAGAGTATAACATGACCCCAAAACAACCCACATTGTCCCATGCATCTTTGTTGTAGCTTATGGCCCACACATCAAACCAAGAAAACTGTCCTCTGCCTCGACCCTCTAGGAAGGTATCTCAGCCCTCCTAACAGCAACTTGGCCTTCACTTATGACCTTGAAACAACATCCAAAAACCCACGTTCTTTGGTCTTCCTTACTGCGGCTAAGGCAGGATAGATCTGCGTATTTGGGCAGCGTGAATAGGTCTTCTTCACCATGTTATGTCTCTCCTTTAGTCAGCGTAAGGGCAGGTTGGGCAGCGTATAGAATCAAGGGTCTTCTCCCTTGGACTGCAACTAGATCATCTACTTTAGGGCTATGGCTAGCGCATTCTTCTCCTAGATTTCTCTTCCACTAAAACCCAAAGCGAGTGGAGAGAAAGTCAAGAGAGAAGTGTGTGTGAAATGGCTCTCAAGTCATATCCTTTTATACTCCCAAAGTCGACATGAGGTATCACAGGGGAAGGCTGAGCCATTCACCCTGTACATAGCGCACCATTAGGGGAGGGTGAATTGCCCTATGGTCTCTTGTTGCTCCAAGAAGTACACCAAGCCCCCCGGAGCTCCCAGAGCTCAACGTATGCATCATGCAAGACTCTCATAAGAGGGTCTCTCAACGACTCCATGTTGTTCGGGAAAGTCACAAATTTGACCTTTCCCCGAGGCTTTGACAAAATGTCTACGACTTGTACATCAATCTCAATGCAATGGAGCTTCCTTGCTCATTAATGTACCATATCCCAGATAAGTTAGTATCTGATGTCTATATGCTGTAGCAATCATAGAATACGGGATTCTTCAATAATCAAATCCCCCCCTGGTTGACACAGAATATTACTGTGGTATCCATCATGTGTACAAACAACTCACTGAAGAGCTTTCGCAACCAGACAGCCTCACGCGAGGTCATACTCATAGCTATGTATTCGGTCTTAACGGTGCTCAAAGAAATCGTTTTCTGCATCTTGCTCATCCAGGATATCGAGCAGAACCCAAAGAGAATCATCACTCATAAGTGCTCTTGAGATCCTCCACACTCCTTGCCCAGTGAGCATTCGAATAATCATGCAACTTCATATTTCCGACAATGTATCTCAATCCATGAGATATTGTGCCCCAAAGATAACGAAGAAGATTCTTGGCACCAATCTAGTGAGACTCAACCATTTATGAGCTCACCATGCTAACTGCAAAACATATATCCGAACAGGAGTTCACCAAGAACATCAATGCTAGTATGAGTTTGTGAAACTCAGAGGCATTTCCCAAATCAGGTCTAGTATCCAAACCACATAACTTCTGACAATTAAGCTCCATCAAGGTAGTCACGGGCTTGCAGTTCATCATTCTAAATCCGGAATCCAACTCCGTCTTACTTTTGTAACTGAGAGGGTCTGCACCTGTCAGAAAGAGGTCGTCCTCAAAAGGTGTCGGTATGAGAGGTCTATTATCCACAACCTTCAAGCAATGGTTTGGATCAGCTTCACTCCTAGTGAATGTCAGCTTCATCAGACAACTATCAATCCTCTCATACTACACGCGGGGTGTTTTGCTTCAAGCCATAAAGGGCTTTCTTCCCCCTGCATACATGAGTTTCCTGATCATGAATCTCAAACCCCTCGGGTTCTTCCAAACCTGTGAACCTACTACATGAGGGGAATGGTCCCCTTGCAAGATTTTCCTTCGATACATCTCAGACATGTACCTTCATGCTCTTTTTGAATTCGGGCATCCCAGTCACTCACATCGAGTAGGGCCCCATAATAAGTAGACCTCTAGTGTTATAGATGAGATGTGACCACTGACATGGTCCCCAATGGACTTCCTGCAACTTGATACAAATTGCCAACGCTGAACCCATGAGTAAAAGCATCTTTGAAATTTTCATTTTCAAACACGTACCTTTCCATTGATGAATGCCACCTTGTAACCTTTGACTTCCATTACCGAAATGGACACCAAGTTATTCTTGCGATCATGTACATAAAAGAGATTCTTGTAAATGAATCGAGTTACCCTCATTCAATTGAGGGGTAACATTCCCTACACCCTTTCTGGAATAGGTGGCATCGACTCCAAGTATAATCCCACGATTGTTTCCATCTCTACCAAATTAGAGAGAGCATCCTTCTATCCGATGAAGTGCCTTGAAGCACTGCAATCAATAAGCCAAACTCCCAAAGAGTCTGAAGGAGAGGGCCAATATAAGATAATGCTTCTTTATCTTATCAGAAACAACATTTGATTCTTCATACCTGGGGTTCCTTGAATTCTTTGAAGAGTTGTTCGTTTCCTTGATGACATGCATTACCTGTCATTCCTCTGATCATTTGAAGATGTCCCTAGAATGATTGTTATCATCATCAAGTGATGTGTCCCTACCTTGGACACTCCTTCGCATAATGGTCGAACTTATTACGAACAAGGAATCTGCCTTTCCTTCCACCCTTAGATCCGGAATTCCCAATGAAGTGATCTTTAGGTAGGCCATCAGAAGCTTCCGCTGCGGCATTCTATTAATATTCTCTGCTTTGACTTCACCCTTGGTGAATTTCAAGAGGGATGAGGAATCCACTGATTCTATTGTCCTTTCCCAACTGTCATCGGTGATTGCTCTTTCACTCTTGCTTGGGCTTCTTCTTTACCTCAGCTCTGATATCGTGTTAATTTTAGGTATGTTCTATGCTTAGAGCAATTTATTTCAATTTTCACAGTGAGCTCAATATCTTTTCCAAATTAGCAATCACATCAGCATTAAAGTAAATTTCAGATAGAACATAAACATAGATCATAGAAGACAAGCCAAGATAAGAGGACACAAGATGTGGCGCTAGCCAGGGACAAACCCTAATGTGGGGAAACCCTTGATCAATTATTCTTATATCTTCTTCAATAGTTCAGCACAGAGAGAGAGATAATACATTTACAACAGAAGTCAACACTTTGACTTATCCAAATAAGAGCATAGATCATCTCTAAGAAGATGATACATGAGATAGTTGAACTCATTTGAAGACATGTTGCGTCAATTGTTCCTCCAAGGTGACTCCTTCACCTATCATTGTGTTGCACCTCATCATCATGCTGCACCTCACCGTGCCACACCATGCTACACCCATCATCACTACGTTGCATCTCATCATGCTTCATCAATCATTACTGTACCCATCATTGTAGTGCATCATGTACCATCTTGTGCCATCGTTGGACCATGTTTGCCACACTGTCCCATGTGGCTGCTGCACCATGCTTGCCACCATGTACTCACTGCACCTGGCTTACCATATTGTTGTTTCATTGTAAGCATGCCTTTGTTGGTATCCCATGCCATCATTATAACATTGATGTTGTACTGTTGTCATTGTAACATTTTTCCCATACATCTTGCTTACCGTACTGTTGTCCCAATTGGCTATTGTTGCACCATGTCATAGCGTTGTCCCATTTGTATTGTTGGTTTCCCATCACAGATGTTGTCCCAATTGTGCCATGCCATAGTTGTTGTCCCATCATAGTTGTCCCAATTTTTCCATGCCATAGTTGTTGTCCCATCTTTCCTTGTTGCACCATGTGACCTTGCTATCCTATCTTCCTTGCTTCCAACACACCATTCAAATGATGTTGATTGTCACTTCATTGTTGTTGTAATTTTTAGGACTAGTTAGGGCACACAAATATTCCTAACCGTCCTCAAATATGGCCCAGATTTGCCCTCGTGAAATGCAGCCTATGCTAGTATAAACACTCTACCTCTACGCTAAAGATGAGAGTATAACATGACCCCAAAACAGCGCACGTTTTCCCATGTATCTTTGTTGTAGCTTATGTCTGACACATCAAACCCAAACAACCCTCCTCTGCCTCAACCCTCTAGGAAGATATCTCGGCCCTCCTAATAGCAACTCGAGCTTCACATATGACCCTGAAACAACCTCCAAAAACCAGCGTTGTTCGATCTTCCTTACTGCGACTAGGGCAGGATAGATCTACGTATTTGGACAACGTGAATATGTCTTCTTCACCGTGCTATGTCTCTCCTTTAGGCAGCGTAGAGGGTAGGTTGGGCAACATATAGAATTAGGTGTCTTCTCCCTTGGACTGTGGCTAGATCATCCACTTTAGCACTGCAGCTAGGGCATCCTTCTCCTAGATTTATCTTCCACTAAAACGCAAAACGAGTGGAAAGAAAATCAAGAGAGAAGTGTGTGTGAAATGACTTTCAATTCATCTCCTTTTATACTAAAATGTTGAGCACAGGTGGGGGTTATTTGGTTGTTGGTCGACCTTGACGAATTGTCTTATAACATAAATAAATGCATAACTCCATGAATACTTATCGGAATCTGATGATCTTTAGATCAATCCTACACCTCTCGATGATAGGGATCCAAGAAAAATATTAGCTACCATAAGTAAGATGACCCACATGGAGTTTGGCCCGAGTTTCCAAATGAGTTAAACACAACTAGTGACCATTGAGCTTCACTTTGTAGTCTTAAGGCCAATTACAAATGCCTAGGGTCACTATGTAGAAAGTGGCAAGTCGTGATGGGTAAGAGAGGGAGAGAGAGACATAAAAATGATAAAATAAATGTTAAGAATGTGTGTTATTTAAGTGCATATGTATTTTTTTTAGGGGTTTTGGATTTGCACAAATTATATGGCCTATTAACATTGATTCATATTGATATGGATGTAGAATACGATCAACATCGACCTTACCATACCATATTTGAATTGGAGTGAGTTGTTCCATTGAATTGCATCTTTGGCAAATTTTATAACAGAACTTAAAATGTGAGCAAATTTTGTAACCATGCTTTTTAGATGTCTTTCATGGAAATGGCACAAGCAAATCTTCAACTAGTTCAGTTGAATACTTAATGAATAGTGATAATGAAATGATGGATGATTTATTGTAGATTCTCAGTTACCAATAGTTTCAATGAAACTAATTTGTTGAGAAATGCCATTAATGATAACATGCTCAACATCCTTAATTTGTTCCTTTTGTGTAGAATGTTCATTGGGGTTATTTTAGAGGTTTCTAATCAATTATTAAAGTTTTAAAAAATCATATTTACATGTTTAAAAGAAAGATTTTGGGAGATGTTACCCACCAAAAAATGGGTAACCATATGAGAGAAAATTTTCTCCTTGAACAAGAAGTTAGCCAACAACCTTATTGATCATCACTTACCACTTTCCATCATTCCATATCTTCCACATCCATTCTTTGCACAAACAGTCATTGGTCATGGGGATTGGCACTCTCTTATCCTCATCATTGGGTCTGGGTCGAAAAACATTGCCCTAGAGGTTGATGTTGTGAAAAGAAAGATAAAAACAAGGAAAGCTACAATAAAATAAAATAAAAATGCAAAAGATGGTTGGGACTAAAATTAGCACACGAGAAAAAGCCTAGCATGAACTTTACCCCCCAATTAGCTATCAGCTAGTTCTTAGAGCAATTAATGTTCCACACATAAACAATAACCCTTGTAATGTCGCAACCTTGATGATCAGTGAATTGCCTCATCTTAAGGGGTAATAAATGCTAAATATCTCAAATGTAAGTTGGGGTTCTTGAGCTATATGCCATATCGAAGCATTATCATAAAGAAGTAAAAGCAACACCATAGGGGTGGAAAAAGCAGGCCAAGGAAAGGGGTTACTCATACTTCCACGAAAAGGGGTTACATTTGGGATGGTGAACCACCATTAGTTGGTCACTTAGCAACGGTACTTGGCTCCGAAGTCTTGCACACTCCAGTACCAGCATCTCCACTTGCACTTATGGATTGATGCATTGACTTGGGACCTTTCACTTCCCCTTAAGGGCTAGAAACATCTAATAGGGTCATCCACCTAATTGTCCAAAACATAAGAGAGGGAACACCTATACAAGATTTGGTCTAGTTAGATATTTTTAATGGTGATCTTTGTGTGAAGTATTGGTTGTCCCTACTTTTAAGTATGGTCCATTATGATGCGTCTATGATCTTAGTTACCTTATGATTGATAAATTTACATTTGATCTTGAGGGTGTATTGTTAGGTGGTCCACATCACAGCAGCAAAGGCTTCTTGAGGTGATTTACCCACCTCCTTAGTAGAGCAATATAATTTGAGTCATTCAAAATAGAGAGAGAGGGAGACAAAGTTGACTTCATGATGTATTTTTTCCAACCTAGAGTAGAGTGGTGGGCATTTTGTTGCTTACCCATGATGCTTGACACCCGAAGAAACCCCTAGATGCTAAAATGGTGAGCCCGTGATGCCACTAGGTTGGCCTTGACAATATTTGATGGGGGAATCACTTGATCTAGAGCTTAGATGATGATGGTCATCCTTGAAATGATTGGGGAGGGTTTGTACATCACCTTGAAGCAACAATGTTTGAGAGATTTGGTGCCATGTCACACCTTTTCCTTTTGTGAGGGTGATATAGGGCACTTATTGGGCATGATGTTATGGCATGGAGATACTTTTCATGGCTTCTACGTGGTCCATAAGCATTTATTGGAGTATGGATTACCTTTTATCCTAGCCTCGCACTTTGAGGGCTTATTGAACTCATTTGGAGGGTGATGTCACACTATTGGAGCATTTTTTCCAACGGTGTGGGATTTTATGGTATTTTATTGTGCAACTCTCAAAAGTGAACTAGTATTTAGGGCTTTTAGTACTTGTAAAGTGAGTGGAGGGAGGCTCAATAAATAGAGCCTCCTTGTCACTTCATTATTCCTCATCACACATGCGGACTTGACCTGCTCTAAAAGAGTGAGTTAGCTATCCTTTTCATTACTTTGGCTTAATGTATCTTTTATGAAATCGACTTGTCTTGGATGTGATTTTTTATTTGAAGACACTATTTTGGGATTGAAATAAGAGTTATTATGGAAGAATTTTGGAAGTTTATTTTTGCATGTAGAATTATCTTCTTCATAGATTATAACTGAACTCCTAGTGCGCAGTGTTGACATTATGGTTAATGTGTTGTCAGTGCCTTCTTGACAAATATGTCATTGATGTCAACTTGATTATAATAGCATGGTTATGGAAGTAATGTAGATATTGGGAATATTGGTACATATATTACAGAGGATATGGGAGATAATTGACAGCTATGTCACGGAATGCATGGAAATTGTGAAGTTTGAGAAGTATATGTGGTTCTTGTGAAGAAGAGTTGTGTACATACACATGTCAAAAAAAGTCGCGTACTGTTGATTTTGGGTAGCATCGGATGTTTTCCAGCCACGAAATTTGGTGGAAAGGTTGGGGCACACGAGATCTCCAATACCCAGAAAGGGTTTGGGCAGATTCTAAACAGATCAGGAGATATTAAAATAATTGGTATTTTTAATGGAGTCCCTTAGTCTAAACTTGGGGAAAATAAAATATTAATGTGTATTAATATGAATATGTGTTAGAATGGTCCAAAAGACATGGATCAATCTAGATCTAATCTTAGTTGTTGATTAGGGACTTGATCTCGGTCGTTGAGATGTCAACAAGAAAAGTATAAGTGGAGGCTTGAGGGTCACTTGGAGAACACACCAGAGTGATCAGTCATTCTATTCTCTAGAGTGGGGTTTGATAAGAGCGATAGAATCAGTGATCGGGAGAGAAGCTAAGGGGCATTGAGTACAGAGAAACAGAGAAGGCAAATATTGTGCTGAGAGAGCAGCACAGCAGCCAAGGAGAGTGATGCAGAGCTAGTAAGGGCTCACGCAGGGCCATGCAGAGCACTAGAGAGGCTAGTGTGTCTGACGCAGAGGCCCAGAAAGCTAACGCAAGACCTCCTAGGGCTGACGCAGGCCAAGAAAGGCTTACGCAGGGCCAGCGTGAGACAGAGAGTGATTGACACAGTCCAAATTGGGCAGACGCTGGGGTTGCAGAGCAGTTTTGTGCTGAGGAGTTGCTGGAAGGATTTTTCGGGGTTTCAGCTAGGATATTTCTCTCAAACTATGAGGTATAGCTTCTAAGGAAATTCTCTATTGGGTAGGCCAGTTTCGGCACCCGGATTGTACTCTAATATTACTTAATAAGAAAACCATCAGATAGTTGCACCGGTTTTCCCGCATTGGGTTTTTCCAGGGACATTGGTCTAAAAATAATGGTGTCATGTGGAGTGTTTGTTCTTGTTTCTTTTAGTTGTTGATCTATAATATGTTGAGCATGCACTGGTGTTTATTTTCAATATTTACTTTGTAAATAGCTTGTTAAAGAAAAATAACAAGTAGGTAGGAATAAATAAATAAAAAAAGTGCATGAAGGATTTCTAAACTAAGTAAATTTAGAAACTTCAACATGGTACCAGAGGATGATTGCAGATCACAGGAGGACTAAAAGACATCAGCCAACCGAAGCAATAGCATCAGAAAACAGCTGTCCCGAGGTGACAAACGTTGTTTCTAGCAGCATAGAAGCCAAGAAGTGTGATGCAGAGCCAGCCAAAGCTACGCAGAAGAAGCCGGGAGCTGTGCAGAGCCTCAGAGAGGCCATTGTTATTTACGCAAAGGACCATAGGGCTGATGCAGGGCATACCAGGGCTGATGAAAACCCATCTGGGGTGACACATTTAGAATGATGTATGATATTATTATTCAAACAACGTTACTTAAGTGAAATAAAATTGCGTAACACATTTGGGAATAAGGTCACTAATTGTAGGTCAAGCAGATGGAATGGAAGCTCACAAGCCTTTGATTACATGAGATGGTTTAAACATCACAATTTTGAACACATGATTAGAAATTACAAACAGATTCAGAGGAAGACGGTGCAGTAGCCATAGACATAGGGAAGATTGTCCCTATTGCAATCCATTGTTCTTAAAAGTATACTTCTAACTGTGACTGCAGAAGTGAATGTGAGGTATATAGCCTCATGGAAAACAGATGATGGCTATCAAGTCCACAGGATTAGTGATGTATGATCTCAGGGGGAGTTATGCATGTGTATCTTGATGATGATTACATATGTTTTATTTTGTTAACCAAAATGAGTAGATTTTTTATTTAAAGAAGGGGCGCCCGGTCACAAACAAAACTGCGATTTCCAGCCTTCTAAGGACCGGTGATACATCATGTGGTTTGCGTGTTCTCTGTAGTGCATACAAAAATTCCCATTCACAGATCTCTTATCACTGAAGATTCTACAAAATTGAAGTAACAAAAATTTGCATTTACATTTTTCATTTGAAAGTCAAGAGAGAACAGAAAAGACTAAAAGTCTGGAGGTGCTGGACTATTCAGGTCCAACTCGATTGGGAATACTTTGGCATTCTTGTATAGGTCCTGATCAGTGGATTCCTGCTCATTGTTCTAACTGATCTCTTCCACTGTGAGTTTCAGCGACTCAATTTTTTGACGTAGTGCTTCCACTTCATCCTCCAGCTGAAGGATTTGGTCCCTCTTCTCCAGCTGACTCTCCTGCATTGTGAGATTCTCTCGCTGTTGAATGTACATGTTGTGCTGCAAAGCTTCCAATCCTTCTCTAAATTCCAAGTGATGCAGGTTGGCCGAATTCTTCCAGCACTTTGTTGACTTGACCTCTGCCTGCGACTCCCCCAAGAGATCGACCATGGAATTTCTTCTGCTCTCTGACTCCTCGAATCCATCTTCTGACATCCCAGAAGGTCTCAATTATTTATGTTCCCCCCCGCTCAAGTCCTGGATTTCCTTGACCCACCAGTCCACCTTACTAGCCAGCCACACTGCCCTAAAGATATTATCCAACACTCCTTCACAACCCAGAGGAGTGGAAGCCTTCTCACCTATAGCAAACACTGAGCCGACCAAGATCAACCGAACTTTCCAATTCAGTGGAATTTCATTACTTGCCCTAGCAATTATGTCATGCCCATCAATTATATTACGGCCCACTGCCCCACGATACTTCTCCTTCGGAATCACTGCTCCAGGGTCCTGGCCCTAGATCTCCTCCCAGATGTGGAGCTTGAACGAATACATAGTTATTGGAGTGTCAAAGATAGCCGAGTTCCGATAGTCCTCCCTCTGCAGGTTAGCGTCCAAATTTTTCTTGTGGGTCTGATCCAAAAACCCCTCCCAGATCAATGGACTAGCAATTCCTAGCTCTGCGCTACCCCTCAGACCAACCACAAACCTTAGACTCGCAAACCCATGCAGCCAAGCTCCCTAGGCTTCTTCCCAGTAATCCAGTCCCCACTACCAACATTCGACGACCTCAGCTTCAGCCTCAAGGCATGCATTGAGGCCACTAGAGCAGGAAGGAGCATTAACCCATGAAAACTTATCCGACTGTTGTTCCTTATATAGCAGTAACAGTGCCCCAAGATGATACAGTTTCTGTTAAGGAATCTGTTGGGGCTATGATCCCAATAATATTCCATTAATTCGCAACCTTCCACCTTAATTTCCCAACATTGATCCTTGTCCTTCATTCTCCTTCTGAGTTTCCTCCCACGAGTGTTTTGGATCGATCTGTGTTCCTGAAATAAATGTTGCTCCTCTCTTCCCCTTATCCTGCATAAATAACCAAGGCGAATGTACTGAATCATAACTGAGAGATCCATGTTATTAAAAGAGGTGGGACCTGAGTGATGAAAAAAAACACGTTGGAGGTGTAAGTAGAGGATTCGCTTGCCGCGAGGCTCTTGATCAATACAGGGAATGCAAGGAGATGTTCTACAGGTCCCAAGTATTGGGGGTGTGATGCAGACAAGGAAGGGGAACATGACAGAAGGGAATGTAGAAATTTTGAATAATTAAACACTTATTCACAGAGATTATCCCGATTATACACTATTGCGGAATGCATGCATAATACATAACCTCCTCTATGTTGATCATCAATTTTGCAGCATTGAAAACAATGAAACATCAATCACATGCGCACATTAAGACAATATGTAACTGGGGAAACATACAATTGAAAACCCCACACTATCTATATATTATAATGATTGAGAACATGTAACAATACATAGTACAATACTCCTCACAAGTACTCAGTACTATCTCCACCTGTTACACACAAACTAGCTCAGATCTGAATCAATCACAGGTTCAAATCTATTCCACTGCCTGCCTGCCTCCACTGCGCAATCCTGCATGAGAATAGATGAGTATGGTTGATCCAAACTCATATTTTACTTGGCTGAACCATGCAATCCTCATTGGCAATACTCAATCCATTGATTGTGCAAATCTCATGCACAACTATAGTCACAACTGATAGCAATCTCAACCTCTAACACCTGTCTCCACTGAACTGTCCATGCACTGAGTTAACTGATGTATTCTTTAGTTGCTTTATGAGTTAATAATTAGTGAATTAATTAATAATTAATTCACATCACTCATCACTAGTGTATTTTCAGTTAAACTAAATACAACTAGTTCAACCAAGTCAAACCGAACACAACTCCATCAACTCCTCAATCAACTCCACCAAACTCAACCACTTGATTTCTAACTGAAGTCCATCATGCAATAGCTCAACTGACCCATAAGAAAAGTGTATTTCCTTCTGACAGCTGCATGTGCCACATCTGTAGCTCAAATTGAAGTGCTCCAAGAGGATAAGATAATGTTTATAGTCCAAATATTATTATGAGCTAATAATATTTGATTGTTCTATTTTTAGCATGACAGTCTAAAAATAGACTCCGCCCATATGTCTAAAAATAGAAGTCCATATATTTTTACCAACATGACCAATCATCCACAAATAGCATCCTGCAACTCATAGACCATGATCCATATGTCCAAAAAAATAGACATAGTCTAAAAATAGACTGTGCCAAAAATAGCCTGCGGGTCCACTTAGTGAAGGCGACTTCTTTCCACTTAGATCCATCATCTTGTTGCATTCTCAACACTCCCTCTCAACAAGATATGGATTATCTACAACCCCTATCCTGCCTCGGTGGTATTCGAATTTGCTCCTGGTGAGCGCCTTCGTCAAGATATCAGCATCCTGATCCTCTGTTGGAATGTATGAAAGTAACATGATTCTCCACTGCACATAATCTCTGATATGATGGTACCTGATGTCAATGTGCTTAGATCTATCATGAAATATTGGATTAGCCGAGAGTTTAATGCAACTCTGGTTATCACAATAAATCACATTAGGCTCTAAGTATGAACCGAACAACCTGACCAGGATCTTCCTCATCCATATAGCCTCACATCTAGCCAAACTTACTGCCATATAATCGGCCTCTGCTAAACTGAGTGCCACGGATCTCTGCTTCCTGCTGTACCAAGAAACTGTTGTCGACCCAATACTGAAAATCCCTCCAGATGTTCTCTTTCTGTCTGTTGGGCTCCCTGCCCAATCTGCATACGTGAAGCCACATAGCTTCACCTCATCCTCTTGTTTGTACCACAATCCATATCCCGATGTGCCTCTAAGATAACGCAATACATGCTTGCCTGCCTTCCAGAAGAGCTTGGTTGGCTTAACCATAGCTTGTGAAAGTTGGTTAACAACATAGCATATATCGGGTCGTGTATTGACCATATACATAAGCAACCCCACCAACTGTCGATAAACAGTGGCATCCACTACCTCCACTGAAGTAGCATCCTCCTTCCTCCAACCTCCAGGAAGAGGAGTATCAACAGGCTTGCAGCCATGCATGTTGAACTTCTCCAGTATCTCCCGAGCATACTTACCCTGAGAAACAAATATTCCATCATTGCGCTACCAAATTTCCAATCCCAGGAAATAATGAAGGGGGCCCAAGTCCTTCATCTCAAACTCCTTAGCAAGATCCTCCTTGCATGAAAGTATCAACAGCTCATCACCTGTCAGAATCAAATCATCTACATAAAGTACAATGATAAGCAACTTACCCTCCACCACAATCTGGTATAGGTTAGGATCTGCCTCACTCTTGGAGAATCCAAGTCTAGTGAAATAACTGTCTAGCCGTGTGTACCAAGCACATGGTGCTTGTTTCAACCCATATAGCGCTCTCTTGAGCCTACACACATGCGACTCGCTGCTCAAGATCTCGAAACCTTCGGGCTGCTCTATGTACACCTCCTCCTCAATGACTCCATTGAGGAATGCAATCTTCACATCCATCTGATGAATGTGCCACCCCATTTGCTCTGAGAGAGCAAGAATCGTCCGTATGGAAGAATACCTTGCGACAGGTGCAAAGGTCTCCTCATAATCGATCCCCTCTATCTGTGAAAAGCCTCGGGCAAAAAATCTTGCCTTGTACTTCTCCCCACTCCCGTCAGCTGCCTGCTTCACTTTGTAGATCCATCTCGAACCCACCACTGATTTCCCTTCCGGTCTTGGGACAATCTCCCATGCACTGTTTTTGACAATCGAATCATACTCTTCCACATGGCATCTACCCATGCGGGGTCCTCCACAGCTTCCTCGAAAGAGGATGGCTCAGTCACGACACATTTGCTCACAAGAGCCATGTATCCAGTGTAGCGATCAGGTGACTATCTCTGTCTGTGTTGAGCTGTAGGTGGTCCTACAACCTTCTCTGCATCTTGAGCCAGTCGCTCAGCTTTTGTAATGCACTTTCGCCCTCTGATGGTTGGCACTGCATGAGTGGTCTCTTCCACTCCATGAACTTCGTCCTGTGGCTGATCCATGTCCTGAAGCTTGTCCTTAGGAACTAATAGCTCCTCATCTGCATGCAAGTGTGGCTCCATCTCAAGCGAACACTTCATGGCTTTCTCCTCCTGAAATTTTATATCCCGTCGCACAATCGTCTTGCGACTGTCTGGAAAATACACACGATAGTTGTGGGGCGTATCAGTGTACCCCACAAATATCCCAACCTCTGCAGTTAGTTCCAGCTTCTTCCTGGCATCCTTCGTCACATGCATGTAAACGTTAGAACCAAAAATCCTCAAATGAGAAATATCAGGCCTCTTACCAGAATAAGCCTCCTTGGGTGTACTCATGCAAAGTATCTTGTGAGGACAACGGTTATGCACATATATTGCAGTATTGCATGCTTCCACCCACAAGTGAAGGGGTAGGCCCTGATCATGCAACATCGCCCGTGCAGCACCCACGATCGTTTTGTTCTTCCGCTCAGCAACCCCATTCTACTGTGGGTTATGGTGAGCTATGAGCTCTCTTCGAATCCCTTCTGCGTTACAGAAGTCCTTGAACTCGCTAGAGATGAATTCACCACCATTGTCGCTCCTAAGAGCCTTCACCTTCCTCCCCGATTCCTTCTCGACTAGTGCTTTGAACTCACAGAATTTTGAGTATGTCTCACTCTTCTTCTGCATGAAGACGATCCAACACTTTCGAGAGAAATCGTCAACAAAGATCACATAGTACCTGTGCTTTGCTGTCGAAGCTACTGAGAAAGGTCGACACACATCTGTGTGAATTATCTCAAGGATCGTTGTGGCGTGACTATCCTTCTCGTGAAAGGTGGCTTTCACAAATTTTCCCAAAGTACACCCCTTGCATTGATCTAACTATGCAAGAGTTCCTTTAGGAAGCCCAGTAGTAATCTGCTACAATATCTTCAAGGCTCCATGGTGAAGGTGACCCAATCTCCTATGCCACAGCTCGCCATCATCCTGGCTCACCAATCCTTCTGCCTTGCATGCCATTGCTGCGCAACCATCTACATGCAACTGATAAAGGTTCCTGACTCGAACCCCTATCTTCCGGGTTTCTCCAGTTGTCTTACTGCGCAGGAAAGCCTTTCCCTCGCTGAAAACAACATCATATCCCTTTTCTTCTAACATTGCCACAGAGATAAGATTCTTCTTCAATCCTAGAACATGCATCACTTTCTTGAATACGAAGGGTTTACCAGACTCCCTCTCAAAGGAAATGGTACCAATACTGGTCGCACTGTATCTACCATCATCGCCCATCTCGATGTGCACTCCAAGATCTTTCTCCTCCAGATCAGAAAGCAAATCTCGATCTCCTATCATTTGAAAAGACGCACCACTGTCCAAAAACCATACCGATCCCATAACACTTGATACCAAGCATGCGATCAAAGAAAAATCAAGCTCAAACTGCGAGGTTAAGGCCTCTCCTGCTGCAGATCCAGCAACTTGCTTATTTTTCTTCTTCTGCTGACAATTTGTGGCATAGTGTCCGTGTTGGTGACAGTGAAAGCACTTCACCTTGGACATGTCTTGCTTCTTACCTTTCGCACCAGAATGAGAAGCTTTCTTGTTCTTCCCCTTCTTTGCTTTGGCAGCCAAAGTGCAATTTTCTTCATCAGGTGCCTTTGATGAAGATCCATCCCTGGTATTCCGCTTGATCTCCTCCTGCACAAGATCTGACCAAAGTCTCTCCCATCCTGGAAATTTCTCCCGACCATTGACAGAGTCCTGATAGGAATGCCAACTCTTCGGAAGACCAAGGAGAGCCAAACTCACCAAGTCCTCATCATTGACAATCACCCCCACACTTCCCAGCTTATCCCTGCATTGAGTGAACTTCGTGAGATACTTGGGCATATTGTCTCCCTTCTCACACTTAATGTTTCTGAGTTTATCCTTGAGTGCCAACTTCCTCTGGTCACTCTTGCTTTGGAATAGATCTGTCAATGCTTTCCACATCAAGTATGGAGAAGCCTTTCCATGCAGGCTAGACACAATGTGATCCTTCACGCCCTCCAACAGAATCCTTCGACACTTTGCTGTCTTCTTTTGCTAAGCCTCAACTTGAGTAGTATCAGTAGGCTTTGGGACCTCAGCCTCTATGAACTCCTTCAAACCATTTTCATCTAACACCGCCTCCATCCTACCTTTCCATGCAATATAATTCGAGCTGCCCTCAAGAGCATACTCCAATCGCAAACCGTTGAAAGACATTTCAACTTTGACACCAAAAAAACACTGCTGCAAATTCGAATTCCACCAGCTCAAAACTCAACCGCTTCTGATCTAAAATTTTTGAGGACAAAGTATTTCTCGTATAGAGATTGACTGTATGGGCTTTTACCGGATATCTCACCTTCTAAAGGAAGGATGAATCCAGAGGCTACCTGGCTCGATTACAGACTCTGCCTGAAGAAATAAAATGTAAACACTTTCTGAATGATAGATCTGATGATCAACTCTACTCTGATACCATGTAGAAATTTTTAATAATTAAACACTTATTCACAGAGATTATCCCGATTATACACTATTGCGAAATGCATGCATAATACATAACCTCCTCTACGTTGATCATCAATTTTGCAGCATTAAAAACAATGAAACATCAATCACATGCGCACATTAACACAGTATGTAACCGAGGAAAGCATACAGCTGAATACCCCACACTATCTATATATTATAATGATTGATAACATGTAACAATACATAGTACAATACTCCTCACAAGTACTCAGTACTATCTCCACCTGTTACACACAAACTATCTCAGATCTGAATCAATCACAGGTTCAAATCTCCTCCACTACTTGCCTGCCTCCACTGCGCAATCCTGCATGAGAATAGATGAGTATGGCTAATCCAAACTCGTATTTTCCTTGGCTAAACCACACAATCCTCATTGGCAATACTCAATCCATTGATTGTGCAAATCTCATGCACAACTATAGTCACAACTGATAGCAATCTCAACCTCTAACACCTATCTCCACTGAACTGTCCATGCATTGAGTTAACGGATGTATTCTTTAGTTGCTTTATGAGTTAATAATTAGTGAATTAATTAATAATTAATTCACATCACTCATCACTAGTGTATTTTCAGTTAAACTAAATACAACTAGTTCAACCAAGTCAAAATGAACACAACTCTATCAACTCCTCAATCAACTCCACCAAACTCAACCACTTGAGTTCTAACTAAAGTCCATCATGCAATAGCTCAACTGATCCATAATAAAAGTGCATTTCCTTCTGAAAGTTGCATGTGCCACATCTGTAGCTCAAACTGAAGTGCTCCAAGAGGATAAGATAATGTTTATAGTCCAAATATTATTATGAGCTAATAATATTCGACTGTTCTATTTTTAACCTGGCAGTGTAAAAATAGACTCCACCCATATGTATAAAAATAGAAGTCCATCTATTTTTACCAACATGACCAATCATCCATAAATATCATCCTGCAACTCATAGACCATGATCCATATGTCTAAAAAATAGACATAGTCTAAAAATAGACTTTGCGCAAAAAATAGCCTGCGGGCCCACTTAGTGAAGGCGACTTCTTTCCACTAAGCTCTATCATCTTGTTGCATTCTCAACAGGGAAGGGGGACGGGACGAAAAAGGAGAGGGATGCGACTGAGGAAAAGAAGGGGGATGCCAGAGGTAAGGGATGAGAAGGATGAATAGGGGAGAGGGGGAGCAATGGGAGAGGGAGGGAGGAGGTAAGGGAGGGAGAGGAATAATGGGTAGGAGGCCGGACCAAGGAGTCAGCCCGATAAAATTATCCTCAAATTCCCTAATTCTAAGGTTTGACATCGCCCAAGCTAGGCTTAACTCAACCTCCACCATCTAGGAATTGTAAGTCATTAACTAACTTATGGTATCTTAGTCGTGCTCACGACATCATTCACCTATCAATTGGCAAGCGAGGTTGGCTTGTTTGTCAGCTTCTTGACTATTTCTTTTTAGAATATGGAAGAAGGTCACCAAATCAAAGGAAGGGATCATCCGATGGGATCTCTTGATAATTTGATTTAATATTGTGTTTTTTGCAAATGAGGCATAGTTCATATTCCTTATTATAATCATGGAGTCTCCCAACACCTGTAGGGTTTTTATTCCTTTCTTTTGAGCTTAGGTTATGCCCAGAAACAATCCATATGCTTAAGTTTGATTGTTTGTCTTACATCCAAGCCCCCAATCATATCTATCTTCAATGATTCCTTCGGGATTAATGAGAATACCTACCCCTCCTGCCACCCCAGGGTTACCTTTTGACGCTCCATTGAATTGAATGGTCCATTTATTTGTGAATCTAAGCCAGTCCACCAAATCTTCTGAGGACAATCTCATAATCCACTTCGCCTAAGAGGTAGAACTGTTCCCTAGAACCTGTAATTCCAGGGGAGACACCCACGGATCCATCCAAACGGATTCAATCTTATCCAAGGATCAGGATCAGGTTTGTGCAGTTCCATACAAGCTAAAAGGGTAGTCATGGCTATTACCCCTGTTGAAGGCTGGGAATTTTTAAATATTGCCTTATTTCTTGATAACCATATTTTCCAACAAACATATTTCGTAAGAGCCAACCATAATTCTTTAAAGATGCGTTTTGCCTATAGTGAGCCCAAATAGGATTTGGGCCAACAGCTAAATAAGATCAAGGGGTCCACTGGCCAAATTGTTATACAAAATAGAGGCCGAAGGGCCACAACCCAAACTTCTTTAGTCAAATGACAATGAAGAAAGAGGTGGGGGTTTGATTCCTCCTCGGATTCACATAGCGGACACTATGAGAGGTTGATCAATCCCCGCTTTTGAAGATTTTATGATGTAAGAATTTTCTTATGCGAAAGTAGCCAGCAGAAAAATTGACTTTATGGATGGCATTCCTTTTCCATATTTTCCCCCAAATAGAGATTTTTGGAGGTATTTGGAGCATGTGCAAATACCCACCTTTGACTATGTAACTGACATTCTTCCAACCCCACTTGTCTGCCTCTGATTGAGCTATGGGGGCACATCCTCTTAACTTCTTTAAAATATTGTCTCTTTGTATGAGAAGTGCCTCTGGGATATTTTCAAGCTTCCAGCCCTTCCAACCTCCTTGCTAGTTCCACTCCACAATCTGGCTTAAATTTTCCTCCCCCTACTGCACAAGAATTTTTTGAGATTCATTAGGGATAGGTCAGAATCGAAGGGCTGAAGCCCCATGATTGAATCAAAGAAAATTTTTATGGAGGCTCCATTTCTCGGAATTTTGCTTATATTTTTGGTGATAATATCTCTGGAGGAGAAGATTAGTCACCAGATGGGAGAGCCCATACCAGAGACCTCCCGTCCCACATTGTATATATTTTAGGATGGATATTTAGCATTGATCACTTTGGACCACCATTGACTCGACTTCATGATCAAACTCCAGTATAATTTTTCTCCCATTTCCAAGTTAGATATTTTCGGATCCATGATTCCCAGACCTACATGTTGTTTCAGAGCTCTGACTATTTTCCAATTTACTAAATTATGTTTCTTTGTTTCATGTTTCCTATTTCCCTCCTTCCCATAATAATTTTCTTATATATTTTCCCATTTTCTGAAGCACACTCTTGGGGGCTTGAAGGGCAGTAAATTGATACAGAGGGATAGTCGATATGATTGACTTGATGAGGATTTCTCTTCCAGCATAATTAAGCCAAATGCCACCCTAGTTTACAATTCTTGTTTTTATTTTATCTTGCACTTTTTGCCAAGCTTGAGAACTAGCTCACCTTCGGAAGATTGGGATCCCTAAATAATTGAAATCGGTCCATTCCCGGATTGCTTTGAACCCCAGAATTTCTTCTATATTTTTTTCCTTATCTTGATATATTCTAGCTATAGATGTGGCTTTTGTTACCATTAGTGGCTCCCTCATAAGCACTAAGAAAACTATATAAGATTCTCTTAAAACATTGAGCGATTGTGGTTGAGGCTCCTCCCATCATAGTATCATCTACGAACTGCGCATGGTTTATATTTATTATTCCTTCCTTGTAAAAGATGCCAGGTAGGTTGGGGGAGGCTCTTTCAAGCTCCAATTTTCGACTCAGGGAATATTCCATGATAATGTTTAAAAACGGAGAGAGGGGGCACCCATGCCAGAGGCCTCGCAAGGCTTTGAAGAATATAGTTGCTCTTTTGTTTACCAATGGAAAAATCTAGGGGGAGGCAATACAGAGATTTATACATCTGAAGAAGGTCTCATCTAGCTCCATTTTCCTGAGAAAGTTTAACAGAAATCCATGCCTAACCCGATCAAAGGAACTTTCCATGTCAAGATGTATAATCATTCCTTGATCCCCCTTGTGCCAGCTTGAATCTAGAGCTTCCTAGATCAGGATTATGCTATCAAATATTTTCCTACCTAGAAAAAATCCCCCCTGGTTTTCAGAGATCAAGGCTTAAGTCAACATGCTAGAAGCTTTAAGAATATTTTGTAGGAGACATTGTAGAGGGAAATAAGACAAAATCTGGAGAATGAGGAGGGGTTCAATTCTTTAGGGATTAAGTCTAGGAAATAAGAGTTTATGCCTTCTGTTGGTACCATCCCATGACCTCCTTTTTCCTCCTAAAACATATCATTTTCTTACCTCTTTCCGTCATACATCTCTTATATCCCTTGAAATTGATTAGTTAATAGTACTATAGTTATTAAAAATGCATTAAAATTGATTTAGGAGTTTTATGTTAAATAATTAGGAATTTTTGATAAAATGACTACAGGAAGTTACAACATCCTGTAATTGGTTTATTGTTTGACATATGGCATGAAAGTTGGGCTAGAGTGAAGGGTAGGGATGAAAAGTAGAATGTCCAAGCATGGACGAATACCTATCCTACAGCAGAACCGACCCTCCTACATGTGCGGTCAACTATGGTCAAAGCAAGCATGTTGGCGACAAAGGCAACAACAACATAGCATTCTAAACTGATTTAGTTTTGTTCCTTTTTGAAATCAGTTCAGAATAGAAACATTTTAAAAGTCATGACATGATAAAAGCGACAACATCCGCTTAATGAATGTACATTCCAAATGTATGCGGTGTTAGTTTTTAGCAAGACATATGTAAACACAGTTCTGTGTTGGCAATTATTTTTTATCATCATTGTATCGTTATCGAAACAGAGCTTTTGGTTGAAACGTAATACGAAAAACTCAGTTGCAGTCACGAGTTCATATTGATTCTATAGTTGGTTGATCGCAGTCCTGTATACCTTTGAAAACGCGGACGGGCCCTGCGTTGAACTGGTATACTGTCATTTCTTTTTATTCGCAACTTAGGGTATTAAATGATATGCACAACAATCAGAGTTGGTTTTTGATTTCACTAGAATGCGTATGAGTGATGTTTATGATAGTGCTTGAACAGTTCATCACTGAGATCGTGAATCATATCCTGTAAGGGATTCGATCCTTTGTTGTCTTTTAAAGCAATGTCATGAACTCTGTTATCATTTTAAAGTATGCTTATGATTTCAGTATGTCTTTATCTTTCATGAATATTAGTTGAATGTTGAGTATTTGCTGAACAGGGGTTTTATGCACAGTGTCTCCGTAAGGAGATTGAAATCTTGGTTTAAAGTGATACACAATGTTTTAATTTGGTAGATGAATTGAATGACAGTGTTTTAATTAGGTAGATAAAATGAGTGGCCTAAGTGTTTGGGTGATAGGTAACACACCTCAATCTTCTGTAAAGAAGCCCTGTAACCTACCATCATAACCACTTAGCTAATAATCCTTTATGTCTATATATTTTAGACACATGCCTCTAAGTCTACGCATCCTGGTCGATAATAAATATAGCCTAATCTAGTACCCTAGATATGACACTACATTTTGGTGCTGTTGCCGGGGAGGCGTACTTAAAGGATTTAAAAAGAAAAATTTCAATAAACAAAAACGAGCAAAAACATAGATTTAGAAATCATGTTCATTTATGCCTAGATTTAGAGACAATCAAGGTAGATTCATAAAACCCCCCACCATCCAAAAACTAACCCATCATCAGGAGAAGAATCTTTAGGGAATACAACACCAGCTGAGGAAGTGAAGTAAAAAAACTTCTGATACGCAGAAAATATGTATAAATATTTTATTAAAAGATGAAATTGCAGATGATGATATTACAATTACGGATGCCTGGCTTATATACCGCCATGGACACCCTTTGGAAAAGGGCATGATCTTATGATCGTGCCCTTTCATCTAATTAAACCTAGAATTAAATAATAACCTAAAATTAACTAATTTTTTACATAACATTGCCTTCCTCTCGAAAGAATGCTTTGTCCTCAAAGCATAAGTAACGACGGATGTTGTTGAAGAATGATTCATTCTCCCAGAAAGCGTCTTCTTCGGGTAAGTCCTTCCACTTGATCAGATATTCTAAGATGATTAAGGTCGCACACTTTAAAAGGTCTTGGATTAATCTCTCAAGTTCCATTTTTTGGTGATGTGGATATCGGTATGGTTTGATGTTATCAAGGTCTGACCCTGCTTTGACTTCTATTGTATGCTCAATTTCCCTATTAGGTGGCATCTTCATAGGTAGGTCTTGAATCTCTGGTGATTCTTCTCTGGTCATATTTGCAGATAACATTTCTAATTGGTGACATTGTACTACATAAGTAGGTGCTCCTTTTCGACTCAGCTTCATCATCTGGGATGATGATGTAACTTGATTTTCTGGTGGTTGGAATCCGTGTAGCTTGTACTTCTGACCTCCCCATTTGAATTTTATAAATTGTACTTGATGGTTGGCGGCATAAGTACCTAAAGTTCGTAGCCATTGGATACCTAAGACTACATCTACTCCTCCTAACGGTACTGTGAAAAACGGAGACTCTAAACTGAAGTCTTGAATCTGCAATTTAACCTTATGGCATTTTCCCACCTTTTCAATCTTTTTACCGTTAGCTATCATCACTTTCATGTTTGGTAAGGGAAATGAAAATATATTGAGTCTCTTTGCCACAGTTGTATCTAAAAAATTGTGTGTGCTTCCAGAGTCGATGAGAACCACTACGTTGTTCTTCTTTATGTGTCCTTTTAACTTTAAGGTCTGAGGTTGTGATATACCTGTCATGGCTGATAATGACACTTGCGGAATACTTCCGTCATCTAATTCTGGTGAGAATTCTGCGGCGTCTTCTGTGTCTTCTATGTCATAATCTTCACTGTTCGAATCATTGGTTGCTTCACAATTATATAGGTTCTTTGGTTCTTTTCCTTTAACACATCTATGTTTGGGGTCCCACTTCTCACCACAACGTTTACATTTACCCTCTTTTATCCTTTGCATTTCCACATTAGATTTTTCATCTTCACGACGATGTGGTGGAACATATCTTGTATTATTTGAGTCCACATACTGGGGTATCCTTCGTCTTGCATAAGCTTTTTCCGCTGTTGACCAAAATATTGGTTCAGATTTCTTTTCGATTGTTTTTGCTTTTCGTCTTGCTTCTTCTATAGATGTAATATCATGCATCTCAAGTTCTGCTTGTAAATGGGTTTTGAGTCCCGAGATGTATGACTGAATTAGACGAGATTCTGATAACCCAGGTACTCGTGTTACTAAGGTCTCCCATTCTTGAGTGTATTCATCGACACTTCCTTTTTGTCGTAGTTTGATGAGTTTTGAAAATAACTCTTCTTCCTTTACACCTTGGAATCTTTTGAAGAATGCATCTTTAAATTTCCTCCAGCTAATGACATGTGTTGTCTTTTTCCACCACATATACCAGTTATACGCTTCTCCCTCCATTTTCATGGATGCATGTCTGAGCTTTTCGTCATCGTTAGTGATGTCATATATCTCAAAGTATTCTTCTGCTTTATTTATCCATGCAACATTGTTTTTTTCGTTTCCATCGAATTTAGGCATCTCGACTTTTGCCCATCGCTGGTATGTTGCTACTGGTTGAGCGAAAAAAGGGTGTTGATTGGTAAAGTTATCCCAGAGTTGCTTGTTTGTAAAGGCTGTGTTACTCGCTTCTTGGTGGGGTGTCACTGATTTTTTTGGGGATTCAACTTTGTCATGAGAGTCTGTGGACTTAGTTGAATCTGACGAAAGGTGTTCTTGATTCTCTTCACCTTCTTTTAGCAGTTGTTCGGGCATACAATTCGACCTTTTACACAGAACTTTTAGCATTGTTAAGACCTCTTTGAAGTTTACTCCTGTTTGGACATGTTGACTTTCCATTTTTATCTCTATTCGATTTGTCGTATCTTCAAGATTTTTGATTTTGTCCGCTTGCTCCCCCAGCTTGCTCTCGACTTCATTTAATCTTTTACTGACCTCGTCGTGGTTGTTATTTATCTTATGCTCTACATCCAACAACCTTTTTTGGAAATCCGCCATTGTCATTGTCGACATTGAGCGGGTTTGCGGGGGCGTGTATTTATTTGCCAGCTAAAATATTTTTCCTCCCTCTTTTTTTTTTTTTTAGCTAAAATAAATTTTAATTAATTAATATAAATTTTAATTAATTAAAATAAATATAATTAATTAAATTAAATTTTATATATATAACTTTTAATTAATTAAAATTAATTAAATTAATTAAATTAACTTTTTATATATATATAAAACTTTTAATTAATTAGATTATATATGTTATATATAATATATATAATATATATAATATAATTATATATATATATATATGTTATATATATTATATGTTATATATATTATATATAAATAAACGTTTAATTATATATGTAATATTTAAACGTATGATATATAATATATGTTATATATATGATATATGATACGTTCACCCCAAGCGTTACGACCAATGCCTCCAGCGGATATTACCGCAGAACCTGGGCAATTTTCAGCGTGGGTACGGATAGCGGATGGCAGAACAGGGGCAGGGTGTGCTGTAGACTGCGTACAGGTGCGGAAGACTGCAGACAATGATGCTTGAACAGCGTGGGTTGTGGAAGCTACGGTGGGCAGAGATTTGAACAGCGTGGGTTGTGGAAGCTACGGTGGGCAGAAATGGACGTGTTGTTACGGTGGGCAGAAATGGACGTGCTGTGGCACGATACAATGTAGCGAAATGGCGGACAGCGGAACAGTGATGAATATGTAAGGATGGCCAGCGGACAGGGGCAGCGGAGCAATACGGTCTATACAGCGAACAACAGAGTCAGCGGATGTACAGCCGGAGAATCGACCTGCTCTGATACCAGATGAAGTAAAAAAACTTCTGATACGCAGAAAATATGTATAAATATTTTATTAAAAGATGAAATTGCAGATGATGATATTACAATTGTGGATGCCTGGCTTATATACCGCCATGGACACCCTTTGGGAAAGGGCATGATCTTATGATCGTGCCCTTTCATCTAATTAAACCTAGAATTAAATAATAACCTAAAATTAACTAAATTTTTACATAACAGGAAGTCAACATACAAGCATTAGAGGATAAACAAAAGTCAGGACAAAGACTTACTCTCATCGAAAGGCAAACTTTATTGGCACATAAATTGCAAAAGAAACACTTTCCTAGATCCTCCACACAAGGAGAAAGTAGCACAGTGACCGAACAATATTTCTTTAATCTCCTCTTTAAGACAAGTGACACTGACACAGAGAAACCTTTTAGAATGGCTGAGGAAGGAGATGGATCAGTACCAAATCAAGGACAGAGAGACGAGGAAGAGTCAACTTTTAAGTTTCCTATACATGAACCACAAGAAGATGATGATATTAAAATGAAAAACATACCTCCATCCGTGCTACCAAACTTTTATGGTATGGCTTCGGAAGATCCAGACTCATTCTTGTTCGAGTTTGACATTGTATGTCGAACATATGGTTACACAGATGATGCCCATAGGCTTAGACTTTTCCCAGCAACATTAAAGGCATCAGACTTAAGATGGTTCATGAGGCTTGGTGAGCATGCGATAGTTGATTAGGTTGGCATGAGAAGAATCTTTCTAAGGAAATATCAACCTTATTGTAGATCCAAAGATTCCAAAGATGATATCTTTAGAATGAGCCAACAAGAGGATGAAACCTTAGAGGAATACTTAGAACGGTTTGTCTACAACTTACAAAAATCTAAACACCGAACTATGCCTCTTGATCTAATCCGCACAATATTTTTGAAAGGCATCCGAGAGGAATACATGGATGATCTTAATTTGATGGGAAAAGGTGACATTTCTACCTTACCTTTTGAAGAAATCGCTGAATTATGCGAAAAGCATTCAAGGAGAAAAGTTAAAATTGGAAAAAGAACCCTGTCATCCAAAGTCACAAAATCTGCTTCAGCAAGTGTCACAAGGGCTGAAATATGGAATCTGTTAGAAGAGTTTAAAACAGATCTGTTAAGCACCCTAGGGAACCAAATTGACACTCTAAAAGCTAAGAAGAAACAAGAAGATGAAGATCAGATAATGGCTGTCTTCTGCCCAAAATGCCGGAAGAAACATGCCTTAAAAGACTGCCCATTAGAAAACATCCAAGTTTGTGCTTTCTGTATTGAACATCATGATATATTTAATTGTCCTAAAGTTAAGGTTTTGCAGAACTGTAATATGGCAGCTAATGCAGAGATGGAGAACGTGTATTACATGGGCACAAAGAGACCATGGCAGCCAAGACCAGCACCTCAAGGTATGTTTCCAAATCAAAATTTGCAATTTCCTGTAAATGATCAAATGTATGCACAGAACTCATGGAATGTACCCATGCCATGGCAGCACCAAAATCACCCACAGCAACACTGGAGACCATCTCAACAATACTCTCAATCCTATCATACATATCCTCAATCATACCAACCATATTCACAACCATATCAACAATATCATCAGCCGTATTCACCACATTCTCAACCATATCAACAGTATCCTCAGCAGCAAGTTGTTTACCAACCTCAACCTACTCAACAAGCACTGCCTGCTCCTCCACCAATAAATCCACCACAACTGAAATTTCCATCTAACTCACAACCTCCTAGACCTACTCAAATTCCTGCTCAAACTGTCCCAAACCCAAATAACAGAGCAGAGAGGCCAGCCTACAATGTAGAAGAGGGAACCTCATATCCCACACTACCCTTGCAAAATATCAACTTGAGGTCTGGTAGGGTACTCCACAAAGATTCTCCAATAACAGATAAACAAGAAGAAAACACAGAAAATGAAAATGAAATGACAAATCAAAGAAAACCAAAAGATGATACCAAAGACAAGCAGATTAAACCATTGCATCCACCTTTTCCAGACCGCTTGGTCCAAATGAAACTTCCAATGTCTATACCACAGTTTGATGTTTTAGATGAGCTCAAGAATGTCTATATAAAAATTCCGCTACTGCAAGCCATAAAAGACATTCCCATATACACTAAAGCAATCAAAGAAATGTGTCTTAAGAAGCCCACTAGGAAAAGGATTGATCCACAAACCATTCATGTTATAGGACATTTAGCTGGCCTTATGACAAATACCATCTCAATGGAAAAGTATGTTGATCCCGGTATCCCCAGAGTCACTACGATCATTAACAACATACAGATTCCAAACACTCTAATAGATCTTGGGGCCGAAATAAATGTCATGACCCTTGAAACCATGAGAACACTCCAGCTCATAAATTTGCAACATACAACGATTGTTCTAGAACTAGCTGATAGGTCTAAAGTGATTCCTGAAGGGATTTTGGAGGACATAATTGTTTCACTAGACTCATGGGAGTACCCAGTGGACTTCTTAGTTCTTCAACCCAAATCCAATTTAGGAGGTCACCCTATCATCCTTGGTAGACCATGGTTAGCGACTGCTGATGCATTCATAGGATGTCGATCGGGCAACATGATCATTTCAAGAGGGACCGAAAGAAAACAACTCGCTGTTTATCCATCGGCACAATCACCAGTAGTAACACACAAATTGTGGCTTGATGATAAATACAATGATAAAGAAGAAGTACAATATGTTTTTAGCATTGACCAAATCTATGATTTCCAAGAACAAAATAATAGTGATTTGGTAGAATTGTTCCTTTCTCAACCTGATATTTCCGAAAATTTGAGAAATGACCAATATCATGCTGCAGTTGTACTTTTAGCCCAAAATTTTCAAGAAACATGCACCATTCAATCTTTGCAAACCACATTTCACGATATTTTTCCAATTCAATCCATCACAAACACACAGATTCATATCATAGAGATTAGTCCAGGGAAAACTCTGAACATAGGCAATCACCTAGACTCATCTCAACAAGAGAAATTGATTCGACTACTGAGAAAATACCAGAAAGCATTTGCTTGGGACTACACCGATATGCATGGGATTCACCCCGACACATGCACTCACCATATTTATACAGATAGTACTATCAAACTAGTGAGGCAACCGCAGAGAAGAATGAACCCCATGCTCCAGGATATTGTCACAGAAGAATTGCAAAAACTGTTGAGAGTTAATTTTATATATCCTATTTTTGACAGTCAGTGGGTATCCCCATTGGTTATAGTGCCCAAGAAAAATGGTAAGTGGCGCATTTGTGTTGATTACAGAAAACTGAACAAAGCAATGCTAAAAGATTATTTCCCACTACCATTTATTGACCAAGTATTAGACACCTTAGCTGGGAAATCATCATTTTATTTTCTTGATGGTTTCAGTGGCTACAACCAGATCAGGATAGCCTCAGAAGATCAGGACAAAACCACATTCACCTGTCCTTGGGGCACTTATGCTTATAATGTTTTGCCATTTGGACTTTGCAATGCTCCAGCTACATTTCAGAGAGCTGTATTAGCTATTTTCACTGATTTAGTTCATGATTGTGTTGAAGTTTACATGGATGATTTTTTAGTGTACGACAATTCATTTGAACATGCATTAGAGAACCTTGAAAGAGTTTTGAAAAGATGTATTGAAGCTAATCTGTCCCTGAGCAATGGAAAGTGCTTTATGATGTTAAACAAAGGGATAGTATTAGGCCACTATATTTCTTTTCAAGGCATCAAAGTTGACCCAGCAAAAATCCAGATCATTGTTGATTTGCCAATTCCACAGAATCAAAGAGAGGTAAGAAGTTTCCTTGGGTATGCAAGCTATTACAGAAGTTTTATTGAACATTTTAGTAAAATAGCTTTACCTTTGTTTAAGCTTCTAACAAAAGATGTAATTTTCAACTGGAATGAGAACTGCCAGCAAGCATTTGAAGCACTCAAAAAGAAGTTATCAACCGCACCAGTCTTAAGAGGGCCTAACTGGAGCCTACCATTTCATATCTTTACAGATGCATCTGACACTACAGTGGGTGCCTCATTAGGCCAAAAAGAGGAATCTTGTAATTATGCCATTTATTTCATTAGCAAAAATCTAACACCTGCAGAGTCAAACTACACAATCACAGAAAAGGAAACACTTGCCATCATATATGTTGTGAATAAATTTCGACATTCTATAACTGGTTATGAAGTCTTTGTGCATACTGATCATTCTGCCATTAGACATTTAATGAATAAACCAATAACTAGTGGCAGAGTTACCAGATGGTTATTATTGTTACAAGAATTTAACATCACAGTGTTAGATAGACCAGGTAAAGAGAATCAGGTAGCGGATTTTCTTTCTAGACTGCAAAATCCAGGTGAGGTTGTTCCGGTTGAAGATTCTTTCCCAGATGAAAATTTATTTGAAATTTCCATAGTGAATCCTTGGTATGCTGACTTTGCCAATTATTTGTCTACAGGAAGGACACCTCCATACTTCACTCCAAAGGAAAAGAAGAGACTAGTCAAACAAAGTGATCGATACTCATGGGTTAATGGTGATTTATTTTACACTGGTTATGATATGATTATTAGAAGATGTGTAAGAAATGATGAGATAATTGATATTTTAAAATCTTGCCATGATGAACCGTGTGGTGGGAGTTTTGCAGCTAAGCGAACAACATTCAAAGTTCTTACTCTTGGATACTACTGGCCATCCATTTTTAAGGATGCCAAGAAGTATGTGAAGAGTTGTGACAGCTGCCAAAGAATGGGCAGGTCAACAGCTACAGACGAGATGCCCCTTCAGCCCCAAGTTCACCTAGAGCCATTTGAAAAATGGGCTCTAGACTTCATAGGACCCATTAACCCAACCTCCAATGGTAAGAAGTACATCTTAGTATGTACTGATTACGTCACAAAGTGGGCTGAAGCAAAAGCACTAGTTAGAGCCACCGAACAAACAGTGGTAAATTTCCTTTTTGAAGAGATTTTTGTAAGGTATGGAGTACCAAGGGAAATAGTGACTGATCAAGGTACTCAATTCAATTCAAAATTAGTGAAGGAAATCACAGACAAATACCAAATCAAGCACAAAAGAAGTACGCCTTACCATCCATAGGCCAATGGGCAGGTGGAATCCACAAACAAAACTTTGGAAGGGATCATTACTAAAACTGTGGCAATGAACAGGAAGAATTGGGAAGAGAAGCTCAAAGATGCACTCTGGGCTTACAGAATTACATGGAAGAATACTACAGGATTTACACCATATCAGTTGGTGTATGGCAAAGAGGTAATGCTTCCTATTGAGTTTCAAATACATACTTTTAAACTGGCTGCAGATTTGCAAATTGACCTGGACCAAGCACAACAAGAAAGAATTCAGCAGTTGAACCAGCTGGATGAGATGAGGCAGCAAGCAGAGGAAACCACAATCCTCATGCAAAAACAAAGGAAGCAGTTCAAGGAAGGTGATTGGGCTTTACTTTTTGACTCTAAATTCAGAGATCATAAAGCCAAGTTTACCACCCATTGGATGGGCCCATACCAAATTATTCAGGCTTACGACAATGGTTCAGTCAAGCTCAAAACTATTGATGGAGAAGGTCATTCATTTACTGTCAACGGTCATCGCCTGACACTTTACACTAAGCCCATCAGCAAGAAAATTTTTCTCCAAACAGTATCTCAACAAAGAGAGGTTGAGATACTGCAGCCTTCAGCTACAGTATCCCTGCCTTAGTTCATTTCATTTCAATTTACAAATTCAAAAAGAAATTAAAAAAAAAAAAAAAAATCTAAAAAAAAACAAACACAAAAAAAATAAAATAATAATAATAATAATAACAATGGGTTAGATGTGAAAATCAGACTCTGGCACACTCTAACCCCGAATTCTTACTTAAAAACCAATTCGTTGGCGGGTAAGAATTCCTTTTCTTTTGTTCTCTGTTTGATCTATCACCTCAATAATGACTTGAGGACAAGTCAAAACTTTAGTGGGGGAGAGAAGCATCAGCATTTTGTTCTTTTATCTCTCCATTGTAAATTCTTAAAGATTTCTTATCTCATCTCCTCACTGTAAATTTCCAAAGAAGTTTGTTTCAGCATTCCAGATTTCAATAAAGAAGTTGTTTTGTCATTGTTTTATCTCAGAGGGACCTGGTTATAAACATTATGCAGGGGGACCTGTTCTGTCCAAAAGACCATGTTACCTGTTAGTGTCGGTCATGATGCCCTCCATCAGTGATCAAAAAATCTCTTTGCATATGCATAAGTAGGTGTCTCATCAATGTCAGTTTTTCATTCCATTAGGCATGCCATAAAACTGATGGAGGAGCTGGTCCTTGTTCCCTTCTTGGCTTTGCTGGATCAGGTCATATCCGTTAATGAACTTGTGTCACACTTGTTTTGTTTTGTCTTGAAGTCCAAAGCCTTAGGTCTAGGGTTTCAGTCAAATGTCATTGCAAGATCATGAGTCAGAGGTCCATGAGTCCCCAGCAAGCCATAAGGAGGTATGTAAATATGTTTCATTGATATTTTTCATCATGTACAGCTTATTTATACCTTGGATTTAAAAACCCTGTTTTTAAAGCCAAGGTCATGTCAATTTTGTAAAGCAATAGGGAAATTTCAAAAATTCTTCAAAATGCCGGCAATAACCCTGGTCTCCTCCCTAGAGTCCATCAGATGGTCTACCTGCAAAAAGAACGGAGCTAAAACACCCAAAAGATCAAATTCAGAACAAAGGAAAACTCAAAACAATGTTAAAAGAAAGTGTCAAGGCAAAACATTAGAAAGTGGGTTTGGTAAGTAATTTTTTTTAAATTGAGCTTATAAAGAGTCAAATTCCCTCTCAATACCCTCATTGTGCATCCAAAGAGCTTGCAAGAAGAAGTGAGAGGGCGAAGAGGCGAAAGGAGGCAAAGTGCATAGAAATTGAACCAATTTCAGGTGCGCTACCCGTCAGAGGTTGTGCGCTACGTGTTGGGCTGTGCGCTACCCGTCAGGCGCCTCCCAGCAGTGGTAATTTGTAACGGGCGCTACGTGTCAGGCTGTGCGCTACCCGTTGAGTGCCCTACGCTACTCGTCAAGCTGTTAACACCAAAACTGCCCCAAATTTTGTCCAATCGCCCTCTAAGTTGCAAAATCGACCGAGGTAGGGTCTATACACTTGATGAATTGATGAATGGTGAATGATGAGCTTTCATTTATATGTTTTATCACTAAGAATGCAAAGAAAATAGATTTTGGTGATTGCTTGTCAATGTAGGCATAATGCTAGGGTTTGGTGTTTTCTTTTCAAGGTTTTAATTTCCCATTTATGCTCCCTCCATGTTTCCCCATTGATTTCACAATTGTCATCATATGTCTCTATCTTATCTTATTTGCAAAGAATATGAAATTTTCCTCCTTCCAAGTATCAAACCCTACCCCTCCCTAAACACATTCCCAAAACCCTAAATACCCTCCATTGTGATGTAAAAACACACACAGCAAAAAGAACAAAATGCTATGAAAGAAAAACAAAATGATTATGCAAAAAAAGAAAGCAATATGATGATAAAATGCCAAAACAAAAAATAAAGAAAATGTGGCTGTGTATATAAACAAAAGCAAAGGAAATATTGCTATGTATATTTGATCAAAAGTAATGTTGTTGTGGTCCTAAAAAGAAAAAACCATGTTTTCCCTTTTATCCCCTAATATCCTTGTCAATAAAACCCCTTTTCCCTTTTGACAAAATGTCAATGAAGCCCTTTTCCCCTAGCCTCAAATGTACATGAACCCCTTTGAAAAAACAGAGTGTGCCTTATGATGTACATTGAAAGACAGAAATCAAATGAGCGAGTTATCTATGCTGTCCCATTCCCCTGTTGAGCATACATGTCATTTCCCTTGGTTATTATTATCCATGTTACCCTAATAAAAACATTTCTTTGCAAATGATTTCCCGCTGATTAAGATGAGATTATATGTTTGACAGTTTGTGAATTGTCCCTTGAAAATTCCTTGTTTTCATATGTTTCCCTTTCCTTGTTAAAAAAATCCCCTCCCCTAACATTTCCTTCATGATTTTTTCCCCTTGAAAACAGCATACAACTCAGCATTTTTGCAGGCAAGGGCAGCAGTTTACTTTGTCTATTTTCTCCACTTTGCTCAAAAGCACCATGTCAATCACCGAGACCTATGAGCAAGGTGATGACCAGTCTTCTTCTACAGAGGTTGAGGTACAACGGAGGCCTCGTAGGGGGGGCAAAGGTGGTCGTCCTAAGAGAGAGGAACCCACCTCATTGGCAGAATTGTAGGCCTGTCCTTTGGCAGTGAGTTGCTTTCGGTGTATGTCATGTTTTCAGTTTTGCGAGAGGCTTGCTCAGATCCAGCACCACAGGGAGTTGGCCCGATTATTTGTTTTGCACCTTCATGGTGGGCAGGTCACTCTGGCAGGTGTGAACTTTGTGTTGTCTCCAGAAGTGATTTCAGAGGCTACTGGGATACCAAATGTGGGTGAGGTGTGGCCCAAGCGCAAAGTGTTGGATTATGTTCATTTTGAGCCATATGTCATGCCAACCTTCATGAGACACTTGTCGGGGGTTTTTCCTTTCAGATTTCTCCGGAGGGAGTATGCTCCGATCTTGAGACTCATCATGCGTTACTTTACATGTGAGGGCAGGTTTTCACTGGTGTACTCTTATCACATCCGCCTGTTGATGCACTTCACCCGAGTGAGGATGATGAACATCCCAGTTTTCTTCTTCCAGAATATTTAGAGGATGGTGCCTATATTACAGAGGAAGACCCCAGCCCAGCAGTTTACAAGTTTATATCACTTTGGTCTCATCCAGCTCATTGTTTCCCATCAGCTGAGCCAGCAGGGCATTCCATGGGAAGAGTTCATCTCTCATGAATTCTTCACACCGCCACCACAGCCACAGCCTGAGCCAGAGGTCATTTATGAGGAGGGAGGTCCATCTCACCAGCCAGAGATCACTGTTCCGAGACTTGTAGCTTCCTCACCTCGGGTCACCTATCAGAAAGGCCCAAGGGCCTTGTTTGCAGCAGCTCGGCGAGTACTTTCTCCACAGTAGGTGGAAGGGGTCTCGCCTTCATCTTCAGATCAGCGAGTGTTATCTCCACATCAGGTGGAAGGGGCCTCGCTTTCTTCATCAACACAGGAACTGCAGAGGGGAAAAGAGCCCATGATTCATGAGGATCCAGTGATTGATCTCGAGGCCAGTTCTCCTAGCCAAGAGGCGAAGGAGATCATTCAGCATCTTAGGGCTGAAAATGATGTTTTACAGAGGAGACTTGAGGGTACCCAATGGACCATCACCTACCTGGAGTAGCGGAACAAACAGTTAGAGGAGGAGAAAGTACTTGATGAGTTATGGAGGATTCGTACTGACCGAGTCCTGAACCGAAGAAGACCCGGTGATCTATTGCCTGCTGAGAGAGAATCCATGCTCATCCGGGTCAATGCACACTTGGAGAGGCTGTTGGCTAAGGCCAACCAAGAGAAGAAGCTGCTGAGAAACATGAAAAATCATTATTGGGCAAGGATGCATGTTTGCAAGGCGAAGATGAAAATATTCCAAAGAAGGTTGACCGAAGCTCTTGGGAAGAAGAAGAAGGCCAACCCACTCCGTATCTTGGCTGAAGCCTCTCTCACTCACCATGATACTCATTAGCCTCTTCCTAGCAGCTAGCACAAGAAATTTTGAAAGTTTTGAGGCATTTTTGGCATTTTTGGGAAATTGACAGGTTTTGGCCTTTTAACGGGTAGCGCCCCATGCGCTACACTACATGGGGGCAACTCAGAACGGGAAAAACTAAGCATTTTTGGAATTTTCATGCAAAGTTACACCTACCTATGGATGGACTTCAGTTTTTATGGAGATTTGGGCCTCCAAAAGGTCAAAACACACGCAAATTTTGACTTTTTGCCCCTATTTTGAGTTGCAGAAAGCTGTCTTGGGAGAATTGAGTTTTGAGGGGTCAAATGAACTCCAAATTCAAAAATTCCAGTGGGGTTGGAAAGAAGACTCGCAGACCTTTCCAATGAGCTAGCTTGCACCTGATTTGGACACCGGAAAGGCCCTCAAACAGGCATCGCAATTTGCACTACCCGTCAGGAAAATGTGCGCTACATGTCAGGGAATTTTTCCTATTTTGACCAGTTCGGCCAGAAAAGTACAGTTTTGACTTGGGTTACCTTTTTGGGCATGTAAATCATGGATTTTTATGTAACTTTCATGGCTCTAAGATACTTTTACTCTCCTTGATCACTTCTAGAAGTTTCTTTAATGTAAATGGTAAATATTTAATGCATGGATATGTTTCCTAAGTTTTAGAGGCAAGTTGTTTTGACTGCCTATTATCTAGTGCTTAGTTTGGAATTAGTTGAAACAGCTCCTAGGAAGCTGAGCTCGACCCCTAGAGGTGGGGAAAGGATTTAGATCATCTATATTATGCCTTCTCTTTCTCATTTTCATGGTTGGACTCTTGAGGGAGAAGCTCCTATTGTATATTTTACTTGTATCTCTGCAATTTGAGGAAAGGGAAGACCAGGGTTTTGCAGACATCATTGGGATTCTTGTGGACTCTTGTGTTGATGGTGTGTTCTCTTATTGTAATTGTAAGTGTGTTTATGTGTTCCATCTCTTTCTTTACTGCATCTTATTAAACAAATGAAGTGATAAAGTTTGAACTCATGCTTGCCATGCTCAGCTTTCAAATTTGTTTAATGTTTATGTTTTCCACTGTCTAGAGAGGATTCAAAGTCATTGTTTGCCCTATTTAGCTTCTCTTTTTTCTTCTTTGATCATCCATCTCAGCTAAAGGCATCAGCAGAAACTCCTACCTTGCCCCAAAGACCCACCTGCAAAAAACTGAGCTCAATCCCCGCACCCTAAATCGCACTCCCTCCAATTGCCACCAAAAACACCAAAAACTTTAAATCAACCCCCCTTATCAGTTTACTAGCTTAATATCAGTGTTCCTAATTGGGTCAGCTCATCCTATTGAAAGATCTACCGATTTTGACCGGAGAGAGCCTTCTCATACCCCGTAGGGCTAGCTACGAGGTGAAATGGTTTGATGTTGCCTTGAAGGTTTACCTTCCTCAGCCTAGGGTGAAATCTCAAGTGCTAACATTACCAACACCAGCAGTAATGGGACCTGTTTAAGACACATAAAAGGGACCTGTTAAGAGACTGTTACTTCAGGATTACTTCAACAAAGCTTCATCAAGTTTCTACAAGGATCCACATGTTGTTGGGCACCAAGACTCCATCAAATACCCAGATCTCAGAGGAACCTGTATACATATAATTTTTCTCCGGATTTCAAAGGAGCTGCATGAACATCTTCAAGATCTCATAGGGACCTGTTGCATTCGAATCTATCTCAGGGGACCTATTATGAACAGCAAAGAATAGTCAAAGGAGACTAGTCCTACTCAGC
Organism: Pinus tabuliformis; assembly: GCA_031772625.1. NCBI lineage: Eukaryota > Viridiplantae > Streptophyta > Pinopsida > Pinales > Pinaceae > Pinus > Pinus tabuliformis. The sequence continues at coordinate 1,583,175,454 of CM062804.1, read as the reverse complement.
ATGCCAATGCAACAACAACCAACAAAAGTGTAATGTATTCCTTATTCTTAACATTTAATTTCTTAGATTAATTTTTAATGTTGAATTTAATGACTGTGACTGTTATGATCAATTTCAAAGAAACTACATTCCATCATCCCTTATCTTACTGTTAATTCTTATCACCTTTCATACTCCAACCTATTTCATACCTCTAAATTCGTTACCCCCTTTTTATATCAACTTTGTTATGTCAATCAGATCTTACAGCCATACCAACATCTTCCATTTGGCCGAGTACCAATAGAAGCAGGACACGTGGTGAATTTTTCTTTAAAAAAAGAAGGAAGAAACAAATGTTAAGCGGGCTTATTCATTGTATCCCACACGGCTGAATTATGATTCCACCACCCGACGTAACCAAATGATACAGAGGACTCCCTGAAATCATACCCCAGTACTGCATATACGCTTCCAACGCTTCTATGATGGCATCCATACAAGTAGTATAGCCATTCCTCTGTTCCAAAAGATGAATACGCTATGAAGTAAGTGTAGTTGGTTATTTCACCATCATTCTCAGTTATTTCACGTTGGCATTCGACTCTAGTGACTTCCACAGTAGGGATTGAAAGCAGTAAGCGCCACAAAAGGGAAATATAGCCATTCGGGTTCGACTCCCACCATAATCACAAGACAGTCAACCGAGCATCATATGGGTTACTAAGGGAGCGACACCACCAGGTCATCAGTGTTGGGGCGGAAGACAAAAAGGTAACAAATTGAAACTTCTTTGTTGAAATTGAAAAACATAAACAGAGAAGAGTTAGAGCACAACTCTCTGCCAAAATGACCAATAGGGTCGAACCGAGCATGTTCGATAGTTCCCAGTATCACGAAGATTGCATTTTAATTCTCAAAGAGATACAGTGGCTGCCCTTTTTAGAGAAATTTCGTGGAAGTAATGAAGAGGTTACCAAACAATTCACTTTCACATTCAACGGAGAGAAAGCCCTGATAGGTAATTTCTCATTCAGGGTTTCGGAAGACACTATAGCCCAGTCAATAGGGATCAACCCAGAAGGGGAGAAGTACTTCAAGACAAAGCAATTTAAAGAGAAGTCATGGACTCAATTCATGTCCAGATCCAGAGTCTCATCAGTTAATTGGAAGAAAGTCGTCCCAAGGAGTTGGCTGGTGCATCCCTGGGACGAGATGGTCTATATCCTCCAAAAATTCGTAACTTGTGAAGGTCATTACAGTATTGTTTATCTGTACCATATTAAACTACTGCTACACTTGAAAAGGCAGTGTGTTATCAGTCTACCATACTTCCTATTGCAAAGCCTAACCAAGATGTCGAAGACCATCCAAAAGCAGAAGGGAAATGAAGACAAGAGCTTATATCACTTTGGGCTAGTTAAAATTCTTATTGAGCATGAGTTACAGAGAAGAGGGAAAACGTGGAAGGAATTCTTGGCCACCAACCAAATTAAAGATGAAGAAGACAAAGAAGAATTGCAGGAGAACTCAGGATTCATGAAGGATATCGATGAAGAGATCCCAGTGCCCAAAGCAAGCAAGGTACCTCCACCTATGAGCAACATAAGGACTAGGAAAATGAGAAAAGAGGATGCTCAGAAAGCAGAGCAAGATAAAATTTTCACCACCTGTTCAAGAAGAACGAGGAGAGCATCAAAAACCCAGTTACAAGAAGACTAGCTTGAATCCAATGCACCTATACCAATGGATATTGAGAGTAGTGCCCACTCACAACCAAGACCAGGAGCTAATATAGAGGTTGAAAGCAATAACAGGCAAGAAAAGGTTCACCACCTCCCATTAAGAAACAGAAGAAACTGGAAAAACAAGTTGAGAAATTAAAGGAAGAACTCATGGAGGCCAATATGCTGGAAAAAGTTAACAAGAAAGAAAATGAAATGCTCCGAGCACAGAGTAAAGAGACTCAACAGAAGAATGAAAAGTTAAGGGAGCGAATCAATGAACTTGAGGCTGAGAAAACAGATATCTGTAAATGGGCCACTAAGTGGTACAACCAAAAGAAGACCCTCAAAGAAAAATACAAGAGATTAAAGCAGGAGCTCCATGGTCAGAGAAATGCCCAGGTGAAAAAGAATGTGGATACATTGCTGAAGGCAGTAGAGGTACAGGCAGGGACAGAGTTCAAGGGAAGCACTTCGGGGTTAGCATGAGGTTATGCTAATTCATTAAGTCGGGGAGAGATGTTGGTACCATCCCATGACCTCCTTTTTCCTCCTAAAACATATCATTTTCTTACCTCTTTCCGTCATACATCTCTTAGATCCCTTGAAATTGATTAGTTAATAGTACTATAGTTATTAAAAATGCATTAAAATTGATTTAGGAGTTTTATGTTAAAGAATTAGGAATTTTTGATAAAATGACTACAGGAAGTTACAACATCCTGTAATTGGTTTATTGTTTGACATATGGCATGACAGCTGGGCTAGAGCGAAGAGTAGGGATGAAAAGTAGAATGTCCAAGCATGGATGAATACCTATCCTACAGCAGAACCGACCCTCCTACATGTGTGGTCAACGATGGTCAAAGCAAGCATGTTGGCGAAAAAGGCAGCAATAGCATAGCATTCTAAACTGATTTAGTTTTGTTCCTTTTTGAAATCAGTTCAGAATAGAAACATTTTAAAAGTCATGACATGATAAAAGCGGCAACAGCTGCTTAATGAATGTACATTCCAAATGTATGCAGTGTTAGTTTTTAGCAAGACATATGTAAACACAGTTCTGTGTTGGCAATTAGTTTTTATCATCATTGTATCGTTATCGAAACAGAGCTTTTGGTTGAAACGTAATACAAAAAACTCAGTTGCAGTCACGAGTTCATATTGATTCTATAGTTGGTTGATCGCAGTCCAGTATACCTTTGAAAACGCGGACGGGCCCTGCGTTGAACTGGTATACTGTCATTTCTTTTTATTCGCAACTTAGGGTATTAAATGATATGCACAACAATTAGAATTGGTTTTTGATTTCACTAGAATGCGTATGAGTGATGTTTATGATAGTGCTTGAACAGTTCATCACTGAGATCGTGAATCGTATCCTGTAAGGGATTCGATCCTTTGTTGTCTTTTAAAGCAATGTCATGAACTCTGTTATCATTTTAAAGTATGCTTATGATTTCAGTATGTCTTTATCTTTCATGAATATTAGTTGAATGCTGAGTATTTGCTGAACAGGGGTTTTATGCACAGTGTCTTCGTAAGGAGATTGAAATCTTGGTTTAAAGTGATACACAGTGTTTTAATTTGGTAGATGAATTGAATGACAATGTTTTAATTAGGTAGATAAACTAAGTGGCCTAAGTGTTTGGGTGATAGGTAACACACCTCAATCTTCCGTAAAGAAGCCCTGTAACCTACCATCATAACCACTTAGCTAATAATCCTTTATGTCTATATATTTTAGACACATGCCTCTAAGTCTATGCATCCTGGTCGATAATAAATATAGCCTAATCTAGCACCCTAGATAGGACACTACACCTTCCCCCATTGCAAATCTTTTGAAGGAGTATCCCACCAGTCTACAAAGGTCTCTCTCGATAACATGCTAGAAGGAATGATAGAAGATTGTTGTGAATCCATCTGACCCCGACGCTTTATCTGGGGGGAAGGAGTAAATTAATTTTTGGAATTCCTCCAACATCAGGGGGGAAGTCAGAGAGTGATTCTCCTCCTTAGAAACCATTTGAGGGATGCTCTTAAGAAAGTAGTATTCGCTAGCAATATCCCAAGTATTATCCTTTGTATACATATTTTCGAAATATTCCACTAATGCTCTTTTAATTTCCTCAAACTTATTAATGGTCTCCCCCCCATGAGTGATATGATTTATATTATTTTTTTATTCCCTGAACATGGCTTGTTTGTGGAAGAATTTAGTGTTTCTATCCCCTTCCTTAAGCCAGTCCTTTCTGGATTTTAGTCTCCAGTACTCCTCTTCTTTTCTTAGGTTTGTGTGGAGAGATTTAAAAAAACTTGCTTCCTTACGGAGGTCTAATTCCTGTATTGGCATTGTTTCCATTTTCCCTTGGATTGAAGCAAGATTCCCTTCCATGTCTTTGATGTTGTTCTGTCTTTCATATTGATGATCCTTTAGCCAATTTTTAATGTTGCCTTTCAGTCTGTGAATCTTGGACTCCCATATGGTGATTGGGTTGTCATCAATCCAACTAGCCCAGCAGAGGGAGACCATTTGCAATAAATTGGGGGATTCCAGCCAAAGAGGAGAGAATCGAAAGGGGATAGGGCCCAAATCCAAGGGTTGAGAGATCAACAGGTTGATCAAGCAATGGTCCAAACTTTCCCACAGTAGGATGCAAGGTTTGAGGCTGTAATTCAGGGTTAGGAGGATGTCAGCAGCTAGGAAGCAGTCCAGTCGGGTCGTTATATGATTTACCCCCCTATTTTGTTAGTCCAAGTATACATAAATTTTTTAGGTTTGACATCAAAAAGGTTTAGGTTTAGGATGAGGTCCTCCATGTATTCTTGTTGGGCATCCCAGATGATAGATCCCCCTCTTTTTTCGTGGCTACCCATTGTTGTGTTGAAATCTCCACCAAAAATGTAGTTATGCCCAAACTCTGTGTCTTTTAGCTCCATTAGGGAACTCCAACATTCTTTCTTTTCCCTAAAATGTGTGGGCATGTATACATTGACCACTATGAAGGGATGTTGTTTCTCTTTAATTTTAAAAATAGTTGTTATCCAATGAGTTGTTTTTAAGGTACTTACCAGTTGCAACTTCGACAGATTCCATTATGTACAGAGGCCTCCTAATGCTCCTCTTGAACTGACGGATTCCAACTTGCCAGTATTCCAAAATTTGTTTTTAATTGCGTTGATAAACTCCTCACCAAGCTTAGTTTCCTGCAGGAGGAAGACATTTGGTCTTTCTTTACTAATTAGGGATTTCACGTTTGTAATTCCTTTTTCAGAACCTAGGCCCCTACAATTCCAAGTTATGATATTCATTAATCACCTTTTCAGGTTCCCCACTCCCTTTCCAGGGCCCGTATTGTTTCCTTTTTTTCCTCCTCCTCCTTTGTTCCATGTGCTTGCTAATTGATGAGGAATAGTGTGCTGGACTCCCAACTCTTTGTCTTTTTCGTTTTTCTCCCTTCTGACTTCCTTGTTTGTTTTCCTTCTTGTTTTCTTCCCTTTTCTAACACATTGCTTCAAGCCTTACCCCTAGGTCTGTCATCAGCAGAGCTAAGTTGTGTTAAAGTTCCCATGCCTTCCGTAGATGTCACAAACCCATCCACATCTTCCTCTTCCTCTGATGATTCATCAAAACTTCTATCATTGTTCATGCTAAATCTTGTCTCCTTGTGACAGGCCCAATGGGAGCAAGGTGAGGGGTCGAGTCCTCCTGAGGGGAGGAGGGGGGGACAGGTAGTGCTAAGCCTTCAACAAAAATTTTCGAATCAAGGATCCAAAAACGATTCTTTGACCCCGGCCCAAGTCTTCCCTCGGCAGGCATGCCTATAGGGGGTAGACTCCACTTCCTTTGAGACTGAAACCACAATAAGGCCGCTGGACTACACAGAAAATTTCGAAGACTTGCGCCTCTTGACCTATTGCCACTACTCTTTAGGATCTCCAAGTTGATTCTCCACAAGGACCCCACCTTTAGGATAACCTTTTGCAAAGTTCCCATATTCATGGCACAACTTACACTTGAAAGGCAGCTGGTCATAGTCTACTTCTTGAACATGCATCCAACTATCCATGCAAAGATTGACAGCCGTCGAGAGGCCCTTCTCAAGATCCACCTCCACACAAATCCTTGCACAAGAGAAGAGACCATTGTTTGGTTCAAAGCAGTCAATATACCACCCCAGGGAGTTCCCTATGAGCCTGAAGGTCACATCGTTCCAACAGTGAAGGGGAAGGTAAGGCAACTTCACCCATACCAGGACCGATGAAGGGACATCACAATCCGGGTTGAAACTGGGACTCCAGCGGTCCAGGTAGAGCCCTTGGGTCCCCATAAAATAAGGACCACTCCTAAAAACTAAGTCTTTGTCCAAATGATTCTCAAAATAAAAGGTATAGAAACCTTTTCCACAGAACGAGGAGATGATTGCACCTTTAATGAGAGGGGTCCAGTTCTTTGCAACCTAAGCCTTTGGCCATCCGAGGGGAATGCCAGAGGCCATGAACTAGCCAATAAGGCCTCTATCCGCAAGTTGCAAGGCCCGAGAGTGGGCCTGCGGAACACTTATTTCAATCTTGGGGATCTCCTCAAATTTCTTCACAAACTTGGAGGCCCCCTGCTTGCAGAACTTTGGAGCAGAGGCCACCAGGGAGTGTAAGACAACAACCTTAGCCAAGAGAAGCGCATGCTGAATTGGCGCATACATTACACTTCCAAGCAGGGGAAACAACTAAAGGGCCCTAGGTGACAGAAGCTATTGACGGGGAACTCATTAGAAAATACCAGAAGTAAGTCAGCACTAGGTTGACCCACACAACCAGAGTGCCAAAAGAGTGTTGGAAATACTAAGAGGGGGGTGAATAAGTGTTTCTTTTCAATTGTTATTCTTATTGGGTAGATCACTTATATTTAGAAAAAAAATGAACATTAATAATAAATGATTTTATTAATTTATTTTTCACAATAAATCAAGTACAATGTATATAGGGCTCCAATCCTAGATGAAGACACCGATCTTCAATCTCCCAGGCTCCAACTTATTGCGAAGCACCAAATTGGACTTTAGTGAGGCTTTGACCTCTAGGGATTCGAAACTATCTTATCCAAGGCACCAACCTTGAGTTTAGGAGCACCAACTCCAAGGACACCAATCCTCTAGTTTCGCTTTGTCAAGATATGTTTGGTTGTACTTCACAAATCCCAAAGTCTTCTTCACTGCGCCCTGTCAATATTCAACTATCCCTTCATTTAATATCCACGTCACATCATCAATGACAACCTTGATCTCTTAGAATATGTCACCATATCTCTTCATTATACCCAAGCAATTTCTTCAAGTCACCTCATGATATCGTCACTGATGCATCGTGATCTCCAATAATAACTCCAAGGTTACTCAAGGCTTCTTGACAATATGTTTTTCAAAAGAATGTCCCCAAGAGCTCTCCAACCAAGGATATCTTCATTAACCTTCAAAGGCTTTCTCCAATCTCTGCACAAAGATCTTGAATGCTTCCAAAATTCATTCAAAGAGATCCCAATCTCAAATACAATCTCTAAAAGATTGCTTTCAAATGCATTATTAAACTAGGCTTCACTTAGTCCATCACTGTTGTTGTTCAGGAGGAGATTATGCAATCCAACTATGTCACTATCCAAGAGGAAGAGAGGTGATACTACAGTCCTTTGTCCAAAGAAAGTAGTTATATTTGTTCACCAATAAACTGTTCGAGCTATTTAGGAGAGGCCCGAGCCAAAACTAAAACAATCCAAAGTGAGATTTGAGGCCTGGCAATTGTCACACAAAGTGAACCATGGGAGATTTGAACCACAATCCTCAACAAATGATCGATGTTCTTGCTCACAGTACACAACTGTGTCCAAGGCAAGGAATTAGCACCGTGCCACAATAAGTATGCACAATCCTGAGAAATATATGATGTAGTCTGAAACTGCACAATCAAGAAATGTCAACTACTCTTGTACCAACACCCTAATATAGTCCGAGAACATTCACTAATCCTGCAACAGTCTGATAGCACCCACCAGAGTTGAGATTATCTACCATTTATGCACCAGCCCAAGTTTGTCAATGGTTTTGAGCCTTTTGTCTGAAATAACACTTGTCAAAACATCTTAAGTATTGTAGGTTCCCATAGGAAATTATCACACCAAGTCTGAGACAGATAGAGGTAAGATCTAACATATTATATGAGCTACATTCTTAATAACCCAAAACAAGTCTTCAATTATGCCTCCTTCCGTTCACGAGTTGTGAACATCTAATAGACTTTTGACTTTCTGATCTTCAAAGAATGATGATACAAACAAGGAGCTCAAACCTCCTATTAATAAGCTTCTTGAATGTGAACCTTGAACAAACACGTCTCTTTTTTTGGCCGACAAGGTAGGTTTGCTCGAGTCAGCTCCATGTCCAGAATTAATAACTTAACTTCAAAAATTCATCTCCCAAACCACTTGGAGTTTTGAGTTGAGTAATAGCTCGTTGGAAAGGAAACATTAAGCTCTTCAAGATGGTGAGGGTCTCATGGTGATATTATGCCTCTAAGGAGGTGAAAAATAATTTTTAATGTGACTAGTCCTTTATGAGTGCAGAAATGGAGGCAAGGCAGAATGCCTTTGAGTCTAGGAATTCTTTATGGTTTAATTATGTCCTTTTCATGTCCCTGTCTTCTTCAATGTAGGGTCACCATCATGCTTGCCTTATTCAATGTAGGGACACCATCATGTCCTTGATTTTCTTCTTCATCACCTTGTCTCCTTCAACATTATTGGAGGTTTGTCATCATGTGGTGTCATCATGAAGATCATTGGAGGTAGGGCATGTCATCATGTTTATGTCATATAGGAAGTCTTCCAAGTGTAGTCCACCTAAGTCATCATCATGGTCCACATAAGTCATCATGTAGTCTTTTATCATAGACATGTCATCAAGAAGCATGATTGACACTCCATCAACTTAAACAAGAGTTGTAGTCATCTTTTGGCATCTTCAAGAATATTTGTGATCCAGTCACTGCTATATCAACGATCAACTATTGACATCAATGAAAACATATATTAACAATCTCCCCCTTTGTCATTGATGGTGATATTCTTGTCCTTTCAACATTCTCTCCCCCTTTGACATCAATGGCAAATGGGATTCCCAAGTACTCCCCCTGTCAAGCTATTTCTTTTCTTAAAAAATAGTATATCTTCATCGGTATGCTACTCCCATTGTCATGGTGCTCTTCTTTCTGGAAATGTGGTCCATGATAGATGTGCTCACATTCCTTCATGTGATGAACAAAATCCATATGTCTACATGACCTCCTACATCTCATGAAAGATTAGCTTCTTAGTGATTAAGTGGACTAGATCTTAACAACATTCCATCGGATGAATATGGGTTATGTTATTCAAAGGAGTGTTCCTTAGAGATGATCTACGAATGTCCAGATATGGCTCATCAAGGTTTTCATAGGATCCATCCATGAATAGCTTCTACAAGAATTCCTAATCATCATAAGATCCTCCTAATTGTATGCATGATCTTCCTTTTGGAAGAGTTTCCCCATAAAATGCTTAGATTGTCGAAGATCAGGTCAACAACATGTGTTGTTGACTAGAGAGTTCAAGGGATTGTTAGATTGTATTTTCTTCCTTCTCCATACTTGTGTAACTTTCTTCTCTGGCATGGTTATAGCTTGTGTAAGAGCCCAAGTCAAGTTACAATCATGTGCCATATGTCCAATGTTATGACACTTGAAGCACTCTATGTTGTTCATGAATAAGAATTCATGATTTCTTCTTGCGAAATTGATTCTCGGAGATTGATGAGGACCATTATAAGTGTCTTTGTGATATGCCCTACAATTCTTTGCCATGTGCCCAAAGTTTGTACAAGAATAGCAATAACCAAGAAATATACTTTGGTTCCTGGGGAAAGAAGGTTTCCTTGATGTACTTCTGAAGTATTTTTTCCTTGGGATCCTTGATTATAACCATTGCTTCTTGCATCCTTGACACCAGCTACATTTCTTCTTGGAGTAGGATTTCTTCCAATGTCAACTTGACTCTTGCCTTTGCTGGAAGCATCAACATTTCTTCCAGGCTTCCTCACATCCTTGTTGTTTGAAGAATTATCATTATTGCTTGAGGATTCCCCTACATAGCTAAGACCTGATTTATCAAGGGGATACCTTTGATGACGTAGGATTTCATCTAGGGTTTGAGAGATTTTCATGTTCTTATTTAGCATGTCAACTTCCTTTTTAAGAAAGACAATTTCTCCTTTCAACTTTTCACAATATTCATCTTTCATAACTAGTTGCTTCTTCATTTCTTCCGTCATCCTTGTTACATCATGTGTTTCGATTTTTAGAGATATGACATTTGATTTTAGTAGGAAAATCTCTTCATATTTTTCTTTTAGTTGACATGTCATAGCATTTCTTTCTTTTTCTACTTCATCAACTTGTCCTTCTATGAATGTCGAAGCTTCCATTTCCTTCTCAGCTCCTTGTGCTTGTTTCCTTGCTTCTTCTAGTTGAGATCTAAGGGAGGAGACCTCTTCCTTATATTGAACAATCTCTACTTCAAGTTTTTTCAAGCTCTTGTGCCTTTGTTCAAGGTGGATTGACAAGGTATCTTCCCATTTCTTTGCCTTATCCAATTGATTTGTCATGGATATGACTTCTTCATGATGCTTTCTCTTGTTTTGATGAAGTTCTTCCTTAATCTTGACGAGCTCCTCATCTATTTCTTATACTTGAAGGTTGACAAGGTTAACTTCCTTCCTTGTCTTGTCCTGGTCACCAACTTTTGCTTTCTTCTTAAGTTCCTCATTTTCATTTTTCAAATTGTTAATCCCTCCTATGGCAGCCATAAGTTTAGTAAGGAGATCTTCTTCAAAATCTTCTTCATTCTCTTCATCTTGTAGGTCTTCTTTAGCGTTGGTGTTATCACTCTTATCTTCATCTTCCTTGATGGGCTTTGGATTTCCTTCTTGTTTTCCATCATTTTCTTGACTAAAGATCATTGTCAACATTCCTTTTGAGTGAAAATCATGAATTTTATCCCATATGCCTTTTGTTGACAAACATTTTTGAAAATTGGCCTTCATAGAATCAAGTAGCCCATTCAAGATTTCTTTCATTTCTCTTGTATTATGTTCCTTGGATTCTCCATCCATCATGATTTTAGCAATCACTAATTTCCAGACTTCAATGTCTGGAGTCTTTAATAAATTCCTCATTCTTCCCTCCCATATATCAAAGTTTCCGTTGAACAATGGAGCCTTCAAATTGATTGACTTCAATTTCGGTGGTTGAGGAAGACACATCTTTAGGAGGATTGGAGACTTTCTTCCTTGGCTTCTCCTTTTGTGTTCTAATGATCAACCTTCAAGCTGTTAGGTTTTGAGTGAAGGTGTTAGCTCTGATACCAATTGTTGGAAATACTGAGAGGGGGGTGAATCAATATTTCTTTTCAATTGTTATTCTTAACAATTAGATCACTTATATTTATAACACAAAATGAATAATAAGAATAAATGTTTTTATTAATTTATTTTTCACAATAAATCAAGTACAATGTATAGAGGGATCCAACCCTAGATGAAGACATTGATATTCAATCTCCCGGGCTGCAACATGTTGCCAAGCACCAACTTAGACTTTAGTGAGGCTCCGACCTCTAGGGCTTCAACCCTATCTTATCCAAGGCATCAACCTTGAGTTTAGGAGCAACGAATCTCATGACACCAATCCTCTAGCTTCGCTTTGTCAAGATATGTTCGGTTGTACTTCACAGCTCCCAAAGTATTCTTCATCGAGCCCTGTCAATCTTCAGTTATCCCTTCATTTAATCTCCACGACATGTCATAAATGACAACCATGATCTCTTGGAATATGTCACCATTGCTCTTCATTGTGCCAAGCAATTTCTTCAAGTCACCTGATGATGTCATCACTAATGCATCATGATCTCCAATAATAACTCCAAGGTTACTCAAGGCATATTAACAATATGTTTTCAAAATATTTTCCCCAAGAGATCTCCAATCAAGGGTATCTTCATCAACCTTCAAATGCTTTCTCTAATGTCTACACAAAGATCTTGAATACTTCCAAAATTCCTTCAAAGAGATCCCAATCTCAAAGACAATCTCTAAAAGATTGCTTTCAAATGTACTATTAAACTAGGCTTCACTTAGTCCATCACTATTTTTGTTCAGGAGGAGATTATGTAATCCAACTATGTCATTTTCCAAGAGGAAGAGAGGTGATACTACAGTCCTTTGTCCAAAGAATGCAGTAATATTTGTTCACCAATGAACAATCCGCGCTGTTTAGGAGAGGCCTGAGCCAAAACCACAACAATCCAAAGTGAGATTTGAGGCCTGGCAACTATCACACAAACTAAACCATAGGAGTTCTTAACCACAGTTCTCAATAAATGATTGAGGTCTTTGCTCATAGTCCACAAGTGAGTCCAAGGTAAGGAATCATCACCGAGCCACAACAAGTATGCACAGTCCCGAGAAAGATATGTTGCAGTCTGAAACTGCACTGTCAATAAATGTCCACTACTCCTACACCAGCACCCTACTATAGTCCAATAACATTCACTACTTTTGCAACAGTCTGAGAGCACCCACCACAGTTAAGATTATCTACCATTTCTGCACCAGTCTTAGTCTGTCAAGGGTTCCGAGCCTTTTTTCTGAAATAACACTCGTCAAAACATCTTAAGTATTGTAGGTTCCCACAACAAATTTATCACAGCAAGTCCGAGATAGATAGAGATAAGGTTCGAGATATTATAGGAGCTACAGTCTTAATAACCCAAAACAAGACTTCAATTATGCCTCCTTCAGTTCACGAGTTGTGGACATCTAATAAACTTTTGTCTTTCTGATCTGCAAAAAATGATGATACAAACAAGGAGCTCGAACCTCCTATTAATAGGCTTCGTGAACGTGAACCTTGAATAGACATGTCTCTTTTGTTGGCCGACAAGGTAGGTTTTCTCAGGTCGGCTCCATGTCTAGAATTAATAACTTAACCTCAAAAATTCATTTCTTGCAAACCACTTGGAGTTTCGAGCTGAGTAATAGCTCGTTGGAAAGGAAAAATTAATCTCTTCAATATGATGAAGGTCTCATGATGATATTATAAATCCAAGTACATGCAAATTAATTTTTAATGTGACTAGTCCTTTATGGGTGCATAAATTGAGGCAAGGTAGAATGCCTTTGAGGGTGTTGATCAGTGGTTGTCATTGATGTCAGCCCAAGCAACACCAGGGGCTACCCCGATCTTTCATGGGAATTTTTACTTGAAAATATACTCTATTCTGAGTCAAATATCTTCTATATGGATTCTACTTGTCGAGATGTTTCTGTTGATATATGACACGCCAAGTAATTCTTCACGGTTTGAGAGATATTCATGTTTGAAGTTAGTAACCCCAGTTAGTGGGATAAAAGCCTATGGGGTTGTGGCATGGCACTCATAATTGGTTGTGGTCATTGAATAGTCAATAATTAACAATGTTTTTATTTCTCCTAAAATCCCTCCAACATTCACTTTTTGGGACCCTCTCAACTCAAAATAATTCATATAAATAATGACCCTCATATCCTCCTCTAGTAGGGATTTTGTGGCTTCAAACAGGTCATCGTGGAATTTTCTCTATAAATTTTCTTCTACGAAGATTCAGAAGATTAATTTAAAACCCATTTGATTTGAAATATTCATGAACCTCGTGACCGAATTTTAGATCTTGGTTCACTATATTTTTGGAGAATGATCTGAGGAAGTAATGGTTTTTGCAGGTTCCCGAATTCCATGTCAAACGGGTGGCATTGGGAAAATCGTCATAACTTTCTCTCTGAGAATTAGATTCAAATTTCATAAATAGTCACAAAAATTAGACAGATTTTAGCTTCTTGAGTAGCTTTTTCAGGGCCAGAATTCGCAACAGTGACACGTGAAACTTTGTACAAGTTCACTCTACAGAATTAGTCTATATTCAGGTCATCATGGTAGATAGGCATAACACTTTTTTTGAGAACCCAAACTTGATCAAGCCTGTGGGGATGGAAAGAGGACTTAGAGGGATACCACAGGACGAAACTTCAGACCCTAGATATTTGAATTTACATAGATAAAACAAATTCAATATCGAGCTCCTAAAAGGCAAGAAAAAGCATGCATTCAAGAATCACTGCAATAAGGACCACAAATCAATAGTCAAGGGTAAGTCTCCTACAACAAGGTATGTATGATTAGTGTTTACAATTGAATTTTTAGTATCATCTATGACATATGTTTTTTCAAGACAACGTAAGTATATACAGTTATATCTCTATGTCTCTATATGTCACAATTAGTTTTTCGGATGTCCTATTCTTGATACTACACATTTGATGCTACACCAAGTCTATTGAATCTATATGATATTGTAAGTTCATGTTATTTTTTTTGTCATAGTTGATAGAATGGTCTCTGTTGTTGTACTTAGAACTTGGTTCATCACAAGTATAGGGTCTGTCATCAGTTTTTATTGTATATATCTTTAGGTCAGTTTTGGATATACTCTTGCATAGAGTCCAGGCCTATATCAAGAGTGGGAGTCTTTGTCTACTGTTGCAGCAAGACAATAACAGAAGTGACCAGCACACTTCAGGTATGCATTGTAATTTTTAATTTGTATTTATTCATTATTTTTCACTTACATGTGTTTTGAAGGCAGAGGTAAGTTGAAGGGTATTTTGTTTTGTTTTAGGATTGGTTTCACCGGGAAAATTTTGCATGCATGTAGACAAATATTCAAGTACATCTTCAAGGGAGAATTCAATAAGTATCAAGTCAAAGGAAGCATTGTAGCAGGACATCCTTTGAAGACATGACATCCATTTCATATATTTTGAAGAAGTGTCAAGGCCAAGAGTCATCATTGTAAAGTTGTAAAAGAGTCATTTGTAAAAGTATCATCAATGGAAGAGTCATTATTGTAAAAGAGTCAATCTTCCTAGAGTAGAAAAGGCATTATTGGGAGGTATAAGAGTCTCTATTGGGATGATTTCATGGTTGGGTTGTAGGGCATAGTGTGATTGGGTGTTTAGTCAAAATCATTTTAAATTATATTGTATCATGGATCGTTGTCCTTGGTACGGGAATCCACACTCTTGTCTCATTTAAGTCATTATAGGGTGGCAGGGAGGTGCTAGGCTGGTGCATGAAGGTGCCTACAGGTTGGAGCCTATGAACACCTTCAGGGTGGTAGGTTGGTATAGGATGTTGGGGCATCCATTCAGTTGACCATTGAAGAAACCAGGGCATTGGGGCATCCATTCAATTGACCATTGAAGAAACCTGGGCGTTGGGGCATCCTTCTAGTCGGAGATGGAGAAGAAAGATATTCCAGAATTATAGGAAGTTGTTTCTTTCATTTCAGTTGGGGATGAAGATTAAAGAATTTATTAGAAAAGCATTCGGTGGTTTTTGACTCGGAGGGGGTTTTCCACCTAAAATCCTTGTGTCTATTGTGTTCTTTTATTTACTATTATTACTGCATAAACATTAATAATGATTGAAGATTAACTAATGCTCTTAACATATTTAAAAGTACTAATTGCTAAGGAATATTGATTCACCCCCCCTCTCAGTATTTCCAACAATTGGTATCAGAGCTTGGTTCCTTCAATAGCAGTATAACAACTAGAAGGAGATCATGGAGTATACTAAGAATAGAGTTCCTTTGTTCAATGTAAATAACTATGCACTTTGGAGTGGAAGATTGCAGGTTCATTTGCTGGCGCAAGGATATGAAGTATGGGAAATCATTGACAAGGGCTTCACACCAACCTAGGGTGAACAAGGTAAGAAAAATATGGTTATGATGCAAAGGCTAAATATCTTATTTTTAGTGGGCTTATCAAATCTGTTTATCTTAAGGTATTGAGTTGCAAAATTGCTAAAGAGGTATGGGGCAAGCTTGACAATATATGTGTAGTTGACTCAAAGGTGAAAGAAGCAAAGCTTCAAATTTTCAGGGTAAAATTTGAGCAACTCAAAATGAGGGAAGATGAAGATATTGTTGCATACTTTCAGTGTGTTCATGAAACAACAAATACATTGGAAGGTTTCGGAGAACCTATTGAAACTAAAATTGTTTTCTGAAAGATCCTCAGAACCTTGCTAGCGAGATTAAACCCTAAGGTATCTGTCTTGGAAGATAGATCGAATCTAGCCAATCTCAGCATAGATGAATTGCATGGAATTATTACGGCATATGAAATGAGGATTGAAGAAGAGGATGCCACATCTCACTCAAAAACAACATTTTCCACATCCAAGAAGAATAGTAAGGACAAGTAGACTCTGAAAGCAAAAACTTGCAATTGTAAAGATGAGGAAAAGGAAGAAGATGAAGAAGAATTCTCAGATAAATGATTTGCCTACTTCATGTGGAAAATAAGAATAGGTATGGGAAAATTCAAAGGTAAAATTCCATTAATATGTTTTGGTTGTGGTGAGGTTGGGCATTTTGTAGCCAAATGTCCTCACAAAAATGAGGTTGTTACGAAAGGAAAGAAAAGTCCTAGGAAGTTCAACAAGCAAGGAAAGAAGAAATGGTTTAAGAAAAGTTTCCTCTCCAAAGAATATAGCTCCTCATCTGAAGAAGACAGTGATAACGAAGAAGAATTCAACGAAATATTATTGTTTATGGCCAAACACAATAAGCAAAAGGCACATGATGAAGGAGGAGACGAAGAAGAAGAAATGATTGAGGTTGAATTTAAAAACGAAGTAATTAGGGTTATCAAAGAGCTCAAGGCCAAGAAGAAGCACGTCAACACTCTTGAAGATGAATTAAAGATAGAAATGGAACAGGTCCTAAATCATAAAATCAAGGTTGAAGAATACAAACGAATTGAAGAATCGTTGAGGAAAGAATTAAAGGAAAGAAACAAGGAAAGAGAAGCATTGGAAGTTGAGATCATTTCTTTATGAAAGTAAGTAGAAAATGGAAAAACTCTTCAAAACTATGCCAATGTCTCAAAGAATTTGGATGAACCCATCAGCAACCAGCGATCATGCAGCGATAAGACTAGTCTTGGTTACAAAGAAAAATTCGAAAAGGAGTCAAGTCATTCTTTGGCAACTAAAGAAGATGGATATGCAAAATCTACCAAGCAGGTAGATCTCCCAGCTAGATCAAAAGATCGAGATTTGCAGGAAGAACCTTGGAAGGAAATTCCTTGAAGAAGATTTCCTCCCATGTATCAACCTATCTTTGATCGTCATTGTTATTCATGTGGAAAGTTTGGACATAGAGCTGCAGAATTTCACATGCATGTTTGGAATGAATATAATTCCAAGAGATCTCTCAGAAATGGATATTCCAGAACTCAACAGAATATCAACAGATATGATCATTTGAGAGATGTTGTCAAATGTTACAAATGTAACAATTTTGGACACCTGGCCAAAGATTGCAAACTTGGAATCTCTTCAAAGGAATTCTCGCAAAATCAGAATGAACAAGTATGGAAATATAATACTGAAAGGTGTTATCTCTCTCTCAAGGCTCAAAGCAACAAAAACGTGTGGTATTTTGACAGTATTTTCTCAATGCATATGGCTCGAGATAGAAATATTTTCATATCCTTGAAAGGAAAGAAGGATGGAACAATGTCTTTACGAAATGAAGGGTCTTCAAACATCATAGGAGCAGTTACAGTCACTCTTGGAAGCAAGGATACATTAGAAAAGGATGTGTTGCTGGTTGAAAATATGAATCACAATTTTCTTAGTGTTAGATAGATGTGCGATCAAGGACAGGCGACGTTATTCAACTCGAAGAAATGTGAAATCAGGAAAGGCAAGTTTGGTAAAATTGTGGCTACAACAAGTAGAGCTCCAAACGACATATATATTTTGGATGAGACACCTAAAGGATGTTTCTTGGAAAAAGAAGACGAGATTTGGTTATGGCTCAAACGAATGGGACATATAAATTTCGACAATTTGGTCAAGATCAGCAAAAAGGAAGTAGTTAGAGAAATGCCAAAAATCTCAAAACCTACCAATACGATATTTGAATCTTGTTGACATGGAAAACAGACAAAAGTCGAGTTCAAGAAAAAGGAACTTTTTGTGTCACGTCCATTGGAATTAATACATACTGATCTATGTGGTCCTATGATAACAAAAGGTTTAGGCGGTGAATTATACTTTATGTTAATGATAGATGATTACACCAAAATGACAACCATCAGTTTCTTGAAGAAAAAGTCTGAGGCATTCGAATGTTTCAAAATCTACAAGGAATTGGTAAAAAATGAAACTGATTTGAAGATCAAATGTCTAAGATCAGATAATGGCGGAGAATTCACGTCCAAAGCATTTCAGCAATATTGTGACGAACATGGAATAAAAAGGCAATTCTCAACATCTAGAACACCACAGCAGAATGGAGTAGCTGAAAGAAAAAATAGAACCGTACAGGAAATGGCTAGAACCATATTAAAAGACCCAAACTTAGACGATAAATTTTGGGTTCAAGCAATTGATATTGTCATATTCATTATAAATAAAGGCATGCTCAAGAACAATTGTAACAAGACTCCTTACGAACTATGGAAAGGAAGACCAACTAAAATCAAATACTTCAAAATATTTGGAAGTAAATGTTACATAAAAAGAGAAAACAAAAAATTGGGCAAGTTCGATTCCCATGTTGACAAAGGTATTTTCATTGGTTATTAGCGCAAAAGAAAGTCTTATAGATGCTACAATCTGAGGAAAAAACAAATAGTTGAAAGTATAAATGTTACTTTTAACGAAGAATGTGAGATCGTCGTCACTTCAAGCAAATCTGAGGGTCTTGAGGTACAATTTGTGAAATATGAAGAAGAAACTCCAGAACAAGACCAATCAAATAAGGAGACTCTAGTCAATGAAGAAGAAATAAGAAATGATCTGCATGATGTACAAGAAGTTTCCCCAAAAGATTCAAAATAATGGTATCAAAAGAATCATCCGTCAAATCAGATCATTTGCAACATAAATGAAGGAATTAGAACCAGAATAAGTCAACAACTTCGTTCATCACAACAAGCCCACGTTTCCCTTTTAGCAACTTTTGATCCTAGCAATTTTGAGGATTCTAGTCAAAATGAACATTGGGTAGCAGCTATGAATGAAGAACTGGATCAAATTGAGAAGAAAAACACTTGAGAATTGGTTCCACAACCAAACGATAAAAATGTTATTGGAACTAAATTGTCTTCATAAACAAACTGAATGAGGATGGATAGGTTACCAGGAATAAAGCAAGATTAGTCTTCAAAGGATATGCACAAGTTGAAGGAATTTATTTTGAAGAAACATTTGCTCCCATTGCTAGAATGGAAGCTATTAGGATGTTTCTTGCATATGCATGCATGAGAAAAATAGGGGTCTACCAAATGGATGTTAAGTCAACCTTTCTAAATGGTGAATTGGAAGAAGAATTTTACATTGAAAAACCCGAAGGTTTTCTGCTCACTGACAAAGAAAACTGCGTTTGCAGATTAAAGAAGGTGTTATATGGTCTCAAGCAAGCTCCTATGGCTTGGTGTGCTCCTCTTGATAGGTATCTACATCAACAAGGATTCATGAAAGGAAGCATTGGCAACAATATCTATGTGAAAGTGGATCACGATAACCTAACGATTATCGAGGTATATGTCGATGATATAATATTTGGAAGCAATGATGATAGATTAAGTAAAGAATTTTCTGCAAAAATGCAAAGTGAGTTTCAAATGTCTATGCTTGGTGAGCTGACATACTTTTTGGGGCTTCATATTTCTTAGCAGGATAAAGGAATATTCATATATCAAACCAAGTACATCAAGGAAATGCTTAAAAAATTTCAGATGGAAGATTGCAAGCTAGTCCTTAGCCCCATGATAACAGGTTGCAAGTTAAGCTTAGAATATTCATCCAAGGATGTGGACCAAAGGTTGTATAGATCCATGATTAGTAGCCTCCTATATGTCATAGCCTCCTGGCTTGATGTGACGTAGGCAGTTGGACAAGTAGCAAGATTCCAAGCAGCACCAAAAGAATCTCATATTTTTGTTGTCAAAAGAATTCTTCGATATCTTAAGGGCACAGTTGAATATGGTCTATGGTATCCCAAAGGAAATTATCTGGTTATCCAAACTTATACAGATGCAGATTGGGTAGGAAGTGTTGATGATCGTAAGAGTACCAGTGGAGCAACATTATATCTAGGTGGTTGTTTGGTTTCATGGTTAAGTAAAAAGCATTATTCAATCTCATTATCCACAGTAGAAGCAGAATATATTGTGGCAGCAGCTTGTTGTACATAAGTTCTCTGGATGAAGAAAAATTTGTAATATCTTCAAGTCAATTTTGATGAGCCTATTCCCATCTTTTGCGATAACAACAACGCCATCAGTATCTCCAAGAATCCTATGATGCATTCCAGAACGAAGCACATTCCGATTAAATATCATTTCGTTAGAGAGCAAGTCATCGAAAAGAATATCAATATTGAATATGTTGGCACAAAGGCACAAATTCCTGACATCTTTACCAAACCATTAACTCGTGAAGCATTTGAGTATCTTTGCCAAAAGCTTGGGATTCTCCCAAGTTTTCATCAGACTCTTTCTCTTATCTACTGGAGTAGAAAGAGGGAGTGGAGGTGTGTATAGGTCTGTAGGATGGTTGTTTTTCAAGGGGATTTACCCTTTTCCATTGATGACAAAGGGGGAGAGAAGGAAGTAGGAAGAGGTTTCATGATCACAGGGGGATTACTTGTGTTTCCATCAATGCCAAAGGGGGAGATTTTTTATCAGTGATTGTCATTGATGTCAACCCAAGCAACACCTGGGGCTATCCCTACCTTGCATGGGCATTATGACTTGAAAACTTACTCTATTCTGAGTCAAGATATTCTATATAGATTCTAAATGTCAAGATGTTTCCGTTGATATATGGCACACCAAGTAATTCTTCACAGTTTGAGAGATATTCATGTTTGAAGTTAGTAACCTCAGTTGGTGGGCTAAAACGCTATGCGATTGTGGCATGGCACTCATAATTGGTTGTGGTCATTGAATGGTCAATAATTAATAAAAAATAAAATCTCCTAAAACCCCCCCAATGTTCACTTGTTGAGGACCCTCTCAACTCAAGACATTCATATAAATAATGACCCTCATATCCTCCTCTAGCAGGAATTTTGTGGCTTCAAACATGTCATCGTGGAATTTTCGCTATAACATTTTGTATTCGAAGATGCACAAGCTGAAATTAAAACCCATTTGATCCAAACTCTTGATGAACCTTGTGACCGAACTTCAAATCTTGATTCGCTATATTTTCGGAGATATGATCTAAGGAAGTTAGGGTTTTTGCAAGCTCCCGAATTCCATGTCAAACAGGTGACGTTGCGAAAATCGTCATAACTTTCTCTTTGAGCATTGGATTCAAATTTCATAAATAGTCACACAAAGAGGATAGAATGTAGTTTGTTAATTAGTGTTTTCAGATCTGAAGGTCACAACCGTGACAGGTGGAACTTCTTACAAGTTCACTCTATTGAACCAATCTATAATCAAGTCATCATGGTATATTGAGCATAACTCTTTCTTGAAGAATCCAATCTTAATTAGACCTATGGGGTTGGAAAAAATACTTAGATGGCTACCATAATACGAAATTTTAGATCCTGGATATCCACAATTACATAGATACAACAGATTCAATATCGAGCTCTTAGAAGGCAAGAAAAAGCTTGCATTCAAGGATCACATCAATAAGGACCACACATCAACAGTCAAGGGTAAGTCTCCTACAACAAAGTATGTATGATTAGTGTTTACAATTGAATTTTTAGTGTCATCTATGACATATGTTTTTTTAGGACAACGTAAGTATATACAGTGTCTCTGTTATATCTCTATGTCTCTATATGTCACAATTAGTTTTTTAGATGTCCTATTCTTGATGCTACACATTTGATGCTACACCAAGTTTGTTGAATCTATATGATGTTGTAAGGTCATGTTACTTGTCTTGTCATACTTGATAGAATGGTCTCTGTTGTTTTACTTAGAACTTGGTTCATCACAATTCTAGGGTTTGTCATCAATTATTATTGTATATATCTTTAGGTCAGTTTTGGATATACTCTTGCATAGAGTCTAGGCCTATATCAAGAGTGGGAGTCTTTTTCTACTGATGCAGCAAGTCACAACAAAAGTGACAAGCACACTTCAGGTATGCATTGTAATTTTTAATTTGTATTTATTCATTATTATGCACTTACATGTGTTTTGCAGCCAGAGGTGAGTTGAAGGGTATTTTGTTTTGTTTTGGGATTGTTTTCGTCAGGCAAATTTTGCATGCAGGTAGAAGAAGATTCAAGTACAACTTCAAGCAAGAATTCAAGAGTAGAAGTATCAAATCAAAGGAAGCATTGTAGTGGGACATCCTTTGAAGACATGACAACCATCCATATATTGTGAACAAGTGATCTAAAATGATCATATTTTATATTGAAGTAGAATTGATTAATGCCATCAGTGAATCGAACGTTAACTTAAAGATATTTAACCATGAGAACTGATTGAAAAGGAATGAATTTATGACAGAATTGAAACATAAGTAAGATGTAAAACAGAAGTGAAAAAGAGCAAAAAACACAGTGATACCAGACAACAAGATTGATTACGAAGTTCATCCCTGATGGACTACGTCTCTGGGTCCACTTTCAAGATGGGGGACCGCTTTATTAAGATGAATTCGAGGAGTTCGATTACAAAGAAAATTAACCAGACTGATTGTGCATGCAGTAACATCTAGTCATTGTCACAAGAAATTTCTTTGAAATAGTTTTCCAATGCCTGTCACGGTTCCCAATTCTGACTTTGGATGCTCCTATTACACTGAAAACAAAAACTACCTATAACCTCCTGAATATGCACACAAAACTTCAAAACCACTCATGTCTTCTTCATGAACAAACTGGTGTATTTATAATTCCTTAAGGTTCATTTGAACTCTCTGATGCTAAGTTTAGGCATGAACCAACATTTGGTCTCGATCTAACCACTAGGGGACACCTTAGGGTTTAGTTACATGGTGTGAATTAAAAATAGGCATAAAACTTAACAAAAAAACCCAATTTAGAACTTTGGATAGGCGTTATCCTCCAGCAGTCAACAAACTGTGTGGGATAAGTGATTGTTTCCATGTGAACAACTGCAGTCGTACCGTATGCTAGCACCCGCCGGCTACTCCCCAATGGTTCCAGTTGCGGTTAACGTGTTCACATGTGTTGTCGTAGTTGTGGTTCTCATCTGCCTGGTTATTGTCATAACATCTTCTAGTCCGGTGAACTCTTTGTTCACATGTCATGGGTTACAGTTGTATACCCAGTACGGTTAATGCAAAATCCACCCAACTACTATTCCCGCTTGTGGTCTAAACAAAGGTTACCGCGCGACTGATTTTGCATTCACTTACCACGGTCCTGCTACAGTTATGACCAGTGGTTACGAAATGTAGGTTTTTATAATGCTTTACATTGTAATGTTTTTAATATAGGTTAATAATGTAACATGGTCCAAGAGGTTTGTAGATAGGTTTAATGCATTTTAATACATGGTGTAGTTTCTAGGTTTAGGTTAGGTTCTGGGTGTAGTTTTAAGTGTTAGGGTTTAGATGTTGGGTCTTTAGACCTTTACATCTTTTGATTTAAAATAAACCCTTTTAAACTATTAGTCACAATGTGACATAAAACCCTACATGAAGATACTTGTTTCCTCTTTGACAACCAAACCCCAGTGGAACTGACGACACCCTCATGTCGACAACCAGGTACAAAACCTTCAAACATCGTGAAAGCCATTGACATCACTATCCAACCTGAACCATAAACATCATTGTCGAAGCTGAAGATACCAGACACTGAATGTTGATGACGAAACTAGCGAAGTTGATAAAGTTCAAGACCTCATCGATTATGATCATTTGAAGACCATTTTGACTTTGAACCACTGAAGACTCCACTCATGCTAGACTGACAAGATCCTCTTGGATCAAGAAGTGTCAAGGCCAAGAATCATCACTGTAAAGTTGTAAAAGTGTCATCATTGGAGGAGTGATTATTGTAAAAGATTCAATTTGCTTAGAGTTGAAAAGGAATTATTGGGAGGTATACAAGTCTCTATTGGGATCATTTCATGGTTGGGTTGCAGGTCATAATGTGATTGGGTGTTTGGTAAAAATCATTGTAAATCATATTGTATCATGGATAATTGTCCCTGGTATGGGAATCCACACTCTTATCTCATTTCAATCATTATAAGGTGGCAGGGAGGTGTTACGCCGGTGCATGAAGTCACCTACAGGTTGGAGCCTATGAACACTTCAAGGTGGTAGTTTGGTCTACGATGTTGGGGCATCCATTCAGTTGACTACTAAAGAAACTAGGGTATTGGGGAATCCTTCCAGTGGGAGCGGGAGAATAATTCTTTTCTAGAATTCTAGGAAGTTGTTGCTTTCATTTCAGTTGGGGCTGATGATTAAAGAATTTAATAGAAAATCATTCGGTGGTTTTTGACTCGGAGGGGGTTTTCCACCTATTATGTCTACTGTGTTCTTCTATTTACTGTTATTACTTCATAAACATTAATAATAATTGAAGATTAACTAATGTTCTGAAAAGATTTAAAAGTCTTAATTGCTAAGTCATATTGATTCACCTCCCCTCTCAGTATTTCCAACAATTGGTATCAGAGCTTGGTTCCTTCAATAGCAGTCTAACAATTGGAAGGAGATCATGGAGTATACTAAGAATAAAGTCCCTTTGTTCAATGGAAATAACTTTGCACTTTGGAGCGGAAGAATGCAGGTTCATCTGTTGGCGCAAGGAGATGAAGTATGGGAAATCATTGACAAAGGCTTCACACCGACCCAGGATGAACAAGGTAAGAAAAATATGGTATATGATGAAAAGGATAAAGATCTTATTATCAGTGGGCTTATCAAATCTATTTATCTTAAGGTATTCAGTTACAAAACTCCTAAAGAGGTATGGGGAAAGCTTGAAAATATATATGCAAGTGACTCAAAGGTGAAAGAAGCAAAGCTTCAAATTTTCAGGGCACGATTTGAGAAACCCAAAATGCTGGAAGATGAATATATTGTTGCATACTTTCAGTGTGTTTATGAAACAACAAATACATTGGAAGGTTTTGGAGAACCTGTTGAAACGAAAATTGTGGTCTGAATGATATTCAGAACCTTGCCATCAAGATTTAACACTAAGGTATTTGTCTTGGAAGATAGATTGAATCTGATCAATCTCAGCATAGATGAATTGCATGGAATTCTTACGGCATATGAAATGAAGATTGAAGAAGAGGATGTCACATCTCACTTAGAAACAACATTTTCTGCATCCAAGAAGAATAGTAGGGACAAGTAGATTCTGAAGGCAAAAAAATTGCAATTGTAAGGATGAGAAAAAGGAAGAAGATGAAGAAGAATTCTTAGATAAAGAGTTTGCCTACTTCACGTAGAAAATGAGAACAGGCGTGGGAAAATTCAAAGGTAAACTTCCATTAATATTTTTTAATTGTGGTAAGGTTGACATTTTGCAGCCAAATTTCCTCACAAAAATGAGATTTTTACAAAAGGAAATAAAATTCCCAGGAAGTTCAACAAGCAAGGAAAGAAGACATGGTTTATGAAAAGTTTCTTCTCCAAAGAAGATCGCTCCTCATCCGAAGAATACATTGATAACGAAGAAGAATTCAATGGAAGAGAATTTTTTATGGCCAAGCACAATAAGCAAGAGGCACTAGACGAATAAGGAGACGAAGTAGAAGAAATTAATGAGGTTGAATTTCAAAATGAAGTAATTAGGGTTACCAAAGAGCTCAAGGCCAAGAAGAAGCATGTCAACACTCTTGCAGATGAATTAAAGACAAAAATGGAATAGTTCCTAAATTGTAAAATCAAGGTTGAAGAACACAAACTAATTGAAGAATCGCTCAAGAAAGAATTAAAGGAAAGAAACAAGGAAAGAGAAGCATTGGAATCATAAATCCTTTCTTTATGAAAGGAAGTAAAAAATGGAAAAACTCTTCAAACCTATGCCAATAGCTCAAAGAATTTGGATGAAATCATCTGCAACCAGTGATCATGCAGCAACAACGCTGGTCTTGGTTACAAATAAAAATTCAGAAAGGAGTCAATTCCTTCTATGACAACTAAAGAAGATGGATATGCAAAATCTACCAAGCAGGTAGATCTCCCAGCTAGATCAAGAGATCAAGATTCACAGGAAGAACCTTGGAAGATAATTCATCGAAGAATATTTCCTCCTAGGTATCAACCTATATTTTATGGTCATTGTTATTCATGTGGAAAGTTTGGACATATAGTTGTAGAATGTCGCATGTATTTTTGGAATGAATATAATTCCAAGAGATCTCTCAGAAATGGATATTCTAGAACTCAACAAAATATCAACAGATATGATCATTTGAGAGATGATGTCGAATGTTACAAATGTAACAATTTTGGACACCTGGCCAAATATTGCATACTTGGAAACTCTTCAAAGGAATTCTCGCAAAATCGGAATGAACGAGTATGGAAAAGGAAAACTGAAAGGTGTGCACTCGCTCTCAAGGTTCAAAGCAACAAAAATGTATGGTATGTCGATAGTAGTTGCTCAACGCATATGACTAGAGATAGAAATAAGTTCATATCCTTGAAAGAAAAGAAGGATTGAATAATGTCTTTTGGAAATGATGGGTCTTAAAATGTCATAGGAGTAGGTACAAACACTCTTGGAAGCAAGGATGCACTAGAAAAGGATGTGTTGCTGGTTGAAAATATGAATCACAATTTTCTCAGTGTTGGACAAATGTGCGATCAAGGACACATGATGTTATTCAACTCGAAGAAATGTCAAATCAAGAAAGGCAAGTTTGGTAAAATTGTGGCTACAACAAGTAGAGCTCCAAATGACATATATATTTTGGATGATACACCTAAAGGGTGTTTCTTGGTAAAATAATACGAGAGTTGGTTATGGCACAAATGAATGGGACATATAAATTTCAAAAGTTTGGTCAAGATCAGCAAAAAGGAAGCAGTTAGAGAAATGCTCAAAATATCAAAACCTACCAATACGATATGTGAACCTTGTCAGCATGGAAAACAGAAAAAAGTCGAGTTCAAGACAAAGGAACATTTTGCATCACGTCCATTGGAATTAATACATACTAGTCTATGTGGTCCTATGATAACAAAAGGTTTAGATGATGAATTATACTTTATGTTAATGATGATGATTACACCAGAATGACAACCATCAGTTTCCTGAAGAAAAATTCTGAGGCATTCTAATGTTTCAAAATTTACAAGGAATTGGTCGAAAATGAAACTGGTTTGAAGATCAAATGTCTAAGATCAGATAATGGCAGAAAATTCACATCCAAATAATATCAACAATACTATGATGAACATGGAATAAAAAGGCAATTCTCAACATCCAGAACACCACAGCAGAATTGAGTAGCTGAAAGAAAAAACAGAACTTTACAAGAAATGGCTAGAGCCATGTTAAAAGACTCAAACTTAGATGATAAATTATAGGTTCAAGCAATTGATACTGTCATATTCATTATAAACAGAGGCCTGCTCAAGAACAATTGTAACATGACTCCGTACGAACTATGGAAAGGAAGACCAAATAACTTCAAATACTTCAAAATATTTGGAAGTAACTGCTGCATCAAAAGAGAAGACCAAAAATTAGGCAAGTTCGATTCCCTTGTTGATGAAGGTATTTTTGTTGGTTATTCGCTCAAAAGAAAGGCTTATAGATGCTACAATCCGAGGCAAAAAGAAATAGTTGAAAGTATAAATGTTACTTTTGATGAAGACTTTGAGATCATCTCTTCAAGAAAATATTAGGGGCTTGAGGTAGAATCTGTGAAAGATGAAGAAGAAGCTCCAGAACAAGACCAATCAAATAAGGAAACACCAGTCAACCAAGAATAAATAAGAAATGAACATCAGGATGTACAAGAAGTTTCTCTAAAAGTTTCAAAAGAATGGTATCAAAATAATCATCTATCAAATTAGATCATCAGCAACATAAATGAAGGAATTGGAACCAGAAGAAGTTGACAACTTCGTTCATCATATCAAGCCCACCTTGCCCTTTTAGCGACTTTTGAGCCTAGCAATTTTGAGGAAGCTGGTCAAAATGAACACTGGGTAGTAGCTATGAATGAAGAACTGGACCAAATTGAGAAGAACAACACTTGGGAGTTGGTTCCACGACCAATGGATAAAAAATGTTATTGGAACTAAATGGGTCTTGAGAAACAAATTAAATGAGGACAGGCAGGTTACCAGGAATAAAGAAAGATTAGTCTGCAAAGGATATGCACAAGTTGAAGGAATCAATTATGAAGAAGCATTTTCTCCTGTTGCTAGAATGGAAGCTATCAATATGTTTCTCGCATATGCATGCTTGAGAAAAATCAAGGTCTACCAAATGGATGTTAAGTCATCCTTTCTAAATGGTGAATTGGAAGAAGAAGTTTGCATTGAACAACCCGAAGTTTTTCTTCTCATTGACAAATAAAACTACGTTTGCAGATTAAAGAAGGCACTATATGGTCACAAGCAAGCTCTTAGGGCTTGGTATGCTCTTCTTGATAGGTATCTACATCAACAAGGATTCAAGAAAGGAAGCGATGACTACAATCTCTATGTGAAAGTGGATCAAAATAACCTAATGATTATTGAGGTATATGTGGATAGTATAATCTTTGGAAGCAATGATGACAGATTAAGTACAGACTTTTCCACACAAATGCAAAGTGAGTTTGAAATGTCTATGCTTGGCGAGATGACATAATTTTTGGGGCTTCAGATTTCTGATCAAGATAAAGGAATATTCATATATCAAACCAAGTACATCAAGGATATTCTTAAAAAATTCCAGATGGAAGATTACAAGCTAGTCCTTACCCCCATGATAACAGGTTGCAAGTTAAGCTTAGAAGATTCATCCAAGGATGTGGACCAAAGGTTGTATAGATCCATGATTGGTAGTCTCCTATATGTGACAGCCTCCTGACCTGATGTGATGCAAGCAGTTGGACGAGTAGGAAGATTCCAAGCATCACCAAAAGAATCTCATATTATTTCCGTCAAAAGAATTCTTCGATATCTTAAGGAAAGAGTGGAATATGGTCTATGGTATCCCAAAGGAAATGATCTGGTTATCCAAGCTTATAGAGATGCAGATTGGGCAGGAAGTGTTGATGATCGTAAGAGTACCAGTGGAGCAGCATTATATCTAGGTGGTTGTTTAGTTTCATGGTTAAGTAAAAAGTAGTCTTCAATCTCGTCCTCCAAAGCAGAAGTAGAATATATCACGGCAACAACTTGTTGTACACAAGTTCTCTGGATGAAGAAAACTTTGCAATATCTTCAAGTCAATTTTGATGAGCCTATTCCCATCTTCTGCGATAACACCACCTCCATTAGTATCTCCAGGAATCTTGTGATGCATTCCAAAACGAAGCACATTCCGATTAAATATCATTTCGTTAGAGAGCAGGTTGCTGAAAAGAATATCAAGCTTGAATACATTGCCACAAAGGAACAAATTGCTGACATCATTACCCAACCATTACCTCGTGAATCAGTTGAGTATCTTCACCAAAATATTGGGATTCTCCCAAGTTTTCATTAGACTCTTTCTCTTATCTACTCGAGTAGAAAGGGGAGTGGAGGTGTGTACAGGTCCGCAAGATGGCTATTTCTCAAGGGAAGTGATCCGATATTCACCCTATGATTGACATCATTTAAAGATTTATTAAACTAAGGTATTATGGACTCATGTGCTGGTGTGTGTTCTGTGTTATTGAAGCAACGGATTGATTAGATTGCCAATACACAAACATTAAAATGGAAAGATAGTAGAGAAATACAATAAGAAAACAATAAGACACAAGAAATTTTAATAAGGAGTTCACCATATTCTCCAGGGCTACATCTCCAGTCCAGCTTTCAGTGGTGGCCTTGTTTTATTGTGTCTTTAAGCAGAGAAATTACATTACAGGGACTCAATGTGAGTTCTCCTAAAGCAGGTTTTTCTTGGCACAATGGTTTCTTAGATTCCCCAAGCCACTGGAGTACACAGGCTCTTCTTCTTCCTACCAACTCTGTGACCTTATGGTCTACAGTGGAAAGAGCCAAATGTGATGCCCAGTCCAGATAGATTCCTCTATTGGATGGCTTCAATCTTCAATCTCTCTAGTGCTCGATGTTGTCGTTGGTTAGCTCGGCCCTTTATCTCTTCTGCTTTGCTTTATTATTCTCTATGTTCAATCCTCCTCTCTGGATTCACTATTCCACTTTCTTCGTCTCTTGACTAACTGCCTAACTTGACTGATTCGATTGTCTCTGTTCATGGCTTTTAGCCATCCATTCCAATACCTATCTGGTTCCCTTCCGCCTCTGTTGATTCACCTTCTGCAACTGCGGTTGGGGTTCCCTGTTCGGCATCATCATGAATGCTCAGGGAATGGCCACTTGTCCTCCTCTAAACGGCGCCAGCCTGCTTCATCGGTTCATTTCATCAGTTACGTCATAGATTCTTCCTCCACCGTGGCGGTCAAATGGATTCCAAATCCATTCTAAAACGTGGCTTAATTCCCTGTCGGTTCTGCTTCCTCCATCAGGCGCGATCTCAATCGTCTGATCTGGGCCCTCCAGATCTAACGCCTTATGCACGTTTCATGCAGTTGACTTGCTCGACGGATAGCATGCGATCAACGAAATTTTTCTCTCACCTCCGTATGCCACGCATCGATCAGTGTATGGAACCACTCTGCTCTCATCCAAAACCTCTTACCATTTAAGGGCGCCTCGATCAAAACCATCAGTTTCCAGAGCACGAGTCCTGCCATTTGTGTTTAGCACTTTTTCCTTTTTTTGCCTGTGGTCCTCCGGTTCCCCCACACGACCGAGTGTTCGGGCTTTTCCTTCACGGCCCTGTTTGCGCATCAAATTCCACCTCCTTTTCCCATTCCGGGGCTCCCAGGGGCTACTTTGGCCTCATGTGCAGTCTCCATGGGCCTTGATCAACATGCTTTGACCGAGGTCCTCATTGTTCCATGTTGGTTGCCATTTCCACTGGTTCAAGGTGTCTTTGATCGTTGTTTTGGAATTCTTTAGAGATTTGATCGACCTGATATAGTCATGGTTCTTTGACAATCTTCTATGGATCCGATTCGGATCACAACCTTCCCATTGAAAAAGCTTTTGGGCCACCAAAAGTTGGTTTTCAAGCATCGACTAAGTGAGGATACTGTTTCTTCACTTTTTCAATCTCAATCCACCTTGCACTACTTGGATTTGAACCTTTGAGCCCAATCCTAAGGTACTCAACATCTCCCCTGCGCATTTTCCTCACCTTCTTGTCCAGCACTGTGTCTTCCTACAACTCATTGAGGTATTCAGGTAGCAAGTCATCAATAGAAGGTAATTAACTTTGCTCTTCAGGGTCCTCAATCGTTGAAGGTTCAAACAATCTCAAGTAATTTGCATTTACAACTGAGTAGATGTGCATGTAAGTTGGTAAATCAAGGCGAAAAGAATGTTCACCAATTTTCTCAAGTATCCTTAAAGGTCCATACCTGATAGGTTTTAGCTTTTTACCTTCACCTTGCATCTTGTCCTTGCTAATATACAACCAAACTTGGTCTCCAACTTGAAAACTATGCTCCATCTGATGCTTATCATGCCTAGCCTTGTACTTGTCATGGCTCCTTTTCAGCTATTCCTGTACTACCTGGTGGATCTCCTGGATCTATTCAATGCACCTAGTTGCCTTGTCCACATCATTGTGTCCATCAACCATGGTATCTTTACCAAAGACAAAATCCAAAGGAGACCTTGGTGTGAAATCAAAACAGGTGTGTTTGGCTCTGTTGTAAGCATGCTGCACATAACACAAGTGTTCATCCCAAAGCTTAGGATGTTTGTTGCAATAACCTCTCAGTAACTGGATCATTGTCTGGTTTACTACTTCTATCTGGCCATCTGTTTGTGGATGAAAAGTTGTGCTTTTCTTCAGTTTGGTGTCCATCAGTTCCCACAGGCTAGACCAAAACTTCCCCACAAATTGGGTGTCTCGATCAGATACAATGGATGTGGGTAATTGAAAATGAACCCATACATGTTCAAAGAACAATTTTGCAGTCTGTTCAGCTGTGATCTGTTTACTACAAGGTATCAAAATACACATTTTTTTGAACCTATCCACAACAACATATAGATAATCATGACCTTTCCTACATTTCGGAAGTCCTCCAACAAAATCCATGGAAACACTTTCCCAAGGGTGAGAAGGAACTGGCAATGGAGTGTACAAGCCTAGTTTTATATTGTTGGGCTTGCTTTTAGCACACATGGCACACCCTCTTACATATCTAGAAATTGTGTCATTCATTTTCGGCCAATAGCAAAATATTTGCAGCTGTGCAACTGTTTTACTTACCCCAAAGTGACCTGATATCAAAGAAGTATGTGCTTCCCTAATTATCTTTATCCTCTCAATTTGTGGAATGCAAAGTTTCCCATAATGATATAAGAGTCGGTCCTTTATGTGATAGTCCAATTCTTCTACTCTTTTTCCTTGGCTCAAAGTTGTATATACATCTTTAAAGTCCATATCCTTAGCATATTGTTCTATGTAGCTTTCATGTAGCACAAAATTATGCTTAAGTATGGTAGATGCATTTATAATGGGTCTAGATAACATGTTTGCAACCTTGTTATGTATGCCCTTTTTATATCTAATGACTAAGTGAAACTGTTGTAGAAAACCCATCCATCTGTAATGTCTTGACTGCTGCAACTTAGTTTGGGAGTGTAGATATTGAAGTGGTTGATGATCAGTATGTATTACTGTCTCTTTTCCCATTAAATAATGTTTCCACTTTTTCACACTCTCAACTAATTCATACAATTCTTTATGATATGTAGGATATTTAACTATTGCAAGATTAAAAGTCTTAGAATGATAACATATGGGTTTACCATGCTGTGTCAACACTGCTTCCATGGCATAGTCACTGGAATCATTTTGGATCTCAAATGGTCTCTATAGATCTGGTAGTGCCAGTACAGGTGTTTTACTAATTTTCTCTTTCAAGGTGTCAAAAATTTTCTGATGTTTACCTCCCCATTGAAACACCTTATTCAATCCTGTTAAAGCTTGTAAGGGAGCTGCAATCGAGGACAAGTTAGAAATGAACTTCCTCCAATATTGTGTTTCTCCTAAGAAGCTTCTCACTTCTGTAGTAGACGTGGGTTTAGTCTAGTTCATAATGACTGCCACTTTAGAGGGATCTATTTTCAATTCACCTCCCCCTACTATATGACCCAAGTAGTTTAGAGATGTTTTTCCAAATTCACATTTTGAGAGTTTAACATAAATTTTTTCTCTTTTCAAAACATCTAATGTCTGCTTAACATGCTTTAAATGTTCTTCCCACTTTTTACTAAAAATCAGAATGCCATCCAGATACACAATAACAAAATCATCAAGAAAAGGTTTGAGTACATCATTCATTAATCTCATGAAAGTAGCAGGAGAATTAGTTAAGCCAAAAGGCATAACCAGCCATTCATACAATCCCTGCTTTGTTTTGAAAGCAGTCTTCCATGCATCTTGCTCTGCAACTCTGACCTGATGGTATCCACTGTGCAAATCCATCTTGGTAAAATAATCAGCTTCTTTCAATTGATCTAAAAGATCATATATGCGAGGAAGGGGATAAAGATTTTTGATTGTTATCTTATTTAGTGCTCGGTAGTCAATGCACATTCTCCAAGAGCCATATTTCTTTCTCACCAAAACGATTGGTGACCCACATGGTGATGTGTTATGCCTGATGAAGCCCTTCTCAAGCAACTCCTGCACCTGCTTCTTGATTTCAACATTCTCTAAAGCAGACAACCTGTACATCCCAATGTTAGGCAATGGAACATCTTGCTGCAAAATAATATCATGTACTATTCCCTTTTTGGGTGGCAGACCTTTAGGTTCTTGAAACAAGACATCATACTCTGAAACAACCTTTTCTATATCAGCTTGTTGTTCAACATTACAGCCCTCAAATACATTGGTTTTATCAGGTTTCTTTTCCTTTACAACCATCAGTAAGAATTGTTTGCATGAATTTATCATTCTTTTCATATGTCCTGAGTTTATGAGAGTATAATTATTCTTGAGCTTATGAGCTCTTCCAAAGTATTCAATTCCATCTTTAACAAGTAGATACGTGTTCTCAGCTCTATAGAAAATAACCTTTCTATCATACAAGTAAGGACTTCCTAAAACAATTCCACATATATCCAAACAATTATGTCTAACTCAACCTCATCTACAAATGTTGACCCAAAAGAAAACTTGAGTTTGCACTGTCTAGTCACTTGTAGTTGTGCTTTATCATTCAACCATCCTAATGGGTATGGTTTCTTATGAGGTGTAGTTGCTAATCCCAATTTCTTTACAATTGCTTCAGAAATTAGATTTACTTGTGAGCCACTATCAAACAAAGTATCAATCTTTTGATTTTTGGAAATAACTCGAATATGAAAAATCTCATGCCTTTTTCTCTCATTTTCCTCATCAATAACAAATTGAGTAGAATTACTAGTAGATGCTTCATAATTCTTACCTTTTATACCTATGGCTGTTGTAGTTGTTTCATCTCCCGAGTCTGACCCCAAATCTCTTTGAATAGCTGCAACTACCTTCTTCTTCTTGCCCTTAGACTTCTTAGGTCTCAGCTTTGGATGCAGAATCCAACAATGCTCATCATCATGCCCCTCCTTTTTATAGTGAGTGCATGAAGCTTTGACTTTATGTGCAGTGTTAGCCTTCCTTGCTTTCCACTTCTGTTTTCTTTTCTCCTTGCTCTTGCTTACAGTGGGTTGGGATGGTCCCCCAACTTCTAGATTGCCAATCTTTCCTCTAGCCTCTAGATGAGTAGCTTGTATAGATACCTCATCTATACTAGTGGGATTAAACATGAGGATGGTATGCCTCATGTAGCTGTGTAGACCACTAATGTACTTCAAAAGTGTCTCTGGTGAGTCTAATGAGATGCCCAACATTAGTGCTCTCTTTTTGAATTCTTGAGTATACCCTTGCACACTTTTCCCTTTCAATTGTTGAAGAGTTTTCCAACTCATCATGGCTTGTTGCATGTAGGCCAATGGGTAGAACTGCTTTTTTATTGCAGCAACAAATTCACTCCAGACAGAGATGCTCTTGGCATGTATTTTCATATCAGCTTAGGTTCTACCTTCCCACCAAAACAAGGCAGTGCCTCCTAGGCATAGGCTTGCCAGCTGAATCTTACTCTTGTCAGAGTTTATATTCTATACCCTGCAATACACATCAATTTGTCTAATCCAATTGTCCAATTTTTCAGCGTTTAACTGTCCATCATATATAGGCAAATCAAATTTAA
This sequence comes from Pinus tabuliformis, assembly GCA_031772625.1. Lineage (NCBI taxonomy): Eukaryota > Viridiplantae > Streptophyta > Pinopsida > Pinales > Pinaceae > Pinus > Pinus tabuliformis. The sequence goes on along the minus strand of CM062804.1, from coordinate 1,583,140,122 downwards.
CATCTAGCTTAATCAAAGATGCTTTCTTATTATGCACAGGGCTATTAGGAGGTGTGAGAAAGCTTTCCTCTTTCCCCTTTATTTTGGAGTGGTCATGGAAGTGAGACTCATCTTCTTATTTATATTTCTTAGAGCCTGATGCATCTTCCACCTTTTTCTTTCTAAAGTCTCAGTACATTTCTTCAACCATAGAATTTATAGCTAGGAAACTCTCTATGAATTGAGGATCTGGCCTTACAAAACCTTCCTCTGACATTGTCTTTCGAGGATAGACTCTCCCAATTTCATGATTAGTTTCCGCCAACTCTCCTTCTCCTAATTTGAGCTTTGATCTTGTGAGCATTCACAGATAAACTAACACAAGCTTGTCTAACATTACAGCCTAGAGCTCTGATACCACTTGATCTGATATTCACCCTATGAGTGACATCAGTTAAAGATTTATTAAACTAAGGTATTACAAACTCATGTGCTGGTGTGTGTTATGTGTTATTGAAGCAACAGATCGATTAGATTGCCAATACATAGACATTAAAATGGAAAGACATTAGAGAAATACAGTAAGAAAACAATAAGACACAAGCAATTTTAATAAGGCGTTCACCCTATGCTCCAGGGCTACATCTCCGATCCAGCTTTCAGTGGTGGCCTTGTTTTATTGTGTCTTTAAGCAGAAAAATTACAATACAGGGACTCAATGTGAGTTCTCCTGAAGCAGGTTTTTCTTGGCAGGGTGGTTTCTTGGATTCCCCAAGCCACTGGAGTACACAGACTCTTCTTCTTCCTACCAGCTCTGTGACCTTCTAGTCTACAGTGGAAAGAGCCAAATGTGATGCTTAGTCCAAACATATTCCTCTATGGGATGGCTTGAATCTTCAAGCTCTCTAGTGCTCGATGCTGCCACTGGTAAGCTCGGCCCTCTGTCTCTTCTGCTTTGCTTTACTGTTCTCTGTGTTCAGTCCTCCTCTTTGGGTTCACTATTCCACTTTCTTCGTCTCTCGACTAACTGTCTAACTTGACTGATTCGACTGTCTCTATTTGTGGCTTTTAGCCATCCATTCCAATGCTTGTTCGGTTCCCTTCCGCCTCTTTCGATTCACCTTCTGCAGCTACGCTTGGAGTTCCCTATTCGGCGTCATCATGAATGCTCAGGGAGTGGCCACTTGTCCTCCTCTAAACGGTGCTAGCTTGCTTCATCGGTTTGTTTCGTCAGTTACATCCTGGATGCGTTCTTCCTACACTGTGGTGGTCAAATGGCTTCCAAATCCCTTATAAAACATGGCTTAGTTCCCTGTTAGTTCCGCTTCCTCCATCGGGCACGATCTCAGTCGTCCGATCTAGGCCCTCCAGATCCGATGCCATACGCATGTTTCATGCGGTTGACTTGCTCGACCGATAGTGCGCGATCAATGATGATTTTCTCACCTCTGTCTACCACGCGTCAATCGATGTATGGAATCGCTCCACTCTCATCCAAAACCTCTTACCATTTAAGGGTGCCCCGATTAAAATCGCCAATTTCTAGAGCGCGGGTCCCTCCATTTGTGTTTATCACTTTTTCCTTTTTCCTCCCACGGTCCTATGGCTCCCCCACACAACTGAGTGCTTGGGATTTTGCTTCACGGCCCTGTTCGCCCAGCTAAGCGCTAATCGCACATCAAATTCCACCTCCTTTTCCCATTCTGGGGCTCCCAGGGGCCACTTTGGCCTCCTGCGCAGTCTCCATGGGCCTTGGTCAATGCGCTTTGACTGAGGTCCTCGTTGTTCCACATTGGATGCCATTGCCACTAGTTCAGGGTGTTTTTGATCGTTGTTTTGGAATTCTTTAGAGATTTGTTTGACTTGATACAATCATGGTTCTTTAACAATCTTCTATGGATCCGATTCAGATCATGAAGTTACCCTTTGCCATTGATGACAAAGGGGGAGGGAAGACAATATCAAAGGTTTCATGATTGCAGGGGGAGTACTTGTGTTGCCATCAATGCCAAACAGGGAGATTGTTGATCAGTGGTTGTCATTGATGTCAACCCAAGCAGCACCAGGGGCTACCCTGATCTTGCATGGGAATTTTGACTTGACAACTTCCTCTATTCCAAGTCAAGGATCTTCTATATGTATTCTACTCATCAAGATGTTTTCGTTTATATATGGCACGCCAAGTAATTCTTCACGGTTTGACAGATATTCATGTTTGAAGTTAGTAACCCCAGTTAGTGGGCTAAAACCCTATGGGGTTGTGGCATGGAACTCATAATTGGTTTTGGTTATTGAATAGTCAACAATTAATAAACAATAAATAAAAAATATCCTGAAATCCCTCCAATGTTCACTTGTTCAGGACCTTATCAACTCAAGACATTCATATAAATAATGACCCTCATATCCTCCTCTAGTAGGGATTTTGTGGCTTCAAACAGGCCATTGTGGAATTTTCGCTAGAACTATTTTTCTACAAAGGTTCAGAAGCTGAAATTAAAACCCATTTGAGACGAAATCGAGATGAACCTCCTGACCAAATTTCATATCTTGGTTCGCTATATTTTCGGAGGTATGATATGAGGAATGTAGGGTTTTAGTAGGCTCTCGAATTCCATGTCAAACAGGCGACGTTGGGAAAATCATCATAAAGTTCTCTCTGACAATTGGATTCAAATTTAGTAAATAGTCATAGAAATAGGACAGATTGTAGTTTGTTGAGTAGCATTTTTAGGGCCGAAGGTCACAACAATGACACGTGGCACTTCGGACAAGTTTTTTCTACAGAGATAGTCTATAATAAGGTCATCATGGGAGATTTGGAATAACTCTTTCTTGAAGAATCCAATCTTGATCAGACTTGTGGGTTTGGAAAGAGGACTCGTAGGGCTACCACAAAACGGAATTAAAGACCCTGGAGATTTGAATTTACATAGATACAATAGATTCAATATCGCGCTCCTAGAAGGAAAGAAAAAGCATGCATTTAAGGATCACTGCAGTAAAGACCACACATCAACAGTCAAGGGTAAGTATCCTACAGCAAGGTATGTATGATTAGTGTTTACATTTTAATTTTGAGTATCATCTCTTAGATATGTTTTTGCAGGACAACGTAAGTATATACAGTGTCTCGATTATATCTCTATGTCTCTATATGTCACAATTAGTTTTTCGGATGTCTTATTCTTAATACTACACATTTGATGCTACACCAAGTCTGTTGAATCTATATTACGTTGTAAGTTCATGTTACTTGTCTTGTCATAGTTGATAGAATGTTCTATTTTTTTGTACTTAGAACTTGGTTCATCACAAGTCTAGGGTTTGTCATCAGTTTTTATTGTATATATCTTTAGGTCAGTTTTGGATATAGTCTTGCATAGAGTTCAGGCCTATATCAAGAGTCAGAGTCTTTGTCTACTGCTACAGCAAGTCAACAACAAAAGTGACAAGCACACTTCAGGTACACATTGTAATTTTTAATCTGTATTTATTCATTATTATGCACTTACATGTGTTTTGCAGGTAGAGGTAAGTTGAAGGGTATTTTGTTTTGTTTTGGCATCGGTTTTGTCGGGGAAATTTTGCATGCAGGTATAAGAAGATTCAAGTACAACTTCAAGCAAGAATTCAAGAGAAGAAGTATCAAATCAAAGGAAGCATTGTAGCGGGACATCCTTTGAAGACATGATAGCCATCCAGATATTGTGAAGAAGTGTCAAGGCCAAGAATCGTCATTGTAAAGTTGTAAAAGAGTCATTTGTAAAAGTGTCATCATTGGAAGATTCATTATCGTAAAAGAGTCAATTTGCCTAGAGTCAAAAAAGCATTATTGGGAGGTATAGGAGTCTCTATTGGGATGATGTCATGGTTGGGTTGCAAGTCATAGTGTGATTGGGTGTGAGGTCAAAATCATTGTAAATCATATTGTATCATGGATCATTGTCCTTGGTACGGGAATCCACACTCTTGTGTTATTTCAGCCATTATAGGGTGGTAGGGAGGTGCTAGGCTGGTGCATGAATTCGCTTATAGGTTGGAGCTTGTGAACACTTCAGGGTGGTAGGTTGGTCTTGGATGTTGGGGCATCCATTCAGTTGACTACCGAAGAAACCAGGGTGTTGGGGCATCCTTCCAGTTGGAGCTAGAGAAAAATGTTTTTCTATAATTATAGGAACTTGTTGCTTTCATTTCAGTTGGGGCTGAAGATTAAATAATTTATTAGAAAAGAATTCGATGGTGTTTGACTCGGAGGGGGTTTTCCACCTAAAATTCTTGTGTCTACTTTGTTCTTTTGTTTATTGTTATTACTGCATAAACATTAATAATAATTTAAGATTAACTAATGCTCTTAAAATATTTAAAAGTGCCAACTCCTAAGGAATATTAATTCACCCCCCCCCCCCCAAGTATTTCCAACAGAGTGTAGGACTTCTTTATGGTTTAATTATGTCCTTTTCATGTCCTTGTCTTCTTCAACGTAGGTACACCATCATGTCCTTGATTTCCTTCTTCATCACCTTGTCTCCTTCAACATTATTGGAGTTTTTTCATCATGTGGTGTCATCATGAAGATCATTGGAGGTAGGGCATGTCATCATGTTTATGTCATATAGGCAGTATTCCAAATGTAGTCCACCTAAGTCATCATCATAGCCCAGATAATTCATCATGTAGTCTTTTATCATAGACATATCATCCAATAAGCATGATTGACACTCCATCAACTTAAACAAGAGTTGTAGTCATCTTTTGGCATCTTCGAGAATATTTGTGATCCAGTCACTGCTATATCGATGATCAACTATTGGCATCAATGGAAACCTAGATTAACAAAGAGGAAACACCAGAAGAAATCAGAAATCCTAAGGGGGGCGAATCCAAACACCCATGGCCCTGACCCTTTAGGGACAGCCTATAATGACCGGCAAGGCCTAGCCCAAGCAAAGGGTGAGGATCCGCAACGGGGACCCTGAACCAGCGTCAACACTAGGTCATCCCCACGAGCGTAGGGGTGCCATTGCATAACAAGCCATTTTTGTCACTAGTTACATATGTTGGTATGTTATTATTTTGGTGATGTTCGTATTATTGATGTTTCGTATGATGAAGTGAACGTGAACAAGAAAAGACATGACATGTTCAGGGGGAGTTCTGGCTATGAAAATTCAATGTTTTACATTTTATACGCAGTTCATATGAATGAAAGTTGCGTATGCACGTGGTTTTTGACTAAGATAGTAGTGTATGGTTTTCTGTGATGATAAAGGAGTGACACAGATTCAGGGGGAGATTCTCATATGCTTCGATCAGTCCATTATTAGATTTTTGGTTCTAACATTGGTTTGTTCCAATTTGTTGAGGATGTTCATATGCTACTTAGGAATGTAGGAAAGAGTATTGCTTCATGATGATTTTATGAATTGAATCAAAATCTTATGTTGTTTTTGATATGGTTCTTTGGTGTATTTCTTACTGATAAGAAGGATATAATGAGATCAGATTTGATGATGAAGAATTGGTACAGGTTCGAGGGAGCATATGTTATGCTTCTAATGGTTCACTTTTGGCATTATGGTTTCTTAAGAACTCCTTGTTGCATGATGTTGTCTTTTATGAGTTCATGGTTATTATTGTTTTCATCAATCTTATTTCATTTATCACTACTGAAAATATACGTGTTTTTGTCACTATGTCATGGGTTATCAATGATGCTTGGATTTCATATGATGAAGTTATTGTTGGTGTGCTTAAATCTTGATGCACTTGATGAGGAGGATATGTATGTTATGGTCATTGTTGATGTTGGTTGATGGCTTATGATGTTGGAGGTTCTCTTTGTTTTCACATATGTTGTTGTATATGTTGCCTATGGTGTTGTGGTACAAGAGATTGATATGTCTTTGCCACTTCAATATTGTGGCTCCTTCTATATGTGGAGAGAGTATGTTGACCCTAATGGCATGAGTTCAAAGAGATGAGTTTCTTTATTGCAAAAATCTTATGTTGTTTCTAATGTTTCTTAGTGATGCTTGGATGCATTGCATATTTGGCCACGTGTTAATGATATTGAAGAGAGTGTTAGGCAGATAAATCCCTCTTGCTGACAAGAGCGATCTCCCTAGATCCTAAAAGGAAACTAGAAACAAACAAACAATTAGGCTAATTCCTTCCTTGAATCTATATTTTATTGAATCATAAGCTAAGAAGGTGAGAAATGGAAATTCATAACTTATTACGACATGCTTGATGAAGATCCCCCTTTTTTCTTCAGTGCATCTCCTCCATGCTTGAATCTAGACCTACACACATGGAAACAACAAAGGATCAAAGGCATATGAAACATAAATGATTCAATAATTCAAACTAGCAATCAAAGAGACTAATAACAAACATCATTCCAATGGACAAATATAAATAACATAAACCATCCATGAAATTGATCAATTAATCCATTAAAAAATGAAGTGAGAAGAAATTCTTGTTTGTATTAATTTCATAAACATAAAGGAGCTACAAAACCTGTGCCTTGATGTGAAGCTCTTGAGTCCCATTGATCTCAATCCTCTCCAAGAATGATAAGCTCTCGAACTTGATTACACTAGCATGAACTTACTCTTAGCACCGTCTCTCAATTCCCCCACCTATGGCTTGAATTATAGGCCAAAAGGAAGTAGTTTGACATCCTTAGTCCAAGGATGAGATCCACTAAAAGAGGGATGGGGGCTCCTTAAAGAATGGGAATTAGTTCCATCAAAAATGAGGTTAGGATCGAATAAACATGAGTTCAAGGCTTTCTGTTGGGAATGATTCGCCCAACAATGCTTCTAGATCTCACTTTTTATTTTTACTTTTTATTGATTGACCTTTGCAATTTTTGTTCACACACAGAGTGCAGTTCTGCGAAGTTTTGTAGTGGAAGAAACTGCACATGTGCGGTTTTTCTTCAACAAAACCACACATATGCTTAAAAGTAGGGTTTTGTACCAATAGATCCAGAAATTCCACTTTATTCAAGGTATATAAGTTGTTGACTTGCAAGGGAGTGCTTCATGACACTTGGATGGATGGTGAGAGATCCAATTTTGATGATTATTTGTCATGGTGACAAAATGAAGTGTAACAGATTGCCCCCTAAAGTGCGAAGTCAGAAAAGTTGAGGACTGAAGTACTTTATCATATCAAGGATTGGATCAAAGATCATGGTTGGAAACCTACAACAATCAATCAAGGATTACAATGAAATATAATAATAATAACTGAGGTAGGCATTCCCATACTTGGAACATAAAAGTCTTACAGCACAGTACGAAAATACATAATGTCAAAGTAGATATAGGATGGACGCAACCATCAAACATAAAACTCTTTGTATAATCATGAATACAAAACTCCTTGCAACCTAGATGGATGAAACTAGATCCAAGGTCTTGATCTCCATCTCTTAATGTATAGTACACATCTATCCATGAGAGTAAATGTCTTGAAGTTGAACATGGTAGAAACCACTTGATTACCAGTCAATGATGTGAACTATTAACAAGTGTGAGAGAAACCAACAATAATGGCAATGGCTCTCAAGGTACTTCCAGTACAATCTATGAAGTGTTAATAGATGATTTTATGTCGAAAACTCATAGAATCATTCAATCGAAGGCCAATGATGAGAACCTATCATCGAAGGCGAGAAACCTTCCATTAAGGCATTGATGCGAGTTGACTTAACTCCCGAATTTAAACAAGATCTTTTACTTCCATGATGTTGTTAAAATTTCATTTAAAAGAGCATAAAGGAGCATATATGCATGTTGTAAATAAGAGGGAACATGACAAGAATCAACAACATAAAACATGAGACGTTGATAACGGAGTTCGTCCAAGAGGGACTACGTCTCCGGGCCCCGGTGTCAAGATGGTGTAGGCCGCTGCATTAAGTGCTGGAAAGAGTGATGATGTACATGCATGTGTTTTCTCTATCATACAAGGAATATTCCCTCATGCAGGAGTGGCTCCAAGAGATGTTCCGCTGTAGGAACTCTCATTCACAAAAGGACTCCTATCAGCATGACATAATTTCACGTATGGTAATAATGAGCATCCCGCCAACAATGCATCAAAGGGATCTTAATTCAAACATACATGGCGACACATGAGTATCCCATCAACATGGAGACAAAGGGATCTCAATCAAAACATGACAATAAGTACATCTCACATCAAGGAAAAAACAAGATCCCACATCAAACATCAAACATGGATCTATACAACACAATGCATCTCAAGCAAAGAGATAAAGAAGTACATGATCACACTGCATATACCTCACATCAAGGAGTTATCTGAAGAATAGGATGATAAATTGTTGGATCTGGTTGTACCATCAATATCGTGGCGTCAAATATCATGAAATGACCGCTCACACATTGAATGTTGACACCTACACTCCACTTTGAAAAGTGGCTGAAAAATGGAATGATCAAATGGAAAATCTTATTGCACCATGAGATTTGTGGCGTCAAATAGTGTAAAATCGACTGTCAAAATCTTTGAATTCTAACAAATCGAAAATCTGGGGCTACATGAATCTTTTAGATTCCCCTAGATTCCTCAAAGATTCCCTCCTCCAGGTCATTTGAAGATCTGTTGCTCAGATTAAAATTCTGTCTGCGCCATCAGGTTCCTTTCAAAATTCTGAGAAAAATGAGTATTAAGTTGGCTACATTCTGACTCTAGAGAATTTCAAACTCTAAGGAATCTAGAAGATTCCCTCAAGATTCTCAAATATTCTCCTCTACTGCGAATCTGAAAATCTATTGCTCAAAAGGAAAATCCAACCTCGCCATTGTGTTCCCTATGAAAATCTGATAAAAATGACTATAAACTTGGTTACATGCTGATAAAAATAATTTTTACCTCCCAAGGAATCTTAAAGATTCCTCAAACAATCTGCATGAGAATATTCCTTGGAATACTCTAGGAATCTGCCTCAATTTCCATGCCTAGGGAAGACCCCCTCTGGGCTGCCACACCTTCGTTCCGTCACTCTACCGTTTGGTGCTCCATTCTCCCCCGTGCAAATGAAAACAAAGGTTTAAATATTAAAATGTGGGCGGAGCTATCAAGGTTGCGCCTCGCAGCCCAATGGTAGCAGAGATGTTTAGGAGGGTGGAGGTTGCGGTTTCAAACCCCCACCTCTCAAAAATAGTGTGTTAAAGTTTTTTTCTTTTTGGGCACGTTAATATAATTTTGGTTAATCGTTACATTTATGGCGCGTTTTGGTTGTATACGGTGGAAAACTGTTGTGGCGTGGTTTATGTTGTAACCGTTGTGTGTGAGGGCACGTGGGAGGCAGGCTGGCCACACTGGTCAGGCAGGTTCAAGCCCCATCGCCCTTTTTTTAATGTTAACAACTAGTAATAAATGGGTGGGGCATGGGCCAGGTCCACCGGAGGTGGCTCGCCCTCCCCATATGTAATATAACATGTTTTGGTTATGTGGTTGGGCCAGTGGGGCTCACAACCTATCGGCGCATTTAATAAAAAATTATTATTATTATATATATATATATATATATATATATATATATATATATATATATATATATATATATATATATTCAAACAGACTGGTGGGTGGCAAGGGTGGTGGCCCGCCACCCATATTTTATACATTTCTTTGATTTTTGGTTAATTAATATCCATTTTCAAATCTTTCAAAAATAAGGGATATTAGGCAATTTAAAGAGGCCACAATTTCACTCGTTTTCGAGAGCTAGGTTCCCACGCTGGTTGACGATGAATTTGTAGGACCATTAAACCTAGTCCACAACCCAACTTTGACCAAAACTTTGACTAGATCTTTCTCACTCATACGAGCTCGAATTTGAGTGTTGTTTGCACCGTTGGAATCAGGGCGATGAACACTTCGATCTGGTGTTGTTATTGGAGAAATCTGACCACTTTGAATTTTGATCCTTTCTGAGTCCTCTGGGACTTCTGCATGTGTCTGGAGCCACCTGGATCAATCCTCCCCACTAAGGAGCTTTTGGTCTTCCAAAAGCATGAAAAATAGTCTGCAACTTCTTTGTACCTTGCCTTCACTTACAAGTATTTGATATGTCACCCTTCCTTCTCCTTCACCTTGTCCTTCGGAGCCATAAGCGATGAGTCGACACCTACATCCTCTGCAAACCTATAGTACATTGTTTTTACAAATTACAGGCTTGACTTACATGACCAAATAATGACCCAAGCATCCCATACTTGCCACAAGTTTATAACACATACTCGGTGGTCAAGTTTACTTCAAAATGGAAACAATACCCCAACTATGAAAGCAAGGCCAATATATCATTGTAGCTTCAACAAGTGATGGAAAAAAAATCATCACTGCAACACATGATTTACAAAAATAAGGCCAAACAATGTTGTTTCTTTGACAAGTGATGGAAACACGACATCACTTTCACAGTTTATCAGCAAACTCAAAATAAGACCAGACATCATTGTTGCTTAACAAGTGATGGAAAACACATCATCATTTTTACATTTTAAAATGCAATAAATGATTTACAAAAGCATGACCATGAAAAACTAACATATCTAGAAACCATTTTTCACTTATTGATGTGAATGGGTCATCCCCCTCTGGTAGTTTTGCTTGTCAAACGATTTTTTCAACTAGTTCATGTACCGATGCTTTGTCTTTAAGGCGTTTCTCTAGATGGAGCCTCCAACATGTGGCTCTTTGATGGCCACCTCTGTCACAAAGATTGCAATAAGTATTTTTCCTCCAGATCTGCTTTACCTTCTTCTTTGCCTATTGTTGAGAGGTTCTTTCATGCCTCATCCTTATGTGTGCTTCCATTCTCTTCCAACACTTAACAAATGTATGGATATGTAATCCACAAAAAGTACATGTTTTTCGATGCCATGTTTTATGTTTATCATTAAAAACATGATTGTAATCGAAATGAACATTCGGGTATTGAGATTGGTTATACTTTTCCTTGCTGCCTATGGTGTCATTATGGCGATGAGAGCTTTCCTCAGCTCTTTCCCTGCAATGGGCACTGCCATGGGATGATGGTGATGTGTTCCCATCATTCTCTTTCCTCGACAATTTCAACAATGTCTCGGAAGCATATGACGCTTTCGAGCATTCTCCATCACTGTATCCCAAGCCTGCAAATCGAGGTCTCTGCACAACCTCCAATGGTTGAGTAATTCCTTGGTTATTAACACCAAATCCTTCTTATTCCTTGTACCTCATTCTGGTAAGGAGCCTCATGTTTGTCTTTGTAATTGGTATCTCCACATTTCCAATAGAAATCATACTATGTGAAGATGAAACTGAGGGGAAATCAACATCTTTTACCTCCACTGTCAATTTGGAAAGAACTGATGAGGGCTGCTCATCATCTATTGTTGGTGGTTTTTTATCTGTCTTGGCAGATTGCCCAACTTCTTTCCTGACATACCCAAGTCCTGTTTGACGGGGTAATTCTTCTACTTTGATGGGTTTGACAATGCCTTAGCCATTAATACCCAAGCTTTTCCTTCATACCATATTTTCCTCAACAGTTTGAAGCCAATCCCTGTGGTATGATTTTCAAAAACAGTGAAATCATCATCAAGAACATACATGAAGATGGAGAATTACTTTTTACCTCACATGGGTCACGCTGCATCTTTTCCAAGGCCTCATCCTTAGCTTGCAGCTGCCGTAGTAAACTATGTTTCTCCTCTTTTTCTTCGTGTAGAAGCATCTTCAATTCAGCATTATCTGCTTGAAGGCTTTGGTTTTTGTGCTTCAGTTCTTCCAGGGCCTCTTCCGTGTCTCGCAACTGAAGCTACAATCGCTCCTTTTCCTCTATCTCTTTTTGTATAGCTTCATACATTATTTCCACCTTTTGGGAAATTTTGAGCATAGTCTCATACATCACTTTGTCATCCTCCATCGTTGCACATTCCATTGTTCACGCTCGCAATTCATATCCACACAAAGACCACTCTGATACAAAACTTGATCCGAGTTGACTCAACTCCCGGATTTAACCAAGATCTTTTACTTCCATGATGTTGTTAAAATTGCATTTAAAAGAGCATAAAGGAACATATATTCATGTTGTAAAGAAGAGGTAACATGACAAGAATCAGCAACATAAAACAAGAGACGTTGATAACGGAGTTCGTCCAGGAGGGACTACGTCTCCGGGCCCCGGTGTCAAGATGGTGTAGGCCACTACATTAAGTGATGGAAAGAGTGATGATGTACATGCATGTGTTTTCTCTATCATGCAAGGAATATTCCCTCATGCAGGAGTGGCTCCAAGAGATGTTCCACTGCAAGAACTCTCATTCACAAAAGGACTCCTATCAGCATGACATAATTTCATGTATGGTAATAATGATCATCCTGCCAACATGGCATCAAAGGGATATCAATTCAAACATACATGGTGACACATGAGTATCCCGTCAACATGGCGACAAAGGGATCTCAATCAAGACATGACAATAAGTACATCTCACGTCAAGGGAAAAACAAGATCCCACATCAAACATCAAACATGAATCTATACATCACGATGCATCTCAAGAAAAGGGATAGAGAAGTACATGATCACACTACATATACCTGACGTCAAGGGGTTATCTAAAGAATAGGATGATAAACTGTTGGATCTGGATGTACCATCAATCTTGTGGCGTCGAATATCATGGAAATTATTTCTCATACATTGAATGTTGAAAATCCTTTTTCGGGGTATGGGGAAACTCACTTTCAGGTAAGGTGGCTTGTGGCATTTCCTCTATCGGTTGGCCATACACGAGCATAGAGATAAAAGAGAGAAGGCGGGTAGTTAGTTAAACTACTTTTGGTGAACGTCCCACTTGGTTTGATGATTGTTGTATTCGTTGTGATAGTTTATGTTGATTCTAGCGTGGTGGCCATTGGTGTCCTTATTGTGCGGGTGCCTTACTTGGTGGTCCTTTAGTTCTAGGATTTTGGTGAATGTATATATGTATCCCCTCTCCCTGGCTCTATCGTCCAGCCCCTCTCATAATAATGTCTCTACTGCCTCCCCTCCCTAAGGTCTTAGTCTACACTCCACTTTGAAAAGTGGCCGAAAAATGGAATGATCAAATCAAAAATTTGAATGCACCATCAAATTTGTGGCATATAATAGTGTAAAATTGATTGTCAAATTTCTGAATTCTGACAAAGTGAAAATCTAGGGCTAAAGGAATCTTTTAGATTCCCCATAGATTCCTCAAAGATTCCCTCCTCTGGGTCATCTTAATATCTGCTGCTCAGATCAAAATTCTGTCTACACCATCAGGTTCCTTGCGAAATTTTGAGAAAAATGAGCATGAAGTTGGCTGCATTTTGATTCTGGCGAATTTCAGACTCCAAGGAATTTGGAAGATTCCCTCAAGATTCTCAAAGATTATCCTCCACTGGGAATCTGCAAATATTCTACTCAAAAGGTGAATCCAACCTCACCATTGTGTTCCCTACGAAAATCTGAGAAAAACGACTATAAACTTGGCTACATTTTGATAAAAAGAATTTTTACCTCCCAAGGAATCTTAAATATTCCTCAAAGAATCTACATGAGAATATTCCTTACAATATTCTAGGAATATTCCTCGATTCCCATGCCTAGGGCGGGCGCCCTCTGCACTACCACACCTCTGTTCCGTCGCTCTACTTTTCAATGCTCCATTCTCCCTCATGCAAATGAAAACGAAGGTTTAAATATTAAAATGTGGGTAGAGCTATCAAGGTTGAGCCCCATGGCCCAATGGTAGCAGAGTCGTTTAGGAGGGTGGAGGTTGTAGTTTCAAACCCCTGCCTCTCCAAAATAGAGCGTTAATTTTTTTTTTGTTGGGCACGTTAATATAATTTTGGTTAACCGTTACATTTATGGTGCGTTTTGGTTGTATACAATGGAAAATATTTTTATATATTTCTTTGATTTTTGGTTAATTAATAGCCATTTTCAAATCTTTCAAAAATAAGGGATATTGGGAAATTTAAAGAGGCCACAATTTCGCCCATTTTTGGGAGCTAGGTTCCCATGCTAGTTGACAGTAAATTTGTAGGACCATTAAACGTGGTCCACAACCCAACTTTGACAAAAAATTTGATTGGCTCTTTCTCCCTCATACGAGCTCGGATTTGAGTGTCATTCACACCCTTGGAATCAGCACGATGAGCACTTCGATCTAGTGTTTTTTTTGGAGAAATCTAACCACTTTGAATTTTGACCCTTTCTGATTCCTCTGGGACTTCTGCATGTGTCTGGAGCCACCTGGATCAATCCTCCCCACTGAGGAGCTTTTGGTCCTCCAAAAGCATGGAAAATAATCTGAAACTTCTTTGTACCTTGTCTACACTTACAAGTATCTGATATGTCACCCTTCCTTCACCTTCACCTTTGTCTTTCAAAGCCATAAGCGATGAGCCAACACCTGCATCCTCTGCAAACCTACAGTACATTGCTTTTACAAATTACATGCTTGACTTACATGACCCAATCATCCCATGCTTGCCACGAGTTTATAACACATACTCGGTGGTCAAGTTTACATCAAAATGGAAATAATACCCTAGCTATGAAAGAAAGGCCAATATATTGTTGTTGCTTCAACAAGTAATGGAAACCACATCATCACTGCAACACATGATTTATAAAAATAAGGCCAAACACTATTGTTTCTTTGACAAGTGATGGAAACATGACATCACTTTCACAGTTTATCAGCCAACTCAAAATAAGACCAGACATCATTGTTACTTAACAAGTGATGGAAAACACATCATCATTTTTACATTTTAAAATGCAATAAATGATTTACAAAAGCACGACCATGACAAGCTAAGATATCTAGAAACCATTTTTCACTTATTGATGTGAATGCGTCATCCCCCTGTGGTGGTTTTTCTTGTCAAACGATTTTTTCAACTGGTTCATGTACCAATGTTTTGTCTTTAAGGCACTGCTCTGTATGGAGCCTCCAACATGTGGCTCTCTGATGGCCACCTCTATTGCAATGACTACAATAAGTATTTTTCCTCCAGATCTACTTTACCTTCTTCTTTGCCTGCTGTTAAGAGGGTCTTTCATGCCTCATCCTTTTCTGTGCTTCCATTCTCTTCCAACACTTAACAAATGTATGGTTATGTAATCCACAAAAGGTACATGTTTTTCGATGCCATGTTTTATGTTCATCATTAACAACATGATTGTAATCGAAATGAAAATTCGATTATTGAGACTGGTTATACCTTTCCTTGCTGCCTCTGGTGTCATTATGGTGATGAGAGCTTGCTGCAACTCTTTCCCTACAATGGGCACTACCATGGGATGATGGTGATGTGTTCCATCATTCTCTTTCCTTGAAAATTTCAATAATGTCTCAGAAGCATATGACACTTTTGAGAATTCTCCTTCGGTGTATCCCAAACCTGCAAATCGAGGTCTCTGCACAATCTCCAATGGTTGAGTAATTCCTTGGTTATTAACACCAATTCCTTCTTCTTCCTTGTACCTCATTCTAGTAAGGAGCCTCATGTTTTTCCCTGTAATTGGTATCTCCACATTTCCAACAGAAATCATACCATGTGAAGATGAAACTGAGGGGAAATCAACATCTTTTATCTCCACTGTCGATTTGGAAAGAACTGATGAGGGCTGCTCACAATCTATTGTTGGTGGTTTTCTATTTGTCTTGGTGGATTCCCCAACTTCTTTCCTGACATACCCAAATCCTGTCTGACAGGGAAATTCTTCTACTTAAATGGGGTCGACAATGCCTTGGCCATTAATGTCCAATCCTTTTCCTTCATACCACATTTTCCTCAATAGTTTGGAGCCAATCCCTGTGGTATGATTTTCAAAAACAGCAAAATCATCATCAAGGAACATACGTGAAGATGGAGAATTACTTTTTACCTCACATGGGTCACACTGCATCCTTTCCAAGGCCTTGTCCTTAGCTTGCAGTTGTCATAGAAAACTATGTTCCTCCTCTTTTTCTTCTTGTAGAAGCATCTTCAATTAAACGTTATTTGCTTGAAGAATTTGGTTGTTGTGCTTCAGTTCTTCCAGGGCCTCTTCCATGGCTCACAACTACAGTTGCAATCACTCCTTTTCCTCTATCTCTTTTTGTAGAGCTTTAAGCATTATTTCCACCTTTTGGGAAATTCTGAGCATGGTCTTGTACATTTCTTTGTCATCCTCCATCGTTGCACGTTCCATTGTTCACGATCGTAATTCACATCCACGTGAAGACCGCTCTAATACCAAACTTGATCCAAGTTTACTCAACTCCTGGATTTAACCAAGATTTTTTACTTTTGTGATGTTGTTAAAATTGCATTTAAAAGAGCATAAAGGAACATATATGCATGTTGTAAAGAAGAGGGAACATGACAAGAATCAACAACATAAAACATGAGACGTTGATAACAAAGTTCATCCAGGAGGGACTACGTCTCCGGGCCCCTGCGTAAAGATGGTATAGGTCGCTACATTAAGTGTTGGAAAGAGTGATGATGTACATGCATGTGTTTTCTCTATCATACAAGGAATATGCCCTCATGCAGGAGTGGCTCCAAGAGATGTTCCATTGTAAGAACTATCATCCACAAAAGGACTCCTATCAGCATGACATAATTTCATGTATGGTAATAATGAGCATCCTGCCAACATGGCATCAAAGGGATCTCAATTCAAACATACATGGCGACACATGAGTATCCCATCAACATGGCGACAAAGGGATCTCAATCAAAACATGAGAATAAGTACATCTCACGTCAAGGGCAAAACAAGATCCCACATCAAACATCAAACATGGATCTATACAGCACAATGCATCTCAAGCAAAGAGATAAAGAAGTACATGATCACACTACATATACCTCACATCAAGGAGTTATCTGAAGAATAAGATGATAAAATGTTGGATCTGGATGTACCATCAATCTTGTGGCGTCGAATATCATGGAAATTATTGCTCGCACATTGAATGTTGACACCTACACTCCACTTTGAAAAGTGGCCAAAAAATGGAATGATCAAATGGAAAATCTTATTGCACCATCAGATTTGTGGCGTCTAATAGTGTAAAATCAACTGTCAAACTTTTGAATTCTGACAAAGTGAAAATATGGGGCTACATGAATCTTTTAGATTCCCCCTAGATTCCTCAAAGAATCCCTCCTCCGGGTCATCTGAGTATCTGCTACTCAGATCAAAAATTTGTCTACGCCATCAGGTTCCTTGTGAAATTCTGAGAAAAATGAGTATGAAGTTGGTTGCATTCTGACTCTGGAAAATTTCAGCCTCCAAGGGATCTGGAAGACTCCCTCAAGATTCTTGAAGATTCTCCTCCACTAGGAATTTGCAGATCTACTACTCAAAAGGTGAATCCAACCTCGCCATTGTGTTCCCTGCGAAAATTTGAGAAAAAATGACTATAAACTTGGTTACATTCTAATAAAAATAATTTTTACCTCCCAAGGAATCTTAAAGATTCCTCAAAGAATTTGAATGAGAATATTCACTGGAATATTCTGGGAATATGCCTAGATTTCTATGCCCAAGGCAGCCCCCCTCTATGTAGCCACACCTCTGTTCCATCGCTCTCCCATTCGGTGCTCTGTTCTCCCCCGTGCAAATGAAAACGAAGGTTTAAATATTAAAATGTGGGCGCAGCGATCAAGGTTTAGCCCTGTGGCCCAATGGTGGTAGAGTCATTTAGGAGGGCAGAGGATGCAGTTTCAAAACCTCGCCTCTCCAAATTAGCACGTTAATTTTTTTTTTGTTGGGCACGTTAATATAATTTTGGTTAATCGTTACATTTATGGCACATTTGGTTGTATATGGTCGAAAATTATTGTGGCATGGTTTATGTTGTAACCGTTGTGTGTGACAACGCCCGGGAGGCAGGCCAGCCACACCGATCGGGCGGGTTCAAGCCCTGCCGCCCTCATTTTAATGTTAACAGGTGGTAAAAAATGGATGGGGCATGGGTCGGGTCCACCGGAGGTGGCCCGCCCACGCCATATGTAATATAACATGTTTTGGTTATGTGGTTGGACCGATGGGGTTCATGGCATGTAGACCCGTTTAATAAAAAATTGTTATATATAGATATAGATATATAGATATATTCAAACATACGAGTGGGTGGCGGGGGTGGTGGCCCGCCACTCATATATATATATATATATATATATATATATATATATATATATATATATATATATATATATATATATATATATATATATATATATATATATATATATATATATATAGATATATATATATGGTTAATTAATAGCCATTTTCAAATCTTTCAAAAATAATGGATATTGGGCAATCTAAAGAGGCCACAATTTCGCCCGTTTTCGGGAGCTAGGTTCCCATGCCATTTGACGGTGAATTTGTAGGACCATTAAACCTCGCCCACAACCCAACTTTGACCAAAACTTTGACTGGATATTTCTCCCTCATACGAGCTCGGATTTGAGTGTCATTCACACCGTTGGAATCAAGGCAACGAGCACTTCGATCTGATGTTGTTTTGGGAGCAATCTGACCACTTTGAATTTTGACCCTTTCTGAGTCCTCTGGGACTTATGCATGTGTTTGGAGCCACCTGGACCAAGAATGCAGGCTTCAAGGTACTAAATATTTCTAAATAAACTTCCTAGATAATGAGTTGAAGCCTATAGGAAGCGACCCGTCGTAGGAAATCCTACAACACGAAACACAATGTCAATTTTTGAAGAATAGTTTGCAAAGACTGACTCAGGGATGGCTGACAAAATTGAAGGCTACAAATTGCAAGGTAATTTGAACTGAGGTTTAGACTTCTCTTGAACATATTAGTGACACGAAA
This sequence comes from Pinus tabuliformis, assembly GCA_031772625.1. NCBI lineage: Eukaryota > Viridiplantae > Streptophyta > Pinopsida > Pinales > Pinaceae > Pinus > Pinus tabuliformis. The sequence goes on along the minus strand of CM062804.1, from coordinate 1,583,121,217 downwards.
AAATGACTTGGCAGCATTTGAATCAATGATAATACCCAAAACCAACTGAAGACTTTCAATAAGGTTCGATTAACTGTGAGACAAATGGATTCCCCAACCCGAATAGATATGTGACAGAGTGTCATGTTCAAGAGCGACATACTGCCTGAAATACAAGAAACAAAATTTTCTTCTCAAATTTTCCCCACCATTACTGGCAAGTACCTCTTTATTTTTTACAACCTTGAGGAGGATAACATATGCTTGGACTGTAAGCTCATCCTTCAGATGAGTCCATCAAAGTATTTTTAATGAACCCTAAGAAGGAATGGTTCGGTCCTGTTATGCTTAATAGGTCCTATACTGTTTAATTTTTACAAGTCTAGTAAAGGGGTAACTCGATGTCATTTTTTTTAAGAGTTTGAAAAAGACACAAAAAGGAAACTCATTTAGTTCTTTTACCGTAATTAACGAGCCCAAAGAAATTAAAGCTCAACGTTTTTCATTTTTAGAGAGTCAAGAGAAAAACATAAATAGACTCTATCAGGTTCTTTTTCGGCAGTTTAGTCTCTCAGGTCTAAAAAAGGATAAAATAATAAAAGAGAGAACTCTATTGACCATGTTTCGTCAACGTATACCTTTTTGTAAACAATGATAACTCATTTTGTAGAAGGGGTAAACTTATACTGAGTAGACGGTTCTTTACAAGTTCGAACAAACAAGTACTCGATGATATTTTCATGTGTTTTAAGAGTTTGAAAAAGGGCTTAAAAGAGGACTCCATGGTTTCTCTTTTTCATAAGTTTTAACGAGTTTGAAAAAGTGATAAAAATATACTCATTTGACCGACTTTCGATTTAATTAACAAGTAGGAAAAGACAGAAAGAACTCGCCATTTTCATGTACATTTTACGAGCATGAAAAGATAGCAAAAGGAGCTTGGGATTTTCATGAGTTTAATGAGTCTTAAAAATAATAACTGAAATGGACTCGAGATAAGTTTCATTTTTACACAAGCTTGAAACAAACAAAAATTGTGCTTGAGAGTGGTTTCATTTTTACACAAGCTTGAAACAAAGAAAATTGTGCTTGAGGGTGGTTTAATTTTTACACAAGCTTGAAATAGAGAAAACTATGCTTGAGACTGACTGGGCACATGCCCCCAGCATAATGACTGCAAGGGCACATGCCCCCCAAACTTCATTTCATTCACCTGAGTAGACTCGAAGTTACTAATAGGAGGATGAAATGAAGGCTTTTTTACGAGATCAAAAAGACTCATCTTAACATTTATGAGATCTAGTCAAAGGCTCAACTCAAATAGGGGAGGATTTGTTTCATTTTTTAACGAGCTTGACATAGGAAAAGAACTATACTCAAAAGAAGTTGTTTCATTTTTTAACGAAGTTGAAACAGTAAAAGAATTGTCCTCATGGATCTGTTTCATTTTTCAATGAGGTTGACATAGTAAAATAATTATCCTCATTAGGCCTATTTCATTTTTTAATGCGGTCGACATAGGAAAATAACTATCCCCATGAGACCTATTTCTTTTTGTAACGAGGTTGACATAGGAAAAGAACCATCCTCCTAAAGAGTTGTTTCATGTTTTAACGAGGTTGACACAGTAAAAGAACTATCCTCATAAGACCCTATTTCATTTTTTAACGAGGTTGACATAGGAAAATAACTATCCTCAAGACCTGTTCATGGCTTCCAAAAGGTCTTCATCAGATGGAAGAACAGTCCTCTGGAAGGAACACATGTCAAGGGAATAAATAGGGATGAGAAAATCATATTCAAATGCCCCTATTGAATTTTTTACCACATCAGTTACCGGATCTAAGTCAGAAGAATTATAGCAGATAGTGAGAGGATCACTTGCATCAGTAACTGATAACATGGGACTTGTTGCCACATAATTAACCTTTGATGGGGTAGATACCACTTCCATATAAGGAACATTCATGGGTGTCAGATCACTGATAGTTGAAGCAAGATCAACGTATGAAAGTTGATCAACCATCACAGTGTTTCCATTGTGAGGGAAGGGCATCACACGAAAGAGTGTCGATACAACAGCTTTCATGGCATAGACATAGTCTTTCCCAAGGATAAAAAAGAAATCTAATGGATCTTGGGCTACCATAAGATCAATACAAACAATTTTACCTTTTAGAGTAATAGGTAGCTTGGTAAGGATTCCTAAAGGTTCACTAATAGTTCTGTTAAAAGCTAAAAAAATATGTGTAACAGGAACAAGCTGAGGGGAACCCAAAGCTTTCCAAGTAGTCGAGTATAAAATACTGATAGAAGCACCTTCATCTACATTTGTGTGTCACACATTCTTACCATAAGCCTTCACAATGATTTGGAAAGGGGTGGAATAAGGAAGACGAGGTTTTTTAGACTACTCCAATCAAAAGAAATAGCCTCATTACTTGGATGGGGTTCAAAAGAAATAGATGAAATGCCCCCATGTGTAGAAGAATCTGAAGTAACATGAAGAACATGAGCGATATGAAGTTCACTCTCTAAAGGGAGAGTGGGATCAACCGAACATGGAATCGATTCGACCACTTGATAAACAATAGTCCATCATCCTAAGTGATACATGTTTCACCCTCAAATGGAAGAGTGGGATTTATTGTACTTGGATTTAGATCAATCACTTCGTTGACTGGCGGTAGATGGGGAGAAATTTTATAGTAATTAGTTGGAAGTTGTTTCTGTGAAACAATAAGCTTTTCCAAAAATTTTGAGGCTTCATCCATGTGAGGGAAAAGGTGACTATGATGAGTCCCTTTGCATAACCTACAAGGAAACCTAACTTTAAGATTTTTCCCTAGAATTTGAGAATCACTGGTTGATGGATCAACAGTAAGTTGATGAGAATTATTTGACCATACTTCCAAAACCTTAGGAATACCAGGATAATTGATAAGGAAGTGGTCACCCTTACAAAGCTTGCAAGGGTATTTGGGCTTATGATGCATTGTAGAAGTTCCCCCAAAATTACCAATACTAATGACCATGGTTGGTTGGTTAACTACTTTCTTATCTTGCCTCTTCTTCTTCTTCCCTTTCTTCTTCTTCTTAGTCACTTGGCTACTAGCATCCAGGCTTTTACCAAGCGAAGAAGAATAAAGGGAGGAGGACATGTTGGATGAAGAAGGTAAAGGGTCAATAGTAGGTTGGTGATGTTGAGATGGTGAAATCGGTTGAGGTGAAAAACTTGATTGAGTTGGTACAATTGGAGTATTTGGAATTAAAAAGGTTGAGAACATCCATACAGGTAAATTGTTATGAAAACAGCTCAAGAAAAAGATAGATCAACGCCTTAAAATTCAGCGTCTTTGAGGGGGAAACCTCCTTTACATTACATAAATGAACAATTCTTGGATGATTCAAATGACAAAAACTCCTTTCTATATATAGGAGTCTAAGGAGTCACAATATAACCCAGCTGACCTAACAATAATAATATAAAGCCACAAAAATAATAATAGACGGATTCTATGGGGCACAATAATAACAATATGGGGACAATAGGGGCACAACAATATTAATAAGGGGTACAACTACAATAGTAATGGGGTAATCACTAGTATTATAGGGACCCAACATGCCCCTCTCCTTCAAAAAAGTTTTTTCCTCAATGCTTGAGTAGTTTTGGATGCTTCTGTATAAAATTATCATCCTCCCATGTGGAATCTTTAGCTGATAAGTTCTTCCACTTGATAAGATACTCTGAAATTGATCGATTTCGCAGCTGTCGAGTTCTTGTTTCTGTGACTGCTTCTAGTTCCAATATAATTTTTCCTTCCTCATCAAGTTCTGGCAATATTGTTTGAATTGGGAGCTTATCGCCTATAACCTTCTTTAAACATGAAACATGGAAAACTGGGTGCAATCGAGAAGCTGCAGGAAGCTCCAATTTGTATGCCATGGTACCAATCTTTTGCAACACCTTCTACGGACCATAATACTTTGGTGATAATTTATTATCCTTCTTAGCTTGCTTGAGGGACATTTTCTTATATGGTTGTAGCCATAGGAATACACAATCACCTACATCAAAACTTATTTCACTGCGATGTTGATCTAACTATTGTTTCATTCTATTTTGTGCCAACACAAGGTTATCCTTTAAGAGTTGGAGGACTTGTTGTTGATGATCAATGTGATGTTCCACTGCTTGAACCTTAGAATTTTCTCTTAAATATGATGTGATGGATGGTGGTTGATACCCATAAAGTGCCATAAATGGGGTCATTTTTGTTGTTGTATGGAAGGAAGTGTTATACCACCATTCAGCCAGAGGCAACCATTTGACCCATTGTGTCTGTTTATCAGATACAAAGCAACGAAGATATCCTTCCAAACATTTGTTTACTATCTCAGTTTGCCCATCAAATTGAGGATGATAAGATGAGCTATGAGCTAACTGAGTACCAAGACAAGAAAATAATTCTGTCCAAAAATTTCCAGTGAAAATGGGATCTCTGTCACTTACAATAATCTTTGGGTTTCCATGTAGCTTTTGAATTGTTTCCATAAATGCAGTAGAAAGTGTATTGGCTTTAAATGGATGTGATAATGCACAAAAGTGTGCATACTTGGTAAATCTGTCAACTACCACCATGATGACACTCTTTCCCTCAAACTTGGGTAAACCTGTGATAAAATCCATTGAAACCTCCTCCCAATGTTGGCTTGGAATGGATAAAGGTTGTAATAGACCTGGTGTCTTAATTGTTTCAACTTTATTTTGTTGGCAAACCAAACATTCCGCAACAACCTTTTGAATATCTGATTTAAGGCCATCCCAAAAAAATTCCTTCTTAACCCTGTGGTAAGTTTTTAAAAATCCCGAGTGCCCTCTTAAGGGAGAAGTGTGCAATTCCATAAGAATCTTTTGTTTTAGCTGGGAATTCTTACAGAGGTATAAGCGATCTTTGTACCATAACTAATCATTTTTCCAGCTAAATGTATCTGACGTACTGGAATCTTATTGTAACTTTTGAATAAGTGCCCACACTTCTTCGTCATTCTTCCATTCCTCCCTTGCTTCGTTTATCCAATCTGGTTGGATAATAGAAATGGTGCACAACAATGTTTCCACATCCTCATCCTTTCTTGAGAGTGCATCTGCCACCACATTTTGCTTCCCTTTTTTGTAGATGATTTCAAAGTCATAACCCAACATCTTTGTGACCCACTTTTGTTGCTCTTCAGAGGGTAATCTTTGTTCTAAAAATTATTTAAGGCTATCATGATCCGTTTTTACCTTGAAGTGTCTTCCCATTAGGTAGGGTCGCCATTTCTTAAGTGCATGGAGTATTGCCAACATTTCCTTCTCATAAATAGCTTTGTGTAAAAACTTTCCCTTGATTGGATGACTTTCAAAAGCAATGGGTCTTTCATCTTGCATTAAAACAGCACCAATTCCATTTCCTGAAGCATCACACTCCACAATAAAGGTTTTTGTGAAGTCTAGTGTAGCTAAGACAGGTGCTTGGCACATTGCCTCTTTAAGATGTTCAAAGGCCTCTGTTGCTTCTAGAGTCCATGAAAATGCATCTTTCTTCAATAGTGTTGTTAGAGGTGTTGCTATTCTCCCATAATTCTTAACAAACTTGCAGTAACACCCTATCAACCTGAGAAATCCTCGCAGATGCTTTATGGATGTGGGGATTTTCCATTCATTAATGGCTTTAATTTTGCTAGGGTCTACCTTAACTCCTTCATGAGATACAATATGACCCAGAGATTCCACCTCTTGTACTCCAAAGAAACATTTGGATCTTTTTGCATATAATTGTTTCTCCTCTAATAGTTGTAGCACCCTGTCAACATGTTCAACATGATCCTTCCAAGACTTGTTGTAGATTAGTATATCATCAAAAAATACTAACACAAATTTTCTAAGGAATGGTTTGAAAATTTAATTCATCAAACCTTGAAATGTTGAGGGTGCATTGGTAAGGCCAAAAGGCATGACCAAAAATTCATAATGAACCTCATGAGTTCTAAATGTTGTTTTCAGAATGTCTCCAGTCTTCATTTTGATTTGATGATATCCTAAACGAAGATCCAACTTGGTGAAGTAAATTGATCCATGCAATTCATCTAGTAATTCATCAATGACGAGAATGGGAAACTTATGTTTAATAGTGATCTTGTTGAGATCCCTATAATCCGAACACATGCGTCATGATCCATCCTTCTTGTGCACCAATACTACTAGAGTAGAGAAAGAACTTTGACTTGGTTGAATTATACCAGCGTCTAGCATTTCTGCAACCATACGTTCAATTTCACTCTTTTGGGCATAGGGATATCTGCATGCCCTGATGTTTGGAGGAACACTTCTTGGAATCAGATGAATAGCATGATCATGATCATGAATAGGTGGGAGACCTTTTGGAGTCTCAAATACCTTGGAATGATTGTCCAAGACTTTTTGGAGATCTGGAGAAATAGATGATTCCAATGTGGAAACATCTAGCGAACATAATTGTGCAATTACACCTTTTCATTCCTTTTTTAGAAGCTTTGTCATACCATTAGAGCTGATTATCTTTCCCAGTTTCCCTGCAATACACATTAATTCAACTTCCTTTCCTTCCACAGAAAATTTCATGAAAATTTCTTGAAAATTAAAAGCTATTGTACCCAAGGATTGTAGCCATTGGACTCCTAATACAACATCAACACCTCCCATTGGAATGGAAAGCATTGGGCTAGTCAATACATATTCTCCCATGGATAGCTTGATATTATGGCACTTTCCAGAGCAATTTATTGTTACTCCATTTGCAACCATCACTTGACACTCTGGTGCTGGATATAAGAAGCAATTCAATTCTTTTGCTACCTTACAATGAATAAAATTGTGGGTACTTCCTGAATCAATCAACACTATTACCTTTTTCTTCTTGATTTGTCCTTCTGTCTTGATAGTGTGAGGAGTGGTAATTCCCACCAATGCATTACAAGATATGGTCGGATTCATTTTTTCTTCATCTAGGCTTTGTTCCTATAGTATATCCTCTTCTTTTTACCTTTCTTTCTCATTTTCTTCTTCCTCTTCACAATATATGTAAAATAATTTCTTCTCAGCACACTTATGAACTTTAGTGTATTTGCTATCACAACTGTAACAAAGCCCTTTTGCTCTTTTTTCTTCCAATTGTTGTGGTGTCAACCTTATAGGTTGTGGAATACTAGCGACAACAACACTTCCGTCTTTATAGTTGTGAGTGGTATGCTTCCTGGTTGCCATATTTTGCTTTCCATTTTTCTTGCTAACTTGAATGCCTTCTCTAATGAATCAGGTTCCCAAAGGCGAACATCATGTTGGATATTATCCTTTAAATACCCTATGAACACATCAATCCTATGCTCCTCTCGAATATTTTTTACCCTTATGTTCAATTTTTGGAACTCCTCAATGTGCTCCATTATTGAACCCTTTTGTTTGAGACTTATCAATTGGCTAAAAAAAGTGTTACTTTTTGTATCCTCATAATGTGCTATCAATTCTTCCGTAAAACTTGCCCAAGTGATAAATTGTTTATGAGAGCAAAGCCATTGATACCATACAAACTGATTTGGTTCCAAATATAAAGTTGCAATACGTACCTTTTGTGTGTTTTGCACATTATTGAGATCAAAAAATTGCTCCATCTGTTCCATGTTACGGGATATTTGCCATCAAACTTCCTCATATCGATTTTTGGAATATGGTGCGTCTTCGATCCAACATTACAGTCTATGAAATCATGATTAACATTTCCATTGTTTGCATCATGAGTTTCCTTTCCTCCCCTTTCACCATTAGTACGTATTTCTTGTAGAAAATTTGTCAAATCTGCCTTCAAATCTATCTTCAAATCGTCAATCTTGGCTTCCACGCCCTTTATCTTAGATTCCACTCCATTTATCTTAGCTTCTGTTAGCTTTTGTGAGAGTGAAATTTGTTGCACTTGGTCTTGTAATTTTGATATATCATGCAGCATTTCTTCCTCTCCTTCATGAGTCATGCTAGATATTTCAGATTGCTTACTAGGTGCTTGAATTTTCTTTCCTCGGGGCATCAGTTACCAATACTAATTCTCTACTATGCCCTTTGAATTCCTTCAAAATAATTTTTCAAACCAAGCTTAAGAAAAAATTTAAAAAATCTACACACCTTTTTTCACTTTGTAAGAGCTCGATATTGCCTCTGATGTATCTCTGTAATTTCGGATCATCCAATTCTGAAATTGCGACCTGTGGTAGCCCTTTGTGTCCTCTTTCCAATGCCACCAGTCTGACCCCAATTGGATTCTCCAATGAAGAGTTATGCCAAATCTCCCATAGTGACCTGATTATAGACTAATTCAGTATAGCGAACTTGTACGACGTGCCACGTGTCCTTGTTTTGACCTTTGGCTCTGAAAAATATATACAAGAAACTACAGTCCATCCTATTTCTGTACCTACTTACAAAATTTCAATCCGATGCTCAGAGAGAAATTTATGATGATTTTCCCCAGGTCACCTGTTTGGAATGTAATTCAGGAGTCTGCAAAAAGACCAACTTCCTCAGATCATATCTCCGCAAATATAGCACGAAAAACTTTGAAATTTGGATCCGAGCTTCAGCGCGATGTTTTCTCAAATGGGTTTTTTTTTAGCTTCTGAAAGGTCACAGAAAAAATTTTATAGCAAAAATGCCATGATGACCTGTTTGGAGCAGCAAAACCCTAGAATCCAAAGCTCTGATACCAAATGTTATGAAACCAGCTCAAGAAAAAAATAGAAAAGATAGATCAACACTTTAAAATTCAGCCTCTTTGAGGGGGAAACCTCCTTTACATTACATAAATGAACAATTCTTGGATGATTCAAATGAAAAAACCTCCTTTCTATATATAGGAGTCTAAGGAGTCACAATATAACCCAGCCGACCTAACAATAATAATATAAAGCCACAAAAATAACAATAGAGGGATTTTATGGGGCATAGTAATAACAATATGGGTACACTAGGGGCACAAAAATATTAATAAGGGGTACAACTACAATAGTAATGGGGTAATCACTAGTATTATAGGGACCCAACATAAACCTATCGTGAATCATAGAAGTGACAATGTAGCCATATAAGGAGGACCGACATTTCCAAGATTGGGAAAAGGACTAGGATTCTCGTTAATGGGGTTTCCTTGGTCAGCAACTTCCAAATGGGTAGCCATTAGATTCAAAAAAAATAATTTTTATTATTAAAATTAAATAATATTCACAACCCACACCTAAGGTCTTGTAAAAATTAAAAATAAACAAAGTAACACACGCTAAAAATTCTAGGGATTCACACCATACAAACTCACATTTCATAGAGATCAATATTTACTAATTGGTAATGAAATCCAATATCGCAAAGATCAAAGTGAAAATTTTTATAGATATGAGTGTTTGGAACTAGTTACCCTAACAACTAACTTAATGAAATAGTCTGGTGCAAGTAACTTTGCTTATGCCATCTCGAGCAAAGATTACCTTCCAAAAAGTCCAAGTGAGTCTAGTCAACATATGTTCCGGGTACAACAAGACCTTCCTTCTACCATCACTTTAGGTAGATCCCTAGTATTATGGTCACTAAGTTTACCAAATACAACAATTTTACCTGGGGGGACAGTTGTAGATCGAATGTACACGCAATGGCAGAGTAACTAAGCTCAATCCCCTTGAAATCTTCTCCACATGATCAACTAGAGGTTTACTTTCAAGTGACCCCAAGTACCTTTTGGCACCGTTGTAATATGTGCAAATCGCTCTATCATAGCCAATGAAGTGGGTACGATCACTTCACTAGATCCGACATGATCTCGTGCTTAACTCATGTATAAGAAGAGCTTCCCAGAGAAAAACAGAAATAATTGGATTTTCTCTCCCTATCTCAAGATCCTATAGTTTGTTTGTAGCTTTGGAAAGTTTACTTCCTTCCCTATTCCAAAGCCCTACACTTAAGCTACTGTAGGTGACAAGAGCCCTAAAAATAATATAAAAATTCTAGATGAATTTTATTAACGTTGTGTTATTAAATTATTATTTACTCGAAGGGTAAATGGATGTGAAACCGATGTTATTACGACTTGACTCAAAAATCTAATGCATCAAATATGAAATTTGTGATCTTTTCATTTCAATGAATTCTAGATAGAGTAAGTAAAGAGGTTCTTCTTTAAAATAATAACTCCAAAACGTACCACTTTTAATTTTTCAACGCAATTCAAAGCTCTAAGTTGCAAACCACGCAATGTAATCTATGCATAATTTGAATGAACACTATGCAAATGTAATCTATTCACAATTCCTATGAACACTATGCCAATATTTTCTATGCACAATTTCCGTTCATGAAATGAGAATTCTAACCATGCAAATGTAATCTATGCAAGAGAATTCTTCAAAACAAACACAAGATTATTCCAAAGCAGCGAAAGAACAAGAAGACTATTTCCCTTCACTAATACAACTAAAGAACCAATCAAGTGTAAATAAAGGAAATCAGGTGAAAATTCCAAAGATAAAAAATAATAACACTCAAAGGCAATTAACACTTAGAAACAATTGTTTTTGAAAAAATGGAATAAAAAACATGCAAAAATTGTTAAGAAATTGACATAAATCTTTGAGCAATGACCAAAGGAAATCAAAATTCAAAACACCCAATGAAATCCTTAAAATGAAAATGCTTGAATGAATGTAATGAAATCAATGCTTAAAGTGTAATCTGATTAAAATTCGGTACTGGAATAAAAATGACTATTGTTTTCAATGCAGCACAAGAAGCACATCTCATTAAAACACTAATTCTTGAGAAACTGTACCTTTCAATCCTTGAAAATGGAAAATATCCAAAAAAATCCTTCAGAACACTCGATCAAAAACATGGAGACTGATTGGAGTCATAGACAAATGTAATGAAAGTTTAAAAAACAAAAATTTAGAATTTAATGAGAGAAAAAACTATTTTTTCCATAAATTCTCAGAGTATGCATAGGTAGACAGTATAGTACAGTGCGCATGTGCATTGTTACTAAAGGTAATCTATGTAGATTTGTGTTATGTTTCTAAACAGAAACCACATAGGTCAAGAAACTTAAAGAAAAAATAAAAAAGTATCCAAACAAATCACAAAATCTGAAAGATCATTGACTTGTCAAGACTCAGATAAATCTATCAAAACAGGTTCGAGAATCAAAAACAAATATATGGAAGAGAACAGGTCGTTCCCCAGTATGGTCACAAATTTGTTAGGTGGATAAATCCCTCTTTCTAACAAGAGTGATCTCCCTAGATCCTAAAAGGAAACTAGAAACAAACAAACAATCAGGCTAATTCCTTCCTTCGATCTATCTTTTCTTGAGTCATAAGCTAACAAGGTGAGAAATGGAAATTCATACATTATTACGGCATGCTTGATGAAGATCCCCCTTTGTGCTTCAGTGCAGCTCCTCCATGCTTGAATCTAGACCTGCACACATGCAAACAACAAAGGATCAAAGGCATATGCAACATAAATGATTCAATAATTCAAACTAGTGATCAAGGAGATTAGTAACAAACATCATTCAAATGGACAAATATAAATAACATAAACCATCGATGAAATTGATCAATTGATCCATTAAACAATGAAGTGAGAAGAACTGCTTGTTTGTATTAATTTTAGAAACATAAAGGAGCTACAAAACCTATGCCTTGATGTTGTGAAGCTCCTCCCATTGATCTCAATCCTCTCCAAGAATGATAAGCTCTCCAACTTGATTACTCTAGCATAAAATTACTCTCAGCAACCTCTCTCAATTCCCCCACCTATGGCTTGATTTATAGGCCAAAAGGAAGTAGTTTAAGACCCTTAGTCCAAGGATGAGATCCACTAAAATAGGGATGAGGGCTCCTTTAAGAATGGGAATTAGTTCCATAAAAAATGAGGTTAGGTTCGAATAAACATGAGTTCGAGGCTTTCTGTTGGGAATGATTCACAATAAATAATGCTTCTAGATATCACTTTTTATTGATTGACCTACGCAATTTCTGTTCACACACAAAGCACAGTTTTGCAGTGGAAGAAACTGCACATGTGCAGTTTTTCTTCAGTAAAACCACACATATGCTCAAAAGCAGGGTTTTGGACCAAGAGATCCAGAAGTTCCACTTTATTCAAGGTATATAAGTTGTCGAATTGCAAGGGAGTGGTTCATGACACTTAGATGGATAGTGAGAGATCCAATTTTGATGATTATTTGTTAATGGTGACAAAATGAGGTGTAACATAGATTGACACTACACTGTATTATCTACCTGATGATATATTGTTTCTTGATAATGAGGATGTTCATTTTGCTATTACGCATGTTGTTTTTATTCGTTGATTATGTTGTAGATTCTTATATGGTGCATGGTGGTTGTTGATGAATGACGTAGTTTTTCTATAAAGTTTTCATTGATGAGATCCTTGTTTATAGATAAGATGTTGCACACATAATAGATTATTGTTCATTAATGTCATGTATATCTCTTGATGTATTGGTCGTGAAAATACTCGTTTCGTAATCATTGTAAATGTTGGGTGTGGAGCCTGATTATCTTATTTATTTAGAGGTATCGCCACATTCGACCCCAGTTCATAATGTGGCGGAAATGCTGCCTGTAAAATATATGCTGCAGGGGGGTCCAGGGGGGTCGGGGGCAGCACCCCCGAAGCTAAAAATAGATGTAAATTTCCTTGTAAAATGTTTTAATTTCGTAGTCAACTTGGGTCGTTCATTAGGTGGAGATCTAACTATAGAAGTTATGTTTAATTTAGGGTTTTTTTCCCTAGAAGGCAACCCCTCTCTATATATGAGGGAATTGTATTGCGTCTGTGTAGATATGTATTTTGAGCGAGAAGAGAGAGGAGATTGAGCGAGAGAGAAGATGGAATTACAACGGATCTGTTGTAGGTTGTATCTCTTCAGTTTACTAAATAATATAAAAGGAAGGATTGTTTGTTTCTCTATGGACGTAGCCCAAACTAGGTGAACCACGTATATCTGTGTCTCTCTTGTTTTATGTGTTTTCCATGTTTATATTTCTGAAATATTTTATGTGTTTCATTGCTCTGTAATATATAATTTTATAACAATAAATTTAATCATGTATGGGCTATTGGGACCAAATCATGTCATGTATGTAACCAAATTATTTTGGGTGATTGATGTAATCATGGAGCACAGAGTCATTGGTGATAGGAAAGGTCATATTTGTTTGTGGATAGTCATGTTTTTGAGTCATAAAGTCTTGTAATTTTATTTCATATCTTTAGAAGGTCTAACAAATTCTCAGGGGGAGCATGGTCAATATGCAGATTTCATAATTCATATCAGCATATCAGACTTACAGTGATGAGGGCTACAAGGGAAAGTACTTAATTTAGTTTGGTTCAACCTTTTTCCCTTGATGTCAAAGGGGAAGAGAATACTTGGTGTTTGCAGGTGTTTGCAAGTGGTTTCCAAACACAAAAGAGTTTTCCATCAAGTCCAAAGGCGGAGATTGTTGCCATTATGGTTAATGTGTTGTCCTTCATGGAAACATGCTTGAAAAATATGTCCTTGATGTCAACTTGCTTATAATATGATGGTTATGGAGCTAATGCAGTTATTAGGAATATTGGTATAGATATTGTAGAGGATATGGGAGAAAATTGACAGTTATGTCACAAAATTCATGGAAATTTTGAAGTTTGAGAAGTATACATGGTTCCTATGAAGAAGAGTTGAGTACATACACAAGTTATGTGAACAAAAGTCGTGTACATAATCTGAACCATGGAAAATTGGATACTAGGTTCCATTACCATGGTAATTTCCCATAGTATTGTGGTGAGAATGCCTATTCGATCTTGTCAAACAAATACCATCAATATTACCAAAGGATTTTCTCGTGGTATTGGAAAAGGAAAAATATATATAAGGAAATCGAGATCAAGGATTCAAGTGTGCATTTTCTAATGGATTATTCATTTGTGATCTGATCTAGAATAGTTGTGCACCAGGTAGCAAGGAGAAGACTCAGATATAAAAGATTTAAAGATGTATTGAATACATAGTTGATTGATTTAATTGTTGTAGAATGTTTCAATCGCTAACAATGTGAGATCTGTGGTTATAGTAGGTCTATGATCTGAATTTGTTTGTAGATATTTGTGATTTTGACAGTGAAGTATGCGAAATGTGTGTCGCAACTGTAGAGATGATTTGATTCGGTAATTTAAGTTCTATGCACAGGTATGTTTCAAGAATATCTCATAAATATGCATATGTTCTTCAAATTAGTCGTGTATACATTCTGAGATAATATGTTTTGGTATCAAGTATATTGAAATCTGTATGTGGGTTTTATGCATGAAAGTCGCGTATATATTCTAAGATTTTAATTGTTGCTTGATAATGACAATTGAGAATTTTGTATTATTTGTTGTTATATGTCAATGATGACTTGATAAGGATAGTCTGTATTTGGCAGTGATGATTGGATTGATTTATACATGGCATGGTATACTGATTATTGATTCAATATTTATATTCAATGGTTTGTGGTTGATTCAATGATCTGTGATTGGTTCAATACTTGTATATAGTGATTTAGTGGTTGTTTCATTAGTATAATGATTCAGTTTATCAGTGTTCAATATTGGGTGAGTTGAGATTTTTATGCAATTTTTTTGCACAAAAAGCACGTATATACATGAGTTTTCTTCATAACATTGGCGTATATATACTAAAGTCAAATTGATTAGGGTTTGCAATGGCTGCACATATCTTTTGTGATGATTGTCTAGTTTCTAACAGTGTGATTAATCAGTAATTGGCTGAATGGTTGATTGGTCTTAATTTGATTGGTTGGTAACTTGAGATTGGTTCATTATTCAGTTTCTTTAGTGATTCAGTTTATTGATGATTGGTATTCAGTAGTGATTCAGTGATTATATTCAGATTCTGTGATTTATTTTTGTATATTGGTTGGGCTTATTATTGGTGTGGGTCTAGTTTGAAAATATGATGAAAGGTAGCCTTCATGTTGGAATGGTTTGAGTTAGGTGGATCCAGTATGAAATTTTATGAAACGTGGTCCAGAAAGTAATGAGGGTTGCAACCTTCAGTGAGTTGGTAGGAGCTCCCTTCCGATAGGAGTCGGTAAATGAAATTTGGGGGTTGTAGCTCCCTTCCAGTGGGTATTGGAGAATGAGTGGAGGTTGTAGCTCCCTTCCAGTGGGTATTTGAGAACGAGTGGAGGTTGTGGCTCCCTGCAGGTGGATGTACGCATGCTGTTAAGAGTCGGTGCTAGTATAATATGTAATGAATATTTTCTTTATAATAAAATAAGAAGACAAAGATTACAACAACTGTGGTTTTCTCCCACATTGGGTTTTCACCTCAATTCCTAGTGTTCTTATATGTTGTTGTGTTGTTTGTAATTTATCTTCTCTTTACTGCATACTAAATGGTTAATGAATTAATAATGCAATGGTAAAGTCAAACATCTGATGGAAAGTATGAAAAATGAGTAAACTGGATATACACGGTTTTATTTCACTTAAGTTGTGTACACATGCGAGTTATTTGAATAACAATAGTGTACATAATTCTGAATATGAAATTGAAAGTAAAGTGAATTAAAAATGTTGATTCACCCTCCCCCTCCTCTCAATATTTTTCCTGGCATGCAGACCTTATAATTGATTTCTTCCCTCACAAGAATAGTAACTAGGGTTTTTCAAATAGATGCCCTAGTGCATCTCCCATTACTTCAACAAAGTCAATCCTTGGCATTCATTTCCCCTGAAACTCCATTTTATATTTATAGGTTAAGGAACTAGTCTCTATAAGTGTGTTGATCATTGTAAATCAAATTAAAATTCTCCATTAATTGATAGGGAAACCATTAGGGTTTTAAAGGTTGATTTGTATGAAAAGTGTTGTTTTATTATATAGGAGTGGATCTTACTTTTAGGATAACTCATATAAACCTTTTATAAAAGAAAAATATAGCATCATAATTCATCTTTCATGTCTTAGAAGGTTTGATGTCATCCTTATTTATTGTTGTTACACACATTTAACAACCTCAAAACCCTCTTGTTTGCATTAGCCCTAGTCTCTATTGGAAATCTTTGGTTCCTTTATTGTTGAAGATCATTTTAAGGATTTTTCAAAGGCTGATATATGTCATTGCATGCCCTAATTAAGAACATCAACCAAACCTTAACTTGTATCATCTATGTCATACTTCTAGCCTTAAAGAGTTTGAATGCTAGTCTTGAATATCTTGGTCATCTTAGGCCTTACCAAGCCCTTTATCTATCTCTAGACCTCCAAAATAAGCCACCTGGAGCTAGAGCATTAGAATACCTTGTAAATGGCATAGGGAAGCTTCCCTTGTGGTTGAAATCCCATTAACAACATGAGGAAGGCTTCGAAGGTGATAGTGGCAACCCTTTGTCGTTGTTTCCATAGATTCTATCCATTTCTCGATGAGTCCCCTTACCTGACCTGATGTATTTTGTGGCAACATATTTGGCTTCATTGCTTGGGAATAATTGAGTCAATTTCCTTGTAAACCAAATTCTAAGCTTCAACAAAATCTTGGTGATAATAACCTAAAGAATACAACATAGATTCTTATCTAGCGACTCCAAAATATAAACCCTCCATTTCCCCTAGCAGTTCGTTTAACAAATCCAAGGTCTATGAAAGAAAATAACTTCTCAGGGGATGAATAATTCTTCAAATTCTCATATAGCTTCCAAATCCCCTGTGGTAAGGATCCTCTTCGATACTTCATCCATTATTGGCATAATTTCCAACATATGGCTTAGTGCGACATTCAAACCATTAAAATGTGAGTGGGTTCCCTGATGCTCCACATAAATTGCTAGATAAGTATGAAGAATGGATACCCAAATTCAATGGGATTGATGCTATCGTACTCAAAAAACATATTCATTAATTTTATTAGGTTTTTGGGAGAAGAATAATAGAAGAGGAAGACATTTTCGTGATGTTGTTTGCCTTGTCCTTAGAAGGAAGTACTAGAGAATAGTACCTAGATTTACCTACAAGAAGTCTTAAAAATTGGGTAAGAATTTGACAAGAGATGAGCTATAGTATGTAACTATTGGCTGAATTCTAGGGAACCAAGAAAACTAAGAATGGGAGTGTCAAGGTGTTTACACAACATTTTGACAATTGCTTAAGGAAGTTCCTCTCTTATACAAACCTATCAATATACCAACATTAACCAATATATAGAGGCTTTCCTTAGATATATATCCTTCAAATAAAAATATAAGGGACCTCAAACCCTAAATGAAGCTAACCTATACTCTTAGTACTGAATGAAATATGAGCTCATACACAATTGACATGCTTTCATATTCAAGGGCAAACGTTGAAGTCAAATCAATGCCAAGTACCCAAGTTGACCCTGCATTGCAATCCTTTGCTCAAAAATTTGATAAAGTCACATGTGAGATAATGCAAGAGAAGATGGCTATGATGAACAAGATTTCAATCTTAGAGAGGAGAGTAGGATCCCATGAAAAATATCCTCCTAAGCCACAATTTAATAATGATAGCCTCCTAAGAGAAACTCTTACAATGGCAAGAATCCTTCACAACAAAATGTACCTAATACACTTGCTCCAACTAATGTGGTTGGACAAGAAGGCATTCCCTAGTGGAAGACATGTAATGAGTTCCATAGTCAAGATAAGTCCACTTATAGCCAAGTGGAAGAAGAGAATAATCTAGAGCACCTAAACTTGATCAATGATCTTGCTTCTTTTACTACTTTGCTTAATGAACAATTTTACAACAACATGATGAGTCCATTAAAGAAGCCAATGAATATTTTGATGAACTTATTAATCTTGTTGAAGGAGGATGTTGATTCAATTGGTTGCATTACTCTAGGGAGAATAATGATTCAAACCACCCTCAAGCAAGTAGTAGTAACAACCTAGTTCCTCCATAGAATGCCAGGCCACCTTTACCCAATATCCTAAATCTTAGTGCAATAAAATTCAACAATGGAGTATCTTTTGACATAGACTTAGGAAGTGTCCTATCAAAAATAAATGTGCCTATGCTACTCATGGAACATGTCAGGCTTGAACCCCTGAGAGGTCAAGTTAAAAAGATGCTTAACCTTGAGAAAGAGTCTAAGGACTCTCTTGTTATAGTACAAAAGATGTATAATTATCAAATAAGTAGGGGGCATGCACCATTTTTATTGTCCCTAGTGATAACTATGTTGGAAATACTAAGAGGGGGTTGAATCATTATTTCACTTAATTTAATTAATTTTTCATTTACCAAACATTAAATATCATTAACGTCAAATCAAATCACTGTTAATCAAGGTTGTCATTGATGTCAATATGGGATTGGCCAAGATGGAAAATATTCTTGAGATGTCTGGTTCTAGATGATGATGTCATGACTCTTGTTTGATAAGGATGACATAAATTAATATGTCAAGCCACTAATGAAGAAGTCTTAAAGAATTTCCAAGTGCCAAATTCCAATCATGTGCCTTATTTGATGATCTAGACCTTAACCCTTGATGACATATTGAGGATTACACTTGATGAATGAACACACTTGATGAATGACCACACTTGATGATGTCACTTGATGAGGTCTTGATAACATGGTTGTATGATTAGATGATGACATGGAAGATCTCATTTGATGGTTGGAAGACTACCTTGGAACTTTCCTAATGATGTTGCCTATGACATACCATTGCACCATTTTATGATGACACAGGATGATACACTCATTGTTGGATACTATCATGATGACATGGATGTCCTACATGATCCTATGATGGTGAAGAAGCGAAACAATGGAGAAACCATATTGTCCCAAACATTCCTCATATTGTCCCAAAATTTTTATGCATAAAATTTAAGGACAGTCAGAAAGAAAAATGTGTTTTTCTACCTTAGATGCATCTTTTCTCAATGGGACCTAGACCATCTTAAATAGATTTATTTCCTCTTTCTAATGAGCCCTTACTTGTCCTGAAGCTCCCTATAGTTAGTGAGGAATTGATTTTTTAAGTTAAGAAAAATATAATTAATATTGAATTGACCTATTCTCAAAGACACAAGTCGGCCTCCCTCCTAAAGTCGTGTCTATTTGTTAAAGGATAGAAATGTGTATATATATGATGTTTAACCTTGTCATTTCTACCATTCGGCTTGGTCAAGATTTCAAAAGTGGAAGAAGGATAGGAATAACACCGAGGAAAAATCTGATTAGGCTATAATAATTTGAATCTAGTCTAAAACACATTTGTGACTCTATTTTACTTCAGAACTATTGTTCTCCTCGGGTTGTGATATCTCCTTTGTGACTTAGATGCCTCAATAGCAACAGAACTTGGTTAAGAAGACATAATTTCAGTGCAATCCATAACATGACCTCGACAACTTACATGTGGAGAACAATGTTATTTCTCAGTATTGTAAGGACAATCATTACTATCACCCTTGGATCATTTTTTGCAGAGAAAAGCATAGTTTTTTTGTATAGGAAATAAGGAGGGCTCAATATATAAACCTCAAACTGAAGCTCATTTAAATCTTGGAACAATGGACTATAGCTAGATAGGAACTCAGATTAGGCATGAACATATTTTGTGGCTTCTTGAACTGCAGTTTGTTGTGGTAGACTCATACTGGAGCTCAGACTCAAGGACAGATCTCAAGAACTGTGCTAAAATAGTTGTTCAAAAATTCTCTTGAAATAGTGGTATCATTTATTGCAGTGCCTCCTCTAACACAGTGGCATAATTCACTTGTAGCAACTCGAATCCTTCATCTTGACTATGAGTACAACTATAGTAGCTCAGATAGAATGTGTATGCAAAAACCTTACAGTGTGTCGGAGCTCGTCACATGATTTTGGAATAGCCCTCCTATGGTGAACCCTTGTGGTGATCTATGTGATTGGAAATAAAGACAATTATAGTACCTTGAAGTCACCCTTGAAGAAAATCATTTAACATCATTGAAGTGTATGGAGATTTGATAGTTGGAGCCCAGACTAAGTGAATTTGGAAGCTTGTACCAATGCAGCAACCTTGGAAACCCTTATACAATGAAGTATTAGGACCTTTGGAGCGGTGATATACTTAAAACTCTTGAAGAGTGCTTGGAGCACATTGACGACACCTTGGAGCATCTTGTGAAGATACTTTTGGAGATCATGATGCATCATTGATGTCATCATGAGGTGACTTGGAGAAATTTCTTGGGTATGATGAAGAGAAATAATGACACCTTCTAAGAGATCAAGGTTGTCATTGATGACATAACGTGGAGACTATAGTGAAGACTAAGGGAAGATTGACAGGGCTCGTTGAAGAATACATTGGGAGTCATGAAGTATAACCAAATACATATTAACGAAGTGAAGCTAATGGTTGGAGCCCAAGAGGTTGGAGCCTTGAAAACACAAGGTTGGTGCCTTGAAGAATAGGGTTGGAGCCCTAGAGGATCAGAGTCCTCAAGAAACCAGTTTGGAGCCTGAACCAGATATAGGGTTGGAGCCCTTGAGGTTGGTGCCTGAAAATTGACAAGGTTGGAGCCTTGGAAGTCCAAGTCGGTGCTTGGAAAATAATGTTTGGAGCCTGGGAGATTGAAGATCGGTGTCTTCATCTAGGGTTGGAACCCTACATATATTTTACTTGATTTATTGTAAAGAAGAAATTAATAAATGCATTTATTCTTATTGTTCATTTTGTGTTCTAAATATAAGTGATCTAACTGGTAAAAGTAACAATTAAAAAGAAATACTAATTCACCCCCCCTCTCAATATTTCCAACAATCACATAATTAGTATCACATCACATCACATGAACAATGCACAATAAACTTTACATTGAAACTCAATGTGTGATAAAACCACAAAATTTTTTCAAATATATTTGATGAGTACAATAATTTATCAGCGGAAACTAAATGGAAGCACCAACCCCATAGTATTTAGTTAGAAAAGAATTCAGTTTTACTAGGATGCACCAACACCCTGGCTTTACCAACCCCAACTTGAAGGATGCACCAACACCCTACTAGCATCAGTTTTCTACCCTAGCACCATCATACCACCCTGAAGCATTCTCATGCACCAACTTGAAGGAGACTTCAATCTCCACCTTGCACCACATTACTACCCTAAAAATATAAGATAAGAAAAGGAATTTTTTGGCTCTCGTACCAGGGATAATGAACCAATTAAAATAATATCTAATCTTTTTTTCAATTGTCACTTCAATATTCTTTGCTAATACCTCATATCTGGTTAATCATTTCAACATAATCTTTCAAAATTTCCCATTAAAACTTGTATAGAAATGTTGATGGGTTAGAATTTACAGCAACAACCAAGGGGTATCCTCGGTGTGAAGTCCCAATTAGGCCTCACACTGTTTGGGATAGGAGACCCATATGGCATATAATCCCAGCTATCATAATGTTGGTTTCACTCCTACCAGTCAAATGAGGAGATGTTAGAGCAAGGACAAGAATGAAATGCCTGGACAATGGGAACAAGGTCAACCCAAGATTGACAAAATGCAAAATGAGATACATGAAAGTAATAGAAAAAACAATAAAAAGCATGCCATGAGAAGGATTAGTGAGTTAAAATTGTCTTAAACATACATTAACAAAAACATGCCAGAGGTTAACTACAAATTAATTCACAATAAGTTACCAACATGGCGCGAAATAAGTAAGCATGGATTCAAAGTGGACATGAGATCCATAAGCTAAGAATGATTTCATTAAAATATGCCCACATGAAAGCACACATATAAACATGACTTAAATACAAGAAATCCAATACAACCATCATAAAGATGCATGGGAATCCATACTACAAGAAAATAATTTCTTATTAGTGTTGTTGCCAATACAAGTACAAGTCCTATAATCCATCAAATCCCAATAGTGGAACATGGGCTGCTCATACGATTATCTAATGAAAAACCCTTGCCTCACCACAACTCACCTTACTAGATTCCAAGAGTTGAGTGCCTCTAACTCTTTGAGCAAAGAAAAACTACCTACAACTAACCTAGCTCAAGTGCTAAAAGTCCCTTCCAAATGTGGCATGAGGGAATTTTTATAGAAACGAGGTGATTTTTCACCTACTATGACCTTTCTCCTACCCTCGTGACTCTTGAACTTACCTCATGACTTTTCAACTTCCAATTTCCCTTTGTATTCCTTGTGGTCATAGTCATACTTCGTAGTGATAGTCACTCCTGTAGTCGCAATCGCAATTTCCAGTAACTGTGGTACCTTGTAGTTACAGTTCTTGTGTCAATCACAGTTTCAAAGTGTGACTTGGATTTGTTGCATGCGATGAGGATATTCTTAATCAAAAGTCACAGTTGTAGAGGGTAGTGAGTAAGTCACAAATCACATTTGAAAAGGCTAGTCGCAAATTGCATCAGCAAAGGCTAGTCACAAATTGCATCAGTAAAGGCTAGTCACATATTCAAGTCACATTGTTGGTCACATTTCTTCTTCACAGTGCTAGTTTCAAATCCTCTTCACAATGTTGCAGAAATTCTTCTCTCTACACATCTTGTAGAGAAACTGTAGATTAAACTGATTATGCAATGTACTAAAGCAAAATACTTAATCTACTTCTACAATCAAACTTGTGGAAGCTTAATCAATTTTGAGCAAGATAAAATAGAACACATATAACAGAGAAGAAGATTCAATCACACATGAAACACAGAAGAATACTTTGAAGAAAGCCTCAGCTAAAAACTCCACTATCTGTATTATCATATAAGGTGGAAATATCTCAGAATTACACAAAGCTTTAGCTCTCATAGCTAGCCAGCTCTCGGTACAATCCCTCACTACTACTCATAGACAGAATAGACAACACATATGCCTTCCTTCAGTCCTCCAAGCCTCCTATTTCCTTGAACAGTTTCTCCTGGGTCCTCAAGTTGCCACCTGTGTGTAATAATCACGTCACACACTGCTCTGACCTCTGAAATACTGCGCAATCCTCAAGGAACCTTTTTCCTTCTGCATGGATGAGTTTACTTTATAGGAAAATTCCTCCAACTAATAGTACACTCTCCTTGTCTTTAATCTCAACTGGGTCTTTCTCATAATAGACATGCATGAGTTATTTATGAGAGAATCTTCAGTTATCTGGAGTACACTAGTTTGATGCATGCATGCATTAACTGACTGAACTCACAATTAGTTCCTCAAACAGTTTGGAACTAATCTAACTGGACATAACTCAGTTAACTGAGCTAAATAATTACAACTCAAATACAACTCATCCTTATCTTCTTAATTAAGGGATAATCTCCTCAATCAAATGGATAGTTGTTGCATGTCTTCACATAGACTTCATGTCTGATTTTGTCCAAATAATTAACTCAAGATGCATTAATTAATTATTTTTCAAACAGCTACTGAGACTAAATTTGAATTTTAATTCCCAATTTTAATTCAGGGACTAATTAAAATTAGAATCTATACTGAAATGCTATTTATAGCAATGCTATTTTTAGCATTTCTATTTTTTGCTATTTCCAACAAAATTGGAGTATATCCTAAAATGCTATTTATAGAAATGCTATTTTTAGCATTTCTTGTTGTTATTTTCAACACTCCCTCTCAACAAGAAAGGGATTATCTGTCACCCCGATCCATTCTCTGTGGAACTCTAATTTACACTTTGACAATGCCTTAGTCAAAATGTCAGCATCTTGCTCCTCGATTGAAACATATCGCAACAACATGATCCTCCTCGCCACATAGCTCTAAGATGATGATACCGAATGTCTATATGCTTGTACCTATCATGAAATATTGGATTCTCAAAGAGTTTGATACAACTCTGATTATCACAATAGATCACAGTTGGATCCATCCTCTAATCAAACAAACCAACTAGAATTTTCCACATCCAAATAGCCTCACATGTTTCCTGACTTGCAGCCATGGATTCAGCCTCTGCTGAGCTAAGTGCAATGGACCTCTGTTTCCTATTGTACTAAGAAACTGTAGCTGAACACAGGTTGAAAATTCCTCCTGATGTGCTCTTTTGATCTGATGAAATCCCTGCCCAATCTGCATCTGTGAAGCCCTGTAGCTTCACTCCCTCTGACTGTTTGTACCATAATCCAAACTAAGATGTGCCTCTGAGGTATATCAAAGCATGCTTCGCTACCTTCCAAAACAACTTGGTAGGCTAAACTATAGCTTGACTCAGCTAGTTGACCGCAAAGCACAAATCTAGTCGTGTGTTCACTAAGTACATCAGTGAACCCACAAGCTGCTAATACACAGTAGCCTCTACTACCTCACCTGAAGTAGCATCCTCCTTCCTCTAGTTACCTGCTAGAGGAGTTTGCATGGGTTTGCACTTCTCCATGTGGAATCTCCTGAGTATCTCATTGGCATACTTGCCTTGAGACACAAACACTTCCCCATCCTTCTGCCACACTTCCATACCTAGAAAGTAGTGCATGAGACCCATGTCTTTCATCTCGAACTCTCTTGCAATGTCCTCCTTGCAAGACATGATCAACTGATCATCACCTATCAATATCAGATCATCAACATAAATAACAATGATCAACTGCTTACCTTCCACCATGATGTGGTACAAGTTCGCATCCACTTCACTCTTTATGAAGCCCAACGCGGTGAAGTAGTTGTCAACCCTGGTGTACCAAGCATGAGGTGCTTGCTTCAGTTCGTACAAAGCTCTCTTGAGTTGGTACACATGCAACTCATGATCGAAGGTTTAAAATCCTTCCGGCTACTCTATGTACACCTCTTCCTCAATCTTGCCATTGAGGAATGCAGTCTTCACATCCATCTGATGGATCTTCCAACCCATTTGTGCTGATAGTGACAACATCGATTTGATAGATGAGTACCTTAATACAGGAGCAAAATTCTCATCATAGTCGATCCCCTCGACCTGTGAGAAACAACAGGCAACAAACCTTACCTTATGTTTCTCCACACTACCATCAACAACATGCTTTCCCTTGTAAAGCCAATGGGAACTCACAACTAACTTGTTCTCTGGTCTTGGAACCACATCCCAAACACTGTTCCAAACTATGGAGTCATACTCCTCCACCATAGCATCAACCCAAACCGGCTACTACACTGCTTCCTCAAAGGAATATGGTTCGGTCTCTACACATTCCCCAACAAGGGCTATGTAACCAGTGTACCGCTTTTTGCTATCAACAAACGTTAACTGACTTACCACAGTATTAAACGCATTCATATGCTCTGTCACTGAGTCTCCATCTTTCATCCTCATGTTATACAACTTTTTCCATAGGAATAGTTTATTCACTAGAGACTTAGATTGGCACAAAGTCCCTAACTTGTCCCACAAAGCCTCCGTCGTAGCTTCCCCTGATACATTCAAGAATACTGAATCCGAGACACACAATCGTATTGTGCTCTTTTCCTTCCGATCCAACTTCTTCCATTCTTCATCAGAAACTCCCGTTGGTTTAGTACCCAGATCTACCATGATCCACTGATCTTTATCCACCAACAGATCCTCCATCTTGAGTTTCCACAACTCAAAACTCTGACCATTAAATTTCTAAATCTCTATCTTTCCACTGCTCGCCATCTTCTTTCACCACCTGAATTGATCCCACAGATCTCCCATTGAATAGGGTCTACCACAGGCCTGAGCGAAACCCCTCAGCAATAAAGGTGTCCCCTTCAAGCCGAAAGAGCTCTGATACCAAATGTAGGTTTTAACCCCATACAGAAATTACCTGCATATGAATTCTAAAACACATAAAATAAACAATGCGAGAGCATAACACATAAAACACATATACACAAAGATTTTCCACTGGATCCCAAAACCGGGGCTACCAGTTTGATTTTTCATTATGTTCCTTTCAATGTTACAATAAATATCTATACATGCCGAAGCATCCAATACCATGGACCGAAAACCATTGCGTCCAAAAAACCATGGACCGAAAACCATCGCGTCCAAAACCATGTGCGAAAATCATGCACAAAACCATAGGTAGGTCCGCCCAACCTAACATAGGGTCCAAAACCAAAATTTTTTGGGGCTGTGCATAGAGTGGGGTTAACTGCACCCCTTAAACCCCCTGTGACTCCCCCCGCTACATAATCGCCGCAACGAAGGGGGGGGGGGGGGGGGGGGGCTTCGCCCCTCTTCTAACCCCCCAGTTAACTACATGGGCTAGTTGTGGAAAGAACATAACACAACCCAACACCGCTCAAGTGACCTCCTCATCCGCATTGAGAATATGGCTCTCCCACATTCTCTCTTGCATCCATCAACAATCTGTCAACTTCCCTTGTGCATTTCCACCTATCTTTGGAAGACTTTGCATGAGTGGATGTCTCCACTCTTGGAACCTCTACATGCGGCTGCTCCACATCAGTTTGAGGCTCCTCCTCCTTAGGAATCAAAAGTTCCTCCTCTACATGCAACTTGAGCTCCCTCTCAAGGGAAACTCGCATGGCCTTCTACTCATCAAACTTTAGATCTCTGTGTACCATTGTCCTCTTACTGGTAGGCAAGAACACCCGATAGTTGTGGGGTGTATCAGTGTACCCCACAAGTATCCCCAACTCAGCTATTGGCTCAAGTTTCTTCCGGGCATATTTGGTCACATGCCAATAAATAGATGAGCCAAAGATCCTGAAGTGACTCACATCTAGTCTCTTCCCGGAGAAAGCTTCCTCTGGTGTCTTCATCCCAAGTATGCGATGCGGGCTTCTATTCTGCAAGTAAACCACCGTGTTGCATGCCTCTGCACACAAATAAAGTGGTAAGCCTTGGTCATGCAACATCGCCCGAGCTACTCCCACAATCATTTGTTCTTCCTTTCAGCCACCCCATCCTGTTGTGGGTTATGGGGTGTTGTCAACTCCCGTTTAATTCCTTCTGCAGCACAGAAGTCCTTAAACTCTTGAGAGACATACTCTCCACCATTGTCGATTCGCAAGGCCTTGATCTTCTTTCTTGATTCTTTCTCAACCAAGGCTTTGAACTCACAAAAACTTGAGAAGGTTTGATCCTTCTTCTGCATGAAGTAGATCCAGCATCTACGAGAAAAACCATCAATGAAAATAACATAGTACCTTTGTTTAGCAATGGAGGCTGTCGAGAATGGTCCACACACATCTGTATGAACTGGCTCCAATATTTCTTCAGCTCAAATGTCTCGATCCTGAAAGGAATATTTTGCATACTTACCCAAGGTACAACCTTTGCATGTGTCCACTTGCTCAAGTTTACCTTTGGGAAGTCCGATAGAAATCTGTTGCATTATCTTCAAGGCCCCATGATGCAAGTGGCCCAACCTTCTATGCCATAACTCGCCAATATCTTGGCTTTGCACCAATTTTGCTTTGGAACTCAATGTAGCACAGTCATCTACCTCCAGCTTATAGAGATTCTTCACTCGAATCCCAATCCTCTTGGTCTGACCCGTGGCTATGTGTCTCAGGAACGCCTTTCCTTTACTGAAGACAACATCGTAGCCTTTGTCCTCCAACATCGTGACTGATACCAAGTTCTTTTTCAGTCCTAGCACATACTTCACATCAGTCAGGGTGAGAGGAGCTCCATGCTCCCTCTGAAACACAACCATACCTTCACCTGAAACACGGTACTTTCCATCATCGCCCATCTCTATGTGCATCTGGAGGTCCTTCTCCTCCAAGGTACTGAATAAACTTTTATCGCCAGTCATGTGGAATGAGGCTCCACTGTCAATATACCAAACACAACCCATCATTGATGACACCATGCATGCGAATAGGGTAAATTCCATTTTGAACTGAGAGGTTAATTCCTCACCTTCTGATCCTTTCGAGGATCCCTTCTTGGACTTCTTCGATGGGCAATTAGTTTCATAATGTCCCATCTTGTGAATTCGGTTTGCACCTGCAACCCTGAACTTCAAACTTCAAATTCTTCTCAGTAAAATGTTTGAAGCTATGATAACCTTTGTTCCGATACCATGCAAAACTTTTTCTACAAAACCTCACTCTGCTACCATGTATAAATTCTTCTCTCCACACATCTTGTAGAGAAATTGTAGATTAAACTGATTATGGAATGTAGTAAAGCAAAATACTTAATCTACTTCTACAATCAAACTTGTGGAAGCTTAATCGATTTTGAGCAAGATCAAATATAACACATATAACAAAGAAGAAGATTCAATAACACATGAAACATAAAAGAATACACTGGGGAAAGCCTCAGCTAAAAACCCCACTATCTGCATTATCATACAAGGTGGAAATATCTCAGAATTACACAAAGCTTTAGCTCTCACAGCTAGCCAGCTCTCAGTACAATCCCTCACTGCTACTCATACACAGAATAGACAACACATATGCCTTCCTTCAGTCCTCCAAGCCTCCTATTTCCTTGCGTAGTTTCTCCTGGGTCCTCAAGATGCCACCTGTGTGTAATAATCACCTCACACACTGCTCTGACCTTTGAAATACTGCGCAATCCTCAAGGAACCTTCTTCCTTCTGCATGGATGAATTTCCTTTATAGGAAAATTCCTCCAACTGATAGTACACTATCCCTGTCTTTAATCTCAACTGGGTCTTTCTCATAATAGACATGCATGAGTTATTTATGAGAGAATCTTCAGTTATCTGGAGTACACTAGTTTGATGCATGCATGCATTAACTGACTGAACTCACAATTAGTTCCTCAAACAGTTTGGAACTAATCTAACTGGACATAACTCAGTTAACTGGCTAAGCAATTACAACTCAAATACAACTCATCCTTATCTCCTTAATTAAGGGATAATCTCCTCAATCAAAGGGATAACTGTTGCATGTCTTCATATAAACTTCATGTTTGATTTTCTCCAAATAATTAACTCAAGATGAATTAATTAATTATTTGTCAAACAGCCAGTGAGACTAAATTCGAATTTTAATTCAGGGACTAATTAAAATTGGAATCTATCCTAAAATGTTATTTTTAGCATTTCTATTTTTTGCTATTTCCAACAAAGTTGGAGTATATCCTGAAATGCTATTTATAGCAATGATATTTTTAGCATTTCTTGTTGCTATTTTCAAAAAATGTTGGTCGCATTTCCTCTTCACAATGTTGGTCACAAATCCTCTTCACAATGTTAGTTGCATTTCCTCTTCATAGTGTTGATCGCATTTTCAAGACATACAACTGGTGACTAGAAGTGTAGCTTGTGACCTAAGGGAGAAATATGGTCAAGTATAGTTGTAGGTCACAATGATAAAGGGTAGGAAATTACTATCGATAATGGAAAGAATGATTAGGGGAAAACATTCCTTCTTATGTTCAAAGCGTAAGTCCTTATCTCAACTAGTAGTGGTGAAGGGTGAAGGTTCAAGTTCAAGGATAAATTAAAGGCTACACCAAAGGTGTAGTTATTGCGAGGAAAAGGACACCTTGGAGACTGACGGTGTAAGAGGAATATGCAAAGGATGAAGGAGGATATAGTCTAGGTGTAAAATAAAAAGGGTAAATAGGCATATAAAGCTAATGTTTAGGGAAGACAAAGGGTCGGAGAAGTTGAAGCAATAGGAATATGAGGAGACACAAAAGTAGACTACAATCACAAGATGAAATAATAGTGAGATTGCAAATCACAAATCTAGTGTCTAGTCACAGATCATAGATCTAATGACTAATCGCAGTTTTCATTTGAAAGGCTAGGTCGCAGGTAGGAATTGTGATTTGAGGGAAGTCTCAAGTAGAATTGTGATCCGGATTTAAACAGGAACGCAACAAATTACAGAGATAACCATATATACACAGATGCAGCAGAAATAATACTTCATTTCATTAATGGAAAATACTGAAATATGCTTACAACCAGAAATGGAAATAAACCAGCTAGGGCGATGGTAGCTTATCTCTGAGAATAGATGTGATGGCTACATGCCTCTGAACTGTGTTACAATGAGGCTCAAAGGCCTATTTATTGTTGATAAATAATGGAAAACCCTTAACATTCCAAAACCTAACCCTAGGAGATGAAACGCCAAACTGTGGGCCTCGTTTGGGGTAAATTGGTACATCAACTTCCCGGGGTCGTAACTTTGGCATATGATCTCTGTTTGACGCATACAATAGCTCGTTAGAAATATCTATCCGAGCACTACCATTGTTGGAACGGGAAACATCGGTCCATGGACCCATGTTGCCCCCGGATTCCCCAAAAAACGTCGTTTAGGGCCTCAAAACAGCTCCGGAAGTTCAGGACCCGAAAACTGCTAAAAATAGTAAGTTGTGCTACAATTAAGGAAACTGAAAATGCTGAGAAAAACAATGGTAGGGGTCCAGGTGGACTTGGCAGGTGGCCACCAATATCCACCTGGATCATTCCTCCCCCCTTAGGAAGCAATGGTCCCCATTGCGTTGAGCTCCTCCATGAGATGAGGAAACTTTTGCTGAACTTGTTCCTTGGTGAGCCACTTGCCCTACTGAAGGAGTTGGTCTGCTTTGACAACTCGATACAGTTGGATATTCTGTTGGCGAGTGTTCTTGATCTGTGTGTCCATGATCTGATCAGTTGCAGCTTGTTCCATGCAATCTGGATTTAATTCTGTGGGTTTGAGCTGTTCTGCAATGTCGGATGTGTCTAGCAATGGTGGAAAGTATGGCTGAAGGCGGTCCACATTGAACACTGGGTGCGGGCCAAGGAATGGGGGAATGCCGAGCTCAAATGCATTGTCTCCCACAGCCTTAGTAATGGTGTAAGGACCATATCGGAGTGGTCTCAATTTCCGATAGGCTCCAGTAAGGCGTTCCTTTTGAAAATGCAACCAGACTTTGTCGCCCACCTGAAACTTGTGTGGCACCCGATGTTGATCATGTTGCTGCTTGTACTTGGCATTTGATTTCTCAAGGATGTCATGGACCTGCTGGCGAATATGTTGGATGCGCTCAATGAAGCTGGTGGCCTTATCTGTTTCGGATTGGACATGAGCTGAATTTATGTGAGTAGCTGCAAGTGGCATGGCCACATCAATGGGGCATAGTGGCTGGAATCCCAAACCCACCTGAAAAGGGCTATGGCCAGTCGAGCTATGAAGAGCTCGGTTGTAGCTATGTTGAACATAGGGGAGGGTCTCGTCCCATGTGCATGGATGCTTTGAGTTATACATGCGCAGAATGTGCACAATCATCCTATTGACAACCTCTGTCTGGCCATCAGTTTGAGGATGGAAGGCTGTGGACTTCGTGAGTTTGGTGTCCAGCATTGACCAGAGACTGGACCAAAATGTGTTGAGAAACCGACTGTCCCGATCTGAGATGATAGACTGTGGGATCCCAAAGTGCACCAACACTCGTTCAAAGAAGAGTTTAGCAGTGGCTTCTGCTGTGATATTCTTTTTGCAGGCCACCATAATGGCCATCTTCGAGAACCTGTCGACGACCACAAAAACACAGTCATTTCCATGCTTAGTGGAAGGAAGGCCTGACATGTAATCCATGGAGATGGATTCCCAAGGTCGACTAGGGGTAGGCAACGGGGTATAGAGGTCGTGCTTCTTAATGGTCGGTTTGGCAATGGCACAGGTAGTACATGATTTGATGTACTTCCCAACATCCTGTCGAAGATTCGGCCAATAGAAATAATTTTGCAGTACTGCCACTATTTTCTCGACCCCGAAATGCCCAATAGCCTGACTGTAGTGTGCTTCCCAAATCATCTTGGCACGTTCGCTTGAAGGAACACAAAGGAGACCGAGGTGGCATAATAGGGCATCCTGGAGGTGAAAATATGGAACATGCCGACCCTCCAAGAGTGTCTGGTATGTGTGACCAAATTCTAGGTCGCTTTTGTAGAGAAGTGACCAATCAGAAGTCTCGTGCCCATAAGAGTTGAGCACGGTGGTTAACGCCATGATCGGTGGTCGACTAAGGCAATCTGCAACATTATTGGTGCTTCCCTTCTTATACTTGATATTCAAGTGGAACTGTTGCAGGTATGTAGACCACTTCTGATGGCGATCATTCTGCAATTTCCCTTGGGTCTGTATGAACTGCAGGGGTCGGTGGTCTGTGTGGATGACCGTTTCCTTCCCCAAAATGTAATGCTTCCATTGTCGGCAGGCCTGTACAATGGAATACATCTCTTTATCATAAGTGGGGTACTTCTGGACTGTGTCTGAAAGTGTTTCACTGTGATATGCCACTGGATGTCCATGTTGAGTAAGGACTGCCCCAATAGCATAGTCAGAGGCATCTGTCCCGACCTCAAATGGTTGTTGTAAATCTGGTAACGTGAGCACTGGTGCCGTGCAGAGGCGATCCTTCAACTCCATGAATGCCTTCTGTTGATATTCAGACCAAATTTTTTTTTCTTTCGCC
Organism: Pinus tabuliformis; assembly: GCA_031772625.1. Lineage (NCBI taxonomy): Eukaryota > Viridiplantae > Streptophyta > Pinopsida > Pinales > Pinaceae > Pinus > Pinus tabuliformis. The sequence continues at coordinate 1,583,088,709 of CM062804.1, read as the reverse complement.
CCTCCCTTGGTGACTCGACTCAAGGGCCAAGAAATATGAGAAAACCCCAACACAAACCTGCGGTAGAAGTTGGCAAGACCTAGAAAGCTGCGGAGCTCTGTTAAAGTGGTTGGAGAGGGCCAATCCCGAATGACTTGGATCTTGGGTGGATCGACATGCACCCCCTGTTCATCAATGATGTATCCCAGATACTGAACCTAGGTCATGCCAAAAGTTCATTTCTCCAAATTGGCACATAGCTTGTGTTGCCGCAGTGTTTGGAGAACCTGTTGGATGTGGTGGAGGTGCTCTTCCCAACTCTGGTTGAAGATCAGAATGTCATCCAAGTATACTACTACAAAGGAATTGGTTAATGGCCACAAGATGTCATCCATTAGCCTCATGAAGGTTGCAGGAGCATTCGTCAATCCGAAAGGCATAACCAACCATTCGAAGAGGCCCTCCTTGGATTTGAAGGCAGTCTTCCACACATCAGAGGGTTCGATTGGTACCTGGTGATATCTTGACTTCAGATCGATCTTGCTAAAATATTTCACCCCCTTTAGTTGGTCTAGGAGGTCATCAATCCGCGGGATCGGGTACCTATTACGGACAGTGATCTTGTTCAGCGCCCGATAGTCAATACAGAGTCTCCACGTCCCATCCTTCTTCTGTACCAACACGATCGGGCTCCCACAGGGCGATGAACTCGGACAGATGTGACCTTTCTGCAGGAGATCCTGAATCTGCCTCTTGATTTCATTGTTCTCTAGTACGGAGCGCCGATAAATTGGTCCATTGGGTAGCGGCGCACCTGGGGTCAGATCTGTTAGCGCTTGAAATTTCACCTCAGGCTGAGAAAGGTAAACTTCAAGGCAACATCAAACCACTTAGCCTCGTAGCTAGCCCTACGGGGCAGGAGAGGGCTCTCTCCGGTCTATCTCGGTAAAGATCTTCAACGGGCGAGATAGCCAATGAGGAAACACTGATTTTAGGCTAGTAAACTGATCAAAAGGTTTAATTTGGGATTTTTAGGGTTTTGGTGGAAAATTGGGGAAAGGCAATTCTGGGTGCGGGGATTGGACACAGTTTTTGCAGGGGGTTCTTTGGGGCAAGGTAGGAGACTGTACTGATGCCTTTAAATTAAGTGAATGGATAAGAATGACTGGTGAGGAGCTAAAGAGAGCAAGAAACCTTCAAGAGTTCTCTTTAGACAGATGAAAACATAAATATTAAGAAAACTTAAAAGCAGAGCATGGCAATCATGAATTCTACTTTAACACTTCATTCGCCTAATTTGCAGAAGGAAAAGTAAGATGATGAATCACATAACAAATTTACAAGTACAAAGAGATACACACCATCAATACATGTAACCACAGGAATCCCAAAAAACACTGCAAAACCCTGGTCTTTCTTCCTTTGCCAAAACTGCAGAGATACAATGAATAATACAATAGTAGCTTCTCCCTCAAGAGTCCAACCTCTCCAACCCCTGAAAATGACTAAGAAAATACATAATATAGGCAAGCTGACACCTTTCCTTTCCTCTAGGGGTCGAGCTCACTATCCCAGGAGATGTTTCAACCAATTCTAAACTGAGCACTAAAAACTAGGCAGTCAAAACAACCTGCCTCTATAAGCTAGGAAACCAATTCATTCATTAAATTTTTGCCTATCTTATGAATGAATATTCTAGAAGAGATAAATAAGTGTCAAAATATCATAAAGTTACATCATTTACAACAAGGAGTGTTGGTAAGGTAAATCCCCTCTGCGGACAGAGGTGATCCCACTAGCCTATCACAGAACTAGCCACAAACAAACCACGCTGCTACGCAAGTTCCTAGTTATGCATCAAAGGTGAATCAAGAAGACTAACCTGGAGTCCAACGCTATGATTGAAGCAGAGTTGATATCCTCGATCCCTTGCTCCAACAGATCATAACGAATACCTGCACATGCAAAGGAAGAGACAAATACCAACATAGAAACTACCAAGGCACAACTATATTTAAGTCAGAAAGGAAATAAATCAACATATCACCATGACAGATAATGAGATTGGAACTATAATAGCAGTCGCTCATCAATTAATAAACAGGAAAAGTTACAACCATTGTTCTAACGTCGACCCTTCTCCTGGCTGGGTGAGTAACTATATGTGTCTTGACATGCAACTCCTCTCTGGCAGCATAACCTCTCTAGCACTCATTAGCATTCTCTCCATGACCAATAATCATCACTACTATAACTCAATTACCAAATCACTAGCATAACACTAACACCAACACTCTCTCTTGCACTAGCACTAGCTTGTCCAATGCATAATGACAAGCTTATATAGATGGAGAAGGGAGGTGGATGCGATGAACCGGGACACTTTTTGTGGAATTAGAAAAAGCCATAAAGATGGATAAAGCTCGACAAAAGACTGATTTTCTATCCTCAGAAAAGCTCCATGTAATGAAGGAAACAACAGTGGGACGTGCATTAAGGCAAAAAGCATGACTAAATTTGGTTGGCGCGACCGTTGCTCTGAGACAGAGCGCCAATGGTCGCGCCCTCTTTTTAGGATCTCCATCATTGGCGCGGGTAGGATACTGTGGACTTGCGCCAATGGAAAAAGATCACTTTTTAGGGATGATCTGCAGAAGGTGTCTTCAGGGAACATGGAGTACATACTCAGGGGAACATAATGCAAGTGTTTTTAGCCCTTGTCACTTCTTATAATTCCCGGAATGAGTCCTCCAAGGTACGACAAGAGGAGTAACAGGGATGGTGACAAATTACTGTGTAACAGATGCCCCCTAAAGCATGAAGTCCGAGAGGTGGAGAGGGGTGAAATGCTTTACAAGAACACACACATAAGAGCACACAAGAGCACATATAGTTACTGCCGCCGAGGAGCTGTATTAAGAGACATGACTGATAGTTCAATTACAAGATGTACGTGGTATGGTCGCAGCCATCCATAAGAGAGTACATAAATAATCTAGATCCATAGTATGGACGCAGCCATCTGGTTAGGATCAATGATTTGACTCAGGTATGGTCGCAACCATCCAGTGAATGAGTCAAGTATTAAGAATCACGCCTGGATTACAACAGACACAATCCAGGGTCTTACGCTCCATCTCGACCCGAACAAGAGTACAAGTCCAAGCATGTGAATATATGAGCTGAAGTCGAACATGCATGAACATCGCCTGATTACCAGTCAATAATGGAGACTGTTAATAGACGCGAGAGGTACCACCAATAATGACAATGGCCCTCAAGGTACTATAGGTACAATCTACGGCGTGTGAATCAATGAGCGGAAGTCGAACACCCGTAGAATCATTCGATCGGAGGCCAATGATGAAAACCTCACGTCGAACACGAAGAACCTGCCATTGAGGCATGCAGGCTCCAAGGCACCGGAAGGGAGTCTCTAGGTCAACTTCCTGGATAATGAGCTGAAGTCGACAGGGAGTGACCTTAATCAAAGGTGGGCCATAATGTTTCCCACATCATCGACACGAGACAGAGAGATAATGTCGTGAATCAAGATTGTGCGAACTATCAGAGGGAGGTTGTTTATTTGCAGAGGTCAACTTCTCTTGAACATATCGGCGGCACATTAACGGAATTGGCAGTATTTGACATCAATGTATCAAAGGTCATTATGACGAGGCAATGAGTGAATGAGAGGTCAAATAGGGTACCCAAATCCATGGAAGCAAGTGAAAGATATGAGATGAAATATCCCCACCCTGGACACGAAAGCAAAAAGTGCCATGTTCAAGAGCGACATACTGCCGTTACGGTAATAATTATGGTTCAAAAAATTTTATTTTCCCCCACCATTTCTGGCGAGTACCCCAGTTATTTTTAACAAGCTTGATGGGGATAACATATGCTTGTGTTGTGACAAAATCCGATGTCATTAAGTTTTAACGAGTCTGACAAAGGAAGAACTCGGCGTCTTTTCTTGTTTAGAGAGTTTGAAAAGACAGCAGAAAAGGAAACTCCAGGGATGTCCTTTTTCGTAAAGTTGTGTCTCTCGGGCCCGAAAAAGTATAAAATAATACCCGAAAGAACCGCCCGATCATTACGATCGAGGAGTACTTTTCATGATTAGTGACTTCGACCTGAAAAAGTAAAAAAGCGGTCAAAACCACGTCGTTTCATAACCACTAACGAGTTTGAAACGACAAAAACCCGGTAATCTTTTTATGTTATAACGGTCGACAAAAAGAACTTAAAACGACCGCCCCTTATCACCATTTAACGAGTCAAGAGGAGCGACTCGGCAATCTTTTCCTCTTTAAATGGTTAGAAAAGAGCTGAAAGCGGACCTCCATTTTTATTTTCTTTAACGAGTCAAAAAGGGAAAAATACTCGGCAATCTTTTCATATTTTACGAGTCAGAAAAGAGCGTAAAGGCGACTCGTCCTGAAGGAACGAGTGGTATAAGGGATAGCAACTGGTTCCGGTAATGGTGGAACTTTACTTGAAACACGTAAAGGTTAAGAGGCTGGCTAACAAGACCACTCATCGCTGCGGTTCCTCAGGAAAGGAGAAACAACCAAGTGAAAGCATATGATCGGCCAAAAAAGATGGTGGCGATGGAATGAAACAACCAAGGCTCATCTAGCAGAATTTTAGCGGATAAAAGGCAATCACGGGATGTAACTGGGTTCATTTTTACACAAGCTTGAACCATGAAGAACTTTGCTTGGATTCGGTTTCATGTTTACACAAGCTTGAAACGAAAAAAACTATGCTTGGGTTCGGTTTCATGTTTACACAAGCTTGAAACGAAAAACTATGCTTGTTAAAAGAAAAAAGAAAATTGTTGCATGCCCCCAGCATGATTATACCAATCGAGATACATGCCCCCTTCATGACATTCACGGAGTGGATGGAATGAAGGTTTACTTAGAAAGACTCGATTGGAGGATGCCCCCGGGCTTCAGTCACGCGCCCGGGCGAGCTGCCGTCATCAGAATGACGGGGTAGGTGCTGGGGCATTTCCTGTGGAAATAAGACCATTTAGGAATGGAAAATGGCTATATGTGAAGTGTGAACCGGGGAATGAAAGTTGGTCTACGACTTTGATCGTTCTGCCTTCATGCGGAAAACACATCACTCTGAAGAGTGAGGACACAATAGCACGTATGCGATAAATATAGTCTCGTCCAAGGAGTAAATTGTAATCTAACGGACCTTGGACTACCATGAGACCCATTTGGATAGTCTTCCCTTCTAACGTGATAGGTACATTGGGAAGAATTCCTAAAGGTCGAGTGATTTCTCGATGGAAACCTACAAGGCTTCTCATCTCAGGCAGAAGCAGTGGGGAACCAAGTGCTTCCCAAGCTGTTGAAGAAAGGATACTCACAGGAGATCCTTCATCAATAATTGTACCAGCCATAACCATGCGATAGACTTGAACTATAATTCGAAATGGTATGGAGGCTGGTAACCGAGGATTGACTAGGTGATCCCAATTAAAGGAAACAACCAGGTTGCTCGGAGGTGGGACTGGATAGACAGCCGGATATGCCTCTAATGGACTTTCTTCCTGTTGTGAAGAAATGAGAGGAATGCTCACTTGATCATTAACGTCTACATCAATGAATAGAATTTGGACTGTGGGTTCGTCATTCTTGGCAGTGATAACATCATCTGAGGAGGTAACTTCTGAAGGCGAAACCGGGTCACTTGTAAGCCGGACCGTTTGACTGTTGTCTGGTTTGGATTCAGATGTAGGATCATCTAGGGGTGGAAGTTCTGAAAGCAAAACCGGGTCACTTGTAATCAGGACCGTTTGACTTTCGTCTGGTTTAGATTCAGATGTAAGAGCAGCTAAAGATGGAACTTCTGTAGGCAAAACCTTTTGAAAGACCGGGTTACTTGTAAGCTTGAACTGTGGACTTTCGGTTGGTTTGGACTCAGGGGGTTCATCTTTGATGATCAAATAGTGCGTAGATGATGAATATAAATCACTTGTTCCGACCAGGGATTGGTCTGGAACAGGCTGAGCAACATTCTTTCCGACCAGGTACTGGTCTGGAACAGGCTGAGCAACACTCTTTCCAACCAGGTACTGGTCTGGAACAGGCTGAGCACAGGTAGGTTCAGGAAGAGAAAGCTGGACCAAAGAGGAATCATGTTTGACCACTTGGTTAGCGGGGAGACGCTCTGCAGGTGTAACAAGACGCTCTGCAGGTGTGAAAAGACGTTGATATCCAGCGGGTAGTTGGGGTAAGGAATTCGACAGACTTGCCAAAAGACGGGAAGCTTCATCCATAAGTGGGCAAAGGCGAAGGAGATGATTACCCTCACAAAGTCGACAAGGGAAATGAACCTTCCCTTTTCTGTTACCAACTAGTAAGGTGTCGTCAATTTGCGACAGCAAGGGACGAGTCGGGTCACGGGACCATATATCTAGGATCCTGGGAATGCCAGGACAATCAGAAAGAAAATGGTCCCCTTTGCATAATTGACAAGGAGACCGGAGCTTCCGCGGAGGAGCAGAAGGTGGTTCCACTTCTGATAGCTTCGTGGTAGATACGACCTTTCCCTTAGGAGACTTCTTCTTTTTGGTCTTCTTCTTCTTCTTCTTAGCCACCTGGTTAGTGAAATCCAAGGTTTCACCAGGCGAAGTAGAAGATGAGGACGCAGCAATAGGCGAAGAAGGGAAGGGATCCACCTTAGAATCAACATGGTGTTGTTCGGGTGGAGGAGGTGGTGGTGGGACAGGAGTCATCACACTTGGGACCACCGAGTTTGAAAACAACCATACGGGTAAACCAATGGTCAACCCAGGCAAAGACAATGTTGCGATATACTGAACACCAACATTTCCAACAGAAGGAAATGGGCGAGGGTACCCATGAGGAGGAACACCTTGGCCGGTGGGCACCGGAAAGGCTGCCATTGAACGAGAATTAACCCTACTCAAGCTAACACACGCAAAATCTAATTGGGTAATGTTATCGTGGCCAATAAATTTTTAAGACACTGAACTTAACCTTTTCATTTTTTAAGAGTTGAGAAAAGGGTAAAAGATGACTCTAGTCTCCTTTGAATATTTAATGAGCACGAAGTGACAAGACGCTCACAGGCACCTTTTCGTTTAGGGAGTCCGAAAAGGGTCAAAAGTGACTGCTCTGGAATTCTAGGTAGAGGGTGTGCCAAACTTTTCGCAAAACCACATAATACTTTTTAGGGTACGGGTGGTCGATCTTCGTGAATGTTGTGTTCACTGCATTGCGAATCGTAGGGCGGCTGACACGGCTTCCTATGGATAAAGGCTTTATTTCTATAGGGGTCTCCCAATATATACTCGACGGTACGTGGGAGCACAGTCCGTATTGGCAGCTACCGTTTCACCGTGGAGGAATCACCCAACCACTCGACGATAAACTACCAGGTTTAACGACGCCGGAACACGTCTCTAACCTAGACCTCTAGAGTGTTTGCGTTATGTTCCAATGCGTTGTTATGTTCATTGAGTTCATTTTAAGGTTTATCTTTGATTATGTTTCAGTTTTTTGGTCCTACCGTATGTGATATCTCGAAAACTTCTTACATGCAAACTATATGCCGGAATTAAATCAATTGATTCGATGAATTATATCTACAGGAGGGTTGAGATCTTTTTCACAAACGAAATGATCACTTCAAAAAAGAACAAAGATCCTAATGCAACTAATAACAAGAAACGAAATTTTGTCTTTTTCTTTTCAATAGCAACAAATAACAATAAATGCTAACTACTATAATGCAAAAGATTTTTTGTTTTCCTTTCCTTTAAGATGGCATGATGCATGTAAACAAATTCTAAGAGATATGCACAATCCAAGTTCAGTCAATGAAATAGAACCAACTCTAAAACACAAAATGAACCATGCAAGCAAGGAAAAACACAAAAACTAGTGAACTTCAAAGAGGCTAGAAGTGAAGTATTCAGAGTATAGAAGATCAAGATTCAACAAAGCATTGGATAGGTGTAGAACAATCAACAAGCCGACTGGATGATCAAGAGACCGAAACTTCCCACAGAAGGCTAGACATGCAAAGTCACTGGAAATAAGCAAACAGCTGAGGGATACAGGCTAAGACCAGTCAAGCAGAGGTTCAACACAGTTCCAGAGGCTGAAAGAGATATATAAAGAGACTGAATGAGCTTTCTACCCACACATAGGCAAAATTTACAAAGCTGGCGCGACTGTCAGCTTGCAACTTGCGCTACCACAGAATTGGCGCGAGTTGCTTTTGAGCAACATGCGCCAACTGGCGCGACTGTCAGAGAAATAACCGCGCCAATTAAGCTTGCCAACTAAAAAGATAAAAGATACGACCTCAGGTCGGGTTGACAGTGCTCAGATGGGTCAAACAGTAAAGAATCAACTCAAAACTGACTCAAGAAGCTCATGCACTCAAGCAAGCAGAAGAAAATTAACATGCAAGACATAAATCAAAGAGTTATTCCCCAGTGGAGTCGCCAATTTGTTGGTAAGGTAAATCCCCTCTGCGGACAGAGGTGATCCCACTAGCCTATCACAGAACTAGCCACAAACAAACCACACTGCTACGCAAGTTCCTAGTTATGCATCAAAGGTGAATCAAGAAGACTAACCTGGAGTCCAACGCTATGATTGAAGCAGAGTTGATATCCTCGATCCCTTGCTCCAACAGATCATAACGAATACCTGCACATGCAAAGGAAGAGACAAATACCAACATAGAAACTACCAAGGCACAACTATATTTAAGTCAGAAAGGAAATAAATCAACATATCACCATGACAGATAATGAGATTGGAACTATAATAGCAGTCGCTCATCAATTAATAAACAGGAAAAGTTACAACCATTGTTCTAACGTCGACCCTTCTCCTGGCTGGGTGAGTAACTATATGTGTCTTGACATGCAACTCCTCTCTGGCAGCATAACCTCTCTAGCACTCATTAGCATTCTCTCCATGACCAATAATCATCACTACTATAACTCAATTACCAAATCACTAGCATAACACTAACACCAACACTCTCTCTTGCACTAGCACTAGCTTGTCCAATGCATAATGACAAGCTTATATAGATGGAGAAGGGAGGAGGATGCGATGAACCGGGACACCTTTTGTGGAATTAGCAAAAGACATAAAGATGGATAAAGCTCGACAAAAGACTGATTTTCTATCCTCAGAAAAGCTCCATGTAATGAAGGAAACAACAGTCGGACGTGCATTAAGGCAAAAAGCATGACTAAATTTGGTTGGCGCGACCATTGCTCTGAGACAGAGCGCCAATGGTCGCGCCCTCTTTTGAGGATCTCCATCATTGGCGCGGGTAGGATATTGTGGACTTGCGCCAATGGAAAAAGAGCACTTTTTAGGGATGATCTGCAGAAGGTGTCTTCAGGGAACATGGAGTACATACTTAGGGGAACATAGTGCAAGTGTTTTTAGCCCTTGTCACTTCTTATAATTCCCGGAATGAGTCCTCCAAGGTACGACAAGAGGAGTAACAGGGATGGTGACAAATTACTGTGTAACAAGGAGGATTAAAATCTACTCCAAAAAGTCAAATCCAGTCAAAACTGCGTTTTTCTGAGCTGTAGGTGAATTCCTGTGAAAACTGCCCAACAGGTCGCGCCCTCTTCCTGAACGGGTTGCGCTACTTTGGAGCTGATTTTGAGGCACTTCCAGGTGTCCAAATAAGGCAAAAGTTGGCTTGTTGGAAAGGTCTGGATGTTTAATGTCCAACCCAAGTGGAATTTCGGAATTTGGTGGTCATTTGCCTCTCCAAAATTGCAATCTCCCAAGACTGCTTCCTGTGTGTCAAAAAGGTGGCAGAAAGTCATTTTTTGCTTGTTTTTTGACTTTCTGGAGGCCCAAAACTTGGTGAAATTTCTTGGCAATTGCTGAGCAAGTGTATCTTTACATGAAAAATCCAAAAATGCTGATTTTTCCCAAAAAGGAGTTTCCCAACGAAAAGGTCGCGCGCGGCGCGCGACCCGTTGGTGGAGAAAACCTGTTTTTTGCCAAAAAAATCACAAATGACCAAAAATGCTCAAAATTTTTAGAAATTTGTGCTAGAATTAAGTCATTTAGTATCATGCTCCTTCAAGGAAGCCTCAGCCAAGATGTGGAGGGGATCGGGCCTTTTCCTTCGTTTTAGTGCTTTGGCCAACCGCCCTTGGATCACCTTCATTTCCGCCTTGCATACGTGCATTTGGGCCCAATAGTGGTTTTTCATGTTCCAGAGCAGGTCCTTATCTCTGTTGGCCTTGGCCAGTAGCCTCTCAAAATGAGCATTGACCCGGAGAAGCATAACCTCTCGAGAAATAAAATCCTCCCATGGGATACCCTGATGTTTTGACTATTTAAATTTGCTCCAAGGGGACAAAAACACAAGGGAGATGTTAGGGAGGGGGACTTTTGAAGGGATTTAGGGAAAATACATATGAAAGGGGAATTTAGGGAAGAAATTAGGAAACATATACCATCACATAATCATATTTTGTAGGGGTTTCATAGGAGGTAGGGTTTAGGGACTTTGATAGTTTTGGTAAGGAGATTAGGTGAAAATGACAAGGGAGGTGGTAATGGGATGTGGGGAAAAAAATGGAAGTGAAAGGGATAACCTTGAGAGTAGCAAAAAAAAACCCTAGCTTTACTTGCATTTTGACATTTTTAAACAAAATACACATGAACTTCTCCTTTCAAATTGATGGCATTAAAACACATTTTCATGCTCATGCAAGCTTTAGCAAGCAAGAAACCTTGATGATTAGAGGCCTACCTGCAACCTTGAAGAGATTTGGGGTCAATTTTCAGTTTATAAGAAATTTTTTGTGGATGAATTCCCAACAGGTCGCGCGCGCCCAATAGGTCGCGCTAGTGTATTTTCTCAACTGGTAAGACCCCCCTGACAAGTCGCGCGCACCCAACAGGTCGCGCGCTTTTGCAGGAGGCTTTTGGAGGCCTTCCCAGTGTTGGAATCAGGTGCAGGATAGCTCGTTGGAAAGGTCTTTGAGTATAATTTCCAACCCAACTAGAATTTTTCAATTTGGAGTTCATTTGACCTGTCAAAAATCAAATCTCCCAAGCCTGGTCAAAAAGTGCCAAATGAGGCTGCCTCAAGGAAGAGTGTTGTTGCAGTCAACTTTTGAATGTCTTCCTCAACCCCAAATTGAGCTCATGATAGCTCATTGGAAAGCTCTTTGTGTCTAATTATCATTTTACCCATAAATAAAATCATTTTTTCAACCAATCTAGGAGAAAACTTGATTTTCCCAAGGTCACTTCAGAGGTGTCTTTGATTCTCTTGAGACAACGGTATTCTTGACATTTATCTCAAACCATGACACCTGTGAAAAACGTGAAGGAGGTTTTTCTGCTTTGGAATATTGTGGACAAAAACCTCTCTCAGTTTCCCAAAATTCATCTTTGATTTCTCTAAAACATCTTTTGAGTGAAACTTATCCCGATGTGTGAAACAAAGAATTCCGTGGCAATGAAGCGAAATGAAGGGGATAAGAGGCTTATAAATTCTTGGGGAAATTTTTGGGAGTGGGGAGGGATGTTAGGAAGTAGGGGAAAGTAGAATATCAGAGATTGAGTGAGGGGAAGGGGTCCAAAAGGGCAAAACACAGGCCAAACCTAGAAAATTGCCAGGTTGTAGCTAGAAACTAGGGTTTGTGCAAAAATGAGGATTTTGGGGGACCTCAGTGATGGGAAGCATTTGGTAAGGTACTTTAAGGACAGGGGAAGGCGTATGAACATCAGGAAACAAGTTTTGCCGATGATTTGACCGTCCAAGAGAAATTGCCTTCAAAACCCTAGGAGAGGAAAATGACCTTGCCTAGGCGCAACTGAAGCATGAACAAGGTGTAAAATGACTCATTCGACACTAACATGATAATGAAAACCCTATGAATGATGATAGAATCAGATGAATAGTAACATAGACTGACATTTGGGCAACTTTAGAAGGAGTGAAAGCAAACCCTAGACCTAATTCCTAGTGACCAAATTTTGCTTGAAGACTCACTGAAATGACAAAATTTGACCTTGACACTCTGAGACCACTTTGTAAGAGCATATTTGATCACTGGAGGAAGGCTGGAAAGACTGACACTAACAAGATCGATGGAGTGCTTGACTTGACAGTGCAGAGGAACCCCTACCGGGGAGGTGAAGATGTCCTCGTACTCCTCCACAACCTTGTCCATCTGTAGTTGTCATGCAGCGGGATCCCGTCTGAAGGCCGCGGCCACTGTCTTCTTCTTTCCTTGAGGGCGTATCATCAGGAAAACAAATTTCCTAGTTTTGGAAATGATCTTACTGCATTGTTTTGCAGTAATCAAAGAGATGGCGGTAGGTGGTGCTACCTCTGGTATCCTGTACAACTTATTTCCCAATGTAATAATAACAGCACCGGGTCTTGATTCATACACAACATGTCGCTTCCACAAGTATGGTTGTCCTAGTAATACATCACAAACTTCAAGGGGAGAAATGTCACACAATACCTCATCCGTGAAGGGCTTGATGTTGTATGGAAGGCGACACTGCTGGCTCACGCGAAGATCTCGTCCTTGGTGAAGCCACCCAATGGTGTATGGTTGTAGATGTGCTGTGGTCGGTAAGCCCAACAGCTTCACGACCTCTGCCGAAATGAGGTTCTTTTGACTCCCGCTATCAACAATGAACTGTATCGGGGAGCCCTTTACCCACATCTGGGAGTGGAAGAGACGATCCTCCTCCTTTGGATCTTTGGGTTCATTTTTCTGGATCTTTGTGGTAGCAACAGTGGCGCTGGGATCCGCATCAATGATCTGCTTCCCTTTTTCATACCCCTTATCGGGTTCTGACTCAGAGTCAAAACATGCATCTGATTCTGAAACCTTTAGCTCAGCCACCAGTGACTGCTTGGCCCGATACTCACTTGTGTTGTGAGTGGAGCTCTTATGGAACTCGCACCATTTTCCAGTGTCCTTTCTCGGCTTCGCGGCACTGTTCTTTGCTTGCAGCTTCGGCTGGTTGTCTTGGGCTGTCTCGCCTTGGCTTTGTCCTTTGTTCTATGGTTTAGGGGCACCTTTCCCCTACTTTGGATTCGCAGATCCAAAGTCTCGCTTCTTTTGTTTAAACTTCTGCTCGACCTTGACGACATATCGGTATGCTACGCCGAGCGAGGAGATGTTTAGGAATTGTATTTCTTCCTGGATGTACTTGTGCAGGCAGCCACGGTATTTGAGTATCAAATGTTGCTCCGAATCCTTGATACCCAACTTTGTGCGAAGGGTATGGAAAAGATTGGTGAACTCCGACACGTCTTGGTCCCTTCCCTGCCGCAGCGTGGTCCACTTTATGTATTCATCCTCATAGCTTCCAACAGGGTAATCCTGCTCCTTGATGGCATCCCAGAACGAATCCCAGGTGGGTGCGGCTGAAAATAGTGAGCCAGTACTTTCATCCTTCTGCTCACAGTAGGTTTCCCACCAGTCCTTGACGTGGGGGGCTGCTTTGAGAAGAGCAAAAACAATCTTTTCCCGACTCGAAAATTCATGAACAGAAAAATAACCCTATAGCAGATTTAACCATTTATCTACGGCATCTGCGTCTATCTGACCCTCGAATATGGGGATTTCAAAATTAACTTGTACCTTAAAGGGTGTGGCGTTTCCAGAGTAGCTGCTGGAAGCCGATGCATCGCTTCTGGGTAGCCGCTGAAGGATCTGGTCAAAGCTGTCCATCATCGCGTTCCGTTGTCGCTCGAGGGCTTCTTCGAGCAAGATTTTGATGGGATCTCCTGCCCCCTCGTCTTTCTTCTCATCCGCCATGGGAGGTTGTCGGGATTTGCGAGGCTAGTCTTGCAAAGGTTCAACCAGTTCAAGCCCTAACTCCTTATATCCCGACCTTGTTGGGGACATGCAAAGAAAAACAGAGAAAAAGCAGACCGCTCTGATACCACTGATCCGGATTTAAACAGGAACGCAACAAATTACAGAGATAACCATATATACAGATGCAGTGGAAATAATACTTCATTTCATTAATGGAAAATGCTGAAATATGCTTACAACCAGAAATGGAAATAAACCAGCTAGGGCGATGGTAGCTTATCTCTGAGAAGAGATGTGATGGCTACATGCCTCTGAACTGTGTTACAATGAGGCTTGAAGGCCTATTTATTGTTGAGAAACAATGGAAAACCCTTAACATTCCAAAACCTAACCCTAGGAGATGAAACGCCAAACTGTGGGCCCCGTTTGGGGTAAATTGGTACATCAACTTCCCGGGGTCGTAACTTTGGCATATGATCTCCGTTTGACGCATACAATAGCTCGTTAGAAAGATCTATCCGAGCACTACCATTGTTGGAACAGGCAACATCGGTCCATTCCATGGACCCATGTTGCCCCCGGATTCCCCAAAAAACGTCGTTTAGGGCCTCAAAACGGCTCCGGAAGTTCAGGACCCAAAAACTGCTAAAAATAGTAAGTTGTGCTACAATTAAGGAAACTGAAAATGCTGAGAAAAACAATGGTGGGGGTCCAGGTGGACTTGGCAGGTGGCCACCAATATCCACCTGGATCAAATTGTGACGTAGCAAGGTCGCAGATAGCATTGGAGGATTGTAGTGAGGGGCCATTGTAGAGACGAAATGAAACTTGCAAATACAAAGCATAGTGAATTCCAACTGCGATTTAAGGATGTGATTGGCAACCTAGAGAGGTCACAAGTTAGAGTTGCACAAAAATCGTATCGCATGTGACAAGGAAAAGGGGGTCGCAAGTCACAATTTGAGATCATAGCAAGAAACCAATGGAAACTCTAAATATGACTTGCAACTTCATGTGAGAGGTGCTTATAGGGGGTTGCAAGTCATGACCTTGAAGCACAATGGGGAATCATTGTAACCTCACTCTACGATTTGAAACTAATGGTGCTATGAGGAGGTCGTAGATCAAAGTTTTAGTTGTCAATGAGGCTAGCACTACAAACTGCAAATGTGAGATGTGACTAATGAGAGAAACTAAGTTACAAAAAATTAGGGTTAGTTTTTCTAGATCCAATGGAAACCCTGGATAGGTCAAATCAGGAGTCACACCTTAAGAGATCATGGAGAAAGGAGCCGAGGGATTTTCCAAATGGAGGGGAGTTCAAACTAATAATTACATGTGGACTCAAGTGTGGATGAATCCTATTTGACACCTCCAACAGTATGGCGACATTGACCCACAGACAACTTATGATGCATCTTATAAACCTTGACATACTAATATCTGCTTCTCGTTAAGAGTTGCTCCTGATGGAGATGAATCTTCTTATCTAGTTGTAGCCTTGTCCAAACCCTAGGACATACAAAATCACACATAAGTACCAAACAAGATTCTCTCTACATAAATCAACAGGCATGGAGGAACAATGCTACAATATCCATGGCAAAATGAATGAATGTATTCCCTAAATCCTAGTGTCAAGGATGATTCATGAAGTAGGACAGGAAAACTTGGACAGTGGGCCTCATGAACATATAACAATTGTATCTCTAATGATGGTTTTATTAAAGGTTTTTGATCATTGTGATCAACATGGATATCTATTAAGACCTTGAAAATCATAGGGGGGCCCAAAATTTAGATATATAGGTTAGAAATTTTGGGTCTTCTTATAGCGGCTACAACAAGAAACTTATCAAAGAATTCATTCAATCATTGCAATTTATAGTCCCAAAAAAAACAAAAAACCTCTAACTCATACCTCAAATATTCATATCAATATTGAAGACTCTGATCATGCTACAGTATGAGATCAAGGTTCGTCTTGTTGTCATTGTTTGCTCAATATTTTCTTGTCTAGAAATTATTCTCCAAGTATTCCCTTGGAAAATTCTAAATAAACCTCAGCTTCCCTTTAAATGTGTTGTTAGATTGCAACTCAACAAAGTCTTTAAAATTTCCTTCACTTAGGCCCTAATCTTCCCTTACTTTGGCCCTTACTTGTCTCCTTTATATGGCCTAAAAATGCCTTAAGTCTACCCTTGACTGTGGGTTAGACAAGCCTTACCTCGAACTCTTCAATTTTGGTTTCATCATATGTTACGACAAGCCAATCATACCTTACTATGGCCCAAACGTTGCCTCTGTCTACAGCCTAATTTTCCCTTCTTCTGTAGCCAGAACAGGGCTAAAATTGGAGGGGCCGAGTCACAAAGATGTTGGGTTATGACTTTGAAATCATCTACAAAAAAGGGAAGCAAAATGTTGTGGCAGATGCACTCTCAAGAAAGGATGAGGATGTGGAAGCATTTCTTTGTGCCATTTCTATTATCCAACCAAATTGGATAAATGAAGCAAGGGATGAATGGAAGAATGACAAAGAAGTGTGGGCACTCATTCAAAAGATACAACAAGATCACATTACATTTGATACATTTAGCTGGAAAAATGATTCATTGTGGTACAAAGACTGCTTATACCTATGTCAGAAGTCCCAACTCAAACAAAAGATTCTTATGGAATTGCACACCTCTCCCTTAGGAGGGAACTTGGGATTTTTAAAAACTTACCACAGGGTTAAGAAGGAATGTTTTTGGGATGGCCTTAAATATGATATTCAAAATTTTGTGGTGGAATGTTTGGTTTGCCAATAAAATAAAGTTGAAACAATTAAGACCCTGGGTCTATTACAACTTCAGTATTCAGCTGAGGGGCTGAGTTCAAAGTCATAACCCTAATTTTCCCTAATTAGTGAGCCATCAAACAAAACAAAACAAAAAAGACAAAAAGATACACCCAAAACAATATTCTCCTCGGCCTCTACTCATGATTTTTAATGTATTCCAGGGCCTCAGGATTTTAGATCAATATTCAACAATTTTTCTTGTTAATAAATATTCTCTTAAGGGCTCACAACTGCCCTATTGATACTTGTGATGGGGGTGATAAAAGGAGGGTCGACCTACCCTAATAAATTTAACTTCAATTTTAAATTAACACCATGATGAGGTCGACCTGAAGTTCCTTTTTAAAATCATTTTCAAAACAAAATTATTCTTTTAAGGCCCAATTTGGTCATCATTTTACACATGAGGGAGTTGAGGGGGGGGCCTTTATGCAACTAACAGGGCCCATATTATTTACCAAATGTACAACATAAACAATATTTATTGCCATTAAATTTTATGTTGAATATTTGGACCATTCATTTTTGGCACCTTGACCATAACTTCAGGGCTTCATCTTTAGGAGGGCATATCTCCTCAACCGTGAGGAGCCACATGGTATGCCACCTACCATTGGAAACTACATGATGAGTACTATCAAATGATGATGGTCTAGAAATAATTTTCACAATCATTTTCAATAACAAAAGAGAGGAAATTATGGCTTCTTCTGGATTCTACTAGAGTTGAGATTAATGACAACTAATATTCAACATTCTACCCCTTTGGCATTCATAATAACACTCATACTCCCCCTGCGATTACTACTCCCTATGAACAACAATCATACTCCCGCTGCGATTACTGCTCCCCATGAACAACACTCATACTACTGCTCCCCATGTCTCCATGCTTATGATATTTCTCTCCCCATTTAACATCAATGGCAAAGATGACTCCCCCTGATGAAGTATCTCTCTTTGTCTTCGCGGCTATTTGTTTTTACCCCTCTTTTTTCTTAGCTTGATGGTATGAAAATCAACGTGAGCTCAAAATTACTCCAAGCTTCTATAGAAGATACTCAAAATTTTCTCATGGAAGAGGCTTGGTGAAGATGTTAGATATATTTTCATTTGTCCCAATTCACTCCACCTTAATATTCTTTTTCTGCAACCTGTTCCCCAAGAAAGTGGTATTTTTTGGGAATATTTTTGGTCTTGGAGTGCATCATAGGATTCTTGGAGAGACATATGATGCTAGTGTTGTCACCGAATATCAAAATGCTCTCATTGTACTTCACTTGTAGATCTTTCAAAATTTGCTTCATCTAGAGGATTTGAGTGCAATGTGTTACTACAACAATGTATTTTGTTTCTATTGTAGACAAGGATATTAATGAAGACTACTTTGTGCTCAACCATTGCATTAGACAATCACCTAAGTAGAAAGCTACTCCACTTGTGCTTTTTTTGTCATCAACACTACTTGCCCAATATGCATATCTATAGGTTGTCATAGTTAATTTGTTCCCTTTCAAATACCATAACCCAAATTATATTGTTCCTTTGAGATATTTGAAGATCATTTTTACTGCTAAAACATGGGATTATTTTGGTGTTGCTTGAAATATTGCCACCTGTCCAACTGCTTGCATCACATCTAGCCTTGAAGTTGTCATATATAGTATGCTTTCAATCATGGGTTCGTAGATTCTCTGGTATACTTTCATAGATTCACCATCATGGGAGTGGTATAGGTTTACAATCTTCCATTCATAACCTTCTCAAAATTTCCTTGATGTACTTGGTTTTGGAAATGAATATGCCTTCATCTTCCTGATATATTTGGAGTCCCAAGAAGAAGGTCAACTCTCCAAGTAGAGACCTCCCAAATTCGTTTTGTATATCTTTAGAAAACTTCTAACTTATCCTGTCATCGTTGCTTCCAAAGATGATGGCATCCGTGTATTCTTCAATGATAGTCAAATTGTCTGGATCAACCTTTATATATAGATTGCTATCTTCACTTCCCCTTTTGAATCCTTGTTGATGTAAATATCTATCCAGACTCATATACCAGGCTCTAGGTGCTTACTTGAGACCATATAATGATTTCTTTAATTTAGAGACATAATCTTCCTTTTTGATTAGCAAGAACCTTTTTGGTTTTTATGTTATGAATAAATATATATAAAACTAGTAAAAATAATATAAATAATAATAGACATAAACAATGATTAATTAACTAATAATTAGTAGGGAAGAGGCATGTCTCTACAGACATGACCGTTCGTGAAAGGGTACTTACCTGGCTATATATACAGGACCCTCACTCTCAATTGTATCATCATTCTTATTCATACATTTTAATATATATTCTTGTATCCTAAATGGAGATCTACATATTCCAAGTCTTCTGGAGTATTTAACTTGAAGAACAAACTTTGTTCGTTCCATTTGGTATCATAGCATTTCAATCCTTTGGCCGCTCAACTGCTACACAGAGTCCTGTTCTCTGATCTAGTTCTTTGGCCATCAATATTTCATCAACCTTGTTGTCATATAATTGAAGCATTTCGCTCAGAATTTGGAAGTTTCTCCTCTTCTCCATTTCGCTAGGCCTTTGTCCATTAAACTTAAAAGAAGAACAAATTATATAACCAAAACAAAACAAAACAAAAATTATTATTATTATTATTAAAATCATAAAAAAAGAGTTATATTTAAAAAAGTAGAAAAAAAAATCAATTTAAGTTAAAAATAGGAGAGAATATATATATATATATATATATATATATATATATATATATATATATATATATATATATATATATATATATATATATATATATATATATATATATAGATATATATAACAAAAAATCAAAAACCTACAGCTTGTCGTCTTTCGAGCTGCAACATTGACCACTTTCCCTGTCATCGACTCACCTTGTTCCCCTCTGCCCTCGCTAGCCTATTTGACTACAATCACATTGACTTCCATCTGACAGCTTGCATGCCACAGTAGTGACAGTCTCAACTCTGCCCCACCACAACACAACACCACTGCCCTCCAACAAGCCACCATAGTCGCCTGTATGCTCCTCTCACTGTCCCTGCCACTACATCGACGGTCAACTGCGTCTATAACCTGTTAGGTGTTGCCGCCGAACTATCTCCTCTGTCGCCTTCTTCAAAACTGCCACCTGATTATCTCTCCTACCATCTTCTCTAATGTTGTTGTCATTCCTTGTACATTGACGTCAGCACACCGTGGTTGCCTTTGTTACCGGTCGAGTTCCTGGTACACTCATCTACTAGCTTTTGTATGAAGCTTCTACTAGCCACCATTGCTACAGGAATTGACTAACCAATTCATCTAAATTATCATTGCTACAACCCATCTCTTCCACAGCCACGCAACCCACCTCTTCCATCGTCGCTCAGCTGGCCTTCTTTGCATCTTCCTTTGTCTCATCTATCGTATCTATGCCACTGCTCATGTGCAACACAACCGCAACAGTCACTAACCTATAGTAGTCACCTCATCCCTTTCTAATCCCCTTTCACTACTCCACGCATAAATCACACCATCGTCACGCCCTATCAAAATTTTAATTGTTGTTGCTATACATTCGATTAAACCACCATTACTAAATATTGAAACGTCGCCACCATTTAACTATAGCGTGAAGCTCATAACAAATACCAAATAATTTTAATCCAATCCTTTAAATACAATATTTATAAAAGGGTTAAAATATACCAAAATTTACATCGCAGATTTGAAGGTAGGTTGTACAACAACTACATTTTTTTTTATGTCCATTCTATCTTTGAGCATAGTTAGCTAATTTTGGAAGGGAAATAATGCGAGAATATATATATATATATATATATATATATAGAGAGAGAGAGAGAGAGAGAGAGAGAGAGGGGGGGGGGGGTACAAGGTTGGGCCTATTTGTTAATTAAAACATTATAGCATCAAATCACCCCACAAATAAAACATGGATGGCAAATATTAAAGGGGACACGAAAGGTACTAAGAAGTTATATTGGGAAGGTACTAAGAACTATATTGGAAGTAAGAAATCAAAATAATTATAATCGAAGGTCAATAAGTGGTTTAAGAAATATAAAGTAATATATATTACTTTTTATTAAATTATAAATTATAAAGTTAGAAGAAAAAAAAAACTATATTATACAATTAAAAGATATAAGTACACAATAATTAGTGGAACATATAGGGAAGGTAATTCATAAAGAGTTAAAAGTCCTTCAAATAAAAAGGCATCAAATTATATTTCCAAGAAGATATCTCATACAAAGAATATCTAAGGTTGGTTATAAAAATTATATCGAATAAAAGAAAAATTAAAAAAAAAAGGGGATTACTTTTAAAAACCCCAAGTTCATCTTAACAAAGAAAAAATGGAGGTCATCGCTG
Source organism: Pinus tabuliformis (assembly GCA_031772625.1). Classification (NCBI taxonomy): domain Eukaryota; kingdom Viridiplantae; phylum Streptophyta; class Pinopsida; order Pinales; family Pinaceae; genus Pinus; species Pinus tabuliformis. Next base: position 1,583,067,604 of record CM062804.1, on the reverse strand, counting down.
ACAAGAAAGAAATTGAGTGTAATCCAGAAATGAAAGAGGGAGTATTTCCTAAAACCTTTATTATATGTGTTGGTGCGTTATTTAAAATCAAAGGATCACTTGCAGGAAATGATGTTATCATCTATATTGATCCTACTCAAAATAATAGCTATGTTAGTACTAAATGTGCTAACTAATTAGTCATCCCTCAATAAAAAATAGTTGAAACGAATTTTGTTGACACAGGTGACAAACAATATGACATAAGAAATATACAACTAAGTATTAGACTCTCTACTTTTGTCTCGCAATTCGTTGTTAAAACCTTATTTTGTAACAATAGTGATATAGTTTTGGGTTCGCACTAGATCGAATCACTAGGATCTTTTATTCTAAATATAAAGAAGAAATTTTTGACATTTTCATACAAAAAGAAAAATATAACATTACAATACCTTACAATCAAGCCAAATTCCATAATACCAAAAGACATATTAGATATCTCAAAAGAAAATTTTCAAGAAAGTAAAAAAGTACTACAAAATATCCAAAGAGAAGTTGACAAGATCACTGCTAAAAAAAATGAAGAAGTTTCTCATCTTAAAGACCATGGTGAAAAATTATTGACGCAAATTAAGAAGCTTAAAAAGGACAAGAAGTCATTGGAAAAAAAGGTACAACAGCTTATCAAGAAGGAAGCATCGAATGTAGAAGCCCATGTTGAAGAAAAAGGAATAAATATTGATCCAGTGAATATCATAACTCAAGAAGAAGGCAAACCAGTTGAAGAAAAGACGCAATTAGATGTTGCAGTTCAAATGCTAAACATCCCAAGTGAAGGTTCTTTAACTAACTAAACAACATCGTCGCCTGAAGTAAATCCAGATATCGCCTCACACATGATAGGGGAAAGACATACCAAAAGAACTCTTTATCTACATCTAAATCATAGGAACATACATCTCAATCAATCTACAAATATGTATCACTCTGTACATAAACAAAAAACTTATGTTCCAAATACTACTAATGTCAGTACAATTCAGTCTTGTGATAAAATTTCACACGAAGTATCGAGTAACCACAATATTCCACAGAAGAGTAATTCAGGATGGTCAAATCCATTCTTAGTGCGACAGTTTTTTTTATCACTGAGAGGATCATATCGTTTTGTTTCAACGAAGATGTCAGTTCTAAGACAAGAAGACATTTGAAAAAAAAAAAGCCTTTCATCTGTAAGCTTTGAGGATAGATTTTTGAGGAGGAAGGAAATGTTATGAGTAAATATATATATAAATAGTAAAAATAATATAAATAATAATAGACATAAACAATTATTAATTAACCACCTGGATGTAGGTGACATACAGTGAATTAATGAAGATTATCAAGACCGGTGGCGAGAGGATGGGCCACCTGGCTGATGGCACCTCTCCCCATACCACCCTGAGCTGCTCTCTTGACACACCGTAGGCTACAATTAATGCAGGCTCAATTCGTAAAAGGGCCATTAACTGTTCGGACATGGCTTCCCCTTGGCTCAATGTCTCTCCTTCTCCCCTACTCCACTGCATTTTCCCGCTTCAAGCTTCTGAACCCAGCTCCCGCACTGCAACTAGGCGTCACTGCTGGTTAGTTTGCTGCATTGATTTTGGAAATGGGCATCACCATTCCCATTCTAGTTTCTACCATCTAACCATCGCCCAGTCTGAACCTGGCCCCCCTCATAATCCCTCTGTCACAACTCCCTCTGATCATTCATCCAAGAATTCCATCATGGTGCGACATCGCATGAGAAGTCACAGAGGCAGAACTCAGGGAGGCAGTTCCCGCCCTCAGACTGAACCAAACCCTGAGCCTGCAGCCTCCTCTCCATCCCCTGAACTGCATCATCCCCAACGTTATGGTTCAGGCAGATACCCCAGTACTCGAAGTGGATGGGGTCATGCTTGGTCTTCAGGTGCAAAACACAGTGATTTTGCAGTTCACTCTGTTAGTTTTCCTTTGCCCCTTCATCTGGCTCCCCACTCCACGTAGTTTAGGTTCTGCAGCACCTTAAACAGGCCAATAGTTACCACTACAATCTCCATCCTCTTCACCGAGGACAATGAGTAGCCTACTTCTCAGGTGGAAAATTCAGACTTGCAACAAGAGGAAGCTCCCAGAGGCAGCAATGGAAGAGACACAGGAAAGAACTTGCTAGACGAAGGTAATTCTACTTTGTATGGAAAGAATATTGGTGGCAGTTTGCATGCTGAGGGTGGTAGCTCTGCAGCCACGAGATCCCCAGGTGGAATTGGTTATGGCGGGTTAGCTCTGTAGGTGGCGACTGTCAGACATGGCGGTGTCCATCCGGCGGTGAGCCACATGGCGATGGAGGTGGGCCACACAGCAGAGCGTCGATGGAGGAGGTGGATGATTGGGCATGCCCAATTGTTGAGGAACCCATCCCAGAGGATTTCAACTAATATGACATGGCTGCCAGGTGTCTTTTTCCTGGTCTTTCTGTTATGTTAGTTCTGCTGGCAACTGATCTTTTGTCTGGTTCTTTTTGTCATGGTAAAACTTCACTAGTTTTTTTGTTGTTGCTTCCAGTCTTAAGGGCGGATACCCCTTCGTTTTTTGTCTCTGTGGACTGGTTTCCCCAATGTTAGGGCAGTCCAAATATATTCTGAAACACTATGTTAAACTTTGCTAAGGCTTAGTCCTCTATGTACATTTTTGTTATATATCAATAGATTAACTTAACTTAGAAAAAAAAAATATTAATTAACTAATAATTAGTAGGGAAGAGGCATGTCCCTACAAACATGATTTTTCGTGAAAGGGTACTTGCCTGGTTATATATACAAGACCCTCACTCTTAATTTTATCATCATTCTTATTCATACATTTTAATATATATTCTTGTATCCTAAATGAAGATCATCATATTCTAATACTTCTGGAGTATTTAACTTGAAGAACGAACTTTATTCGTTCCAAGCTACTTCTAACTCTCCATTTAGAAAATTTGATTTTACATCCATATGATACACATTGATCCTTCCCGAGGAAGCATAAGCCAAGAACATCTTGATTTCTTCCATTTTGGCCACAGGTGCAAATATTTCTTAAAAATATATCCCTTCAACTTGTGCATATCCTTTACATCCCATATTTCCTTGTTCCTAATTACTTGTCCATCTTTGTTCAACTTTTTTCTGAACACCCATTCTGTTCCAGTTATGTTATTGTCCTTAAGTTTTGGAACCAATTCCAATGTCTCATTCTTCTCAATCTGGTTTAGTGACTCCTTTCAATGACTCCATTTTTTTGAGGTGTCTTCACTACCAAGATATTCCTTTCTCTTCACATGTTTTGGAATTATTTTGATGTGAACTCTCCTTCGTTATCTGATCCATGGAAAAATTTAGGGGCGAATTTTCGCCCTTGGGAAAAATTAAGGGGTTTTAAATTTGTATTGGGTGAATATTTTGTATCATAGTACATTGTTACAAATCGCCTCAAATTTATTTTGTGAAAAAATAAGGTATGGAGGTTAGCCCACCTTATTTTAAGGGAGAGGGTAAAAAAAGTAAATTTAGCCCTTGAAATTAGGAGTTTTTTTTTTGTAAGCTTCAGTAGGACCCACTCATATTCCACATTTTTACAACATTTTTACAACCTCTCCGCAGGATTTGAACTCGACTGGGCGATGTGAAAGCCATCCGCCCCAGTTACAACCTTACATTCGCCCTATTTTTCAAGAATAGGTATTTATGATAGTTATTTCGCCCTCCCCATTCGGTGTAAAAATGTTTGTTTCTTTCATGGTATTGGGAGTAATTTCGAGAAAATGACCCTCAATTTTTGGAACAAATGGTCACAAAAAAATAATTCATTTTTATTTAAAAATTCAAGTCTCTTATTTTCATTTCTATTTAAAGATTGAATATTGCTCTTATTTAAAGATTGAATAGTGCTCTTGTCGTCTTCCAAGTTTACATCTATTTAGTCATAATGATATATGAGGGTTGTTGGCAAAGTTGTAGAAGTTGAATTAAGACGTCAGGATTGAGAATAGTGGCAACATATAGTGGTACAGGTAAGTAATATTGAGAATAGTGATACAAGGTTGTTCGTAAAGTAGTGAAATTTGAATTAATAAGTCAAGAATCAATGTACGACAAAGTTGTAGAAGTTGAATTAAGACGTCAAGATTGAGAATAGTGGCAACATATAGTGGTACAGGTAAGTAATATTGAGAATAGTGATACAAGGTTGTTTGTAAAGTAGTGAAATTTGAATTAATAAGTCAAGAATCAATGTATAGTAGTACAAGAAAGTTTGTGTTTTAATGGATTTAGTTTGTGTTTTAATGGATTTTTGGTATACGTAATTATTAATTTTCTGATATATACTTGTCATTTTCAAATATTATTTAGATAATAGATTTTTTGAATTTTCAATCCTGTTAAAATATTGATGTTTAATTCTTGCTTTTCAGATTCCACCCATCCTTAAATCAACATCTGTGAAAAATTTAAAAGTCTCTATTCCAAAAAAAAAGTAATCCCTTATGTTCCAAAATCAATACGACCCAAATTCCATTGTTTATTTTGTTACTTACCCTTTATCTTCAATGTACACTCTATGTAAATTATGTTTCTACGAAGAAATGATAAAGTAGTTGTTACTATTTGAATACCAAGGTGCTGATAGTTTGAAAAACTGGACTAGAAGATTGTTTGTTGGAATACACTCTATTAAAAATCAAATTTCTCTAAAATTGTTTAAATTTTATAACTCTACCAGAAGACTATTTGTTGGAATACACTCTATTAAAAATCAAATTTCTCTAAAATTGTTTAAATTTTATCAATTACATTTCTACTAGGAATTGATAAAGTTGTTGTTGTTATTCTTGGAATAGTAAGGTGATGGTCGTTTAGAAAATTTAACTGTAACACAATTGAATGGATGTCTAAAGACATCTTATTAAAAAAACAAGATATATTTAAAATAGATGTATTATCAAAACAAGGATTTTCATCCAAACTTTCAAGATTGAAACGAAAAAGGTTATATTAAAATGAGAATTTAAGAAAATGAATAATAAATTTGAAACTATTTACTTCAAATAAATTTCATTAGCAAGATGAAGATGGAGGAGATATTTTGAGTGATTTTATATGCATAGATGCAATGAAATTTTTATTTACTGGTTCCCATAGACATCAACAAAGATTGACATCCTATTCATATATATGGTAGCCATGAAGAGGAGAGAGATTTAACATTTTGAAGACATAAATAATAATACTAATAATAATAATAATAATAATTAATTAATTAATTAAAAAAATTGAAGGAATTAAAAAATTACATGTGGTGTGTGTGTGTGTGTGTGTGTATATATATATATTAGATACAAATCTATTAGGCTTAGAAAGGGATTAAATTTGTTCTATGCAAATGTTTTAGCCATTTTTTTCACTTTAAATTTTGAAGACATTGAATCCATTTTATTCATTCAAAAATATAATTTAAATGAAATATATATATATATATATATATATATATATATATATATATATATATATATATATATATATATATATATATATAATTTCTACAGGGATTAAATATGTTTGCAAATTTTTTAGTCAAATTTTTCATCATAAATAAAAAATGTGGGTTATAAAAAAATGAATATACATGTTATACTCTTATTCTCAACTATAAATAAAATATTTCAATGTCCATATAAACTATCATAATCTTATACCAATTTTATAGAGAAATAAAGTAACTAAAAATAATAATAAAAAGGTTATACTTTTGAGTACAACAAATTGTATAATTCTTATACTTTCTAAAACTATTTCAGTACCTCACTTAAAAAACTTTTTAAAAATATTTTAGTACATGACTCAAATAATGTTTTTAAATATGCATGTCAAATAATTTATTTCAATCTCAAATTCGTGCATATGTAAATGGAGAGAGGGTTAATGACTAATTATTTTAATGTTGATCATAATAAAATATTTGAATATTGTAAGAGGAGTAATTAAAAGTAAAAAAGTTCAAGGGCATATGTATTTTATTTAATTATTAATATCAAATTAAAATGAAACATTTGAAAATATTAAAAATATTTTAGTACGGTGACTCAAATAATGTTTTTAAATATACATGTCAAATAATTTATTTCAATCTCAACTTTGTGCATATGTAAATGGAGAGAGCGTAAATGACTAATTATTTTAATTTTGATCATAATAAAATATTTCAATATTGTAAGAGGAGTAATTAAAAGTAAAAAAGTTCAAGGACATATGTATTTTATTTAATTATTAATATCAAATTAAAATGAAACATTTAAAAATATATAATTAATAATAAAATATTCAATGTGACTAATAAATAAAATATGTTAATATGGAGGGTTAATTAATATTGAAATGTATTGTCCGCATGGGGTAGCTCAAGTGGCAATGGCCGTGGAAATGAAGTCTCACCGAACCGGAGATCTTGGGTTCGATTCTTGTGCTACCCTCCCTGGAAATGGGGTGAATAACGAACATGTAAAACTCGAAAATGAGAAGGTCCCACCTAAGCTTACAAAAAAAAAATATTGAAATGTATTAAAAAATATACTAATAACAAAAAAACATATTTTTATGTGGAAAATTTATTCCACACACACACACACATATATATTTCAAATCGATTAGGTTTCCAGATCTGTTGTGTGCAAATTTTTTAGTCAAAATGTTCACTGTAAAAGAGGTTTTCCTTGGAGCTACAAGATTGTCTTGCTCCCCTAAAAAATCTTATATACTCTCTCTCCAAGATTGAAATCCAATATAAACCAACACAAACATGTATGTGTACACTGATTTGATCATGTGTGCACAAATTTGTTGTTAGTTCCAAGTACTGCAGTTAAGTTTCTAATTAAAGAGTTGATCCTCATATCCCACAGATGAAAACATACATGCAAACAAAACAATCATTGTGATCACTCTCAATAAGAATTTGAGGCATTGTACATATGGATTTTTATCTAAAATTCTCAAGAAGCACTTGGAGAAAGAAAAATCTTCATGGATAGCCTGGTTTTCAAAACCCTGGGGTATAGAGGAACTATGTCTTTTGGAATTTTCCCTTACACAATTATATTTTATATCTAAATTTTTGTTACATTAATTTTAATCAAAAAATTTATTGAAAATGGTCTATATTTGTTTTACCTCTAGTTTGGTGCATAACAAGTGAGTTCTTATTTTAATAAAAAAAAATTACAAGGTAAATGAGTATGATTAAGTAGATGAGGCAGAATATATACCTCTAGTTTCATGCATAACATTAGCAAAGAAAGCATATGTTCCATCCATAGTTTGTTATTCCCTAATGGTATCCTATAACCAAAATATCGATTCACATAACATGTTCATCACAAGCTATAACGTTATGGATGTTTACTGGCACACTCACATCCAAAAATAAATAGAGATAATGATACTTAGTAAAAATGTTGTGTCGTCATATCAAAATCCATTTACAAAAATTACAATGGCGCATATAACATTGATTTCCCATTATGAAGAAATAGTAAACCTATAGCAATATTCAACATTCAACATTTAAATACTAAAATACTCCAGCAAAGTGCATTGTATTAATCAATTGAATAAACAAACTAAAGGAAAAACTTATCTATTTGAAAGTTGAAGGCCAACATTAACTTAGGTAGATAAATGTTCCACCCAACCATACACTCTATTACGCTTATTATTTTTATAATAGGCCACCCCAATTGAGGCTATGATACCACTAAGGAAAATTAGAACATTTTTATGGAAATCATTCTATCTTAGGACAAAAAATTACCTATCCCATTGTCTCACCACTAATTTTTTTTCATGGAACAACACAACTATTTTGGTGACACATTGCTTTCCTTACATATAAAAAGGAGAATACCTTCCTTATCTACTCGATATTCCCTTAGAAGTCTCTTAGCTCTCCCTTTATGTGTGCATAGAGGGTCTATATACTATCCATTAACTCCAACAACATTTACTTAGTTCTTGACCATTTTCAAGTTTTAAGGGCTTCCTTGCTTGGTTGTTCAACCCACAATATGCTTTCCTCCTTATATTATATCCATGGCTTCTCCATGACATAGGTTGGTATATTTCCTAGATCCCTTTCCAACCTAATTTTTTAATCTCTCTATGTTCACCCTCTCTAGAATTGGTTTCTTTTCTAAGGAATTAGCTTCTAACCATTTGAATTTCTTCCTTATCTATTTTCATAATCTATACATATTTCTGTAGTTATCATCACATGAATTCAAAATTGTCTCTATCATTCCTTGATCAACCTCCTAGTATGAATCAATACCTCTAAAACTACTTTCATGGATGCTAGCATCAACCAAGAGAAAATGAATTTACCTCTTCCTCTATTTATTTCTCTCTTATAACCTACTTCTCTTCCATATGATTTTCCTTCTATATTGCGTTTAGCTTCATGCATCTCTCTTCAATATTATTTGCAATGAGTTCATAATGGTCCCACACCATTCATGTGAATGTGAAATGGCCTCCACCATTCACCTTAGGACCAAAATTAATTATGCAATTTAGGTGATCATTGTATTGTACTATGTTGCTTGTCTTAGTCTAATAATGACCAATAATGAATCATTCCTTATTCCATACAACTATTCACATACATGCCTCTAAGACTACATGAATCATTGCCTCTCTACAATCAATTTCCTACATCCAATCATGATTTTGTTCCCTCCCCATCAACCACATGTGTGGGGGGTATAATGATGAATGAATGAATAAAAAAATCACCTCGTCCCAAACACCCCATGAGACCTCATTTTCCTCCTTATTGTGGGGACATGATTTCTTTCAAAGAAAATGTGAGAGTATAGGTTTTACCACTCCTCTCACAATTCCCATGATTAAGATATTTATCGCCTCGATTTCGTAATTGTGGGAGGTGTACGTCTCCACAACCACCGCATGCATTCCATGATTGGTAGTTAGGGTTTCTAGATTTTTAGTAAGGAACATGCTGATGAAGGAAACAAAGTAAAGTTTGAAAATATGGAAAACTAAGGATTATTCAGCATGTAGAACCCACTAGTACCCTCTCACCTTTCCCATCTCCTACTATTATAACCCCTTTTTATGTGCTCCTATCTTAGGTAGCTCTATTATTTTATTAAATTCAAGAAATATAATACTTACATTATTCAATGTACCATAAAATTTCTTCCTCGTGGTGTAAATAAATCATGGTAATTAAAATATACATGTTAAACAAAATTGAACATTTAATCATAATTAAGTATAGTTAATCAATGGGATTGAATACTAGGACATTTTATCTTATCCCCCTTCAAATAACACAATCATAAATATTATATTCTCATTAACGACACTTATTTTCCTCATTCTTCAGTTGTATTTGCAGTGCCATCCCATTCACTATCTTGGTATACCACCAGACTTCATCATTCCAACATATGCCTACATTAATAATCAAGTAAGCATACATATTATAACAATTATCAAGAAACACTTACCTTATGCACAAGATTTATCAATTCCATGATGGAAGCATCTATTCAAATATATGTATGTATTTTTTATTTAATACTTATCTCTATGGTTATGCATATATCCCATATAATGGCTTCCATAGGAAATAATTAGTTTCATTATCCTTTCTAACTCACCCACAAGATTCTAGACACCATCCCACATGAACATTTAAGTTTCATCCTCCTTGATACGCTCACCCTCTAGGCTTATATTTTCCCTTCTCTACTAAACAATCCCTTAGGTGATCCATCTTGTCATGTATTTCTCGTGTAAGGAGAGAAATAACTTACTACTAGACATCCAATAGTAGTATATAACGTGTGACAATCACAGGGTTCCTTTGTCCTAAGAATGGCTTTTCTTCGAGGGTTTCCATCTTCAATAGCCATCATCTACCATGTATCATACACATACATTTATCATAGATATATTCATAATAATACAAATTATATATTCCAAGTCCGACTCATAAAGAATATCATATTTCATAAGTATGAGATTCCTTCTCATAGTGTTTGGCTCTTGTGTGTTGTAGCACCTAATCTTTCTTACAAAATTACACTCATTTTCATATTTGAGACCATTCTACCTACAACCTAAAATTTTCAATCAACCAAATAAAAGTGAGTATCTATGCATATAATCCTTTCTTTCAATATTTACTACCATCCATGAAGTGTTCTTAGAATAATATTAACAAACTAATAATTCAATCATTTTAGTTGTTAATCATACTCAATGAAATGGAACTATGATTCAATGTACATGGGTTACTTAACATACCTATTATTACAAGATGAAACTAAATATTTATTCAAATAAACCAATGTGTCAATACTCATGATCACATCTACTCAATCTATATTTGTCGCTTGATATCAAAATACTACATTTCTATACCATGTATTCCACCATCATCAGTTGGAAGGTCTAGCCAACACCTCAACACATCATCTAGTCACCTCCCATCTATACCTTAGTAATACTACAAGGAACTTCGCTCCTCTATAGGTGCTCCTCACTATTTGCAAGAAGGTTAAAGTCTACAACGCCAATATAAGCAAGGAGACGATTAGAAACTTATGCAGTATTATATCCTTCCATATCTGATAGGTCCCTGTAATATTAGTGATTACCCCATTACTATTGTAGTTGTATCCCTTATTAACATTGTTATGTCCCTATTGCCCCCATATTTTTATTACTGTGCCCCATAGAATCCCTCTATTGTTATTTTTGTGGCTTTATATTATTATTATTAGGTCGACTTGTTTATATTGTGACTCCTTAGACTCCTATATATAGAAAGGAGGTTTTGTCATTTGAACTCATCCAAGAATTGTTCATTTATGTAATGTAAAGGAGGTTTCCCCCTCGAAGAGGCTAGATTCTAAGGTGTGGATTTATCTTTTCTATCTTTTCTTAATATGGCTTCATAACATTTGGTATCAGAGCTTTGGATTCAAGGGTTTCGTTGCTCCCAACAGGTCATCGTGGCACTTTCGCTATAACTTTTTTTCTGTGACATTTCAGAAGCTAAAAAAAAACCCATTTGAGAAGACATCACACTGAATCTCGAATCCGAATTTTAGAACTTTTCACACTATATTTGCGGAGATATGATATGAGGAAGTTGGTCTTCTTGTAGACTCCTGAATTACATTCCAAACAGGTGACCTGGGGAAAATCGTCATAACTTTATCTCTGAGCATCAGATTGAAATTTCGTAAGAAGGTGCAGAAAGAGGATGGACTTTAGTTTCTTTTATATATTTTTTCAGAGCCAAAGGTTGAAACAGTGACTCGTGGCACGTCGTACAAGTTTTCTCTACTGAACTAGTCTATAAGCAGGTCACTGTGGGATATTTTTCATAACTCTTCCTTGGAGAATCTAATTTGGATCAGATTGGTAGCATTGGAAAGAGGACACAGAAGGCTACTATAGGTCGCAATTTCATAACTAGATGATCCGAAATTATAGAGATACATCAGATTCAATATCAGGCTTCTACAAAGTGAAAAAAGGTGTGTAGTTTTTTTTTAAATTTTTGCGTAAGCTTGGTTTGAAGGAATTCAAAGGGCATAGTAAAGCATTATTATCGGTAACTAAGGCCCCGAGGAAAGAAAATGAAAACACCTAGTAAGGAACCTGAAAGCTCTAGCATGACTCATGAAGAAGAGGAAGAAATGCTACATGATATATCAAAATTACAAGAACAAGTGCAACAAATGTCACGCTCATAAAAGCTAACAGAAGCTAAGATAAATGACTTGGAATCTAAGATAAAGGGCATGGAAGCTAAGATGGATGATTCGAAGACATATTTGAAGACAGACATGGCAGATTTGAAGACAGATTTGACAAATTTTCTATAAGAAATACTTACTAATGGTGAAAAGGTTGTAAAGGAAACTCATGATGCGAAAAAAAGAAATGTTAATCATGATTCCATAGACTCTAATGTTGGATCGAAGACCCACCATATTCCAAAAATCGATGTGAGGAAGTTTGATGGCAAGGATCCTGCAACATGGATATTACAAATGGAGCAATTTTTCGATCTCAATAATGTGCAAAACACACAAAAGGTACGTATTGCAACTTTATATTTGGAACCAAATCAATTTGTATGGTATCAATGGCTTTGCTCTCGTAAAAAAATTATCACTTGGGCAATTTTTACGGAAGAATTGATAGCACATTATGAGGATACAAAAAGCAACACTTTGTTTAGCCAATTGATAAGTCTCAAACAAAAGGGTTCAATAATGGAGCACATTGAGGAGTTCCAAAAATTGAACATAAGGGTAAAAAATATTGCAGAGGAGCATAGGATTGATGTGTTCATAGGGACTTTAAAGGAAAATATCCAACATGATGTTCGCCTTTGGGAACCTGATTCATTAGAGAAGGCATTCAGGTTAGCAAGAAAAATCGAAAGCAAAATTATGGCAACCAGGAAGCATACCAATCACAACTATAAAGATGGAAGTGTTATTACCCCTAGCCTTCCACAACCTATAAGGTTGACACCACAACAATTGGAAGAAAAAAGAGAAAAAGGGCTTTGTTACAGTTGTGATAGCAAATACACTAAAGGTCATAAGTGTGCTGAGAAGAAATTATTCTACATAGATTGTGAAGAGGAAGAAGAAAAGGACTAAGAAAGGTCAAAGGAAGAGGATATACTCCAAGAAAAAAGCCTAGATAAAGAAGAAAGGAATCCGACCATATCTTGTAATGCATTGGCTGGAATTACCACTCCTCAAACCATCAAGATAGAAGGACAAATCAAGAAGAAAAAGGTAATAGTGTTGATTGATTCAGGAAGTACCCACAATTTTATTCATTGTAAGGTAGCAAAAGAATTGAATTTCTTCCTATATCCAGCACTAGAGTCTCAAGTGATGATTGCAAATGGAGGAACAATAAATTGCTCTGGAAAGTTCCATAATATCAAGCTATCCATGGGAGAATATGTATTGACTAGCCCAATGCTTTCCATTCCAATGGGGGTGTTGATGTTGTACTAGGAGTCCAATTGCTACAATCCTTGGGTACAATAGCTTTTAATTTTCAAGAACTCTTCAAGAAATTTTCTGCGGAAGGAAAGGAAGTTGAATTAAGGGGTATTACAGGGAAACCGAGAAAGATAATCAGCTCTAACGGTATGACAAAGCTTCTAAAAAAGGAACAAAGAGGTGTAATTGCACAATTATGTTCACTAGATGTTTCCACATCGAAATCATCTATTTCTCCCGATCTCCAAAAAGTCTTGGACACTCATTCCAAGGTATTTGAGACTCCCAAAGGTCTCCCACCTATTCGTGATCATGATCATGCTATTCATCTGATTCCAGGAAGTGTTCCTCAAAACATCAGGCCGTACAGATATCCCTATGCCCAAAAGAGTGAAATTGAACGTATGGTTGTAGAAATGCTAGAGGTTGGTATAATTCAACCTAGTCAAAGTTCTTTCTCTGCTCTAGTAGTATTGGTGCACAAGAAGGATGGATCATGGTGCATGTGTTCGGATTATAGGGAGCTCAACAAGCTCACTATTAAAGATAAGTTTCCCATTCTTGTCATTGATGAATTATTGGATGAATTGCATGGATCAATTTACTTCACCAAGTTGGACCTTCGTTCAGGATATCATCAAATCAGAATGAAGACCGAAGACATTCCAAAAATAGCATTTAGAACTCATGAGGGTCATTATGAATTTTTGGTCATGCCTTTTGGCCTTACCAATGAACCTTCTACATTTCAAGGTTTGATGAATTCCATTTTCAAACCCTTCCTTAGAAAATTTGTGTTAGTATTTTTTGATGATATACTGATCTACAACAAGTCTTGGAAGGATCATGTTGAACATGTTGACAGGGTGCTACAACTATTGGAGGAGAAACAATTATATGCAAAAAGATCCAAATGTTTCTTTGGAGTACAAGAGGTGGAATATCTGGGTCATATTGTATCTCATGAAGGAGTTAAGGTAGACCCTAGAAAAATTAAAGCCATTAAGGAATGGAAAATCCCCACATCCATAAAGCATCTGCGAGGATTTCTCGGGTTGACAAGGTATTATCGCAAGTTTGTTAAGAATTATGGGAGAATAGCAGCACCTCTAGCAACATTATTGAAGAAATATGCATTTTCATGGACTCCAGAAGCAACAAAGGCCTTTGAACATCTTAAAGACGCAATGTGCCAAGCAACGATCTTAGCTACACCAGATCTCACAAAAACCTTTATTGTGGAATGTGATGCTTCAGGAAATGGAATTGGTGTTGTTTTAATGCAAGATGAAGACCCATTGCTTTTGAAAGTTGTCCAATCAAGGGAAAGTTTTTACACAAAGCTATTTATGAGAAGGAAATGTTGGCAATACTACATGCACTTAAGAAATGGCGACCCTACCTAATGGGAAGACACTTCAAGATAAAAAAATATCATGATAGCCTTAAATACTTTTTAGAACAAAGATTATCTTCTGAAGAGCAATAAAAGTGGGTCACAAAGATGTTGGGTTATGACTTTGAAATCATCTACAAAAAGGGAAGCAAAATGTGGTGGCAGATGCACTCTCAAGAAAGGATGAGGATGTGGAAGCGTTGTTGTGCGCCATTTCTATTATCCAACCAGGTTGGATAAATGAAGTAAGGGAGGAGTGGAAGAATGATGAAGAAGTGTGGGCACTTATTCGAAAGTTACAACAAGATTCCAGTACATCTGATACATTTAGCTGGAAAAATGATTCGTTATGGTACAAAGATCGCTTATACCTCTGTAAGAATTCGCAACTCAAACAAAAGATTCTTATGGAATTGCACACTTCTCCCTTAGGAGGGCATTCAGGATTTTTAAAAACTTACCACAGGGTTAAGAAGGAATTTTTTTGGGATGGCCAAAAAAATAAAGTTGAAACAATTAAGGCCCCGGGTCTATTTCAACCTTTATCCATTCCAATCCAATGTTGGGAGGAGGTTTCAATGGATTTTATCATAGGTTTACCCAAGTCTGAGGGAAAGAGTGTCATCATGGTGGTAGTTGACAGACTTACCAAGTATGCACACTTTTGTGCATTATCACATCCATTGAAAGCCAATACAGTTTCTATTGCATTTATGGAAACAATTCAAAAGCTACATGGAAACCCAAAGATTATTGTAAGTGACAGAGATCCCATTTTCACTAGAAATTTTTGGACAGAATTATTTTCTTGTCTTGGTACTCAGTTAGCTCATAGCTCATCTTATCATCCTCAATCTGATGGGAAAACTGAGATAGTAAACAAATGTTTGGAAGGATATTTTTGTTGCTTTGTATTTGATAAACAAACACAATGGGTCAAATGGTTGCCTCTGGCTGAATGGTGGTATAACACTTCCTTCCATACAACAACAAAAATGACCCCATTTATGGCACTTTATGGATATCAGCCACCATCCATCACATCATATTTAAGAGAAAATTCTAGGGTTCAAGCAGTGGAACATCACATTGAACATCAACAATAGGTCCTCCAACTCTTAAAGGATAACCTTGTGTTGGCACAAAACAGAATGAAACATCAGGCAGATCAACATCGCAGCGAAAGAAGTTTTGATGTAGGCGATTGGGTATTGCTACGACTACAACCATATAAACAAATGTCCCTCAAGCAAGCTAAGAAGGATAATAAATTATCACCAAAGTATTATGGTCCGTACAAGGTGTTGCAAAAGATTGGTACTATGGCATACAAATTGGAGCTTCCTGCAGCGTCTCGAGTGCACCCAGTTTTCCATGTTTCATGTTTAAAGAAGGTTATAGGCGACAAGCTCCCAGTTCAAACAATATTTCCAAAACTTGACGAGGAAGGAAGAATTATATTGGAACCGGAAGCAGTCACAGAAACAAGAACTCGACAGCTACAAAGTCGATCAATTTCGGAGTATCTCATCAAGTGGAAGAACTTATCTACTGAAGATTCCACATTGGAGGATGACAATTTTATACAGAAGCATCCAGAACTACTCAAGCGTCGAGGACAACACTTTTTTTGAAGGAGAGGGGCATGATAGGTCCCTATAATACTAGTGATTACCCCATTACTATTGTAGTTGTATCCCTTATTAACATTGTTGTGCCCCTATTACCCCCATATTTTTATTACTGTGCCCCATAGAATCCCTCTATTGTTATTTTTGTGGCTTTATATTATTATTGTTAGGTCGGCTGGGTTATATTGTGACTCCTTAGACTCCTATATATAGAAAGGAGGTTTTTTCATTTGAATCATCCAAGAATTGTTCATTTATGTAATGTAAAGGAGGTTGCCCCCTCGAAGAGGCTGAATTCTAAGGCGTGGATTTATCTTTTCTATATTTTCTTGAGTTGGTTTCATAACAATATCCATCAACAATATGGTCTCACACATTAGCTCTATTGGCATTCACTTTCATGTGTTATACAAATTCATAACATGATTATGTTACCCATTCACTCATTGTCATGTGACTCAATCATGAGATACTAATTCATGGTTGAATCAAAAGGATTATAATAATCTTTCCATACGAAAAGCTTCTTCATTCATTATATCCCACCTAAGTATCATTATCATACATGCATTCCATCATAAAAAAAATAAACAAATATATAAAGTATGCCTAAAGGAATCCTTACTCCAATAATTTCAAGTCATATATGTTGGCATGATTAATTTTCATACTTGGATAGTTTCCTTCAGCATTCCTGACGTTACTTGATTAGTTGATGTCTCGTGGGAACTCACATGATCCCTTAATCAACCTATTGACAAGAATCCTATCATATTTATCCTTTTCACAAGGTTTTCTATCATAGGCCATTTCATCATCAACATTTTCAACCATTGTTGATATTTCTTTTGGAATAAATTTTGTGTTAATATTTGAAATGTACAATATTCGAGTGGACACACCACCCATCATCAAGGAAAAAGAATGAAATAAAATATGAAGTGATTTTAGTAAACAAAAGAGAATATAAAGGTAACGGAAAGGAGTTAACCATGAAGTAAGAAAATGGGTTCCAAGGAATGGAAAAGATCTTTAAATCATATAAAGAATAATGTAGACATTATGAGAAATTTGAGCCATAAAAGATAAATTCCTTTCTCTGTATATTTGATTATTTAAGGAAAAAAAAATCGTTTCACTTTGTGGTGTCACAAAATAATCTTCACCTTTTAGAATCTACTATGTTTATTTTATATTTTCTTTGAAAATACTTATTGTTTGTTAAGAAAGAAAAATGAGATATGCTTAGTTAATTGAAGAGGAAAATGCTCTAGGCACTAGGATCCTTTGTGTTCATCATAGGATTCCTATTATCAAGAGACTAATATTCATCTAATGCAATTATACTTTGATACCAATACAAAAAAAAATAAAAAATCACATGTTATTATATGAGAACGATAGACTATTTAGTGCACTACCATTCTTGAAGTGAAAACTCCCTTGGTGATGATTGTTTTGTGACATATTTTTCCAAGTAATGAACATGCAAAGACTATTGTTTACATTTTTTTAACTCACCAACCGTAGTATTTTAATGAGTTTGTGTTATTACCTACTTTCTGTTTTCATCATGTAGGAAATTAAGTTTCAATACTTATTTATCTTCCATTCATTTTCCTTTTTCATTTTGTGTGATTTCAAATAATTGTTTACCAATTCAACATTATTAGAGTTGTCAACTGTAGAATAAAGTGCAACAACTACTACAATAGTTATGATCGAAAAATTAGGTGAAAAACTTGCATATGACAAGGAAGCACCATATTTGAAAGTTGTTGGTTTATTTGAACTCAAGGAATTGGAGAAGTATCTACCTTTTAAAAAAGCTATGTATGAGAAAACATAAGAATTTGATGTAAATATTCATGAGTTTGATATAGCCATTCATAGACCTTATTTTCATGTGAAGCTTCCAAAATATGAATTACATTAAATATTATTGAGTTATATAGATGCATCAAGACCAAGTTTGAGAAAAATAATTTATTTAGGTCAACATCACATGCCTTTGGGGGTGAATTTCCAACTAGTTTACCCTTGGGATGTGATAAGACCTTTGTGGTAAAACATGGTAAAATCATGCAAAAAGATTTGCAATAGTGTATAATGAGAACCTAGAGTAACATTACTCATGATTTTTCTTTTCTAAAACATGGAAAATTAGTATATTATAATTTAACTAAATATTTTTCTTATTATTATATATATACATATTTGTACATTATTAAGGAATCACCAATATTTTACAATTTTTTCTATTTTCTTAGAAGATTAGCCAAGAATTTGCAATACCATATAACCTAGTGAAAAATTCACCAAGATTTAACAAAATTTTATAAATCAGTGAAAGATTCGCCAAATAATTATATATGTATATTATATCAACGAAAAAATAGCCTATACATTTTTCTATATACCATGGGGATTCACCCATTTATTATACATATAAATTTGGGGGGTTTCTTAAAAAATTCCTTGATCTGATCTCAAGCACTTGATTTTCAAATCAGTCTTATTTTCAACTATCTCTTTGTAAATCTTGACGCATTCAACTAATTTTAACTTTTTCTTTAGAAAACATACCCTTGACATTCTCGTGTAATCATCAATAAGAAACATGAATTATTGTTCACCTTTCAACACTTTAGTTCCCATCAGTCTGCATAGAACGGTATGTACAAACTCCAATGGTTTTAAATAGAGAGTTCCTTGGTTCTAAACTCAACCCTCATTTTTTTTCCATCTTGGCAGTGCTTACACATGGTGCTTGTCAGTTTTGAGATTTTGGGCATATCTTTTACTTCTTCCTTTTTGTTGATTTGAGTATATTTTCAACTTGCATGTGACCCATTCTCCTATTCCAAATCCATCTTTCATCTTCCTTCCCCAAACAAAAACTTTTCTTTCCAATCTCATCCAATACGTATATTTTATTTGGAGTCCTTATTGTTATCGCCACTAATCTACCTGATCCCTCTTTTATTATTTTTCATTTCTTTGAGTTGAACATAAGTGTGTGTCCTAGGTCACACATTTAACTCACACTTAACAAATAATGCCTCATATTTTCATTGAGTAGAACATTTTCTTCCATTATGTCCTTGTTTCCAAGCTTGATTGTACCTTTTCCTAAAATTTTAGCTAAGCCATCATTTCCAAATGAAACTGATCCATCATTTTCCTTTTGCAAGGTTACAAATTTGTCTTTATGCCTTGTCATGTGTTTTGAACAACCACTGTCAACATACCATTCACTTTTATTGCTTTGGGATTGTAGAGAAATCACATAGTTTTCAACCTTTTTGTTCCAAACTTTGAAGGTTATTTTGGAGAATCGTTGAAACCATGCTTTGGCTCATTTGGAGAAATGATAAACCTGCAATATTTTTATGTGTCCAAAATTGTTGCACTTGTAGCATTCTACTTCATTACTTAATCAACCAAATTTGTTAAGGAACTGGGCTCCTAAAGTTCTTCTAGATTCCAGGCATGAGAACCCAACTTGATTTACTAGAATATTTGGTTAGGGCATGGGATATTCAAGGAAATTTTTCAGGATCAGAGCACATATTGTCATTATAGAGGTGGAGGATATCTATTTTTTAACATGATTATCCTGGAGAGGAGCTCCTATCTCACTATCTGGCATGAGAAGAGGTGGTGAAACTGTGAAGGACTGCATAGTGCTAATTCTATGCCTCATTCTCAAGTAACAAAGGATGGATCAAAGATTTCATTCAACTCTCTCTTAGGATGATCATCTTCACTATCGCTTGGCTAGATGACAGTGTCACTTTGCATTTGGTTACCAAGTCCCAAATGTAATATGCATTGGAGTGCATAAAACTTACTGTCTCCAACTGGAGTGAAGCGGTATTGGCTAACTTGAAGGAGTAGACCAATAGATCAAAGGATGGGTGCTTGAAGAAATTTGGGTATGGTTCTATTCTAATTTAGTTTGCTCCAGAGAGGATACCATTACTTCATCCTCAGCATATTTCTTGCGAGCTTCCAAGTCCTAGGGTTCAATAGATGAGGCATTGGGTAGATCTCATGACTCGTCATGGGGGTGCACTTGCGATGAACTTTATCTCTACATTATTTTGATGCCTACAGGTACATCTTATCATGATCGAGGACTATCCATGTGTCAGAGTTGATTCACGAGAAGTCTTAGAGATCGTTTGACCTAAAGATGAGAAATGGCGCGATATAGGTAAAATAATGTCATTTTGAATGTTCTTTCTTGTTTTTTGGATTTTACCATTTTTTAATTTGTTTTTAATGTACCAGAGACTAATTGTTGCTTTCAAATGTAGATATTGGACATGTACGACCGGTAGGCTCGTCATAGCTTCAACAACGGGGACAGCCACAACTTGCACAGATTGGAGTAGGTTGTATTTGAGGTACAAACTGGACATGTTGACTCACTTGTTTTGTGACTTGGGCAGGTTGAGGTACAGATTGAATAGATTTTAAAGTAGGAACTCGGGTATAGCCGAGATAGGTTGAGAGGTAGGGAGTTGATTTTAAACCAAACTAGGTGGAACATGCAACATAGGATGTTGAGGATTAGAAATCATTCTTGGAAATGGAGGACCTTTAGGAATAAGACTTTAATAGGATGGACCACCAACTTGTAGTGTTTGATCAACATAAGGAAACATTCCAGTAACACATTTCCCCCCTTCTAAAGGATAAGGAGAGTATGGAGGCAACTTCTCCCCTAGAGGAGGGTACCCAGTATAGGATGGAGTAGGTTGTTGTAAACATCCCAATCCCATAATAAATGCATCATATTACTGTTCCAAAGGAGACTAGAGCACAAGAGATGGAATAGATGGTGGGGTGCTCGTCAAAGAAGGACCAAATAATATTCCCAATGAAGCTGATAAGGGAGAATTCCATGTACTAGTCGATGCACCAGAAAAGGTTCCAGACAATGGCGGGTAGTTAGGCAATACTGATGGACCACCACACAAATGGGTTTCTAGTGAAGTCACAAACATAGAAGAGGTTGTAACTTCATTTGACTCACTCATGATAGTAAACACGTGTTGAGAGATTGTCATTGACTCATTCATGGTTGAACTTGTCAAATGATTTTGTTGAGGGAGGTTCAAAGGTGAATTGAAACAAGGAGTATGATAGGAAGGAGTTTTTGCTTGAGTAGGAGCAGTAATAAAAGGATGGTCTTGATAAAAAGGATCCCTCTTAAATAGATAGGAGTTGAATTCGATACTCTTCTTTAGTAATTTCCTCAATACTCAAAATACCAAGTGGAAGTTGTTCTCCGTTAGGATCAAAATATATAGGTTTTGGTTGAAACAAAGGCAGAGGAAGAGAAGAAGAAACTCCTGAAGTAGTTGGTTGAGTTATCTAAGGTTCCTCAGGTTATATGAAATTAGGTTGTAAAGTATCTAAATATATAAATTCAGGTTCAATGAACTCATGTTCTAATGTTTTAGGGGCTTTATTTTCAACTGCGTCGAACTCACCAGTTGGTAAGATGTAATTTCATGTTTAGTACTTATGGGAAGTGATGATTATGGTTGGTTAATTTTGTATGTAGTGCCAGAAGGGGTAGATTCTGAAGTACCAGTTTCGGTAGTTTGTGTTTTCTTATTATTACGACTACCAGGTGTAGCCACTAGAGGTAAAGGAGGAAATATTTTCATTCTACACAAATGGCGGGGTTGTTGAGGGTGTTCTTCCATGATGGATTAATCAATTTTAGAAATTAATAACACAAATAAAACAAAATAGGGGTAACTAGGAAAAAGGGTTTACCAAATAATTTTGAACTACAATATATCATTTCCAGTACGTTCCCTAAATGTTATGTTCGGTGTATCATAGTAAGCAAGGCATTTGACTCGGTTACCTATGGCAGGATAGTAACCTTAAGGGACTTCCAAAATATACCCGGAGGTACTGTTAGCCTCCTGTTGCAACAGGTGTTCATCTTTCATGATTGACAGTTTTACATGCCAAATATGTCATACTTTGCATCCTGCAATGCTCCATATTTCCAGAAAAAGGCCAAAGAAGAGGCCATGAAAGTGTGCCAGTCCAAATGCCACTGTTGTATTCCAATTTTGATGACTTAACCATTTTTGAAGAATGTTCTGTTAAGGGAAGTCCAAACAGCTTAATCTTGGCTTCCCTAGGTTTCAATTTCTTGTTTTAGAATATAGAGAATTGATATCTGTCCAAACAGCTTAATCTTGGCAGATTTGTAGATAGGTAGAGAAACAAAGGAACCCAACTGCTTAATCTGGGCCTTTGGCAGAAATAAGTGTAGATTCAGATATGAGGGCAGTCAAAAGAAAAATTGTAAAGCAGGGTCTGCAAGTCTAAGTGCACCCAAAACAAAAAGAAGAAAAAATGCTAGGTAAGAAGGCTGGGTAGGTAGTTTTTGAGGTTGCAGAATGTTGATATGTGATCA
Organism: Pinus tabuliformis; assembly: GCA_031772625.1. NCBI lineage: Eukaryota > Viridiplantae > Streptophyta > Pinopsida > Pinales > Pinaceae > Pinus > Pinus tabuliformis. The sequence continues at coordinate 1,583,045,003 of CM062804.1, read as the reverse complement.
GTTTTGTGTTTTAAAGTGATATTGTACTCCAGATCATAGGTACAAGGCAGTTTTCATTTGGAGGAGCTCAAAGTGGATATCTCTAACCTCCCCTTCTTCCTTTTCCCCCAAATCACTCACTAATTTCCCTGAAAAGGTCAAGATCTGCTTCATTCCTCTTAGTTTCATCATTTTCCATATCATTTGTCTGGTGAAGATCTGCTTCACTCAAAGATTTCCATTCTTCCTCTATGAGTCACTTTTCCCCCTTTGATAGCCTAAGATCCACATACTTAGTGCTTTCTTGTCATTTCCATATTAACTACTAACTCTATTATGTAAATCCCTATCTGTGTTCCCCTTCCCCTACTAAAATTATGTTAAATAGCTCCCCCATATACTTATCCCCTCCCCCTGGTTGAAACATAACCATAAGTTCATTGGGAATTGCTAAGTTTATCTGAAACTCAGCAAGAACCCTCATCTCCACCCTCAAATTGTCTCTTCATGCATATTACTCCATCACACAGCATAAAATTCCTTTCATGTGTATAAAAAACCATCTTATTTGACTTATTTTCACCCTCCCAAGGCATAAACCCTTTGTTTTTCCTTAAAACCCTCCTCAAACTGCGCAAATCCACCTTTCTAGGCTCTCGGACCCCTTCTGATGCCTTAAAAACCTGTTAAAAACCCCCCAAACTCCGCCAACCCAAGGTTTTGGACCCCCGCGGCGCTGTATTAAGATTCGAATATTTGCGGGCCCCATCCCTAAACCTCCACCGCCTCATCTTTACCGCCAACCATTAGATCTGGCGCGCCGCAGATCAACGGTGGGTGGGTCCTTTCCCCAGCAAAGCCGCTGAGGGTTAACGCCCGGGAGATCGACGGTTTTACCGTCGTACTCCTGCGACGCGTCGCCCTCCCAGCTGTGGCGGAGCCCCCTCTGCCAATACCACTTTTGCCCAAAGGCGGTGCGCCCAAAACTGAAAACCGCCTCCGCCCAGTGACGTCATCCTACTACGTCATCAACCTGCGTCAGGCCTCCTGCCACCGTACTGCCAAGTCGTCACTGCCACCGTGTACCACCACCTCCTCCGTCGTACCGCCACGTCACCCGGTCGTACTGGTGACGTCACCCTGCCACGTCACCTCCATACTGGGACCCACTGCTGACATCATGCTGACGTCATCACTCAAAAAGGCACGAAAGGCAAAATCCTGCTTAGGAAGCCCGGATTCAAATTCTGAGGCAGTTTTTCTAATCGCGCATGGCTATGGGAAATGGGCCAAAGTGGAAAGCCCCTCATCGCGCAGCCCCCAGCAAGCCCGAAAGGCGCAGAATGACCCGATTTTCTTCGCGAAGCATTCAGAAAGGGGCAAACACACTTTTTAAAGCAGCAGAAGGCCGACCAAATGCCATGAAAGATTGATGGGACAGTCTAAACCATTTAGAAGATATTAAAGAATCTAGGATCAGCGCTAAAGAGTGTCAGTTCAGCAACATCAAATCAGGTGAAAATTAAAAACCTTCATCAAAGTCATCAAAGCAGTTAAGGCCATTTAAAAGCCTATATGATCGGGATTAGTGCACATTAATGCCAGCAAAACAGCAGCAAAACCAAGTTAGAGGTGGAGATAAAGGAAAAATCACAGTTATTACAGGAGGACTGCACCAAGCCACTCAGGACAGACATTAACTCAGTTTTGATATAGCTGCCCTCAGCGCAGCTCAAAGATATTTTCATGCATTTATTTCTGGATAAGATTAGGTTAAAGTAATCATTTTCTTTCAGACCTGTTTAGGTCAGTTGTAATAGATTAGTTTTTGGATAATTTTCCCTATATATACCGACCCTCTGTATCATTTAAAGGGTTGGTTGGTTGATAATCCTCATTAGAGACTCACACTGGATATCTGAGATGTTTTACTTAATCAAAGATTGCTGAAAAGCTTTGGAGGAATGGTTGTCTGCTCTGTGTCTAATGGTTTGAAGAATTGAATGCGGAATTCTTGTGCTGCTATATGAATCAATAAGTTTTCCTTACCTCTGTTATTTCGATTTCACATATGCTCGAGTCACAGAACAAAGGATTGGTTTAGAATTTGCTTGGTTGCACTCTATGCTCAGTTTTTGTGGCTTCTTAATGTTTTCCTCTTGAATTAGGCATAAATATGAATTCTATTATGGCTCATGTTTGACCTATTTTCATATATGAATGATTGTTATCTAGGAATTCTTAACTGCTCCTAGATAGGGCTCATTTGTCTTCTTTCTGCTAATCTGAATGAGATATTCTTAATTGCCCCTCATTCCTTAGCCTTTAATCCATCTCTTTTACCTTGATTTATTGTTTCATACGCAACTAGCTTGCTCCCTATTCCTTCTTGTGACTAAGAAAACGCACCAGCAGTCCTACTCCTTGACTCCACGCCAAATGGTTCTAAAACTTTCATGCTATCCTTGCCTCTTTACTTGAAAGCATCATCGTTCCCACCAAAAAACAAAACAAAACCCCTTGAACTCAATAACTAGCCTAAAAACATTATCAACAAAGCTAAATCCGAAAGAGAGAGCCCTCTCTGATTGCAGCTGGGCTAGAACCTGCAGTCCAAAGATTGGTCTGTGGTTACCTTGGCTATATCCTTTTGATGCCGACCAGAAGGACAACTTGAGCGATAACATAATGGCGACCCCACTGGGGACCTCCTCAGTTATTTTCACAAATCAAGTTGGAAAACTCCATAGGAACAAAAATCAGTGTTGTCTATTCCTTAAAACTACAGATGAAGTCTGAATGTCAGCCAGGAAGCCTTTGAAATTGTTCTCGCTTTGCAGTTACAGGAGTAAATAAATGTTGCTTCAGTCAATCTTCATGCTAGTTTTAAGCTACAGATAGTTGTCCCTGAAATTCGATCAGTTCCTTGCCAATTCTAAAAACATTCACAGAAAATACCAAAAAAAAATCAGAATCTGGCTCCCAAAAAGAATTCTCGTTATACTAGGTCAAATCTAGACCCAAATCCACCAACTGCTTTTGAAAATCCGAACTTAATCCCAAAAATCTTTAGGAAGCAAGAACAAAGAGGAGATTTTGCTGATAACAGTCCTGAATCAGTTCACCCAAGCAGTGTTCCAACCCCTGTCAAAGTTTTATTTCATTCAATCCCTACTTCCCCTTGTTCATCATCTAATTCCCAAAGCACTCCCTCCACACCTCCATTCACTGCACATACTACCATTACCACTACTAGTGTTCCAATTGTCCCAGTTGTTCCACTTATCCCGGCTGTTCCAGTCGTCCCTGTAAACATGGCCAATGGATATGCACCCCTGCAATTACCTGCAAACCCTGGGGCTATGCCTCAGGATTATCAAACTAAAATCACATATTTTGATGGAACTGGCACTTGCACAACCCTTCAGCATACAAAGAAGATGCAAGACTACTTTGAGAACTATGAAATACATGATGATAGTGTGAGAAAGAAAATTTTTGTTCAAAGTTTAACAGGTGATGTAAGAACTTGGTTCAGATCACTTGCTACAAATTCCATAACTACTCCGGATGATCTTTACCAATCCTTTACCAATAGATGGGAGAAAAAGAAAGACCCCTTGCACATACTTGTTGAGTACGATACAATAAAAAGAGGCCCTCAAGAGTCTGTCCTAGATTACTGTGCAAGATTCAATAATTTCTATAATGCAATACCACAGAACCTGAGACCTCCACTTGACCTTGCCTTGTATAAATTCCCTGATGGATTCGATCCAGATATGGCCTACCAGTTAAAAGAAAGAGCCCCTCAAACACTCGTAGACATGCAAAATGTTGTTGTTAGCGTAGAGGCCAACCTGATTGCCAAAAGAAATAGAGCTAGAATGGAGAGAAGAACCACTTTCAAAGAAGAACCCACAGCCTTAGATCAGAAACTTGATGTTATTATCAATGGCATGCAAAGGCTGGGAGACAGAGTAGAAAGTATTGAGAGGAAATTATTATGGGAAGGACAACAGTCCAATAAAATAAGGAACCCAAATTTCAGGAAAACACGGAATACAAATGCTGGTAGGTCTAGTCTAGACCATGATATAAGACCACCTTTTCATCAAAATTATGCGGAAGCATCTACATCTAGTGAACCCCCAGAGAAAACTCACATGAACCTGGTGGATTCGAGGGCTGGGAAACAAATTTTCCTAACTCAACAAGACCAAGATGAGCATGACTTTAATCAATTTCAGACTAAGTCTAGTGAGTCTTTTGATTTTAAACAAGGCTATGATACTATTGTGTATGAATTCCACAAACAATATAAGCTGAGAACTAGGACCATTGACATTCTGGAACCTGACAAACCAAAGGATGGCAAACAACCCAACAAGACTAAAGGCAAGGCTGTCATAATAGAACCAGCTGATATACCTGTCCCAAACCCGCATCAAGTGACTGTAGAGGACATAACACAAATGCATCCTTCTATTGACCAACCTCAGCCACTCTCTTCCTCAAAAGAAAATTTGAATAGCATTCCAAAAAGCCCTCCTAAAACAGAAAAATCGCAATCAAACACTTCCCATAACACTGAAAAACAAGACCAAGTGGTTGATACTCCAATGGAAAAAGGGAAACCTGCTTCTCACATTACTAAAACCCAATCTGAAAAATCATTTGACTTAGAGGCAGAAATAGGTAAATTGAAGATATCCATCCCCTTATCTGAACTGGCCAAACATGATGTGTATAGGCAACAAATTCAAATGTCACTTCAAATGCCGGAGGTAAAGGATGATGTGAATTTTCTTGATGATCAACCTGAGTTGTTGTTTGGTCTAGAAGTTAATGGAAAATCAACATATGGATATGTCTTGCCCTTTTATGTCAGTTTACATATACATGACAAAGTCCTGCACAATGCCATGTTTGACTCAGGTGCCTCCCACAACCTTATGCCTAAAGCTGTAATGGAAAAGTTGAACCTTGATGTTACGAGACCCTACAAAGATCTATTCTCCTTTGACTCAAGTCAAGTGAGGTGTTTAGGCCTCATCAAAGACCTGTGTGTCTCCTTAGTCCAATTTCCTAACAAGACAATCCTCATGGATGTGGTGGTTGCTGACATTCCACCAAAGCATGGCATGTTATTGTCAAGATCTTGGGGAGCAAAAATCCAAGGATCCCTCCAATTAGACCTCTCTTATGCCACTATATCTGTCTTTGGGCAACCAAAGAGACTGTATAGAGAAACACTGATGAAATATGTGGTAACTAGTGAGTTGAAAATTTTCCCATTTACTCAATCCATTCTGATATGGATTCTTTTATTTTATTTAATGATGAAATAAGTCCTCCCATTGATGACAAGCCGTTGGATTTAGAACTGAACACACACATCAATGAAGAATCGATTGCCCATACTGATAAAACTGTCAAAACAATCAAGGCAACCAGCTTACAAGAAGAACCTCCCCAAACAGAAAATTCAAATCTGTCCACTGCAAGAATGACTGAAACTCTTGACACTAACTACAAGCAAGAAATCACATGGTATTTAGAGTTTGATGGTTTTGTCAACAAGTTAGGAGCAGGGGCGGGTGTCTGGATTCATAATATGCATAACAATCATGCTGAAGGCCATGCCTACAGACTAAATTTCAAATGCACTAATAACATGGCAGAGTATGAGGCTCTCCTCTTAGGCCTTAAACTGCTCAAAGCTCTAGGAGCTGCAAAAGTATCCATTTTAGGTGACTCTGATTTAATCATACAATAGATGAAAGGTAATTTTTTTACCAATGACAATAGAATGAGGGCCTATAGGACTGCTGCCACTAATATACTCAATACATTTACTGAATCCAAGCTTGCCAAAATTTCAAGAGAGAATAACATTCATGCACACAGCCTAGCCACTTTTGCTAGTACATGCAAGCTTCCCTTTGAACCAAATCATCATTTTACTGCTGAAATAAAACACAGGCCCGATGTCCCAAATAATGTTAAAGATTGGCAAGTGTTCGAGAATGATGCCCAGATTAACAATTTCCTCACTCTTGAGGATGAGTTTTCAAATATTAACATTGACATGGATGCTATGACGGATGAACAACGACAAACCAATGAAAATCATAAGGCTGTAACACCGATAACGGCCAAACGAATGTTGAACCCAACTGTTTTTGATAATACAATATAGAAGAGCTGAAACTGATGCATTTTGAGGAAATAGCTGAAACAGAGGCCGAGATCGTTGATCTGAAAGATATCTTACTCCCTGCTGGCCTCACTCCGTTGGAAGACATGTTTGATGCTAATGATGTTCCCAAGAAACCAAAAATGCAACCCCTAAACGCTGCTATAGAAGAACATAACATCAGGACAGCAAAGAAGCCCGAAATTATTAAATTATTTAAAAATTTGCCACCTGATCAGAAGCCCAAATATGTTGATTTTTTCAAAGAATTCCAAGATGTATTTGCTTGGAGTTATGAGGATTTGAAATCCTATGACACCTCAGTAATCCAACACACCATTCCCTTCAAACCAAACCAAAAGCCCTTCAAACAGAAATTGAGGAGAATCAATCCTATGCTTCTCCCTTTGATTGAAAAGGAAGTGAAAAGAATGTTTGAAGCATGTATCATAGCACCCATCAGATTTTCTGAATGGGTATCCAATCTTGTTCCTACAAGAAAAAAGACAGGAGATATTAGGCTATGCGTAGACCTAAGAAATTTAAACCAAGTCTCCCTAAAAGACCACTACCCATTGCCCAAAATGGATCATATTCTGCAGAGAGTAGTGGGATCATCTAGAATTTCTTTGCTAGATGTATTTTCAGGTTTCAATCAAATACTGGTTCACCCGGATGACCAAGACAAGATAGCCTTTACCACACCGTGGGGAACATTTAAGTATGTGAAGATGCCATTCGGACTTAAAAACGCTGGTGCCACTTTTCAAAGGGCAATGGATATTGCATTTTCCAAAGAAATACATGATTTCCTAGTTGTATATCTTGATGATCTAACCCCTTTCTCTAAATCTGATCAAGAGCACCTGAAACATTTGAGGAAAATATTCATGACATGAAAGAAATATGGAATTTCCTTGAACCCCAAAAAATCCCTCTTTGGCCTTGAAGAAGGAAATCTCCTTGGTCATATCATATCAAAGGATGGGATTAGAATTGATCCTGAAAGAATCCAAGCCATCCTCCAAATCCCATATCCAAGAAACATAAAAGAGTTGCAAGCATTCCTGGGAAAGATCAACTTCCTAAGGAGATTTATTCCAAATCTAGCTGAGTTGATAAGACTGTTAAGCAACATGTTAAAAAAGGATGCCAAGGTAAGATGGTCTCTTGAAACCAAACAATCCTTTGAGGGCATAAAATCTGCCTTAACCCAAGCCCCTGTCCTCACAAGTCCACAATTTGGTAGGGAGTTTATCATATTTTCTTTTGTATCTGATCACACCATAGTTGTTGTTCTTTTGCAAAAGGATGATCAGGGAGTTGAAAAGCCAATTGCATTCTTCAATCGAGCCTTAAGAGATGCCCCTTTGAAGTACCCAATCATGGAGAAGCAAGCCTATGCCCTGGTCAAAGCAATCAAAGATTTCCGAGTGTACATTTTATATTCACATGTGATTTCCTATGTCCCAAATGTTGTTGTAAAAGACATACTGACCCAAGAGGGATTAGAGGGCAAAAGAGGCAAATGGATTGCAAACATCCATGAGTATGACATAGAAATAAAACCAACCAAGCTCATAAAGGGACAAGGTTGAGCCAAACTGATGTCCGAAACAAACTTTGAAGCCTTAGACATTAACCAATTGGACAATGAACAGGAGCTGGCGACTCCACAGATCAGTGAAACCTTTTTGCAATCCCCATGGTATGCTGATATATGCTTTGTTTTGTTAAACCTGTGTGCTCCCCTAGGATTGTCCAGAACTAAGAAAAGATTTTTAAGAATGAAGGCTTCAAAGTTTTGTGTCATAGATGGTGCATTATTTTGGAAAAATCATGAAGGTATGTTGCTAAATTGTTTAATCATGAATGAAACTAACAATGTCATGAAAGAATTCCATGCGGGTGACTGTGGAGGACATCTATATTGGAAATCCACTGTTGATAAAATTCTAAGGGCTGGTTTCTATTGGCCCTCTCTTTTTTCAGATGTAAAGAAGTTTTCCATTTCATGTCACAAATGCCAAATCTTTGAGGGAAAAAGAAATCCGTTGCCCCTGCCCCTTAAACCCATCTCAACCAAAAAACCTTTTCAACAATGGGGTCTTGACTTCATATGAGAAATCCATCCCTCTTCCTCAGGCCAGCACAAATGGATTTTAACAGCCACTGACTATTTCACCAAGTGGGCTGAGGCCATCCCATGCAGACAAGCCAATGACACCATCATTATCCAACTCCTTGAGTGCAACATCCTTTCTAGATTTGGCTGCCCTGAGAATATCATTACTGATAACGCCGCTACTTTTAAATCCAAAAAAATGATCAATTTTTGCCACAAATTTCACATCACCTTGGGGCATTCCACAGCCTATTACCCCCAAGGTAATGGCTTGGCTGAGTCATCTAATAAGAGCCTGATTAATATCATAAAGAAAGTGCTAGAAGAAAACAAGAAGAACTGGCATAGAAAGCTCACAAATGCCCTATGGGCAGACAGACTTTCAACAAAGAAATCCATTGGGATGAGCCCTTATGAGCTAGTATATGGTATGGAAGCTAGGTTTCCTTCATCTTTAAGCATCCCTACTATCATACTGTTACAGGAGATTCAGGTTGAACCAAATGACATTCAACGAAGAATCAACCAAACCATTCATCTTCAGCAAACCAGAGAGCAAGTTTATGACAGAGCTCAGATTTTGCAAGAAAAGCTCAAAAGAATGTTTGATAAGAGAGCTAAGGCTGAGGATTTCTATATTGGTGACAAAGTTCTAAGGTGGGATTCATGGAGAGAAGACAAGGGAAAACATGAAAAATTTGATTTTTTATGGAAAGGGCCATTCGTTATTTCTGTTGTTCAGGGAAATAACACATGTTTTCTCAAATCTGTAGAGGCCCTGTAAATGGTCGAATGCTGAAACATTACCATGATCCCTTCTAAAGGGATACAATCCAGCTCTGTACATATCTCTTTGTACATTAATATTTGTATATATCAACGCTTTGTTTTTAGTTTTTGTGTAAGCAATCTGAGTGTTAGAGGAGCAGCAGCAATGTTTGTGAAGACACAGCCAATTGCCAGTATTCCATTTTTAAAGCTCTGTCTCTACATTAATCTTGGTAAAACAGCAATAGTAGCACTGTCATATCACAGAAATTCATGGTAAAAGCAAACAGTGGGCAGCTTGCAGTCTTCAGTCAAACAATATCAATAAGAGAGGATCATTTTTAAATTTTACATCAGCAACTGTTTCTAGACCAGAGTTAAAGGAAACACATCAGTTTTGATCTCTGTTTTTTAAAAGGCACAATTCTCAAGTAATATTGTACATAACATTAAGCACGCAGAAGAAAGCAGGTGATGCTATGCAGTTTATAGTAATTCAGTTGAGGAGGGAGCTATTCATATTCCAAAGTTTCACACTTTAACAGCCAGCATAAAGAAGTTTTTCAATCCACAGCAACAATAGAAGATCAAGGCAGTCTGACCTGCTGTTCTTGGCTTTTTCAAAAGGAAAAACCATCCCCAAGTGGAGCCACTATTAGCCTCCTGTTGCAACAGGTGTTCATCTTTCATGATTTACAGTTTTACATGCCAAATATGTCATACTTTGCATCCTGCAATGCTCCATATTTTCAGAAAAAGGCCAAAGAAGAGGCCATGAAAGTGTGCCAGTCCAAATGCCACTGTTGTATTCCAATTTTGATGACTTAACCATTTTTGAAGAATGTTCTATTAAGGGAAGTCCAAACAGCTTAATCTTGGCTTCCCTAGGTTTCAATTTCTTGTTTTAGAATACAGAGAATTGATATTTGTCCAAACAGCTTAATCTTGGCGGATTTGTAGATAGGTAGAGAAACAAAGGAGCCCAACTGCTTAATCTGGGCCCTTGGAAGAAATAAGTGTAGATTCAGATAGGAGGGCAGTCAAAAGAAAAATTGTAAAGTAGGGTCTGCAAGTCTAAGTGCACCCAAAAAAAAAAAGAAAAAATGCTAGGTAAGAAGGCTGGGTAGGTAGTTTTTGAGGTTGCAGAATGTTGATATGTGATCAGTTTTGTGTTTTAAAGTGATATTGTACTTCAAATCACAGGTACAAGGCAGTTTTCATTTGGAGGAGCTCAAAGTGGATATCTCTAACCTCCCCTTCTTCCTTTTCCCCCAAATCACTCACTAATTTCCCTGAAAAGGTCAAGATATGCTTCATTCCTCTTAGTTTCATCATTTTCCATATCATTTGTCTGGTGAAGATCTGCTTCACTCAAAGATTTCCATTCTTCCTCTATGAGTCACTTTCCCCCTTTGATAGCCTAAGATCCACATACTTAGTGCTTTCTTGTCATTTCCATATTAACTATTGACTCTATTATGTAAATCCCTATCTGTGTTCCCCTTCCCCTACTAAAATTATGTTAAATAGCTCCCCTATATACTTATCCCATCCCCCTGGTTGAAACATAACCATAAGTTCATTGGGAATTTCTAAGTTTATCTGAAACTCAGCAAGAACCCTCATCTCCACCCTCAAACTGTCTCTTCATGCATATTACTCCATCACACAACATAAAATTCCTTTCATGTGTATAAAAAAACCATCTTATTTGACTTATTTTCACCCTCCCAAGGCATAAAACCCTTGTTTTGCCTTAAAACCCTCCTCAAACTGCGCAAATCCACCTTTCTAGGCTCTCGGACCCCTTCTGATGCCTTAAAAACCTGTTAAAAACCCCCCAAATTCTGCCAACCCAAGGTTTTGGACCCCCACGGTGTTGTATTAAGATTCGAATATTCGTGGGCCCCGTCCCTAAACCTCCGCCGCCTCATCTTTGCCGCCAATCGTTAGATCTGGCGCATCGCAGATCAACGGTGGGTGGGTCCTTTCCCCAGCGAAGCCACCGAGGGTTAACGCCTGGGAGATCAGCGGTTTTACCGTCGTACTCCCGCCACGCGTCACCCTCTCGGTTGTGGTGGAGCCCCCTCTGCCAATACCACTTTTGCCCAAAGGCGGTGCGCCCAAAACCGAAAACTGCCTCCGCCCAGTGACGTCATCCTGCTACGTCATCAACCTGCGTCAGGCCTCATGCCACCATACTGCCAAGTCGTCACTGCCACCATGTACCGCCACCTCCTCCGCCGTACCGCCACGTCACCCGGCCGTACTGCTGATGTCATCTGCTGACGTCACCCTGCGACGTCACCTCCGTACTGGGACCCACTGCTGACGTCATCACTCAAAAAGGCGTGAAAGGAGAAAATCATGCTTAGGAAGCCCGAATTAAAATTCTGAAGCAGTTTTTCATCGCGCATGGCTACGGGAAATGGGCCAAAGTGGAAGGCCCCTCATCGCGTAGCCCCCAGCAAGCCCGAAAGGCGCAGAATGACCTGATTTTCTTCGCGAAGCATTCAGAAAGGGGCAAACGCACTTTTTAAAGCAGCAAAAGGCCGACAAAATGCCATGAAAGATCGATGGGACAGTCTAAACCATTCAGAAGATATTAAAGACTCTAGGATCAGCACCAAAGAGTATCAGTTCAGCAACATCAAATCAGGTGAAAATTAAAAACCTTCATCAAAGTCAGCAAAGCAATTAAGGCCATTTAAAAGCCTATCTGATCGGGATTAGTGCACATTAATGCCAACAAAGCAGTAGCAAAACCAAGTTAGAGGTGGAGATAAATGACAAATCACAGTTATTACAGGAGGACTGCACCGAGCCACCCAGGACAGACATTAACTCAGTTTTGATACAGCTGCCCTCAGCGCAGCTCAAAGATATTTTCATGCATTTATTTCTGGATAAGATTAGGTTAAAGTAATCATTTTCTTTCAGACATGTTTAGTTTGGTTGTAATAGATTAGTTTTTGGATAATTTTCCCTGTATATACCGACCCTTTGTATTGTTTAAAGGGTTGGTTGGTTGATAATCCTCATTAGAGACTCACATTGGATATCTGAGATGTTTTACTTAATCAAAGATTGCTAAAAAGCTTTGGAGGAATGGTTGTCTGATCTGTGTCCAATGGTTTAAAGAATTGAATGTGGAATTCTTGTGTTGCTATATGAATCAATAAGTTTTCCTTACCTCTGTTATTTCGATTTCACATATGCTCGAGTCACAGAACAAATGATTGGTTTAGAATTCTCTTGGTTGCACTCTATGCTCAGTTTCTGTGGCATCTTAATATTTTCCTCTTGAATTAGTCATAAGTATGAATTCTGTTATGGCTCATGTTTGACCTATTTTCATATATGAATGACTGTTATCTAGGAATTCTTAACTGCTCCTAGATAGGGCTCATTTGTCTTCTTTCTGCTAATCTGAATGAGAGATTCTTAGTTTCCCCTCATTCCTTAGCCTTTAATCCATCTCTTTTACCTTGATTGATTGTTTCATACGCAGCTAGCTTGCTCCCTATTCCTTCTTGTGACCAAGAAAACGCACCAACAGTCCTACGCCTTGACTCCACGCCCAGTGGTTCTAAAACTTTCATGCTATCCTTGCCTCTTTACTTGAAAGCATCATCCTTCCCACCAAAAAACAAAACAAAACCCCTTGAACTCAATAACTAGCCTAAAAACATTATCAACAAAGCTAAATCCGAAAGAGAGAGCCCTCTCTGATTGCAGGTGGGCTAGAACCTGCAGTCCAAAGACTGGTCTGTGGTTACCTCGGCCGTATCCTTTTGATGTCGACCAGAAGGACAACCTGAGAGATAACAGGTACATGGAAGCGCATTATGTGGTAGTGTTGTCTAACGCGTCCTGTACGATAGGAAATATTTCGATATACTTTTCATATAGGGAATTCCATCCGATATACTCGAATATACGTGGAGAACGATTCAATATACTTACGTACGTGGAATATCGACTACCCCCGGAATGTAACACAGACAAATAATGATAGCTCCTACATTTTATGACATCGGAACATGTCTCTAGCCTAGACTTCTATATGTGTCGTTAATGTTGCAAATTATCCTTAGGTTAATCAAAAATAAATAAATTTTATCTTCAATTGAGTTTCAATTTCAAGTCTTGTGGTACAAATTCACCTGAACTTCCTAGGATGCAACTAGCATGATGAAAATAACTCTTTCATTTCAATGAAGATCTATCTATGGGAAGGAAGAAATAAACAATGATGAAACAATCAAAGATGCATCAAATGAAAACTTCTTAATTAGATATTTCAATATATTATTCCAATTCAATTCAAAAAACCCTATATGTAATAAAAAATGATGTTTTTCTTTTCTTTTCTTTTCAATTTCCAAATGAAATGAAAATTAAAATGGAGCTAGATCATTGACCAAAATAACTCACACATATCATAATTGTAATATGAAAATTCCTTTTCATTCAATTAACAATCAAGCTAAGTGTTCACAAACCCTAATTGACAAGAAGGAAGAAAAAAACAAACAAATACTCATCAAAAGGAAATCAACACAAATGTAAACACACTAATGGATTTTGCAAAGAAAATAATTGTTACAGAGGCTCAAAAAAATTTAGTGGACAAAATCAAAACTAAGAGCAAGGCATAGAAATGTAATTTTTTCATCCTACATGAACCATCGCAAGCTAGACACATACACCAATGTGATGCATCGCACTTACAGAGAGAGACAAGTGCATTGGGTAACTTTGTCTCAAACCAGAGAGTGCATTGGGGATACTTTTGCTCAAAATGTGAAACAAAAACCCTACTAAGCTCAAACTAATGGCTTTCCCAAGATGAATTACTCTATAAAAAAAATAAATTTAAGTCAGATTGAAAGGTCTAAAATTGCTAAAATAAGAAAGCCACTCAAAGAACATCATGTTCCCCAGAGGAGTCGCCAAGTTGTTTTATGGAAAATTCTCTTCTATAGACAGAAGTGAATCCCCTAGATCTAGTTTCTGATCTAGAAAGAATAGAAACCAAAAAGGACAATATTTTCCTTAGAAAAACTAATAAATAGAGGAAATACCTACCTAGAATCCAACACTAATCCTCCTCTTCTCTTGGCTTGTAGACTTTAGGTCCAACTCCAATTACTATAAATGGAACCTGCAAGACAATCACAACAAACAAGAGAACTACAAGACATCCATAGCATAAAATAATATCTCTATTCAATGAGTCAAGTGGGCATTTAAATACATATGCATCAAATAGACACAAAGCATAGGAAAACAAAGATTCTTGTATTAATGAAATGTAGGAGAAGATTACAACCCTTTTTGCAATTTTTGACAATGTAAAATATCCCACCAAACTTGTCCTTCCTTAGCCACAAGTAAAGCCTTCAATCATAACTCAGGGATGGTAATGTATCCTTAGTTGAAGAGCAGCAACTTCAGGGCATAGAAAAGAGTCTCCAAAAGCCAACCCAAACTCTATGGGAGGTAGTGTATTTATAGGGTAAAGGTGGAAGTTTAGGATTTACCAATCTAGGCTTGATATCCACATATGAAGGAGGATAATCTCTAGGGATAAGAGATAATACCTCTAGAGAAGGATAGGATAGGAGTTCGATATATTAATCAATAGCAAATGGTTAAAACTACCTTAGAAGTTTCTGGAAGAATAAGTTTTGTAAATATTTTTTATTTTTCCCAAAATTCTAGAACCGTAGCACCTACAAAGTAGAGCAACCTGTGTTGGTCAATTCAAGTGCTCATTTATGCAACATGTGACCATCCTAGGTGGACTGAAAGGAAAAGTTCTTTGAGGCCAAAAATGATTTTTAAGCTGATAAACCCAAAATTCTTTGACCTTTTTGGATAATCAATGCTTGATGCTTTGCAAAGGGATAATGACAAGGTGTCAAGGATGTTGATTGATACAATTTCAAGGATATTTGAATGAATGCAACAAAATGACCTGTAATAGCTAGTACATGGCCACAAGACATAGAAAATAGATACATGCAATAAACCGAAAGATCATAGCCACCAACGAATACAATGTGGATCTATGTCAGATTATACATCATCAGGGCTATCAACACATATAAGTGAGATTCCCTGGAGTAGCCCTCAAAGTACATAAAACAATACATAGTTCAAATGCAACACAAGAAGGGTTCCATATAATAATGAGATTTCACTATCCCAAGGTATTCTACTAAACCTCAATGGTATGAATCTACAATATGTGAATGAATGAGATGATGTCAATCATGGTAGAAAATGTCTTATTATCAATCATTAAGGTATACCATTAATAGAAACAAGGGGACCCACCAATGATGAAAATGGACCCCAAGGTACCTAGCACAACCCACAAAGTGTGAATAAATATGCTAACATTAAACACTCACGGATTCAACCAATTAGGAGAAAATAAGGTAAACTCATTATTGACTATGAAGAAACTTTCCACTGAGGTTTCCAAACTCCAAGGTACTACTAGTTCCTAGATCAAACCCCTCGATCATAAGTTGAAGTTAATAGGAAAATTATCTATCAAAGGAGGGCTTTGATGTATCCCCCATCAATCGAAATGGAAAAAATCAAGATATGATGTGAATGAATGAATTCATGAGGTACAACTAACATAGGGATGGTCAACACAAAAGGTGAAGAAGGACTACAGATGGACGACTGAATTTTAGGTTTCCCTTGAACATGTAATGGCATGACATAAAAGTATGACTTGGCAGTGTTGCCTGATCAGTACCATGTGAAATTGTGCAACAAAACAAGAGGAATTGAAGCATGATCCATAATGACTCGAAGAGTAACCAATCAAAGGAGTAAAATGAATCATGCGTATGGTATAGCTCCTAGGAAAACTAATTTACCTAGTTGTAAATTAATGACACAAACAGGTGCTATACTCAAGGGTGATATGATTGATGTTGCCATTTTGACTGATATAATAAGAAAATTGATTTCCCCCACTTTTTATCATTTTATTTGTCGGTATCTCCTTCATAGTTTAATGAGTATGAAAGAGAAGACAAGTAACCTTGATAATGTCTTGTTCTTTCAGGATTAATGAGTGTGTAAAAGAGATAAAAGTATACTTTATAAGGTGTTTTTTTCATGTTTTAATGAGCTCAAAGAAGGGGTAGCAATGTGCTCAATATATAGTTTATTTTTCATGAGGTTTTAAAGAGCTCGAAAAATAATTAAAAGAATGCCCGGTACCCTTCAGTGTTTGACAGGCATGAGAAGGACAGAGAGGAAGCTCATCCTAGAGGAACAAGTTGTATAAAGGGTAGCAACTTGTTCCGAGCTTACGGAACCACCCTAAGTAGAGAGAATAAAAGAGAATGGAAAAGAGAACCACTCATCACAGAGGTCCCTCTAGTAAGGATAAATACAGCAAGTGAAGGCTAGCAGGAAGGCTAAGGTAAATGGATCATAATGACAAAAATGAGATCAGATAAAATCTTTTATGCATCCAGATAAAAAAATAGAAGAAAAGTTAGATCAACAACTTGAAAATTAGCCTTTTTGAGGGGAAACCTCCTTTACATCATATAAATGAACAATTCTTGGATGATACAAATGGAAAGGCCTCATTGGTTTATATAGGAGCCTAAGGGATCACAATATAATCAGATCCTACATAACAATAATAATGTAAGGGCACAAAAATAACAATAGTGGACTTCTATGGGGCAAAACAATAACAATATGGGATCTACATGGGAAAAATAATAACTATAGGGGGCTACACTCACAATAAAAATAAGGGGGCTATACTAATAATAACAAAAGGGGGCTACACTAGTATTATAGGGACCTAACATGCCCCTCTTCCTCAGAAAAGTGTAGTCCTCAACGCTTAAGTAGTTTTGGATGCTTTTGTATAATATTCTCATCCTCCCATGTTAAATCTTTAGCAGGTAAGTTCTTCCACTTAATAAGATACTCTGAAATTGATAGATTTTGTAGTTGTCGGCTCCTTGTTTCCATGAATGCTTCAGGCTCCAATATGATTTTTCCTTATTCGTCAAGTTTTAGCAATATTGTTTGAATTGGGAGCTTGTCACCGATAACTTTCTTTAAGAATGAAACATGGAAAATTGGGTGTACTTGTGAAGATGTAGGCAGCTCCAATTTGTATGCCATAATACCAATCTTTTGCAACGCTTTGTAAGGACCATATTACTTGGGTGATAATTTATTATCCTTCTTCACTTTCTTGAGGGACATTTGTTTGTATGGTTGTAGCCTTAAAAATACTCAGTTGCCTACATCAAAACTTCTTTCACTATGATGTTGATATGCTTGTTGTTTCATTCGATTTTGTGCTAGAGTGAGGTTATCCTTTAAGAGAAGGAGAACTTGTTGTTGTTGCTCGATGTAATCTTCCACTGCTTGAACCTTAGAAATTTTTCTTAAATATGATGTGATGGATGGTGGATGATATCCATTAAGTGCCATAAGTGGGGTCATTTTTGCTACAGTATAGAAGGAAGTGTTATACCAACATTTAGCAAGACGTAACCACTTGACCCATTGTGTTAATTTATCATATACAAAGCAATGAATATATCCTTCCAAATATTTGGTCATTATCTCAGTTTTCCCGTCAGATTGAGGATGATAAGATGAGATATGAGCTATGAGTTAATTGAGTACTAAGACAAGAAAATAATTCAGTCTAAAAATTTCCAGTGAAAATGGGACCCCTGTCACTTACAATAATATTTGGGTTTCCATGTAGCTTTTGAATTGTTTCCATAATTGTAGTAGCCATTGTACTGGATTTAAAAGGATGATATAATGCGCAAAAGTTTGCATAATTTGTAAGTCTATCAACTACCACCATGATGACACTCTTTTCTTCAAATTGGGGTAAACTTGTGATAAAATCCATCGAAACCTCCTCCCAACGCTGAATTGGAATGGCTAAAGCTTGTAACAGACGATTTTAATTATCTCAACTTTATTTTGTTGGCAAACCAAACATTTTGCCACAAACTTTTGAATATCAAATTTAAGGCCATCCCAAAAAAATACCTTCTTGACCCTGTGGTAAGTTTTTAAAAATTCTTAGTGCCCTCCTAAGGGGGAGGTGTAAAATTCCAAAAGAATATTTTGTTTGAGTTTGGAATTCTTATAGAGATATAAGTGATATTTGTACCACAATGAATTATTTTTCCAAATAAATGTATCAGATGTACTAGGATCTTGCTACAAATTTTGAATTAATGTCCACAACTCTTTTTCATTCTTCCATTCATCCCTTACTTCAGTTATCCAGTTGGGTTGGATAATAAAAATATCACAGAGCAATGCTTCCACATCCTCATCCTTTCTTGAGAGTGCATCTGCAATAACATTTTGCTTCCCTTTTTTGTAAATGATTTCAAATTCATAATCCAACATCTTTTTGACCCATTTTTGTTTCTCTTCAAAAGATAATCTGTCTTCCAAAAAGTATTTAAGACTATCATGATCTATTTTTACCTTCAAGTGTCTTCCCATTAGGTAAGGTCCACATTGCTTTAGTGCATGTAGTATTGCCAACATTTCCTTCTCATAAATAGGTTTGTGTAAATACTTTCCCTTGATTGGACGACTTTCAAAAGCAATGGGTCTTCCTTCTTGCATTAAAACAGTACCAATTCCATTTCATAAGGTATCACATTCCGCAATAAAGGTTGTTGTGAATTCTAGTGTAGCTAAGATTGGTGCTTGGCACATTGCCTCTTTAAGATGTTCAAAGACCTTAGTTACTTCTGGAGTCCAAGAAAATGCATCTTTCTTCAGTAATTTTGTTTGAAGCATTGTTATTCTCCCATAATTTTTAACAAACTTGCGATAATACCCTGTCAACCCAAGAAATACTTGAAAATGCTTTAGGGTTGTGGGTATTTTCCATTCCTTAATGGATTTAATTTTGTTAAGGTCTACCTTAACACCCTCATGAGATACAATATAACCCAAATATTCCACCTCCTATACTCCAAAGAAACATTTGGAGTTTTTTTGCATATAATTGTTTCTCCTCCAATAGTTTGTGCACCCTATCAACATGTTGACATGATCTTTCTAAGACTTGTTGTAGATTAGTTATCATCGAAAAATACTAACACACATTTTTGAAGGAAGGGTTTGAGAATGGAATTCAACAAACCTTGAAATGTGGAAGGTGAATTAGTAAGGCCAAAAGGCATGACCAAAAATTCATATTGACCTTCATGAGTTTTGAATGTTGTTTTTGGAATGTCTTCAGTCTTCATTCAAATTTGATGATATCTCAAACGAATATCCAACTTGGTGAAGTAAATTGCTACATGTAATTCATCCAAAAATTCAACAATGGAAGGAATGGAAAATTTATCTTTAATAGTGAGTTTGGTTAGCTCTCTATAATTCAGACATATACACCATGATCCATCTTTCTTGTGCACCAATACTACTGGAGCAAAGATAGAACTCTGCCTAGGTTGAATTATATTGGTCTTTAGCATTTCTGTAGCCATACATTCAATTTCACTCTTTTTGGCATAGGGGTATTTCTAAAACCTTATGTTTGGAGGAATACTTCCTCGAATCAAGAAAATATCATGATCATAATCACGAATAGGTAGGAGGCCTTTGGGAGTATCAAATACCTTGGAATGATTGTCCAAGAATTTTTAGGGATCTGGAGAAATAGATGATTTCAATGTTTGAACCTCTAGTGAGCATAATTGTGCAATTATGACCTATTGTTATTTCTTAAAAATATTTGTCATTCCCTTAGAGTTTATTATCTTCCCTTGTTTCCTAGTGATACCCCTTAATTCAAATTCCTTTCCTTCCCAAAAAAAATTCAAAAATTGTTTTTGAAAATTAAAAGTTATTGTTTGAAAAGATTGTAACCATTTGAATCCTAGTACAAAATCAGCACCATTCATTGGAATGGAAAGCATTAGAATATTCAATACATATAACCTCATGGATAGCTTGATATTATGGAACTTACTAGAGAAATTTATTATTCATCCATTTGCAACCATCACTTAACACTCTAGTGTTGGATATAGAAAGCAGTTCAATTCCTTGGTTATCTTGCAATGAATAAAATTATGGGCACTACCTTGTTGACGATGTTGGACCAGCCAACATGCCAAGGGATCTCCCCGGTAAGAAGTCCCAATTAGACCTCAGACTATTTCGTGTAGGAGTCCCAACAGTGGGTCGTACTATAATGCCTTAACCGTGATTTCACATAGAGGCAAGTAAGATAACTCTGTTGGTAGCAAGGGTGTGACAGCTACAGTGAGGCAAGGAAGGTGCATGAGAGGTTCTAACACACGAGTCTTGACATGAGCGTTCCCCTTGGAAACATGTGAAAGCACGCAGTTTTGAAGGGAAGGCAATTAGCTAGAAATCCAAAGTGATGGTTAAACCAATAGCACATTTCAAAAAGATTCATACATACATATACAGATAGCTATACATGCATGCGTAAGTAAACAAATACATATATCATTTAGAGTAAACCAGATAGCATAGAATACAATACAACATATGTATGAAACGTGTTGGCTCTTGTTATATTAAGAAGTGTAAGTTCCAGTCATATAATACATCCATGTCCAACCACTAGTTCTAATAGCAGAACATTACAGCCATAATCGCCTGCTCCTCCAAAGAGATGTACTAGCTCTACACAGTGGAGAAGCCAAGGCTTGTTACAATATTGTCCAAGCTCTCTCCAAGATAGTCTTATTAGAAGCTTAACTGACCAAAAGCCTTTACAATGAGTTATGAGGGACTATTTATAGCAAAGGGTGGAGTGACCCTTGACATTCCCCTTTGTGACAGTTCATCTACCCTCATGACTCTTTATCTACTCTATGACTATTACATCCAACTATCGACACTTAACTTACACTTGACAAGACGTTACATTACAAGGCACATGTACCCATGTGAGACAAAATGGCTTGAGCAAGCCATGCTAGACATCACTATGACTTAGCTAACCATGGAAGTCCAACTCTTCAACATCCTCGCGATGATCTACAGTAACATACTGATTCCAAGATCGGTAGTTCATGATGGTGTTCGTGTGCTCCAAGGTCTCTTGGCCCCATAGCATCTGGGTACAGTGCTCGGGCTCCTCTGTCCAACTCATCTGAAAGAATGTGCATCATTGTCTTTAATGTGACCGTACCAGCAACATATTTTTGCATGGTGTCTGCACTAATGGGAAAGTCTGGGCTGGTGGCAATGCGCATCAACTCATCGAAGTACAACTCAAGCTCTAGTCGGACATGTGCCTTTTTCTGCACCTGGGTGAGAGTCCCAATAGATGGGATCACATGTGCGTGCACCACAACATCCATACTCTTGAATACACATGCATGGGAAGCCTATATACTAGTGATGAGCTGCAGGAGCTCTTCATAGTTCCAGATCTGACTCTAGATACATGCCTTCAGCTCAACCTCACTGACCTTCATCATCTTAGGTAAGTGAAGCGAGGCTCCCTTGTATCTCTTCGTCCATGTTTACATGTAGTCAATAGTAGCATGCAAGTTCACCAAGATATGTGCTCATCTAGCACATCGTTGCTACCATCCGTTGAGATGGACGACTGCCTTATGCACGATACCAAACTTGGAGTAAAATGCTTGCATAATTGTGTCAAGGGACAATACTTCATCTAATATTGCCTTCTTCAGTTCAGCTTGGGCAAACGTTGTCACCAACTCTCTTCCTTGCTTGGTTGTATATATTTCCTTATCCATTCACTCATTCTTAGCTATGAGAAATCAAAAAATTGAGCTAGTGGCTTCGGCATACACTCTAGTAGCATCAGCCAAGGCTACTGGATGTTTGCGCACGTGAGACATGATCACTCATTTCTCAACTTACACAGGAGATGTGTGATCATCTAGATTCAACACTTTGCGAGACTGAGATGTTATGCATCTCTCCTTCCGACTGATCTTAAAGGATCTCAGTGCCTCCTTGGTCGCTTGATACTTGCTTATCTTCTGGATGTGGTGAAGCCAGCAAGTCGACCTCTTGGTGGTGAGGCATGAGGTCAGTGTCTTGTTCCAATTCTTGTTGCTCCATATCCATATCCAACTGTCGAAGTTCTTTCTCTATCTCATGAGCGAAGTCCTACTCATGCGATGGTTCACCCTGTCTACCTGATGTCGGTTGTTCTAATGAGTCCACTACCTATATGAGAGTTGTTTCATCTGTTTACACATGTTGCGCCACCTATTTTACCTATTTTTATTGTGCTTCCCTCTCCTATTTGTGCGTCTCTTGTTCCTTCGGGAGTTTCACCTTCATCTCATGCAACTCCTTCTCTGTTTCCTCCATTCTTCTCTTCTCCTTCTCCCTTTGCATGATTCACTTGTCACATTGTTGCCTCTTTGCCTCTATAGCCAAAGCTACTTTCTCCACAAGTGGATCTGCTTGGAAATTTCAACTTTTCTCTTCCTCAATGCGATTGATAATCTTCATTTTTCCCTTGTCGTGCACTGGTATGCTGAATTCTACTGCTGCTGCTACTTTTGGTGTTGGTGCTCTCTAGGATGCTGCTTCACATTGCTTCGTTACCCCACTCCACAACAAAGCTGACATGTTCATTAGGTCTGGAGAAACTATAGCAAAATCTCCATGGTTTCTCCTTTGCCTAATGAAATGCCCCGTGGATCCAGTTGAACTATACTCTCATGTAGTGATATTTCACAATACAATGCAATAATATGGATTGTAACTTCAGAGATTGAATGGATACTTCTTCATCTATTTTTCTTCGACATCCACTTGTTTGAAACTCTGCATCTTGTATAACCCAATTCGCAATGGAAGAGAGGGCCAAGGTGCCTTCTTCTTCCAGTGTAGCCTAGCGATTAATCCTGCTGAGATGTCATATGCTACTTCCTGCATGACAAGTATGTCCAAGGAAAACTTCGGTAGAACATGCAGAGGCTTCTCCACACTGAACATTCATATGAAGGTGTCGGACGGTGAGGCATACCAATCAACAATGTCTATCAGTGCCCCCATTACTACCTTCAACATGCGGGGTGGATCATGTTCAAATACCATCTTGTAAACCGAGGTGACAAAATGGTCGGACAGTTGTGTGATAACTCCCATGAAGCTGCATTCGAACAACAACTTACAATAAGTGTTCATAGCAGTCTTCGTTAGTAACCATGCCCACTCCAAGCCTAGGAACTCCTGTCGGGCAAAGATTTCATCTAAGATGTAGGCGAACATGTAGACCTTTGCTTGCATACCTTCAGGCGATTGTCAAGCCTTTGTTACCTATTCGTTCAGCTGACGAGCCAACATGTTGGACCAGTTATCTCTAGCCATTTGGTCTAGCGTGATCACCCAACTCTGTGGGAAGGTCTCCATGCTTTCTTGGCCATACAGTCGACATGAAAATATGACCAAGTATTGATACACCTTCTGTAGTATATTTTTCTTAGATCTGGTCGGGTGTCATCCTGAATCTAGCCGTCTCCTTTACCCAGTTCTTCAAAATGTCTCTGGAGTTTTCACTGCTGTTGGTTAAGCTGAAGGGAGTCTCCATGATAGTCATGGGCTCCGAAATCTGATACATATCATCATAATCTTGTTCCCAGAAGGTTGCAATATTCGTCCTAGTGACACTGTTCAAAGTCATCATCTCGGGATTAGTGTGCGAGATGATCCAGTGTGTCATGTCCACGCATGGGAACGTGTGGTATCTGCATGCAATCCGGTATAAGCCAAACTTGTGAATGTTCACATACACCTGGCGGTCTTCGAGGTCTTCCCAAAAATTTCTTGCAAATGCTTCATTGACCTCTTACCATTTCAGCTTGATGTCCTTATCTAGAAACAACTTGGTATCTTCATAGATCATTAGACTTGAGGACATTCGCTCAACTACTACTCCAGTTGCACTTCCATTAGTGTCCCTTGATACTTCTCTCTTTGAGGCCATTGATCCTGTGCTGCTAAGAGGTAGATGAACACCTGAAAGATCTAGAGACAAAGCAACATGCATGGCAAGAAATCTACCAGCAAAAACCAAAGCAAATTCGGGGAATGACATAACACATACCTCGGGAATGATAGGTAGGGATTGCACAATTTCTTCTAGGAGGTTGGGAGACTAGCTTCTAGAGTTGTGAAAAAAGTAGTCTGAACTATCTTGGGAGGCTGACTGGATACTGGATTTACGTAATGCACAATCCAGGTGGACTATTGACTACTGGAATTGCGCAATTCCATTTGGTAATGACTTCAGGCTCAGTGGATGCATTGCAAAATTTTCTGGGTGATCAGTAATTCTCCCTCAAAAATGCGCAAAGCAATCCTGAGGACAGTTCCTGGGTAGAAATTCACATTTCTAGAGAGGAAGACAAAACATTCCTTCCCCGGATTGCGCAATGTTGTCTTAGTGAGGCAAAGTCTGAGCCAAGGCTGCCCAGACCCACCGACGTGCAACTGAAAGCCAATGTGAAAGCAAATGCATGGTGATGCTGAGTGAAATTAGAAGTGATTGATCATGCATGAAAACATTGAATGAAATATTTAGAAAATAGAACAACATGCATGTGGGTGAAGCGAGTCGCTAAATCGGCAACCGTTCATGCAAAACAGTTTCATGCATGCGACAGCAGTGAGATAGCAAAGAAAACTGAAACGGTGCTATTACAAGCTAGTATGTATGTAATTGACATCAAGCGTTCAAAGAAATCAATCAAACAGCACTCACACAAGTGAAACCACAAAAAGCGACAGAAATTCTGAAAAAGACAAGTTGAGACCACTTACCTATGAATAGCTAAGTTGGATGTGTCGAAGAGTCCTAGATGTGTTGTGGGTTGTTAAAGCTCCAATATCAATGTGAAAGAATGAGCTCTGATGTGTTGAATAAATAAGTTTGGGCTCATGACGCGCATGCCATGGATCTAGGAAAAAGCGACACTTGGAGGAAAGATTCTAAAATGATCTTTGCATGTAACCTCCAGCTGCTAAAAATAGCTCCTTGGATCAAGGATGCTTTTGCATATTTCCATTTTCTATTCTGGGAAAAAGAAAGCCATGTATGCAAGTCAAGTTTCCTTGGTCCTTGGTAGAACTGATCAACCCAAATGCACATGCAAGAGGTTGCTCAACTGCTGGGAGAAAATGCGCATTTTTGGATGGGAGCCAGGTTGGTTTCCTAGGAGATTTGAGTAATTTATGGGAAGAGCAGCTGACTGTTGTCCAGGATTGTGCAATTCCTGGGCTGAGTAGCCATGCTGGGAAGAATTGCACAATTTTCTGGATAAGCCTCACTGGAAGAATTTCACAATTTCTGGAGGGAAGGCTGGTTTCCCTCCAAAATTGTGCAATTTCTTGAGGGAGCTTCTCAACTTGTAGCTGGACCAAGTCCGGAGGAACAACCTGGAGGGTAATGCTGCATGCATTAAGCTTTGATCGACAGGCTATATTTTTTCAAGAAAAACACTAAAGCTTGTGTACTTGATGAAGCAAGATAAAGTGTTGTGAAAGGTTGTGTTGTGACCACCAACAACCCCCCTCGTTCTTTAATATTAGCAATAACACTAAAGAAGTGGGGACCCTTAGTAAAAAATCCAAAAAAAAATTAATAAAAATTTTTGTATTATACTCCTCAAAAAATACATCGCACGAGGAAGAGTGAAACATGTCTTTATGAGCACAATAAAAAACTGCGAAAAAGCGACGTGAAATTCATCGCATCGTATACATTAAGAAGCGCCCATAAATGAAAACCTTAAGAAATCTCTGATGGCCAATATGTGACATCGCATATTGCAACGTCGCATAAACAACACACAAATAACTTAACAAATTGCAACGATCTTGCGATCTGCGATCTTGCGATATCTGCGATCTTACAATATCTGCGATCTTGCGATAAATGCGATCTGCGATAACTGCGATCTTGCGATAAATGTGATCCGCGATCTTGCGATAAATGCGATCCGCGATCTTGCAATGCTGCGATTTGCGAGTCGCAGAAATCACCCATCACAAATTTCCCTCGGCTCAGCATTCAAGAAAAGCTGTCCCTAAACCAAAACTTGGGCGCGCACCTTAAACAAAATTAATGAATGTACGCCAAGGTATTCATGAAGGAAAATGTTGTGTTTTTCGAAGAGTCAATTCACTGTGGGTGTCATGATTTTATACATTTGTAGAGCTTAAAGCTTTCGTGTCAAAATTTATTATCATGACTCTTTTCCTTTGCGTGAACTGCAGGAACAAAAAACAGGAAACAACATGAAGCAATGTGGAGGAAACATCTAAGGAAAAAGGGAAAGCGTCAATGCTCGGAGAACAGAGAAGATATGCCCTCATAAGCGGATACCGCATGCAACAGAAACGCAGATTTCAAAGTATTACTGAACAGATGCTGATATCAATAGGCAATTCGACACTCAAGGTCAAAAGCTCACAAAAGCAGCATGTTTACAAAATTCTGAAGCTTATGCCCGGTAAAGGAAAAAGCGCTAGAAGAGGAAAACGCACTAGAAAGGCCCGGATCAAAGAACGAAGGCAGTTTTTGATGTGCGATTAGCACCTAGCACTAATCGCGCATCGCTAAGAAAATTGTTCAGAAAGCAAAGTCCCTAACTTGCTTAGTCATCCATGAGTCTGGAAACCGAATTTGGGTTGTTACCAAGTATATACACAGTAAATTCGCACAGCCAAAAGATGATTCCAAAAAATAGCTTCTAGTTTACTAAAAAGTGGTGCCAGCGCTTGCCGTTTCTATTTTCATAGCCCATGCAAAAGCAGAAGACAACCAGCCGACTCTTCCCAGGCAATGTTGCATGCTCGCAAACACTAAGGAGCAAATACAGAAATAGTTAGGAATTAGATTCAATTTTTAGAAATAAGTTTGCTTAGATAAAGGGCGGCTATTTAAACCATATCCGAAATTTGTGTAATTAAGTTATTTAGTTAGCAGTATTTAAACCCTTCTGAGACATTTAGAGAAGGGTCCAAAAATTTGTCAAAAACTTGTCCTCAGAACATGCACTTTTGCACCCTCAGAGGAGGTTTTGATGAATGAATGGATCAAGGTTTATTAATGTTTGCATTTGATATCTGCTACTGATGTTGCAATTCTGTACTCTTAGTAGATATTAGAACAAGTAGAGATAAATCATTGTTGCTTGAAGCTTATGAGTAGGACCAGTCATAAATGGTACTTTTATCTCTTGGCCATTTCTGCTTATATTATTAAAGTGATATACAGTTTTTAGTTGTTTATATGTTATTGCATGAATGTTTGAGTTACCATTTGGCACTTTTGTACGGTGGAGCCATTTATTTATGTTTGATATATGAATAACTTATTATGCAATATGTTGTGCACAACCGTTTTGCCTAACTTTTTATGCAAAGTGGTTCATCTTAATTGATTTCCATTCTTATGATAGCTGAATGATCTTTATTACCAGTTATTATTTGAAATCTCTTTAGATCGCATAATAGAAGAAATACATCCCGGGTTAGCATAGATTAGATGTGATGTTTTCATTAGATTACAATAGCATAGGATTAGATTAAAGTAGCTTAGATTAGAACTCTTAGATCAGCATCATCCAACTCTGCACACACACACACCCTTAGATAGGGAAACTGGTCCCATTATCCCCAGTTGGACCTGCTACACCAAACGGATAAGGAGCTACCAACCAAGGTCTGGACCGGGTGGGT
Organism: Pinus tabuliformis; assembly: GCA_031772625.1. Taxonomy (NCBI): domain Eukaryota; kingdom Viridiplantae; phylum Streptophyta; class Pinopsida; order Pinales; family Pinaceae; genus Pinus; species Pinus tabuliformis. The sequence goes on along the minus strand of CM062804.1, from coordinate 1,583,017,158 downwards.
ATCCCCCTTGTTTTCGAACCGATTTTCGGGGCTTCAACATATTTGGCGCTAGAAGGAGGGCCTGAACTATGAATGGCACTTAAATCAAAATCTAAATACCATTCTGAGAGTAAATCGCCCTCATCATCTCCCCTGACTTCTCCAGTATATTTAAATCCAGAGTCGGAAGTCACTTGAGTATCAATCGCTGCTACACACCCTGATATTTCAGACCAATCTACCATTAAACCTCCTGGAGTTGAATCTCTAATTCACAAACTTCAGGGATTTTCTATTTCTCCTCAGAGGTCTGATAAATATCAAAGCAGTGTGACTTCGTAGTACAATCCTGCTCATCCCCTAACCAGGTTAAAGAGTGAAAATTTTGGCATCCAGCCAACTGAGTTGCCTTTTCCCACCAGGAAAAGAGCGAGGAAATCACCACAAGAGTCTGACAGTGAGACTCTTTCATTTACATCACCCATTTCAACTACCTCACTGCGAAGTCAACCACCCATACCTCCATTCCAAACCAAGGAAAATTTTAAGGATGGAAAATTTTCTTGAAGTTTAAAACATTGGTGAATCTCACTAATCCCTAATATGAAAATTATAAATGTTTATTGATATATTTGTAAAATTAATCAAATTTATAATTATTTTATATATAGTCTCTCTATAATCTTGGCGATTTTTAAGGTAAAATAATTTTATATTCTAAAATTTGGGCGAATAGTCTTTTATAAAATTGGAAATTGGCGAATCTTTTTTGTGGAAAAATCATCGAAAATTAGCCCACTGGGCGAACATTAGCCCCTAAAATTTTCCATGTTCCAAACCATCATCCATCCGTCTACCGGGACTCTCACAACCCCTCCTCAATCATCTACGATCATAGTATCCTCATCTTCCCAGCCACAGAGATCATCTTCTGCACTTTTCTCTACTAGCAGCTCAACGATGGCCCAGTCTCCATGGAACAACCCTGGGGTAGTTTTAATGCCTGCGCCCTTGAGTCAAATACCGGCCCATCCAGAAGCAGGCATGCTAGTAGAAGAACACATAAACAATTTCATGCTTTCTATCAATCTCAACGGAGTTACTAACGAAGATGCTGTTGTTTGGCTTTTTCCCTATACACTGCAAGGGACAGCCGGGTCATGGTATTTTTCATTACCTTTTGGGTCTATCACAAGTTGGGATATCTTCCAGAATCAATTCCTTATCAAGTTTGGTGATGACAGATCAATGGCAACGTTAATCAATGACCTATCCAATCTTAAGGCCCAAGCTAAAGAACCTATCAAAGATTTTGATTTACGGTTCAATAAAATTCTCAACAAAATTCCCACTGCTTCCCAACCCAGCGAAGAAGTACGATGTGAATGGTATATTACTGCTTTACCATTGAACATAGCAATATTTGTGGATAGAGCAAATAAAACAACCTTAGTTGAAAACATGACAGAGGCGATAGCAGTAGAGAAACGCGTAATAGCCCTGGAAAAGAGATCCGCGATAGAGGAACGAAAGTCTAAAAAAGTCACCTTCAAGGAAGACTCCAAGAAAAAACAAGAAAAAGAACCTTTCGATTTGGAAGGATTGCAGAAAGTATTAAAGACCATGTCTAATGAGATGGTTGACATAAAAAAACAAGTAGCAGAAAATTCTTTAAAAAAGCCCTACAGAGCTCTTAAAAGAGGTCTTTCAACAGATGCAAAACCACCCAATGCCATCTCCAATGCTGAAACTGAGGAAGAGGAAGAAGAAGAAAGTTCCACTGAAGGGCAGACCGACGACGAAGAAGTTGTGGAATTACAAGGAATGTGGGATTTCATCCTCCCACAAGAAGAAGATCAAGAAGTATTTCCAGTTAGCACACGAAGCAAAAATCAGCTTGATCCTCCCCAAACTACCCCTAAGCAGAAGGGCGCAAGCCCTATAACAAAAGATAAAGTCGCAAAAAAGAAAACAACTACTAAACCGACTCAATCTAGCCCACTCCGAGCAGATCAAACAACCCCATCAAAAACACTAATAGTGTCGGATGAAATGGAGTACAATATTATTGATGACATGAAAAAGACTAGGGCTAATATTACCCTTTATGAATTGAGCAAATTGAAGCATCAACAGAAGATAATGATGAAAGAATTACATGTCGTGCCTATTGTACCTTTTCCTGCCGCTGTACGCTCTCAAGCTTCCCACAACATGGGAAGACCTCCAACTAAGGCGATGAATAAGATTGATCCAAATGATATCGCCTTGATTGGAGGAAGATCAAGATCTCACCCTCCCCAGTTTCTTCTCACTTACGAGATTTTCAACAAAAATGTGCACAATTGTTTGGTAGATTCCGGTGCTTCATCGAATATTTTACCCAGATCAATATGTGCTAAGTTAAATGTTCAACCAAAAAAATCCGCAGTACGCATAGTTCATCTTGATCGATCTCAAGTCGAAGTGGTTGGTGAAATTAATCAAGTAACCATAAGATTTTCATCTAACCCGAAGGTATGTCAGGTTATTGACATTCTAGTGGTTGATATCCCAGAATTCTATGGCTTAATTCTTAGCAGGGATTGGTGATGAGCCCCAAAAATGTACAATTATTTGGGCTCATTCAACCTCCTAATTTGGCTTAGTCCACCATTCTCATTTGTTTATTGCATGTTTTTGATTATTTTTATGTTAATAGAGTGAATTTGGTTAGTCATTATGCCAACAAGTCTAATGGGTTCTTTGTGTAGCCTTTTTGGTCAACTTGGAGACAAAATGGAAGGTCTTAATGAGCACTTGGCAGCCAAATTCGTGGGAGAACAAGCTAGAGGATTTGTAGGAAGGTGTCCCCCTCATTTATGGGCCCTTACCTCGAATTCTCCACCATCAGCTCGGAGTTCAAAGGCCACCAAATCAATGAGCACAAGGACAGCCAAGCAAGTCAAGTAGGACTGCTGTTAACTACAAGTCTTGGGCAGCCAAGTCCCTAAATTTTAGGAGGACTGTTGGGTCCTCAAATTGTATAAATAAGAAGGCTTAGGGCCTCATTTTGGTTAGCTAGTGGTTAGTCATTTTGTAGCCAGTTAATCATTTTGTTTTAGCCATTAGTTAGCTAGTTTGTAGTTCGATTTTTATGCAATAGATTAGCTTTGCTTTCAGCTCATGTTCAAGTTCTCCTTGTGGACAATTTTGATGTAACTCTTCATTCTTGTTTAATAAAGATGAATCCAGCTTTACACCAGCTCTAAATCTCTCTTGGGAGGCTGTAGCTCTTGGGTTTGGGCCCATCTCAAGCGCCCAGTACCTCCCTTGTTTATCTTTATATGTGTTTGCTGCGTTCTTCAATTGAAATCTGCTCTTTAGATCTTGCTTTGTTATTTTGGTTGTTTTTGATGGTTGAAGTAGCTTTTTATGGTTAGAATCGATTGATAGGAGTTTGTCATGAATTTAGATCTTTTTGAATGTTCTTACTCACGTGATGTACATGGCTCTCTTTCCAAACAAAGCTGCTGTTTATTCATTTCATTGACAGTTGGATTAAGTTAGCTAGGACTTGGTTTGTTTGCAAGGATTCATTGATTCATTTGAATGAGCATTGTGCAGGGCATCTCTATCACCTTCATCACCTCCTCTTTCATCTGAGCCTCGTCCAAATCAGCTCCTCCATCACCAAGTTTGTTTCCTCATCTCCCATATGCTCTTTTGCCACGTAATCCTACCTTCTTGCTTTTCCATTGCCTAAACCTTCGTTGATGCAAGTCAGCCTTCCACATCATCTCACCACTCCATCCATCAGTTCCTGGGTCACTTCAGACCCCCATTCTACCTCCATAACCATCCATGCATCTTCCATCCACCATCCATCCTCGAACATCCCAATTCGAAACATCCTGTAGAAGAATTGTAGAACTTCCTGTAGAATTCATGAGTTTCCTGTAGGATCCCCTGCAGACATCCTGTAGAAGCCTGCAAACTTGGTTGCCGAGCATCCGAACGTTGTAGACTTCTGTGGACTGGTGCTAAGGATCCCCTGGGACCTCTCCTAGCCCTCCTAACCTTTCCCAAGCTTTCTCTCCCTTCGCACCACCTCTGCACAGCCAAACCCTAATAAGAAACAAATTCATAATCACTCCATCCACTTAAGCAAAAATACAAAAACATGTTCTTTTCAATAAAAGTAGTTTAAGTTCATGCATTTTACATCATTAGAAGTAATGGCATAATTTCCAGACGCTTTCACTCCACCCATTGCATCCTAGAGGTTAAGCTAGTCAGATTAGGGTTTACTAGGGTTTCCATGTTTTGGTTGGCTTTCAGTTCATTTTTGCAAAGTAGATTAATTTCCTTTAAGATAGCATTCGTCCATCATTTAGCAAGCTTCTTCTAAGAGCATATAGAAGTTGGCTTGAGCCCTAGCGGACTTATGCCAGCTGACCAAGTGACAGCTGTGACAAGAGCTAGTACTTGTGCATACAGCACCATCGCTTCCAAGTTTGTACGAACTACCGGGTTGATAAATTAGAGATATGAAGCTCCAAGAGTTGTAGCATTATTGCTACAATACTGGAGCCCACCATCTTTTTGGCGCCGTTGCCGGGGAAGCGGCAGAGTATTGGTGATTGTTGCTATTCTTCTATTTTCTACTACAACCTTCAACTAAGTAGTTTATTTCATTTCCATTATGCAATTTCATTTATGCAAAAGTAGATTAGCATTTCTTGCTTTCATAGATTAGCACTTCAATTCCGCAATTTCATTTCTGCAAGCGTAGATTAGCATTTCAATTGCGTAATTTCATTTCTACAAGCATAGATTAGCATTTCAATTTCGCAAGCGTAGCTTAGCATTTCATTCCTGCAATTTCATTTGAGCAAAATAGATTAGTCCTTTCCTGCTTTCATTTCAATTCCGCATTTTCATTTTCGCAAGATAGTTAGTTGCAATTCAATCTATTTCAGTTTTGCAAGTAGAAGTAGGAAAAAGCAAAAATCAACCAAAAAGATTTCATTTCATGCCTTGTAGGAGTAGAGATAAGTTAGAAAAATGATTGCACAACCCCCCACTGCTTCACACAGCCAACATTATCTCTTCTTCGATGGCTGTGATTAAAGAACCCCTGGGTGGACATCAAGGCATATTTAAAGAACCTCTAGGGGAGAAGAAGAAGAAAACATTCCTCTGGAGCAAATGGCTACAAGTAGAGATGTTGGGAGAAACATCTTGTCCAAAGATGAATTCGAAAATCAGATCAAAGATTTCAAGAGTGATATGAGGCAGTTTCTTGCCATGCAACTGAATACCTTGCAGATCCAAAAGAAGCAAGAGGAAGCCAAGAGGGCTTTGGCCATTTTTTGTCTTAGGTGCACTAGAAAGCATCCTAGGAACGAATGTCCAATGCACTCCCTAGAAGTGTGTTTCATCTGTGAAGAATACCATCCTACAGATCAGTGCCCTTCCTTGCCCAGAATCAAAGCTGCATATCAAAGAGCCAAGGGAGCCACTGAATCACTCTATTTTATGAACCAAAGTTGGCACCATGAACCTAGATCTTATCAGCAGGAACTGCAAGGGACACCTGAGACCTATTATGACCCCTACCAAGCCACTTTCATGCCTTCTTGGGGTCCCCCTGCTCATCCTTCATGGTTCACACCTCCTCCTTGTTCCTTCACAGATCCATATTATGCCCAACCAGTTGCTCATTCATTTCACTCTTATGCTCAGCCACAGCCTCAGTGGAATGCACCTTATCAGGAGTGGAGGCCCCAATACAACTCTCATCCCGCTCATTTTCCTCCACCACCTGCTCATCCACAACCATCGCCTCCTCCTCCACCAAGGCAACCCCAAATGCCTACCCAACCAAAATGCCATCCATCTCCATCTCAATTTCACACCTCCACTCAACTACCCGTACCACCATTTCCAAAACCATGCAATGGAGTAGCTCAACCCAATTGCAAAGCTGAGGCACAACATGTGCAAATGACTCCTCTTGAGCTCAATGATCTTCACCATAGCTCAGGAAAAGCATTGCAAAAAAGAGATCATATTGAAAGCATTGAAGGATCACATCCAGTGAAAGAAGATTCCAAAGAGGAGATCAAAGAACCACGGGCTGCACTTGATGAAGAGAAGAGATCAGAATCAGAGATCGAGAGAGTTCCTTCATGGTTACCATCGAATCCTCCATGTACTCAAGAGAAAGATCAGCAAAAAGAGGAAGATGAGAAGGTCATGATAGAAGGTGACATGAAGAATGATCCAGATCAGCAAAGGGACCAAGGATATCAAAGCTATATTGAGACATAGTTCCAAACAGTCACTAAGTTGCAGCAGTACTCTCTTCCTCATCCATGTTTGATCCATTCAAAGTCAGATCATCTTGTCTCTGAAATCTGGATCGTTGTCAAAGCATGCATTTCGAGCCTTCACATCATTTTTTCCCTAATCTCGATGTGCACATGGCTCCATTGGAAGTATTCTTATACTTGAAATTGATTTTGTTTTTCAAGTAGGGTAGGGTAAAAAAAAAAAAAAAAAGAGAAAAAAAGAAAAAGAAAAAAAATGAAAAAAGAGGAAAATAGAAATCTAAGGTGAAAACCTCCTCGGAGGCGCCTTAGATTGGCTCATTGATTGAAAACCTCCATGAGGCAGTCAATGGGTTGAAAAAAAGAGAAAAGAGAATAAGATCTCTGGGTGAAAACCTCCCTTGGAGGCGCCCAGGGCAGGCAATTACGGTGAAAACCTCCATGAGGCGCCCTAGTTGTTTTTCAAAAAAAAAGAGAAAAAAGAAAAAGAAAAATAAAGCTAATCTCCATTGAATAATTTCATGTTGCAACAATGACATTGCAGGTTGCAAGAAGGACGTTTCATGACAGGAGTAGCACTCAAATCAAGGTCAAAGTAATTGTTCTTGTGCCTTCTACAGGAAGCTCTGTATTTCTACAGGAAACATCCTGTAGAGCCTTTGGACGAGCCAAATCCAATTTCAAAAGTGAATCTGATGGTGGGAATCTGTTGATTAGGCCTACAAGAACTTGTGTGTCCATCCCTTGCCTTTCTCCATCATTTTTTCACCTCCTTGTGCTTCTCGTTGTGCTTCTACAGGAACTTCCTGTAGAAATTGTGGGAAACTAGGCATGCATTTCAAAAAGTGGTTTGGCAAGCATGGTAGCTTCCTCAAAGGTTCATAAGTCCTCCTGCAATCTTTCAATTCCTCCTCCATCATCTCCATACCTGCATCACAGCCAAAATTCATTTTGTCATACCATGCAACCAAAATGCAAAGTGCCTTGAAGCAAAAACACATAGAGCAGAATTTGTTTATGACATAACTTGAAAACCATGCATCCATTTGACAAACCGTTTTGTGGGGAATTGTACAAGGTTGATGACAACATGCTTGAGCAGTTTCAGCCAATTCCAGTGCACGGTTTCCAAGAAATCAGCCTCCATCACCATCAGCCATTTTTGCATTTTCTCCATAACCGTGCATCCGTTTCAAAACCTGTTTCATGGGGATATGCATGTGAGTGATGGTAACCTACCCAAGAAGTTTCAACCGATTCCGATGCACGGTTTCCGAGAAATCGAGCTCTGAAATCTTCATCCATTTTCCATTTTTCTTGAAATCCATGCATCCATTGATCATGAATTTGCTATGGGAGATGCATAATGATGGTAGGAACATGCTCACCGAGTTTCAGATCAATCCGATCTACCGTTTGGGAGAAATGGCAAAAAGAAGTTTTGGTTTTGTGACCATGCAGCAGCAGCAGCTTGAACGGGCAGAGTTGAATGTGGAAACGATTGCATGCAGCTCAGATCCGGCAAGAGGACACCTGCACAAGGAAAAGCAATCAAACATCATTAGCCAAGCCTCATGCAATCAAAGGATCCAAGCATGCAACAGCAAGAAGCTTCACAAGCAGCCGTTTGATTTCAGGTACGTGACTAAACCTTGTTCATCTGTTTGCATAGATCTAATCTAAAGCAATGCATGAATGAATGAGATGAGTGGATTCAGCCAAGAAGAGAGCCACGTTCAATTGCACTCAGCAAGGCAAAAATCACGCAGCATGATAAGCCATTCACGTGAAAATTAAAAAAAACAGTTAGTGGTAGATCTGTTGAACTCCAGTGCACAGGACATCAGCTGATTGACAGATAGATGAAGATATGCAGTTCATAACATTACTGCAGTTCTAAAAAGCCAGCGCACATGTTTTTCCACCTCACTCCACCAAAAATCACGTAGAATTAATGAGCGCTCAGCTGGAAGTCATGAACTGTTAGTCAACTTGCACTTGCATCATGTTAAACTGAAGTATCCATCCTCTGCGTCCACAATCGGCTTAACCTATCGTCCTCCGCTGAGTTTCCTACCTGTTCTCAAATCTCACTCGTGCATCGGGCTCACTCCAAGGCAGAATCACACTCTACAGGAAACGGGTGGGGTCTTCTACAGGAAAGTGCAGCAGAGACTTCCAGAGCAGAGAAGCCTAAGGTTCTTCATCAAGTTTGGAGCTTGAAGAAAGATGGACAATTATCATATGGCCAAGGGTGAAAAACTTGTCCCTCCTTATGCTAGACGGGGTATAATTCCTCTTGCAATACCACTGTCAGAAGACCAATCAGGTGCTTCCACAGCTCTTCCAAAATGGCCAACCAGTCCAGAAAGCATGGAGATGCCCGTTGTACGAGTTCAGAAGTATGGTGTGTCACGTCTAGCTAAGACTGTAAGCCACTGATTTCAAATTGAAAATGAAGCTCTTCAAGTCTTGCATGTGGATCAATATATTCATAGGATTCTGGTAGAAGAAGATTGGAATGGCTATGAGGACGCAGCAAATAGCCTCTATGCTGCTTCAGGAGATGCTGGCAAGAAATTGTATAAACCCCAACGCTGCATAGACTATCTTGGGTTCTCGGTGTTATATATCTGCTATGATAAATGCACGCCTCTTGATCTTTAGCACAATCCAAGTCCATCCAGATTCCTTGTTCACCCATTGTAATTCCTCATATTTCTTACCTTTGTTACATAAGTCTACTTGCCAGCTGCAGCATAAATGTTTTATAGCAGCACATAAGTTGTTGGATACAACGAGTCCAAGTAAAAACGCATTCTGCTGCATGTTTCCCTAGCTCCATATTCCCATGGTTTCTTTAGGCATCCATGAAAGCTGCCACATTATGGCAGGTGATTCATATAGCATTTTGTTGATCTTCTGCTTTGAAAACATTCCTAGCTTGGCCATGGAGGTCAACCAAGCATATTGCTCCAATTTTATGTTGTGCTATGATCCTAATTAATGGAATCAAATCATCAAATCACACTAGCTCAGAGTTACAAGCAGCAGGCAGTGAGAAAGAAGAGCAGGAAGGAGGAGAAGATGAAGGCTTCCGCAGCCCAGCTGAAAGGAGAATCGCCCACAACCAAGCAGGATACAGGGGTGCTGTCTGTTTCTACAGGAAGCCAGGAAGCAGTTTCTACAAGAAGACAGAAAACAGTCAGCATAAGACTTTCTACAGGAAGTCTAGAAACAGAGGAACAAAAAGGAAAAATCGCCTGAGATTTTGGCCAAGGAGGCAACAGCCATGCTTGCCACCATTAGCACACCTCCAAGACCAAAAAGGAAGGGAAAGAGGCAAACCTTCATGCACTTTAAAGTGAAAAAGGAGCACATAGATAAAAGTGGGCAAACCCAAACCACTGTCAAAGGAGCAAATTGTCATTAAGGACATAAAAGCTAAACAAAAGGAGGAGCCTCCTTCAAAGATATCCATCAGCTATGAACAGGGAAGCCCGAAGACATCCACTTAGAGAGAAAGAATGAAAATGTTGGACACAAAGACTGTTCTACATGAAGACAGAGGATTGTTTCTACAGCAAGCCAGCGAACAGTTTCTACAGGAAAGTTTGAAAAGAGGGAAGCCAAACGAGAAGTCAGTCGAGATGTTAGCCAAAGAAGCCACCAGGGCCATCAAAGACAAGGAGAGAGATTGGTTGTTCAGAGGATGAGCAACACTTTCAGTAGGGGGGTGATGATGAGCCCCAAAAATGTACAATTATTTGGGCTCATTCAACCTCCTAATTTGGCTTAGTCCACCATTCTCATTTGTTTATTGCACGTTTTTGATTATTTTTATGTTAATAGAGTGAATTTGGTTAGTCATTATGCCAACAAGTCTAATGGGTGCTTTGTGTAGCCTTTTTGGTCAACTTGGAGACAAAATGGAAGGTCTTAATGAGCACTTGGCAGCCAAATTCGTGGGAGAACAAGCTAGAGGATTTGTAGGAAGGTGTCCCCCTCATTTATGGGCCCTTACCTCGAATTATCCACCATCAGCTCGGAGTTCAAAGGCCACCAAATCAATGAGCACAAGGGCAGCCAAGCAAGTCAAGTAGGACTGTTGTTAACTACAAGTCTTGGGCAGCCAACTCCCTAAATTTTAGGAGGACTGTTGGGTCCTCAAATTGTATAAATAAGAAGGCTTAGGGCCTCATTTTGGTTAGCTAGTGGTTAGTCATTTTGTAGCCAGTTAGTCATTTTGTTTTAGCCATTAGTTAGCTAGTTTGTAGTTCGATTTTTATGCAATAGATTAGCTTTGCTTTCAGCTCATGTTCAAGTTCTCCTTGTGGACAGTTTTGATGTAACTCTTCATTCTTGTTTAATAAAGATGAATCCAGCTTTACACCAGCTCTAAATATCTCTTGGGAGGCTGTAGCTCTTGGGTTTGGGCCCATATCAAGCGCCCAGTACCTCCCTTGTTTATCTTTATATGTGTTTGCTGCGTTCTTCAATTGAAATCTGCTCTTTAGATCTTGCTTTGTTATTTTGGTTGTTTTTGATGGTTAAAATAGCTTTTTATGGTTAGAATCGATTGATAGGAGTTTGTCATGCATTTAGATCTTTTTGAATGTTCTTACTCACGTGATGTACATGGTTCTCTTTCCAAACAAAGCTGTTGTTTATTCATTTCATTGACAGTTGGATTAAGTTAGCTAGGACTTGGTTTGTTTGCAAGGATTCATTGATTCGTTTGAATGAGCATTGTGCAGGGCATCTCTATCACCTTCATCACCTCCTCTTTCATCTGAGCCTCGTCCAGATCAGCTCCTCCATCACCAAGTTTGTTTCCTCATCTCCCATCTGCTCTTTTGCCACGTAATCCTACCTTCTTGCTTTTCCATTGCCTAAACCTTCGTTGATGCAAGTCAGCCTTCCACATCATCTCACCACTCCATCCATCAATTCCTGGGTCACTTCAGACCCCCATCCTACCTCCATAACCATCCATGCATCTTCCATCCACCATCCATCCTCGAACATCCCAATTCGAAACATCCTGTAGAAGAATTGCAGAACTTCCTGTAGAATTCCTGAGTTTCCTGTAGGATCCCCTGCAGACATCCTGTAGAAGCCTGCAAACTTGGTTGTCGAGCATCCGAACATTGTAGACTTCTATGGACTGGTGCTAAGGATCCCCTGGGACCTCTCCTAGCCCTCCTGACCTTTCCCAAGCTTTCTCTCCCTTCACACCACCTCTGCACAACCAAACCCTAATAAGAACCAAATTCATAATCACTCCATCCACTTAAGCAAAAATACAAAAACATGTTCTTTTCAATAAAAGTAGTTTAATTTCATGCATTTTACATCATTAGAATTAATGGCATCATTTCCAGACGCTTGCACTCCACCCATTGCATCCTAGAGGTTAAGCTAGTTAGATTAGGGTTTACTAGGGTTTCCATGTTTTGGTTGGCTTTCAGTTCATTTTTGCAAAGTAGATTAATTTCCTTTAATATAGCCTTCGTCCATCATTTAGCAAGCTTCTTCTGAGAGCATATAGAAGTTGGCTTGAGCCCTAGCAGACTTATGCCAGCTGACCAAGTGACAGCTGCGACAAGAGCTAGTACTTGTGCATACAGCACCGTCGCTTCCAAGTTTGTATGAACTACCAGGTTGATAAATTAGAGATAGGAAGCTCCAAGAGTTGTAGCATTATTGCTACAATACTGGAGCCCACCAATTGGTCCGAGAAACTCCATGGATACTTTGCAACCGACTGGTCACACATGTGGTTACCCTACAATGGTAAATCGAATCAAATAAAGGTTGAACGAGAGTTACACTAGAAGTACATAGTAACGGAATTAGAGGGAGAAAATGAAGCAGTATCGTATAACAGCAGTATCATAGGCAATTACTCGGTAGATTCTTTTCTCGGTAATTTCAATGCTCACACATCACCTTACTTAGAAAATTCAGTTTTGTCCCAAGTCGAAAATTTTTCCCAAACTGATAGTTCAAAGTACGTTAATTTTGTAGATGAACCTGTAAATACATCTTTGTTTTGGAAATTATATTTCGATGGCTCTAAATCTAATGAAAAAGAAGGAGCAGGATGCGTTCTAATTAGTCCAGAAGGAAACAATACCATGCTTATGTGCATGCTCGAATTCAATTGCACAAACAATACAGCAGAAAATGAGGCCTTGGTGCAAGGCCTATACAAAGCAATCGGGTTAAATGTCAAGTATCTTCAAGTCTTCGAAGACTCTGAGATTATCGTTAAACAGGTACGTAACACTATACATTGCCTATTAGGTCATTTAAAACACTATCAATCTTTGGTACAGGATCTGACTGAGCATTTCATAGCATTTAATATTTCTTCAATCCCGAGACTCCAAAACGCAAGCGCAGACCTTTTGGCTAACATAGCCTCTAGGCTTATTCCCTTCGAAGACTTTAGTCTAGATAGATTCTCAATAGAATTAACCTTTAGACCATCCATCCCTAACAACATTACAAATTGGAGAGTATTCAATGACGATCCTGATATTGTAAATTTCCTCACTTCTTAAGGATCCTACTTGATCAGGTGCTCATGTCCTAAGTGTCGTAAAATGCTCAAAATTTAAAGTGCTTAGAACTAGTTCAAAGTTGAATGACTGGAAAGTGCTCGTCTTCCCGATTTTGGTGCCACAAACGGTTCGAAAAACGGTCGCCGTATGAGAAAGTTATGGCAAAAAGAAGACTTTGTCCATAACATTAGAAATTTTAATTTTTCAAAAAAAAAAAAAAAAAAAGAATATTCCGCCTATACGAAATCCGAGGCAACCACCCAAACATTAAATGTAACTGCAGTTAAGTTGGCAGAATTTTGGCAAGAGCGCCAAATTTGGCGGACCCGCCATAATTGGCAGAGCTATCTGGAGTTAACTAAAGTTAGCTGGAGTTTTTCTAGGGGCAAACTGGAGAAACATTAAATGGCCATAACTTTGGCTAGGAAAGTCGGTTTTAGACAATTTTTTTTTTTTTTTTTTTGGGTATTTTAGACCTTCTGAAGCCATTGGTGCAGGTATTACAGCCATCTGAGGTCATTTGCAAAGGTTTTGGAGCCTTGAAAGTTCTAGGAGCCACCAGGGCCCAGTTCTGTGAAGACTGTATAGGGTTGCAGGTATCCATTGGAGGTGATCCAATAGTCAATCCTAAAGGATTCAAGTGTTCTGAATCCATTTTTACCATCTATTTCTCCTGTAGATGCTTCTATTCAGCTGTATTTTCAATTTGAGCATTTAATAAAAACAAGGACAAGCCCAGTTGGGAGCTTTGGACCCAGCAGACGTAGCCCTGGAGGGGGTGAACTGCTTTATCAACTTCTTTTGCATTTGTGGTAATTTATTTTGCAAAACAAATTCATTTTAATGTGTTAAATAGTAAAAGGAAATAACTCTGCTATGCTTAAATGGGTCATGAACAGCTGAAAATTTCATGTGTTTTTTTCTGCAAGACATGGAAATCTTTTAAACATGTTTAATTCTGAATTGAATACCTTGCAAACAAATTTCAAGTAGTTTCAGAGACAGATCAAGTTGGTATCAAAGCTCAGGGTTTTGTGCAAAGATCTTCTAACTGTCTTGCAAAGTATTGATGCTTACCAGGTTGAAACTTAAAAGAGGGGAAGGACAATTGACTAGAGAACAAGAGAATCCTCAGTCAAGGAAGGCTAGAGAGCCATCACGTCCACCTTCAATTTCACCCTCAAGAGTCTCAGTAGAAGCTTCAAGGATGTCTGAACATGAAGGAGAAATTCCTATAGAGACAGATCCAAGAGAAGAAGAAAGAGTCTTCAGAAAGGATTTCTTGGACCTCACTGAAATGGTGAGGATATTGTACCAAGAAAGAAATTGCCGGTCCTAGATTCAAACTAGCCATTGGTCAAGTTAGCCGTTGGAGGCTCTGCTCAAACTTTTTAGCTTGCTAGGCTGGATCTGTTTCTTCATCTTGTCCTGACGATGAACCACAGTAGTTGGTTCGAAACGCGTCGACAAATAGTTTTTCATGTGATTTACGCCGAAAAATCTCTCACAAACTGGATATGGATCACATAAGCCTAAACTCTATAAATGAGAAATTGGCTGGAGAAGGGTCCAAACATCCACATGAAGGAGAGGGCTCTTTAGGAGGTAAGAAGGATGATGATCATTCCAAGAAAGGACATGGAGGAAATGGTGATCCACCACCCCCATCTTCACTTTCTTCCTCTTCATCCTCGTCTTCTTCTGTTCATAAGCATAGATCCTCTGGAAAAACTCCTTTTTGAAGCTTGATGTAAAATTCGAATTACCTATGTTTAATGGTGAAGTGAATGCAGAAAAGCTTGACAACTAGATTAGGCAGTTGGAAGTTTACTTGAGGATCCAGAATATGCATGATGATGCCACAAAGATTCAGTTGGCTTCTTTGAGAATGGATGGAGCAGCATTGGTCTGGTGGGAGGCTAAGACTAAAAAGGAGATCAAGAAATTTGGTAAGGTCACCTTAACATGGCCTGAATTTCTATTAGCCATTAGAAAACAGTTTTATCCTCTTGCTCACATGCAGAAAGCCATTATGAATTGGAAAAATTTCAGACAACTTAAGGGTCAGAGTGTCCAAAACTACACCCAAGAATTCAAGAGAAGAGCTCTCTTGTTAGGGGTAGATTTACAGACCCAAGAAACCTTGCTGAAATACATCGATGGCTTGCATAGCTACCTTAGACACACCATCTTGATGTTTAACCCTACTAGCCTGGACGAGGTTTGTGTCCAAGCTACCCATTTAGAGGCAAGGGGAAAAAACACATTTGAAGAGGGTAGAAACAAGCCCCCCAAGGGAAAAAACAAAGAGAAAACCTCCAAGGGAAAGGGCAAAAATAATGCATCTGTCAAACAGGAGAGTGAGAAAGTGATCTGTAAACACTGTTCTAAACCAAGTCATGAGGAGAAAAACTGTTGGAAATTATATCCTGAAAAAAGACCTCAATTTAACAAATCCAAAGGGAAACAGAAAACTGTTGCTACTACATCTACACCACAAGATTTAGGGGAAGATTCAGGTGATGAAACCAAAATTATAGCCATGAGTTTGAAAAACTTGAAGGAAAAAGAAATTGAAACTCAAGCCAGCACTAGTACCTCAAACTGCCATGTACAAGCTCCTAATGAGGAAGAAAGAATTGAACTGTTTCATGTGAGAGTGATTTCAAAACATACTAAAATTGACACACTTTTTGATAGTGGGTCACAAGCAAAACTTATATCAGAGGACTTGGTCAAGCAACTTAAACTTGAGACCGTTCCACATCCGAAGCCATATCCACTTGGATGGATTTGCAAGGATGCAAATTTACAAGTTTCAAGAAAGTGCACATTGCGCTTTGCAATTACTGCACATTTTATTGACACGGTTGAACTTGATGTGGTACCTTTTGATATAGCAGGAATTGTTTTGGGAAGTCCTTACTTGTTTGACAGGAAAGCTATCTTTCATCGCCATGAAAACAAATATCATCTGTTCAAAGATGGAAAGGAGTTCATTGTTAGAGCTCATCGCAAGAAGACAAATATAGCGATGGTGAATGCAGGATAGGTAAAAAGGCTGGTCAATTCAAGTAAGAATTTTGTTCTTCTTATGATTAAGCCCAAGGTTGATGTGAATCATGAGTCATTTGACAATTGTGATCCAAAACTTAAATCAGATTTGTATGATGTATTTGATGCATATTATGAGATGTTTCAGGAGCCAACAGGTTTGCCTCCTAAGAGGGAGATTCAGCATGAAATCCATTTGCATCCAGATTGTCCTCTTCCAAACATAGGCATGTATCGCATGTCTATTATGGAGAATGTTGAAATAAAGAAGCAAATCAAGGACTTGTTGGACAAGGGTTTCATAAGGCCAAGTACTTCGCCATGAGGGTCACCGATTGTATTGATTCCAAAGAAAGATGGCACTTGGCATATGTGTGTTGATTTCAGGGCCTTGAACAAGATAACGGTAAAGAATTGTTACCCACTCCCAAGGATATATGATTTGCTAGACCAGCTGAAAGATGCTCGATATTTCACTAAGCTAGACTTGCACAGTGGATATCATCAAGTAAGAATTGAAGAAAGTGACATTTGGAAGACAGCCTTTAAAACCAAACAAGGACTCTTTGAGTGGCTTGTGATGCCGTTTGGTTTGTGCAGTGCACCTGCAACTTTCATGCGGGTAATGGATGATGTCTTGCGTCCTTTTCTTGATGATTTCATTATTGTCTACTTAGATGACATCTTAATTTTCAGCAAGTCTAGAGAAGATCATGTCATGCATGTTAGATAAGTACTTGATGTTTTGAAGAAGAATCAGTTATTTCTTAAAATGTCAAAGTGTGAATTTGGAAAGACTTCTTTGGTTTATTTGGGACACATAGTAGGAGGAAGTGCTTTGAGAATTGATCATGCTAAGATTGAGGCTATTGTGAAGTGGCCTACTCCCAAATCCATAACAGAGGTAAGAATTTTTTTGGGTGCAGCTCAATATTGGAGGAAGTTTATCTCTAACTTCTCTTCTATAGCAGCTCCTATGCATGAGTGACAAGTGTGAAGCATTCTTTCCAATGGGGAGGCAAGCAGCAAAAAGCTTTCGAATCTTTGAAAGAGAAGATTAGTTCAGCTCCAGTCCTTGCATTACCGAACTTGAGACAACCATTTAAGATGCAAACTGATGCTAGTGATTATGCTATGGGTGCAGTTCTTCTACAGCATGGTAAGCCTATTGCTTTTCATTCTAAAACTTTTAATGGTGCTGTTGTAAATTATCCTACATATGATAAGGAGTTGTATGCGTTGGTACAAAGCGTCAAAAAGTGTAAACACTACTTGATTGGCAAAGAAACTGTTATACATACCGACCATCATCCCTTACAGTACTTGCAATCACAAAGCAAGTTACAACAGTCACGACACTTCAGATGGATGGGCTTCTTGCAACAGTTCCATTTGGTAATAAGGTATAAGAAAGGTACTTTGAATAAGGTTGCTGATATGATTTCAAGGCCTATTATTGGTGTTGTTACTTTACTTAAGAATGATTCCATTGTACATGATAGTTACATAGAACAATATGCATCTGATGATGACTTTAGAGATGTGTATGCTAACTTGAGTAAAGGAAATCATGTAGAGGAAAATGACTATCACATGCATAAAAATTTGTTGTTTCATTTGGGCAAGTTGTGTATACCACAGGGGGAGAGAATAAATGTCATAAGAGAAGCTCATTCTTCTCTTATTGCTGTCCATTTTGGTGTGAGCAAAACAGTTGCACATCTACAGAGGTATTTCTATTGACCTCGCATGGTAGATTCTATTTCAAGGTTCATAAGAGGTTGTTCATTATGTGCTACAAGCAAGCCTAGCAACAGGAAGCTTGGTTTGTATACTCCTTTGCTGGTACCTTCTAGACCATGGGAGAGCATCTCTATGGATTTTGTAGGAGGTTTGCCAAAATCTCGAAAGCAGCATGATTATTTATATGTAGTAGTTGATCGTTTCAGCAAAATGTGTATACTTATGCCTTGTAAGAAAACTATAACTGCTGAATTATTTTTTCATCATGTATGGATTCACTTTGGTTTGCCTACTTTCATTATTAGTGACAGGGATTCCAGATTTGTGGGGAATTTTTAGTCCAACCTATGGGAGATGATGGACACAAAGTTGAAGAAAAGTACTGCTTTCCATCCTCAAACAGATGGACAAACCGAAGTTGTGAACATAACCATTGTGCACCTCTTGAGAGGTTATTGCAGCAAGCATCCCAAGCTTTGGGATGAACATTTGCACTACATACAACATGCTTACAATCATGCCAAGCACTCTTCCACAAACACCTCACCGTTTGAAGCTTGTTTTGGTTACTTGCCAAAATCACCTCTTGATTTCATTCTTGAGAAATATATCGCCATTGAGGGACATAGTGACATTGACAAATCTCGTTCATTCATTGAAAGAATTCAACAAATACATCAGCAAATTCAAGAACAGCTTGAGAAGAGTCAAGGAAAGTACAAGGAAAGACATGAAAAGCATAGAGTCAATCATAAGTTTCAAGAAGGGGATGAGGTATGGTTGTACATTAGTAAGGAAAGGATGCAAGGATAAGGTAAAAAGCTGAAGCCTATTCGTTATGGTCCATTCAAAATCCTCAAGAAGGTTGGAAATAATGCTTTTCAATTAGATTTGCCTTCCTACATGCAAATGTATTGTGTTGTCAATGTGGACAACTTACATTTGTATGAACCTCCTTTGATTGATGATCATGAAAATTTTGTTCCGCTGCCATCTATAGAAGATTTCTTGCTAGAATTCTTAGATGAGCTAAAATAAGATACAATCCATGACAGAAGGACACACACTTCAAGGAGGGGCAGTGTAGATTATGTTCGGGTTGCTTTCAAAGGCAACAAACCGAAAAAGGCAAAGTGGATGGAGGTGGACAGAGTGAGGGAGTTGTACCCTCACCTCTTTAACACGTAGCTGAAGGCTTTTGGGGTCCAAAAGCTTCCCAATGGGGAGGCGTGATCAGGTGCTCATGTCCTAAGTGTCGTAAAATGCTCAAAATTTAAAGTGCTTAGAATTGATTCAAAGTTGAATAAATGGAAATTTCTCATCTTCTCGATTCTGGTGTCGCAAATGGTTCGAAAAACGGTCGCCGTATGAGGAAGTTATGGAAAAAAGAAGAATTTGTCCATAACATTAGAAATTTTAATTTTTCAAAAAAAAAATTAAAAAAGGAATATTCTGCCTGCACAAAATCCGAGGCAACCACCCAAACATTAAATGTAACTGCAATTAATTTGGAGGAATTTTGGCAGGATCACCAAATTTGGCGGACCCGCCATAATTGGCGGAGCTATCTGGAGTTAACTAAAGTTAGCTGGAGTTTTTCTAGGGGCAAACTGGAGAAACTTTAAATGGCCATAACTTTGGCTAGGAAAGTCGGTTTTGGACGATTTTTTTTTTTTTTTTTTTTTGGGTATTTTCTACCTTCTAAAGCCATTGGTGCAGGTCTTACAGCCATCTGAGGTCATTTGCAGAGGTTTTGGAGCCGTGAAAGTTCTAGGAGCCACCAGGGCCCAGTTTTGTGAAGACTGTATAGGGTTGCAGGTATCCATTGGAGGTGAGCCAATAGTCAATCTTGAAGGATTCAAGTGTTCTGAATCCATTTTTACCATCTATTTCTCCTGTAGATGCTTCTATTCAGCTGTATTTTCAATTTGAGCATTTAATAAAAACAAGGACAAGCCCGGTTGGGAGCTTTGGACCCAGCAGATGTAGCCCTGGAGGGGGTGAACTGCTTTATCAACTTCTTTTGCATTTGTGGTTGATTTATTTTTTAGAACAAATTCATTTTAATTTGTTAAATAGTAAAAGGAAATAACTCTGCTATGCTTAAATGGGTCATGAACAGCTGAAAATTTCATGTGTTTTCTTTCTATAAGACATGGAAATCTTTTAAACATGTTTAATTCTGAATTGAATACCTTGCAAACAAATTTCAAGTAGTTTCAAATACAGATCACTACTCCAATCAGATAATTGACGAAGACCATCACGATCGACAAATACAACAAAATAGCACTGATAATGCTATACCTAAATCGGTGGTTAAGTTAGAAGACTTATACGATTTGAAAAACCAGTTTAAAAGGTCTACGAATTCAAAGCTCTACAGTCCAACTCTGAACTATGAATTAGTAAACCTAGGAACCAATGATAAACCACAAAACGTTAATCTAGGCATCGGCCTAGTCCCTGAAGAAAAACTAGCATATATTCGTCTTTATGACAATATAAAAATTTTTTTTCCTGGAATAATGATGAGCTGAAGACGTACGACACTTCTATCATTCAACATACTATTCCTATGATTGACAACGAAAAACCTGTCCAACAGAAACTGAGAAAGATCCACCCCAATTTAGAAAATCAGATAAAAACTGAGCTAAATAAGTTATTAAAAGCCGGAATAATTTTCCCCGTCGGACATTCCAAATGGGTCTCCAATATGGTACCCGTTAGAAAGAAAAACAGAGATATTAGAATCTGTATCGATTTTTGAAATCTTAACAAAGCCCGTCAAAAAGACAATTTTCCTCTTCCACCTATGGAACAAATATTATAGGCAGTAGCAGGCTCAGAACTGATGTCTTTCTTGGACGGATTTTCAGGATATAATCAAGTGCTGGTGCATCTCAATGATCAATTGAAAACCACATTCAGAACTAAATGGGGCACATATGCATATTGGAAGATGCCATTTGGTTTGATTAATGCCGGCGCTACATTTCAAAGAGCCACGGCCATCGTATTCAAGGGTTTCGTCAATAAATCTGTAGTGATTTATTTGGATGATATAACAGTGTACTCCAAGAAGCGAAGCGACCATCTCAAAGATTTAAAACAAATTTTTCAACGATGTTTAAGGTATGGGATTTCACTTAACCTAAAGAAATATTTTTTCGCATTAAGTGAAGGAAAACTTCTAGGATTCATAGTGTCAAAATCCGGTATTCACATTGATTCTGGCAGAATCAAAGAAATCTCTGAAATATCTCTACCTCATAATAAAAAAGCCATGCAATCTTTCCTTGGTCAAATCAATTTTGTAAAGAGATTTGTCCCAGATTTTTCACGAATTGTGTCTCCTTTGCAAACCATGATTAAAAAGAATTCAAATTTCAAATGGGGTCAAAATGAACATGAAGCATTCAACCTGATAAAACAAGCTATTGTTAATGCTCCATCTTTAGAAACCCCGAATTTTTCAGAATCTTTTGTTTTATACACATTTGCCTCAGAGAAATCATATGTTGCGATTCTAACTCAAGCAAATCAAGAAAAAACAAAAGCTCCAATTGCATTTTTTAGCTCAAATTTACAAGGTGCTGAACTCAATTATTCAGACGTAGAAAAACAGGCCTATGTTTTTTTCAAACCGGTCAAATATTTCAGACCTTTCTTACTCAAAACCCATACTAAGATCATAGTATCGTTTCCAGCGGTAAGAAATATTCTAGTACAGAAGGATATGGACGAGAAAAGAGCAAATTGGATCACTGCTTTACAAGAATATGATCTTGAGATTAAACCAGCAAACATTGTAAGAAGTCAAGGCTTCTGCAAAATGTTGGCTGGAGCATCACAAATCCCTGAAATTTCATCCGAAGAGATACAAATGTATGAGGTAAGCCTAAACGATGCAGAACCATTGTATGTTGATATCATTTATTATCTTAAGAACGGGTATGCTCCATCACACCTGGATCACACTAAGAAAAGAGCTCTGAGATTGAAAGCTAAACAATATCAGCTCATAAATGATATTCTTTTTAGAAAGAATTATGATTATGTTCTTCGTAGATGTCTTGAAAAAACTGAAGCTGAAAAAGTTTTGCAGGAGCTCCATGATGGACCAGCAGGCGGACACTATGCTGGAGATGCTACTGCACATAAAATTTTACGTGCAGGATATTACTAGCCTACGCTGTTCAAAGATTCACACAGTTACGTGAGGAAATATCAAGTCTACCAAACTACTGCTGGAAGACAAAAGAAGTCGTCCCTGCCACTGCAACCAGTAAACATCGAGCAACCATTCAGCCAGTGGGGCTTGGACATAATAGGTGAGATCGTTCCTCACTCTTCTAAGCAACATAGATACATCCTCATGGCAACAGATTATTTTACTAAATGGGTAGAGGCAGTTCCTCTCAAGACAGCTAATTCTGAAAATATTATCAAATTCATAGATCAATTTATAATCACTAGGTTTGGATTGCCAACGGCTTTAATGTTTGATAATGCATCATACTTTTCTGGAAATGCAATGACTAAGTTTGCACTTAAAAGAGGGTTCAAACTAAAATATTCGGCCAATTACTATCCGCAAGGTAATGGGTTAGTTGAGTCAACAAATAAAAACCTAATCAGGATTATTAAAAGAACAGCTGACTAGAACCAAAAGAATTGGCATAAAGCTTTGGTAAATTCTTTATGGGCAGATAGAATAACAAAAAAAGCTTCGATCGACACTTCCCCCTTTAATTTAGTTTATGGGAAAGAAGTGGTTCTTCCAACTCACTTAGTCATTCCCTCTTTGTCTTTAATACAATACATTGATGAAGTACCTACTTCCTCCATACTGTTAGTGTCAGTCTTTCCAGCCTTCCTACAGTGATCAAATATGCTCTTACAAAGTGATTTTGAAGTGTCAAGGTCAAATTTTGTCATTTCAATAAGTCTTTAAGCAAGATTTGGTCACTAGGCAGTAGGTCTAGGGTTTGCTCTCACTCTTTTCAAAGTTTCCCAAATGCCAATCTATGTCACTATTCAGCTGAGCCTATCATCATTCAGAGGGATGTCATCATCATGTCAAGTTCCATTGCGTCATTTTACACCTTGTTCATGCTTCAGTTGCACCTAGGCAAGGTCATTTCCCTCTCCTAGGGTTTTGAAGGAAATTTCTCTTGGACGGTCAAATCATCGGCAAAAATTGTATCCTGATGTTCATACACATTACCCTATCCTTAAAGTACCTTATCAAACACTTCCCATCCCTTAGATCCGCCAAATTCCTCATTTTTGCACAAACCCTAGTTTCTAGCTACAACCTGGCAATTTTCTAGGTTTGGCCTGTGTTTTGCCCTTTTGGACCCCTTCCCCTCACTCAATCTCTGAGATTCCACTTTCCCCTACTTCCTAACATCCCTCCCCACTCCCAAAAATTTCCCCAAGAATTTAGAAGCCCCCTATCCCCTTCAGTTCGCTTCATTTCCACGAAATCCCTTGTTCCACACATCGGGACAAGTTTCACTCAAAAGATGTTCCAGGGAAATCAAAGATGAATTTGGGAAAACTGAGAGAGGTTTTTGTCCAAAACATGCCAAAGACGAAAAACCTCCTTCACTTTTTTCAC
Source organism: Pinus tabuliformis (assembly GCA_031772625.1). Classification (NCBI taxonomy): domain Eukaryota; kingdom Viridiplantae; phylum Streptophyta; class Pinopsida; order Pinales; family Pinaceae; genus Pinus; species Pinus tabuliformis. Next base: position 1,582,993,870 of record CM062804.1, on the reverse strand, counting down.
AGGTGTCCTGGTTATAGAGAAATGTAAAAATTACAATCGCCAGATCCAAGGAGGTTGACCAAGGCACTAAAACAAAGAAAAAGGTCCGACCCCCTCCACATCTTGGCCGAGGCTTCCTTGAAGGAGCATGGCACTAAATAGCTCAGCCCCAGCACAAATTCCAAGAAACTTTTAGCATTTTGGGTGATTTTTGGTTTTTAAGGCAAAAAACAGGTTTTTCCACTTGACGGGTCTCACCCCCCGCGCGACCCTTTCACTTGGCAACTCTATTTTCAAAAAACTCAGCATTTCTGGATTTGGCATGAAAATTTACACATGCTCACCCATTTCCAAGAGATTTTATGAAGTTTTGGGCCTCCTGAAAGTAAAAAAAAAAAGCAAAAAATGACTTTCTGCCACATTTTTGACACACAGAAAGCAGTCTTGGGAGATTGCAATTTTGGAGGGGCAAATGACAACCAAATTCAGAAATTCCAGTCGAGTTGGAAATTAGACTCACAGAACTTTCCAACAAGCCTACTCTTGCCTCATTTTTACACCTGAAAGTGCCCCAAAAGTTCTCTCAAAGGCGCGAGACCCGTCAGGATTTGGCGCGCGACCCGTCAGGCAAATTGCTCAGGATTTCAGCCTACAGCTCAGCAAAACGCAGTTTTGACTGTGTTTGACTTTTTGGAGTTGATTTTTATCCTTCTTGTTGTAAATGATGTAAATTTATGACACTTTTACACTTATGTATCTCTTCTGGAAGATTCATTCATGAGATAGGTGAAAATTAAATGAATGAATTGGTTTCCTAGTTCATAGAGGCAAGTTGTTTTGACTACCTAGTTTTCAGTGCTTAGTTTAGAATTGGTTGAAACAGCTCCTAGGATAGTGAGCTCGACCCCTAGAGGTAGGGAAAGATGTTAGATGATCTATATTATGTACTCTCTTGCTCATTTTCATAGTTGGACTCTTGAGGGAGAAGCTCTTATTGTATTACTCACTGTATCTCTGCAATTTTTGGCGAAGGAAGACCAGGGTTTTGCAGTCCTTTTTGGGATTCTTGTGGTCACATGTATTGATGTTGTGTTTCTCTTTGCACTTGTAAGTGTGTTATGTGAATCATTTCCTTACTTTTCCTTCTGCACATTAGGCAAATGAAGTGTTAAAGTAGAACTCATGACTGTCATGCTCTGCTTTTAAGTTTGCTTAATATCAATGTTTTCGACTGTTTAAAGGGAATTCAAGGTTATTGCTTTCTCTCTTTAACTCCTCACCGGTCATTCTCATCCATCCATCTCTATTAAAGGCATCAATACTGTTTCCTACCTCGCCCCAAAGAACCCCCTGCGAAAACTGTGTCCAATCCCCGCACCTAAAATTGCCATTTCCCCAATTTTCCACCAAAAACCCTAAAAATCCCAAATCAACCCTTTTGATCAGTTTACTAGCCTAAAATCAGTGTTACCCTATTGGTTATCTCACCCATTGAAGATCTTTATCGAGATAGACTGGAGAGAGCCCTCTCCTGCCCCGCAGGGCTAGCTACGAGGCTAAGTGGTTTGATGTTGCCTTAAGGTTTACCTTTCTCAGCCTGAGGTGAAATTTCAAGCGCTAACATACTGGCGACCATACTGGGGAGAACAAATTATTTGTTTGTGGATTGATGTGTTTGTTTCATAAGTCTTAGACGAAGCCTGAAGTTATGCCAGGTAGCCTTCGAAACGCTTTTGCTTTGCATAAGCGGAAGTAGATAAACGCTGCTTCAGTCAATCTCCGTGAGCTTGTGAATACAACACTTCATTTGCATTTTACCCCAGTACATATATCAAGTTCAGATCTGATTGTTGATAGTGGACAACGATTAGACACTGACAAGGCTGAAATCATTCACTGGTGACTCCTTCACTGAAAACTCCAGAGATCAATGCTTCATGGTGACTTCACTGCAGAGAGATCAGTAGCTTTGAGCTTTTCAAGATGGATCAGATTGCAAGAAGATATGCTCCCTTGAGTCGAGATCACATCCCCGGTTTTCCAAATAAAATTCCGAAGGTAGATTGGTCAAGGAATTTTCCTACATTTAATGATGATGGTAAGAAGGACGTTGCTTTACATCTAGTTATATTTCATATGCATATTCGCAAGTTGAAAGTGGATTTTCCTGAAGATTGCTCGATGAAGATATTCCTAGCCACTCTGGAAGGTGAAGCCCAATCATGGTATGAAAGTTTGCCGCCTGCTTTTATTTACTGTTTAAAGGATTTTCATGCCTTGTTTATTGAAAAATATCAAGCATCTTATCCATCATTAAATTTAGTCCATGACTGTTGCAAACATGCTTCAACTTTTATTGAAAGCCTTGAGAAATATTATGAAGATGATAATTTTATGGACGTTGAGATTATGGAGGCTTTGTATGAGAATCCATTTCAGTAGCACACAGAAATCTTAGAGGATACTTGTCAAGATTAGCAGACTGAAGATTTCCATATGGTTCAAAACGAGGAAAGAGGAAATATTGTTTCAGATCTGTCCATAGAAGAAGACAGCATGCAGGTAACGCAGGAAAGTAATGTTCCAATCTCAGAAAGTGATGATGATAAAATAGATCGGGAGATAAATTGTGATGAGGCAAAACATGTTGTTCCAGATCTCATAAAAGAGAGTTGTATTGTCGCGGCTGCCTCAAATGAAGAAAATGGAGTAGTAGACCTAAATGCCCTCATCTCACCAGCACTAGATCTTCATGAGGAGGTAGTTCATTGCCTCTGTGAAAAACAAGACAAGATCTTCATTCAAGTAAGTGAAAAGGTTTCTCTGGATGAATCTATGATGGCTGATAGAAATGTTAGTGTTGGGTTTCACGAAACATATGAAATTTCTTTTCTCATGATTGATGAATGTAATGATAATCTGGCTATCATATCATATGAGGATGACTTACCACATTGTCAGACTACAGAAGATCAGACCATTCAGGATTCCATTTCAGATTCTTCCTCATATGTCTCATGTTTTGAAATGTTATTTCAAGAGGAGATCTGCTCATCTACTTGTTCAGAATTTTTTGAGGACCAGGAACATACTTTCACCGAAGCACATGAGGAAGGCAGATCAGAAATTGAAACAAAGGACACCTTGATCTTTCAGCAGGAGGTGGCAATGTCAAGTCTTCATGTTTTCCAGGATCCAATGGCAGATTTGTTACAGTCAGCAGTGAAAGTGATTATTGTTGTGTTCAGTGATGAAGGAGATCATGGTCAGCTATGTTTTTGGATGCCTAGTTATCAGTTTGTATTGTTGACCAGAAGATCTGATCAGGAGAATCAATCAAGAAGGCATCTGCTTGATTGGTTGCATTGGCATTTTGATATAGTTTGATGTATATTGTCTTGTAAGAAACACAGGTGGTTGTCATCATGATTTCAAATCTTGATGGACTACTGCCTGTCAAAAAGCTTTGTAAGTTCTTGTTTTAGTTAAGTCAGTCATGAGTCATTTGTGTTTGGTTTATTGAGTGAGTTTTTTCAAGTTATTTCAGTTTTCCATCGAGTCGGTTTGAGTCAAGCTTCAGTCAGTTTTCAGTCAAGTTTTCATTCAATAAATGTGTCAAAGTTTTGTGTCAAAGGTGTAAATAATGACTCCATCGCCCAATGGTTGAAAGCACTGGTCTGCTCTCCCAGAGGTCTGAGGTTCTTGGCACCTCCAAGGAGCTACCATCCCCATTGGAGCCAATGTTAGTGTCAGTCTTTCCAGCCTTCCTACAGTGATCAAATATGCTCTTACAAAGTGATTTTGAAGTGTCAAGGTCAAATTTTGTCATTTCAGTAAGTCTTCAAGCAAAATTTGGTCACTAGGCAGTAGGTCTAGGGTTTGCTCTCACTCTTTTCAAAGTTGCCCAAATGCCAATCTATGTCACTATTCAGCTGAGCCTATCATCATTCAGAGGGATTCATCATCATTTCAAGTTCCATTGCGTCATTTTACACCTTGTTCATGCTTCAGTTGCACCTAGGCAAGGTCATTTCCCTCTCCTAGGGTTTTGAAGGCAATTTCTCTTGGACGGTCAAATCATCGGAAAAACTTGTATCCTGATGTTCATACACCTTCCCCTATCCTTAAATTACCTTATCAAACACTTCCCATCCCTTAGATCTGCCAAATTCCTCATTTTTGCACAAACCCTAGTTTCTAGCTACAACCTGGCAATTTTCTAGGTTTGGCCTGTGTTTTTCCCTTTTGGACCCCTTCCCCTCGCTCAATCTCTGAGATTCCACTTTCCCCTGCTTCCTAACATCCCTCCCCACTCCCAAAAATTTCCCCAAGAATTTAGAAGCCCCCTATCCCCTTCAGTTCGCTTCATTTCCACGAAATCCCTTGTTCCACACATCAGGACAAGTTTCACTCAAAAGATGTTCCAGGGCAATCAAAGATGAATTTGGGAAAAATGAGAGAGGTTTTTGTCCACAACATGCCAAATAAGAAAAACCTCCTTCACTTTTTGCACAGGTGTCATGGTTATAGAGAAATGTAAAAATTACAATCGCCAGATCCAAGGAGGTTGGCCAAGGCACTAAAACGAAGAAAAAGGTCCGACCCCCTCCACATCTTGGTCGAGGCTTCCTTGAAGGAGCATGGCACTAAATAGCTCAGCCCCAGCACAAATTCCAAGAAATTTTGAGCATTTTGGTTGATTTTTGGTTTTTAATGTAAAAAACAGGTTTTTCCGCTTGACGGGTCTCACCCCCCGCGCGACCCTTTCACTTGGCAACTCTATTTTCAAAAAAATCAACATTTCTGGATTTGGCATGAAACGTTACACATGCTCACCCATTGCCAAGAGATTTTATGAAGTTTTGCGCCTCCTAAAAGTCAAAAAACAAGCAAAAAATGACTTTCTGCCACATTTTTGACACACAGAAAGCAGTCTTGGGAGAATGCAATTTTGGAGGGGCAAATGACAACCAAATTTAGAAATTCCAGTTGGGTTGGAAAGTAGACTCATATACCTTTCCAAAAAGCCTACTCTTGCCTCATTTGGACACCTGACAGTGCCCCAAAAGTGCTCTCAAAGGCGCGTGACCCGTCAGGATTTGGCGCGCGACCCGTCAGGCAAATTGCTCAGGATTTCAGCCTATAGCTCAGCAAAACGCAGTTTTGACTGTGTTTGACTTTTTGGAGTTGATTTTTATCCTTCTTGTTGTAAATGATGTAAATTTATGACACTTTTACACTTATGTATCTCTTCTGGAAGATTCATTCATGAGATAGGTGAATTGGTTTCCTAGTTTATAGAGGCAAGTTGTTTTGACTGCCTAGTTTTCAGTGCTTAGTTTAGAATTGGTTGAAACAGCTCCTAGGATAGTGAGCTCGACCCCGAGAGGCAGGGAAAGATGTTAGATGATCTATATTATGTACTCTCTTGCTCATTTTCATGGTTGGACTCTTGAGGGAGAAGCTCTTATTGTATTACTCACTGTATCTCTGCAATTTTTGGCAAAGGAAGACCAGGGTTTTGCAGTCCTTTTTGGGATTCTTGAGGTCACATGTATTGATGGTGTGTTTCTCTTTGTACTTGTAAGTGTGTTATGTGAATCATTTCCTTACTTTTCCTTCTGCACATTAGGCAAATGAAGTGTTAAAATAGAACTCACGACTCTCATGCTCTGCTTTTAAGTTTGCTTAATATCAATGTTTTCAACTGTTTAAAGCGAATTCAAGGTTATTGCTTGCTCTCTTTAACTCCTCACCGGTCATTCTCATCCATCCATCTCTATTAAAGGCATCAATACTGTTTCCTACCTCGCCCCAAAGAACCCCCTGCGAAAACTGTGTCCAATCCCCGCACCTAAAATTGCCATTTCCCTAATTTTCCACCAAAAACCCTAAAAATCCCAAATCAACCCTTTTGATCAGTTTACTAGCCTAAAATCAGTGTTACCCTATTGGTTATCTCGCCCATTGAATATCTTTATCAAGATAGACCGGAGAGAGCCCTCTCCTACCCCGTAGGGCTAGCTACGAGGTTAAGTGGTTTGATGTTGCCTTGAGGTTTACCTTTCTCAGCCTGAGGTGAAATTTCAAGTGCTAACACATACAACTAAGACAAATGGAAATAATCAAATTAGAAGAGCAATGAGAACAAGCTAAGAAAACCCATGCTCATCATCAAGCGCTAATAAAATCCTCTTTTGATTCAAACATAATGACCAGAAAATTTTTTCAGATGGGAGATTTAGTTTTAAAATGGGATAAGGCTCATGAAGAAAAGGGAAAACATACAAAATTTCAAAAAATGTGTCTTGGTCCTTTTCAGATTGTTGAATTCATAGGTCCATCAACGTTTGTCTTATAGGATCTAGCAGGTAGAAGGGATTCTTTGCCTGTTAATGGTCAAATCCTTAAAATATATTTTCCATAGAAGATTATTCTTCTATTTTGTAGAATAGTTTTGTTTTTTTCTTTTCTTTTTCATAATAAAACCAGTTGTTAATGGTTACTATCAGTATTCATGAAGAGACACTAATGCTCTTTTAGATTTTGAGCTTTTCGCTTGTATAAATAGAAAATTTTTGAAAATCTGATCTTTATTATTGACAGATACAGTTAAAAACTTTAGCCTAGATATGATACTAGTTTCAACTTCAAAAAGTTTGATGAAAACAACCTTTAGCGAAGGAATTGTTTTATATCAGCACAATAAAAGGTACCAATAACAAAATAAGGATTCTCTATAAAACTTTTGTTTTCAAACTCTATTATTGTCGTCCAGAGATTTCTTAAGGAAAACAATGATTTCCTCCCTATTAAAGAAAATTGCAACATTCAGAGGGACAATCCAAGAAAAACTATATCTCAAAGAATAAGAGGTTTCATCACGAGCCGACTTATCATGATCACAGATATTATAAATTTGCTGACTTTGCCAAACACTGTCCATCAAAACAGGGCAACGACTCAAGATTGTTGAAATCAAAAGACAAGGGGTCTCATCACAAGCCAACTTGTTCAACAAAAGTGTAAATCAAGTGAATGACTGTGTCATAATTTGGCTACCAAACCAAGACATTGTTCTTTAAGAATAAAAAAGGAAAAAGTGTCAATATGGATTTTTCTTTGAAGGTTGTGGATGACCTTAAACATGATAAAGGATCATTGTTGGGTAACAGGTAACCCTGTCGAGGCTATGGACGCCTGCTGGCAGCAGAGGCTCTACCTACGGCAAACGAGCATATTTTAAGGCTAGCACACAGAGAAGACTTTATTTTATCTTTACAAGACCAAGTAATGGCTGATATAGATACAAGGACAAGCCTGAGGAAGCAAACAATTAGAATAGAAAGAGGTTGAAACAAAATATCATTGATAGAATAAGGCATAATGTACTCTATCTGTCCATACCAAAGTTTAGATTTATGAAAATTTTTCTGTTTTGGATGTTTAAAAAATTCAATAGAAAAGCAGAGATAACTGGTTCTTCCAAGTGAATCGCCATTGTTGTGACCACCAACAACCCCCCTCCTTCTTTAGTATTAGCAATAACACTAAAGAAGTGGGGACCCTTAGTAAAAAATCCAAAAAAAAAAAAAATAAATTTTTTTTGTATTATACTCCTCAAAAAATACATCGCACGAGGAAGAGTGAAACATGTCTTTATGAGCACAATAAAAAAATGCGAAAAAGCGACGCGAAATTCATCGCATTGCATACATTAAGAAGCGCCCATAAATGAAAACCTTAAGAAATCTCCGATGGCCGATATGCGACATCGCATATCGCAACGTTGCATAAACAACACACAAATAACTTAACAAATTGCAGCGATCTTGCGATCTGCAATCTTGCGATATCTGCGATCTTGCGATATCTGCGATCTTGCGATAAATGCGATCTACGATAATTGCGATCTTGCGATAAATGCGATCCGCAATCTTGCGATGCTGCGATCTGCGAGTCGCAGAAATCACCCATCACAAATTTCCCTCGGCTCAACATTCAAGAAAAGATGTCCCTAAACAAAAAATTGGGCACGCACCTTAAAGAAAATTAATGAATGTATGCCAAGGTATTCATGAAGGACAGTGTTGTGTTTTTCGAAGAGTCAATTCACTGTGGGTGTCATGATTTTATACATTCGTAGAGCTTAAATCTTTCGTGTCAAAATTTATTATCATGACTCTTTTCCTTTGCGTGAACTGCAGGAATAAAAAACAGGAAACAACATGAAGCAATGTGCAGGAAACATCTAAGGAAAAAGGGAAAGTGTCAATGCTCGGAGAACAGAGAAGAGATGCCCTCATAAGCGGATATCGCATGCAACAGAAATGCAGATTTCAAAGTATTACTGAACAGATGCTGATATCAATAGGAGATTCGACACTCAAGGTCAAAAGTTCACAAAAGCAACATGTTTACAAAATTCTGAACTTATGCCCGATAAAGGAAAAAGTGCTAAAAGCGGAAAACGCACCAAAAAGGCCCGGATCAAAGAATGGAGGCAGTTTTTGGCGCTAATCGCGCATCGCTAAGAAAATTGTTCAGAAAGCAAAGTCCCTAACTTGCTTAGTCATCCATGAGTCTGGAAATTGAGATAGCAAAAGTAGAGGCAATTTAAGAGGAATTTGGGTTGTTACCAAGTATATACGCAGTAAATTCGCACAGCCAGAAGATGATTCCCAAAAATATCTTCTAGTTTACTAAAAAGTGGTGCCAACGCTTGCCGTTTCTATTTTCATAGCCCAAGCAAAAGCAGAAGACAACCAGCCGACTCTTCCCAGGCAAATGTTGCATGCTCGCAAACACTAAGGAGTAAATACAGAAATAGTTAGGAATTAGATTCAATTTTTAGAAATAAGTTTGCTTAGATAAAGGGCGGTCATTTAAACTGTATTCCAAATTTGTGTAATTAAGTTATTTAGTTAGCAGTATTTAAACCCTTCTGAGGCATTTAGAGAAGGGTCCAGAAATTTGTCAAAAACTTGTCCTCAGAACATGTATTTTTGCACCCTCAGAGGAGGTTTTGATGAAAGAATGGATCAAGGTTTATTAATGTTTGCATTTGATATCTGCTACTGATGTTGCAGTTCTGTACTCTTAGTAGATATTAGAACAAGTAGAGATAAATCATTGTTTCTTGAAGCTTATGAGTAGGACCAGTCATAAATGGTACTTTTATCTCTTGGCCATTTCTGCTTATATTCTTAAAGTGATATACAGTTTTTAGTTGTTTATATGTTATTGCATGAATGTTTGAGTTACCATTTGGCACTTTTGTACGGTGGAGCCATTTATTTATGTTTGATATATGAATAAATTATTATGTGATATGTTGTTCACAACTGTTTTGCCTAACTTTTTATGCAAAGTGGTTCATCTTAATTGATTTCCATTCTTATGATAGCTAAATGATCTTTATTACCAGTTATTATTTGAAATCTCTTTAGATCGCATAATAGAAGAAATACATCCCGGGTTAGCATAGATTAGATGTGTTGTTTTCATTAGATTACAATAGCATAGAATTAGATTAAAGTAGCTTAGATTAGAACTCTTAGATCAGCATCATCCAACTCTGCACACACACACCCTTAGATTGGGAAACTGGTCCCATTATCCCCAGTCGAACCCGGTACACCAAATGGATAAGGAGCTGCCAACCAAGGTCCGGACTGGGTGGGTATCCCCCTTGTTGTCGACCCGATTTTTGGGGCTTCAATAGGTTGGTAGGGAGGCTCCAAAACAAAGCTCTCCCAAACGAAGCTAAGGAAAAATTTTGGAGGGTGGTTGTAGCTGCTACAACATACCTGAATCAATCAACACTATTACCTTTTTCTTTTTGATATATCCTTCTATCTTGAGAGTTTGAGGAGTGGCAATTGCCTTCAATGCATTACAAGATATGGACAGATTCATTTCTTCTTTCTCTAGGGTTGGTTCTTGGTGTATATCCTCTTCTTTTGATATTTCTTGTTCCTTTTCTTCCTCCTCTTCAAAATCTATGTAAAAAAAAAAAAAATCTCAGCACACTTATGACCTTTAGTGTATTTGTTATCGCAACTATAATAAATCCCTTTTTCTCTTTTTTCCCTCCACTTGTTGTGGTGTCAACCTTGTAGGTTGTGGAAGGCTAGGAGCAGCAACACTTCCATCTTTATAGTTGTGAGTGGCAGGCTTCCTTGTTTCTATAATATTTCTTTCAACTTTTCTTGCCACCCTTAATGCATTCTCCAATGAATCTTATCTTATGTGTTATAGGACATTTTGTCACATCTAGTCAATAGGCCTTCAACTAGATTAATCAACATTTGTTTACCTCCTTCTCATCATTATATCAAAAAGCCCTAAGCATGACTCATTCTTATCCCTGAGTTCCTACCTGAAAACACCTTGTTTCAATCATTTTAAGGACATATGCTTCCTAGCCTCTTGCTGGAAAGTGTTGACTACCAGGTTGCACTACTGTGCACTTGTGCTAATCACCAGCAGGTTGCTCAGTGTTGAGGGTGTGTTGATTCTAGAAATTCAGGAAAAAGAGATATAATCTCGAAGCCTCTTCTTTCAAAAGCTTCCAATATCTATCGTAACCATTTACCTTATATAAAATTCTTGATTCATATCCTATCCTACCATGGAGTTTTCATCCCTTAACCCTTGATATCATCCTCCCATCAAGAGTGGATATCAAGCCCTAATTGGTAAAAGGATAATAATTAAAGAATTACCTCCTTCACCTATATATTTACTGCCATCATTAGGCAAGGGGTTTGCTTTGGGAGAGTGATTCTACCCTTATCCTTCTGATGTAATAGATATATTCCAATGCATTAGGGTGATTAGAGGTGCAATTTGTGACTAGGAAAGGACAATTCAACTTGGAGGATCTCTTTTACAAGATCAACACCTATTTTTGGTTGTAACTCACTCCATTTCTATTAATCCAAAGAGTTCTTTGTTTTCCTATATATGATGTTATTATTTCATATATTTCAATGCCTTGTTGATCTATTGAATAAAGTGATTAGATGATGGTACATATATTACTTGGATTGTTGGCTTGTGTTACCTGATTGTACAGGTTCTAATAATATCATTTGGAGCTAAGATTGAAGCATTCAAGCGAAGGAAGGAGTGAAGCATACTATAGATTCCAGGTAGGCTTCATCATGTTATCTATTTACTTTAAGGAAAACATTAGTGCCTTTGTCTTTATGTTGTTCTAGGTCAATTCACCAGGACTAGGGAAGATACTTTTGTCTACAGTCATAGATTCTACATAAAAAATGGGTAACTATACTAGGGAACAGTGTATTCCCTTGGTGGTTTCTTTTTCCATGGTGTTTCTCTTGCCTCTTTTCCAAACCTTTACTATCTTATCCAGTCAAGAATAGACCTAGGAAGACCTTTCATTGAGTCTTAATTGCAATACTTGTGCAGGAACCTTGCATCCATAGATTAATGCACCCTTTGGTCCTCTAATAGATCATTGCACCTTAGTCCATCTCTCTTTGTGCATGTGTTGCATAGCATTGGTGCCTTCTCTGCACCTTCGTTCACCCCTGTTCATGCACAATTTTATATTTTTTTTGATTGTATCTATGATCTAGCATTGATTCCAGCTGCTCTTCCTTGAGTCTTTGAGTGTCTTGTGGTCCCTCTGAAGCCTCCATTTGGTTTTCTTTTGTCTTGATACCTTTGGTAAGGATTTGTTTGAATATTTTCCTTTGTTCTTATCATTAGGTTGTTTGCAAACTGATTTTGTTTGATCATTTAGTGCTTAGATGAATTGGTGTTTTAGTCATCATTCTGAAAATCTTATTTGAATCAGTGATTAGACTTTGCATCTTAGTTTTCTTCATTTTTGAAAATTAAGTGACTTGAAAAGAAAAATATTTGCATTGGCATTTAGAGTTTTGTGTGTGCATTGAAATTGGAATAGTTTCATTGAAAAGGGAGCTGCATTTTGTATATTTCATGTTGCCTATTGTTTGTTGCATACTCTTTGTCTCTTCCTTGCGTTAAATAGATTTTCATTGAATGAGAAAGATTCCATTTCATCATGCTAGTTTGCATTTTAGGATATTCAGGTGACATTTGCGGCGAGCCCTAAAACTGAAACTTAATTGAAGATAAACAGTGAAATTTATTGAATTAACCTAAGGAGCATTTGTAACATTAACAAAAACATTCAAAGGTATAGGCTAGAGATGTGTTCCAGTGTCGTTAAACGTAGGAGTTTTCATTGTTTTCCAACATTGTATCCCGGGGGTGAAATCTCATTCCATGTAGATGAGTGTATAGGATCATTCTTCACGTACCTCTGGTTATATTAGATGGTTCTCCACGAACGTAAAGTGTTAGTGTGAAATTTCTTGGAAGGTGTATGTAAAAAAATTCTCACTATATATTAACTTGATAATGCAATATAACTAAAGCAAAATACTTCAATCTACTTCTACAATCAAACTTGCGGAATCCTAATAGATTTGAGCAAGATCAAGTAGAACACATATAACCAGAAGCAGAATCAATGCACATGAAACACAGAAGAATACTCTAGGGAAAGCCTCAGCTAAAAACCTTGCTATCTATATTATCATAAAAGTGTAAATATCTCAAGATTACACACAGCTTTAGCTCTCAGTACAATCCTTACTGATGCTCACAGACAAAATAGATTGCTCATCTACCTTCTCCTTTGCCCTCCAAGCTCGTATTTCCTTGCGTTGTTTTTCTTGGGTGATCCAACTATTACCAAGTGTAACACTAATCACTCACACTGATCTTACACCCTGTAAAACTGCACAAATCTAAAGGAATGAATTCCTTATGCATGCAAGAGTTTTCCTTACAGGAAAATTCTAGCAATTGATAGTACATTATCCCTGTCTTTAATTTCAACTGGTTTCTTTCTCTGAATAGACATCATTTATGAGAGAATCTTCAGTTATCTGGAGTAGACTAGTTTGATGCATGCATGCATTAACTGACTAAACTCACAATTAGTTCATCAAACTGTTTGGAACTAATTTAACTGGACATAACTTACTTATTGAGCTAACTAATTACAACTCAATTATAACTCATCCTTATATCCTTAATTTAAGGGATAGCTGTTGCATGAATTCACATAGACTTCTAGCTTGAATTTTTCCAACTAATTAATCCAAGATGAATTAATTAATTATTTTTCAAGTAGCTGGTGAGACTAAATTTGAATTTTAATTTTCAATTTTAATTCAAGGAAAAATTAAAATTGGAACATTCTTGTTGCCACATTTCAACACTCCTCTTGACAAGAAAGGAATTCTCTACCACCCTGATCCTGTCTCTATGGAACTCGAATTTACACTTTGGCAATGCCTTAGTCAAAATGTCAGCATCTTACTCCTCGGTTGAAATATACTGCAACAAAATGATCCTCCTCACCACATAGTCTCTAAGAAGATGATACTGAATGTCGATGTGCTTGGACCTGTCATGAAATACTAGATTCTCAGAGATTTTGATACAACTCTGATTATCACAATAGATCACAGTTGGATCCCTCCTTTGATCACACAAACCAACTAAAATTTTCTGCATCCAGATGGCCTCACATGTTGCCTGACTTGCAGCCATGTATTCGGCCTCTTCCTTGTTGAGTGCAACTGACATCTATTTGCTATTGTACCAAGAAAATTCCGCCGACCCAAGGTTGAAAATTCCACCTGATGTGCTCTTCCGATCTAATGGACTCCCTGCCCAATCTACATCAGTGAATCCCTGTACCTTTACTCCCTTTGTCCATTTGTACCATAATCCATACTGAGATGTGCCTCTGAGATATCTCAATACATGCTTTTCCACCTTCCAAAACATCTTGGTAGGTTGATCCATAGCTTGACTCAGCTGGTTCACCGTATAGCACAAATATGGTCATGTGTTCACTAAGTACATCAGTGAACCCAAATTAAAAGTTGCCTGTACATATTAGCTTCTACTACTTCTCCTGAAGTAGCATCCTCCTTCCTCCAGTTACCTACTAGAGGATTCTGCATGGGCTTGCACTTCTCCATGTGGAATCTCCTGAGCATCTCATTGGCATACTTACCCTAAGACACAAACAACTCCCCATCCTTATGCCATACTTCCATGCCAAGGAAGTAATGCATAAGACCCATGTCTTTCATCTCGAATTCTCTTGCAAGGTCCTCCTTGCAAGACATGATCAACTGATCATCACCTGTCAATATGAGATCATCAACATAAAGTACAATGATCAACTGCTTACCTTTCACCATGATGTGGTACAGGTTCGCATCCGCTTCACTCTTTGTGAAGCCCAACCCGGTGAAGTAGTTGTCAATCCTGGTGTACCAAGCATGAGGTGCTTGCTTCAGCCCATACAAAGCTCTCTTGAGTCGACACACATGTGACTCATGATCGAAGGTCTCAAAACCTTTCGGTTGCTCTATGTACACCTCTTCCTCAATCTTGTCATTGAGGAATGCAGTCTTCACATCCATCTGATGGATCTTCCAACCCATTTGTGCTGATAGTGCCAACATCGATCTGATAGATGAGTACCTTGCTACAGGAGAAAAAGTCTCATCATAGTTAATCCCCTTGACCTGTGAGAAACCACGGGAAACAAATCTTGCCTTATGTTTCTCCACACTACCATCAGTAGCTTGCTTTACCTTGTAAAGCCAACAGGAACTCACAACTAACTTGTTCTCCAGTCTTGGAACCACATCCCAAACACTATTCCGAACTATGGAGTCATACTCCTCCACCATAGCATCAACCCAAATCAGTTGTTGCACTGCTTCCTCAAAGGAAGATGGCTCAGTCTCAACACATTCCCCAACAAGGGCCATGTATCCAGTGTACCTCTCAGGTGACCTCTGTCTGAGCTGAGAAGATGGTTCTCCCACATTCTCTCTCGCATCTGAGAACAATCAGTCAGCTTCTCTTGTGCACTTCCTTCCATCTCTGGAAGACTCTGCTTGAGTGGATGTCTCCACTCTTGGATCCTCTGCATGCAGCTGCTCCGCATCAGACTGAGGCTCCTCCTACTTAGGAACCAAAAGTTCCTCCACAACCTCTAGTTGGAGCTCCCTCTCAAGGGAAACTCACATGTCCTTCTACTCATCAAACTTGAGATCTCTGCAAACCACTATCCTTCGACTGGTAGGCAAGTACACTCGATACTTGTGGGGTGTACCAGTGTACCCCATAAGTATCCCCAACTCGATTTTCGGCTCAAGCTTCTTCCGTGCATCCTTTGTCACATGGAAATATACCAAATCTGGTCTCTTACTGAAGAAAGCTTCCTCTAGTGTTTTCATCCCAAGTATGTGATGTGGGCTTCTATTCTACAAATAGACCACTGTGTTGCATGCCTCAGCCCACAAATGAAGTGGTAGGCCTTGGTCATGCAGGATCACCTGAGCTACCCCTAAAATCTTTCTGTTCTTCCTCTCGGCCACCCCATTCTGCTCTGGGTTATGAGGTGTCGTCAACTCCCTTTTAATTCCTTCTGCTGCACTGAAGTCCTTAAACTCTTGAGAGACATATTCTCCACCGTTATCTCTTCTTAATGCCTTGATATTCTTCCCTGATTCTTTCTCAACCAAAGCTTTAAACTCACAAAACTTTGAGAAGGTTTGATCCTTCTTCTACATGAAATAAATCTAACATTTACAAGAAAAATCATCAATGAAAATCACATAAACCTTTGCTTCGTGGTGGATTTTTCCGAGAATGGTCCACACAAATCAGTATGAACTCACTCTAAGATCACTTATGTTTGACTGTCTTGATCATGAAAGGAAGAATTGGCGTACTTTCCTAAGGTACAGCCTTTGCATGTGTCAACTTTCTCAAGTTTACCTTTGGGAAGTCCTGTAGATATCTGTTGCATTATCTTCAAGGCCCCATGATGCAAATGGCTCAACCTCCTGTGCCATAACTCGCCAATGTCTTGGCTTTGCACCAATTTTGCTTTCGAACTCAATGCAGCATAGTTATCTACCTCTAGTTTATAAAGATTCTTCACTCGAATCCCAATCCTCTTGGTCTGACCCATGGCTATGTGTTTCAAGAATGCCTTTCCTTTACTGAAGACAACATCATAGCCTTTTTCCTCCAACATCGTGACCGATACCAATTTCTTCTTCAGTCCAGGCACATACTTCACATCAGTCAAGGCGAGAGGAGCTCCATGCTCCCTCTAAAAAACAACCATGCCCACTCCTGAAACATTGTACTTTCCATCATCACCCATCTCTATGTGCATCTTGAGGTCTTTCTCCTCCAAGGTACTGAATAAACTTTTATCGTCGGTCATGTAGAATGAGGCTCCACTGTCAAGATACCAAACAAAACCCACCATCGATGAAACCATACATGCGATGAGGGAAAAGTCCATTTCGAACTAAGAGGCTAATGACTCACCTTCCGATCCTTTTGTGGATCCCTTCTTGGACTTCTTCGATGGGAAATTAGTTGCATAATGTCCCATCTGGTGACAATTAAAGCATCTCACTTTAGATTTGTCACCCTTCTTCCTCCATGAGAAGAATTCGATTTGGAATGGGAAGCCTTCCCTTTCCCTTTCCTTTCCTTACTCACTAAGGCCGATTTTCTTCATCATCATTCTTTGATGAAGAACCATCTCGAGTGCTCCTCCTGATCTCCTCCTGCATGAAATATGACCACAGTCGTTCCCAGTCTAGTAGTTTCCCTCTTCCATTTACAGAGTCCTGGTAGCTATTCTAGCTCTTTGGAAGACCGAGGAGAGCAAGGCTCACCATATCATCATCGGCAGTAGTTATTCCCACACTACCAAGCTCATCTCTACAGGTGGTGAGCTTGTTCAGATATGTAGAAATAGTATCGCCCTTCTCCATCTTGATTTTCTGAAGCTTATCCTTGAGCGCCAGTTTCCTCTAGTCGCTATTGTTCTGATAGAGGTCCTTCAATGTCTTCCACATTGAAAATAGAGTATCCTTCCCATGGAGACTCGAGACAATATGGTCTCGAACTCCCTCCAGAAGAATCTGTCTCGACTTCTCCACACACTTCTTCCATTCAGCCAATTCTTGTGCATTAGCTGCAGCTGGCTTGGGGATTTCTTGATAAATGAAATCCTTCAAACCATTGTCTTCTAATATAGCTTCTGTTATATCTTTCCCTGCTATGTAATTTGAGCTGCCTTCCAAGGCATACTCGAGTCTCAAGCCATAGAACGCTATCGACTAACCTGAGGTATGAGATGAATTCGATTTGTACCTGCAATCCCGAACTTCAAACTTCAAATTCTCTTCTCCTTATACTGTTCATAGCTTCGATAACCTTTGCTCTAATACCATGTAGAAAATTCTCACTGTAGATTAACCTGATAATGCAATATAACTAAAGCAAAATACTTCAATCTACTTCTACAATCAAACTTGCGGAAGCTTAATAGATTTGAGAAAGATCAAGCAGAACACATATAACCAGAAGCAGAATCAATGCACATGAAACACAGAAGAATACTCTAGGAAAAGCCTCAGCTAAAAACCTCGCTATCTGTATTATCATACAAGTGGAAATATCTCAGGATTACACACAGCTTTAGCTCTCACAGCTAGCCAGCTCTCAGTACAATCCTTACTGATGCTCACAAACAAAATAAACTGCTCATATGCCTTCTCCTCTACCCTCCAAGCTCCTATTTCCTTGCGTTGTTTTTCCTGGGTGATCCAGTTGTTACCAAGTGTAAAATTGATCACTCACACTAATCTTACATCTTGTAAAACTGTGCAAACCTCAAGGAATGAATTCCTTTTGCATGCAAGAGTTTCCTTATAGGAAAATTCTAGCAACTGATAGTACATTGTCCCTGTATTTAATCCCAACTGGGTCTTTCTCTGAATAGACATGCATGAGTTATTTATGAGAGAATCTTCAGTTATCTGGAGTACACTAGTTTGATGCATGCATGCATTAACTGACTGAACTCACAATTAGTTCCTCAAACTTTTTGGAATTAATTTAACTGTACATAACTCAGTTAACTGAGCTAACTAATTAAAACTAAATTATAACTCATCCTTATCTCCTTAATTTAAGGGATAACTGCTACATGACTTCACAAAGACTTCTAGCTTGAATTTCTCCAACTAATTAATCCAAGATGAATTAATTAATTATTTTTCAAGCAGCTGGTGAGACTAAATTCAAATTTTAATTCAAGTACAAATTAAAATTGGAATATTTTCGTTGCCACATTTCAAAAGTGTACCAAAAATAATTCAACTTAAGTCATTAGGTGACAAGTGACCCTAACAACAATTTGTGGCTACTTACAATTTAGATCTACAATAAAAAGTGAAAAATCTGAAACAAAAACATATACGATCCAAAATTGTAAACAACAGTAAAGATATTCAATACAATAACCCAAATGGAAAGACTTTAATATGAATAAATTCTTTATTGATAACATCTGGTGAAAGAGATATACAAAAAAGGTCTGCAAATCCCCCTCTGTGGGATGGTTCCTTTGATGTCCTTGATGCTTCAGTAATCGATCTTCTCTCTGAATGTGTGAAAAACCCAAAATAGTGTGTTCAAATGGGAGCTCAAAAGAAAAGAGACGATAATGGTGACGATAATAACGATCATGGTGAAGAATGAATGGAAAACCCTCATATTTATAACAAAGTATTGAGTTAATCTCGAAAATGGAGAATAATAAAATAATATTGACCATATCAAACTCTCATCGTTAGGAATACTTTATTATATTCTTTTGGAGAGGAAAAAGATATTTAAAATGGTCAAATATCTTTATTTAGAAATAATTAACAAAGAAATGATCTATTAATTATTTCGCAAGGATTAAGAATGGTGTGAAATTGAAATAAATATTAAATAGTGATTTAACAATTATTCAAATAATAGAAATAATAAATAAATAGTGATTTATTTAATTATTCCTAGGGGATTTAGTCAACTGTGACAAGGAATAATTATTTAAACAATAATTATTCCTAGAGAATATTAAATAAATAACAATTTATCTAATTATTCTAATGGGTTTAAAAAATAATTTAATAAAAATGGTTTACTAAATAATTTCCCATGGTTAAAGTGATTTTACTATGTTAAAATTAATCCCACATGGTGTATTTCGATCCACCTAGCTAGAAATGGCTAGGTGATCATTTTTTGGTCATAACGTAAATTATATGGGAACACTTTCATTGAACAATTACTCATTAGACGTCACTACTACTGACTGTACTCTCACGTAACATTGAGTATATTTTGGGATTCCCCTATAGGTTGTTATCATTGCCATAGGTAATCGAGTCGGTCACCTTGTATATTGTGATACACCGAACACAACATTCGAGGAGCTTAGTTGCCATACGTTAAGTCCTTGGTTCGCCAAGGTGTATATTGTAATTTACGGTTACTTGGTAATCCTTTATGCCTAGATTACCCTATTTTTTATTTATTTTTGTGTTAATTTCTAAAATTTATTATCCAACATGGAAGAAAAAAATCCCCCACTTCGCCACTTGCGTATAATGAAAAATAAACCTCCACTTCCACCAGAGGCTACTCCAAGTCGTTAGAAAATAAGAAGATGCAAACTACTGAATTGGGAAATTCAGGAACTACTTTTGGTCCTTCTCCTGAATCAGATCAAGCAGAATCATCTTTCCCTTTGAGTATTAAGCTCGAGATCACCTCTACTCTTGCTAGTGAATCTAACATAATTGAAATTGAAGCCCTTGAAACCTTATGTCCTGAGGTTATTAAGCCTGACTTTCCTGAGTCAGATACTTTTACTTCTTAAGGTTGTTGAACCTGAGGAACCTCATCCATATTCACCTATTACTTTAGGTCCTTCCCATTATTTTCCTTTGTCTCAGATAGAACCTCCCACTATATATCTTGGACCCAATGGTGAACCTCTTCCATATGGACTTATGATTATTAAATAGATCTCGCAAGAAGAGCCTCGTCCATCTACTCTTGTCCATTAGAGTGGACTTCATTTTTATCAGATCAATCCTCTTCCTCCTCTTCAGACTCTGACACAAACTCCTTTGCCTGATTCTTTGGACTTACCTACAGATTTATCACGACAATCTTCATTGGGATTGTTAACCATGACTGGATCTGATTCAATCTCCCAACCCGTGTCCACCACTATGATTGAGACATCAAATGTTGCTTCCTCATCCATGTTTTCAACATCACCATAAGCACATTTGTATGGTGGCTCATCCGTCCCACCTAGATATCAGTCTTTAGTACCTTCTCTAGTGTAGTCTCCAATCCTTAGACGTCTCCCATGTCATCCATTTCATTAATTTCGTCTAGTACTTCTCTTATGAACACTGCATGGCCTGCTCCTTCTCCTCTGCCTACACCTATGATTGAACAACATGTTGGACCTTATGTTAGTGGGCAAGGTTATCTTCAACAACCTTATGTTGGGTACCCTCCATCTTGATCGTAATTGCCTCCACCATCCCCTCCTCCTATGGTAGGGGAGGAACCTGTTATTGGTATACCTCAAGTTGGATATAATCCTCCTTACCCTGGAATGGCTGATAGTGTTTGGAAACCTACTTTTCCTTCCCAACCTGGTTCATTTTTGGATCAATTGTTGAATCCTCAACTTGTGCCATCTTCATCTCAAATTCCTACCCATCCATCTATACCTCAACAAGTTCAAATACATGTAAATCAACCTTCACGTGTTATCATTGCATCTCAACCTATTCCATCGGTATCTGGTACCCCCCAGGTTCCACTTACCCAGCCTTTATAAGATACCTTACAATCTCAACCTCTTGGGTAAGGTACTCCTCAAATTCTGATAAGATAGAATGTGTATAGTATGGAACAATCCCAATCGAACCCACCTTACGCCGTGATGATGAAAAATCTCATAGGGAAATAATATAGACCTTATCAAGGTGTTCCTCAAGTTCCTTTTCAAGGCCAACATATCCAAACTAAACCATTCCAACCTTTGCAAGGATATCCTAGTGTTGACCAACAAGGTTATGCATATGTGGTTACTAGAATCCCCTTATTATGGTGCCCAGGTGCCTCTTTATCAGAACCCTCATTATCTGAGAGCGTAAGTACCCGTTTCTCAAGTTATTCCTTCTTATCTAAGCTATACTCTACTATATTTTAATACTCCACTAGATTTTAATCAAAAATTACCCTTTTTGGAAACTCTTGAATTGTCAGATTTGACTCAGCTTACCAATGATCCCATCGCTTATTTACCTTGGTGGCCGATAATTCCCACCCAATTTCCATTCGATATTACATAATTAAATGGGAATCTTGGAGAAGACCCGTCGACCCATGTCATGACGTATCATCTGTGGTGTTCTTTGAAATCCCTTAATGATGATTCCATACAATTACATTTTTCCCAACGTACTCTTATAGGTACCATAGTTAAATGGTACATTGACTTACCTAAAGATTCATTTCATGATTTTAGTTCCTTCGCTACCACCTTCTTTACACAATTCTAGTTACCCATACGATGTGAAACTAGAATAGAACTTCTTACCAACTTCAAACAAACTAAATCCACTCACATTTCAGATCACATCCATGAGTGGCAGCATCATCACCGATTGGTTAGAACTTATTTTCCGAATCAATTGCTAGCGGAATGGTTTATTAAATCCTTGTTGTCATCTATCACAGAGGATGTAACTAAAGGTGGATTCGTGACTAAAGAGCAAGTAATTACTCGTGCTCATTATTTGAACCTCATCTATACCCAACCTATCATGCTCTTTGAAAAGATACCATATTCTCTGAGACCTTCAAATGTTGATCCTTCCACTCTTGGTAAATAATCTCATGTTGTTGATGGCATCATTGATTCTACTAGTTCCCAGATAATGAGCATACCATCTAGTAATGTTCTCAATATTTCTGCCCAAAACACTTCACCCAATCCTCTTGCGGCTTCTTTTTTTGAGATAAATTTTGTTTCATCTTAAAAAGGAAAATCTCAATAGCAACCTAGAAGTGAGAAGAAAGGAAAAGGTAAAAAGAACAAAGATTCTTTACCATAGAATAAACAAAAAAATTAGCCATCTAATGAGAAATGAAAGTCTCGTTACCCTTGCTTGTTGGCATTATGATGCATCTGTTGTCCTTGATGGAAACTCAATTGTAACAAAACAAGTATACGGTAACTAGATGAATCTACAGGTCAGGTCAGAGGTGACAAAATGATGGAACAAAATAATGGGTCAAAGGTTTACGGATTAGACTCAAAAGCTTGATACGGGAAATTGTTGAAATTATGAATTAGGTGTTGTCATTGATGGTAACCTACCTTATGATTTGTCCTTAGTGTTATAGACATTTTTGGGCACTGCAACCCCAATCATAAATGTCCATAAACCAAGGGCTCCTAAGTCCCTAAAGGTGTTGTTCCAACCCCTAAAAGAACAAGGTCAACTGATTACAACATCTCCCAGAAGTTCTCCATGAAAAACTACTTAGAACTGGTCAAAATTGGACCATCTCACCTACCCCATGGTCAAAGTGCGTTGCATCCCACCTGAATACACACAGTAGGTGCGATGCATGTTGAAAAACCCTTATATGGGGTGCGATGGGCGAGAGTGGACAAATGGCAGGGTCAATCCGCAAGGTGGAGGAGCATGGAATCTTCCAAAAACTTCTCCTGTGACACTTGCCTCTCTACATTCGACCAGGGATGAGTAAGAGATCATCAATCTCCAAGTGGAATCAAGAACTGTCAGAGAGAGAACACTAATCAAATCTCAAAAGTTGACTCATTCCCCTTGCAAACATCTATATATGGATCCCTCATCCCAGAGATACAGAGGCTGGAATTTTGTATCTTGTAAGGAAGTGTTGTTGGTTTCTTGGTGCAATATCATAGTGTTGGGTGATCTAAGCTTTTCATGAGGTGAAGAAGGGATTTCTTGCTGAGAGGATGATGCTGGGTCAGAACAATTGGTTGTAATCCTCTTTGCTCTTTCTTGATTATCAATAAATCTATTCAAGTTTTCCTCCACATTCTTGTATGATTGATGATTTATGAATTTGTGTGGTCAATATACATCTGGTCCTATATTGTTTATGATAATAGATCTATGTTCTTGGATAGTGTTGTGCTACTTTGATTCTACAAGTACTCTTTGAAGCTAGGTAGACAAGGAAGCGAGTGGCGAAAACCTATCAGAAGAGATAGGAATCGAGCAAGGAACCAAGCGTAAGACAGAGGTTGGTCTCCTTATTCTTCTCTTATCTATTTCTCATAAAGGAAAACGAAAGTAGTTTTTAGTTTGTTTGTTTCTAAGGTAGCTACCAGCCTTAGTGGGACTAGTAGCTTTGCATAGACACTAGTTTTCCCGATAACAAAATGGCGACTCCGCTGGGGTGCGAATAGATTGTTTGTTTATCTACATTTGTTTACTTTATAAACTTACAGACGAAGTCTGAAGTCAATCCAGCTAGCCTTCGAACTGCATTTGCTATGCAAGTGAAAAGTAGATCAACGTTGCTTTAGTCTATCTCCGGGTTTTGTTTATGAATTAAATGATTGATTTAAAAGCTCTCTAATTGCCCTCGTGGTGGCTCTAGTAGCTAGTGGGCTCCAGTATTGTAGCAATAATGCTACAACTCCTGGAGCTTCCTTCTCTAATTTTATCAACCCGGTAGTTCGTAACAAACTTGGAAGCGACAGTGCTGTATGCACAAGTACTAGCTCTTGTCGCAGCTGTCACTTGGTCAGCTGGCACAAGTCCGCTAGGGCTCAAGCCAACTTCTATATGTTCTCAAAAGAAGCTTTCTAAATGATGAACGAGGGCTATCTCAAAGGAAATTAACCTACTTTGCAAGAATGAACTGAAAGCCAACTAAACATGGAAACCCTAGTAAACCCTAATCTGACCAGCTTAATCCTTACAATGCAATGATGGGAATGCAACTCCTAAAAATGATGCAATTACTTCTAGTGATATGAGATGCATGAATTTAAACTACTTCCATTGAAGAGAACATGTTTTTATATTTTTTCTCAAGTGGTTGGAGTTATTATGATTGTGCTTCTTACTGGGTATTGATTGTGCAGGGGTGGTTCAAGAGGGAGGAAGGTTTGGAAATGGTCAGGAGGACTCTGAGAGGTTCCAGGGGATCCCTAACATCATTCCACAGAAGTTCCCAACGTTCAGGTGCTTGGCAACCGAGTTTGCAGGCTTCTACAGGATGTCTGCAGGGGATCCTACAGGAAGCTCGGGATTTCTACAGGAAGTCTGCTAACTTCTACAGGATGTTCTACAGTCGGGGTTTTGGGTGATGGAGGAGTGAAGGAGCTGTATGGGTGGATAGGTAGGATGAAAGGGAAGCTTGTGATGGCTCAGGGACAACGAGATGAGCTGGAGAGAGAGTGTATAAAGCTGGTTGGTCGATGGAAGGGTAGATGCAATGGAAGGCCGAAAAGATGAGGCAACGTGGATAATAGAAGAGTGGGTGGGCAATGGATCTAGCTACGAGGTAAGGAGTTGGCTTAGGGACGACTGAGGAGGATAAGGAAGTGTTGAAGTGGTGTTGCGCAGTGTAAATAAAACAAATCACCTCTGTCTTGCACAAAACCGAGAATTCATCATCCTATTCTATTTGTTTTATTGAAGATCACAGAACAGCGATGTAAGTTAAGAGAGAAATCGTGCATGGAGCTGAAACAAAGTGCTATTGCTCAAGATCTAACTGCACGGATGCTCCTACCAATGGAAATATGACTTTAAAGCTTGCATGAACATATAAGACTGTGTTTTTTTGGTGGTTGGCACGGTCTACACTCCCAATCTCTAAATAGAGGTGGCAGTGAGCGCACAATCAACCTTTTCTTGGAACTCTGATGACTTCTAATCCTCCTATTCTAATCTAAGCTGGTGAAAGCACTTTATCCATAAACTAATCCTACTTAATCACATCAAGACAATTGAATCAACAGACTGTGTTTTCCAAATGCATGTCAAAGCAAAGAAATGAAGTGCTGAAAGGAAAGACAAGTAACAATACAAAGGAAAGGAGGTCTATTGCTCTCAGGTTGGGCCCTAACCTGAGAGCTATAGCTCCTCTAAGAACTCAAAATTGAATCAAAATCTGCCTGCCTTTTATTAAAAGATCATAATCATGAGTCTAACAACATGCCAAAATTGGCTTACAAAGAGAAAAAACAGAGCTACAGCTCGTGATTCAAAATCTATAACAAAGGTTCAAGAGTCTTTATCGAAGGCTACAGCCTCAATATTTATACATGATGAGGGCCAAGCTGGCCTCCTCAATTAGTGGGGCTTGGCTATCCAACTAAAAGTAAATTGTTGTTCCTGTAGAATCCGTTGGCTGCCTTCTAGCTCGGTGGTGATAGCTGTTGGAGCTCGGAGTTGGGGTGGAGATCACGAGGGAGGTCATTCAAGGCTGTGGACAACCTCCCTATAAACCCGCAATGCCACCTTGGCTGTCTCCTTGTCTCCATCTGCGTGGTCTTTGCTCCCTTTAATGTCAAAAAACCTGAAATCATCATGTATTAGCCACATAGACATAATGCCTGCCCTTCTTCCTACAAATAACACGAATATACTAAGAAATGATGCATAAGTGATAAAAAAATGAAGGGTTGAGCAAGGTAAGTAGGCCAAATGAGCCCAAATTGTTACCAAAAATTGGGGCTCATCATCACCCCCCAGTTAAAATATTTGCTCATCCTTGAGCAACTAGTCCAACTCTTCATCCTTCATTGCTTTGACTGCTACCCTTACATCCCAAGCCTCTGTAGTAGTGTCCTCCTTGCTGATATGAAACCTAGCCCTTCTGTTTACCTCTTCCCACTGTTCGTTATCATCTTTCTCTGTACTACCTTCCATTAATCCTAGCAGCAGTGGTGGGCTGAGTTTAAGGCCAATCCAGCTGGCCTGGAGCTTTTGCATGGATTTCTTATAGAGGGCTACCCATACCAGAGCTTCCCTCATCCGAGTTGGGGTGTGGTACTCTCGGATTTTCAAACTGTGTGCCAATGTATTCCATCTGCGTGTGCATGCTTGGACAGCGTTGTCTCCTAGCGGTCTCTCCATGTCCTCAAAGTGAGCTATGGCTTGGGCCTGTTGATCCATATATCTTAATGAAGCTTGAGGGTCAGTGGAAAAATGTTGGTGTGCCGAGATTAGTGCAACTGGATCCCCTGGTTCTGGTCTGATGAACAATGGCTCGTTCAGCTCTCGCTTCATGATTGTTTTGGCTTCTGCTGCTCTTTTGTCCTCATGGTTTATCCATGAGGCAAAGGCCATTAATTGCATATCTCCCAAGGCCGTATTGGGATCCCATGAAACAACATTAGGCAGGGCCAGATTATGGAGGTAGAACTCCGCTAATTTGGCCCTATCCTCTGATGAACTAGTATTACAAACTTCAGTGAATTGTTGTGGGTCTTGGAGCTGAGAGATACCTCTTTGCGCCAAGGTATTGATTTGGAATTGCAGTCTTTGATCTTTCAAGTACAACCCATAGGACTTGGCCGGCTGCCTGCATTGGATGGCATCCATGGCCCAGCTGGCCATGCAGGCCAATTGTGCTTCTTTCTGCTGCATCTGTTCTCTGAGAGCTTGCACCTCAATTTGTGCTTGCTGTTCTGCTTCCTGTAGAAGTGTGGTTGGCTCCCCAAGACCGGTGTTCAGTTCCTTTTTGCCTTGTTGTTCTTCTGTGGTGTCCTTGGAGGATGTACCTGTCCCTGCCCTTAGCTCATGTAGCTGCAATCTCAGCTTCTGGTTTTCTTCCTGTAGAAACACGCGTTGGCAATTTGCCACGTGTTTGGCCATGGACAATTCACTTCTGGCCTCCTTGAGCTGCTCCTGTAAGGGACCTATGTCCGCCGGCCCCTTTGACTTGGCTATCTTCATCCACGTGTGTGTATGGATTCTTTCTTCCTCCAATGCAAAAAACAGTGGCACAGTAAATTTCTGAGGTATAATTTTGCCAGCCTCTAAAAAGTTGTAATATGAACTCAGACTTGGCTGAGGGTTGGGCTCTGGTATATGCTCTTTTTCCACTTCCTTTGGTGGCTCTACTTCACTCTCCCTTGGTGGTGATAAGGGTGCTTCTCCTTCCATTCTCTCAGTTTCTTTAAGTCTGGCTAAGGTTTCCTGTAGAGCATCTTCAGCAACCTGTAGCCGAGCTTTTTCAGTCAATTGGTCTAACTTTTCTTGCCACGTAGTTTTCTTCGGGCTCCCCCTCTCATAGGTGACTGATATTCTCGAGGGGGACCTTTCCTTGGGCAAAGTAAGGGCATCTTCTATAATGATCGAGCTGCTGGACGGAAGCTGTGGCTTGCCCGTCTTTATCCTCACACTTCTTCGAGCTTTAAAATATAGAGGGGTATCCCTCTTTCTCTTCTCCTTTGGCTTAGGAGGTGTGCTGAGGGCAGCCAACACAGCTAATGCCTCCCTCTCACGAATGTCAGCTTTCTTCTCCTTGGGTTTCACTTTTTCAGGGCTTCCTGTAGAAGACCTTGTTTTAGGCAATTTCGGGCTTCCTGTAGAAGCCGGTTTCGGTTTTCCTGTAGAAACAGGTGTCACCGCCTTGGTTTGCTTTGTTGCATGAGATTTGATTTTTGACTTGGTTGCGGTGGCTTTCGAGGCACTTTTGCTGATGTGGACCTTCTCAGCCTTGTCCACTCTTCCTTGCAACCTTTTCTCTCTTGCTGACAAGATGGGTGTGTCATCTTTCTCTTTGGCACCCTTTTTCTCTTGTTTCTTCTCTTGCTTTTTCTTCTGCTCCGCGGTCGTGGTCTTCTAGGCTGTTTCTTTCTTTCCCGCGGGCACTGACTCTTTCTCCTCACTGCTAGATGAACCGAGCTCCTCGGTCAGCATCTTTATATCCCCATCCTTTGTCAAATTTCTGAAGGCTTCCCATGAGAGAGGAACCTTGTAGGTGTGGAGCGCATCCTCCACGAGGAGTTTGATCAGTCCATGGTGAGCTACCTGGTCTGGTGTGCCTTCTTTCAACTTGGTGGCACACTCAATCAAAGACTGTAATAGAAAGTAGGGGAGACTGAGCTTGTTTTCTACAGGTAGATCCATCTGGTGCCTTAATTCAGTGAGTAACCGAAAGTGGTACCCGTATACAATGCTAAAACGGCCTTCGCAGGTGATGTACTTCATAATCTGTAGGCTAACTTCATTCCACGGTGGCAGTAAACTGGTTCTACGAACCCCATTTTTGTCTTCTGAGAATTCCTCCTCTAGTGGAAAGAATTCTTTCTTAGCTTGTTGGCCCAATTTCCTTTCTTCTTTGTCCCATGGTAATCCCATTGGGAGCTCAGTAACTCGACTGATGAATGGCGGGGTGAGTTTGAGGCTTAAACCCCTGAAGTTAATGGTGGCCAACGTTTTGGATTTCGGCCTCAGAGCTTGCAAAAACTCTTCTGCCACTTCGTCGTCATAGCCCTGCAATTTGTCACAGAAGGATATCCATTGCGCTCGTGTGAAGAGCTCCACCACCTCAGAATTTTCTCTTAACTTCGCTGAATCAGTGGGTTCCCTTCTGATGAACCCACCCGGCATGGTAAAAAAACGGCTGCTTTAGCTAGAGGTGGCGAATGCGGAAGGAATTTGGCTTACTGGGACAGAGCGTAGAATTACGCTTCTGTCATGCATATAATTCACGAAGCTTATCCCCTGAGGACCTTAACATAGCTTAATTACACTGACATCCTGTAGGATGACAGTTCATGCACGGCAGACAAAGTTTGCAAAAATTTTCTACGACCAGACTAGAGACGACGATTCTGCCACCCTCAAAAACCAATTGCATGGCAAGTTCAGGCTTACCTTTTTAATCCGCCACCTTTTGTCGTGAGGAACCCGATTTCCTGTAGAAACAGCTTTCCTGTAGGAGCAGCGCGCGATTTCCGGGGGATACTGTAGTGGGTCTGCGCTCTTGGCATTGCTTCACAGGCGTTCTGGTAGCCAAAGACTCAGAGTATCGAGCTGCAGAGGGATCCGGGTGATCACTCGAGTCTCAAACGGTGAATGATAAATGCATGGGGGTGGCAATCTAGCCGATTAGATTTGAATCGGCGGGATCCGTGGCACGGGGGTGAGCTGTCCCTGCCGGACCGTTGGATGACGTCATCCCATCATTTTCCTGCGAGTTCCCTTACTGCCGCATCATTCCCCGCAGATCCGCCGCCGTCTCTTCTGTTAAACTCGTTTTTTCCGATGGGATTGCTCTCACGTGCGTACTGTCCGTCTCTTTTGCCACGACCGCCACCCACACATCCGACGAGACCATTAACTGATCGATGTGGCCAATCGAATGGCCATACAACCGCTCAAACCATTCACTTCACACTTGCAAACATTTTCAAAGTAAAATTCATGCAATTCGACGGAAGAAAGGGTCGAGACACTTACCTGTGCGGCCGCAACACGATTTTTCGGTTCTTGGACGATGATGAGTGGATTTATTTGCTGCTGGTGGATTTTCACAGACCCGGAGGTTAATATTCATAGGCCACTGACGATGGATTGATGCTTCGGCTACATGCGCCCGTGTTTTAGTTGCATATGGAAAGCGCTGTGAATGGTGTGCACTCCAGCGGGCTTAACTGTTACGGGACTCCTGCAGGATGTCCTGTAACAGTTTCTTCCTCCTCGGGTGCATGCTGCACGACGAAGGCAATGGCCTCACGATCCCGCTCGCAGAGCTCATGGATGGCTGGGATGGATACGGTATGACATCTCAGCGTTTTTTTCATCTTAAAAATTGCTTTCTCTTGATAACTCACTGATCTGCTTTGATGGTGCAGGTAGCTTCTTTGCATGTCGACAAGGATGGTAGAAAGAGGTGACAACAGTGTATAAGGGTGACAACAGTAGCTTGCATGCATCCCAATCGATCCTTGGTCGTTAGATCTCCTCATAAAATGAATTCTGGGCCGTCCCGAACTTCTACAGGAAGTTTCTTGTAGAAATACAGAACTTCCTGTAGAAAGTTTGCGTTTCCTGTAGAAAGTCTGCACCTTCCTGTAGAAAGTTTGCATCTTCCTGTAGAAGACTCAAGCCGTGATGAAATTGTGCACATACCTTGGAGAAAATGAGTATTCTTGGAGGAGGTGTTGGTGAGGTCTCCTGGCAACATGATAAGGATCCTTGGCTTTGAGTTGAGAGGTCTCCTCTCCTCCATAGAACACCTGCAACCTGCATGCATTTTCACATTATGAACTTGTTGTCCTTGCCTTTTTTGCTTTTTTTTTTTTTTTTTTTTCTTTTTTTTGAAAGATAGCAGGGGCACCTCAATGAGGTTTTCACCCTTGCCATCTGCCTTAAGCGCCTTAGAGAGGTTTTCACTCAAGGATCTTGTTTCAAATCTCTTTTTTCTCTTTTTTTTTTGAAAGACAATAGGGGCGCCTCAATGAGGTTTTCACCCCTACCACCTGCCTTGGGAGCCTCAGAAAGGTTTTCACCCAAGGATCTTTATTATTATTATTATTATTATTATTATTATTTAGATTTTTCAGGGTATGCCCAAAGCAGAGGCAGAACCCTTCTCTATGACCAACACTGATTTCTCCATAGTTTTGATGAACTCTTGTCTTGAGAGAGGTTTCCTGTAGATCTTCAATCGATGCCCATTGACAAGCATGGGGATGGCTTCCTCATCAATGGTCCGGATAAGAACAGATCCATTGTCATGACATTTTTCCACTGCATATGATCCCGGCCATCTGGTTCTCAGCTTCCCTTTAAAATCTTTGTACCTGGAGTCATACAACAGTGCCCAATCTCCTGGCTGGAATTGCTTGTCATTGAGGTGTTGGTCATGCCACACCTTTCTCTAAAGTTGAACCACTTCCGAGTGAAGGAGGGCCTGCATTCGGTGCTCGTCCAATCCATTCAGCTGCAATAACCTTTCTTGTTGTGCATGGCTGAGATCTAGGTCCAGTTGAGCTGCCATCCTCAAGGTGTTGTATTCAAATTCAATGGACAGCAAATCTTTCTTCCCATAGACCAGCTCATAAGGTGTGAAGCCGGTGGTGGTCTTCCAGGTGGTGTTGTAAGCCCATGTGGCCTCAACCAGGTGATCTGCCCAATCTTTCCTACTGCTGCTCACCACCTTAGTCAAAATCCCTTCCAATGCTCTGTTGGTGACTTCCACTTGCCCATTTGCCAGTGGATGATAGGGGGTGGAAGTCCTATGCTTGATTTTGTGATAAGTTAGTAGGTCTTCAATTAGGTTGGATGTGAACTGGCTCCCCTGATCGGTGACCAGCTCTCTTGGGTAGCCAAACTTGTAGAAGATGTTTTCTCTTAAGAACTCAGCCACCTTTTCTTCTGTTGCTGCTTTGATTGCTTTAGTCTCTGCCCACTTTGTCAGGTAGTCAGTGCACACAATGATGTAAGACCTTTGCCTCGAAGGAGGGTTTATTGGACCCACAAAATCCGTACCCCACTTCTCAAATGGCTCAAGAGTCACTTGAGGTTGGAGAGGCATCTCATCCCTTTGAGTCGGTTTCCCCATTCTTTGGCATTGGTCACATTGGCTGATATACCTTCTGACATCTTGATGAAGTGTGGGCCAATAGTAGCCCGCCTGCAGGATTTTGAAGGCAGTCCTCTTTGCTGCAAAATGTCCTCCACAAGGCCCATCATGGCAGGTGAGGAGGATATCAAAGACTTCCTCCTCCCTTACACAACGCCTTAAGATCTGATCAGGGCCAAGCTTGAACAGATTGCCCCCGATCCAAGTAAATGAGGCACTTTTTCTGATGATTCTGCTCTTCTCTCTTGAAGATAGGTGCGAAGGGAACTGTGCTGAAACAAGGTAGTTTGTTATATCAGCAAACCATGGAGAGAGTACTGAGATAGCAAACAGATGTTCATCGGGCATCTGGTCATCCACTGTTCCATCCTCATCCTAGACAAATCCAATCTAGATAAAAAGTCAGCAACAACATTTTCTTTGCCTGGTTTGTCAACAATGGTCAAATCAAACTGCTGCAACAAAAGTAACCATCTAATAATACGAGCATTCACATCTGGTTTATTCATTAAATATCTAATTGCAGCATGATCCGTATGTACAAAGGTTTGATAGCCAGTAATATAATGTCGGAACTTGTTCAGTGCATGGACCACGGCCAAGAATTCTTTCTCGGTTACAGTGTAATTCAGTTCAGCTTTGGACAAGTTTTTGCTAACAAAGTAAATGGCATATGGAAGTTTTTATTCGACTTGTCTTAAAGCTGCCCCTACGGCTTTGTTCGAGGCATCAGTGTGGATGTGGAAAGGTAGGGCCCAGTTTGGCCCTCTCAAGATTGGGGCTGACACCAACTTGTCCTTCAATTCATTCAAAGCCCTCTGACAATCGTCAGTCCATTTAAACTCCACATCTTTTTCCAATAGGACAAACAATGGCGAGGCTAGCTTGCTGAAGTCTTTAATGAATCTCCTGTAATACCCTGCTAATCCTAAGAAACTCCACACATCCCTTACCTTTTGGGGAGGTGGAACCTTCTTGATGAGAGCAATTTTGTTAGGATCCACCTGTAACCCTTGGCAAGAAATGGTATGGCCTAGCACGGTCCCTTCAGTCATCAGGAATTCACATTTTTCGGGACTAAGGGACAGGTTCATCTCAATGCATTTGGTTAGGACCTTTCCCAGATTGGACAATGCTTCCTGGAAGTTGGACCCATAAGGGGTGAAGTCATCCATATAGATTTCCACCGCATCATGGACCAGCTCCGAGAAGATGCTCAAGACAGCTCTCTAGAATGTGGCAGGAGCATTGCATAGCCCAAAGGGAAGAACTCGGTAGGCAAAGGTACCCCAAGGACAAGTGAAGGTGGTCTTATCTTGGTCTTCCGGGCTGATTTGGATTTGGTTGTACCCGCTAAACCCATCCAGGAAAGAGAAGAACTTCTTTCCTGCCAGTTCATCCAACACTTGATCTATGAAAGGTAGAGGGAAATGGTCTTTCTTGGTAGCTTTGTTCAGTTCTCGATAGTCCACATAGATTCTCCATTTTCCATTTTTCTTGGGAACCAACACTAGAGGGGACACCCATTCACTATCTGAGATGGGAATGAATCTGGCATTCAGCAGTTTTTGCAATTCTTCCTTGACAATGTCCTTAAGGGCTGGATTCATTCTCCTCTGAGGTTGCCTAACCGGCTTACAATCCTCTTTGATGTATATGTGATGGGTACAGACCGAAGGATGGACTCCTTTCATCTCCTTATAGCTCCAAGCAAAAGCATCTAGATGGCTGGCCAACAGGCTACACAACTCCTTTTCTGGGGAAGGAGATAGGGAGGAGTTGATCTTTAACGTTCTCTCAGGGCTGAACTCCACATTCTTGACTCTGGGAGTGACAGGGTTGGTGGCACAAAGGTCCACTAAGGTGCTGGCTTGGGCATCCTCCACCAATTTCTCTAAGGGTAGTGCACTGGAAGGTGGATTCTGGATCAAGGTCTCGATCAAGTCATCCTCGGTTGGGGGGTCTCTTCTAGTGGTATCTAGGGTGCACAAAGGTGCCGAGTACACTTCATCCTCTTCTCCTTCCTCCAACCATAGTGGTAAGTCATGCTCTAAGGAGGGTTGGGCAGGAGGGTATAGGACAAGCTGCTTGGACATAGGACCATTTTTGATGGTCATGTTTCCTGCACGGCAACTTATGTAAGCATCTGCAGTGGCTAACCAAGGCAATCCCAAAATAAGAGGATATCCAGTAAGCTTTGCCTTGGGTTGCAGAACCAAGAAATCTGCAGGGTATTCCCAAGAGTCGACAGAGACCAAGACATCCTCCACAATCCCTTCGAGAGTCACAGTGGAGCGATCTGCTAGTTGCAGGACTGTCGAGGTTTTCCTCAAGGAACCCTGAAGATTGAGTTTGAGCATGGTATCCGTGGTCATCACATTAATGGCAGACCCCAAATCAATCAAGGTATGAGGTATGATGGTGCCATTGATGTGGACATCTACTACAGGACTCCCAGGATCTAGATACTTTGGGCAGATGACTTGTCCTAACATAAGGTCAGACAGTTGCCCTAAGACATTGATGGTTGAAGCATCTCTCTTTCGCATGCCTGAGTGTTTGAAACACTTTTCCTTAACTAGTTTGTTGTATATTGGCACATCCTTGATGGCTTGGAGAAGTGGTATTTTCACACACAACTGCTTGAGCTCTCCCAGAAGCTTGTCCTCCTCTGGGTTGGGTTGTGTGGTGGATGTTAGTCTCTCAGGAAAGGGTGGAATAGCCTTTGATTCACTTTCCTGTTTGTCCTCCTCGTCCTCTGGGGGAGGAGGTTGGCAATCCGGAAGAGTCTTTCCAGATCGAAGATTGATCTCCTGGATCTCCACAGCATAGGTAGGGCATGATGTTTCCCCAGTGTATACCTGCTGGGCCTGTCTATTGTTGGGGTTCGTGTTCGGTTGAGCAGGCATTTGAGGTTGCCTTGGAGGAGCAGGAGGTAATGGTTGAGGTTGAACTGGCGGTGGAGGCAAAATGGCGGGAGGAGTGTTGTACTGGGGCCTCCACCCCGACTGAGGTGCATTCCACTGAGGCTGTGGCTGGGCATGTGAGTGATATGAATGAGTAGTGGGCTGAGTAGGGTACTGAGGTGGATAAGACCATGGAGGGGGCATAGACTAGGAAGGATGAGTAGGGGGGCCCCAGGAAGGCATAGGAGTTGATTGGTTGGGGCTGTAATAAGCTTGGGGTGCCCCTTGCATCCCCTGCTGGTAAGGTCTAGGTCCTTGGGGCCTCCTTTGGTTGAGGAAATAGAGAGGTTCAGTGGGGGCTTCTGTCCCTTGGTACATGGCTTTAAGCCCAGGTAAGGTTGGACATTGATTTGTGGGATGGTCCTCCTCACAAACGAAACATACTTCAACCGAATGCAATGGGCATTCGTTCTTAGGGTGTCTCCTCGTACATCTAGGGCAGAAGATAGCCAAGGCTCTCTCAGCTTCTTCCTTCTTCTGCTGGATTCTGAATGTGTCCAGTTGCATGGCAATGGTCTGTCTCACCTCGCTCTTAAGACCTTCTAATTGATTTGCAAACTCATGCTTGGAGAAAGGGATACCAGCTGAGAGGAGGTTTCCTCTACCTCGTTTCTGGGCTGCCCTGGAGTGGTTTCTAAAAACAGTCTTGATGTCCTCATAAGGCAGTTGGTAAATATCTCCCCCAGCTAACATGTGAAGGGTATCTAAGAGGTCTTCAGGGACTCCTCGGAGCAGGACCAACTTGAGGGATTCAGGGTCAAGTGTTCACCTGGCCCGCTTATAGCTAAGTTGGAACCTCTCCTCATAATCCTCCAAGGACTCATCATTTCCCATGGTCATCTGAAAGATCTCTCCCTTGGTTTCCTTGGACCTACAGTAGTCCTGGTACTTGGTATTGAAAGCTTGCTGCATCTGAGCCCAAGTGGTGATACTATTCCCAGGTAAGCCCATGAACCAGCGTAATGCTGCATCCTTAAGAGTTGAAGGGAAGAGTTTCAGCTTCTGCTCATCTTTAGTATAGTCATAGGTTCTACAAAGGACAACAAACTCAAACAGGAAGGTATCAGGATCTTCAGTAGTCAATCCATGGAAGTGAGGTAGAGCGGAGGGACTAATGTTTTTCATTTTCATGTCTCCATTGGTTTCTCGGATGGGGAAGGCACCTTCTATTCTCTCATCTTCTCCTCTATTGTCAGCCATAGCTTCAGATGGGATGGTCTCTAATTCTTCTTCTGCTATAGGATCTTCGTATATCTCAAGAGGTTCACGTATAGGTTCTTCTGGATCACTGTCACCGAAGAAGAGAGAAGGGTGACTCAGTGATGTGGTGGGGGTGTTGGGTAAGAATTTGCCTGTTTTATCTCGATTCCTACGAGGCATGAAATGGAAAGACTTTTTTTGATTGCTTTTGTTTTTTCCTTGAGTACCTGCAAAACTGAAACAGATTGATCTACAACTAACTATCTTGCTGAAATAAAATGCAGAATGGAATTGAAAGCAGGAAAGAACTAATCTACTTTGCTCAAATGAAATTGCAGGAATGAAAATGCTATTTTATGCTTGTAGAATTGAAAGGCTAATCTATGCTTGCAAAATTGAAATTGCGGAATTGAAATGCTAATCTAGGAAAGCAGGAAATGTCTATGCTACTTTTGCAGAATGGAAATGAAATAAACTACTTGGTAGAAGGCGAGAGTAAGAAAACAGAAGAAAAGCAACAATTACTAATACTCTGATGCTTCCCCGGCAAAGGCGCCAAAAAGATGGTGGGCTCCAGTATTGTAGCAATAATGCTACAACTCCTGGAGCTTCCTTCTCTAATTTTATCAACCCGGTAGTTCGTAACAAACTTGGAAGCGACGATGTTGTATGCACAAGTACTAGCTCTTGTCGCAGCTGTCACTTGGTCAGCTGGCACAAGTCCGCTAGGGCTCAAGCCAACTTCTATATGTTCTCAGAAGAAGATTTATAAATGATGAACGAGGGCTATCTCAAAGGAAATTAACCTACTTTGCAAGAATGAACTGAAAGCCAACTAAACATGGAAACCCTAGTAAACCCTAATCTGACCAGCTTAATCCTTACAATGCAATGATGGGAATGCAACTCCTAACAATGATGCCATTACTTCTAGTGATATGAGATGCATGAATTTAAACTACTTCCATTGAAGAGAACATGTTTTTATATTTTTGCTCAAGTGGTTGGAGTTATTATGATTGTGCTTCTTACTAGGTATTGATTGTGCAGGGGTGGTTCAAGAGGGAGGAAGGTTTGGAAATGGTCAGGAGGACTCTGAGAGGTTCCAGGGGATCCCTAACATCATTCCACAGAAGTTCCCAACGTTCAAGTGCTTGGCAACCGAGTTTGCAGGCTTCTACAGGATGTCTGCAGGGGATCCTATAGGAAGCTTGGGATTTCTAGAGGAAGTCTGCTAACTTCTACAGGATGTTCTACAGTCGGGGTTTTGGGTGATGGAGGAGTGAAGGAGCTATATGGGAGGATAGGTAGGATGAAAGGGAAGCTTGTGATGGCTCAGGGACAGTGAGATGAGCTGGAGAGAGAGTGTATAAAGCTGGTTGGTCGATGGAAGGGTAGATGCAATGGAAGTCCGAAAAGATGAGGCAACATGGATAATAGAAGAGTGGGTGGGCAAAGGATCTAGCTGCGAGGTAAGAAGTTGGCTTAGGGACGACTGAGGAGGATAAGGAAGTGTTGAAGTGGTGCTGCGTAGTGTAAATAAAACAAATCACCTCTGTCTTGCACAAAACCGAGAATTCATCATCCTATTCTATCTATTTTATTGAAGATCACAGAACAACGATGTAAGTTAAGAGAGAAATCGTGCATGGAGCTGAAACAAAGTGCTATTGCTCAAGATCTAACTGCATGGATGCTCCTACCAATGGAAATATGACTTTAAAGCTTGCATGAACATATAAGACTACGTTTTTTTGGTGGTTGGCACGGTCTACACTCCCAATATCTAAACAGAGGTGGCAGTGAGCGCACAATCAACCTTTTCTTGGAACTCTGATGACTTCTAATCCTCCTATTCTAATCTAAGCTGCTGAAATCACTTTATCCATAAACTAATCCTACTTAATCACATCAAGACAATTGAATCAATAGACTGTGTTTTCCAAATGCATGTCAAAGCAAAGAAATGAAGTGCTGAAAGGAAAGACAAGTAACAATACAAAGGAAAGGAGGTCTATTGCTCTCAGGTTGGGCCCTAACCTGAGAGCTATAGCTCCTCTAAGAACTCAGAATTGAATCAAAATATGCCTGCCTTTTATTAAAAGATCATAATCATGAGTCTAACAACATGCCAAAATTGGCTTACAAAGAGCAAAAACAGAGCTACAGCTCGTGATTCAAAATCTATAACAAAGGTTCAAGAGTCTTTATCGAAGGCTACAGCCTCAATATTTATACATGATGAGGGCCAAGCTGGCCTCCTCAATAAGTGGGGCTTGGCTGTCCAACTAAAAGTAAACTGTTGTTCCTGTAGAATCCGTTGGCTACCTTCTAGCTCGGTGGTGATAGCTGTTGGAGCTCGGAGTTGGGGTGGAGACCACGAGGGAGGTCATTCAAGGCTATGGAAAACCTCCCTATAAACCCGCAATGCCACCTTGGCTGTCTCCTTGTCTCCATCTGCGTGGTCTTTGCTCCCTTTAATGTCAAAAAAACCTGAAATCATCATGTATTAGCCACATAGACATAATGCCTGCCCTTCTTCCTACAAATAACACAAATATACTAAGAAATGATGCATAAGTGATAAAAAATGAAGGGTTGAGCAAGGTAAGTAGGCCAAATGAGCCCAAATTGTTACCAAAAGTTGGGGCTCATCAGTAGCCTCTTTAGATCTACCCCTATGATTGATTTACTGATTACCACTTACTCGGCCTAAATCCCTGAACTAAGCTACAAACTGTGACTCGGAACCCAGCTAAAGTCTCATCCCTGGTCCATCGCACTGTGTCTTCTCTGAAACTTGAATGCATTGCACTTCCCGAGTGTAGTAGGTGCATTTCATTTCAGTTTCCCTGTGCTACAGATGCGCTGATTAGACCTCCTCTGCTCTTAGATTTTGGCTTCTGTGTTCATACTTTTCAACTCTATTCAAGAGTTTTGTTGTCTATAATCAGTACACCTCTTTTTGAAACCCCTTTCCTTGCTATTATTCTGCCTCCATTGTGAAAAGAACTGTAAATGTTTTTATGTATTTTTAGCCATTTTTAGTTCTCTTTTACAAAGAAGTAGAGTAATTGTACTGTCGTTTCTTGATTTGAAAGTGTAGCAAGTGTCGTTTTCAGTCATAGAAGAGAATCTGATTGTTCTTGATAGTCGATTACACTATTACTCTTGTATTTGATTTGAATTAGTAGTTTTTCAAGTGTCGAAAGCAAGTTTTCAATTCCAAATAGCAAAGTTTAGTCATTGTCCTCATTTTGTTTTGAAAAGAAGCTTGTTAGTAGTTGTCTCTTTGAAAAATAATTCATATTTGTGCTTAGCTTTCTTTTTATAATTCACACATTAAGAAGGCTGAAAAAAAATACATGCATGTGCATCTGCATTTAGACTGTTTGTTGGTTTGATTTAGGACAGTAGTGTGTGCTCTTTGCTCTTTGTTGAAAGAAAATCAGCTCTCTTTCCTTAGTAGCTAGGATTTTCATTGTAAAAAGAAGATTAAACGACTGTTTATCATCTTAGATTACATTTTAGGAATTGTACATCTACATCATGCGGTGAACCTGAAAGGAAAATTTCTTAAGCAAGATCAACTATAAAATAAATTTAATGAATCTAAAAACGCTTTGGAACCTAACGCACAACATCTAGAAGTCTAGGCTAGAGACGTATTCCGACGTCGTAAAGCCTGGTAACTGTTGTTTTCACTGTTGGTTGGGTGATTCCTCCACTTTGAGATGATAAGTGCTAGTACGGACTTTTGCTCCCACGTACCGTCGAGTATATTTTGGGAGACCACAATAGGCTTTATCCTTTATCCATAGGAAGCTGTGCCTGCTGCCCTATCGATCGCAATGCACTGAACACAGCATTCAGGAAGATTGACTAACGTATCGTAAAAAGTATTTTGCAGTTTTGCGATTTGTTTGGTAATCCCTCTGTTATAGACATTTTTTTTCCTTGCATCACTGAGCATGAAATGTCAATAATCAAGGGATCCAAAGTCCCTAAACATGTTGTTCCTACCCCTAGAGGAACAAGGCCAGCAAACCACAACAATTCACAGAAGTTCTCCACCTGAAAACACTCAAAAACAGGCCAATTCTGGATCATGTCAACTGCTCCACTGAGCATCTGCACTGAATGTCAACTGCTCCACTGTCTACCTGCATTGAATGTCAACTGCAACAAAGGCAACCTGCGCTGAGCGTAACTGGACAAGTGTCAGGCTCATTCCTCAATGTGTCAATGCCCAGGAAGCTTCCAAAATGACACTTGCATCAAGGAATTCGACTGGTGATGAGTAAGAGGTTCTAAATCTCCAAGTGGAAGCAAGAACCTCCAAGTGGACTCAAGAACTGAGAGAGGGAGAGGACACTAGTCACTTCTCAAGCTGACTCATCCTCTCTCCAAAACATCTATATATAGATCTCTCCTCCATGAGATCTAGGGGCTGGAATTTTGTGATTGCAAAGAATTGCTGTTGGTTTGAGGTTGGATCATTGGGTGCTTAATGCTTTGAAGGGAGCTAAAGAAGGAATTACATTCTGCTGGGAAGGAGATGCTGGGTTGAAGCCCTATGGGTTGTATCTCTTCCTGAACCTTGTTATCAATCAATAAAGCTTCTTGGTTCTTTCCTATATGCTGGTGTATTTTGTATGATTTGCATTAGTATATTTGATTTACTTCTAATCCTGAATCATTTATGAATATGTATATTTGCCTTTGTGTTGTGTTCTTCTCTTGTTGCAAGTAGCTGTTCTCTTGTCACAGGTAGCTGTTCTCTTGTGATCTCGTGGGAATCAAGTAGTTGTTCTCTTGAGCAAGCGAGGAGGCAAGTAGCTGTGGACACCCAAAGAGAAGAGGATCTAGATCGAGGGACAACCGAAAGACAACGGTAAGTCTACCAATCTCTCCTCTTTCACATTTCATAAAGGAAGAAACCGAAGTAGCTGTATCTGTTTGTTGCTAAGGTACTGTCACACCTTAGGTGGATAGGATCGTCCTACATAGGCATTTTTCCCCACAACAAATTGGTTACTCCGCTGGGGAGATTTATTTTAGTCATTTTATTTGTGTTTACATCATTGTTTGTTTCATAGACTCAACAACAACAATCGAACTGCTTCTGCAAAGTAGATTGTTGCTGCCTTGATCCTTCAGTGGATTTTGTCTATGATCTGAACAATGGACTCACAAATGACTTGATGATCCTTTGTGATAGTCTTTAGTACCCTCTCAAAGCATCCCTTTGATTATACCTTGCTTGTGTTTCTGATTTGGCCTGAAACTGTTGATTTTTGAGCATTTTATGACCCAGAACCCGGGAGAAACGAGAGTTTCTCCTTCAGCGCAACTGCTGTGAAGGCAGTCTGCATTTCAACGCAGGTCCCGTGAAGGCTACCTGCGCTGAATGTCAAACCCACAGTGTTGAGGTTGCGCTGAACCAGTTTGGCTTTGTGCAGCTGGGGCTCTTTGCTGTCTGTTGCCCTGTTTTGATCTCTGTTTTTTGCAGCCTTTAACCAGCATAGGTACCAGTCTGATAACTCCTTTTCTTTGCTTGAATTCCGCCTCCTTTTGTACAAAAAGACTGTAAGTGTTTTTATGTGTTTGTGGCATCATTTACAGTTTTCCTTTGCATGAGTGAAATAATCATCCTGTAGCCCTTGATTCAGATCTGATTGATTGTGATCTTAGGAGAGAGTTCATTGGTTGTTTACAGTTGATTATACATTTGCTTTTGCTTATTGGTTTGAGTTTGTCTCTTTTAAGTGTCGAAACAAGTATTCATTTCGAAATTCGCAAAGTGTTGTAATCTCTTCTACCCTTGTTGATTTCGAAAAAGTAAACTTGTTTGTACTTGTCATTTAAAAGCAAATTCAGAGTTGTACAAAAAGCTTTCTTTGTAGGCATCAATACTAAGAAAGCGGAAAACAAACACCTGCATTGTGCATTTGCATTTTGATAAGTTTGCATGCTTGATTTAGGAAGAGTGCATTAGAGTGTGCTGATTGCTCTTTGAGAAAAGATGGTGTCTTTCTTTTCCCTTAGTAGCTAGGATTTTCAAAGTTGAAAAGATATAAAGTTTGCTTATCATCTTAGACTGCATTTAGGAATTGTACCATACATCGCGTGGTGATCCTGAAAGGCAAACTTCTAAAAAGATCAACCTAAAATAAACCGAATGAATCTAACAATGCTTTGCAACATAATGCACAACATAGAGGTCTAGGCTAGAGACGTGTTCCGGCGTCGTTAAGCCTGGTGACTGTCGA
Organism: Pinus tabuliformis; assembly: GCA_031772625.1. Classification (NCBI taxonomy): domain Eukaryota; kingdom Viridiplantae; phylum Streptophyta; class Pinopsida; order Pinales; family Pinaceae; genus Pinus; species Pinus tabuliformis. Next base: position 1,582,951,842 of record CM062804.1, on the reverse strand, counting down.
TCTCGTGGAAGGTGGGTGATTCCTCCTGAGGGAGGATAGCGCCAGTACGGATTGTGCTCCCACGTACCGTCGCGTATATATTGGGAGACCCCTATAGGAATATAACCTTTATCCTTAGGAAGCTGTGTCGGCCGCCCTACTGATCGCAATGCACTGAACACAGCATTCAGGAAGATCGACCGCCCGTACCCTAAAAAGTATTCTGTGGTTTTGCGAAAAGTTTGGCACACCCTCTGCCTAGAACTCCAGAGAAGTTTCTTTTGGCCTTTTTCAGACTCTATAACAGAAAAAGTCCATCCGAGCATTTGTCACTTCGGGCTCGTTAAAACATCGAAGGAGACTAGAGTCATCTTTTGCTTTTTCTCGACTCTTTAAAATTGAAAAAGCAGGTTGTGTCTAAGCGTCGTTAAAATTTATTTTAAACGGAATAATCATCACCATTCCCTCGTTGATCTTCGAAGTTAGTCTCTTTTCATCATAAGTTCTTGTAGAATCGCTAGAAAATCTTTTGGATAGACTAGACATGTCTGAACAACCGTCGACATCCAGGACTGTGTCATCCGACACAGCAGCGGCAGAGCCTCCTGCTGCTACCCCAACAATGTTCGATGGTATACCATCTGTCCCGACAAGTTATCAACAACAAGCCGGAGTCCCATCAGGGACTGCTTCGACGACATGGTTAGTTACTATTTCTTCATCCGGATTATCATCTGGTATTTCTTATGTTGAAACTCAACAAATTGATCCAATGTGTCTTCAAAGGCCAATCTGCCCTTTAAGTACTGGATTGCCACCATATGGAGGGCAGTATGCCTTTTCATTGTTCCCTCCCGGAGAACAACCATATGGGAGTTTACAACAAAGTTCAGGTCAAACTGGAATTACATCCAGCGGTTGGGTACCAATACTGCCTCAACAACCAAGGGTTGTATATTCAATGCAACCAGTCCACCCTGTGTCGAATATTCCCACTATACCTGCTATGGTTACTGCGTCGCAAGTACAAGCGCTACCTGTTGTATGTCAACCCCAACAGCCTCAGGTTGCAATACAACAGCCTCTTGTCTCAACGACTCAATCACAACCTCAAGTTAGTGCCTCCTTATCTGGAGCGACTCAGGATCAAACAAGTACTCTGACTCCTCATCTTGGTCAATCATCCAGTATTGGTCAACAGCAAATGGTTCAACAACCAGAGCTGGTTCAAACTCAACAACCCCCATTCCAGCAATCATATCGAGGACTTGAGCAACAAGTCTTTGTAAGTAATGGGCAATCGCATTTCCAAAGCGGTAATCAACAACCATATTATAATGGTTATGCCCATCAACCTTGTCAAAGTTGCCAGCATCAAATACATTATGCTGGTATGCAAAGACCCACTGCTCAGGCGATTCCATCTTATCCTGGGTATGCTTCGCCTAACCTGAATCAACAGTTGCCCTTTGTAGCAACTCTAGAATTACCAGATCTAAACCGGCTGACGAATGATCCAATTGCTTATGCCCCTTGGTGGCCAGCGATTCCGCATAAACTTCCGTTAGATATTCCTAAATTTAATGGAAATCTGGGTGAAGATCCGTCGAATCATGTGATGACATTTCATCTGTGGTGTTCATCAAACACCCTAAACGATGATTCAATTAGGCTTCGCATTTTTCAGAGGATGTTAACTGGTCCAGCGGCAAAATGGTATATTGAATTGCCTAGAGCTTCGTTCAACAACTTCAGTACCTTAGCCACGACTTTCTTAACCCATTTTCAATTACAGATAAGGTATGAAACGGGAACAGAACTCCTAACCAACTTCAAATAGACAACGGCCACTCACATATCTGATCATATACATGAGTGGCGACGTCGTCGTAGGATGGTAAAAACGTACGTTCCCGATCAGCTATTAGCTGAATGGTTTATCAAATCCTTACTTCCTACAATCACAGAAGATGTGGCAAAGGGGGGAGTCATAACGGAAGAGCAAGTCATCGCTCGTGCGCAATATCTGGACTTGGTCTATACTCAGTTTGGCATGCTCTACGACAAAATACCTGATGCCCCTAGACCAGAATTCTCAATTCCTCCTCCTCCTAAATCAAACAATGACTCTCATGCCATCGATGGCGTGATTGGCACGACAGACACGAAATCGACAAAGGCTACATCTAAAAGGGCTCGTAAGATTTCCAGTCAAAATGCAAATGAGGGACTTCTTGCCTCAGAAGTAAATGTCGCGTCGACCGACAAGGGCAAACAACTGAAGCAACCAGGGGGCAAGAAGAAAAAGAAAGGGAGAAAAAGGAAACCCCCTGCGGGGTGTCATATATGCGATGAGGATCATTGGACGAGAGATTGTCCACATATAGCTGAAGTTAAGAAACTCTTTAAGAGTTCAAAAACCTCAGCAGTATTGACTGATCCGTTTCCAAGCCCGGGTACCAAACTGGTTGCTAATCAAAATGCTTCCCGATCCCAAGTGCTTATGTTGTCTATCTCAAAGCAGCAAAATGATGCTTTGGCAAGGAATAAAGATTACGGGAATCCACAGGTGTCGAATAACAAGGCTAATGAACAACCTAGTAGTTCGACAACAACTTTGACCAAAGTTGTGCCACCCACCATTCCTGAACAAATGATAAAGTCGCCAAATGGAGTAGTGTACAAGTCAACATTTAATCCTCGTGCAAAAATAGCACAGAATTATAATATAATAGAAGACCTGGCCCAATCGTCGTCCGCTATGTCGACGCTCGAGGTACCGCAAAATTGCCTCTCCCAAGAGCAAGCTTTATTATCAGCAATAGGTGAAATTGACCCAATGGACTCCAATCTTGTGGCCTTTGATCATAAAGGATATGACCCTCAGTTACCAGCTCAACTAGCTTTCCTTATTCAAGTGAAAGCCCTCAACAAAACTGTTCATCGAACAATTATTGATGAGGGGGCATCTACGTGTATTATGTCGATGAGTTGCTGGAAGAATTTAGGCTCACCACCCTTGTCGAGATCGTCAACGATGTTAAAAGCATTTGATGGACGATCATACACTCCATACGGGATTTTAAGTAACTTGCAAGTTGAACTAGGGGGAAAAACAGTAGGAATTGATGTTGAAGTAATTGATGGAAACCTCGATTACAACATCCTACTGGGAAGGCCCTGGATATATGCCATGGCCGCAGTTGTGTCGACCTACTTTAGGAAGATTGCATTTCCCTTTCAAGGAGGAATTACAGTCATCGACCAACAAACTTTCCTCCCCGACAGTTCACAAGTTACGGGAAGCATTCCAATGATCCATGGAAGCAATCATTCGCTTCAAAATATTGGAGTAGGTCTCCTAAAAGACCCTGCCTTAATGGGTACTTTTGCCCTACCGCCTGCAAGTAATCTGGCGGAAGTGGCCACAGTGGAAACCTACAATATGAAATCTTCTATATCTAATGGATTCGAAAGATTCCTAAACATTTTGTCAGTGTGGATCATCGCCCTGATAGAAATACTGTAAATACAGTGGGCTCCGAGGACGGTTCTTATCTCGTGTCGACCTCGTTAAAAAATGAAACAAGGAGTCATGAGGATAGTTCTTTTATTGTGTCAACCTCATTAAAAAATGAAAACAATCCCCTTTCCAAATCTCAAAGGTAAACCTTCATTCCAACCACCAAGTTGAATGTAATGAAGCTTGGGGGGCATGCACCTCGATTTGCATTATTATGCTGGGGGCATGCAAACTTATATCGAGTAGTTTTAGCACATAGTTCATGCTCGTTAAAAAATAAGCATAAGTTCGAGCAGTTTTAGCACACAGTTCATGCTCGTTTAAAAATAAACGCAAGATCCGAGCAGTTTTAGCACATAGTTCATGCTCATTAAAAAATAAACATAAGATTGAGCAGTGTTTTGGTGCATTCAAGCTCGTTAAAAAATGAACCCATCCCGGTAAATAACCATTGAGTATGTAACCTGATCAACCATAAAAGCCTTGGTCATGTTTTGTGCACCGTCACCTCCACTGTTCATTTGGCCGATCGTTTACCTCCATATGATTGTTTACCCATTTTGAGGAACAGTTGCGAAGAGTGATTTCACCTAGCCATCCTTGTGACACTGCCGTGATTGGAAAATTCCAACCTGTACCTGGAATCAGCTGCTACCCCTGTTCATCACTCGTTCCTCAAAAGACGAGTCTTCTTTAAGCTCTTTTCAATTGACTCGTAAAATATGAAAAGATTGCCGAGTTTTGGCCTTCCAGCTCGTTAAACGACCGGAAGAGCTATCCCTCCTCTGGATTTTAATCTTTTTGGACCTGAGGGATTATTGCACAAAAAGATCGAGCGCTTGTTTTGTTCAGCTCGTTAAAAATACCGAAAACTCATCCCTTCTGTATTGTTTTATACTTTTTCGGACTTAAGGGATTAGATGACAAAAAAGGAATTTTGGAGTTAACTTTATGTACCTTTTCAGACTCTCTAAAAATGAAAAGGGTCGAGTTTTCCTTGTCGTTAGACTCGTTAAAATCACTAAATAGCGACAAACTTGTCTTTAGACGAGAACGAGTTTCACTATCGCTAGGCTCGTTAAAACATAGCGATAGGCTTGCCCGAAGGGTAGGTTATAGAACAAGCATATGTTATCCTCCTCAAGCTTGACAAAAATAAAGAGGTACTGGTCAGTAATGACTGGGGAAAAATTGGGAAAAAATCAAGAAAACTTTGATGGTAGCAGGTCGCTCTTGAACATGACACTTTTCCTCCGTACCACATCGGGTTGGGTTGTTTCATTCACCGGTCACATCACCATGGTCTCGCCATACCATCCATACTTGGGGTAATGCTACCAATCCATCGCATCAGTGTCGCCATATGTTCAAGAGAAGTCGTTCAGAAAGAGTCAACCGGGTCCCATCCACTGCCATACATTATCCTTCATCCATTCATGACCGCCACCCTGAATCATATGTCACAGATTGTTTTCACCTCCATTAAAATCATTAGCTCCGTTCTGTGTCACTGATGTGGGATTCATTAAGGCCCTCCTTTTGACGGATCGCTTCTTGTCGACATCAGCTCATTATCCAAGAAGTTGATCTAGGAACAACCCCTTCAGTACTTTGAAGCTTGCATGCCTCAATGGCAAGTTTCTCACTTCCGGCGATAGGTATACATCAATGACCTTCGACCAGAAGATTTTGCGTGGTGTTCGACGCCAAGTCCTTTATTCACACCACGTAAATTGTACTGCAGTACCTTGAGGGTCATTATCATTATCGGTGATTCCTCTCGCGCTTGTTAACGGTTTACATCATTGACCGGTAATCAAGCGATGTCTTTCCATGTTCGACTTCAGCGCAATTCTCACATGGATCGACTTGTACTTAGAGTGAAGATCAAACGAGTTTGAAGACCCCGGATCTAGTTTCATCCATCCGGGTTGTGATATATATTCAGGAAAAATAAAGACATTTGACATGTACATCATTGCAGTAGATGATCATCCTACTCAAAGGATGATAGTTTCGCCAGAACTGTCAGTCTACCATCAGACGATCGTCTGTTCTATGTACAAAAAATGAATTTATAAAGTTGAGCATGGGAATGCCCGCCTCAGCTAGATCATGAAAGCAGTATGAATCATAATGTATTGTATTGTATCTTATTACAGGTCTCCTCCCAGCAAATGGATGAACTTCGGACCCTCCTGGATAAAGCATTTCACCCGATAAACGACCTCATACTTTAGGGGGCAACTGTTATAGACATTTTTGTGCCTTGCATCACTGAGCATGAAATGTCAATAATCAAGGGATCCAAAGTCCCTAAACATGTTGTTCCTACCCCTAGAGGAACAAGGCCAGCAAACCACAGTAATTCACAGAAGTTCTCCACCTGAAAACACTCAAAAACAGGCCAATTCTGGATCATGTCAACTGCTCCACTGAGCATCTGCGCTGAATGTCAACTGCTCCACTGTCTACCTACATTGAATGTCAACTGCAACAAAGGCAACCTGCGCTGAGCGTAACTGGACAAGTGTCAGGCTCATTCCTCAATGTGTCAATGCCCAGGAAGCTTCCAAAATGACACTTGCATCAAGGAATTCGACTGGTGATGAGTAAGAGGTTCTAAATCTCCAAGTGGAAGCAAGAACCTCCAAGTGGACTCAAGAACTGAGAGAGGGAGAGGACACTAGTCACTTCTCAAGCTGACTCATCCTCTCTCCAAAACATCTATATATAGATCTCTCCTCCATGAGATCTAGGGGCTGGAATTTTGTGATTGCAAAGAATTGCTGTTGGTTTGAGGTTGGATCATTGGGTGCTTAATGCTTTGAAGGGAGCTAAAGAAGGAATTCCATTCTGCTGGGAAGGAGATGCTGGGTTGGAGCCCTATGGGTTGTATCTCTTCCTGAACCTTGTTTTCAATCAATAAAGCTTCTTGGTTCTTTCCTATATGCTGGTGTATTTTGTATGATTTGCATTAGTATATTTGATTTACTTCTAATCCTGAATCATTTATGAATATGTATATTTGCCTTTGTGTTGTGTTCTTCTCTTGTCGCAAGTAGCTATTCTCTTGTCACAGGTAGCTGTTCTCTTGTGATCTCGTGGGAATCAAGTAGTTGTTCTCTTGAGCAAGCGAGGAGGCAAGTAGCTGTGGACACCCAAAGAGAAGAGGATCTAGATCGAGGGACAACCGAAAGACAATGGTAAGTTTACCAATCTCTCCTCTTTCACATTTCATAAAGGAAGAAACCGAAGTAGCTGTATCTGTTTTTTGCTAAGGTACTGTCACACCTTAGGTGGATAGGATCGTCCTGCATAGGCATTTTTCCCCACAACACCCTCTGTCTAGATTTCCAGAGTAGTCCCTTTCGTTCCTTTTTAGACTCCTCAATGGAAAAGGTCCATCTAAGCACTTGTCACTTCAGGCTCATTAAAAATCGAAGGCGACTAGAGTCATCTTTTGTTTTCTCTCGACTCTTAAAAATTAAAAAAACAAGTTGTGTCAAAGCGTCTAAAATTTATTTTAAACGAAATAAACATCACCTTTCCTACGTTGGTCTTAGGTTGAGAAAAATGGAGTCCACCAACCAAGGAGTTCCCCTTGGAGGAAATCTTAGTCCCTTCTCCTCTTGGGGAGATGCCGGTGCACCCCATATGGCCACATTGTCTCTTCGAGGATTAACAATCAGCTTGCCTGTATGGCTCTTCTCAACTTCTGTCGTTCAGAACACCGTGATTCCTGAACAATCAAGTCAGCAACTAAACGATACCAGAGTTACCCCCCAACCCTCTACTTCATCCAATTCTTCCTCTCCTCCTTCCTCTTCGCTTGATGAAGCTGGCAAAGCCCAAAATCAAGTAACTGAGAAGAAGGAGAAGAAGAAGAAGAAGGAGCCAAAGGCAAAAAGGGGCAACCAAGCATTGTCTAGCGAAAATCCACACACTGCACCGACCAGGCCTAAATCGCCATGTGTCATTTGCAAAGGAGACCACTATCATTGAGATTGTCCTTGCATCCCTTGGATCTTAAGGGACTGGTCTCCTCGTTTGCACAATATGGTGTCATCAACCTCTGATGATCATGTTGATCATACACCGTCAACTAGTGAAAGTGAAGCCCCTAGAAAAAAGGAAAATATAAATTTCCTTGTAAACTGTGTGAAGGCGATCACGCCGTCCACCGTTGTCCCTTCTTAGACAAAGCTAAAAGAGTTTTGGATGACCGTCCAGTTTCACCATTACGGCTTCCACCTAGATATAAGAAACTCTTGCCGAGTCCGTCACTAGTTGAAAATCCGGCTGACATGCCCTTGTGGTCAGCCGAAGTGTCTATTATTGAAGATAAACCATCTGAATCCATACCAGACAAAAGTCAAAAGGTCGAGGCAGTAGTTGACCCGGTCTTGCCTTCAGAAGGTCCATCTTCAGATGATACAGTCACCGAAGAGAACAAGAACAACACCGTTCAAATTCTCTTCGTAAGCACATACTCCGATGAACATGGGGGAAGTCTACCCGTTCCTTTACCACAAGAAGGAAGTTCGTCAGAGTCATATCCGGCCATCTATTCGGTCCCACCTCCAAGCAACCTGGTTGTTTCCTTTGACTGGAATCTACTAGGCTGACCCCGTCTACCGACTAGTGTACCATTTCGAATCATTGCTCAAATATATAGAATGGTCATGGCCAGTACCATCATTAATCTAGGTGGATGTTGGTAGCCACCCACCTATCCCATTTGGACCCCCACAACTGTCTCTTTCAGTTTTTCAGTTTCCTTAATTATAGCACAATTTACTATTTTTAGCAGTTTTTCGGGTCCTAAACTTCTAAAGCCGTTTTGAGGCCCTAAATGACGTTTTTTGGGAAATCTACCTCCGCGATTTTGTAGGTAAAAAATCATCTTTTTCGTCGTAGTCCTCGGAGAGATCTTTCCAACAGGCTATCATGCGCGTCAAACGGAGATCGTTTGCCAAAGTTACTACCTCGGGAAGTTGATGTACCAATTTACCCAAATGGGGCCCACAATTTGGTGTTTCATCTTCTAGGGTTAGGTTTTGGAATGTGAAGGGTTTTCCATTGTTTCTCAATAATAAATAGGCCTTCGAGCCTCATTGTAAACACAGTTTGGAACAGTTCAGAGGCATGTAGCCGACACATCTCTTCTCAGAGATAAGCTACCATCGCCCTAGCTGGGTTATTTCTCTTTCTATTTGTAAGCATATTCAATATTTCCCATTAATGAAATGAAGTATTATTTCCGCTGCATATCTATATTTATGGTTATCTCTATATTTTATTGCGTTCCTATTTGAATCCGGATCAGTGGTATCAGATCGGTCTGCTTTTTCTCTGTTTTTCTTTGCATGTCCCCAACGGGATCGGGATATAAGGAATTAGGGCTTGAATTGGTCGAACCTTTACAAGACCAGCCTCGCAAATCTCGACGACCTCCCATGGCGGATGAGAAGAAAGATGAGGGGGCAGGAGATCCTATCAGAATCTTGCTCGAAGAAGCCCTCGAGCGGCAAAGGAACGCGATGATGGATAGCTTTGCGCAGATCCTTCAACGGTTACACAGAGGCGACGCATCGGCTTCCAACAGCTACTCTGGAAACGCCACACCGTTTAAGGTACAAGTTAATTTTGAAATCCCCATCTTCGAGGGTCAAATAGACGCAAATGCCGTAGATAAATGGTTAAATCTGCTAGATGGGTATTTTTCTGTTCATGAATTTTCAAGTCGAGAAAAGATTGTTTTTGCTCTTCTCAAAGCAGCCCCCCACGACAAGGACTGGTGGGAAACATACTGCGAGCAGAAGGATGAAAGTACAGGCTCACTGTTTTCAGTCGCCCCCACTTGGAATGACTTCCGGGATGCCATCAAGGAGCAGTACTACCCTGTCAAAATCTATGAGGAAAAATACATCAAATGGACCACACTGTAGCAGGGACGAGACCAAGATGTGCCAGAGTTCACAAATATTTTTCATACCCTTCGCACACAGTTGGGTATCAAAGATTTTGAGCTGCATCTGGTACTCAAATACCGCGGTTGCCTACACAAATACATCCAGGAAGAGATGGAGTTCTTGAACATCTCCTCACTCGGCACAGCATACCGATACGCTGTCAAAATCGAGCAAAAGTTCAAACAGAAGAAGCGAGACTTTGGATCTGCAAATCCGAAGCCCAAAGGACAAAGCCAAGGCGGGGTGACCCAAGACAACCCCTTGAAGCTGCAAGAAAAGAACAACACCACGAAGCTGAAGAAGGACACAGGAAAGTGGTGTGAGTTCCACAAGAGTCCCACTCATAACACAAGTGAGTGTCGGACCAAGCAGTCACTGGTGGCCGAGTTGAAGGCTTCTGAATCAGATGCATGTTCCGACTCTGAGCCAAAACCCAACAGGGGGATGGCAAAGGGAAGCAAATCATTGATGCAGATCCTAGTGCCACTGTTGCCACTGCCAAAATCCAGAAGAATGAGCCCGAAGAGCCAGAGGAGGGGGAACGTCTTTTCCACTCACAGATGTGGGTGAAGGGTTCGCCGCTACAATTCATTGTCGATAGTGGCAGCCAAAAGAACCTCGTTTCAGCAGAGGTCGTGAAGCGGTTTGGCCTACCAACTACACCACACCCACAACTGTACAGTATCGGGTGGCTTCACGAAGGACGAGATCTAAAAGTTCACCAGAAGTGCCGCCTTCCCTACAGCATCAAGCCCTTCACAGATGAGGTATTGTGTGATGTTACACCTCTGGATGTTTGTGATGTACTATTAGGCCAACCATACTTGTGGAGGCGACATGCTGTGTATGAGTCAAGGCCTCACGTTGTCATTATTTCTTTGGATAATTCATTATATAGGATACCAGAGGTAGCTCCACCTACCGCCACCTCTTTGATCACTGCTAAGAAAGGCAGCAAGCTCATCTCACAGACTAGGAAATTTATTTTATGTCTGGTTCGCTCCCAAAGTAAGGGGAAGATCGTTGCTACATCCATGACCCCTGCAAAGGGTTCCTCCACGTAGCAGTAGCAACATAGGGATACAATCATGACAGAACACAGGAACAACTTCTCCTTACCCAAAGGGGTACCACACAAGTTTCAGGTGGGCGATAAAGTTTGGTTACATCTACAGAGAGAACGCCTTACCAGAACCCATCAGAAACTCAAACCACTTCGACATGGTCCTTACACCAGTAACAAGGTTGTGGGCAACAATGCTTTGAAGCACAACATTCCTCCATTCCTTTGCTTGCACCGATTGTTCAATGTGGACCATCGCCGACCATGCTTCCCACCATTTCTGGACACATCAGAGATTGCAGAACAGCTCACTGGAGACCCAGCTCAGCAGAAGCTTCCTCATCTCAAGGAGGAACTCAACGCAATGGGGACCATTGCTTCCTAAGGGGGGAGGAATGATCCAAGTGGATGTTGGTGGCCACCCACCTATCCCATTTGGACCCCCACAACTGTCTCTTTCAGTTTTTCAGTTTCCTTAATTATAGCGCAGTTTACTATTTTTAGCAGTTTTTTGGGTCCTAAACTTCCAGAGCTGTTTTGAGGCCCTAAACGACGTTTTTTGGGAAATCTACCTCCATGATTTTTTTGGTAAAAAATCGTCTTTCCCGTCGTAGTCCTCGGAGAGATATTTCCAACGGGCGGTCATGCGCGTCAAACGAAGATCGTATGCCAAAGTTACGACCCCGGGAAGTTGATGTACCAATTTACCCAAATGGGGCCCACAATTTGGCGTTTCATCTTCTAGGGTTAGGTTTTGGAATGTGAAGGGTTTTCCATTATTTCTCAATAATAAATAGGCCTTCGAGCCTCATTGTAAACACAATTCGGAATAGTTCAGAGGCATGTAGCCGACACATCTCTTCTCAGAGATAAGCTACCATCGCCCTAGCTGGGTTATTTCTCTTTCTATTTGTAAACATATTTCAGTATTTCCCATTAATGAAATGAAGTATTATTTCCGCTGCATATCTTTCTTTATGGTTTTCTCTATATTTTATTGCGTTCCTGTTTAAATCCGGATCAATCATAGATGAAGGGACTTCTGTGAGTATCCTTTCCTCAACTGCTTGGAAAGCGCTTGGTTCGCTATCGCTTTTGCCTGAGATGAGAAATCTAGCAGGCTTTCACAAAGGAACCAGTCGACCGTTAGGGATCCTTCCCGATGTGCCGATAACGTTGAGAAGGAAAACCATTCACATGAATGTAATGGTAGTCCAAGGACCCCTGGATTATAATCTACTCCTTGGACGAGACTATATTTATTGCATGGGAGCCATCGTCTCCTCACTCTTTAGAGTAATGTGTTTTCCGCATGAAGGAAGAGTGGTCAAGCTCATAGACCAGCTTTCATTTCCCAGTTCACACATAGCAAATAGTCATATACCAACCCTGAATGGTCTTTTCATGCAAGGAATGTCTCATCAATCCCCAGTTCGTCCTCCTGATGAGCACGAGTGATTCGGAGGACATGACTGAAACCCAGGGGGCATGCACCTTGGCCTGTTTCGACAGGAAAACCTTGGGTATAGGGTAGGTTTCTGCAGAGGATATATGACTAGTCTGACACATCCGTCCGTTTAGGAAAATGGGATTAGGCTGGAATAAGATTCCCTCGTCAAAGCTATGTGAGTGGAGGCGTCAGCGCCACTCACCTTTGTCTATTTCGATAGACATCGCCGAGGAAGTGTTTTATCTGTGACACAGATGGAACAATCTTTGGTAACCTGGAAATTTTTCGCTATACCTGGGGGCATGCAAACCTTTTAGCATGCAAGTGAAGAGCGATCATTTATTTTTTAAATTTATAGGTCCTCTAACCCTTTAAACTCGTAGGATTGGTCGTTTCCTAACTTGCATAAAGGAAGGATGCGGAGCAAAGCTTTGTAAGGTGCAAGCTTCTTAAAAATGGCATCTTAGATGAGATATCCATATTATATGACTGGATCAAACAGTTTTAATGCGGAATTCAAGCTCGTTAAAAAATAAACATAAGTGATAAGCAAGTGTTCCCCCCAGCATTTAAGCTCATTAAAAAATGAACCAATTTCCGATAAATAACCATCGTGAATGTATTACTTCAGCCTTTGAAGCCTCGGTCATGTTCTCATCATCACCTCCACTCTGTATTGGCCGATCATTCACCTCCACTTGATTGTTTACCCTTTTGAGGAAAAGTTGCGAAGAGTGATCCTGTTAGCCATCCTTGTGACACTGCCGTGATTGGAAAAATTCCAAACCTTACCTGGAATCAGCTGCTACCCGAATCTATCACTCGTTCCTCAAAGACGAGTCTCCTTTAAGCTCTTTTCAACTGACTCGTAAAATATGAAAAGATTGCTGAGCCATTGGCCTCTCTAGCTCGTTAAAATGACCAGAAGTGCTATCCCTCCTTTAGATTTTAATCTTTTTGGACCTCAGGGATTATTACACAAAAAGATCGAGTGCTTGTTTTGTTCGGCTCGTTAAAATTACTGAAAATTCATCCCTTTTGTATTATTTTATACTTTTTCGGACTTAAGGGATTAGATGACGAAAAAGGATTTTTGGAGTTTCCTTTACGTCCCTTTTCAGACTCTCTAAAATTGAAAAGGACCAAGTTATCTTTGTCGTTAAACTCGTTAAAACCTAATAGCGACAAACTTGTTCATAACAGACAAGAACGAGTTTCACTGTCGCTAGGCTCATTAAAACATAGCGATGGGTTTTCCCGAAGGGAAAATTATAGAACAAGCATATGTTATCCTCCTCAAGCTTGACAAAAATAAAGAGGTATTGGTCAGCAATGACTAGGGAAAATTGGGAAGAAAACTTGAAAAAGCTTTGTTGGTAGCAAGTCGCTCTTGAACATGACACTTTCACTCCGCATCCGAGTCAGGTTGGGTTGTTCCATTCACTGGTCACATCACCATGGTTCCATCACACCATCCACATTTGTGGTTAATGCTACCAATCCATCATGTCAGTTTCACCGATATGTTCAAGAGAAGTCACTCAGAGAATTCACCTGTGTCTCACCCACTGAAATACATTTACGCTCCATTCTTTCATGACCGCCATCCTGAACCTTATACCACCAGATCGTTTTCACCTCCATTAAAATCATTTTCTCTGTTCCGTTTCATTGATGTGGGTTTCACTAAGGCCCTCCTATGATGGATCGCTTCTTGTCGACCTTATCTCATTATCCAAGAAGTCGATCTAGGAACAACCCTTTCAGTACTTTGAAGCTTGCATACCTCAATGGCAAGTTTCTCACTTTTGGTGACAGGTTTACATCAATGGCCTTCAACCGAAAGATTTTGCATGGTGTTCGACGCCAAGTCCCTTATTCACACCACGTGAATTGTACTGTAGTACCTTGAGGGTCATCATTTATCGGTGATTCCTCTCGCGCCTGTTAACAGCTTACATCATTGGCTAGTAATCAGGCGATGTTTTTCCATGTTCGACTCCAAAACATCTCTCACATGGATCGACTTGTACTTTGAGTGAAGATCGAACGAGATTGAAGACCCCGGGTCTAGTTTCATCCATCCGGGCAGCAAAATATATTCAGGAAAATAAAGACATCAAATGTACATCATTGCTGCACAGATAATCATCCAATCTAAGGGATGATGTCTCTACCAGAATCATCAGTCTACACTCAAACGATTGTCTGTCCTATGTACATGAAAATGAATTTATAAAGTTGAGCATGGGAATGCCCACCTCAGCTAGATCATGAAATATTATGAAGATAATGTATTGTATTGTATCTTATTACAGGTCGCCTTCCAGCTTGAAAAAACTTCGGATCCTCATGATAAAGCATTTCACCCGACATCAAAAGATTAACGACCTCATGCTTTAGGGGGAAACTGTTATAGACATTTTTGGGCACTGCAAACCCAATCATAAATGTCCATAAACCAAGGGCTCCTAAGTCCCTAAAGGTTTTTTTCCAAACCCTAAAAGAACAAGGTCAACTGATTACAGCATCTCCCAGAAGTTCTCCATGAAAAACTACTCAGAACTGGTCAAAACTGGACCATCTCACCTACCCCATGGTCAAAGTGCATTGCATCCCACCTGAATACACACAGTAGGTGTGATGCATGTTGAAAAACCCTTCTATGGGGTGCGATGGGCGAGATTGGACAAATGGCAGGGTCAATCCACAAGGTGGAGGAGCATGGAATCTTCCAGAAACTTCTCCTGTGACACTTGCCTCTCTGCATTCGACCAGGGATGAGTAAGAGATCATCAATATCCAAGTGGAATCAAGAACTGTCAGAGAGAGGACACTAATCAAATCTCAAAAGCTGACTCATTCCCCTGGCAAACATCTATATATGGATCCCTCATACCAGAGATCCAGAGGCTGGAATTTTGTATCTTGTAAGGAAGTGTTGTTGGTTTCTTGGTGCAATATCATAGTGTTGGGTGATCTAAACTTTTCATGAGGTGAAGAAGGGATTTCTTATTGAGAGGATGATGCTGGGTCAGAACAATTGGTTGTAATCCTCTTTGCTCTTTCTTGATTATCAATAAAGCTATTCAAGTTTTCCTCCACATTCTTGTATGATTGATGATTTATGCATTTGTGTGGTCAATATACATCTGGTCCTATATTGTTTATGATAATAGATCTATGTTCTTGGATAGTGTTGTGCTACTTTGATTCTACAGGTACTCTTTGAAGCTGGGTAGACAAGGAAGCGAGTGGCGAAAACCTATCAGAAGAGAGAGGAATCGAGCAAGGAACCAAGCGCAAGACAGAGGTTGGTCTCCTTATTCTTCTCTTATCTATTTCTCATAAAGGAAAAAGAAAGTAGTTTTTAGTTTGTTTGTTTCTAAGGTAGCTACCAGCCTTAGTGGGACTAGCAGCTCTGCATAGACACTAGTTTTCCCGATAACACTTAGTGACAACCTATTTGATGAATGGACTACTTGATAAAGGTATAAACAGGATGAGACAGAATGCATGGAATTTGTGTTTATAGATGTGACAAAATGTAGGGAAGTTCAGAGGAATCAGTTCAGAAATGATAAAGTGATGGAAACTCACATTGTAACAGGTCAATTTAGAGGTAACATAGTGGCACAGGAACAGGATGATGGGACAAAGGATTACATATCAGAATCAAGAAATTGAGGAAAGAGAATGTTTTAAGTTTTATACGTTGTTTAACCTAGTCCAAGTAGCGTATACACACGGGTACATAGAACAAAAGGCGCGTATACATATCCACGCAGTTTCACAGAAGGAAAAGTGTAGGAATTTACAGGGTAAGTTCCTCAGACAGAACACCAAAGGACACCGCTCACAAACAGATCACAGATTAATACACCAGTATTTTGAAGTGGTTAAAACCCTCAAAGAGGGAAACAGTCCACGGCCTAAGCCAACGCGACCACTTCAGGAAATTTATTAATAAAAGAATGATAATTTACATATGCTTCTCTCATAGACAGATTACCCTACAAATGACCCTCCATGCTCTTTAACTAGAGATCATGGACCAATCGGGTGTTAAGCCACGGATCAAGTGTCGGTAATACCGAGGAGAGAATGAACCGTCGGATCACTACATATCATGACCGTCGAATTGTAAGTTACAAAGTGTACATAGTAAAGAAACACACTTTACCTAACTCTATACTAGACCAAGTTGTACTTAACTATTTCCTATTTGTCAAAATATCCTAACATCCCCCCTTAAGAACAAATTGGGATAGGATTGAAGGATTTACAAATATGACACAATAGGAGAAGGAAGGAGGCACTAGAGCCTATCCCCCCTTAGTGACAACTTCCTGAACTCCAACCATAAATTGAAGTTTAGTGAACTTCGCCTCTGTGAGAGCCTTTGTAAAGATGTCTGCAACTTGATCATCTGTTGAACAATATTGCACTTCAAGACCATGGTCGTGAATGAGCTTTCTGATGAAGTGCATGTGCAGTTCAATGTGTTTGATGCGCTGATGTTGGACTGGATCTTTGCATAGCTGAATGGCACTTTGATTATCACACCAAAGTGTAGTCGGATGCTGCTGCTGAAAGCCAAACTCTAACAGGATCTGACGAAGCCACAGGCCTTCCTTACTAGCTTCTACGACACCACAATATTCTGCTTCTGCTGAAGAAAGAGAAATGGAACCTTGTTTCTCGCAAGCCCATGTAATAGGTCCTAAACCAAGAGTGAACACATAACCTGCAGTAGACTTCCGATCATCAGGGTCACCAGCCCAATCGGAATCAGTGAAACCAACCAATAGAGGAGATGCTTCGGCACTATAATGAATCCCAAACTAAACTGTACCTCGAACATAACGAAGTATTCTTTTATCCGCTTTCCAATGACTTTCACGTGGGTTTTGCATAAACCTAGCAACAAGGTCAACATCAAAGGAAAGGTCAGGACGAGTATGGGTTAGATACAAAAGTTTTCCTACAAGTTGACGATATAAGGTAGCATCAACTTCAGGAGAAGTACAAGTGACTGAAATTTTGACTCCAGACTGAAAGGGAGAAGGGGCTGGCTTACAGTCTTCCATGTGAAAGTGGCGTAGAATATCACAGGCATACTTGGACTGAGAAAGGGAAATACCTTCCTTGGATTGCAAGACTTGAAGACCAAGAAAATAATGTAAGTGTCCTAAGTCTGTCATTTCAAACTTCCTTTTAAGGATAGACTTCACATGGTTTATAAGGTTGGGATCACTACCAGTCAGGATAAGATCATCAACATAAAGAACAAGAATGATAAGAGACTTGCCCACTTTGTTGGTGTAGATAGTATTGTCAGAATGACACCTAGAGAAGCCAGATTCTAAAAGAAAGTTATCCATTTTGGAATACCAAGCTCGAGGAGCTTGCTTGAGACCATAAAGGGATTTCTTAAGCCGACATACAAGGCTGGAGTTTGTTTGTATAAAGCCAATAGGTTGTTCCATATAGATTTCTTCATGCAAGTCCCCATGCAAGAAGGCGGATTTAACATCCATCTGATGGACTTCCCATTTGAAAGAGGCAACAAGGGAAAGAACAAGGCGGATAGAGTTCATTTTGGAAACACGGGAGAAGGTTTCAGTATAGTCAATGCCTTCAACTTGTGAAAAACCCTTAGCAACAAGACGAGCTTTATGTTTATCAACTTTCCCATCTGGTCCATACTTGGTTCTGTAAACCCATTTGCATCTAACAAGTTTTCATCCCTTTGGTAGAGGAACAAGATCCCATGTATCATTTGCCAATAATGAATGATATTATTCATTCATAGCTGCTTCCCAATCTGGATGGCCTGAAGCTTCTGCAAAGGTGTCAGGATCATAATTCACTGAAGCTTGATCCAGTAAAGAAGAGGTTCTCTCGAACTAAGAACGTGTACGTCACTGATCTGTAGGATCACTGGCAAGATCACCTGCTGCATCCCGAGTAGCATGGACCCATTTTGGAAGCTAAGGAGTTGAAGGAGGATCCTGAGAAGGTGGGGGAGGAGTTTCATCCTCGCTTTCATCATCTGAAGAAGAAATATTTTCAAAAGTAGAAGAGATAGGGAGAGGTGGCACATCCGCTGAACTAGGCTCGTAGGCCAATATATTTTCAGCAAACTTTACATCTCTTCTAATGATAACATTTTTGGACTTAAGTGGAATAAGTCTATATCCTTTGACATCTTTAGAATATCCAACAAAAATACATTTTTCACTCTTAGGTTCTAAATCTTTATGTTTCTCATCTGGAATATGGGCCCATGCTTCACTTCCAAAAACACGAAAGTGACTTACATCTGGTTTAATTGAGCTCCATGCTTCTTCTGGAGTGATATTCTTTAAAGCCTTAGTAGGAGTGCGATTTATTATGTAATTTTCACAGTTAATTTCTTCTGTCCAATAATTAAGACTAAGTCCTTTAGATTGAAGGATACAATTAGCCATTTCCTTAAGGTGCGATTCTTCCTTTCAGCTACACCATTTTGTTCTGGAGTATATGGAACAATATGTTGCATTTGAATTCCATTCTCAGTGCAAAAGTTGATGAATGTGTTTTTAACATATTCTCCGCCATTATCAGATATTAGCTTAAGAATTTGATGTCCATATCGTTTTTCAACAAAGGCCTTAAAGGCCAAGAACATGTTAAATACTTCACTTCTGAGTTTTAAGAAGTATACCCAAGTGCATCTGGAGAAATCATCAATGAAAGTTAAGAAATACTTGTAGCCAGAGAATGAAGCAACTGGAAGTGGACCACATAAATCACTATGCATAAGCTGTAAAGGGGCTGAGGCGTGCCAAGAGGCACGTTTTTCAAAACTGTCCCGATGATGTTTTCCAAGTACACATCCGGAACAAACACCATCTCTGCAAGATACCATGGGAAGACCTGTCACCATATTTTCTTTACATAGATTCTGAAGAGAGCGATAGTTTAAGTGACCAAATCGCTCATGCCAAAGTTTGCTCACTTAATCATTATGAGCAACAAATACTGAGGGAAGATTTGATGACCCAAAGTTGTGAAACTTATACAACCTTGTAGAATCATCAGCAATGCTAGTAGCTAAAATCTGTCTAGGATCTCTTAGGTCCTTAATTACAACATCGTGAGGTGAAAATTCAACGATTTTACCTTCACCTGAATGGGTTATCTTATATACAGATAGAAGGTTGCAGGATAAGGTTGGAACACATAATACATCATTAAACTGGCCATTGTCTAGATGAACAGTTCCAGTCCCTACAACACTAAGATATCTATCATCACCAACATATATATTTTTGGTGTTACAATCATTTAAAGAAGAAAACATGGCTTTGTTTTTGGCCATGTGATAAGAAGCTCCAGAATCAATGAGCCACTCATGAGAATGAGAAGAAGAAGAACATTTAGTGCATAGCCAGAACGAGATGCTTGACAACCACATGTAGAAAGTGCCATTCCTGAAGATGAAGTTGAAGTTGAAGATTGCTCCAAATGGATGTTATGCTTCTTCATTGCTGGTTCCAAGGCTTCCATCTTCTTAAAGCATTTGGATTCTAAGTGGCCATCTCGATTACAAAAGTTGCAATGTCTATCAATCTTCTTCCCTTTGTTTTTATTTGTCTTATCATTTTGTTGAAATGATTTTTCATTTTGAGGCTGAAATTGCTTAGGACCCTTGTTTGGTTTAGGACCATTCTTTTTAGGATACAATTTCTTAGGATTCTTTGGATTTGGTTGCTGCTGGGTGGCTAACGCTTTCTTAGAAGAGTTTCCAAGATGAAGAAGACCAAGGTGTAAGAGTTTTTCGTGTTCTCTTATTAAAGAATCACAAAAGGAATCAAAGGAAGGGGACTTGTAGGTTTGTCCTTGAGAAAGGAAGGCTTCTCTTGTAGAATGGAAGGTGGAAACAAACACAGAATAGGCTAGTCCCAACTTAGTAAGAATGGAGTAGATAAGGCTACTATCTTCTTTCTTAACCCTAACACCTTCCAAGAGAAGTCTAAGGGTCTTGAACTTGGACAAAAAATCTTCAATGCAAGAAAAATTATTGGGGTCCAATGTAAGCAATTCATTTTCAAGTTGATGAGCTTTAAGTTCATTTTTAATTCAAAAGACTTTAGTAATTTGTTGCAGTGCTTCATCAAGATATCAAGTTCTGCAATATGGAATCTAAGATCTGGAGAAATAGACATCCCTATCAACCCACGTGCTTTGTCTTACCTATTTTCCCATTTAGCTGCCTTATCTTCATCTTTCGGTTTGGTCTCTTGGCCTGTGGCTATTCTATAAAGACCTTTACTTCTAAGTAAATCCACAATGTAGGACCACCATTGGAAGTAGTTAGTGCTATCAAGAATGACTTGGCATGGACTTTCCATTTTTAACAGAAACTGAGGCTATAGATACTGAAACTAAGTGTACCAATGGAAAGATCTCAAAAAATTAGGTCGTTTCAAAAAAAATGGTTCTGAAAACAGCTTCTGGATGAAGAAGTTATGGCTTTTTGAAAAAAAATTGACGAAGTCGCCGACGAAGTGCGAGAATGTGCGGAAATGAAAAAATCCACCCCCACAAAATGGAGACTTGAACCCAAGACCTCTACTCTCATAAATTATCTTTGCACAAAGTGAGCTATACAAAAATTTAGAGAAAGAGAGAGAGAGAGCGGGGGGGGGGGGGGATGCTTTGGGTTGCGTGCTTGCTTTGAGAAAGCTCTTTTTCCCTACAAAACAAAAAACACAAAACCCAACACGGACATACAAAAAAAATGAACCTTGCGGCTCGAAGTTAGCTTTAGACGAAAACTAAATATTTTCCTCAATGTTTCTGATTTTCCGAGATCACACTAAGGCACAGCGAAAAAGAGCATACGCATGAGAAAAATCCTTCCTTTCTATTTCTGATTTGCCCAGATCGCACAGAGTCACAAGGCAAAGAGCATACGCAGAAATGAAAGGTATAGATCCGGTAATAAAAAAGGCTAAATAAACCGAAACCAAAATAAACAGAGAGAAAATAATTGTAAACTGCAAATAAACATTGTATACCTCCAGATCTTAAAAATGACGCAGCTAGGGTTACTGGAAACCTTTTTGCGTGAAACGAAAGGGGTTCCTCACTGGAACAAATGCTCCCAACACAACAGAGCAGTCCTCTCGGCCTGAAAGCAGTCAGAAATAGTAGATCTAGGAAATGGCAGTCGGATGCAGTTCTATCGGCTTCAGATTTGGATCACCAACGGACGCGGCCCTCAAATAGCTCTGATACCATGTAGGAATTTACAGGGTAAGTTCCTCAGACAGAACACCAAAGGACACCGCTCACAAACAGATCACAGATCAAAACACCAGTATTTTGACATGGTTAAAACCCTCAAATAGGGAAACAGTCCACGGCCTGAGCCAACGCGGCCACTTCAGGCAATTTATTAATAAAAGAATGAAAATTTACATATGCTTCTCTCATAGACGGATTACCCTACAAATGACCCTCCATGCTCTTTAAATAGAGATCATGGACCAATCGGGTGTTAAGCCACGGATCAAGTGTCGGTAATACTGAGGAGAGAATGAACCGTCGGATTACTACATATCGTGACTGTCGGATTGTAAGTTACAAAATGTACATAGTAAAGAAACACACTTTACCTAACTCTATACTAGACCAAGTTGTACTTAACTATTTCCTATGTGTCGGAATATCCTAACAAAAAGCGCATATGGGATGGAAAATTAAGGTTAAAGAATGCCTGGGGTTCCTACCATGGTATTGGCCCATAGCTAATGAGCGCGGCAAAGAATATTGATCCCATCAAATAATACCATTGGCATAACTATGGTTTTGACCCGTGGTATTGAAAAAGGCTAAAACTATATAAGGAGGTGTTGTGACCACCAAAAACCCCCCTCCTTCTTTACTATTAGCAATAACACTAAAGAAGTGAGGACCCTTAGTAAAAAATCCAAAAAAAATTATAATTTTTTTTGTATTATACTCCTCAAAAATAAATCGCACGGAAAAGAGTGAAACATTTCTTTATGAGCACAATAAGAAACTGCGAAGAAGCGGCGCGAAATTCATCGCATCACGTACATTAAGAAGCGCCCATAAATGAAAATCTTAAGAAATCTCCGATGGCCGATATGCGACATCGCATATCGCAACATCGCATAAACAACACACAAATAACTTAACAAATTGCAGTGATGCTGCGATCTGCGATTTGCTGCGATCTTGCGATGCTGCGATCCTGCGATCTGCGCGATTCTGCGCCAAACTGATCAGGAAACTCTCCGATGACACATCTTGATAATGCGATAAATGCGATACGAGTCGCAGAAATCACCCATCGCCAATTCTCCTCGGCTCAGCATTCAAGAAAAGCTGTCCCTAAACCAAAAATTGGGCACGCGCCTTAAAGAAGATTAATGAATGTACGCCAAAGTATTCAAGAAGGACAGTTTTGTGTTTTTTCAAAGAGTCAGTTCACTGTGGGTGTCATGATTTTATACATTCGTAGAGCTTAAAGCTTTCATGTCAAAATTTATTATCGTTACTCTTTTCCTTTGCGTGAACTGCAGGAATAAAAAACAGGGAACAACATGAAGCAATGTGCAGGAAACATCTAAAGAAAAAGGGAAAGCATCAATGCTTGGAGAACAGAGAAGAGATGCCCTCATAAACGAATACAGCATGCAACAGAAATGTAGATTTCATAGTATTATTGACCAGATGCTGATATCAATAGGCGATTCGACACTCAAGGTCAAAAGCTCACAAAAGCAGCATGTTTACAAAATTCTGAAGCTTATGCCTGGTAAAGGAAAAAGCACTAAAGGCGGAAAACACACCAGAAAGGCCCGGATCAAAGAACGGAGGCAGTTTTTGATGCACGATTAGCACCTAGAGCTAATCGCGCATCGCTAAGAAAATTATTTAGAAAGCAAAGTCCCTAACTTGCTTAGTCATCCATGAGTCCGGAAATCGAGATAGCAAAAGCAGAGGCAAATTAAGCAGAATTTGGGTTGTTACCAAGTATACAAGCAGTAAATTCACACAGCCAAAAGATGATTCCCAGAAATATCTTCTAGTTTACTAAAAAGTGGTGCCAGCGCTTGCCGTTTCTATTTTCATAACCCAAGCAAAAGCAGAAGACGACCAGTCGACTCTTCCCAGACAAATGTTACATGCTCGCAGCACTAAGGAGCAAATACAGAAATAGTTAGAAATTAGATTCAATTTTTAGAAATAAGTTTGCTTAGATAAAGGGCGGTCATTTAAACCGTATCTGAAATTTATGTAATTAAGTTATTTAGTTAGCAGTATTTAAGCCCTTCTCAGGAATTTAGAGAAGGGTCCAAAAATTTGTCAAAAACTTGTCCTCAGAACATGCACTTTTGCACCCTCAGAGGAGGTTTTGATGAATGAATGGATCAAGGTTTATTAATGCTTGCATTTGATATCTGCTAATGATGTTGCACTTCTGTACTCTTGGTAGATATTAGAACAAGTGGAGATAAATCATTGTTGCTTGAAGCTTATGAGTAGGACCAGTCATAAATGGTACTTTTATCTCTTGGCCATTTCTGCTTATATTCTTAAAGTGATATACAGTTTTTAGTTGTTTATATGTTATTGCATGAATGTTTGAGTTACCATTTGGCACTTTTGTACGGTGGAGTCATTTATTTATGTTTGATATATGAATAACTTATTATGCGATATGTTGTTCACAACTGTTTTTCCTAACTTTTTATGCAAAGTGGTTCATCTTAATTCATTTCCATTCTTATGATAGATGAATGATCTGTATTACCAGTTATTATTTGAAATCTCTTTAGATCGCATAATAGAAGAAATACATCCCGGGTTAGCATAGATTAGATGTGTTGTTTTCATTAGATTACAATATCATAGAATTAGATTAAAGTAGCTTAGATTATAACTCTTAGGTCAGCAACATCCAACTCTGCACACACACACACACTTAGATTGGGAAACTGGTCCCATTATCCCCAGTCGGACCCGCTATACCAAATGGATAAGGAGCTGCCAACCAAGGTCCGGACCGGGTGGGTATCCCCCTTGTTGTCGACCCGATTTTTGGGGCCTCAACATATTTGGCGTTAGAAGGAGATCCTGAACTATGAATGGCACTTAAATCAAAATCTAAATACCATTCTGAGAGTAAATCGCCCTTATCATCTCCCCTGACTTCTCCAGTATATTTAAATCCAGAATCAAAAGTCGCTCGAGTATCAATCGCTGCTACACACCCTGATATTTCAGACCAGTCTACCATTAAACCTCTTGGAGTCAAATCTCTGATTCACAAACTTCAGGGATTTTCCATTTCTCCTCAGAGGTCTGATAAATCTCAAAGCAGTGTGACTTCGGAGTACAATCCTTCTCATCCCCTAACCAGGTTAAAGAGTGAAAAATTTGGCATCCAGCCAACCGAGTTACCTCTTCCCACCAGGAAAAGAGCGAGGAAATCACCACAAGAGTCTGACAGTGAGACTCTTTCGTCTACATCGCCCATTTCAACTACCTCACTGCGAAGTCAACCACCCACACCTCCACTCCAAACCATCATCCATCCGTCTACCACAACCCCTCTTCAATCGAACACGATCGTAGTATCCTCATCTTCCTAGCCACAAAGAACATCTCCTGCACTTTTCTCTACTAGCAGCTCAACGATGGCCCAGTCTCCATGGAACAACCCTGGGGCAGTCTTAATGCCTGCACCCTTGAGTCAAATACCGGCCCATCCTGAGAAATGGTTGCCCAAATTCAATCCAGAAGCGGGCATGCTAGCAGAAGAACACATAAACAATTTCATGCTTTCTATCAATCTCAACGGAGTTACTAACGAAGATGCTGTTGTTCGGCTTTTTCCCTATACACTGCAAGGGACAGCCGGGTCATGGTATTTTTCATTACCCTTCGGGTCTATCACAAGTTGGGATATCTTCCAGAATCAATTCCTTATCAAGTTTGGTGATGACAGATCAACGACAACGTTAATCAATGACCTATCCAATCTTAAGGCCCAAGCTAAAGAACCTATCAAAGATTTCGATTTACGGTTCAATAAAATTCTCAACAAAATTCCCACTGCTTCCCAACCCAGTGAAGAAGTACGATGTGAATGGTATATTACTGCTTTACCATCAAACATAGCAATCTTCGTGGATAGAGAAAATAAAACAACCTTAGTTGAAAACATGACAGAGGCGATAGCAGTAGAGAAACGTGTAATAGCCCTCGAAAATAGATCCGCGATAGAGGAACGAAAGTCTAAAAAAATCACCTTCAAGGAAGACTCCAAGAAGAAACAAAAAAAGACCCTTTCGATTTGGAAGGATTGCAGAAAGTATTAAAGACCATGTCTAATGAGATGGTTGACATAAAAAAACAAGTAGCAGAAACTTCTTCAAAAAAGCCCTACAGAGCTTTTAAAAGAGGTCCTTCAACGGATGCAAAACCACCCAATTCCATATCCAATGCTGAAACTGAGGAAGAGGAAGAAGAAGAAAGTGCCACTGAAGGGCAGACTGATGACGAAGAAGTTGTGGAATTACAAGGAATGTGGGATTTCATCCTCCCACAAGAAGAAGATCAAGAAGTATTTCCGGTTAGCACACGAAGCAAAAATCAGCTTGATCCTCCCCAAACTACCCCTAAGCAGAAGAGCGCAAGCCCTACGACAAAAGATAAAGTCGCAACAAAGAAAACAACTACTAAAGCGACTCAATCTAGCCCAATCTGAGCAGATCAAACAACTCCATCAAAAACACTGATAGTGTCGGATGAAATGGAGTACAATATTGGATTTCAGAGATCTGTGGCTTGAATCTTTTGAATCATTGACCGGAGAATCCACAGTTTTAACATTTTTGCACCAACGTTTCAAATCCCAAATGGGATCCATCATCAGGATATGAGAATGATGATGACAAAAGAGCAACAAAGAAATAATAAATAGTGATGAGGATAAAACTTTTAGAATAACAAACTGTCGGTTGAAATAATTTTTAATTAATTTTAATTAATTTTATATAATTTAATAATAATTATATATATATATATATATATATATTAATTTGTTTTATTAATTTTATATATATAATATTAATTTGTTTTAATATATAATATTAATTTGTTTTATTAATATGTTTTATTAATTTGTTTTAATATTAATTTGATTTATTAATTTTATACCTAGATCTAAATGAAATTAATATTAATTCTAATATGAAATTAGTTTTATATTTAGGGAAATATTAATTCTAATATGAAATTGATTTTATACCTGGGGAATATTAATACTAATATGAAATTAATTTTATATCTAGGGAAATATTAATTCCTAAATAATTTAATTAAATTATTAATATTAATCATATTATATTAATTATTAATATTAATCATATTATATTAATTATTAATATTGATCATATTATATTAATTATTAATATTAATATTATATTAATTATTGATATTATATTATATTAATTATTAATATTAATCATATTATATTAATCATATTATATTAATTATTAATATTATATTATATTAATTATTAATATTATATTATATTAATTATTAATATTAATCATATTATATTATATTAATTATTAATATTAATCATATTATATTCTAATATGAAATTGATCTTATACCTAGGGAATATTAATACTAATATGAAATTAATTTTATATAATCTAATATTAATTTGTTTTTAAAAAAATTTATATATATATTAATTAGTTTTATTAATTTTATATATATAATATTAATTTGTTTTAATATATAATATTAATTTGTTTTATTAATATGTTTTATTAATTTGTTTTAATATTAATTTGTTTTATTAATATTATACCTAGATCTAAATGAAATTAATATTAATTCTAATATGAAATTAATTTTATACCTAGGGAAATATTAATAAAACAAATTAATATTAAAACAAATTAATATTATATATTAAAACAAATTAATATTAAAACAAATTAATATTATATATATATATATAATTAATAAAACAAATTAATATATATATAAAAATTTAAAAAAAAAAAAAATATTATTAAATTATATGAAATTAATTAAAATTAATTAAAAATTATTTCAGCCGACAGTTTGTTATTCTAAAAGTTTTATCCTCATCACTATTTATTATTTCTTTGTTGCTCTTCTGTCATCATCATTCTCATATCCTAATGATGGATCCCATTTGGGATTTGAAACGTTGGTGCAAAAATGTTAAAACTGTGGATTCTCTGGTCAATGATTCAAGAGTACAATATTATCGATGACATGAAAAAGACTAGGGCTAATATTACCCTTTATGAATTGAGCAAATTGAAGCATCAACAGAAGATAATGATGAAAGAATTACATGTTGTGCCTATTGTACCGTTGCCTGTCGTTGTACTCTCTCAAGCTTCCCATAACATCGTAAGACCTCCAACTAACGCGATCAATAAGATTGATCCAAATGATATCGCCTTGATTGGAGGAAGATCAAGATCTCACACTCCCTCGTTTCTTCTCACTTACGAGATTTTCAACAAAAATGTGCACAATTGTTTGGTAGATTCCGGTGCTTCATCAAATATTTTACCTAGATCAATATGTGCTAAGTTAAATATTCAACCACAAAAATCCGTAGTGCGCATAGTTCAGCTTGATCGATCTCAAGTCGAAGTGGTTGGTGAAATTAATCAAGTAACCATAAGATTGTCATCCAACCCGAAGGTATGTCAAGTTATTGACATTCTAGTGGCTGATATCCCAGAATTCTATGGCTTAATTCTTAGCAGAGATTGGTCCGAGAAACTCCATGGATACTTTGCAACTGACTGGTCGCACATGTGGTTACCCTACAACGGTAAACCGAATCAGATAAAGGTTGAACAAGAGTTACACCAGAAGTACATAGTAACGGAATTAGAGGGAGAAAATGAAGCAGTATCGTATAACAACAATATTATAGGCAATTACTCGGTATATTATTTTCTCGGTAATTTCAATGCTCACACATCACCTTACTTAGAAAATTCAGTTTTGTCCCAAGTCGAAAATTTTTCCCAAACTGATAGTTCAAAGTGTGTTAATTTTGTAGATGAACCTGTAAATACATCTTTGTTTTGGAAATTATATTTCGATGCCTCTAAATCTAACGAAGGAGAAGGATCAGGATGCATTCTGATTAGTCCAAAAGGAAACAATACCATGCTTACGTGCAGACTCGAATTCAATTGCACAAACAATACAGCAGAATATGAGGCCTTGGTGCAAGGCCTATACAAAGCAATCGGGTTAAACGTCAAGTATCTTCAGGTCTTGGAGACTCTGAGATTATCGTCAAACAGGTACATAACACTATACATTGCCTATCAAGTCATTTAAAGCACTATCAATCTTTAGTACAAGATCTGACTGAGCATTTCATAGCATTTAATATTTCTTCAATCACGAGACTCCAAAACACGAGCGCAGACCTTTTGGCTAATGTAGCCTCTAGGCTTATTCCCTCCGAAGACTTTAGTCCAGATAGATTCTCAATAGAATTAATCTTTAGACCGTCCATCCCTGACAACATTACAAATTGGAGACTATTCAATGACGATCCTAATATTGTAAATTTCCTCACTTCTGAAGGATCCTACTCCAATCAGATAATTGACGAAGACCATCACGATCAACAAATACAACAAAATAGCACTGATAATGTTATACCTAAATCGGTGGTTAAGTTAGAAGACTTATACGATTTGAAAAACCGGTTTAAAAGGTCTACCAATTCAAAGCTCTACAGTCCAACTCTAAACTACGAATTAGTAAACCTAGGAACCGATGATAAACCACGAAACGTTAATATAGGCATAGGCCTAGCCCCTGAAGAAAAACTAACGTATATTCGTCTTTTGAGACAATATAGAAATGTTTTTGCCTGGAATTACGATGAGCTGAAGACGTACGACACTTCTATCATTCAACATACTATTCCTATGATTGACAACGAAAAACCTGTCCAACAGAAACTAAGAAAGATCCACCCCAATTTAGAAAATCAGATAAAAACTGAGCTAAATAAGTTATCAAAAGCTAGAATAATTTTCCCCGTCAGACATTCCAAATGGGTCTCCAATATGGTACCCGTTAGAAAGAAAAACGGAGATATTAGAATCTATATCGATTTTCGGAATCTTAACAAATCTTGTGAAAAATACAATTTTCCTCTTCCACCTATGGAACAGATATTACAGGCAGTAGCAGGCTCAGAACTGATGTCTTTCTTGGACGTATTTTCAGGATATAATCAAGTGTTGCTACATCCCAATGATCAGTTGAAAACCACATTCAGAACTAAATGGGGCACATACGCATATCAGAAGATGCCACTTGGTTTGATTAATGCTGGCGCTACATTTCAAAGAGCCATGGACATCGCATTTAAAGGTTTAGTCAATAAATCTGTAGTGATTTATCTGGATGATATAACAGTGTACTCCAAGAAGCGAAGCGACCATCTCAAAGATTTAAAACAAATTTTTCAACGATGTTTAAGGTATGGGATTTCACTTAACCCAAAGAAATCTTTTTTCGCATTAAGTGAAGGAAAACTTCTAGGATTCACAGTGTCAAAATCCGGTATTCACATTGATCCTGACAGAATCAAAGAAATCTCTGAAATATCCCTACCTCATAATAAAAAAGCCATGCAATCTTTCCTTGGTCAAATCAATTTTGTAAAGAGATTTGTCCCAGATTTTTCACGAATTGTATCTCCTTTGCAAACCATGATTAAAAAGAATTCAAATTTCAAATGGGGTCAAGATGAACATGAAGCATTCAACCTGATCAAACAAGCTATTATTAATGCTCCATCTTTAGCAACCCTGAATTTTTTAGAATCTTTTGTTTTATACACATTTGCCTAAGAGAAATCATATGCTATGATTCTAACTCAAGCAAATCAAGAAAAAGCGGAAGCTCCAATTGTGTTTTTTAGCTCAAATTTACAAGGTGCTGAACTCAATTATTCAGACGTAGAAAAACAGGCCTATGCTGTTTTCAAAGCAGTCAAATATTTTAGACCTTTCTTACTCAAAACCCATACTAAGATCATAGTACCGTTTCCAGCAATAAGAAATCTTCTAGTACAGAAGGATATGGGCGAGAAAAGAGCAAATTGGATCACTACTTTACAGGAATACCATCTTTAGATTAAACCAACAAACATTGTAAGAGGTCAAGGCTTCTGCAAAATGTTGGCTGGAGCATCGCAAATCCCTGAAATTTCATCCGAAGAGGTACAAATGTATGAGGTAAGCCTAAACGATGCAAAATCATTGTATGCTGATATCATTTATTATCTTAAGAATGGGTATGCTCCTTTACACCTGGATCACACTAAGAAAAGAGCTCTGAGATTGAAAGCTAAATTATATCAGCTCATAAATGATATTCTTTTTAGAAAGAATTATGATTATGTTCTTCTTAGATGTCTTAAAAAAACTGAAGCCGAAAAAGTTTTGCAGGAACTCCACGATGGACCAGCAGGCGGACACTATGCTGGAGATGCTACTGCACATAAAATTTTACGTGCAGGATATTACTAGCCTACGCTGTTCAAAGATTCACACAGTTACGTGAGGAAATGTCAAGTCTGCCAAACTACTGCTGGAAGACAAAAGAAGCCATCCCTGCCACTACAACCGATAAACATCGAGCAACCATTCAGCCAGTGGGGCTTGGACATAATAGGTGAGATTGTTCCTCACTCTTCTAAGCAGCATAGATACATCCTCATGGCAACAGATTATTTTACTAAATGGGTAGAGGTAGTTCCCCTCAAGACAGCTAATTCTGAAAATATTATTGAATTCATAGATCTTTGGATTGCCAACAGCTTTAATGTTTGATAATGCATCATACTTTTCTGGAAATGTAATGATTGAGTTTGCACTTAAAAGAGGGTTCAAACTAAAATATTTGGCCAATTACTATCCGCAAGGTAATGGGTTAGCTGAGTCAACAAATAAAAACCTAATCAGGATTATTAAAAGAACAGTTGACCAAAACCAAAAGAATTGGCATAAAGCTTTGGTAAACGCTTTATGGGCAGATAGAATAACAAAAAAATCTTCGATCGGAACTTCCCCCTTTAATTTAGTTTATGGGAAAGAAGTGGTTCTTCCAACTCACTTAGTCATTCCCTCTTTGTCTTTAATACAATACATTGATGAAGTACCTACTTCCTCCATACAACTAAGACAAATGGAAATAATCAAATTAGAAGAGCAACGAGAACAAGCTAAGAGAACCCATGCTCATCATCAAGCACTAATAAAATCCTCTTTTGATTCAAACATAATGACCAGAAAAAAATTTCAGATGGGAGATTTAGTTTTAAAATGGGATAAGGCTCATGAAGAAAAGGGCAAACATACAAAAATTCAAAAGATGTGGCTTGGTCCTTTTCAGATTGTTGAATTCATAGGTCCATCAACGTTTGTCTTATAAGATCTAGCAGGTAGAAGGGATTCTTTGCCTGTTAATGGTCAAATCCTTAAAATATATTTTCCATAGAAGATTATTCTTCTGTTTTGTAGAATAGTTTTGTTTTTCTTTTATTTTTTATAATAAAACTAGTGGTTAATGGTTACCATCAGTATTCGCGAAACGACACCAATTCTCTTTCAGATTTTGAGCTTTTCGCTTGTATAAATAGAAAATTTTTGAAAATCTGATCTTTATTATTGACAGATACAGTTAAAAACTTTAACCTAGATATGATACTAGTTTCAACTTCAAAAAATTTGATGAAAGCAACCTTTAGCGAAGGAATTGTTTTATATCAGCACAATGAAAGGTATCAATAACAAAATAAAGATTCTCTGTAAAACTGCTGTTTTCAAACTCTATTATTGTCATCCAGAGCTTTCTTAATGAAAACAATGATATCCTCCCTGTTAAAGAAAATCGCAGCATTCAGAGGGGCAATCCAAGAAACACTATATCTCAAAGAATAAGAGGTCTCATCACGAGCCGGCTTATCATGATCACAGATATTATAACTTTGCTGACTTTGCCAAACACTGTCCATCAAAACAGGGCAATGACTCAAGATTGTTGAAATCAAAAGACAAGGGGTCTCATCACGAGCCAGCTTGTTCAGCAAAAGTGTAAATCAAGTGAATGACTGTGTCATAATTTGGCTAGCAAACCAAGACATTGTTCTTTAAGAATAAAAAAGGAAAAAGTGTCAATATGGATTTTTTCTTTGAGAGTTGTAGATAACCTTAAACAGGATAAAGGATCATTGTTGGGTAAACAGGTAATCCTGTCGAGGCTATGGATGCCTGCTGGCAGCAATGGCTCTACCTACGACAAACGAGCATATTTTAAAGCTAGCACACAGAGAAGACTTTATTTTATCTTTACAAGACCAAGTAATGGCTGATGTAGATACAAGGACAAGCCTGAGGAAGCAAACAATTAGAATAGAAAGAGGTTGAAACAAAATATCATTGATAGAATAAGGCATAATGTACTCTATCTGTCCATAACAAAGTTTAGATTTATGAAAATTTTTATGTTTTGGAATTTTAAAGAATTCAATAGAAAAGCAGAGATAACTGGTTCTTCCAAGTGAATCGCCATTGTTGTGACCACCAAAAACCCCCCTCCTTCTTTAGTATTAGCAATAACACTAAAGAAGTGGGGACCCTTAGTAAAAAATCCAAAAAAATTTATAAAAATTTTGTATTATACTCCTCAAAAATACGTTGCACAGAGAAGAGTGAAACATTTCTTTATGAGCACAATAAGAAACTGCGAAGAAGCGGTGCGAAATTCATCGCATCGCATACATTAAGAAGCGCCCATAAATGAAAATCTTAAGAAATCTCCGATGGCCGATATGCGACATCGCATATCGCAACGTCGCATAAACAACACACAAATAACTTAACAAATTGCAGCGATGCTGCGATCTGCGATCTTGCGATGCTGTGATCTGCTGCGATCTGCGCGATTCTGCCCCAAACTGATCAGGAAACTCTGCGATGACACATCTTGATAATGCTATAAACGCGATGATGCGATACAAGTCGCAGAAATCACCCATCGCAAATTCTCCTCGGCTCATCATTCAAGAAAAGTTGTCCCTAAACCAAAAATTGGGCGCGCGCCTTAAAGAAGATTAATGAATGTACGCCAAAGTATTCAAGAATGACAGTTTTGTGTTTTTTCAAAGAGTCAGTTCACTGTGGGTGTCATGATTTTATACATTCGTAGAGCTTAAAGCTTTCATGTCAAAATTTATTATCGTTACTCTTTTCCTTTGCGTGAACCGCAGGAATAAAAAACAGGGAACAACATGAAGCAATGTGCAGGAAACATCTAAAGAAAAAGGGAAAGCGTCAATGCTTGGAGAACAGAGAAGAGATGCCCTCATAAACGGATACCACATGCAACAGAAACACAGATTTCAGAGTATTACTGAACAGATGCTGATATCAATAGGCGATTCGACACTCAAGGTCAAAAGCTCACAAAAGCATCATGTTTACAAAATTCTGAAGCTTATGCCTGGTAAAGGAAAAAGCGCTAAAGGCGGAAAACGCACCAGAAAAGCCTGGATCAAAGAACGGAGGCGGTTTTTGATGCGCGATTAGCGCCTAGCGCTAATCGCGCATCGCTAAGAAAATTGTTTTGAAAGAAAAGTCCCTAACTTGCTTATTCATCCATGAGTCCGGAAACCGAGATAGCAAAAGCAGAGGAAATTTAAGAGGAATTTGGGTTGTTACCAAGTATACACGCAGTAAATTCGCACAGCCAGAAGATGATTCCCAGAAATATCTTCTAGTTTACTAAAAAGTGGTGCCAGCACTTGTCGTTTCTATTTTCATAACCCAAGCAAAAGCAGAAGACGACCAGCCGACTCTTCCCAGACAAATGTTACATGCTCGTATCACTAAGGAGCAAATACAGAAATAGTTAGAAATTAGATTCAATTTTTAGAAATAAGTTTACTTAGATAAAGGGCGGTCATTTGAACCGTATCCGAAATTTGTGTAATTAAGTTATTTAGTTAGCAGTATTTAAACCTTTCTCAGGCATTTAGAGAAGGGTCTAGAAATTTGTCAAAAACTTGTCCTCAGAACATGCACTTTTGCACCCTTAGAGGAGGTTTTGATGAATGAATGGATCAAGGTTTATTAATGTTTGCATTTGATATCTGCTACTGATGTTGCACTTCTGTACTCTTGGTAGATATTAGAACGAGTGGAGATAAATCATTGTTGCTTGAAGCTTATGAGTAGGACCAATCATAAATGGTACTTTTATCTCTTGGTCATTTCTGCTTATATTCTTAAAGTGATATACAGTTTTTAGTTGTTTATATGTTATTACATGAATGTTTGAGTTACCATTTGGCACTTTTGTACTGTGGATTCATTTATTTATGTTTGATATATGAATAACTTATTATGCGATATGTTGTTCACAACTGTTTTGCCTAACTTTTTATGCAAAGTGGTTCATCTTAATTCATTTCCATTCTTATGATAGCTGAATGATCTTTATTACCAGTTATTATTTGAAATCTCTTTAGATCGCATAATAGAAGAAATACATCCCAGGTTAGCATAGATTAGATGTGCTATTTTCATTAGATTACAATATCATAGAATTAGATTAAAGTAGCTTAGATTAGAACTCTTAGATCAGCAACATCCAACTCGGCACACACACACACTTAGATTGGGAAACTGGTCCCATTATCCCTAGTCGAACCCGCTATACCAAACGGATAAGGAGCTGCCAACCAAGGTCCGGACCGGGTGGGTATCCCCCTTGTTGTCGACCCGATTTTCGGGGCCTCAACAGTAGGTGAAGATCAAATTGTGAGAAGAGCAAGTGATGAAAATCTTATGAAGAGTTAGACCAAAAGCAAATATTCATGTTATGGGTTTTTTATGCTTTTCTTGATCTGAACTAAGTATGCACCTAAGTGTTTGATGATGGATGAGATCTAATATATCTAAAATAATTATGCACTAATGATGGATCAGGATCATGAGACCTAAAATGACTTATCATTGTATGATTTGATAATGGATAGGCTAGATCTGAGTGCAAACGCATGTTTTATCCTTTAAATGCTATGATCTGAGTATATCTAAAGTCTTGAAAAGTTTCGAAGTTATAAGTCATTATTTGCATACCTATACGCAGGTTCGCCTCGGTGAAGGCGCGTATACATGTGGATTCGGCACTTCCAAGTAGCGTATGCAAAGGAAGGGCTTATTGTTCAGAAATGACTAATCTATATGATCAGTGTTGTTATTTTACTATTGTTTGTCAATGATGTATTCATTAGATCTAAAGTTAAACTGATTGTATAAGGAGATTGAGTCTGGTTGACTGATTGATTGAGTAAGAAGGGTGATCTTTGCTACTATCTATTTAGAACTCTGTAATATGATAGTAGATCTTCATAATGTCTTTGGTTAGTACAGTTTTTGGTTCAGAAGTTTTATGATTCAGTATCTTTAGAGGTATACGTAGGTTGAGTTATAGAAAGTAGCGTATACACGCAGGTTGTCCTCATTAAAGTAGCGTATACATTCTGACATATGATTTTTGAGGTTGAAATTGGTTCTGGTTGTTGATGCAGTGTTCTGAGTTCAGTTATGTGCACTAGTTATAGTGATCTAACTGTTCCAGTTGATTAGTTGAATTTTGATTAAGTGTCAGTTGGTTGGGTTTTGAGTGAATGGTTGATTTAGTTGTATCAGAAATTGATGGTTGGGTGATTTAGTTGTGTCATAGGTTTCAGTGATTGTTTGATTCAGTTGTGTAAGAAGTTTCGATGATTTGTTGATTCAGAAAGTGATGATTGGGTTTCAGTTATGTCATAGATTAATGATTGGGTTTCAGTGATTGATTAATTCATATGTATCAATGATGGAGGAATGTGTTACGGCGATGAACTACAGTTTCACTTTTGATATTGAGCTTAAGTGTTGATAATGGGTCCAATATGAAAATTTGATGAAACATAGCCTACAAGTTATGATGTGTTGAAGTTGATGGATCCAGTCTGAAAATTTGTTGAAACATGGTCCATGGAGGATGCTGAGGGTTGGAGCCTTCAGTGAGGAATTCAAATCTTCCTACCAGTAGTAGCTGGTGATCGGATTAGGGGGTTGTATCTCCCTTCCAGTAGCAGTTGGATAACGAGTGAAGGTTGTAGCCTTCTATAGGTTAGTGCATATGTACTGGTAATCATATCAGCCACTACAAGAGCTAGGGGGTTGTAACTCCCTTCCATTAGAAGCTGGAGAATGAGTGAAGGTTGTAGCCTTCTGCAGGTGGGTTCCTTCATACTGGTATGAGTCTGTGCCAATACAAGATTGTAAATAGCTTTTTCTTTATAATAAAAATAAGACAGAGATGATAGCAGCAGGTGGTTTTCTCTTGTATTGGGTTTCCACCTTAAATCTTGGTGTTCACGTGTGTTGCTTATGTGTGATGGTTTATTTATTACAGCACGTGGTTACTGTTTATCTAATGTTTAATAAAGTATTGATGCACTGGTTGGAGACAAACATATGATGAATTAATTGAGTCTTAAGTTCATTAGATATACGTTAATTGTTTTAAGAATAGTCGTGTACACACGCGGGTTCCTTTCAGTAAAGTTGCGTATAGAAAACTGAATATGAAATGTAAAAAGTTATTGATTTAAAAATACTAATTCACCCCCCCCCCCCCTCAGTATTTTTCCCAACAATTGGTATCAGAGGAGGTCCTTTGGCAGAAGCTTGATCGCTTGAAGGAGATCCGTTGTAACAACGGGAAAGAAGCAAAAGAAGAAAGAACCTCAAAATAAGAAGACATCTCAAAGGAACAATGACAGCAGGAGAGGCCATTGGCTATTAGGTGGAAGCAATTATTCAAATTTAGAATCACCTCAAATTAAAGACGAATAAGCAAAATAATTATCAGGTACTAATTTTTGGTCTTTTGGTGATACATTTCTCTGTTCATGTAGTATTGAAGATAATGAAAGTGACAGTGAAACAATTGAATTTGCTCTTATGGGTAAAAGTGAAAGAAATCTAATAGAGGTAGGAGTTAAAAGGTGTTAGAAAATTATATATTACGGAGCAATGGAACACATAAAATATTGCAGAAATATAAACACAGAAAACGCACAAAACAAGAGAGACACAGATATACGTGGTTCACCCAGTTTGGACTACGTCCACCCCGAATAGCCAGTCCTTCCTTTCTATTATCCAGCAAAATGAAGAGGCACA
Organism: Pinus tabuliformis; assembly: GCA_031772625.1. NCBI lineage: Eukaryota > Viridiplantae > Streptophyta > Pinopsida > Pinales > Pinaceae > Pinus > Pinus tabuliformis. The sequence goes on along the minus strand of CM062804.1, from coordinate 1,582,914,479 downwards.
ACCTACAACAAATCCGCTGTAATATCCTCTGTCTTCTCTCACAGTCTCACCTCTCTGTTTCTCGCTCATAGAACACGCATCTATATCTCATCCTTCAATACAATACCCTCATACAAAGAGAGGGGTTGCCTTCTAGGGAAAAAAACCCTAAATTAAACATAAGTTCTACCGTCAGATCATCTGCCTAATGAACGGCCCAGATTGACTAGAAATTACTATATTTTTACAAGGAAATTTTACATTTGTTTTTAGCTTTGGGGGCGCTGCCCCCGAGCCCCTGCCGGGGGACCGCTGGCCCCCGGACCCCCCATCCGGGGGGGGATCGGCCCCCCCGGACCCCCGCGGGGGGGACAAGTCCCCCCCACGTGGAGGGGTGTACAAACTTCCTGGGGTATACATCCGACTGAAACAAAGACCTCTGAACAATCATGCTCCACACACAACAAAAGGCTCACAGATAAAATTAGAGATCAACAATATCTATTTCACAAAAGGGATTGTACCTACAAAGAAGAGGTTACCGAGTTAAAAAATCAGTTGGAGGAAGGAAACAAAATAAGGAAGTAGTACAAAGAAAAGGAAGATGAATGTTAAAGGCTATAGGATGAAGTGACATCATTGAGAAATGAAGTGAATGAAAATGATACAAAAACCAAGGAACTTAAAGAAAGAACCAGTTACTGTGAAGGTCTTGAAGTTGAGGTCATCTCTCTAAAGGAATATCTTGAAAATTCAAATAATCAGAATGAAGAACTACTTCAAGCATTTGAAGAACAAGAAATTGAGGTTCTCAAATGAAGACAACAAGTGGAAGAAGGAAGAAAAGTTGAAGAAATCATGAAAAAGCAGTATTTGGAAAAGGAAGAGAAATATTAGGTTGAGGTAAATATCCTAAAAGATAAATTAAAAGAAAAGGATAAACTTTTACGATTTCAAGATAGTACTAAGATTTTGGATAATATTATTAGTAGTCAAAGGTATCCTACCATTAAATCTGGTCTTGGTTTTCATGAAACTATTAAAGGTGAGTCTAGCTCACAAATTGAGGCAAGGAATTCTAATGCAAAATTTGAAATGCTTAACAAGGAGATAAGACGTCAACCCCATCAACAACCAAGGAAAGAAAGTCTTCAAATAAAATCATTTACTCCTAAATATGGAAGTGTTAATCAATTCTTTCCTCTGATGAATAATGTTGGATGTTCTATCTGTCATAATTTTGGACATGTTGTAGCTAGGTGCAGAAGTAGAATGTTTCAAGCTAATAACTGTCTCACAGAAATATCATCAGCTTCCAGGTACTTCAAGGGATATTGTTTTTCTTGCAATATGTTTGGTCACAAATACGTTGATTGCTATAGAAGGAATATGAAACATATAATATTTTATGCTTGTAACAAATTTGGGCATATAGTGAAAGAATGCAGGGACAAGTTTATGGATCACCGTAGACAATATGGTAAGCAATCATATAAGCATGTTTATATCATAAAATTTGAAAAAGATGAATCCACCAAGAATCAAGAAAAGGAAGATCATATAAGGTGTGGTCTTGTTGTCTACTCATTCAAAGACGAAGATGAAAGTGGATGTGCTCATCACATGACTGGAGACAAGAGAAAAATGGAGTCTTTGATGAAGAACCATCATGGTAATGATATTCTTGGAACTGATGTTTCAACAAAGTTTCTAGGACCAGGTACAGTCATAACAAACTCGGGAAGAACTGAAAGTATGAAATTTTAGTGTTCCAATGTTCATACGTAGATATTATGAATACAAGTCATGTATATACGCGAGTTCGAAATTGTACAGTTGCATATATGTTTGTTTGATGAAGAAGCAATGGGATAGACTCAGAAAAATGGTCTGATATGGTTCAAACAATTATCAATTGTCTTTTCTGTTTTGATGGTTGATGATTACAGTTTGTGGATGTTATTTAGAATTACTTTTTACCCTCATAAGTTTTTGATGACTTGATGTATAACTGGTTGATGATGATGCCTTGATGATTCTTACTGACATATGCAATAATCATATCTGACAGTGAACAGTTGGCACAGGTTCAAGGGGAGAATATGATATTCTTCTAATAATGCATTGTTGGCATTATGTTTAGAAGTATTTGCTACCTAATGATTCCTATCAATAGTGAGTATGCTTATGTTGTTGAAGTGTTTAAATGATGCATCATACTATGTTGCGGTCATGAATTGCCTATGATCAAATCACAAATGATACTTTGCTTGAGCCACTTAGTCGTTTTGATGCTTTTGATTAGATTTGTGGATGACTCTTTTGATGATGCATATAGTTATGTTGCTTACATGATGATCTTCATAATTTCAAGGAGAATAACAAAGCTTGAGTACACACCTTCATTATTTTATGATGATAAGTGTCACTCATTTATGTTATGTTGTTGTCATCATGCCTTCAAAGATGCATAAATTTCACATGATGCAATTATGAATGAGGATTCCTATACTTCTTGGCTCTCACATGGTTGAGGATTGTTGCACTTGATGGTATCAAGAAATTTTGACAAAATGACTGTGAGCTCATGGTTTTCTTTTCACATTAATGAGAAGCTAGATACATATTTCTATCTCTATGCTGGATACATGGATGATTACTTAAGTTGCATATTGTTGGTTGGCCAAGAGAATGGTGTTATTGCAGGTTTCATGAAGACATATTTATTTGAAGACATGGCTATTCGGAGACATGGCTTAATTATTCACATAATGATGATGACTTCTTACTTTATGATGATAGGTTTGGTTCTCACATATGTTTATCATAGTTGATTCGTATCAGATGTGGGATGTTGGAAAACTCCCTAGTAGTGATACATGGTTGATATATTGAGGATCGTTGTGAAACGATCATGCAGTTATTTCTACGATGATGATGTTATGGTCATAGATGATGACTATGGTGGTTTCACATATATATGATATCATGTGAATGGTTTTGTATTACTGCTTGGAGATATGAAATATTCTTAGTTGATTCATGGAAGTCTATGTTAAGGCGTTTTATATTAAAGAAACAGAGCAAGTTGATCTTGATAACATCAAGAGGATGAGTTGATATCTATATGTGACATACTTTGTCATAGGTTGATGATATTAAAGTTACATTGTCTTATCTTGCGAATTGATGATGGACATATATAGGTTGTTACTCTTGTTGCTGCTAACAGATGTTTATGGTGCAGATCATATATGGTGTATGATAGTTGCTGATAATTATCATGATCTTGTTTAGGTCTTTGGTATTTGTTATAAATTTCATGTATATCATTTGATGTAAAGGTCATGTAAATATCTATGATGTAATATTTTTCATATTCAGTCATGTATGGACTTTTAAGATCATGTCAAATATGTACTCCCACTTGGTTGGGTAGATTAGTCAAATATGTATCCCCACATGGTTGGGATATTGATGTATGTATGCGTCATTGGTGATAGGAAGGTCATAATCAGTTAATTCGTAGAGTCATGTGCTTCATCCGTTAGAGATTTCAACATGTGATTAGGGTAAGCATGATCAAAGATTACGGCATGTGCTTAGGGGGAGTTTGATCAGAGAATTCAGCATGTGCCCATGATTAGTGTTCATCTTCAGCAGTTTACATATGGAAGTCTTCATGTAACATTGGTCGGCCCTTTTTCCTTGATGTCAAAGGGGGAGAGTAGCTTGGTGTTTGGATAGTATCTTGATGTTTTGAAAAGTTTTTTTCTTGTCTTGATGTTATTTATAGGTTGTGGTGACCAAACACCAAAGTGGTTACCATCAAGTCCAAAGGGGGAGATTGTTGACATTATGATGCATGTGTTGTCCTTGATGGAAACTCACTTGAGACAAAACAAATATATGGTAACTAGATGAATCTACAGGTCAAATCAGAGGTGACAGAATGATGGAACAGAATAATGGACCAAAGGTTTATAGATCAAACTCAGAAGCTTGATATGGGAAATTGTTGGCATTATGAATTAGGTGTTGTCCTTGATGGAAACCTACCTGATGAGTTGTCCTTGATGACAACCTACCTAATGAGTTGTCCTTGATGATAACCTATTTGATGAATGGATGACTTAATAAAGCTATAAAAAGGATGAGACATAATGCATGGCAGTTGTGTTTATAGATGTGACAAAATGCAGGGCAGTTCAGAGGAATCAGTTCATAAATGATAAAGCGATGGCAACTCACATTGTAATAGGTCAATTCAAAGATAAAAGAGTAATGGCACAGAAGAACTGGATGATGGGACAAAGGATTACAGATCAGAATCAAGAAATTGAGGAAAGAGAATGTTCTAAGTTTTATACGTTGTTTAGCCTAGTCCAAGTAGCATATACACGTGGGTACACAGAATAAAAGGCGTGGATATGTATGCACGTAGTTTCATAGAAGGAAAGCGTGTATGGGATGGAAAATTAAGGTTAAAAAATACCAAGGGTCCCTACCATGGTATTGGCCCATAGAAATGAGTGTGGAAAAGAATATTGATGAAGATCAAAGTGTGATATGTGAAAGTGATGAAAATATTATCAAGATTTAGATCAAAAGAAAATATGCATGTTATGGGTTTTTTATGCTTTGCTTGATCTGAACTAAGTATGCACCTAAGTGTTTGATGATGAATGAGATCTAATAGATCTGAAATAATTATGCACTAATGATGGATCGGGATCATGAGACCTAAAATGACTTATCACCATATGATCTAATAATGGATAGGCTAGATCTGAGTGCTAACGCATGTTTTATCCTTTAAATGTTATGATTTTGGTATATCTGAAGTCTTGAAAACCTGCGAAGTTATAAGTCATTATTTGTAGATCTATACGCAAGTTTGCCTCAGTGAAGGAGCGTATACACGCGGATTCGGCACTTCCAAGTAGTGTACGTAGAGGAAGGGCTTGTTGTTCAGAAATTACTAATCTATCTAATCAGCGTTGTTATTTTACTGTTGTTTGTCAATGATATCTTCATTAGATCTAAAGTTAAACTGATTGTATAATGATATTGAGTCTAGCTGACTTATTGATTGAGTAAGAAGGGTGATCTTTGCTGCTATTTGTATAGAACTCTGCAATATGACAGTAGATATTCATAATGTCTTTGGTTAGTACATTTTTTGGTTCAGAATTTTTATGATTCTGTATATTTAAAGGTATAAGCAGGTTGAGTTACAAAAAGTAGCATATACATGTAGGATGTCCTCATCGAAGTAGCGTATACATTCTGAAATATGATTTTTGAGGTCGAATTTGGTTCTGGTTGTTGATGTAGTGTTCTGAGTGCAGTTCTGTGCACTGGTTACAGTGATCTAACTGTTCCAATTGATCAGTTGAATTTTGATTAAGTATCAGTTGATTGAGTTTTGAGTGAATGGTTAATTCAGTTGTATCATAAATTGATGATTGGGTGATTCATTTGTGTCAGAGGTTTCAGCTATTGTTTGATTCATTTGTGTAAGAAGTTTCAATGATTGGTTGATTCAAAAAGTGATGATTGGGTTTCAGTTATGTCAGAGATTGATGATCGGGCTTCAGTGATTGATTGATTCAGATTTATCAACGATGGATGGATGTGTTACAACGATGAGTTACATATTGATTTTATATATTGATCTTAAGTGTTGATAATGGGTCCAGTATGAAAATTTGATGAAACGTGGCCTACAAGTTATGATGTGTTGAAGTTGATGGATCCAGTCTGAAAATTTGATGAAACGTGGTCCATGAAGGATGTTAAGCATTGGATCCTTCAGTGAGGAAGTCGAAGCTTCCTGTTGGAAATAATACTGAGAGGAGGGTGAATCAGTATTATTAGATCAATAATTTTATTTCCAAAATAGATTTATATACACTACTTCAGTGAAGTGAACTAGCATGTACACGTGATTTTGATTAAGGAAACCAGCGTATATCTAGAGAACTTGTGATTTAGACAATTTATCATGTGTTGATCTTAAAGCAGTATATCAAAGATTTATTAGACAGTACAATAAAAGTGGTGGGCTCCAGTATTGTAGCAATAATGCTACAACTCCTGGAGCTCCCTATCTCTAATTTTATCAACTTGGTAGTTCGTACAAACTTGGAAGCGACGGTGTTGTATGCACAAGTACTAGCTCTTGTCGCAGATGTCACTTGGTCAGCTGGCACAAGTTCGCTAGGGCTCAAGCCAACTTCTATATGCCCTCAGAAGAAGATTTATGAGTGATGGACGAAAGCTATCTCGAAGGAAGCTAACCTACTTTGCAAAAAAGGAAACTGAAAGCCAACAAAGCATGGAAACCCTAATAAACCCTAATTTGACTAGCTTGACCATTACAATGCAAAAATGTGAATGAAACTTCTACCAATGATGCCATTACTTGCAGTGAGTTGAAATACATGAATCTAAGCTACTTGCATCTGAAAAGACATGTTTTTGTATTTTTTCATTAAGTGGTTGGATTTATTGTGATGGTGCTTTTGATTAGGGTTTGACTGTGCAGGAGCAATTCGAAGGGAAGGAAAGCATGGGAAAGGTCAGGGGGGCTAGGAGAGGTCCCAGGGGATCCTTAGCATTAGTCTACAGAAGTCTACAGCGTTTATATGCTCGGAAACCAAGTTTGCAGGCTTCTACAGGATGTCTGTAGGGGATCCTACAGGAAACTCAGGAATTCTATAGGAAGTCGGTGAAATTCTACAGGATGTTCGACCGTGGGAGTTTTGGGTGATGGAGGAGTGGAGGAAGTGTATGGGTGAATAGGTAGGATGGAAATGAGGCTTGTGATGGCTCAAGAACAGAGAACTAAAGTGGAGAAAGAGTGCATGCATGGATCTATAATTAAAATAACTATGTGGCAGCTTGCATGAAAGCATAAGACTGCGTTTTTTGGTGGTTGGTACAACCCACACACCCAATCTCTAAACAGAGATGGCAGCGAGTGCACTATCAACCTTTTCTTGACTCTAATGAATTACAATCCTCCTCCTCTAATCTAAACAACTAAAATCACTTAAACCATAATCTAATCCTACTTCAATCACACAAAACAAATCAAATCAGCAGACTGGAAATTCTAAATGCATGTCAAAACAAAGGAAATGAAGTGCTGCAAGGAAACAAGTAACGATACAAGGAAGAGGAGGTCTATTTCTCTCAGGTTGGGCCCTAACCTGAGAGCTATAGCTCCCTTAAAAACTCAGAATTGAATCCAAAGCTGCCTGCCTTTATTGAATAATCATGAGTCTAACATCATGCCCAAAACTGGCTTACCAAAAGACTAATTGGCTAACCAAATTGACTAACTAGCTAATCCCAAAAATGACTAACTGAAATGAGGTCTTAAGCCCTCTTATTTATACAATTTGAGGACCCAACAGTCCTCCTAAAATTTAGGGACTTGGCTACCCAAGACTTGTAGTTAACAGCAGTCCAACTTGACTTGCTTGGCTGCCCTTGAGCTGATTGATTCGGTGGCCCTTGAACTCCGAGCTGATGGTGGAGAATTCGAGGTAAGGGCCCATAAATGAGGGGGACACCTTCCTACAAATCCTCTAGCTTGTTCTCCCACGAATTTGGCTGCCAAGTGCTCATTAAGACCTTCAATTTTGTCTCCAAGTTGACCAAAAGGCTACACAAAGCACCCATTAGACTTGTTGGCATAATGACTAACCAAATTCACTCTATTAACATAAAAATAATCAAAAACATGCAATAAACAAATGAGAATGGTGGACTAAGCCAAATTAGGAGGTTGAATGAGCCCAAATAATTGTACATTTTTGGGGCTCATCATCACCCCCCTACTGAAAGTGTTGCTCATCCTCTGAGCAACCAATCTCTCTTCTCGTCTTTGATGGCCCTGGTGGCTTCTTTGGCTAACATCTCGGCCGATTCCTCCTTTGGCTTCCCTATTTTCAAACTTCCTGTAGAAACAGTTCGTTGGCTTCCTGTAGAAACAGTTCGTTGGCTTCCTGTAGAAACAGTCCTTTGTCTTCCTGTAGAAACAGTCTGCTAACTGTTCTCTGTCTTCCTGTAGAAGCAGTCTTTGAGTCCATCACCTTGATTTGCTTCTCTCTAGGTGAAGGTATTTAGCTTCCTCATTCAAAGATGATGGACCCCTTTGAAGGAGACTCTTCCTTTTGTTTAGCTGTGGTGTCCTCAATTGTAATTGGCTCCTTTGACTGTGGCTAGGGTCTGCCAGCTTTTATCCACATGCTCCTTCTTGCCTTAAAGTACATGGAAGGCTCCCTTTTTTGCTTCCCTTTTTGCCTTGGAGATGTGCTTAGGGTCTAGCACTGCTACCACCTCCCTGGCCAAAATCTCAAGCGATTTCTCCCTTTGCTGCTCCGTTTCCAGACTTCCTATAGAAGGTCCTGTGTCAACTGTTTTGGTCTGCGTGGCTGAGGGTGCCTTCTTCTTGAACTGTTCTGCTAGGCATGGTGAGAATACCCGTGTGACAGTGTCACATTTTTCATCATCATTCATCACTGCTTCATTGAGATCTTGATCTGTCTAGACAGATCTGAATATAGAGCCGAGATGTAACCCTTGTTATTTCTGCACTATATACACAGTCTTCTTTGTCCATCCGGGATACTGCGTTTCAGGTATGCCGAGCTTGTAATTGCTTCAGTGATAGATTTAGAGCTACTTTTCACACTAACCATATAACAACCACAAAAAGAAAAAAGTAGTTTATATGTGCACAGGTGAGCGTTACAGTGGTTTATCATTATCATGTGGAGCATTTGTTAACAGGAACCTTGGAAGAGAATGTGATGCAGCGCTATTTGAAAGAAATTTTGTGTATCCCACAAGCAAACCACCATTCTTGACCCACAGGCAGACTGGTTTTAATTGTCCCCACTTCAACCAAGCTAGTTCACCACCCTTTAAAATCTCATGCATGGAAATGGTATTTTTGAGCCTACCTTTCTTCAAGCTTCACTGTGTCCTGCTTGGCTGTGGGTGATTTTCTTTTCAGCTGGGCTGTGGCAGCCTTCATCTTCTCCCCCTTTCTGCTCTTCTTCCTCACTGTTAGAAGGACTGATATCTTTGGCCAAAACTCTTCATTTTTGTCCAACAGTTCAGTTCACCACATGACATAATCTCAATACGTTCATCCACCAATGGTCCTGGACACCCTTGCAAGTTAGCTATCATGACATCCTTCCCAGCAGCATATTTTCCTGTGTCTTCATTGCCAATCTCATCCAATGAGGATGTTGATGGTCCTTGCAAAACATCCTGCTGAGTAGCCTCTGTTACACATCTCCCTGCATGATCTTCATTTATTTCTCCCAGTATTGGAATTGAAATAGGCTGTTTTGACTGTCCAGAATCAACATGTTTTTCTTGAAAAGATGCAATAACAGTTGTGTTGTGTCCAGCATCATTGTCTCTTGGATTTTCATTCATCCCACCTTGTCGTGTACCCTCCATCTCTGTCAGACTACTCCGGAAGGCTATGCTGTATTTCCTGTAGAAGACTTCACCCGTTTCCTGTAGAACGTGATTCTGCCTTTGGGTGAGCCCGATGCACTAGAGAAATTCGAAAATGAGTAGGAAACTCAGTGGAGGACGATAGATTAAGCCGATTGTGGAAGCAGAGGATGTATTCTTTGAGTGAACATGATGCAAGTGCAAGTTGACTAACGGTCTTTGAATTTAAGCCGAGCGCTCAGTGATGTCTGCGTGATTTTTGGAGTGAGGTGGCACATACGTGTGCTGGCTTATGCGACTGTTTTGCAATCATGAACTGCAGTGGTCACTATTTGTTCTCTGCTTGAAATCTCATCGATTCAGTTGCACTGGAGTTAGACTGCCCATACTGTCCGTTTTTTGACTTTCACGTGCATGGCTGACCCATGCATGCTGCGTGACTTGCTAGAGAACTGGACATCAAGTGAACCTTCCTAAATTCGTGGCTTAATTCCATCACTCCATTCGTTCATGCAGTTCTTGAATTAGATTCATGCAATAGAGGAATAGGTTTTGTCACGTACCTGAAGCCAAACGGTTGCTTGTGAAGCTTCTTGCTGTTGCATGCTCTGATTCTGCTGCTGCATGCTTGGATCCTTTGATTGCATGAGGCTTGGCTAATGATTTTTTATTGCTTTTCCTTGTGCAGGTGTCCTCTGGCTGGATCTGAGCTGCATGCAATCGTTTCCACGTTCAACTCTGCCCGTTCAAGCTGCTGCTGCATGATGGTCACAAAACCAGAACTTCTTTTTGCCATTTCTCCCAAACGGTAGATCGGATTGATCTAAAACTCGGTGAGCATGTTCCTACCATCATTATGCATCTCCCATAGCAAAATCGTGATCAATGGATGCACGGATTTCGAGAAAAATGGAAAATGGCTGAAGATTTCAGAGCTCGATTTTTCGGAAACCGTGCATCGGAATCGGCTGAAACTGCTTGGGTAGGCTACTATCATCCATGTGCATCTCCCCATGAAACAGGTTTTAAAATGGATGCACGGATATGGAGAAAATGCAAAAATGGCTGATGGTGATGGAGGCTGATTTCTTGGAAACCGTGCACCGGAATTACATGAAACTGCTCAGGCATGTTTTCATCAACCTTTTACAATTCCCCATAAAACGGTTTGTCAAACGGATGCATGGTTTTCAAGTTATGGCATAAACAAATTCTGCTCTATGTGTTTTTGCTTCAAGGCACTTTGCATTTTGGTTGCATGGTATGACAAAATGAATTTTGGCTGTGATGCAGGTATGGAGATGATGGAGGAGGAGTTGGAAGATTGCATGAGGACTTCTGAACCCTTGAGGAAGCTACCATGTTCGCCAAACCACTTTTTGAAATGCATGCCTAGTTTCCCACAATTTCTACAGGAAGTTCCTGTAGAAGCACAATGAGAAGAACAAGGAGGTGGAAAAGATGATGGAGAAAGGCAAGGGATGGACACACAAGTGCTTGTGGGCCTAATCAACAGATTCCCACCATCAGATTCACTTTTGAAATTGGATTTGGCTCGTCCAAAGGTTCTACAGGATGTTTCCTGTAGAAATACAGAGCTTCCTGTAGAAGGCACAAGAACAATTACGTTGACCTTGATTTGAGTGCTCCTCCTGTCATGAAACGTCCTTCTTGCAACCTGCAATGTCATTGCTGCAACATGAAATTATCAATGGAGATTAGCTTTATTTTTCTTTTTCTTTTTTCTCTTTTTTTTTTTTGAAAAACAACTAGGGCGCCTCATGGAGGTTTTCACCCTAATTGCCTGCCCTGGGCGCCTCCAAGGGAGGTTTTCACCCAGAGATCTTATTCTCTTTTCTCTTTTTTTTTCAACCCATTGACCGCCTCATGGAGGTTTTCAATCAATGAGCCAATCTAAGGCGCCTCCGAGGAGGTTTTCACCTTAGATTTTTATTTTTCTCTTATTTTCATTTTTTTTTCTCTTTTTTCTTTTTTTTTTCTTCTACCCTACCCTACTTGAAAAAAAAAATCATTTTCAAGTATAAGAATACTTCCAATGGAGCCATGTGCACATCGAGATTAGAGAAAAAATGATGTGAAGGCTTGAAATGCATGCTTGGACAAGTATCCAGATCTCAGAGACCAAATGATCTGGCTTTGAAGGGATCAAACAAAGTTGAGGAAGAAAGTATTGTTGCAACTTAGTGACCTTCTGAAACCATATCTCAATATAGCTTTGATATCATTGGTTCTTTTGCTGACCTGGATCATTCTTCATGTCACCTTCTATCATGACCTTCTGATCTTCCTCTTTTTGTTGATCTTTCTCTTGAATACATGGAAGATTTGATGGTAACCATGAAGGAACTCTCTCGATCTCTGATTCTGATCTCTTCTCTTCATTAAGTGCAGCCCATGGTTCTTTGATCTCCTCTTTGGAATCTTCTTTTGCTTTTGGTCCTTCAATGTTGTCAATAGATTCTCTCTTTTGCAACACTCTTCCTGAGCTTTGGTGAACATCATTGAGCTCAAAAGGAGTCATTTGCACATGTTGTGCCTCAGCTTTGCAATTGGGTTGAGTTGCTCCATTGCAGGGTTTTGGAAATGGAGGTACGGGTAGCTGAGTGGGGGTGTGAAATTGAGATGGAGATGGATGGCATTGTGGTTGGGTAGGCATTTGGGGTTGCCTTGGTGGAGGAGGAGGTGATGGTTGTGGATGAGCAGGTGGTGGAGGAAAATGAGCGGGATGAGAGTTGTACTGGGGCCTCCACTCCTGATAAGGTACATTCCACTGAGGTTGTGGCTGAGCATAAGAGTGAAACGAATGAGCAACTGGTTGGGCATAATATGGATCTGTGAAGGAATAAGGAGGAGGTGTGAACCAGGAAGGATGAGCAGGGGGACCCCAAGAAGGCATGAAGGTGGCTTGGTAAGGGTCATAATAGGTCTCGGGTGTCCCTTGTAGTTCCTACTGGTAGGGTATGGGTCCATGTGGCCTCCTTTGGTTCATATAACAGAGTGATTCAGTGGCTCCCTTGGCTCTTTGATATGTAGCTTTGATTCTGGGCAAGGAAGGGCACTGATCTGTAGGATGGTATTCTTCACAGATGAAACACACTTCTAGAGGGTGCATTGGACATTCGTTCCTAGGATGCTTTCTAGTGCACCTAGGACAAAAAATGGGCAAAGCCCTCTTGGATTCTTCTTGCTTCTTTTGGATCCGCAAGGTACCCAGTTGCATGGCAAGAAACTGCCTCATATCACTCTTGAAATCTTCGATCTGATTTGCAAATTCATCTTTGGACAAGGGACTGCTCCCAACATTTCTGCTTGTAGCCATTTGCTTCAGAGGAATGTTTCTTCTTCTTCTCCCCTAGAGGTTCTTCAGATATGTCTTGATGTCCACCCAGGGGTTCTTTCATCACAGCCATCGAAGAAGAACGTTGGCTGTGTGAAGCAGTGGGGGTGTTGTGCAATCATTTTTCTAACTTATCTCTACTCCTACAAAGCATGAAATGAAATCTTTTTGGTTGATTTTTGCTTTTTTCTACTTCTACTTGCAAAATTGAAATAAATTGAACTGCAACTAACTATCTTGCTAAAATGAAAATGCGGAATTGAAATGAAAGCAGGAAAGGACTAATCTATTTTGCTCAAATGAAATTGCAGGAATGAAATGCTAGGCTACGCTTGCGAAATTGAAATGCTAATCTACGCTTGCAGAAATGAAATTGCGGAATTGAAATGCTAATCTACACTTGCAGAAATGAAATTGCGGAATTGAAATGCTAATCTATGAAAGCAAGAAATGCTAATCTACTTTTGCATAAACGAAATTGCATAATGGAAATGAAATAAACTACTTAGCAGAAGGTTGTAGTAGAAAATAGAAGAATAGCAACAATCACCAATACTCTGCCGCTTCCCCGGCAACGGCGCCAAAAAGATGGTGGGCTCCAGTATTGTAGCAATAATGCTACAACTCCTGGAGCTCCCTATCTCTAATTTTATCAACCCGGTAGTTCGTACAAACTTGGAAGCGACGGTGTTGTATGCACAAGTACTAGCTCTTGTCGCAGCTGTCACTTGGTCAGCTGGCACAAGTCCGCTAGGGCTCAAGCCAACTTCTATATGCTCTCAGAAGAAGCTTTATGAGTGATGGACGAAAGCTATCTCGAAGGAAGCTAACCTACTTTGCAAAAAGGAAACTGAAAGCCAACAAAGCATGGAAACCCTAATAAACCCTAATTTGACTAGCTTGACCCTTACAATGCAAAAATGTGAATGAAACTTCTACCAATGATGCCATTACTTGCAGTGAGTTGAAATACATGAATCTAAGCTACTTGCATCTGAAAAGACATGTTTTTGTATTTTTTCATTAAGTGGTTGGATTTATTGTGATGGTGCTTTTGATTAGGGTTTGACTGTGCAGGAGCGGTTCGAAGGGAAGGAAAGCATGGGAAAGGTCAAGGGGGCTAGGAGAGGTCCCAGGGGATCCTTAGCATCAGTCTACAGAAGTCTACAGCGTTTGGATGCTCGGCAACCAATTTTGCAGGCTTCTACAGGATGTCTGCAGGGGATCCTACAGGAAACTCAGGAATTCTACAGGAAGTCGGTGAAATTCTACAGGATGTTCGACCGTGGGAGTTTTGGGTGATGGAGGAGTGGAGGAAGTGTATGGGTGAATAGGTAGGATGGAAATGAGGCTTGTGATGGCTCAGGAACAGAGAACTAAAGTGGAGAAAGAGTGCATGCATGGATCTATAATTAAAATAACTATGTGGCAGCTTGCATGAAAGCATAAGACTGCGTTTTTTGGTGGTTGGTACAGCCCACACCCCCAATCTCTAAACAGAGATGGCAGCGAGTGCACTATCAACCTTTTCTTGACTCTAATTAATTACAATCCTCCTCCTCTAATCTAAACAACTAAAAGCACTTAAACCATAAGCTAATCCTACTTCAATCACACAAAACAAATCAAATCAGCAGATTGGAAATTCTAAATGCATGTCAAAACAAAGGAAATAAAGTGCTGCAAGGAAACAAGTAACGATACAAGGAAGAGGAGTTCTATTGCTCTCAGGTTGGGCCCTAACCTGAGAGCTATAGCTCCCTTAAAAACTCAGAATTGAATCCAAAGCTGCCTGCCTTTATTGAATAATCATGAGTCTAACATCATGCCCAAAACTGGCTTACAAAAAGACTAATTGGCTAACCAAATTGACTAACTAGCTAATCCCAAAAATGACTAACTGAAATGAGGTCTTAAGCCCTCTTATTTATACAATTTGAGGACCCAACAGTCCTCCTAAAATTTAGGGACTTGGCTACCCAAGACTTGTAGTTAACAGCAGTCCAACTTGACTTGCTTGGCTGCCCTTGAGCTGATTGATTCGGTGGCCCTTGAACTCCGAGCTGATGGTGGAGAATTCGAGGTAAGGGCCCATAAATGAGGGGGACACCTTCCTACAAATCCTCTAGCTTGTTCTCCCACGAATTTGGCTGCCAAGTGCTCATTAAGACCTTCAATTTTGTCTCCAAGTTGACCAAAAAGGCTACACAAAGCACCCATTAGACTTGTTGGCATAATGACTAACCAAATTCACTCTATTAACATAAAAATAATCAAAAACATGCAATAAACAAATGAGAATGGTGGACTAAGCCAAATTAGGAGGTTGAATGAGCCCAAATAATTGTACATTTTTGGGGCTCATCAAAAAGCATAATAAATCATCACACATAAGCAACACACAGGAACACCAAGATGTAAGGTGGAAACCAAATGTGGGTAAAAACCACCTGTTGTTGTCGTCTTTGTCTTCTTTTAACAATAAGAAAATTTGTTTACAATCTTGTATTGGTGCAGACTCATACTAGTATGCAAGCTTCTACATGCAGAAGGTTACAATCTTCTCTCATTCTCCAGTTTCTACTGGAAGGGAGCTACAGCCCCCTAGCTCTTGTACTAGCCAATATGTTTACTAGTACGTATGTGCCAGCCTACAAAAAAACTCCACTCTTCCACTAGGGACCACGTTTCATGAATTTTCAGACTGGATACTCCTGGATCACAACGCCACAATCTAAAGGCCACGTTTCATCAAATTTTCACACTAGACCTCTCATAACTTTTAAATTTAAACTGCATCAACCAATATTCAGATAATCTAAACAATCAAATCACTGACACCAAAACACTGTGCTGAACCCAGAACCTTGCATCATCATTCAAAACTAGTTGTAACCTCAAAAATCATGCATTAGAGTGTATACACTACTTGGTTGCACCCAAAATGCATGTATACGCTACTTCCGTTAATTGAACCAGTGTATACCTTCAAAGCTACTGCAAACATAAACTTTTGAATCAAGTCTGTACCAACTATCAATATTCTAAATATCTACTGTCAACTATCAGAGCTTTACACAAGTGAGGACAGAGATAACTTCTTCTTACTTATACAATCAATCAATCAAATGCTAGCCTGCTTATGCATTCATTTTTACATTCAGATCTAAGAAGACTTCATTGATAGACAGCAGTAAAATAGCAGAATTTTATCAAATTGATCAATCAGATCTGAAAAGAGGCTTTTCTTTTGTATACGCTACTTGAAAGAACCTAGCCTGCGTGTATACGCTCTTTGTCTAAGACAAACCTGCATACATATCTGCAAATATTGACTCAAAACTTTGTTGCAATTAAAGACTTCAGACAAACCCAGATCATGATAGATAACGAATAGAACAGGTGCAAAACATCAGATCTAGCCTCACCCAATATCAAATCATTCAAGAATAACTCATTTCAAGTCTCATGATTCCTAATCCAATATTGAACTCAAGGTGCACATGAATATTTAAGATATAGTCCCAAACATAACCCTGCAATCATAAAATATACTTCAGATAGAACTATTCCTTAGAATCTTATTTCTTCCGCTTCTGGCCTAATGATCTTCTCCTCCTTATATACTCTTAGGCCTTTCTCAATACCTTGGACCAAAACCACTTAGGACCAATACCTTGGACCAAATACCTAGGGTCAATACCTTGGACCAAATACCTCGGACCAAATACCTTGGACCAATACCTTGGATAAAATACTTGGTTTTCCAACATGTATGCACTTTTCCTCCTGTGAAAGTGCGTGTATACATTATACACTCCTTTTGTTCTGTTAACCTACGTGTATACGCTTCTTGGACAAAGTGAACCAGCGTATACCTCTCTTTCTTCATTCTTTGGAGTCTGATTTGTAATCCTTTGTTGTTAACCTACTGCACTGTGAACTGTCATCTGAGAGAGTTGCCATCAAGGACAACACCTGTATCATAATACCAACACTTCCTACTAGTAGTATCTGGTGATCAGATCAGGGTGTTGTATCTCCCTTTCACTAGCAGCTTGAGAAGGAGTGAAGGTTGTAGCCTTCTATAAGTCAGCGCCTATGTAATGGTAATCATATCAGCTAGTACAAGAGCTAGGGGGTTGTAGCTCCCTTCTAGTAGAAGCTGGAGAACGAGTGAAGGTTGTAGCCTTTTGTAGGTGGGTGCCTACGTACTGGTATGAGTCTGTGCCAATATAAGATTGTAAACATTTTTTTCTTTATATTAAAAAGAAAACAAAGACGACAGCAGCAGGGGTTTTCTCTCACATTGGGTTTCCACCTTAAATCTTGGTGTTCATGTGTGTTGCTTATGTGTGATGGTTTATTTATTACAACACATGGTTTTTGTTTATCTAATGTTTAATAAAGTACTAATGCATTGGTTGAAGACAAACATATGATGAATTAACTTAATCATAAGTTCATTGGATATATGCTAATTGCCTTAAGAACAGTTGCATACACACATAGGTTCCTTTCAGTAAAGTCGTGTATAGAAAACTGAATATGAAATGTAAAAAGTTATTGATTTGAAAATACTGATTCACCCCCCCCCCCCCCCCTAAGTGTTTTTTCCAAAACTACCTGATCTGCAACAAGGAGCACTTTACTCGTGAATTTCCTCACTATGATGAAGTGAATCAAATCTTGAAATATTCCACTTCTCTCGTTGTATTGACAAACCCATTTCTAAATTTGGACACCCATATAGTTGCTCGGGACCCATCTTCCTCTAACATAGTTTTAATGCTCTCCTCCATGAAGCATAAATCTTATGTTATGGTACCTGCTCGAAACAAGGACTATGGTAATATGGATCCCCCGAACGATCAGGGTACTAATCAAATTTCCAGTTCTGCATCACCTCCATCCAATGCTCCTGTATCCACGATTCCTACGAAGTTGACTATTGAGCCTCCAAACGGTGTTCTTCATAAGTTTGCTTTCAACCCTCACTCTAGGGTTGCTCAAAATTATAATGTAGTTGAGGACTTGGTTCAGTGTCCATGAGCTATGTCAACCCTTGAGGTGTTGCAAAATTTCCCTGCCCAAAAAAAATGCTTTTCTTTCAGCAATCGAATGTGTGGATCCATCAGATTCCAACCTATTTGTTTTCATTCATTAAAACTATACTCCTTGCGTTCCAACCCAATTGGATTTTATCATTCAAGTCATCATCTGTGGTAAGAACATTCATCATTCTATTGTAGATGAGGAAGCCTCGACCCCCATTATGTATATGTCTTGTTGGAAAGTGATTGGTTCACCTCAATTGAGTCAGTCACCTACCACATTGAAGGCTTTTGACGAGAGAACATATGATCCTTGTGGTATTTTGAATTTCTTACAAGTAGAATTAGTGGGAAAAAATGTATCCATATAAGTAGAATTTATTGATGGACCTCTTGATTATAATCTTCTATTGTGTCGTACATGGGTTTATTCCATGGCCACAGTCATTTTGACTTATTTTTGTATGATCATCTTTCCTCATAAGGGTGAGATTGTGGCATTGAATAGCTCACCTTTTTCGCCTTCGATTGTCATGTTACTGGAAGTGTCTCACTTGTAGGGGAAACTCTACATTCTTATTAGCATGTCGATGTTGAGTTTTGGAAGTATTCCTCACTCATGGGAACCTTTTTTCTTCCTCCTCCTCCTCTTCCCAATAGCTCATCTTTGGTTGCTTACATGAATATGATATAATCTTCTATCCAGGCCAATCCATGGATTGTACCAGATGAAACTAGCATCCACAGTTTTGGCGACCAAATTTCGCTTAGGCTTATTGAACTAAATTACGAAGTTATCTATTCAACTTGTGCAACTCATACCTTTTCTTCATTCAATTGGGTTCATCTATCATTGGATTCTGGCACGTCTTCTTATCCATTCTCTCACGTATTCTCTACAGATGAGAGCATCATGGAGTTCATGATGCCAAACAATGCATCATGGGATGATCATCACCATCATCCTCCTTACCAGATTCCATCAAGGATAATATTAGTGATGTGTATCTATCCAATTTTTTCGAATCTTTTACAAGTTTTGTTTCTATCCACAAAGTTGATTTCGATAAGAATCTCTCAAATATCAAAGAGACGATACCTCTTGATATCTCTGTTAAACCAAGTATTATCGAAAATATACACATTGGTGCATCTTGCTCTCCATCTGAGATCAAGACTTATAAAGCCCTATTTCAAGAGTTTCGTGATGTATTTGCTTGGACTTATGAAGAAATTCCAGGCATCGACCCAAATATCGTAGTGCACAAGATTAAAATGTATCCCGATGTTAAACAAATCTGGCAGTGCCTCCATCTATTCCATCCAAAGAATGCTACCGATATAAAGAGTGAAGTTGAAAAACTCCTTCATTCTAGTTTCATATACCCCATTCCTCTCATCGATTGGGTGTCGAATATTGTCCCTGTCATGAATAAATAGGGGAAAATCGATGTATGTGTTGATTATCGAGATGTGAATCGTGCTTGTCGAAATGACAATTACCCAAACTCATTCATCAACCAGATTGTTGATGACTGCACCAGTTGTGAAATTTTTAGGTTCATGGATGGTTTCTCCAGATATAATCAAATCAACATTCTCCCAGCGGATCAACATAAGACTACATTTATTTGTCCCTAGTGTACATTTTCCTACCGGAAACTCCCATTTGGTCTAAAGAATGTTGGGGCCACATTTCAACGGGAAATGGATTACGCTTTTCATGATATTAAACATATCATGTAGCCCTATTTGGAAGATCTCCCTGCTCATTCCAAGTATCAAACTAATCACCGATGCATCTCATGGCTATAATTAGGGGAATTTTGAGGTCTAAAATGGGCCTCCTAAGAAAAATGTACAACTAAAATAAAATTTATAAGAACCAATAGGATTTAATATGATGGTGTCAACCATGGGGGATGATTCACCATTTTTTGAGTAAAAAACTAAAAAGATAAAACTAATAAAATAATAAAACTACTTTTTCAACTCATATTTTCAACTTATCTCTCTAAGGTTTTACTCAAATTTTGAGCAATAGAACTTGTTGGATGAAAAATTTAATTCCGCATTCAAGGATTACCCACGTTGCATACTTTCGATGGACCCTGCTACATGAAAAATGAGAAATACATGAAAAAATTTGATTGCAATCACGTTTTTCATGCATTTCTCATGTTTCGTATCCCAAGGTCCATAGAAAGTATGCAACATCGGTACTCTTTTGATGAGGAATAAAATTATACATCCAACGGGCGTTTCCTCTTGAAATTTGAGTAAAACCATAGGGAGATAAGTTGAAAATACGAGTTGAAAAAATAGTCTTTTTCTTTTTTCCATCTAAAATTTGATGGCGTAATCTAATCATATTTTATTATTTCCACTATTATTTTATAATTTCCTTAGGAGGCCCATTTTAGACCTCAAAATTCCCCTAATGTTTCCTATGGTGTAGACACTATAATATTCGATTGAATCCACACAAATGTGTGTTCTGCATTAAATCTGGTCAACTTCTCAATTTTTTTGTTTCGAAACATGGAATTCATATCAATCCTCTAAGAGAATAGGCAACCATCAACTTTCCTGCACCCTCTTCACTTTTTTTAGTTACAACGACTTCAAGGGAAAGCTAACTTCATGCAATGTTTCATCCCAAATTACACTGAGTTGACCAAAGGATTTACTTGCCTACTTAAGAAAGGGGTTCCCTTCCATTGGGATAACACAGCTCAGAAAGGGTTTAATGTCCTGAAAGATGTTTTGATTCGGGAAGCTCCATTATATTCCCCTTATTACCAGTGTGATTATTTCCTGTATCTTGTTGCTTCCATTTCTACTATAGCAATGGTATTGGTCCAAGAAGATGATGTAGGGACAAAACAACCTATTTATTATCTGATTCGAAATCTCAATGATATCGAGATCAGGTATACCCACCTAGAAAAGTTTTCTTTGGTGGTTTTTCATGATCCGAAATTAAATAGGAACACAACAAATTACAGAAAAAACCATAAATGCATTGATGTAGCATAAATAATCCTTCATTTAATTAATATTATAATACTGAAATATTCTTACAAACATAATGGAAATAAACTAGCTCAGGTGATGGTAGCTTGTTTTGAGAAGAGATGTGGTAGCTACATGCCTCTGAACTATGTTACAATGAGGCTCAAGGGCCTATTTACTATTTAACAACAAGGGAAAACACTAAAGAACCAAAAACCTAACCCTAGGAGATGTAGCACCAAGAGTTTGTGAGCCCTGTTGGGGTTAGTTGGGCAGCCAACTTCCTGGGGACATAACTTGGTCATACTATCTCCGTTTGGCACGAACGATACCTTATTGGAAGTGTCTTTCTAAGTATTATAGGATTTACGATTGGGCTTGTTGTGGACCTCAAAAAAACATTGTTTAGGGGATCAAAACTGCTCCAAAAGTTCGAGAACCGAAAAATTGCTAAGAATTGTAAATGTTGAAATAAATAAGGAAAAATATGAAATCGACTAGAGGTATAGGTGGAATAGGTGGGTGGCCACCAATATCCACCTGGATTAGTTCTCCCCCCTTAGGAATCAATGGTCCCCATTGCATGTAGAGCCTCCATGAGGTGAGGAAATTTTTTGTTGAACTAGGTCCCTGGTGAAGGAGTTGGCCTGCTTTGACAAATCAATATAGATGGATCCTTTGTTGGCAAGTGTTCTTGATCTGAATTCCCATGATTTGATAAGTTGTGTCATGTTGCATGGAGTCCATGTTGAGATCTGATGGTGTGATTTGTTCTGCAAAGTCGGGTGTGTCCAACAATGGTGGAGAGTATGGCTGAAGGCGGCCTACATTGAACAGTGGATGCAGACCAAGGAATGGTGGCATGTTGATCTCAAAGGAATTGTCACCTACAACCTTGGTTATGGTGTATGGCCCATGTCAGAGTGGGCGAAGCTTGTGGCGTGGTCCAATGAGTTGCTCCTTCTACAAATGTATCCAAACTTCGTCACCCACCTGGAACTTGTGTGACACTTAATGTTGATCATGGCACTTCTTGTACTTAGCATTGGCTTTGTCCAATTTACCATGGGCCTATTGGCGGATGTGTTGAATGCACTCAATGAAGTTTTATGCCTCTCAACTTCGGACTAGAAGTGAGCTGGTGAGTTGAATCTGCCTGAATAGATGTAAATGGTATGGCCACATCAATGTGACATAATGGATGAAATCCCAACCCTACTTGAAAGGGGATATGACTCATTGAGCTATGGAGAGATTTGTTGTAGTTGTGCTAGACATAGGGGAGGCTTTCATCCCATGTGCTTGGATGCTTTGAGTTGTACATGCACAGAATGTGTATGATCATCTTGTTGACAACCTCTGTTTGGCCATCAGTTTGGGGGTGGAACATCGTGGACTTAGGAAGTTTGGTATCCAGCATCAACCAACTTGACCAAAATTCACTTAGGAATCTATTGTCCCAATCGTAGATAATGGACTATGGGATCCCAAAGTGTACCCACACTCGCTCAAAGAAGAGCTTAGCAGTGCCCTCTATTGTGATACTCTTCTTAGAAGTTGCCGTGATGGCCATCTTAGAGAATTTTTCAACGACCACGAAAACGCAGTCATTTTCGTGCTTAGAAAAAGGAATTTCTGACATGTAATCCATGGAGATAGATTCCCAAGGTCGACTAGGAGTAGGTAAAGGAGTATATAGGCCTTGATTCTTGAATGTTAGTTTGGAAATGGCACAAATGGTGCAGGGTCTAATGTACTTCCCAACGTTCTAATGAAGTTTCAGCCAATAAAAATACTTTTGTAGTACCGCCATTGTTTTCTCTACTCTGAAATGTCCAGTGACCCGACTATAGTGTGCCTCCCAAATCATCTTAGCACACTCGCTTGAAGGAACACAGATGTGTCCCAGGTGGCATAACAATGCATCTTGAAGGTGAAAATTTGGAACTTTCTTCCCTTCAAGGAGTGTCTGGTATGTGATGTCAAATTCTTGATCGCTCTGGTAAAGGTGCAGCCACCCCAAAGTCCCGTACCCACATGATTCTAGCATAGTGATCAGCGCCATGACTAGCATTCGGTTGAGGCAGTCTGTAACATTATTGGTGTTTCCCTTATTGTACTTAATGTTCAAATGGAATTGTTGCATGTAGGTGCTTCATTTCTAATGGCGATCATTCTACAACTTCCCTTATGTTTGTATTAACTCTAGGGGTCGTTGGTCTATGTGGATAACTGTTTCATTCCCCATAATGTAATGATTCCATTGATGGCATGCCTACACAATGGAATAAATTTCTTTGTCATAAGTGGGATTCTTTCAGACTGTGTCTGAAAATTTCTCACTGTGGTAAGCCACTAGATGCCCCTGCTGAGTAAGAACTACACCAATAGCATAGTCGAAGGCGTCTATCTCAATCTCAAATGGTTGTTGCAGGTTTGGTAATGTGAGCATTGGTGCAGAGCAGAGGCGATACTTCGACTTGACATATGTCTTGTTTTGGGTTTCAGACCCAAAAAAAATCGCTTTCACTCCACCCTTGGTGACTTGACTTAAAGGCCAAGTGATATGAGAGAAACCCAAGATGAACCTATGGTAGAAGTTGGCAAGACCCAGAAATTTGTGGATATATGTTAGAGTGGTTGGGACTGGCCAATACCGAATGACCTGTATATTGGTTGGGTCCACATGCACACCTTTCTCATCAATGGTGCACCCCATATATTGAACCTAGGTCATGCCAAAAGTGAATTTTCCAAATATGCACATAGCTTGTATTGTCGCAGGGTTTGAAGGACCTGTCGAATATGGTGGAGGTACTCTTCCCAACTCTAGTTGAAGATCAAGATTTCATCTAAATGCACCTCCATGAATGCATTGGTGAAGGGTCGCAAGTTGTCGTCCATCAATTTCATGAAGGTTTTGGGGGCATTCATCAACCCGATAGACATGACCAACCATTTGAACAGACCCTCCTTGGATTTGAAGGCAGTCTTCCACACATGGGAGGGTTTGATAGGAACCTGGTAATAACCATACTTCAAGTCAATCTTACTGAAATATTTGGGCCCCTTGAGCTGGCCCAGAAGGTCATCAATCCATGGGATTGGGTACCTATTCCGGATAGTGATCTTGTTCAGCACCCGATGGTCAATATAGAGTCTCCAAGTTCTATCCTTCTTTTGTACCAATACAATCGGGCTCCCACAGGGTGATGAGCTTGGATGGATGTGCCCTTTCTGCAACAACTCCTGAATTTGTCTCTTGATCCCATTGTTCTCCATAACATAGCATCAATAGATCGGTCCATTGGGTAGCAGCTTACCCGAGGTCAGATCAATGGATTACTTGACTTCACAGTGCAGAGGTACCCCTGTAGGTGAGGCGAAAATGTACCTATACTCCTCCATGACCTTGTCCATTTACTGTTGTTGTGTGGAGGATCCATGTCTGGAAGTCGTGGACAAAACCTTATTCTTGCCTTGAGGGTGAATCTAAGGAAAAAAAATCCTTTTCTGGGAAATGATCTTACTACATTGCTTTGCAGTGATCAAAGAGATGGCGGTAGGTGGGGCTACCTCCAGTATCCTGTAAAACTTATTGCCTAAAGTAGTAATCACAAAGCAAGGTCTAGACTCATATATAGCATGTCTCTTCCACATGTATGATTGTCCTAATAATACATCAGAAACTTAAATAGGAGCAACATCACATAGTACCTCATCCATGAAGGGCTTAATGTTGTAGGGAAGGCAGAAATGTTGGATGACGCGAAGATCCTGTCCTTGGTGAAGCCATATGATGGTGTACGGCTATGGATGTGTTGTCATCAGTAGGCCCAGCCGCTTCACGACCTCTATTGAAATGAGATTCTTTTGGCTCCTGTTGTCGACAATGAACTATAGTGAAGAACCCTTCACCCACATTTGTGAGTGGAAGAGGCATTCCCCCTCCTCTGGATCTTTAGGCTCATTCTTCTAGATCTTGGTGGGGGCCATGGTGGCATTGGGCTCTACATCAATGACCAGCTTCCCGTTGTCATTCCCCTTGTCAGGTTATGACTTAGAGTCAGAGCATGTGTCTGAATCAGAATCCTTTAGCTCAGCCACCAGTGACTTCTTGGCCCAGCACTCACTTGTGTTGTGAGTGGAGCTCTTATGCAACTCACACCATTTTCCCGTGTCATTCTTTGTCTTCATGGTTTTTTTCTTTTCTTATGGCTTCGACGAGTTGTCCTGGGTTGCCTTGCCTTGGCATTGTTCTTTGCTCTGTGGTTTGGGGGCACATTTTCCTTGCTTTGGATTCACATATCCAAAGTATCGCTTCTTTTGTTTAAAATTATGCTCAATCTTGACAGCGTATCTGTATCTCGTGTCGAGTGAGGAGATTTCTATGAACTCCATCTCATCTTGGATGTACTTGTGTAGACATTCATGGTACTTAAGTAACAAGTTCCGCTCAAAATCCTTGATACCCAACTTTGTGTGGAGGGTATGGAAAACATTTTTGAACTCCGATACATCTTAGTCCCTTCCCTGCCGTAGCATGGTCCACTTTATGTATTTATCTTCATAGATCCCGACAGGGTAATATTGTTCCTTGATGGCATCTTGAAAAGAATCCCAAGTGGGTGCGGCTGAAAACAATGTGGATTCTCTCTCTTCCTTTTGTTCATAGTAGGTTTCGCACTAGTCCTTGACGTGTGGGGCACCTTTAAGAAGTGAAAAAGTCACGGGGACTTCACTAGGGGAGCAATACCATACCACGTGGGTTCATCTTGGAGGATATATATTGAGGAAAAAATTACATAATATATTGAGAATATAATAGGGGGTAAAGGGTTTTTATATTGACAGGTATAAAATATGGAGCTCAAACTTAATCAAAAAATATAAATGGGTATAATAAATGTTAATGAAAAAATAGACATTTACAATATCTAGTGAAAGTAGGAGTTTTCTAAATTGGGAACGTGTATTGGGTTCATATTGGTAGAGGGTTAAATAATGTGATTTTTGGAGGCATTTTCCAATATGTAGTCAAATTAAGGGTATTGTTTAGTATGCCATGAACGCATGTGATATGTCAGAGGTTCATTGATTAAATCCCTCGTGGAAAAATTAATATTTTCCCAATTGGAAAAGTCATGAACTGAAAAATATCCTTCCAACAGATTCAACCATTTATCTACGGCATCTACATCTATCTAGCCCTCAAATATGGTAATATCAAAGTTAACTTGTACCTTAAAAGGAGTGGCACCTCCATAGTGGTTACTGGATGAAGATGCGTCGTCTGTGGGTAGTCGTCAGAGGATATGAGCAAAGTTATCCATCATTGTGTTCCTCTATTACTTGAGGGCTTCCTCAAACAATATTTTGATAGGATCTCCTACCCCCTCATCTTTCTTTTCTTCTGCCATGGGAGGTCATCAGGGTTTGCAAGGCTGGTATTGTAAAGGTTCAACCAAATCGAGCCCTAATTCCTTATACCCTGACCTCGTTGGGGACATGCAAAGAAAAACAGAGAAAGAGAAGACCGCTCTAATACCACTTATTTGAATGTAAACAAGAATGCAACAAATTAGATATAACCATAAATACAGAGATGCGTCATAAATAACACTTCATTTTATTAATATCATAATATCGAAATATGCTTACAAACAGAATGGAAATAAACTAGCTCAGGTGATGGTAGCTTACCTCTGAGAAGAGATGTGGTGGCTACATGCCTCTAAACTATGTTATAATGAGGTTCAAGGGCCTATTTATTATTGAAAAACAAGGGAAAACCCTAAACAACCAAAACCCTAACTGCAGGAGATGTAATGCCAAGAGTTTGTGGGCCCC
This sequence comes from Pinus tabuliformis, assembly GCA_031772625.1. Classification (NCBI taxonomy): domain Eukaryota; kingdom Viridiplantae; phylum Streptophyta; class Pinopsida; order Pinales; family Pinaceae; genus Pinus; species Pinus tabuliformis. The sequence goes on along the minus strand of CM062804.1, from coordinate 1,582,887,734 downwards.
ATTGGGGTTAGTTGGGCAGCCAACTTCCCGGGGTTATAACTTGGTCATATTATCTCCATTAGGTGCGTATGGTACCTTATTGGAAAGGTCTCTCTAAGTAATGTAGGATTTACGGCAGGCCCCTACCCATGTCTATGGGCCCGCTGTGGACCTAAAAAAAACGTCGTTTAGGGGGTCAAAACTGCTACGGAAGTTCAGAACCCGAAAAACTGCTAAAAATAGTAAATGCTGAAATAAACAAGGAAACAGATGAAACCAATTGGAGGTCTAGGTGGAATAGGTAGGTGGCCACCAATATCCACCTAGATCAATTCAATCTATTCAAAGGTTCTATCATTACATATTGCTCTAGAAAAATATGATAGTTTCAGATTGCAACCCTATGACATACATTTTTTCACATCAATTACTGGGGGGAAATATTCTAAATGGATCATTGTCCTACAAGAGTTCAACCTGGAATTCATCAAATCCAAGTTGAAGAAATCCTTAGTTTTTATTGAGCTTATATGCAACCTTCCTTCCCCTGATTCTAAATCGATATCTGATGATTATATCCCTGACAAGTCAATGTTTCTAATTTCGTCATCTAACTCATGGTACGGATACATTTTGATTTATATCCAGACCCAAACTTTCTGGTCTGATACCTCTCGCTCCGAGCAGCGATGTATTTGATACCAAGCCAAGAATTACATCATCATTGGTGACACTCTTTATAGACATGGTATTGATACTATTTTATGAAGATGCCTCATGTATAAGGATGTCGATAAAGTCATGAATGAATGCCACTCGAGGGTATGTAGCAGCCATTTATCTGGCTATGCTACTGCGCAGAAGATCCTACGTGTTGGTTACATTTGGCCTACCATTTTTTGAGATTGTATTCTCATTGTCCATAAGTGTCATGTGTGACAAATTTATGATCATAAGACCCATGCTCCGTCCGCTCCATTGCATCCCTTTATCACCATCAGACCATTTTTGAAATGGGGTATCGACTTCATGACATGTAACCTATTGGAAATACTGAGAGGGGGTGAATCAGTATTTATTTTCAATGGTGAATTTTACCAATTATATCAATTATATTTAGAATACAAAATTAACAATAAGAATAAATGCTTTTATTCATTTCTTTAATAAATCAAGTACAATGTATATAGGGATCCAACCCTAGATGAAGACATTGATCTTCAATCACCTAGGCTCCAACCTGTTGACAAGCACCAACTTGAACTTTTGTGAGGCTCTAACCTCTAGGGCACCAACCCTATCTTCTCAAGGCACCAACCTTGCGTTTAGAGGCTCCAACCCCTAGGGCACCAACCCTTCTCTAGTACAGGCTCTGACCTAGTTTCTTGAGGAAACTAATCCTCTAGGGCTCCAACCCTATCCTCCAAGGCACCAACCTTGTCTTTTCGAGGCTCCAACCCACTGTAATACTTCATCAAGATATGTTTGGTAGTAACTCACGGGTCCCAAAATCTTCTTCACTGAGCCCTGTCAATCTTAAGCTTCACTGTAGTTTTCCACTTTACATCATCAATGACAACCTTTTCATATAGAAGGTGTCACCATTGTTCTTCATGGTACCCAATAAAGTTCTCCAAGTTTACTTCATGATGACTTCAGCACAACATCATGTCTCCAAGGATGTTTACAAGGCTTCTTCAAGTCTTACTCATCCACACATCGCAGGTTCCAGGTGACTATTCCTTTCACAGGTCAATAAACTTCAGACCCAAGCTTCAATCTTCTGATGATAAATAATTCTTCACTGCATTATACCATTGTTCAAAATATCACACTTCCCAATGCACCATGCTATAACAAGACTTCAACAATGACAATCCTTGCACCACACTACACCACTGCCCCATAGGTTCAAGGTTATGATATATATAATTTTTTCACAGGAGATTGACCAAGCCTTAATGATGAGCCAAGGTGTAGTTCTCTTTCCAATCAAAGGTGAGGTTTGTGTGATTGTTCACATGTTTGAGCCCCTACTTACAACAGATTAGCAATCTCTATCACATGTTTAGCATTAAGGCACCATGGACCTGAAATTGTTAATGTCTGGAGTATGTAGCATAGTGGAGCTCTCCTCAAAATCTTCAATCGAGCTGCCTAATCAAGGTTCTGAGGTATATTCTCCAATCAGTTTGAGCCCAAACATGTATCTAATCTGAATCTAGGCCTCTATCCACAATCTGAGTGTACTATTCTTTTATTTTTGGTCTAAGCCTTCAATAAGGACTGTAATCCGAGATTAAGGAAAAATTGTCAAAGCTCCTACAATTCAATCACTGGAAATTGTCTACAGCGTTGACCTCCATAGATGCTCCAAGACGACTATTGTCACTGATCACAGTTATCAAGACATTACCATACAGCTCCAAGAATGGCACCCATAGTTCAAAGTCTACACCAACACTTCTGAAGTCTGCACCAGTGTTTTACACAATCCAAAGTTGTAGCCACTATCTTAGTTTGAAATTGTCTCAGAAAAATACACATCAGAGCTCCAAATTTTGTTGAGCCATTGACCCACAAATAGGTCTAAAGATGTTGATGCAAGGTGCCAAAGATCAGGACCGAAGTTGCAGAGCTAAAACAGGTCCAAAATTGTTGAGGCAGATCAAGTCTGAAGTTATGAGCATAGAACTAAGTTTATGCAGTGTCACAAATCCAAGTTAGTCAACAGAACAATCTGATGTCAAAATAGTCACCCAAAACGAGTTATGGAGGGGTCTAGTTTACTATAGGAACAGTCTAAAACTTATATTCCTTCACAGATCCGCAATACCACAGGTGGATGGGAAAATGCCTCTAATCACATTCTTCAACCCAAACAGATCTCCAATATTATCCTCAAGTTTTTCTCTTCGGCCTTCTCCAATTCACTACAATGTATCTTTGTTTTCCTGTAATGTATTTTCATCGAATTGATCATGAAAAAATGAAATATGTGCTCCTTTTATAGCCTTTAGTAAGGTTTAAATGAAGAGTCATATCTCTTCAATTAGGCTGACATGAATATACTAAGGTAAGGTTGGATTAAAGTCCAGATTAATATCTCCCACACAGTTTGGAGTTTTGGGTCACATAATAGCTCATTGGAAAGCTAAAATTATGCTCTACTGTTAGGATATTCCGAAACATAGGAAATAGTTAAGTATAACTTGGTCTAGTATAGAGTTAGGTAAAGTGTGTTTCTTTACTATGTACATTTTGTAACTTAAAATCCAACAGTCATGATATGTAGCGATCCAACGGTTCATTCTCTCATCGGTATTACCGACACTTGATCCGTGGCTTAACACCTGATTGGTCCATGATCTCTATTTAAAGAGCATGGAGGGCCATTTGTAGGGTAACTGTTCATGAGAGAAGCTTATGTAAATTTTTATTCTTTTATTAATAAATTGCCTGAAGTGGTCGCGTTGGCTCAGGTCGTGGATTGTTTCCCTCTTTGAGGGTTTTAACCACGTCAAAAATATTGATGTATTGATCTGTGATCTGTTTGTGAGCAGTGTCCTTTGGTGTTCTATCTGAGGAACTTACCCTGTAAATTCATACATGGTATCAGAGCTATTTGAGGGCCGCGTCCGTTGGTGATCCAAATCTGAAGCCGATAGAATTGCATCCGACTACCGTTTCCTAGATCGATTGTTTCTGACTGCTTTCGGGCCGAGAGGACTACTATGTTGTGTTAGGAGCATCTGTTCTAGTGAGGAACCCCTTATGTTTCACGCGAAAAGGTTTCTGGTAGCCCTAGCTACATCATTTTTAAGATCTGGAGGTATACAGTGTTTTTTTGCAGTTTCTAGTTATTTTCTCTCTGTTTATTATTTCAATTTATTTAGCTCCTTTTCTATTACTAGATCTATACCTTTCATTTCTGCGTATTCTCTTTGCCCCGCAAATCTATACGATCTGGGAAAATCAGAAACAGAAAGGAAGGATTTTTCTCATGCGTATGCTCTTTTCCGCCGCGCCTTAGTGTGATCTCGGAAAATCAGAAACATTGAGGAAAATATTTAGTTTCCGGCTAAAGCTAACTTCGAGCCGTAAGGTTCATTTTTTTTTTGTATGTCCATGTTGGGTTTTGTGTTTTTTGTAGGGAAAAAGAGCTTTCTCAAAGTAAGCATGCAGCCCAAAGCTTCAGTGACTAAAAAAAAAAAAAACAAACAAACAAAACCCCCCTTCCTCTTTTCCAAAAATTACTAAACATTTAGTTTAGCTCACTTGGTCCAAAGCTACTTTATGAGAGTAGAGGTCTTGAGTTCAAGTCTTCTTTTTGTTGAGCTAATTAGATTAAGTTTGGAAAGGGGGTGGATTTTTTTTAAATATAACATTATCATTCATTTCCGCACATTCCCGCACTTCGTCGGCATCTTCATCAACTTTTCTTCAAAAAGCCATAACTTCTTCATCTGGAAGTCGTTTTCAGAGCCGTTTTTTTTTAACCAGCCTAATTTTTCAAGATCTTTCCATTGGAACACTTATTTTCAGCATCTATAGCTTCAATTTCTGTTAAAAATGAAAGTCCATGCCAAGTTATTCTTGACAGAATCAACTACTTCCAATGGTGGTCCTACATTGTGGATTTACTTAGAAGTAAAGGTCTCTACAGAATAGCCTCAGGCCAAGAAACCAAACTGAAAGATGAAGATAAGGCAGCTAAATGGGAAAATAGGCAAGATCAAGCACGAGGGTTGATAGGGATGTCTATTTCTCTAGATCTTAGATTCCATATTGCAGAACTTGATACTCCTGAGGAAGCAATGAAACAGATCACTAAAGTTTTTGGAATTAAAAATGAACTTAAAGCCCATCAACTCGAAAATGAGTTGCTTACATTGGACCCCAATAATTTTTCTTGCATTGAAGATTTTTTGTCCAAGTTCAAGACCCTTAGACTTCTCTTGGAAGGTGTTAAGGTTAAGAAAGAAGATAGTAGCATTATCTATTCCATTCTTACTAAGTTGGGACCAGCCTATTCTGTGTTTGTTTCCACCTTCCATTCTACAAGAGAAGCCTTCATTTCTCAAGGACAAGCCTACAAGTCCCCTTCCTTTGATTCCTTTTGTGATTCTTTAATAAGAGAACAAGAAAAAATCTTAAACCTTGGTCTTCTTAATCTTGGAAACTCTTCTAAGAAAGCGTTAGCCGCCCAGCAACAACCAAATTCAAAGAATCCTAAGAAGTTGTATCCTAAAAGGAATGGTCCTAAACCAAACAAGGGTCCTAAGCAATTTCAGCCTCAAAATGAAAAATCATTTCAACAAAATGATAAGACAAATAAAAGCAAAGGGAAGAAGACTGATAGACATTGCAACTTTTGTAATCAAGATGGCCACTTAGAATCCAAATGCTTTAAGAAGATGGAAGCCTTGGAAGCAGCAGTGAAGAAGCATAACATCCATTTGGAGCACTCTTCAACTTCAACTTCATCTTCAGGAATAACACTTTTTGCATGTGGTTGTCAAGAATCTCGGTCTGGCTATGCACTAAATGTATCTTCTTCTTCTCATTCTCATGAGTGGCTCATTGATTCTGGAGCTTCTTATCACATGGCCAAAAACAAAGCCATGTTTTCTTCTTTAAATGATTGATTGTAACACCAAAAATATATATGTTGGTGATGATAGATATCTTAGTGTCGTAGGGACTGGAACTTTTCATATAGACAATGGTCAATTTAATGATGTATTATGTGTTCCAACCTTATCCTGCAACCTTCTATCTGTATATCAGATAACTCATTCAGGTGAAGGTAAAATCGTTGAATTTTCACCTCATGATGTTGTAATTAAGGACCTAAGAGATCCTAGACAGATTTTATCTACTGGCATTGCTGATGATTCTACAAGGTTGTATAAGTTTCACAACTTTGGTTCATCAAATCTTCCCTCAGTATTTGTTGCTCATAATGATGAAGTGAGAAAACTTTGGCATGAGCGATTTGGTCACTTAAACTATCGCTCTCTTCAGAATCTATGTAAAGAAAATATGGTGATAGGTCTTCCAATGGTAGCTTACATAGATGGTGTTTGTTCCGGATGTGTACTCGGAAAACATCATCGGGATAGTTTTGAAAAATGTGCATCTTGGCACACCTCAGCCCCTTTACAGCTTGTGCATAGTGATTTATGTGGTCCACTTCCAGTTGTTTCATTCTCTGGCTACAAGTATTTCTTAACTTTCATTGATGATTTCTCCAGACGCACTTGGGTATACTTCTTAAAACTCAAGATTGAAGTATTTAACATGTTCTTGGCCTTTAAGGCCTTTGTTGAAAAACAATCTGGACATCAAATTCTTAAGCTAATATCTGATAATGGCAGAGAATATGTTAACAACAAATACATCAACTTTTGCACTGAGAATGGAATTCAAATGCAACATATTGTTCCATATACTCCACAACAAAATGGTGTAGCTTAAAGGAAGAATCGCACCTTAAAGGAAATGGCTAATTGTATGCTTCAATCTAAAGGACTTGGTCTTAATTTTTGGGCAGAAGCAATTAACTGTGCAAATTACATAATAAATCGCACTCCTACTAAGGTTTTAAAGAATATCACTCCAAAAGAAGCATGGAGCTCAATTAAACCAGATGTAAGTCACTTTCGTGTTTTTGGAAGTGAAGCATGGGCCCATATTCCAGATGAGAAACATAAAGCTTTAGAACCTAAGAGTGAAAAATGTATTTTTGTTGGATATTCTGAAGATATCAAAGGATATAGATTTATTCCACTTAAGTCCAAGAATGTTATCATTAGAAGAGATGTAAAGTTTGCTGAAAATATATCGGCCTACGAGCCTAGTTCGGCGGATGTGCCACCCCTCCCTATCTCTTCTACTTTTGAAAATATTTCCTCTTCAGATGATGAAAGCGAGGATGACAATCCTCCCCCACCTTCTCAAGATCCTCCTTCAGCTCCTCAGCTTCCAAAATTGGTCCTTGCTACTCGGGATGCAGCAGGTGATCTTGTCGGTGATCCTACAGATCAGCGACGTACATGTTCTCAGTTTGATAGAGCCTCTTCTTTACTGGCTCAAGCTTCAATGAATTATGATCCTGACACCTTTGCAAAAGCTTCAGGCCATCCATATTGGGAAGTAGCTATGAATGAAGAATATCATTCATCATTAGCAAATGATACATGGGATCTTGTTCCTCTACCAAAGGGACGAAAACTTGTTAGATGCAAATGGGTTTACAAAACCAGGTATGGACCAGATGGGAAAGTTGATAAACATAAAGCTCGTCTTGTTGCTAAAGGTTTTTCACAAGTTGAAAGAATTGACTACATTGAAACCTTCTCCCCTGTTGCCAAAATGAACTCTATCCGCCTTGTTCTTTCCCTTGCTGACTCTTTCAAATGGGAAGTCCATTAGATGGATGTTAAATCTGCCTTCTTGCATGGGCACTTACATGAAGAAATATATATGGAACAACCTATTGGCTTTATACAAACAAAATCGAGCCTTGTATGTTGGCTTAAGAAATCCCTTTATGGTCTCAAGCAAGCTCCTCGAGCTTGGTATGCCAAAATGGATAACTTTCTTTTAGAAACTGGCTTTTCTAGGTGTCATTCTGACAATACTGTCTACACCAAGAAAGTGGGAAAGTCTCTTATCATTCTTGTTCTTTATGTTGATGATCTTATCCTGACTGGTAGTGATCCCAACCTTATAAACCATGTGAAGTCTACCCTTAAAAGGAAGTTTGAAATGACAGACTTAGGACACTTACATTATTTTCTTGGTCTTCAAGTCTTGCAATCCAAGGAAGGTATTTCCCTTTCCCAGTCCAAGAATTCCTGTAATATTCTACGCCATTTTCACATGGAAGACTGTAAGCCAGCCCCTTCTCCCTCTCAGTCTGGATTCAAAATTTTAGTCACTTGTACTTCTCCTGAAGTTGATGCTACCTTATACCGTCAAGTTGTAGGAAAACTCTTGTATCTAACCCATACTCGTCCTGACCTTTCCTTTGATGTTGGCCTTGTCGCTTGGTTTATGCAAAACCCACATGAAAGTCATTGGAAAGCAGCTAAAAGAATACTTCGTTATGTTCGAGGTACAGTTCAGTTTGGGATTCATTACAGTTCGGAAGCATCTCCTCTATTGGTTGGTTTCACTGATTCCGATTGGACTGGTGACCCTGATGATCGGAAGTCTACTGCAGTTTATGTGTTCACTCTTGGTTCATGACCTATTACATGGGCTTGCAAGAAACAAGGTGCCATTTCTCTTTCTTCAACAGAAGCAGAGTATCGCGGTGTCGTAGAAGCTAGTAAGGAAGCCTTGTGGCTTTGTCAGATCCTATCAGAGTTTGGCTTTCAGCAGTAGCATCCGACTACACTTTGGTGTGATAATCAAAGTGCCATTCAACTATGCAAAGATCCAATCCAACATCAGTGCAGCAAACACATTGAACTGCACATGCACTTCATCAGAAAGCTCATTCATGACCATGTTCTTGAAGTGCAATATTGTTCAACAGATGATCAAGTTGCAGACATCTTTACAAAGGCTCTCACATAGGCGAAGTTTACTAAACTTCGATTAATGGTTGGAGTTCAAGAAGTTGTCACTAAGGGGGGATAGGCTCTAGTGCCTCCTTCCTTCTCCTATTGTGTCATATTTGTAAATCCTTCAATCCTATCCCAAGTTGTTCTTAAGTGGGGATGTTAGGATATTCCGACACATAGGAAATAGTTAAGTATAACTTGGTCTAGTATAGAGTTAGGTAAAGTGTGTTTATTTACTATGTACATTTTGTAACTTACAATTCGACGAGCACGATATGTAGTGATTCGATGGTTCATTCTCTCCTCGGTATTACCGACACTTGATCTGTGGCTTAACACCTGATTGGTCCATGATCTCTATTTAAAGAGCATGGAGGGTCATTTGTAGGGTAACTGTTCATGAGAGAAGCTTATGTAAATTTTCATTCTTTTATTAATAAATTGCCTGAAGTGGTCACGTTGGCTTAGGTTGTGGATTGTTTCCCTCTTTGAGGATTTTAACCACGTCAAAAATATTGGTGTATTGATATGTGATCTGTTTGTGAGCGGTGTCCTTTGGTGTTCTGTCTGAGGAACTTACCCTATAAATTCCTACATCTACAAGATGGTGTGGGTTTCATGGAGAGATTTTGCCTCTAAGGTGGAGAAAAACATTATTTAGTGTGACTGCCTTGTGTTTCATGGAGATATTTTGCCTCTAAGTTGGAGAGAAATATTATTTAGTGTCACTATCATGTGTTTCATGGATGTAGGGTCATTTGCCTTCTTCAACATGTCCTTGCCTTCTTCATCATGTCCTTTCCTTCTTCACCATATTATAGGATCACCATATCACAGATGATATGTCATCAAACATATGCTACATCATGTAGTCTTCCACCATTAAGGTTACTGAAGGTAGGCTTGACATGTCATCATCTAGTCTTTCATCATGGTCAACACTTCTTCATCATAGTCCTCCATTAAGTGTAGCTAGTCATCAAGTGTAGTCCACCTAAGACATCAAGGTACATGATTGGCACTTCTCCATTTGTGTCTTGACAACTTTATCAACAAGATTTATAGTCATTGTTATAGCACAATTTACCACCCTTGGTAGATTTAATGCTCTAGTTATGGCTTGGGGCAACCTTTCCTTTCCAGACTTGGTCCAAATTCTAAAAAATAGTGTTTTATTTCCCATACGCTACTTTGCCTTGTGTTAAAAGCATGTACACGCAGGTCAGTATATACCCAACCCGCGTATATGTGTTAAAACACTAAAAAATAAATAATATCCTTAAATTCAGGCGGAGTTTACAGGTTTTACCTATTACTCACGTACTATAGCCCGTGGCCCAACTATTTCCCAACTAAAAAAACTAATTTGGAGAAGTTTAAATAAACCTCCATGGGAAGGCCTAAAGGGAGAAGAGATTAGATATTGATATCATGGATGATTGATCCCTAATCAACTCTAAAGAAATCCTTGTGCCTCCTACACTCCCAAGTTATAGGAAACCTTTGTTTCCTCCTTTGATATGTCCTTCGTCCCTCTTATGATATCCTTGTGTGTATCGATGGAGGAAGATTACTGAGGTCGGGACAAGATAGATCCGGAGGATGGTTCCGCTTGGAGCTGGAGGAAGGCTCAAGTTGTAGTTTTCCACCTTTCATTTAGCTTACATCAATAAAGAAATGATGTTTTGTTCCTGATATTTATCGTGTTTATGCATTGATCCATGTTTTGATTTGCTTATAAATATTATATTAATGCATAATTTCTCATTTTCTTATATGATCTAGCACATGTATCATGAACATGCTTTCTATTACTTCTATTGTATATTTGTTGCTTGAATAAGTTACAAGTTTTAAAGGCATCAGAAGAAGCAAAGAGTTTGGACCCTGCGGGATTGACCCCGAATGTAGGACCTCGAGGTAGTACCACTTCTTCCTAGTTTACTAGTTTACTAGTTTAAGCATTTATATTGTTTGTCTACACATTTATTGTTGTTGTATACCCTCCGCTATGTTGGTGTTTTCAACCCAAGACCCTAGGACGTTCCCACCGACAACATAATTGGTGAATCCTCTGGGAAAACATTCTTGTTTTTCCTAGTTTGGGTTGTTTTTTCTTGATCAGGGTTTGTTTTCTTGATTTTTTTTTTACAGTGCCATTAACTTATTAGCTTCCCAGGCATCAAGTCTGATCTTCTGGATCAGGCCTTGATTTCTTGTTTTTCTTGATTCAGCTTTTTATATGTGTTTTTCTTCGGATACAGTCACATATACACACTTGTTTCCTCAAATATACTTGTGTATACGCAAGTTTCCTATGTTTGAAACGCATGTGCACGCCTCTATGTCTTTACCTATTCATGTATACATAATTTTGAATTGTTTTTCCAAAATTGTTTGCCCAGTTAGGTTTGTTTCCTGGTGACTTCTGCTATTTTCTGGTCATCCACTGTCTGTAGAACTCAGTTCTCTTGCAAGTTTTCAATTTTGAATATCCTTCTCAGTGAAAAGCCTAGTTAGCCTAGGATTGCTTTTTGAGTAAGGTTTAGGTTTGTGTCCTGGGTCCAAGGCTTTTGTTGGAAGTTCTTGGATGTTCTGGCTTTCCAAAATAAGAAATTGGTTTCAGTTTCATTTATAACCCAAATTTCAAATTTCTTTGCTTTCCTTTCCCTTTTGGTTGACCTTGTTATTTTTCGTGATTTTTGAGTCTCTCTTTGGAAATCTTGAGAGTCTTTCTTGACATTTTGTCGGTTTGCTGAAGTCTTTTACTACTATTCAGTTTAGTTTTTGCAAGTTTGTAGTCCTTCTTGTTCCAAGTTTCATTTATAAATGAGTTTTATAACTTGCAAGGTTTAAGGAATCTTTGTGCTTGTTTCTTGATCTTTGAAATTTAGTAGTTCTTCTTGTGACCTCAAAAAATTCTTTGTTTTTTTAAAAGAAAAAGATAAAAACATAGCGTTTTACTTTCTTTTCCTTTCCAAGATTTTGGTTTTTTGGTTTCTTTTGTTTTCTTTTTAAGTAATTGTGAACTTTTTCAATTTGTTTTGCTTGGTTTTGAGGGAAATTTGTTATTAAATTTTTTCCCTCTTTATTGTCAAGTTAGCTTATTGACCTTATAAATAAGCACATTTGCTTATCGTATGAGTATTCTTAGGATCTTGAATCATCATTTAAATTTTCATTAGGTTAGCTTGCATCATAAGAACTCTTAGTCATTTTTAGATTTTGATTGTGTGTAGAGTATTTCTGGAAAAAGAAAAGAAAAAGAGTATTTTGCTTATATAAGTTTTTCGTAGAACCAAGTAGAAATCCCTTATCAACGAAAGAAAATAACTGCATGCATATAGTTAAGCTTCTATTGGTTTATTTTTCATCAAAAACACCATAAGTTTCACTCTCATTATGCCTTTGACTTAAAGAACAACCATCTAAAATCAAGCGACTTAACAAAAAGAACTATAACTTTTTAATTTTTCATTAACAACACCAACAAGTTTAAGTTCTTTAGGTCCTTGGAATAGGTGAGTGGAGAGTTAACTCTCCAAGGCCACTCAAACTATCAAACATAGAAGTTGAATAATTAGTGAAATATAGTATCATTAGAAAGGCCAGGAAAGCTCCGTGATTAGGAGTCAAGCACGAGAGAGAGTGAAGACAAGGAAGAGAGATACCCACTCCTACTTGTTGGATCCTACCTCCAAACTGTTACACCCAGATTTTGATACGAACTAGTGCCCATAGTTTCCATTCCTAGGGTTCACATAGGTGGTTACAGAGGGGAATCCCGTGGCACCTAAGGCAGACGTTGCATCACATTCATCAATACTTCTAGAGGGTACCATTGTGAATCTTGGGTGCTTGCACCAGAAAAGGCTGTTGTCTGGGGGTCAAAGTAACTGTTTCTGTTACCTTCGCTAGTAAGCATTGGCGTCATTACCCTAGACTATTTTTGGAAGGTCCTTGATTTTCGCTTTCTTGTATTTTGGTGTCCGATCCTCATCACCCAGAGTGGAAATACTTGGAAGTAGTTTGACTGATTATATCTTTAGGAAATTTTTAGAGAGTGAGCTTTTCTCCTAGTTGGCCTAGATTTACAAATTTTTTGAGTCTTTAATTAGCTCTCTTAAAAAATAATCAAAAGTGGTTGATCGACCAGCTTGTCAGTCTAGGAGGCTTCTTGGGCTTTCACCTATGAGTGTTGAGCCTTCTCCTCGAAGGTGTAGGAGCAATTCTGCCAATGATTTCCAATCAGTGGTAGCAGATGAAGTGGAGATTGATCCTCTGGTTAGAGTTATTGATTCTAATAGACCTGGTATAAGTAGAGAGTTGGAGAGGAACACTCCAGTCCTTTCTAGAGTCCTCTTCCAGTCGAAAGATGTTATTGAGGTTGAAGAGCTTCCTGAGTCTCTTTTGACTCCTAATTCTCCTCTTCCTCCCGATCATCCAGATGTTTTATTATATGTCGAGACTCCGACCAATAGGCCTTCAATCTCAAGTCTATTTCACTCTTTTCCTTCAATGACCACTGTTGGGAGCATGGCTTCCACCACGAGTGTTACTAGTATGCAAAATCATGTATCCGTACAAGGAGGATGAATGATTTCCATACCTTCCATTACTCCTAGCACTGAAATATTTGTCTTTACCTCCATTCCATCTTCGAGTGGGGGTACCCAAGATTTTTCCTCTGGCACTGGTTTTATCCCCTTTGGAATGTTGACCAGCGCAATTCCATTGGTTCCATTAAGTTTCCATCAGCTGCCTCCACTTCTATGACTTCCATGGCAAGTGGGTAAGCTTATTTTCAGGGTTTCCGTTTTGGGAGTGGTCATATACCACATTCTAACCCATCATTAGGATAAATACCTTTTCCCTCCACGGGTCAAAGTTATAATCGTTTCCAAGGATGGACAAACCCTACGGTTAGTGGGCTTGGAGCCTGGAATTAATTCTCTTTCGGCCAACAAGGGAATATGTTGTATTTTTCTGTCAGTTCATTCCAGATATTTTCTCGCTATGCTCATGCATGGAACCCTTACCAAGGGCTCTATGCTTCATTCAACACCTCTCTAAGGGGAAATTTCACTGGATATAGAAATTTTTTAGCAGGAGTTGGTCAAACTCCGGTTTTTTCTGGGCCGCAAGGATCTCCTTATGGTTTAGGTACTTCTACAAATTACTTCAGGAAACCTGATGTCTTCACAAATCCAAGGTATTATTTTCAAAACATTGGGAATTTCACCTAGACCGGATGGAATCCTAAGGGTCCTCCACGATTACCTTTTCTGGCAACGTTGAAATTTCCAGATCTTTCTAAATTAACTAATGATCCGATCAGATATAACTCGGCCTAGCCTTTGGTTCCAACCAAACTTCCGTCAGATATACCCAAATTCGAGGGGAAGACTAGTGAAGATCCGGGTGACCATATAACCACTTTCCACTTATGGTGTTCGTCAAACTCCCTGATAGATGATTCAATCAGGTTGAGATTATTCCAATGTACCCTAACTGGAAATGTGGCTAAGTGGTGAATTGAAATCCCAGGGGGAACCTTCACTTCTTTCAATGATTTGGCTACAATATTTTTGAACCATTTTCAGTTGTCTATCTGTTATGATGTTGGAACTAAGTTATTTGCTAATTTTCACCAGGACCAGGCAACCCACATTTCAGATCATATCCAGGAATGGAGGAGAAGGAAGAGGCTCATTAAAGATGATATTCCACAAGAATTCCTTCTTGAATGGTTTCTTAAATCTTTACAACCTAGATCTCTAAGGATGTATCGCTCTTCAGCGTGTTCACTGAAGAACAGGCTATTTTTAGACTCCAACAGTTAGAAATTATATATTCTCAATCTGGGGTTCTTCAAAAATTTCTTCCTAATACTCCTAGGCCAAGGTTGATTTATCCAAGTTGAGGCTAGGTCCCCATGCCGACGGGATAGTCGGATCGATTGATGCTAACACATCCCACTTGCTAAATCAATTGCAGCAGTTGTCTTTACAAACTTCTTCTTCTATGTAGGCATCACCATCAGTGCTTATGACTTCTCAACCTTCAACTATAAATGTTGTCCAAAATTATAACCCCAAAGGAAACCAAAAATCTAATGGGAGGAAGAAAGGACGAGGTATGAAAAAGAATTAGGATGGGAAGGGTAATGAAAACAAACCCATCAATGACGATGGAGGGGGTCAAAAAGAGTCTAAGAAAGTAAAATTTCCATGCAAGTTGTGCAATGGAGATCATTTGACTCATCTTTGCCCTAAGATCTAAGATTATCAGTGCTTATTAGTTCAGTAGGGGTCTTCTAGCTCCCAGGCTATGCTAACTAACCCTTTTCCCAAAGGTTAGTAGTTACTTGATGGTGCGAAGTCTAATACCGGTACCCCTGCTGGGGGCAACCAGGAAGGGGAAAATACATCAAATGTTTACATGATGAGTTCACACATTAACGTTGCTACACGGTCATGTTATTATGGTGAATCAGAATCGTTCAAGGCTAAATATGCACCTGATGTTTTAGAGCCACTCCATATTGAGATGCCCGTAGTTGAGTCTATATCTTAGATGCCGAAATGTTGAAATTTGGTACCGGAGGACAGGTGGTTCCCTTAGGCTTTGATCTTTGGCCTAGGGAAAAGTGTCCAAAAGAATTTAATTTTTCTCCTAAAGTGACTTTATGATTTTATAAAGTTAAATCTAATTTAAAAGTGACTTTAAGTGATAAAGTTATTAATTCTAATTTTAAAGTGACTTTTATAAAGTCAATGAAAAATTAGAAAGGAAAAGTGACTTTGGAAATAAATGACTAAGTGGATCTTTATTAAAGTGGGGTGAATTAAAAAATAGAAAGTGAGATTTAAATGAGCATTTAATCTCAACCATTGATCTAAATCTATTTCAGCCATTGGATTTAGAGATCACCCAAAAGTCACTTGGATCACCCAAAAGTCACTTGGAGTTATATTAAAGGAGGAAAAGGTCATTCATTCTTTCATGAGCAGATTGGGAGAAGGAGAGCAAGAGAGCAAGAGAGATTTCTGAGCAGGAAGGAGAAGGAGACAGCAGCTTGGCACACATTCCAAGGCAGCAGTTGAGCAGATTTGTACAGCTGATTCAGCACATAGTGAAAGGCAGATTTTTGCACAAAAATCGAGGAGCAGTTTGCTGATTTTTCTGCACACAAAACGGAGGTCGTACAGCATTTATTGCTGTCCTGTTCGCTGTAATTTCCAGATTGCTGTGAGGCACGGGAAAGGAGATAAGTTGTAAATTTGCTTGCTGATTTTTTGCTGAATAATTCTCACTGTAAAAAGACAATTTTCAGAAATAAAGAAGAGCTCTCAAACTGGTTTTCCCCAAGAGTTGTAGGGGGTTTTTCCAGGGTCAAGTTGACCAAAAATATCAGTGTTTTAATGTGTTTTAATGGCTGTTTTTAATTGCTGATTTTTAATTCTGCAATTTCCAGCATTCTGAAAAATTTCCAGAATTTGTGTTTTCAGCAATATTTATTTTTTTCAGTCTGTTAAATGTATGGTTATGGGAATGGGCATTTAACTACATGGGAGAAATAAGGAGAAACTGAAAACCGGGGTGGGAAAACAGAAATTTTTACATGGTATCAGAGCTTGAGTGCTGAAGGGCAGTTTGGGACAGCAAAAGGAAAAATTACAGTTGCTGATTTTTCACTCAGAAAATTCCAGCAAGCTGATTTTTTCATAAACAGCAGTTTTATCTTTACTACAGCAGTGCTATTTTTCAGTTTTAGGACAGCAGGATGTCATTGGGATTGAGGGTGGAGGATAGGCTGGATGGGCATATAAATTACAGCGTTTGGAAGGAGAGAATGCAGAGTATCTTTGAGGAGGCAGAAGTCTGGGATATCATGGTGCATACCGCACAGAACCCTGTTGTTGTGCCCACTGATGTTACTCAGTTGGCTGAGTATAAAAAGAAGAACAATAAGGGTAAGAGGCTGATTCTAGACGGAATCAAAGACCATTGCATTCCTCATGTGAGAGGAAAGAGCAATGCCCATGAGATGTGGACAGCATTGTCCAATCTCTACCAGAGTACCAATGAGAACCGGAAGATGGTCCTGAAGGAGAAGCTGAAGAACATTAAGATGGGTAATGATAGTGCAGCTGGATATCTCACAAAGATTACCAATGTGAGAGATGAGTTGGCAGCAATTGGAGAGGCCATTCCATCCACTGAGTTGGTGCATATTGCAGTGAATGGCCTCCCCCGTTCATGGTTGAACTTTGCTGATGGGGTTTGTGCACGTGAGACCCTTCCCACATGGGAGAGGTTTTGGGATGATTGCATTCAGACAGAGATCAGGAAAGGACAGCTTGGGGCAGCCAAGTCAGTTGAGCAGGATGAGGATGTAGCACTGGTGGCAGGAGGCAAGAAAGGCAAAGGGAAGAAGCAAGCTTCCACAAGCAGTGGTGGGGGGCAAAGGCAAAGGTAAAGGTAAACCGGGGAACACACAGAAGGACTATTCCAAGGTGAAGTGTTGGAATTGTCAAAAGATGGGACACTATGCAGTTGTGTGTCCGGAGAAGAAGAAGAAGAAGGGAAAGAACCAGGACGTGGCAGCTTCAGCTGAGATTGAGGACATTGCAGGTCGTTTTGACCGGGAGTTTGCGTTCACTACATGTGAGTCCTCTAGTGCAGGATCACCTGCCACACAGGTTCAGAGGGAGCATGCTTTTCCCTCGATTAGCGGAGCATCTACAGGTATTTGGTATGTGGACAGTGGGGCTTCACGTCACATGACAGGAGTCCGTGAGTACTTCTCAGAGCTTTCAGAGAGTGGCACTGATATTGAGGTAGTACTCGGTGATGACAGAGTTGTTAGAGCAGTCGGGGTGGGGACAGTGACATTTCAGAGGGAGTCCAAACCTCCCTTGAAGGTGTCAGAGGTTCTTTATGTGCCAGGGATGAGAAAGAACCTCATATCCGTCTCAGCTTTGGAGGACAGAGGATATGACGTACTGTTCAGGGGAGGACAGGTGTTGATGTATCCCAGGGACACTCCAGCTGATTCAGCTAGAGTGATAGGTGTACGCCATGCAAAGGTGTACAAGTTTGCATTTCAGCCCCTTTTGGCATTGAGCAGTAGTACCGACAGCAGAGCTAGCAGTTCTGAGCTGTGTGAGATTTGGCACCGCAGGATGGGACATATGTATCATGGAGCCTTGAGGACATTGCGGGAGATCACTACAGGTGTGCCAAATTTCAGTACTGATCACTTTGATACTTGCAGAGGTTGTGCGATGGGCAAATTTGCCAAATCCCCTTTTCCCAGCAGTGACAGCAGAGCGACGGGGATACTTGATTTGATTCATTCCGATGTGAGCGGTCGAATGTCTCATGTTTCCTTGAGTGGGTATGAGTACTATGTTTTATTCATTGATGATCACTCCAGGAGGACCTGGATTTATTTCTTGAAGACCAAGAGTGAGGTCTTCAAGCGGTTTCAGGAGTTCATAGCTCTTGTGGAGACACAGACAGGCCGAAAGATCAAGTCCTTGAGGTCGGACAATGGAGGAGAGTACACCCTTGGAGAGTTTGTTGACTATTGTGCGGAGGCAGGCATTAGGAGGGAGTTCACTATTCCTTACAACCCCCAGCAGAACGGGGTTGCGGAGAGGAAGAACAGATCCATCATAGAGGCTGCCAAAGCTATGTTACATGATCAGGGGTTGCCATTGTTCTTGTGGGCAGAGGCCTGCAACTCAGCTGTTTACTTGCAGAACAGGAGTCCACATCATGCCTTGGGGCACATGACTCCGGAGGAGGCTTTCTCTGGGAAGAAGCCTGATCTTGGTCATCTTCATATCTTTGGATGCATTACATACTCCTATATACCCAAGGAGAAGAGGACCAAACTAGAGCCCACCGCAGAGAAGGGTATCTTTGTGGGCTACAGTGAGACCTCAAAGGCCTTTCGGATTTACATTCCTGCACAGAGGAGAGTTGTTGTCAGACGGGATGTGAAGTTCGAGGAGGACAGGGCCTTTAGGAGGTCACGGGAGTTAGAGTATCCGGATCAGCCAGACCCTCAGCAGCAGTTGAGTCAGTCGCAGGGATCCAGTGGGCAGGGATCAGGAGGATCCGGAGGTACATCTATGAGGATGTCAGGTCCGTCAGTGAGCAGTGGCTCATCGAGCCAGAGGGGTGGTGCTCCGGGCAGCATGCAGAGCAGTTCACAGAGCAGTTCACTAGGGAGTCCACTAATGGACAGTTCACACGGTACCTCAGCTTCTACAGGTTCAGGTGCAGGCAGGAGGACAGCAGACAGACAGTCAGGAGTTCAGGCTACTGATGATGATGAGGAGGAGGAGTTTCATTCTCCGGTGGAAGAAGTGCGCTCAGGGAAGAGGAAGCCCAAGTGGCTTCAGGACACCTTGAGAGATGCCACATCTGTTGCTAAGCCGAAGAGGCCGGTCAGAGAGAGTAGACCACCTGAGAGGTTTTGTAGTTATATGGCGATGGTTACCAGCATCCTTGACTCTGAGCCTTCTAGCTATGAGGAGGCAGCTAGCCAGCAGGTCTGGAGAGAGGCCATGCAGGAGGAGTATTCTTCTATCATGAAGAATGATGTTTGGGAGGTGGTGCCGAGGCCTGAGGGCAAATCCGTGGTTACTTCCAGATGGCTTTACAAGGTAAAGCATGCTGCAGATGGCAGCATTGAGAAATTCAAAGCGAGGTTTGTGGCTAGAGGGTTCTCCCAGGTAGAGGGAGTTGATTATGAGGAGACCTTCGCTCCCGTGGATCGATATACTTCGATCCGCTCCATTATATCGATAGCAACAGAGATGGGTTGGAAGATCCACCAGATGGATGTGAAGACCGCATTTCTCAATGGCTTCATACAGGAGGAGGTGTACATTGAGCAGCCACAGGGCTTTGAGGTGCATGGGAAGGAGTCCCATGTGTGCAGATTGAAGAAGGCCCTTTATGGCCTGAAGCAAGCTCCCAGAGCTTGGTACTCCAGGATAGATGCATACTTGCAGGGGATGGGTTTCACAAAGAGTGAGGTAGATCCGAACCTTTACTTTATTGTGATTGGTGAGGAGCCTCTCATTCTGGTGCTATATGTGGATGACTTGATCATTACAAGTGGAGAGAGACTCATAGAGCACTGCAAGAGAGATCTTGCGGCGGAGTTTGACATGAAGGACATCGGCTTGATGCATTACTTTTTGGGTTTGGAGGTGTGGCAGGAGGAGGGGCATTTCTTCCTGGGGCAGGGGAAGTATATTGTGGACATCCTTAGCAGATTCCACATGGAGGATTGTAGACCCATGTCGACACCGATGATCACCAACTGGAAGAAGCTTCATGCTTCGGATTCCGAGTTGGTGGATCCCACATTGTACAGGCAGCTGATTGGTTCCTTGATGTATTTGGTCAACACTAGACTAGATATCTGTTTTGCAGTCAACACGATGAGTCAGTTTATGTGTGAGCCTAGGAAGGTTCACTGGGTGGCTGCAAAACACATTTTGCAGTACTTGCAGGGGACAGTGGATTATGGTCTGGACTACAGGCAGGGAGATGGAGTGAGATTGGCAGGATACACTGATTCTGATTGGGCAGGTTGTGCTTCTGATAGGAAGAGCACTTCAGGGTGTTGTTTTGGGTTGGGTTTAGCAGTAGTGTCATGGTTCAGCCGGAAGCAGCAGTCAGTAGCACTGAGTTCAGCGGAAGCAGAGTATATGGCAGCCAGTCTAGCTAGTTGTGAGGCCATCTGGCTTCGCAAGATGTTGTTTGGCTTATTTGGTCAGCCGTTGAGACCTTCAGTGATTTACTGTGATAATCAGAGTTGCATTAAACTCACGGAGAATCCAGTATTTCATGACAGGTCAAAGCATATCGGGATCAGATATCATTTCATCAGAGACTATGTTCAGAAGGGAGCTGTGAAGCTTGAGTATATTTCCACTGATGAGCAAGTTGCAGATATCCTTACCAAAGCCTTACCACGGGGCAAGCATGTCTACTTCAGAGACAAGATGGGTGTGGTGAGGAACACCTTCCTCGGTAAGAGGGAGTGTTGAAATTTGGTACCGGAGGACAGGTGGTTCCCTTAGGCTTTGATCTTTGGCCTAGGGAAAAGTGTCCAAAAGAATTTAATTTTTCTCCTAAAGTGACTTTATAATTTTATAAAGTTAAATCTAATTTAAAAGTGACTTTAAGTGATAAAGTTATTAAGTCTAATTTTAAAGTGACTTTTATAAAGTCAATGAAAAATTAGAAAGGAAAAGTGACTTTGGAAATAAATGACTAAGTGGGTCTTTATTAAAGTGGGGTGAATTAAAAAATAGAAAGTGAGATTTAAATGAGCATTTAATCTCAACCATTGATCTAAATCTATTTCAGCCATTGGATTTAGAGATCACCTAAAAGTCACTTGGATCACCCAAAAGTCACTTGGAGTTATATTAAAGGAGGAAAAGGAGGAAAAGGTCATTCATTCTTTCATGAGCAGATTGGGAGAAGGAGAGCAAGAGAGCAAGAGAGATTTCTGAGCAGGAAGGAGAAGGAGGCAGCAGCTTGGCACACATTCCAAGGCAGCAGTTGAGCAGATTTGTACAGCTGATTCAGCACATAGTGAAAGGCAGATTTTTGCACAAAAATCGAGGAGCAGTTTGCTGATTTTTCTGCACACAAAACGGAGGTCGTACAGCATTTATTGCTGTCCTGTTTGCTGTAATTTCCAGATTGCTGTGAGGCACGGGAAAGGAGATAAGTTGTAAATTTGCTTGCTGATTTTTTGCTGAATAATTCTCACTGTAAAAAGACAATTTTCAGAAATAAAGAAGAGCTCTCAAACTGGTTTTCCCCAAGAGTTGTAGGGGGTTTTTCCAGGGTCAAGTTGACCAAAAATATCAGTGTTTTAATGTGTTTTAATGGCTGTTTTTAATTGCTGATTTTTAATTCTGCAATTTCCAGCATTCTGAAAAATTTCCAGAATTTGTGTTTTCAGCAATATTTATTTTTTTTAGTCTGTTAAATGTATGGTTATGGGAATGGGCATTTAACTACATGGGAGAAATAAGGAGAAACTGAAAACCGGGGTGGGAAAACAGAAATTTTTACACGAAAGGCTCTGCAAAATGCTTGACCATTAACCCTAATGCTAAGGCAGCTCAAAACTACTCGATTGTAGAAGATCTGGCTCAAAGTCCTTGTGCTATGTCAGCGATAGAGGTACTCCAGTCGTGCCCTGCACAAAGGATTGCATTACTCACTGCGATCAAAGCAGCTGATCCAAAAAATTCTCCTGTGCTTACATTCGATATGTCAAACATCAAGAAGAGACTCCCACATCATATGGCTTTTCAAATTAAGTCTACATATCGAAAGACCAATATCTTTTGAATTGTAGTCGATGAGGGATCTTCCACATGTGTAATATCCATATCATGTTGGAAGGCTATTGGATCACCTTAGGATGTTCCTTCACCTACTCTATTTACAACATTTGATGGTCATTCTCATAGACCGCATGGGATTATTCCAGCCTTTCCCATCTGTGGTGGAGGTAAGGTGGTAAATATTGAAGTAGATATAGTCAATGTGAATCTCGATTACAATCTCCTTTTAGGTAGGAATTGGATTTATGAGATGGATGTTATTGTATCGTCATTATTTCACATCCTTTGTTTTCCTCATGAAGGGAGAATTGTAAAGGTTGATGAGATGGATTATTCTCGGGGTTACTCCCATCCATCTTTTGAATCCACTGTTCTGTTAGTGGATAATCCCAAGAAACCTATAGAGAATTTAAGAGTTGGAATGTACTCTTCCTTAATGGGTACCTTTGATTTTCCTGCTCCTATAGCTAGAATTAATGTTATTTCATCCTCCAAGGCACCTTCTCAAAGAGAGTTCTTTATAACTCATTATTTTTCATATCCTTGGCCCTTACACTCATCTACCACCACATTAGATGAGGGGAAGGTAGGTGGAATGGCATGTCCTATGTCTGCAGCAAAAATTGCTTATCAAACTATTGTTAATACTGCAAACTCTGATCCTACTCCTTTCTCACCAGAGGAGCTGGATGGGGACGTGGCTCCGGACTAAACTCTAGATTCGACTTCTGCTCAGGATTGCTTAGATATTGTCTTTCCATCTGAAGAAGAAATTCTAGAAGCAATGATGGGTGTTGAAAGACCATGGAATGATTTACATCATCGTTCGTATTTCCTCCCTCATTTTCGGGAAGCAGAATCAAGTTTGTCCAATTATTCATCTACTAGTGATGTTCATGTAGTTTTAAACCCTTTGGCTCCAACACAATTTTTTGCCGAAGGTAATATGTCTGTTATCTCACAAACTGTTCCAGTGAACATCTCTAGGAATCCCAACATTATTGAAAATGTCTTCATTGGAGTTGATTGTTCCCCTGAAGAAGTTCAAACTTATACTGATCTCTTCAAAGAGTTTCGTGATGTGTTCGCTTGGTATTATGAGGAAATGCCTGGAATAGATCCATCTATAGTCCAGCATGAGATCAAGACGTACAAAAATGCAAAACCTATTCGTCAGAAACTTCGACCGGTAAACCCTAGAAAAGAAACAGCTATCAAAGCTGAAGTTGAGAAGTTGCTTAAGGTGGGTTTCATATACCCCGTTCCTTTAACTAAGTGGGTCTCTAATCCAGTCCCTATAGACAAAAAGCAAGGAACGATCCATGTATGCATTGAATTTAGGGACCTAAATAAGGCTTGTCCTAAGGACAATTACCCCATGCCCTTTATTGATGAGATTATTGATGAATGTGTAGGTAATGGAATTTTCTCATTTATCGACGGATTTTCTGGTTATAATCAAATTACTGTCCGTCTAGAAGATCAGCATAAGGTAGATTTTATTTGTCCCTAGGGTACATTTGCGTATAAAAATATGTCTTTTGGCCTAAAAAATGTTGGAACTACTTTTCAGTGGGCCATGTCATATTCTTTTCACAATATCAAGCACATTATCGAAGCTTATTTGGATGATTTAGATGCTCGTTCTCGAAATAGAATAGATCATCCTAAAAATATTTGATTGATTTTTGAACGATGTCATTTTTATAAAATCCAGTTGAATCCAAATAAGTGTGTTTTCGCCATCACATCCAGTCGGTTGTTGGGATTCATCGTGTCGACTGAGGGGATTCATGTAGATCCCTTCAAGGTTGAGGCAATACTTCAGTTTCCTCCCCCGTCCTCTATATGTCAACTTCAGAGTCTCCAAGGAAAAGCAAATTTCTTGAGGAGATTTATAGCCAATTATGTCGAGATCACAAAAGGATTTATGAGATTACTTAATAAAGGGTACCATTTATATGGGATGATTTCATGCAACGCTCTTTCGATGCTTTGAAAAAAGCATTGACCTATGCTCCTTTGTTGAGTCCACCTGATTATAGTAGAAACTTCCTTTTGTATCTCACAGCAGCAGAATCAACTATTGGTATGGTTCTGGTTCAGGAAGATGATGCCTTATGTGAACATGTAATCTATTACCTGATCCGAGGCTTGGTAGGTCCTAAACTGCGTTATTCTCCCATTGAGAAATTAGCTTTGGCAGTTGTCCATGATGTCTAGCGGCTTAGACATTATATTCTGCTTCGAAAAACTTTCATCTTAGCAGTTGTCAACCCATTTCAGTTTCTTCTCAGTAGGCGAGTGATTGAGGACAAATATAATAGATGGATTGTCATTTTACAAGAATTCAACCTCTAATTCATGTCGGCTAAGTCCAAGAAATCTTTAGTATTTGCAGAGTTGATATCAAAGTTTCCTTGTGAGGAAGAAATTGTTTATGAGGAAACTTTTCCTGATGAACACATGTTTCTTATTTCCTTGCAAGATCCTTGGTATGGGGATATTATTATATATCTCCAGACTTCAAAGTTTCCACTCTATTTTGCCAAGGATGAACGTATAATATTGCGTCACCTCGCTAAAATTTATATTATTATAGGTGACACTTTATATCATTGCAAGGTTGATTCAATCCTTAGATGTTGTTTAACCTTGGAAGAATTTGAGTATGTGCTTAATGATTGCCACAATGGATCTTGTGGTGGTCATCTATCTAGGCTTGCAACAGCCCAAAAAAATTTGCGAGCGGGCTACTTTTGGCTTTCGATCTTCAAACATTGCATTGAAGCAGTCAATATATTCCATCCCTATCACGTTTATACTCGGAAAATATGGGCACATCTAGCTCCGCTTTTCCTTGTGACCACCGTCAGCCCTTTCACGAAGTGCGTTATTGATTTTACTACTTGTAATCCGGCTTCGGCAGGAAATCACAAGTATATCATCGTAGCCCTAGACTACTTCACTAAGTGGGCTGAGGCTCTGCCTACTTTCAAGAATTATGGTGAAACAACGACCTTGTTTCTCTTCAATCAAGTTATTTCCCGGTTCGGTATTCCTAAAGAGATTGTCACTGACCATGGCAATCATTTCCAAAATCAAATGATGTCTGAATTGGCTCTCAAGTTGGGTTTCCGGCAGGAGCATTCATCTCCGTATTATCCTCAGGCCAATGGGCAGGTCGAAGCCGTGAACAAATCCCTTAAAATAATCCTGCAAAGGATGATTAACAAAGCTAGATCCAATTGGCACATCATGTTATATCTGGCACTTTGGGCATACTGAATGTCAGTTAAGACTGCCACTGGTTTTACTCCCTTTCAACTAGTTTATGGGTTGGAATCCATTTTTCCTATGGAATGTGAAATTCCTTCCCTTAAACTGGTTGTTGAATTTCTTCCTGATACTTCCATTCTTGAAGAACACCTTTTTCATTTGGAATATTTCGATGAGAAGTGTTGAGATTCCGCCATAATCAACGAAGCTCATAACAGGAGGGTAAAAACACAATACGATAAAGCTATCCACCCTAGAATTTTTTCTAGAGGTGACCTTGTCCTGGTCTACGATCAAGAAAAATATGCCTTGGGGGTGGGAAAGTTTAAATCTTTGTGGTAGGGTCCCTTTATTATTAAAAAAAAATTGAAAGGGGGAGCTTATGAATTGATTGATTTTGAAGGAAACAAGTTGGCAGAACCCAGAAATGGGCTCTACCTTAAGAAGTACTTTTCTTAGGCTTCGGCCTAGCATTTGCTTGATTGTATATATTGTATCGTTGTACATATCTAGCTATCGATTTTAGTGATGTCGATATTTTTGATCTGCTTTGGGAGGTATTTCTAGATGATTTGATATATCTAGGGTTCGTCGATGGTGCCAGTAAACACACCCGGAATCTTTCTTCCGCGGCTTGCGTGATTTATTATCCATTTGGCTAGTTGTTGGTTTCGAGAGGAGTATGTATCGATCCCGCTTCAAATAATATCACCGAATATACTGTTGTTATTAATTTACTATCTGAGGCAATATCTCTTGATATTGATTCATTAGTAGTTTATTTTGATTCACAACTGGTGTTACCTCAACTGAATAACATCTATCGGGTGAGATATCCTTATTTATATCACCAATTTCTAAGAGTACGTTTATTACAAAGATCATTTGTTTATATCACATTTGTTCATATTCCACGATCATAAAATTCCTTAGCAGATTCTATCACTAATCAAGCATTGGATTGGCATATAAATCATTCATCACATTAAAACATCAAAAATAATCAAAGTATCATCTGTATATATATGATCATCATGATAAAACCATATGTATATAGATAGATTTTTGTGTCCAAAATAATATACAAAATTGGGACAAAATGTCCTACAAAATTAGGGCTTATGCCCATCATCATGTCTAATAAAAAAAGATTTGATCATCTATCTATCGATTTTGCTCAGGATGAGTGGAAAGAAATAAAATGATGGCATTAGCCACCTACCAAAATAGTCACACCCAATCCCGTGGTACTCCCACCACGTGTCATTGCAACTCCTCTAGTAGGTCCTCTATGGCCACGATGGGTACTTGGTGAGTTAACCTCACCAAGTTTCTATGGATTGCATGGAGGGTCCTCTCAATCTTTGATGCGTCCACTTCGGCATCTCTTTCGCAACGCCTATGTCGAGGAAGACCATCAAGTCTCATTGGTCCAACATCTGTGTCATGGTCAATAATTTTGTAAGTGTTTTGTCTCATTAAAAATATTTTTTAGTTCAATTATACTTAAAATCCAAAAAAAATCTTAAAATTCAAAAATTAAAAATACCTATGGCACCCCATGTTGCGTCTGGTGGCAACACTAGATCTGAACTCCTTTGAAATCCATTCCAGCATAAGGGTAGTCTTCAACTACAATGACATGTTGTTCCCACCAAAGGAAAAACTCATTATCAAATGTAGTCCAAGGGACCTCACCGCCCCCTAGCCATTTCATACGGTTAGCCCACCTGCCCATCTGTGGATCTCTTGGGCTACTGATGGTGGATAATACATTGCGATGAAACTGAGGTACTCTCTCAAAGAAGAAGGAACACAAGATGGTTCCATATCCAAAATTCTTTGTCCGACCCCTCTGGATACAGGTAAGTTGTTTTTTCATATTGGCTAGCAGAGGTGTGCACCAATCAAAGAGTGTAGTGAGGCAATCCACTGCAAGACTCATTGAAACACGTGAAGCTTGATGTAGAGAAGAAAAACCATTTACCCTGGATATGGTAAAAAGCATGATTCTCAATGATAAACTCTCTACATTCTTGATTGGAATCTGACTTCCAATCTTTTCAATGTTTCCAGGACAGTATATGTGGAACTAGTCTTCTACACTAAGACTACCTCTTGTCCTTCTGATTGAGCGGACTCTCCCTCCCCTCCAGGAAAGACCTGTAATGAAATAGATATCCTCTATTTCAATCCTGAGGGGTATCTGATCAATCAAAAAATAATCTCCTTATGCACTCCAGTAGTGGATTAACATCTCAAGCAATCTGGTATTTGCCTTCATATTTGGTATTTTGAAAAATTTTATCCACATCCTTGCAAGGCATCTAATGCATTTTGATCCTCCATTACTTGATTATCAATTTCACTATGCTCCTTTCACACCAAGTAATCGACATCTTGAAGAAAAAAATTATGTTTTGAATCATTAAAACAATGTTTTTAATTTTGAATTCACGCACATGCGGGTTTGTTATTAACACAGTCACGTATAGGGCTTTCCTATACGTGGATCACATGTATCCAACCCACGTGTATGCAGAGAAAAAATTTTAAAAATAATTCCTTACGGTCAAATTTGTGATAAAACATCTAAAAAGCATTAGAACTTATCAAAAGTTCAATAAGAAGGTTACCTAGAATATTTGAAGCAGTTTGAACGGTTGAATTTGATGGAGGAAGCTTTCTTGATTCTCCACAGCTCCTTCACCCAATTGCTCAAAACACAAATGAGAAATTGTCATTCAAAAAGTCCTTATATAGGTTGTGTTATGAAACCAGCTCAAGAAAAGATAGAAAAGATAGATCAACGCCTTAGAATTCAGCCTCTTCGAGGGGGCAACCTCCTTTACATTACATAAATGAACAATTCTTGGATGATTCAAATGACAAAACCTCCTTTCTATATATAGAAGTCTAAGGAGTCACAATATAATCCAGCCGACCTAACAATAATAATATAAAGCCACAAAAATAACAATAGAGGGATTCTATGGGCACATTAATAACAATATGGGGGCAATGGGGGCACAACAATATAAATAAGGGGTATAACTACAATAGTAATGGGGTAATCACTAGTATTATAGGGACCCAACATGCCCCTCTCCTTCAAAAAAGTGTTGTCCTCAACGCTTGAGTAGTTCTGGATACTTCTGCATAAAATTCTCATCCTCCCATGTGGAATCTTCAGCGGATAAGTTCTTCCACTTGATAAGATACTCTGAAATTGATCGATTTCGTAGCTGTCGAGTTCTTGTTTCTGTGACTGCTTCCTGGTTCCAATATAATTTTTCCTTCCTCGTCAAGTTCTGGCAATATTGTTTGAACTGGGAGCTTGTCGCCTATAACCTTCTTTAAACATGAAACATGGAAAACTGGGTGCAATCGAGAAGCTGCAGGAAGCTCCAATTTGTATGCCATAGTACCAATCTTTTGCAACACCTTGTACGGACCATAATACTTTGGTGATAATTTATTATCCTTCTTAGCTTGCTTGAGGGACATTTGCTTATATGGTTGTAGCCGTAGGAATACCCAATCACCTACATCAAAACTTCTTTCACTGCGATGTTGATCTGCCTGTTGTTTCATTCTATTCTGTGCCAACACGAGGTTATCCTTTAAGAGTTGGAGGACTTGTTGTTGATGTTCGATGTGATGTTCCACTGCCTGAACCTTAGAATTTTCTCTTAAATATGATGTGATGGATGGTGGTTGATACCCATAAAGTGCCATAAATGGGGTCATTTTTGTTGCTGTATGGAAGGAAGTGTTATACCACCATTCAGCCAGAGGCAACCATTTGACCCATTGTGTCTGTTTATCAGATACAAAGCAACGAAGATATCCTTCCAAACATTTGTTTACTATCTCAGTTTGCCCATCAGATTGAGGATGATAAGATGAGCTATGAGCTAACTGAGTACCAAGACAAGAAAATAATTTTGTCCAAAAATTTCCAGTGAAAATGGGATCTCTGTCACTTACAATAATCTTTGGGTTTCCATGTAGCTTTTGAATTGTTTCCATAAATGCAGTAGAAACTGTACTGGCTTTAAATGGATGTGATAATGCACAAAAGTGTGCATACTTGGTAAGTCTGTCAACTACCACCATGATGACACTCTTTCCCTCAGACTTGGGTAAACCTGTGATAAAATCCATTGAAACCTCCTCCCAACGTTGGCTTGGAATGGATAAAGGTTGTAATAGACCCGGTGTCTTAATTGTTTCAACTTTATTTTGTTGGCAAACCAAACATTCCGCCACAAACTTTTGAATATCTGATTTAAGGCCATCCCAAAAAAATTCCTTCTTAACCCTGTGGTAAGTTTTTAAAAATCCTGAGTGCCCTCCTAAGGGAGAAGTGTGCAATTCCATAAGAATCTTTTGTTTTAGCTGGGAATTCTTACAGAGGTATAAGCGATCTTTGTACCATAACGAATCATTTTTCCAGCTAAATGTATCAGAAGTACTGGAATCTTGTTGTAGCTTTCGAATAAGTGCCCACACTTCTTCGTCATTCTTCCATTCCTCCCTTGCTTCGTTTATCCAATCTGGTTGGATAATAGAAATGGCGCACAACAATGCTTCCACATCCTCATCCTTTCTTGAGAGTGCATCTGCCACCACATTTTGCTTCCCTTTTTTGTAGATGATTTCAAAGTCATAACCCAACATCTTTGTGACCCACTTTTGTTGCTCTTCAGAGGATAATCTTTGTTCTAAAAAGTATTTAAGGCTATCATGATCCGTTTTTACCTTGAAGTGTCTTCCCATTAGGTAGGGTCGCCATTTCTTAAGTGCATGGAGTATTGCCAACATTTCCTTCTCATAAATAGCTTTGCTTAAAAACTTTCCCTTGATTGGACGACTTTCAAAAGCAATGGGTCTTTCATCTTGCATTAGAACAGCACCAATTCCATTTCCTGAAGCATCACATTCCACAATAAAGGTTTTTGTGAAGTCCGGTGTAGCTAAGACCGGTGCTTGGCACATTGCCTCTTTAAGATGTTCAAAGGCCTTTGTTGCTTCCGGAGTCCATGAAAATGCATCTTTCTTCAATAATGTTGTTAGAGGTGCTGCTATTCTCCCATAATTCTTAACAAACTTGCGATAATACCCTGTCAACCCAAGAAATCCTCGCAGATGCTTTATGGATGTGGGGATTTTCCATTCCTTAATGGCTTTAATTTTGCTAGGGTCTACCTTAACTCCTTCATGAGATACAATATGACCCAAATATTCCACCTCCTGGACTCCAAAGAAACATTTGGATCTTTTTGCATATAATTGTTTCTCCTCCAATAGTTGTAGCACCCTGTCAACATGTTCAACATGATCCTTCCAAGACTTGCTGTAGATTAGTATATCATCAAAAAATACTAACACAAATTTTCTAAGGAATGGTTTGAAAATTGAATTCATCAAACCTTGAAATGTTGAAGGTGCATTGGTAAGGCCAAAAGGCATGACCAAAAATTCATAATGACCCTCATGAGTTCTAAATGCCGTTTTCGGAATGTCTTCAATCTTCATTCTGATTTGATGATATCCTGAACGAAGATCCAACTTGGTGAAGTAAATTGATCCATGCAATTCATCCAGTAATTCATCAATGACAGGAATGGGGAACTTATCTTTAATAGTGAGCTTGTTGAGCTCCCTATAATCCGGACACATGCGCCATGATCCATCCTTCTTGTGCACCAATACTACTGGAGCAGAGAAAGAACTTTGACTCGGTTGAATTATACCAGCCTCTAGCATTTCTGCAACCATACGTTCAATTTCACTTTTTTGGACATAGGGATATCTGTACGGCCTGATGTTTGGAGGAACACTTCCTGGAATCAGATGAATAGCATGATCATGATCACGCATAGGTGGGAGACCTTTGGGAGTCTCAAATACCTTGGAATGATTGTCCAGGACTTTTTGGAGATCTGGAGAAATAGATGATTCCAATGTGGAAACATCTAGCGAACATAATTGTGCAATTACACCTCTTTGCTCCTTTTTTAGAAGCTTTGTCATACCATTAGAGCTGATTATCTTTCCTGGTTTCCCTGCAATACCCCTTAATTCAACTTCCTTTCCTTCCGTAGAAAATTTGATGAAAAGTTCTTGAAAATTAAAAGCTATTGTACCCAAGGATTGTAGCCATTGGACTCCTAGTACAACATCAGCACCTCCCATTGGAATGGAAAGCATTGGGCTAGTCAATACATATTCTCCCATGGATAGCTTGATATTATGGCACTTTCCAGAGCAATTTATTGTTCCTCCATTTGCAATCATCACTTGACACTCTGGTGCTGGATATAGGAAGCAATTCAATTCTTTTGCTACCCTACAATGAATAAAATTGTGGGTGCTTCCTGAATCAATCAACACTATTACCTTTTTCTTCTTGATTTGTCCTTCTATCTTGATGGTTTGAGGAGTGGTAATTCCCGCCAATGCATTACAAGATATGGTCGGATTTATTTGTTCTTCATCTAGGCTTTGTTCCTGGAGTATATCCTCTTCTTTTGACCTTTCTTGCTCCTTTTCTTCTTCCTCTTCACAATCTATGTAGAATAATTTCTTCTCAGCACACTTATGACCTTTAGTGTATTTGCTATCACAACTGTAACAAAGCCCTTTTGCTCTTTTTTCTTCCAATTGTTGTGGTGTCAACCTTATAGGTTGTGGAAGACTAGGGGCAACAACACTTCCGTCTTTATAGTTGTGAGTGGTATGCTTCCTGGTTGCCATAATTTTGCTTTCCATTTTTCTTGCTAACCTGAATGCCTTCTCTAATGAATCAGGTTCCCAAAGGCGAACATCATGTTGGATATTATCCTTTAAAGACCCTATGAACACATCAATCCTATGCTCCTCTGGAATATCTTTTACCCTTATGTTCAATTTTTGGAACTCCTCAATGTGCTCCATTATTGAACCCTTTTGTTTGAGACTTATCAATTGGCTAAAAAAAGTGTTGCTTTTTGTATCCTCATAATGTGCTATCAATTCTTCCGTAAAAATTGCCCAAGTGATAAATTGTTTACGAGAGCAAAGCCATTGATACCATACAAACTGATTTGGTTCCAAATATAAAGTTGCCATACGTACCTTTTGTGTGTTTTGCACATTATTGAGATCGAAGAATTGCTCCATCTGTAATATCCATGTGGCGGGATCCTTGCCATCAAACTTCCTCATATCGATTTTTGGAATATGGTGGGTCTTCGATCCAACATTAGAGTCTATGGAATCATGATTAACATTTCTTTTGTTCACATCATGAGTTTCCTTTACAACCTTTTCACCATTAGTAATTATTTCTTGTAGAAAATTTGTCAAATCTGTCTTCAAATCTGCCATGTCTGTCTTCAAATTTGTCCTCAAATTTGTCTTCAGATCATCCATCTTAGCTTCGATACCCTTTATCTTAGATTCCACGCCATTTATCTTAGCATCTGTTAGCTTTTGTGAGCGTGACATTTGTTGCACTTGTTCTTGTAATTTTGATATATCATGTAGCATTTCTTCCTCTTCTTCATGAGTCATGCTAGAGCTTTCAGGTTCCTTACTAGGTGTTTGCATTTTCTTTCCTCGGGGCATCAGTTACCGATAATAATGCTTTACTATGCCCTTTGAATTCCTTCAAACCAAGCTTATGCAAAAATTAAAAAAAAAAAACTACACACCTTTTTTTACTTTGTAGAAGCCTGATATTGAATCTGATGTATCTCTGTAATTTCGAATCATCCAGTTCTGAAATTGTGACTTGTAGTAGCCTTCTATGTCCTCTTTCCAATGCCACTAGTCTAATCCAAATTGGATTCTCCAAGAAAGAGTTATGTACAATCTCCCGCAGTGACCTGATTATAGACTAGTTCAGTAGAGCGAACTTGTATGAAGTGCCACGTGTCACTGTTTCAACCTTTGACTCTAAAAACTATATAAAAGAAACTACCGTCCGTCCTCTTTCTGTACCTTCTTACGAAATTTCAATCTGATGCTCAGAAAGAAAGTTATGACGATTTTCCCCAGGTCACCTGTTTTGAGTGTAATTCAGGAGTCTGCAAAAATACCAACTTCCTCAGATCATATCTCCGAAAATATCGCACTTAAAGCTCTGAAATTCGGACCCAAGGTTCAGCGCGATTTCTTCTCAAATGGGTTTTTTTTGCAACTTCTGAAACGTCACAGAAAAAAAGTTATAGCGAAAATTCCACGATGACCTGTTTGGAGCAGCGAAACCCTAGAATCCAAAGCTCTGATACCAAATGTTATGAAACCAGCTCAAGAAAAGATAGAAAAGATAGATCAACGCCTTAGAATTCAGCCTCTTCGAGGGGGAAACCTCCTTTACATTACATAAATGAAAAATTCTTGGATGATTCAAATGACAAAACCTCCTTTCTATATATAGGAGTCTAAGGAGTCACAATTAATCCAGCCGACCTAACAATAATAATATAAGGCCACAAAAATAACAATAGAGGGATTCTATGGGCACATTAATAACAATATGGGGCCAATGGGGGCACAACAATATAAATAAGGGGTATAACTACAATAGTAATGCGGTAATCACTAGTATTATAGGGACCCAACAGGTTGACAAATGAAAATTATTTTTTCTAAAGTATATTTTCCTTTTGTGGACTTTTTGACCTTTTGGCTTGGAGTGTTGGGATGGGTTGTTTTTACAGGATACTTTAGAGATTTTTTGAGAAATTGCTTCGGTTCCATGACTGCAGACCCGTCATGGCAGGTATCACTTTCTTACTGACATATAAGTTAGGTAATATCACTTTCTGTTGCATTTTGCATACTAG
The DNA here is from genome assembly GCA_031772625.1 of Pinus tabuliformis. Classification (NCBI taxonomy): domain Eukaryota; kingdom Viridiplantae; phylum Streptophyta; class Pinopsida; order Pinales; family Pinaceae; genus Pinus; species Pinus tabuliformis. The sequence continues at coordinate 1,582,853,663 of CM062804.1, read as the reverse complement.
CCTCCATACTGTAATATTTTTTGTCATAGGGTCAACCCCATCATGTCTTGATTCTCAAACCATTTTCACTCACCGATTTATAAAATCATGATATGATGGTAGAGCCAACCTTTACATGGGCATCTTAGTTAGATCCTTGCTAGCATATGTTTCCTATGCTGCTATATTGAGTAGGATCGGGAGTCCTCTTTAGTCTCGCCATGACTTGTGCAATGAAGACTCATTCTCTTTCTTCTTCGTTATTTTTCTGGCTTTATACCCTAGAGGCTCCTTTGTGTTGAGTTGTACTACTACATTGCATGTTGACCATTTGTACCTTTTGGCCTTGAGTCGGCTTCACTTGGACTCGTGTTTAAGCCACCTTTTGACCATGTCTTTTGTGAAATCAACCTTGCAATCACTTAGCCTCTGCAACTTGACACACCTTTTTACCCATGGAAAGAACATTCCTTTGAGTGTCATTGACCAGTTTCATCACCTTTCATTGAGCATACAAATTTTCCCCTCCCAGGAACTATCAGATCTGTATTTGAACACTCATTCTTTCCATTGTACTATAGCATTATTTTATTCATTTCAGGCTTCATGAATATGAAAAAGACAAAAATATATATATATACCAAAAAGAGAGGGAATAGGACATTATTTCCATAATTTATGGCAGCTAGAGTCAGTTGTGTCACCCCTGAACAATGCACTCAAAAAATAAGTCTTTCCTCCATTGGGATGGACTTTACTCTGACTTAGGAGAGCCTTAACCTTTTTATTGAGTCTATACTCCTACGATTGGTTATCTCTTCCAATCATATGGAGAGTTGCTTATGCCTCCTGCATGACAAACTTATACAAAGTTATCATATGTTTCCATGTAGTCACATTTGAGTCATGTTTTTGTTCAAGGGAAGTAAACCTGAGTCAGCCTTTCTACGGTGTCTCTTGACCTATTTTTCAGTAGACCATCCCTGGTTGTCAGATTCATGTTTGTTATCACATCAACTATTTTGTCCTTTGTTCATGCTAGTTTGAGAAGGTCTCCATTGACTTCTTACCGGTGGGTCTTGCTCTAAGAGAAGATCTAGAGCCGCACCCTGACCCTATTTTCATTATTGATAGGTCACCTTGTGCTCATCATTGATCAGTATCATGGGTCTTTGACTAAGTGGTTTCCCTTGTGTTCGACGTCAAGTTTCATTATCGCACATTGGGATTCGTGATGTGCCTTGGTTTCCATTTGACCCTATTGGTGGATTCCTCGCCTTTGTGTTAGCTTTCATTAGTGGTTGGTTCAGAGGGTTTCTATCATGCTAGCTACATCTTTTATATGTCGAAACGTGCTTCATTTGGGTTACTACATCTTTATTCGTCTGATTCCTTCCACATTATTGGCCTACGGGTTACACTCGCGTTGGATTGATGAAGAATGCCTTAATGCCTTCCTTCTAGTGGATCGTTTCCCATCGACTTCAACTCATTTCTTTGGGAACAAGATCTAGAGTCCATTTGGAAGTACCTTAGGGTTGCAGTCATCAGTGGCAGACTCCTTCGCTATCGATAGTGGGAAAATATCATTATCTCCTGATTGATAGATTCTTCCAAGAGTTCGACTACAGATCATTTATTCGCACTTGTTAGATTGTACTAGGTACCTTGACTCTCATCATCATTATCGGTGAGTGGTATCGTGTTTTTTAATGGTGTACATTAATGACTGCTAATCAAACAATTTCTCACATGGTCTACTTTAGATCATTCATTCCCATTGTGTATAAATTTCCCATGGCGATCGGTGAAGACCTCGGGTTTGCATCAGCATTTCTTGGTTCACTTTTCAGTTGCTCCTGTTTCTGCTAGTTGACACCATCCACCTTATATGTTGTAGTTCCTTACAGCCACATCTTATATGTTGGAACCCAAGTTGAAGTGTAGTATTATTTGTTCCACCATTTGACTTGGTACTTTTTTGGATCATCTTTATGACTTCAGTGATCAGTTTCCTACTTCAGCATCATTGATCAGTTCTTTATATGTGATATTGATACATGTACTTATATGGATATGATCGGATGATCCACTATGTATTTTCAGTTCCTTTATACTTGTATGCATATTGGATCCACTTTTGTACTTGACATGCAGACATGCTTTATTATCTCTGAGCATGGGTATGCCCACCTCAAACAACAGTTTCTTTTTTATCTCTTTCACTGGCTTGACAAGTTGAATTCTAATGAACTCCTCTCCGATCTCAGCATGATTTCTTCTATACACTTAATACATTTCGGCCATCATGTACCCCTTCTGACCTCATATATTAGGGGGCATCTGTTATAGCACCATTTACCACCCTTCGTAGTTCTGATGCTCTGGTTATGGTCTAGGGAAACTCTTCCTTTCCAGACTTGGTCCAAATTCTAAAAGACAGTGTTTTATTTCCCATACCCAACTTTTCCTTGTGTTAAAAGTGTGTACACGCAGGTCAGTATATACCCAACCCACGTATATGTGTTAAAACACTAAAAAATAAATAATCTCCTTAAATTCGAGTAGAGTTTATGGGTTTTACCTATTACTCACCTACTATAGCCCGTGGCCAACCTGTTTCCCAACTGAAAAAACTAATTTGGAGAAGTATAAATAAACCTCCATGGGAAGGCCTAAAGGGAGAAGAGATGAGATATTGATACTATAGTTGATTGATCCTTGATTGAGTCTGAAGAAATCCTTGTGCCTCCTACACTCCCAAGTTATAGGAAACCTTTGTTTCCTCTTTCAAGATGTCATTCATCCCTCTTATGACATCCTTGTGTGTATCGATGGAGGAAGATTGTTGAGGCCAGGACGGGACAATTCTGCTTGGAGCTGGAGGAAGACTCGAGTTGTAGTTTTCCACCTTTCATTTAGCTTACATCAATAAAGAAAGGTTGTTTTGTTCCTGATATTTATCGTGTTTATGCATTGATCCATGTTGTGATTTGCTTATAAATCTTATATTAATGCGTAATTTCTCATTTTCTTATATGATCTAACACATATATCATGAACATGCTTTCTATTATTGTTTTTGTATATGCTTTGCTTGAATAAGTTACAGGTTTTAAAGGCATCAGAAGAAGTAGAGGGTTTGGACCCTGCAGGATCGACCCCGAACGTAGGACCTCCGGGTAATACCACTTCTTCCCAGTTTAGTAGTTTAAGAATTTAGATTTTTTTTCTGCACATTTCTTATTATTGTATTCCCTCCGCTCTGTTGGGGTTTTCAACCCAAGACTCTAGGGTGTTCCCACCCACAATAGTCATCCTTTGGCATCTCAAGAATATTTTCAATCTCGGTCACTATCATATTGACATCAATGACAACCTGGATTAACATAAACCTTACTTGATCGAGAGCATGGTTATATCATTTTTGCAGTAGATTATTTTACTGAGTGGGTCGAGGTGATGACTACATTTAACAATACTGGCAAAATGGCTACATACTTATTTTTCAATCACGTTATTGCACAATTTGGTGTTCCGCAAGCCATAGTTACGAATTATGGAAAGAATTTCCGGAATCATATGATAACCGAACTAACTGCTAAGCTAGGACTCTCCCATCAAAGTTCCACTCCCTACTATCCTTAGGCTAATGGACAAGTTGAGGCTATCAATAAATTTCCTAAAATTATGCTTCAACGCATTGTAGGGGTCCATAAATCAGACTGTCATCTACTCGTTTATGCTACCTTGTGGGCATAGCAAGCCTTAGTAAGGAATACTATTGGATTTACACCCTTTCAGTTGGTCTATGGTCTGGAAGTAATCCTTCCAATCGAATGTGAGATTCCATCACTGAAACTAGTTGTCGAACTTCTTCTTGCCACTTTTATAGAAGAGGAATGACTTTTACATCTGACCTGATAAATGGGAGACACAACACAATGCTACTATATCTAATGAAGCTCATAAAAGATGTATCAAGGCATAATACGACAAAAGTTTCAAGCCTCGTGTCTTCTCAGAAGGAGAACTTGTTCTTTTATATGAACAAGAATTTGATAAGTTCGGCTCAGGAAAGTTCCAACCTATGTTGTCAGGTCCATATGTTGTCAAGCATTTCCTTTCACAAGGGACCTATGAGTTATTCAATTTCAATGGGATTCCACTCACGTAGCCTAGGAATGTGTTGTACCTTAAAAAATACTATGATTGATCTCATACGTAGTAACACTGTGAACATATTGTTTATAGATGTGTTTGATTGTGTTTGTGGTGTCTCTTTAGAGTTTCATAAGGTTTCTATCAATTCCTTTTGACATTTTATTTGCAAATGTTGGCATCCCTTGAACCGTACTTTGGTTATACTAATGGTGCTAGTCGTAGTACTCATAACCTATCCTTCGCAGCATGTGTTATCTTTGCTCCAAGTGGCAAGTTAGTGAGTCTAAAAGGGATTTGTATTGGTCACTCTACCAACAATATCATTGAGTATAACGCAGTGGTCGAGCTATTGTATGATGCTATTTCACATGGTATCCATCGTTTAGTCATCAGACTTTACTCAAAAATTGTGGTACTATAACTTGCTAATATTTATTTAATTATAAATCCTACCATCTTGCGTATGTTTTTAAGGGTTCACCTTCTAGAAAGACATTTTGTTTCATAAAATATGAAGGCATTTCTAGAAATATAAATACATTAATAGATGTGCTTGCTAATCATGTTTTAGATAGATGTTTGCAACGAATGTAAATAAATTTCAATACACGTCACATCATTGAAACTACAGTAGGAACACAGAAACACTAAAGATATATATATATAAAGTTTTGTTTTGCAAAATTTTTGCTCGAGACACATATGGCTACATGGCCCATATACAAAACTACATGCAAATATCTAAGTAGACTAATCAAAGTGCTCATGATAACAAGCCACTGCATGAGCTATCTTGCACAGTAGTTGACCAATACGGCTAGGCACTCCGATGGTGTGTTGCTGAAGTCGCAATGGAACATAGTTGATCACGTTCTCCTCTATCCCGTGAGTCAACCCCTCCATGTGGCACTCCACCTCAGTTAGGATCTCGGCTACATTTAGATCTCGTAGTGCATCTCGTCCTACTGCAACAACCTATGTTGGTTCTATTGTTGCTTCTGGCTATTCTCCTACACAATGGAGATATGAAGCACCTATCGGTTGAACAAGCCCAATATCTGCATGACAAATCAATAGTTTAAGTCTCGGAAACATAAAAAAACACAAAAAAATAGTAAAACTTTAAAAATTCAAATGGTCTAAATATCCTACCTATAACATCCCATCGCTTACCCTCATGAAGCACAAGCTCAGGGTCATCATGAAAATCCATCCCTGCATACAGATAATCATTAACAATAATGAATCGTCTGTGCAGCCATCGAAAGAAGGTTGGTGAGAAGATGATCGTTGAGAGATCTTCATGTTGGTGTAACATATGATCGATCCACCTCCTCATCCATGGTACCCTCAAATCAACAGGCTCAAGCATAATCTGATGACGCTGAAGTAGTGGAATCTGTTCTAGGGAAAAAGAGACTAAGATGGAACTACATCCAAAGTTTTGAACTTTCCCTCTCTTTCTTCGGTAAGTTGTTCTTTCATATTGACCAATACTCCCTCACTCTACTGTAATACTATTGGCTATAAGCACTCCACATCATACTGCATGTATGATTAGCTGGCCACAGGTAGTGTTGAGCTACCCACCAATCTGGCAATAATGAACAAGATCGTTCTTAAGGGAAAATTGGTTACATCTTTTATATTGATCTTTCCATCTCTAGTTTGTTTGGATCGAGGTCTACAGTAAGTAATGATATATTCTTTCATTGTTTCTCCACCCCTTCTCCCACCTAGGAGAGAGATGGGGGCACCTCTCCTAGATAAACAGGTCAGAAAATATATGTCATCTAATGTGATCTCAAGAATATGTTCTCCAAACCGAAATGCCTGTGTGTTACACTTCATTTCGTCATCATGACAAATAATCATCGAAATTGCATCTCTCACCATCCATCCAAGTGTCATGAAGCACTCCCTTGCAAGTCAACAACTTATATACCTTGAATAAAGTGGAATTTCTTGATCTCATGGTACAAAACCTTGTTTTTGAGCATTTGTGTAGTTTTTCTGAACAAAACCGCACATCTGCAATTTCTTCCACTATAAACTACGCATAATTGTGCTCTGTTTCTAAACAAAAATTGCATAAGTCAATCAATAAAAAATAAAAATAAAAATTTAGATCTAGAAGCATTGTTGGGCAAATAATTACCAACAGAAAGGCTTGAACTCATGTTTATTTGAGCCTAACCTCACTTTTTATGGAACTAATTCCCATTCTTCAAGGAGTCATCATCCCTCTTTTAGTGGATCTCATCCTTGGACCAAGGATCTAAAACTACTTCCTTTTGGCCTATTAATCAAGCCATATGAGGGGAAATTGAGGGAGGCTGCTAAGAGTAAGTTTATGCTGAGGGAAATAGGTTAGAGAGCTTATCCTTCTTGGAGAGGATTGAGATCAATGGGAGGAGCTTCACAACATCAAGGCACATGTTTTGTAGCACTTTTATGTTTATGGAATTAACACAAACAAGAATTTCTTCCCACTTCATTGTTTAATGGATTAATTGATCAATTTCATGGATGGTTTATGTTATTAATATTTGTCCATTGGAATGATGTTATTTATATTTGTCCATTGGAATGTTGTTTGTTACTACTCTCCTTGATCACTAGTTTGAATTACTGAATCATTTATGTTGCATATGTCTTTGATCCTTTGTTTTTTCCATGTGTTTAGGTCTAGATTCAAGCATGGAGGAGTTTCATTGAAGCACAAAAGGGGATCTTCATCAAGCATCTCTTAATAAGGTATTAATTTCCTTTTCCCACCTTGTTAGCTTATAATTCAAGAAACGATAGATTTAGGGAAGTAATTAGCTTGATTATCTATTTTTTTCTAAGTTTTCTTTTAGGATCTAGGGAGATCACTCTTGTCAGAAAGAGGGATTTACTTGCCTAACAAATTGGCGTCTCTGCTAGGGAGTGTCCTATTATTTTCCATCTCCTTGTTTTTTATTCTCAAAACTTTTTTGATAGCTTTATCTGAGTCTTGACAAGTTAATGATCTTTCAAATTTTGTGATTTGTTTGAATAATTTTTTGTTTCTTTAAGTTTCTTGACCTGTGTGATTTCTATTTAGAAACAGAGCGCAGATCTGCGTAGATTACCTTTAGCAATGGTGCGCATGCGCACTGTACTATACTGGCTACCTGTGAATACTCTAAGAATTTTTGGAAAAAAAAAACATTTCTCTCATTAAAATCTGACTTTTTTGTTTTTTAAGATTTCATTACATTTGTCTATGACTCCAGTTAGTCTTTGTGTGTTTGATCAAGTGTTTTGAAGGAATTTTCTTGAGATTTCTCCTTTTTCAAAGATTGAAAGGTAGGGTTTCTCAAGTGTTTTGATGAGATGTACTTCTTGTGTTGCATTGAAAATAGGAGTCATTTTTATTCCAGTACTAAAGTTTAATCAAAATTACACTTTAAACATTGATTTCATAACATTCATTAAAGCATTTTTCATTTTAAGGATTTACTTGGGTGTTTTGAATTTGAACTCCTTTGGTCATTGCTCAAAGATTTGTCTCAGTTTCTTAACAATTTTTGCATGTTTTTGCTTTCATTTTCACTAAATTGTGTCTGAGTGTTAATCGCCTTTGAGTGTCATTATTTTTTTATCTTTGGAATTTCACATGATTTCCTTTACTTACACTTGATTGGTTCTTTAGTTGGATTAGTGAAGGGAAATAGTTTTGTTTTTCTTTCACTGGTTTCGAATCATCTTGTGTTTGTTTTTGAAGAATTCTCTTGCATAGATTACATTTGCATGGTTAGAATTATCATTTCATGAACAAAAATTGTGCATAGATTAAATTTGCATAATGTTCACGGAAAATGTGAAAAAGAGAATGTTGGAATTCTCTCTCCAACTTTTTAGACCTTCATTCCCCCAACAACATCATTCTGGCTGGAGACTTCAATATTATTATGAAGCCAAGAAAAAAAAGGGGGGGGGGGGGGGGGGGGGGGGGACAGCATCAGAGACCAACTACTGCCCTTGGTCGAAGAACTCATGCAGCAGAGGGACCTTTTAGATTTTGCACCTGTAAAAGGCACATACACTTGGACCAATAATCGAACTGGGACTGATCACATTTCTGCCTGGTTGGATAGATTTCTGATTCAAAGCTCCTTGCTATTGGAAAATCTTCTTATCTCCACAAAAATCCTCCCCAAACTCACCTCAGACCACAAGCCAATTCAACTCCTTATGGCTCCTGAGGAAGACCTAGGCCCAATGCCCTTTAAATTCAGCCCTCTCTGGATTGAAAAAGAAGGTTTTCTTGACACTGTTCAATCAACCTAGGATATTCCCATCAATGGATCTCCCAGCTATGTGTGGGAACAAAAATTAAAAGCCACAAAAAAAGCTTTAAAAGAATGGCTAAGGAACCCATCTAAAATCCATACTCAACAGAGAAATGAAGTTGTTCACTCATTGGAAACTCTACAAATGGGAATAGAAGACCTTCACATCAGTCCGGAAATTCTAAATAAAGAGGTTGCACTCCAAAGAAACTTCCACCGCTCTTTCAGACAGGAAGAAGAGTATTGGAGGCTCAAATATCGTAGCCTATGGCTCAAGGCCGGAGACCGAAACACTTCGTTCTTCCACCGAAAGTACAAAGCCCAATTATCTCGCAACCATATTACTGAGATAAAAAATGAAGGAAAGATCTGCAAAAAGTTTGACTAAATTAAATCAGCAGCTGAAAATCATTTCAAAAACCTCTACGGGCCTAGGAATGAAGGTAGCAAACAGGATATTGAAGACCTACTCTCTAATATCCCTCACCTCATCAATCAAGAGGACTATCAAGCTCTTCTGAAACCGCTATCTGAAGAAGAAATTATCAAAGTAATATGGGCAATGGAATCAGATAAGGCCCCTGGGCCAGATGGATTCTCTATACACTTTTACAAAGTCTGTTGGAACATCATCAAAACAGATCTATTGAAAATGATACAAGGTTTCTTCAATAAAGCCAAGGTTGGGGGAGGCATCAATTCAACCTTCCTAACCTTAATTCCAAAAGAGGTCAATCCATAAAATTTTAGTAGATTTAGGCCCATTTCACTTTATAACTCTTCTTATAAAATCTTAGCCAAAATCCTTGCAAACAGAGTCAAACCCCTCCTTGAAAAATTAATCTCTAGCTCTCAAGGGGGATTTTTTAAAGGTAGACACATCTTGGATAATGTCATTCAAGTGCAGGAAGCTGTCCACTCTAGTAAACTGAGAAAAGAGAAGGGGATTTTGATCAAGCTCGACATGGCCAAAACCTTCAACAGGGTCAACACTCCTTCCTCTTCCAAGTCCTCCAATGCTTCGGCTTCCCTGCTCAGTTCATCAACCTCATCAAAGCCTGTATTGATAATCCTTGGATTTCCCCTCTAGTCAATGGTCGGCTAGCATCCTTCTTCCAAGCTCAGTGTGGATTGAGGCAAGGTTTCCTGTTATCTCCTTTCTCATATATTCTAATGGTGGACTCCCTTAGTAGGAAGCTTACTGCATAAATGAATTCTGGTGACCTCCCCAGAATTCGCACTTCCAATTCCCAAAAGCCTATAAACCACACCCTCTTTGCAGATGAATCCCTCCTTCTTGGTGGTGCCTCTACAAGAATAGATAAATCTTTCGAATCTGTCCTAAAAATATATTGCAGAGCCTCAGGAGCTATGATAAATAACAGAAAGAGCTCAATCTACGGATGGAATGTGGATCAAGGCCATCTGAACAATATAGCCTAGATCCTTGGCTTCGAGGGCTACGCCCATCGGGATAGCATCAAATATCTTAGCCTACCACTCACCTTCGGGGTTAATATCATAACTCTGTGGCAAGGTATCATCAAGCAAGATCAAATCCAAGATCGCCTCTTGGGGAGGGTTCTGGCTCACAAAGCGAGGAAAAACAATCTTAATAATATATGTGCTTTCTACCCTTCCTATCTACCAAGCCTCTTTTCTTCTTGCTCCTAAACACATCATGGAGAAAATCTTGTAGAAATTTTGAATAATTTAACACATATTCAATGGAGATTATCCTGATCATGTACTATTGTGGAATACATACACAATACATAAGCTCCTCTACGTTGATCATCAATATAGCAGCATCAATAACAATAAAACATCAAGAGCATTCACACATTAAGATAGTATGTAACCCAGGGAAAGCATCTCACTAAAAACCCCACAATATTTGTATATTAATGATTGAGAACATGTAACAATACAAAGTACAATGCTTATCACAAGCAATCCAGTACCAGCTCCACCTGTTACACACAATACAACTCAGATCTGATCTCCAAATCTATTCCACTGCTTGCCTGCCTCTCCAGCTCAATTCCTGCTCAAGAACTGATGAGAATGGTTTACCAAACTCGTATTTCACCTGCAAATAATCACTCACACTGTGTTGGACGTGAGCAAATGCTACAATTCTTGGTATTGGCCAATTCATTGGCATACTCAATCCGTTTGATTGTGCAAATCATCATGCACAACTATAGTCACAACTGATAGCAATTTGATCCTCTAACACCTGTCCCTGCTGAACTGAACATGCACTAACATGCAACTGAGTTAACTGATGTATTCTATAGTTGCATTATGAGTTAATAACTTGTGAATTAATTAATAACTAATTCACCCAACTCATCTCTAGTCTATTTTCCAGTTAGACTAAATACAACCAATTTAACAAAGCTAAACTGAACACAACTCCATCAACTGCACCTCCAGTCCACTAAACTCAACTCACTTGAGTTCTAACTGAAGTCCTGCATGAAAATATTAGTCATCCCATAGGTAACCATGTATTTCCCTCTGGGATCTGCATGTACCACATCCGTAGCTCATCCTGAAGTGCTCCAATAGAATAAGATCAAGTTTATAGTCCAAATATTATTATGAGACAATAATATTTGACTTTTCTATTTTTGACAGCCAGTCTAAAAATAGACTTTGATCACTCATACTGTGATCACTCACACTGTGGTCACCCACACTGTGATCATCCCTGTTGGGATCAAAAATAGAACTTGCGCCATAATTTGCCTGCCGGCCTACTGAGTGAAGGCAACTCTTTTCACTAAGCTCCATCATCTTGCTGCAATCTCAATACTCCCTCTCAACAAGATATGGATTATCAGCAACCCCTATCCTGCCTCGGTGGTACTCGAATTTGCTCTTGGTGAGAGCCTTCGTCAGAATATCAACATCCTGATCCTCCGTTCGAATGTATGAAAGCAACATGATCCTCTGCTGCACACAATCTCTAATATGATGGTACCTGATGTCAATATGCTTAGATCTATCATGAAATACAGGATTAGTCGAGAGTTTAATGCAACTCTAGTTATCACAGTAAATCACAGTAGGATCCAAATGAGAACCGAACAAACCAACCAGGATCTTCCTCATCCATATAGCCTCGCATGCAACCAGACTTGCTGCCATATACTCGGCCTCCGCTGAACTGAGTGCCACGGATCTCTACTTCCTGTTGTACCAAGAAATTGTTGTCGATCCAATACTGAAGACCCCTCCTGATGTGCTCTTTCTATCCATTGGGCTCCCTGCCCAATCTACTTCCGTGAAGCCACATAGCTTCACCTCATGCTCTTGTCTGTACCATAAACCATATCCCGATGTGCCTCTCAAGTAGCGCAATACATGTTTGCCCGCCTTCCAGAAGAGATTGGTAGGCTTAACCATAGCTTGTGAAAGTTGGTTAACTGCATAGCATATATCAGGTCGTGTATTGACCAAATACATCAGCGACCCCACCAACTGTCGATAAAAAGTGGCATCCACTTCTTCTCCCGAAGTGGCATCCTCCTTCCTCCAACCTCCAGGAAGAGGAGTATCAACAGGCTTGCAGCCATGCATGTTGAACTTTTCTAGTATCTCCCGAGCATACTTGCCCTAAGAAACAAACAGTCCACCACTACGCTGCCATATTTCCAATCCTAGGAAATAGTGAAGGAGGCCCAAATCCTTCATCTCAAACTCTGTAGCAAGATCCTTCTTGCATGACAGTACCAACAGCTCATCACCTGTTAGAATCAAATCATCAACATACAATACAATGATAAGCAACTTACCCTCCACCACAATCTGGTATAGGTTAGGATCCGCCTCACTCTTGGAGAATCCAAGTCCTGTGAAATAGCTTGTCTATCCATGTGTACCAAGCACGTGGTGCTTGCTTCAACCCATACAGCGCTCTCTTGAGCCTGCACACATTCGACTCACTGTTGAAGACCTCAAAGCCTTCGGGTTGCTCAATGTACACCTCCTCCTCAATGACTCCGTTGAGGAATGCAGTCTTCACATCCATCTGATGAATGTGCCATCCCATCTGCGCTGGGAGAGAAAGAATCGTCCGTATGGAAGAATACCTTGCGACAGGTGCAAAGGTCTCCTCATAATCAATCCCCTCTATCTGTGAAAAGCCTCGGGCAACAAATCTTTCCTTGTACTTCTCCACACTCCCGTCAGCTGCCTGCTTAACTTTGTAGATCCATCTCGAACCCACCACTGATTTCCCTTCCGGTCTAGGAACAATCTCCCATGCACTGTTTCTCACAATAGAATCATACTCTTCCACCATGGCGTCTACCCATGCGGGATCCTCCACAGCTTCCTTGAAATAGGATGGCTCAGTCACAACACACTTGCTCATAAGAGCCATGTATCCAGTGTACCGATCAGGTGACTGTCTCTGCCTGCGTTGGGCTGTAGGTGGTCCTACAACTTTCTCTGCATCTTGAGCCAGTCGCTCAGCTTCTGTCAAGCGCTTTCGCCCTCTGATGGTTGGCGTTGCATGAGTGGTCTCTTCCACTCCATGAACCTCGTCCTGTGGCTGATCCACGTCGTGAAGCTCATCCTTAGAACTAATAGCTCCTCATTTGCATGCAAGTGTAGCTCCCTCTCAAGCGAACACTTCATGGCTTTCTCCTCCTTCATGGCTTTCTCCTCCTGATTTGAATAAAAATAAATAAATAAATATTTTGGTCTAACTAGCTGTTTCCTTGTCAAATCTATCTGTTACCTGGATATTCTGTCCGATCTATTTATAATGCATAGCAAGATCTGCTCATTCAACTTGTCCTAACGATGAACCACACTGGTTGGTTCAAAATGCGTCGACAAAAAATTATCTCTATGTGATTTTCACCGAAGATTCTTCTCTAAATTGATATGGATCATAGAAGCCTAAATTCAATAATTGAATCCCTGCATGGAGGAGCCACTGCAACTAAGGTTCATCGTTTTGAACGGGCACGCTTGCAGGTTTCTAAGTTGAAGGCAGATCTGGCATTTCTTAAAAGGTGCAGAGATTCCACCACTATTCCTGTTTTTGCTCGGATTAACCATCGTCTCCACACTCCTCAGAACCATCAAGTCTTCCTGAAGGCCAGCTTAGCATTATTGAGGTCTGAGATTATCAGGATTCGAAAAACCCTAGATCAGCTCTCTAGGATTCTTCTGGATTTGCATTTGGAGCTTTTTGGCACTTTTTCAGCGTCCCTATGGGCGAGGGTTGATGCTTGTTCAGCTCTAAAATGCTTGCGCATGGAAGATCAATGTAAGCAGAGATTGGCTTCTAAATTTCAGAGATTGGCTCTAGAATCTACCTCTTTCAGCGACCCAGGCTCTTCAGCTGACTATGTCACCCCTGGTCGGCTTTCTACTGATCAAAGGACGGCGCTGCGGAGATGGGTTCTTCATATTGGACAAGCAAACTCGCCCGTGGATCTTTGTAATTCAAATGGGGCAGCCTGCGCGCATCCATTTCCGGCAGCAGTCGACTCTGCTCGTGAGTCTTCCTCCTCAGCGAGCTCGCGTAGCTGCGTGGGTGATAACACTGATCTATTAACGCAGTCCTGTCATCGCTCTTCATTTTCCGGAAGCTTGGATCCGTTGACCAGTGCACAGGTTTCTCTGGTCGTTGATCCCCAGGTCCCCTCCGCCGATACTGACTCTCGGGTGGTCGTTCATAAGCCGGAACCGGTTTCGTGCGAGCTCTATCACAGCAACGGCTCCTGGGTAGGTAAGGTCGGCTCTTCGTTCGACCCTTCAGGTATGTTCGATGATTTGTTTAATATGCGTAATGATTTATTATTAGAGGAGGCGGATCACAGTTGGAATTTTAATAAAAATAAAGTTAATTTTAATACTATTCGTAATAACGATCATGATAATAATATTACAAATTATAATGGTAACAATATTTGCAATGGTTTTAATAACTTTAATTATAATAATAATATTACAAATTATAATAATAATATTATTTGTAATATTAATAATAATAATCACATTACAAATAATAATAATATTATAAATTATAATAATAATAATATTTGCAATATTAATAATAATAATCACATTATAAATTATAATAATAATAATAGTATAAATAATAATAATACTTTTAATATTAATAATAATAATAACATTATAAATAATAATAATGATAATGATAATGATGTTATTAATAGTTATAATAATAATAATAGGATTTATTCCTTGGTAAGTAATAATATTAATGCTATTAAAAATAAGATTATTGATAATATTGAAAATAATATGGAAGGAGTTAATAATTATTGTTCTAAGAATAGGAGAAAAATTAACCATAATAAGAAGTTAACAATACCTGACTTACATTTGAACAATTACTCTAAATCCAAGAAGAGTCACATAAATAATATTAATCCTCCTCCTTCCTCCCATATTAATAATAAAGTTATTAATTTATCTGGTTTTTCTTTTTCCCCTTCGGTTTTTAAGGTTTTAAGCAAAGGTCTTAACTTTGCCTTGGCCCCGAAGAAAATCCCTGTGGATGACATTATTTGTGACATAGAATTTGGGATTCGTGGTTTACCGGATAGGATTAAGAACACTATTCGGCAGGATTGTGCTGTCATCCTTAGGAAGGCTAGGCCTCCCAAGAGCAACCTTAGCAGGGATGAATTTGAAGCACTAAAATCCTTAAATCAGAACAAAGACATTGTTGTTCTGAAAGCTGACAAAGGTGGGGCTGCTGTTATTCTTAATAGGGAAGACTACCGCAATAAAATGTTAGATCATCTTCATAACAGTGGAAGTTATAAGAGGCTTCCCAAAAACCCGTTGAAGAAGATCTCCAAGATTGTGGCCCTTGCCATTAAATCAAGTAACTCAGTGAGTCCCTTGCACCATAAACTCATTGAGAGCAATCCGATCACCCCTAGAATCTATGGGCTCCCTAAAATTCATAAGGAAGGAGCTCCCCTTAGGCCCATTGTCAACACCATAGGTGGTCCGACCTATCTTCTTGCTAAGTTCCTTGCCTTGAAGCTTAAACCCTTAGTTGGTCGTACAGGGTCCTTCGTTAAAGACTCGGCTTCCTTTATTGAGGATCTCAAGGACATTAAGCTGGACTTTGGAGACATTCTTGTCAGTTTTGATGTTGTCTCACTCTACACTTGCATCCCTATAAATGAGGCCATGGAAGTGATCAACCGTCTAACTGATCCTGATACTGCTCGGTTAGTTGAGATCTGCCTCACTTCAACCTTTTTCAATTTTGAAGGGGAGTTCTTTAAGCAAACCCGTGGAGTTGCCATGGGCTCCCCCCTATCTCCTGTTGTTGCAAATCTTTTTATGGAGGATTTTGAATCTAAGGCTCTGAACTCAGCCCGTCTCCTCCCCAAGCTCTGGAAGAGATATGTGGATGACACTAATGTCATTTGGTCTCATGGCCAAAATGAATTAGATCTCTTCTTCGATCATCTCAATAGTCAATCATCAGCCATCAAGTTCACTAAGGAACAAGAAGTCGATGGTTGCCTCCCGTTCCTTGATATTCTTATCTCTAGGAATAAGGATGGTTCCCTCTCCCACCGAGTGTTTCGAAAGAAAACTCATACAGAACAGTATCTTCATGCTAGTTCCCACCATTTCCCTGCCCAGAAATTGGGGGTTCTCAACACTCTGGCGACTCGTGCCTTGAGGATCTCCGATGAAAGGAGCCTCAAGGAGGAGAAGTCCCATCTCCTTAATGTCTTTGTTGAAAACGGTTATAGCAGACATTTGGGACATAAGGCTTTCCTCAAAGCGACTAAGAATTTGTTATCTAGAAGAGAACCTAAGGATCGGATTCCTGGGGTCCATCTTCCGTATGTTCAAGGGACCACGGATAGGATTGCGAGGATTCTTAAGAAGCACAATGTCCCCGCAACCTTTAGACCTCTTAACACCATTTGTAAGTCCCTTAGATCTGTGAAGGATCCTATCGACCCCAAGGACATGAAAGGTGTTTATATTATTCCTTGTTCATGTGGGACCCCCTATATCGGTGAGACTGGTCGCTCCATTAACCAAAGGATTAGTGAGCATGCAGCGGACCTCAAGCATATGAGAACCAAGTCTTCCGCTTTAGCAGAGCATGTGGAGAAAACCAATCACCATGTCTGCATCGAAGAAGCTAGGGTGATTGCTAGAGTGTCGCAATTCCATCACTGAAAATTTAGGGAAGCCCTTGAGATTGAAAAAAGGCCGAACAATCTCAATAGAGAGGATGGCTGGAAGATTAGTAGTTGCTGGGTCCCAGCCATCTCCTCCTAGTCGTTTTCTCCCTTGAAGCTTTTTTTTTTTTGACAAGCTCTATAATTCTTAAATTTAAAATTGATATATTTTATTTATTTTTTTTAATTAATTAATTAATTTTATTTTTTTATTTTTTTATTCTTAAATTTATATATATATATATATATATATATATATATATATTATTTTATTTTATTTTTTTATTTTTATTTATTTTTTTATTTTATATATATATATATATATATATATATTATTTATTTATTTATTTATTTATTACTATTATTATTGAGGAATTTAGACTTCTGTGATCCATAATCTTTTGCCGAAGATTATCTTACACTATTATTATTATTATTATTATTATTATTATTATTATTATTATTTTTTTTTTTTTTTTTTTTCCAAGCTCTTAATTAAAATTAACGTTTTTATTTATTTATTTATTATTATTATTTTATTTTTTCAAATTCTTTCATTCTTATATTATTATTATTTATTTTTTATTTTTATTTTTTGGCAAGCACTTAGATTCTTAATTTATAATTAATATTTTATTTTATTTTTTCAAATTTTTTTATTCTTAAATTATTATTATTATTATTTATTATTTATTTTTATTTTTGGCAAGCACTTATATTCTTAATTTATAATTAATATTTTATTTTGTTTTTATTTTTTAAACGAATATACTAATTTTTACCTTTAATAAACTATTAAGTAAATATTTTTATCAGGTTGTTCTGTAACGATGACTATGAAACTTATTTATTTATTTATATATATTTTAAATTAGAATTAACTATTCTATTTTCAACCTTTACAACTAACTAATATTTATATAACCTCATTGATTTATAATTAATTTATTTTAAGATTTAAATCTCCCTTTCTATATTTGAA
Organism: Pinus tabuliformis; assembly: GCA_031772625.1. NCBI lineage: Eukaryota > Viridiplantae > Streptophyta > Pinopsida > Pinales > Pinaceae > Pinus > Pinus tabuliformis. Next base: position 1,582,836,000 of record CM062804.1, on the reverse strand, counting down.
ATATAATTAACTTATATTTATTCAACTATTATCTATTACTTATGTTTATAGTATATTAACTCACTTATTTTAGTATATATTTATAAAATGGTCTATTTACGTTAATAAGAAAATTAATAACCGGATTTAACTGATTTGAATAAAAATAAATAAATAAATATTTTGGTCTAACTAGCCGTTTCCTGGTCAAATCTAGCCGTTACCTGGATATTCTGCCCGATCTATTTATAATGCATAGCAAGATCTGCTCATTCAACTTGTCCTAACGATGAACCACACTGGTTGGTTCGAAACGCATCAACAAAAAAATTATCTCTATGTGATTTTCACCGAAGATTCTTCTCTAAATTGATATGGATCACAGAAGCCTAAATTCAATAATTTTATATCCCGTCGCACGACAGTTTTACCACTGTTTGGAAAATACACACGATAGTTGTGGGGCGTATCAGTGTACCCCACAAATATCCCAACCTCTGCGGTCAGCTCCAACTTCTTCTTGGCATCCTTCGTCGCATGCATGTAAACGTTAGCACCAAAAATCCTCAAACGATAAAGATCAGGCTTCTTACCAGAATAAGCCTCCTCGGGTGTACTCATGCCAAGTATCCTATGAGGACAACGGTTCTACACATAAACTGTTGTATTGCATGCTTCTTCCCACAAGTGAAGGGGTAGGCCCTGATCATGCAACATTGCCCGTGCAGCACCCACAATCGTTTTGTTCTTCCGCTCAGCTACCCCGTTCTGTTGTGGGTTATGGGGAGCTATGAGCTCTCTTCGAATCCCTTCTGCCTTGCAGAAATCCTTGAACTCGTCCGAGATGTATTCACCACCATTATCGCTCCTAAGAGCCTTCACCTTCTTCCCCGACTCCTTCTCGACCAGTGCTTTGAATTCACAGAACTTTGAATATGTCTCGCTCTTCTTCTACATGAAGAAGATCCAACACTTATGAGAGAAATCATCAACAAAAATCACATAATACCTGTGTTTTGTTGTCGAAGCAACTGAGAAAGGTCCACACACGTCTGTGTGAATTCTCTCAAGGATCATTGTGGCGTGACTATCCTTCTCGTGAAAGGTGGCTTTCACAAACTTCCCCAAAGTACACCCCTTGCACTGATCTGACTGCGCAAGTGTGCCTTTAGGAAGCCCTGTAGTGATCTGTTGCAGTATCTTCAAGGCTCCATGGTGAAGGTGACCCAATGTCCTGTGCCATAACTCGCCATCATCCCTGCTCATCAATCCTTCTGCCTTGCCCGCCATTGCTGCGCATCCATCTACATGCAACTGATAAAGGTTCCTCACTCGAACCCCTATTTTCCGGGTCTCACTAGTTGTCTTGCTGCGTAGGAAAGCCTTTCCCTCGCTGAAAACAACATCATACCCCTTGTCTTCTAACATCACCACTGAGATAAGATTCTTCTTCAATCCTGGAACATGCATGACTTCCTTCAATATGAAGGGTTTACCAGACTCCCTCTCAAAGGAAATGGTACCAATACCAGTCGCACTGTATCTACCATCATCGCCCATCTCGATGTGCACTCCAAGATCTTTGTCCTCCAGATCAAAGAAAAAATCTCTATCTCCCGTCATGTGAAAAGACGCACCACTATCCAAGAACCACATTGATCCCATCACACCTGAAACGAAGCATGCGATCAATGAAAAATCAAGCTCAAACTGTGAGGCTAGAGCCTCTCCTGCTGAAGATCCAGCAGCCTGCTTGTTCTTCTTTTTCTGCGGACAATTAGTGGCATAGTGTCCGTGCTGGTGACAGTGAAAACACTTCACCTTGGACATATCCTGCTTCTTTCCTTTCGCACCAGACTAAGAAGCTTTCTTGCTCTTCCCTTTCTTTGCTTTGGCAGCCAAAGCACAATTCTCTTCATCAGCTCCCTTTGACGACGATTCGTCCCTGGTACTCCGCCTAATCTCCTCCTGCACAAGATCTGACCATAGTCTTTCCCATCCTGGCAATTTCTCCCGACCATTGATAGAGTCCTGATAGGAATGCCAACTCTTCGGAAGACCAAGGAGAGCCAAGCTCACCAAGTCCTCATCATCGACAGTAACCCCCACACTTCCCAGCTCATCTCGACACTGAGTGAACTTTGTGAGATACTTGGGAATACTGTCACTCTTCTCGCATTTGATGTTTCTGATTTTATCTTTGAGCGTCAGCTTCCTCTGATCGCTCTTGCTTTGGAATAATTCTGTCAATGATTTCCACATCAAATATGGAGTAGCCTTTCCATGGAGGCTGGACACAATGTGATCCTTCACGCCCTCCAACAGAATCCTTCGACATTTTGCGGTCTTCTTTTGCCAAACTTCCGCCTCAGCAGCATCAGTAGGCTTTGGGATATTCGTATCTATGAACTCCTTCAGCCCGTTATCATCCAATACTGCCTCCATCCTGTCCTTTCATGCAATATAGTTTGAGCTACCCTCAAGAGCATACTCCAATTGCAATCTGATGAAAGGCATTGTTGCGTTGTCACCAAGAAAACACTGCTGCAAATTCAAATTCCACCAGCAACCAACTCAATCGCCTCAGATCTAAGATTCGTGAGAACACAATATTTCTCGTACAGAGATTGACTGTATGGGAATTCACTGGATATCTCACCTTACAAAGGAAGGATGAATCCAGAGGCTACCTGGCCCGATTACAGACTTTGCCTGAAGAAATAGAATGTAAACACTTCCTGAATAGTAGATCTGATGATCAACAGCTCTGATACCATGTAGAAATTTTGAATAATTTAACACATATTCAATGGAGATTATCCTGATCATGTACTATTGTGGAATACATACACAATACATAAGCTCCTCTACGTTGATCATCAATATAGCAGCATCAATAACAATAAAACATCAAGAGCATTCATAGATTAAGACAGTATGTAACCCGGGGAAAGAATCTCACTAGAAACCCCACACTATCTATATATTAATGATTGAGAACATGTAAAATTACAAAATACAATGCTTATCACAAGCAATCCAGTACCAGCTCCACCTGTTACACACAATACAACTCAGATCTGATCTCCAAATCTATTCCACTGCTTGCCTGCCTCTCCAGCTCAATACCTGCTCAAGAACTAATGAGAATGGTTTACCAAACTCATATTTCACCGGCAAAGAATCACTCACACTGTGTTGGACGTGAGCACAGGCTACAATTCTTGGTATTGGCCAATTCATTGACATACTCAATCCCTCTGATTGTGCAAATCATCATGCACAACTATAGTCACAACTGATAGCAATCTGATCCTCTAACACCTGTCCCTGCTGAACTGAACATGCACTGACATGCAACTGAGTTAACTGATGTATTCTATAGTTGCATTATGAGTTAATAACTTGTGAATTAATTAATAACTAATTCACCCAACTCATCTCTAGTCTATTTGCCAGTTAGACGAAATACAACCAGTTTACAAAGCTAAACTGAACACAACTCCATCAACTTCACCTCCAGTCCACTAAACTCAACTCACTTGAGTTCTAACTGAAGTCCTGCATGCAAATATTAGTCATCCCATAGGTAACCATGTATTTCCCTCTGGGATCTGCATGTACCACATCCGTAGCTCATCCTGAAGTGCTCCAAGAGAATAAGATCAAGTTTATAGTCCAAATATTATTATGAGACAATAATATTTGACTTTTCTATTTTTGACAGCCAGTCTAAAAATAGACTTTGATCACTCATACTGTGATCACTCACACTGTGGTCACCCACACTGTGATCACTCATACTGTGGTCACCCACACTGTGATCATCCCTGCTGGGATCAAAAATAGAACTTGCGCCATAATTTTCCTGCGGGCCCACTTAGTGAAGGCGACTCTTTTCACTAAGCTCCATCATCTTGTTGCAATCTCAACAAATCTCCTGCCTTCTGCGAAACTTTCTTTGGCAAGGAGGCAAAGGCAATCAAAGAAAAATGCACATGGAAGATTGGGATCTAGTAAAATTCCCAATAGCGGATGGAGGACACCAGATAAGAGACCCTGCACTCTCCAATCTCGCTCTCGGCTGCAAGCTTCTCTGGAAAATCTATTCCGACCCTGCTCATCCATTCAGTGATACGCTCAGGAAAAAATATGCGCAGGGGGTCTCTCTCAGGCAACTATTTGTTGACAACACCTTCCCTGGAACGTTAACCTGGAATTTATGCAGAAACAACATCAGTCGCTTTAAGTAGCACCTCCACTGTATTCCAAGCAATGGAAAAAAATTACTTGTGGGAAGATTGTATAATGAATAGCGCACCCCTTAAATCCCATGATGAAATTGGTGAAATTCGATGTTGGCTTCTAGATGCATGGTATTGCAAGCTATTTGACATAATAGAGTGGGATTTCAAAGGGAATTGGCAGGATTGGAGCTTCCCAATTGTACTGTAGCATCTCCTTCCACAGCTGGCAGTGCTAAAATCGCTCCTCTCCAACGCTGCGCCCATCTATCGTGACAGTCCAGATAGCTGGGGCTGGGGAGACACCGGCACTTATACCACTACAGCAGGGTATATCTCTCTCCAGCCAAAAAAAGATAAAATTCATTCTCCTAGCATTTGGAAACAAGTTTGGCATTCTACAGGACTTCCGAAAGTCAATTTTTTTTTGGATCCTCATGCATAACAAACAATTGACAAGTGACAATCTGATAAAAAGAAACATTGTTGGACCTCATCAATGAATCATGTGCAGAAATGATGGAGAAACAGCCCCTCATCTGTTCCTAGACTGCCTTTTTTCCAAGGAAGTCTGGAAAATAATGTTCCTTGATCTACAAGTTAATCTGCCCCGGTAATGCACCGTGGCTGATCTTTACTCCACTTGGTTCCAACATTATCCTCGTCTCATTCCTAGAAACTCTCTGTGGCATCACATTTGGCTTTCAATCCCTAAATTCGTGTGTTGGGAAATTTGGCTCGCCCGAAGCAACTTGACATTCAATAATACTCCTTGCTTCCCTACAAAAATAGCTGCTAAAGCTAAAGCCCTTCTCTTAGAATCTGTCCTTCAACATTCGCAAAAATTAGATTCTTCTCTCCTCCTTTCTAAAAAGATCTGGTTGAATCATCTTAGCCCTCTCCCCGAAGGTAAATCTTTGATCCTCCCCCTTCCCAACCCTCACTGGAGATTAAGAGATCCAGAAGCCAGCTTCCAACTTTGGTGGAGGAATCAATTCAAAACTACAATTTTCTTCGACGGAGCCTCCAAGGGAAACCTTGGGGCAGCGGGCACTGGTGGAGTCATCTACTCCCCGGAAAACACTATAAAAGATTGCTTCAACTGGGGGCTTGGTCATCGTACAAATAACCAGGCAGAACTTCTTAGCCTCACAAGAGCCTGCCAAATTGTTCAGGAAAGAGGCATCAAAGATTGTCAAGCATTTGGAGACTCATAAATCCTCATCAAGAATATCAATATGCAGGACCAGTTCAACAACACCACACTCAACAAGTCTCTGAAAAGGCTAATGACCATACTGAAGGACTTTGAATCCTTTCAAATTTTCCACATTCTCAGAAGCTCGAATAGTGAAGCGGATATAATGGAAAACAAAGGATGCCTTCTTGCATCAGGTGAACTCAACATCAATGACAATAGTATTATTCAAGCAAGTGTTCCTTAAACTGAAAAACGTAGTACATCAAGATGTATTAAGATGTAAGATATTGCAGTGTAACAAGGTTGATCAGGCTCCGACCCAACTAAATCATAAATAAAACATACCTGTTTTAGTTATAAAAAAAAGGGATCGAATTTATATAGTTTGACTTGTCATTTTTTGTAGGTCAATTAGTAAATCACTGAGGAGGATGACTTGATGGGGAAGGAGTAGGACAATAATTTTCTTTATTGACTTGAAAGTGCCCAAGAAGGGTTTATTACAAAAATAATTTTGATTTTGACTCAATAAAAATCCTAGAGCACACAATGGGTGCTTTGACTTATTTACTATTTACCCAAGCATGAAACCCATGCTTTAACAAGTCAATTTACTTAATAATAAAAATTATTTTGCTTTCTTTTGATAAATATATTTCATTTGTGATGAGCCCCAAAAATGTACAATTATTTGGGCTCATTCAACCTCTTAATTTGGCTTAGTCCACCATTCTCATTTGTTTATTGCATGTTTTTTATTATTTTTATGTTAATAGAGTGAATTTGGTTAGTCATTATGCCAACAAGTCTAATGGGTGCTTTGTGTAGCCTTGTTGGTCAACTTGGAGACAAAATTGAAGGTCTTAATGAGCACTTGGCAGCCAAATTCGTGGGAGAACAAGCTAGAGGATTTGTAGGAAGGTGTCCCCCTCATTTATGGGCCCTTACCTCGAATTCTCCACCATCAGCTCGGAGTTCAAAGGCCACCAAATCAATGAGCACAAGGGCAGCCAAGCAAGTCAAGTAGGACTGTTGTTAACTACAAGTCTTGGGCAGCCAAGTCCCTAACTTTTAGGAGGACTGTTGGGTCCTCAAATTGTATAAATAAGAAGGCTTGGGGCCTCATTTTGGTTAGCTAGTGGTTAGTCATTTTGTAGCTAGTTATTCATTTTGTTTTAGCCATTAGTTAGCTAGTTTGTAGTTCGATTTTTTATGCAATAGATTAGCTTTGCTTTCAGCTCATGTTCAAGTTCTCCTTGTGGACAGTTTTGATGTACTTTTCATTTCTTGATTAATAAAGATGGATCCAGCTTTGCACCAGCTCTAAATCTTTCATGGGAGGCTGTAGCTCTTGGGGTTGGGCCCATCTCAAGCGCCCAGTACCTCCCTTGTTTCTCTTTATGTGTGTTTGCTGCGTTCTTGAGAAAAAATCTGCTCTTTAGATTTAATTCATGTTGTGTTACTTAGGTTGCTTTCGATGGTTAAAGTAGTTTCTTATGTTTAAGATAGATTGGTAGGAGTTATTCATGCGTTTACATCTCTTTGATAATGTTTTGTTCACAGGTTGTACGTGATTCCTTTCATGAATAAGGTTGCTGTCCACCGATTTCACTAACTTGTTAGATAGATCACATGATATTTCGATTGCATGCAAGATGTAGTTGGTTTGATCAAGCAACCACTATGCAGGGCATCTTCATCACCTCCTCGTTCATTTGAGCCTCGTTCAGATCAGCTCCTCCATCACCAAGTCTGTTCCCTCATCTCCCATCTTCTCTTTTGCCAAGTAACCTTACCTTCTTCCCCATTGTTGTCTCAACTACCTTCAAGCCAAGTCAGCTTTCCACATCATCTCACCACTCCATCCATCAGTTCCTGGGTCACTTCAGACCCCCATCCTACCTCCATAACCATCCATGCATCTTCCATCAACCATCCATCCTCAAAAATCCAATTCGTAAACATCCTGTAGAAGAATTACAGAACATCCTGTAGAAACCCCTGCGTTTCCTGTAGAATCCCCTGCAGACATCCTGTAGGAGGCCACTCACTCGGTTGCTGAGCCTCTGAACGTGAGGAACCTCTGTGGACTGATGCTAAGGATCTCTGGGGACCTCTCCTAGCCTCCCCAACCTTTCCCAAGCTTTCCTTCCTTCCGCATCACATCTGCACAACCAAACCCTAATAAGCACAAAATCACAATCACTCCATCCACTTAAATAAAAAATACAAAAACATGTCTTTTAAGATGCAAGTAGATTAGATTCATGCATTTTCACTTATTAGAAGTAATGGCATCATTGGTAGAAGTTTCCTTCACATTCTTTGCATCATAGAGGTTAGACTAGTTAAATTAGGGTTTCCTAGGGTTTCCATGTTTTGATTTGCTTTTAGTTCATTTTTGCCAAGTAGATTAACCTTCTTTGAGCTAGCTTTCGTCCATCATTTAACAAGCTTCTTCTGAGAGCCTATAGAAGTTGGCTTGAGCCCTAGCGGACTTGTGCCAGCTAACCAAGTGACAGCTGCGACAAGAGCTAGTACTTGTGCATACAGCACCGTCGCTTCCAAGTTTGTACGAACTACCGGGTTGATAAAATTAAGAGACAGGAAGCCCCAGGAGTTGTAGCATTATTGCTACAATACTGGAGCTCACCACCTTTTTGGCGCCGTTGCCGGGGAAGCGGCAGAGTATTGGTGATTGTTGCTATTCTTCTATTTTCTACTACAACCTTCTGCTAAGTAGTTTATTTCATTTCCATTATGCAATTTCATTTATGCAAAAGTATATTAGCATTTCTTGCTTTCATAGATTAGCATTTCCTGCTTTCATAGGTTAGCATTTCCTGCTTTCCTAGAATAGCCTTTCAATTCCGCATTTCAATTCTGCAAGCGTAGATTAGCATTTCAATTCCGCAAGCATAAACTAGCATTTCATTCTTGCAATTTCATTTGAGCAAAATAGAGTAGTCCTTTCCTGCTTTCATTTCAATTTCGCAAGGTAGTTAGTTGCAGTTCAATCTATTTCATGCCTTGTAGGAGTAGAGATAAGTTAGAAAAATGATTGCACAACGCCCCCACTGCTTCACACAGCCAACGTTCTTCTTCGATGGCTGTGATGAAAGGACCCCTGGGTGGACATCAAGACATATCTGAAGAACCTCTAGGGGAGAAGAAGAAGAAACATTCCTCTAAAGCAAATGGCTACAAGCAGAAATGTTGAGAGCAACATCTTGTCCAAGGATGAATTTGAAAATCAGATCAAAGATTTCAAGAGAGATATAAGGCAGTTTCTTGCCATGCAACTGGATACCTTGCGGATCCAAAAGAAGCAAGAAGAAGCCAAGAGGGCTTTGGTCATTTTTTGTCCTAGGTGCCTTAAAAAGCATCCTAGGAACGAATGTCCAATGCACTCCCTAGAAGTGTGTTTCATCTGTGAGGAATACCATCCTACAGATCAGTGCCCTTCCTTGCCCAGAATCAAAGCTACATATCAAAGAGCCAAGAGAGCCACTGAATCACTCTGTTATATGAACCAAAGGAGGCCACATGGACCCATACCCTACCAGTAGGAACTACAAGGGATACCCGAGACCTATTATGACCCTTACCAAGCCACCTTCATGCCTTCTTGGGGTCCCCCTGCTCATCCTTCCTGGTCTACACCTCCTCCTTGGTCATATTCTCCTTGTTCCTTCACAGATCCATATTATGCCCAACCAGTTGCTCATTCGTTTCACTCTTATGCTCAGCCACAGCCTCAGTGGAATGCACCTTATCAGGAGTGGAGGCCCCAGTACAACTCTCATCCCGCTCATTTTCCTCCACCACCTGCTCATCCACAACCATCGCCTCCTCCTCCACCAAGGCAACCCCAAATGCCTACCCAACCACAATGCCATCCATCTCCATCTCCATTTCACACCTCCACTCAACCACCCTTACCACCATTTCCAAAACCCTACCATGGAGCAGCTCAACCCAATTGCAAAGCTGAGGCACAACATGTGCAAATGACTCCTCTTGAGCTCAATGATGTTCACCAAAGCTCAGGAAAAGCATTGCAAAAAAGAGATCATCTTGAAAGCATTGAAGGATCACATCCAGCAAAAGAAGATTCAAAAGAGGAGATCAAAGAACCATGGGCTGCACTTGATAAAGATAAGACATCAGAAGCAGAGATAAAGAAAGATCCCTCATGGTTACCATTAAATCCTCCATGTACTCAAGAGAAAGATCAGCAAAAAGAGGAAGATGAGAAAGTCATGATAGAAAGTGACATGAAGAATGATCCAAATCAGCAAGATGACCAAGGATATCAAAGCTATATTGAGATATGGTTTCAGAAGGTCACTAAGTTGCAGCGGTACTTTCTTCCTCAGTTTTGTTTGATCCCTCCAAAGCCAGATCATGTGGTCTCTGAGATCTGGATACCTGTCAAAGCATGCATCTTGAGCCTTCACATCATTTTTTCTCTAATCTCGATGTGCACATGGCTCCATTGGAAGTATTCTTATACTTGAAAATGTTTTTGTTTTTCAAGTAGGGTAGGGTAGAAAAAAAAAGAAAAAGAAAAAAATGAAAAAAGAAAATAGAAATCTAAGGTGAAAACCTCCTCGGAGGCGCCTTAGGTTGGCTCATTGATTGAAAACCTCCATGAGGCGGTCAATGGGTTGAAAAAAAAAAAGAGAAAAGAGAAAAAGATCTTTGGGTGAAAACCTCCCTTGGAGGCGCCCAAGGCAGGCAATTAGGGTGAAAACCTCCATGAGGCGCCCTAGTTGTTTTTCAAAAAAAAAGAGAAAAAAAGAAAAAGAAAAATGAAGCTAATCTCCATTGAATAAGTTCATGTTGCAGCAATGACATTGCAGGTTAAAGGAGGACGTGTCATGATAGGAGGAGCACTCAGATCAAAGACAAAGGAGTTTTTGTGCCTTCTACAGGAAGTTGCGTATCTTCTACAGGAAGCTTACAAAAAAGCCAAATTGATCTCCGAGGAGGACCTGAAGGCTTGGAATATGTCCATGAGGCCTACCCACATCCATGTTTCCATTCCTCACCCCTTTTCCATCATTTTTTCATGTCATTATGCTTCTTTCCTCAAAACTGTGTCTTCTACAGGAAAGCTCTGTATTTCTACAGGAAACATCCTGTAGAACCTTTGGACGAGCCAAATCCAATTTCAACAGTGAATCTGATGGTGGGAGTCTATTGGTTAGGCCTGCAAGCACTTGTGTGTCCATCCCTTGCCTTCATCCATCATTTTTTTACCTCCTTGTGCTTCTCATTGTGCTTCTACAGGATCTTCCTGTAGAAATTGTGGGAAATTAGGCATGCATTTCAAAAAGTGGTTTGGCGAGCATGGTAGCTTCCTCAAGTGTTCAGAAGCCCTCATGCCATGTTCCAACTCCTCCTCCATCATCTCCATACCTGCATCACAAACAAAATTCATTTTGTCATCCCATGCAAGCACATGCAAAAAACCTTGAGGCAAAAATCCATAGAACCAAATTTGTTTTTGCCATAACTTGAAAACCATGCATCCATTTGACAAACCGTTTTATGGGGAATTGTACAAGGTTGATGACAACATGCCTGAGCAGTTTCATGCAATTCCGGTGCACGGTTTCCAAGAAATCAGCCTCCATCATCATCAGCCATTTTTGCATTTTCTCCATAACTGTGCATCCGTTTCAAAACTTGTTTCATGGGGATATGCATGTGAGTGATGGTAACCTACCCAAGCAGTTTCAGCCGATTCTGATGCACGGTTTCCGAGAAATCGACCTCTGAATTCTTCAGCCATTTTCCATTTTTCTCGAAATCCGTGCATCCATTGATCACGAATTTGATATGGGAGATGCATAATGATGGTAGTAACATGCTCACCAAGTTTCAGATCAAACCGATCTACCGTTTGGGAGAAATGGCAAAAAGAAGTTCTGGGTTGGTGACCAGGCAGCAGCAGCAGCTTGAACGGGCAGAGTTGAACGTGGAAATGAACGCGTGCAGCGTAGATCCGTCCAGAGGGCACCTGCACAAGAAAAAAACAGCCATAAATCATCCGTCAAGCCACCATACATGCAGCAAATGAAGATCAACACATGCATGCAGCAACACGCTTCACAATCAGCCGTTTAACTTGCAGGTATGTGACTAATCTCATTCCTCTATTGCATAGATTTAATTGGGAACTGCATGAACGAATGGGATGAGGAATTAAGCCACGGATTAGCAAGGCTCAATTGATTGTCTGCTTCAGAACTCCGCCGGCAGCCACGCAGTGCACGTGGACAATGGACTCTCGTAAAAATTAAAAAAAATTAAAAGAAAAAAAAAGTGATAGAAAGTTTAACTCCAATGAAAAGGATGTCAATTATTAACAGAGAGAAGAAGACATGTATCACTGCAGTTTGAAAAATCTAGCGCACATGTTTTTGCCACCACATCACAAATCACGGAGAAATTAAAGACGGCTTGGCTGAAACTCATGAACTGCTGTCCATCTGCACTTTCCACGTCCTCAACTGAAGTTTCCACAATCTATTAACTTTATATCCTCCACCGATCTTTCTCGGCCATTTTTCAAGACCCTTCAGCTTATCGGCATTCTACAGGGAGCACTGTTTCGTTCTACAGGAAACGAGAGCCGCCTACAGGAAGACGTTCTACAGGAAAGTACAGCAGAGCCTCCTAGAGCAGAAAAGCTTGGATTTTTTTTTCCCGACAAATCGGGAAGCCCGAAAGTGGTAGGCTCGAAAAAACACTCCTCCATGCATGATACATCTGAAAGGTGGTGAATTAAAACTATTTTTGAGTAAGAAAGTATGAAAGAAATCTGTCTGTGGGTCAAAATAGCAGTTTACTTGTGGTTTCATGAAATTTCTTCGTTGGTTCTACATCAATATTCTCCTCCATAGTTCCTGTTACAACATTTTTTCTCTTGTAGAAAAGATAAATCACTGTCAGGGCTAACCTGTGTGAAAAATGTGAATTTTAGACGGTTATATGTATGATGGTGGGTGTGAAAATTAAGCTCTGCACTCTGTTTGTGAGAGCCATATTTCATTTTAACCGTCAAGTTTTGGAGCAGCAGCAGCAATATAACCAAACAGACCACCAAAGGAAAAGCCACAGGTAAAGGAACAAGAAAAGCTAGAAGAGAAGCAAGAAAAATGACAAGCTGCTATGGGTGAAGTAAAAACACAAACGCCAAAGGGGAAGCGGTTGCAAGCACGAGCAGAGAAGACTGAAAAAGGCCAACCAAGTGAAGACAAAACCAAGGCAACCACAGCAAAATTAAAGAAGAAGACACCCCCAGCCATGCAAGCCAAATCAGGAAGTGTAAAAAACGGCTTCTACAGGAAGCCAGAAATCAGCTACAAGACTTTCTACAGGAAGTCCTGAAAACACTATTTTGGCTTGGTTCTGATTGATTGTCATGTGTCTCCTTATTTCACTGATGTTGGTGAAATTTATAAAAGAGGAAGGTGTTTTCAACTTGGGACTTGGGTGTGTTCGTATATTGCTACTTATTCCATTCACTAATATGCTTAAGCACAATAACCTGCTTACCACAGCCTTTGAAAAGTGGGGTGATTTGGTGATGGCTTCATTCTGCTAACTGGTCCAACTTAGCATTTGAGGAATTATTGGCAAGATATTCATCTTTGGTGATTTCTGTGAAGGTCTTACTTTGGAGCTGAGAGGTGATAGTTTGATGGTATATTTTCTCTCACACAAAATGCTGGTAAATTGTCTTTGACAGAGAAGAGGGCACCATTTCTTCCATATGATTGCATAAACTTGTGCACTCATAACAAGGCTGAGGATTCACTAAGAAAAGCAGCAGACAGTAAGGAAGAAGAGCAGAAAGGAGGAGAAGATGAAGGTTGACACAGCCCATCTGGCAGGATATAGTGGTGTTGTTTGTTTCTACAGGAAGCCAAAACTCAGCTACAGGACTGTTTCTACAGGAAAGGAGAGGACTGTTTCTACAGGAAGCCAGCGAACAGTTCTACAGGAAAGTTTGAAAAGAGGGAAGCCAAAGGAGAAATCGGCCGAGATGCTAACCAAGGAAGCCACCAGGGCCATCAAAGACGAGGAGAGAGAATTGGTTGCTCAGAGGATGAGCAACACTCTTAGTAGGGGGGTGATGATGAGCCCCAAAAATGTACAATTATTTGGGCTCATTCAACCTCCTAATTTGGCTTAGTCCACCATTCTCATTTGTTTATTGCATGTTTTTGATTATTTTTATGTTAATAGAGTGAATTTGGTTAGTCATTATGCCAACAAGTCTAATGGGTGCTTTGTGTAGCCTTGTTGGTCAACTTGGAGACAAAATTGAAGGTCTTAATGAGCACTTGGCAGCCAAATTCGTGGGAGAACAAGCTAGAGGATTTGTAGGAAGGCGTCCCCCTCATTTATGGGCCCTTACCTCGAATTCTCCACCATCAGCTCGGAGTTCAAAGGCCACCAAATTAATGAGCACAAGGGCAGCCAAGCAAGTCAAGTAGGACTGCTGTTAACTACAAGTCTTGGGCAGCCAAGTCCCTAACTTTTAGGAGGACTGTTGGGTCCTCAAATTGTATAAATAAGAAGGCTTGAGGCCTCATTTTGGTTAGCTAGTGGTTAGTCATTTTGTAGCTAGTTATTCATTTTGTTTTAGCCATTAGTTAGCTAGTTTGTAGTTCGATTTTTTATGCAATAGATTAGCTTTGCTTTCAGCTCATGTTCAAGTTCTCCTTGTGGACAGTTTTGATGTACTTTTCATTTCTTGATTAATAAAGATGGATCCAACTTTGCACCAGCTCTAAATCTTTCATGGGAGGCTGTAGCTCTTGGGGTTGGGCCCATCTCAAGCGCCCAGTACCTCCCTTTTTCTCTTTATGTGTGTTTGCTGCGTTCTTGAGAAAAAATCTGCTCTTTAGATTTAATTCATGTTGTGTTACTTAGGTTGCTTTCGATGGTTAAAGTAGTTTCTTATGTTTAAGATAGATTGGTAGGAGCTATTCATGCGTTTACATCTCTTTGATAATGTTTTGTTCATAGGTTGTACGTGATTCCTTTCATGAATAAGGTTGTTGTCCACCGATTTCACTAACTTGTTAGATAGATCACATGATATTTCGATTGCATGCAAGATGTAGTTGGTTTGATCAAGCAACCACTATGCAGGGCATCTTCATCACCTCCTCGTTCATTTGAGCCTCGTTCAGATCAGCTCCTCCATCACCAAGTCTGTTCCCTCATCTCCCATCTTCTCTTTTGCCAAGTAACCTTACCTTCTTCCCCATTGTTGTCTCAACTACGTTCAAGCCAAGTCAGCTTTCCACATCATCTCACCACTCCATCCATCAGTTCCTGGGTCACTCCAGACCCCCATCCTACCTCCATAACCATCCATGCATCTTCCATCAACCATCCATCCTCAAAAATCCAATTCGTAAACATCCTGTAGAAGAATTACAGAACATCCTGTAGAAACCCCTGCGTTTCCTGTAGAATCCCCTGCAGACATCCTGTAGGAGGCCACTCACTCGGTTGCTGAGCCTCTGAACGTGAGGAACCTCTGTGGACTGATGCTAAGGATCTCTGGGGACCTCTCCTAGCCTCCCCAACCTTTCCTAAGCTTTCCTTCCTTCCGCATCACATCTGCACAACCAAACCCTAATAAGCACAAAATCACAATCACTCCATCCACTTAAAGAAAAAATACAAAAACATGTCTTTTAAGATGCAAGTAGATTAGATTCATGCATTTTCACTTATTAGAAGTAATGGCATCATTGGTAGAAGTTTCCTTCACATTCTTTGCATCATAGAGGTTAGACTAGTTAAATTAGGGTTTCCTAGGGTTTCCATGTTTTGATTTGCTTTCAGTTCATTTTTGCCAAGTAGATTAGTCTTCTTTGAGCTAGCTTTCGTCCATCATTTAACAAGCTTCTTCTGAGAGCCTATATAAGTTGGCTTGAGCCCTAGCGGACTTGTGCCAGCTGACCAAGTGATAGCTGCGACAAGAGCTAGTACTTGTGCATACAGCACCGTCGCTTCCAAGTTTGTACGAACTACCGGGTTGATAAAATTAAGAGACAGGAAGCCCTAGGACTTGTAGCATTATTGCTACAATACTGGAGCTCACCAATTTGACTCAAGTATAATTATGAAGATGAACCTAGTTACATTCTTCAACACTCCCTCTTAAATAGGGAGGTATTCATACTTACATATATCTATGGCATATCTCAAAACACATGATTTACGAAGAGCTTAGGCACACTCAATGCCACAGACCAGATTCTTGACTAGGGCAATCTATCCGAGTGGGACTAAGATGGACTAAATCTTTCAACCAATCTAGGTACCATCAAGCTTACTTGCTAACCATCAACCTAGGGATCTAGGTGTGTATCCAAGGTTAGAGTTCCATGACCAATGCCACCCTCCCTCTTTAGATCTAGACATCAATACATATGTCAGCCACATGTCCTCCTAGGAATTTTACACACACAATGCTTCAACACATCAAATCTCTCTTACCTTAAGCATGATTTTCAAAAACTTTGAGAGATTTACCCAAACCGTTGCAACCCCAATCAGTGACAACCTTTCAAATACTCATGAGTAAACACGAACCTTTGGGGTCTTCTGACTTCTTAATGTTTCCTCACAATTCATCTCAGTAGGACTTTGAGGCTTCCCAAACAAATGTTGTCAAAGGTTTCCTTAATCATTTAGATTTCTATCCTACTGCGCATGCAGTAACCAAATCCAGCTTTCCTTCTTTCAACAGCACCTCAATATTCATTCTCCAATTTCTTGTTCAAGTTATCCATCCATTATGACTATAATATTCCCTCCCTCTCAACTTGGGAGATATACCATATCTTTTATCCAAGCTCTTTCTTAACTTAGTGAGATCAACTTCTTTCTATTTCATCAAAGAATCTTTCATGGCTTCCATCCTTATTATTAGAGTCATCTTAATATGGCTTCCTTCATCATGCTTGCTAATCAAGTCAACTTTACTTACGAATATCTTCCACATCTTGAAGATTGTGTACTTACACAACTTAAACAGCAAGTACAACCAAATATATATAGAAGCATGAAATTAAATATATTAGATGGAGCACCCTTGTCGATGAACGCCTCACCTGCTAGCAACGCATCAACCCTAACCCCTGCTCTCCTCGCCCCTTCTGAGCTCACACCGTCGGGCTCCATCTAAACGTCTTCTATGGATATGACTGCAGGAGGGGCGAGATCCTCCCCCCTCCTCACCCAGCCTCAGTTTCTGACAATGATCAGTCTGAAAAACCTCTGACCCCTCCTGGCAGCCTCACTGACAATGATCAGAGAGCAAAATTGACAAATGACGAAGCGGATCCCTCAGTACCATGTGAGACGGACGACAAAGAGAAAGACGGGCACAAAAAAGCTCCCTCGTCTCAGCCAAAGGTAACCTCAACTACTTGCATCCCAAAAGTTGCAGAAGGAATCAAGGTTGACCTTCCCAGTCATCGCATTAACAGCGAGATCCAGTTCATGCAGGATCATGCGCTCATCGGCAAGTTTCTTGGATTCTGGCCAACTGAAAAGGCGTTGCAGGGGTGGATAGCTTCGAAATGGAAGCCTAAAGGCCAAGTCACTCTACAGCTTGGACCCAAAGGCTTCTTCACAGCCATTTTCCATTGTGTGGAGGACAAATCACGCATATTTGAAGGAGGTTCGTATTTCTTCAACTCCTCAGGACTATTTCTCCGAGACTGGAAACCCAGGTTCAACCCTGATAAAGAAGACTTCAGTTGTGCTCCAGTCTGGATACACATGTATTCCCTCCCTGTGGAATACTAGAGAGAAGAAACACTTGCAGATATTTGCAACAAACTGGGGGTTTTCATTAAAGTTGCTGAGGAAACCAAAACCCGCAGATACACCTCCTATGCCCGAATCTTCGTCCAGATGCACTTGACCAAAGCTCTCGTCGATTCGGTAAGTCTCTTTCATGATGATTTTGAATGGAATCAACCTTTAGATTATGAGCACATCCCCTTTCGTTGTCGCAAATGCCATGAACATGGCCATCTCTTCCGCGATTGCCCTTTGAACTCTCAGTCCAAACCATCATCCAATGAATCCACTAAAGACTCTGAACGATTCATCAAAGTCCCGAACCGACGTAAGCATGCCAAAAAAAACCCTGTAGCTTCAGATAGCACCTTCAAATCTGACACTCAGAACAGATTTATTTTGCTTGCATCTCCTGATCCTCCGGAAAAACCCAGTTCTGAACCTTAGGAGGACCCCTCCCTGGCCTCTTCCTCCCACGCTCCCTCCAACCCTCAGCAGCCTTCCATACCTATTCTTCAACGTATTCTAACCGATCCCCCCTCAGATAAAATCCCTATTTCGGATGCTGGCCCTCTCCCCTCTTCCCAAGGGAAACCTGTTACAGAGCACTCTCAGCAACCCTTGGCAATGGAGTTAGATGCAGCTCTCGCTCTCAGTCTACAGGACTTTGCAGAAGCAGAAGATCAGAGTTCCCCCTCCATCATGGAAGAAGATCCGGTGCATGTTAGTCTAGATGGTCTTGATATCTTCAAACTAGAAACAGCATGCAAGCAGAAAGAATACAACTCAATACCCCCTTGGCAAATTGACAGACTTGAAGGAGTCCTGATGAAAGCACAACGCAATAAAAGTCTTGGTATACAAGCTGGTAGTCCTTGGGATGGCAAAAAAATTCTCAAAGAGACAAAGAAAAGAGGACACAAGACAGATCTACAAAGGACAATCATAGTAGGAGAAATACTTATGGAATCTGGTCGGTTCCCTAAGTTGAAAAATTTTTACAAGCCCAAACCACATTGTCCATCATGAAGCTTATCTCATGGAATGTGAGAGGGCTCAATAGCCCCTCAAAACATAGAATGATAAAAAACTTGATTCAGAAAGAAAAGCCTTCACTAGTCTTTCTTCAAGAAACAAAAAGCACTAGTACTGCTATAGAAAAATTAGCAACAAGATCTGGTCAGGCAGCTGCTCTGTCTCAATAGACACCTCTAGAGCTTCAGGAGGGCTAACCATCCTATGGAATCCACAGGTTCTCACTCTATACGACTTCCATGCATCCCATCACCTCATTCAAGCATCCTTCCACCTCATAGGCACCAACATTCATGGGCACCTCTAAAATGTGTATTTCCCGCAGACTCTTCAGCAAAAAATAGAACTACTGGATACTCTCTCTTTTCTCAATGCAAACAGACAATACCCTCTCTGAATTGGTGGGGGAGATTTCAATATCATCAAGACAATGGAGGAAAAAAAAGGAGGTAGAATCAGGCTAGATAATGATAGCCTCAGTCTCAAAGATTTCATTCTAAATAATCAATTAATGGATATTCAAACCTCCAACGGAGTCTTCACTTGGACCAACAAGCGCAGAGGCACTCAACACATCGCCTCAAGGCTAGACAGGTTCCTAATTTCAGACAATGCTATTCACTTGGGGGGGGACTTTCACGCCTCCATATTGACCCAGGGAGGTTCTGGTCATTGGCCAATAATGCTACAATGGTCTCGGCCCGGAACAAAAAGCAATAGACCATTCCGATTTGAAGCCTTTTGGCTCTCAAATCCCAATTTTAGAACAGTGGTTAGTGATGCATGGCGATCTTTCATCCCTCATGAAGGAGCAAAGATGTATAAATTCCAACAGAAACTAAAAAATCTAAAACAAGTCCTCAGAGTTTGGAATCGAACTAAGTTTGGCAACATTTTCGAGGACCGCAAACTACTAGAGCAGCAAATGAGTGCGCTGCAATAAACTCTTATATTGGAAGGAAGAACAGAAGAGCAGGCACAACAGGAAAAAACTCTTTGGAATCGTATTGAAGCCTGCAGACAACAAGAGGAAATTCTTTGGTGTCAAAAGTCCAGAATCAGGTGGCTTAGGGAGGGGGAGAAGAATTCCAAATTATTCCACAGAACAGCTATCCAAAGGAGAATGAACAACAACATAGCATTCATAAACAATCAACACGGGGAAAGAATAGAAGCACATGAAGACATGGAAAAGGAATTTAACGACCACTTTCAGGAAATTCTTAGAGAACCTCCAGGAAATAGAGACCAAGCAATCAGAAATATCACGCAGCACATTCCCAAAATCATCACGGAGGATCACAATAACAAATTGATCCAATCAATTTCACTCAAGGAAGTAGAAGAATCGATGGCACAACTCAAGGATGGCAAGGCACCGGGGCCTGACGGTTTTACAGCAAACTTTTTTCATGAGTTTTGGGAGCTCATTAAGACAGAGGTATGGGAACTAGTGGAGCAATCAAGAGTCATGCACTGGATTCTTCCCTCCCTCAATACAACTTTCCTAGTGCTAGTTCCAAAAGGTGAAGAACCCAATAAGCCTGATAAATACAGACCGATTGCACTATGCAATGTCATCTACAAGCTTATCTCCAAAGTATTAGCCAACCGGCTCAAACCTCTCCTTCCTCTTCTCATCTCTCTGGAGCAGATGGGCTACGTAGAAGGGCGGCAGATCATGGACGGCATTGTCATGCGGAAAGAGTCAATTTTGCGGACAAAACCGACCTCCCTAGAAACTAAGGCTTTTCTAGTGACAAACAAAACAATCAAGCACTATCTTTCCCTAAATATGCATTTAAAATAAAAGCAATCAGGTGTTTAAGGCTTACCTTTAGTCCAACGCTGTTTGTAGCGGCCAAGCCTCTTCGATCCAGATGAGCTCCTCTCCTTGAAGCTTGCATAAACAAACAAGCAAACGATTACATAGCACCTGAATAACTCATATAATAAAACATATTCATCATAAAGACCAAGGAGTTTATGAAACAAATTATATATAACAACTTGTTGAGAAAAATGAACTTAATTGTATTAATTGGAAACAAAAGAAACCTTACAACCAATGCCTTGGTGTTGTGCAGGTCCCTCCCAGGGTCCAGCAAGAGTTCTCCTCTACTTTTATCAACTCAACAACTTCCAAATGAAGCTAAGAAAGGAATGTGATCTCTCCTCTCAAGCTCTATAAGGGAGTCCTAATTTCAGCAGCATCTACCCTTAGGAATGTTCATCTTTTAACCTCCCTTGCCTCTGGCCCAATGCCTGTATTTATAATGCTTTGGAGGAAGTTAAACAGGTCTACCATCAATGGGATAAGCCCCTCTTTCAAAGGGATAGCTCCCCTCTTCATGGGATAAGTTCCTCTTTCATTGGGATGCATAAACCATCTGGAGGCGCTCAACCCACGTCAAACCATCTTCTAGAATGCTCTAGAATTGACCGCAAGTAAGTTTTTTGAAGTAAAACTTGCGCCTTTTGACTTTCATAGGGGTACGCACCCACCCCTTTACAGACAGAGCATACAAGTACGCAGGTATTATGTACTTGAGGTGCGGGCCCGCGGGTAAGAGTAAGAGAAAGTGCGGAACCAGAGTTATATTGATTTTTTTAAAGGCTTTCTCTCTTTTTTGGAGTTTGACATGAGGAGCAGAGGTATAAGATTTGCCAAGGAGGACAATATGGTTATTGATGGAGCCATACTGACTGCAAATAGTCATGGTGACAAATTTTAGTGTAACAGATTTCCCCCTAAAGTGTGAGGTCTGTAGTAGATCAGGGTTTTATATCATCTAGGAAGGGTGAAGCACTTTATCATTTCGAGGATTATCTTGTGGAGAGCCCAGTCGGAACCTGCAAATATTCAACACAAAATACATATATGAGATCATATCATCGCTGAGGTAGGCATTCCCATACTCAGATCAAAAACTTAACTAAAAAACTAACTACTGCTCTGATATAGGAATGATTTCGCAATACATCATAATCATAGACACATGTAGACACAGTATGGACGCAGCCATCTGTTTATAATTAGTCTACTGTATAATGAATACAAAACTCCTCGCAGCCTGGATGGCGGAAACTAGATCCAGGGTCTTCATTTCTGCTTCCCGAAATAGTACGATTCTATCCATGCGAATAAATGAGTTGATGTCAAACATGGTAGAAACCACTTGATTACCAGTCAATGATGTAAACTGTTAACAAGTGTGAGAGAGACCACCAGTGATGTCAATGGCTCTCAAAGTACCCAGTACAATCCATGAGATGTGAATGAATGTGTTGATGTCGAACATGTCACAGAATCCCTTGATCGAAGGTCATTGATGTAACATGTCGTCAAAGGCAAGAAACCTGCCATTGAGGCATGCAGATCCCAAGGTACTGATGATTTCTAGATCATCTTTCTAGATAATGAACTGAAGTCGATATAAAGCGATCCGTTGCAGGCAAGCCCACAACACGAAATCATAGATCAAGTTGAAGAAATGTAGTTGTAAGGACTGACTTAGGGATGGTCAAGATGGATGACATATATTTTGCAGATGAATGGTTTATTTGCAAGACTCCTCTTGAACACATAACGACACTACAGATGGTTTGGTAACAATTGTCCCAAAGTTAATACCCGGAAACCGGTTGAAGACTTTCAATGTGGTTTGATCAACTATTAGGCAAAGGATTTCCAAACCCAAGTGAATGAAAAGTGTCGTGTTCAAGAGTGGTGATAAGGTTTTTCTGAGACAAAGTATAACAAATAGGCTCATTTTCCTCTCTTTTCCCCCACCATTTCTAGCAAGTACCTCTTTATTTTTTACAAGCTTGAGGAGGATAACATTTGCTTGATTATAAGCTCATCCTTCGGATGAGTCCAACTTAGTTTAGATTCGAACCCTAAGAAGGAGTGGTTCGTTCCTGTTTGTAATTGAACAGGTCCTTTACTGTGAAATTTTAACGAGTCCAGTATAGGAGAAACTCGGTGTTTTTCAATTTTAGAGAGTCTGAAAAAACTTAAGAAGACTCCAGGGTTAACCTTTTTCGTAAATTTGTGTCTCCCAAGCCCGAAAAAGTATAAAATAATACTTAACAGAACCGCTTGATCTTTTACGACCAAGGAGTACTTTTCGTTATTAGTGTCACTGATCCGAAAAAGTAAAAAGTGATCAACGACTCGTCATTTTATAACCAATATCGAATTTGAAACGACAAAAATCTGGCAATCTTTTCATGTTTTTACGGTCGGAAAAGAGCTGTAAGTGGACCGTATTTTAATTCTGTTTTAACGAGTTTAAAAGAAAAACTCGGTGATCTTTTCATATTTTGAGAGTCTGAAAAGGGCTTAAAAGAGAACTCTGAGGTTTCACTTTTTCGTAAGTTTTAACGAGTTCGAAAAAATGACAAAAATGTACTCATGGTTTTCACTTTTTCGTAAGTTTTAATGAGTTCGAAAAAATGACAAAAATGTACTCATATGGCCGACTTTCAATTTAATTTACGAGCAGGAAAAGACAGAAAGAACTCGGCATTTTCATTTGTTTTACGAGAATGAAATATAGCAAAATAATCCCGGTATTTTCATGAGTTTAACGAGTCTTGAAAATAACCGAAATTGACTCGAAATAGGTTTCATTTTTACAAAAGCTTGAAACAGAGAAAAACTATGCTTCAAAGTAGTTTCATTTTTACACAAGCTTGAAACAGAGAGAAAACTGTGCTTGATGCCCCCTAAGCATAATTGCTAGAGTGCATGCCCCCCCCAGCTTCATTTCATTCAACTAAGTACACTGCTGGTAATTATTAGCTGGATGGAATGAAGGTTCAGTTACGAGAATGAAAGATTCGACCTAAAACTGTAAGAAAATTATGCAAAAAACTGAAATAACTAACCTAAATATACAACTTAACATTTATGAGATCTAGTAAAACTCTCGACTTAATTAGAGGAGGATTTGTTTCATTTTTTAACGAGCTTGACACAGGAAAAGAACTATGCTCGGATTCGGTTTCATGTTTACGCAAGCTTGAAATGAAAAACCATGCTTGTTATAAGTTCGCATGTCCCCAGCATAATGATGCAAATCAAGGTACATGCCCCCAAGCTTCATTGCATTCAACTAGGTGGATGAAATGAAGGTTTACTTTCGAAATATTGGAAAGACTAGTGGGAGTTGTTTCATTTTTTAGTGAGGTTGACACAGGAAAAGAACTATCCTCAAAATCCTTGTTTCATTTTTTAAACGAGCTTGACACAAGATAAGGAACTATGCTCATGACTACTCTCTACAATCTACCTATATATCCTAAAATCTACCTGATTCATTTTTTAATGAGGTTGACTCAGTAACAGGAACTATCCTCTAACATGTTGTCTCATTTTTTAACGAGGTTGACACAGGAACAAAACTATCCTCGCTTCTACTCTCTACAATCTACCTATATAACCTACCCTTGTTTCATTTTTTGAAGAGCTTGACACAAGACAAGGAACTACGCTCAAGACTCCTTGTTTCATTTTTTAACGAGCTTGACACAAGACAAGGAACTATGCCCCAAAAGTTCGCATGCCCCCAGCATAATGATGCAAAGCGAGGTACATGCCCCCCAAGCTTCATTGCATTCAACCAGGTGGATGGAATGAAGGTTTACTTTCAAGATTTAACTTGAAAAGGGAGTTGTTTCATTTTTTAAGGAGGTTGACACAAGAAAAGAACTATCCTCATACCAATTGATTCATTTTTAATGAGGTTGACACAGGAAAAGAACTATCCTCATACTCACTGATTCATTTTTTAACGAGGTCGACACAGTAACAGGAATTATCCTCAAAACAACTGATTCATTTTTTAACGAGGTCGACACAGTAACAGGAATTATCCTCAAAACAACTGATTCATTTTTTAACGAGGTTGACACAGGAAAAGAACTATCCTCATGACAGCCTGTTTCATTTTTTAACAAGGTTGATACAGGAAAAACTATCCTCGTAGCACCCTGTTTCATTTTTTAATGAGGTTGAAATAGGAACAAAACTATCCTCGCAACATTGATCATGGCTTCCAACTGGAAGAAAGACATGTCAATGGACACACCTTGATCATGGCTTCCAAGAGGTCTTCATCAGAAGGAAGAATAGTTCTTTGGAAGGAACACATGTCAAGGGACTCAAAAGGGATAAGAACATCGCGTTCAAGTAATCCCATAGAGTTTTCCATGTCAATTACCGGATCTAAATCAAAGGAAGATGAGCAAACAGTGAGAGGCTCACTTACATTGGTAACTGAAAACATGGGACCAGTTGCCACATAATTAACCCGTGGCGGGGTAGATACCACTTTAGAATCAGGAACATTTAGGGGTGTCATATCATTGGTAGTTGAAACAAGACTTGGGAATGAAAGCTGGTCTAGAGTCACAATACTGCCATTGTGAGGGAAAGACATCACGCGAAAGAGTGTCGATACGACAGCTTTCATTGCATAAACATAGTCTCGCCCAAGGAGTAAATTGAAATCCAAGGGACCTCGAACTACCATAAGATCAATATAGACATTTTTACCTTCCAAGGTAATAGAAAACTTAGGAAGGATCCCTAAAGGTTCACTAATGGTTCTGTTAAAAGCTTTCAGATTTTGCGTAATGGGTGCAAGCTGAGGGGAACCCAAAGCTTTCCAAGCAGTTGAGGATAAAATACTAACAGAAGCACCTTCATCTACCTGTGTGCGGTGCATGTCCCTACCATCAACCTTGACAATGATTTGGAAAGGGATGGAGGAGCGAAGACGAGGTTCTATCAGTCTATTCCAATCAAAGGAAAAGACCTCATTACTTGGAGGGGGTTCTATAGAAACAGGTGAAATGCCCCCCGGCATAGAAGAATCTGATGTAACAAGAAGAACCTGAGCGGTATGAAGTTCACTCTCTAAAGGGAAAGTGGGATCGACTGAATGTGAAATTGAATCGACCACTTGATCAACTAATGGATTATCAACCTGAGTGACATGAGTTTCACTCTCCAATGGAAGAGTGTGATCGACTGTACTTGAAATTAGATCAGTCACTCCGTCAGTTGACGGTAGGTTGGGAGAAAGTTTACGATAACCAGTTGGAAATTCTTTCTGTGGAACAGTAAGGTTTTCCAACAATTTTGAGGCTTCATCCATGTGAGGGCAAATGTGAGTTTGATGACTCCCTTTGCATAACTTACAAGGAAACCTAACTTTACCTTTTTTCCCAGGAACCTGACTATCACTGGTTGATGCATCAATGGAAAGTTGATAAGATTTTTCTGACCATACTTCCAAGACCTTTGGAATACCAGGACAATTGACAAGGAAGTGGTCACCCTTACAAAGCCTGCAAGGGTATTTGGGTTTACGATGCATGTCGGAGTTTTCCTCAACACAACTAACACTTACAGTTGTGGTTGGTTTGTTGACTTCTTTCTTATCTTGCTTCTTCTTCTTCTTCTTCTTCTTCCCTTTCTTCTTCTTCTTAGCCACCTGGTTACTAGCGTCAAGGCTTTTACCAAGCGAAGAGGAAGAAATGGAGGAAGAAAAATTAGGCGAAGAAGGTAAAGGGTCAACAGAAGGTTGGTGATGTTGAGATGGTGAACTCTGTTGAGGTGAAGCATTCGGTTGAGGTGGAACAATTGGAGTATTTGGGGCCAACGAAGTTGAAAATAACCATATCGGTAAACCTATTGAAAATCCAGGTAATGACAAAGTAGCCATATAAGGAGGACCAACATTTCCTAAGAAAGGAAAAGTACTAGGATCCTCGTTAAGAGGGGTTCCTAGGTTGGTAAATTCCTGAACAATTGCCATTATATTCAACTTCAGTGAATTTAAAACTAAAATTAACAATTCACAATTCACACCTAACAATTAAAATTCACAATTCACACCTATGGTCTCTAAAAGTAAAAACAAACAAATTAACACGCACTATCAAATCTAGGGGTCAAACCACACACAAACAGTAACTTTCCGTACCGAAAACACTAGTTGGTGATGAAACCCAACGTCGCAGAATTCAATACAGAAATAGCGGTTGGAACAGTTACCCCGGAAACTTGCTTAATGAATAGACTGGCACAAGTTTCTCCACTAAACCGTCTCGAGTGAAGAGAACCCCCCAGAAAATCCAAGTGAGTCTAGCCGACGTCTGCTCCAGGTACAGTGGGATCTTCCCACCACTCTCACCTTAGGAAGAATCCAAAAGAATATGGTCACTAAGGTTACCAACCGAAACAAATATACCTGGGGGAACATTCTACGATCTGATACGCACACAAGGGCAGAGTAGCAAGCTCAATCCCCTTGAAGGCTCCTTGACATAATCCAAGGTTTACCAACAAGTGACCCTAGGCTCCTCGACAATGGTTAATCCGAGGTTTACCGTTTTTAATAAGTGAATATCTGGTTTCGTTCCCAATGAGGAAGGATTGATTCCCACACTGGTTCGGACACGATCTCATGCTTCTCCTTTAAGAGGAGCTTTCCCAGAGTATAAATGCAACAATTGGATTTCTTCCTACCACAAGATACAACTACTTGTTTTTTTTACTGTCTTGGAGAGTTAATTACTCCCTACTCCAAGACACTAGCCTAAGCTATGTTGGTGTATCAGAGCCCTAGAAAATAAAAATATTACTAGATGAATTTTAATTAAGCGTTGTGTTATTAAGGCTGTTATTACTCAAATGGGTAAATGGATACGAAACCAATGGTGTTATGACCCAACTCAAAACTGAATGCAATCGAATATGATAATGTAATCTTTTCAATTCGATGAATCCTAACTAAAGTAAGGAGAGAGTTTCCATTCACTTCCAACAATGCAAAAAATTGATCACTAAGAGAAAATATAACAAATTCTCTAATGCACTAATTTCATCAAGAAAAACTAATGCAAATCAATTCCAAAATAGTTTTTTTTATTTTTATTTTTATTTTTGTGTGTTAAATAACAAGCATAAAAATATGTAAATTCAAATCAAAGAAAGCTGATCTAAATCTACGATTGATTTTTTCGAATGTGAACTATGCAATTGTAATCTATGCACAATTCGTTTGAAAAGTATGCAAATGTAATATATGCACGTTTTTCATTCATATTCTGAAAATGAGAATTCTAATTATGCAAATGTGATCTATGCAAGAGAATTCTCAAACACAAGATGATTCTAATGTAATCTAAGAACCAATAAAGTGCAAGTCAAGAAAATTGGGTGAGAGTTCCAAAGATCAAAAATAAAAACACTCAAAGGCGATTAACACTCATACACAATTAAGCCAAAAGATGCAAAATTGTGAAAAGACTGAGACAAACCTCCAAGTAATGACCAAAGGAAATCAAATTAAGAATTTCTCAAAAAAGAGACTCAAAACACCCAACTGATAAAAGCTTAAAGTAGGAATGCCAATGAAATTAACCAAGGAAAGTTTCTGACAAGTCACATGCAGGTCTGGGCAGTGGCTAAAAACCTATAAACAAATTCTAAACTGATAAAAAGAAGAAAATTTAAAATTTCTCAAAATTTTGACAGGGTACGCAGGCAGCCTGCTTACACAGGTGCGGTCATGCTCTGTGCACAAAGAAAAAGTGCGTACAAGTACGCACTGTGCTTAACTCAGAGGGTGCGTACCTCTCCCAAAACTATGAAAAATAAAAACTAATTCAAAATTAACTAAATCCACCCAATCCCACAGTCATCAAGTCAAAAACAGAAACGAAAAATACAGTTTCTCAGGTCAAAGTAAAAACAAGGAAAACAATCAAGTCCCCAGTGGAGTCGTCATTTGCGGAAAGAGTCAATTTTGCGGACAAAACCGACCTCCCTAGAAACTAAGGCTTTTCTAGTGACAAACAAAACAATCAAGCACTATCTTTCCCTAAATATGCATTTAAAATAAAAGCAATTAGGTGTTTAAGGCTTACCTTTAGTCCAACGTTGTTTGTAGCGGCCAAGCCTCTTCGATCCAGATGAGCTCCTCTCCTTGAAGCCTGCATACACAAACAAGCAAACGATTACATAGCACCTGAATAACTCATATAATAAAGCATATTCATCATAAAGACCAAGGAGTTTATGAAACAAATTATATATAACAACTTGTTGAGAAAAATGAACTTAATTGTATTAATTGGAAACAAAAGAAACCTTACAACCAATGCCTTGGTGTTGTGCAGGTCCCTCCCAGGGTCCAGCAAGAGTTCTCCTCTACTTTGATCAGCTCACCCACTTCCAAATGAAGCTAAGAAAGGAATATGATCTCTCCTCTCAAGCTCTATAAGGGAGTCCTAATTTCAGCAGCATCTACCCTTAGGAATGTTCAGCTTTTAACCTCCCTTGCCTCTGGCCCAATGCCTGTATTTATAATGCTTTGGAGGAAGTTAAACAGGTCTACCATCAATGGGATAAGCCCCTCTTTCAAAGGGATAGCTCCCCTCTTCATGGGATAAGTTCATCTTTCATTGGGATGCATAAACCATCTGGAGGCGCTCAACCCACGTCAAACCATCTTCTAGAATGCTCTAGAATTGACCGCAAGTAAGTTTTTTGAAGTAAAACTTGCGCCTTTTGACTTTCACAGGGGTACGCACCCACCCCTTTACAGACAGAGCGTACAAGTACACAGGTATTATGTACTTGAGGTGCGGGCCCACAGGTAAGAGTAAGAGAAAGTGCGAAACCAGAGTTATATTTATTTTTTTAAAGGCTTTCTCTCTTTTTTGGAGTTTGACATGAGGAGCAGAGGTATAAGATTTGCCAAGGAGGACAGTATGGTTATTGATGGAGCCATACTGACTGCAAATAGTCATGGTGACAAATTTTAGTGTAACAGGCATCATCCTTTTGAATGAGGTAATCCACTCTTTAAAGCTTCTAAAGAAACCAGGTATGATCCTAAAGTTGGACCTTTCCAAAGCATTTGATAAACTTAGCTGGAATTATAGTCAAAAAATATTACTGGCTTTTGGTTTCAACTCCACTTGGACTAGATGGATCATGAATCTCATTTCTTCTCCCAACATCTCTGTCCTGCTCAATGGTTCCCCATCATTGCCTTTCCGCCCCTCTCGTGGCATCAGGAAATGGGACCCTCTATCACCGTTCCTCTTTGTCCTCATGGCAGAAGGGCTCAGTCGACTGCTCAAATCCGCCATCTCTGCCCATGCTCTAAAAGGCATTTCTCTCCATGGTCTTCATCCCCAATCCCATCAGCAATTTGTAGATGACACCATGCTCTTTGGTCATCCTTCTTCACAAGAAGCCAAAGTGTTCAAATCCCTGCTCTCTCTTTTCTCTGAAGCTTCGGGCACCACCATCAACGCTTCAAAATCTCAGCTCTTCTTTTTCAACACACCCGCCTCCACTCAAAGGAACATTGCCCGAATTTTGGGGTTCTCCATTGCTAAGCTTCCTTCAAAATACCTGGGGGCTCCTCTGGCAGATTCTGCCATCAAACATGCTTCATGGAGAACTCTACTCGACAAACTCACTTCAAAGCTCTCGTCTTGGACTTTTCGATCCCTAAACATGGCTAGTAGACTAGTCTTGATCAAGTCGGTACTTCAGGCAATGCCACTGTATCTTTTTTCAATCCTAGCAGCGCCAAAATGGGTTCTCAAAGCAATTCGTAATCTGCAAAGAAATTTTCTGTGGGGTTCCTCTGGACCAAACAGGAAATGGGCTCTCGTCAACTAGAAAGAAGTTTGTCAAGCAAAATCAAATGGCGGGCTAGGCTTAAGGGATCCTCTCCACAGCAATAACACAATGGGCACACGAATATGGTGGAACTGGCTCTCCAAACAAAATTCACCATGGGCGAGACTCTGGCAAGCAAAATACTCTCTGGGCAGTCATTGGCATGACCTCATCAAAATCAACACTACAACCCAAGGTTCTCCGATCTGGAATGCGGAAAAGCTTCATAGCGCCTTCGTTCAAGAGCACAGTTTCTGGGAAATTCACTCAGGAAAAGCTGCAAGGTTCTGGGAGGACTCTTGGCAGCAACTCCCAAAATTGGCGACCCTATTCCAAAAGCCAATATGGCAAGCCTCCATGAAACAGGCTAATCTCACATATGTGCATCAATTCTGGCGGCAGCACATGCATCAAGACTTTCAAATTTGGAAATCCGCAAGTACCTGGCAGGAGGATTGGCAAGGGGAAACATACAGTGAAATAGATCGGGAATTAAACCATAGAAGAATCAAATACTCAAACCAGCAGGACAAACTGCGTTGGGGACACACGCCAAAAGGAATTTTCACTACAAAGGAAGCTCATCAGCTTCGCTACTCTGCCCCCCAAATAGTCAAGGATCAACTATGGGAAAAGGTTTGGCAACCGAGAATATGGCCCAAGGTCTCCACTTTTCTCTGGCTTTTAAGTAAGAGGCGCATACTTACATGGGACAACCTGCAAAAAAGAGGATTCATTGGCCCATCAAGATGCCCAAACTGCAATCTCCATTCTGAAACCATTAGTCATTTAATGGAGACTTGCCCGCTTGCAACTCAACTATGGAAAAGAATTGAGCAATGCAATAGAAGATTGGACAACTGGATGGAAGACATCACAGACACCATTAGAAAATGGCCAAGAAACCCCTTCAAAAGCCTGCTACTGAACTACATATGGTCCTTAATACCAGGCTTCCTCTACTGGATTCTCTGGAAGGAAAGAAATAGCAGAATCTTCAACAACACCAGTAGGCCTACAAATGCTTTGTGGTTCCTCCTGAAGCAAAATCTTCAAGAAACTCTGGCTATCAGAATTTGGCATGAAAAGGACCTGCCAGACTCTCCTCAGAAAATCACCATTCTGAAAGCATGGAATCTGGACTTATCCTTTTTAGCCCAGGCCAAAACCCATCCTCCTGCCTGCTCAGTCTCTCCCTTAATTTGGTCTCCTCCGGCAATCAACTATTTCAAGCTAAATTTCGATGGGGCTACAAAGGGTAATCCAGGGCCAGCGGGGTTCGAAGGAATATTCAGGAACCACACAGGAGCCATATTGCACATTTATTATGGATCGATTGGCAATGACACAAACAATGCAGCAGAGCTGGAAGGACTATGGAAAGGGATCTGTATTGCAGATCAAAATCACTTCTTCCCTTTAGAAGTAGAAGGAGACTCCCTCATCCTTATAGCAGCAGCAAACAGAATCCAAGCTGGCACCCCCGCAGACAAGATAGCATCCAGCTGGAGATTGCTCAGCAGATTGGAATCCATGGAGGAAAAACTTAGGAACCCCAAAGTATTACCTTCAGGCATGTTCGAAGATCGGCCAACAAAGTTGCAGATAGATTAGCCAATCAGGGAGTAAACTGGCAGCAACCTTACTTTTCAGGACCCCTTGAAATCGCAGATGATGAACAACTCATACAGGAGTGCACTTCTCTGGTGCAAAAGGATCTCTCACCCCCGGATGCGGGTGTCTGATGGAAAGGATGGCAGGCACGTGGTCGGTCACATGGGCAAGTGTCCGAACACGCCTGCTACAGGGTGGTGTACAAAGAAAGCGAGTTGGTCTCGCACAAAGCTTTTAAGGCGAGACATTAATTCCTCAACCAGACTCCCGGTTAACTGTGCCATGGTGCACCATATCCGTTGCTCTCCTGCTGCTCCAACGTTCATTTCTGCTGCCCCAGTCTCTTGGGTCACGGTGGTCTGTGTAAAGCAGAGCTTCTCCCTCAGCGTGGCACCGTTAAATTCCTTTCCAGTTTCATTCGCTCCACCTCGGGGCCTTGCAATGCCGCAAGAATGGCTCAGGATGATTAGTAGGCGAGGAGGCTCCAGGGGTCGCGCCATCTCGCAGTGGTCAACCTCCCCGACGCGCTCTTTCATGGAGGTGCGGGATTCTAGGCGAAGCAGTCCCCCTGTCACAAGATCTGGTAGTGGCAGAGGTCAAGGGCGCGGTAGACGGAATAATTGTGAGCATGAGGCACACCCCATGGTCCGCTATCGAATCCCCTGCACTCTTGCTCATTCTACCTTTATTGTTTTAGTCACAATTGAGAAATGTGAAGATCCCAGAGGCCAAGTAGACGCTCCTCCGGAAATGTCGGCCGTCCAGAGAAGGGCAAATCCAATGGACAGTCAGCGTCCAGTCTTAGGAAGTTCCTCGATGGCGAATCAAGCTGTCTCTGCAGGTCCAAGCGAGCCAGTGCAAAGAGAACCAACAGGCTCGGTGGCTCTGCATTCAGATTCGGAGGACTCTTTACAATTTGGTTGCAGAGTCGTTGAGGAACCATACACCACTTATGATGATTGATCTATCCTGGTTCTTCGCTAAAGGCAGCTTCAGCAGCAGGAATACTACTCTGTTTTGTTTCTTGACTCATGCCAGTATCAGGTCTCTGTCTTGAATCTTGTTCTGCAACTTGTAGGATGCAATGTTGTCTTTGTTTAGCCTAGTTTTGGGTACTTCATTGTCTTTGTTCAGCTATGTATATGTGTCGGGTCTTATAAGAGACCATATCAAAAATGGAGGTCCTCTGAGAACTAAAAAAGTGAATACTTGTGCAAATTGCCAACCTCTTGGCAAGACTTTCAAGGCCAAGGCCTTGCTGTAATTTTTGCTCTTTTTGTATAATAATAGAAGTAGACAGATTTAGAAAAAAAAAAAACTATATTAGACTTTAGACATCAAATACCTAAACATAGTTAGGTTCA
Source organism: Pinus tabuliformis (assembly GCA_031772625.1). NCBI lineage: Eukaryota > Viridiplantae > Streptophyta > Pinopsida > Pinales > Pinaceae > Pinus > Pinus tabuliformis. The sequence continues at coordinate 1,582,802,997 of CM062804.1, read as the reverse complement.
TAATCAACAAAAGATTATGCCTCTATATTTTCACTTCTTGTTTGGGTTTCGTCATAAACTCTAGATCACATCATTTAAAGTAACTCAATCAAGATATCAGTCTAATTATATCTAGGGCTTCAATATTTCCTTCAGAGATATGACAAACTTTTCTATGACATATTGCAAACCCTATAAGCATTTCAAACAAGTATAATTCATCTAAAAACTTTAGATTTCATATGTTAGACTTATACTAGGATTTAATGCAAACCCTAGATTCCATACACTAAGCTTTAACAATCAAAACCAATCTCGACACAATCTAAGGTTTCAACCAACCGATTTGTAAACCCTAGATTTTATCTTTGAGATATTAAGCCTTAGATGTGAACAAATAAAAACAATCACGACATCATCTAAGGTTTCAATGATATGAACAAATTCTACTAGGGTTTGTTGTAAACCATATATTCATCATCATAATCATATCCTAGAATATCAAATTTCATATTCATCATCATAATCATATCCTATAATATCAAATTTCCACTAGGGATTTGTTACAAACCCTAATGAACATCAATAATTGAGTTAGCACACATACATCTAGGATTTCATAGTCACGCACAACAAATATGCAAATATTAAAGTTGGACATATAATAATTTCAATCAGGCTAGGGTTTCGATCAGATGGACAATCATATAACTAAGGTTTCATTCCTAGGATTTCATCTTAGCCAAAATAAATTTCTTGCTTATAAACCCTACCAAGCCCTAAATATCTAGAGATCAAATACATAACACAACAAACCCTAAATTTCCATAACTCTAAAGGTCTATGATTTCAATACACATCAAACCCTAAAGGACTAGGGTATCTATAATCGTATTAAAACCCTAAATATCAAAAGAACATTATTTTTCTATATTTTTATCAATAACCCTAAGACTATGGTTTTCACATTATCAAAGACATGCCCTTAGGTTAGGGATTTCCAGAGAACCTTTTTGGGGTTCCACAAAAATGATTAGATGTATAAATAGGGTAGATTTATCTAATCATTAATCACCCAAACAAGAATCTGTATGATTCAAAAATCCTCGACAAGAAAGAGTTAGTAACAAATTTCAAAAGGTCCAAACTTGTAATATAAAGAATAATTATAAACTTTTATGCATACCTTGATTTATACTTTATATCTAATGATTAATCACCTGAATAAGAATCTTTATTATTCAAAAATCCTCCATGAGAAAGAGTTAGTAACAAATTCAAAATGTCCAAACTAGTAATATGAAGAAGAATTATAAAATTTTATACATACCTTGAGTTCTACTTTATACAAATCTAAAAGGATCCCTCTTAAATATGATAGCATCTTCATAATTTATGATTCATCTTGTGCCCAAGGACCCCACTCAATTTACCAAATCACCATTTCTAAGATCAGCATGTCTGCCTTATTTTGCTCCTGAATAATTCTTTGACAAACACAACCAAAATATACAAGTATAATAGCGTGATGATTATCTAGAGTTTCCATTATCCTTTTAGAGAATGAATTCCTAGAGATCTTAAGTACAAACCCTTACAAGCCTTAGGACATTATGTCAAAATCAATTAATTCTATTTTTTGCAAGGAATTGACATATACCAAACCCTAGACATTATGAGATAGGGTTGTTAAGAGGGAACAAATGAATGAGGGTGAGACTTTTACAAACCTTAGTCATTAATAATTTTAACATAATGAGGACTTGTTCATCCTAGAATCATACAAGCAACTATTCTTAATGTTTCATACTACACTCTTCATACAAGCAAACTATTCTTAACATTTCATATTATTCTTTTGTTTCATAGAGTTTGTTGCTTTTTCTAGAAAACTAGAAAACATATTGTTAGATGTCAAAAATATAAAGAATAATAACCATACTTACTTGAATTTGGTGAGGACTTCAAGTTGGTCTGTTCTCTCTTGATTGTATTAGAGGCTTCCAAGAGTGAATTGCCACAAGTATGATCAACCATAGAACTTTAGACACATATTCCTCCTTGATCCTTCTTCAATGTTCCACAAATTGCAAGATTGATGGACTGAGATTCTGTCTCACTGAATTAAAACAAGTCTTATTATGCCAAGTACTATGATCCTTCAGCTTCTTTGCTTCTTAGTGATGTCTGATATATATATTTCAGAATTTCTGAAGATGACTTAGGTCTGTAACTTCTTCCATGTGATATTAAGACTACTTTTATTTAGTTTGGTCTTTAATCCTTTCAACAAGTAAATGACACTTCAAAATTTGTGATTTGGTTTCCCTTTTAGATTGTGCTTAAAATCTTGTAACTCATATCTTTGTGGTAAATTCAAAGATCTTTGACCTTGATCTTGTAGTCATATATAGGTCATAGTCCTGTAGTTATTTCTTTTGATCTAGTAATTCACTCAGACTTTAATTTATAGTCACTAGTATATTCGGTCCCTGTAATATATTAAACTTTGACCTACATAAAATTATGGTCCTCCGTAATATATAGTTCGATCCTCTGCATTATATATAAACTTTGGTTCTATTTATTGCTTTGTTCTTCTAACTCAGGGCTGTAGCAAAATTACTAATGATTTGACTTATCATCAACTTTTTTTTTTCAACCTATAGTGATCTTCTAACTGCCTCCTATGTCATTAACCTTAGCTCTGATCCCATGTTGAGAAATCTAGGGAAGCTTTGTTTAATTTGATTTCTCTGTTATTTGACAATTTCTTGTGATTTGTTATTTTTCTTATTCTTAGTAGTTATGTTATTATCATCAAGAAAATTTCCAAAAACACAAAAACACCAGAGAACACATGATTTAGGCACTCATCCAAGGAAAAACCCCTATCTAGGGTAAAACGAGGTCAATAACTATTCCTTCAGTAGATTCATATGAAAGTGAGACAACCAAAACCAAGACAACGACCTTCTTTCATCCATTAATTCAACCTCTTTAATCTTCAATGAACATTACTAAATTTTAAGATCAAAATATTCATGACGTGGGCCACCTTCTATTGCAGACTTCAACTTCCTTTCATCTTTGTGGAATTCCAGATTCCGGCCTCCTTTCATTCCTATGTAATCAAGGAAATTCGGCCTCCTCTTACTTTAAACTTCGACTTCCTTTAATTCAAACTTCAACTACCTTTATTCACGGTGGGACCTTCGACAGCCTTCATTGCATATTTCAGTTACCTTCAAATTACGGCTACCTTGTCTATGGGATTTCAGAACCACACTTGCTACTCTACACTGAAACTAGATGAGTTTACTTGGTGTATATATATTTTTTGGATCCTCCTTAAAATGAGACAACATTATCAATTTGAAAGGGATCGACTTTATATAGGCCGACTTATCATTGTTTGTATGCCGACTAGTAGATAGTTGAGGAGGCTAACTTGATGGGAAAGGAATAGGACAATAATTTTCTTTCTTGACTTGAAAGAGCCCAAGAAGGGTTTCTTACAAAAATAATTTTGACTTTGACTCAATAAAACTCCTAGAGAACACAATGGGTGCTTTGACCTATTGACTATTGACCCAAGCATGAAATCCATGCTTTAACAAGTCTATTTTACCTAATAATAAAATTTATTCTGCTTTCTTTTGATAAATATATTTCATTTTGACTCAAGTATAATTATGAAGACTGAACCTAGTTACATTCTTCAACACTCCTTGCTTGCATCTCATGATTACAAATCTACCAATTCATTGGTGACGGTGAATGGTCATGACCTTAAGTTATCATTTATGAACAATCGTGATCAAATCCTTGTCAAACATATATTTAGGGCTACAATTTGAGTTTTTAAATGACCATGTTCAATATCCAAAAGGAAAAGATTTATGCCCTCTAATTCGTGAACAACTAGATGTGTCCCTGTCCAACAGTCCTAAGGTGATTAACCCATAGAAAAAGTTATTCATAGTACACGAAGAGTAAAATTTAAAGTGAATGGTCATGGGCTAGACATCTTGTATTATTAATCTCAACATGGGAAATCAATATGACCTTTCCACTGAGAAAGAGGATGTAGTATCCTTTTTATGCAAATGAATGTGACTACTAGTAGAGCAAGAGGTTTTGGATTTGTGGTCTTTGGAAACCCTTATACTGCATATGGAGTTATTTAGGAAAATTACACTATTAACAATAGAATTGTTTAAGTTGAAAGGGTTTGTGGGCTTATGCCATAAAATGACGACATGCTTAGGAAGAAACAACAAAACAATGGTAACTTGCAAATGGTGTTTTTTTTTAAGTTTATGAGTACAATTGTATTGTAAATGGGTTCACTTTCGGTAGAAACCGACACCCTTGTTGAGTTTAGTGCATGGAGCATAATTTTTTTTTGATCTTCATCCATGTGAAAATTTTATAAACATATTCATCCTCTCATTTTATATGGAATAAGAGGGGATTGATAGTGAGGCTTCTAGTTTTGAAGCCCTATCAATCTAGCATCTACATGTGAGCCTAAGCAACAGTGATGTCATCTTCTCAACTGGTATCTGATAGAGGGGAATTCATGATCTGCTACAAGTTTTGAAGAACCTAAGCAAGAGTGAAAACTAAAGCCTCAAGCTTGAACAAGAATCAAAGTTGTAGCTAGAGTTAATGTTATAAGCGTGATTCAATTTACAGTCTTCTTCAAAGTAGTATTGGGAGCACTTCTTCTAGCATAAGTGATCCAAATTGGATCCATAGAAGACTTTCAAAGAACCATGATTGTATCAGGTCGGAACAAATCTCTAAAGAATCCAAAACGACAATCAAAAACACCCTGAACCAATGGAAATGGTAGCGAGAATGGAACGACGAGGACCTCGGTCAAAGTGCACTCGTCGAGGCCCATGGAGACTGCGCAGGAGGTCAAAGTAGCCCCTGGGAGCCCCAGATTGGGAAAAGGAGGTGCAATTTGATGCACGATTAGTGCCATCTGTTAGAGCCTAGATTTACCTCAGGCTGAGAAAGGTAGGATCCAGGGCCAACATGAAACCACGCTTAACCTGGTAGCTAGCCCTACCAGGTCGGGAGAGGGCTCTCTCCAGGTCAATCTCAACAAAATATAATCACTAAAGGATTGAGATGACTGATATAACTACTGATCTTAGGCTAGGTATGCGTGTAAGATACTTTGATTGAATAAAATGATGTTTTTGTTGGCTCAAATGGAAAAGCAGATTTTGGGTGCAGGGAATGAGGCTCAGCTTTGCAGAAATCTCAATGGGGCAAGGTAGGCAACTGATTTTGGCACTTGAAATCGAATGAGGTGGAGGAATTATACAGGTGACGAGTTGAAGAGGGTAAGAGAAGTCATGGATCCTCTCCAAACAGCTGAAAACATAAAGAAACTAAAGCAAACCTCAAGTAGAGCACTGCAATTTCAATGGATTCTACTTTCACTCTTGTTTGATTTAGTTAGGAAGAAACAATATAGATAATGTCATACATAACACATAAAAAAAATACAGAAGAAAGCATTATACCAAATCAAAATTCCACAGGGATCCCAAAGAGTGCTGCAAACCCTGATCTCAATTCCTTATCCAAAATGCTAATATGAGTGTACAATGAAGCTCCTTGCTTTCTCAAGAGTCCAACCATGCTAATGACTGAAAAACAACATAATATAGAAAAACCATAGCTCATCCTAGCCTCTAGGGGTCGAGCTCACATGTTTAGGATTTGTTTCAACTAATTCTAAACTGAGAACTAGAAATCATGCAATGGAACAGCATGCCTCTAGAAACAAGGGAACTGATTCATTCAGTTTCAAACAACTTTTTAACAGATGAATCTACCTCCATAAGTGAAAATTTGAAATATTGACATCATGACCCATCAATGTATATTAAATTACATCACAAATTTGACACTTAACAGGTGAAAAAGTCAAACTGGAAAAAGCTAGGCGAAAAACAGAGCATTCCTGGTCAAACTGGTCCAAATTTCCTCTATGCGCGCGCCAAATTCTCTATGCGTAATGCCTGTTTGGAGCCACTTTTGGAGGTCCTCCCAGTGTCCAAATTTTCTCCAAGTGTGCTTGTTGGAAAGGTCTACCTATCTAATTTCCAACCCAAGTGGGGTTTTTCAATTTGGCCTCCATTTTCCCCTACAAAATTCAGTTCTCCCAACACTGCTTCCTGTGTATCAAAATAGGGGCAGTGAGGTCATTTTTTGAGTGTTTTCGACCTTTCTGAGGGCTCAAAACCTGTCCAAATTTCTTGGCCTATTGGTAGGCAAGCATATGTTTTCATGAAAAATCCAAAAAATTTTGAGTTTTTGGCATTTGGAGGCTCCTATCAAAAGCGAGCGCCAAGTGGCGCGGCGCATAGAGCAGAAAATCCTGTTTTTTGTACCAAAAATTCCAAAAATGAAAAAAGTGCCCAAATTTTTTTAAATTTGGGCTGAGTTTTCTTCATCAAGCATTGTGTTGGGCCAAGGAAGCCTCTTCCAATATCTGAATTCCTTCATGCTCATTTTGCCTCCATGATGCTCTCTTCAATTTTGCCTTCAAGCTCCTGATTCTAACTTGGCACACCATATTCCTTGACAAATAATGATATGCCATGTTTCTCAACATATTATTCTCATTGATGGCCTTCTCTAACCTCCTCTCCAAGTGGATATTGGCTCTTTCAAGCCATGACTCCCGATCGGCATTGACCTCCTGCTCAAGTGAAGTGAACTCCACCCTCCTCCTTTGGGCAGCTTAGCGATTCTCCCGAATGTTTTTCACCTCCATAATCGCTTGCTGATCTTCAAGCTGCTTATTTCTTTGCTCCAGGTACTGTATTGTCCATTTAGCTCTCTCCAAGTTGATGGAAAAGGCATTGAGGTCCGCCTGTTGCTCTTGAATGACTTCTTTGAGATTTGTGCTTTGCGGACCCATATCAGTATCATCACCCTCAATGAGAATGAAATCAGTCTCACGCTCACTTGATGGTCCTTCATACTGTAATGGCCTCTTTCCTTTGTCTTGAACCTGTTGTGCTAATGACAGAAGCGAGACCCCTTCCACCCCTGGTGGAGATAATACTCGCTTGGCTGCTGCGAACAACCGTCTAGTGCCCTTCGGATAAGTGATAAACATCGGCATACTAGCGGTCTGTGTCTCATGACCCTCATGTTGATATGAAGGTCCACATGTCTCATGTATAGTCTTTGAAGTTCCCTAAGGAGCTGTGAAAAACTCACGAGAAATGAAGTCCTCCCAAGTGATGCCCTATAAGCCAAGCTGATGGATGACTACAATTTTAATGAGAGCAAAATGATATATATTGTTGAACTGTTGTTGAGGAGTCTTGTGTTGTACTAGGGTGGTCGTTTCTCAATGTTTCGGCACATGAAGTAGGGGAGGTTCATCATCCTCACCCTGGTGAAATGCATCAGTAGCCTGATATGATAAGCATATAAACAAGAAAACCGGCCCTCACAACTAAAATACTTCATTATCAATTTCATCAAAGGAGCATAAGAATCTTTGAGGTACCAGAAAGGAAACACTCTACTGAGTTGTCTTAAATAACAAGGCTTGATGTATGGTTCATAATGTTGCCTATCAATTTGCTGCCTCTTGTTCCATTGCTCTCCAATGTTAAGAATATCGGTTGCTAGTGAAATAGATTCTGGTGTTAATGTGAATGTGACACCAGCTAGAGTGGCTTGGCCATCATGTAAATGAAGCACAAACAAACAAGCCAACTCATGATGAAACTGAATTCTAGCAACCATCTCACAAAATTCATAGGAGGATTAGTGTTGGAAACAAGTGATGGCAAGAGGGCAGGCCTGTAACTCAGCAAGAGTGGTTGGTTCTTCTCGAATATGCTTGCCACCTCTATGAGGCCTCCTGGGTGCATGTACTTCTATAGGTGAGTCACTGTGTGTCTCCTCTTCATAAGCATATGAGGGATGAGATTCCATCTCTGCTAGGTGGATGAGCTATCTTGATGAGAAGTAGGTGCTTTATGATGTTTTTCTTTTACTTCTGCCACCAAGGGAAAAGTGATATAAGGGACTGTATAGGGAGGGAAAAAATGAGGGATTTTAGGGGCTGTTGGGATAGGGTTTAGTTAGGGAAACAGGGATTAGGGAATAAGTTAGGAGTTTTGGGTATAGAACTAGGGTTTGGGAATTATATTTGGGACTTTGGGAAAAATAGGATTGGGGATGGGGATATATGATTTTGTTTTGGGAATATGGGAATTAGGTAATAGGGGAATACACTAGGAAAATAAGTGAGGGAGTGGAAAGATGAGGGAATGACTTGGCAACCAAAACAACATTACAAAACTTAGACATTGTTTCCTTTGAAAGATGCAAGAGGTAGGGTTTGGTTTTTTATTCACACAACCACCCTAAGAAAACCACCATAAAACAACCACCAAAAATTGGATGAAAAGCAGTGATAGAGGCTCAACCTACTTGCACAAAAGAAGATCCAAGTGTTTTGGACGATTTGGAGCGAGTTGTTGCAGAATTCGGGCTTGGCAGCTCTATGCGCCATGCATCAAACCCAACGCGCCGCACCATGTGTGTGCATCGCGCCCGTGTAAATTTGAACTGGAAATCGCGGCCCTATGTGCCGCGCCTGCTATGTGCGCCGCGCCACTTGCCTAGTGCGTCGCGCCTCTGATTTTGGGCAGATTTCTCCAAATTTGTCTTACTTGCTCACAAACACGACTTTGCTTTGCCCAACTTTGTCTTTGAAATGCAAATGGACCTTTCAATGGAAGAAATAACTTATATACAAGGAGCTTTTAATTTTTTGGTTTATAAAACCCACTTTACAATGTTTGGGAAAATGACTTTATTTTTCAAACTCTGTTTTTGAGCTTTTTCACTTTCTTTGAGCTTGTGATGAACTAAATGACATGTGTCTTGTTTTCTTTGCAGGGGGTTGGAGCTACTGAGGCTAGGAAAAGTGACCAAGGTTCCAGGTGAAGTAATTTACATATGAAGGGAATACAATTACATGAATTTGTACAATAAAATCTAAAAATACCTTGTTTTTCCTCAAAACAGAGTTTTGAGGAAAAACACATCTCTGAACACTTGATTATGAAATTTATTGATATTGGAACCTCCTCATGTGCCTCTTGGTTAATATTTGACTTTTTGAAACCCTTTTTTATGAAACCCTAATGAAACCCTAGACCTAAATGACAATAAAACCGTAGAAAAGACTTCTGCAATCTTTAAGACAAAAAGGTGACTGTATACAATTTTTTATGAATAACCATGAGCCAGCAGGAAAATGACATGAGGGAGACTATAGGAGAATCCACTACCGTCAAATGATCCATGCGCCTAATGGAATGCAGCTAACTAGGCGGGACACCTAATATGCAATGCAACAAGACGATTTGATCTCTGACGGAGGGATGAAGATACTGACACTAACATTGGCTCCAATGGGGATGGTAGCTCCTTGGAGGTGCCAAGAACTACAGATCTCTAGGAAAGCAGGCAGTGCCTTCGTCCATTGGGCTATGGAGTCAATAACTTCGACAAATCAAAACCAAACTCTTAACTCAATTTCAGGACTGAAATGTGACTCATACTGACTCAATTTCAAGACTGAAATCGACTGAAAGAACTGACTCTAACAAACCAAACCAAAACTGAAATCAAACCTCAGCTTTATAGCCTTCACCTCGGGCCCCAAACTGAAGAATGAAAATGGTACACACTTGCAATGGAATTTAAACAAATCGGTATATAAAATGATGAGTAGGATAGCAGAAAACATTTCACAATTGTATAGAAATCTTCGGCAAAATCACATAACCAATATTTCGTCGACGCATTTCGAACCAACCAGTGTGGTTCATCGTCAGGACAAGATGAAGAACTAATCTGGCGTAGCGAGAATAAATAGAGTGTGCAGAGATTCCAACAGCTAAATCCTAACGGCTAATTTTGACCAGGTCAAACCACTAAATTAGTTAGTTAATATTTCTCGAAGAAAGTAAAATAAGGTAAATTAGGAAAATCAATTGTTAATTTAAGGAAAAGAATAATATTAATATTATCCCAAATATTAAGAAAAATTGATATTTTAATACTAATGGTCATATTATATAATATGACCATTAGTATTAAAATATCAATTTTTCTTAATATTTGGGATAATATTAATATTATTCTTTTCCTTAAATTAACAATTGATTTTCCTAATTTACCTTATTTTACTTTCTTCGAGAAATATTAACTAACTAATTTAGTGGTTTGACCTGGTCAAAATTAGCCGTTAGGATTTAGCTGTTGGAATCTCTGCATACTCTATTTATTCTCGCTACGCCAGGTCAGTTCTTCATCTTGTCCTGACGATGAACCACACTGGTTGGTTCGAAACGCGTCGACGAAATATTGGTTATGTGATTTTGCCGAAGATTTCTATACAATGTTATGGATCACAGAAGTCTAAATTCCTTAACATTTCACAAATAATACTGTTTGAGGAGCCGACCATTGACCAGCCCGCCAGGATAGTCTTCACCACTCATTTCTTGCAAAAGAAAGCATTCTGGCCCCGATATGCAGCAATCTTGTACGATCCTTTCCAAAGATTTTCAAATTTTCCATGTTTACCTTTCTCCTCGTTCCTTGCATCCCATTTCAGCACTATGTCTCTTATTTCAAACCTGTCCGCCTTTGCTTTTCGGTCATATATCCTCTTGATTCTCTCCTGTAGCTTAAAAGTGTTCTAAAATACCTCCTCTCTAGTTTGCTGCAAATGAATCATTTGATTGATCCTCCGCTGCAAACTATCATCTTTTCTGTCGGCTTCTTGCAGAAGTTTGACCACCGGGACTACCAGAGAGGTCAGGAAGACTGTTTCCACACCGTACACAAGCTCAAAAGGAGACATGCCTATAGATTTCTTTTGACTTACCCTGTCTGCCCAAAGTGCATTGACCAGCTTTTTGTGCCAACTTTTCTTGTTAGTTTCCAACAGTTTTTTGATAATGTTGACAAGAAGATTTATTTGAGGATTATGCCAATCCATTGCCTTGTGGGTAATAAGCAGTTGAGTGCCCCAAATTAATTTGATACTTATGACAAAAGTTAATCATTCTTTTCGATTTAAAGGCTGCTACATTGTCAGTGATCAGCTTATTTGGACAGCCAAAACGAGACAAAATGTTGTTTTCAAGAAATGAGATAATCACCGAATCAGTAGCTTGCCACGTAGGAATCGCCTCAATCCATTTGGTGAAATAATCCGTCGCTGTGAGGATCCATTTATGTTGCGCTGAAGAAGAAGGATTGATCTCACCAATGAAATCCAAATCCCACTGCTGAAATGGAGCACTTACTTCAATGGGCTTGAGTGGTAAAGGCTGCAACTTCCTCTTACCTTCAAAAATCTGACATTCGTGGCAGCTGGCCATTGTTTTGTACACATCAGCAAAAAGAGTTGGCCAATAATACCCTGCTCTCAAGATTTTATTGGTTGTTGTCTTCCAAAAAAGATGGCCTCCGCAATCTCCCTTGTGAAAGTCTTCCATAACCTGTTTTGCCTCTTCTTCTACTAAACAATTCAGCAAGACCCTAGTGGGGTCTGTCCAATAGAGTGCACCATTCATAATACAAAATTTTGCAGCCTTCAACTTCAGTGTCCTACTTTCGTTCTTAGCCATTCCAGGTGGTGATGACAGATTTTGGAGTACATAAACAATGTCTGAATACCAAGGAGAAAGAAGGAAAAATTTTGATACCTGAGAGGGTAGATTCTCTTCATCTTCCTTGGACATAGCAGCAATTAGATTAATGTCCAAGGCATGCAAATTTGACTCAGCCATTAGTTTAGCCAACCCCTGTCCTTTAATGAGCTTTGTCGGTTTGATTTCCACGTCATACTCCAGCAAGGCAGCAATCCATTTGCCTCTTCTCCCTTCCGGATCTGTTTGCACTAAGACATCCTTAACAATAGCATTAGGGACATAAGAGAGGATGTGAGAATGAAAAATATAAACCCAAAAATATTTCAATGCTTTTACTAAAGAAAGGGCCTATTTTTCAATTATATTGTACTTCAATGCCGCATCCCTTATGGTTCTGCTGAAAAATGCAATTGGTTTCTCAAGCTGGTCTCTTTTCTGCATCAAGACCGCTACCATAGTATGATCCGAGGCAAATGAAAACAAAATAAAATCCTGAGTATAGTCTGGGCTGATCAAAACCAGAGCTGAAGAAAGAGCTAATTTCACCAAATTGAAAGACTTAACTGCTTCCTCAGTCCACCTTACTGCACTATCTTTTTTGAGCATGTTTGTGATTTCTCTTAAATGTTCTGCAAGATTGGGCACAAAGCGACGTAAGAAATTTATCTTACCATTGAAGGATTGGATTTCTTTCTTACTTCGTGGGAAATCAATCTTTTGAATGGCCTCCACTCGAGATGGATCGATGTGGATGCCCTCCTTTGAGATAATATGCCCAAGAAGCTTGCCTTCATCCATGGCAAACAAACTTTTCTTTGGATTGAGAGAGATGCCATACTTCCTACACCGCTGAAACACAATCTTCAAATGATAAAGGTGATCTTCATCTGAATTAGAGAAAATTGTTAATTCATCAAGATAAACAACTAGAAAGACATCTTTTTCATTAGAAAATGCTATATCCATCACCCGCTGAAAGGTTGCACCAGCATTTTTTAACCCAAAAGACATCTTTGCATAATGAAAAGTTCCCCACGGAGTGGTGAATGTTGTTTTGTTTCTATCATCCTCATGGACCAGAATTTGGTTATAACCCGAATAACCATCGAGTAGCGACATGCGGGATGCTCCAACTACTCTCTGAAGTATGTGATCCATCTTAGGAAATGGATAGTTGTCTTTCAAGGATACTTTGTTCAGATTTCTAAAATCAATGCATAATTGGATCTCACCTGTTTTCTTGCGGACAGGCACCAAGTTTGAAATCCAATATGGAAATCTTATGGGGACTATGATACCAGCTTTATACAACCGATTCACTTCCTTCTCGATTGAGGGCAGCAGCTTCGGATTTATTCTTCTTAGCTTCTGACGAAAAGGCTTTTGATTTGGCTTGATCAGGATGACATGCTGAATTATGCTTGTGTCATATGCCTTCAAATCTGAATAATCCCAAGCAAATACATCAGTAAAAGAGGATAAAAAACTGATATACTTTGCTTTTACCTGTGGAGGCAATGCCTTTGATAATTTTACCATCTTAGGATTTTCAGCTGATCCAATGTTCACATCCTCTACTCCTTTCTCGGTTGGCAGCAAGCTCAATTTTCGGGCCACATCATCCTGATCGAACAACTCCTCTAAAGGTATTAGACCTTTAGGAATGATGTTGTCTTTGAGCTGCAAAACTTCCATTTGATTGACTTCTATATCCGCTTTATCATCATCGTACTCCACATCAATAAAAGTGTCTTTGAACTTACCTTTATTTTGCAGAAATTCATTGATCTCATCATCATCTTGAAACACTTGCCAATACCTTTGATTGTCAGGGATAGCTGAGTGATGCTTCACGTGAATCTCAAACTTATTGTTTGAATTCATCAGAATTTTCAAATTACTTGTTGTTGTTGCAAGTGAATCTGCAATGACATTCTGAGCTCGGGGGACACATGTTAAAGTATAATCAGAAAATACTTTCAAGATATCGAACACCACATTGCGGTAGGCCCGCATTCGAGGATGCTTAGCTTGGTATTCCCCTTTCACCTGCTTAATAACTAACTCGGAGTTGCCATACACTGAAATTCTTTTAATATTTAATTTTCTAAGAACTTTCAAACCAGCAATTAAATCTTCATATTCAGCCTCATTATTTGAACAGTCAAAAGCTAGTTTATAAGAACAGACCCTTACATTGCTTGGCACTTTGTTTGGGGAGAAAACACGGTTGTGTCTCCAAATACCAATTCTAATACCTTCCCTTCCTACCGCGCCATCAAAATCCATGCTCCACGGGCCTGCTTCATCCTTTTCCAAATGCTGAAATTATGTTTGTTTTGTTTCTCTTCCTTGTTGTCCATTAATATGTTGTTGTTGTCAGAAGGCTAATTGGTCAGCGGTACTATCAAGTCTTTGCCTTTCTTGTTTTAAGACTTCTCTGAAATTTTCAGTGATCTCGGGAATGTCTTCTACTTCAACTACTTGGCTATTTACATCATTAAATATATCTGAATACAAAACAAGTGATTATAAATAAGTATGTACATAGTTGATTGGATGATTTATCGGCTTCTCCTTGCTAGTGATCATGTACTTCATTTTTTGTTCCCGGTATAGTCTCCTCATCTGACCGAACACGGGAATGGTAGCATAGGAGAAATCAAGCTGCATTGTCCCTTTAATCTTTGCTCCCCAAGATCTGGAAAGAAGCATGCCAAATCTAGGAGGTATATCTGCCACCACCATGTCCATCAAAACATTTTTAGCTGGAATTTGATCCAAACTGACCACTAAATCCTTGATAATACCAATGCACCTTACTCTACCAGAATCGAAAGAGTAAAGGTCATGATATTTTCTAGTAATATCCAATCCCAATTTCTCCATGATGGCCTTAGGCATGAGATTATGAGAGGCTCCGGAATCAAACATAACATTATGTAACACAAAGTCATGCACCCTGAGACTGATATAAAAAGGAGCGACATCACTATCTTGAGACTGACCTTCCAATGTTGGCCCAAAGATCATCTCGGGACTGTCATCCTCCACGTTTACCATGTCGGATGATGGATCTAAATTCAAGATTTTAGACACTTGACCTTTATAATTGCTATTCTTCATCAACTCAGTCAAAGGAATGGATATTTTTAACTTAGCAATTTCATTTTCTAAGTTAAAAACTAAGACTTTTTCTACCTCTTTCGTTGAAACATCCTTCTTTTATGTTTTCTCCTTTGACACATTTGGCTAATTGGGTCTCTCACTTGTTGATGGCATTTTGTTGGTGTTAGGATCAACTATGTCTTTTCCCTTTTTTTGCACATTGGGAGGATCATTCTTTGACGCTGCTGCCTCCTTCCTTTTTTGAATTGGATTTACAGGAACATCTCTACTTCGGAGTGAATATTGTCGTTGTTGAGCTGACAAAGCATTCATGTATCCTCTTTGGTATTCATCGGACTCTTCCTCAAGAACTGTTTCATTTTCCAAAATGAAATTTTCATCCCTTTGTTCAGTTGAATTCTCGGAGTACTCTTAATCTTCAATGATGAAAATTGGCATATCATCGGGCGTAAAGAAATGATTCTCTTCTCCAATTACATTCTCCTCCTCATCTGATTCCAAACCATGTACAAAATTCTGTTGCAAGGGTGTCTTCACCTGCTGCTGCACTGCTTGGTCTTGTGTCCGCTGCTCTCTTTGTTTTATCCTAAATTCTGGCTGATGTTGGCCACGGAAGTTAGGATTTTTGACTTGTGGTTCAGATTTTTCAATTGTCAATCTGTCAAACATCTTCTCCTTCTTCCGAAGCACTTGATCTGAAGTGGAAACCTCTTCCTTCATTGTCACCTTCTTTTCAGCCTTTGCTCTAGCTCTCTTGGCAAGGAGATTAGCTTCAACGTTGACTGCAATTTTCTGCATGTCTTCCAAAATGGCCAGATCTCTCTCTCTTAATTGATAGGCCATATCAGTATCAAAACCATCTGGAAACTTAATCAAGGCCAGCCCCATAGGTGGTTTTATATGATCAGGAATTGCATTGTAAACTGAATTGAATCTAATACAGTAATCTTGAACAGACTCACCAACATTCCGCTTGATGTTCTCATATTCGGAAAGGATTTGAAGAGGATTTTTCTTCACTTCGTAGTGATCCAAGAATTGTCTCTGCAAATTAGCCAATGTAGTGATACTTGCAGCCGGCAAAGCTCTGAACCATTTCCTCACTTCACCACTAAAGGTTTGTACAAACAGTCTCATGGTCACATTTTCTGCATCAATCTCATGGAGGTCAAAGAAATCTATCAGCCTGTCCACATGTTGTTGAGTTGTAACACTATGAGGAGTGTCGTCAAATAATGGAATTTTACTTTGATAATCGGCAGGCATATCATCCAAATTTTGAGGCAGCACGAGGGGTGCAAAACGAGTAGTGATTGCTCTTGGTGGATTTGCAATCGGTCTTGGGGATGTTGGGGGAGTGGGTGTTGCTGATGTATGGGGAATATGAGGAGGTGTGTGTGGAGGGGAAGAAATTTTGGATGCTTGAGGAGTAGAAGGAGTAGACGGAGGTGATACTACTACAGAATTTTGATTAGAGATAGTAAGATGCACAGGGATGGTGGGAATGAAAGGCGGTTCGGTGGGAATTTTTGAGCTAGATGCAATTGCGGATGACCCAAGGGTTGTAGATGCAGTCTCTAAGAAATCAGTGATATTAGAAGCCACAATTGAATTCTGGAGTTGATTCAAGATATAATTGTCAATGGATTTATTGGCCCTTTCAATTTCAAGATTTCTAACAAACTCAGGATTTAAGGCAGTTGAAGCAACAGCGCTTTCAGATTTGGTTTCAAACAAAGACAACTCGAACTGTTCATCAAACTCAAGATCTTCAAGATACTCAAAACCAATAGGACATGAATGAGATTTGAACACGGTAATCACAGAACTTTCTTGGCAAAGGATTCCCGGAATAAGATTGGGATTTTCATACATAGGAGGAGGATCTGGATCTGGATTAGCTCTGGTATATCTTCTGGAAGCCAGTGTGTTATTATTTCCAAGAAATCAAATGGACATTAACAACTTGTTCAGCCTATCAAGTTCTAAACTTATCATCCAGAAGCTTAGAATTATCAGATGTACTGGGGTGATTTGCAAGTTAGATATTCTGTTTATAAGACTAAACCGAAGATTGACTGAAGTAGCTTTTATCTACTTGCACTAATGCAAAGCAAAAGCGTTTCAAAGGCTACATGGCTAATCTTCAGACTACGTCTATAGTTTATAAAATGAAGAACACTAACAAACAAACAATTTCTTCCCCAGTATGTTCGCCTCTATGTTAGAGCCTAGATTTACCTCAGGCTTAAAAAGGTAGGATCCAGGGCCAACATGAAACCACACTTTACCTGGTAGCTAGCCTTACCAGGTCCGGAGAGGGCTCTCTCCTGGTCAATCTCAACAAAATATAATCACTAAAGGCTTGAGATGACTGATATAACTACTTATCTTAGGCTAGGTATGTGTGCAAGAGAGTTTGATTGAATAAAATGATGTTTTTGTTGGCTCAAATGGAAAAGTAGATTTTGGGTGCGGGGAATGAAGCTCAGCTTTGCAGAAATCTCAATGGGGAAAGGTAGGCAACTGATTTTGGCACTTGAAATCGAATGAGGTGGAGGGATTAGATAGATGAGGAGTTAAAGAGGGCAAGAGAAGTCATGGATCCTCTCCAAACAGCTGAAAACATCAAGAAACTAAAGCAAACCTCAAGTAGAGCACTGCAATTTCAATGGATTCTACTTTCACTCTTGTTTGATTTAGTTAGGAAGAAACAAGATAGATAATGTCATACATAACACATAAAAAAATATAGAAGAAAGCATTGTACCAAATCAAAATGCCACAGGTATCCCAAAGAGTGCTGCAAACCCTGATCTCAATTCCTTAGCCAAAATGTTGATATGAGTGTACAATGAAGCTCCTTGCTTTCTCAAGAGTCCAACCATGCTAATGACTGAAAAACAACATAATATAGACAAACCATAGCTCATACTAGCCTCTAGGGGTTGAGCTCACATGTTCATGAGCTGTTTCAACTAGTTCCAAACTGAGAACTAGAAATCAGGCAATGGAACAGCATGCCTCTAGAAACAAGGGAACTGATTCATTCAGTTTCAAACAACTTTTTAACAGATGAATCTACCTCCATAAGTGAAAATTTGACATATTTACATCATGATCCATCAATGTATATTAAATTACATCAAAAATTTGACACTAAGCAGGTGAAAAAGTCAAACTGGAAAAAGCTAGGCGAAAAACAGAGCATTCCTAGTCAAACTGGTCCAAATTTCCTCTATGCGCCACGCCAAATTCTCTATGCGTAGCGCCTGTTTGGAGCCACTTTTGGAGGTCTTCCCGGTGTCCAAATTCACTCCAAGTGTGCTTTTTGGAAAGGTCTACCTATCTACTTTCCAACCCAAGTGGAATTTTTCAATTTGGCCTCCATTTACCCCTCCAAAATTCAGTTCTCCCAACACTGCTTCCTGTGTGTCAAAATAGGGGTAGTGAGGTCATTTTTTGAGTGTTTTTTACCTTTTTGAGGGCTCAAAACCTGTCCAAATTTCTTGGCCATTGGTAGGAAAGCATATTTTTTCATGCCAAATCCAAAAATGCTGAGTTTTTGTCATTTTGAGGCTCCTATCAAAAGCGAGCACCAGGTGGCGCAACGCATAGAGCAGAAAATCCTGTTTTTTGTGCCAAAAATTCCATAAATGAAAAAATTGCCCCAATTTTTTTGAAATTTGGGCTGAGTTTTATTCATCAAGCATTTTTTTGGGCTAAGGAAGCCTCAGCCAATATCTAAAGTCCTTCATGCTCCTTTTGCCTCCTTGATGCTCTCTTCAATTTTGCCTTCAAGTTCTTGATTCTAGCTTGGCACACCATATTCCTTGACAAATAATGATATGCCATGTTTCTCAACATATTCTTCTCATTGATGACCTTCTATAACCTCCTCTCCAAGTGGATATTGTCTCTTTCAAGCCATGACTCCCAATCGGCATTGACCTCCTGCTCAAGTGAAGTGAACTCCACCCTCCTCCTTTGGGCAGCTTGGCGATTCTCTCGAATGTTTTGCAACTCCATAATCACTTGCTGATCTTCAAGCTACTTATTTCTTTGCTCCAGGTACTTTATTTTCCATTTATCTCTCTCCATGTTGAGGGACAAGGCATTGATGTCCGCCTGTTGTTCTTGAATGACTTCTTTGAGATTTGTGCTTTGCGGGCCCATATCAGTATCATCACCCTCAATGAGAATGAAATCAATCTCACGCTCACCTGATGGTCCTTCATCCTGTAATGGCCTCTTTCCTTTGTCCTAAACCTGTTGTGTTGATGACGGAAGCGAGACCCCTTCCACCCCGGGTGGAGATAATACTCGCTTGGCTACTGCGAACAACCGTCTAGTGCCCTTCTGATAAGTGATAAACACCGGCATACTAGCGGTCTATGTCTCATGACCCTCATGTTGATATGAAGGTCCACCTGTCTCATGTACAGTCTCTAAAAGTCCCTAAGGAGCTGTGAAAAACTCACGAGAAATGAAGTCCTCCCAAGTGATGCCCTGTAAGCCAAGCTGATAGATGACTACAATTTTAATGAGAGAAAAACTATATATATTGTTGAACTGCTGTTGAGGAGTCTTGTGTTGTACTGGGTGGTCATCTTCTCAATGTTTCGGCACATGAAGTAGGGGAGGTTCATCATCCTCACCCTGGTAAAATGCATCAGCAACCTGATATGATAAGCATATAAACGGGAAAGCCAGCCCTCACAGCTGAAATACTTCATTATCAATTTCATCAAAGGAGCATAAGAATCTTTGAGGTACCAGAAAGGAAACACTCTGCTGAGTTGTCTTAAATAACTGGGCTTGATGTATGGTTCTGTTGAGGCCCAGAAAATTGGGTCGAAAACAAGGGGGATACCTGCCCGGTCCGGACCTTGGTTGGTAGCTCCTTATCCATTTGGTATAGTGGGTCTGACTGGGGATAATGGGACCAGTTTCCCAATCTATGGGTGTGTGTGTGTAGAATTGGATGTTGCTGATCTAACAGTTCCTATCTAAGCTATTCTAATTCAAACTTTAATCTAATTCTATGCTATTGTAATCTAATAAAAACAGCACATCTAATCTATGCTAACCCGGGATGTAATTCTTCTATTATGCGATCTAAAGAGATTTCAAATAACAACTGGTAATAAATATCATTCAACGTGTTAGTGTCGGTCTTGAGCCCTCCATCGGTGATCAAAAGCTCTTTGCATATGCATAGGTAGGTGTCTCATCAGTGTCAGTTTTGCATCCCGTTAGGCATGCCATAAAACTGATGGAGGAGCTGGTCCTTGTTCCCTTCTTGGCTTTGCTGGATCAGGTCATATCATAATGAGGTTGGGTCATATTTGTTTTTATTTTTGTCTTGAGGTCCCAAGTCTTAGGTCTAGGGTTTTGGTCAAAAATCACTGCAAGGTCATGAGTCAAAGGTCCATGAGTGCCCAGCAAGCCAGAAGGAGGTATGTACATATGTTCCATTGATATTTTTCATCAGCTACAGATCATTTATACCTTGGTTTTAAAAACCCTGTTTTTAAACCCAAGGTCATGTAATATTTGTAAAAAAATAAGGAAAATTTCAAAAGTCTTCAAAATGCCGGCAATAACCCTGGTCTCCTCGCCAGACTCCATCAGATGGTCAATCTGCAAAAAGAATGAAGTTAAAGCGCCTCAAAAGCTAAATTCAGGACAAAGCAACTCAAAAAGCAGTGTTAAAAGTGAATGCCAAAATAGAACATTAGAGAGTGGGTTTTGTGATTTAAATTTTTTCAAATTCAACCTACAAGAGCTAAATTTCCCTCTAAACATTTCATTATGCCTCTATGAGCTAACAAAGAGGAGCAAGAGGGCGAAAATAGTGAGGGAGGTCGAATTGCAGTGAATTGGAGAGTTTTTCTGGTGCGCGACCACTCAGGGAAAATTGCCAGATTTGACCATTTCGGCCAGCAAAACACTGTTTTTACTCTTGGATGACTTTTGGGCATGTAAATGAGGAACTTTGGTGTAATTTTCATGGCACATGAATGCATTTACTCTCCTTTGACACTTCTAGAACTTTCTTTGATGTAAATAGTGAAAATTTAATGCATGGATTAGTTTCCTAAGTTTTAGAGGCAAGTTGTTTTGACTGCCTATTATCTAGTTCTTAGTTTAGAATTAGTTCAAATTGCTCCTAGGAAGCTGAGCTCGACCCCTAGAGGTGGGGAAAGGAGTTATATCAGCTATATGATGCCTTCTCATCCTCATTTTGATGGTTGGACTCTTGAGGGAGAAGCTCTATTGTATATTTTACTTGTATCTCTGCAATTTGAGGAAGAGAAGGCCAGGGTTTTGCAGACATCATTGTGGATTCTTGTGGATTATTGTGTTGATGGTGTGTTTCCTACTTGTCATTGTAAGTGTGTTTATGTGTTCCATCTCTTATTCTATTGCTGCTAATTAAACAAAAGAAGTGATAAAGTTTGAATTCATGCATGCCATGCTCAGCTTTCAATTTTGTTTAATATTTATGTTTTCCACTGTCTAGAGAGGATTCAAAGTCATTGTTTGCCCTCTTTAGCTCCCTCTCTTTCTTCCTTGATCATCCATCTCAGCTTAAGGCATCAGCACAAACTCCTTCCTTGCCCCAAAGACCCACCTGCAAAAACTGAGCCCAATCCCCACACCCTGAATTACACTCCCTCCAATTGCCACCAAAAACCCCAAAAACTTTAAATCAACCCTCCTCATCAGTTTACTAGCCTAATATCTTTGATCCTAATTGGTCAGCTCACCCCATTGAGAAAATACCTTGAGTCTGACCGGAGAGAGCCTTCTCCTTCCTCGTAGGGCTAGCTACGAGGTGTAATGGTTTGATGTAGCCTTGAGATTTGTCTATCTCAGCCTAGGTGAAATTTCAAGCGCTAACACAACGATTATAAGAAAGGAAATCAATTAAGATGAACTATTTCGCATAAAAAGTTAGGCAAAATAGTTGTGAACAGCATATCGCATAATAAGCTATTCATACTGTTGGACAGTTAAATCCCCTCTGCGGACAGAGGCGATCCCACTAGTCTAAAACAGAACTAGCCACAATCAAACCACGCTGCCACGCAAGTTCCTAGTTGTACATTAAAGGTGAATTAAGAAGACCAACCTGGAATCCAACGCTATAGTCGAAGCAGAGTTGATATTCCCACTCCCTTGCTCCAGCAGATCATAAACGGACACCTGCACATGCAAAGGAAGAAACAGATACCAGCATAAAATCCACCAAGGCACAACTATATTTCAGTCAGAAAGGAAATAAATCAAACATCACTATAATAGACGATGAGATTGGAACTATAATAACAGTCGTTCATTAATTAATAATAGACAGGAAAAGTTACAACCAAGGTTCTGACGTTGAACCTCTCCTCTGGCTGGGCGAGCAACTATATGTGTCTTGCAATGTACCTCCTCTCCGGCAGCATAACCTCTCTATGCTTCACTATCACTCATGACAAACATAATCACAACTAGCATTCCTCCAAGAACTCAAGAACTCAACAACTAGCACTAGCTTGTCTAATGCATGAGGACAAATATTTATAGATGGAGAAGGTAGAAAGATTCGATGAACCAGGACACCCATTGTGGATTGGCATTATCTCGGAAAAGCTACTGTGGATAGTTGTCAAGGATAGATGATGACTCTCGACCTCTATCCACTAGATTTTTCCCTCAAAAGGCTTCGTGATCTGAAGGGAAAAAATCATATGGGCGTGCTTTTGGCAAAAATCATTACTAAACTGGGCTAGCGCGGGTGTTGTTCTGTGACAGAGCGCCAGTGGTCGCGCCCTCTTTTGAGGATCTCAGTGATTGGCGCGGGTAAGATACTGTGGACCTGCGCCAATGGAAAAAGAGCACTTTTCAGGGATAATTTGCAGAAGGTGTCTTCAGGGAACATGAAGTACATACTCAGGGGAACATAATGCAAGTGTTTTTGGGTTATGTCACTGCTCACAGGTCCCGGAATGCGTCCTCCAATGTATGGAAACGGGGCGATAGGGACGGTGACCAACGGTGACAAATTACTGTGTAACAGATGCCCCCTAAAGCATGAAGTCCGAGAGGTAGAGAGAGGGGTGAAATTCTTTACAAGAACACACAAGAACACATATATATAGCTGTCGCCGAGGATCTGCATTAAGAGACACGACTGATAGTTCAATTACATGATGTACGTGGTATGGTCACAGCCATCCATAAGAGAGTACATAAATAATCTAGATCCATAGTATGGACACAACCATCTGGTTAGGATCAATGAATTGACTCAGGTATGGTCGCAGCCATCCAGTGAATGAGTCAAGTATCAAGAATCACGCCTGGATTACAACAGACACAATCCAAGGTCTTGCGCTCCATCTCGACCCGAACAAGAGTACAAGTTCAAGCATGTGAATATATGAGCTGAAGTCGAACATGCATGAACATCGTCTGATTACCAGTCAATAGTGGAAACTGTTAACAGACGCGAGAGGTACCACCAATAATGACAATGGCCCTCAAGGTACTATAGGTACAATCTACGACGTGTGAATTAATGATCTGAAGTCGAACACCCGTAGAATCATTCGATCGGAGGCCAATGATGAAAACCTCACGTCGAACACGAAGAACCTGCCATTGAGGCATGCAGGCTCCAAGGCACCGGAAGGGAGTCTCTAGATCAACTTCCTGGATAATGAGCTGAAGTCGACAGGAAGTGACCTTGATCGAAGGTGGGCCATAATGTTTCCCACATCATCGACACGAGACAGAGAGATAATGTTGTGAATCAAGATTGTACGAACTATCAGAGGGAGGTTGTTTCTTTGCAGAGGTCAACTTCTCTTGAACATATCGGCGGCACATTAATGGAATTGGCAATATTTGACATCAATGTATCAAAGGTCATGATGACGAGGCAATGAGTGGATGAGAGGTCAAATAAGGTACCCAAGTCCATGGAAGCAAGTGAAATATATGAGATGAGATATCCCCACCCTGGACACGAAAGCAGAAAAGTGCCATGTTCAAGAGCGACATACTGCCGATACGATAATAATTATGGTTCAAAAAATTTCCTTTTCCCCCCGCCATTTCTGGCGAGTACCCCAGTTATTTTTAACAAGCTTGATGGGGATAGCATATGCTTGTGGTGCGTCATTTCGACAAAATCCGATGTCATCAGGTTTTAACGAGTCTGACAAAGGAAGAACTCGGCGTCTTTTCATGTTTAGAGAGTTTGAAAAGACAGCAGAAAAGAAAACTCCAGGGATATCCTTTTTCGTAAAGTTGTGTCTCTCGGGCCCGAAAAAGTATAAAATAATGCCCGAAAGAACCGCCCGATCATTACGATCGAGGAGTATTTTTCATAATTAGTGATTTCGACCTGAAAAAGTAAAAAAGCGGTCAAAACCACGTCGTTTCGTAACCATTAACGAGTTTGAAACGACAAAAACCCGGTAATCTTTTTATGTTTTAACGGTCGACAAAAGAACTTAAAACGACTGCCCCTTATTACCGTTTAACGAGTCAAGAGGAGCGACTCAGCAATCTTTTCCTCTTTAAATGGTCAGAAAAGAGCTGAAAGCAGACCTTAAAGTAACCTTTTCTCATGTTTTACCGAGCTTGAAAAAGTCAAAAAAGGAGCTCGTTATGTTGCTTGAGTGGCACTAAACCCTGTCAACATTCAAAAAACAGCGTAAAACCCACTTTGACATAAAAATATTCCACAAAAACATTATTTTAATGTATTTTTAAGCCAAAAGAAGTTATAAATAGTGAAATGGTAAAAAATAAAATTACTTTTCACTTTTTACCTTGTGAGTTTACCGTTGGAGGGTTTTGGGTGCAAATTTCAACTGCTGATTGCGATCAATCCAGGAGACCATTCGAGCCGCCGTCTGAAACAGGTAAGAGGCACGTCAGCCAATCTGCAATAATCTGGTATTCCTCGAGTAAGGGCCTCAAGGTTTTGAACTAGATCATCCTCACCCTCTACCTGAGGGTCTGCTGCAGGTTGTGCTCTCCGCACGTTATGAGGCAAGTCGGCTGGTCACTCTGCACCAACATCTGCATACATATAGGTGCTGTAAGAAATAGACATGTATTACAAAAACTTGAATATGTAAAAATATTAAAAACATAAAGGGTTCTTACCTAGCTCCTCGTCCCAGTCCTCTCCCTCAGGCAACGGGAGGTCTGGATCTCCAGTGAAATCAGTGCCCGCATAGGGCCAGTCCTCCACGACGATCATCTGGTGTTGGAGCCAAATGAAGAACTTGGGCCTCCAGGCCATCTGCTAGCCCCCACCTCCTCTAGGCATAAGTGGTGCCCATCGAGCCAGCCTCGGCTCCCGTGGCACTGGGTCTGCCACTATACCTCCCGGGATCCGGAATATCGGTAACCGCTCTAGGAAAAATGATACTATGATGGATCCATATCCAAACTGCTTATTGCCATCACGCTTACACTTGGTAAGCTGCCTCTTTATATTTATTGTCACTGCCAATGCCCAATCAAACAGTGTCGGTTGCAGACACTCAGTTGCCAGCAGTAAGAGATTCTTGCCGTACAAAAGCTACCACCGTACAAAAGTGCCAAATGGTAACTCAAGCATTCATGCAATAACATATAAACAACTAAAAACTGTATATCACTTTAACATATAAGTAGAAATGGTCAATAGATAAAAGTACCATTTATGACTGGTCCTACTCATAAGCTTCAAGCAATAATGATTTATCTCTCCTTGCTCTAACATCTACTAAGAGTACAGAAGTGCAACATCAGTAGCAAATATCAAATGCAAACATCAACAAATCTTGATCCATTCATTCACCAAAACCTCCTCTGAGGGTGCAAAAGTGCATGTTCTGAGGACAAGTTTTTGATCAATTTCTGGACCCTTCTCTAAATGCATGAGAAGGGTTTAAATACTACTAACTAAATAACTTAATTACACATATTCAGGATACGGTTTAAATGGCTGCCCTTTTTCTAAGCAAATTTATTCCTAAAAATTAAATCTAATATCTAAATATTTTTACATTTTCTCCTTAATGTTGCGAGAATTCAATATTTGCCTGGGTAGAGTCGGCTGACTGTCTTCCGCTTTTGGTTGAGCTAAGCATACAGAAATGGCAAGCGCTGGCACCATTTTTTATAGCAAAATAGCAGATATACTTGAGAATCATCTATGGCTATGTGGATTTACTTTGCATGCTCAGTAATAACCCAAATTCCACTTGGTTAACCCTCAAATTGCCTCTGCCTTCTCTTTCTTGCGTTTTCTGGGCTTACGAGTGACTAAGCAGTTAGGGACTTTGCTTTTTGAGCAATTTTCTCAGTGCATCGAAAACTGCCTCCATTCTTTGATTCGGGCCTTTCTGGTGTGTTTTTCGCCTTTAGCGCCTTTTCCTTCACCGGGTATAAGCTTTAAAATTTTGCAAACATACTGCTTTCGTGAGCTTCTAACCTTGAGCGTCTAAATCGCCTGTTGATATCAGCATTGTTCAACTACTCATTGAACCATGGCTCTGACTGATGGATCTGCAATGGATAGTTCAGCAGCACTCTGGAATTTGCGGCTCTGTTGCAATGCGGTATCCATTCATGAGGGCATTTATTCTCTGCTTGCGAGCCTTGGAGCTTTACCCTTTTTCCTTAACCACTCCCTGCACATTGCTTCATATTGTTTTTGTTTTTCATTCCTGCAGTTCACACATAAGGAGAGAGTAATGATAATAAAAATTGACAAGAAAGCTCTGAGCTCTATGGATGTACAAAAACATGCCACCTGACGTGAACTAACTCTTCGAAAAACACAAAACTGTCTTTCATTAACACTTGGCGTACATTCATTAATTTTCATTAACGCGCGTATCCAATTTTTCTTGAATGTTGAGTCGTGGAAAATCTGCGATGGACGATCTCTACGATTCGCATTGCATCATCGCATCATCGCGTTATCGTGTTTTCATCAAGATGTGTTATCGCAGGGTTAGCCGATCACGTTTATCGCAGAATTACAGATTGTTGTTTCGCGCGATCGCAAGATCGCCGATCGCAGTATCGCATTATCGCAAGATCGCAGATTGTTACAATTCGTTAAATGGTTATGTGTTGTTTTTGCGATGTTGTGATATGCGATGTCGCATATCGGCCATTGGCGATTTCTTAAAGTTTTTGTTTATGAGTGTTTCTTAATGCATGCAATGCGATGGATTTCACGTCGCACTTCTCGCAATTTATCATTTTACTCACAAGGAAATGTCCTATCTTCTTCGCGCGATGCGATATTTTCTTGAGTATAATACATGAGTTTTAATTGAATTTTTGAATTTTTTACTAAGGGTCCCCACTTACCTAGTGTTATTGCTAATACTAAATAAGGAGGGGGGTTGTTGGTGGCCACAACAATTGGCGATTCACTTGGAAGAACCAGTTATCTCTGTTTTCCTATTGAATTTTTCAAACTTCCAAAACAAAAAAAAATTCAGAAAATTAAACTTTGTTATGGACAGATAGAGTACATTATGCTTTAAACTGTCAATGATATTTTGTTTCAACCTCTTTCTATTCTAATTATTTGTTTCCTCAGGTTAGTCCTTGTATTTACATCAGCCATTATTTGGTTTTGTAAAGATAAAATAAAGTCTCCTCTATAAAGCAGTTTTAAATATGCTCATTTGTCGTAGGTAGAGCCTCTGCTGCCAGCAGGCGTTTATAGCCTCGACAGGGTTACCTGTTACCCAGCAATGATCCTGTATCCTACTTAAGGTGACCTACAACTTTCAAAGAAAAATCCATATTCACACTAATTGCTGTGATTTTCTTTTTATTCTTGAAGAACAATGTCTTGGTTTGGTAGCCAAATTATGACACAGTCACTCACTTGATTCATAACTTTGTTGAAAAAGCTGGCTCGTGATGAGACCCCTTGTCTTTTGATTGCAACAACCTTGAGTCATTGCCATGTTGTGGTAGACAGTATTGGCAAAGTCAGCAAGTTATGATATCTGTGATCATGATAAGTCGGCTCGTGATGAGACCTCTTATTCTTCAAGATATAGCGTATCCTTGGATTATCCCTCTGAAAGCTGCGATTTTCCTTAGCAGGGAGGAAGTCATTGTTTCCTTAAGATAGCTCTAGACGACAATAATAGAGTTTTTGGAAACAGCTGTTCTACAGAGAATCTTCATTTTTTTATTGATACCTTTCATTGTGCTGATATAAAAAAAATTCTTCACTAAAGGTTGCTTTCATCAAATTCTTTGAAGTTGAAACTCGTATCATATCTAGGCTAAAGTTTTTAACTTATCTGTCAATAATAAAGATCAATTTTCAAAAAGATTTGCTATTTATACAAGCGAAAAGCTCAAAATCGTGAAAGAGAATTGGTGTCTTTTCCATAAATACCTAATGTAACCACTCACAACTGGTTTTATTATGAAAAGAAAACTATTCTACAAAAATAGAAGAATAATCTTCTATGGAAAATATTTCTTGAGAATTTGTCCATTAACAGGCAAAGGAT
The DNA here is from genome assembly GCA_031772625.1 of Pinus tabuliformis. NCBI lineage: Eukaryota > Viridiplantae > Streptophyta > Pinopsida > Pinales > Pinaceae > Pinus > Pinus tabuliformis. The sequence continues at coordinate 1,582,774,604 of CM062804.1, read as the reverse complement.
CCCTCTTACCTGCTAAATCCTATAACACAAATGTTGATGGACCTATGACCTCAACAATCTGAAAAGGACCAAGCCACATCCTTTGAAATTTTGTGTGTTTTCCCTTTTCTTCATGAGCCTTATCCCACTTTAAAACTAAATCTCCCATCTGAAAATCTTTTCTGGTCATAATGTTTGAATCAAAAGAGGATTTTACTAGTGCTTGATGATGAGAATGCGTTTTCTTAGCTTGTTCTCGTTGTTCTTCTAATTTAATTATTTCCATTTGTCTCAGCTGTAAGGAGGAAGTGGGTACTTCATCAATGTATTGTACTAAAGACAAAGAGGGAATGGCTAAGTGAGTTGGAAGAACCACTTCTTTCCCATAAAATAAATTAAAGGGAGAAGTGTCGATTGAAGCTTTTTGCGTTATCTTATCTGCCCATAAAGCATATACCAAAGCTTTGTGCCAATTCTTTTGATTCTGGTCAACTGTTATTTTAATAATCTTGATTAGGTTTTTATTTGTTGACTCAGCTAACCCATTACCTTGGGGATAGTAATTGGCCGAATATTTAAGTTTGAATCCTCTTTTAAGTGCAAATTCAGTCATTGCATTTCCAGAAAAGTATGATGCTTTATCAAATATTAAAGCAGATGGCAATCCAAACCTAGTGATTATAAATTGATCTATGAACTCAATAATATTTTCAAAATTATTTGTCTTGAGCGGAACTGCTTCTACCCATTTTGTGAAATAATCTGTTGCCGTGAGGATGTCTCTATGTTGCTTAGAAGAGTGAGGGACGATCTCACCTATTATGTCCAAGCCCCACTGACTGAAAGGTTGCTCGATATTTACCGGATGTAGTGGTAGGGACGGCTTCTTTTGTCTTCCAGCAGTAGTTTGGCAGACTTGACATCTTCTCACGTAACTGTGTGAGTCTTTGAACAGCATGGGCCAGTAATATCCTGCGCGTAAGATTTTATGTGCAGTAGCATCTCCAGCATAGTGTCCACCTGCTGGCCCATCATGGAGTTCCTGCAAAACTTTTTCAACTTCAGTTTTCTCAAGACACCTAAGAAGAACAGAATCATAATTTTTCCTAAAAAGAATATCATTTATGAGCTAATATTGTTTAGCTTTCAATCTTAGAGCTATTTTCTTAGTATGATCAAGGTGTGAAGGAGCATACCCGTTCCTAAGATAATAAATGATATCAGCATATAATGATTCTGCATCGTTTGGGCTTACCTCACACATTTGTACCTCTTCAGATGGATTTTCAGAAATTTGCGATGCTCCGGACAGCATTTTGCAGAAGCCTTGACCTCTTACAATTTTTGCTGGTTTGATCTCAAGGTCGTATTCCTGTAAGGCAGTAACCCAATTGTCCCTTTTCTCACCCGCATCCTTCTGTACTAGAAGATTCGTTACCGCTAGAAACGGTACTATGATCTTAGTATGGGTTTTAAGTAAGAAAGGTCTGAAGTATTTGACCGCTTTGAAAATAGCATAAGCTTGTTTCTCCACGTCTGAATAATTGAGTTCAGCACCTTGTAAATTTGAGCTAAAAAACGCAATTGGAGCTTCCGCTTTTTCTTGATTCGCTTGAGTTAGTATCACAGCATATGACTTATCTGAGACAAATGTGTATAAAATAAAAGATTCTGAAAAATTCGGGGTTGCTAAATATGGAGCATTAATAATAGCTTGCTTGATCAGGTTGAATGCTTCATGTTCATCTTGACCCCATTTAAAATTTGAATTCTTTTTAATCATGGTTTGCAAAGGAGACACGATTCGCGAAAAATCTCGGACGAATCACTTTACAAAATTGATTTGACCAAGGAAAGATTGCATGGCTTTTTTGTTATGAGGTAGGGGTATTTCAGAAATTTCTTTGATTCTATCGGGATCAATGTGAATACCGGACTTTGACACTATGAATCCTAGAAGTTTCCCTTCACTTAATGCGAAAAAATATTTCTTTGGGTTAAGTGAAATTCCATACCTTAAACACCGTTGAAACATTTGTTTCAGGTCTTTGAGATGGTCGCTTCGCTTCTTGGAGTACATTGTTATATCATCCAAATAAATTACTACAGATTTATTGACTAAACCTTTGAATGCGATGTCCATGGCTCTCTGAAATGTAGCACCAGCATTAATCAAACCAAATGGCATCTTCTGATATGCATATGTGCCCCATTTAGTTCTGAATGTGGTTTTCAACTGATCATCAGGATGTACCAACACTTGATTGTATCCTAAAAATCCATCCAAGAAAGACATAAGTTCTGAGCCTACCACCGCCTGTAGTATCTACTCCATGGGTGGAAGAGGAAAAGTGTCTTTTTGACAGGATTTGTTAAGGTTCCAAAAGTCAATGCAAATCCTAATGTCTCCGTTTTTCTTCCTAACGGGTACCATATTGGAGACCCATTTGGAATGTCCGACGAGAAAGATTATCCTGGCTTTCAGTAACTTGTTCAGCTCGGTTTTTATCTGATTTTCTAAATTGGGGTGGATTTTTCTTAGTTTTTTTTGGACAGGTTTTTCGTTATCGATCATGGAAATAATATGCTGGATGATAGAAGTGTCGTATGTTTTCAGCTCATCATAATTCCAGGCAAAAACATTTTTGTATTGTCTCAAAAGACGAATATACGCTAGTTTCTCTTCAGGGGCTAGGCTGAGGCCTAGATTAATGTTTTGTGGTTTAGTATCAGTCCCTAGGTTTACTAATTCGTAGTTCAAGGTTGAACTGTAGAGTTTTGAATTGGTAGACCTCTTAAACTGATCTTTCAAATCGTATAAGTCTTCTAACTTGACCACTGACTTCGGTATAGCATTATTAGTGCTATTTTGTTGCAATTGTCGATCGTGTTGGTCTTCGTCAATTATTTGATTGGAGTAAGATCCTTCAGATGTAAGTAAATTTACGATATCAGGATCATCATTGAATACTCTCCAATTTGTGATGTTGTCGGGAATGGACGGTCTAAAGATTAATTCTATTGAGAATTTATCTGGACTAAAATCTTCGGAGGGAATAAGCTTAGAAGCTACGTTAGCCAAAAGGTCTGCACTAGCGTTTTAGAGTCTGGGGATTGAAGAAATATTAAACGCTATGAAATGCTTAGTCAGATCTTGTACTAAAGATTGATAGTGTTTTAAGTGACCTGATAAGCAATGTATAGTGTTACGCACCTGTTTAACCACAATCTCAGAGTCTCCAAAGACTTGAAGATACTTGACCTCTAACCCGATTGCCTTGTACAGGCCCTGAACCAAAACCTCGTATTCTGCTGTATTGTTTGTGCAATCGAATTTGAGTCTGCATGTGAGCATGATTTTTTCTCCTTCTGGACTAATCAGAACGCATCCTGCTCCTGCTCCTTCGTTAGATCTAGAGCCATCAAAAAATAATTTCCAAAACAAAGATGTATTTACAGGTTTATCTAAAAAATTAATACATTTCGAACTATCAGTTCGAGAAAAAATTTTGACTTGGGACAAAACAGAATTTTCTAAATAAGGTGACGCATGAGCATTGAAATTGCCGAGGAAAGAATCTACCGAGTAATTGCCAATGATACTGTTGTTATACGCTATCGGTTCATTTTCTCCCGCTAACTCTGTTACTATGTACTTTTGGTGTAGCTCTCATTCAACTTTTATTTGATTCGGTTTACCGTTTTAGGGCAGCCACATGTGCGACCAATCAGTTGCGAAGTATCCATGGAATTTCTCTGACCAATCCCTGCTAAGGATTAAGCCATAGAATTCTGGGATGTCAGCAACTAGAATGTCAATAACCTGACATACCTTCAGGTTGGATGACAATCTTATGGTTACTTGATTTAGTTCACCGATCACTTCGACTTAAGATCGATCAAGCTGAACTATGCGCACTACGGATTTCTGTGGTTGAACATTTAATTTGGCACATATAGATTTGGGTAAAATATTCGATGAAGCACCAGAATCTACCAAACAATTGTGCACATTTTTATTGAAGATTTCATAAGTTAGGAGAAATGGGGGAGTGTGAGATCTTGATCTTCCTCCAATCAAGGTGATGTCATTTGGATCAATCTTACTGATCGCGTTAGTTGGAGGTCTTCCCATGTTGTGGGAAGCTTGAGAAAGTACAGCGGCAGGCAAAGGTGCAACTGGCACGGCATGTAATTCTTTCATCATTATCTTCTGTTGATGTTTCAACTTGCTCAGTTCGTAAAGGGTGATGTTAGCCCTAGTCTTTTTCATGTCATCAATAATATTGTACTCCATTTCATCCAACACTATCAGTGTTTTTGATGGAATTGTTTCATCTGCTTGGACTGGGCTAGTTTGAGTCGCTTTAGATGTCGTTTTCTTGGTCTCGACTTTATCTTTTGTTGCAGAGCTTGCACTCTTTTGTTTAGGGGTAGTTTGAGGAGGATCAAGCTGATTTTTACTTCGTGTGCTAACTGGAAATACTTCTTGATCTTCCTCTTGTGGGAGGATGAAATCCCACATTCCTTGTAATTCCACAACTTCTTCGTCATCGGTCTGCCCTTCAGTGGCAACTTCCTCTTCCTCTTCCTCGGATTCAACATTTGAAATGGCATTGGGTGGCTTTGCATCCGTTGAAGGACCTCTTTTAAAAGCTTTGTAGGGATTTTTCGAACAAGTTTCAGCTACTTGTTTTTTTATGTCGACCATCTCAATGGACATGGTCTTTAGAACTTTCTGCAATCCTTCTAAATCAAAAGGATCTTTTGCTTGTTTCTTCTTGGAGTCTTCCTTGAAGGTGACTTTTTGGACTTACGTTCCTCTATCGCGGATCTCTTTTCCAGGGCTATTATTCGTTTTTCTACTGCTATCGCCTCTTTCATGTTTTCAGCTAAGATTGTTTTATTTGCTCTGTCCATGAAGATGGCTATGTTTGATGGCAGAGCGGTAATATACCATTCACATCGTACTTCTTCACTAGGCTGAGAAGCAGTAGGAATTTTGTTGAACCGTAAATTGAAATCCTTGATGGGCTCTCTAGTTTCGGCTTTAAGATTAGATAGGTCAGTGATTAACGTTATCGTTGATCTGTCATCACCAAACTTGGTAAGGAATTGGTCCTGGAAGATTTCCCAACTTGTGATGGATCCGGAGGGTAATGAAAAGTACCATGACCCGGCTGTCCCTTGCAGTGTATAGGGAAAAATCCGAACAACAGCATCTTCATTAGTAACTCCATTAAGATTGATGGAAAGCATGAAGTTGTTTATGTGCTCTTCTGCAAGCATGCCTACCTTGGGATTGAATTTAGGCAGCCATTTCACAGGATGGGCCAGTATTTGACTCAAGGGTGCATGCATTAAGACTACACTAGGATTGTTCCATGGAGACTGGGCCATCGTTGAACTGCTCACAGAGGAAAGTGCAGAAGATGATCCCTGTGGCTGGGAGGAAGAGGATACTATGATCGTAGATGATTGAAGAGGGGTTGTGGGGGTTCCAGTGGACGGATGGACGATGATCTGGAGTGGAGGTGTGGATGGTTGACTTCGCGGTGAAGTAGTTGAGATGGATGATGCAAACGAAAGAGTCTCACTATCAGACTCTTGCGGTGATTTCCTTGCTCTTTTCCTAGTGGGAAGAGGTAATTCAGTTGGCTGAACACCAAAATTTTCACTCTTTAGCCTGGTCAAGGGATGAGTAGGGTTGTACTGCGAAGTCACGTTGCCTTGAGATTTATCAGACCTCTGAGGGGAGATGGAAAATCGCTGAAGTTTGTGAATCAGGGATTCAACTTCAGGAGTTTCAATGGTAGATTGGTCTGAAATATCAGGGTGTGTAGCAGCGGTTGATACTCGAGCAACTTCTGACTCTGGATTTAAATGTAATGGGGAAGTCGGGGGAGATGATGAGGGCAATTTACTCTTAGAATGGTATTCAGATTTTGATTTAGTTGCCATTCATAGTTCAGGCCCTCCTTCTAGCGCAAAATATGTTGAGGCCCCAGAAATTGGGTCGACAACAAGGGGGATACCCGCCCGGTCCGGACCTTGGTTGGCAGCTCCTTATCCGTTTGGTATAGCGGGTCCGACTGGGGATAATGGGACCAGTTTCCCAATCTATGGGTGTGTGTGTGTAGAATTGGATGTTGATGATCTAACAGTTCCTATCTAAGCTATTCTAATTCAAAATTTAATCTAATTCTATGCTATTGTAATCTAATAAAAACAGCACATCTAATATATGCTAACCCGGGATGTAACTCTTCTATTATGTGATCTAAATAGATTTCAAATAACAACTGGTAATAAAGATCATTCAGCGATTATAAGAAAGGAAACTAATTAAGATGAACTATTTCGCATAAAAAGTTAGGCAAAACAGTTGTGAACAGCATATCGCATAATAAGTTATTCATACATTAAACATAAATAAATAGCTACCACCGTACAAAAGTGCCAAATGGTAACTCAAGCATTCATGCAATAACATATAAACAACTAAAACCTGTATATCACTTTAACATATAAGCAGAAATGGTCAAGAGATAAAAGTATCATTTATGACTGGTCCTACTCATAAGCTTCAAGTAATAATGATTTATCTCTCCTTGCTCTAACATCTACTAAGAGTACAGAAGTGCAACATCAATAGCAGATATCAAATGCAAACATCAACAAATCTTGATCCATTCATTCACCAAAACCTCCTCTGAGGGTGCAAAAGTGCATGTTCTGAGGACAAGTTTTTGATAAATTTCTAGACCCTTCTCTAAATGCATGAGAAGGGTTTAAATACTACTAACTAAATAACTTAATTACACAGATTCAGGATACAGTTTAAATGACCGCCCTTTTTCTAAGCAAATTTATTCCTAAAAATTAAATCTAATATCTAACTATTTCTACATTTGCTCCTTAATGTTGCGAGCATTCAATATTTGCCTGGGTAGAGTCGGCTGACTGTCTTTCGCTTTTGGTTGAGCTAAGCAAACAGAAATGGCAAGCGCTGGCACCATTTTTTCCAGCAAAATAGCAGATATACTTGAGAATCATCTCTGGCTATGTGGATTTATTGTGCATGCTCAGTAATAACCCAAATTCCACTTGGTTAACCCTCAAATTTCCTCTGCCTTCTCTTTCTTGCGTTTTCTGGGCTTATGAGTGACTAAGCAGTTAGGGACTTTGCTTTTTGAGCAATTTTCTCAGCGCATTGAAAACTGCCTCTGTTCTTTGAACCGGGCCTTTCTGGTGCATTTTTTTCCTTTAGCGCCTTTTCCTTCACCGGGTATAAGCTTTAAAATTTTGCAAACATACTGCTTTTGTGAGCTTCTAACCTTGAGCGTTTAAATTGCCTGTTGATATCAGCATTGTTCAACTACTCATTGAACCATGGCTCTGACTGATGGATCTGCAATGGATAGTTTAGCAGCGCTCTGGAATTTGTGGCTCTGTTGCAATGCGGTATCCATTCATGAGGGCATTTCTTCTCTGCTTCCGAGCCTTGAAGCTTTACCCTTTTTCCTTAATCGCTCCCTGCATATTGCTTCATATTGTTTTTGTTTTTCATTCCTACAGTTCACACATAAGGAGAGAGTAATGATAATAAAAATTTACAAGAAAGCTCTGAGCTCTACAGATGTACAAAAACATGCCACCTGACGTGAACTAACTCTTCGAAAAACACAAAACCGTCTTTCATTAACACTTGGCGTACATTCATTAATTTTCATTAACGCGCGTATCCAATTTTTCTTGAATGTTGAGCCAGGGAAAATCTGCGATGGACGATCTCTGCGATTCGCATCTCATCATCGCATCATCGTGTTATCATGTTTTCATCAAGATGTTTTATCGCAGGGTCAGCCGATCACGTTTATCACAGAATTACAGATTGTTGTTTCGCGCGATCGCAAGATCGCCGATCACAGTATCGCATTATCGCAAGATCGCAGATTGTTACAATTCGTTAAATGGTTATGTGTTGTTTTTGTGATGTTGCGATGTCTCATATCGGCCATCAGCGATTTCTTAAAGTTTTTTTTTATGATTGTTTCTTAAAGCATGTGATGCGATGGATTTTGCGTCGCACTTCTCGCAATTTATCATTTTACTCACAAGGAAATGTCCTATCTTCTTCACGCGATGCGATATTATCTTAAGGAGTATAATACATGAGTTTTAATTGAATTTTTGAATTTTTTAGTAAGGGTCCCCACTTACCTAGTGTTATTGCTAATACTAAACAAGGAGGGGGGTTGTTGGTGGCCACAACAGGTTCATAATGCTGCCTGTCAATTTGTTGCCTCTTTTTCCATTGCTCTCGAATGTTAGGAATACCGGTTGCTAGTGAAATAGATTTTGGTGTTAATGTGAATGTGACACCAGCTAGAGTGGCTTGGCCATCATGTAAATGAAGCACAAACAAACAAGCCAACTCATGATGAAACTGAATTCTAGCAACCATCTCACAAAATTCATAGCAGGACTGGTGTTGGAAACAAGTGATGGCAAGAGGGCAAGCCTGTAACTCAGCAAGAGTGGTTGGTTCTTCCTGAATATGCTTGCCACCTCTATGAGGCCTCTTGGGTGCATGTACTTCTGTAGGTGAGTCATTGTGTGTCTCCTCTTCATAAGCATATGAGGGATCAGATTCCATCTCTGCTAGGTGGATGAGCTGTCTTGATGAGAAGTAGGTGCTTTATGATGTTTTTTTTACTTCTGCCACCAAGGGAAAAGTGATATAAGGGATTGTATAGGGAGGGAAAAAATGAGGGATTTTAGGGACTACTGGGATAGGGTTTAGTTAGGGAAACAGGGGATTAGGGAATAATTTAGGAGTTTTGGGTATAGCACTAGGGTTTTGGAATTATATTTGGGACTTTGAGAAAAATAGGATTGGGGATAGGGATATATGATTTTGTTTTGGGAATATGGGAATTAGGTAATAGGGGAATACACTAGGAAAATAAGTGAGGGAGTGGAAAGATGAGGGAATGACTTGGCAGCCAAACAACATTGCAAACCCTAGGCACTGTTTCCTTTGAAAGATGCAAGAGGTAGGATTTGGTTTTTTGTTCACACAACCACCATAAAACAACCACCAAAAATTGGATGAAAAGCAGTGATAGAGGCTCAACCTATTTGCACAAAAGAAGATCGAGTGTTTTGGATAATTTGGAGCGAGTTGTTGCAGAATTCGGGCCTGGCAGCTCTATGCGTCATGCATCAAACCCAACACGCCGTGCCCGTGTAAATTTGAACTGGAAATCGCGGCCTTGTGTGCCGCGCCTGCTATGTGCGCCGCACCTTTGATTTTGGGTAGATTTCTCCAAATTTGTCTTACTTGCTCACAAACACGACTTTGCTTTGCCAAATTTTGTCTTTGAAATGCAAATGGACCTTTCAATGGAAGAAATAACTTATATACAAGGAGATTTTAATTTTTTGGTTTATAAAACCCACTTTACAATGTTTGGGAAAATGACTTTATTTTTCAAACTCTGTTTTTGGGCTTTTTCACTTTCTTTGAGCATGTGATGAACTAAATGACATGTGTCTTGTTTGCTTTGCAGGGGGTTGGAGCTACTGAGGCTAGAAAAAGTGACCAAGGTTGCAAGTGAAGTAATTTATATATGAAGGGAATACAATTACATGAATTTGTACAATAAAATCTAAAAATACCCTGTTTTTCCTCAAAATAGAGTTTTGAGGAAAAACACATCTCTAAACACTTGATTATGAAATTTATTGATACTGGAACCTCCTCATGTGCCTACTGGTTATTATTGGACTTTTTGAAACCCTTTTTGATGAAACCCTAATGAAACCCTAGACCTAAATGACAATAAAACCGTAGAAAAGACCTTTGCAATCTTTAAGACAAAAAGGTGACTGTATACAATTTTTTATGAATAAACATCAGCCAGCAGGAAAATGACATGAGGGAGACTGTAGGAGAAGCCACTACCATCAGATGATCCATGCGCCTAATGGAATGCAGCTGACTAGGCGGGACACCTAATATGCAATGCAACAAGAGGATTTGATCTCTGACTGAGGGATGAAGATACCGACACTAACACCATCGCTAGGCGAGCAAGGCCGTGAAGGAGGAAGCCCGAGCACACGGATGCATGGGGAGCTGGAGAACCGCGGGTGGAAAAGGCAAAAGCACTAAAAGGACAAAGGCGGGACTCGGGTTCTAGAAAACCAGCAGTATTGATTGGGGCGCCCTCAAACGGTAAGAGGATTTGGACGAGAGTGGAGCGATTCCATTCATCGATCGACGCGTGGCAAGAGGAGGTGAGAGAAAATCTTTGTTGATCACGTGCTAACAGTCGTGCAAGTCAACCATGCAAAACGTGTGTATGGCATCGGATCTAGAGGCCCCATATCGGACGACTGAGATTGCGCCTGATGGAGGAAGCGGAATCGACGAGGGAATGGACCATGATTTGTAAAGATTTGGAATCTGTTTGACCACCACGGTGGAGAAAGAATTCATCCATTAAGTAACTTAAGAAACAAACAGATGAGGTAGGCTGGTGCTATTTAGAGGAGGACATGTGGCCACTCCCTGAGTGTTGATGATGACACCGAACAGGGAACTCCAAGCGTAGCTGCATAAGGTGAATTGACAGAGGCAGAAAAGGAACCGAACGGTCTTGGAACCGATGGCTAAAATCCATGTACAGAGACAGAATCCGGGACCAGTCGAAGTCCAAGAGATAGAGAAGTGGAACAGTGAACCCCAAGAGGAGGACTAAACACAGATAGACAAAAGACAGAGAACAGAAGAATGCAGTAAAGCAAATCAAAAAGAGGATAGAGGGCCGATCTGACCAGAGGCGGCGCCGAGCACTAGAGGCTTGAGAGATCCGAGCCATCCCAGAGAGGATCTGCCCGAGCTGAGCACCACATTGGGTCCTCCACTGTAGACCAGAAGGTCACAAAGCTAGTAGGAAGAAGAAGTCTGTGTACTCAAGTGGCTTGGGGAATCCAAGAACCACCCTACCAAGCGAATCTGCTTCAGGAGAACTCATATTGAGTCCCTGTATTGTAATTCTCTGGTTAAAGACACAATAAAACAAGGCCACCATTGAAGCTAGATCGGAGATGTAGCCCTGGAGAATAGGGTGAACTCCTTATTAAATTTCTTGTGTCTTTGCGTTTGCTTACTGTATTTCTCTGTCGTCTTTCCATTTAATTGTCTGTGTATTGGCAATCTGATCAATCCGTTGCTTCAATAACACAGAACACACACACCAGCACATGAGTCTGTAATACCTTTGTTTAATAAATCTTCAACTGATGTCACTCATAGGGTGAATATCAGATCAAGTGGTATCAGAGCTCTAGGCTGTAAGGTTAGACAAGCTTGTGTTGGTTTAGCTGTGAATGCTCACTGGATCAAAGCTCAAATTAGGAGAAGGAGAGTTGGTGGAAACTAATCCTGAGATTGGGAGAGTCTATCCTTGGAAGACAATGTCATAGGAAGGTTTTGTGGGGCCAAACCCTCAATTCATAGAAAGTTTCCTAGCGATAAAGTTTATGGTAGAAGAAATGTACAGAAACTTTAGAACGCAGAAGGTTGAAGATTCATCAGGTTCTAAACAAGATAAGGAAGAAGATGAGTCTCACTTCCATGACCACTCCAAAGGAAAGGGGAAAGATGAAAGCTTTCTCACACCTCCTAATAGCCTTGTGCATAATAAGAAAGCATATTTTATTAAGTTAGATGTTAAATTTGATTTGCCTATATATGATGGAGAGATAAATGCTGAAAAGTTGGACAATTGGATTAGACAAATTGATGTGTATTGTAGGGTACAGAACATCAACTCAAACAAGAGTAAGACTCAGCTGGCAAGCCTACGCCTAGGAGGCACTGCCTTGGTTTGGTGGGAAGGCAGAACCCAAGCTGATATGAAAAGACATGGTAAGACCATCTCTATTTGGAGTGAATTTGTTGCTGCAATCAAAAAGTAGTTCTATCCATTGGCATACATGCAACAAGCCATGATGAGTTGGCAAACTCTTCGACGATTGAAAGTGCAAAGTGTGCAAGGGTATACTCATGAATTCAGAAAGAGAGAATTGATGTTGGGCATCTCATTAGACTCACCAGAGACTCTTTTGAAGTACATTGGTGGTCTACACAGCTACATGAGACATACCATCCTCATGTTAAATCCCACTAGTATAGATGAGGTATATGTACAAGCTACTCATCTAGAAGCAAGAGGAAATAATGGAAATCTAGAAGTTGGGGGACCATCCCAACCCATTGTAAACAAGAGCAAGGAGAAAATAAAGCAGAAGTGGAAAGCAAGGAAGGATAACATTGCACAGAAAAGCAAAGCTTCGTGCATTCACTGTAAAAAGGATGGGCATGATAATGAGAATTGTTGGATTCTGCATCCAGAGCTGAGACCTAAGAAGTCCGAGGGCAAGAAGAAGAAGATTGTTGTAGCTATTCAGAAATATTTGGGATCAGACTTGGGAGATGAAACAACTATAGCAGCCACAGGTATAAAAGGTAAGAATTCTAAAGCATCTACTAGTAATTCTGCTCAATCTGTTATTAATGAAGAAAATGAGAGAAAAAGACATGAGCTTTTCCATATTCGAGTTATTTTCAAAAATCAAAAGATTGATACTTTGTTTGATAGTGGCTCACAAGTAAATCTAATTTCTAAAGCAATTATAAAGAAACTGGGATTAGCAACTACACCTCACAAGAAACCATACCCATTAGGATGGTTAAATGATAAATCACAACTACAAGTGACTAGACAGTGCAAACTCAAGTTTTCTTTTGGGCCAACATTTGTAGATGAGGTTGAGTTAGACATAATTCCTTTGGATATATGTGGAATTGTTTTAGGAAGTCCTTACTTGTATGATAGAAAGACTATTTTCTATAGAGTTAAGAACAAGTATCGACTTGTTAAAGAGTGAATCGAATACTTTGTAAGAGCTCATAAGCTCAAGAATAATTATACTCTCATAAACTCAGGACATATGAAAAGAATGATAAATTCATGCAAACAATTCTTACTAATGGTTATAAAGGAAAAGAAACCTGATAAAACCAATGTATTTGAGGGTTGTAATGCTGAACAGCAAGCTGATATAGAAAAGGTTGTTTCAGAGTATGATGTCTTATTTCAAGAACCTAAAGGTCTGCCAACCAAAAAGGGAATAGTACATGATATTATTTTGCAGCAAGATGTTCCATTGCCTAACATTGGGATGTATAGGTTGTCTGCTTTAGAGAATGCTGAAATCAAGAAGTAGGTGCAGGAGTTGCTCGAGAAAGGGTTCATCAGGCCTAGCACATCACCATGTGGATCACCAATCATTTTGGTGAGAAAGAAAGATGGCTCATGGAGAATGTGCATCGAGTACTGAGCACTGAATAAGATAACAATCAAAAATCGTTATCAGCTTCCTCGCATAGATGATCTTCTAGATCAATTAAATGAAGTTGTTTATTTCACCAAGCTGGATTTGCACAGTCGATACCATCAGGTCAAAGTTGCAGAGCAAGACGCATGGAAGACTACTTTCAAAACAAAGCAGGGATTGTATGAATGGTTGGTTATGCCTTTTGGCTTAACTAATGCTCCTGCTACTTTCATGAGATTAATGAATGATGTACTTAGACCTTTTCTTGATGATTTTGTTATTGTGTATCTGGATGACATTCTAATATTTGGTAAAACATGGGAAGAACATTTAAAGCATGTTAAGCAGACATTAGATGTTTTGAAAAGAGAAAAACTTCATGTTAATCTCTCAAAATGTGAATTTGGCAAAACATCTCTAAACTACCTGGGTCATAAAGTAGGGGAGGTGAATTGAAAATAGATCCCTCTAAAGTGGCAGTCATTGTGAACTAGCCTAAACCCAGGTCTGCTACAAAAGTGAGAAGCTTCTTAGGAGCAGCACAATATTGGAGGAAGATCATTTCTAACTTCTCCTCGATTGCAGCTCCCTTACATGCTTTAACAAGATTGAATAAGGTGTTTCAGTGGGGAGGCAAACATTAGAAAGCCTTTGACACCTTGAAAGAAAAGATTAGTACAACACCCGTACTAGCACTGCCAGATCTACAAAGACCATTTGAGATCCAAACTGATGCCAGTGACTATGCCATGGGAGCAGTGTTGACACAGCACAGTAAACCCATATGTTATCATGCTGAGACTTTTAATCCTGCAGTAGTTAACTATCCTACATATGATAAAGAATTGTATGCATTAGTTCAGAGTGTGAAAGAGTGGAAACATTATTTAATGGGCAAAGAGACAGTAATACATACTGATCATCAACCACTTCAATATCTACACTCCCAAACTAAGTTGCAGCAATCAAGATATTATAGATGGATGGGGTTTCTACAACAGTTTCATTTAGTCATCACATATAAAAAGGGCATACATAACAAGGTTGCAGACATGTTATCTAGACCCATTATAAATGCATCTACCATACTTAAGCATAATTTTGTGCTACATGAAAGCTACATAGAACAATATGCTCAAGATATGGACTTTAAAGATGTATATGCAACTTTGAGTCAAGGCAAAAGAGTAGAAGAATTGGACTATCATATAAAGGACCGACTCTTATATCATTGTGGGAAACTCTGCATTCCACAAACTGAGAGGGTAAAGATAATTAGGGAAGCACACACTTCTCTGATATCAGGTCACTTTGGGGTAAGTAAAACAGTTGCACAGTTGCAAAGGTTCTGTTATTGGCCGAAAATGAATGAGACAGTTTCTATACATGTAAGAGGGTGTGCCATGTGTGCTAAAAGCAAGCCCAGTAATAGAAAACTAGGCTTGTACACTCCATTGCCAGTTCCTTCTCACCCTTGGGAAAGTGTTTCCATGGATTTTGTTGGAGGAATGCCTAAATCTAGGAAAGGTCAAGATTATTTATATGTTTTTGTGGATAGGTTCAGCAAAATGTGTATTTTGATACCCTGTAATAAACAGATTACAACTGAACAAACTACAAAATTGTTCTTTGAACATGTATGGGTTCATTTTGGATTACCCACTTCCATTGTATCTGATCGAGACACCCGATTTGTGGGGAAGTTTTGGTCTAGTCTATGGGAACTGATGGACACCAAATCGAAGAAAAGCACGGCTTTTCAGCCACAAACAGATGGCCAGACAGAAGTAGTAAACCAGACAGTGATCCAGTTACTGAGAGATTATTGCAGCAAACATCTTAAGATTTGGGATGAACACTTGTGTTATGTGCAGCATGCTTACAACAGAGCAAAACACTCTTCTACACAGAGATCTTCTTTTGAGACCTGTTTTGGTTTCACACCAAGGTCTCCTTCGGATTTTGTCTTTGGTAAAGGTACCATGGTTGATGGACATAGTGACGTGGACAGGGCAACTAGGTTCATTGAACAGATCTAGGAGATCCACCAGGCAGTACAGGAACAGCTAGAAAAGAGCCAAGCCAAGTACAAGGCTAGGCATGATAAGCATCGGATGGAGCATAGTTTTCAAGTTGGAGACCAAGTCTGGCTGTATATCAACAAGGACAAGATGCAAGGTGAAAGTAAAAAGCTAAAGTCTATCAGGTATGGACCCTTTAGGATACTTGAGAAGATTGGTGAAAATGCTTTTCGCCTTGATCTACCAGCTTACATGCACATCTACTCAGTCGTAAATGCAAATTTCTTGAGATTGTTTGAACCTTCAATGATTGAGGACCCTGAAGAGCAGAGTCAATTGCCTTCTATTGATGACCTGCTACCTGAATATCTTAATGAATTGCAGGAAGACACAGTGCTAGACAGGAAGGTGAGGATGACACACAGGGAAGATGTTGAGTACCCTAAGATTGGGCTCAGAGGTTCGAAGCCAAGCAGTGCGAAGTGGATTGAGATTGGACAAGTGAGAAAACAATACCCTCACTTATTCGATGCTTGAAAACCAACTTTTGGTGGTCCAAAAGCCTTTTCAATGGGAAGGCTGTGATTTGAATTGGATCCATAGAATACTATCAAAGAACCATGACTGTATCAGGTCGGAACAAATCTCTAAAGAATCCAAAAAGGCGATCAAAAATACCCTGAACCAGTGGCAATGGCAACCAACGTGGAACGACGAGGACCTTGGTCAAAGTGCGCTAACCGAGGCCCATGGAGACTGCGCAAGAGGTCAAAGTAGCCCTTGGGAGCCCCAAATCGAGAAAAGGAGGTGGAATTTGATGCGCGATTAGCGCCATCGTTAGGCGAACACGGCCGTGAAGGAGGAAGCCCGAGCACACGGACGCATGGGGAGCCGCAGAACCACGGGCGGAAAAGGAAAAAGCGCTAAAAGGACAAAGGTAGGACCCGTGCTCTGGAAAATCGGCAGTATTGATTGGGGCACCCTGAAACGGTAAGAGGTTTTGGACGAGAGCAGAGCGATTCCATTCATCGATCAACGCGTGGCAAGCGACGGTAAGAGAAAACCGCCATTGATCACGCGCTAACGGTCGAGCAAGTTAACCGCGCGAAACGTGCGTGTGGCGTTAGATCTGGAGGCCCCAAATTGGGTGGCTGAGATCGAGCTTGATGGAGGAAGCGGAATCGATGAG
This sequence comes from Pinus tabuliformis, assembly GCA_031772625.1. Taxonomy (NCBI): domain Eukaryota; kingdom Viridiplantae; phylum Streptophyta; class Pinopsida; order Pinales; family Pinaceae; genus Pinus; species Pinus tabuliformis. Next base: position 1,582,758,002 of record CM062804.1, on the reverse strand, counting down.
GGAATACGCCGCGATTTGTAAATATTTGGAGTCGATTTGATTACCACAGTGGAGAAAGACTTCATCCATGATGTAACTAAAGAAACGAACTGACGAGGCAGGCTGGCGTTGTTTAGAGGAGGACATGTGGCCACTCCCTGAGCGTTGATGATGACGCCGAACAGGGAACTCCAAGCGCAGCTGCAGAAGGTGAATCGACAGAGGCGGAAGAGGAACCAAACGGTCTTAGAACAGATGGCTAAAAGCCATGAACAGAGACAGAATCTAGGATCAGTCGAAGTCCAAGAGATAGAGAAGTGGAACAGTGAACCCCAAGAGGAGGACTGAACACATAAAGATAGAAGACAACGAACAGAAGAAGGCAGTAAAGCAAAGCAGAAAGAGGACAGAGAGCCAAGCTGACTAGAGGCAGCGTCAAGCACCAGAGGCTTGAGAGATCCGAGCCATCCCAGGGAGGATCTGTCCGGGCTAAGCACTACATTTGGCTCTCCACTATAGACCAGAAGGTCACAAAGCTAGTAGGAAGAAGAAGTCTGTGTACTCAAGTGGCTTGGGGAATCCAAGAACCACCATGCCAAGTGAATCTGCTTCAGGAGAACTCATATTGAGTCCTTGTATTGTAATTCTCTGCTTAAAGACACAATAAAACAAGGCCACCACTGAAGCTGGACCGGAGATGTAGCCTTGGAGAATAGGGTGAACTCCTTATTAAATTTCTTGTGTCTTTGTGTTTGCTTACTGTATTTCTCTGTTGTCTTTCCATTGAATTGTCTGTGTATTGGCAATCTGATCGATCCATTGCTTTAATAACACAGAACACACACACCAGCACATGAGTCTGTAATACCTTTGTTTAATAAATCTTCAATTGATGTCACTCATAGGGTGAATATCAGATCAATAATTCTTCAACTTCTAGCTAGATTAAGAATTATTCCAAGAACTACACTAAGTATTCCAGAGCTTGTGGTGAACCTTAAATCGCCATTGGTTAAGACCTTAATGGTCTCCCTTTTCATGAAAATAGGGGGCACTTTTTTCTAGCAGAAGAGTTCAGCTTCTAACCAGATTCAGAATTGTTCCAGGAACTGCATCAAGCATTCCAGGTTGGGACCCTAATGGTCTCCCTTTTCAAAGTATTAGCGAGCACTTCCTCTAGAAAAATACTTCATCTTCTAACTATATTCAAAATTGTTCCAGGAAGTGCATCAAGCATTTTGGGTTGAGACCCTAATGGTATCCCTTTTCAAAGCATTAGAGAGCACTTCCTCTAGCTGAATACTTCCAGGTTGATACCTCAATGGTCTCCCTTTCCTAAAAAATAGGGAACACTTCCTCTAGAAAAATACTTTGGCTTCTAGCCAAATTTGGAATTGTTTCAAGAACTGCATCAAGCGTTATAGGTTGAGACCTCAATGGTCTCCATTTTCAGACAAAAAAAAGGAACACTTCCTCTAGCAGAAGACTTTAATTTCTAGCCAAATTTGGAATTGTTCCAGGAACTCCACTAAGTTTTACAATGTTGGTGGTCATCCTTAAACCACAACCAGTTGAGACCTCGAGTTCTCCCACCTTTTGGGTTTGTGGTCTTCCTTAAAAACCACCATTTCAGAGAGCATATTCAACCAATTGTTTTCATGCATTATTTCATTTTTGTACTTTAGCTCTCTACTTGGACTCATATACACCCCTTCGAATTGTTGGGGGGGGGAACGTTGGACATCTAATCCACTAAGGGTTATGGTGTCGAAGGTGAATAATCAAGGGGAGTCCAAGAGACCTTGGAAGATGAATCCAACGGTAACATAATGTATTTATATGTAACATCTTTGCGAATAACAAAGCAAATTCATGCTTATCATTCATATATGGTTCACATTCCAAAAATCTTGTTTCTATTATTGACTGTGTTGTTGTTACACATAGGGGGTTAGATTAGTAAAATAAATTGGTGTTGTGTATTGTTATATGTTTCTGAATATTTTTAATATTCTAAAACACAATATTTTCTAGATCCGTAATAATAAATCTAAACTCTTATTCAACATTTTATTCAACTTTGGCTTGGAAGTAGTTACGCAGTATGGAGGCTGTCAAGTCAGATTTCTACAACGAATAATAAATGGTGGTATCGGGTCGATGTGAAGAACGGGAGATGGCTTTCGAATGTGAGTCCGTCGACATAGAACCAGTGCTAGAAGACCTTCTCGCTTGCTGGGGTCATGACGTATCCGAGAAAAATCTACAACACTTCTTCCCGAATAGTGCAGTGTACCCTCGGTTTCTTGACAAGGCAGTGGGAGAAGGGGGTTTGAAAATAGGAGCTCAAGAAAGGGTCCCTGTCACAAATCTTATTTTGGAAGGGTTGCCCCCCAGCCTGTCGAAGGCTTCGTCCAATGAAGAGGCAGGAGGGGAGCCGAAAGGATCCAGAGAAGAGGGACAAGTGAGAAGACTGGCCCCCACCTCTGGCGTTGGGGTAAAAAGGTCGGCTGTGGAGGCGGAAGAAGGCAACAGAGACCCTGTTGAAAGAAGAACTGAGTTGCTTGGGGCAGAAAAGGCAGATGCTCCTGTTAAAAAGAATACAGGAGAGGGAGAAGCCAAGAAGGATGTCGAGGGTGGAAAGCGGAAGAAGAACAAACCTATCAGAATAAAGGAGGAGTGCCCTAGTTGTGTTTTTGGAGTGGATATTCGTATAGATCAGGCGATGGAAGCCTCGGAAACCTTTTTAGTTGGCAGAGTCCATGGAAGAAAGTTCTCGGTAGACTACATCAAGGTTTGGGCACAGTCAGAATGGAAAGAAGCACCGGGTCAGCCAGAACAGATCAAGAATTTGGACAGAGGTTGGTTTTGCATTCGGTTTGGACAAAAGGAGCATGTCGATTGGGTGTTGGGAAAGAACTGGAGCTTCGGGAAGAGGCCAATCTTATTCAGAAGATGGACGCCCCTGTTTGACGCCCAGAAAGAAAAAGCGGTGGAGTCTCCAGTCTGGGTCAAATTACCGGGTCTCCCTATGCAATTCTGGACTGACTCGGCCTTCACTTCAATTGGTAATACCCTGGGGAAGTTTCTCGACATTGATAGATCATATCTACGAACACATGATTGGGGAGTTGCTCGTATCCTGGTAAGTCTAAACCCCAGAGAAGGTCTGGCGGACGCTATGAACCTGAAGTATCGAGGTCTTGAGTTTATTCAGACCCTGGACTATGAAAACCTCCCTTTCAGATGCCATCGTTGCCATCAATATGGTCATCTGGCCCGGGAGTGTCCTCTCGGACACCGTCGACGCCGAAGACAAAGGAGAAGTGGAAATAATCTGGAGGCAAACCAGAAGGTGTTCACACAGGAAGAAGAGGCTCAGACCAAGGAAAGCGACCTCAAGGCAATCGCTCAGGGATTGGTTCCGGAGCAAGGGAAGGTTGATGATCAGGAACAGCCGGGGTTTGCAGCGAGTGAGTCTATCTCAACCACGATGACTTCCCTGGGACCCTCAGCAGTCTCTGAAAAGGCAGGGGCGGCTCAGGTGAGTTTGTTTCTTTCCCCTTCCTCCTCCTTATGCTCTCCTATTGCTTTATCTCAGTCTTTTTGTGATGAGTCTGGTCCTTTCAGGCAGCTCTTGAACGATATGCCGGACCTGAGGAAGGGTCAAGCCTCTTTAGACAGTGTTATCATGGCCATTCCATCCTCCCCTTTGATGACCTCTATTCCCATGGACGCTGTCTTTTCTGTCCCTCCTATTGTCTAGAGTCCTGAACCCCCCTATAATCTTAGACCTTTGGCCAACAGAAAGGGGAAAGGGCTTGCTGTGGGAGGTCTGGAGCTGGATATGGTGTCAACAGGCCCGAGGAAGCTAAGAGGAAGGAAATCTAATCTGTCGAAGGCACAGTTGAAGGCTGTCATCGATATTGCTGACGGGAAGCAGATGTCTCTGCCAGGGGTGCTTAGAGCAAAGCGGACACCCTCTGCGAGTTTACGATGATCATCTTATCCTACAATTGCAGGGGTCTAGCTAGTCTACCCAAAAAGCTAGCTCTGAAGGAACTGGTCAGGTCCAACAAACCTGATATTATTCTACTCCAAGAAACTCTGGGGAAGGGGGAAGAAGTTACAGGTTGCCTCGTTAAGCTTCTTCCGAGCTGGAGCTTTCATGTCATAGATGATAATGGACATTCGAGAGGGGTGGCTCTGGGTTTCAACGTGAAGGTTCTTCGAGAGATCTCCTCTTGGGGATCAGAAAATGTATTGGCTGTGGAACTATACTCCAATGAACTATGCATCCCCTTTCTTATTCTTAATGTTTATGGTCCTGTTTTGGATCGGGAGAGGTTCTGGAACCCCTTCTTCACTAAATCTTTTATGGTGCACCCAAACCTTATAATCAGCTAAGATCTTAATTTTTCTTTGGGGATGACAGAATCTTGGGGGGTCAGAGCCAGAGCAGATCCCCTTTCTGATTTCTTTCTAAATAAACTGGCCTCTTCTCTCCTGGTGGATGTCACCCCGCTCAAGATGCGCCCAACGTGGAGGAATCGAAGAATAGGAGAAGAATGGATTGGGAAGAAGCTTGATCGATTCCTTCTCTGTGATTCGCTGACTGAAAAGTTACAGGCTTTTAGACATTGGGTTGGGGAAGGCGGTCACTCGGATCATTTCCCTGTCTTCCTAGAAGTGAAGGGTGCTTTCTCTAAATCGGGCACTCCTTTTAAATTTAATGCCTCTTGGCTTTCGGATGCATCCTTTATTAGCCTTTTCCACAGCACTTGGAAGAAAGTTGATCTCAACGAAGATGAGAGTCGCAGCAAGGCTTTAATGGATAATTTAACAAGGATGAAGGTCGCCTCTAAGCAATGGGCCCTCCATAAGAAACTAAAGGAAGAAGAAACTCTAGAAACTATCAACTTGGAGATAGCCCTTCTTGAAGACCCGGGCAGTAATGGCTATGGAATAGTTGAGTCTTGGGCCAGACTTCAAGAGTTGGAGATGGAAAGGAAGAGAATTCTCCAGCTCAGGGAGGAGAGTTGGCGCTTAAAAAGTAGAGTGATCTGGTTGCAGGCGGGGGATGATAACACCAAGTTTTTTCAGAATTATGCTAAAGGAAGGAAAAATTCTAACACTATCTGGGAAATGAAGAAAGCCAATGGTGATCTGGCACGCTCCTTTGAAGAATTGGCATCATTAGGGGTCAATTATTTCAAGAATATCTTCAAAGCGCCAGAGGAAGCTTCTATCGCAGAAGTTATAAGAGTCGCCCAGTTCTTTCCTAGGTTCATAGAGGAGGAAGGAAATGACTCCATCATGGCACCTGTTTCTAAGGAGGAGGTAGAAGACATTCTCAAATCTTTGCAAAAGGAAAAAAGCCCCGGCCCTGATGGCTGGACTGTCGAATTTTTCCAACACTTCTTCGAATTCATTGGAGATGAGTTAGTGGCAGTTGTGGAAGACTCCGGGTGTACAGGATCAATATATCATCCCTTCAATGCCACCTTTCTAGCCCTCATTCCCAAATCTGATATCCCAATCTCTTTTGAAGAATTCAAGCCCATATCCTTGTGCACCTGTGTTTACAAAATTATTGCAAAATTTATTACCTCTAGATTAAAACCTTTTCTCTCCAGAAACATTTCACCTTAGCAATTTCGCTTTCTAGATGGCAGACAAATTCATGAAGCTGTAGGAGTTGCTCAAGAAACTCTTCATAGTCTAAAATTTGGGGAAAAAAAGGAGCCATTGTGAAAATCGATTTGTCAAAGGCTTTTGACAGAATCAGCTGGATGTACCTTAGGCTTCTGCTAACTCATCTAGGTTTCAAGTATGACTTTGTGAGATGGATTATGAGCTATGTTTCTTCATCTTCCATAGCTGTCCTGATCAACAGAGCGACCTCCAGCTTTTTAGTCCTGAACGCGGCCTGCGTCAAGGTTGTCTGCTCTCTCCCCTTTTGTTCCTGCTGGCAGCAGATGGCATCAGTCTTATGATTCATGACGCAAAAAGACAGGGGTCTCTCAAAGGTATTGAAGTAGCTGAAAATTTTTGGGTTACTCACCTCCTCTTCGTGGATGACATAATACTGTTCAGCAATGGTAGTCTCGAGGATTGTAAGACGCTCAAAAGGATCATGGACCTTTTCCTGAAGGCTACTGGTCTATGTATTAATGAGAGAAAATCCTCTCTCACGTGCACAGGTCTGTCCAGAGAAATGATGCGCAGCGTGGAGATGGTCCTAAATTTCGAAGTCAAAGCGCTGGAGGATACCTTTAAATACCTGGGTTTTTTTCTCAAACCTGATAATTACAGGATCAAATATTGGAATTGGATCCTTGCAAAAATCGAATCCAATATGAAACATTGGAGTTTCAGGTGGCTTTCCAGGGCAAGAAGGCTTGTGTTAATAAAATCTATTTTGATGGCAGTTCCAGTCTATTGGGCTAGTTTGAAATGGGTTCCCAAAGGAATCTTAAACTCAATTGAAAAATTGTGCAACAGGTTTCTGTCGGCGGGGTCCAAGTCAAAGAAAGTTACCCCGTGGATTGCCTGGGATAAAGTGGCTCGTCCTAAAGAATGGGGAGGTTGGGGGATAAAAAATCTTACTTGCTTCTCCCAATCTTTAGCAGCAAAGCTCACCTGGAGAATCATTTCCTTTGACAACCTGTGGACCTCTGTTCCTAAAAGAAAATACATTGACCCTCTATCAACGATAGATTAGATTAGATTGCCTCTAAAGTCCTCCAAAAACTCCTCAGTGGTTGGGAAAGCTGTGGCCGGTTCTGTCAAAATTATAGAGAAGGGTTTGGCTTGGAGTGTGTGGAATGGAACTCAAACCAGGTTGGGTAGAGACCCCTGGATAGGATGTTTAGAGAGGCTTTCTCTATCTCGGGGCTGGTTGCGGATTTAAAAGAGAGGGGTCTCTACACTTTAAATCAGGTGGCTGACCCCTGGGCTTCCACCATATGGAGTCAAGGGTGGATGCAGGGAATAGATTTACATTTGGATGAAGAATGGCTGGAGGAATGGGACTTGTATAGGAAGGACCTCCTCAACTCTTCAATAAGGCTCTCAGACTCTCCAGATGAACTTAGATGGGTCTTTGCCCAAAATGGGCTTTACTCTCCAAAGATGGGGTATAAATGGATGATGTCCCAACAAGGGTGGAAGAATCCGGCTTGGTGGGTTAAACCGCTTTGGAAGTTAAAAGGGCCAGCTAAAACAAGATTGTTCTTCTGGTGTGTCCTACTCCAGAAAGTTCCTACTTCGGATTTTCTTCAAAGAAGAGGAAGGATTGGTCCTGGCTAGTGCTCCCTCTCTAAAGATAGTATCGAATCAGTTCATCACTTGTTCCTATTCTGCCCTTTTAACTCTAGCCTGTGGACCGAAATGTTAAGGTTGCTCAAAATCCCTTTTAGATGGGAAGGGCAGGGGATATTGGAATCTTGGCAGAAGTGGTGGAATGAAGCTTCAAATGACAGAGAGAGATCCATTCCGCTTCTCATAACTTGGGGGACATGGCTAGCTAGGAATTAGGTCATTTTAAGGACTCTGTCTTCCCGATTGGAAGATTGGTTGCAGAAGGAGCTGCTAATTATGATAGTATCCTTGTTCCGCAAGATCCTCCGACTACCAGGTTTGTTCGGCAAGAATATATTAGATTTTCAATTCTGTGGGCTTATTTTGATGGGGCCTCTAACATTAATGGACACTGTGGGGCTGGCTTGATTATTCATTTATCAAAGGAAAAGATTGTTAAAGCTTCGGTTGGTCTTGGCCAGGGTTCCAATAACTTTGCTGAGTTGAAAGCCCTTCACCTCCTTCTTTGCTAGCTTATCCTGAGGAACGTGCAAGAAGTCCAGATTTTTGGGGATTTTATGAACATTGTGAGATGGTTTAATGGGATGCAACACTACAGAAATTTCATCTTGCTTCCCCTGCTTAAAGAAGCTTCTCATCTAAAATGTCGTTTCACGGAGTTTTCCCTGTGTCACATCTTCAGGGAAAGGAACTTTGAAGTTGATCGCCTTTCCAAAGAAGGTGTCTAAAAAGATATGGGGTCGTGGACAGCTTTGGAGGAGGAAAATGGGGTGGTTCGACCTCTCGAACATCCCATTTTTGCTTAAGATCCTTTTTTCAGAAAACTGTTTTTGTGCTTTGTACATAGTTTGATTTGTCTCTTTTGTTTTTCTCTTCTATGTTTGATGCACCTCTTGAGGTCTTTTGGGTTGTTTTCCTTGTAAAAGGAGGCTCGGATCGATGTGATTTCCTTTCGCTTTTTCCTATTTTCAAGAATCCTTTTCGTGCCTATGCTGGATTCTCTTAAGGCGTTGTTTGCCTCGTTGATTCTGCGGACCCTCAGTTTCTATCTTCACACATTTCTGTTCTGTGTGCTATCCTTTATTGGATCCCGGGAGGTGTGTGTGTACAGGATGGGTCGACTTCCCTGTTTTTTGATGTGCGACTAGTGAGCAGTTTTTCCACATTGTAATGTTTTATGTCATCCAGTTGTGACTGACGCGTTGGTTCTTTACCAACCAGCTAAGACTGATGCGCTAGTTTTTGTCAACCAGTTGAGACTTATTTCTTCTCCCTATTATAAGGCAAAGAATGAGTCCTTCCGAAATGCTATGCATATGCTCTGTAACTCTCTATTTTTATTAATAGATGGTTCATTTTTTTTCAATGGAAAAAAACATTTTATGTGACTATTATTCCCCTCATTCCTCATGTTCTCTTTTGTTCTTAATGTTTATTCATATTGCTTTGCACAAACTCTGCTGGTGAAACAGAGTATTTTGGTTCTTGTATAGGATTATCAATGAATAGTAATTTTGGCTCTTCACTAGTCAATTCTTCTTCAATGTGATAAGAGTAAAGTATAATTTCTTGTTGTGGAGTTAATATATTTATGACTTCTTCTCTTTCTTCTTCTTTAGCTTTCCCTATATCTTGTGGATCCAAAATTTGACTTGAGTGTCCTCCTCTTGTAAATCTACTTGTCGATGATGCATCTCTTACTACACCACAAGTAAAGCTAGATGGTGTGATGGGTGGTTGAGTAGTTGGAACAATTCTACCCCTAATACATATACTCTAGAATCTTTTTGCATGTTCATGCATTATAATTACCATGATTTAATTTGCAATTTTTTCTAAATGCATTTATGGCTATTTTTATATGCTTCTACCTAATTTAAACTAATTCTTTTTAGCGCTTCCCTCACAATGGTGCCAAATATTTTAGGCAACTTAATTGTTCTTGAATTCCTTTGATTTAATTATCAACTAATTGTAATATTGTGAAATTTTTACACTATACGTGCAGGATTTAGTATTTTGAAATACTAGTTATTGAATAACAACCTTTTAAATTAATTAAATGAAATGCTATAGGAGCTAATTAGATTTATGATCTATGAATTTACTTAGTTTAACAATCCATTACAACATTTAACCACTTATTGCAAATGATGATCTTTTTAATAGCAACTAAGTAATCTTTTAAATGACAAATCAAATATCAGGTTTCCTATGGCTATGTTAAAAACATGAAACCATATTGAAATCAACAAATTGTAAATGTGCATAAAACAAGATTGTAAATGACAAATTGTATAAACGATGAACTAGAACTCAAAATAAAAGTTGCAACATGGATAAAGAACTAAATCAAAATTTAATTAGCGATGAATACCCTTACATAGTGGGACCTCCTGATTTAGATTTCACAACAAAAATGTTACAGTACTAACTCAACTCAAAACAAGTACATTCCTCAAAGTTGAAACATGTGTAATATTCAAATCATTGTCTTTTATATTAGTTTAAAGAAAACAAAGTATAGAGTGATTTAAATGATGATCATCAATTCCCTCCATGTTTTACAAATTGATGTGTATAATATAATATTTCCTTTTAAAAAGATTTAACAATATTGTTATAGTCTTGATCCTACGAATTTATAAACATGTTATAATTATGAAACCGTAAGCATTCCTAGTGAAATATGATTTCTCATAATCATTTCCTTCATTACAATATAGAAAATTGGTTGCATGAAACCCATTGATTGATCTTCAATGTGCTTCTCTATTTGGTGTGACTGGATTTGCATTAATGTGTTGACATGAAATTCCTGTTGACCTAAGCTTTGAGTGATCTTTGTCACCTATTTGTTTGCTTTTAAAACTTGGATGGTGAATAGATATCCATCTCCAAATAATTTGCAATCTCTTCCAACTTGTGGTTCCTCCTCCATATACCCACAACTGTGGAAAATGATGAACCTTCCATGTTCTCTACTACAAAATATATTGTCACTATAGAATTGCATATTCTCATAGCAACTTATTATAAGTTGATTTATAATCCAAAATGCATATTAGAAGATGAACAAATGTATGAAATAAACAATTTACCTTAAAACTCTTTCTTGATATATTATCATGTAGATGGCAGGCTTTTATGACAAAATGGAATGAATATGAGATATAAAATGTTGTAGAGTATGAGTTTAGAGGGAAAATTATAGGAAAAAGAGTGACACAAATGTTAAAAATGAGGACCCAACAATTCCATAAATTTGGTCATTTAGAACCACAAGCTTTTTCTTAGAATTCACAATGCTAATCTACATATCTAATCCCAATTTCAATGTTCAAATAGAAACCTTGAGCCATTCTACTAATAAATCTAACTTGTCAAGGGCATGTACAATTAATAACATCTAAGAGACTTGTAAACACATGTTGGATCTCAAACTACTAGATCAAATACAATTTTGGAGAACCAAGGGATTGTATCGATCAAAGATCTAGTATTCCAAGAAATAATTGGTACCCAAAGATATTGTTACAACACTTAAGCACAATCGAGCATAGCTCAACATACACAAAAGTGTAACAAACCAAAATACTTTCATACACAACATATCAAATATATTCATATATCACTTGTACATACTCAGTAGATCAACTCATAAGATCATATTATATAGAATCAAGATGTAGCCAACTCCCTGAAAGTGAGGAAGACAATATCCACATAGATTGGTGAGGGTGCATAACGAAGTACTTGATTTTTATCCTATTTTGCACATAAACTAACTATGTTTATCAAATGGCCTAGTTAGTTAAATTCCTACTCGGTCGCTCAATGGAACATTCAATCAATTGATTGTCTCTGAAATATATCAATGTGTGATGAATCTACATAGTCTAATTTTCTAACACACGTGCACTCAAACATATATCAAGCAAGGAATACCATGAATTTTCTCTCAAGAAACCCTTGAAGAGCAAACTCTATTTAATCATCTCATTCTATGTATATGAATATTGTATGATAGGTCCATTTATTTTCTGTATTCAAGCTTCTATGATCCATAATAAATTAAACAAAGTCTTTCGGTAGAAATCACAAGAGAGAATTTTTTGGCTGACGCGTTCTGAACCAACAAGTGTGGTTCATCATCAGGACCAGATGAAGAGGCAAACCATGGCAAAAGCTTAAATAGAGAGCAATGTAGAGACATAATTTCAAGTAACGACTATATTTGAACAATAATGTTTAAATTATAATATTAATTTAATAATATATTAAAAACAAATATTATTAAGTAACGGTTATATTAAACGGCTAGTTTTTTGAAAAAAATATTTAAATAATGATATTATTTCATTAATTTATTAAAATTATTAATAGGTAATGGCTATATTACACGGCTAGTTCTTGAGAAAGAATATTTAAGTTAATATATTAAAACCAATTATTACAAGTTCTTGAAAAATAATATTTAAATAATGATATTAGTTTATTAATTTATTAAAATATGAATATGTAACGGTTATATTAAATGGCTAGTTTTTGAAAAAATATTAAATAATGATACTATTTCATTAATTTATTAAAAATATTAATAGGTAGCAGCTATATTAAACGGCTAAATTATAATATTAATTTAATTTTTTTTCAAAAAACTAGTCGTTTAATATAGTCATTACTCAAAAATATTTGTTTTTAATATATTATTAAATTAATATTATAATTTAAACATTATTGTTCAAATATAGTCGTTACTTGAAATTATGTCTCTACGTTGCTCTCTATTTAAGCCTTTGCCATGGTCTGCCTCTTCATCTGGTCCTGACGATGAACCACACTTGTTGGTTCGAAACGCGTCGGCCAAAAAATTCTCTCATGTGATTTCTACTGAAAGACTTTGACCTGTCCATTTATCTTTAATATGCAACCATAAAAATATGTCATGATAAGATATGTAGTTCAACTTTATGCATAACTATCTCCTCTAGTCTATCTCTAGGCAAATCTTTCTATTAATTCCATGAAATCTTATTCCTAATTTTTTTCATTGTCTTCATCTTTTATTCATTACATAGATATTGTGTTGTTTATATCATTACAATGTGAACATATAATTTAGACTTTATTCATCACAAGTATGAGTTAATCCTTCACACTCCCCAATATCAATATTCAATAACCATCTTTTGTTTCTTCAACTCGTCCAATCTTCATCTTTTTCTTCTACGATCTTTATCTTCAATCTTTTGTAGTTTTCATCTCTAAGATTAGTTCTCACTAATTCTTGTACCTATTAAAAGAAATATAAAAATCACTTTATCAATGTCCGTATAAAAATTTCACAATCTACCAAATGCATGGGTTGTCAGTTGGTGTATCCCATGGTTCTCATGGGAGATCTTTCTCATTCTTGGTTTATCAACAATTTTCAAATTGTAAACATTTTCCTCCCCCCATCACCATCATTTATCATCGTCCTTATTTTCTTTTGGTTTGTACCCCTAAACATATCCTAGGTTTTTATAGGTTACCCTCAACCATTATTATTCTAAAGTGGTTTTTAGTTGATCACAAACCTTTATTTGTCACAAGTAGTTTTTTTATTTTCCACAAACTATCAGCGATCAAGTTATAGGGTTATCCTTATATTATCAAGGTTACAATTATCATATCCTCAATATACTCAAGTACATACAAAAACAATTGTCTTACATGTTATCTAAGGCTGATCTACCCCTTTTACAAACATAGAAATAAGACTATTATCAAAACAAAATTATTGAGGTTCATTAAACTTCTTAGAGATTTCATTATCTATGGAGTCACTTCAAGTACTTTTGCATCTCAAATTAATTCTATTTATTTTTTCTCCATGAGGAAATATCTAAGGAGATCCACCTGAAGAGATCACGTCACATTGACTTATTAGCAGAACCTAACCCCAAGAGTGTCGAAGAGAATTGACCCTGTGACCTCCTATTGGCAAAGTACTTTAGCAACGTAAACTATACCAATTAAACTAATAAGGATCTCTTCTTTTTTCATCTTGATTTCACTACATCATTCAATATTTTCGCTACCAACTCATCATTAAATCTTTTGTTCATATCCGAAAATATAACTTAATTCCATCTTCTTTCTTCTCCTAATGTCATATAAAGTCTACATCTTCTTCATTCACCATGTATATTTTCTTTTTATACATACATAAATGTTACAATCTATTATCTACACTTCGAAAAAATAATTAAACACAAAACTTTTTAAATTTTCCTTTGTTCAATGGACGTTGGGCCATTCTGAGTGTTGTCTCTTTGTCTTTGTCGTTGGGCAATGATTCCTTTAGCTGGTGGCTATTGACTATTCACATGTGATCCTGCATGCACCTTGAAGCCATGGCTACTGGCATCGATTTCATTTGTTCATGTGCCAGCTTTGGAAGCCTTGTACCACCTTTCAATTCATCTATCGCTCTGTACATGATATCAAAAAGTGTTTCCCAGTTATTAGTGCATCCATTGCTTTGTACATCATATCAAAAGTGCATCCAGTGCTTAGTGCATCCAGTGCTTAGTGCATCCAGTGCTTAGTGCACCTGATTCAATTTGGCTGCCAGTAGATATATTAAGAATGGATGGTCTAATTATGAGTTTTTTTTGGAAATTTTGGCTTAAATCTAGCTATTTTAATTTTGTTAAATAATTATTTTTGTTGTTTAAATTGGGATTTTGATTATATATATATATATATATATATATATATGAATTCAACACCCTCAAAAATTATTGGGCATCTGAATTGTGTAGAGTTCACAGCTCAAATTTGTGATTTTAATCAATCCCTACCTTGGCAATTTTGACAAAAATATCCTAAAAAAATTCAACAAATAAACTACTAGATTTAATATTGCCCAATCATTTGATGTTGCCAAATCAATGGGTAGAGTCATGTGTGGAACATTGGGATGGAAGAACTTGGAAGGTTGTCCCTGCAAAATGGGAAAAATAATCTACCTTAGGCAACTCCTACTTGGTCGATTTGCTCTTTATATGCAGCTGGGTAGATCCCTCCACAATGCTCTCTCACATGGCAAAACTACAATTATTTGTCAATGGAAGTTATATAACTTATAACAAATGGATAGTCATGCTTTATGTTTCTAGTGAGATAAAATGTTCTAAAATTAACTTCGTAAATAACTTACACATATCATTAGGAGACTTTCAAGTCAAAGAAATGTCCATGGGGAATCCATAATGTAGGTATGGGAGCTTTGAGTGGTCAACAAGATGTTATTTCATTGGAGAACTATGAGGCATTACCTAAAGGAGTTAGAGAAGGAAAAACACTTTGGTAGGATCTTAAGTGATTTAGTAAATGATTATTCAAATTTTATAGTTTTGTTTAAAAGTGTTAATGTTTAGGATTTGTCGACCAATACATATGGATATATAAAATAGTTTAGGTTTAAAGTATCAAGTTATGTGCAGCAAAAAAAATATGTTGATATTAGGATGTTCTCAATAAGTAAGGAATTAGTTCTAATTTTAAGCATGAAATATTGATGAGATTTTATTGTAACAAAAGAGAAGACAAGATGTATCGAAGGCAACAATCCAAGGAGTATCTTAAGATCTTGACATAGCACCAGAGAAATTGACAAGAGTTTGGGCCATCATTTTGCATGCAATAGATTCATAATGGTTGTAAATTCAGTTAACTACTCCATCTAGTGGACTTCAATGGTGACTCTCTAGCCCTCCGAATATTGGTACAAAGTCCCATGGAAGCATTTAAGTTTCGACAACTCCACAACTTTGATCACAAATATGTCTCTTTTTGCATATTATATAAAGAATACTACAAACTTCTTTTGAATGGCCCTACTAGACTTTTCTTTTTGGAATAATATTTTCCTTTTTGTTAAAATCAGTCACAAGTTTTATACTTGTACAAGCATCATCCTTTGTACTTCTCTACTATTAGTCTCAACTACAATGTTTCTACTTGATGAAATATTTCTCATTATTTCTTAAAAAACCAATTTAGGAGTTTATTTTCAGTTTTCTTATGTGTAATGGTACAAGTTTCCAAGGCCCTGAATTTACTTAAGTCATAATTTTAATTCCAAAAGAAATTGGTGCTATTGGGAGCATCACTTTTCGATTTGATGGTAAATTTCACTAATTTTGTCTAGTTGTCAAGGACATGATTTCAAATAATTCATAGTCTTAACAACCTGCAAAAAAAGGTGCTACTAGTAACACCACTTTTTATTTGGGGGTAAAAATTGCCACTAAATGCAACCTCTAAAAAAAATGAGAACTCTGTAGAGTCTCAGTAACTTTGTTGTTAGATTAAATGGCTAGCATAATCTTCAAATAAATGGTATATAACCTATTAAAAAAATATTTTAAGGTGAAGAAGAAATTAAAAACTTTGTATTAATTAAAAAGAAGAACATTATTTGCAAACAATGAAAGATCTCACCTTAAGAAGCATTGTGACCACAAAAATCACCCATTTTACTTTGATTTATCAAGTTAAAGAAAAGGGGCCCCTCTACAAAAAAAATTAGCTCTAATGCTTAATCCACTACTACTATGAGCCTATTATTTATTCTTTGAATACTTAGGAGATTAAAAGCTGAATCTTTGTTGACTGTTGAACTCTCAATATGGTTTAAATTACTCATGATCTCTTTATTCTTCATATTTTTTATTATGCCTTTTGATTCATGATGTTCCACTGTAACTTTTTTTTGGAAGAGATTGACAAATTGTCTTTTGAGTTTTTCAACTAATTGGTTTTGCTAGATTTAGATGAATTGTTGACCCCCTTTGATTATAGGGTTTAATACTCATTTTTATGCCTTGAATGGAATTTTTATGTGAAGACCTGATAATCAATAATGCATCTCTTATACATGGCCTAGCACTTTCAACTCACCACATCATAAAGAATGAATGAATAGATTAAATAAAAAGATTATTATAACTTTATTTATATGCTTTCTTGCTCATTGCATCTAGTTTATTCACACTTGTAGGGGAAAAAGTATATCAAGATATAATGAAAGAAAAGAAGGAAAACATAATAGATAAGCCTCACCAAATTTCCCTGTGGTTTCTCTTATATATGCACTAAAAAACCTAGATCCAAGACTTTTCTAAACTCCCAGATATCTGAGAATTTCTGGAGATTCATATTTTCGTTTGGACCCGGATTTGACCATTATCAACTTTGATATCTAGATTTGGCGATTGTTGAAATACTTAGATATCTCGACTTTCTTATTTGCTAGCTCACCTTGCCACCTCAACACTTTCATACCAGCAAGGCTTGCCTTTATCCGATGTGGAATCCTATGTGGTTATCCCACATGGCATCCAGGATCCTGGATCTCTTTTAGGTGATTTTTGAATCGTTCCAGATTTTCAAATATTGGGATCCAACTTTTTAGATTTATGCATACAGTGTTTTAGACATCTGGATCTAGATTTTCAAATATCTAGATTTTGATTTTATGTATGATCTAGATATCCAACTTACGATGAAGTTCAACATAATTATCTTATGTGGCATCTACATGGCATCCACCTCAAAAGTTGATGTGTCCTATCATGTTTGGATATCCTACATGACATTTGAGATTCGAGATTTCATTTATGTTGATTTTTTATTTGTTTCAGATTTTTGGATATCTAAGTTTACTTTTCATATTTCCAGATGTTTGAATCTAGCCTTTTTTGAATTTCTAGATCCGAATTTTCATTACAATATAGATACTTAATTGGACTAATCACATATATTATGTTAGGTCCCTATAATACTAATGTAGCCCCTATATTGTTATTGTTCTATCCCATAGAAGCCCACTGTTGTTATTATTATGCCCTTACATTATTATTGTTATGTAGGCCCTAATTATATTTTGACACTTTATACTCGTATATATGCCAGGTAGGTCTTATCATTTGAATCATCGAATAATTATTCATTTATGTGATGTAAAAGGTGGTTTCTCCCTTGAAATGGCTTATTATCAATTCATTGATCTATATTTTCTTATGTTTTTGCATTATTTTGAATTGGATACATAACATTTGGTATCAGAGCTCTTGATCTTAAGGTTTTGTTGCTTCAAACATGTCATCATGGTATTTTCTCTATAACAAAATTTTTCTTTTTTTCTTTGAAGCTTCAGAATGTGATATTTTTATACCATGGAGGTGAAATCTTGATGAACATCTCATTAAAATCTTGCACCTTGATTCACTATATTTTCGGAGATATGGTCCAAGGGAGTTAGAGTTTCTGCATGCTCTGGAATTCATTCTCAAACAAATGTCCTGGGAAAAATTGTCATAACTTTCTCTTCGAGCATCAAATTTGAATTCCATAAAAATGACTAAAAGTGAATAGATTGTAGTTTTTTTGGGACAAGTTTCAGGGCCAAATGTTAAAACAATGACACGTGGCATCTCATACAATTTTGCTCTACTAAACCAATACATAATCAGGTCATCATGGGAGATTTGGCATAACTTTATATTGAACAATCCAATCTTGGAATAAATTATGGGGTTGTAAAGAAGACATAGAGAGCTACCTGAAGACGAAATTTCAAACCTTGGGAGGCCGAAATGCATGAAGAAGAGGAAGAAATGCAACATGACATATCCAAATTACAGGAACAAGTGCAACAATTTTCACTACCGCAAAGAGAAACCAAAAATGAATTGGAAGAAATGATGAATGGTTTAGAAGTAAAAATAAAAGTGAACATGGAAGGTTTGAAAGATGGTTTAAAATCATAAATTCAAGGTTTGAAGGATGGTTTAAAAGAAGAAAAGGATGGTTTGACAAAGTTGCTACAAGAAATGCTTCCTAGTGCTGATAAGGTATTCCATGAAACTCATGATGAGAAAAAAAAAATGAATCATGATTTTAGACACTCCAACTTTGGGTTGAAAACCCACCACATTCCAAAGATCGATATGAGGAAGTTTGATTGCAAGGATCTGGTAACATGCATACTACAGATGGAGTGGTTCTTTGATCTACACAATGTGAAACACATGTTAAATTGTAGCAAGAAAAGGCTTCATTTGACTTATGCCTTAGTCAAATGGAGAAATTCAAATTTCCACATCAGCGGGATGACTTGAGTAGTAGTTAGCATGAGTGAAATGGCCAAATCACTTAGTTAAGTCAGTAAATTTGAGGTTGTGGGAAAGAAGTAGAGTTGTGCATGAGTTGATTGTTAAGATCTAACAATCTAGTGGAGTTATAGTTAGTGAAACTCAATTATCTGAGCTCTAGACATGAATAGAATCAATAGGAGTTTAGTTGAGTAGTTGTAATTCTTGTTAACTCACTGATATCTCAGTTAACTAGTCAATTTACTTAAAATATCCCTAGTCATGCATGCAATTCGAACTGTCTAGTTGACTGGAGGGAAAAGGCATAATTGTATTTATTGTTATATACTAGAAAGTGTACAAAGTTTTCATGTAGCAAGTCAGGAATTCCTCTTGCGAATTGTGCAATAAAATAGGATTTTTCACTATTCTTTAAGAGCTAATTTCCGTAGGAATTTTGCAAAGAAATAGGGGCAAGAAGGAGGTCTAGTCTGGCTAAGTATTTTCCAGAGCAGACTCGAGAGGAAGAGATCAGTATTACAGTGTAGGTTGAGCTTCAAGGATTGAAGTTGGCACTATAATAAATCATTATTCTCATCTAATTTAATATAAACAAAGGAGGGTTTTTCCCAATTGGGTTCCCAAATAAAAATTTGTGTTCATTTGTAGAAAAAATTTGTCTATTGATTTCAGTTTGATTTCATTAGCAGCTACAAATTTCGAGTTATTTCTACAACACCCACAAAAACTACGCACAACTTCATCTTTATATTTAGAACCCAATCATTATGTGTGGTATTAATGGCTTTGTTCTCGTAAATCACTTGTCACTTGGACAATTTTTGAGGAATTGATATCACATTATGAGGATACAAAGAAAAATACCTTCTTTAGCTAATTGATAAATCTCAAATAAAGGGGTTCATTTGCAGAGCACATTGAGAACTTCCAAAGGTTGAATATCAAGGTAATTGATATTCTAGAGGAGCATCTAACTAATTCCTTAATAGGGACCTTAAAGGATAACATCTAACATGAAGTTAACCTTTGGCAACCAAAGTCATTAGAGAATGTGTTCAAAGTGGCAAGAAATGTTGAAAGCAAAATTATGGCAACAAGGAGGTCTACCACTCACAACTATAAAGATTGAATTGTTGCTACTCCTAGCCTCCCATATATTACAAGGTTGACACCACAACAACTAGAAGAAAAAATAGCGAAAGTGTTTTGTTACAGTTGTGATAGCAAATACTGTAAAGGTCATAAGTGTGCTGAGAAGAAATTAGTTTACATGGATTGTTAAGAGGAGGAAGAAAAGGAACAAGAACCATCAACAGAAGAAGATTTAAACCAAGAACCAACCCCATGGGTTGAAAAAGAAGAAATAAATCCAACCATACCTTGTAATGCATTGGAAGGAATTACCACTCCTCAAACTCTCAAGCTAGAAGAATGTATCAAGAAGAAAAAGATACTAGTGTTGTTTGATTCAGGTAGTACCTGTAATTTTATTCATTGTAAGATAGCCAAGGATTTGAATTGCTTTCTATATCCAGTGTCAGAGTGTCAAGTAATGGTTGAAGATGTAGGAACTATAAATTGCTCATGAAAGTGACATAATATCAATCTAACCATGGGGAAATATGTATTAAATATTCCAATGCTTCCCATTCAAATGGGTGGTGTTGATGTTGTATTAGGAGTCTGTTGTGGTAAAAACACAACACCCCCCATTATTGATGCGTCCGCTTCAATAATGGGGACCCTTTCTATAAAAATTTTGGCTAAGCACCTTTTTGATTTTGATTTTAATTGATTGCCCTACGCTTTCGTTAATTTTTAGTTTTCTTTGGATTCTTGTTTTGATTGCTTTGCTAGAATCAATTTTTTATAAGCTTCACATTGACGCTTGTTTCACCTCATTTGGTCAACTGGTTTGAAAATGGCACTCCTTTGAAATCTCACCATTTATCTAGCCTGGGTTAAAAATACATAAAATGTACCATATTGCATTTTGTAAATAAATTAGTCCAATAACGCATTCAGTTTAAATATTAACTCGTAGAGGGTTTTATTAACATTTTTTATTATGCAGCCAAATAATTAAGCATCGAGACTTAAGAAATTCACTCCAATTTTCTAATCAAAATCTTAATCTCGAAAAACCAAACATTCAAGTGGCTGTAGTTTATTTTTATTATTTTTCATTTATTTTCTAAGTGGCTGTAGTTTTTTAGCTATAGTTTAAAAACTTATGTTCATAAAAAACAAAACAAAAAAATGAAAATTTAAGTTTAAAATTAAATTTTAAATTAATTAAATTAATTAATATATTATATAATTAATTTAATTAAATTAAAATTTAAAACAAAAAACAAAAATATAAAAATAATTGCATCGGGAATTCTATTTCGCAACCAATTTTAAAAGAGCCCCGATATGCTCCTTAGGCTGCACCCGATGCGAATTGCCGATATTCATTTCCCTCCCGATGCGATATTGGGTCGGAGGTTTTATTCGCACCAAATTCTAAAAAGCCCCGATGAACCCATTAACCAACCCCCGATGCGATTTGCGGATGGCTTCATAACTCAATGGGGGCGTTAACCAAAGTTTTTCCCATCCGATACGTCAAAGCATTGACTTTTATGCCAAAATCTCCATACGTTGTTTCAAAGTGGTTTATATGTTAACATATGGTGATAATGGTTATGTTTAATGTTTTATATATATAAGGAAGGGTGTAGGTTAGTGCATTTAACATATGCTGTAGGTTAGTGTAGTTTACATATTAGTTTATATATGTGCTGTAGGTTAGTATATTAGTTTATATAGGTAAGGAGTAGGGTTAGTTAATATATATTAATTAATAATATGTAATATATTATATTATTTAATTAATAGTTCAGATTAATTAATTTATAACATGTAAATAATTTATTTAATTTAGATTTAAATATTATTTAGAATTAGTTTTTAATTAGATTTAATTTGTTTATAAATAGTTAATTAGATATTCGTTAGTTAGTTTATAATTAGCAATTAAATTAAAATTAATTAAGGACTAATTCAGGATTTAATTTTTAATTCAAATTCTCATTTTTTTTAGCCCAGCAACAGAATTTCCAGATTTACATCAGATTTGACCCATCAACTTTGGAAGCTCATAAATTGAGTTCTACTTGGCCAAATGAGGCCCAGGACAGCTCATTGGAAAGAGAAAATCAAGGAGAACATTTTGGAGGAGGTTTCACCAACAGAATTGATCATTTATTGGGCCAAAAATCAGGCAGAAGATCAGGCTCCGAATTTTGAAAACAAAATCAATTTTCTGAGTTATTGTTTTCAATTTCATTTGTCCAAAGCCTCTTCTAATTGCAGATCCATTGGCCAATAATATCCTTTGCCAATCAAATCATTCCAAGCATCAATACGTAGCTTATATTTTGTTTTTAATTATTCATTTAAATAGAATTTGATTAGGTTTGATTTAACTGCCAGAAATGATATTTTGATTGCATTTTAATTTATTTTGATTTCTTTTGCAGGAAAACAGTGGAAAAGATATGAAGAAAAGATCTCAGTCAATGAGAATTCTCCAGCAATTGAAGATCAGAATTTTGAGCAAGTAAAATTGGATTTGGCAGATTTCTCTTCACCAATCTTTCCTCTCAAGAATTCCTTCACAGATAGTATAAATAACAAATTGCAAAATGGAATAAGGGCTGCTCTCCTCTGCAATTTTAGAGCTTCTAAAAGCACTATTGTAATTGGAATTTAGAGTTGTAGGAGGGAGGAGTGAAAAATCTCAGATCTAGGGATTATTGAGGATTTTCCCTTTGTATATTGAATTATGCATGAAGAACAAAGCTTGCACTATTGTGGCTCTAGTTTTGAAAGCAGAAGTTCAAGCAATGTAAAGGGCTGTTGGAGACCAAGGACAGAGAAATGGATGCAATAAATTGGTATTTCTAATACTACTGTTTTAAATATCAGTTTCATTTTTATAGTGACAGGGATGTGTCATTTTATTCATGTTTGTGCACTATTGTCAATATGGGTAATTTGTCTCAATCTTGTTATTATGTATCTCTGTTTTTTATGGATTAATTTCTGATTTCTGAGTAACTATTTACTCAGAAATCTATCTTATTAAAACTGATTTATTGAGTGGTAATATGTTCTGAACTATTTCCACATATTATTGTTTAGTTATTGGATTCGCTGATTTGATAATCAATATCATTTATGTGAACTACTTCCTGAGTGTTGTTGATTTATTATTTCAGTTAAGAGGTCTCAATAGGATGTGTTTTGGTAACCACAATATCAGTTAATTGAACTACTTCATTAACTTGATATTCATTATAAACAAGACATATCTAAATTCCAATACTTTAATTATCTTGCTCTTAGTTGGGTTAGATCTATATCTACCTAATTAAGATAGGATTTAGATTAGTTTCTTTTGTCTGCATCATAGAATAAGCTTGCATTTAGAGAAATTCTACATTCTTTTAAGTCCTCTCCTCAAAGAGGCAAAACTTTAATTGTGGCTTGGCTGAGCCCAAATCAGCTTAAGGGTCATTCTCTTGCCTGATCAGCAAGAAGAAGTGATCTGATGTCCCTGTCTATTGGTAGTTAAAGATACATTATAAACCAATAGCAATAGGGAAAAGGTAACTGGACCTAGAAGAACAGTCGGAGCCACCACACCAAACGGAAAAGGAGCTGCTTTTAAGGTCCGGACCGGGTGGTTATCCCCCAATGTTGTTGCAGCGATTTTCGAGGCATCAACATTATTGGCGCTAGAAGGAGAGCCTGAGAAATTTGTCTATTGGAGTCTTTTCAATTTTAATATTTTATTTATTGTGATGGCTCCTCTCAAACTTCCAATATGGAGTTGTATCCATGGACGTGCATCCTCCAATACTCCACCCGAAGTGGTAAGACTCTTGTCTCAGGCAAAGTTTAATGGTAAGAGGAATTCTTCTGCTTTTAACCATGTCTTTCAATTTATTCAAAATGTTTCAAATTACAATTTTCAAGGAATTGATGAAGGCATTTTATGCAGAATTTTTACTCTCACATTTGCGGCAAAAGCCAGAAACTGGTGCAAAACTCTTCCAGTTGCCTCAATCCATAGCTGGGATCAATTTGTTACAATTTTCATTTGTAAATTTGACGGCTACGATTATGAACAGGTATGTGAAGAAATTGAATATCTACGAAGGTTTAAAAATGAGTCTGTTAATGATTTTCATATTCGATTTCACTTGAATTGTTTAAAATTTAAAGACGAAGATAAGCCTACGGAAGAAGAATCATTAGATTGGTTTAAATATATTTGTTCTCTTCCAACCATTCCCAATCCATATGAGATTGATTCAAGCTTTGTTCCATCCCCTTCCAATATAAATGAGAATCCCAATTTGGATGTGCGAATAAATTGTGATGAAGCGGTTTCACAAAGCTTAGAAAATATTTCTAATCAAATGCAAGAAGACAACAGCAGCAATTTTGGAGAAAAAACCGCCTTGAAATCTGAAAGCTACTTTGAAGTAAATTCGGAAAATCAAATCGCAAATCAGCAAGTACAAGCAGCAATCAAAGCAAATAAAATGCAAACTGCTGTACAAATTTCTGAATTTCTCCATGATGAACAAATGCCGAAATCAGAGCAGCAAAGCAGCGTTCTTCAAGAAAGCATATGCACGCAAAGGAATGATCTGCAATCTGAAATTTACAATGAGCATAATGCACAAGAGCTCTCAAACAGAGACAGTTTTAAATGCATTGTTTCAGGTTCACATTTTTCCCTTTATCCTGATATTTTTAATGATGGTAATATTTTTCCTCTTGGTACTAATGATATTCCAGAAATTAAAGAGGCTGATCTAAATGAATTACCATTAAATTTTTATCAAGATAAAGAAACAATAATTGATCATTCTTTTGCCATTAATGAACATGAAATTCTTGTTCCTTCTTGTTTGGATATATTGGATGAAATTGAAGGGAATTCTAGAGAGTCTTGTGAGGTCATTTATGATGATTACTCTGATATTGAGGATGTTGATTTCAATTTTTCTCAAAAGAATCCTCATGATAAAATTCAAATAACATATGAGAATGAGGAACGCTTCAATTTAGAAATTATCCCAACCAATCCTCATTTTAGAGTAGCTAATTATCTTCATGATTTCATTATTCTTGAAAACAGTCCAATTTATGATTCACATGAGGATCAAACTCCCATTCCTATTCATGACCATAATTCGTTTTCTAATTCACAAGTTGGAATTCCAAATTTTTCAAATTCCATAATTCTGGCCAATCCTTGTGAAAATGAAATCATTTCAAAACGATCCCAAATGTGCTGTAACATTAGTTGTACAGATAGTGATTTCATTTTAGTTTTTCTTTCACAGCTATTTTGTTTAAACTTAGATTTATTTTCTGATTTTATTTTGCAAAATTTTCACACTTTCCGCTGGCATATTAAACACCTTACTATCAAACACTCAATTGATGCCTTGACTGATTGGGAAATTGAAGTTTCATATTATAATCATGAGCATCAAAAGATATCAATATTTCAATTTCAATCAATGCTAATGTTTCATCAAGAGCTTCTATTTTTTCAAAGGCAATATCAACAAGAGAGTGTATTTTTGCAATCTGGCCAGCAATTCAATTCAATTAATAAATTGCCATTTTATTTGAAAGGCTTCCATCCATTTTTCATTGACTCATTTGAAAATTGTTTGGAAATTTTTCCTTCAAGGAAAATTGTCAATGATTTAACATTTGTACATAACACTAACAAATTTTTTCAGGTCAAAGAATCTAAAAGCTCATCTTCACAATCTGGCATGTTATCTCTTCCTTTGAACATTTCTCAATCCTTAATAGAGTTCCATCCAGATTTCTATGATCCAATTGGTATTCAATTGGAAAGGAAATTTCAGGAGAAAGAGATTTTAAATAAGTTACTAACAATAACTGTATATTCTGATTTCATATTTAATTTTCTTAGTTTAATTAGATTTTTATTCTTATTGCTAACATTTGAACTGTACATAAACGCGGGAATAAAAATGAGAGAATGGTTACACTGGAAATATGACTATACCTAGTCATTTTCATGTATATGGTTAGAATAGGAGTAGAATTAATTTAGTTAGCTTGTTTTATGTAGTTAATTTATTTGCAATAGTTCTGTAGATTAAAAAATAAAACAAAGCAATCAGCCACTCTCATACATGTTCAGTGGAAACATTTTTCCTTATCAGAAAATTTTAATTCTTGCTTTCCTTTTTGAAATTTCTTATAGCGATTTCTCTACTCTGCCTATTTTGAATAATGTCTTGATCAAAGTCAATTAAAATTTGCACTTGGCATCGATTGCCTCAAAGCCACTTTTCTTCATTTCGGGATTTCCTTCTAAGATTTTCTTTTGAAATTTATATGGTAAGGATTTGAGGATATAAAAGCTTCATGATCCCATTATCGTATGAGATGTATGATTGACTATGATAAGCCTAACTCTAATTCAATCATTATCAGTCAATCTAACCTGTCACAGCAATCATATGAAGTTCATATTATATTCCTCAGAATTTGCCAAAAGCCGATCTTAAGGATGCCCATTTTGCCAAGTGCACACATTTAAATCTGTTTTGACATTTTTCTACAATTAGTGGCTTAATCTCATTCTAATCTTTAGTTTATTATCTGATGCTGTAAAACGCATCATGTTTATTTACTAAAGGCATTATTAAAAAGTCACTATAACAATACAGATTTTTCTCAAGATTAATTCGGAATAAGCAGAGGTAATAAATTGTTACTTCACTTCGAAAGAGAAGCATAGTTTCATATTTATTTCTGGTAAATTTTATATTCCATGAACATGAATGATCGATTTCATTTAGGCTGATTGTACACTTAGATTTTGAATAAATGATGAGATGATTTTGAACAAAGTCAAAATTTTGATAAATCAAAGGAAGAATTTGAAGATTCGTAAGGTAAAATTCGCAAACAATTTCCTTCCAGGTACGCATTTGCAAGTTCGTTCTCATCTCTTATTAGTTTCTCTTTTCCTTAGTTTATTTTTGATTTGTGTTCTGTTTTATTTGCAGGTTTGCATTTTGTTTTCAAAACTTGTAGTAAGCAGCAAACCCATTTCAAATTTGCAATAGGCTCAGGGAAATTTTATTTGTGATGCATTAGATTTTAAGCATTTTTAATTTTGCTTTCGTTCATTAGAAAACCCAATTGAAATTTCAAGAAATATCATAAGACCATTCGCATCATAAGATTTCATCGGAAGTAGTTTTTAGTATTTCTTTTGATAAAAAATTGTTCATCAAAGACCTCCGATGTATTATCTTACTCATATGCCATATTTCATTTCACATATCGGAGTTTTCCAAGTGAAGTATGCTTCCATGAACATGAATCGCCGATAATCGATTTTACCGATGTTGCGATAAACACATAATCCCGGACCCGATATGAAATTCAAATCAAAGTCATAGAATTATCGCATCCGTTTAATCGCAATAATGGTAAGAGCATAAATTTTAAAGGGCCGATGTCTTGGATCCGATATGTTATCAAATTTTCATCATAAAATTATCAGGTCCACTCTTCATCACATATCGGCATATTGAGAATTGTTAAATCATGCGCATAACATTGCCGATCGCGATCACTGATTCGCCACGTCATTCATCGCATATCGGCATCGCAACAATACACTGTGTTACATCGGGTACCCAAAGTTTGCCAATTGCCGATTAGCTACATCATCCATCGCATCGCCGATAGTGCAATCATTTCATCACATTTATTATGCTCACATCACTTCTCTGAATCTACAATGTGCATTTTGCGATGTGGGAAGCACGATGCAATCGATTCTCTGATCTTCGATATAATATTTCTTTAATGATGCGATAGCTTCATTTCATTGCACATGTTCTTATCGGCAATTTGCCATTGCAATCTCCGATGCAATAACTTCCAATGCATGCCTTTGCGCCATTAACATTTAATCGATATATGGCATAGCAATAAAGGTGAAGTTCTGAAGATTAAATTTGAAGCATGGTGAAGAAACATGTTATGTGAATCATCCGATACGGCGATATGTTATTTTAAAAGCGAGCTTGGGCAACCACTATGGTAAGAAAGCAGTTAATGACCAATTTGCAGCATATCAAAATTATTTCAATTTCTCATACATTTTAGTTTAAATATATAATTCCATAATTAAAAATGGAGTTCAAGACCTCTATCTTCATATTTAAATTTTTATTATCATAGAATTGGTCTTGATTCTGGACAATTTATAAAATCATGGAATTTATATAAAACTTGTGATATTTTGAGAAACACTCATTGCTGCAAATTCTCATTCTCATTTTTGATGCATTTGCTTTAATTTCAACTCCTTTGAATACTAAGCATTCTATTTTGACATTTTACTGCTTGCTTTAGTTTAAATAAAATAAACAATGATTTTGGGTTATAGAATTTTGGTTAGTTTGACTTCTTCAAGTTTTTAATGTTAATTAAAATAAGAAGTCAACTAGTCTGGAGAAACTGATACCTTTCAGGTAAGATCAAAAGCAATGATCCAATGGTAAGATTCATGTGCCCACTTTCATTAATTTCCATTTCATCACTCTAGTTTCATTTTTGTTTTTAAATTATGCTGATATAAAACTCTGTTTTGCAGCTCCCCATTTGAAATTTCCAATCCTCCGCCAGATCATATTTTCGAAGTCCATACTCTTCTCCTGGCTTTATTTCAAGAAGCAGCAGTAATCCTCATTGAAACAGCCACATCAGGAAGTTTCTGAACCTTTAATTTGTTTCTTTAAGCATTCCTTTTTTAGAAAATGATTAAGATGATGCTTGAGAACAAGAAGATTCATATCAAACAGAAATTATTCATTGTGGCTGAATTTTACGATCACTGTTATCTAAAAGCCTAAAGCATTCACAACTCTGCAAGGTATATTTTTCTAAATCTCAACATAAGAAGGAATGATTACATGCTTATTTTCTTTTTCTTCATATTGTTGGAGACATTGGTACAAATGTTCTTGTTTGAGTTTATCTTGCGAAACATAGATTTTCCTTTTCATTCTTAGAGATTTCTTTGTTCTTATTTTTATTTTTGTTTGCTGATTTCTTTTTCACTTTAGCATAAGAATTTTTTTTATTTTTGTTTTCAGTTTTGATTTTGGTGACTTTGCCATTATTTATATGGAAGGCCTATTTGTTACTTAACAATGGTCAACATACATGGAGAAAAATTGTTAATAGTCACCTATTAGCTTTTTCTTAAATCTCTTAGTGAAGTTTGATTTTCTTATTATAAAAGTAGACATACTTAAGGAAGAGATTACCAATCAAAAGAAGTTGGCAAAGTATCATAAAATCTGGAAAATTTCTTTTTCATCAAATTGTAATCATTTTGAGATTTCAAAATTTTATTAAGATCTTTCAGAGTTCTATTATCAGTCAAGAAAAGTTATTTTTAACCAAGTAAAGACACTTTACAGCAAAGCACCTTTAACTCTGAAATTGTCATTCTTAACTCTTAAGGAGTCAATGATTCTCCCTGTCCCAAAGAGTCTTATTTTTCTAGAGTATAATCCTAAAATATATTTAAACTTAGAAGATAAGAGGTCTCGTCATGAGCCTGCTTACCATGATCATAGGGGAAAAATAGGCTGACATTACCAATACTGCTAAACAAACCAGGGTAATGGCTTATGATTGCAAACAATTATAAGACAAGGGGTCTCATCACGAGCCAGCTTGTTCAGTCCAATTTTAACCAGTGAATGGCATTGTCAACTATCTGGCTACCATACTAGGACAATGGCTTTTAAGATTTAATAAAAAATAAAAAATAAAAAATAAAAAAGTAATACATATATAAATGGATTTATCTCTAGATCAATAATTCTTAAACGGATGGGATTCTGAATCATTTATGATTAAAAGGTAACCCTGTCGAAACTATAGACGTTTGCTGGCAACAGTGGCTCTACTTGTGACAAATGAGTACATTCTAAAAGCTAAGCTGTAAAGTGACCCCTGCTTTATCTCTACAACTAATTAAGGACTGATGTAGAGTTTTGAAATATTTTAATTTATGAGAAATTTTGAAGAAAATTACAGTTAGATGATTCTTGCTTTTCGTCAGACTAATGGACTTAGTCAAGCATTTCACGCAAAATTTTCTCTTCTTTAATTATTTTTACTTTAATTTTAGGAAAATCTCATTCATAACAAGAAGAGATAACTGGTTCTTCTCCCGTGTGTCGCCAATTGTTGTGGTAAAAACACAACACCCCCCATTATTGATGCGTCCGCTTCAATAATGGGGACCCTTTCTATAAAAATTTTGGCTAAGCACCTTTTTTATTTTGATTTTAATTGATTGCTCTACGCTTTCGTTAATTTTTAGTTTTCTTTGGATTCTTGTTTTGATTGCTTTGCTAGAATCAATTTTTTATAAGCTTCACATTGACGCTTGTTTCACCTCATTTGGTCAACTGGTTTGAAAATGGCACTCCTTTGAAATCTCACCATTTATCTAGCCTGGGTTAAAAATACATAAAATGTACCATATTGCATTTTGTAAATAAATTAGTCCAATAACGCATTCAGTTTAAATATTAACTCGTAGAGGGTTTTATTAACATTTTTCATTATGCAGCCAAATAATTAAGCATCGAGACTTAAGAAATTCACTCCAATTTTCTAATCAAAATCTTAATCTCGAAAAACCAAACATTCAAGTGGCTGTAGTTTATTTTTATTATTTTTCATTTATTTTCTAAGTGGCTGTAGTTTTTTAGCTATAGTTTAAAAACTTATGTTCATAAAAAACAAAACAAAAAAATGAAAATTTAAGTTTAAAATTAAATTTTAAATTAATTTAATTAAATTAAAATTTAAAACAAAAAACAAAAATATAAAAATAATTGCATCGGGAATTCTATTTCGCAACCAATTTTAAAAGAGCCCCGATATGCTCCTTAGGCTGCACCCGATGCGAATTGCCGATATTCATTTCCCTCCCGATGCGATATTGGGTCGGAGGTTTTATTCGCACCAAATTCTAAAAAGCCCCGATGAACCCATTAACCAACCCCCGATGCGATTTGCGGATGGCTTCATAACTCAATGGGGGCGTTAACCAAAGTTTTTCCCATCCGATACGTCAAAGCATTGACTTTTATGCCAAAATCTCCATACGTTGTTTCAAAGTGGTTTATATGTTAACATATGGTGATAATGGTTATGTTTAATGTTTTATATATATAAGGAAGGGTGTAGGTTAGTGCATTTAACATATGCTGTAGGTTAGTGTAGTTCACATATTAGTTTATATATGTGTTGTAGGTTAGTATATTAGTTTATATAGGTAAGGAGTAGGGTTAGTTAATATATATTAATTAATAATATGTAATATATTATATTATTTAAATTAATATATATTATTTAATTAATAGTTCAGATTAATTAATTTATAACATGTAAATAATTTATTTAATTTAGATTTAAATATTATTTAGAATTAGTTTTTAATTAGATTTAATTTGTTTATAAATAGTTAATTAGATATTCGTTAGTTAGTTTATAATTAGCAATAAAATTAAAATTAATTAAGGACTAATTCAGGATTTAATTTTTAATTCAAATTCTCATTTTTTTTAGCCCAGCAACAGAATTTCCAGATTTACATCAGATTTGACCCATCAACTTTGGAAGCTCATAAATTGAGTTCTACTTGGCCAAATAAGGCCTAGGACAGCTCATTGGAAAGAGAAAATCAAGGAGAACATTTTGGAGGAGGTTTCACCAACAGAATTGATCATTTATTGGGCCAAAAATCAGGCAGAAGATCAGGCTCCGAATTTTGAAAACAAAATCAATTTTCTGAGTTATTGTTTTCAATTTCATTTGTCCAAAGCCTCTTCTAATTGCAGATCCATTGGCCAATAATATCCTTTGCCAATCAAATCATTCCAAGCATCAATACGTAGCTTATATTTTGTTTTTAATTATTCATTTAAATAGAATTTGATTAGGTTTGATTTAACTGCCAGAAATGATATTTTGATTGCATTTTAATTTATTTTGATTTCTTTTGCAGGAAAACAGTGGAAAAGATATGAAGAAAAGATCTCAGTCAATGAGAATTCTCCAGCAATTGAAGATCAGAATTTTGAGCAAGTAAAATTGGATTTGGCAGATTTCTCTTCACCAATCTTTCCTCTCAAGAATTCCTTCACAGATAGTATAAATAACAAATTGCAAAATGGAATAAGGGCTGCTCTCCTCTGCAATTTTAGAGCTTCTAAAAGCACTATTGTAATTGGAATTTAGATTTGTAGGAGGGAGGAGTGAAAAATCTCAGATCTGGGGATTATTGAGGATTTTCCCTTTGTATATTGAATTATGCATGAAGAACAAAGCTTGCACTATTGTGGCTCTAGTTTTGAAAGCAGAAGTTCAAGCAATGTAAAGGGCTGTTGGAGACCAAGGACAGAGAAATGGATGCAATAAATTGGTATTTCTAATACTACTGTTTTAAATATCAGTTTCATTTTTATAGTGACAGGGATGTGTCATTTTATTCATGTTTGTGCACTATTGTCAATATGGGTAATTTGTCTCAATCTTGTTATTATGTATCTCTGTTTTTTATGGATTAATTTCTGATTTCTGAGTAACTATTTACTCAGAAATCTATCTTATTAAAACTGATTTATTGAGTGGTAATATGTTGTGAACTATTTCCACATATTATTGTTTAGTTATTGGATTTGCTGATTTGATAATCAATATCATTTATGTGAACTACTTCCTGAGTGTTGTTGATTTATTATTTCAGTTAAGAGGTCTCAATAGGATGTGTTTTGGTAACCACAATATCAGTTAATTGAACTACTTCATTAACTTGATATTCATTATAAACAAGACATATCTAAATCCCAATACTTTAATTATCTTGCTCTTAGTTGGGTTAGATCTATATCTACCTAATTAAGATAGGATTTAGATTAGTTTCTTTTGCCTGCATCATAGAATAAGCTTGCATTTAGAGAAATTCTACATTCTTTTAAGTCCTCTCCTCAAAGAGGCAAAACTTTAATTGTGGCTTGGCTGAGCCCAAATCAGCTTAAGGGTCATTCTCTTGCCTGATCAGCAAGAAGAAGTGATCTGATGTCCCTGTCTATTGGTAGTTAAAGATACATTATAAACCAATAGCAATAGGGAAAAGGTAACTGGACCTAGAAGAACAGTCGGAGCCACCACACCAAACGGAAAAGGAGCTGCTTTTAAGGTCCGGACCGGGTGGTTATCCCCCAATGTTGTTGCAGCGATTTTCGAGGCATCAACAGAGTCTAATGGTTACAATCTTTTGTAATAATAGCTTTTCATTTTCAAGAACTTTTCTTGAAATCTTTTTGGGAAGGAAAGGAAATTGAATTAACGAGTATTGCAGGGAAACCAAGGAAGATAATCAAATCTAATGGCATCACAAAGATTTTGAAGAAGAAGCAATGAGAGGTAATTCCACAATTAAGCTCACTAGATTTTAAAACATCTAAGTCACCCATTTCTCCATATCTCCAAAGAGTCTTTGATAATTATTCCAAGGTATTTAAGACTCCCAAAGATCTACCACCTATTCACAATCATGATCATGCTATTCACTTGATTCCAAGAAGTGTTCCTCCAAACATCAGGACTTACATATATCCATATCCCCAAAAGAGTGAAATTGAATGTATGGTTGCATAAATGCTAGAGGTGGGTATAATTGAACCTAGCCAAAGCTCTTTCTCCTCTAGTAGTATTGGTGCACAAGAAGTATGGATCATGGTGTATGTGTCTGGATTACATAAAGCTCAACAAGCTCACTATTAAAGATAAATTTCCCATTCTTGTCATTGATGAATTATTGGATGAACTACATGGAGAAATTTACTTCACCAAGTTAGATCTTCGTTCAGGATATCATCAAGTTAGAATGAAGACAAAGACATTCTAAAAATAAAATTCAGAACTCATGAAGGTCATTTTGAGTTTTTGGTCATGCCTTTTGACCTAACTAATGCACCTTCCACATTTCAAGGCCAGTCATGAATTCCACTTTCAAACTCTTCCTTAGAAAATGTGTGTTAGTATTTTTTTATGATATCCTAATCTATAACAAGCTTTGGAAAGATCATGTTCAATATGTTGACAGGGTACTCAAACTATTGGAGGAAAACAATTGTATGCAAAGCTCTCCAAATGTTTCTTTGGGGTATAGGAGGTGCAATATTTGGCTCATATTAGATATCATGAAGGTGGTAAGGTAGACCCTAACAATATTTAATCCATCATGGAATGGAAAATCCCCACACACTTAAGTCATCTTCGAGGATTTCTCAGGTTGACAGGGTATTAACGCAAGTTTGTTAAGTATTATCGGAAAATAGCAGCACCTCTAACAACATTACTGAAGAAAGATGTATTTTCTTAGACTCTAGAAGAAATTTAGGCCTTTTAACATCTTAAAGAGGCAATGTGCCAAGCTCCAATCTTAGCTACACCTGACAGCACAAAAGCCTTTATTGTCAAATGTGATGCCTCAGGAAATGGCACTGACATTGTTTTAATGCAATAAGGAAGACCCATTGCTTTTTAAATTCATTCAATCGATGGAAATAATTTACACAAACCTGTCTATCATGAGAAGGAAATTTTGGCAATATTACATGCCCTGAAGCAATGGTTCCATTACCTAATGGGAAGACACTTCAAGGTAAAAAATAGATCATGATTTTCTCAAACACTTCTTGAAACAAACATTATCTTCAAAACAGTAGCAAAAATGGGTCACAGAGATGTTAGGCTATGACTTTGAAATCATCTACAAAAAAGGAAAGAAAAATGTTGTTGACGATGAACTATTAGGAATGGATGAGTATGTGGAGGAATTGTTCTGTTCCATTTCTATTATCCAACCTAATTGGATAAATAAAGCAAGGGATGAATGGAAGAATGACAAAGAGGTGTGGACACTCATTCAAAAGTTGTAGTAAGGTCCTCGTGCATATGATGCATTTATCTAGAAAAATGATTCATTTTGGTACAAAGATCACTTATATTTATGTTATGAAACCAGCTCATAAAAAATTATTCTGGAATTACACATCTCTCTTGTAGGAGAGTAATCAGGATTTTTAAAAACTTACCACAGGGTCAAGAAGTATTTTTTTTGGGATGGACTTAAATTTGGTGTTCAGAAGTTTGTTGCAGAATGTTTGGTTTTCCAACAAAATAAAGTCAAGACAATTAACATCTCAGGCCTTTTACAACCATTAGCCATTCCAAGTCAACGTTGGTAGAAGCTCCAATGGATTATATCACAGGTATACCCAAGTCTGAAGGAAACAGTCTCATCATGGTGATAGTTAATAGACTTAACAAGTATGCACAATTTTGTGCATTATCTCATCCTTTCAAAGCCATTATAGTCACTACTCATTTATGGAAATAGTTCAAAAGCTACATGGAAACCTAAAGACTCTTGTAAGTGACAGACATCCCATTTTCATTAGAAATTTTTGGACAAATTTGTTTTTTGTCTTGGTACTCAATTGGCTCATAGCTCATCTAATCATCCCCAATTAGATGGGAAAAATGAGAAAGTGAACAAATGTTTTGAAGGATATCTTCGTTGCTTTTTATCTAATAAAAAAACACATCGGATTAAGAGGTTATCTCTAGAAGAATGGTGGTATAACACTTCCTTCCATACCACAGAAAAAATGATCCCATTTATGGTGCTTTATGGATATCATCCACCGTCCATCACATTGTCTCTAAGAGACAATTCTACGGTTCAAGCATTGGAACGTCACATCAAGCATCAACAGCAAGTTTTCCAACTCCTAAAGATACCCTGACTATAGTGTATAATAGAATGAAATAACAAGTAGATCAACATCGCAATGAAAAAAAACTTAACATGGGTGATTAGGTATTTTTAGGGCTACAACCATACAAACAAATGTACCTCAAGCAATCTAAGAAGGATAATAAATTATCACCCAAGTACTATGGCCCTTACAAGGTGTTGTAAAATATTGGTACTATGGCATACAAATTGGAGTTGTTTGTATCTTCACGAGTACACCCAGTTTTCCATGTTTCATGTTTAAAGAAGGTTATAGGTGATAAGCTCCTAGTTCAAAATATATTTCATGAACTTGAAGAGGAAGTAAAAATCACATTGGAGCCTAACGAAATCACAAAAACAATAATCCAGCAACTATGGAATCGATCAATTTTAGAGAATCTCATTAAGCGGAAGAACTTACCTATTGAAGATTCCACGTGGGAGGATAAATATTTTATATAGAAGCATCCAAAATTATTCAAGTGTTGAGGAAAACACTTTTTTGAATGAGAGGGGCAAGTTAGGTCCCTACATTACTAGTGTAGCCCCTACATTGTTATTGTTGTACCCCATAGAATCCCACAATTGTTATTGTTGTGTGCTTACATTATTATTATTATGTAGACCCTAATTATATTTTGACCCTTTAGACTCCTGTATATACCAATTAGGTCTAGTCATTTGAATAATCGAAGAAATTTTCCTTTATGTGATGTAAAAGGAAGCCTCCCCTTTGAAGTGGCTTATTATCAAGTCATTGATCTAGATTTTCTTATGTTTTTGCATTATTTTGATTTGGATACGTAACATAGTACACATGGCATTATGCATTTGGGACACCTAGATTGACAAGGACATGAGATGGAGTATATGATTGTCTCTTCAGAGGCGCCATTAGATTTGCACTCGATTGAAAACAACATAAGTAGTAGTCGAGAATTTCCTTTGTAATCTAAAGTAAATTGTTTGTTTATTTATAATAGTTAACAATAAAGTCAGTTATAAGAAGTTATATGGAAATTTGCATGAAAATTATCTTATATACAATCGAAACCAAAATTAAGCACATAGATTTAGCAGTCGTTTCAGAGAAGAAAAATGGAGAAGGATTTAATTCTTTGGAAAATAAGGAAACAGATAGTGACTCGGGAAAACTAAAATCGACAGAACATATACCTCCTACAAACCAAGTGCAACGAAGAGGAAAATATATGCACTACTACTTTAATAAAAGGGAAATTAAAGTAGTTAAAAAAAAATCAAGTCAATCAAAACCTTCTAACGCAAAAGAAAATCATCAAATTCTAAAAGAAAGTGAAGGAAGTTGATCAATTAGAACCAATTGATGAAGATATCACCAAAGGATAGACTAGAGAAATAAAATTGACCAAGTTGGGAGATTCAACTATAGAAAACCAACCAATCAATGGCACCAACTCGACATGAAAAGAGAAGTCAACCAAATGTTGACGTTCAACCAATCGAGAAAAAATGACTAGAGTCATGTAACTGACCAGTTTGTAGAAATCAACCCAACTGCCCACCCCCCCCCCCCATCAACAACATAACCCAGTTGATCTAACAACCGACTCAACGAACCTCCAACATGATCTAGCCAACTATTGGAATAGCACTCACACATCACCTCCAAGTGAGATTTTATTAAAAAATGTCATAAATTTAGAACCTGCACCATATGAGAGTTTCATCATGTGAATTTATTGCCTCTCCTACAAATAAATATATAAATAGATAAGGGGTGTATGACTTTTCCACAATATTTTATACACCTAAGTGATAAATCTACTTAGTATTTGGGCTTAAAATTGATCATCCAACCTTTTCACCCAAAATTCAAGAGTCAAATTCAGTGTTTCAAGAATCTAAAACAATGTTGAGGATGAGAGGTTATCTACAAGCAAGTGAAACACTCGTAGAGACAAGGTTTAAGAAAATATTTGATAAGGCATGTGCAATAGAGCTAGAAGTGCATATGCATAATATTCACTAGGAAAAGATAAAAGAAATCCGATGGGATAGACACTAGAAAATTACCCAATAAGTCAAAAAAGAATGTCAAAAAGTAGAGGTGTTCGAACATACTCAAATCAGAGGTTACCATGAACTCCCCTGATAAAAGAATTCAACTGATGGAAAGGAGAAGTTTCCAAATTTATTGTTAGTTGATTCCATGGAGGACGTCTTTGGTTGGAAATGCCACTACCAATAATTTTTTAGTTAATTCATAGAATCACTAGTCTAACAAAAAAAGGATAAAAACTCTCCAAAACCAATGACCCTAGAGATTGGATCCAAAAACTTACAAGGTTGACTATAGAGAAAAAAAACTCAAATGGGTTAATAATCAATTAAGTGAACAAATAAGCTAAAAAATGGGTCTATGTCATAATGTCTTTATGTTTCACAATAGTAGGTCAGGCATACAATGTTAAACTCAAAATGTTGGAGGTAATTTTCCAGACTACGAAGGAATGAAAACTTTTCAATTAGGTTTAACATGTAGCAGGTGTAAACAAAATAAACTACCAATAATGCTAGAACTTAAGGAATGTGATTTGATTGGGAACTCATCAACATAACCCATGTCCAACTATGTGAAAACACCACCAACTTGTAGTATGTTGAAGGAATGGTGATAGCTCGCAAAGACCTCAAATTTCTACTAACATGTTGTTGGGAAAAATATTGGGGGAGGTGGGGGGGGGTGGTGTGTGAATCAATATTTTAATTTACTTCAAACTTTTCATTTCTTATTCTGCATTATGTACACTACTATCATTTATGCAACCCATGTATGCACATGACTTATGTGAAGTAAAACCACGTATATTCAACTAACTAACTTTTCATATGTTCCATCAACTATTCATATTTAACCAGTGCATAATTATGTCATTATTCATGTATTACACAGAAAATATGAGCATTAAATAACAGAGATATCATCAACACACAAGGAATATATCAACACACACGAACACCAGGATTTTTAGGTGGAAACCCAATGTCGGATAAAACCACCGATGTTATTGTCTTTTTCTTCTTATTTTATTATAAATGAAAACATCTTACAATTTTATATTGGTGCAGACTCATACCAGTACATAGGCACCCACCTACAGAAGGTTACAACCTTCTCTCGTTCTCCAGCACCCTGATCTCCAAACCTAGAAGGGAGCTCCAACACCCTGATCTCATTTACTGGCTCCTACCAGAAGGGAGCTCCAATACCCTGATCTCATTTACTGGCTTCTACTGGAAGGGAGACCCTACCCCCTGCACAAATTCTCCAGCTACTACTGGAAGGAAGATTCGACTCCCCCATTAAAGGCTCCAACCCTCAGTGCCTGTGTGTACCACATTTCATAATCTTTCATACTAGATCCACCTAACTCAAAACATCAAACATGTAGGCCACCTTTCATCATATTTCATACTAGATCCACTTCCATCATTAAGCTCAAACCAAGCAACAATTTTGAAACCAATCACTGAATCAAATCATCCAATCATTGAACCAATTGAATTATCAAATCAATCATTGAATCTTAGTCAACCAATGCAACTAGATCAAACCAATTCTTATTAGATCATATCAATACACAACCACTCATAACTATACTAGACCATCACATAAACCAAATGTTGTCATTGTAAACCCTTGTCAAACATATGTCAGAATGTATATGCTACTTCTATGAAGCACACCTGCATATGTACATGATTCCTCTGAAGAAAACCTGCATACAAATCTCAATATACTAGTAGCTGAATTTGAATCATTGTTATTTCAAAACAACCAC
The DNA here is from genome assembly GCA_031772625.1 of Pinus tabuliformis. Taxonomy (NCBI): domain Eukaryota; kingdom Viridiplantae; phylum Streptophyta; class Pinopsida; order Pinales; family Pinaceae; genus Pinus; species Pinus tabuliformis. The sequence continues at coordinate 1,582,718,730 of CM062804.1, read as the reverse complement.
TGAACTAAATATCCAATCAATCACAGATCACTGAGCCAATTACATATCACAACACAGTAGCATCTTTACTAATCAACATTCCATTCCATAACCAACTCAACCCAACCAATACTATCAAACATAGATTATTATGATAGAGACATCATCAACGGACAATACTAAACATAAAAGAACTGAACAAATGTCATCAACAAGCCATACTGCAAAACCCTAGAAGACATACACGACTTCCATAAAACATATCAGCATATGTACACAAAAACTATGCATAACACCCGCGTACATATTATGAATACACTGAACATACTTTGCGGAATATATATGTGACTACCCAGAAGCAAATCCACGTATGTACGCAACCCAGAGGAAAACTAGCATACAAATTTGAAATCACTGAACCATACTTTCGTTACAACCACAACACATTCAAACTTTATTATCACACATTCATATCAAAGTATAATTATCACCACATATCTATCATTGTTAGCTATGATCACAAACAGATCAAGCAAGAATATTCATTAGTCTTCACTATTCTTTCATATCTATCATATTTGAGCCTCTTCCATGTTCCTTGGTGCACACATGTTTCAAATCATATTCAACGTAAATAATTTGTAACTTGCACACCTAACACTTTGATCTCCATCTCCTTATATAGATTTTTCCTTAGCCAATGCCTTAGGCCAATCCCTTAGTAATGTCTATTAGGCGAACTAATCCCTCTTGGAGACAAGGTGGATCTCCCTAGACCTTAAAGAAATCTAGTAACAAACAATAAAGAACTGCTACCTTTCCTTACCTTATGATTGATTGCAACAAATAATATGAGAGAGATCACTTACCATTTAATCAAAATTTCTATTGAAATCCCTTTCAGTGCCTTCGACAGTTAGCATCCCCTTAATTCTTTAGAGATCATTCTAGTGCTTTCCACAGCTTCTCCATAATGTCCTGAAGGAGATTTTCATAGTCAAAAACACACAAAGGATCAAATCATCTGTTATATAGAATGAAAGATAAATGAACTACTTAACTTATCATATATCATAAATTGAATCAATAACCAATCATAACTTATGTGAGTGATCAAGGAATCCCACAAATGATATTAGGAAAGACATAATTAGGAAAGAAAACTTGTTTTTATTAAATAAAATGGAGAACAAACTTACAACCTTAAAGCCTTGATGTTAAAATCCTCTTCTCATAATCTCCAACCCTCTCCTTGGATGAAAAGCCTCCCTAGCCTCATTTCTGCAACATAAGCCTACCTTTACAAGTCCTCCTCAATCCTCTAGCTTGTGTTAGCTTTATAAGCCAAAAGGAGGAAGTTTGGGATCCATTTCCTAAGGGATGATATCCACAAATGGTGGGATAGGGGTTCCACAAAGAGAGGATAGTAGCTCCATGATGGGAGGGATCAGGGTTGAATAAGCATCCATTCGAAGCTTGTTAGTTGGGAAAGTTTTGACTAACAATTCTTCTAGACTTTACTTTTTATTTTTACTAGCATTAAGTCATGTGCATAGGCCATAGTCTCAGACAAAGCACACTTTTGCACAGCCTCTAATGAACTCTTCCGTGTATGCACAGAAATGGACAAGGGAACTGTGTTGAAAGCCAAAAAAATGTTTTTGAGCCTTGAGATATAGGAATTTATTTCTCTTTGGGATTGTTTGGGTTCTAGACTTGTAGGGGGATTCTTTGGAACACTTTGATGAATAGCGAAAGATCCAAACCGACGATCATTTTCCTAATGCGACAAAATGACATGTAACAATGTCGTTTTTATTCTTTGACGGGATAAAATAACCATTGATGCACCTATTAATGTGGGCCAATACCATGGTAAATACCCATGGTATTCAAATTACTATGGTTTAGATTATGTAGGTGACTTTGCTTCTTAATATCTATGTATGTACGCGACCTTGCTTCACAGGACCCACTTATACTTTCTCAAACTTTGTCTTTGCCATCCATTTGTCTCTAAATTGATATTCCTTTATTCTTATCACTTGTATCATCTACAAAACCATCATTTTGACATCTTTATCAAGTACGTTTCCATCAAGGACAACACATTAGCCATAATGCCAACAATCTCCCCGTTTGGACTTGATGGTAACCACTTTGGTGTTTGGCCACCAACGGTAAAGGCCTGCAAACACATTTGTAAACACACCAAGATTCTCTCCTAATACTTTTCACCAAGCGTTCTTTTCCAAACACCAATCTTCTCTCCCAAGACTTCTCACCAAGCATCCTACTCCAAACACCAAGATTCTCTCCCCCTTTGACATCAAGGGCAAATGGGTGACCATGCTCCCCTTGAGTACAAGACTTTATGACTCAATCAAATATGACCTTTCCTATCACCAATGACTCATGATTACATCAATCACCCAACACAGTGGGGTTACATATTTGACCCAACATTACATCAATGTCCCAACATAATGGGATTACATGACTTGACCCCAATATCCCATACATGATTGAATTTTACAATGATTTACAACATGGGTCTTTATATGACCTTTACATCAAGAGATAGATATGACATTTTTAACCAAAACCAAGAACCTCACTCATGAGGTAGCAAGACCATGATAGTCATCAGTAACCATCATACACCATATAGGAACCTGCAACATGAACATCTGATCGCAGCAACATAGATAGTAGCATGAACATCCTCATCATCAATATGTAAGATACGACAATGTAGCTCCAATATCATTAACTTGTGACCAAGAATGCATTGTCTCCAAGCATCACCAATCAGCTGAAACAACAACATATCAATAAACATCCTCTTAACTTCATGTAACATGCTTTTTCCACATATAGGAAGAGCTATAATCCATAGGCAACAATATCAATCTTTTTCTTCAAGCATCCATCAAAGACAAGGAGAACCTTCAACATCAATGATGATCATAGCATATACTTCATCAAGTGTATCAAGTAGAATTATCACATCATAAACATCTTCACCAAAATGCAACTCAAGTAATCATCCATAACGTAGTGAAAACAATTTGTATATATCTTCTCATCAATGAGAGATGCCAACAACAATGAGTAAATCAAGGACTCGTCATCATCAACCAATCATAGCATAAGATTGTGCAATCAATCTCTATTAGTAACTCGTCTCCTTGATCTCATATCATCAAAGTCAACATGGTCTTTGTAGGAAGAGCCACAATCTACGAATATCAAAGGCAACATAACACCATAAGCAGCATACCTTTCCATGTAGAAAAGACATATGTGAGAACCAAGAATATCACATAGAACTATGCAACAACATCATAACTTTTCACATATAGCTCATAACCCGCATTATATAGGAATTAGCCATAACTTCACCATATGCAACCTATGCATCATTAAAGACATAATGACAGCAGCATGTAAATGTCAACAAGAAGTGGGTGAATCATAAACTCATCTTCATCAACTAATTTCAATAAGGACCATAGCATGCACATCCTCTTCATCAAGTGTATCACGTAGGATCAACTTCACTAAGTGCAACTTGAGCAATACATAGTCATCATCCATGACTTCATCATTACTAATGATAAAATAAAAGCAACATATGTGTCTTTAACAGCGACAACTATACATCACCAATGATATATACTTATCATGAACATCATCATGCAACCGAGAATGCTCGGGAAATCATAATGCCAACAATGCCCTATTAGAAGAATAACATATGCTTCCCCTGAACTTGTGCCAACTATTCACTGCCAGATCTTATTATATCCAACTCATTAATAAGTGCATCCATCAAAAGAACCAAAGAAACAATGACACTTTGCAGTACCTCATAAACCAACATCATTTCTAAGTGACATCTGAGCATCATCAACAAACTGTAACTAATCAATGTAAGAACCATAAACCAATAATAATTGATTGAAGCATATCAAAAACTCCCTCTGAGTTTGTCCCACTATTTCTTCATCTCAGAGAAACATACACGCCTGTCTAGATCAAAACTCAAGTATATACGCAACTCTCCTTCATAATATCCACATACATAAATTAAAATGTTGAACTTGTTATGACATCAGCTCCACCTGAACATATCATACTTGTTCATGTTGATTTCTACTTCATCAATGTAATGTTAGTAATATAAACATTACCAAATGAATATCAAACCAAAATAGAGAACCATCACAAAGATACCGATACATAACTCCTCCTAAGATCATACATTATTGATCATGTGGACCTTATAATCATCACCTGCGCTTCATGAGGTCGTGTACTTCACATCACTTCTACAGTAATTGTTAGAAGTATGTTTTAAACAAAATAGACTGCAGTAGGAACTATCTTTTTTTATTCTGAATCTGAAGATGAAGAGGAACTATACCTCATATTTCTATCTGAGTTCTTCTCTGCTAGCACATATAATTTGTCTGGATTTTTGTATTCTCTTACTATAACCTTTCCAATTTCTTCATCTATAATTTTGCATTTAGTTGATTTAAACATAATTCATGGGTGCTTCACTCAATGAACCTCTAACATATCACGTGTGTTTGTGGAATACTAAATAATACCTCTAATTTGACTACATATTGGAAAGTACCTCTAAAAGTCACATTATTTAACCCCTACCAATACGAACCCAATACACCTTCCCAATTAAGAAAACCCTACTTTCACTACATATTGTACGTATCCATTTTTTCTTTAACATATTTTATACCCCTTAATAATTTTTCATTAACTTTGAGCTCCATTTTTTATATCTGCCAATATTAAAACCCTTTACCCCCTATATATCCCCCAATATATTATGTCATTTTTTCCTCAATATATATCCCCTAATATGAACCCACGTGGTATGGTATTGATCCCCAAATGAAGCCCCTATGACACAATTATATGTCCTTTATCAGCCATCTGAACTACACTTCAAATATTCTGCTTTAGCCCTTGAACTAATATTTCTCAAGTTTGATTTTACCTTTTCCCATAACTTTTGTTGGAGAACTATTTCCAAGAATGACCTTACCATCTTTGTTTTTCTTGAGAAACTCAAACTTGTCTTTATCTCTAGTCATGTGATGAGAGCATACGCTATCTATGTACCATTCTTATTCATCTTCAAATGAGCAAAGAGAAAGACCACACCTTGTTTGTTCTTCTTCTTTCTACTTATTATGAGAAGTGTTGGTGGATCCATCTTTCTTAGGTATTTTGGTAACAATATTCTTATCTGATTGCTTGCCATGTTGTCTATGGAGATTCATTGACTTGTTCCTACATTCTTTTGCTACATGCCCAAACTTGTTACAAGCATAACATCTTATATGACCAGAAAATGGAGTTGACGAATCATTATATGTCTGTTTCATATTCCTTCTATTGCAATCAATAGCTTTGTGACCAAATATGTTGCAAGCAAAACAATATCCCTTAAAGAAACTTGAGTACCTAGGAGTTGATGATCTTCTTGTGAAGTGGTTATTTTCTTGAGATTGAAACAATCTACTTCTGCAATTGGCTGCAACATGTCCATAATTATGACATATAAAGCATTCAACATTATTGATCAAAGGAGATAATTGATTAATGTTTCTATTATTAGGAGCAAATGATTTCCTTTGAAAATTAATCTTTCTTGGATGTTGATTTGGTTGACTTCTTATCTCTTTAACATGAATTTCAGATTTTGTATTGTTATCCTTCAATATCCTTGCACAAGCCTGTGAACTAGATTCTCATTTTACAGTTTCATGAAAACCAAGACCAGATTTAATAGAAGGAGACCTTTGATTACTAAGAATGTTATCCAAAATCTTAGTACTATCTTGAAATCTCAAGTGTTTATCCTTTTCTTCTAATTTACCTTTTAGAATGTTTACCTCAACCTCCATTCTTTGGTATTGTTCTTCCTTTTCCCGATATTGCTTCCTCATTCCTTCTTCAACCTTTCTTCCTTCTTCCAATTTCTCTTTTAATTTGATAATTTCTTCCTTCAACCCATTCTCTTGTTCTTCAAATACTTTAAGAAGCTCTTCATTTTTCTTATTTGATTTTTCAAGGTTTTCTCTTAGAGAGATGATCTCAACTTCAAGTTCTTCACAATATTGTTTAGATTCTACAGCAGCATGGTCCCTGTTATCATATGCCTGCAACTTATCCTTAAGATTGATAATCATTTTCAAAGAAAAATCAAGTTTTCTTCTAAGATTAAGAACTTCCTCTAACCTGTCTTCTTCTGAATCAGTAACTCCATCTAACATAACAAAGGTTTTTTTATCATCATACTCATCCTTTGACACATATTTAGAAATAATATTACCTGATGGTTTTCCTTATGAACAATCTTCCTTTGATTTTCCTTCATGAATGACCTGCATATTATCCCATACTTCCTTTGTAGTTTCATAGTGCATAACTTCTCCTAACACTGAATCAAGTAATTACCAATTATTTAATTTAATGTAACATTATTATTTTGTAGCTTTTCACTTGATGGAGGAGTCTTAGTGAAACCAATACATACTAAATTCCAAACATCAAATCCTAGACTTATTAATTTAGACTTCATCTTTTCTTTCCATTCATGATAGTTATCATCACTTAGCATACACATAGTTTTATTGTCCTTGTTTTTTGACTTGCCTTATTCTTTTATTGCAGATTGTTCTTGACCCTTAAATGTAAATATTATTGTAGCATCAGATGCATCACTGTCATTTTTCTCCTGAATTGAATTCTTCCTTTGAGTTGCCTTCTTCTTTTGCTTCTTTCCCATCATTCCTGATCCACTACAAGCAATTAAGCTTCAACTGAAGTGACCTACTCTAATAACAATTGTTGGGAAAAATATTTGTGGGGGGAAGGTGAATCATTATTTTAACTTAATTAATTTTTTTCATTTCTTGTTATGCATTATGTACACTACTTTCATTTATGCAACCCGCGTATGTACGCGACTTCTGGGAAGTAAAACCACATATATTTAGCTAACTAACTTTTCATATGTTCCATCAACTATTCATATTTAACTAGTGCATCATTGTGTCATTGTTCATTTATTAAGTAGAAACTATTAGCAGTAAATAACAGATATATCATCAACACACAAGGAACATATCAACACATATGAGCACCAAGACTTTTAGGTGGAAACCCAATGTGGGAGAAAACCACTGTTGTCGTCGTCTTTGTCTTCTTCTTTTATTATAAAGGAAAACATGTTACAATATTGTACTGGCATAGACTCATAATAGTATGCAGGCACCCACCTGCAAAAGGCTACAACCTTCTCTCATTGTCCAAAACCCACTAGAAGGGAGATCCAACCCCCTGATCTCATTTACCAACTCTTAATGGAAGGGAGCTCTTACCCCTTGCACAAATTCTCCAGCTACTACTGGAAGGAAGCTTCGAATCCCCCAATGAAGGCTCCAACTCTCAGTACTTTTGTGGACCACATTTCATAATCTTTCATATCAGATCCACCTGACTCAAAACATCAGCCCTATAGGCCACCTTTCAGACTAGACCCACTTCCATCATTAAGCTCAAACCAAGTAACAATTTTGAAAACAATCACTGAATCAAATCATCCAATCATTTAACCAACTAAATCATCAAATCAATTACTGAATATTTGTCAACCAATGCAACTAGATCAAACCAATTCTTATCAGATTAGATAAATGCACAACCACTCATAAGTATACCATACCATCACAAAAACCAAATGTTGTCACTGTAAACCCTTATCAAACATTTATCAGAATGTATATGTTATTTATATGAATCAAACCTATGTATGTACGTGATTCCTATGAAGAAGACATTCATGCGAATATCAATATACCAATAGTTGAAACTGAATCATTGTTATACTAAAACAACCACTGAACCAAATATTGAATCAATCACAGATCATTGAGCCAATTACATATCAAAACACATTAACATCTTTACTAATCAACATTCCATTTTGTAACCAACTCAACCCAACTAGTACTGACAAACACAAATTATTATGATAGAGACATCATCGACAGACAGCAGCAAATATAACAGAACCGATCAAATGTCATAAACAAGCGATATTGCAAACCCTAGAAGACATACACGACTTACATAAAACATATTAGTGTAGGTACACAACAAATATGCATAACACCCGCGTACAAATTTTGAACACACTGAAAATACTTCTCAAAATATATACACGACTACCTAGAAGCATATCCATGTTTGTACACGACCTTACAGAGGAAAACCAATGTACAAATCTGGAATCACTAAATCATACTTTCACTACAACCACAACACGTACTTTTCAAACTTTAATTTCACACATTCATATTAGAGTATCATTATCAACACATATCTATCATTGTTAGTTATGATTACAAACAGATCAAGAAAGCATATTCATTAGTCTTCACTATTCTTTCAAATCTGTCGGATCTAATCCTCTTCCATGCTCCTTGGTGCACACCTGTTTCAGATCAGATTCCACATTAATAACCCATAACTCTCACACCTATCACTTTGATCTCCAACTCCTTATATAGATTTTGCCTTAGTCAATACGTTAGTCCAATCACTTAGTAATGTCGTTGGTATTCTATGACGGGATAAAATAATCATTGATGCACCTATTACTATGGGCCAATACCATGGTAAACACCCCTGGTATTCAAATTACTATGGTGTAGATTTTGTATGCGACTTTGCTTCTTAATACCTGTGTATGTACACGACCTTGATTCATAGGACCCGCATATACTTTCTAAAACTTTGTCTTTTCCATCCATCTATCTCTCAACTGGTATTCCTTTGTTCGTATCACCTGTAGCATCTACACAACCATCATGTTGACATATTTATCAAGTAGGTTTCCATCAAAGGCAACACATTAGCATAATGACAACAATATGAAAATCATTGAAGGATTAGAAAGATTGTCCCACACAAGGTACCCCTTACTATATCAGGCTTTAAACTAGTCAATTGAGTTAACTTATCCTTGTACATTTGCATAATTTGAAGAGGTAAGTGTTAGCTACCTATACCAATAGGTTTCATATTTCATGATTGGCTATGAAAGGTCCAAATATGCTCTGCTTTGATGATTCAAAGATCACATATTTCCAAGAGAATCCAATTTGTGCTTATAGCTTGGTATGGACTTAAAATTTTGGTGGATGTTCCAACAGTCTAATCTGGATCATTCCATGATTTAAATTTTCAGTTGTAGAATAGAGAAAGGATTCTGTCCAAACTGTTTAATCTTGGTAGACAAATAGTTCAGGTAGAGAAGGAAAGGCTCCCAACAGCTTAATCTGGGACCTTGGAAGAAATAAGGGTAGAAGTAGATAGAAAAACAAAAGAAAAAGCCAAAGAAAAGAAAAGGCAGGTAAGGGTCTGCAAGTCCAAGTGCACCCTTCAAGAAGAAATAAAAAATGCTAGGCAAGTAGCTGGGTAAGTAGTTGGGGTTGCAGAAAGGTTATCTTTACCATTGCAGGTGTGTTAACTTTGTTTACCAAAGCAAAGTTAATCAATTGAGAAGGTGTTCTTCTTCATCAAGTTGCAGCAAACAGAAAGCATGACTAACCTCCCTTCTTCCCCTTTCCATTTCATTACTAACACTCCCTCATCAGTTGAGATTCATGGAAGAAGATTATGGTTTCATGGTGGTTCTTGCTCCTTCAAAAGCCACATTTCTTGTGTAAAATCTTTTCATTTTGATCTACTCTTTAAGCTAAGTGTTTCACAAATAAGCTCAGTTTTTTCTCCCTTCATTCATCCCCCTCATTCATACTAACTCTAACTTTACTATATAAATCCCCTATATCACCTTTCCCCTATTAGTATAAACACCATGGTGTATAAACCCCAAATGTTGTATAAATATCCCCTCCCCTTGGCATTATGGCCAATAAGTTCTATATTAGGGATCAAATGACACCTGGTCATGTTGATAAACCTAACTCTAACCCTCCTCCCCCTTTCTGAATCCATTTTTAACCCATTGCACCCCATTTGCAAACATAAACCTTGTAAAAACCTTGCTTTACCCTTACCCGCTCTAAATTGCCAAATAATACACAAAAACCCATTTTTTGTGATTAGCCAATGGTTCGGGCGCATATATGTGATTTTCCAAATACACCGCAAAACCTTACAAAAGCCATACCCTAAGGTTTTCCGACCGAGCACAGATCCCGAAATAAATATTATAATAACCCCGCCCCTTCCGTATCGGCCGATCATTTCATTGATCCGACAGCCGTCCGATTGTGAGCCTCTAATCCAACGGCTCTCATCCATGTCGGAGCGGCTCCGACGTCCGCCACTTACCCCGTACCGGTCGAGTACTTTTTCCCCCCCCGTCAACCGTCGGATCGGGCCCATGAGATCCGACGGCTCTCGTTGATATCGGAGTGGCTTTGATGGCGGACAGATACCTTCCGATATCTGTCAGAAGGGTTACGTCATGCGGTCGCCACGCGTCTCCACCACAGCTCATCGGAGGTACGCCTGACAGATACCTTCCCCGTACCATAAGCGGTGCGATATGAAACCGCTGGCTGTTTCCGGTTTCAGTTATCCCGCCTGTACTACGTCACCACCACGTCATCCCACATCAGTGCCACCATGCCATCACGTCAACCGTTGCGCCCGACCTTCTGCCGATCTATCCTGCCACTTCACCATCCCCGTGGACCAATCAGAGCCCGCCACCTCACCTATGACGTCAGCCGGCCCTGACCCCACCTATGATGTCATGCTGACGTCAGCAGAAAAACGCGCCAAAAGTCCAAAAAACCAATATAATAGCCAAATGTCGCGTTTTTCTCACTTTTCTACAAAAACGCCCGTTGCTCCTGCATGCGATTTTTACGACAAAAAGTCTACCAACCTGCAGAACCTGACCAGGAGACCGGCGGCGCACCATTTCCACATTCATCCGCGACCATTGCTTACTCTTTACCAGGTATTCTCCACTGTAAATCCTTCACATACCTGCTTTGTCTGAAAATTCCCTGAAAAGAACTTATAACGGAAAAACTCTTGAATTCACCGGCAGAAATCCTTGCACTTGGCCCTTTTACAGTTGTGAACTCGAAGAATACTAGCCGAGCCTTGTTTTCCCATATTTTCACTAAAAATCAAGCTTTGTTCGCGCAATCACGACAAACTCATTTAAACTGAGTTTAACCACTGAGAAAGACAGAGTGACGCCAGGTATTGGTCTTATTTTAGCTTTAAACAGTATTTCAATTGCTGTTTATTAGAACTACTCTCTGTTCCTTATAAATTCACCTTCCCTGGTAAAGAGACACTCCTCTATACTGTCCTGCTCAATTGAAACCACTTTACACCTAATTCAGAATCCTCTTTGGCAATGGAGACACCTGTAGTACTAAATGTTCAGCCTCTAAATGCCCCTCAAAGGAACTTGGAATGGCAAGCCTTGGCAGATATGGATTATCAGATTGCAGAAGAGATGTTGATGAGGACCAAGTTCCATATCCACCTGCTCAATGAACTTAAGGCCAAGCATGAAACTGGAGCAGATGTATTGGGTATATGGAATTCTTTTCTTCCTATTTTTAAGTTGCCTCAAGTCAATCAATTCCCTGATTTGATCCATCTTTGTGCTGAATACTATGACCCTACCCAGAGGTCTGTGTTGGATCCTTCTGGTTCTGCTCTCTTCTACATCACTCCTGAAGCCATCAGGAACATGCTCTGTTTCAAAACTCAGAAAAAATTGGTCCCCTTGTCACTAGTAGACTTGATAAAACAAGGGAATAGATTGACAGATGCCCAAATCACTAAGTTAAATCAGTTATACATTGACTCTGATTCTGTGCAATATCCTCCTCTGAACCAAGTATACCTTAACCAGTTGGGCAGGGACTTGGTAGATATGATTAGTCTGATTTTGGGCTATAGCTCAATAGAATTGGTAGACCAAACTGTGTTGGTGATGATGCTGATGTTTGCTCCGAGCAGACTTCCAGTTTGCTATGATTATGCCACCTACATCTCTGACAAAATGCATGAGCAGCTAATGAATTTATCCAGAGAAAAGATGTTCAGATACACCTCCTACATTTACCATTTGATCTTGTACCATCAATATGAGAGATTTCATTTTCCAATCAAAAGAATGGATGCCCAAGGCAATCCCAGATCAGTGGTCTATTGGTCCTCTGTCTTCCACACTACACCTGAGTCTCCATACACTTACTGTGAATTCATAGATCTGTTCATCCATCCAGCTATGGCAATGCTGATGAGCTCACCTCCTCCGAGACTCATTGATGACATGCAGAGAATTCTTCAGCTATCCAAAGCTTACAGCATTGGGGATTGGTACTTCTACCAAAACCACACTGTCATCAGGATATATGGGTGTGATTTGCCTCCATTCAGATTACCTAAGTATGTGCCTATGAGGCTATTTGCCCTAGAGTACTTTAGGCAATTTGGCCGGGTTGATGTGCTTCACTTTTCAGGAAAAGGCAAAAAAGCACAGTTAAAGGTGAAAAGCCAACTTGGCCATTTTATCTATAACGAGAGGGAGCAAGGATGGAAGGAAGCAGATAGAATGCTTGAGTCCCTTAGCCTGCAAACCAGTATCCTATGGACACCCTATGACCCTAATCATTTTATAACTATGAGGAGGCTCAAATATAAGTTATCTGCCTATGATCACCATAGTATCCCTCACATTGAAAAATATGCAAACCAAGACAAATGGAGGAGAGGGACCTTAGAAGAGCCCATGTCACAAGAAGAGCTAAACCAGAGGGCACTAAGGAATCTAAGGAAGATGGCTGACCTTGAACTTTTTTCACAGGTATTCACACTTCCGAGCACACAAGTGGGAGCAGCTGCATCCTCCTCAACTGCCAAACAGCAAACTACCAAGGCCACTGAAAATATATCCAGCAAAGGCAAAGAAAAGGAAATGGAGACAGAACAATCACTCCATGGCAAGGAGCAGCCACCTCCAGTGACTTAGCAGCAGGTGGATAAAGAAGAGCAGCAGCAGGCAGAACAACAACAACAACAGGGTACATAGCAAAGAGAAGGACAGCAGGAAAAGGAGCAGCCTACACAGCAAGAAGGGGCAGTTGAGGCCCAAAACCTCACTGACCAACAACCTCAAAACATAGTGCCTCCTAGGCAAGAAGCTGCCAATGAAACATCAGTCCTCCAAACTCCACAAAGGGAGGATGTTAGTAGAAAAAGGGATAGAGAAACTCCCTCAACCACATCAGCAAGCCAGGGGGAGAAAAGACAGAGGATAAATCCATTCTCTGAGGAAGAGATGCCTACAGGGCAATCTTTGGGTATGGGCATGCCTAGTATGGAGGCATCTGCAAGTTCCTTCCAGCAGGAACAAGAGAGAACAATGGGAGGAGAAGTCAGCTCCTCCGGCCAGCAGAAAGAAGGTGGACTCAGTATCAAACAGCAGTTCATCGACATTAAGAGGAGAAATGAGCCCATCAAGAGACAGCTGTACAATCATCTGTTAAACATGGCTCCCACCAATCAGCAAAGACTCATGTCTGCCTTTGATGTAAATGAAGGCAAAATGATCATGAGTCATTTTATGCCAACAGCAGTGCAGCCCCAATCTTCCTCTGACTACTTAAGGACTAACCTGGAAGTCCTTGCCAAGGATATCCACCCATTGGACAAGATAGAACTGCATAAGCAAACGGGTGAGATGGTCTATGCTTCCCTAGCAGACCAAACATTGGATAACTACAAGCTACATAACAGCCTTAACAATACAGCCTCTCAGCTAGAGTTGGAGAGGGCATCATCCCAGGCAAAGGACAACAGGATCAGGGCCCTAGAAGACATAATCATAGAGATTGGGCATAATCCCAAAGACATCAAGGGCATACAGGAGATATTGAAACTAAGGGATGCAGATATGGCAGCTCTAAAGAGAAAAATCAAGCTCCCAGCCACTATTCACCCTCAGACAGATGAAGTGGCCCAACAAAGAACTGAAAAAGATGCCACTGATCTGTTGATATCTCTATATAAGCAGCTCCTCCAGACACAAGAGCAGCTGGGAGAATCAGAGGCTGCAAAGGCAGCATTACAGGCATCTCTGAAACAGAGAGAAGAAGGGCAGACTTCCCAGCCTCCTCCTCAAATCATAAATCTTGAGGAAGCTGCCACAACTACTGTTCCTCCTCCTCAACAGACTGATCAAGCAGCACCTCCACCAACAGAGCAGGCCCCTAGCTTGGACATGCAAAAGCTAAAGAATGAAATTCAAATCCTGGAAGCTCAAATGTCTGAGTTAAATGAGACCAGGGATAAATTGGCCAAGGTAAATGATAGGTATGATAAATCCAAACAAGCTGTGGCAGAGAAGGACAGGGAGGTGAAAGCCCTAAAAAACAGGATAAAAGAGCTAGAAAATGAGCTCAGATTAGACAAAGTCATAGTTGGGCTTAAGGCAATGCTATGGGCCAACATTGGCCAGTCTATTACTGACCAATGGCAGTATATAGAGACAATCCATGAGCAGGTAGAGCTCATCCCAAAAGCACAAGCTGAAATTCACAAGTCAAGGGCTGCTCTAGGCAACATGCTTGAAATTGCCACCAGAATGATCAATGTGCTAAATAATAGAACAAGTACTCGGTTGGCAAACATGGGAATTCCCAATAGGACTGAGGCCATTCAGTTAATCAAAAGGGTTCTCACATTAAGAAATTTGGTGCAAACACTGGAGAGAAGAACCCAAGACATGCAGACCGAGGTAAAAAGATTCATGGATAAATTCCTGGTGCTGCAAAACAGAGGACTCCCTAGCTTACTGAACAGCGCAGGGAGACTGCTCATTCATGAGCAGTATGCCAAAAGAGTGAATGCATTTGCCACGAATGAAATCAATGAGAAGCCCAGCAGCTCAGAAGAAACAGGGCCAGCTACAGGACAGACTATCTACAACAAGGTAGAAAATCTGTTTTTTATAATGAATGAGATCAATCACCTGTTTGATGTGGCACCCAATTTTTACAAGTATACAGAGGCAGAGGAGACTATGGATGCAATTCTCAGGCATCAACTCCCTACACAGGACTGGTGGACAAATACAATACAGAAAATTTTGTAAACAATGGGCCATTCACCAAATTTTGTTCTTAAAAATATGAATTGTTATGCAAAGCACAGTTTAACAAAATCAGCATGCATTATGGATTAAAGCTGAGCCAACTCAGCAGATGTATCGGCCAACAAAGCAAAAATAGAAAACCACAGGTGGCAGGGCCGAGAAAATACAGCGCAGCAAAAAATAAAGACACATTATTCAGCGTTAAAGCAAAGCGGTTCAACCGACTCAATGACCTCCAAAGGTCAAATTATCCTCTGACAGACTTAAAGAGCATTTATGCTGCATTCAAAGTTGTAATAACTTCTTTTCTACTTTCTGTACGAATTTATGAAGATATTTTCTCTCTCAGATGACTCAATGCCTGAGATATTTTGTATAAGCATTCCTATAAAGTCCCCCTCGCATGGGCTTGCAATTTTTGTTGTTGATTTCTCCTGAAGAAGTTCTTATGCTGTAATCCTTTCAGAAGTTAATAAAGAAAGTGATGGAATTTCTCGGATTTCTGAAGTGTTGAATGCGTTCTGGTGTCTGTTGAAAACTGCTGGATTCCTGTGTATTTCACCATACAATAAGTCTCTGTAACTCTCTCTGTTATGTATTTTGTTTTGTTAAAATCCATATATGTTATCTAACTTTAAATACTTAGCAACAAGGAAAAAGAATAACTTTCAGGATTTATTCAATGAATACCCTGAGTTCAATCTGTGTTGTTAATGAATGTTTTCTTCAGATGCAATCTTGATAAGTGTAATTCTTAATTGCTGCACTTTCAGAATACATCTTTCACAGTGACCTTTGTCACAGGAATTCAAGTTTTCTCCTGTGCAGCGTGTTTCACTTTCACCTCACCAGCTTAATAGAAAATTCTTAATTGCTTTCTGTTGGTTGACATACATCACCATTTAAGCTAAATTTGTTTGTCTGAAATACAAAATTGGCCCTGCAGTTTGAGCACCACCAATCCTTCATTTCTAAGCATTTCACAACTCCAGACTCCATTGCCCAATGATATTTTACTCTCTAAACACTACATCTTAAGACCTGAAAGAAATCCTTCAACCAAAACACAAACCAAAAACTGAGCATAATAGCTAGCCTAAAAACACCATCATAACAGGGACAAATCATAAAGAGAGAGCCCTCTCTGATTACAGTTTGGCTAGAAACTGTGATCCAAAGATTGGTTAGTGGTTACCCCGGCCGTATTCCCTTGGGAGTCATAGGGAACAACCTGGGTGTTAACAGAAAGTAAGGAAAAAATGTACACTCAGTCATTCATCAATGTCCTTGACAAAATTATCACGTCACCCTCAAAGAGTGCTAATGGGAAAGAAAAGGAAAGAAACTATTATAGTAGAACCTGTATAAGTCAGGGATAAAATTAATGAAGTCCTCGGGGAATTCCAAGCCATCAATTTAGATGACCCGACCATTTTTATTTGAGTGCAAAAAGTAGTAGAAAAACTGGTGAAAATGGTAAGAGAGTAGGAGAATTATTCTCGATGGGAGTTGGACCATACAGAAGGGATTTGGGGATCAAGTGTTGGACCTACTTATGTAGAATAAATGGTGATGGTTAAGGAAAAAACCAGTCAAGTCATGAGGATTGAAGAAGAACTAAAAATAACAACAAAAGGTGAGACAAATCAATATACAAGTATTACTATATCTCAATAGAAACAAAATCTAACACCCAAACTAGTCCCAAAGTGACTAAAGACAAGGTAGTCAAGTCATATCAACATGAATCAAGATTCACCATTGTTCAATCCAACACCAGTCAAAGAAGAAACGTCATTGAGTATATCCTTCCAACAAACAAAGTAGACACAAAACAAGAGCATACTGATTTGGATGAACCACCACCATTGCCAAAAAAGAAGGATAAAAGTAAACAAAATAGGTGCAATCATGATAATCAAAATCTAGTAAATCGAATGAGGAATATGACTTCAATGAATGAAGTGACGATGATAAAGTACAAGAGGAATTTCAACAATAGGAAAGAGTTGGCATATCATTAGAACAAATGGTCATCAAGCCAATGAACATGGTACCAATCAAGGAGGCTACAAAATCAACTTTACCATAACCAACATAGTCTGAACCAACCCCACTATAACAGACACTATCAATGCCAATATTGAGTGTTAAACCAATAAAAGAGCCCATACAAATGCAGGAAAAAAATTTGAGACTAGGAGAAAAATAGGTTTAAGAAACCCATGTTTTGGCATCCACCAAAACCTATTTAGGATTTAATCCAAAAGTTGACTCTTGTGAAGCCAATATAAGAACTTGTTTCACCAACACAACCAAACCCCAATCAATCAGAGCAATTAATAAAAGAAACAAGGGTGACATCAAAGAAAAATAAGAAGAAAAAATGATAGGTACCTCTTAGAGTATATATGTCATTTTGGCTTGTGGAGGAACCGACTGAGACTGCTAAGGTCACATTTGACCCTCGGGAAGTATTTGGCAATCAGAATTTTGATTTATATGTCGAAATTGATAAATAATCAACATTGTGGCGGAGGAATGTAATCAACAAGGTTGGCACGACTTAGCTAAGAAAGGCCAAGGAAAAGTAGGTCTGGAAGGAATGTATAGATTTGGCCCAAGAAAATTGCATATAGGACCTTTGAGTATTGAAACAAATTGACTAGAATCCCTTTGGTTTCTAGTCCATCATTTGGTTGATATCAACCAAAAATTAAAAGAAGAACAAAAATAAGTGCAACAACAAAGTCAGAAGGAACAAGCTAACAAGACTTATGCAATTTTGAGAGATTAATTTAATAAATTTAAACAAATAAGGAAGACCTTTGAGGAAGCAACTATCTAGGCAGTAATAATGTTAACAATTTTGAACAATTGGTGAAGCTAATTTGTTACAGCCTGCAAAAGACAAAATATCCAACCAATAGGGAGAAGATGTCACTAGAATTTAGAGCAAAATAAGTCATGTCATCACAAATAGCTACAAAGAGGGAAGTGGAAGCAACTCTGATCTAGGAAGAAAGGCGGTGGTTTCGAAAGGGTTAAAGATTAGAAGTGGGAAATAATAGCACCTTAATAAAGAAATACTACAAGATCATTGTAATCTGAAGATATAGGAAGTACAAGTGGTTAACACAAAATTAAGAATATTGGCGAGAATCACATCAGTAGGGGTGAAAGCACAATATATCAGTGATGAATGTTTAAACTTCAACCATCAACTACAAATGCTTTTACCTCTCCAAAAAGGTGTAGCATCACTAAAAAGTGAAACACCATTAAAAGAGTGTGGTATCGTCAAGGGGCTCCATCTATGCAACATCATAGCTCCAAAGCACCAATGTCCTCCAAAGGACCATGTAACATCATCAATCATAACTCAAGGCATTAAGTGATATCAATTCATCATGTATACAATAGTTAATGTAACATAAAAAGTGAGACATACACAATGAAAAATTCATGTAAGTAGATCACATTAGGTATCTTCTTCAAACTTCACACTAGCTTATGAACTTATACAAGTTGTCAAACTTAAGTATGATGGGGTGGGGTGGGGGGGGAGTGTCATTGGTGGAATCATGCATGTCGTTAGACCAATACTTGCAGGTGTTAGTCTTCGATACAACTGTCATATTTAGGATCCATGAGAAGTGATTGTTCCATGTCGTGAAACATAAATGGAGCATTTAAGTAATGCCCATGAATCTCCACCCCAACGTGAGCCCAATGAGTTTTGAACTTGATACATTTTTCTCTTATACCACATGTGGGAATCATGATTGTCTTCAAACCTAAACCAGCAGGCGTTAGTCTCTACTATAATTTTCAAAGTAAATATTCACGAGAGGTAGTTAATCCATGTTGCAAAACACATGAGGAGCATTGAACCAATGTCCAACAATTATGAAATACACCTATTACATGCTTCCACGTGACTGATCCATAAACTATCTATGATATTCCACTGGATAGTTCATCAAAATAGATCTACTAAAATATATTTGAAAATATAAAATCTACACTATGACGGTTATTTTTTCCTTAGATTTATGGATTCTTTAAATATTGTTTATGCTGTGTACATGAGATTTATGGATTCTTTAAATATTGTTTATGGTGTGTGCATGAAAATTATAATTATGTAAAAAAATTAGAACAAATAGAACAACCACTCAAAAACCACATAACGCAACATATGAACTAGGAAACCCTTTCGGTAAAAACTTAGCTAGAAGGTGAGGTTTCTCCACTCTCTCCTTCTCTAAATGGAAATGGATGCAAGTACAGAGGAGGGAGACCTGTGGCTCGTGGGCTACTATAATATACAAACCCTATCAGTTTCTCTCTCTCTATCCACTCTCAACTACTTTTCTCATCTATTGAACTAAAAATGCTCGAATAGAATGGAACCTCTTTTCCTCTTATTGACTTGTTTATAACATAGCTTGCTAACCTACTAATGGTTAAGTTTGAATCCTTGAACTCTAAAATAAAGTTACAATATCAAATATTCTAAAGTGTTCTTCATCATAATCATATGTCTAGCCCCTTTTCCATGAATAATTGGGGTTGATGTGGCATCCTCTCGAATCATTGTGGTCAAAAAAGGAAGGTCAACTTCCAAATGGAATAACTTTTGCATATAGACTTTGATTGAGATTATTCTTACACCATTGCAAAGGTATTTGTGTGTAGAATAGCGTTAGGGATGCAACACTTGAGCTACAAATTTTTACCCCCAAAAAACATTGTTTGATGCCTCAAACAACTTTCAAAAGGTTGGAACCCCCCATTCACCAAACTGGGACTCACTGGTGAAAATGGACTTGTGATCTAATTCTTACACTTGTTTCCACTCATAAAGCATTAAGATGGATGAAAAATAATATAATGATCCAATCCATATTATACTCCCCCTTTTGGGAGGTTTTTTCTCCCCAAAAAATTCTACTAATCGAGTTGAGGAAAATTCCCCTCCACCTTCTCTCGGGTATACCATTTAAACTTACCTAGAAGTTGTCATTTCAAACCAATATGTCAAACTTCATTATGCCCCTTATCTTGTAGTTCTTGATCTTTTCTAGTGCCAAATCCTCTATATAAGATAGGACTTGTCCTTTATCCTAATATAACATGGAAGGCTCATAGAGTTTTAGAGTCTCTACATTCATCACTTAGTAAATTCCCATGTATGGGAGTAAACTGAGTCTACAATCATTATCTCCCACATTCCCTAGTATCTCAAAGGGACCATATTGTAGAGCCTTTATTTTCTTACCAAGACCCTGTTTCTTGCAACTAGGCTTGTTGGTACAACCAAGTATGCATCCCCTTATGAAGCTAACTACCTCTTCTTTCATCCTTGGCTAATACACATACCTCTCCAAGCTTGCCACTATCGTCCCTAAATCAAAATTCCTTGCAACCTTGGAGGTGTGAGCCTCTACGATCAACTATGATCACTCACCTTTAGGAACACATAACTCATATAACCTATAGAGTAACCCATAATGGAGATGGAAGTTAATTCTGTTGTCACCATTTTGCATGTGACTCTAGCTTTTCAATTGTAAAACACTTCCTTAAAGTACTCATCCTCAGTGTATGCCTCTATATTTGCATCATGGGTGAAATTATCCATGTGCATAAGAGTTCCCAAAGCCATGATATTTCATGTGGGTGGCCTTGAAAGCATGTTGGGAAACTCGTTTGTGCTCCCCTTCTTGTATTTTATCACTAAATGTAACTACTATAAAAACCCCATGCACTTGTAATGCTTAGTTTTTTATAGCTTACTCTGGGCTTGCAAGTAATTGATTGGTTGGTGATTTGTGTCGATTACTATCTCCTTTCCCATTAGATGGTGTTTTTACTTATTCACAACTTCCACCAGGGAATATAGCTCCTTCTCGTAGGTAGGGTAGTTGAGAACTGCCCCATGAAATACTTTAGAATGGTAGCATACATGCCTTCCTCCTTACATCAACACCACTTCCCCCAATATACCCACTCACATTTATCTCCACTTTGAAGGGTTATTGCAAGTTTGGTAATTCTAGAACCAATGCTTAACTAATCTTTTTCTTTAACTCAAAGGCCCTTTGTTGACCCTTTCGCCACTAGAAACTCTTACTGCTCATTGTTATGGATTAGAGTGGTGTTTCTACTACTGAAAATGAGGCTATGAATTTCCTCAATTATTGTGTTTCCCTGACAAATCATTGACCTCAAAAACATCAATAGGCACAAATCACTTCATGATGGCCTACATCTTGGAAAGACCTATCTTCAAATCTCCCCCACCTATCATTTATCCCTTATACACCAAATATTTTTTTGCAAACTCACACTTCTTTAATGTCCCTAGCACCTGCATCATATGTGAGATGTGCTCCTCTTAAATAACATTATATACTAGTATATCATCCAAATAAACAATATCAAATGAATTTATAAAAGGGTACAATTCTCATTCATTAACCTCATAAATGTGGTTGGTGCATTGCATAGGCCAAATGGCATGACTGAACACTCATACAAACATTGCCTGGTTTTGAAGGAGGTCTTCCAAGTATCTTCATGTGGAAGAGTCTGGTCATTTTATTCTCTTCATTTTGCTAAAGGCCACACACATTCAACCCCTTCTGTATTGATGTACAAACAATCTTCTCATCAAGATCCTAGCTACTTTCCACCTTATTACTCAAATATGTAGCCATGAAATTTTTCTTCTTAGCATCTTTCTTTCTGTTCTTCGGGTTTAGCTCTTGATGCAACTTCCAACACTTCTCCATTATATGGCCATCAACGTTACATTAGTTGTTTGGATATTTGCATTGGTGTGTTGTGGCTATTGTTTTTTGTCTTTTCCCCTTTTTCCACTTATTCTTGCCTTCCTTGGAAGCTTATGGGTGTTCCTTCTGCTTTGACCCACTTGATTTCCATTTATTTTGGCCTATGTTCTCCAACTATTGTGCCTATACATAAGCATCATCCATCATTTCAAGTTTGAACAACATCTCTTGCTTTCATTAATGGTTGTGTAGACCCCCCATATACTTCAGGAGTATGTTTAGGTTCTTTTGGGAGATACCCAACATTATTGTCATCTTTCTAAACTGTTTGGTGTACTCTTATAAACTTTGCCCCTCTCTCTGCCTGAATTAAATCCATTAGATCCACTAGTCCTCCACATACCCAATAGGGTAAAACTGACTCGATGAGAGTTCTAAAATTCTCCTAGTTATTCATTAGAGGATCTCCCTCCAACCTTAAGGTTTTTGTGTGGATTTACTACCAAGTTAGGGCATGGTCGTCCATTTTTAGTCAAGTAATGAAATTTTATGATATTTCTCTATATGATGAACAATAAATAAAATTCTAACTGTCACAACTAGTGATCTAACTTCAAAGCATCAATCTCACCATGATATGGCTTGATTTCGACCTTCACTTCCATCTTGAACATCAACTATAAATGGTTCATGGCACATGAATTGGGTTGATCCTTTTTGAGTTTTTTCTTAGAATCCCTCTCTGGTTCTTCCCAATCTCCCAATCTCCTCTCTGATCTTACCTTTGCATTAGAACATCTACATTCTATGAATATCTTGAGCTTATTGATCAGGGTTTCCATGAGGAGTCCCACAATACGATTTATATCTATGACTTGTGCTTCCATCTATGCAAACCTCTCCTTTGCAATATCTTGATGGTTATTAACAGATTTTGTTGGTCATGGTTGGGGTTTAATGACTTTCAACTAAATCAATTTGGATCGGCTACAATTATGCACAATGTACGAAAGAAACTTGATTTGATAACAATACAATCAGTAAATTGTTGTGGATATTCTAATGGACAATTTTTCATAACAGATCTACTAAAATACACTTAAAAATCCAAAATCTACACTATGAGGGTTAATTGGATTTTTGGATTCGTTAATTATTGCTTATTTTGTATGTATGCAAATTATAATGATGAAAAAAAATGGAGAACAAGTAGAACAACCAGTCACAAACCACAATAACACGATATATGACTTGGGAGACCCTTTCAAGAGAAAACCCAGCGAAAAGGTGATGTTGCTATGCTCTATCTTTCTCTTAATGGAAATGGATGAAAATACAAATGAGTGAGACATGTGGCCCGTAGGATGCTACAATATACAAACCATTTTTGTTTTCCTTCTCTCTTTATCCACTCTCGACTACTTTACTCATCTATGGAACAAAAAGCACTCAAATACGATGGAACCCCTTTTCCTCCTAGTGGATCGACACAGACTGATAGCCTACTAGTGGTTAAGTTTGACTCCTTCAACTCTTAACTAGATTTGCAATATCAAATCTTCTAGAGTCTTTTTCATCATGATCATGTGGTTATCCCATTTTACATATATAGTGGGGGTTGACACGAAATCCTCTTGAATCATGGTGGTCAAAACAAGAAGGTCAACTTCCAGATGGCATAGCTTTTGCTTATGAAGTTTGATTTAGGTGATTATGGCACCATTGAAAAGGTATTTATGTTTAGAATAATGTTATGGGTGTGGTGCTTAAACAACAAATTTCTACCCCCAAAAAATGACATTTGATGCCTCAAACTATTTTTGGAAGGTTGCATATCCAAATTCACCAAATTGGGATGCATTGGTAAAAATGGTTTTCTAAGCATCAAGATGAATGACAAATAGTCTAATGATCCAATCTAGATCAATGACAGTAAAAGAGAGAGCCCTAGAGGGAGGAATAGTTCCTATTCTGACCCTTCAATTGATAGGTGGATGTGATAAGATGAAATGGTTAATGGGTAGACTTCACAAGTGGTGTCATTTCTTATGCAAGGGTTATACAATGCATTCATCTATGATAGCCTTTGTAGAGGAAGCACTTGCATAACTTTATTTACCCTTTACTCAACACTGCTTATTCCACCCCTTACTTATCCTTTTACTTTACTTTAAACTATGAGTAATTCATTTCTCATAGGTGTTGGGATGTTCTTTTAGTCCCTTTTATTTTGATATATCATGATATGCATGGGACTGGGATGATATCCTAACACAAGGGAGTAAAGCTGAAAATAACTTAGCTTTTAATCATAATTCATTCCTTACCATTATTTTGTGTTTAGCATTTGAAACATGCTCTTATATTCTTTCTTTTTCAACTACATCAACTTTTGGGCAATTCCAAGCCCCTTCTTCTCATAGGGTGAGACAAGTAGGCAACTAGCATGGGCGACTGACAACAACCAACATAAAAGAGATAAAAATGGAGAAAAGGGACATAAGGAAAGTGTTAAGTATAGAAGGATATGGTCATGATATCTCAATCCAGACGCCTCCTAGAAAGTGAAAGAAAATCCCTAAGGTGGTTGCACTTGACTAGAAGGAATTGATAATCACCAAGGTGAAATAAGGCAACAAGTATAACTTCCAATCATCATTACTCATTTTTCGACTTCAACCCATGAGCCCTACTCAAATGCATAATACATTAAATGTAAGCACTTCATATGAAAAATGACTAGTTTACCTCATGTATCTTGAACCACCATCAACAAATGAGTATGTTGATTAGGTGCATGAGCTGGGAATATAAGGAATAAGATGCATATGATAGTTGTTGTACATTCTGGATGCTAGTCATCATCTCTACGATGTGGATCATGGAAGGATGATCCATGTTGTATGGCCACAAATATGTATCATAGGAAAAAGGGATTCCCCTATGGTTACCCATGTACATGGATGGGTAACAATGTTCATCTTTTATTTTCTAGATATTGTGTTTAACCTTTCTTGTTTCAATCTTAGGATCCTAATATATAACCCATACGACTCTTTTAAAGACATTTTTTAGAACCAAATAACCATATATTCAAATCAAATCACCAAAATCCCAAATAAACCCAATGAGATACCAATTTGATTTTTCAACAATCTTGAATACTCCAATAGTTAACGGATCGAAATAAATCTAAACTCTAAGTTGCTACCATGATGAGGATATGCTCAATTATGCAATTATCCTTTTATGTTTTTTTCTTTAATAAAAAACATGAACCATTCAAATTCTTCAATTATTGTGACATATCAAATATAATACAACATCAAAAGTTGTGTAATGGAACACAAAAATTTACCTAGTAAATCCAGTGTGGAAAACCAATAAGAAATGAAGGATTACACCTTTCATTATTTATCTATTTACTAATAATAATTGAGATCACAATACACAATACAAAGCACTGCACAATTATTGTAAAGTTATGGGACACCATAGTAGGTTATCATCCTCTATAATTGACTTCCTTCTCTCTTCTCTATTGGCATCTCCTCCACACTCTTATTCACACCACGAAACAATTGATAGCTAAAGAAGAAGTGAACCTACTTCCCTTGTTTGGATAGGTATTTGATACCTCAAATTAAGGTTTGGTTTAGGGATTCAAAATGCACTTTGACTCTTCATGATGCTTATAGAAGTATCTTATGGATTCTCACATGTCATAACTCCCCATGGAGGAATCGTGGTGAGCCAACATGGTTGCCACTTGGACACATGGGGAGTAATTGGGCCATTAGTTTGGTAGGGCCATACCTTTCATCTATAAACTTTGTTTTATGAAAATGAAGAATCATTGGAAAGCCATTGACATGTAGAATATAACGATTGTGTACAATTCTTAGGTTCATGGCATTAGAGACCATAAAACTTGATTCCTTTTACAGTCAAATAAAGGATCAGTGTTTGGTTTGTTATTGCTATTTATAAAATCTAATCTAAATTAATCATTCTAGGCCCCAAATTCAATATTCCCATTTTTAGAGCAATAACAAAGCATTTGGTAACTATGTAGCTACACTTTACATTAGTGAAAGTGTTATGAAACCAGCTCAAGAAAAGATAGAAAAGATAGATCAACACCTTAGAATTCAGCCTCTTCGAGGGGGCAACCTCCTTTACATTACATAAATGAACAATTCTTTGATGATTCAAATGACAAAACCTCCTTTCTATATATAGGAGTCTAAGGAGTCACAATATAATCCAGCCGACCTAACAATAATAATATAAAGCCACAAAAATAACAATAGAGGGATTCTATGGGGCACAGAAATAACAATATGGGGGTAATAGGGGCACAACAATATAAATAAGGGGTATAACTACAATAGTAATGGGGTAATCACTAGTATTATAGGGACCCAACATGCCCCTCTCCTTCAAAAAAGTGTTGTCCTCAACGCTTGAGTAGTTTTGGATACTTCTGCATAAAATTCTCATCCTCCCATGTGGAATCTTCAGCGGATAAGTTCTTCCACTTGATAAGATACTCTGAAATTGATCGATTTCGTAGCTGTCGAGTTCTTGTTTCTGTGACTGCTTCCGGTTCCAATATAATTTTTCCTTCCTCGTCAAGTTCTGGCAATATTGTTTGAATTGGGAGCTTGTCGCCTATAACCTTCTTTAAACATGAAACATGGAAAACTGGGTGCAATCGAGAAGCTGCAGGAAGCTCCAATTTGTATGCCATAGTACCAATCTTTTGCAACACCTTGTACGGACCATAATACTTTGGTGATAATTTATTATCCTTCTTAGCTTGCTTTAGGGACATTTTCTTATATGGTTGTAGCCGTAGGAATACCCAATCACCTACATCAAAACTTCTTTCACTGCGATGTTGATCTGCCTGTTGTTTCATTCTATTTTGTGCCAACACGAGGTTATCCTTTAAGAGTTGGAGGACTTGTTGTTGATGTTCGATGTGATGTTCCACTGCCTGAACCTTAGAATTTTCTCTTAAATATGATGTGATGGATGGTGGTTGATACCCATAAAGTGCCATAAATGGGGTCATTTTTGTTGTTGTATGGAAGGAAGTGTTATACCACCATTCAGCCAGAGGCAACCATTTGACCCATTGTGTCTGTTTATCAGATACAAAGCAACGAAGATATCCTTCCAAACATTTGTTTACTATCTCAGTTTGCCCATCAGATTGAGGATGATAAGATGAGCTATGAGCTAACTGAGTACCAAGACAAGAAAATAATTTTGTCCAAAAATTTCCAGTGAAAATGGGATCTCTGTCACTTACAATAATCTTTGGGTTTCCATGTAGCTTTTGAACTGTTTCCATAAATGCAGTAGAAACTGTACTGGCTTTAAATGGATGTGATAATGCACAAAAGTGTGCATACTTGGTAAGTCTGTCAACTACCACCATGATGACACTCTTTCCCTCAGACTTGGGTAAACCTGTGATAAAATCCATTGAAACCTCCTCCCAACGTTGGCTTGGAATGGATAAAGGTTGTAATAGACCCGGTGTCTTAATTGTTTCAACTTTATTTTGTTGGCAAACCAAACATTCCGCCACAAACTTTTGAATATCTGATTTAAGGCCATCCCAAAAAAATTCCTTCTTAACCCTGTGGTAAGTTTTTAAAAATCCTGAGTGCCCTCCTAAGGGAGAAGTGTGCAATTCCATAAGAATCTTTTGTTTTAGCTGGGAATTCTTACAGAGGTATAAGCGATCTTTGTACCATAACGAATCATTTTGCCAGCTAAATGTATCAGAAGTACTGGAATCTTGTTGTAGCTTTCGAATAAGTGCCCACACTTCTTCGTCATTCTTCCATTCCTCCCTTGCTTCGTTTATCCAATCTGGTTGGATAATAGAAATGGCACACAACAATGCTTCCACATCCTCATCCTTTCTTGAGAGTGCATCTGCCACCACATTTTGCTTCCCTTTTTTGTAGATGATTTCAAAGTCATAACCCAACATCTTTGTGACCCACTTTTGTTGCTCTTCAGAGGATAATCTTTGTTCTAAAAAGTATTTAAGGCTATCATGATCCGTTTTTACCTTGAAGTGTCTTCCCATTAGGTAGGGTCGCCATTTCTTAAGTGCATGGAGTATTGCCAACATTTCCTTCTCATAAATAGCTTTGCTTAAAAACTTTCCCTTGATTGGACGACTTTCAAAAGCAATGGGTCTTTCATCTTGCATTAGAACAGCACCAATTCCATTTCCTGAAGCATCACATTCCACAATAAAGGTTTTTGTGAAGTCCGGTGTAGCTAAGACCGGTGCTTGGCACATTGCCTCTTTAAGATGTTCAAAGGCCTTTGTTGCTTCCGGAGTCCATGAAAATGAATCTTTCTTCAATAATGTTGTTAGAGGTGCTGCTATTCTCCCATAATTCTTAACAAACTTGCGATAATACCCTGTCAACCCAAGAAATCCTCGCAGATGCTTTATGGATGTGGGGATTTTCCATTCCTTAATGGCTTTAATTTTGCTAGGGTCTACCTTAACTCCTTCATGAGATACAATATGACCCAAATATTCCACCTCCTGGACTCCAAAGAAACATTTGGATCTTTTTGCATATAATTGTTTCTCCTCCAATAGTTGTAGCACCCTGTCAACATGTTCAACATGATCCTTCCAAGACTTGTTGTAGATTAGTATATCATCAAAAAATACTAACACAAATTTTCTAAGGAATGGTTTGAAAATTGAATTCATCAAACCTTGAAATGTTGAAGGTGCATTGGTAAGGCCAAAAGGCATGACCAAAAATTCATAATGACCCTCATGAGTTCTAAATGTTGTTTTCGGAATGTCTTCAATCTTCATTCTGATTTGATGATATCCCGAACGAAGATCCAACTTGGTGAAGTAAATTGATCCATGCAATTCATCAATGAAAGGAATGGGGAACTTATCTTTAATAGTGAGCTTGTTGAGCTCCCTATAATCCGGACACATGCGCCATGATCCATCCTTCTTGTGCACCAATACTACTGGAGCTGAGAAAGAACTTTGACTCGGTTGAATTATACCAGCCTCTAGCATTTCTGCAACCATACGTTCAATTTCACTTTTTTGGACATAGGGATATCTGTACGGCCTGATGTTTGGAGGAACACTTCCTGGAATCAGATGAATAGCATGATCATGATCACGCATAGGTGGGAGACCTTTGGGAGTCTCAAATACCTTGGAATGATTGTCCAGGACTTTTTGGAGATCTGGAGAAATAGATGATTCCAATGTGGAAACATCTAGCGAACATAATTGTGCAATTACACCTCTTTGCTCCTTTTTTAGAAGCTTTGTCATGCCATTAGAGCTGATTATCTTTCCTGGTTTCCCTGCAATACCCCTTAATTCAACTTCCTTTCCTTCCATAGAAAATTTGATGAAAAGTTCTTGAAAATTAAAAGCTATTGTACCCAAGGATTGTAGCCATTGGACTCCTAGTACAACATCAGCACCTCCCATTGGAATGGAAAGCATTGGGCTAGTCAATACATATTCTCCCATGGATAGCTTGATATTATGGCACTTTCCAGAGCAATTTATTGTTCCTCCATTTGCAATCATCACTTGACACTCTGGTGCTGGATATAGGAAGCAATTCAATTCTTTTGCTACCCTACAATGAATAAAATTGTGGGTGCTTCCTGAATCAATCAACACTATTACCTTTTTCTTCTTGATTTGTCCTTCTATCTTGATGGTTTGAGGAGTGGTAATTCCCGCCAATGCATTACAAGATATGGTCGGATTTATTTGTTCTTCATCTAGGCTTTGTTCCTGGAATATATCCTCTTCTTTTGACCTTTCTTGCTCCTTTTCTTCTTCCTCTTCACAATCTATGTAGAATAATTTCTTCTCAGCACACTTATGACCTTTTGTGTATTTGCTATCACAATTGTAACAAAGCCCTTTTGCTCTTTTTTCTTCCAATTGTTGTGGTGTCAACCTTGTAGGTTGTGGAAGACTAGGGGCAACAACACTTCCGTCTTTATAGTTGTGAGTGGTATGCTTCCTAGTTGCCATAATTTTGCTTTCCATTTTTCTTGCTAACCTGAATGCCTTCTCTAATGAATCAGGTTCCCAAAGGCGAACATCATGTTGGATATTATCCTTTAAAGACCCTATGAACACATCAATCCTATGCTCCTCTGGAATATCTTTTACCCTTATGTTCAATTTTTGGAACTCCTCAATGTGCTCCATTATTGAACCCTTTTGTTTGAGACTTATCAATTGGCTAAAAAAAGTGTTGCTTTTTGTATCCTCATAATGTGCTATCAATTCTTCCGTAAAAATTGCCCAAGTGATAAATTGTTTACGAGAACAAAGCCATTGATACCATACAAACTGATTTGGTTCCAAATATACAGTTGCCATACGTACCTTTTGTGCGTTTTGCACATTATTGAGATCGAAGAATTGCTCCATCTGTAATATCCATGTGGCGGGATCCTTGCCATCAAACTTCCTCATATCGATTTTTGGAATATGGTGATTCTTCGATCCAACATTAGCATCTATGGAATCATGATTAACATTTCTTTTGTTCTCATCATGAGTTTCCTTTACTACCTTTTCACCATTAGTAAGTATTTCTTGTAGAAAATTTGTCAAATCTGTCTTCAAATCTGCCATGCCTGTCTTCAAATTTGTGTTCAAATCTATCTTCAAATTGTCCATCTTAGCTTCCATGCCATTCATCTTAGCTTCCACACCATTTATCTTAGCTTCCACGCCATTTATCTTAGCATCTGTTAACTTTTGTGAGCGTGACATTTGTTGCACTTGTTCTTGTAATTTTGATATATCATGTAGCATTTCTTCCTCTTCTTCATGAGTCATGCTAGAGCTTTCAGGTTCCTTACTAGGTGTTTGCATTTTCTTTCCTTGGGGCATCAGTTACCGATAATAATGCTCTACTATGCCCTTTGAATTCCTTCAAAATAAATTTTCAAACCAAGCTTAAGCAAAAATTTAAAAAAATCTACACACCTTTTTTCACTTTCTAGGAGCTCGATATTGCCTCTGATGTATCTCTGTATTTTCCAATCATCTAGTTTTGAATTTGTGATCTGTAGTAGCTTTTTGTGTCCTCTTTCCAATGCCACCAATCTGATCCAAATTGGATTCTCCAAGAAAGAGTTATGCACAATCTCCCAAGATGACCTGATTATAGACTTTTCAGAAGAGCAAAGATGTATGAAGTGCCACGTGTACAATTTTCGATATTTGTTTCTGAAAAATATATGCAAGAAACTACAGTCCGTCCTCTTTCTGTACCTTCTTACTAAATTTCAATCTGATTCCCAGAGAGAAAGTTATGACAATTTTCCCCAGGTCACCTGTTTTGAATGTAATTCAGGAGTCTGCAAAAAGACCAAATTCCTCAGATCATATCTCCGAAAATATCGTGCGAAAAGTTCTGAAATTTGGACCCAAGGTTCAGCGTGATTTATTCTCAAATGGGTTTTTTTTGCGACTTCTGAAACGTCACAGAAAAAAATTCATAGCGAAAATTCCACGATGACCTGTTTGGAGCAGCGAAACCCTAGAATCCAAAGCTCTGATACCAAATGTTATGAAACCAGCTCAAGAAAAGATAGAAAAGATAGATCAACGCCTTAGAATTCAGCCTCTTCGAGGGGGAAACCTCCTTTACATTACATAAATGAACAATTCTTTGATGATTCAAATGACAAAACCTCCTTTCTATATATAGGAGTCTAAGGAGTCACAATATAATCCAGCCGACCTAACAATAATAATATAAAGCCACAAAAATAACAATAGAGGGATTCTATGGGGCACAAAAAAAACAATATGGGGGTAATAGGGGCACAACAATATAAATAAGGGGTATAACTATAATAGTAATGGGGTAATCACTAGTATTATAGGGACCCAACAGAAAGTCTTAACAACCATGATAGACCCCAAAACTTGATTTGTTTTACCATCAAATAGAGGATTCATTGTTTTGGTTTGTTATTGCTATTTATAGGATCTAATCTAAACTAATCATTCTAGGCCCCAAATTCAATATTCCTATTTTTAGCGCAACGACAAAGCATTTGGTAACTATGTAGATACACTTTAGATTAGTGAGAGTCTCAACAACCACGAATTACCTATTAATGTGACAAAGACTAGGTGTATTCCTGTTGAGAATTCAATAGGTCAATGTATATGTTAATTCTCTTAACTTGATAACTACTTGTGTTAGATTTTTACTTATTATCTTTGATCTTTCTTATTTCAATGTGCAATACATCAAACAACTACCAAAATAGTCAGAACAATGGCACAGTATGTAGGCTACAAGCCAGGGCCAAAACCCCTCCTCTTGAGGGGAAAAGCCATTAAATATCTTCTTATCTTTCAAATATTTCAATTGGCGAATACCATGACCTAGACTCAAACAAATACCCTCCATGATCAAGTCTTCCTCGGCCTCCTACTACAATATCTTTGACCTCCCAGTAAATCTGAAATTCTACCCCCAACAGTTACTGCAACTCATGTTGCTTCTCTAGGAGACTTCGATCTCCCTCTAACTTCTCTTCCCTTGACTTTGCTTGCCTTGATTTGAGTCTTAGGGCTAGTAGGAAACCCTAAGAGACCTAAATTATCTTCTTGCTCTTCTTGCTTCAAAATCGAACCTTAGAAATTCCCAGTGCAGAAACCCTAACTTCACACCCCCCAAAAGAAAGTAGAGAGACCCATAACACTTCGACTTTTCTTTTCCTTCTTCTTCTTTTCCTTCATGATTTATTCTTATATGTATGCTTCCTTCAAGGGTGGACGTGGCTCTTCATGTAGCCTGACTTGATAGCTTATGTAGGTCAACTTGACCTTGGAGGTATTTTGATATTTTCAAGGCAAAATAAAGTTTATTTTACAATTTACAATGTGCCCATAGGGTCTTCCATATATGACAATGACTCGTATACCTAGCACAAACCCTAGAAGCACTAAATGGGTGCTTGACCTATAAAATAAAACAACTTGAGAATGGAACCCATTCTCCAATGATAAAAGTAATTTATTTTTTATTTTATATATACAAGAATACATTTCATACTAATGAAAACCGAACCTAGTTACACATTTTTCAACACTTTGTAACAGCCCTGGTGAAAAGTTCATGTAATAATAGTTAATAAGGGAAAAATAAGACCACGATTAAGTGAAACCTATTCCAAGATGAATGTTGGGCAAAGATATCCTAGTTGTCATCAATGGATGTGTGTTTTGGCTAAGGAAAAATGGCAAAGGCTAAGGCAAAAGCATTAAAACGAAAAAGCACATTTTTGGCACATTTATTTATGAAAATGAAGGAAATTAGGAGAAAAGTAAGGTGAAATATCACAGGTTGCATGTGAGGAGGAAATTGAAGGAAAATAATGGAAAATGAAGAAAATAGAGGCCTCATTAATAAAAAGTCTTATGAGGATCAGTTGGTAACCTTTTGCCAGTTCAAGTTTGGAGCTCTCTCATTATTCTCTCTCTCCCTCTCTCTCACTCTCACTGTTGGTCAGTTAGAGTTTTCTTGGAGCACTCCAGCTTTGGATCAAGGAAGGAAAAGCAAGCAAATGGAATGGAAGGAAAGCAAGGATCAAGGAAAGGAAAGCAGGATCAAGTAGTTTCAATAGGAATACTTGCAAATAACCTTTTGCATGTGTGATTTCCTAGCTAGTTTGGACATGCATGTCCTTGCATGTTGGTGTATTGTTCTCTTGTTGTCAGTGGCATGGTTTTTTCGGGATATGACAGTGGTTTTCAACCTAGCCTTGCCTTTTTCTGGATTCCATGGTATGTCTCATTTTTTATCTTTGGTTTTACGGATGGATTTCGGAATTTGGGGCGGATGTGGTCTCAAGTTTCATTCCTAAAGGCTGTTATGAAACCAACTCACAAAAACATAGAAAAGTTACATCAACGCCTTAGAATTCAGCCTCTTCGAGGGGGCAACCTCCTTTACATTACACAAATGAATGATTCTTTGATGATTCAAATGAAAAAAACCCCTTTCTATATATAGGAGTGTAAGGAGTCACAATATAACCCATCCAACCTAACAATAATAATATAAAGGCACAAAAATAACAATAGAGGGATTCTATGGGGCACAGTAATAATAATACGGGGACAATAGGGGCACAACAATATTAATAAGGGATACAACTACAATAGTAATGGGGTAATCACTAGTATTATAGGGACCTAACATGCCCCTCTCCTTCAAAAAAGTGTTGTCCTCAACACTTGAGTAGTTCTGGATGCTTATGTATAAAATTCTCATCCTCCCTTGTGGAATCTTCAACTGATAAGTTCTTCCACTTGATGAGATACTCTGATATAAATTGTGCAAAAATTTTAATAAAAACTTTAACAAAAATTTTAATAAATATTAATATAAAATAAAGTAATTTATTAAAATTAAAATTAAAAAAAAAAAAAAAAAAAAAAAAAATTATTCTAGCCAACAGTGGGTTATTCCTTGAGGTTTGTCCTCATTAGTATTTATTCTATCTGAAGTGCTCTTCTTTATCATCATTCTTTAACCCTGAAGATGGATCCCATTTGGGATTTGAAACGTTGGTGTAAAAATGTTCATACTGTGGATTCTCCGGTTCCTGATTCACAAGATAAAAACCACAGATCTCTTAAATCCAAAATCTTGTCCCTGTACGGAGGGGATACTTGGA
The DNA here is from genome assembly GCA_031772625.1 of Pinus tabuliformis. Classification (NCBI taxonomy): domain Eukaryota; kingdom Viridiplantae; phylum Streptophyta; class Pinopsida; order Pinales; family Pinaceae; genus Pinus; species Pinus tabuliformis. The sequence goes on along the minus strand of CM062804.1, from coordinate 1,582,683,984 downwards.
GTGAAATCCTTTTACTCGAAAGTGTTAGAGTGAGGATAACAAGAAGAGCTGCAGATCTGCATTTTCTTAAAAACTGTCGGGACAGCAATCTCATTCCTCCATTTGCACAAGTTAAGCATAGATTGCTGAACAGGTATAATAGTAAAGCATTTTTTCAACTAAGCTTCTCTCTAATTCGGTCAGAAATTAGAAGGGTTAGGGCCTCTCTGGAAAATCTTGGACGTTTAGCCCTCTCAACCCACCTTAAGCTAGCCAACAGCATCGATAAGAATCTCTGGGCTATTATCGATGCCAGGACTGCCTTAAAAGCAGATAATGAGGGACAGATTGCTCTGGCAAGGCAAAGCAAGAAACTATCCAAGCTATTTAATGCATCTCATGAGAAAGTCGAAAACCTAAAGCCCGCCATTGAATCTGCACAAAGTGTCAGCGTTAGGGTTAATAACATAAAGAACTGCGCAGTTGATAGTAAGCAAAGCAAAGTGAGCAGCATAATAATGAAAAACGACAGCGAGACAGGCATTAAAAGCTATGATGATAATCCAAAGAATGTCAACGCAGCTAATAATAAACATAATGAGTTACCCGTTTCAGATCAAAATTCCATGAAAAACATTAAAAATTGCACAGGTAATATTACACTTGAAGGGTTACACGTTTCAGATTTAAATTCAACAATAGACAATGGTGTCAAAGCCCAAAATATTGGCAAGATCGACAGCGAAATAAGCATGAGCTATTGTCAAAATTTAAAGAACGAATGCATTAGAGACTGCGCAGGGAACATTAAAAACCTAGCTGTTAGTTCTGGTAGTGTAAACATTGAAAATTGCGCAAATAATCCAATAAGAAACTGCGCAGGTTATACTCCTGTATCAATGGCAAACAGCGCAGGTAGTACTCCAAAATTGAAGGCAAACAACGTTGTTAGTTCTAGTAATGTAAGCATTGAAAATTACGCAGATAATTTCATAAGAAACTACGCAGGTTATACTCCAGTATCGATGGCAAACAGCGCAGGTAGTACTCCAGAATTGATGGCAAACAACGCATGTAGTATTCCAGAATCAAGGGTAAACAGCGTTAGTGACTGCGCAGGTATTCCAAAGAAAAATTGTGCAGGTAATACTCCAGATACGATGGAAGACTGCGCAGCTGTCATTAAACATAAAAGGTTGCCCAGACCAGACCTGATGAATAACAACGGCACTAATAATGACAACACAGTGGTCAAGGTGCAAGACCATGAGGTTTGGTTAGTCAATGAGTGCAAAAATAATATCACAGATAACAGAAGCAATCAGCATTCGGAGAGCTCCAATGAGGGCTGGGGAGACAATAGCAATCAAGGCTTAGACATGAGTGTCCAGAAAGAAGAAAATAATTTGTCTTCAGCAAACACCTGTGAGTCAAGATCAAAAAGAAAAGTAGTCAGCCTGTCTTCCCAGGAATTAGATCCTATCGCCATCAATGTTCTCAGCAAAGGTATGGGGTTTGCGGTGGCTCCTAAAAGCCTTCCCATTGAAAAGATGATATGCAGCATAGAAGATGGGATTAGCAGCCTCCCTGTGGAAGATAAAGAAGCATTGAGGCAAGAATTTTCTCTCATCATGAGAAAAGCCAAAACTCCCAAGAGCAACCTGAGTAAAGAAGAACAAATCGCCTTCAAATCCTTACGAAATAATGACAAGGTGGTGGTTCTTAAAGCAGATAAAGGAGGAGGAGCAGTCATTTTGGATAAAGAAGACTATGTGCGCAAAATGAATGAACACTTAAATTGTGGCAGCTATAAGAAGCTGAACAGTAATCCCATCCCCAAAATCATGAAGGAGGTAAAAAAGATCATCTCAGATTCCAGCCTTGACGAAAAATTAAAAAAGAAATTAATCCCCTCTTGTGAAACCACCCCCAGAATCTATGGATTACCCAAGATTCATAAGGAAGGGGTCCCCCTTAGACCGATAGTTAATACTATTGGTTCCCCAACTTATGAGCTTGCTAAATATGTTGCTAAAATTCTTAAACCCCTTGTAGGAAATACTGATTCCTTCATCAAAGACTCCCAGGACTTTGTGAATCTTATTAAAAATGAAAGGATGGAGCGTGATGACATCCTTGTAAGCTTTGACGTGGTATCCTTATTCACGAAGATTCCTCTTGATGAAGCCATCCAGGTTATAAAAGATGTTACTGATCCAGAGACTGCGAAGCTGGCTGAAATATGCTTAAGGTCAACTGTGTTCACCTTCCAAGGAATATTTTATGAGCAGACTTCTGGTGTGGCAATGGGATCACCCCTCTCGCCAATCGTGGCCAACCTATACATGGAATACTTTGAAAAGAAGGCCCTGGAATCATATCCTTTAAAACCAGCCTGGTGGAAACGTTTTGTCGATGATACCAATATAAAATGGATGCATGGTAAAGCAGAACTTGACAAGTTTTTCATTCACCTAAATTCTATATCTCCAGAAATAAAATTCACAATGGAACTTGAAGAAAACATGAGCATCCCATTTTTGGACGTTCTAATCATCAGAAAAGAGGATGGCTCTTTGGGCCACAAAGTTTTCAGGAAGTCAACCCACACAGAAAGTTACCTCCATGCGGATTCCCACCATCACCCAGCCCAAAAGTTTGGTGTTCTAAACACTCTTGCCATTAGAGCCCTTCGAATTTCTGACGCAGAGCATCTGAACGAAGAAAAGAAGCATTTAGTTTTAACTTTCAAGAATATAGGCTACAAAGAACATGAGATTAAAAAAGCCATAGAGAAAGCTGAAAGAAAGTTGTTATCTCATGAGCCTAAGGCTCAAGACCAACCTCAATGTGGTAAGGTTTTTCTACCTTATATCCATGGGGTTACAGACAAAATCGCTAAAATCCTAAGAAAGAAAAACATTATCACTCATTTCTCAGCTCCTGGTACTATCAAGCAAGGATTGAAGTCGGTAAAAGATGATATTGACAATCATCAACTTAAGGGAGTCTATAAAATAGACTGTTCTTGTGGAAAAAGCTACATAGGCGAAACAGGTCGTTCCCTCCAGACTAGGCTCAAGGAGCATGGTGCTGATATTAGAAATGGAAGATCTCGTACCTAAGCCTTGGCAGAACACTCCTCGAAGACTAAGCACCATATTTGCCTGGAAAACGCATCAATTATCGCAAGGGAAGAGCAGCATCAGAGACGAAAGATCAGAGAAGCCCTTGAGATTATTAAGCATCCTCATAATCTGAACAGAGACAATGGTATGGAAATTAGCAGTAGCTGGCTTCCCTTGATCAGTGAAATAAAAAAGCGTCAACCCATCCCCAGGTAAAGCCTTCAGCAGGTAAGTTATCCCTCTCCTATTCTATTTTTATTGGTCAGTAGCTTTTATTTTTATTTATATCATATATAGTATTATTAGCATTAAAATTCTATAGTATATTAATTTCTATATAGCTATTAATTATTATATTTTAATTATTATATTAATTAAATATAAATATGAATTATTTATATTTGTTAATATTTGGTACAAATATATTAATTTAGTTTATATAGAAATTAATATATACTGCCCTAGGATTTTGATTAGAATTAATTTATTATCCATTTATTTTATAGAAATAGCCTCTTTAATATAATTCTTAACACTTTAATGCTATAATACATTAATTTCTATATAATTATTAATTAATATATTAATCATTATATTAATCAATTATAAATATTTATTATTTATAATTGTTAATATAAATTAGTTTAATATATTAAATAAATTTATATAGAAATTTAATACATTTTAGTTCAATCAATCAATTTACTAATGTTAGTTTGAGTTCTATCCTTTTTATTCATAGGTTTTAAACCTAGATATAAACTGTGCAAAAAATTTAATAAAAACTTTAATAAATATTTTAATAAATATTAATATAAAATAAAGTAATTTATTAAAATTAAAATTAAAATAATAAAAATAAAAATTTTTTATTCTAGCCGACAGTGGGTTATTCCTTGAGGTTTGTCCTCATTAGTATTTATTCTATCTGAAGTGTTCTTCTTTATCATCATTCTTTAACCCTGAAGATGGATCCCATTTGGGATTTGAAACGTTGGTGTAAAAATGTTCATACTGTGGATTCTTCGGTTCCTGATTCACAAGATAAAAACCACAGATCTCTTAAATCCAAAATTTCGTAGTTGTCGAGTTCTTGTTTCTGTGACTGCTTCCGGTTTCAATATGATTTTTCCTTCCTCTTCAAGTTCTGGCAATATTGTTTGAACTGGGAGCTTGTCGCATATAACCTTCTTTAAACATGAAACATGGAAAACTGGTTGCACTCGAGAAGCTGCAGGAAGCTCCAATTTGTATTCCATAGTACCAATCTTTTGCAACACCTTGTACGGAGCATAATACTTTAGCGATAATTTATTATCCATCTTAGCTCGCTTGAGGGACATTTGTTTATATGGTTGTCGTCGTAGGAATACCCAATCACCTACATCAAAACTTATTTCGTTGCGATGTTGATCTACTTGTTGTTTCATTCTATTCTGCACCAACACGAGGTTATCCTTTAAGAGTTGGAGGACTTATTGTTGATGCTCGATGTGATGTTCCACTGCTTTAACCTTAGAATTTTCTCTTAAATATGATGTGATGGATGGTGGTTGATATCCAGAAAGTGCCATAAATGGGGTCATTTTTGTTGTTGTATGGAAGGAAGTGTTATACCACCATTCAGCCAGAGGCACCATTTGACCCATTGTGTATGTTTATCAGATACAAAGCAACGAAGATATCCTTCTAAACATTTTTTCACTATCTCAGTTTGCCCATCAGATTGAGGACGATAAGATGATTTATGAGCTAACTGAGTACCGAGACAAGAAAATAATTATGTCCAAAAATTTCCAGTGAAAATGGGATCTCTGTCACTTACAATAATCTTTGGGTTTCCATGAAGCTTTTGAATTGTTTCCATAAATGCAGTAGAAACTGTACTAGCTTTAAATGGATGTGATAATGCACAAAAGTGTGCATACTTGGTAAGTCTGTCAACTACCACCATCATGACACTCTTTCCCTAAGACTTGGGTAAACCTGTGATAAAATCCATTGAAACCTCCTCCCAACGTTGGCTTGGAATGGATAAAGGTTGCAATAGACCCGGGGTTTTAATTGTTTCAACTTTATTTTGTTGGCAAACCAAACATTCCGCCACAAACTTTTGAATATCTGATTTAAGGCCATCCCAAAAAAATTCCTTCTTAACCCTGTGGTAAGTTTTTAAAAATCCTGAGTGCCCTCCTGAGGGAGAAGTGTGTAATTCCATAAGAATCTTTTGTTTGAGTTGGGAATTCTTACAGAGGTATAAACGATCTTTGTACCATAACGAATCATCTTTCCAGCTAAATGTATCAGATGTACTGGAATCTTTTTGTAACTTTCGAATAAGTGCCCACACTTCTTCATCATTCTTCCATTCCTCCCTTGCCTCGTTTATCCAATCTGGTTGGATAATAGAAATCACGCACAACAATGCTTCCACATCCTCATCCTTTCCTGAGAGTGCATCTGCCACCACATTTTGCTTCCCCTTTTTGTAGATGATTTCAAAGTCATAACCCAACATCTTTGTGACCCACTTTTGTTGCTCTTCAGAGGATCATCTTTGTTTTAAAAAGTATTTAAGGCTATCATGATCCATTTTTACCTTGAAGTGTCTTCCCATTAGGTAGGGTCACCATTTCTTAAGTGCATGTAGTATTGCCAACATTTCCTTCTCATAAATAGCTTTGTGTAAAAACTTTCCCTTGATTGGACGACTTTCAAAATCAATGGTTCTTTCATCTTGCATTAAAACAACACCAATTCCATTTCCTGAAGCATCACATTCCACAATAAAGGTTTTTGTGAAGTCTGGTGTAGCTAAGACCGGTGCTTGGCACATTGCCTCTTAAGATGTTCGAAGGCCTTTGTTGCTTCTAGAGTCCATGAAAATGCATCTTTCTTCAATAATGTTGTTAGAGGTGCTGCTATTCTCCCATAATTCTTAACAAACTTGCGATAATACCCTGTCAACCCGAGAAATCCTAGCAGATTCTTTATGGATGTGGGGATTTTCCATTCCTTAATGGCTTTAATTTTGCTAGGGTCTACCTTAACTCCTTCATGAGATACAATATGACCCAGATATTCCACCTCTTGTACTCCAAAGAAACATTTGGATCTTTTTGCATATAATTGTTTCTCCTCCAATAGTTGTAGCACCCTGTCAACATGTTCAACATGATCATTCCAAGACTTGTTGTAGATTAGTATATCATCAAAAAATACAAACACAAATTTTCTAAGGAAGGGTTTGAAAATGGAATTCATCAAACCTTGAAATGTAGAAGGTGCATTGGTAAGGCCAAAAGGCATGACCAAAAATTCATAATTACCCTCATGAGTTCTAAATGTTGTTTTCGGAATGTCTTCAGTCTTCATTCTGATTTGATGATATCTTGAATGAAGATCCAACTTGGTGAAGTAAATTGATCCATGCAATTCATCCAGTAATTCATCAATGACGGGAATGGGAAACTTATCTTTAATAGTGAGCTTGTTGAGCTCCCTATAATCCGAACACATGCGCCATGATCCATCCTTCTTGTGCACCAATACTACTCGAGCAGAGAAAGAACTTTGACTAGGTTGAATTATACCAGCCTCTAGCATTTCTGCAACCATACGTTCAATTTCACTCTTTTGGGCATAGGGATATCTGTACGGCCTGATGATTGGAGGAACACTTCCTGGAATCAGATGAATAGCATGATCATGATCACGAATAGGTGGGAGACCTTTGGGAGTCTCAAATTCCTTGGAATGATTGTCCAAGACTTTTTAGAGATCTGGAGAAATAGATGATTTCGATGTGGAAACATCTAGCGAACATAATTGTGCAATTACACCTCTTTGTTCCTTTTTTAGAAGCTTTGTCATACCGTTAGAGCTGATTATCTTTCCCGGTTTCCCTGCAATACCCCTTAATTCAACTTCCTTTCCTTCTGCAGAAAATTTCATGAAAAGTTCTTGAAAATTAAAAGCTATTGTACCCGAGGATTGTAGCCATTGCACTCCTAGTACAACATCAGCACCTCCCATTGGAATGGAAAGCATTGGGCTAGTCAATACATATTCTCCCATGGATAGCTTGATATTATGGCACTTTCCAGAGAAATTTATTGTTCCTCCATTTGCAACCATCACTTGAAACTCTGGTGCAGGATATAGGAAGCAATTCAATTCTTTTGCTACCTTACAATGAATAAAATTGTGGGTACTTCCTGAATCAATCAACACTATTACCTTTTTCTTCTTGATTTGTCCTTCTATCTTGATGGTTTGAGGAGTGGTAATTCCAACCAATGCATCACAAGATATGGTCGGATTCGTTTCTTCTTTATCTAGGCTTTGTTCCTAGAGTATATCCTCTTCTTTTGACCTTTCTTGCTCCTTTTCTTATTCCTCTTCACAATCTATGTAGAATAATTTCTTCTCATCACACTTGACCTTTAGTGTATTTGCTATCACAACTGTAACAAAGCCCTTTCTTCCAATTGTTGTGGTTTCAACCGTATAGGTTGTGGAAGACTAGGGGCAACAACACTTCCATCTTTATAGTTGTGAGTGGTATGCTTCCTGGTTACCATAATTTTGCTTTCCATTTTTCTTGCTAACCTGAATGCCTTCTCTAATGAATCAGGTTCCCAAAGGTGAACATCATGTTGGTTATTATCCTTTAAAGTCCCTATGAACACATCAATCCTATGCTCCTATGGAATATTTTTTACCCTTATGTTCAATTTTTGGAACTCCTCAATGTGCTCCATTATTGAACCCTTTTGTTTGAGACTTATCAATTGGCTAAAAAAAGTGGTGTTTTTTGTATCCTCATAATGTGTTGTCAATTCTTCCATAAAAATTGCCCAAGTGATAATTTGTTTACGAGAGCAAAGCCATTGATACCATACAAACTCATTTGGTTCCAAATATAAAGTTGCAATATGTACCTTTTGTGTGTTTTGCACACTATTGAGATCGAAAAATTGCTCCATCTGTAATATCCATGTTGCAGGATCCTTGCCATCAAATTTCTTCATATCGATTTTCGGAATATGATGGGTCTTCGATCCAACATTAGAGACTATGAAATCATGATTAACATTTCTTTTATTTGCATCATGAGTTTCCTTTACTACCCTTTCACCATTAGTAAGTATTTCTTGTAGAAAATTTGTCAAGTTTGTCTTCAAATCTGCCATGCCTATCTTCAAATCTGTCTTCAAATCATCCATCTTAGCTTCCACGCTCTTTATCTTAGATTCCACGCCATTTATCTTAGCTTCTATTAGCTTTTGTAAGAGTGACATTTGTTGCACTTGGTCTTGTAATTTTGATATATCATGTAGCATTTCTTCCTCTTCTTCATGAGTCGTGCTAGAGCTTTCAGGTTGCTTACTAGGTGTTTGCATTTTCTTTCCTCGGGGCATCAGTTACTGATAATAATGCTCTACTATGCCCTTTGAATTCCTTCAAAATAATTTTTCAAACCAAGCTTAAGCAAAAATTTAAAAAAATCTACACACCTTTTTTCACTTTGTAGGAGCTCGATATTGCCTTTGATGTATCTCTGTAATTTCGGATCATCCAGTTTTGAAATTGCGACCTGCAGTAGCCCTCTGTGTCCTCTTTCCAATGCCACCAGTCTTATCCAAATTGGATTCTCCAAGGAAGAGTTATGCCAAATCTCCCACAGTGACCTGATTATAGACTAGTTCAGTAGAGCGAACTTGTACAATGTGCCACATGTCCTTGTTTCGACCTTTGGCTCTAAAAATATATACAAGAAACTACAGTCCGTCCTCTTTTTGTACCTTCTTACGAAATTTCAATCTGATGCTCAGAGAGAAAGTTATGATGATTTTCCCCAGGTCACCTGTTTGGAATGTAATTCAGGAGTCTGCAAAAAGACCAACTTCCTCAAATCATATCTTCGCAAATATAGCGCGAAAAGCTCTGAAATTTGGACCCGAGGTTCAGTGCGATTTCTTCTCGAATGGGGTTTTTTTTTCGCTTCTGAAATGTCGCAAAAAAAAAATTAAATAAAAATAAAAATTATAGCGAAAATGCCACAATGACCTATTTCGAGCAGCGAAACCTTAGATTCGAAAGCTCTGATACCAAATGTTATGAAACCAGCTCAAAAAAAGATAGAAAATTTAGATCAACACCTTATAATTCAGCCTCTTCGAGGGGGCAACCTCCTTTACATTACACAAATGAATGATTCTTTGATGATTCAAATGAAAAAAGCTCCTGTTTATATATAGGAGTCTAAGGAGTCACAATATAACCCAGCCGACCTAACAATAATAATATAAAGGCACAAAAATAACAATAGAGGGATTCTATGGGGCACAGTGATAACAATATGGGGACAATAGGGGCACAACAATATTAATAAGGTATATAACTACAATAGTAATGGGGTAATCACTAGTATTATAGGGACCTAACAAAGGCCTAGGAATCCATTAATTGGTTTTGGTGGGATACATGGTAAAGCCTGAGGGAGAAGTCTCGGTTTAGGGCCCAGTGATCTGGGTTTGGATTGCGGTAAAACCTAAGAGACAAGGAGACAGAAAATTCCTCAAGGATAGTGATGGATTCTGGATGGCATTCTAAGTTTGGTTTGTTTGTGATCGGAGCACCGGTTTTGGTGTGATCACAGTTGATGAGGGTGGAGGTGGTTTAACCTCTAGATTCCCTTGGTTGTTTTTGGACTCGTTATTCTATGAGATCCCACATTCATGCTTGGAATATGGCATGGGGGTGATTGGGTGAAAGAAAGATTTGGTTCAACCATGTCTATGGTATGATGGTACGTGGAAGTCCTGAACTTAGTCGAGTTTGCCTATGATTAACAAAAGCTAAGTTCTCTTACGTTTGCACTTGTATATATGTGGATTTAATGGTTTTCATATCTCTAATATTTATATGGTTTTATGCTGGTTATAAGCATGGTTAAATGACCGGTTCATGTCATGGTTATTTCATATATTTACTTGTAATTATTAAATGGATGATTGCAAGACCTAATTGATGATATAATAGTTCAATGGAGAAAGAGGTGATCCTTATGGTTATGTTTCATAAGTTCTTTCAGACATTTATGCGATGTCTTGTATCCTAGACCTGTAGGTTGCATTGATGCCAAGAGTTTGACAGAATGTCAGTCCCGATTAGGGATGCTCGGGCCTAGTCCTAAGGTTGATCTTTGATTTTTATATATTTTCATCATGTCTTTGATGGATTATGAAGGTTATAACAAGTTCTGGGAAGAGGTCGGGATTCTGGGATAGAAAAGTGCCTCAAATCTCATGGACGTTAGCACAAGTCTGCTAAAAAAAGTCCAGGGACTCTCACACACAGGCCTGTGAGAGAAAATTTGGCTTCTAGTCATTGTCTTTCCTATAGCATGAGAGTGACCAGGTGTTAAAAGGCTTAAATAATCACAGGGACTTAGGGACAAGATGTCTGAGTGGCTAACATATATCCTGAGGGTGTTGTTGCTGATGTGGATGGGTTTGTTTGATATGTTCTGTCAGTTCCATTTTCTTAAGGTCACCAAGGAAGTTGAATCCCTTATAGTAGCCTCTCTCGTCACATGTTTATCCCAGTTGGTCGGTTACTTGGGTGGACCTGGGAGGAGGGGGTATTATAGATTGGTATCAGAGCATGGTTTCGCTCTCCTTGGGTGAAAGTGTTGGTCATGTATGCATGTTAATTGCATGTGTGTCTTTTACACTTGCATTCCATGTGTTTGTTGCATTACATCATGTTGATCATGATTGTGGTAAGGTTATCGTGAGGAACTTGATGTGATTTTGTGGGATGCATCGTCAGAAGTACGTGAATGGTTGTATATGGTTATATGTCGCTTACATGTTGATTATATGTCTCTTGACTACGTCCTTGGACGTCAGGTGCATTCTTGAGAGTTTTGATTACATGTATCAGTCTTGTAGGTTGATTACAAGAATTTATCACTTATGCTCAATTACATGAGTTCATATGTATGTGTGGTTGATTAGGAATTTCTTATGCATGTTAATAGTTTCATGTGGAAATGTGTGCAATGGAGTAATGGTTGTTTTCATGCATGAGGTCATAACATGCAATGTTGATATGGCCTTCATTGATCACTGGACCCTGGCTAGAATGATGTTTATGCGTTGATACATTTATTCGATATATGTCTATATGTTGTTATGATTATGTTATACATGTATCACATTGATTTGATGATCTTGCAAATAATGTATCCTCCCAAAATTCTGCGAAGGTATGTTGGTTTATTGTGATTTGGTTTAGCTAACATAGTATGCCTTGCAGGAAAGAGATCATATGGATAGCAAGGTGGTAGACTACATAGAATCTCCCTATGCATCAGATGGGCAGTGTGGTGTGGGGCAATCTTTTGACTTGGCAGACACATTGAGAAGCCTAAAGGGAGAAATAAGGAGTTGCAAAGCAGATAATGAAAAAATCATGCAGGCACAAGAGAAACAAGCAAAGGTGAATGTGATAGTACTTCATAGTTTGTTAGATTTGTAGTGACAGGGACCACTTTGGATCAACAATGGACATAAGGACAGAACTAGTGGGGCATATGGCAGTAGGTATCCTATTAGACACAGGTCGGATAGATCTGACATGATCAGGGATGGCAGGTTGTTGGATACTCCGGATAGGAGAGGTGATCGACACAAATATTATTCCAGTTTTGGCTATGATAGGCATCACAATCGTCATCGTTATCATCCTTACAGGAGGAGTGCTAGGGGATAATTTCCAGATGCGTTTAAGAAGGCAAAGCCACATATATTTGATGGAGATATGAAGAAATCATAGGATGCAGAAGCATGGTTTCTTGGTATGAAGAAATTCTTCTAATTGCATGATTATTCAGAAAACATGAAAGCAAAGATAGCCACTTTCAGTCTAAAAGGTAAAGCAGATATTTGGTGGGAAGACATGAAGAATGTAAAAGGTATACATGAGGAGAATTTCACTTGGCATGCATTTGAAAGGCTCTTCAAGAAGAATTACTTGTTTGACAGGTACTATGATGACAAAGCTAAGGAGTTTTATGAGTTGCGGATGTGTTTCATGACAGATGATGAGTATACTAGCAGGTTTTTGAAGTTGTTGAGATATGTGCCTTATCTCAAGGAGGAGAAAGCCAAGGTTCAGAGATTCATCATTGGATTTCCAGTTCCATACAGAGATCGGATTGGGTTCGATGAGCCTAGATCGTTGGAGGAGGCCATCCGAAAGTTGAAGCATTGTTATGAGTAGTCGAAGCATAAAGTTGAGCCAAAGCATGACTTGAAAATAAATGAGAAATCTAAAGGAAAATGGCCACCAAACAGAGGAAGATCTCAAGATGAAAGTGAAAAAGAAAATGTAGTTCCTTACAAGTGATCCAGTACAACTAAGAAGGGACGTGGAGAGCAGCAAGTTAGAGGCGGTAGTAGGGAACCATTGCAGTGTTGGATATGTGGTAGGGATCATCGTAAGAGGGATTGTATGCAATATCATAGTGGAGGTATACCCTAGATCTATAGTGCTAAGGAGGTGCATACAGTTGGTGATGTTGGTCATAGCATTCCTCACATCTATGAAGTTGTGGACAACAGGCAGGCGGACCATCAAGCATTGATCATTGAGATGGACGATAAGCTTTGTGATCAAGTTGTTTCTATTTTGATTGATCTGAATCTAACTGTAGTTATATTAATCCTGACCTGGTGGATAAGTGTGGTTTGAGAAAAGAAGTGCATGCGGAATCTTGGTTGGTACAGTTGACTACAGTTACAAAGAAGCGAGTTCACTATTGCGTAAGAGCTTGTGCATTTGAGTTAAATGGTATGCCTACATCAACACATTCGAATGTATTTACATTGGGATCGTATAGTGTGGTGCAGGTAAATTCTCAGTGCGAAAACAAACAAATCCTCTAGACTGAGAGAGTAGGTCTAGCCAAGAAGGACGGGTAAAGTGCTATGAGTCACAGAAACTAAATGAGCACGAGCAGAACTATTCGATGCATGATCTTGAGCTAGTAGCAATTATACATGCATTAAAGATGTGGAGACACTACCTTCAATGCAGGAGGTTTACATTGATGAGCACAGTGGGTTGAGGTATTTGTTTGATCATCTGAATCTAAATGCCATGCAAACTAGATGGTTAGTACCCTTAGTGAGTTCGACTTTGAAATCATATACATCAAAGGGAAGGAGAACCAGGCTGCAGATGCTCTTAGAAGGAAGGTACAGGTAAACCATATAGCCACTATGAGCTCTTATGGGACAAAGTTACAGGATAGGATATTGTAGGCAAGACAACTGGATGACAAATACATGGAGATTGTGCACAGGTTACAGCAGAGCACAAATACATATACAGGTACATGAGCAAGTATAGGTACAGGTAATCGGGATGTAGACTATCATCTCACAATAGATGATTTGGTGAGATTTAGAGACAAGATCTATGTACCGAATTGCAGTGAGCTTGAGAAGCTTATCTTGAGGGAGTTTCAGGCCAAGCCATACTCGGGTCATCCAAGATATCAAAAGGCATTGACAGCGCTGAAGAAGTTCTACTATTGGCCGAATATGAAGAAGGAAGTGGAAGAGTTTGTGGCTAGATGTTTATATCATCAGCAAGTAAAGGTGGAATGTAAGCATCCAAGTGGTTTACTACAACCTATAGCGATTCTAGAATGGAAATGGGAGGCCATTTCCATGGATTTCATCATAGGTATTCCAAGGGAAGTGAGGCAACATGATTCTATTATGGTCATGGTTGACAGGTTGAGAAAGGTAGCTCACTTCATTCCAGTAAAGACTACATATTCATCCAGTGAGGTAGCACAGGTTTTCATCAGAGAGATAGTGAGATTACATGGTGTTCCAAATAAGATTATGTCAAACAAGGATGCAAAGTTCACTTCCAAGTTTTGGAAGGAGCTATTTGCAGGCTTGGGTACAAAGTTGGCCTTCAGTACAAATTATCATCCGTAGACAAATGGACAGACAGAGAGGGTCAACAGGATCTTGGAGGATATGTTGAGGATGTATGTGATGCACTAGCAGAAGAAATGGGAGGAGTATCTTCCATTGGTTGTGTTCGCATCTAAAAATGGTTATCATGAGTCATTAAAGATGAGTGATCTAGTGAATAGGATAGATAAGATAGATAGAAGAGTTATGCCGACATATGTTGGCCGACATGGAGCAGGAAATGCAGGTTATAAGAAAAAAAGAATCTAAAGGAAGCATAGGATAGATAGAAGAGTTATGCGAATCAACACATGATATTCAAGGAGTTTCAGGTTGGGGATCATGTGTATTTGAACATCAAGCCCAAGAAAATCTCTTTGAGGATTGGTTCATGTGCCAAGTTGGCACCACGGTATTGTGTCCCTTTTTAGATCCTTGAGAGGATTGTACCACTATCATATCGACTCGTGTTGCCTCCAACAGTGAAATTCCATGATGTTTTCCGTCTTTCATTGCTTAAGAAGTATATAAAGGATGTTGATCATGTTATTGGTTGGTTTGTTTTGCAGGTGGAACAAGAAGGAGAGTTCCAGCCGGAGCCTTAGTGCATATTGCAGCAGAAGCATCTCAGACACAAGAATAGAGCCATAAAGCAAGTTAAAGTGTAGTGGAAGCACTTTGGGCCTAAAGAAGCTACATGGGAGATGGCCGATCAGATGCGAGCCCTGTATACTTCATTGTTTGTTGGTTGAGGCAAAGCGGTTTTGGTTTGATGTTGGTATATGTTTTGATGATATTTTGGTATATGTATGTATATGTATATGGATGTAAATACCGCCATGAGATAATTTATAAATCTCCAATAAGCGGTATGGGTGTCATATTATTATGGTTTTTATATTGCATGTTGTCAGGATGTTTTGCTTTTGAGCAGGTATTTCATTGTAAATGCTGCAACGAGCTAAGTTATAAATCTCCATGGGCAGTATGTTTGTTTTTTAGCAGTTTTGTTGAGGTCATGGTGTGGTTTAACACCGAAGATAGTGTTCCCTAAGGGGGAGGGTTCTATAATAGCTTTGGTGAAAAGTTCATGTAATAAAAGTTAATAAAGGCAAAATAAGACCACAGTTAAGGGACACTTATGCCAAGTTGAATGTTGGGCAAAGATATCCTAGTGGGCATCGCTAGATGTGTTTTTTAGCTAAGGAAAAGTGGAATAGGCTAAGGCAAAGGAATTAAAAGGTAAAAAGGCATTTTTTGCACATTTATTTATGAAAATAAAGGAAATTAGGAGAAATGTAAGGTGAAAGGTCACCGGTTGCATGTGAGGAGGAAATTGAAGAAAAATAATGGAAAATGAAGAAAATAGAGCCCTCATTATTAAAAAGGATTTTGAGGATCAGTTGGTAACCTTTTGTCAATTCAAGTTTGGAGGTCTCTCATTATTTTCTCTCTCTCTCTCACTCTTTTTCACTTAGAGTTTTCTTGGAGCACTCTAGCTTTGAATCAAGGAAGGAAAAACAAGCAAAGGGAAAGGAAGGAAAGAAAGGATCAAGGAAAGGAAAGAGGGATCAAGTAGCTTCAGCAGGAATACTTGTGGTAACCTTTTGCATGTGTGATTTCCTAGCTGGTTTGGACATGCATGGCCTTGCATGTTGGTGTATGGTTCTCTTCCTTTTAGTGGCATGGTTTTGTCGAGTTATGACGGTGGTTTTTAGCCTATCCTTTCTTTTTCCTGGATGCCATGGTATGTTGCGATGTTTATCTTGATTTTGAGCTTTTGTTTGCCGGATGGATTTCGTAATTTGGGTTGGAGGTGGTCTCAAGTTTCATTCCCAAAGGCCTAGGAATCCCTTGACCCGTTTTTGTGGGATACACAGTAAATCATGTGGGAGAAGTCTCGGTTTAGACCCTAGTGATCTGGGTTTGGATTGCGGTAAATCCTAAGAGACTGGTCTCAGTTTAGGGCCGAGTGATCCAGGATTGGATTGCGGTAAATCCTGAGAGACAAGGAGATGGAAAATTACTCAAGGATAGTGATGGATTCCAGATGGCATTCCAAGTTCGGTTTGGTTGTGATTGGAGCACCAGTTTTGGTGTGATCATGGTTGATGAGGGTGGAGGCGGTTTAACCTCTAGATTCCCTTGGTTGTTCTTGGACTGGTTGTTCTATGAGATCTCGCATTCATGCTTGTAATATGGCACGAGGGTGATTGGATGAAAGAAATATTTGGCTCAACCATGTCTATGGTCGGGTGGTACGTGAAAGTCCCAAACCTGGTCAGATTTTCCTATGATTAATAAAAGCTAAGTTCTCTTACTTTTGCACTTGTTTATATGTGGATTTAACAGTTTTCATATCTCTGATATTTATATGGTTTTATGTTGGTTATAAGCATGGTTAAATGAATGGTTCATGTCATGGTTATTTCATGTATTTACTTGTAATTATTAAATGGATGAATGCAAGACCTAATTGACGATATACTAGTTCAATGGAGAAGGAGGTGATCCTTCTCATTATTTTTCATAAGTTCTTTTAGTCATTTATGCTCTGTCTTGTATCCTAAACTTGTAGGTTGCATTGATGCCAAGTGTTTAACAGAATGTCAATCCCGGTTAGGGATGCTCAAGCCTAGTCCTGAGGTTGATTTTTTATTTGTTTATATTTTCCATGTCTTTGATGGATTCTGAAGGTTATAACAAGTTATGGGCAGAGGCCAGGATTCTAGGCTAGAAAATTACCTCAAATCTCGTGGAAGTTAGCACAGGTTTGCTGGAAAATGTCCAGGGACGCTGGCACACAGGCTTGTGAGAGCAACTTTGGATTCTAGTCATTGTTTTTCCTATAGCATGAGAGCGACCAGGGGTTAAAAGGCTTAAATCATCAGTGGGACTTGGGGACAGGATGTCTGAGTGGATGGTATATCTCTTGAGCGTGTTGTTGTTGATGTGGATGGGTTTGTTTGATATGTTTTGTTGGTTCCATTTCCTTGAGGTCACCAAGGAAGGTGAATCCCTTATAGTAGCCTCTCTCATCACATGTTTACCCCAGTTGGCTGGTTGCTTGGGTGGACCTAGGAGGAGGGGGTGTTATACACTCCCTCTTAACTAGGGAGGTATTCATAGGAGGTACATGGTCATTCTCAATCTGAAGAGATATCATAAGAAGAGTCGGATTGGTAACCCATCTATCTAGCATCATAATAGCCAGCATTGTCATATAGCAAGGCCTTGACTAATAGATCTATCTCTCCACAAGATCAGAGCGCAATGATGGCGAGACCAGTGATAGGTAGATAACCCACCTAGGTGTTCCAAGAGTATGACATGTCGTTGTACTATTCTTATCTTGGCTAGTTAATCCTCAAAGAATATTGGTCCACGACTACTCTTGTCTTGAATGCCCTACCACATTCTTAAATAGTATCTATTGCCATAAGGTTACCCAATCCTCCATTCTTTCTTCCCAAGTGAAGACAAGAATTTTGTGTCTATCCCTCCCTCCCAATTGGGACGACAAATCCACTATACCAAGGTTGTCCCTTAAGTATACAAGTTTCTTGTTTTGAAGTGATTTTGTTAATATGTTAGCTACCTGCTCATCGGTGGAGATATATTGTAGCTTCACCTCACCATTTTGTACTAGCTCTCGTATATAGTGATACTTGTTGTCGATATGCTTTGTATTCCCATGAAACACTGGGTCCTCAGACAAATGAATATAATTGGTGTTATCACAACGTATCACTGTAGGGTTCATCGGTTCTTCAAATAAGTCAGACAACAACTTCCTTAACCAAAATACTTCCCGGCTAACTTCACATGTTGAAATATATTCTACTTCAGCACTACTCAAAGCAACAGTTTTTTTTTTTCTTCTCATCCATAAGACCCCAAACTAAAACATCCTCTTGTAGTGCTTCTCCCATCTTGTTCATCGCCTCCCTAGTCTGAATCTGTATAACCAGTCAATTGAACATCATTCCTTTTATCATATTTTAGGCAGTAGTTGATGGTTCCTTGTAGATATCTCAAGATATGTTTTGTTACTATCCAATAATCATGCTTCGGCTCCACTTGGAATTAGCTAAGTACATTTACTGCAAAACATATGTTCGGACGAGTATTCCCCAAGTACATTAATGAGCCAATCAATTATCTATATCTGAAGGATCCACGGGGCTTTATTCAAAACTCCTTAGTCTTTTCAAGTTTGTGATCATCGAAGTGCTCATATATTTACAGTCCACCATGTTGAACTTCTTCATAATCTCGATCACATACTTTCCTTGACCTAAATAGACTTCATTAGGTTCCTACCAGACTTCTAGTCGCAGATAGTAATGCATCAACCTAGATCCTTCATGTCAAATTTTATTGCCGATTGCTTCTTACATTCTTCAATTCGACCTTCTACACTTGTTAAGAGAAGATCATCTACATACAGAATAATAATTGCAGGTTCATTGTTTACAACCTTAATATAGATATTTGAGTGAGCAGAACTCTTTGTGAAGCCTAGTCTTTGTATGTATGCATCCATTCTAGCATACCATGACCTTGGCACTTGCTTGAGGCCATATAATGCTTTCTTTAATCTACCAACGCATGCCTTCCTATCTTTTATTTCAAATCCCAAGGGTTGTTCTATGTAGACTTCTTCATATATTATGCCATTCAAAAACGCAGTCTTGAAATCCTTTTGGTGGATGTTCCATCCCATCGATGTTGCCAAAGAGACTAATGATCGAATTGTTGAATATCTTTTTGCTGGAGCAAAATTTTCTTCATAGTCGATGTCTTAAAGTTGAGAGAACCCTCTTGCCACAAATCTTGATTTATACTTATCTATACTTCCATCAGCTGCATGCTTGATCTTATAGATCCATTTGGAAGTAACTATATATTTTTCTTCAAGCTTGGGTATGATCTCCTAGACTCCATTCTTCATTATAAATTGGTATTCTTCATTCATCTCATCTTTCCATTTCGATGTTCTATAGCCTCTTCAAAAGTGTACGGTTTTGCTTCTATTAACTTTGTCATGTATGCAACATACCCAGAGTATCTCTCGGGTCTATTACTTTCTATAAATGATCCTTGAGCTACCACATGACCTTCTACATCAAGTAATGTAGATTATAACCAATTAGGTATTTTCCTTGTTTCTTGAATGACCATAGGTTAAACAGGTTCATGTTGAGAAATGGCAACAATAAATTCTAGTTTAATTTGTCCTTGAATTAAACTGTGAATTAAATTTGAATTCTATTCTCATAGCAACTTAAAAGAGTTAAATTAAGTTTATTAAACCCACTTAACTTAGGAAAATGGAGTTTGAAGTAATTCTGTTGTCATGTGTATGTTCTCCCTACTTTGTAGGAGTCCAGTATGAATTAATTGTGAGTTGTAAAATATAATACTCAGTTTCATGAGTCAGTTCAGTTAAATTAGTTCTCAAACTGATTGAGAGAACTAATAGTAAGTTAATAGTCAGTGGTGTCACTAATGAACTCCATCAATGCTACTCTAGTTAATTGAATATTTACTCATCAGAAAGTCATGCATGTCGATTCTAAGAAATACCTAGTTGAGACTAGAGTGCAGGGATAGTGTACTGTTTGTTTTAGAATTTTCTGAGTTGCACTGATAGTGCACGCATTCAGCAACTAATCCTTGAGGGATTGTGCAGTTTTTAGAGGCTTTATTTCCCTTTAAATACAAGCTATCCTTCATAGGAATTACACATTGGAATAGAGACTTGGAGAGCTTGTGAAGAGGCTAAGATTTTGCCTTGAGATTGCTTATGAGTTGGAGATTGAATTTGCTGAGTGTTCGGAATGTTCTAGAGAGAACAAGCATTATAATTTCATCTTGATATTCCAGATTAATACAAAACAAATATTGGGGTTTTGAGTTGTGGCTTTCCCCGGATATTTATTGTGTTATGTGCCTTTGATTCTCTTCCTCTATTGATTATTGTTTACTCAATGTTTATGGACTTCCACTGTAAATAGTAGAAGTAGAGTTCTCGTCTCTTGCTTTAGCAAATTGCATTAGCTTGTGAATCTAATGGATTTTCTACATGGTATTGGAGCAAGATTGTTTTTTGGGCCGAGAGTTTGCAGAGCAAATCCAAAACAATTTGTGAAAAAATTTCAAAAACAAATTGTAGATCCAGATTCCTTGGGAAAAGATACCCAAATTCAAACAACAAAAAAATCGTTCGAATCAGAGTTTGGATGAGGGAGATATCATTGATTTAATATCAGATCTAGAAAGGAGATTTCAAAGTTTTGAGTTTTTGGGTTACAGGTGAAAGTTAAATTTGCAAACATACTTCAGGATCGAAAGATGTCGTTCCATGGGTTGAAGCTTGAGTATGCTTTGGAAGGCAGCTCGAATTTCATAGCCTGGAGGGACAGGATGGAGGCTGTGCTGGAGGACAATGGCTTGAAGGAATTTGTTGAACAAGCCATTCCTAAGCCAACATCTATTGATGCACAGAACTTGGCAGAGTGGACGAAGTGTGTGGCGAAGGCAAGGCAGATAATCCTTGAGGGAGTTCGAGATCATATTGTCTTGAGTCTCCATGGAAGGAAAACCCGCATGATATGTGGAAAACATTGATGAACTTATATCAGAATAACAATGATCAAAGGAAGTTGGCACTGAAGGATAAACTTAGTAAAATCAAGATGGAGAAAGGTGAGACGATTCCAAAGTACTTGACCAATTTCACTCAATGTCGGGATGAACTTGGAAGTGTTGGAATCACAATTTCCGAGGAGGATATGGTGAGCCTTTCTCTTCTTGGGCTCCCAAAGAGTTGGCATAGTTATCAGGACTCTATCAATGGTCAGGAGAAGATTCCATATTGGGAATGACTATGGTCGGATTTGATGCAGGATGAGAAAATGAGGAACACCAGGGATGGCTCTTCATCAAAGATTGATGATGAAGATAACTGTGCCTTAGCGTAGAAGGTGAGAAGGGGAAAGGTAAAATTTCCCATTCCAAAACAGATTCTTATCATGGAGGTAAGAAGAAGGACATGAAGAAAGTTAAATGCTTTCATTGTCACAAGATGGGACACTTTTCTAAAAATTACCCATTGAAGAAGTCCAAGGAGAAGTCCTCAGGAGGAGCGGCAGGTGAGGCTTTGGCCTCCCAATTCGAATTGGAATTTTCCCTCGTTGCATGCATGGTGTCTTCAATTATGGGAAGTGACTGGTTCTTAGACAGTGGAGCTTCATTCCACATGACTAGCAACAAAGACTTATTCAGTAAACTAGAGGAGAAATATCTCAAGAAGCATATCGAGATGGGTGAGGACAATAAGTATAGTGTTACTGGTGTGGACACTATTACTTTTCAGAGGGAGCATGTAGTTCCACTCACCTTGAAGAATGTTATGCATGTACCTCGACTGACGAAGAGCTTGGTATTCGTTGCCATGCTTGAGGATAGCGGCTATGATGTGATATTTTTGAAAGGAAAGGCATTCCTTCAACACATAGCCACGGGTCAAGTAAAGAAGATAGGAATTCAAGTTCAGAATCTCTATAAGATGGAGGTAGAGGATTTTGTTGCTTTGAGTTCAAAAGCAGAAAAGTTGTTGAGCCGATACGTCAGCGAGTTGTGGCACAGGCGATTGGGCCACTTGCATCATGGGGCTTTGAAGATATTGCAGCAAATCTCTACCGGTCTTCCCAAAGGTACGCTTGAGCAAGTTGATACATGCAAGGGTTGTACTTTGGTAAAATACACCAAGTCTTCCTTTGGAGACAGAGGCAGTCGAGCAGAGTCTATTCTGGAGACAGTCCATTTAGATGTGTGTGGACCATTAACAACAACATCCACAGCCAAACACAAGTATTATATTATATTTATTGATGACTATTCTTGTAAATGTTGGGTATTTTTTATGCAGAAAAAGGATCAAACTTTCACAAAGCTTTGTGAGTTCAAAGCATTGGTAGAGAAAGAGTCTGGCAACAAGGTTAAAGCTCTATGGAGTGATAGTGGTGGTGAGTATGTCTCCAATGAGTTTAAGAACTTCTATGCAGTGGAAGGGATTAAACAAGAGTTGGCAGCACCCCATAACCCTCAACAGAATGGGGTTGCCAATAGGAAGAATAGGAGCATAGTAGGGGCAGCAAGGGCGATGTTGCATGATTAGGGCCTACCACTACACTTGTGGGCTGAGGCATGCAGCACAATGGTTTATGTTCAGAACCATAGCTCGCATCGGATACTTGAGATGAAGGCACCAGAGGAGGCTTATTTCGGTAAGAGGCTAGATGTTGGTCACTTCAGTATTTTAGCGTCATCAGTTTATTGCCATGTGACCAAAGATGCACGAAAGAAGCTTGAGTGAACAACAAAGTTGGGGATCTTTGTGGGGTACACTGATACACGCCACAACTATCAGGTGTACATGCTGACTAGTCGGATGATAGTGGTTCGCAGGGATATCAAGTTAGATGAGGAGAAGGCCATGTGAGTATCCCTTGAGAGGGAGATTGAGATACATGCAGATGAGGAACTTTTAGATCCTAAGGTTGAGGGGGCTCAGATTGATGTGGAGAAGCCACATGCAGAAGTTTAGAGAGTGGAGACATCCACTCAGGCCGAGTCTTCCAAAAAGGGAAGAAAGAGCACTAGAGAGGCTGACATATTGTTGGATGATGCGCGGGAGAATGTGGGAGCACCCTCTTCTCAGCGCGGATAGAGGAGGTCACCAGAGAGGTACACTGGATACATGGCACTTATGGGTGCATGTGTTGTGACTGGGCCATCTTCCTTTCAAGAAGCAGTGCAACAGCTGGTTTGGGTTGATGCGATGGTGGAGGAGTATGAATCCATAGTTCGAAGCAATGTTTGGGATGTGGTCCCGAGACCGGAGGACAAGTCAGTTGTAAGCTCCCGTTGGCTTTACAAGGTAAAGCAAGCTCTAGATGGTAGTGTGGAGAAGTATAAGGCCAAATTTGTGGTATGTTGATTTTCACAGGTAGAGGGGATTGACTATGATGAGACCTTTTCTCCTGTTGCAAGGTACTTGTCAATCAAATCTATTTTGGCACTATCAGCACAGAGGGGTTGGAAGATCCATCAGATGTGAAGATTGCCTTCCTCAATGGCATTATTGAGGAAGAGGAGTACATAAAGCAACCCGAAGGTTTTAAAACCTTGGACTGTGAGTCGCATGTGTTCCGACTCAAGAGAGCGTTGTATGGGTTGAAGCAAGCACCCCATGCTTGGTACACTAGGATATATAACTACTTCACTGGGTTGGGCTTCACGAAGAGTGAAGCGGATGCGAACCTGTATCACATAGTGGTGGAAGGTAAGATGTTGATCATTGTACTTTATGTAGATGATCTCATACTGACAGGTGATGAGAAGCTCATCAAATCTTGCAAGGAGGACCTTGAAAGAGAGTTTGAGATGAAGGACATGGGGCTCATGCATTACTTTCTTGGCATGGAGGTATGGCAGGGAGATGGGGAGTTGTTTGTGTCTCGGGGAAAGTATGCCAATGAGATACTCAGGAGATTCGGCATGGAGAATAGTAAGCCCATGGAGACTCCTCTAGCTGGTAACTGGAGGAAGGAGGATGCTACTTCAGGGGAAGTAGTGGAAGCTACTATTTACAGACAACTTGTGGGTTCACTCATGTTCTTGGTCAACACATGACCAGATATGTGTTATGCAGTTAACCGACTTAGTCAAGCAATGGTGAGGCCTACCAAGTTTTATTGGAAGGCAACAAAGCATGTAATGAGATACCTCAGAGGCACTACTCCGTTTGGGTTATGGTACAGATGGAAAGAGGGAGTGAATCTTCAAGGATTCATCGATGAAGATTAGGCAAGGAGTCCATCCGACAGGAAGACCACATCAGGAGGGATCTTTAGTATTGGGTCAGCGACAGTTTCTTGGTACAACAAGAAACAGAGATCGGTTGCACTCAGTTTGGCAAAGGCAGAGTACATGGCTGCAAGATATGCAGCATGTGAGTCTATCTGGATGAGGAAGATCCTGGTTGGTTTGTTTGGTCAACAAATGGATCTGATAGTGATTTATTGTGATAATCAGAGTTGTATCAAACTCTATAAAAATCCAGTCTTTCATGATCGATCCAAGCATATTGATATCAGGTATCATCATCTTAGAGATTATGTATTGAGGTGGATCATGTTGTTAGATTACATTCCAACGGAGGAGAAAAATGTTGACATCTTGAAAAAGGGATTGTCAAGATTTAAATTCGAGTTTCACAGAGACAGGATCAGGGTAGTTGATAATCCCTTTCTTGTTGAGAGGGAGTGTTGAGAAATGGCAACAAGAAATTCTAGTTTAATTTGTCAAATTGAATTAAATTCGAATTCTATTCTCATAGCAACTTAAAATACTTAACTTAGGAAATTCATGTTGGAAGTCTTTCTGTCATCATGTGTATGTTCTCCCTACTTTGTAGGAGTCCAGTATGAGTTAATTGTGAGTTGTAAAATAGAAGACTCAGTTTCATGAGTCAATTCAATTAAATTAGTTCTCAAACTGATTAAGAGAACTAATAGTGAGTTAACAGTCAGTGGTGTCACTAATGAACTCCACCTGTGCTACTCTAGTTAACTAAATATTTACTCATTAGAAACTCATGCATGTCAATTCTGAGAAAGACCCAGTTGAGACTAGAGTGCAGGGACAATGTACTATTTGTTTTAGATTTTTCTAAGTTGTAGTGATAGTGCATGCATTCAAGTACTAATCCTTGAGGGATTGCGCAATTTTTAGAGGCTTTATTTCCCTTTAAATACAAGCTATCCTTCATAAGAATTACACATTGGAATAGAGACTTGGAGAGCTTGTGAAGAGGCTAAGATTTGGCCTTGAGCTTACTTCTGAGTTGGAGATTGAATTTGTTGAGTGCTGGGATTGTTCTAGAGAGAACAAGCATTGTAATTTCATCTTGATTTTCCGGATTAATACAAAACAAATGTTGGGGTTTTGAGTTGTGGCTTTCCCCGGATATTTATTGTGTTATGTGCCTTTGATTCTCTTCCTCTGTTGATTATTGCTTGCTTGATGTTTATGTGCTTCCAATGTAGGTAGTAGAAGTAGATTCTTGTCTCTTGCTTTAGCAAATTGCATTAGCTTGTGAATCTACCAGATTTTTTACAGTTCACTGGGTCATTCTTCATTATGGTGAGATCCTTCTTCCTTATCAACTTATTCCTCAAACATAGGAAGTTCTTCGTCATCAAAATCTATGGAAAATTCTTTTGATTTCTTGAATGTTATGCTCCCATCAAATATGACATCACGGCTAACTTCAATGTGATGTCCATCTTTCATATAGATTATATAGGCTTTCAATGAGTTATTAAACCCAACAATATACCTTTCACACTGGAAGAGTCCAACTTCTTTCTTTTGTCCTTTGGTATATGAATATAAATAAGACATCCAAAGATTCAAAGATGATAGACAGATGGCTTCTTCCCATTGAACACTTCTTCTAGAGTTTTATTTTCTAGAGATTTGTGAGGACATCAATTTTGTATGTAGATTGTTGTCTTAGTTGCCTCACCGCACAGAAACTTCGATAGATCTTGATTGTGTACCATTGTTTTTACACTTTCTTAAATGGACCTATTCTTTCTTTCTGCAACTCCATTTTATTCGGGATTGCGTGGAACTATCAGTTCCCTCTTAATCCCAAATTACTTACAGAATGTTATGATCTCCTTGGATGTATATTCTCCTCCATTATCAGATCTTAGTATCTTGATTCTTCTTTCTGTAAGGTTCTCCACTTCGACTTTGAATTCTTGAAATTTAGTAAATACTTCATCCTTGGTTTTCATTAAGTAAACCCAAGTATTTCTTCAGTGATTATCTATAAATGTGACATAATAAATATGTCATCCAAATGATTTTGGAGTCATCGGGAACATAAATCAGAGTGAATGAGATCCAAGATTTCTTTTTACTGTGAAGCACTGCTTCCAAATGGTCTTTGGGTATTTTTGCCTAATGCACATCCTTTGCAGAGACCTTCATGATTCTCCTTTATATTTGGTATTCCATCTACTATGATATTTAGGGTTGGAAGAATTTTGAAATGTAGATGACAAAACCTTCTATGCCAAAGTTCACATGGACCAATCTCAGTGTGAACTAGGCATGATTTATGGGAGATATTAATCTATAGAGCCTTCCTTCTCAGATACCAATCACTTTAGCTTGTTCTATGCTTGAGTCTTTTTCCCATACAACTACATTTCCATCAATGAAGGCTACTATATCTCATTTATCTTCTAAGCTTTAAATAGAAAGTAGTGTGAAAACCTAGAACAAACATAATGTTGTTGAGGTGGATGTTGCTTCCATCTTATAGCTTTATGGATGATGATTTAACGCTTTTCACGGGATAGTTCTTATTGTCTCCAAGTTCCACAAAGTATGTGGATTTTTCTTTTGATAAGGTCTTCAATTGGTGAGAGTGACCAGACATGTGTCTTGATTCACCGCTATCAATTACCCAGATGTCTTCGTATTGAAATGTTCCAGAGAGAGCAGAGAAGAGTCCTTCATCCTTTTATATGATTGATTCCTTCTTTGAGGATAATATGAGACTCCATACCCTTTGATGATTTTCTTGAGATGGCTTGCAATCCTTTTGATGACCTTCTTCATTGTAGAGGAGATCTTCATGATGCCCTTAGATAACCAAAGCTATGATACCATGTGGAGAATTCAACATGGCAATGTATATGTTAATTCTCTTAACTTTATCACTGCTTGTGTTAGCTTTTTACTTATTAGATTTGATATTTCTTATTTCAATGTGTAATACATCAAATAGCTACCAAAATAGTAAGAACAATGACACATTATGTAGGCTACAATCTAGGGCCAAAACCTCTCCTCTTGAGGGGAAAACCCATAAAATCTCTTCTTGCCTTTTAGATCTTTCATTTAATGAATACCATGACCTGGACTCAGACAAATACCCTCCAAGATCAAGTCTTCCTCGGCCTCCTGCTGCAATATCTTCGACCTCCCCATCTGAAATTCTACCCCCAGCAACTGATACTGCTTCTCTAGGAGACTTCGATCTCCCTCTAACTGCTCTTCCCTTGACTTTGCTTTCCTTGATTTGAGTCTTAGGGCTAGTAGGAAACCCTAAGAGACCTTTGCTTGTCTTCTTGCTCTTCTTGCTTCAAAATCGAACCTTAGACTTGCCCAGTGTAGAAACCCTAACTTCCCACTCCCAAAATAAAGTAGAGAGACCTAAAACACTTCGACTTTTCTTATCCTTCTTCTTCACACTTCTTTATTCGTCTTTCTACTGCTTCCTTCTTCATATGAGTGATGAGTGAGTGAATGAAAAAAATGGAGGACAAATTCTTCTTTTATATAGGCTTCAATCAAGGATGGACGTGGCTCTTCATGTAGGCCGACTTGATCTTGGAGGTATTTTGACATTTTCAAGACAAAATAATTTTTCTTTTACAATTTACAATGTGCCCATAGGGTCTTCCATAGATGACATGACTTTTATACCTAGGACAAAACCTAGAAGCACTCAATGGTTGCTTGACCTATAAAATAAAAGAACTTGAGCATGAAACCCATTCTCCAATGATAAAAATAATTTCTTTTTCATTTTATATATACAAGAATACATTTCATACTAATGAAGACCAAACCTAGTTACACATTTTTCAACAATTCCCTTGCTAAATTTGACAAACTAGATACCTTATTTGTAACATCTAATTGAAAGAAAAGAAAAAAGAAAAAAAGTGAAGAAGAAGAGAGAAGAGAAGAAGCTCGCTTCATTAGCAAAAGGCCACTTGCCAAAATACATTGGAAAATGAACCATCATTGGAAAGTTATTGACATGTAGAATCTAATGATCATGTACAAGACTTAGGTTCTTGGCATTAAAGACCCAAAATTTGATTTCTTTTACCATCAAATAGAGGATTCATTGCTTTGGTTTGTTATTTCTATTTATAAGATCTAATCTAAACTAATCATTCTAGGCCCCAAATTCAATATTCCCATTTTTAGAGCAATGACAAAGCATTTGGTAACTATGTAGATACACTTTAGATTAGTGAAAGTCTCATCAACCATGAGAGACCCCAAAACTTGATTTATTTTACCATCAAATCGAGCATTCATTGTTTTGGTTTGTTATTGCTATTTATAGGATCTAATCTAAACCAATCATTCTAAGCCCCAAATTCAATATTCCCATTTTTAAAGCAACGACAAAGCATTTGGTAACTATGTAGATACACTTTAGATTAGTGAGAGTCTCAACAACCATGAATTACCTATTAATGTGACAAAGACTAGGTGTATGCCCTTTCTAAATTTGGCAAACTAGATACCTTATTTGCAACATAACCGTTAAAAAAACAAAACCAAAAACAAGAGAAAAAAACAAAAAACAACAACAACAAAAACAAAAAAACACAACCGCTTCATTAGCAAAAGGCCACTTACCAAAATACTTGTTGTTCATGGTATCTAACTAAAAAGTAAACCCATGTTGTTAAAAAAAGCCCATTTACCTAAATACCCCTCTTGTGTGGCACCACTTTTTTTAACCAAAAGGTAAGCCTACTTAGTTAACAAAGGGCCATTTACCATCACACCCATCAACTAACATCTAAGCAAAAATTAGGCCACTTCAATATAAAAATGGCATTGATTAAATTATCCCTCATTTCTAGGATCTATTCGTATGAAATTCCTCTTTATTAACATTTTAAGCCCATTTACCAAAATACTCCTTGATTATGGGTTTAACTAGTGTGTCTACTCAATCAACAAAGAAAAATTATCAAGATATTCCTCAATTGTTGAACCTGGCTAGAATGTTGTCCACTTCATCAATAACATGCAATTTAGCGAAAAAACTACTTGATATTAACATTTAGTGATGTTATTTAATCTTATACCAAATTTTCATTAGTGGCCATAATCCAACAAAATAAAAATAAAAATCCTAGTCAATCAAAATCTCAAATCGATTTTAAGAGTTTTTAGATTGATTAAAAACTCGACAAAATCTAAGGTTATCATTCCACCATACACATATATTAATTATGATGGAACTATGATAATAAGAGCTTTCTATAAGATTTAAATCAAATTTTGTTGGGTTACGACCACTAATGAAAGTTTGACATAAGATTAAATAACACCATTAAATATTAATATCAAGTAGTATTTTGCTAAATTTCTTGTTGTGCCAAGAGAAGCTCTAAAACCCAATATGAGGGAGATGTGTAGGCGTTAGGTGTAATGTAAGAAAGAGTGTATGTCAACATTTTTTTATATATTTTATTTTAATTTAATTTAAAACATTTTTAAATTAAATCTAAAAACAAAAAGGTATGGGAGAGATGTAGTATGTGTTGGGCCGTTAATATGCCATTATTATTATCACTTTTGAACACTTATTCCACCCATTTCTACTATTCTTCATCATGTCATTTATTATAATTTATTATATAAATCTATTTTATGACGATTTATGATTCTATGGATGAATATTATTTATTCTCCTTTATTTCTAATAAATTGATGATTATGCATGATTTTATCAATGATAGTTTTAATAAATCAGTTGTAACATTATTCACCATTTTTAGCCTCCAAGATAATTTCCAGATTGAAGATTTTATCATTAAAAGTGCCAACTCAGAAATTCGCTGGAATAAGAAGTGATGGTTTTGCGGTTGAGATTCTGAGCAAATGAAGCAGAATCTGGAAAATCTGGAACATGGGTTTTGTCCAGAACAGACCCAATTAACTTTAGCACATAACGGTTTGCCCAAATTCGGCTTGTACTGAGAGAAACGCAGGGTTCTTTGAGCACGATTTTCTCATATTTGTTGTCGCGGTCGTCCTCCAAATCTCAGTTGCAAAGCCAAATTCGTCTTGCTCTTGTTGAAAGCTGGATGGAAATATATCTTCTTGTTTATCAATTGGTTAGAAACAATCTAATTTTGTAATAGAAATCATGTTGTACTTATCTTGATTGTAACTGCTCTATGATCTCTCTTTATTTAAATCAGAACAGAAATCAGAGAGGGGGATGATTTCAGAGGGATTCGAATGATGGAATTGAGGATGAATTAGAGATTCAGAATTGAGGATGGCAGAGAGAATGGATAATGGCTGAGAGATTGAGAGATTTCTTGTTGTAATCCACTGTAACTCTGCTTTGATATTTTAATATAAATCTAGTTGCCATTCCATCTTTGATCCTGCAGTAACCCAGCAGCATCCGCTGGCGGCTAAGGGCCCAGCCTCTGGTGGAGTACGCTACTGCTGTATTATATGTTTATGCTTCATGTGTGGTTTGATTTCTTTCTTTTACTATGCTCAGTAATTTGACGCACTTTACTATTTTACATATCAGCGCTATTAGATATACTTGATTGGATACTATCGTTATCTGCAACAGGAATGCTATGTTATCATTTTAACTTTGTATCGCATTTTTGTTCCTTCTGATAATTGATATAACATTGTTGTTCCTTACAGATTGTCATTCGATTACAGATTAACCGCGTTGTATGTTCCTAAATTGATACAACTGTATGATGTATTCTTAAATTGTGAATGTTGTTTATTCGGGATTGTTGTTCCGTTACAATTGTTGTTACTTTATAACTGTGATTCATGCATATTGTATCGAAGCTCGGATTACTGTCCCTTTTAATGATAAGTGTGTTGCGTGCTTGATTTGGATTGTTGTACATTCATATTTAGTTGTTGTTCCATTTCAATTGCTGGTCTATTTCATGATTGCTGATTTGTTGTTTCATTTACTTGCCATTTCTTAAGGACAGACTCAGGCTGTAGTGAGTGTCAACTTCTGCTATTTGGCTCCCAGACCTCTGATCTGCTCCCATCAGTTATGAAAGGGATAGGTTATTGCCACCAAACCCTTGGCTGATGTACTGTTCTATTTCATTGTTATTTCCTTTACTTGTCGTTTCATTTATATTCATCAAGGACGATCTCAGGCTGTAGTGAGCCCCAGCAACTGCTACCCAGCTCCCAAACCTCGGATTTGTTCTCATCAGTTATGAAAAGGATGGGTTATTGCTACCGAACCTTCGACTGATACAATGCTTGGTATGATTTAGCCTTTTGAAGTAGTTAAGTTATAGACATGCAGCCATTTACTTTTGTAGCTTTTAAGCACTATACTACAAAACATTACTCTTGAGTAAATAGCCGCCTCAGACTGAGTACACTCTTGAAATAAAAAGTCGTCCCTGGGTTGATAATTAATGTGAAGGTAATTAGGAGTTAAAAAGACACATTTTTATCGCTCCACATTTTGGCGCCGTTGCCGGGGAGAGTGTAGCCATTTCTAAAGAGTAGTGTGAATCTGATGAGTGCCTGCTAGGAGAGAATTGGGTATTAAAAACGGAAGGTAAGAACCTGCGTACGGAGCATGTAACAGCCCTGCTCCCCCGCCCGCTTTCCGGCAGATTTGTTAATTTTTGTTGGGTAGAAATAGATGTTTGAATTTTTGTGTGAATGACTAGGAAAAAAATAGAAATTTTGAAAAATCAATCACATGATTTCACTCAAGTGGTGATGTAAGCACCACCCATTTCACTAACTAATTGACAGGAACATTGGAAGAAGGAGCTTCGAAGGAACACATGAAGAACATTTTCTGTTATGGTAAGAAAACTGCCCAACATTTTTTTTAAATTTCCTGCTCAACTAATTCCACACCCTCACCACAATAAACCAGTACAACATGCTTACAGTGTTGAACTGCCAAATTTACCCAACCTTCCCACCCATTCTATCTCACATGTTCCATTAGAGAAAACTTACAATGAGATTCAGAATGTTTCAAATTCAAAAATTGTAGAAGCTATGGAAGAAAATGAGGTTTCTTGTAGGTTGCACCAACAAACCATTTTAAAAGCTCAAGAAATTCATGGTATGATGGGAAATCAAGAAAGTAACGGATATATTGAAGATTGGTTTCACTCCATCACGTGTTTGCATCATCACTCCATACTTCAACAATTTTTGATACCATCTTTTCAAGGGAAGTTGGCTTCTCATACCCTAATTTTTATCACCATGCATTTTTCAAATTTGGGTATGTGCATACGTAAAGCCTCAATTCTAAAATGGTTCCACTGGAAATACTCTTATACATAAACATATTCGATTCTCTAAGAAGAGTAGGATAGTGGAGAAAATAAAATAAATAAACAAATAAAACAAACACATCTTTTTTATTTTTATTTTTGTAAAGCTAGTTGTTTTTTATTGCAA
Source organism: Pinus tabuliformis (assembly GCA_031772625.1). Taxonomy (NCBI): domain Eukaryota; kingdom Viridiplantae; phylum Streptophyta; class Pinopsida; order Pinales; family Pinaceae; genus Pinus; species Pinus tabuliformis. Next base: position 1,582,651,517 of record CM062804.1, on the reverse strand, counting down.
CATGCTATGGAAATCAACATCGGTGATAAATTTTTTAAATTCATTTGTGTATGTAGATGACTTATAATGGAAATAATAGTTCTACAAACACTTATATTCATTTTTATCATCAATATGAAAAAATGGTTGAATATCATTTTTTTGGCTTTCGGGCTTGATGAGATTTCTGGAAAAACAGTCGGGACAGTCATGTTTTGAGGGACCAAAAGTGAATATTTTAAAAACCTGTTTCTACCCTAGGTGGCCCTTGATGTCTACTTTCTAACCCAATTTGACCACTCAATTTGGATTTGAAACGAAAAAGTTAGAAACAAAACATTGATAGGGTGTCTAGCGGGCAACTCAGGAACAGAGTTGGGACAGTCAGTTTTTGGAGGCATAAATGTTTGAATTTTTAAAACCTGTTACTATGGTAGATTCCCCTATGAATCTAGTTTACAATTCAATTGGAATCACTCATTTTTTATATCGTATGGGGAAGTTATGATCAAAATACTGACTGTCTATCATAAATCAGCACCCTCAAAACTATGTCTTTCTGGTTGTTCCATACAGTATTTGACCTATCAATTCTTCTTTTCTTCAAAACCTGTTTCTATTGGAGATAAATAAATGAATATAATTTCATTTCCAATTTGAATCATTTGAATCCGACATCAAACGAAGAATCTATGCTTGAAATATCAATCGTTGGTCTAGATTGGGTAATTGAAAATGACTCTATTATGCAGGTTGTTTTAAACAAATTTGACATATCATAGCATTGAATTTTTAAAACCTGTTGCTACTGGAGATAACCCTTTGAATTAGCTCTCATTTTGCTTTGGAATCACTCAATTTCGACGAAAAACAAAGAAGTTGTGATTAAAACACTGCAGGTTAGCATGATTGGCCACTGCTCTCCCGCAAGTGACAGATAAATTTTACTTTGTTATTTTCTCAATGGATTTGTTATACAGAGTAACTACTTGTTGTTTTTTGCATAATTCTTGGATTAGGGGAGCCCGATCACCTCTCTTTCTCCATGATTTAATGTTTTATTGCAGGTAGACACTCGTTTTTTGCAGGTCCTAGGAAAATAAAGAAGGTCAATTTATGGACGAGTGATTTTTCAAAGAAATTTTTATAAAACAAAGGAATTTTATCCAACTCATTACCCAACGGATTCATAATAGAACAAATGAAGAATTGATTTCAATTTGAAGATTCATGTCTTATCACTGCTGCCAAAACATTTTTCAAAGAGATCATTTTTTTGACATAACATCATAGCTGTTGTAACTTAATTTAGTTATTTACATATTGTTTTTAAATAAAACGTTGTTTCTTTTCTGATATTTCTTATATTTTGTGTTTTAGGTGTTGCTTCATTCAAACTGTGACCCATCCTCATAATCAATACAGTGAACAGCTAATTCATTCTTTGCGTGCTTGCATTTCATGCTTGTGCATTTTGTTGTTCCTTTTCTGAAGGGACAACGTTTGTGTGCACTTTTGTCGTTTCTGTTGTTCCTTTTTCAAAGGGACAGCAATTTCGTTTTACTGTTCCTTTTCCAAAGGAACAACACCTTTTTGGTCAGCAATTCATTTTGTTGTTCCTTTTTCACGGTTCATTTTTCCGTTCCTTTTCCAGGACTCATTTTGCTGTTCCTTTTTCACTTTTTGTTGTTCCTTTCCGAATGGAACAACACTTCTGCACTTTCACGTTTTGTTGTTCCTTTCCGAATGGAACAACACTTCTGCACTTTCACGTTTTGTTGTTCCTTTCAGAATGGAACAGCACTTCTGCACTTTCACGTTTTGTTGTTCCTTTCCGAATGGAACAGCACTTCTGCACTTTCAGTTTTTGTTGTTCCTTTCCGAATGGAACAGCACTTCTACACTTTCACGTTTTGTTGTTCCTTTCCGAATGGAACAACACTTCTACACTTTCAATTTTTGTTGTTCCTTTCCGAATGGAACAGCACTTCTGCACATTCACGTTTTGTTGTTCCTTTCTAAATGGAACATCACTTCTGCACTTTCATGTTTTGTTGTTCCTTTCCGAATGGAACAACACTTCTGCACTTTCACTTTTTGTTGTTCATTTCCGAATGGAACATCACTTCTACACTTTCACGTTTTGTTGTTCCTTTCCGAATGGAACAACACTTTTGCACTTTCACTTTTTGTTGTTCCTTTCCGAATGGAACAGCACTTCTGCACTTTCACTTTTTGTTGTTCCTTTCCGAATGGAACAACACTTCTGCACTTTTAATTTTTGTTGTTCCTTTCTGAATGGAACAACACTTCTGCACTTTCACATTTTTGTTGTTCCTTTCCGAATGAACAACACTTTCACATTTTTGTTGTTCCTTTTCAAAGGAATAACATTTTCGCATTTTTTTTCCTCTTAAGGAACAACACTTTTTCACATGCATTTTCTTTGTTGTTCCCTACACAGAACACCACTTTCTTTTTGAGTGTTTTTGCTGTTCCTTCAAAAAAATAACATTTTGGGAATATTTTCGAGAGCAACTCTTCCTTCCTCTTGTGGGATTATTCTTAATTCATCTCAACCACATTTTAACTGATTCCATTTTATGGCATGAAGTACACTACTTTTATGAGGACAAGAATTATGGATTCTTTTGAAGCGAGTTAACATCATTCACGTTATGATCTTTAACAGGACAACTCCTTGATGATAGATTTTTTTCAAAAGGGACACAATTATTTATATATTACTTTACTGCATTGTTTTCTGCTGTACATAACACTGATTGATCATCTTAATACCATGCTGGTTCCACCCTTCCTGTTTATAATCTTCTCTGTCTGTAATAAATGAGATTATGGGTATATTTTTTTTCTATTGACATGTTCAACTTCTTCCACCATCGTTGCTCTTAAAGAGTATTGAGCCTCCCTCTTTTTTATCATAAAAATATGTAATAACAACAAAATTTTGTTCGCAGATGGAGGATAGGGGGTCTCATCACGAGCCAGCCTACCATGTTCATAAGGTTGTAAGAAAGTGACATTCCCATTATGGCCACCACACCAGGGTTATGATCCATTGGATAGCCAAATTATCCTTGGAACAGGAGGTCTCATCACGAGCCGGCCTGATCACTTTTGCTACATCCCAGTGAATGGCAGTGTGATTATCTGGTTACCACGCCAACACACTGATCTCTTCTGTAGAACAGCACTGTAACTCTCCATTTATAAATTGAGGATCTTGGCTCATATAGGTTAAAAAGCAACCCTGCCGAGGCTATGGACGCCTGCTGGAAGCAGCGGCTCTGCTTATGGTATTGAAGTTATATCTTATCGTCAATTATTATTATAATACCCTTTTCTTATTTTTTCTTTTTATCAGAGAAGTTATTTCTTTAACTTTTTCCCTCTTTTGAACCTTTATTGTTATGAAACCAGCTCACAAAAAGATGGAAAAGAGAGATCCACGCCTTAGAATTCAGCCTCTTCGAGGGGGCAACCTCCTTTACATTACATAAATGAATAATTCTTGGATGATACAAATGACAAAACCTCCTTTCTATATATAGGAGTCTAAGGAGTCACAATATAATCCAGCCGACCTAACAATAATAATATAAAGCCAAAAATAACAATAGAGGGATTCTATGGGGCACAGAAATAACAATATGGGGGTAATAGGGGCACAACAATATAAATAAGGGGTATAACTACAATAGTAATGGGGTAATCACTAGTATTATAGGGACCCAACATGCCCCTCTCCTTCAAAAAAGTGTTGTTCTCAACGCTTGAGTAGTTCTGGATACTTCTGCATAAAATTCTCATCCTCCCATGTGGAATCTTCAGCGGATAAGTTCTTCCACTTGATAAGATACTCTGAAATTGATCGATTTCGTAGCTGTCGAGTTCTTGTTTCTGTGACTGCTTCTGGTTCCAATATAATTTTTCCTTCCTCGTCAAGTTCTGGCAATATTGTTTGAACTGGGAGCTTGTCACCTATAACCTTCTTTAAACATGAAACATGGAAAACTGGGTGCAATCGAGAAGCTGCAGGAAGCTCCAATTTGTATGCCATAGTACCAATCTTTTGCAACACCTTGTACGGACCATAATACTTTGGTGATAATTTATTATCCTTCTTAGCTTGCTTTAGGGACATTTGCTTATATGGTTGTAGCCGTAGGAATACCCAATCACCTACATCAAAACTTCTTTCACTGCGATGTTGATCTGCCTGTTGTTTCATTCTATTTTGTGCCAACACGAGGTTATCCTTTAAGAGTTGGAGGACTTGTTGTTGATGTTCGATGTGATGTTCCACTGCCTGAACCTTAGAATTTTCTCTTAAATATGATGTGATGGATGGTGGTTGATACCCATAAAGTGCCATAAATGGGGTCATTTTTGTTGCTGTATGGAAGGAAGTGTTATACCACCATTCAGCCAGAGGCAACCATTTGACCCATTGTGTCTGTTTATCAGATACAAAGCAACGAAGATATCCTTCCAAACATTTGTTTACTATCTCAGTTTTCCCATCAGATTGAGGATGATAAGATGAGCTATGAGCTAACTGAGTACCAAGACAAGAAAATAATTTTGTCCAAAAATTTCCAGTGAAAATGGGATCTCTGTCACTTACAATAATCTTTGGGTTTCCATGTAGCTTTTGAACTGTTTCCATAAATGCAGTAGAAACTGTACTGGCTTTAAATGGATGTGATAATGCACAAAAGTGTGCATACTTGGTAAGTCTGTCAACTACCACCATGATGACACTCTTTCCCTCAGACTTGGGTAAACCTGTGATAAAATCCATTGAAACCTCCTCCCAACGTTGGCTTGGAATGGATAAAGGTTGTAATAGACCCGGTGTCTTAATTGTTTCAACTTTATTTTGTTGGCAAACCAAACATTCCGCCACAAACTTTTGAATATCTGATTTAAGGCCATCCCAAAAAAATTCCTTCTTAACCCTGTGGTAAGTTTTTAAAAATCCTGAGTGCCCTCCTAAGGGAGAAGTGTGCAATTCCATAAGAATCTTTTGTTTTAGCTGGGAATTCTTACAGAGGTATAAGCGATCTTTGTACCATAACGAATCATTTTGCCAGCTAAATGTATCAGAAGTACTGGAATCTTGTTGTAGCTTTCGAATAAGTGCCCACACTTCTTCGTCATTCTTCCATTCCTCCCTTGCTTCATTTATCCAATCTGGTTGGATAATAGAAATGGCACACAACAATGCTTCCACATCCTCATCCTTTCTTGAGAGTGCATCTGCCACCACATTTTGCTTCCCTTTTTTGTAGATGATTTCAAAGTCATAACCCAACATCTTTGTGACCCACTTTTGTTGCTCTTCAGAGGATAATCTTTGTTCTAAAAAGTATTTAAGGCTATCATGATCCGTTTTTACCTTGAAGTGTCTTCCCATTAGGTAGGGTCGCCATTTCTTAAGTGCATGGAGTATTGCCAACATTTCCTTCTCATAAATAGCTTTGCTTAAAAACTTTCCCTTGATTGGACGACTTTCAAAAGCAATGGGTCTTTCATCTTGCATTAGAACAGCACCAATTCCATTTCCTGAAGCATCACATTCCACAATAAAGGTTTTTGTGAAGTCCGGTGTAGCTAAGACCGGTGCTTGGCACATTGCCTCTTTAAGATGTTCAAAGGCCTTTGTTGCTTCCGGAGTCCATGAAAATGAATCTTTCTTCAATAATGTTGTTAGAGGTGCTGCTATTCTCCCATAATTCTTAACAAACTTGCGATAATACCCTGTCAACCCAAGAAATCCTCGCAGATGCTTTATGGATGTGGGGATTTTCCATTCCTTAATGGCTTTAATTTTGCTAGGGTCTACCTTAACTCCTTCATGAGATACAATATGACCCAAATATTCCACCTCCTGGACTCCAAAGAAACATTTGGATCTTTTTGCATATAATTGTTTCTCCTCCAATAGTTGTAGCACCCTGTCAACATGTTCAACATGATCCTTCCAAGACTTGCTGTAGATTAGTATATCATCAAAAAATACTAACACAAATTTTCTAAGGAATGGTTTGAAAATTGAATTCATCAAACCTTGAAATGTTGAAGGTGCATTGGTAAGGCCAAAAGGCATGACCAAAAATTCATAATGACCCTCATGAGTTCTAAATGTCGTTTTCGGAATGTCTTCAATCTTCATTCTGATTTGATGATATCCCGAACGAAGATCCAACTTGGTGAAGTAAATTGATCCATGCAATTCATCCAGTAATTCATCAATGACAGGAATGGGGAACTTATCTTTAATAGTGAGCTTGTTGAGCTCCCTATAATCTGGACACATGCGCCATGATCCATCCTTCTTGTGCACCAATACTACTGGAGCTGAGAAAGAACTTTGACTCGGTTGAATTATACCAGCCTCTAGCATTTCTGCAACCATACGTTCAATTTCACTTTTTTGGACATAGGGATATCTGTACGGCCTGATGTTTGGAGGAACACTTCCTGGAATCAGATGAATAGCATGATCATGATCACGCATAGGTGGGAGACCTTTGGGAGTCTCAAATACCTTGGAATGATTGTCCAGGACTTTTTGGAGATCTGGAGAAATAGATGATTCCAATGTGGAAACATCTAGCGAACATAATTGTGCAATTACACCTCTTTGCTCCTTTTTTAGAAGCTTTGTCATGCCATTAGAGCTGATTATCTTTCCTGGTTTCCCTGCAATACCCCTTAATTCAACTTCCTTTCCTTCCACAGAAAATTTCATGAAAAGTTCTTGAAAATTAAAAGCTATTGTACCCAAGGATTGTAGCCATTGGACTCCTAGTACAACATCAGCACCTCCCATTGGAATGGAAAGCATTGGGCTAGTCAATACATATTCTCCCATGGATAGCTTGATATTATGGCACTTTCCAGAGCAATTTATTGTTCCTCCATTTGCAATCATCACTTGACACTCTGGTGCTGGATATAGGAAGCAATTCAATTCTTTTGCTACCCTACAATGAATAAAATTGTGGGTGCTTCCTGAATCAATCAACACTATTACCTTTTTCTTCTTGATTTGTCCTTCTATCTTGATGGTTTGAGGAGTGGTAATTCCCGCCAATGCATTACAAGATATGGTCGGATTTATTTGTTCTTCATCTAGGCTTTGTTCCTGGAGTATATCCTCTTCTTTTGACCTTTCTTGCTCCTTTTCTTCTTCCTCTTCACAATCTATGTAGAATAATTTCTTCTCAGCACACTTATGACCTTTTGTGTATTTGCTATCACAATTGTAACAAAGCCCTTTTGCTCTTTTTTCTTCCAATTGTTGTGGTGTCAACCTTGTAGGTTGTGGAAGACTATGGGCAACAACACTTTCGTCTTTATAGTTGTGAATGGTATGCTTCCTAGTTGCCATAATTTTGCTTTCCATTTTTCTTGCTAACCTGAATGCCTTCTCTAATGAATCAGGTTCCCAAAGGCGAACATCATGTTGGATATTATCCTTTAAAGACCCTATGAACACATCAATCCTATGCTCCTCTGGAATATCTTTTACCCTTATGTTCAATTTTTGGAACTCCTCAATGTGCTCCATTACTGAACCCTTTTGTTTGAGACTTATCAATTGGCTAAAAAAAGTGTTGCTTTTTGTATCTTCATAATGTGCTATCAATTCTTCCATAAAAATTGCCCAAGTGATAAATTTTTTACGAGAGAAAAGCCATTGATACCATACAAACTGATTTGGTTCCAAATATACAGTTGCCATACGTACCTTTTGTGTGTTTTGCACATTATTGAGATCGAAGAATTGCTCCATCTGTAATATCCATGTGGCAGGATCCTTGCCATCAAACTTCCTCATATCGATTTTTGGAATATGGTGGGTCTTCGATCCAAAATTAGCGTCTATGGAATCATGATTAACATTACTTTTGTTCATATCATGAGTTTCCTTTACAACCTTTTCACCATTAGTAAGTATTTCTTGTAGAAAATTTGTCAAATCTGTCTTCAAATCTGCCATGTCTGTCTTCAAATCTGCCATGTCTCTCTTCAAATCTATCTTCGAATCATCCATCTTAGCTTCCATGCCCTTTATCTTAGATTCCACGCCACTTATCTTAGCTTCTGTTAGCTTTTGTGAGCGTGACATTTGTTGCACTTGTTCTTGTAATTTTGATATATCATGTAGCATTTCTTCTTCTTCTTCATGAGTCATGCTAGAGCTTTCAGGTTCCTTACTAGGTGTTTTCATTTTCTTTCCTCGGGGCATCAGTTACCGATAATAATGCTTTACTATGCCCTTTGAATTCCGTTAAACCAAGCTTACACAAAAATTAAAAAAAAAAAACTACACACCTTTTTTCACTTTATAGAAGCCTGATATTGAATCTGATGTATCTCTGTAATTTCGGATCATCCAGTTCTGAAATTGCTACCTATAGTAGCCTTCTGCGTCCTCTTTCCAATGCCACAAGTCTGAGCCAAATTGGATTCTCCAAGGGAGAGTTATGTGAAATCTCCCACAGTGACTTGCTTTTAGACTCGTTCAGTAAAGCGAACTTGTACGACGTGCCACGAGTCATTGTTTCAACCTTTGAATCTGAAACACACACAAAAGAAACTACAATTCGTCCTCTTTCTATACCTTTTTACAAAATTTCAATCCAATCCTCAGAGAGAGAGTTATGACGATTTTCCTTAGGCCACCTGTTTTGAATGTAATTCAGGAGTCTGCAAAAAGGCCAACTTCCTCCGATCATATCTCCGACAATATCGCGCGAAAAGCTCTGAAATTCAGACCCAAGGTTCAACGCCAATTCTTCTCAAATGGGTTTTTTTTGTGACTTCTGAAACGTCACAGAAAAAAAGTTATAGCGAAAATGCCACGATGACCTGTTTGGAGCAGCGAAACCCTAGAATCCAAAGCTCTGATACCAAATGTTATGAAACCAGCTCACAAAAAGATAGAAAAGAGAGATCCACGCCTTAGAATTCAGCCTCTTCATGGGGGAAACCTCCTTTACATTACATAAATGAACAATTCTTGGATTATACGAATGACAAAACCTCCTTTCTATATATAGGAGTCTAAGGAGTCACAATATAATCCAGCCGACCTAACAATAATAATATAAAGCCAAAAATAACAATAGAGGGATTCTATGGGGCACAGAAATAACAATATGTTGGCATTATGATTCAAGTGTTGTCCTTGATGGCAACTCACTCAGAGGTTGGTACAGATACTCAGAAGTTGGTTCAGGTGATGGCAACTTACTCAGAAGACAGATCCTAGTACAGCTTGCCAAGGAAGTTCATACACGCAGGTTTGTTAAGCCCAAGTCGCGTGTACACGCAGGTTGGCTTCAGAAAAAGCGCGTGTATGTGGAAAAGCACCTTTGGTCCATGGCGGTTAGTCCTTGGAAGTTGTGCCTATGGTTTCGGACCATTGTGTCTCGACGGGCGTGTCGATCCCTAGTATTGAAGTTGATGGTATTGTGTTACTATGGTTTTGGCTCTTGGCATTGAGCAAGGCCTAAGGCTATATAAGGAAAAGATCACTAGGCCAAAGTGTGCAAGAGTGTGCAAGTGTGAGTGATGAAGATCTGAGAAAGTGTGAGATCCAAGTGCTGGTTATGGGTTGGTGATCTGAACCAAGGTTTCACTCATGTGGAGGATGATGAATGATGGAACGAGATCTCAAGGCTTGGAATGATTATCTTCATATGGTTTGACTGTGGATAGATCAGATCTACTGACGCATGTTTATTATTATGATCTGGGTATGTTTTGATGTCTGATATAGCTGCAGAGCTATAAGTTAGAATTTGCAGATCTGTACGCGGGTTGGCTTTGGTAAAAGAGCGTATACACGCAGGTTGGGTTCATCCAAGTAGCGTATACAATGTGAAGTATGATATTTGAAGATGAAGTTGGATCTGGTTGTTGTTATGTTGTCTGGTTGTTGTTGACAGGGTTACAGTGATTCAGAATTGGGTGTTTCAGTGATTGATGATGCAGGTTGTTCTACAATGGTGATTGTTTCATGGATCCAGTATGAAAATGTATGAAACGTGGTCCCGGGAAGATCGTAGGCCGGCACCTACGTACTGGTAAACATATCAGCCAGTACAAGAGCCAAGGGGGGTTGTAGCTCCCTTCCAGGAGCAGCTGGAAAACGAGTGAAGGTTGTAGCCTTCTGTAGGGTTGGCACCTACGTACTAGTAAATGGATCGGCTAGTACAAAAGCTATGAGGGTTGTAGCCCTCTGCAGGTTGCAGCCTGCGTGCTGGTAAATGACTGCATCAGTGCATTGTAAAAGAAGTTTCTTATTAAAGAAGAAAGAGACGAATTGCAGCAGGTGGTTTTCACCCACATTGGGTTTCCACCTTATATCATGGTGTTCATGTGTGTGGCTCTTGTGTGATGTTCTGTTCTGTTATTCTGCACCTGTTTACTGTTAATATGCTTAATAATGATCTGATGCATTTACTGAAGATTAAGATAACTGAATTATAAGATCTCTGGATATACGCGGGTTTCATTAGACACAGTAGCGTGTACACGCGGGTTCACTTAATTGAAGTAGCGTATATGTTTCTGAGTATGAAATAGAAAAGTTTGATTGATCTGATAATACTGATTCACCCCCCCTCTCAGTATTATTTCCAACAATTGGTATCAGAGCAGGTCCTTCAGAGAAGCTTGATCGCTTGAAGGAGATTCGTAGAACAATGGGGAAGAAAGCACGTCAGAAGAAGAAGACAGCTCAAAAGAACAATGACAACCTGTCGTTGTGTGGAAGCAAGTATTCAGATCCAGAAGCACCTCAGATTGAAGATGGACAAGCAAATGAAGCGTCAGATCAAATCATAGATCAACAAGATCTACCTAGCAAAAGGGAGAATGCCCTCAAAGAAGAAATCATCAGATTAGAAGAACAGTTGGAATGTGCCTTCAAAGTTCGAGAAATGCTGCTAGCACTGAATAAAGAGCAAGAAAACGAGATCCTCAAACTAAGGCATCAGTTGGATGAAGAAAGGAAAGTTGGAGAGACCTTGAAGAAGCAATGTCTTGAAAAAGAAGAACAACATCAAGTTGAGGTAAATATCTTGAAAAGCAAATTAGAAGAAAAGGATAAGCTTTTACGATTTCAAGATAGCTCTAAAGTCTTGGATGATATTCTTAGTAGTCAAAGATCTCCTGCTATCAAGACTGGTCTTGGTTTTCATGAATATGTTGAAGGTGAATCTAGTTCACAAGGTGAGGCAAGAAACTCTAATGAGAAATCTGAAATGCCCAAAAAGGAACAACCAAGGAAAGAAATTCCTCAAGGAAGATTCTCTACTCCTAACTATGGACGTGATAGACGATTATTTCCTCCACTGAATAATGTTGAATGTTATGTGTGTCATAATCTTGGACATGTTGCAGCCATATGTAGAAGAAGACGGTTTCAAGACCATCATGCAGAAAGATCATCACATTCAAGATACTTTAATGGATATTGCTTTTCTTGCAATATGTTTGGCCACAAAGCTGCTGATTGCTACAAGAGGAATATGAAACATGTAAGATGCTATGCATGTAACAAGTTTGGACATAAAGCAAGAGATTGCAGGAACAAAGCTCATGATAAGAAGAAATCATCAACATGCGTGAAGATATGGAAGAAGAAGGAAGTTCAGTCAGAAAGATGTGGCACAGCACAGGGTACTCAGCACAGCACAGACATAACAGACTCAGGGGGAGCTGAAGGTATAGAACTTCAGTGTTCTGATTCTCATACACAAGTTTCATGAAGACAAGTCGCGTATATACGCGAGTTACAGGCTGCAAAGTCGCGTATATGGAGAAAGGGCAGCAGAACAGACTCAGGAAATGGTTCAGACATGGTTGGCTCACACTCAGGGGGAGAATATTCTTCGAATAATGCATTGTTGGCATTATGGTTAGAAGGTGTTGATAAAGTCTATGAAGCTAAATGATACATCTTACTGTTTAGGAATGGTATTGCAGGCTGATGCTTATGGTACAGATCATGATGCTGTTGGTGGCTTTCATAAGTCTTGGTCTAGATATTTCATCACTATGTCATGTATCTCTTTTATGATGTCAAGGTCATGTAACGGCCTATGTTGGTTTCCCCACTATGCCTGGGATGAATGATGAAATGTTCATGTATTATCATGTATCTTCACATGGTTAGGTGAATGAGTCAATATTGGGATATCCCCACTAGGTTGGGTGATGAATGTATGTTGAGTCTTTTGGTGATAGGAAGGTCTTCTATGATGTATAAGTCTTTGTTCTTTTTGTAGAACATCTTTTACAGATCTTGCCTACAGTCAAGGGGAGCATGAACAGCACAATTCAGCAAGAGCAGGATGGATAGATTGGTACACTTTGGCATATACAAAGGGGGAGCCAAATCAGAAACTTCAGCATGTACTCAGGGGGAGTATGGACAGCAGTATGGACAGTAGAAGGTATACCAAAGAAGAGCATATCTTGGTACGCCCTTTGCCCTTGATGTCAAAGGGGGAGAGTGACTTGGTGTAGTGGTTGCCATCAAGTCCAAAGGGGGAGATTGTTGGCATTATGATTCAAGTGTTGTCCTTGATGGCAACTCACTCAGAGGTTGGTACAGATACTCAGAAGTTGGTTCAGGTGATGGCAACTTACTCAGAAGACAGATCCTAGTACAGCTTGCCAAGGAAGTTCATACACGCAGGTTTGTTAAGCCCAAGTCGCGTGTACACGCAGGTTGGCTTCAGAAAAAGCGCGTGTATGTGGAAAAGCACCTTTGGTCCATGGCGGTTAGTCCTTGGAAGTTGTGCCTATGGTTTCGGACCATTGTGTCTCGACGGGCGTGTCGATCCCTAGTATTGAAGTTGATGGTATTGTGTTACTATGGTTTTGGCTCTTGGCATTGAGCAAGGCCTAAGGCTATATAAGGAAAAGATCACTAGGCCAAAGTGTGCAAGAGTGTGCAAGTGTGAGTGATGAAGATCTGAGAAAGTGTGAGATCCAAGTGCTGGTTATGGGTTGGTGATCTGAACCAAGGTTTCACTCATGTGGAGGATGATGAATGATGGAACGAGATCTCAAGGCTTGGAATGATTATCTTCATATGGTTTGACTGTGGATAGATCAGATCTACTGACGCATGTTTATTATTATGATCTGGGTATGTTTTGATGTCTGATATAGCTGCAGAGCTATAAGTTAGAATTTGCAGATCTGTACGCGGGTTGGCTTTGGTAAAAGAGCGTATACACGCAGGTTGGGTTCATCCAAGTAGCGTATACAATGTGAAGTATGATATTTGAAGATGAAGTTGGATCTGGTTGTTGTTATGTTGTCTGGTTGTTGTTGACAGGGTTACAGTGATTCAGAATTGGGTGTTTCAGTGATTGATGATGCAGGTTGTTCTACAATGGTGATTGTTTCATGGATCCAGTATGAAAATGTATGAAACGTGGTCCCGGGAAGATCGTAGGCCGGCACCTACGTACTGGTAAACATATCAGCCAGTACAAGAGCCAAGGGGGGTTGTAGCTCCCTTCCAGGAGCAGCTGGAAAACGAGTGAAGGTTGTAGCCTTCTGTAGGGTTGGCACCTACGTACTAGTAAATGGATCGGCTAGTACAAAAGCTATGAGGGTTGTAGCCCTCTGCAGGTTGCAGCCTGCGTGCTGGTAAATGACTGCACCAGTGCATTGTAAAAGAAGTTTCTTATTAAAGAAGAAAGAGACGAATTGCAGCAGGTGGTTTTCACCCACATTGGGTTTCCACCTTATATCATGGTGTTCATGTGTGTGGCTCTTGTGTGATGTTCTGTTCTGTTATTCTGCACCTGTTTACTGTTAATATGCTTAATAATGATCTGATGCATTTACTGAAGATTAAGATAACTGAATTATAAGATCTCTGGATATACGCGGGTTTCATTAGACACAGTAGCGTGTACACGCGGGTTCACTTAATTGAAGTAGCGTATATGTTTCTGAGTATGAAATAGAAAAGTTTGATTGATCTGATAATACTGATTCACCCCCCCTCTCAGTATTATTTCCAACAATTGGTATCAGAGCAGGTCCTTCAGAGAAGCTTGATCGCTTGAAGGAGATTCGTAGAACAATGGGGAAGAAAGCACGTCAGAAGAAGAAGACAGCTCAAAAGAACAATGACAACCTGTCGTTGTGTGGAAGCAAGTATTCAGATCCAGAAGCACCTCAGATTGAAGATGGACAAGCAAATGAAGCGTCAGATCAAATCATAGATCAACAAGATCTACCTAGCAAAAGGGAGAATGCCCTCAAAGAAGAAATCATCAGATTAGAAGAACAGTTGGAATGTGCCTTCAAAGTTCGAGAAATGCTGCTAGCACTGAATAAAGAGCAAGAAAACGAGATCCTCAAACTAAGGCATCAGTTGGATGAAGAAAGGAAAGTTGGAGAGACCTTGAAGAAGCAATGTCTTGAAAAAGAAGAACAACATCAAGTTGAGGTAAATATCTTGAAAAGCAAATTAGAAGAAAAGGATAAGCTTTTACGATTTCAAGATAGCTCTAAAGTCTTGGATGATATTCTTAGTAGTCAAAGATCTCCTGCTATCAAGACTGGTCTTGGTTTTCATGAATATGTTGAAGGTGAATCTAGTTCACAAGGTGAGGCAAGAAACTCTAATGAGAAATCTGAAATGCCCAAAAATGAACAACCAAGGAAAGAAATTCCTCAAGGAAGATTCTCTACTCCTAACTATGGACGTGATAGACGATTATTTCCTCCACTGAATAATGTTGAATGTTATGTGTGTCATAATCTTGGACATGTTGCAGCCATATGTAGAAGAAGACGGTTTCAAGACCATCATGCAGAAAGATCATCACATTCAAGATACTTTAATGGATATTGCTTTTCTTGCAATATGTTTGGCCACAAAGCTGCTGATTGCTACAAGAGGAATATGAAACATGTAAGATGCTATGCATGTAACAAGTTTGGACATAAAGCAAGAGATTGCAGGAACAAAGCTCATGATAAGAAGAAATCATCAACATGCGTGAAGATATGGAAGAAGAAGGAAGTTCAGTCAGAAAGATGTGGCACAGCACAGGGTACTCAGCACAGCACAGACATAACAGACTCAGGGGGAGCTGAAGGTATAGAACTTCAGTGTTCTGATTCTCATACACAAGTTTCATGAAGACAAGTCGCGTATATACGCGAGTTACAGGCTGCAAAGTCGCGTATATGGAGAAAGGGCAGCAGAACAGACTCAGGAAATGGTTCAGACATGGTTGGCTCACACTCAGGGGGAGAATATTCTTCGAATAATGCATTGTTGGCATTATGGTTAGAAGGTGTTGATAAAGTCTATGAAGCTAAATGATACATCTTACTGTTTAGGAATGGTATTGCAGGCTGATGCTTATGGTACAGATCATGATGCTGTTGGTGGCTTTCATAAGTCTTGGTCTAGATATTTCATCACTATGTCATGTATCTCTTTTATGATGTCAAGGTCATGTAACGGCCTATGTTGGTTTCCCCACTATGCCTGGGATGAATGATGAAATGTTCATGTATTATCATGTATCTTCACATGGTTAGGTGAATGAGTCAATATTGGGATATCCCCACTAGGTTGGGTGATGAATGTATGTTGAGTCTTTTGGTGATAGGAAGGTCTTCTATGATGTATAAGTCTTTGTTCTTTTTGTAGAACATCTTTTACAGATCTTGCCTACAGTCAAGGGGAGCATGAACAGCACAATTCAGCAAGAGCAGGATGGATAGATTGGTACACTTTGGCATATACAAAGGGGGAGCCAAATCAGAAACTTCAGCATGTACTCAGGGGGAGTATGGACAGCAGTATGGACAGTAGAAGGTATACCAAAGAAGAGCATATCTTGGTACGCCCTTTGCCCTTGATGTCAAAGGGGGAGAGTGACTTGGTGTAGTGGTTGCCATCAAGTCCAAAGGGGGAGATTGTTGGCATTATGATTCAAGTGTTGTCCTTGATGGCAACTCACTCAGAGGTTGGTACAGATACTCAGAAGTTGGTTCAGGTGATGGCAACTTACTCAGAAGACAGATCCTAGTACAGCTTGCCAAGGAAGTTCATACACGCAGGTTTGTTAAGCCCAAGTCGCGTGTACACGCAGGTTGGCTTCAGAAAAAGCGCGTGTATGTGGAAAAGCACCTTTGGTCCATGGCGGTTAGTCCTTGGAAGTTGTGCCTATGGTTTCGGACCATTGTGTCTCGACGGGCGTGCCGATCCCTAGTATTGAAGTTGATGGTATTGTGTTACTATGGTTTTGGCTCTTGGCATTGAGCAAGGCCTAAGGCTATATAAGGAAAAGATCACTAGGCCAAAGTGTGCAAGAGTGTGCAAGTGTGAGTGATGAAGATCTGAGAAAGTGTGAGATCCAAGTGCTGGTTATGGGTTGGTGATCTGAACCAAGGTTTCACTCATGTGGAGGATGATGAATGATGGAACGAGATCTCAAGGCTTGGAATGATTATCTTCATATGGTTTGACTGTGGATAGATCAGATCTACTGACGCATGTTTATTATTATGATCTGGGTATGTTTTGATGTCTGATATAGCTGCAGAGCTATAAGTTAGAAGTTGCAGATCTGTACGCGGGTTGGCTTTGGTAAAAGAGCGTATACACGCAGGTTGGGTTCATCCAAGTAGCGTATACAATGTGAAGTATGATATTTGAAGATGAAGTTGGATCTGGTTGTTGTTATGTTGTCTGGTTGTTGTTGACAGGGTTACAGTGATTCAGAATTGGGTGTTTCAGTGATTGATGATGCAGGTTGTTCTACAATGGTGATTGTTTCATGGATCCAGTATGAAAATGTATGAAACGTGGTCCCGGGAAGATCGTAGGCCGGCACCTACGTACTGGTAAACATATCAGCCAGTACAAGAGCCAAGGGGGGTTGTAGCTCCCTTCCAGGAGCAGCTGGAAAACGAGTGAAGGTTGTAGCCTTCTGTAGGGTTGGCACCTACGTACTAGTAAATGGATCGGCTAGTACAAAAGCTATGAGGGTTGTAGCCCTCTGCAGGTTGCAGCCTGCGTGCTGGTAAATGACTGCACCAGTGCATTGTAAAAGAAGTTTCTTATTAAAGAAGAAAGAGACGAATTGCAGCAGGTGGTTTTCACCCACATTGGGTTTCCACCTTATATCATGGTGTTCATGTGTGTGGCTCTTGTGTGATGTTCTGTTCTGTTATTCTGCACCTGTTTACTGTTAATATGCTTAATAATGATCTGATGCATTTACTGAAGATTAAGATAACTGAATTATAAGATCTCTGGATATACGCGGGTTTCATTAGACACAGTAGCGTGTACACGCGGGTTCACTTAATTGAAGTAGCGTATATGTTTCTGAGTATGAAATAGAAAAGTTTGATTGATCTGATAATACTGATTCACCCCCCCTCTCAGTATTATTTCCAACACAATATGGGGGTAATAGGGGCACAACAATATAAATAAGGGGTATAACTACAATAGTAATGGGGTAATCACTAGTATTATAGGGACCCAACATTTATGCATGAAAAATTGTTTTATGATCAATCGCATCATTTTCAGCTAGCATACTATCAGTAAAGCATCTTATTGGCATATTGTTGTTCTTTTTCTCTTTTTCATCACTTATCATCAATTCAAAGCGTCTTATCTCTTATTCATAACTATCTTTACACACTCTACTCTCATTATAACCATAACTCTCATCGTCCTATCATTGATATGTGTACTCTACTGTTGTATTGTTCATTCCCTTGCCTTGCCATCAGCACAACACCTCTCATATGCTTTATGGTCATGGAATTCCTTTTCCAATTGGAGGGGGGAATGTATGCATTATGGGATTGCATGCGATATGATTACTGCACTCTGCCATCACTTGTTGATTTGCCAAAATATTAGTATTGCATGTATACATAAGTTTTTCTGATTGAAATTTTTGCATGCATCTTATCTGTTGCTATTCAAAACTAACACTATGGATTCAAGAACATTGTATGCCAAATAGTGTTTTGTTTGCAGGAAAACAACAAGTATGGGCAGAATTCTATTCATAGCATGACCACACTATTGCACTTAACAGAAGAGGCTCGCGAACGTGAACAATTCTTCAGACATGATGTGCTTACCTGGATTCCACCTTTTGTATCACTTTCAGCACCAACTCTGCCTACATCAGCTTTAACAAATGCCAGTCCATATATGTCATTCCACATTTTGGAAGGTAAAACTTGAGGTAAAATCGCATACTTTTCTGATTTATTACAAATTTAGGAGAATTTCAATGAAATCCATTTTGAGCATTATTTATCATCCTTCATTTCACATCTTTACCACTTCCCCTTTTTCAACGACATATCATCTTTCAGTTTGGGGGAGTGTTGCTTTCATTCATTTCTTTCTTATAACCATGTTATTCATATTCTTTATCATCCATTGCTATTCTTATTCATTCTCAACACCTCCCTTCTTCCATGTTGTTTTACACCAAGCATAGAATTCAACAACTGGTAGCAACCCCCTCTATTTGTTTTCTGGCATCGCATGAGGGCATGCTAATTTTTCAAAGCGGGGGAGGAATTGCTACATATGATGGATGTGTTCTATTTTCTTTCTCATTTAAGGCATACAATTTCAGTGTAGAAATTGATTTCCATAATATTTTTAAAGCTATGAACTCAATTCTTGTGATTTTTGGAAAACATAGACGTATCATTAATACAAACCCAGAAAATTTCAAGATAAATTGGTTCATAAAATTTCGGAAATCATGCACTCTCACCTACAGCCATTTTGTTTATATCTCATGATCCGTGCATCAAAACAGTCCGATTTTTGGATCATAAAGGCATTCATATATTATAAATTTACTTGCCAAATTTCAACAAAAGCTGGTTTGTAGTTTTTGAGAAAATGGTTAATGAAGTTTGTTGTTACTTATATCATATTTTGTTGCAACTTCATATATACATATAGTTGAATGTCAATGTAAAAATTGTTATGCCTTCATCAAGATTACTAAAAGTGAATATTCATTAATTAAGGAAGAATTCATTTGTTCTATCCATTTCATGAGCTGAGATGAACATATTTTTTTTTGCTTGGTTAACACATGGGTTTTTGTCTTTGGGTTGCATGAGGACATGCAATATATTCAGTTTTCGTTGCATGAGGACATGCAACATATTGAGTGTGGGGGTATGTTGGGCCGTTAATATGCCATTATTATTATCACTTTTGAACACTTATTCCACCCATTTCTACTATTCTTCATCATGTCATTTATTATAATTTATTATATAAATCCATTTTATGATGATTTATGCTTCTATGGATGAATATTATTTATTCTCTTTTATTTCTAATAAATTGATGATTATGCATGATTTTATCAATGATAGTTTTAATAAATCAGTTGTAACATTATTCACCATTTTTAGCCTCCAAGATAATTTCCAGATTGAAGATTTGATCATTAAAAGTGCCAACTCAGAAATTCGCTGGAATAAGAAGTGACGGTTTTGCGGTTGAGATTCTGAGCAAATGAAGCAGAATCTGGAAAATCTGGAACATGGGTTTTGTCCAGAACGGACCCAATTAACTTTAATTGGAGAATGGTTTGCCCAAATTCGGCTTGTACTGAGAGAAACGCAGGGTTCTTTGAGCACGATTTTCTCAGATTTGTTGTTGCGGCCGTCCTCCAAATCTCAGCTGCAAAGCCAAATTCGTCTTGCTCTTGTTGAAAGCTGGATGGAAATATATCTTCTTGTTTATCAATTGGTTGGAAACAATCTAATTTTGTAATAGAAATCATGTTGTACTTATCTTGATTGTAACTGCTCTCTGATCTCTCTTTATTTAAATCAGAACAGAGATCAGAGAGGGGGATGATTTCATAGGCATTCGAATGATGGAATTGAGAATGAATTAGAGATTCAGAATTGAGGATGGCAGAGAGAATGGATAATGGCTGAGAGATTGAGAGATTTCTTGTTGTAATCCACTGTAACTCTGCTTTGCTATTTTAATATAAATCTAGTTGCCATTCCATCTTTGATCCTGAAGTAACCCAGCAGCATCCGCTGGCGGCTAAGGGCCCAGCCTCTGGTGGAGTACGCTGATGTTGTATTATATCTTTATGCTTCATGTGTGGTTTGATTTCTTTCTTTTACTTTGTTCAGTAATCTGACGCGCTTTACTATTTTACATATCAGCGCTATTAGATATACTTGATTGGATACTATCGTTATCTGCAACAGGAATGCTATGTTATCATTTTAACTTTGTATCGCATTGCTGTTCCTTTTGATAATTGATATAACATTGTTGTTCCTTACAGATTGTCATTCGATTACAGATTAACCGCGCTGTATGTTCCTAAATCGATACAACTGTATGATGTATTCTTAAATTGTGACTGTTGTTTATTCGGGATTGTTGTTCCGTTACAATTGTTGTTACTTTATAACTGTGATTCATGCATATTGTATCGAAGCTCGGATTACTGTCCCTTTTAATGATAAGTGTGTTGCATGCTTGATTTGGATTGTTGTACATTCATATTTAGTTGCTGTTCCATTTCAATTGCTGGTCTATTTCAAGATTGCTGATTTGTTGTTTCATTTACTTGCCATTTCTTAAGGACAGACTCAGGCTGTAGTGAGTGTCAACTTCTACTATTTGGCTCCCAGACCTCTGATCTGCTCCCATCAGTTATGAAAGGGATAGGTTATTGCCACCAAACCCTTGGCTGATGTACTGTTCTATTTCATTGTTATTTCCTTTACTTGTCGTTTCATTTATATTCATCAAGGACGATCTCAGGCTGTAGTGAGCCCAAGCAACTGCTACCCAGCTCCCAAACCTCGGATTTGTTCTCATCAGTTATGAAAAGGATGGGTTATTGCTACCGAACCTTCGACTGATGCAATGCTTGGTGTGATTTAGCCTTTTGAAGTAGTTAAGTTATAGACATGCAGCCATTTACTTTTGTAGCTTTTAAGCACTATACTACAAAACATTACTCTTGAGTAAATAGCCGCCTCAGACTGAGTACACTCTTGAATAAAAAGTCGTCCCTGGGTTGATAATTAATGTGAAGGTAATTAGGAGTTAAAAAGACACCTTTTTATCGCTCCACAGTATGTCAAGTAGTATTTTGCTAAATTGCTTGTTGTGCCAAGAGAACCTCTAAAACCCAATATGAGGGAGATGTGTAGGCATTAGGTGTAATGTAAGAAAGAGTGTATGTCAACATTTTTTTATATATTTTATTTTAATTTAATTTAAAACATTTTTAAATTAAATCTAAAAACAAAAAGGTATGGAAGAGATGTAGTAGTGTAAAATAATGACTATGTAACCATATTTAAATTTAATTAATAAGCATAAAAAAACTTAATACTTAAGATAAATTTATTATATAACAAGATTCTTAATCATATATATTCATGCCCATTTTACCATGGAAGTTTGGGGTCGCGATATATCTAGAGAATCATGGAGGAAGATTGAGTTGATCCACAAACAATTTATAGCCTACAACCTCAAGATTAAATGAAATACTCCATACCCTATCCCCTTAATTGAATTCAGCCTTTCCCCCATTGAAAGCATTATTATATTTAGGTATTTGACGTATAAGAAGAAGCTTTATAATATGGAATCTAAGAGGTTCCCCAAAATTGCTTCTAACTTTAGATTAAACCCCCACCTCAGCTCTAGTGACGTTGGCATAAGGATGCCCGGTCTTGTCTTGATCATTAGGGGATAAAGAAGGAGATCATATTGGAGAATAAAGATACTGTTTTTTTGTAAATCAAGGATATATATTACTTAAAATATTACATTATTTCATCCATTTTTCCAAAAACTTGTTGGTCTCACTCTTACTAGATTTATTGGCCAACAGGGGCATGCCCAAGTACAAAATGTGCCAGAGAGACAATGATTTAATAACACTAGCTAGTACTTGTTGCCAAAAAACAAAAAACACAAGAAAACAACCACAACAAATTAATTTTCATTTAAGTTTACCGTAACTATGTGTTTAGGAGTTGAACTTGGAGGAGACGGGGGTTTAAACTCGCAATGGCATGACCCTCCTTGTGACCAACATGGGTTTCCAACTAGTCCAATTGATCCTGGAATTCCTCACCACAAGCTAACCAACTTGTCATGAGTTTTCCACAAATTCCGTTGCAGGTGTTCCGTGAAGTCCAAGATATCATTGTGGTCATCCTAGCATGCCTAGTCTAGTTGGGCCATAGAATTATGCAACTGATGAAGTATGAGGACCGTGTCATCTAGAGATGGAGCATTGCCATCCTGAGGGAGGGAGTATGGCAATGAAGGATCCAAAATTCCTCCAAGACCACGCTCTTGAGACATTTGGTAGCCTTGGACTCGACGCATGCTCATCCCACCCACCTCAGAGAATAATTCCCACCACCTTTTGCAATGAGATCTACGTGTACCCTCGCAGACCTTTCCACAATGCAATAAATATCAAAATTTATTGGTTGAAGACCAATCTTCCAACCTAATCATGAGTAGAATTCCACCACTCCACACCTTAAGCTAGGTAGACGACCTAGAATACAATAAGTCGTCATTAGGTGGCCCTGGACAGACTTCAAATGAGAGACATTAAAAACTAGTATCTCTTAAAACTCTACCAAAATCAGACCTTTGTTGTGCCCTCACACATGGGAAGAAAATAGTTTAGGCAAAAAAAACCCAATGTCCACAAGAATAAGCAATTTCCTACAACAAAAACAAGCCAAAGTTTTGCCTTAACCTCGCACCACCGCTATGCTTCCTTGAATTTTGGAGCAAGAACTCATTACGCCACTCCTTTGCAATCCTCACAACGAAAACCCCATACTTATTTGTCCAAGCGCACCAAAAAGACCAAGCAACTAAAGAGGAAAAGAAATTAGAGCCAAATAGTTTAACATGAGTATGAATTACCCACACGTTGTCTTAGGGGGTCCTGACCCAGGTTCAGAGTTAGTTGCACCAACCAACAAAACCCTACACTACTGGCCCTTTCGGTAACAACTCGCGTAGTGCAGGCTGCAGTCTCACCCGAAGCGGTATGGGGGGATGCAAGAACCAAGTTTCTGCATCCAGAGACTAGTGTGATGTCTTCCAACGCCTTAGATCTGCCTTCGCGCATATCGACAAACTCCTAGGGCTCGTCATTGTAACTCTATTAAAACGGAATTCAAACCTTCACGAAGGTCTACGATCAGTCCTTATGGACCTTTAACAGTTGATTCACCTACTTATGCACATCAAAAAGCAATCCTAACTTGAAGTTCTCGTATATCTATTTAATTTGCTAGAAAACATAAGGGAAATCACCAGAGCCTTCACACAAGTGTTTAAAAATGCATTGCGTACATTATTAAGATATATTCAAGGTAATCGCATAGCATTCAACCAGTATTTCATAAAGCAAGTCATTTGTCAACAGCATATAACATTAACAAATATAACATAAATACTCAGTAATTCTTCGGAAAACTGTCTTTTATTTATCTTCAATTCACTTATTACAGACTCAAACTACCTTGCACACATAATTGCAAGGGTTCGCGCACTCAGCTACAGAGCGTTTCTTTCCCTATCTAAGCGCAGGAAGCAGAGCCTTCCTGCGTTAGCTCCTGTCCAAGACTCTTCAATCAACCCAATCCTCTATCTTAGTTCTAGTTACCTCTTCCTTTCACTAAGACTCACTATTTATAGACTTTTTTCATACAATGCCATGGTTTGCGGACCATGGGTGAATCTCAAAAACCGACTCAAAACTTATCCAAAACAAGGGGCTAAGCCCCTTTGACTCCTATTCATCTACGCGCTCCACATCCACAAATCGTGGAGACTTTACATCATTTACAAAATTGTACCAAAATTTGGGTTATCTTAACCCCAAACTAACCCAAGGGACCCCATCCCAATAGGCCCCCAACACAAATATCGTGACTCGCCCTTGAGTCACTCTATTGGTGTTGTGATCTTACTGCGAAGATCCCCCAACTCCACTTGGATCACCGCAACTTCAATAGCACTCTGTGTTGTTGCCTATTGAACCTCCTCGACCAATTTTTCAATGGTTGGTCCTTCTACTGCCAGCCTCATCATTTGTTGCGTCTGCTGCAGTCCCTTAAGATTATCTTGAATGGAGATCATGATCTGATAAGCCTCATCCAACCAAGGTTGCAACCTGGCCTTTAGCAAGGCCTCTTTCTTTTGCGCTTCTTCTACCTGTGCCAGTAGCTGCTTTCCTTCCTGTAACTTGGCAAGGCACTGTACTGGTGCTAAGGTGTGTGTAGTCGTCCAGGCCTCATCATATTGGCGCTGCATCTCCCTGACCTCTTTGTTTAATGTCTACAGGTTTGGATCCTCTTGCAGATTGGTCCATAGCTCCATAGTTTGATCAAGCATTGCCACACAGTCAGTGATTGTGGTATCCAAGGTAGTCATGCCCTCCTTAATTGCGATTTTGCGTTGCTCCTGAACCTCAGGCAGAGTCATGGGCTGCAACTTCAATTGCAACTCTGCAATCTTCATGTTGAACTTGAAATTTACTCGTCCAACTTCTGCTCTAGCCTCATGCACACCAGCGGCTAATTTTCTGATTTTGGCTTCAAGTTGTGCATCCTCTGGGATGTGAAGTTCAGGCATTGTCTTACAGGCCTCCACTACTGCTGACTCCAGACTTGAACTACGCACCCGTAGTTCCTCCTTTTCCTTTAGAGCCTGTGTCTTTTCAACGAACATTTGTTCATTTTTGACTTTGTACTCACTTATGAGGATGAGGGCATGCTAGTCCCTGGTTCTCAACTCATCTGTCACCCCCTTATGTAGCACGTGGAGGGTTTCGTTGGAGAGAGCCGCTATATTCAGTCCTATACTTTTCACTGTACTAAGTACAATACGATCCTCGGCTAACTTTGCGCCCATGGACCCGTCTAGCAATGGTATAGTTCTGAGATCCAGGGTCCTTACTAGCTCTGTTGCTTGGCTTGTCCCGGGTGTCAGGCTCGCTTGGTCCATGCTTGCTTTTCCAACGCCTGTCTGTATTCTGCTCGTTTGGATTTGCAGCTCGCACAAATCCTTCTGGACACTCCCCAGCATCTGCATGTATTGTTGCTCAAATTGTTGCAACACTTCTATCGTTGTATCCTTGACTTTGTCGCTAATCTCATCAAGATCTCTTTCTGTCAATACCATGGGATCAACCTGTGTTTTATCAGATTTCTGTTTTTTTCATGTTCCACCCTTCTGCTCTGTGCCACATCTTTTCAAAATAAAGGGGGTGCTCTACCCCTCATCACCTCCTCCGCCTTGGCCTGAAAGCTCTTCTTCCTTTGTCTTTGGCGAAGGTGACTTATCACCTTTTTGCAACTCACGTTGTTCTTTTTCTGCTTTCTCCTTAGCAGCGCGTTCGTGCTCTATGCGAGCCTTTTCTGCAGCTTCGTTCTTTTCTCTTTTGCTAGGGTACATGCAGATTTCTTAGTGGCCTCCTTTCTTTTCTACGTAGTATAACTTTTCGTGCCCGTTCTTGTTCCAACATCTAACTCTGACGGGGTGCACCACTCTGTAGGCCATAACCCTACGATCTCCTGCACGTCCGTTTCTGACACCAAATAGGGCAACTAGTGCCATTTCTGCTCTGGATCCTTCTGCGCTTGGATATAGACTCTGTGGAAGTCAGCCTTGAATGTCGCGTAGGCTGACAGCTGCGTGAACAAGGTTGGGGACAACCTTGGACGCTGACTGAGTACCATATGGATATCCATTTCCATAAGATTCCAAAATATATTTGTTTCTGTAATCTGCGCAGCATCATTTGTAGACCATAAAGAGGCGAATTGTGCTGCCTTCGAAAATCCTTCCTCGAGAGGAGGAAATTGGCTATCCTCCGGCAATATCCATGCAACAAGCATAATTGATAGCAACAACCAAGCATAGTGGAATGACTTGGTTTCCTCCTGGGATTCTCGGCAGTTTGCTAGGAACTCCTGACAAAGGTACCTAGCCCAATTAAATTGTACACCTTTCGCGCACTATGCAACAAGTGAAACTACTAGCGCTGGAACTTCGTCCGCGCAACATTTTCTCATAACCTTTCTTGCTAAAATCTGGGCAGCAAATTGAACTGCCTGGTCTAAAATAGAGACAATGGAATACCCTCGCGACTTCTTGAGGAGGTCATATTCCTTCTTCATCTTGTCTGCAAGCTCTTTCTCCCCAGTCTTCCCTCCAAACTCCTTGGCAGGGTTCGCACCTTTGTAAGGCAGCCGTGTGATTCTGTGAATCAACATGTCCATGATGGGGATAGGCTCTCCTAGCCATAAGCACCCATCATGCACCAATGTGAGGAGATGGCACACACATACCATATTAATGGGGTGCAGTGATAATGTGGCACCAACAACAAATTGAGCAACCTTGATTGCTCAACACTATGGACCCATTCCATCGGCTCCAATGTTGTAACACTCGTTTCTTCGTAATAGATATTTTGCATATATTTATCCGTCACCAAATGTGGAAACTTAGTGTGGTCCACAAGGTCCCAATCCTCCATCTTTAACAACGGGATCCGTGCGAGATGATGACCTTCAAAGGGGACATGCTCAGGCAGTAGGGGCATGGATACTGTAAACTTCCCGGTATCATGGTCCTTCGTTACCTTTGCTTTTCCCTTCCGCAGAGGGATATACTTTGGTAGCCTTGTCATGGGTTTGATCCCTTCGGTGTCCACATCCTCGATGCCTTGGAATTCTTCCTCCTTAAGGTCTACCACCTATTCAGGCTGCTTATCCTATTTCTCCGGGTTCTTCCTCGATGACATCCTCACCGACACCTTCTCCTGCTTCTCCTTCGCAGATTGTTTTGGCTTAGTTGGTTGTTTTTCTCTGGTAGGGGTGTGCTTCTGCCTAGGCGACCTCGACGTCATAGGCACAACAGCTAGAACTTCCTTACTTACAACTTTTGGGGTTGTTGTGTCAGAGATTAAAGTGTCACCACTAACAGTTTTAGTGGGGTTTGTTGCAGACATTTGATCAAGAATAATCTTACGGTTTATCTCAGGAAATTCGGCAAACACTAGGCTTGCAACTAAATCTTCCCAAAACGCTCGGCTCATAGACAACATACATCGGAATTCAACAACAAGTCGTAGAGCACAAAGTGTTCTCTATTGGATTGGAACACATAATTTATAGGGGTTTTTGAATTCAAATTCGACCATTCCCCCCAAATTCTCATAATAAATGATGTTTTGGCGGCATATCTTCAAAGATTTTTACCTTAGGGGGTCCTGACCCAAGTTTAGAGCTAGTTGCGCCAACCAACAAAACACTCCACTATTGGCCCTTTCGTCAACAACCCACGTAGTGCAGGCTACAGTCTCACCTGAAGCGATATGGGGGGATGTAAGAACCAAGTTTCTACATCCAATGACTAGTGTGATGTCTTCCAACGCCTTAGATCTTCCTTCGCGCAAATCGAAAAACTCCTAGGGCTCGTCATTATAACTTTGTTAAAACAAAATTCAAACCTTCGCAAAGGTCTATGATCAGTCCTTGCGGACCTTTAACAATCAATTCACCTACTTACGCGCATCAGAAAGCAATCCTAACTTGGAGTTCGCGCAGATCTACTTAATTCGCTAGAAAACATAAGAGAAATCACCAGAGCCTTCGCGGAAGTGTTTAAACATGCATTGTGTACATTATTAAGATAGATTCAAGATAATCGCGTAGCATTCAACCAATATTTCATAAAACAATTCATTTATCAACAACATATAACATTAACAGATATAACATAAATACTCAGTAATTCTTCGAAAAACTATCTTTTATTGATCTTCAATTCACAGATTACAGACTCAAACTACCCTGTGCACATAGCTGCAGGGGTCCACGCACTCAGTTGCAGACTCTACCTAGGCCTCCATGCACTCAATTACGAAGCCTTTCTTTCCCTATCTAAGCGCAGGAAGCAGAGCCTTCCTGCCTTAGCTCCCATCCAAGACTCTTCAATAAACCCAATCCTCTATCTCAGTTCTAGTTACCTCTTCCTTTCGCTAAGACTCACTATTTATAGACTTTTTTCATACAATGCCATGGTCCGCAGACCATGGGTGAATCTCAAAAACTGACTCAAAACTTATCCAAAACAAGGGGCTAAGCCCCTTTGACTCTTATTCATCTACGTGCTTTGCATCCACAAATCGCAGAGACTTTACATCATTTACAAAATTGTAACAAAATTTGGGTTATCTTAACCCCAAACTAACCCTGGGGACCCCATCCCAACACCACAAGACCACCACGAACAATGCCCACGCACCAAAGTGAAAATTTTCCCTCACCACCCTGTCATGACCGTTGTGCAACTTCTCAAGTTTGCAAGCAACCTCACAATCCAGAACCACATAAACCCTCTTCTCGACATCCCTGCTCAGAATGTAACTCAACAACAAAGGGAGTCGCTCTGAGGGGAAATCCAGAATAATCCCTATCACCATCGTAGCACATAAATGCCACAGGGTCCCCGTTTGTCGTCACTTGAGACTCCACCTAGGTTTTTGAAATACAACCGTTAAGGTGGTTGTTAATGTCACCAATCCATAGTACAGTTTGAAATGACACCTCAAGATCTCCCGCAAGTAATCAACTTACTAGGGATCATCTAACCCATACCACAAAGGGGGCATGTAGTGGAGAGCCCTCATCACATTTCTCAATGCTTCCTAACTCGACACCCCCATCAGGCTAAGAATAAGGATAATATTAAAAATAATACTACTTTCAAATTCAAGGATAAGTTATGGGATGATAAGAAGTTAGAGAGAAAAAGGAAGCTAAGGCATTATAAGGAGGTGATCAATCCCAATCTTGCTAACCATAATTATGTTTTTATCTTAACCAGTCCTAAGAAGAAAATGAACATTGTAAAGATAAGAACTAATTATCATGAGCTTTGAAGTGAAATTGGATGTTGGTCAATTCCCAAATCACCTTGGACAAAAGACTTTGTCACCTTTGTGATACAAATATGGTTGAAGAAGAAAAACACTTTATCTTGAATTGGCCAACTCTTACTCACATTGGATCTCATTTCCAAAACTTTTCCCACTCTACCAACCTTCTCGACTTATTTAGTCAACAAAATTATAGTGACTAGGAACACTCATTTCCCTTCTTTTTGAAAATATAAATAAAATATTAAAGAGTCTCATTTAATCTCTTACTTTTTAAGGTCCCATAGACCATATTGGTCTTAGCGGACATTAATCATCATCATTAACTTGTAAATAAGTTTTGCTACAATACCATGGGCCAATACCAATATCAATACCACATGCCCAAAAACCATAACTCATTCCAAAATCAAAATTTTTATAAATATTTTATTTTAATTTATAGCAAATAGATTAGGGGGAGATGTTGTAATGTCCCATAAACATTTTCACTAGGTCATGATAAAATAAAATAAAATAGTTATTAATTAATAATTATAATTATCAATAAAAAAATTGACTGGGTCAAATTACATAAAACTAAAACTAAAATAAAATAAAAAAACATAAAATTAATAATTGTATATAAGAAAGAAAGAAAGAAAATTATTTAACGTCCACAAGGCTAAAGATAGCTTATGGGACAAATTGCTTCTTCATCTGGTTGATGTATTCGAACCTTTTCCTGTGAAGCCTCACAATAAACATTCCCAACTTCTCGACAAACCCTTCGCTAAATAGATTATCCCAAGAGCTAGCTGCCACAATATCTGCATAACTTTCCATGTTATCTTTGAAGACGTCACATTCTAAAATGAAGTATTTTTCCGTTTCCACTTTTTTAGAAGAACAAAAATTACATACTCTTTCCTCCCACACTTCTTTTGGCCTTTTCCAGTGCCCTGTTTCACAACGGAGTTGATGAGAATTAGTCCTTAACTGAGTAATAAGAATTTTGGCTCTCCAAGAAATATTGGTCTCTATGTACACTTTTTGTTGATGATTATAAGTGGGATTAAACACTTCTATATAGTATTTTTTCTTTCTCCCTAGCTCCTTGTCCCAAGTACACTTGTGGAACTTATCCATAACAAAAGCTTTTATCTCTTTATTGTTTATGAGACACGTGTTCAAGTAAATATCCCATTTACTAAACCATTTGTTATTTTGTTGCATCCAAGTCTTCTTTCTTTTGCACAATATGTCATTAAACACAACCTTAGGCCATCTACCCTCTTCCGTTTGCTCAAATTTTTTTAAATACCTTATGACTCGCACCATAGCAATTGCTTCAATAGGAACAACCCTTGTTTCACTTAACAAGATAGCATAAGGAACTACACTTTTAATTTTGAATTTGTTTGTAATCAAACGCTTCTAAATTTTTTCAATTTTTTTCCACTGCATGTCGGATATACTGCTGGCCCACAGTTCACAACCACAGAGGATCACCAAAATCACTAGAACCCCAAAAAGAGTTTGAGTGGTTTTTCAGTCTCATAACTCTGCCTCTCTACACCTATTTTAAAAGCATAGAATGCTTTCTAACCCCCCAAAGTTCTTTTCTTTTTACAGCCACCCCAACCTAGATTTTTGTTGAAGTCAATTCCGAGATATCTTTAATATGCAACTTATTCCAAAATTTTGCCTTCAAAGTAGAAATTATGTTGGTTATGTTTTCTTTTTTTAGAGAAAGCCACTACTTTCGTTTTGCTAATATTAACTTGCATCCCCACCCTTCTACAAAAATGCTCAAGGGATAGTACGTGTTCTTGCAAACCAAGAGCAGATTTAGCGATCAGAATAAGGTCATTTGCTTACAAAAGAAGCCTTATAATTATAATTAATAATAAAACTAGCCTAGATCCATCTTAACTTTGAATCTATTAAGCTCTGAGAGGAATGAAATATGTTGAGATACAAACCTCTTTTATAATGAAAAGCCATATTTATTAAATGAAATTAAAATAAATCTACACTAATTATAAAAAAAATCCAACTTACAATATTTATCACCATATATTAAATCTACTTTAATAATTAAAAAAGCATATACCAAAATATCTTTGGCTACTTTAATAATTAAAAAAATATATACCAAAATATCTTTGACTATGGTATTTAACGAAAGTAAAAACATTCTATTAACAAAATAATCATCTATAAAATTACTCAATTTTACTACCCAAGTACGGGACAACACACTTTTTCTCATTTACAAAGAACCGTTTCTTAAGGAAGTAATACAGTTTTTTTTTGCCGGCTATTCAAAATAGTGCTAGGAAATTATTTTTTTTAACATTGCGTGGAAATTAATTTTTTTATCATTCAGCCTAAATTATTTTGCTTTGCATTTTACGAATATATATAGATAGTATAATTGAATAGTAATAAAGGTATTTTAAAATGTACAGGAAATTTTCTAGTATATTTTTATTGATGTGTTTGATGTTTTTGGTCAACATTTCATCTATTTTTGGGATATTAAGTTTCTTAGGGCGTGAAAAGGAGTTAGAATTTATTCATTAATGACGGCGAAAAACATAAGACCGTTGACTAAATTTTTTTAAGAATTGAATACAGATTAAAAGATTCTAGTCAACATAGGTAAATAATAATAAAAATATAGTCAACATAGGTAAATAATAATAAAAATATACTCAATATAATAATAGTAAAAAATGAATTTATTTCATGTTGAAAATAGTTAAAATATTTATTTTAATTTAATTTAGTTAGTTAGGAAAGAGTAAAATTAAGTTAAATGTGAATATTTATACTTAGAATGGATTGCATTGAAATGAAATCACGTTTATTAATTTGGGATAAAAATATTAATAATTGAAAAGATTATTATTATTATTATTATTATTTTGGTAACAAACAAAAAAAATTGTTAGTCAAAGGTCTTCTATTATGTTCTCATGAAAATAGATATTACAACATGTATTCTTACAGCTCTCGAGCCTCATTCCGACCAGACTTGTTGGGGATCCAGAGTTTTCAAAAGATAGTCTCATTTAACCATTATTTCCGCCAAGTTGATGAGCCTTACAAAACAAAAAAGATGCAAAATGATCACACGCTGACAATTGCATATCAAGGAGGAGATTGAGGAGGGACTATAGGAGGTGCAACAATAAATCCAACGCGTCCATGCATGTGGAAGTCGATGTGTTCAACACGGGCTTCCAGGTCGCGAAGGCGTTCATTGGTTCGATGTTGGCTCTCACGAATATTATCCAACTATTCTAAAATTTCATTCTACCTTAATTGAATGTCATTCATGTAAGCTAGCAATTTGTTTATGTCCTCATACCTATGCTCTCTGAGAATGTCCATGTTGGCCTGGATTCCTCAGAGCTGATCTGCAATGGATTCCAAGGATGTCAGGGCATCCACGTGTCCTAGGGAGCGACCTAGTCGCTTTCCTTACCTGTTGAATTACCTGTAGACGAACTATGACTATTGGTAGGATGATTTGCAAAGTTGTGATGTCCACCACCACAGCGTTGCCGCCCTCGTCGGCACGACATTGCCACTAGATTGTTATGGTTCTCAAGCTTGAGCTCAAAGGAGGCCCTAATTAGCCTATCATAGCAAGGACACGGGGACCAACCTGAGGAACAGAGTCTCCTACCTCGCCTTTGTGCACGAGACCCACAAAAGGAATAACTATTTTGGTAAAGTTGAATTAAAAATAAAATTATTAATCAATCAAATTGATAAAAGAGAGAGTAAGTATTAAAATTAAATTAATATAGATTGAAAATGGGTATATCAAGTCATATATATATATATATATATATATATATATATATATATATATATATATATATATATATATATATATATAAACTAAGATTAAATACAATTATTATAATGATATATAATAAAGGGATAGGATTAGAATATAACTGATTATGAAAACAGTGAAATGAATATATTAACAAGTGGCGAAAATAGAATAAGAATTAAGAAGAAAATTAACCAATTTATGATATAAAATATTTTTGATTGAGGAAGAAGACTAATAATTAAATAAGAGATATATAGATTAACCAAGAGAGATAATAATAAAATTAGATAGAACTTAAAGAAGAAGAAAAAAGATAGATATGATTAAAAAAATGATAGGACTAAAAGAATTTTAATTAGAGGGAATAACTAAATGACATGAAAAGGAGGGTTGAGAAGAAAGAAAGAAAGGGATAGGAATAGGGTGCCTTAAGATGGGATAAAATTAATATCAAAATGATTGGATTTAGAGGACAAGAAACGAAAAGTGGGTTTCCAAGATTGGCTTAATTGGTACCCATCTTCCCGATTAAAGTTATTAGGATGCTTTTCAATTTCTAGGGTTTCCTTAATGATATAGTTAGAGTGGAAGGGGGCTAAGGCTAGGATTTTGGTTTTATCAAAGCAAAAGAGATCCTTGGTACCCATCTTCCCGATTAAAGTTATTAGGATGCTTTTC
Organism: Pinus tabuliformis; assembly: GCA_031772625.1. NCBI lineage: Eukaryota > Viridiplantae > Streptophyta > Pinopsida > Pinales > Pinaceae > Pinus > Pinus tabuliformis. The sequence continues at coordinate 1,582,617,944 of CM062804.1, read as the reverse complement.
AATTTCGATGGCTTCCTTAATGATACAATTAGAGTGCAAGAGGGCTAAGGCTAGGATTTTGGTTTTATCAAAGAAAAAGAGATCCATGGTACCCATCTTCGCGATTAAAGTTATTAGGATCTTTTTCAATTTCTAGGGCTTCCTTAATGGTACAATTAGAGTGGAAGGGGGCTAAGGCTAGGATTTTAGTTTTATCAAAGCAAATGAGATTCTTGGTAGAATGAGAGTGTTTAACGATGGCAGATTTAGTAACACAATTATGGAATGTATCAGCCATATGTTCTTTGAGTCGAGCTTTGAAGGCTCTGCCAGTTTGCCCTGTGTAAGACTTTCCACAAGAGCAATGGATTTCATAGACTCCGGGACCTAGAATAAGGTCATTCTTGTCCTTGGTTGAACTCAAGAAATGGCTAATAGTTTCCTGGGGTTTGAAAAAAGTCTTGATGTTCTTTTTCAGGAACCCTTTAAATTCAAAGATAATAAATCTATCTCTATGCTTTTAATCAATTTACAAAATTTAATTAAAAATACTTAATTAAATTTTAATAATAAAAGGCAAGGCAAAGTTAAAATTATAAAATGTTTAGCATTATTTCCATGCACATATGGGAAGCCGGTAAGCTAATTAGTTCCCATATGGGTCGGTGCTACCAACAGATTCTAGAGGATGGGCGTAGGTTGTCAAGTCGAGACAAGTCATCGGCACATTCATTCCCTGGAGTGATTTCAGGTATATTTCTCGTAGAGTATGTGAACATTTATAAGATCTTTTTTGTTTTACAAGGTGCGTGAAGCATGTGTGACCCTTTACCTCTACATGACAGACAATTCCTCTTAAAGGTAGTCAGAGACGGGTTTTAGTTTGATCTTTTATGAATGCTCCTCTTATACAAATGCGAAGACACATGTTACTTAGTATTGGGAATGAATGGCAAGTGTTTCAGAATTTTATTTTCAGAGAATTTGCCTCATGGTTTTTTTATCCTAAGAAAAAAAATTGCTTTCATTAAAATGGTAGTTTACATATTCAATTCTCATAATCTCTGTGGGACAGATGAAACCATATAGATAGATGCAAAGAAAGGAAGGAGAATTTGCCTCATGGGTTGTATTATTGATTGTTGGTTGTGTACATATGGGCTTTTAAATGTCAATAAGTTTAGTAAGAACTGAGCATTCATTATGATTTATTTTTTGAAACCGAGTTTAAAATTTTGAAAGTAGGTTGGCATGTTTTATGACAAGTTGTATTGAAAATGCATATGTTAGACTAAACAATGCGCAACGGAAATAAAATAAACAAAACATACACAACACATTAAAAAATCACAAAACCATAACACACAGATTTAACGTGGTTCACCCAACCAATCTGGGCTACGTCCACCAGAACAGAGGCATCGGCAATCTTATTATTCAAAGGAGATTACAACAAATCTAATTCTTCACACATACTCTCAGCTCTCCCTATTTTCTCTACTTTCTCTACACACACTCACAATCCTCTACGAGATTACATTTCTATATAGTTGGAGCATAAAACTGAATCATAAATTCCCTCACAACAAATATAGGATGCATTAACTCCTCCTCAAAAAATATTGGAGCTAATATAGCAACTAATCCTATTGTTGTCACATACATGAGATTTTTTCCAAAATTAATTAACAGAAAAAATCTCAACAATCTCCACCTTGACAACAATTAGCCTGATACCCTGTTCATTTATTATTTTTATCTTTTCTGCAAGCCAAGAGAAGCCAGACACCAACGTAGCTTCTCTAACAAAACTGGTTTCGTGAACATGTCTGCACATTTTTCCTTCGTATGCAACTTTTCAAGAGAAACACCCTTTCAGTGATAACCTGTCTTACAAAATGGTACTTGATAAGTATATGCTTTGATTTACTGTGATAGGTTGGATTCTTAGCCAAATGAATTGCACTTTGACTATCACAACATAACTTGATGTTGTCCTGTAACCTACCAAACTCACCAATCAAACCTTTTAACCAAACTGCTTCTTTGCAAGCATGCGAAGCAACTATGTATTCTGCTTCAGTAGTGGATAAAGCAACAATATTTTGTAGCTTTGACATCCAGCTAATAGCTCCACCTGCAAGAGTAAAGACATATCCTGAAGTTGACCTTCTCTTATCCAAATCACCTGCAAAATCGGAATCAACATATCCGCAAACAAATTCACTACTTTTGTTATAAGTGACACAATAATCACTTGTGCCTCTCAAATACCGAAGCACCCATTTCACTGTTGACCAGTGTTCTTTTCCTGGATTTGCCATATACCTGTTGACAACCCCAACTGAATGTGAAATATCTAGTCGAGTATAAACAATCGCATACATTAAACAACCTACTACATTGGCATATGGAATTCGAGACATATATTCTTTTTCTTCATTTGTACTAGGACATAAACTTGAAGAAAGCTTAAAATGGGAAGCTAGAGGGACTGAAACACGTTTCACATTGTTCATACCAAACCTCAAGAGTATTTTCTCAATATACTTCGGTTGTGATAGCCACAGCTTACCATTGCTCCTGTCTCTGAAAATCTCCATGCCCAAAATTTGTCTTGCTGCTCCTAGATCTTTCATATCAAATGTCCTAGCCATCTGAGCCTTTAACCTGTTGATCTCTGTTATGCTTTTGCTTGCATATAACACTAAGATAATGAACATGCCATTACTTAATTTCTTAAAGTAAACACAATGATCATATTCACTTCTTATATAATTTTGACTCAACATGAAAGAATCAAACTTCTTGTACCATTGTTGAGGCGACTGCTTTAGACCATACAATGATTTCTTGAGCCTGCAGACAAATTTCTTGTTGCGATCTTGAACAAACCCTTCCGGTTGTTCCATGTAAATTTCCTCATCTAAATCTCCATGTAAAAATGCAGTTTTAACATCTAGTTGTTGTAATTCTAAATCAAGCAAAGCAACTAATGCTAATACAATTCGAATGGAAACAATTTTTACGACTAGTGAAAATATCTCATGAAAATCAATGCCTGCTTTTTGAGAAAAACCTTTCGCGACCAGCCTTGCTTTGTACCTGTCCTTTGAACCATCAACACTCCTTTTCAATTTGTACACCCATTTACATCCCACAGTTTTACTGTCTTTAGGAAGTTCTACCAGATCCCATGTGTCATTCTTGTGTAATGCCAACATCTCGTCCTTCATAGCTTCTTTCCACTTCTCACTTTTAGAACCTTCTATAGCTTCCTGATAACACAAAGGTTCATCATCGTTAGCGGTTAAAGCAACTGAAGTAACATAATCATCATACCTTCTAGGAGGACGTTTAATTCTTGTGGACCTCCTTAAAGATGTTTCTGGTACTTCCACAATTTGCTAATTATTATATGTAGGAACTTCTTCATGATCAGCATATGAATCATGTTCATGATCTACATCTGAAACTTGTTCATGACCTGCATCTAAAACTTGTTCATGACTTACATCTGAACCATGTTCATCTTGATCATCATCAATATTTGGACTGGTTTCAAATTGAATGTGTTGAAGCTTAGATACATTATCCTGTTTCACTTTATCATCTACATCTAAACTTTCAAGTGAGGATTCATTAAATTTAACATCTCTGTTAATGATGATCTTGTGAGTAGTAGGATCCCACAATCTGTATCCCTTAGTCCCATCACCATATCCAACAAAGATATATCGTTTTGATTTAGGATCTAATTTAGAACGCTGATGTTTTGGAACTAGAGCATATGCATCACACCCAAAAACTTTCAGTTTAGAATAATCACAAGGATGACCTTTCCATACCTCTTGAGGAATTTTGCATCCTATTGCAGTTGATGATGATCGATTCATCAAATAGCAAGATGTAGCAACCGCTTCTGTCCACAATTCCTTCTGCAAGTTGGCGTTACTCAGCATACTTCTTGCTCTCTCTAAAAGAGCCCTGTTCATGCGTTCAACAACTCCATTTTGCTGAGGAGTATACACAGTGGTTTTATGTCTTTCGATCCCAGCTTCCTTGCAATAATTATCAAATTCCTTTGAAGTAAACTCACCACCATTATCAGTTCTTAAACATTTAATAGTTCTTCCAGTGATGTTTTCAACTAATGCTCTAAACTGTTTGAAAACTGTAAACACATCAGACTTCTTCTTTAACATGTAGACCCACACTTTCCTAGAGAAATCATCAATAAAATATACAAAATATGATGAACCTCCATATGAGGTTGTAGGAGACGGACCCCAAACATCGGAATGGATATAATCAAGGATTCCCTTACTAGTATGTTTTCCAATTTGAAACTTCTGCTTGCTTTGTTTCCCAAACAGACAATGTTTGCAGAAATCTAACTTAACAAACTTTAGACTAGGAAGTAACTTACGATCAGATAAAATCTTTAAACCTCTTTCGCTCATATGGCCCAACCTTTGATGCCATAAACGAATAGAATTATTGTCATTTTCAGACACTATAGAAACATAATCTGACTCTGTTCTTCCTTCTAACTGAAAAATATTTCCAACCTTCTTTGCTTTCATTACTAGTAAAATTCCTTTATAAATTTTCATTACTCCACCTTGAATAAAGGTTTTATATCCATTTGTGTCCAACACTTCTAATGAAATGAGGTTTTTCCTTAGTTCAGGTACATGTTGTACATGTTGTACATCTGTTAAAATTTTATTTGTCCCATCAAACATTTTAAGCTGAATGCTTCCAATTCCCACAATGTTACATGTGACATCATTTCCCATGTAAACTACTCCATCATTGATTGGTTTATAAGTTTTAAACCATTCCCTATGAATACACATGTGATTTGATGCACCAGAATCTAACAGCCAATGTTGATCATGACTAGACAAATCAACTGATAACACTTCATCACTCATACCTGTCTTGGATGCCGAACCTGTATTTGTCGTGTTTGCTTCTTGCTTCGCTGTTGAAGAGTCTTCTTTGGATGCTTGTTGTCTCTTCCAACAGTCCTTCTTCAAATGTCCCGATTTTCCACAAAACCAGCACTTTACCTTACTCTTCTTCCCTTTCGATTTTGAACGCGAGTCGCTGTGCTTACTAGAGCGTCTTTCTCTAGAACGACCTCTAGCCATCATTGCTTCTGATGTAGAGGTTTCTGAATTTGACCTCTTCCTTGTCTCTTCGGACAACAAAGCTCCAACAACATCATCAAATTCAAGGGTTTCTGATATACTTAGACTTATAGAAGTAACAAAATGATCCCATGACTCGGGCAACGAGCATAATAAAGTTATAGCTTTATCTTCTGATTCAAATTTTACTTCTATACTTTCTAATTGCACCATGAGAGTATTAAAGACATTCAAATGATCAGTATTAGTTGTACCTTCCTTCATGCGCAGACTGCACAATTTTCGCTTCAGAAGAATCCTATTGGTCAAGGATTTTGTCATGTACAGCTTCTCAAGCTTTGTCCACAAACCAGCAACAATTTTCTCTGACACGATGTTAAACAAAACATCATCCGTCAAACATAGTCGAATACCGCTCAGAGCTCTTCCATCCAATTCATTCCATTCATCATTTGTCATGGGGTAAGGTTGTTTGGATCTTCCCAACAGTGCCTTTGACACGCCTTGTTGCACAAGCAGATCATGCATCTTCACTTTCCAGATTTCGAAGTTATTTTTGCCATTAAACTTCTCGATCTCAAAACGAGCACTTTGAGTTTTTGCCATGTTGTATCAAACAAAATCTCCAATACCAAATTAAAAACTGCCTCTGTCGTACCGTGTAACCACAATTTAAAAAACAAAAAACAAAAAACAAAAAAATTGCAGGTTTACCAGAGGGAAAAACGGTCGGGCGCTCCTTGACAGCGGAAAACCCGCGCCTAAAACACAATCCACTGCCTGGCGCTCCTTTGACAGTAGATGATCCGCGCCAGAACAAAATCCGTGTAAGTGACGAAAAATTGGCACGCTTAAACCCGTCGATTCCGCGCCAATCGAGATAATGAGCTCTGGCGCGAGCATTATCTCTGATCCGCGCCAGTTGGCACGTCTGTTCCAAAATAAACCGTGCCAACACGTTCACTGTCAGAAATTGGCGTGATTATCTCTGCCGAAACCGCGCCAACCGCCGGAACTCCACCTTCAGCAGCTCTGTCACACGCACCAGCTCCACAACCAGAGACCTGTAGGTTATGGGCCCTCCACGCTTCCGTTGCGCCGCTCTGATACCACTTGTTAGACTAAACAATGTGCAGCGGAAATAAAATAAACAAAACATACACAGCACATTAAAAAATCACAAAACCATAACACACAGATTTAACGTAGTTCACCCAACCAATATGGGCTACGTCCACCAGAATAGAGGCATCGACAATCTTATTATTCAAAGGAGATTATAACAAATATAATTCTTCACACATACTCTCAACTCTCCCTATTTTCTCTACTTTCTCTACACACACTCACAATCCTCTATGAGATTACATTTCTATATAGCTGGAGCATAAAACTGAATCATAAATTCCCTTACAACAAATATAGGATGCATTAACTCCTCCTCAAAAAATATTGGAGCTAATATAGCAACTAATCCTATTGTTGTCACATACATAAGATTTTTTCCAAAATTAATTAACAGAAAAATCTCAACACCATGCATATCCGTTCGTCGTAATGTTTGACATGGTCAATTTTTCATTGAATTTCAATTATGGTTGTTGGTTACGGATTGAAAGGGCAGTGATGTGGTTATATGTGATGCTTTATTTCCATTTTATATTTTCTCGCAAATTTTAGTTTGCGAAGATGGAAGTGAGTCTTCATGTTTTCCAACGGTTGGTACTCGGAATATATGTCAACTATTTGACAAAATGTTTATAATAGAAGTTTTTTTTATGAAACAGCGTTGGGAATATTGCAATTTTTTCACCACACCGATATAATTGCCGATTTTTTTTTTTTTTCAAAAAATCATTAAAAAATTGTATTTTTTTGAAAAATCACGGGCAGCGGAAACAACGACTTTTAAGTGCGATTTTGAGGTTTTTATTTATAAATTTTTTTCAGACAGAGGGCAAGAGTGAGAGCTAAAGAGGAGTAGAAGTCATCTACAAGGGCAAGGGAGGAGAAAAGTGAAGGAATTTAGCATCCCAAGCAAGAAAAATTCAAGTTTGGACCAAGTTTATTCAGCGAAGCGTGGTTTTCAGGTATGGGCATCAAATTTGACCATTTTTTTTTGTTTTTCTCTTGTTTTTCTTTGAGTTTCTATCACCCATTTATTTTCAATGATTTTTTATTGGATTTGATTTTGTGTGTGTGTGTGTGTGTTTTTTTACATATAGTGGAGAGGGCTTATTTTGGTCAAAAATGAAAAATCTTGATTGTTAGATTTATAAGTTTAATTTCTTCTTGTGCCCTAGTTTTTTGCCATCATTTTTGCTTGGGTTTAAATGTGTATTTTTCCATTATTGTTGCATTGAGCTGAGGTTATTTTTGTTGTTGTCAAAAATTCAATGTGTTGTATGTAAATTTTAATTTTGGTTTTTTAACTTGCAATTTTTCTTGTGCCCTAGGTTCACTTCATCTTACATTAAAACTCAAGAGTTCAATAAAGTCACAAACATGTCAAGGAAGTTGGACCCTCTCTGGGAATTTGGTGAACCTGTTGAAGGGTTTGAGAGATCAAACTTAACTTGCAAGTTATGTGGGCATCATATGACAGGGGGGTATATAGATTGAAGTATCACTTTGCACAAATCCCTGGACACGAGGTAGGGCCTTGCACAAATACAAAATCAGAAATCATATGAAGAGCTCTCAGATCGTTGGAAGAAATAGAGTAAACCAAATTGTCCAAGGCAGCTCTGAAGAGTCAATTAGCAGGGATTGGGAGTACAGTATCGGGATTGGGAGGTGAACATAAGAGTGGTATTGGTTCTACTTCAACATCAGTATCTACAACCAACCCTGTAGTTGCCTCATCATATTTTGTTGCTATAAGCACACCTGGTTCACAATCATCTATCTCTTCAATTATTAAAAGAAAGGAGAAATAAGAAGCTGACAAGTTGTTGGGCAAGTTTATTCTTTGGAGTGATATTCCTTTCATTGTTGCAAGGAACAATCCATTTTTCCAACCCACGGCTGATTCTATTGCAGTTGTTGGCCTAGGGTACAAAGTCCCTTCTTATGATGACTTTAGAGGGTGCATTCTTCAAAATGAAAAGGTTGACTGCACCAAGAGATTGGAGGAGTTTAAGGCATCATGGGCACACACAGGATGCACTGTGATGTCAGATGGTTGGACCGATCAAAAAGGTGAAAGCCTTATAAACTTCTTGGTTAATTGTCCCAAGGGGACACTGTTTATGAAATCTGTTGATGCATATGCACATATCAAAGATGCACAGTTATTATGTGATTTGTTGGATGTGTTCATTCTGGAGGTGGGTCCATAACATGTTGTCCAAGTCATAATGGACAATGTTGCAAATTATGTTGTTTTTAGCAAAATGCTTATGGAGAGGCATCCTACCTTATTTTGGACACTTTGTGTTGTACAGTGCATTGATTTGATGTTGAAGGACATATGAAAAATTCCTTTTGTCAAGGATATTGTTGACTCATAAAAAAATATTACAATATAATCATGCATTTGTGCTTCATTTGATGACAACATTCACTAACAAGGAGTTGGTGCGCCCTGCCATTACATGGTTTGCCGCCAGTTTCATATCGCTTCAATCCCTCTTGAATTCTATGTGGGATGTGAAGAGAATGTTTCTTTCAGATGAATGGCGTGCTTTGACATTTAGCCACAAACCAGAGGGAGAGGCCATATGCAGATTAGTTTCATACTGAGAAAGCTTCTAGGCGAGAGTGCAAGAGGTGTGCAACATTACTGAACCTTTGGTAAAGGTTCTTCGATTAGTTGATGGAGACAAGCCTACAATGGGCTACTTGTATGAGGCCATGGATAGGACCAGAGAATCTATTTAGACCTACTATGAGGATAAGGGGGATGAGGGGTTTCAAAAACAACTCCTCCTATGGGAAGCGATTGATGAGTGATGGAACAATACACTCCATCGTCCCATTGATGTTGCAGGGATCTACCTGAACCCCAAATTTTCTTACTCATGTGGTTTCTTATTTGATGTTGAGGTCATGGATGGATTCTTCACTTGTGTTCAGAGGATGGTGCCATCTCGAGCAGAACGTGCAAAAATATCCAAAGAAATGGAGATATACAGGATGGTAGGTGACACATTTAGCTTTGACACGGTTGTGGTTAATAGGAAGACTAAAATGCTAGGTATGTTTTAGTTTGTTTCAAATTTCATTGTCTCTTCAAGTTCATAACTTCATACTTTGCTTCAACTTTCAAATTACATTTTTTTTCTTATGTTTGTCTTATTTGTTGTAGATGCATGGTGGAGAAGCTATGGTGGCAGAGTACCCAATCTATGAAGGCTTTCCATTCGAGTGCTCAAGCAAACATGTAGCTCTTCAGGATGCGAGCGCAACTGAAGTGTATTTGAAAAAATACACACCATGAAGCGCAAGAGGTTAAAACTTAAAATATTCCAAATTTCCAATTAATTTTTTGAATTCATTAAATAATTTTTTTTATAATTATCATTTTATTATTTACAATTTATTAATTTATGACCCTTGTAGAAGTTGGAGTCTCAACGACTTAATGACATGGCGTACATCTACTACAATATTTGATTATGGTTGAGGCAACTTGAGAGGACACCTGATGTGGAGGCCATCTCATTGGATGGGATTGACACCACTGTTGCATGGAGGGTTGAGGCCAGCAGGCCTCTCATGGAGTAATTCATTGATTGGTTAGAGAAGGAGGTAGTGGAGGGGGTAGAGGAGGAGGAGGAGGAGCAACATGAGCAACAGGAGGAGGATGCGACACCACCTACCTAGGCTACCCCTGTTACCAGTAAAGGACGTGGTCTACCTCCTATAGCTCCTAGTTCTTCATCTTCTAGAGCACAACAAAGTCCACTGCCAACTCCACCACCATCTACATCTAGAGGGAAAGTTATTGCATTTTCTCGCAAGAGGGGTAGAGGAAATCAATAGTATTAGTTATTTGGTTCATTTCATTGTATATGAAATTATGACTCATGATATGAGATACATTATTATTTTTTCTTGATATTTTGAGGCTGAGTTGGGGCTTACTATTCAGGACAAGATTCAATGTCATGTGTGATGTAGCATTAGAAATGATATTCCACATCTTAAATACTAGTTATTTTATCATATTTATGTGTCAATGCATTTATTTTATGATGTAGATGCTTTGGCTATTAAAAAATTTGAAAAATTGAATATTTTGTATTTGTCGATTTGTTTTCCCGATTTTTACCATTTTTTTCCCCTCGTTGGTTTAATCTTGATCACGATGTTCGCAACACTGTCATGGAGTGCAACAACCATTGTTGGGTTTCAGCTTACCCCATAGCCTAAATGGGTTTCGACATGATGAGTGATTACATACTTTTTGGAGTAATATTATTATTTTGTTTTTTCTTAGAAACTAGAGTTTACAAGGTTGAAAGCAGGTTGGCATATTCTCCAACTACTTTTACTTGGATTGATGCAAACTCTTTAACAAAATGTTGAAAATATGCATTATTTCATAAATTATAATTATGATTTTTGGGTAATCCTAAAATGGGTTTACATGATGAGTGAATTCATATTTGTTTTCTTCCATGAAATACATATTTCAGAGAAACTTACAGGACACTTCCTCTCACTCTAAGAAATATACTTAGGGTAAACCAGATTCTTTCGGGTTCAATACCTATACAACAATATGCTCATTAAAATCTTGACATGTCATTTGTTAGAATTAATCTCAGGTAGGGAGGACAACATTCCTAACCACCCAGGAATTAGACTACTCAGCTTTGCAACTTGCGAGTCTCGGCTCCCGCTTTGCAGCGAGATCCGCACTTCACGGGTTCTGAAGACTGCGTCCGCGCCCACTTTCTGCGACAGCTGATCCCTGCAGGCGTGCCTGCAGAGGGCTTGACTCCGATCTGCGGTTGTTAGGGATTTTAGGCTAGGGTTGGGCTCCTGCTGCGTGGCTGCCCCTGCGGCGGCCAACCTCAGGCCTGATCCTATGGAGACGTAGGGTCATTTCAAGGATCTGCCTTCTGCTCCTGCCTTCGATGCTTTCAACCTGCTTCTGGCCGGTCTGCCTCCGAAGAAAAGAAGCGAAGCATCAAAATTCGTTAAGAAGCTCGACGAAATTCCTGAGATCTCGTTGCCTCCAGAGACACCCATTCAAGTAGCTTTATCTCTGGCTGATCATGGTCTCATTGGCCAATTCACGGGACTTTGGCCCTCTCCGAAAACCACTGAGCAATGGGTCAATAGGAACTGGGCTCCTCTGATCAAGCAAAGTGTTACCTCTTACTTTCTTGGGCGAGGGTACTTCCTCTTCGAATTCACCTCCAAAGAAGACAAAGATCTGATCTTCCAAAATGGGTCGTATTTCATGGGCCCTCAGGGCCTCTATTTGAACAAATGGACTCCAGACTTTGATCCGGCTGTAGATGTTCCCAAGGTTGTCCTGGTGTGGGTTCGTCTTCCAAGTCTGCCAGTATCAGTACGACTGTGCTAGGATCTGCGTAGAAGTGGATCTAGAGGTGGGTCTCCTAGAGGCAATCAAAATCAAAGTCGGCAGTTGGTCTCATGTGCAGATCTTGGATTATGAGCAACTGCCATTCAAATGCAGGAAATGTCATGTTCATGGACACTTTGCTAGAAACTGTCCGTCCAACGCAGAGCCAGAGAAAGGGAACGAAGAGGGTTGGAACCAAGTCAAGCGAGCAAAATTCAACCACAAAGGGCAGAAACCGGGAGGACCCACTGGGAAAGGCTCTCTTCAGGCTAATGTTCAACGTCCCCCTCCCAAAAAGGCGCAAGAAAACAAATTTGATCCTCTAAGCCAGCAGACAGAAGATACTCTGGAGATCGAGACCCAAAAACCAGTTTCTCCAAGCAAAGGTACTCCCTCAGCCCCCATCAAAGGAGCTGAAGATCCCAAAGGTATGACTTCAGAAGCTGAGGAAGAAGAGCAGGAAACGGACGAGTCAGAGGAGGAAGGAGAAATAGGAGAATCCCAAACCTCGGTAAGAAGATCTACAAGAGGCCGTAAAACTGACAGGGAAAAAAGAGAGCAGGAGACTTACAAAGACAAGCTACAGGGCAGCCAGCCAACTCTGGAAAAACTGCTAGCCTCAAAGCCTAAGATGTTGAAAAATCAGCCCCAAGGCTCCAAGGGAGCCCATCAGAAACATAAATAATGAAGGTCATCTCCTGGAATTGTAGAGGTATGGGGAGTAAAGTTAAGGAAGAAGCCATGAGAAGCTTAATAAGAACTGAAACTCCAGACATACTTCTCGTCCAGGAGACTAAGCTGGAAGACATAGTCTTCCTGCAAGCATGCAAGAAACTTTGGTTTAAAAGTGAAGCAAGAGAAATCTCTGCCTGGGGCGCCTCAGGAGGGATTGGTACTCTATGGAACGCCAACAAATTTACAGTCATCTTTGAGGCAAGTAATACTCACTGGTTGCTGCTGAAAATGCAGAACCTGGATACCAAGGAAATCTTTTGCCTCTTCAATGTATACTCTCCAGTCAACATCGGGGAAAAAAAGGATTGTTGGGATTCTATAAGGCACCAAGCAGACTTGATAAATCTGGAAAACATAATTATTGCTGGAGACCTCAACCTCACTCTTCATTCGTCTGAAAAAAGGGGAGGCAGCGCAGTCCGAGATCCGGCAAGGGAATGGGCAGAGGATCTTATGCAGGACTGGGACTTGCTGGATATCAAACCTTCTTCTGGTAAGTTCTCTTGGTCTAACAAAAGAGTAGGTCCTGGACATATTGCTGCCAGATTAGATAGATTTTTCATTCAAAGCTCCTATCTGTTACTAGGTCTTGAACCCAGAATGCACATTCTTGCTAGCAGTGTCTCGGATCACAAGCCCTTAAAACTAGAGCTCCTTGCCCATCTAGATCTGGGTCCTATTCCCTTTCGATTTAGTCCCCTCTGGGTCAAGGAGCCAAACTTCATGCAAACAGTCAAGGATTGTTGGAGTCAGCCCGTCAAAGGTTCTCCTTTTTTCATCTGGGAGGAAAAGCTTAGAAGGGTAAAAGGAGTTCTAAAACATTGGGCCAAATCCCTGTCCAACCCAGCTACAGAAAGGAAAGCCATTAAAGCCTCTCTTGCCTCTCATCAAACTTATATGGAGAGCGCTACAGTCACAGAGGAGCTGTTAGAGCAAGAAACTCAGCTGCAACAGAGCTTTCATAAGGCCTGCCTAGCTGAAGAAGAATACTGGAGATTAAAATCTCGAAATCTCTGGCTCAAAGCAGGGGACAGGAACACTGCTTTTTTTCACAAACAAGCCCAGGCCAGGAAATGCTTCAACACTATCTCTGAGATCAAGGAGGATACCAACACTCACAAGGACTTTGCAGACATTAAGAAAGCAGCTTTTTCTCACTTCCAAAACTTGTACAACGAAGATAAGGATCCGCTCCAATATCCAGATCTGTTAGACGTCATCCCTTCAGCAATCACTCCTCGTATGAACGGGCTACTTGAGGCCAAAATCACTAAAGATGAAGTTAAAAAGGCCCTCTTTGAGATGGATCCGGACAAGGCCCCGGGGCCGGATGGCTTCTCCGCCAGGTTCCTTCAAGTTTGTTGGCCGATTGTTGAAAAGGACCTTCTCAAAATGATACAAAAGTCTCAAAATACTCAGAAAATAGGAGGCAGTACAAACTCCGCCTTCTTAGCCCTCATACCCAAGGAAAAAGGCGCCAACAACTTCAGTAGATTCCGTCCGATTTCCTTATGCAACACTGGGTACAAGCTAATCACCAAAGTAATTGCAAATAGACTGAAGCCCATTCTTCCCAGAATAATTCCGGAGAATCAAGGAGGCTTCATTAAAGGAAGGCAGATCGTGGACAACTTCACCCTCGTTCAAGAGGCAATCCATTCTAGTCTTCTTCGAAAAGAACAAGGTATGGTGATTAAACTCGATTTAGCAAATGCCTTTGATCGTGTAAATCATAGTTTTCTTTTAAAAGTCATGAGCAAGTTTGGTTTTGGGGAAATCTTCATTAAATGGGTCCAGGCATGCATCTCAGAGCCATGGATTGCTCCTCTTGTAAATGGAAGAGCCACTGATTTTTTCAAAGCTTCGAGAGGACTTAGGCAGGGGTGTCCTCTTTCCCCTATGCTATTTGTCATCCAAGCCTCTATTCTCAGCTTCCTGTTAGACAAAAAGATGCAAGATCAAGAAATTAATGGACTGTGTATTGCAAGAGGGGTTAAAAACATAAACCACGCCTTATTTGCGGATGACACTCTGCTTTTAGGTAATGCCTCTCTCTCCTCTGCCTCTAAATTTAAAGCTGTGTTGGATGAATTTAGTGAGGCCTCAGGCAGCGTTGTAAATAAGAACAAATGCCACATCTTCAGCTGGAATACTACGCCCAGATTGCTCTCCGCTATTTCTAGATGTTTGGGTTTTGCAGCCTCCTCTTCTTGGACCTCATTCAAATATTTGGGCCTCCCTGTTTTTCATAAGAGACTTACAAGCAAAGATTGGCTCCCTCAGCTTGAAAAATTCAAGTCCAAGATCCAAGCCTGGGGCTACTCCTGGCTCAATTCTGCTGGCAAGTCTGTCCTAATAAAATCCGTTCTCACCAGCCTCCCTCTATTTCACTTTGTTGGGCTTCTCGCTCTGGCAATCATTTTAAAAAAAATGGAAGAGTTCATGCGCAGGTTCTTTTGGAAGGGCGGAAAACAGAATGAAAAAAAGATTCCCCTTATTAGCTGGGAAACCATCTCCAAGCCACTATGGGAGGGTGGATTGAACTTCAAAAATCTTTGTCAGCAGAATGTGGCTATGGCAGCTAAGATTATCTAGAGGATCATTGCGCCCAAGCCTGGCTGGGCCCAATTGGCTCTCTGGAAAAAGTATTTCAGAGGTCCACGTTCAAGTTGTTTAGACAATGTGATTCATATGCCTAACTCGTCTTTCCTCAAACTGTATGTTAAAGCTGCTCCTTTAATCAAAGCGCATTCCTACTGGATCCCAGGCAATGGCAAAAAGATCAATATATGGACTGATAAAATCATGAATAAGGACCCAATTGAAGACAGAGCCTCCATTAGAGCGTTGCGATGTTGGATGGACAGAGAGGGGTTGTGTTCGTTGTGGGATATTTCCCATTGGAGCGACTCTGTTTGGGCAGGCTGGAAAAGTATTGAGGTGTCGGCTCATCTGCTCAACGAATGGTCCACGTTGCTTGATCTCCTTCACGGCTTGGTGCCCATGCACATGAGGAAAAGAGATTCGAAAGGTTGGGGGCCAAATGACAGAGGCTACGCTGTCTCCATGGGATACACCAAGCTGAATGAGAGGCCCTACGTCCCCCCCGACCCAGCACCTTGGCAGGGAGTCTGGCGTTTTCCTTCATGGCCCAAGGTCGATTTCTTTGCTTGGCTTCTTTGCCATGGCAGAATTCTAACATATGACATCTTGCAGAGGAAAGGATTCCACGGTCCCTCCATATGCTCGTTGTGCAAAGAAAACGCAGAAACAACAGTCCATTTAATTCTTGAGTGCAATTTTTCTAAGCAAATCTGGTTCTCCTTTATTTATAATTTGGATCCCAACTTTCAGCTGCCATGTTCCACTGCCGATCTTTTTTCAAATTGAGCAACCAGATAACTTGGCCAGCATAAGGTAATCAAAACTGCATGGGCTATCCTTCCAAAGGTTCTTTGTTGGCAGATATGGCTAGAACGAAATAGAAGAATTTTCAGAAACACTATTCAGAATCACAAGGCCTTAGAAATCAAAATTAAATGCCATATAAAGGAGTGCTTGACTGATATAAAATATGACTCTAATCTCAGCCAACAGGACATTGCTTGGGGATCATTCCTTGACTTGCAATTTCAACCAGCAGTCAGAAACGCCCCTTCTCTTAAGGACTGGCAAATAAGGAAAACTGAAACTGATTTTCAAGACTGGCTCAAATCGCACTCAAGACACTCTCTCTTCTTTGATGGGGCAGCAAAGGGAAATCCAGGCAAAGCTGGTGCAGGAGGTGTTGTTGTAAATCCTTCTGGGGAAAAAATTCATTCCTTTGCTTGGGGGCTTGGACATTCATCCAGCATTCAAGCTGAGGCTTTGGCCCTCTTTCAAGGCCTCAAGATCCTCAAAGATCTAAATATAAGTGAAGCTATTGTTATAGGTGACTCCCAGATCATTATAAACACAATGATTTCCAACTCCCCAGCGTTGGATCTTAAACTAGCAAGGCTGATATCCAGAATCAAGGGCTTGGAAAATGCTTTTCAGAAGCTGAATTACTACCATGTGTTGAGAACTCATAATAAAGAGGCGGACAATGAAGCCAACAAAGCTGCCCTTCTCTCTGCCGGGGTCAAGATGAAAGGCGAAGAGGAATCATGGGAACCCATCCCATAAGCTGATTACTGTCATGTTTTACTGCTTACTCTTAAATAAATTTGTTTGTATCTTCAAGTGGGGAAAAATCTCTGAAATCGAAAATATAAATTCCTTATCAAGGAAGAAGTCTTCAAGCTTCAGCTGCACTCTCATTCTTAGCAGTGAGATGCAACAAGACACAGAAGTCCTCAATGTAATCAGATTTTCGGCATTTAGGCCAAGATGAATATAAACACCCCATAACCGTTTCTGTCAAAAAAAAAAAAAAAACATTCCTAACCACCCAAGCTAAACCCAATGGATAATAAATGAATAATAATGAGTGACTACATAATCAATATAGCTTCATTTTTCCCTTAGGAATAGGGTTCCTTAAGATGGGATAAAATTAATATCAAAAGGACTGGATTTAGAGGACAAGAAACGAAAAGTGGGTTTCCAAGATTGGCTTAATTGGTACCCATCTTCCCCATTAAAGTTATTAGGATGCTTTTCAATTTCTAGGGTTTCCTTAATGATACAGTTAGAGTGGAAGGGGGCTAAGGCTAGGATTTTGGTTTTATCAAAGCAAAAGAGATCCTTGGTACCCATCTTCCTGATTAAAGTTATTAGGATGCTTTTCAATTTCTATGGCTTCCTTAATGATACAATTAGAGTGGAAGAGAGCTAAGGGTTGGATTTTGGTTTTATCAAAGCAAAAGAGATCCTTGGTACCCATCTTCGCGATTAAAGTTATTAAGATGTTTTTCAATTTCTAGGGCTACCTTAATGATACAGTTAGAGTGGAAAGGGGCTAAGGCTAGGATTTTGGTTTTATCAAAGCAAATGAGATTCTTGGTAGAATGAGAGTGTTTAATGATGGCAGATTTAGTAACACAATTATGGTATGTATCAGCCATATGTTCTTTGAGTCGAGCTTTGAAGGATCTGCCAGTTTGCCTTGTGTAAGACTTTCCACAAGAGCAATGGATTTCATAGACTCTGGGACCTAGCATAAGGTCATTCTTGTCCTTGGTTGAACTCAAGAAATGACTAAAAGTTTTTTGGGGTTTGAAAAAAGTCTTGATGTTCTTTTTCAGTAAGCCTTTAAATTCAAAGATAATAAATCTATCTCTTGTAAATTTAATTAAAAATACTTAATTAAATTTTAATAATCAAAGGCAAGGGAAAGTTAAAATTATAAAATGTTTAGCATTATTTCCATGCACATATGGGAAGCCGGTAAGCTAATTAGTTCCCATTAAAAAAAGGCCATTTACCCAAAAATCGCAGGATATGACCAGAAGGTAGGTCCACTTTGGTAAAAAAGGGCCATTTACATTGAACTTAAACATTTTCAGGGTTTTCCTAAGGGTCCGTGCTACCAACAGATTCTAGAGGATGGGCGTAGGTTGTCAAGTCGAGACAAACCATCGGCACATTCATTCCCTGGAGTGATTTCAGGTATAATTTCTCGTAGACTATGTGAACATTTATAAGATCTTTTTTGTTTTACAAGGTGCGTGAAGCATGTGTGACCCTTTACCTCTACATGACAGACAATTCCTCTTAAAGGTAGTCAGAGACGGGTTTTAGTTTGATCTTTTATGAATGCTCCTCTTATACAAATGCGAAGACACATGTTACTTAGTATTGGGAATGAATGGCAAGTGTTTCATAATTTTATTTTCAGAGAATTTTCCTCATGGTTTTTTTTCCTAAGAAAAGAAATTGCTTTCATTAAAATGGTAGTTTACATATTCAATTCTCATAATCCCCATGGGATAGATGAAACCATATAGATAGATGCAAAGAAAGGAAGGAGAATTTGCCTCATGGGTTGTATTATTGATTGTTGGTTGTGTACATATGGGCTTTTAAATGTCAATAAGTTTAGTAAGAACTGAGTATTCGTTGTAATTTATTTTTTGAAACCGAGTTTAAAATGTTGAAAGTTGGTTGGCGTGTTTTATGACAAGTTGTATTGGAAATGCATACATATCCGTTCGTCGTAATGTTTGACATGGTCAATTTTTCATTGAATTGCAATTATGGTTGTTGGTTACAGATTGAAAGGGCAGTCATGTGGTTATATGTGATGCCTTATTTCCATTTTATATTTTCTCCTAGATTTTAGTTTGCGAAGATGGAAGTGAGTCTTCATGTTTTCCAATGGTTGGTACTGGGAATATATGTCAACTACTTGACAAAATGTTTATAAGAGAAGTTGTTTTATGAAGCAGTGTTGCGAATATCGCGATTTTTACATCACGCCAATGTAACCGCTGTTTTTTTTTTTAAATTGCATTTTTTTCGAAAGAATCGCGGGTAGCAGAAACAATGACTTTTAAGTGCAATTTTGGGGTTTTTATTTATTATTATTTTTTTTAGACAAAGGGCAAGAGTGAGAGCTAAAGAGGAGGAGAAGTCATCCACAAGGGCAAGGGAGGAGAAAAGTGAAGGAATTTAGCATCCCAAGCAAGAAAAATTCAAGTTTGGACCAAGTTTATTCAACAAAGCGTGGTTTTCCATTATGGGCATCAAATTTGACCCTTTTTTTTGTTTTTCTTTGAGTTTCTATCACCCATTTATTTTCAATGATTTTTTTTATTGGATTTGATATTTTTTTTTTTTTTTTTTTTTTGCATATAGGGTTTATTTTGGTCAAAAATGCAAAATCTTGATTGTTAGATTTATAAGTTTAATTTATTGTTGTGCCCTAGTTTTTTTCCATCATTTTTGCTTGGGTTTAAACGTGTATTTTTTCCATTATTGTTGCATTAAGTTGAGGTTTTTTTTTTTTTTGGTTATCAAAAATTCAATGTATTGTATGTATATTTTAATTTTGATTTTTTAACTTGCAATTCTTCATGTGCCCTAGGTTCAACTTCAAACTTCATCTTACATTAAAACTTAAGAGTTTAACAAAGTCACAAACATGTCAAGGAAATTGGACCCTCTATGGGGATTTGGTGAATCTGATGAAGGGTTTGACAGATCAAACTTGACTTGCAAATTATGTGGGCATCATATGACAGGGGGGTATACAAATTGAAGTATCACCTTGCACAAATTCATGGACACGAGGTAGGGCTTTGCACAAATACAAATTCAGAAATCATCTAAATAGCCCTCAGATCATGGGAAGAAATAGAGAAAACCAAATTGTCCAAGGCAGCTCTGAAGAGTCAACTAGCAGGGATTGGGAGTAGAGTATCGGGATTGGGAGGTGAACATAAGAGTGGTATCGGTTCTACTTCAATATCAGTATCTAAAACCGACAATGTAGTTGCCTCATCATATTTTGTTCTTATAACCACACCTGGTTCACAACCGTATATCTCTTCAATTATTAAAAAAAATGAGAAAGAAGAAGTTGACAAGTTGTTGGGAGAGTTTATTTTTTGGAGTGATATTCCTTTCAATGTTGCAAGGAACAATCCATTTTTCCAGCCCCGTAGCTGATTCTATTGCAGTTGTTGGCCTAGGGTACAAAGTCCCTTCTTATGATGACTTTAGAGGGTGCATTCTTCAAAATGAAAAGGTTGACTGCACCAAGAGATTGGAGGAGTTTAGGGCATCATGGGCACACACATGATGCACTGTGATGTTAGATGGTTGGACCGATCAAAAGGGTAGAAGCCTTATAAACTTCTTGGTTAATTGTACCAAGGGGACACTGTTTATGAAATCTGTTGATACATCTGCACATATCAAGGATGCACGGTTATTATGTGATTTGTTGGATGTGTTCATTATGGAGGTGGGTCCATAACATGTTGTCCAAGTCATAATGGACAATGCTGCAAATTATGTTGTTGTTAGCAAAATGCTTATGGAGAGGCATCCTACCTTATTTTGGACACCTTGTGCTGCACATTGCATTGATTTGATGTTGAAGGACATATGAAAAATTCCTTTTGTTAAGGATATTGTTGACTCATAAAAAAAAATTACAAAATTTATATATAATCATGCATTTGTGCTTCATTTGATGAGAACATTCACTAACAAGAAGGAGTTGGTGCGCCCTGCCATTACACGGTTTGCCACCAGTTTCATATCTCTTCAATCCCTCTTGAATTCTATGTGGGATGTGAAGAGAATGTTTTTTCAAATGAGTGGCGTGCTTTGTCATTTAGCTGCAAACTAGAGGGATAGGCCATATGCAGATTAGTTTCATACCAAGAATGCTTCTAGGCGAGAGTGCAAGAGGTGTGCAACATTATTGAACCTTTGGTAAAGTTTCTTTGATTAGTTGATGGAGACAAACCCGCAATGAGCTACTTGTATGAGGCCATGGATAGGGCCAAAGAATCCATTTAGACCTACTATGATGATAAGGGGGATGAAGGGGTTTCAAAAACAACTCCTCCTATGGGAAGTGATTGATGAGCAATGGAACAATACACTCCGTCATCCCATTAATGCTGCAGGGATCTACTTGAACCCCAAATTTTCTTACTCATGTGGTTTCTTATTTGATGTTGAGGTCATTGATGGATTATTCACTTGTGTTCAGAGGATGATGCCATCTCGAGCATAACGTGCAAAAATATCCAAAGAAATGGAGATATACAGGATGGCAAGTGACACATTTAGCATTGACATGGTTGTGGTTGATAAGAAGACTAAAATGCTAGGTATGTTTTAGTTTGTTTCAAATTTCATTGTCTCTTCAAGTTCATAACTTCATACTTTGCTTTAACTTTCAATTTTTTTTTTATGTTTATCTTATTTGTTGTAGATGCATGGTGGAGAAGCTATGGTGGCAGAGTACCCAATCTATGAAGGTTTTCCATTCAAATTCTCAGCCAAACATGTAGCTCTTCAGGATGCGAGCACAACTAAAGTTTATTTGAAAAAATACACACCATGAAGCGCAACATGTTAAAACTTTAAATATTCCAAATTTCCAATTAATTTTTTGAATTCATTAAATAATATATTTTTTTATAATTATCATTTTATTATTTATAATTTATTAATTTATGACCCTTGTACAACTTGGAGACCCAACGACTTAATGACATGGCGTACATCTACTACAATATTTGATTGTGGTTGAGGCAACTTGAGAGGGCACCTGATGTGGAGGCCATCTCATTGGATGGGATTGACACCACTGTTGCATGGAGGGTTGAGGCCGAGAGGCCTCTCATGGAGTAATTCGTTGATTGGTTAGAGAAGGAGGTAGTGGAGGGGGTAGAGGAGGAGGAGGAGGAACAACAGGAGGATGTAACACCACCTACCCAGGCTACCCCTGTTATCGGTAAAGGACATGGTCTACCTCCTATAGCTCCTAGTTCTTCATCTTCTAGAGCACAGCAAAGTCCACTGCCAACTCCACCACCATCTACATCTAGAGGGAAAGCTATTGCATTTTCTCACAAGAGGGGCAAAGGAAATCAATAGTATTAGTTATTTGGTTCATTTCATTGCATATGAAATTATGACTCATGATATGAGATACATCATTATTCTTTCTTGATATTTTGAGGCTGAGTTCGGACTCGGGACTTACTACTCAGGACACGATTCATTGTCATGTGTGATGTAGCACTATAAATGATATTACACATCTTAGATATTAGTTATTTTATCATATTTATGTGTCAATTCAGTTGTTTTATGTTGTAGATGCTTTAGATATTAAAAAAATTGAAAAAATGAATATTTTGTATTTGCCAATTTTTTTCTCGATTTTTACCGATTTTTTCCCAATTTTTCTAATCTTTTTCCCTCGCCGATTTAATCCCAATCGCGATGTTCACAACACTGTCATGAAGTGCAACAACCATTGTTGGGTTTCAGCTTACCCCACAGCGTAAATGGCTTTCGACATGATGAGTGATTACATATTGTTTGGAGTAATATCATTATTTTGTTTTTTCTTGGAAACTAGAGTTTACAAGGTTGAAAGTAGGTCGACATATTTTCCAACTACTTTTACTTGACTTGATGCAAACTCTTTAACAAAATGTTCAGAAGATGCATTATTTCATAAATTATAAATATGATTTTTGGGTAATCCTAAAATGGGTTTACATGATGAGTGAATTCATATTTTTTTCTTCCGTGAAATATAGGGTAAACCAGATTCTTTCGGGTTCAATACCTATACAACAATATGCTCATTAAAATCTTGACATGTCATTTGTTATAATTAATCTCAGGTAGGGAGGACAACATTCCTGACCACCCACGCTAAACCCAATGGATAATAAATGAATAATAATGAGTGACTACATAATCAATATAGCTTCATTTCTCAATTTTCATTGAAACATTGGTTTACAAAGTTGGAAGTTTTCTTCCATGTTTTCCAAGTAATTTGTATTGGGAATCCTTATGTAATATTTGACAGAATGTTTTAAAATAGACGTGTCATAAATTGCAACAATAATTATGTCTATGGCTAAATAATGTTGAGACTGAGAAGTGGATCCACTCAAAATTACAATTTGCAAATGACAATGAGATAGAGTTAACTAAGATACAATATGTGTGCTCATCACTTAAATAAACAAGTGAAAGAAAAAAAAACCACAACGTCATTCACAAAATGCAAGAATTGTGATTAGAGCTCCATGAATCTAGTGAATAAACATTTGATTACTTTATGAAGAAGAGGGCCTAGTGAAAGAAGATGGCCTTATTAATGAAGACTTCATGGTCAACATGTTGAAAATGTTCAAAGAGAGTGTTATAAACACGAAATATTTTCTACCTAAGATATATGGTTCATTTAATGAGGACAATGTGCATGTTAAATATATCCTAATTGTCACGCCCCTATCCCGGTGGTAGTCTTTCAACCACACATAGGCGGGTGTGGCACCGCTACACTTTTTCTTTTCACCAATACTCAAAGGTACGGACTACTCCTAACCAAACAATTAGCCAATTATTTACTTCAAGTGTTATATCGCAACAGAAATAAACTCTTCAATTAATCATAACCATCAATATAAGTGCACAACGAAAAATCATTCAACACATCATCATAATGGGAGGCGCAACTCTCATGAACTAGTCTGCCTAATAATATATATAAAAATTTTGTAGTCCAATTGCACATGAAAATTATAGAATTATAATGCTTCCTGTTAGCGCTCGAGATTTCACCCTAGGCTGAGGAAGGTAAACCTTCAAGGCAACATCAAACCATTTCATCTCGTAGCTAGCCCTACGGGGTATGAGAAGGCTCTCTCCGGTCTATCTCGGCAAATTTTTCAATGGGGTGAGATGACCAATCAAAGGTAACACTGATATTAGGCTAGTAAACTGATAAGGAGGGTTGATTTAAAGTTTTTTGGGGTTTTTGGTGGCAATTGGAGGGAGTGCAATTCAGGGTGCGGGGATTGAGCTCAGTTTTTTGCAGGTGGGTCTTTGGGGCAAGGTAGGAGTTTGTGCTGATGCCTTTAGCTGAGATGGATGATCAAGGAAGAAAAAAGAGAAGCTAAAGAGGGCAAACAATGACTTTGAATCCTCTCTAGACAGTGGAAAACATAAACATTAAACAAATTTGAAAGCTGAGCATGGCAAGCATGAATTCAAACTTTATCACTTCATTTGTTTAATTAGCAGCAGTAAAGAAAGGGATGGAACACATAAACACACTTACAATTACAATAAGAGAACACACCATCAACACAAAAGTCCACAAGAATCCCAATGATGTCTGCAAAACCCTGGTCTTCCTTTTCCTCAAATTGCAGAGATACCAGTAAAATATACAATAGGAGCTTCTCCCTCAAGAGTCCAACCATGAAAATGAGCAAGAGAAGGCATAATATAGATGATCTAACTCCTTTCCCCACCTCTAGGGGTCGAGCTCAGCTTCCTAGGAGCTGTTTCAACTAATTCTAAACTGAGCACTAGATAATAGGCAGTCAAAACAACTTGCCTCTAAAACTTAGGAAACCTATCCATGCATTAAATATTTACCATTTACATCAAAGAATCTTCTAGAAGTGTTCAAGGAGAGTAAAATTATCTAAGTGCCATGAAAATTACACAAAAATCCATCATTTACATGCCTCAAAAGTCAACCAAGATGAAAACAGTGTTTTGCTGGCCGAACTGGTCAAAACAGGCAAATTTCCCTGACTGGTCGCGCACATTCACAGCTCTGTTTGAGGGCCTTCCCGGTGTCCAAATCAAGTGCAAGATAGCTCGTTGGAAAGTTATGCGAGTCTACTTTCCAACCCCACCGGAATTTCTGAATTTAGAGTTTATTTGACCCCTCAAAAGTCATTTCTCCCAAGACAGCTTTCTGCAACTCAAAATAGGGGCAGAAAGTCAAAATTTGCATGTATTTTGAGCTTTTGGAAGCCCAAATCTCCATAAAATCTGAAACCCGTCCATAGGCAAGTGTATTTTCGCATGACAATTCCAAAAATGCAAAGTTTTCCCCGTTCCGAGTTGCCCCCATGTATGGTCGCGCGCAGGGTGAGACCAGTCAAATGGCCAAAACCTGTAAAATTCCCAAAAATGCCAAAACTGCCTCAAAACTCTCAAAATTTCTTGGGTTTTCTGCTAGGAGGATGCTAATGAGTATCATGGTGAGTGAGAGAGGCCTCAGCCAAGATACGGAGTGGGTTGGTCTTCTTTTTCCTTTTTTGTGCCTTGGCCAACCGCCTTGGATCCGGCGATTGTAATTTTGGCATTTCTCTAAAACCATGACACCTGTGAAAAAAGTGAAGGAGGTTTTTCTTCTTTGGCATGTTGTGGACAAAAACCTCTCTCAGTTTTCCAAAATTCATCTTTTATTTCTCTGTAACATCATTTGAGTGCAACTTGTCCCGATGTGTGAAACAAGGGATTTTTTCGAAATGAAGCGAAATGAAGGGGATAGGGGGCTTCTAAATTCTTGGGGAAATTTTTGGGAGTGGGGAGGGATGTTAGGAAGCAGGGGAAAGTGGAATCTCAGAGATTGAGTGAGGGGAAGTGGTCGAAAAGGGAAAAACACAGGCCCAACCTAGAAAATTGCCAGGTTGTAGCTAAAAACTAGGGTTTGTGGAAAAATGAGGAATTTGGCGGATCTAAGGGATGGGAAGTGTTTTATAAGGTACTTTAAGGATAGGGGAAGGTGTATGAACATCAGGATATGAGTTTTGCCGATTATTTAGCCGCCCAAGAGAAATTGGCTTCAAAACCCTAGGAGAGGGAAATGACCTTGCCTATGTCCAACTGAAGCATGAACGAGGTGTGAAATGACTCATTAGACACTGACATGATAATGAAAACCCTATGAATGATGATAAACTCAGCTGAATGGTGACATGGACTGACATTTGGGCAAACCCTAGACCTAATGCCGAGTGACCAAATTTTGCTTGAAAACTCTTTGAAATGACAAAATTTTGACCTTGACACTTCAAAATCACTTTGTAAGAGCATGTTTGATCACTGGAGGAAGGCTGTAAAGACTGACACTAACACTTCCAACAACCATGGCATGCATGCTTCTAATTTACAAAGTCGTGCCAACAAAACCTACCAAGTTCGTGCGTCATGCATGCCCAATCGAATTCTGTATTGCCTCAAGCACTACCGTGCCCACCACACTTCTTGCTTAGCCTACCTGAATTCTTAGCCCTTCACCGTGAGCTTACTCGCACTTCCCAACTCCTCGGCACACTCTCGTGCCTTTCGTGCAACGATGCACACCGTAACACTCTTGGCGCCCTGCACCTTTTCACCCGGACTGTTATGTCACGGTGTACCCGCCCTCAGCCTATCGCATTGGCCTCGCTACCCGGGTCACCACTGCGCCTGCACCATTAAACACTGCCGCAACTCTGCGTGTACTCTAGTCGTCGCACTCGTGCTGCGACCCGTGTGCAGACCCACCCGTCGCATGATGTAGCGACCTGCCTGCAACCCGATGTGTAGTGCGACCTACCCGTGTCAATTTTGGTTTAACTGCTCCTTTGGCGAAACTAGAAACCCCACAATCTTTGCCCAACAAACTTCGGTCCTGCGCCTTTGCACCTTCACTTGTTGTTTTCGACCTTGCCTCTCGCTCTTCTATCTCACTCTTTGTATTTCGTTGAGTTCCTTGCTTGTTTTTGGTTGAGTTCAATGATGGTTGGAATGAACATCATTCACTCCAATATATATGTGTGCTACCATGTGGCAACCCCAAGGGTCACGACCTTTCATAGTTGGCCCATCCTCCAAGTACACATCGGCCTGCACATTCACATGTCGGCCCAAATTGTATAATATATATCGATGCCCCGTCGCATGTGTATCATTGCCACTCAGGTCTCCCTAGCTACCCACTCGCCTGATCTCCATACTTCGGTTCTGCACACTCCATCGCTTGCCCATGGGCGCCTCGCCCGGGTGTGCGCCGACCTGAACCCCCAACTCAGGTCGCCCAACACGCTCGCCCATCTCATGCTCCCATCGCACATCTCGTCACACTTCCTTATTGCATGACTCGTTGCACATCTGAAAGTCCACCTCCGAGTCACCTTTAACTGAATGCTGTCGCTCGTCAACTCTAGGCGCTGACACTAATGGTAAGGACAACCCATTTAATAAATATAAATTACCTCATTTTGACATCATGAGTATGGAGAACGACCTCAACAAGTTCCATGGCCTATCTAATGAAGAAAATTTACATAATTGCGACATCACATATAGATGATGGCTTGAACAGAAGGGATCGCCAAAGGTTTCTAGAGCATGGAAAGTGTCATTTGTAAAAAATTTGAGCAGTGCATTTTTGTATAAAATATATTTTTATATATTATGATGCATTTATATTGAAAAAAATGCACATTGTCAGATTAGTTGCAGGATATCTGATTTACTAGTAAATAAGATAAGATAATTCTATTAATATCCAACAAATGACCACAAATAGGTCAATGGGATTACTAAGTACAAAAGTGACAATATACTATAAGAGTGCAATGACCACTCCTATAAAAAGAGAAGAAAGATCTAATCTAAGATATAAACTCTCTAGATTAGGAAAGAAAGAAGTGTTATTGGGATAGATGGATGTATACAATAACCGTTAAGAGTTTAAAAGATAAAAACAAAAGACTCGGTTGGGGGGTGGGTGATGCTTTTGAGCAGGGCACTACTACTTGTACC
This sequence comes from Pinus tabuliformis, assembly GCA_031772625.1. Classification (NCBI taxonomy): domain Eukaryota; kingdom Viridiplantae; phylum Streptophyta; class Pinopsida; order Pinales; family Pinaceae; genus Pinus; species Pinus tabuliformis. The sequence continues at coordinate 1,582,590,281 of CM062804.1, read as the reverse complement.
TATTGATTGAAGAGGAGGAGGAGATACTGCTACATTATTTTGAAGTTATAAATGTCATTCATGGTATATTAATCATTCACGTTGCAAGCATCAACCGTTTATTAGTGACAAACAACAAATTCTTAAAGCATATACTAGGAAGGAGACCTTGATTTATGGAATGAAATAGGCTATTTGTTTACTATCAATGTAATTGAAGAATTATGTTTGCAAAATAGGTCACCCACATAAGTATTGAAATTATAATTTAACCAAAATATGAAAACTGAAAGGTCCAAAAACACACAACTTTAAAAAATGACATTGTTTTTCATTTTCATGGGAGTGCATGGGGAATGTGGCAGGTGCATGGAAGGGAGAGTTAGTAGTATGAAAGGGGAGAATGTAATGTGCCCAATTTTGTGAGCATGAGAGTCACTAAGGAATTTTGCCCAATTTTAGTAATATTAATTAAAATGGGGCAAATATTATTGGAGAAAGGTGGCTAGTATTATTTTATTGAAGAATAACAACAAATTATTATTTTATTAAATGGTGGCAAAAGTAACTTAGTGGAAAATGACCCCCACCAATAAAATATTAAAAAAAGGAGTCTAGAGGCATGAAGAAACAATTATAAAAGGATGATGGACTCATTTTGTGGATTATCTTTTGATTATTACACTTCACATTACATTTTCTCTTGGAGTTGTTTAGCACAAGAAGAGAAGTGTTGTTTAGCACAGGAGTTCCAAGCAAAATTCCACCCTCATTTCGGAGAACTCCGAGTGTCTCCCTAGTGAGGAAATTTGGGGAGTCCAATTCAGGATTTCCACAGAGCTTTATTGCAGGTGTTCACCCAATTCTGTGCACTTCTTGGGCGTAGAGGCAGTTTGTGGAGCACAAATTTCTTCAGCTAGAGTGAGTTGGGAGATTCGGTGATTTGCAGAGAGATTTCCTACCTTGAGACCAAAATTTTGGTAGTGTTTTGCAAGGCAAAAGTCTTGGCCATTTGGTGGGCCAAATTTCTCCATTTTGGCAGTGCACAAAGCTCACTAGAGAAAGCTTGCGCAGGGGAAGAGGGAAACTAATTTCTGAAGGAGATTGGCTGGAGGAGAAGGTAGTTTCCAGAGGGGATTTTGTGTGGAATTTTAGTGGAACTTGAGCGGAGGATTTGGGAGTTTCCAGAGCATTATTTCACAACAATGCGTGTAGTTAGTTAGAGGGCCACTTGCACTATTTGGTGGGCTCTCTCGTCACTTGGAATCAACCCAAACTTTTTCTAGGTTTTTGTGGGTATTTGGAGAGGAGTTTGTGGCTACATTTTCAGTGTGATCCGGGAAATATTTAGGCCATAAATCCACTTTCTTTCAACAATGTGTTTTATTAGTCAGCGAACAATTTGCACCACGTTGTGGGTTTCCTAGAGAGTTGGTTTGGGGCCAAACCCTTCCTGGGTTTTGTTGGCCTTGTTGAGAAAGTGCACCAACTAGTTTTGCAGAATTTTCTAAGCACTTATGAGGGCAGATTTTCCTATTTGCATTCAACAAGCAGCCATAGAAATTGTTGGAGGAGGGCACAATTTATTTTGGGATCATTTCCACCACTAGGGTTCGTGGGATATGTTATGTAAAAAAATTAGTTAGTTTTAGGTTTATTATTTAATTTTAGGTTAAAGTAGATGAAAGGGCGCGATCACAAGATCATGCCCTTTCCCCAAAGGGTTCCCATGGCGATATATAAGCCAGGAAACCCCAATGTAACAATCATCATCTGTCAAATCATTTTTAATAAGATATTTATACATATATTTATGTTTATCAAGAAGTTTTCACTTCATTTGGTATCAAAGTGGGTTAGTTATCCCCCACTTTCGTTGTGCCCATAGTTCATCTCTGCAGCTCATGCCAATTTTTCTTCCGTCATACAATTCTCCACACAAACCCATCCACCCCAACACTGTCCGCACTCTACCGTTGTCCATTCCGTACGCTCGTTGTTGCACACGCATCTGCATTCCTGTCAACCTGTTGTTGTCCCTGTTCTGTCCGTACCCACGTCCCTGTCTTCATTCCTATTCAAACTTCCGTTGTTCGTCATTCTTTTCTTACACGGTCTCAGTTCCGCGCCCCACACTTGGCTCCCGGTGACCAAAACCTCATACAAACCCAGCTGCGGTGGTTTCATGTGGTGGACCTGCAGTTGCGCAGAATAAATCTCTGCAATGGTTCCATGCGGGTGACCTGTGGCTGCATGGAATAACTTCTGCGGGAGCTCGAAGTGTTATCTGCCACCACGATTCTATTGAACGGTCTGCAGAAGTGTTATTGCTACAGGAGGTGCCCCCACCAACGGACGTGACGGTCAGCAAAAAATATATATATATATATATAACCTATATATAACGTCCAATATATATTTTTAAATATACATAACGTTATTTATGTATAAAATAAAATATATATTTATAACGTAATATATATATATATATATATATATATATATATATATATATATATATGGTTAATTTAATTAATTAATATTTTAATTAATTAATTAATTTAAGCTGGCAGATAAATACACGCCCCCACAAACTCGCTCAATGTCGACCATGACAATGGCGGATTTTCAAAAAAAATTGGTTGACTCGGAGCATAAGATAAATAACAACCACGATGAGGTCAGTAAAAGATTAGATGAATTCCATATCAAGCTTGAGAGGCAGGCTAACAAAATAAAAAATCTTCAGGATACGAAAATTCGAATAGAAATAAAGATGGAAAATCAACATGTCCAAACAGAAGTAGAAATCGGAGAGGCCTTAACAATGTTGAAACTTCTGTGTAAAAAGGCGAATTGTACACCCGCACAACTACTAAAAGAAAATGAAGAGAATCAAGAGCACATCTCATGAGATTCAATAAAGTCAACAAACTCTCATGAAAAAGTTGAATTTCCAAAACAATCTGCGACACCCCACCAAGAAGTGAGTAACGCAACCCTTACAAACATGCAACTCTGGGATACCTTTACCAATCAAGACCCCTTTTTAGCTCAACCATTAGCAACATATCAGTGAAGGGCAAAAGTCGAGATGCCTAAATTCGATGGAAAAGAAAAAAACAATGTTGCATGGATAAAAAAGCAGAAGAATACTTTGAGATATATGACATCAATGATGATGACGAAAAGCTCAGGCACGCATCCATGAAAACAGAAGGAGAAGCATATAATTGGTATATGTGGTGGAAAAAAACAACACACGTCATTAGCTGGAGAAAATTTAAGGATGCATTCTTTAAAAGATTCCAAGGTGTGAGGGAAGAAGATTTCTTTTCAAAACTCATCAAGTTACGACAAAAAGGAAGTGTGGACGAATACACTCAAGAATGGGAGACCTTAGTAACACGAGTACCTAGGTTATCAGAATCTCATCTAATTCAATCATACGTCTCGGGACTCAAAACCCATTTACAAGTAGAACTTGAGATGCATGACATTTCATCAATAGAAGTAACAAGACGAAAATAAAAAACAACCGAAAAGAAATTCGAACAAATATTTTTGTCAAAATCTGAAATAACATATTCAAGACGAAGAATACCTCAGTATGCGGACGCAAAAAATACAATATATGTTCCACCACATCATCGTGAAGATGAAAAATCTAATGTGGAAACGCAAAGGATAAAAGAGGGTAAATGCAAGCACTGTGGTGAGAAGTGGGACCCCAAACATAGGTGTGCTAAAGGAAAAGAACCAAAGAACCTATATAATTGTGAAGCAACCAATGATTCAAACAATGAAGATTCTGACATAGAAGAAACAGAAGATGCCCCAGAATTCTCACCAGAATTAGATGACGAAAGTATTCCGCAAGTGTCATTATCAGCTATGATAGGTATATCACAACCTCAGACTTTAAAGTTAAAAGGACACATAAAGAAGAACAACGTGGTGGTTCTCATCGACTCTGGTAGCACACACAATTTTTTAGATGCAACCATGGCAAAGAGACTCAATATTTTTTCATTTCCCTTACCAAACATGAAGGTGATGGTAGCTGACGGTAAGAAGATTGAAAAGGTGGGGAAATGCCATAAGGTTAAATTGCAGATTCAAGACTTCAGTTTAGAGTCTCCGTTTTTCACAGTACCATTAGGAGGAGTAGATGTAGTCTTAGGTATCCAGTGGTTACGAACTTTAGGTACTTATGCCGCCAACCACCAAGTACAATTTATAAAATTCAAATGGGGAGGTCAGAAGTACAAATTACATGGATTCCAAGCACCAAAAAATCAAATTGTATCATCATCTCAGATGATGAAGATGATTCGAAAGGGAGCACCCGCTTATGTAGTACAATGTCATCAGTTAGAAATGTTATCTGCAAATATGACCAGTGAAGAGTCACCAGAGATACAAGATCTAATTCAGAAGCATAAAAAGGTATTTCAAGACCTGCCTATGAAGATGCCACCTAATAGGGAAATTGAGCATACAATAGAAGTCAAGGTAGGATCAGACCCTGTCAACATCAAGCCATACCGATATCCACATCACCAAAAAACATAAATCGAGAGATTAATCCAAGACCTCTTAAAGTGTGGCATCATCTCGAAAAGTAAAAGTCCTTATGCTGCTCCAGTAGTGTTGGTAAGGAAGAAAGATGGTTCATTCATGCTATCCATTGATTATAGAGGATTAAACAAAATAACAATCAAAAACAAGTTCCCAATCCCCTTTATCGACGAAATGTTGGATGAGTTACATGGCGCAAAGTATTTCTCAAAATTGGACTTAAGATCATGCTACTATCAAATTAGAGTCAGATTAGAGGACATACCAAAAACGACATTTCGAACACACGAAGGTCACTATGAATTTAAAGTAATTCCGTTTGGATTAACCAATGTACCAGCAACGTTTCAAGCAACCATGAATGAATTATTTCGTCCACATCTTAGGAAGTTTGTATTGGTATTCTTTGACGATATTCTAATTTATGGTAAAACTTGGAAGGAGCACTTGCAACATTTGGACAAAGTTCTTACACTACTTAAAGAACTTACGCAAAAAAATCCAAAATGCACCTTCGGAAAGGAAGAAGTAGAATACCTTGGACACATTATATCCCATGAAGGTGTAAAGGTGGACCCTAATAAAATCAAAGATATAAAGAATGGACTAAACTTGCTAATATATCCAAGCTAAGAGGGTTCTTAGGTTTGATTGGATATTATCGAAGATTTATTAAAAACTATGCACATATAACTGCACCTCTAACAAATCTTTTAAAGAAGAATTTGTTTCTATGGGATGAGGAAGCAGGAAGGTGTTTTGAAAAATTGAAGGAAATTATGTCTAATGCTCCCGTATTAGCAACACCAGATTTTTCTAAACCATTTATCATTGAGTGTGATGCTTCCGGATTCGGTATAGGTGCAGTATTAATGCAACAAGGACATCCAATAGCTATTGAAAGTAGGAAGCTCAACAAAAGAGAACGTCTAAAATCCACATACAACAAAGAAATTCTCGCTATCATGCATGCACTAGCTAAGTGGAGGCGATATCTTTTGGGAAGCAAGTTTTCTATTCGAACAGACCACAACAGTCTCCAGAATCTCCTTCAAAAAAAAATACTTTCTGAAGAACAACAAAAATGGATTGAAAAAATTGCCACTTTTGACTTGGAAATACTACATAAAATAGGTAAAGACAATGTGGTAGCAGATGCCCTATCCAGGAAAGATGAAGAACCAACACTACTGGCAATTTCGGTTGCTGTCCCTGAGTGGCTTAACGAAATTCGAAGTGAGTATGCCAAGGATCCAGAAATAACGGCAATAATCAATAACCTTCCCAACAACTCAAAATTTGAGTGGAAGAATGATATCTTATGGTATAAGGGAAGAATCTATCTAAATAAAAATTCCAAGTTTAAGTTTAAGATACTCAAGGAATCACATGACTCACCGTCAGTTGGACATGTAGGATTCTTTAAGACTTACTACAATGCACGTCAATCCTTCTTTTGGAAGGGAATGAATCGTGATATTCAGAAGTATGTAGCAAAAGGTGACACATGTCAAAGGAATAAAAGTGAAAATATTACAACACTAGGATTACTTCACCCTTTAAACATTCCAAATCAGAAATGGGAAGAAATCTTGATGGACTTTATCGAAGGATTACTAGTATCTGAAGGCAAGGACAAGATTTTCGTAGTAGTCGACAGACTCACCAAATATGCTCACTTTATGGCAATAAAGAAGTCATACTCAGCGAAAGAAATCGCTGAAATATTTTGCAAAAATATATATAAGTTACACGGTTTTCCGAAAGTCATTGTGAGTGATAGAGATGCCAAGTTCAAAGGTAATTTCTGGAAGGAATTGTTCAGCCATATAGGAACCTACCTAAATATGAGTTCCGCTTATCACCCTCAAACAGATGGCCAAACAGAGGTTGTTAATAAATGTTTGGAGGCCTACCTACGTTGCTACGTTACATAAAAACAAAATAAGTGGGCTCAATGGTTACATCTTGCTGAATGGTGGTATAATTCCACTTATCATACATAAGCAAAAATGACGCCATTTCAAGCTTTATATGGGTATGAACCCCCGAAATGGAAGGATCTAGCTATTGTCCAGACAAATCTACTTTCTATTAAAGATCAACTAGAAGAAACCCAAAAAATCATCCAAATATTAAAAGAAAACCTGAATAATGCAAGGAATCGTATGAAGCAACAAGCAGACCATAACAGAACTGAAAGAGAATTTGAAGTTGGAGAATGGGTATTTGTTAAGCTCCAACCGTACAAACAATTATCCTTAAAACATAAAGGAAAAAACAAATTGGCACCAAAGTTTTATGGACCTTATCAGATCAACAAAAAGATTAGCCAAGTTGCGTATGGTTTAAGCCTTCTAGAGACAAGTCGTGTTCACAACGTTTTCCACGTATCTTGCCTTAAAAGGGCACTAGGTAACAATCAAACAACGTAAACAACGCTTCCATCCTTAGATGATGAGGGAAGAGTCATTCTAGAACCATAAGGTATTTTTTCTACTAGAGAAAGAAAGCTTCGATATCGTACTATTAAGGAATATCTGATCAAGTGGAAGGACTTACCCGAAGAAGAAGCTTCTTGGGAAAATGAAGCATTTTGTCAACAACATCCATCATTATGTATGCTTTGAGGACAAAGCATTCTTTCAAGAGGAAGGCAATGTTATGTAACAAAATTGGTTAGTTTTAGGTTTGTTATTTAGTTTTAGGTTAAAGTAGACGAAAGGGCACGATCACAAGATCATGACCTTTCCCCAAAGGGCACCCATGGTGATATATAAGTCAGGAAACTCCAATGTAACAATCTTCATTTGTCAATTCATTTTTAATAAGATATTTATACATATATTTCTGTTTATCAAGAATTTTTCACTTCAGGATATTTCTTGGTTTTGTTGAGCGGGTGGAGAAGAGCCCGTGGCTAATTTCTTAGAATTTTTGGAGCACTCTAGTGGGGCCAAACAACATCTTCCTTCCAGCTAGCAGTTGTGATTTCTAGGGCCAACACAGAAATAGAGGGGGAAGTACTTCCTAGCTATTGGGTAGCATACTTTCTTACTTGGTGTTGTCAAGCTTGCTTTAACGAGCCCAGGTGCACACACTCCATTCATATATGTACTTTCCACTTGCATATAATAATAATAATAATAATAATAAAATGACTTAGTTCTGTGCATTTCTTGGCTAAATTAGTGAGACACTTACTGCATGTTGGATTTTATGTGTTGCATGTGTATTTTTGCTTCTTTTTTTTATCATTGTATTTCTTATGTAGGAATATTATAGAGGAGGGTGGTTCTTGGGTTTGGGAGCATCCAAGCTCTCGATAGTGGCAGGGAGCATCGCAAATGTGCTTCGAGCATGCTTTTAGGGGCTCTTCTTAGACACTCACTTGAAGCATGGTTCTCAGGTGGGAGCACTCCCTAGGGAGATGCTCTTGGTAATAATAGGATAACCTATAAAGTTAATACTTTTTACACCATGAAGACATTATATGTCTAAATGGTGATATTCATAACTTGGAACACCTATATAGTTAATGTAATGCAATGTATGAAGATGGCCAGTAGAGAACGAAAGTCCTATCTAAGTGGATGCCCTATCTAATATGGACCTCCTACCTAAAGAAGATGCCATACTTAATGGGCATCTCACCTAAAAAGGATTATCTATCAAATGTGGACATTTTGCTCGTTGAAGAGATATTGAAAAATCATGACATTATATTCTCTGAGGATGCTATGAGAAATGCCAATGTTAGGTTTGATGAGTAGGAAATGCAAGAAGGCGACATGTAGTTGGACATGCAAAATGAAATGTGCAAAGACATACTAAAGTACAGGTCTAAGAGAACAATTGATTAGAAAAATTATGAGGTGAACCACTAAGACATCATACTTTGATGGAATGGTCTAAAGAATGGTGTATGAATGCATTTGTCGATGATACGAAGGTGATGTGTCTTAGTGGGAAGGAGATATGTAAGATTATTAAAGTCTCACAAAAGGATGTCATGTGGTGAATAGGACTAGTGGCTGAAGTATAGTTGTAAAAAGTTAATGGTAGATGAACAAAGAATGTAATGTGATTCTTCCAAAGACCAAGACAAAGGAATTGTTATAAAGGAGTATTTTAACACGCCGAATAAGCAAGGGGATGAATATATTTGAATGTGAAAGTGAAAATGGGGTTAGCACGAGAATGCTTGTAGTTGGATTTGAGGGTGATAACTAATAAGAAGAGAATGAACTCCTAAAAAAAGATCACGAAGGGGGAGATGGTGTAGGATATAAGCATGAAATTGGCAAAGATAAAGTGATATCCCCTTTAAGCATGCCCATTTTAAAGAAATTGATATAGTAAAAATTAGTTAAGTACTATCATATATGTTAGCTTAAGTTGGTTCAATAATTACCAAAGGATAAGAAGAAAGGAATCAAAGTAAATTTTTGTCTCAATATTATGTTTATGTTTGAAGCTGGGAACAACAAAAATGGAGATTTGTGGATGTCTTTGGGGAATGTAGTTGTTTTTATCGCAAATACATATTTTTCAATCAATTAATTATGAAGATTCCCAGTGGACTTATAAGTAATGATACACAAATGATGTCAAAGTTTTTTTTTTGACATCAAATATTATAGAGGATCCATCAAGAATTTTGTCAAGACTTGTCCCTCTTTGAGTAACTTAACAAGGAAGAATGTTTTGTTCCAATGGAGTGAAGTCCATTAGCTAGCATTTAAATATATTAAGAAGCATTTAAAGATATTAAGCATTGGTTTATGAGCAATGTGTGTTTAATACTTCAAAGGAAGATGATTTGTTCTAATCAAGACATGCAAAAGAAATCGTGGAAGATAAATGTATGGTATTTTCCCCCCTTCACAATAACACCCTTATAGAGACACTCTTACAAGGTGATGTTGTTAGTCACAGGAGCTTCTTGACAACAAGTATTGCTCATTCACTTAGATTATTCATTCAACTTCTTATTCACTTATACGTGCCAACTCAACCATGATATATCAAATGTTTTTCTCACTTTCAGATGGTAGATGCAGTCATGTCCCCATCCAAATTGTTGATGATGTACACACGAATTGGATGGTGTTGTGACCTTTAGTAGGTGGTGACAATGATGTTTACTAAAAGAGGACTTACTGAAATTTCATAATATATAACTTATTGGTTTGTCTCATCTTACTATGACTGGACATAGTTTACCTTTAGAAGTGTGTCATCTCCCGTGGTCAAGTTGTGTTATAGGGTGATTTGCCAAGGTAGCCTTCCATTTCCCTTTTGTATATAACATCCTCCACCTTATTTACTTCACCTCCACTACAATCATAAAAAAGGAAGCTTCCCACTTGCTTGGCTTCTCAAAGGTCATCATTAAAGGTCTATATGAAAACGAAAGCATACGAAAGCCTAATTAAATAAAGAAAATACCATGGTTGTCTATAGAATAAAGGGGCAAAGTGGTGAAGAGCAATGCCAAATTAAAAAATGAAGCTTAAGTCGTTGCCACCTCATTATTGTAATGCTCCCTATGGATTAATTGCCCAAAGAAGAACGAAATAGCCTATCCAACCCCATAGGCTATAGTCATGGATAAAGGGGGAAACCCATTATCTAATGTTTTGGGGCAACATTGGGTAAAGTTTGGGGTAGTTGGGGAAAAAATCCCAAATTGGGGGTAACACATGAACCCATCGCGATAGATTAAGGAAGAGAAAGCCTCTATGAAGAAAATATAAATAAAATAGAGTTAGAATCATTTTCTCATCAATGAATTGGATTGAATTGCCTCTATTTTCTTCGAGTCAGAGGCTTTGAGGGTTTTAAGGTCCCTTCTTTTTGGTTAGTTTTAGTTTCAATGGAGGATCCAACCCTAGATAATCCCATGTTTAGCTTCGGTGGAGATGATCCCACCCTAGCTAGTCACTTATTTTCTTTGTTTTGGCACAACATATTCTCTTCTAACCACTTGGATCTGTCTAGCTAGCAAGGTTGAAGTCTCAAATACTCTGACCTAAGCAATAACCCTCAATCTCAGCCTTAATTGTGACTTGTAGTTGGTTAAGATCAGGAAGGGCATCTAAGGTCATTATGTGCTCCTTTTAGCGCTATATATATATATTGAAGAGACATGTCCCAAAGGACATGACTTCATGAAGGGACACCTTGCCTATTATATAAGTAGTGCCCTCATTTGTAGCATCATAATTACTTGTACATTCAATATTCTTATATATATAGTATTGCTTTATAATGGATATTACCATATTCCAAATACTCTGAATATTTCATTGTGTGTACGAAAACTGTTCATTACATTGATATTAAAGCTATTAGACCTTATGGTCGCTCAACTATTGCACAGAGTCATGTTTCTCCGATCCCAACCTTTGACCATCAATTCTTTGTCAAGTTCGTTGCTGTTGCGATTGAGGCTTTTTAGCCACACAAAGTCCATTTGAAGGTTCTCTATTATGTGGTTAGGCCTTTGGCCATTAAAAAAAGATATATATATATATATATATATATAGATTCATATTAATTTCGAATCTTAGCATTGTATCTCAAAAAATTTAATCTCTCAAACACTTAATAATCCAAAATTAAAATAAATATAAACTAATTTAATTATTAATTATAATTATAAACATTATTTTTTATTTATCTTTATCTAATATAAATCATAATTGAATTAAAATATTTTATTAATAATTATAATTATTATCATCTTATACTAATTAAAAGTTTTTAAACCACATTACCTCTCTTCTTTCCTACTAAAATAAGTTAATTTTTTAAACCACATTACCTCTCTTGTTCCCTACTAAAACACTTCTTGGCCAAAAAGTCCTTACTACACCGGAGATTACCCCTTAACCCACAAACTAAAAGAGATTAAACTAAAAAACAGACTTTCACATTTCCTAATTTTTGTAGTTTAAAAAAAAACGGATTTTTTTGTAAATTTTTAGCTCGTGCTTCACTAAGCCCGCCCCGATTTGCCACTCAAATTCCATCCCTGCCCACCACATTGTCCGTTGTGATCGTGCTTCTATTCCGCAGCACATTTCAGCTTCGTCGTCCTCGGCAAGCAACATTTCGAATTTCGCACTCACTACATTTCTCACAATTCAGCGAAATTTCTCACGCCTTACTACATTTCTTATTTCTTACGTTTCGGCGACGGCTTGGCTCGGGCTTCGGCTCCAGCTTCTTCGGAGGAGGCACGGGGCTTTAGAGACCTGTCACAGCATTCACAGCATTTGGGGGCCTCGTGGATCAATTTGGTAAACCGTCCATCGATGATTGCACCATCTAGCCATCGGCGTACTTTTTACCACCTGCGTATTAATTCATCGATTGCCGATAACCTGACCCCTGCCCAGCCGACGTCAGTGATTTGCCCACCACCGTATTGCTGATCGCTCGCCGTACAGGCCCCAACTGGAATATCTCAGCCACCTCCTGCACCGAAAACCAAACCATACCACACCTTTTGCCTAGCAGCGGTGGCAACTGGTATTTTCGCTGGAGTGTGGGATCTATCACAGAAGAGGAACCGGGTCAGTTCTGTTCCCAAACAGACCGAAGCCAGAATTAAGCCTGCGGCCAACTCGGGAAGATAATCATCTGAGACAGCGAGTTGTCTCAATCCGCAGGGCTTCCGACTTCACTGTCACGCTTCCAAAATCACGAAAGTCACGCTTGGTCAACTTCACTGTGGCACCAAGAATGATCTGAAGCAGTGACGTCTCGACCTAGGGTAATTGCATAAAGACAGAAGCTGTATATACCGGCCTGAGGTCCCCGAGGACTGCGAATCATATAGACAGGGTCTCCATCACATCTCGGTCGCAGACTTGGAACAAAGAACAAGAAATACGGAAAGAACAAGAGATTCGGATCTGTGGCAGTAATCGGACCTCACCGGAACAGTACATACCATCACAGTTAGCCAAGAACATCAAACAGTGAGTTGTAATTAGTGTGCTGTTTTCCATTAGACATTAGGCAGTGAGCTGTAATTGCTGTAGTCACAGTAGGATTTGATAAGCAGTTGAAGTGCTGAATATTGATTTTGAAATTAGAATTACACTGTGGATTATTGGTTGGAGGAATCTACTGTTACTTGGGTGTCCAGCCCTAACTTATTAAAGTTTTGTCGAAGGATTGTATCACTGTTGAAGATCTTTTATATTGATGCATTACAAATGTATGTGCTCTGTTGGATATTTATTGAAACCCTAGACAATCATAGAACCCCAAGGGCTAAAATCCCCTTGGGATATTACAATTATGAGGCGCTCCCGTAGTCCCTGGCTTGTCTAAAGAATATATAAATAAAAGCTACGTGTTTGATGAACCGAACACTTGAACAAATGTAAAAAATTAGGTGATTAAATGATGTCGAGGAATGGCAACACAATGCTCCAAGCTCCTTCTCAAAGGCATACAAGAAAATGAATAAAATGGGTCCTAGCTGTTGAAAGTTGGACAAGGAAAATGATAGAAGACAAACACTTCTATAACTTGAGGGTCATGTCATGAAGGATGCCCCTTTCATTCCCCACCATAAGTCATCACTTAGCATGCCTTAGTTTAGTTCCTTAGGAAACATTATTTATCCTAAGAATTTATGTCATGGATAGGGGTTTATGATTTCTTTCGTAAGTAAACTTAGGCAAATTAGTAAATTAACTTTTATTTGTGTATGTTGGGAGATTCTTATGTCATGGATAGGGGTTTATGATTTCTTTCCTAAGTAAACGTAGGCAAATTAGTAAATTAACTTTTATTTGTGTATGCTAGAAGGAACTGTTAAGGTTTACACCACCTAACTAGTCACAAAGGCATTATGATCACAACTCTAATTGAAGGTTATGATGTTCATTTAAAGAAGATTGTCACATCAGCCATCCACTTGAGTCTTGGGCACATTATTGAATTTTGTAGCTATGGTCGGTCTTCATAATTAAGATATTAGCCTTCAAATACATGTAATAATCAATATAGGACATGCTTTTCATGTCGGTTTCAACCGCGGAATTTTTGGCTCCAAAGAAGTCAAGTTGGCCGGCCCCTTGTCACACCTGTTTAGCCTCCCAAGATCACTATGTAAAGGCATTCAAGTCTCTCCTCTTGGCACCATTTGGATCACAAACAAGACAAGATATCTTTTGCTCATCTAGACGAAGAAGACAAGGAAAAGAAGGATGAAGTTGATCTAGCAATCCAGTATCCTCTCTCTCTATCCGTTCTACCTCGTATGTGTGGATTTGTTCTTCTTCTATGGCCTCGCACGTGTGACAGAAAGGCTAAATTTTTGAGCATATCAGAGTAGTAGTACTGAGATTTCAGGGTACAAAAGTAGGTCGAATTTCGACTCTAACAAGTCATACTGTTAATTTGGTAGCTTAGGGACAAATTCCCTTCTTTGGACAACCTTCCTCATCAAGAAAGACCCCTGCTAGCTCTTGGAAGAATTTAATTTGGTCAAGGAAAATGTAATTTTTAAAGTGAAACCCACATGTGCATAGAAGTACAAGTCAACTTGGGCAAGCTAATTATACCTTTTAAGACTCATATAAGTAGACCTCATGTCACATCACTTTGGAGCATCATCATATCTTCTCTCTCTTCTCTTGATTGGTTTGTACAGGTCTGCAATTGGAGGTCTGAGCTCACACGTGTTGAGGGAAGGGAAGGTGATTTGAATTGCTTCAACATAAGACCTTTACTTTTGACCTTAAAAATTAGGACTTTGATCTCTTTACTTTTCTTAGAGATTTGGATTATAATTTTTTGTAGCTTAGACTTAGATAACTTGTCAAGGCTGCTTTGTTCACTTTAGATAATTTTGTCCTCTTCAAACTCTGAGGTGTCATGGTTTGGTTTGGTCCTTGTTAGGGTATGAATTCTTAACATCTAGTAATTTCTTGTACTAGGTTTATTCTCTGTTACCCACCACTAGTGGGCGACCCCTATAGGAGAAGTTTTATCCTAGATTTATATTTAGCCAACAACCCCTTGAAGCGACCAGACAGTTCAATGTGCCACCATTCTCTGCCACCTGAGCCGGCCATTATGTGTTCTCGCCCATCTATTATGATTGTTTGTTTGAAGGTGGGCCTTCGAACCTCAAAGGCATGTCTTTTCATTATGTAATTGGGTATTTTTTCTTGCTTATCATGGACACTTGCGGACATGGATTAGCGGGGGGATTCAGCGGAAAGAATGGGCTTGGTTTGTATTCTTGTTCCCTTGTCCTACTTGGTGGTTAATCTGCTGTCCTAGTCTCGTGGGATCTCCTTTATTGGCTACTAGCTTTAGGGGTGGCCCTACATGGGAAACCTCGATTTTGGTTGTGTGCTCCCGCTTCTCGACACCATATACATCACTCCCCTTGGCTCATTATAACTCCTTTTCACACTTTTCCCATCCAGGTCCACATTTGTCCTTTGCGTCCATAAGGAGTTAGCCTCCCCCTCCCCTTGTCCACACTTTGGGTCGGGCCTGGAATGATGCCCCGAAGGTTGATGTAGCTAAAAAGAAAGTTAAAAGCATAATTTTGCTACTTACAACAGGAAATGTACCATAAAATGCAAAAGATGGCCGGGACATAAAAATTTGGCATGTGGGCAAAAGGCAAGCATGAACTTTACCCCTTATCATTATGGCCATCACCCTGGTTCCTAGGACCCCTATGTGTGCCCCCTGCATAATTAAGGAAGCCATGATTGTCCCAACCCCTGGTGGTTGATGAATTGCCCAACCTTAAGGGGGTATCCACTGCTTTATCATACGCATCATGTTCTCATTCCTTGGAGCCCCAACTAGTTAAAAGAAAGAAGAATCAATAAAAGGAAAAAGGCACATGAAGAAGGGTGGAAAAACAGAGGGTGAGTAACTCATGTACCACAATTTCTCTCTCCTACATCTATATACCCATGTGCGGGCCTCCCTCATTATAGCTACCCTTGTACCATGGCATGTGGCTTGGAGCCTTCCCTGTTACCCCACTCGGTTCCACCATCATTTCACATGACACTTGCCATTTGACGGATGTACCACAAACATGTTACCCCCTTAGAGGTTGAAACCACCTAGTGGGGTCCTTTATTATCCTCCCTCTTGCGCTTGGAGACTCATGTACATTCCAAAATCCACTTAGAAGGGCATGCCACTATGACGTGTCCACTTGGGCCCCTCATTTGCAAACTTATTTACTCAATTGCTCTAATGAATTGTTGTACTAGAAGGTGAGGAAACACATTGGATCTTATACAAGATTGCAAGTGGGTCTTCATCTTGGGCTTGGCCTTCCTATATGGGATCCAAGCCCTCTAAGGGGTCATGATGGCACTTATAGGGTGAGTGTTGAGAGCCATGGGCCTTCATCGCATCAGAGCATTGATTGCCACGCCATGGGATTCTTCAGCACTGCCTATTCCTTGTTCGTGCCCTAGTCATGCATAGATGATGATGCACTTGGACCACATTGCCCAACTGAGCACATACTTGCACCATAAACTTGGCAGTTGGTCCAGGGGCCAGATGGGGTTTTCTCTCACTCGGGGAGACATGGGAGGGCTTGTATCATCATTCTCACCCTTATTGACGGAGCATGAACATGTTTGATCTAGTTGGAGACCCATGAGACCATTCATAGTGCCCCACAGCCACTTGGGAGCACCATAGATGTTTTGATGTTTGGATTTTCGCTATTTTTATCTTGGAGCTTCTAACTGCAACTATGATGGATGGATATATTCAATTTGTCTTGTAAGTGATGTTTCAATGCTATTTCATTACTTTATCGCATGATTAATGTATGGAATATCTTGTCACAATCTTAATGTCCCCTAATTGAAATGTGAATTCATGAATTCATTGGGATTTTGAAGTATTGCATGCATTACATGTTAGGAAAATGCGAATGAATGTTCCTAGAGGTTAGTTTGCTTGTTGCTACCTCAAAACTTCATCATTTTTTGCTAGACGAAGTATAAACTCCTACGTTGCTGGGTAGCTGCTTCATTAGGGTTTGCAAGAAGTTGCATAAGACTCCTTGATCGAACGAAGGTCCTTCATCAAACTCAATCTTGACTCCATTTCTCCCAATTGTCAAGTCATTGGGTCCTAATCCTAGTTGATCATCCCTAAACCTATTCCTTTCACTTTTTCGGATTTCCATTTTCTGCCCTAACCTTAGAAGGTCTCCTAGGGCCTAGTGCAAAATGCATTAGGGTGATCTTCTTAAAGAGCAAGTTGGCATACTACTACGCCGAGCTTTCCTCTAAGTGCCCTCAAAGTTTGAAACAAATCCCGTGGCTAGATTTGGAGAAACCTTAAGCCCTAGCTCCAACATCAATTATGCTCCTAGGCTTCTTTGGTTAGCAACTTTCCATAGGTTATTCACTCTTGAAAACTTGTTGGAAGTTAACCATTCATTGACCTACCTTATCCTTGCTTGACCTAGGGTATCTTATTCCTCTTTAATTTTGCAAACCCTAGGCCTTGCTTGGATCCCCTAGGTCTCTCTTGTGGTCCCAAATCTTTGTATGATCACTATCTCACAAACCCTAAGAGAGGTCCTTTATACCCTTAGGAATCTCTGACCTAGGTATATCCATTGCATTGAATATCCCATTCTCCTAGGTCTAGGCATCCTTATAAGGCTTTCTTGGAGAGCCGTTATCTTGCCTTTAAAGCAATCAAACCATTATCTGAGCCTCTCCTTTGAATGGGCTTTAGAAATCACCTTGTACCTTGTTACTGATCCTATTATTCTAG
Organism: Pinus tabuliformis; assembly: GCA_031772625.1. Taxonomy (NCBI): domain Eukaryota; kingdom Viridiplantae; phylum Streptophyta; class Pinopsida; order Pinales; family Pinaceae; genus Pinus; species Pinus tabuliformis. The sequence continues at coordinate 1,582,572,908 of CM062804.1, read as the reverse complement.
TGGTTTCCTGCATACCGGGACTCCTCCCTTTGTTGAAAGTTTTCAAAGAGCAGGGGACACCGACTGAGGTGACAGTGAGTCTTTGTCCCATTGTTGTTATTTGGTCTAGTAATTGTCCTTTAAGTACCCCTCCTAGTACCCTTGCGAGATTGTGTGACAACATGCTCCATGACTTTAGATTGATGAACAGGGTATGCATTCAATAATCCAAGGCAAAATGGTAAAAACAAATTGTAGACTGACTTTTCCATTGGTTGAGGCAACACTTGGTTAATTTTTGTGATTTCCCGAGGCTTATGTAATAGACTCTAGACTATTCGGCCTTTAGACTGAGGTCTCTTTTTGAGGTTAGATTTGGCATCCTGAGGCATTCAGTCATATGGACTTAGGTTAAAAACTTAGGGCTTTGGCCCTCTTCTTATATCGAAACTTTGTCTAGACATATAGAAGATTAGAACTTTCGTCACAAAAATACTTCTCTCGCTGATCTATAATTCAAGGCTGCTTTAGAACTTAGCTTCGATACCATGTTTAGTTTTTATAGAGTCATCTATACTGATAATTGCTTTAAAATGATTCAGATTTTTTTCACATTCTTATCCATTATTCCATCATCAAGCAAGTACAGAAAAGACATCAACATCATAATAATTATGACAGTAGGATGACAAAGAGACAACCACACAAAGAACACAAGAGTTTACCCCGCGAAAGCCCACATGGGGGAAAAACCCAACAACCTTTTCCTTAGAGAAATCATCAAGTGCAACAGAGATACATCAGTGAAATACAAGGTCAAATGGACAAACCATAGAGCAAGGTCAAAGTTTGTCCAACTCCATCCTAGTCAAGTCAACTGGCTGCCCAAGAACTTCAGTTTGGTATGCTCTGCTAGGGAATAACCTAGTTCTCTTATTGTGCCTAGAGAAGCTCGGTTTTGCTACCTTTTGATCCACAGAATTCGGTCCTTCCATTATCCTTAGACTTGTCCGATACTTTGGTTGAGATCTTGTCTTGTCTTTGCCTCAGACCTTCGCTTGCCTAAGATAGACTTATTCACTGCCTTAAATAACCTTCTTTCTAGCCTCAGATTAGGCTCTTTGCTTTGCATCAAACTAGACTCTTCACTTGCCTCAGACAGATCCAAATTGCTTGCTTGGAAGGGAGGTCGAATGCCTCATATTTATAGTCTTTCGTTGGGTTGAATGGGTGCCTCTTATGTTGGGGCCGACTTGACTAGGAGGAGGCTGACTTGGCTTATTTTGGAGCCAAAAGTTTATTTTCAAAAATTCAAATATTCTTCTTTTCACAAAGGACATGAAGGACATGCCTTTAATATTTTTCTTTTGACCATAGCATGAAGAACATGCTTTATAAAATACATTAATGACCAAAAATGATAATTATGAAGACCAATAATAGCTACAAAAATTCAACAGACAGAAAGTCCACATCTGGATGTTGTTTAAGCTTGGGATCAACCATGATCTCATGGTTCAACAGGAAGCAGCAGTCAGTGGCACTTAGTTCAACAGATGCAGAGTACATGGTAGTGAGTATGGTGAGTTGTGAGGTAGTGTGGCTTAGCAAGATGTTTGTAGGATTATTTGATCTGCAAATGGGGCCAACAACAATAAACTGAGAAAATCAAAGTTGCATAAAGCTCTTTCAGAATCATGTGTTTCATGATCGATCCAAGCATATCGAGACCATATATTACTATATCAAAGACAGGGTTCAGAGGGGTGCTGTGAGATCGGAGTACATTTCTACAGAGGAGCAGGTGGTAGATGTTCTCACAAAACCTCTTGTGAAGGGATTTTTTTTGAAATACCGAAATAAGTTGGGTGTGGTGGAGAATCCCTTCCTTGTTAGGAGGGTGTGTTGATGTGAGTAGCATCGAAAGGTCATCTACATTTGCTTAGTTTCTTAGCAAGTGGAAGACATTATTTGCCTCTTCTAGTGATTTATGTCTTCTTTCCTAAGTTTAACGTAGGAAACATACAATAAGGTAAAGTCAATTAATTATTGTAGGCTATTGAGTCATTTTCTAAGGATAAATATTTTAATTATTTAAGTGACTTAGAAATAATGTCAGCTGTTGATCTTCAAGATGTTTCTAGAAGGAATCTTTAAGATTTTTATAGAGGGAAGATTCAAGATGTTTCTAGAAGGAATGTTCAAGATGTTTTTAGAAGGAAGATTCAAGATGTTTCTAGAGAGGAGATTTGGGTTATAGATTTGGACTCAATGATGTTAAATTTGGACAACTAGGTCCAAACTCCATGTTCTGATGCTCAGATTAAGAGGCTAATATTTTTGTTGGATTCCTCTTTCTGAGAGGTTTAAAATCCATATAAAAATAGTCTTAATCCGATGAGCATAACTTATATTGTGAATTTATTATTCTTAATAAATTACATGTGCAAGGTCAGCCAGTTTTGTAATGTAGGCTCACATGCCCAACAGATGTGTCACACACCCTCATTGATGGATATATATACAGGAAAAGTTGGAGAGAATTTTATCACAACTCAACTCACATCTTCCTCTCTCATCTTAGAGAGTACGCTACCTGGAGGACGAATTTCAGCCACACGTGGGAAGGACGAAGAGGACAGACCGTACGGATTTTCTACTGCTAGGGTTTCTGCTGCTAGGGTTTCGCAGAAAGTTTGACCAGCGTTGACTTTGGTCAACGCTTGGTCCAATCAAGCTGAAAATTGGTGGAAAGTTCGATTTTTGAAGGCCGTACTATCTGGCACAAAAATCGAGGTCAAAGGGTTGACCGTTTTGCTGCTGCGTTGACTTTTAGCTAGCTGCCCCTGTGTTGACTTTTCAGGACAACGTTGACTTTTTGTAGAATTGACTTGGGTTGACTCATCTACTAGTTGGAGGGATCTTGTGACACATCTGGGCTGGCTGACCAAAGGAGACTTTGCTGGTTGAAGCATCCTGTTGACCGCCGAAACGAACACACACATTTTTCTTGTTTCTGATTTGTCTTCTGTAAGATCTGCTTATATGTTCTATCTGCATTTTGCTTAACTACTTGTATGATTGCTATGAGAAAAGTGAAATTGCTCTTAGCATAGAACATCTACAAAACTTTACATGGTATCAAAGCTGAGGTGAAGACAAACTCTATCTATAGCAATCATCATTGAAATAATCATGCCCTAATCGAAGTCAATGGATGCCTTTGTGTCGCTGTACATAGAGGATTATATACACTATCAATGATATACGTTGTAACGGAAAGATATACAGCGCAGCTGTAGAGGATATGTTTAGGCAGTAAAGGAAGCCGCAGTCATAAGGACATGAGGCTGCAGTCATGAAGAGTCAAGTCGTAGTGATGAAGAGGTATCTGCAGGCTTAAGGCTCTGGCCAAAGTGCGAAGAGGAGTATTTCTGTGTCTTTTGTTTATGATCTGATTGGCCAAGTAAGGAAGGAGGCTAGCTGAGCTTGTAAAGAGGAGTTCTGAGCATAAATGCAAGGGTTATTCTCTATGCACAGGCCGTTGAGTGATTTTGAGTTTTACAATGGGACAAAAGTCTGTTTTGAGAGGGCCGAGAGGCCCAGCAAGAAGCAGGAAGAAGGCCGCAGTACCCTTGACCATCAACGTAGGAATTAAAGAGGTTTGAAGGCTGTATATTGGGCTGTCGTAGAAGCCACAGAAAGCCCTAACCAGGGCCGAAATTTCAGGGTCCTGTGCATTGGTCAAAATGTAGTTGTGGACAGAAATATGACGTCTATCACAGGTATGTGCTTGTCTTTTATAATGATGAATTTGCCAGATACTATGGTCCAGATTAGACAGTTTGCAATTCTGGTATAATGGGCTGTAAGAAGATGCTTGGTAAAGCTCCAAGTATAGTCCCTTGAGAAGGACAACAAGGGCTGTTAGAAGGTAGATGATTTGGAGTCTTAAAAATGGATATATGGAAGAGCTTAAGGGTAGTCAAGTGGGCTTATTATCAGACCCCATCTTCTGTACGTATGACAGTGAAATATGACAATATGACAGAGTTTTTGACAGTGATCTTCTGCACTCATTGTAGTGTCACTTACTCTTATAACAGTTATGCATAGCAGTGATATTGTTCTCTTGACAAATGGAGATGATATATGGAAGAGATATTTGTTCCTATGACAATAATGTTTGGGCAGCGACTTTAGTGATATTTGGACAATGTTTCTTGATGTATGGAAGTGATTCTTGTATGACAATGATTTATATGGCTGTGATGTGACAATGATATATAGGACAGCATGATGATGATGCATAGGCAGCATTATATGATCATGAACATGAAGGGCTGCCTGATTTTGGAAATAATCATAAAGGTGTATGTAAGGGCTGAAGGAAAACATACAAGGGGACCTTTCCCCTCAAGTGTCACAAAGACATCTGAGATATTGCAACTGGTCCATTCTGATCTTTCTGGTATGTTGCCTGTAACATCCCTGGGGGGATGTTCTTACTATATGACATTTACTGATGACTTCTCTCGCAAAACCTGGATATACTTCTTGAAAAAGAAGGATAAGGCTTTCATGTGGTTCCGTACCTTCAAAGCCTTGGTGGAAAATATGACCGGAAAGAAGATCAAGATTTTGAGGACTGACAATGGCACTGAATATGAGTCAAATGAGTTCAAAGACTTCTGCAGAGAAGCTGGCATTAAGAGGGAGACTACCACTACACTCTCTCCACGTGTTTGGGTTTTGTGGACAGAGAGATCTAGAGGAGAATCCGCAGTTCTAAAGAGCCCTCATACGCTGTCCCAAGAGGCCCTTACACGCTAAGAATAGGAGCCCTAAATCTACAGTATATTGGGCCCTAAATCTCTGTTTTATTGGGTGCAGGTAAGGGCATTTCCAGTGAAGGAAGAGGGGACGTTTAGGTCACTCCTATGACTGTTTTGGAGTGAAAATTAACCAGCAGAAAGGCCTCAATAAAGGAGACAAAAATTCTGGGTTGATTTGAATATTATGTGCGGGCTGGAAACTCTGTTTCAGCAGGCCGTGGGTACAGGAAGCCACCTGTGGTAGGCCGCAGGCCCTTACCCCACTGAAAAGGCATTGCGTGGGACTGTTTTGGGGCTAGATTGAGCCCTAATCAACAGCGTGGATGCAGAGGACTTATACAAGGGTAGCACATAGTTTTTGAAGGCTGTTTGGTGACTTGGTTAAGGGCTGTTGCAGCATATGGATGCCCTAACCAGTCACAATTAGGAGCAGCAGCGAAAACAGATTGGAACAACAATTTATGCCTTGTGTTGGGTCAAGGAATTTGATCAGTTTTGGATCAGATGGTTGGGCAACCTGTGGGAGCAAATTTGGAGGCTTGATTGGGTGATCGTAAGCCTCAATTAGTGCAGATCTGACTGTGTTGTAGTGTTGCAACGTGATGATGCAAAGGCAGCATGGGTAGCATGCAGCGTGATGATGCATAGACAGCAAAGAAGATATGAATCTCCACTAGGAGTATATTACAATGAAAAGACCAGATCTGTCATTCTTGTTGATTTGGGGTAGCAATGTGATGCTGTATAATGAGAGCAACATTACAGTCATTGAGGTGCAGATCCATGATGATTGAGAATTGACTATGACGATATATTTGCACCTGTGGCTCGATATACCACCATCCGATCCATCATAACCCTTGCTGCTACGCAAGGATGGAGTCTTCATCAGATGGATGTCAAGACCGCTTTTCTGCATGGTGCAATAAAGGAAGAGGTGTATGTAGAACAACCTCTGGGATTTGAAGTTCAAGATCGAGACACTTATGTCTGCAGGTTGAAGAAAGCCCTCTATGGGTTAAAGCAAGCACCCAGAGCTTGGTATGAGAGGATGGATAGTTACTTGATGAAGCTGGGCTTCACTCGAAGCAATGCTGATCCAAACCTTTACTTTAAGGTTGTGGAAGGAAAGCCTCTCATTCTAGTGCTGTATGTGGACGACCTCTTCCTGACAGGTGGTGACCCTCTCATTCATCAATGTAAGAGGGAGCTTGCTGCTGAGTTCGAGATGAAAGACCTAGGACTGATGCACTATTTCCTAGGCCTAGAGGTCTGGCAGAGACCTGGAGAGATTTTCCTTTCTCAAGGAAAGTATATTGTGAAGCTTCTGGAAAGATTTGGGATGGTGGACTGTAAGTCCGTGTCGACACCAATGGAACTCAACTTTAAGAAGTTGAGTGGCAGCGCTGCAGGGCCTATCTTGGCCAATCCTACTGAGTATCGTCAACTCATAGGAGCTTTGATGTTCTTAGTGAACACCCGTCCGGACATATGTTTTGCAGTGAATACTTTGAGCCAACAGATGGTTGAGCCTCATCATTTTCACTGGGTTGGTGCCAAGAATCTTTTGAGATATCTTCAGGGCACGATAAACTATGGGCTGAGATACACTGTCGGGAGTGTGATACTCCGGGATATACTGATGCCGATTGGGCTGGCAGTGTGGTGGATCGTAAGAGCACATCTGGATGCTGTTTCAATCTTGGTTCTGCTTCGATCTCATGGATGAGCAGGAAGCAGAAGTTGGTGGCTTTGAGCACCGCGGAGGCCGAATACATTGCTGCTAGTATGGCCTGTTGTGAAGCAGTTTGGTTGAGGAAGCTCTTTAGTGAGCTGTTCCAACATGTGCTAGATACCACTGTAATACTCTGTGATAATCAGAGTGGGATTCGTATGACTGAGAATCCTGTGTTCCACGACCGATCCAAGCATATTGATATCAGGTACCACTTTATCCGGGATATGGTACAGCGAGGCGCCGTAAGGCTCGATCATATAGGAACTGATGAGCAGGTCGCGGATATTCTCACTAAGCCCCTGGGGAAGGTCAAGTTCCTAACCTTCCGTGAGAGTCTTGGTGTCGTGGAAAGACCCTATGATGTGGGTCCTGTTGGACGATGAGCTCTGGGAGCTCTGGGGGGCTTTGGGGATAGCTTCTCGAAGCTATAAGCACTCATAATGCTTCTGCCCCACCCTTGTGATTATTGAGCTGGTTCGCCACTCATTTAATCTGTGCCCCGTATGCATCCTACCCATTGAGTTCAGGGCTCATGGGAAGTACCTCTCATTTGGCCAATGAGGTGTGGAAAAGCTAGAGACTATTAGCAAAGACTGATGGACGCATCAGAGATTGCCGTACTCTCTATCTAGGATGGCATGGTCCAACCTCTTGATCTGGGATCAAGATTTGTGAGGTCTGGGACCTCTGGACTGATTATGTCAGTCGGGGAATGATGTCTTTGTGACTGACCCACCTCTGTTCTGAAATAAAGAAGCCAGCAAAGCAAGTTTCGGCGGGATGACTCACGATGTTGATTGCACTAATAAATGGAGTTCTCCCTAGTTGAGAGGGAGTGTTAAATTTGGACAACTAGGTCCAAACTCCATGTTCTGATGCTCAGATTAAGAGGCTAATATTTTTGTTGGATTCCTCTTTCTGAGAGGTTTAAAATCCATATAAAAATAGTCTTAATCCGATGAGCAGAACTTATATTTTGAATTTATTATTCTTAATAAATTACATGTGCAAGGTCAGCCAGTTTTGTAATGTAGGCTCACATGCCCAACAGATGTGTCACACACCCTCATTGATGGATATATATACAGGAAAAGTTGGAGAGAATTTTATCACAACTCAACTCACATCTTCCTCTCTCATCTTAGAGAGTACGCTACCTGGAGGACGAATTTCAGCCACACGTGGGAAGGACGAAGAGGACAGACCGTACGGATTTTCTACTGCTAGGGTTTCTGCTGCTAGGGTTTCGCAGAAAGTTTGACCAGCGTTGACTTTGGTCAACGCTTGGTCCAATCAAGCTGAAAATTGGTGGAAAGTTCGATTTTTGAAGGCCGTACTATCTGGCACAAAAATCGAGGTCAAAGGGTTGACCGTTTTGCTGCTGCGTTGACTTTTAGCTAGCTGCCCCTGTGTTGACTTTTCAGGACAGCGTTGACTTTTTGTAGAATTGACTTGGGTTGACTCATCTACTAGTTGGAGGGATCTTGTGACACATCTGGGCTGGCTGACCAAAGGAGACTTTGCTGGTTGAAGCATCCTGTTGACCGCCGAAACGAACACACACATTTTTCTTGTTTCTGATTTGTCTTCTGTAAGATCTGCTTATATGTTCTATCTGCATTTTGCTTAACTACTTGTATGATTGCTGTGAGAAAAGTGAAATTGCTCTTAGCATAGAACATCTACAAAACTTTACAAATGAAGATTATAAATGGAGGCTAGCGATGGAGGTGAAGACACAACGAAGAGCATAAGCATGTGAGCGAGTCATCACTAGAGAGAGCGATTCTCTCTGAAGTGCGAGTGGCTCAATGACCAACGTGCAGAGGAGAAATGCGAGTGGGTTTGAGCGAATCCATGAGGGCCGAGTTGGAGGAGATTGCAGAGCCGAGTTGTCGGAAGGAGACCAAGTTTGTCTGGAGGAGGCCGAGTTGCTGGAGTGTGTTGAACTATATTGTAGCTTCAGTCAACATTTTTCATTGAATACTCAAAGAAGAAATTGATTATTGGTCACCTCAAGTCGGTTCAAACAAGCCCCACAATTTAGCTCCTTGAAAGGTCATCAAGTCAACCCCATTAGGGCTAATTAGCCCTCTCATGAAGCCTATTAATAAGAGGTCGTTGGCGTCCACCATCAAGCTCAAGCAATTCGGTCTGAAATCACAACTTATTCGGCCTTACATTTCCGAAGATATCCACATGTGCGAAAGGAGTTTAAGGGTTCTTTTGACTGCTGTTTGGATCACCTTCAAGGGCTCGTTGCTACAGTGACGTGGGATCATCTCTACCTATGTTTTGTTACCTCTTTTGTGGTTGAAAATTACAGAGACGCTCGATCTCCTTTTGTGATATAATTCTGAAGTTGACCAAGGGCTTTTTGGTTATATCTTCTCAATAGTTCGTTGGTGATTACAATGGGAACTCTTGTGCAAATCATCTCGTTGCACAGAAGTGTAATCTCGCTTTTTATTTTGTGCAAACTTTGATTGGGTATCTCATTGTTGGTTATTTTTGATTTGTTGGAACATTCAAATATACTATTGATGGACAAAATCTTTCTCTCATAAGAAAATCATTTTTGGGCTTTCCCCTAGTGGGTTTTGCCCTTGCTGTGAGCCTAATCTTGGTGTCTCTTGTCTCTTGTTCATTGTTCATTGTGATCTCTATTTACTGTTCTTGTTGAAGAATTATTGGTTGAAGTTTTTCATGTATAGCTAATTGTTGACTAAAGTATAAAGAATAAACCATTTGCATCAATAGAAGTAGTTATCAATTGTGAAAAACTATTCTAGTTATTACAACACTAGAATTTCAACATGGTATCAGAGCTTTGGTGAAGGAAAAAGAGCAGAGAGATCATCTTGAAGATCACTTGAAAAACATCTTGAAGAGCATTTGAAAAGTTTTTGGGTTTTTTCCTACATCTTCATCATGAATTCTTCATTCATGAAGATCGAAAACAAGCTTGAAGGAGCCACTAACTATAGGGCTTAGAAGGCAAGGGTTGAGTAAAACAGTGCGAAAACACACATATGGATTTCAAGGAATGAATTGATTAATTACAATGAGCAGATGAAGCTTAATAAATAATACAAATGTATTTACAGAAGCAGCAAGTTTTTGAATGTAGTTATAGAAACAACAAGTTTCTAATAAGAAACTGCTAATCAGAATAAAATACATAAATGAGCATTAAACACTAAAATAGCATTATTCTAATACCCTCCCTTAATGCTCAATTTATTTACAACACCTATAGATCCCCTGAATTTTACAAACTTATCAGGACCAAGGGGCTTGGTGAAGATGTCTGCTGGCTGCTTTGTTGTGGGAACATATAGCAACTGAATGGATCCGTCTTCAACAGGCTGTCAGATGTAGTGACAATGGGTTTCCACATGCTTTGTTCGTTCATGGAAGACTGGATCCTTGGCAAGTTTGAGCACTCCCTGATTATCACAGAACAAGGGAGTAGGACCGGCTTGGGAAACATGCATATTCGCAAGCATATGTCGAAGCCAAACTGCCTCACAAGATGCCTTAACTGCTCCCTGATACTCTGCTTCTGTCGAGGAGAGAGCCACTGCCTGTTGCTTCTTACTAGTCCATGTGACAGCATCGGATCCTAGACTAAACACATACCCAACTGTAGATTTATGATCATCGACCGAACCTGCCTAGTCGGAATCTGTGTAACCATTGAGTGTAGAATTTGAACTCCAAGTGTACAGAGGTCCATAATCAGGAGTGCCACACACATAACGTAGCACTCGCTTTGCTGCTATCCAATGATCAGTGTTAGGAGCTGTCATGAAGTGTGAAATGTAGCTCACTGCAAAATTGATATCAGGTCTAGTGGCAGTAAGGTAGATGAGGCTGCCCACTAATTGCCTGAATAAAGATTCATCCACAGTTGGTGAGGATGACTGACCTGAAAGTTTGAGCCCTGCTTCCATAAGAGTCGTGGCAGGTTTGCAATCCTGCATTTTGAACCTGTCCACAAGAATTCTAGCATAGTTGGATTGAGAGAGAAAGATGTCGTTCTTAGTCTGCCAGACTTCAACCCCCAAACAGTAATGAAGAAGTCCTAAATCTGATCTCAAAAATGCTGCACAAATCCTGTTTGATCCCATGGATCAAATGCGTTGAACTACGAGTAATGATAAGGTCATCGACATAGACAACCACAAACAGAACATCATCACCAGTATGCTTGATATACAAGTTTGCATCAGATGGACTCCGCCGAAAGCCATGATCTGTTAGGTACTTATCAATTTTCATGTACCAAGCTCGAGGGGCTTGTTTCAGACCATAGAGTGCTTTGACTAATCTAGTCACTTTCTATTTGTGACCAACAACCTTGAATCGTAGAGGCTGCATCATGTAGACTTCTTCCTGTAAGTCACCATTCAGAAAAGCACTCTTCACATCCATTTGATGGACTTTCCCACTGAACTGAGCTGCTAAGGCAAGGATGAGCCGTATGGTACTCATCTTGGCTGTAGGAGCAAAGGTCTCCTCATAGTCTATGCCTTCCTTCTGTGAGAACCCTCTAGCAACAAGGTGAGCCTTATACTTGTTTAGGGTTCTGTCAGCTTTGCATTTCACTTTATATACCCATTTGCAGCTAATGGGCTTCTTCCCTGCAGGAAGATCAAAAAGAGTCCAAGTGTGATTCTTCTGAATACTCTGGAATTCAGCTTCCATAGCCTATTCCCACTCAAGTATACCCTTAGCCTCTGAATAGGTTTGAGGCTCAAAAACACTGTGTATGTTAGCCATAAGAGCAAAATTTACTGTAGGCTGCTGTTTGCTCTTATTTTTGGAAGTTCTACCTTCAAGGATCTCATTATCCCGGAGATCACCAATAGTTTTAGCCCACCATTTAGGCCGGAGAGTAGAAGAACCAATAGCTGGAGTAGGTGGAGGAGGCTCAGGAACAACCGGAGCAGCAAGGGGAGGATTATTTTTTGGAGGAAACTCAGGTAGTGCATTATCAAATACTGATGCTGCATCATCAGGTGGACCTAACGGAAGAAGAACACTATGAGGCTGATCCTCAGAATATTGCTCAGAAGGAGGGGACTGAAAGAACCCTCTATCTTCATCAAATACCACGTCCTGACTGAAGATAAGACGATCAATGTCGATATCTATCAGCCTATAGGCCTTGTGATGATCACTGTACCCTGTCATCATGAGTTTCTGGCTTTTGGAATCCAACTTAGAGCGCTTAGCAGCTGGAATCCAAACATATGCAACCGAGCCAAAAACTTTGAGGTGGCTGATCTTAGGCTTACGACCAGACCAAACCTCTTCTGGAGTCTTCCCCTTAACAGCCTGAGTAGGTGATCGATTAAGAAGATAGACAGCAGTAAACACTGCTTCAAACCAAAATTTGTTCGGAACACTCCTGTGTTGTAACATGGAACGAGCCATTTCAATAACCATACGGTTGCGACGCTCTACAACACTGTTCTGCTGAGGAGTGTAGGGTGTGGTTAACTGGCGTTTGATGCCATGGGTATCATAGAAGTTGGAGAAAGCAGAAGAACAAAATTCCCCCCCATTATCTGTCCTAAGAGTTATGATATTACAACCATACTCTTTTTCAACTAAGGACTTAAACTTCTGAAAGATACTAAATACATCAGATTCATGTTTTAAAAAATACACTCACATCTTTCTACTGAAATCATCTACAACAAGCAAAAAATATTTGCAACCAGTAGCTGAAGATGTATTCATAGGACCACAAATATTAGCATGAATTAACTGGAGCACCTTAGATGCGCGCGAAGATTCTCCATCCTTGAATGAAGACCTGTAAAGTTTTGTAGATGTTCTATGCTAAGAGCAATTTCACTTTTCTCACAGCAATCATACAAGTAGATAAGCAAAATGCAGATAGAACATATAAGCAGATCTTACAGAAGACAAATCAGAAACAAGAAAAATGTATGTGTTTGTTTCGGCGGTCAACAGGATGCTTCAACCAGCAAAGTCTCCTTTGGTCAGCCAGCCCAGCATGTGTCACAACAACCCTCCAACCAGTAGATGAGTCAACCCAAGTCAGTTCTACAAAAGTCAACGCTGTCCTGAAAAGTCAACGCAGGGGCAGCAAGCTAAAAGTCAACGCAGCAGCAAAACGGTCAACCCTTTGACCTCGATTTTTGTGCCAGGTAGTATGGCCTTCAAAAATCGAACCTCCCACAAGTTTTCAGCTTGTTTGGACCAAGCGTTGACCAAAGTCAACGCTGGTCAAACTTCTGCGAAACCCTAGCAGCAGAAACCCTAGCAGCAGAAGAATCCTCTTCGTCCTTCCCACGTGTGGCTGAAATTCGTCCTCCAGGTAGCTCGTACTTTTTAGGATGAGAGAGGAAGATGTGAGTTGTTTTTGTGATCAAATTCTCTCCAACTTTTCCTGTATATATATATCCATCAATGAGGGTGTGTGACACATCTGTTGGGCATGTGAGCCTACATTACAAAACTGGCTGACCTTTGCACATATAATTTATTAAGAATAATAAATTCAAAATATAAGTTCTGCTTATCGGATTAAGACTATTTTTATATGGATTTTACACCTCTCAGAAAGAGGAATCCAACAAAAATATTAGCCTCTTAATCTGAGCATCAGAACATGGAGTTTGGACCTAGTTGTCCAAATTTAACACTCCCTCTCAACTAGGGAGAACTCCATCTATTAGTGCAATTAACATCGTGAGTCATCCCGCCGAAACTTGCTTTGCTGGCTTCTTTATTTCAGAACAGAAGTGGGTCAGTCACAAAGACATCATTCCCCGACTGACATAATCAGTCCAGAGGTCCCAGACCTCACAAATCTTGATCCCAGATCAAGTGGTTGGACCATGCCATCCTAGATAGAGAGTACGGCAATCTCTGATGCGTCCATCAGTCTTTGCTAATAGTCTCTAGCTTTTCCACACCTCATTGGCCAAATGAGAGGTACTTCCCATGAGCCCTGAACTCAATGGGTAGGATGCATACGGGGCACAGATTAAATGAGTGGCGAACCAGCTCAATAATCACAAGGGTGGGGCAGAAGCATTATGAGTGCTTATAGCTCCGAGAAGCTATCCCCAAAGCCCCCCAGAGCTCCCAGAGCTCATTGTCCAACAGGACCCACATCATAGGGTCTTTCCACGACACCAAGACTCTCATGGAAGGTTAGGAACTTGACCTTCCCCAGGGGCTTAGTGAGAATATCCGCGACCTGCTCATCAGTTCCTATATGATCGAGCCTTACGGCGCCTCGCTGTACAATATCCCGGATAAAGTGGTACCTGATATCAATATGCTTGGATCGGTCGTGGAACACAGGATTCTCAGTCATACGAATCCCACTCTGATTATCACAGAGTATTACAGTGGTATCTAGCACATGTTGGAACAGCTCACTAAAGAGCTTCCTCAACCAAACTGCTTCACAACAGGCCATACTAGCAGCAATGTATTCGGCCTCCGCGGTGCTCAAAGCCACCGACTTCTGCTTCCTGCTCATCCATGAGATCGAAGCAGAACCAAGATTGAAACAACATCCAGATGTGCTCTTACGATCCACCACACTGCCAGCCCAATCGGCATCAGTATATCCCCGGAGTATCACACTCCCGGCAGTGTATCTCAGCCCATGGTTTATCGTGCCCCGAAGATATCTCAAAAGATTCTTGGCACCAACCCAGTGAAAATGATGAGGCTCAACCATTTGTTGACTCAAAGTATTCACTGCAAAACATATGTCCGGACGGGTGTTCACTAAGAACATCAAAGCTCCTATGAGTTGACGATACTCAGTAGGATTGGCCAAGATAGGCCCTGCAGCGCTGCCACTCAACTTCTTAAAGTTGAGTTCCATTGGTGTCGACACAGACTTACAGTCCACCATCCCAAATCTTTCCAGAAGCTTCACAATATACTTTCCTTGAGAAAGGAAAATCTCTCCAGGTCTCTGCCAGACCTCCAGGCCTAGGAAATAGTGCATCAGTCCTAGGTCTTTCATCTCGAACTCAGCAGCAAGCTCCCTCTTACATTGATGAATGAGAGGGTCATCACCTGTCAGGAAGAGGTCGTCCACATACAACACTAGAATGAGAGGCTTTCCTTCCTCAACCTTAAAGTAAAGGTTTGGATCAGCATTGCTTTGAGTGAAGCCCAGCTTCATCAAGTAACTATCCATCCTCTCATACCAAGCTCTGGGTGCTTGCTTTAACCCATAGAGGGCTTTCTTCAACCTGCAGACATAAGTGTCTCGATCTTGAACTTCAAATCCCAGAGGTTGTTCTACATACACCTCTTCCTTTATTGCACCATGCAGAAAAGCAGTCTTGACATCCATCTGATGAAGACTCCATCCTTGCGTAGCAGCAAGGGCTATGATGGATCGGATGGTGGTATATCGAGCCACAGGTGCAAATATATCGTCATAGTCAATTCCTTCCTTTTGAGAGAAGCCACGAGCAACAAATCTTGCCTTAAACTTTTCAGCACTCCCATCAGATCCATGTTTAACCTTGTAGAGCCATTTAGCGGTGACAACAGATTTGTCCTTCGGTCTCGGGACCACATCCCAGACATCATTCTTCATAATAGCCTCATATTCTTCATGCATAGCATCCTTCCAGACTTGATGCTTGATGGCTTCTTCAAAAGATCCAGGTTCAGATTGTATAATAGTACTCATGGCAGCTAGATACCCTTGGTATCTACATGGCTTCTTGCTTTCTCGGAATGTTCCCCTTGGAGCAGCATGACCCTCAGCATCTTCGAGGGTGTCCCTGAGCCATGATGGCCTCTTTCCTAGAGAAGGGGAAGGATCAATAGTGTCCATTGGCTCTTCAACATCAGGCATAGTCTCATCCTGGGGTTCTTCCAGATTTCCAGGTCTTTCTTCATGGTTTTCTTCAGATCTACTACTTTCTTCAGGGAAGCATCTTCGTCAAAAGTGACATCATGGCTTATCTCTACTTCCCTTTGACCAGGTACATAGACTCTATATGCCTTAGAAGTCTCACTGTAGCCCACAAACATTCCTTTCTTCCTAGTAGCGTCCAGCTTACTTCTCTTTTCTTTCGGCACATGAAAATAGACAGGACATCCAAAAATTCTAAAATGTGAGACATCAGGTTTCTTACCAGAGAAAACCTCTTCGGGAGTTTTGGAGTCCAAAGCGGAATGAGGGCATCGGTTTTGAATGTACACAACAGTATTTGCAGCTTCTCCCCACAGAAACTTTGGAAGACCCTGGTCACATAGCATGGCACGGGCAGCTTCCACAATAGTCCTATTCTTGCGTTCAGCAACACCATTCTGCTCAGGAGTATATGCAGTGGTAGTCTCCCTCTTAATGCCAGCTTCTCTGCAAAAGTCTTTGAACTCATTTGACTCATATTCAGTGCCATTGTCAGTCCTCAAAATCTTGATCTTCTTTCCGGTCATATTTTCCACCAAGGCTTTGAAGGTACGGAACCACATGAAAGCCTTATCCTTCTTCTTCAAGAAGTATATCCAGGTTTTGCGAGAGAAGTCATCAGTAAATGTCATATAGTAAGAACATCCCCCCGGGGATGTTACAGGCAACATACCGGAAAGATCAGAATGGACCAGTTGCAATATCTCAGATGTCTTTGTGACACTTGAGGGGAAAGGTCCCCTTGTATGTTTTCCTTCAGCACAGCCCTTACATACACCTTTATGATTATTTCCAAAATCAGGCATCCCTGTCACCACCTTCCTTGCTTCGGGAAGAGCCTTGTAATGAAGGTGTCCAAATCTTCGGTGCCATAGTTCGGTTTGACGGATAGTATCACAAGTCATAGCTCCCAACGGACTCCCTCCAACCTGGTAGAGTGTACCAACTCTAAAACCAATTGAGATAGCTTCCTTGAAGCTCTTCTTCCACATGAGTACCTTTCCATCAGAGAAAGTTACATTGAATCCTTTGTCTTCCATGGCAGATACAGACACAAGGTTCTTCTTCAATTTGGGTACATAGAGTACATCTTGTAGATGGAGGACTTGTCCTTGAGACAAGTGGAGGGTCACAGTCCCGGTCCCTTTCACAGGATAGGTGGCATTATCCCCAAGGGTAATTTCTAGATTAGTATCCCTTTCAACCATGTCAGAAAGTGCTTCCTTGAATCCGATGATGTGTCTTGAGGCACCACTATCGATTAGCCAGACATCCATAGTGTCGGGCGGAGATGCAGCTGAGAGAGCAGATATTAGAATATACTCATTTCTTTTATCAACAACATTAGACTCCTCATACCTGGTATTTCTGGTCCTTTTAGAAGGTGGATGGTTTCCTTCAAAGTGAGCCTTCCTCTTTCCTTTGGATTTGTCATTTCTTTGATTCCCATTCCTTCGGTTGTTGTTGTTGTCATCACTATCGGGAGAATTCTTCTGGAAGGGGCATTCTCTAGCATAGTGTCCAGTCCTATGGCAGGTGAAACATTTACCCTTCTTCTTTTGAGTCTTAGTCCTTCCTTTGTCCTTGGAACCACCAGAGTTCTTCTTTCGGGAATGAGCAACATAGGCAACATTTCTTTCATTATCAAATTCCTTCATCCTTGTTTCTTCTTGCATACATCTAGACAGAAGCTCATCAAAGTTAGGGATGGTATTATTGTTGAGAATGGTAGTTGTGAATACTTGCCATTCATATGGAAGTCCTCCAAGTGCGGTGAGAACCATCTCACGATCAGCTATTGTCTCCCCAATAGCTAGCAGATTGTTCCTGGTTTCGGTCAACTTCATAAAGAAAGTTTGAATAGACTCGTCTCGGCCCTTCTTCATATTCTTCAACTTGTTCTTGAGGAATAGCACTTGGTTCACATTGTTTACTCGGAACATAAGTATCAGTTTGTCATACATCTCCTTGGATGTGCCTAGTTCAGATATGTAGGCAACCAGACTCTTATTTATGGATTCCCTGATCAGCAGTTTTGCTCTGATTTCTCCCTTCTTATACTTGTGTTTAACAGCAGCAGAGGCATTTGATGGAGGTTCTTGAATCTTCCCTGTCACATGATCTAGGAGATCATGATCTTCTAATTTGAGATCTAATAACATCTTCCAGGCATGGAAGTCATCACTTCCAGTCAGCTTGTCATTCTCCCTGAATTCAAGCTTAGAGGAATCCATTTCCTTCGATGATGATTGCTATAAATAGAGTTTGTCTTCACCTCAGCTCTGATACCATGTAAAGTTTTGTAGATGTTCTATGCTAAGAGCAATTTCACTTTTCTCACAGCAATCATACAAGTAGATAAGCAAAATGCAGATAGAACATATAAGCAGATCTTACAGAAGACAAATCAGAAACAAGAAAAATGTATGTGTTTGTTTCGGCGGTCAACAGGATGCTTCAACCAGCAAAGTCTCCTTTGGTCAGCCAGCCCAGCATGTGTCACAACAACCCTCCAACCAGTAGATGAGTCAACCCAAGTCAGTTCTACAAAAGTCAACGCTGTCCTGAAAAGTCAACGCAGGGGCAGCAAGCTAAAAGTCAACGCAGCAGCAAAACGGTCAACCCTTTGACCTCGATTTTTGTGCCAGGTAGTATGGCCTTCAAAAATCGAACCTCCCACAAGTTTTCAGCTTGTTTGGACCAAGCGTTGACCAAAGTCAACGCTGGTCAAACTTCTGCGAAACCCTAGCAACAGAAACCCTAGCAGCAGAAGAATCCTCTTCGTCCTTCCCACGTGTGGCTGAAATTCGTCCTCCAGGTAGCTCGTACTTTTTAGGATGAGAGAGGAAGATGTGAGTTGTTTTTGTGATCAAATTCTCTCCAACTTTTCCTGTATATATATATCCATCAATGAGGGTGTGTGACACATCTGTTGGGCATGTGAGCCTACATTACAAAACTGGCTGACCTTTGCACATATAATTTATTAAGAATAATAAATTCAAAATATAAGTTCTGCTCATCGGATTAAGACTATTTTTATATGGATTTTACACCTCTCAGAAAGAGGAATCCAACAAAAATATTAGCCTCTTAATCTGAGCATCAGAACATGGAGTTTGGACCTAGTTGTCCAAATTTAACAAGACCGATGTTGCTTGCCAGCTTAACAGGTGCCGCACACTCCCAAATGCTGAGTCTGAATATCAGGTAACCTTGACACAAGTCCCTCCCGAGATAGCTGAGAGAGATACTGAATGTTTAGATGCCCATATCTCTTATGCCACAAAGTGCTGATGGGAGAAACACGAGCTTGCTAGAGCCACTTCTGGAGAATCACCAGTGTCAAGAAGCCTGTATAGGCCATGATCCTCTAGGGCAACAACAACCGTAAGACAAGTGTCCCTGTCAATAATGGAGCACTTGTGCACACTGAACACCACATGGAGCTGAGGAGAGTTCCTCATAATCTGACTGACAGACAACAGATTAATTTCCATACCAAGAACATAGTACACATTCAGGAAATGAGTGTGCGCCCATCAGACTGGATCTGAACTATACCTCTGCCAACCACTGTGTACTCCTTACCTCCGCCGAAGACCACATAATCACTAAAAGATGAGAAGTTAGTAAACCAGTCACGCTTGTGAGAGAAACGACATGATGCACCAGAGTCAATGTACCAGGCAGAAGACGGGGCATCATTTGAGGACCTCTTAGCCATAGTGGCGTAAAAGGCAGATTCCTTCTGTTCAGAATGTTCTCCGACATTCGCTTGCTGATGAGACCCTCCCTGCCACTTATGTTCAAAAGCAATCCTCTGTCGTCAATCTTTCTTCATGTGGCCGAACTTGTGACAGTAATTACACTGCACATTTTTCTTCTTAGCAGAATCAGAAGGTTGAGAAGAACCTTTCTGTTGAAAGGACTGAGAGGCCTGATATTTGGCAGCAAAAGCATTTTCTGAGGAGGCCGATGAAGCACCGCTACCAAATTGCTGTTTCCAACGATCCTGTTGCAGGAGTTTGGTGCATAATGCTGGAAACTTCAGATCAACATTAGTGGAGGTAATTTGAGTGTTTCTATGAAGTGCTCATAAGGTTTTGGTAGACTTTTCAGAGTGATGACTAGCATATCTTCTTCCTCCATGGTCCGACCAATGGCTTTGAGCTGATCTCGAATGTCTTTAATCTTGTTAAGATGTTCATGTAAAGACATTCGTTCGTCCATCATGATGGAGAACAACTGATTCTTTAGAAAGAAAGCTTTGCTCTTGTCGGATGTCTCGCGCAATTCCTTCAAATGTTGCCAGATTTCGGCAGCTGTTTTGCCGGAAGGAATTTGCGGTAACTAATCGTCAGTCACAGAGAGTTTGAGAAGCATAACAACCTCTCGATTTCGATCATCAAACTTATCTTGATCTGCACCAGGTGTACCAGGATTGAGTTCTTTGCCCAGAACGAGCTGGTCAAGACGCCTATATTAAAAAATGGTCAGCATTCTCTGTTTCCAGATGTTATAATTGGTGCCATTAAAGTGTTCCAACTTCAGATTGGTTAGCGAGGCCATCTGCACGTTTCCCAAGACATGGAAAACAACAAAGGAGTCTGGCACAGATTTCAATGCAGATGTCGGTTGATCCGGACAAAATCTGACAGGTGCTGGAAACAAAATTCAAATCCATTGACTCGAAAATCGAGGCATGGAAAACGATGCACCTAGAAAATTCTGACGACTACCCAGTTGAGATATCACAAAACCCACATCAAATCTGTAATCGGAAATTTTATTCGACAAATGAAAAAAGTAAAATACCTTGGTTGAAAAAAAACGAGCCACGAAAAAAATCACCACAATAATGGACGGATTCTCGAGCTGAAGCCACCGGAATTAGAATTTTTGCATAATAGTTTCTTCTACGATTTCAAATTTATTTCAAATCTGCTTACTGGCTCTGATTCTGAGTGGAAATTTGAGATCTCGTACGGGTTTCGTTTGAATTCGAAGGAAATGAGAGAAATTATTAGCATTCACATTGGTCAAGCGGGGATTCAGGTTGAGAATTTGTGCTGGAAGCTCTACTGTCTCGAGCATGGAATCCAGCCCAATGATATGATGCCAAGCGATACGATTGTGAGTGTTGGAGACGTTGCGTTCAACACTTTATTTATTTATTTTTATTTTTTATTTTTATTTATTTATTCATTTATTTTTTCTTATATTTCTCAGTGAGACAGGAGCTGACAAACACGTGTCGAGCGCTGTGTTCTTCGATCTTTGCATTCGCTTTGCCTCGGAGCAGCACAAAAAAAGTCGCGACGCTTAAAAAAGAAAACTACGGCTAAAAAAATCGTGACGCCCAGTAAACAACCATGATTGTTTAGACTCCACGAAATGTTTCAAAAAAACTTTCCGAAAAGAAATATAGCCTAGCTTTGATACAATAAAACAGTGCGAAAACACGCATATGGATTTCAAGGAATGAATTGATTATTTACAATGAGCAAATGAAGCTCAGTAAATAATACAAATGTATTTACAGAAGCAACAAGTTTCTGAATGTAGTTATAGAAACAACAAGTTTCTAATAAGAAACTGCTAATCGGAATAAAATACATAAATGAGCATCAAACACTAAAATAACATTATTCTAATATTGAGATCATTCTTGAATGGAACAATGCCTTGGGAATTGTTTCAGGTAAAGTCACCGAACCATCTAATCAAGCAGGAAAGGAGAAGTATCGTGAAGATGATATTTTGGCAAGAAGTATTTTGTTAGATTCTGTTAGGGATCATTTGATTCCCTATATTGTTGAACATAAATTTGCTAAAGCAATGTATGATGCCATCATTGGATTGTACACCATCAATAATGTGAATCAATCTATCAATCTAAGAGGTCAACTTCGTAACATCAAGATGAAAAAGAATGACACGGTGGCATCATATTTTGTCAAGATATCTCAAATTAGAGACCAAATCAAAGCCATTGATGAAGAAGTATCTAATAAGGAATTGGTAGTTGTTGCTTTGGGTGGTCTCCCTAGATCTTGGGACTCATTTGCATAAGGAATTAGCACAAGAGAGAATGCTCCAACCTTTGACAAGTTATGGGCAACATGCATGCAAGAGGAGTCAAGACTCTATTCTAGAGGAGAAATTGAAGATCCAAGTATAGAAGCATTTGCAACTCATGCAAAGGGAAACAAGAAGAAGAAACCAAATTTTGGCAAATTCCAAAGAAGTGCTGGTAAAAGACAAGGTCCTAAATTTGCTTCAAGAAAGGATTCTACCTGTCATAGAAGATCTCCTCCCTCTCCCGATAGAAGAGATAAATGGGATCTGTCCAATATTGAATGCTTTCGTTGTCATTATCAAACTCAATGCCCTCAAAGAAATCAAAGAGATGACTATGAAATGTATGATGATCATAAAAGAAGTAGAAGACATCATGCATCTGCTGCTGATCTAGATGAGCCATCTTCAAAAAGGAGGCATAAAAGAAGTGATTCTAAATCTAAACACTCATTTATTTGTGCTCTTACCGGTTCTATTAAAAATCATGATGAAATTTGGTTTGTGGACAGTGTTACCTCTAGGCACATGACTAGGAATCGTGATTATCTATCTAAATTACTTGAAAAGAAGTTCTCTCAAAAGGTCAAGCTTGGAGACAATGGCAAATATGAAGTCAAGGGCATTGGTACGTCATCTTTCCAATTCGAATCTGGAGGTAATGTATCCATTAACAATATTTGATATGTTCTTGGTTTAAAGAAGAATTTGTTGGCCACATCTTCTTTTGAAGACAAAGGGTATAGAGTTGCTTTTGTTGATGGACAAGTCTTAATATGGAAGAAAAATTCATCTTTTGAATCTGCTAAAGTTATTGGGGTATGAATTGGAGGACTATATTGTCTTCTTGGTCGATCATTCCAAGCTCTCTTTCACAACTTGTTAATTTATGGTATGTTCTATGCTTAGAGCAGTTTACTTTTTTTCTTCTTATTAGCCATAGATTAGCAATCACATATACATTAAGTAAAGTGTAGATAGAACATTAAACGATCAACAGAAAACAAGCCAAGACAAGAGACACAAGATGTGGCGGCTAGCTAGGGACAAACCCCAATGCGGGGATACCCTTTGATCAAGTCTTTTTTATCTTCAATAGTTCAGTAGAGAGAAATAGTACAAAATCAGAATTTTGTAATTTTATATCAGCAGTAGCAAACCCTAGATCAACAAAGTCAAACTTGGTCAAACGAGTTGAAATTGACCTCCAATATGCTTGGTCAATTTCCGGTCAACTACCCCTCGAACAACCTGAAGAAACAACCCTTGAACAGCCCCAAAAACACAATCAAACTACTGTTGACTGAAGTCAACCTGCTGCCCAAAACTAGAGCAGTCAACGTTGGTCAAACCTGTGGACGGATTGCCTCGATTTTTGTGCCAAAATCTGTGGCCTGCTTAGGAGAGGTAGCCACACCAAAACCGCACCCTTGATGAGTCAACGCAGGTCAAAGAGACCTTCAATAGCTTCTGCGTCCTCCTTTCAGCGTCCTCCTTGCCCTAATGCGTCCTCCTTCTTCCCACGTGTGAGCTGCTCCTTGTATAACCCAAAGCTAAGGAGAGAGAGAAGAATGAGTGAGATGAGATGATAAGAAAATGAATCAACCTCTCTTGTATTTATATGATTAATTGGGCATGTGTGCCGCACATTTAACTGTTGGCCGATCTTGACAATTGTTAAGTAAATACAAATAAATTCTTATCTCCATAAATACTTGTCGGAATCGGATGATCTTTAGATCAATCCTACACCTCTTGACAAGAGGAATCTAGGAAAAATATTAGTTGCCATAAATGAGGTGACCCACATGGAGTTTGGCCCTAGTTTCCAATTTTAACACTCCCTCTCAACTAGGGAGAACTCCATCTGCAATCCGTCTGACCATCGCTACTGTCCCAACCATCAAATGCACTGTCCTGCTCTGCTTGGCCCTGCTCTGCTCGAACTATGAAGAAGAAGAAATGATCGAGGATGTATCTACCATCCTCCACTGACCCGAAGTCAGTCTCAGAGTGTGTCATACCACTCTCACTGATCCCATATCAATTGAGGTCATCCTAGCATAAGGAGTATGGTAGATAGAACGATGCATCCATCGATAGTACTACTAATGGTCCCTAACCCCATTTCCCTACTCATTGATCAGATGAGAGGTACTTCCCACGAGTTCCAGACTACATGGGTAGGATGCCTCGACAAGAGAACTAATCATCCTGTCCATAGGAGAACGAATCATCCTGTCCAACAGTCGCCACAGGAGAACTAATCATCCTGGTCCACAGGAGAACTAATCATCCTGTTCCACAGTCGCCACGGAGAACTAATCATCATGTTCAACGTCGCCACGAATAACTAATCATCCTGTCCTATAGTCACCACGGGGTGTCACAGGGGAAGGTTGAACCTTTCACCCTCTACATAGTGCACCACCAGGGGATGGTGAGTTGCCCTATGGTCGCTTGTTGCTCCAAAAAGTACCCCGTGCCCCCTGGAGCTCCCAGATCTCAATACATCATACTTGACCCTCATAAGAGGGTCTCTGAACGACACCAAGTCGTTTTCGGAAAGTCAAGAATTTGACCTTTCCCAGGGGCTTCGTCAAAATGTTGGCGACCTGTTCATTTGTATCGATATGTTTGAGCCTTATTGCTCCCCATTGCACCATATCCCAAATATAGTGGTACCTGATATCGATATTCTTGGAGCGATCATGAAATACGGGATTCTCTGATAAACGAATCCCACTCTGGTTGTCACACAGGATCACGGTGGTATCCAATGTAAATCCAAATAGCTCACTCAAGAGTTTTCACAACCAGACCGCCTCACAAGAGGCCATACTAGCAGCAATGTACTCTGCCTCGGCGGTGCTCAAAGCCACCGACTTCTGCTTCCTGCTCATCCAGGATATCGAGGCAGATCCCAAAGAGAAACAACACCTGGAAGTGCTCTTTCGGTCCACCACACTACTTGCCCAATCAACATTGGTATATCCAAGTAGTCTCACATTTCCGGCAGTGTATCTCAACCCATGAGTGATTGTGCCACGAAGATATCTTAACAGATTCTTGGCACCAATCCAATGTGTGTGGTGAGGCTCAACCATATGTTGACTCAATGTGTTGACTGCAAAGCATATATCCGGACGGGAGTTCACCAAGAACATCAATGCTTCGACGAGTTGACGATACTCGGTAGCATTTCGTAAAACAGGTCCGGCAACACTACCGCTTAACTTCTTGAAGTCAAGCTCCATCGGGGTAGTCACGGGCTTGCAGTCCACCATACCGAATCTCTCCAATATTTTCACCACGTATTTTCCTTGAGAAACGGGTCCGGCAACACTACCGCTTAACTTCTTGAAGTCAAGCTCCATCGCGGTAGTCACGGGCTTGCAGTCCACCATACTGAATCTCTCCAATATTTTCACCACGTATTTTCCTTGAGATAGAAAAATCTCTCTTGGTTTCTGCCAGACTTCTAGTCCTAGAAAAAGTGCATCAGTCCTAGGGCTTTCATCTCGAACTCGGAAGCCAACTCCCTCTTACATTTGAGAATGAGAGGGTCTGCACCTGTTAGAAAGAGGTTGTCAACGTACAACACCAGTATGAGAGGTTTTGTCATCTTCAACCTTAAAGTAAAGGTTAGGGTCGGCTTCACTCCTAGTGAATCCCAACTTCATCAGGTAGCTATCAATCCTCTCATACCACGCTCGGGGTGTCTGCTTTAGCCCATAGAGGGCTTTCTTCAACCTGTACACGCGAGATTCTTGATCATGAATCTCAAATCCTTTGGGTTGCTCCACATAGACCTCCTCTTTCATCGAACCATGCAAGAACACGGTCTTGACATCCATCTGATGTAGGTTCCATCCTTGCGAAGCAGCAAGGGCTATGATTGAGTGGATGGTGGTATATTGGGCAACAGGTGCAAATATCTTGTCATAGTCTATACCTTCCTTCTGAGAGAAGCCACGAGCAACAAAACGAGCCTTATACTTTTCTGCACTTCCATCAACTGCATGCTTTATCTTGTAAAGCCATTTCGAAGTGACAACTGCTTTGTCCTGGGGTCTGGGGACCACATCCCAGACATTGTTTTTCATGATGGACTCATATTCCTCAGTCATAACATCCTTCCATACTTAATGCCTGGCAGCTTCTGTGAATGACGAAGGCTCATTTGGATGATCGTGCTCATGATGGTCAAGTATCCTTGATACTTGGTCGGCTTCTTACTTTCCCGGAAGGTTCCCCTTGGTGCAACGTGCCCTTCAGCATCATCAAGTGTCCCCCTAAGCCATGAAGGCCTCTTCCTAGAAGAGGAAGGCTCTTGCGGAGGGGGATTAATAGGATCCATAGGTTCTTCCACATCATGCATCGTCTCATCTTCCTTTTCTTTTGGTTCCTAGGTGTCAGCTTCTTTAGATCCCCTTTGAGTGGGAAGATTGTCAACTTTGCTAAGAGCCATATCTTCGTCAAAGGTGACATCATGGCTAATCTCGATTTCTCTTTGACTAGCCACATAGATTCTATAGCCCTTGGTGTTTTCGCTATAGCCCACAAAGATTCCTTTCTTTCCAGATGCACCCAATTTATTCCTCTTCTCCTTCGGCACATGAAAATATACCCGACTTCCCAAATTTCTAAAATGAGATACGTCAGGTTTCTTACCAGTGAACATCTCTTCGGGAGTCTTCGAACCCAATGCTTGATGAGGGCATCAGTTTTGCACATATACGTCGGTATTCACAGCTTCGACCCATAGAAACTTCGGAAGTCTTTGATCATGGAGCATAGCACGGACAACTTCCACAATCGTATGATTCTTCCTTTCCACCACACCATTCTACTCAGGATTATATGGTGTTGTAGTCTCCCTCTTAATGCCAGCCTCTTTGCAAAAGTCATGGAACTCATTGGATTCATACTCAGTCCCATTGTTAGTCTTTAAGATCTTGATCTTCTTTTCGGTTTGATTCTCGATCAAGGCTTTGAAGTGATGAAACCAAGTGAACACTTCATCCTTCTTTTTCAAGAAGTATATCCAGGTCTTGCGAGAATAATCATCTGTAAAAGTGAGGTAATATAAATATCCTCCCAAAGAGTTTAGAGGCATCATACCAAATATGTCTGAGTGAACCAATTGCAATATATTAAAGGTCTTGCTTTGGCTTGAGGGGAATGGTCCCCTTTTGAGCTTCCCTTCGGCACATCCAGGACATACACCTTCTTGCTCTACTTGGAACTCGGGCATCCCTGTCACCATTTGTCTTGCATTGGGTAGAGCTTTATAATGAAGGTGAGCAAACCTCCGATGCCATAGTTCGGACTGCAGTGATGTGTCATAAGACATGACACCTAGCGGACTTCCTACGACCTGATATAATGAATCGACTTGAAATCCAAGAGTGAAAGCTTAAAATTCTTTTTCCATACACATACCTTGCCATCAATGAAGGTTACCTTGTAGCCTTTGTCCTCCATTGTTGAAACAGATACCAGGTTCTTTTTGAGATCAGGTACATATAGGACTTCTTGCAAATGAATTGTATTACCTTGATTTAATTAAAGAGTGACATTCCCTACGCCTTTCACGGGATATTTTGCGTTGTCCCCAAGAACAATTTCCAGGTTGGTCTCCTTTTCTATCAGATTGGAGAGAGCTTCTTTGTAGCTAGTGAAGTGCCTTGAGGCACCACTATCAATAAGCTAATTTCCCAGTGAGTCTGGGGGAGCAGTAGTAGAGAGGGCCGCTGGTAGACAATATTCATCTTGCTAATTGTTAACAACATTAGATTAATACTTGGAGTTTCTTGCCTTCTTAAAGGGTTGTCCTCTTCCTTGATTTTCGGCATTTCTTTTACCTCTGCCATTGGACCTGCCATTCCTTTGATTGCCCTTGAGAGTGATTTTGGTCATCATCATGGTGTGAGTCCCTTTTATCAGGGCACTCCCTCGCATAGTGGCCGATTTTGTTGCAATTGTAACATCGACCTTTTCTTCCACGCTTTGGTCCAACCTTTCGTTTGGATTTAGACCCAGAATTGTTTCTTCTTTTAGCATGAGAAGAAAAGGCAGAGGGATGGCCTTTAAGTGCGTGCATTTCTTGCTCTTCCATCCTTGTCTCTTCTTGAATACATCTAGCCATCAATTCCTCAAATCCTGGGATGACATTATTGTTGAGAAGAGTAGTCTTGAATATATACCATTCAGGTGGCAGTTATCCAAGAGTTGTGATAGTCATTTCCTTGTCATGAACTACTTCCCCAATAGATAGGAGATCATTCTTGATCTTGGCGATCCTTAAGAAATATGCTTGCATACTCTCAGCTTTGCCCTTCTTAATTTCCTTAAGCTTATTTCTAAGGAACAAAACTTGATTTGCATCATTAACTTTAAATGAACTCACCAATCTATCGTAGATTTCCTTGGAGGTTGTTAGCTCGGAAACATAGGCCACCAGGCGCTTGTCAATAGAGTCCCGGATGATCTCCATTGCTTTGAATTCTCCATTGGACCACTTGCTTTTGGCAGCGACAGATGCATTTGATGGAGGTGCAACAATATTGCCTCTCACATGGTCCAACACTTCCTAATCTTGTAAAGTCAGATCGAGAGTCATCTTCCATCCGTGATAGTCAGACTTCTCACGGAGCTTGTCTTCGGTGGGGAAGAGCGTTGAGGACCCCATGAAGTTTTTAGGATAGCCTTGCCAACCTTCTCTTCGGTGATTTCTCTTGCTCTTGCTCTTGCTTGGGCTTTGTCTTCACCTCACCTCTGGTACCATGTTAATTTATGGTATGTTCTATGCTTAGAGCAGTTTACTTCTTTTCTTCCTATTAGCCACAGATTAGCAATCACATATACATTAAGTAAAGTGCAGATAGAACATTAAACGATCAACAGAAAACAAGCCAAGACAAGAGACACAAGATGTGGCGGCTAGCTAGGGACAAACTCCAATGCGGGGAAAACCTTTGATCAAATCTTCTTTTATCTTCAATAGTTCAGCAGAGAGACAGTACAAAATCAGAATTCTGTAATTTTATATCAGCAGTAGCAAACCCTAGATCAGTAAAGTCAAACTTGGTCAAACGAGTTGAAATTGACCTCCAATATGCTTGGTCAATTTCCGGTCAACTAGCCCTCGAACAACCTGAAGAAACAACCCTTGAACAACCCCCAAAACACAGTCAAACTGCTGATGACTGAAGTCAACCTGCGGCCCAAAACTAGGGCAGTCAACGCTGGTCAAACTTGTGGACGAATTGCCTCGATTTTTGTGCCAAAATTTGCGGCCTGCCTAGGAGAGGTAGCCACACAAAAACCGCACCCTTGATGAGTCAACTCTTGGTCAATGCAGGTCAAAGAGACCTTCAGCAGCTTCTGCATCCTCCTTTTTCCCACGTGTGAGTTGCTCCTTGTATAACCCAAAGTTAAGGAGAGAGAGAGAAGAATGAGTGAGATGAGAAGATGAGAAAATGAATCAACCTCTCTTGTATTTATATGATTCACTGGGCATGTGTGCCACACATTTAACTGCTGGCCGACCATGACAATTGTCAAGTAAATACAAATAAATTCATATCTCTATAAATACTTGTCGGATTCGGATGATCTTTAGATCAATCCTACACCTCTCGACAAGAGGAATCTAGGAAAAATATCAGTTGCCATAAATGAGGTGACCCACATGGAGTTTGGCCCTAGTTGCCAATTTTAACACAACTCTACAGAACTTAGTGAGATTTCGCATAGAAGGTATGCCCATATGCACTACAGGACTTTGGGAAGATTGAAAGATTTTGTTAAGGGTTTACCTGAACTTGAGATTGATCATGATGGAGTATGCAAAGGATGTGCCCTTCGGAAAAATGTTAAAGGAAGATGCACTAATAGTGATAATAGATCCAATGGAATATTTGAACTTAATACACTTTGATGTCTGTGGGCCCATGCCTGACAAAACTTTGGGTGGATGTTTTTTTATGCATCTTTTATTGACGATTACTCTCACAAAACTTGGATTTATCTTCTCAAGTCCAAGGATCAAGTGTTTGAAAGTTTCGTGAATTCAAACCTTAGGTTGAAAATGCTACAGGAAGAAGAATCAAGACTCTAAGGCCCGACAATGGTGGGGTGTACGTATCAAATGAATTGATTGATTTCTGCAGGGAAGCTGGAATTAAGAGGGAACAAAATGGAACTGTAGAGAGAAAGAATAAAATCATAATGGAAGTTGTCAAAGCAATGCTTCATGATGAAGAATTGTTGATGTTTGTTTGGGGTGATGCTGCAAGGATTGCTGTCTACATTCAAAACAGATGCCCACATCGAGTCTTGGATTATATAAGGCTCTCGAAGAAGTCTTTACAGGGGAGAGACCGAATGTTGAACATTCAAGAATTTTTGGTTGTCCACTTTTTGTTCATGTACACAAAG
This sequence comes from Pinus tabuliformis, assembly GCA_031772625.1. NCBI lineage: Eukaryota > Viridiplantae > Streptophyta > Pinopsida > Pinales > Pinaceae > Pinus > Pinus tabuliformis. The sequence continues at coordinate 1,582,542,892 of CM062804.1, read as the reverse complement.
AGAAAAGGACAAAGTTGGAACCATCCAGGAAGAAGGGCACCTTTGTTGGATACAGTGAGAATTCAAAGGCCTTTAGGGTCTATATTCTAGGGTAACGATATATTGAGACTTGCAGGGACATTATCTTTTATGAAGATGCTGCATTCTAGAAGTCTAAGGGTTCACACATGGACTCTGATGATGAAGTTCAAGTAGCCCCAAAGAATGTGGAATTAAGTTCCAAGGAACCTGAGCCTGTGGATAAATATCCTTATGTAGAAGACATTGGTCATGAACTTGATAAATCTACAAAATCTCCTGTTGCCGAGATAAGAAGAGACCTTCTTGGTTAGAGAAAACATTGAAGGAAGCTGAAGGTCATGCCGTTGCTCGTGGCACTTTTAGGGAAAGCAAGAAGCCTAAAAAGTACTCTGGTTATATAGTCCTGATGTGCAAGATCATTGAATCCAAGCCATCCTCCTATGAAGAAGTTGTGGAAGCGCAAGTATGGAAAAAGTGATGATTGAAGAGTATCAATCCATATTGAAAAATGATGTTTGGGAGATTGTGTGAAGGCTTGAGGGTAAATCTGTTGTGTCTTCAAAATGGGTCTACAAGATAAAACATGCTGTTGATGGAAGTGTTGAAAAATATAAGGCTAGATTCGTGGCTCATGGATTCTCATAGAAAGAGGGAGAGGATTATGTAGATACATGATCCGAATTGGATCATTATATTGTTTGTCATCCATCTCGATGCATTTGGAGTGGAAAAAGTGGAGGAATCAGCACACGAGACCGTTTTTACTAGTGGGGCCTAGTTTGGTGAAACGGGGTTTGAAACCTTCTGGGAGCATTTTGAGGCATCAAACGACACTTTTTGGGGGTAAAACTTTGCCGCTCTAACGCAACACCTTTTCATGCTATTCTACAAACAAAGACCTTTCCAACGACGCAAGAAGCACATCAATCAAAGTCCGTATACAAAAGATATGCCACTGAGAAGTTGACCTTCCTGTTTTCACACTTATAGTTCGGGAGGATACCGCGTCAGCCCCCATTATTCATGGAAAAGGGGCTAGCCACGTGTTTGTGATGTAAAAGACTCTAGAAGAGTCTATTTTGTAACTCTAGTTAAGAGTTGATGTAGTCAAACTTAACCACTAGTAAGCTATTGGGCTGTGTTATAACCGGGCCACTAGGAGGAAGAGACATTCCATTCTTTCGAGAGCATTTTGTTCCATAGCTGAGCAAAGATAGCCATGAGAGATAGGAGGTAGAGCATAAAGAGAGGATCTGTGCACTGTAGCAACCCACGGGCCACAAAGATTACTTCTTTGTACCTGCAACCATATATCCAAATAGAGAAAGAGAGCGAAGCGACCTCACCTTCCAGCTAGGTTTTTTTCCTCAAAGGGTTTCCCAGAGAGCATATCTTGTGTCTTATGTGTGTGTGTGTGCTTATTTTGTCATTCTCTACTTTTCTGCATAATTTCCAATCGAATACATGCACTAATTATAGTTAAAACCACAGATCTTAAAGTTTAATAAATTGTAACAATGTAGAATTTGCAGAGTTTTAATATAATATTATTAGTTTTGTTGTACTAACTGTCCAGTGGAATATCCACGGTAGTTTATGGATCATTTTGTTATTAGAGTGAGTTTCTTTGGGTGTTTTGTGGAGATTGCAGGGATCTAGATTGACGAGGCCAAAAATCGTAAAACCCTAATAATGGGTGACAAATTTGTAAATGAACCTCGTGAACCTGCATAGGTGAGGTTTTCACGGCTTGAACAATAAGTCGCGGATATAAACCTAAATGTAAACCTCCTCATGGCGGCCCTACACAATAAGCTGGGGATATTTGGAGAAGATGGGGGTTCGAATGCAGAGGAAAAATCAGAAGGGGGATTGGGAGATCGGGAAGACACAGAGAACCAGCCGAAGAAAGAACCCGGAAAAGATCAACCTAGTTCGAGTGTCGTGAATCAATCCCTATTCAAAATGGAAGCAAAAGTCGATATCAAACCGTACCACGATGAGATTGACGCTTTGAAGCTGAACCACTAGTTGCAGTAACTGGAAATTTATTTCAACGTCCATCAGATCAAGGAAGGGCAAAATATTTCATTTGCGCGATTGAAATTAGAGGGAAAATTAGAGGGCCATAACTTGACTTGGTGGGAGAGCCACATGAAAACCCCGAGGTTGGAGGGAGAACCTCTAGTGACTAAGTGGGAGGATTTCAAAACCTTCATTAAGTCACAGTTTATCCCATTGGGTACGTGGAGGACCAATGGATTTGATGGCATTACTTTAGGGAAAATCCGGGCCAAAGCATGCAAGAGTACACCACAGAATTAAGAAAGATGGCTCTAATGTTGAGTATGTCTCCAAAGAACCCAGATGTACTCAAGTATTTGGGGGGTATTCACCACCATCTACGTGAGCAAGTGATGTTGTTCAAGCCCAAATCAGTGGACAAGGCTTGTGTATAGGCACAGTCCCTGGAGAACATAGGCCTGAAAAGAGCGCAATCAAGTGGATCGAAGCAGAAGGAGCAACGAGAAGCTTCAAAGGAGGGGAAGAAGAAGCAAAAATGGGGAAAAGATAAAAAGACGACAGCCACAACACACCAGTGCAAAGATCTTAGCAACCACTGCAACATTGATGGCCATACAAAGGAGAAGTGTTGGAAGTTGCATCCAGAGCTAAACTCGAAGAACAAGAAGAAAGATAATAAGAAGAAGAATCTCATGGACACTGATTCGAGCAACCAAGTTGAAAGCAACTCGGATGTGGATGAGAAGATTGTCTGTACATTAGTGCAGAAGGAGGTGAATCTGAGTAGCCTTCAGCAACAGGAAGAGAAATAAATGACCAAACTCTTCCATATAAAGATACAGGTCAAGAAGACAAAGATTGATGCTCTGTTTGACTCAAGATCACAAGCGAATCTCATTGTAGCAAAGCTGGTCAAGAAGTTGGGGCTGGAAGTTCGTGACCATCCAAACCCATATCCACTGGGATGGGTAAATAAGGATGCAGAGCTGAAGGTAACAAAACAATGCAAAATTAGATTTGCTATCAGTGCTGATTTTATTGATGAAGTAGATTTGGATGTGGTCCCCCTTGATGTATGTGGAGTCGTGTTTGGGAGTCCATACATGTACATGCGTGATGCAATATTCATGAGGAGAGCTAACCAATACCGACTCATCAAGGATGGAAAATCGTTCATCATCAACGTGCACAAAGGCAAGTCGAAAATTTCACTGGTAAGTGCCAATGAAGCCAAGAAATTGATTAGTTCCAACAAGAAGTATGATTTATTGTTTTTAAGAGAAAGTCAGTGTGAAGAGGAGTCAATAAGAAGCAAGGCATCCTTGGACCAGTGTACTAAGAAACAGAAACAACAATTGGAGGAGCTGTTAAAGGCATACAAAGATGTGTTCCAAGAGCCTAAAGGGTTAACATCTAAGAGAGAAGTGGAGCACGAGACCCAACTATTGCTAGACTCCTCATTGCCAAATATTGCGCTATACATGCATTTTGTTATAGAAGCAACTGAGGTGAAGAAACAGTTGCAGTAGCTACTGGAACAGGGTGTCATTTGACCGAGTACATCACCATGTGGGTCACCCATCATCATTGTGCCAAAGAAGGATGGGACTTGGCAGATGTGTATAGATTACAAGGCATTGAATAAAATCATGTTCAAGAACAGATACCCCCTGCCTAGGATAGACGATCTTCTAGATCAGTTGCAGCAAGCAAAGTATTTCACCAAGCTAGACTTGAAGTCAGGATATCACCAAGTTCGAGTTAAAGAAGAAGATAATGGAAGACCGCTTTCAAAAGCAGGCAAGGTTTGTATGAGTGGTTAGTTATGCCATTTGGCCTATGTAACATACCAACAACGTTTATGAGATTAATGTTAAAATTGGTAACTAGGGCGAAACTCCATCTGGGTCATCTTATTTATGGCAGTTGATATTTTTCTTGGACTCCTCTCATCGAGAGGTGTAGGATTGATCTAAAGATCATCCGATTTCGAAAAGTATTCACGGAGTTATGAATTTATTTGTGTTATAAGACAATTCGTCAAGGTCGGCCAACAACAAAATAACCCACACGTGCTCAACGTTTTAGTATAAAAAGAGGTGACTTGATAGCATTTCTACACACACTTCACTCTTGATTGGGTCTCAGTGGAAGAGAAATCTAAGAGAGGAAGCCCTAAACGCAGAAGGTAAGGAGCTCTAGACGCAACCAAGGAGGGCTACATGCTGCCCTATATGTTGGTCTCTACAAGCCCTAGACACAGTCAAGGAGCGCTACACGTTGCCCTATACGCTGGTCTCTACGAGCCCTAGACGCAGTCAAGAAGGAAGCCTACACGCCGCCTCATACGCAGGCCATTTTAGGTGACCACATTGCTGGAAGAATGGCTGAGGATTTCTGCTATAGGAGGACGAGTTCTAGGGCCGAGAAGGCAAGCAGCTAGGTTGTGTAAAGGAGGAACATAACGCTGTATGGAGAGGCCTAAACACAGGCCTAATGCTGCTCTCTTAGAAGACCCTAAACGCATTCATTTACAGCCATGTGCTATTCTAAATGAGGTCTGTTCACACTTGCAAGGAGGCCGAGTTTGGAAAGAGAATTACGGATTGTTTGAGGGCAGCAAGAGGTAAGGTAAGATTGTTTCGGAAGGCTGTTTGTGTGCAGCAGAGGTCTGTGGTAGGCCGTAGGCCTAGCCACTCCAAAACAGGCCAACGTGGAAGTGTTAGGGGTTGCCATATGCCCAGAACATCAACATGAGGAGGCAACAATCTACCTTGACTAGGCCTCAATTCATTAAGGTTGTTCACGGTATGTGTTGGGCATGATTGTTGGGTTGCTGTAGGTTACAATGGGACAACAACAAGCTCGATGTTGCAAACACAATGGGACAACAACAACAGCATGGCACAATGGGACAACATGGCAAGCAAGGTGCAGGAAGCACATGGGGGCAAGCATGGTGCCGCAAGCACATGGGACAATAGTATGGCAACATGGTTCAACATGCCACATGGGACAACAGTGTGGCAACATGGTGTAGCAATGGCACATAGGACAACAATGGTACATGAAGCAGTGCAGTGATGGGTACAATCATGATTAGTGAAGCATGATGAGATGCAACATAGTGATGATGAGTGCAACATGGTGCAACACAGTGAGGTGCAGCATGGTGCAGCACAGTGCACAGTGAGGTGCAGCATGGTGATGGGGTCCCCTGGGAGAATCTGTTGAAGCAACATGTCTTCAACTGAGTTCAGCTACCTCATGTATCATCTACTTAGAGATGATCTATGCTCTTATTTAGATAAGTCAAAGTGTTGACTTCTGTTGTATATGTACTATCTCTCCTCTCTCTGCTGAACTATTGAAGAACATATAAAAAGAATTGATCAAGGGTTTCTCCACATTGGGGTTTGTCCCTGGCTAGCGCGACATCTTGTGTCCTCTTGTCTTGGCTTGTCTTTTGTGATTTATGTTTATGCTCTATCTGCAGTTTACTATAATGTTGATGTGATTGCTAATCTGGAAAATATATTGAGCTAACTGTGAAAATTGAAATAAATTGCTCTAAGCATAGAACATACCTAAAATTAACAATTAATGAATGATATATTGCGCCCTTTTATAGATTCATTTGTTATTGTCTATTTGGATGATATACTAGTATATAGTGCTACTTGGGAGGAGCATATTTCACGTTTGACGCAGGTGCTAGAAACATTGAAGAAGCACCGACTGCTAGCAAATCTCAAGAAGTGTGAGTTTGCACAATAGTCTTTAGTGTATCTGGGGTATGTGATCGGTGGAGGAGAGCAAAAGATAGATCCTTCCAAGATGGAGGCCATCATGAAATGGCTAGTGCCTACTAATATTTCTGAGGTCGGAAGTTTCATTGGGAGCACGTAGTACCTGAGGAAATTCATACCTCATTTTTAGCGGTAGCAACACCGCTCCACGCCATAACAATAAATGGCAAGAGTTTCTAGTGGGGAAAAGGTCAACAGAAGGCTTTTGAGGAGCTACAGAAGAAGATCAGTTAAGCACCAGTTCTAGCATTACCAAACTTGTAGCAGCCCTTTGAAGTGGAGACAGATGCGAGTGGGTATGCTATGGGAGCTGTCCTGATGGAAGGAGGAAGGTCCGTTTACTACCATTTTGAAGTATTTCATGGGGTTGTTCTTAACTACCGTACCTACGATAAGGAGCTCTATGCCATGGTGCAAGCTGTGAAGAAGTGGAAGCACTATCTCATGGGAAAGGAGACAATAATCCATACAGATCACCAACTGTTACAGTGCTTGCAAGCCCTGAGTAAGCTACAACAGACCAAGCATTACAAGTGGATGGGGTTTTTACAACAGTTTCATTTGGTGAGCAAGTATAAGAAGGGCAATACAAACAAGATGGCCGATATGCTTTCAAGGCCACCCACATCAAATATTACAACTTTGGGGACTCCCTAGCACATGGAGCCATTCACCCATGATGCATACAAAAAGGCATATTCAGAAGATGAGGACTTTAAGGAGGTGTATCAACAGTTGCAGAGTCAAAGTCATGTGCACGATGGCGACAACATCGTTGACTACCATCTCCAAGATGGGTTACTCTACAGGCTGGATAAACTATGTGTTCCTAAAGGTGAGCGTTTGCAGTTGATTAGAGAGGCTCACACCTCCAAGGTTGTAGGGCACTTTGGTGTAGGGAAGACCGTGGCTAACTTGCAGAGGTATGTGTATTAGCCCAAGATGCAAGAGTAGGTAGCTAGGTTCACAAGAGGATGCATGCTTTGTTGTACCAATAAGCTTATCAACAGGAAACAAGGTCTATATCATCCATTACTCATACCTAATCGTCCTTGGGAAAGCATTTTCATGGACTTTGTGGGAGGTTTACCGACAATCAGGGAGGGACATGACTACCTATTGTGGTAGTTGATAGGGTCAGCAAGATGTGTGTTTTGATGCCCTGTAAAAAGACCATTAGCGGACAAGAGGCAACAAACTTGTTCTTTGGACAGGTCTGGGTGCACTTTGGGATACCAAGGAGCATCATTTCAGACAGGGACACAAGATTTCTTAGTGCATTTTGGACTACATTGTGGGAGAAGATGGACACAAAGTTGAAGAGATCTACAACATTCCATCCATAAACAGATGGACAGAAAAAAAGTAGTCAACATGACTTTGGTGCAACTTCTGAGGGGATATAACCAGAAGCATCTGAAGACCTAAGATGAAAATCTGGTATATATACAACATTCTTATAACAGAGCAGTCCACACTTCTACAGGAAAGTCCCCATTTGAGACTTGTTTTAGATATTTGCCACCTTCACCTTTGGATATTGCATATGGGCAACAAGGAGGAGTGAGGGAAGATCTTACAGGAGATGCTTTGAGGGTTGAAAAATTTATAGAGAAGATCAGGTAGATCCATCTACAGGTACAAGAAACATTGCAGAAGTCGCAGGAGAAGTATAAGGCTAGGCATGATCAACACAAAACAAAGAAATCATTCAAGGTGGGAGACAGAGTATGGCTACAGTTGAACAAGGAGAGGCTGCAGGGGCCTGGTAAGAAAATCAAGGCTCTAAGGTATGGTCCCTTTGAGATACTGAAAAAGGTGGGTGATAATGCCTATCGACTCAGTCTACCACCATATATGCACATTTATTTAGTTGTGAATGTAGAGAATTTGAAATTCTATGAGCCTTCCATGCTAGATCAGGAAGAGGAACATGTCCTACCTTCTGTGGAGGATTTGGCACCAGACACTCAGGCAGAGTTGACAAAAGATATAGTTTTGCAGAAGAGGTCCATAACTACAAGATAGGGGCAACATGACCTTTTGGTAGATTGGGTTGAAGGGACAACTTCTAGGCAAAGCTAAATGGTACACCAAAGAGAAGGTGGAGGAAAAATTTCCTCACCTCATTCAGTAAAAGCTTTTGGGGACCAAAATCCTCCCAAAATGGGGAGGTGTGATCCGAATTGGATCATTATATTGTTTGTCATCCATCTCGATGCATTTGGAGTGGAAAAAATGGAGGAATCAATGCACGAGACCGTTTTCACCGGTGGGACCCAGTTTGGCGAAACGAGGTCTGAAACCTTCCAGGAGCGTTTTGAGGAATCAAACCATGATTTTTTGGGGTAAAACTTTGCCGCTTTAGAGCAACACCTTTTCATGCTTTTCTACACACAGAGACCTTTCCAACGATGCAAGAAGCGCGTCGTTGACCTTCTTGTTTTCACACCTATAGTTTGGGAGGATGTCGCTTCAGCCCCCATTGTTCATGGAAAAGGGGCTAGCCACATGTTTGTAATGTTAAAGACTCTAGAAGAGTCTATTTTGTAACTCTAGTTAAGAGTTGATGTAGTCAAACTTAACCACTAGTAGGCTATCGGGTTGTGTTATAACCGGGCCACTAGTATGAAGAGGCATTCCATTCTTTCGAGAGTATTTTGTTCCATAGTTGAGCAAATATTGCCAGGAGAGATAGGAGGTAGAGCACAAAGAGAGGATCTGTGCATTGTAGCAGCTCATGGGCCACAGGTATTACTTCTTTGTAATTGTAGCCATATTTCCAAATAGAGAAAGAGAGCGAAGCGACCTCACCTTCTAGCTAGGTTTTTTCTCGAAAGGGTTTCCCAGAGAGCATATCTTGTGTCTTATGTGTGTGTGTGCGCTTATTTTGACACTCTACTTTTCTGCATAATTTCCAATCGCATGCATGCACTAATTATAGTTAAAACCACATATCTTAAAGTTTAGTAAACTGTAATTGTGTAGATTTTTCAAAGTTTTAATATAATATTATTAGTTCTGTTGTGACAAACTGTCCAGTGGAATATCACAACAGTTTATGGATCAACACATTTGCTCTTGTTGCCAGGTATGCATCTATTAGATCTATTATTGCTCTTGCATCTATTGCAGGTTGGAACTTGCATCAAATGGATGTCAAAACAACCTTTCTAAATGGGGTCAACGAAGAAGAGGTCTACTTTGAACAACCTCAAGGTTTTGAGGTCCATAATAGAGAAACACATGTTTGCAAATTGAAGAAGGCCTTGTACCGCTTGAAGCAGGTCCCTTGTGCTTTGTACTCCTGTATTGATGGTTATCTGTTGAAATTGGGCTTCAAGAAGAGTGTTGCTGATCCAAATCTATATTTCAAGGTTGTCGGTGAACCCCTAATACTGCTATTATATGTAGACAGTTTGTTTCTAACAGATTCTGAAGTATTGGTTGTTCAGTGCAAGAGGGAGCTGATTTCCGAAAGACCTTGGGCTCATGCATTACTATTTGGGATTGGAAATTCGGAAAAAACCTGAGGGTATCTTTGTGGGCCAAGGCAAGTACATTGTTTTGGTCCTTCAGAGATTTGGCATGATGGACCGCAAGTCGATAGACACTCCTATGGTGAGGAACTTGAAGAAAATCCGGAACAGTGACTCAAAGTTGTTTGATCCTGCTATGTATCGCAGATTGATTGGCTTGTTAGACTATCTTGTGAATACCAGTCAATACATTGAGTCAATTCTTGGTGGAGCCTCGTCGTCGCTGGGTTGCAACAAAACACATATTGAGGTACTTGTGAGGTACCATTGAGTATGGTTTGATGTATGCTTCTAATGGTGAATGGAAATTGTATGGTTTTACTGATGCTGATTGGGTTGGTAGCTCTATTGATAGAAAGAGCACCTCTGGATATTGTTTTAGCTTGGGCTCTACCATGGTTTCATGGTCTAACAGCTTACAAACCTCTATTGCATTGAGTACAATCGAAGATGTATACATTGCTGCTAATGCTTCTTGTTGCGAGGCTATATGGTTTCGAAAATTGTTCTCTGATTTATTTGATCAAATGTTAGAGCCAACTATTATCTATTGTGATAATCAAAGTTGTGTGAAGCTATTTGAGAACCCGATGTTCCATGACAAATCAAAGCACATTGAAATCAAATATCACTACATCCAGAATATTGTCCAAAGAGGAGCTGTGAGGCTTGAATATGTTCCTACTGATGAGCAGGTTGTTGATGTATTGACAAAGCCATTGTCCTGGATGAAGTTTGGTTATTTCAGAGAACAACTTGGAGTTGTTAAGAACCCCTCTCTGAGTGAGAGGGAGCACTGATTACATAGCATCATGGATAGACCATCTCTCGTAGGCTATGTGCCGAGAGACATTGTGGTCCGGGAGATGGATTCCTCCCATAGGCTGTGTGTCGAGAGACATTGTTGTCCGAGAGATGTATAGATGGATTCCTCCTATAGGTTGTGCCGAGAGACATTGTTGTCTGGAAGATGTATTGATGGATTCCTCTTGTAGGCTGTGTGCTGAGTGTTGAATTAAGTGTAACTAAGTTCGATCTTCATAATGACATGATCTTTGTAAATGATGAAATAAAAGAAATACAATTATTTTTGTATGCCTTGTTACATGGGTCTCATGAGCAAGAGATTTATCCGTTAGTGGCTCCCATTGAGAGCCTTAGGATTTATTCAAAGAGTCAATGTCATATGAAGAAGCTCTTCTTGAGCCTATGTTTAATGTATTCAAGTCTATAGAAATATGTAGAAGCCCTCCAAAGACAAGCACAATCCCTCTTGAAGAAGTCGACCTCCAAAACAATATAAAAAGCAATCATGTCGGCTCAAATAAGGAGACACAACAATTCACTATCTCATGTCGGCTTATTATGGAGACTAACCACTATAAATAGGCGTGTAAGATCCGCATTATAGGCAGAAGAAGAACTCAAATTCTCTGAAATTTCGGAGGAGTACAGGGGTACAGTATTTCAGATGGGTATAGACCAACATCTCTGTAATTTTCGGATGGGTACAGTGGAGTACACAATCTCGGATATCTCTGCAACTTCGGGGTAATTACAGTGACAAAGAATTCGGACAAGCATCTTTGTGTCTCAACCTTCTCACTGTCTGAGTATACTAATGTAGTCACAATCTAGGCATTGTTGTGAGGAGAAGGATCTCTGTAATACACTCTCGACATACTCTCTAGACACAGTCACAGTCTAGGCATCGTTGTGATGAGAAGGATCTCGGTTATCCAATAGTGACACTTTGTCTTAGCATGCATTCTGCACAATGGTGTTAGGATATTCCGACACATAGGAAATAGTTAAGTAACTTGGTCTAGGGTAGAGTTAGGTAAAGTGTGTTTTTTTAGTATGTACTTTTGTAACTTACAATCTGATGGTCATGATATGTTCTAGACATGAAGTGATCCGATGGTTCATTCTCTCCTCGGTATTACCGACACTTGATCCATGGCTTAACACCCGATTGGTCCATGATCTCTATTTAAAGAGCATGGAGGGTCATTTGTAAGGTGACCGTTTATGAGAGAAGCTTATGTAAACTTTATTTCTTTTATTAATAAATTGCTTGAAGTGGCCGCGTTGGCTCAGACCGTGGACTGCTTCCCTCTTTGAGGGTTTTAACCATGTCAAGAATACTGGTGTATTGATCTGTGATCTGTTTGTGAGCGGTGTCCTTTGGTGTTCTATCTGAGCAACTTACCTTGTAAATTCCTACATGGTATCAGAGCCATTTGACGGCCGCATCCGTTGGTGATCCAAATCCAAAGCCGATACAACTGCATCCGACTGTCGTTTCCTAGATCTACTGTTTCTGATCGATTTCGTGCTGATAGGACTGCTCTATTGTGTTAGGAGCATTTGTTCCATTGAGGAACCCCTTTCGTTTCACGCGAAAAGGTTTCCGGTAGCCCTAGCTATGTCACTTTTAAGATATGGAGGTATACAATCTTTATTTGCAGTTGTAGTTATTTAACTCTATTTAGTTCGGTTTATTTATCTCTTTGTTTTTTATTATTGGATCTAAACTTTTCATTTTTGCGTATGCTCTTTGCCCCACGACTCTGTGCGATCTGGGCAAATCAGGGATAGGAAGGAAGGATTTTTCTCATGCGTATGCTATTTTCCGCTGCGCCTTAGTGTGATCTTGGAAAATCAGAAACATAGAGGAAAATATTTAGTTTCCGACGAAAGCTAACTTCAAGCCATAAGGTTTGGTTCTTTTTGCATGTCCGTGTTGGGTTGTGTGGTTTTTTGTTTTGTAGGCAAAAAGAGCTTTTTCAAGTAAGCACACACCCCAAAGCTTCAGTGACTAAAAAAAATCCCCCCTTACTCTTTTTAAAAAATTACTAACCTTTTAAATTAGCTCACTTGGTTCAAAGTTACTTTATGAAAATAGAGGTCTTGGGTTCAAGTATTTTTTTGTTGAAGTTACTTTTTCAAAAAGCACATGTAACTTACGTTTTAAAGTTACTTTATGTAAAAGTGTTCTCACCCATTATAAAAAGTGAGTCACTTATAATTCTAAAGTCTCTTGATCTTTTATTTAAGTTACAATTTAGTGGGTAGCTCATACAATACCATTGTAAAAGTGACTTTCACTTATTTATAAAAGTGGGTCACATATATTTTTTTTAAAGTGAGCTAATTAGATTAAGTTTGGAAAGAGGGATTTTTTTTTTAAATATAACATTATCATTCACTTCCGTACATTCACGTACTTCGCTGGCATCTTCAACAACTTTTCTTCAAAAGGCCATAACTTCTTCATCCGAAAGCCGTTTTCAGAGTTGTTTTTCTTGAATCAGCCTAATTTTTTGAGATCTTTCTATTGCAACACTTAGTTTCAGCGTCTATAACTTCAGCTTATGTTAAAATGGAAAGTCCATGCCAAGTTATTCTTGACATCACCAACTACTTCCAATGGGTGTCCTACATGGAAGATTTACTTAGAAGTAAAGGTCTTTATAGAATAGCCTCAGGCCAAGAGTCTAAACCTAAAGATGAAGACAAGCAAGCCAAATGGGAAAATATCCAAAATCAAGCACGTGGGTTGATAGGGATGTCTATTTCTCCAGAGCTTAGATTCCATATCGTAGAACTTGATACCCCTGATGAAGCAATGAAACAACTCAATAATGTTTTTGGAATTAAAAATGAAATTAGAGCCCATCAACTCGAAAATGAGTTGTTTGCGTTGGACCCCAATAATTTTTTTCCATTGAAGATTTTTTGTCCAAGTTCAAGACCCTTAGACTTCTCTTGGAAGGTGTTAAGGTTAAGAAAGAACATGGTAGCCTCATCTATTCTATTCTTACTAAGTTGGGACCAGCCTACTCTGTGTTTGTTTCCACCTTCCATTCTAGTAGAGAAGCTTTTATTTCCCAAGGACAAGACTACAAGTCCCCCTCTTTTGATGCCTTTTGTGATTCTTTAATAAGAAAACAAGAAAAACTCTTACATCTTGGTCTTCTTAATCTTGGAAACTCTTCTAAGAAAGCCTTAGCCGCCTAGTAACAACCAAGTTCAAAGAATCCTAAGAAGCAACATTCTAAAAAGAATGGTCCTAAACCAACCAAGGGTCCTAAGCACTTTCAGTCTCAAAATGAAAAATTAGTTCAACAAAATGATAAGACAAATAAAAACAAAGTGAAGAAGACTGATAGACATTGCACCTTTTGTAATCGAGATGGCCACTTAGAATCCAAATGCTTTAAGAAGATGGAAGCCTTGGAAGGAAGAAACATAACATCCATTTGGAGCACTCTTCAACTTCAACTTCATCTTCAGGAATCACACTTTCTGCATGTGGTTGTCAAGCATCTCTGTTAAAGTCACATGGAATGTAAACAACAAAGATGGATGATAAACATTGAATGCATTATTATTGACATGATATACATTTATAGTACATTTGTGTCATTGTTGGGTTCCACATCCCAAGGTCTCTTGGACTCTCGTGGCTGTTCACATTCTACACCAACCCATAGAGGATTAGGTGTCCAACATTCCCCCCTTAATCCGAAGGGGTATGTATGAGTCCAAGAAGAGAGCTGTAATACAAAATGTGCAAAAATGCATGGCAGCACTAGGCTGAATGTGCTCTCTGAAATGTTGGTATAAGGGGGGTGGTTTAAGGATGACCACCAACACTAGAACGCTTAGTGCAGTTCCCAGAACTCTTCCAAGTCTGGCATGAAGCTCAGGTCTTCTGCTAGAGGAAGTGCTCCTAATGTTTTGAAGTGGGAAACCTTCAACCATGAAAGGGAGGTCTTACCCCGCATAAAACGGAGAACCTCAACCTGAAAAGGGAGGTATCACCTGTGATAGTTTAAGGATTACCACCAACTTTGGAATGCTTAATGCAATTCCTGTAACTTTTCCAAAACTGGCAAGAAGCTGAAGTCTTCTGCTAGAGGAAGTGTCCCCAATTCTTTGAAGAGGCATCACCAACTGAAGGCATGCTTAGGGGCATATTTATCTCTGGCTACAACTCTTAATCTGGTATGGCAGGTTGTGGCTTAGGCTCACTTGATGTGGCTTTGAAGCTTGTAGATGACCATCACTTCCCCCCTGTCAGATACAAGGTGAGATGATGGAGAAAACTCAATTGCAAGACTGTTCAATATTCGAGAAGAAATCCTGTTGTATGAGCGAAAGATCTTCTTGGCTGTTGAAGCCCATTGCCAAGAAGTGATCCATCCAAGATGAATCTTTGTTCTTGTAGGAGGTTTGTTTCTGAAGCATCTATTTGAAGAATGGGTGGTTTTATGACAATGCTTACATGGATGAAGATCAAAACAATGATCTTTCATATGGCCAACTCGCTCACAATGTTGGCATTTAACAACTTTTGACTGCGAATGTGAAGGAGCAGAATCTGGAACAGGTGAAGGTGAAGTCTCATGAAGAAATGAACTCTTAGCACACAATAATTCACTTTCAAACACACAGTAGAGCATGACACCTCCAACCACTTTACTATGCCAGTGCAATCAACTTATACATTGCTCAAATATATCAGCTAACATATGCAGATATATCAGCTAACATATGCAGGATATGATTCCAATAGATCTCAAGTTCAAATTCTGCTGCAGCCAATTCTTGGCACTAGGCTTCTCTAGAAGAAGAAACTGCATAATTTTTGTTGTGATTGATTTGTCTTAGGAATCTCCCTTGCCCACATTGTGCACGTAGCATGTGGTTTACAATAGCAGAAGGACCAACACCACACCAGAAAGGGATCGAGGAGGTATTACAAAATTTCTGTTATACCAAACACACTTACAACGCCAACGCAATAATATGAATCCAAGCTCAACGCACATGCAATATATATATATATATATTATATATACCCGTCGGCTTCCCAACAGAAGCAAGAGACAGACTTGGAAGATAATGAAATTATTGCTTGAGAAAATCTGGAATACCTGGACCTTGGCTGCAATTTTAACTATCTTGTGGTTGCTCCCGTCGAAATAGTGATTACCAGGAGCTTGGCGGTTTTCATTTCATTTAAAAATTTGCACGCGACTTCTGAGTTTGAACTCCTGCAATTTCATTTCATCTTAAAAATTTGCACGCGAGACTGTTTGAAATCCTTTGCATGGTGGTGACATTGAATGTGAGGTGGAGCATGGGGAAGTCGGAGGCTCAGAGCAGTGAAGCGTGCTGGAGACTGAGCGGTGTAGCTGCTGGAAAATTTGGAAGAGAATGAGCTAGAGGTGAGATCCGAAGCGATATCTGAAAGGACTCGAACCCTAGACGCCCGAAGGTTGGAAAGGCCTTTAGTGACCTCATGGTTTCATGCGCATTACAGGAAAGTCACTTTTGGTTTCACACACTTTCTTCCAAAGAAGGGTACCAAATATGCGGTCCCATAAAGATGAAGTAATTCCAAACCTGCTTGTCTAATTTCTAAAATGGTGGTTCAAAAAAACTCAGTAGACAAAACCAATTGAATATATTTTATTAACAACGAGTGGGAGAGCAACAGTCACCAGAATTCACGCCATGTCTTGGATTTGTAAATATGAATCGAAATCGAAATGAATGAAACAACATCTCTCCAAACCGAAAACGAAAAAGATAATCTCTCAATTTGTCGTTCTTTTCCTTGCTTCGTAATGGCGGTGGACAAACGTCAATAAAATACCATTGAGATTTCAAACCATGAATGCTCACATGGAAAATCCTTGCTGGTAGCAGTAGAGAGACAAGATGTAGTGTAACGTTTTAGATGGGTTAGAGGCAGAGTAACATACACGTAGTGTTGTGAGCACGAATGAGGAGGAACGATTCAACAAAGATAACAGTTGAGCAACAAGGAAAGAATATTTGAGAAAATTAGTAGCTTGAATTTAGCTTAAAGCCTTGGCAGATAGGAAGCTTGTCAGTGGCGGGAAAATGATAGAGGTGTCAGGAAGAGCATTTGCTGCAATTTCGCTGAGAGAGAGAGAGGAGTGTTTGCCGGTTTGATGGGTGATACAATGACACACTAATAATTCTTCTGATTCATGGGCAGAGAACAGTGGGCAGGTTTTTTGGATGGTAGCAGAACTGACAAGTAGAGAAAGGTCACAAAAACAATGGCTCACAAAAGATTGAGCAGATTATGAACGTACCTGCTCTGATACCATGTTAAAGTCACATGGAATGTAAACAACAAAGATGGATGATAAACAATGAATGCATTATTATTGACATGATATACATTTATAGTACATTTGTGTGACCGTTGGGTTCCACATCCGAAGGTCTCCTGGACTCTCGTCGCTGTTCACATTCTACACCAACCCATAGAGGATTAGGTGTCCAACAATCTCAATCTGGTTATGCCCTAAATGTATCTTCTTCTCATTCTCATGAGTGGCTCATTGATTCTGGAGCTTCTTATCACATGGGAAAAAACAAAGCCATGTTTTCTTCTTTAAATGATTGTAACACCAAAAATATATATGTTGCTGATGATAGATCTCTTAGTGTTGTAGGGACTGGAACTATTCATCTAGACAATGGTCAATTTAATGATGTATTATGTGTTCCAACCTTATCCTGCAACCGTCTATCTTTATATCAGATAACTCATTTAGGCGAAGGTAAAATCGTTGAATTTTCACCTCATGATGTTGTAATTAAGGACTAAGAGATCCTAGACAGATTTTAGATACTGGCATTGTTGATGATTCTACAAGGTTGTATAAGTTTAACAACTTTGGGTTCCCTTGGTATTTGTTGCTCATAATGATGAAGTGAGCAAACTTTGGCATGAACGATTTGGTCACTTAAACTATTGGTCTCTTCAAAATCTATGTAAAGAAAATATGGTGACAGGTCTTCCTATGGTATCTTGCAGAGATGGTGTTTGTTCTGGATGTGTACTCAGAAAACATCATCAGGATAGTTTTGAAAAACGTGTCTCTTGGTATGCCTCAGCCTCTTTACAGCGTGTGCATAGTGATTTATGTGGTCCACTTTCAGTTGTTTCATTCTCTGGCTACAAGTATTTCTTAACTTTCATTGATGATTTCTCCAGATGCACTTGGGTATACTTCTTAAAACTCAAGAGTGAAGTATTTAACATGTTCTTGGCCTTTAAGGCCTTTGTTGAGAAACAATCTGGACATCAAGTTCTTAAGCTAAGATTTGATAATGGCGGAGAATATGTTAACAAAAAATTCATCAACTTTTGCACTGAGCATGGAATTCAAATGCAACATACTGTTCCATATACTCCACAACAAAATGGTGTAGCTGAAAGGAAGAATCGCACCTTAAAGGAAATGGCTAATTGTATGCTTCAATCTAAAGGACTTAGTCCTAATTTTTGGGCAGAAGCAATTAACTTTGCAAATTACATAGTAAATCACACTCCTACTAAGGTTTTAAAGAATATCACTCCAGAAGAAGCATGGAGCTCAATTAAACCAGATGTAAGTCACTTTCGTGTTTTTGGAAGTGAAGCATGGGCCCATATTCCCGATGAGAAACATAAAGCCTTAGAACCTAAGTGAAAAATGTATTTCTGTTGGATATTTTGAAGATGTCAAAGGATGTAGACTTCTTGCACCTAAGTCCAAAAATGTTATCATTAGAAGAGATGTAAAGTTTGTTGAAAATATATCGGCCTACGAGCCTAGTTCGGTGGATGTGTCACCTCTCTCTATCCCTTCTACTTCTGAAAATATTTCTTCTTTAGATAATGATAGCGAGGATGACAATCCTCCCCCACCTTCTTAGGATCCTCCTTCAGCGCCTCAGCTTCCAAAATGGGTTCGTACTACTCGGGATGCAGCAGGTTCTCTTGCAGGTGATCCTACAGATCAATGATGTACATGTTCTTAATTCGATAGAGCCTCTTCTTTATTGGCTCAAGCTTCAACGAATTATGATCCTAACACCTTTGCAGAAGCTTCAGGCCATCCAAATTGGGATGCAGCTATGAATGAAGAATATTGTTCATTATTGGCAAATGATACATGGGATCTTGTTCCTCTTCCAAAGGGACGAAAACTTGTTAGATGCAAATGGGTTTACAGAACCAAGTTTGGATCAGATGGAAAAGTTGATAAACATAAAGCTCGTCTTGTTGCTAAGGGTTTTTCACAAGTTGAAGGCATCGACTATACTAAAACCTTCTCCCCTGTTGCAAAAATGAACTCTATCCGCCTTGTTCTTTCCCTTGCTGCTTCTTTCAATTGGGAAGTCCATCAAATGGATGTTAAATCTGCCTTCTTGCATGGGGACCTGCATGAAGAAATCTATATGGAACAACCTTCTGGCTTTATACAAACAGACTCCAGCCTTGTATGTCGGCTTAAGAAATCCCTTTATGGTCTCAAGCAAGCCCCTCGGGCTTGGTATGCCAAAATGGATAGCTTTCTTTTAGATACTGGCTTTTCTAGGTGTCATTCTGACAATATTGTCTACACTAAGAAAGTGGGTAAGTCACTTATCATTCTTGTTCTTTATGTTGATGATCTTATCCTTATTGGTAGTGATCCCAACCTTATAAACCATGTGAAGTCCAACCTTAAAAGGCAGTTTGAAATGACAGACTTAGGACATTTGCATTATTTTCTTGGTCTTCAAGTCTTGCAATCCAAGGAAGGTATTTCGCTTTCCCAGTCCAAGTATGCCTGTGATCTTCTACGCCACTTTCACATGGAAGACTGTAAGCCAGCCCCTTCTCCCTTTTAGTCTGGAGCCAAACTTTCAGTGACTTGTACTTCCCCTGAAGTTGATGCTACCTTATACCGTCAGCTTGTAGGAAAACTTTTGTATCTGACCCATACCCATCTTGACCTTTCCTTTGCTGTTGGCCTTATTGTTGGGTTTATGCAAAATCCACATGAAAGTCATTGGAAAGCAACTAAAAGAATACTTTGTTATGTTCGAGGTACAATTCAGTTTGGGATTCATTACAATGCAGAAGCATATCCTCTATTGGTTCGTTTCACTGATTCTGATTGGGCTAGTGACCCTGATGATTGGAAGTCTACTACCAGTTATGTATTCACTCTTGGTTCTAGACCTATTACATGGGCTTGCAAGAAACAAAGTGCCATTTCTCTTTCTTCAGCAGAAGCAGAGTATCGTGGTGCCGTAGAAGCTAGTAAGGAAGCCCTGTGGCTTCGTCAGATCCTGTCAGAGTTTGTCTTTCAACAACAACATCCGACTACACTTTGGTGTGATAATCAAAGTGCCATTCAACTATGCAAAGATCCAGTCCAACATCAGCACAACAAACACATTGAACTACACATGCACTTCATCAGAAAGCTCATTCATGATCATGTTCTTGAAGTTCAATATTGTTCAACCGATGATCAAGTTGCAGACATCTTTACAAAGGCTCTCACAGAGGCGAAGTTTACTAAACTTCAATTTATGGTTGGAGTCTAGGAAGTTGTCCTTCCTTCTCCTATTGTGTCATATTTGTAAATCCTTCAATCCTATCCCAAGTTGTTCTTAAGGGGGGATGTTACGATATTCTGACACATAGGAAATAGTTAAGTATAACTTGGTCTAGGGTAGAGTTAGGTAAAGTGTGTTTCTTTACAATGTACTTCTGTAACTTACAATTCGACGGTCACAATATGTTCTAGACATGAAGTGATCCGATAGTTCAATTCTCTCCTCGGTATTACCGACACTTGATTCGTGGCTTAACACCTGATTGGTCCATGATCTCTATTTAAAGTGCATGGACGATCATTTGTAAGGTGACTGTTCATGAGAGAAGCTTATGTAAATTTTATTTTTTTTAATAAATTGCCTGAAGTGGCGGCATTGGCTTAGGCCGTGGATTGTTTCCCTCTTTGTGGGTTTTAACCACGTCAAGAATACTGGTGTATTGATATGTGATCTGTTTGTGAGCGGTCTCCTTTGGTGTTCTAGTTGAGGAACTTACCCTGTAAATTCCTACAGATGGTAATCATGATCTCAACCATGATCTTAATGAAGACATACTTTCAAGGTCATAAGCTTGATAAAGATCTCGGTGTAGCTCTCATATGTGTATATTCATATCTCAATATAGAGACCTCATTGTTATAGTCAAGGAGCAGCGATGGTCTTTGTGAATGAGCAACAATGATCTTAGTGAAGGTGCAACAGTAATGATCTCGGTGATGGCCTCAGCGTTGCAACAACAATGATCTCGGTGGTGCAGTAGTGATGGCCTTAGTGTTGCAGCAATGATGAAGATCTCAGTAGCGACAAAGAAGAGGATTGGTGTCTTGGTCTTGGAGTGGCCTAATAGGTCAAGGGTCATGGTCTTAGTATTCATCAATTGGAATCTCTATAAGAAGAATTTTGTGCTGGTTTTCCTCTCGAAAAGTGAGATGTTTTGGTTGTGGTAGAAAGCCAACATCTTGTGTTCTTGTCTCTTTTGTTTTGGTAAATATTTGATGAACTAAGAAGACACACTTTAATAATAACAAGCAAAGATTGTGCTTATAAGAAAAGGTTAAAAATACCTCACAAATAGTTATCATGGTGAGAAGAATCTTATTAACTTAATTTGCCCTAGATTCTTCAACACCGAGAGACATTGTTGTCCGGGAGATGTATTGATGGATTCCTTCTATAAGCTGTGTGCTGAGAGACATTGTTGGCCGGGAGATGTATTGATGGATTCCTCCTGTAGGCTGTGTGCTGAGAGACATTGTTGTGTAGGAGATGTATTGATGAATTCCTCTCGTAGGCTGTTTTGAGAGACTTGTTGTCCAGGAGATGTATTGATGGATTCCTCCTGTACGCTGTGTGCCAAGAAACATTGTTGCCCAGGAGCTGTATTGATCGGTTCCTCCCTTAGGATGTGTGCCATGAGATCTTGAGGTCGGGGAGATGCTTCGAGATGGATGTTATATATCTTTCCTTATGATGAGTTCGAGAGAGAGAAACTTGGATTGTTTTTTCTTCCTTGGACTGTGCGCTGTGAGGCCTATAGATTAGTCGGGAAGATTGATTTTGAGAGAGAATGAAAAACTACCTCCCTAGCTAAGAGGGCGTGTTGAAATATATTGTAGCTTCGGTTGGAATTTCTCATTGAATACTCAACGAAGAAATCGATTATTGGTCACCTCAAGTCAGCTCAAACAAGCCCGACAAGTCAACCCCATTAGGGCTAATTAGCCCTCTCATGACGCCTATTAATAAGAGGTCGTTGGCATTCATTTCATCCACGATAAGCTCAAGCAATCCCGTTTGAAATCACAACTAATTCGGCCTTCGATTTTAGAACATATCCACTTGTATGAAGAGGAGTGTAGGTGGTCTTTTGATTGCTGTTTGAATCACCTTCAAGGGCTCATTGCTACAATGACTTGGGATCATCTTTACCTCTGTTTTGTTACCTCTTTTGTCGCTGAAAATTGCAGAGAGGCTCGGTCTCCTTTAGTGACATAATGATGAAGTTGACTGAGGGATTTTTGGGTATATCTTCGCAATAGTTCGTTGGTGATTACAGTGGGAACTTTGGCCTCCTATTACAGTGAACTCAGGCCTACATTTCAGCCTCCTGGTGTAGATCATCTCATTGGACAAAAGTGTAATCTCTCTCTTTATTTTGTACAAACTTTGATTGGGTATCTCATTGTTGGTTATTTTGGATTTGTTGGAACATTTAGATGTACTATTGATGGACAAAATCTCTCTCATAAGGAAAGAGTTTTTGGGTTTTCCCTTAGTGGGCTTTGCCCTGGCTGTGAGCTTAATCTTGGTGTCTCTTGTCTCTTGCTTATTGTCTATTGCTCATTGTATACTGTAATCTCTATTTATTGCTCTCGTTGAAAAAATATTGGTTGAAGTTTTTCATGTATAGCTACTTGTTGACTAAAGTATAAAGAAGAAATAATTTGCATCAATATAAGTAGTTATCAATGGTGAAGGAATATTCTAGCCATTACAACACTAGAATTTCAAAAGAGTGTTGGGGTTTTTCCAATGCGCATTATTGGCAGGGCAAATATTGAATTGCTGGAGGGCATAGATTTGATTGTTGGAGGCTAATTTCTTCAAAGTGATTTCATTTGAAGGTAGATTTCCTTGAGGTCGATTTACTTGGGCCGAATTCATTCTGAGGGAGCCGAGTTGCAAGTTCCAGATTGTATTTCTTCTTGTATCTTTGTGGGTCGAAAAACCTAGATTTTCTAGATAATGAAATGATGGAGAATTGTTTATGGGTTAATTAATTTTGCAATGTGTGATTGATCTCTCTGGTTTATTTCTGTTGCATATTTTTAATTCTAGAAGTTAAAGATACCAATGATTTTATTTTTTGGTGATTCAATTATTATTTGGGTAAATAAATAATAAACTGGGATAAATTAAATTGACGTGAGAAAACAAATCTACCTGGTATTAGAAATTTATCAGTTAGCCCCGACTCTCTGTTGAAGAATGTAGATGGAAAGGTTTTGGCTTGGGGTAAAGATTCAAGCATTGATAAAGCTAGGGTTATTGGAATTCGTGAAGGAAGTCTATATAGAGTAATAATAACATCTCCTCAAGCCGTAGTTCACATGGAAAGCAATCCCATTAAACTATGGCATAGAAGATATGGACATTTACATTACAAGGTTATTCCCTTTCTCAATAAATTGGTAAATGGCATTCCCGATATTAGAGAAGATCGTGAAGGAATATGCAAGTGATGTGCCTTACGAAAGAATACAAGGAAATCATTTACAAGCTGTGAAACAAGGTCTAAAGAAATATTGGACCTTATCCATTTAGATGTGTGTGGGCCTATGTGTGATAAATGACCTAGAGGTCATCTTTATTATGTAATCTTCATTGATGATCACTCTAGAAAGACATGGCTCTATCTACTCAAAACAAAGGACGAAGTATTTGAAAAGTTCAAGGAATTTAGCTTTGAAGTAGAGAACTTCATTGAAAGGAGAATAAAGACTTTGAGATCCGATAATGGTGGAGAATACACTTCAAAAGTGTAGGAATTTACAGGGTAAGTTCCTCAGACAGAACACCAAAGGACACCGCTCACAAACAGATCACAGATCAATACACCAGTACTTTTGACGTGGTTAAAACCCTCAAAGAGGGAAACAATCCACGGCCTGAGCTAACGCGGCCACTTCAAGCAATTTATTAATAAAAGAATGAAAATTTACATAAGCTTCTCTCATGGACGGTTACCCTACAAATGACCCTCCATGCTCTTTAAATAGAGATCATGAACCAATCGGGTGTTAAGCCACGGATCAAGTGTCGGTAATACCGAGGAGAGAATGAACCGTCGGATCACTACATATCGTGACCGTCGGATTGTAAGTTACAAAATGTACATGGTAAAGAAACACACTTTACCTAACTCTATACTAGACCAAGTTATACTTAACTATTTCCTATGTGTCAGAATATCCTAACATCCCCCCTTAAGAACAACTTGGGATAGGATTGAAGGATTTACAAATATGACACAATAGGAGAAGGAAGGAGGCACTAGAGCCTATCCCCCCTTAGTGACAACTTCCTGAACTCCAACCATAAATCGAAGTTTAGTGAACTTCGCCTCTGTGAGAGCCTTTGTAAAGATGTCTGCAACTTGATCATCTGTTGAACAATATTGCACTTCAAGAACATGGTCGTGGATGAGCTTTCTAATGAAGTGCATGTGCAGTTCAATGTGTTTGCTGCGCTGATGTTGGACTGGACCTTTGCATAGTTGAATGGCACTTTGATTATCACACCAAAGTGTAGTTGGATGTTGCTGCTGAAATCCAAACTCTGACAGGATCTGACGAAGCCACAAGGCTTCCTTACTAGCTTCTACGACACCACAATACTCTGCTTCTGCTGAAGAAAGAGAAATGGCACCTTGTTTCTTGCAAGCCCATGTAATAGGTCCTGAACCAAGAGTGAACACATAACCTGCAGTAGACTTCCGATCATCAGGGTCACCAGCCCAATCGGAATCAGTGAAACCAATCAATAGAGGAGCTGCTTCAACACTGTAATGAATCCCAAACTGAACTGTACCTCGAACATAACGAAGTATTCTTTTTGCTGCTTTCCAATGACTTTCACGTGGGTTTTGCATAAACCTAGCAACAAGGCCAACAACAAAGGAAAGGTCAGGATGAGTATGGGTTAGATACAAAAGTTTTCCTACAAGTTGATGGTATAAGGTAGCATCAACTTCAGGAGAAGTACAAGTGACTAAAAGTTTGACTCCAGACTGAAAGGGAGAAGGGGCTGGCTTACAGTCTTCCATGTGAAAATGGCGTAGAATTTCACCGGCATACTTGGACTGGGAAAGGGAAATACCTTCCTTGGATTGCAAGACTTGAAGACCAAGAAAATAATGTAAGTGTCCTAAGTCTGTCATTTCAAACTTCCTTTTAAGGCTAGTCTTCATATGGTTTATAAGGTTGGGATCACTACCAGTCAGGATAAGATCATCAACATAAAGAACAAGAATGATAAGAGACTTGCCCACTTTCTTGGTGTAGACAGTATTGTCAGAATGACACCTAGAAAAGCCATTTTCTAAAAGAAAGTTATCCATTTTGGCATACCAAGCTCGAGGAGCTTGCTTGAGACCATAAAGGGATTTCTTAAGCCGACATACAAGGCTGGAGTCTGTTTGTATAAAGCCAATAGGTTGTTCCATATAGATTTCTTCATGCAAGTCCCCATGCAAGAAGGCAGATTTAACATGCATCTGATGGACTTCCCATTTGAAAGAGGCAACAAGGGAAAGAACAAGGCGGATAGAGTTCATTTTGGCAACAGGGGAGAAGGTTTCAGTGTAGTCAATGCGTTCAACTTGTGAAAAACCCTTAGCAACAAGACGAGCTTTATGTTTATCAACTTTCCCATCTGGTCCATACATGGTTCTGAAACCCATTTGCTTCTAACAAGTTTTCGTCCCTTCGGTAGAGGAACAAGATCCCATGTATCATTTTCCAATAATGAATGATATTCTTCATTCATAGCTGCTTCCCAATCTAGATGGCCTGAAGCTTCTGCAAAGTTGTCAGGATCATAATTCACTGAAGCTTGAACCAGTAAAGAAGAGGCTCTATCAAACTGAGAACGTGTACGTCGCTGATCTGTAGGATCACTGGCAAGATCACCTGCTGCATCCCGAGTAGCATGGACCCATTTTGGAAGCTGAGGAGCTAAAGGAGGATCCTGAGAAGGTGGGGGAGGATTGTCATCCTTGCTTTCATCATCTGAAGAAGAAATATTTTCGAAAGTAGAAGAGATAGGAAGAGGTGGCACATCCCGCCGAACTAGGCTCGTAGGCTGATATATTTTCAGCAAACTTTACATCTCTTCTAATGATAACATTCTTGGACTTAAGTGGAATAAGTCTATATCCTTTGACATCTTCAGAATATCCAACAAAAATACATTTTTCACTCTTAGGTTCTAAGCTTTATGTTTCTCATTTGGAATATGGGCGCATGCTTCACTTCCAAAAACACGAAAGTGACATACATCTGGTTTAATTGAGCTCCATGCTTCTTCTGAAGTGATATTCTTTAGAACCTTAGTAGGAGTGCGATTTATTATGTAATTTGCACAGTTAATTGCTTCTGCCCAATAATTAAGACTAAGTCCTTTAGATTGAAGCGTACAATTAGCCATTTCCTTTAAGGTGCGATTCTTCCTTTCAGCTACACCATTTTGTTGTGGAGTATATGGAACAGTATGTTGCATTTGAATTCCATTCTTAGTGCAAAAGTTGATGAATTTGTTGTTAACATATTCTCCGCCATTATCAGATCTTAGCCTTAAAGGCCAAGAACATGTTAAATACTTCACTCTTGAGTTTTAAGAAGTATACCCAAGTGCGTCTGGAGAAATCATCAATGAAAGTTAAGAAATACTTGTAGCCAGAGAATGAAACAACTGGAAGTGGACTACATAAATCACTATGCACGAGCTATAAAGGGGCTGAGGTGTGCCAAGAGGCACGTTTTTCAAAACTATCCTGATGATGTTTTCCGAGTACACATCCAGAACAAACACCATCTCTGCAAGATACCATTGGAAGACCTGTCACCATATTTTCTTTACATAGATTCTGAAGAGAGCGATAGTTTAAGTGACCAAATCGCTCATGCCAAAGTTTGCTCACTTCATCATTATGAGCAACAAATACCGAGGGAAGATTTGATGACCCAGAGTTGTGAAACTTATACAACCTTGTAGAATCATCAGCAATGCCAGTAGCTAAAATCTGTGTAGGATCTCTTAGGTCCTTAATTACAACATCGTGAGGTGAAAATTCAACGATTTTACCTTCACCTGAATGAGTTATCTGATATACAGATAGAAGGTTGCAGGATAAGGTTGGAACACATAATACATCATTAAAGTGACCATTGTCTATATGAACAGTTCCAGTACCTACAACACTAAGAGATCTATCATCACCAACATATATATTTTTGGTGTTACAATCATTTAAAGAAGAAAACATGGCTTTGTTTTTGGCCATGCGATAAGAAGCTCCAGAATCAATGAGCCACTCATGAGAATGAGAAGAAGAAGATACATTTAGTGCATAGCTAGACCGAGATGCTTGACAACCACATGCAGAAAGTGCCATTCCTGAAGATGAAGTTGAAGTTAAAGAGTGCTCCAAATGGATATTATGCTTCTTCATTGCTACTTCCAAGGCTTCCATCTTCTTAAAGCATTTGGATTCTAAGTGGCCATCTCGATTACAAAAGTTGCAATGTCTATCAGTCTTCTTCCCTTTGTTTTTATTTGTCTTATCATTTTGTTGAAATGATTTTTCATTTTGAGGCTGAAATGGCTTAGAATCCTTGTTTGGTTTAGGACCATTCCTTTTAGGATACAACTTCTTAGGATTCTTTGAATTTGGTTGCTGCTGGGCGGCTAACGCTTTCTTAGAAGAGTTTCCAAGATTAAGAAGACCAAGGTGTAAGAATTTTTCTTGTTCTCTTATTAAAGAATCACAAAAGGAATCAAAGGAAGGGGACTTGTAGGCTTGTCCTTGAGAAATGAAGGCTTCTCTTGTAGAATGGAAGGTGGAGACAAACACAGAATAGGATGGTCCCAACTTAGTAAGAATGGAGTAGATAAGGCTATTATCTTCTTTCTTAACCTTAACACCTTCTAAGAGAAGTCTAAGGGTCTTGAACTTGGACAAAAAATCTTCAATGCAAGAAAAATTATTGGGGTCCAATGTAAGCAACTCATTTTCAAGTTGATGGGTTTTAAGTTCATTTTTAATTCCAAAAACTTTAGTGATCTGTTTCATTGCTTCTTCAGGAGTATCAAGTTCTGCAATATGGAATCTAAGATCTGGAGAAATAGACATCCCTATCAATGCACGTGCTTGATCTTGCCTATTTTCCCATTTAGCTGCCTTATCTTCATCTTTCGGTTTGGTTTCTTGGCCTGAGGTTATTCTGTAGAGACCTTTACTTCTAAGTAAATCCACAATGTAGGACCACCATTGGAAGTAGTTGGTGCTGTCAAGAATAACTTGGCATGGACTTTCCATTTTAACAGAAAACTGAAGCTATAGATGCTGAAACTAAGTGTTCCAATGGAAAGATCTCGAAAAACTAGGCCGGTTAAAAAAAACAGCTCTGAAAACGGCTTCCGGATGAAGAAGTTATGGCTTTTTGAAGAAACTTTGATGAAGATGCCGACGAAGTGCGGGAATGTGCGGAAATGAAAAATCCGCCCCCACAAAAAGGAGACTTGAACTCAAGACCTCTACTCATAAATTAGCTTTGGACCAAGTGAGCTAAACAAAAAGTTTGAGAGAGGGGGGGGGGTTGAAGCTTTGGGTTGCGTGCTTGCTTTGAGAAAGCTCTTTTTCCCTACAAAACAAAAAACACAAAACCCAACACGGACATACAAAAAAAAAAAAACGAACCTTACGGCTCGAAGTTAACTTTAGCCGGAAACTAAATATTTTCCTCAATGTTTCCGATTTTCCGAGATCACACTAAGGCACAGCGGAAAAGAGCATAAGCATGAGAAAAATCCTTCCTTTCTGTTTCTGATTTGCCTAGATCGCACAGAGTCGTGGGGCAAAGAGCATACGCAGAAATGAAAGGTATAGATCCGGTAATAAAACAAACTAAATAAACCGAGACTGAAATAAACAGAGAGAAAATAACTGTAAACTGCAAATAAACACTGTATACCTCCAGATCTTAAAAATGACGTGGCTAGGGCTACCGGAAAGTTTTTCGTGTGAAACGAAAGGGGTTCCTCACTGGAACAGATGCTCCCAACACAACAGAGCAGTCCTCTTGGCCCGAAAGCAGTCAGAAACAGTAGATCTAGGAAACGGTAGTTGGATGCAGTTCTACCGGCTTCAGATTTGGATCACCAACGGACGCGGCCCTCAAATTGCTTTGATACCATGTAGGAATTTACAGGGTAAGTTCCTTAGACAGAACACAAAAGGACACCGCTCACAAATAGATCACAGATCAATACACCAGTACTTTTGACGTGGTTAAAACCCTCAAAGAGGGAAACAGCCCACGGCTTGAGCCAACACGGCCACTTCAGGCAATTTATTAATAAAAGAATGAAAATTTACATAAGCTTCTTTCATGGACGGTTACCCTACAAATGACCCTCCATGCTCTTTAAATAGAGATCATGGACCAATTGGGTGTTAAGCCACGGATCAAGTGTCGGTAATATCGAGGTGAGAATGAACCGTCGGATCACTACATATTGTGACCGTCGGATTGTAAGTTACAAAATGTACATAGTAAAGAAACACACTTTACCTAACTCTATACTAGACCAAGTTATACTTAACTATTTCCTATGTGTCGCAATATCTTAACAAAAAGAAATATTTGCATATTGCAAAGAAGCATGAATTAAGAGGGAGCTCATTGTTCCCTACAATCCGGAACAAAATGGAGTTGCAGAAAGGAAGAATAGAACACTGATTTCTCATCAAGATATTTCTAAATTTCTGTGGGGAGAAGCTGCAATGATTGTTGCATATATACAAAATAGAAGTCCTCATAGAATCCTCGATAATATGACACCCAAAGAAGCATTCACGGGAAGGAATTCATGTGTGGACCATCTTTGAATCTTTGGATGTCTTGCCTATATCCATGTTCCAAAGGACAAACGAAAGAAGCTAGATTCTACAAGCATTAAAGGGATTTTCGCTAGCTACAATTTTTCTTCAAAGGCATATAGAATCTACATCAAGGAAGGAAGACATATTGAAGTAAGTAGGGATGTTATTTTTGATGAAAATCATGCCTACAAAAGATCCAAAGATATTCCTATTGATTTCGATGATGAAGACATACCACTATTCGAAGAAGAAGAGCACCACAACAATCCTACTACAAACGAAGAAGAAGAAGAAGGACCAAGTGAGCCTATTCAACCTGTGATCATACTCGACACAAAGAAGAGGCCAAATTGGATAAAAGCTACTCTTGAAGATGCTGAAGGACATGGAGCTGCAAAAGGAACTTTTAGAGAAAGCAAAAGACCAAAAAGATATTCTGGATATGCTGGATACATGACAAAACTAATAGACCCTGAACCAACTACATTTGAGGACGTTGCTCATCAAGAAGTATGGAAGAAGGCTATGTAGGAAGAATATCAATCCATCACGAAGAATGAGGTTTGGGAAAGCGTTCCTAGACCAAGTGACAAATCAGTTGTGACCTCTAAATGGATCTACAAGATCAAGCACGCTGTTGATGAAAGCATAGACAAGTACAAAGCTAGATCGTTGCAAGGGGCTTCTCTCAAAAAGAAGGCATAGACTAGGAAAAAACCTTTGCACCTACCGCAAGATATACTACTATAAGATATTTGGTTTTGTTGGCTGCAACAATAGGATGGAATATCCATCAAATGGATGTAAAAACAACATTTCTGAATGGAACCATCGATGAAGAAGTATACATTGAACAACCTGAAGTCTTTGAAATAAATGGCAAAGACACTCATGTTTGTAGACTCAAGAAGGCCCTGTATGGTTTGAAGCAAGCTCCTAGGGCATGGTATGCAAGAATGGACGCATACCTTCTAAGAATCGGGTTCGTCAAAAGTTTTGCTGATCAAAATCTCTATATCAAGGTTGTGGATAATTGTTAAAATTGGCAACTAGGGCCAAACTCCATGTGGGTCATCTTATTTATGGCAACTGATATTTTTCGTGGACTCCTCTCATCAAGAAGTGTAGGATTGATCTAAAGATCATCCGATTCCAATAAGTATTCATGGAATTACGAATTTATTTGTGTTATAAGACAATTCGTCAAGGTCGGTCAACAACCAAATAAACCCCACGTGTGCTCAACGTTTCAACATAAAAGGAGATGTCTTGATAGTCATTTCTACACACACTTCTATCTTGATTTCTCTCCACTTGTCTTGGGTTTTAATGGAAGAGAAATTTAGAGTGGAAGCCCTAGATGTTGGACGAAAAGAGGCTGCCCTAGCTGCAACAAAGAAGGAAGCCCTAAACGTTGTTCTAAGGCAGCCCTAACGCTATCCTAAAGGCAGCTCTAAATGCTGTCCTAAAGGTAGCCCTAAACGTTGTTCTAAGGCAGCTCTAAATGCTGTCCTAAAGGCAGCTCTAAATGCTGTCCTAAAGGCAGCCCTAAACGCTGTTTCTAGGTACGGTTTAGAGCTGCAAAGACGCATGGACAACAAGGCTACATAAGTACTGCAAAGATGCATGGACAACAAGGCTAGATAGTGCTGCAAAGGTGCATGGGCAACAAGGCTACATAAGTGCTGCAAAGATGCATGGACAACAAGGCTAGATAGTGTTGCAAAGATGCATGGACATTAAGGCTACATAAATGCTGCAAAGATGCATGGACAACAAGGCTAGATAGTGCTGCAAAGATGCATGGACAAAAAGGCTACATAAGTGCTGCAAAGATGCATGGACAGCAAGGCTAGATAGTGCTGCAAAGATGCATGGACAACAAGGCTACATAAGTGCTGCAAAGATGCATGGACAACAAGGCTACATAGCGCTGCAAAGATGCATGGACAACAATGACATTGTGACATGGCAGCAAAGGTACATGGTGCTGCAAACTCATTGGACAACACAATGATGGGACAACAGCTTGTTGGGACAGCACAATGATCGATGACATTGTGACATTGTGTAACAGAGATACATGGGACATTTAGTATTTAGTGCAGCAAATTCATGGTGTTGCAATAGTATGGTTACTGGTACATGGGACAACAACAACAACAAGGTGCAACGAGCATAATGCTGCAAGCACATTGGGACAACAATATGGTACTTGGTGCAGCAAACACATGGGTGACAACATGGTGCTGCAGTGGCACAAGGTACAACATTGCTAAACACTGGGACAACAATGCAGCATAAGGTGCAACAGTATGATGTGTACAACATGGTCATCAGGTCCAACATTGTGATGATTGGTGCAACATGGTGCAGTGAGGTGAAGCGTGACGACGAGATGCAACACAATGATAGGTGAAGGAGTCACCTTGGAGAATCAGTTGAAGCAGCATGTCTTCAACTGATCTCATGTATCATCTTCTTAGAGATGATCTATTCTCTTATCTAGATAAGTCAAAGTGTTGACTTCTGTTGTAAATGTACTCTCTCTCTCTCTCTCTCCGCTGAACTATTGAAGAACATATAAGAAGAATTGATCAAGGGTTTCCCCACAATGTGGTTTCCCTGGCTAGCGCCACATCTTGTGTCCTCTTGTTTTGGCTTGTCTTTTGCGATTTATGCTTATGTTCTATCTGTAATTTATTTTAATGCTGATGTGATTGCTAATTTGGAAAGGATATTGAGCTAACTGTGAAAATTGAAATAAATTGCTCTAAGCATAGAACATACCTAAAATTAACATGGTATTAGAGCAGAGGTGAAGACAAAGCCCAAGCAAGAGTGAAAGAGCAATCACCGAAGACAATTGGGAAAGGACAAAAGGATCAATGGATTCCTCATCCCTCTTCAAGTTTGCCAAGGGTGAAGTCGAAGCAGAGAATATAATCAGAATGGCGCAGCGGAAGTTTCTGATGGCCCACCTAAAGATCACTTCAATGGAAAGTTTGGATCTAAGGGTGGAAGGAAAGGCATATGCCTCGGTAGTAATAAGTCTGACCATTATGCGAAGGAGTGTCCGAATGGTAGGGACACATCACTTGATGAAGATAACAATCATTCCAGGGACATCTTCAATGATCAAAGGAATGACAGGTAATGCAGGTCATCAAGGAAACGGGTGACTCTTCAAGAAAGAAAGGAACCCCAGGTATGAAGAATCAAATGTTGTTTCTGATAAGATAAAAAAGCATTATCTTGTATTGGCCCTCTCCTTCAGATTCTTTGGGAATCTGGCTTATTGATTGTAGTGCTTCAAGGCACTTCATCGGATAGAAGGGTGATCTCTCTAATTTAGTAGAGATGGAAACAATCGTGGGATTATACTTGGAGCTGATGCCACCTATCCCGGAAAGGGTGTAGGGAATGTTACCCCTAGATTGAATGAGGGTAACTCGATTCATTTACGAGAATCTCTTTATGTACTTGATCGCAAGAAGAACCTGGTGTCCATTTCGGCAATGGAAGTCAAAGGTTTCAGGGTGGCATTCATCGATGAAAAGGTACGTGTTTGAAAATAGAATTTTTTAAGATGCTTTTACTCATGGGTTCAGGGTTGGAAATTTGTATCAAGTTGCAGGATGGTCCATTGGAGACCATGTCAGTTGTCACATCTCATCTATAGCACTAGAGGTCTACTTATTATGGGGCCCTACCCGATGTGAGTCAGATGGTGACAGGGATGCTTGAATTCAAGAAGAGCATGAAGGTACATGTCTGAGATGTACCAAAGGAAAATCTTACAAGGGGACCATTCCCCTCATGTAGCAGGTCCACAGGTTTGGAACAACCCGAGGAGTTTGAGATTCATGATCGGGAATCTCATGTATATAGGTGGAAGAAAGCCCTCAACGCTTGAAGCAAAACACCTCGGGCGTAGTATGAGAGGATTGATAGTTGTTTGATGAAGTTGAGATTCACTAGGAGTGAAACTGATCCAAACCATTGCTGGAAGGTTGTGGATGATAGACCTTTGATACTGGCACCTTCTGAGGACGGCCTATTTCTGACAGGTGCAAACCCTCTCATTTGCAGAAGTAAGAGGGATTTGGATTCCGGATGTGGAATAATAAACTGCAAACCTGTGACTACCTCGTGCATCTTAACTTTTAGAAGTTATATGGTAGTGATGTCGGACCAGATTTGGGAAATGCCTCTAAGTTTCATAAACTCATTCGCATTGATTTTCTTGGTGAGCTTCTGTCCGGATATATGTTTCGTAGTTAGCATGGTGAGCTCATGTTTGATTGAGCCTCACTGGATTGGTGCCAAGAATCTTTTGAGATATCTTCGGGGCACAATCTCTCATGGATTGAGATACACTGCCGAAAATATGAAGCTGCATGATTATTCGAACGCTGACTGGGCAGGCAGTGTGGATGATCATTAGAGCACTTCTCAGTGCTGGTTCTCTTTGGATTCTGCTTTGATATCATGGATGAGAAGGAAGCAGAACTCGGTTGCTATAAGCACCGCCGAGACCGAATACATAGCTACGAGTATGATCTCGTATGAAGCTGCCTGGTTGTGGAAGCTCTTTAGTGAGTTGTTTGTACACATGATGAATACCACTGTGATCCTCTGTAACAACCAAGGGGGGATTCGATTGTTGAGGAATCCCATATTCGATGATTGCTCCAGTAGATAGACATCAGATACTACCTTATCTGGGATATGGTAAGTCAATGAGTGAGGAGGCTCCATCGCATTGAGACTGATGTACAGGTCGCAGATTTTTTGTCAAAGCCCCGGGGAAAGGTCAAATCTGTGAGTTTCCTGAACGACTTGGAGTCGTTGAGAGACCTTTCTATAAGGGTCCTGCATGTTGCGTGCATATAGCTCTGGGAGGTCTGGGGGGCTTGGGGTACTTACTGGAGCAACACGCGACCATAGGGTGACTCACCCTCCCCTAATGGTGCACTGTGTACAGGGTGAATGGCTCAGCCTTCCCTGTGATATCCCGTGGCGACTCTGGAATAGGATGATTAGTTCTCCTATGGGATGGGATGATTAGTTCTCCCGTGGCGACTGTGTAACAGGATGATTAGTTCTCTTGTGGACCGGGATGATTAGTTCTCCTGTGGTGACTGTGGGACAAGATGATTCGTTCTCCTGTGGACAGGATGATTAGTTCTCCTGTCGAGGCATCCTACCCATGCAATTTGGGACTCATGGGAAGTACCTCTCATTTGATCAATGAGTAGGGAAATGGGGTTAGGGACCATTAGTAGTATTATCGATGGACGCATCGTTGTATCTACCGTACTCCCTATGCTAGGATGACCTCCATTGGTCTGGGATCAATGAAACTGTCTGGGATCAGTATGATAGGTTTGAGACACTCTCTTGTGATATTGATCTCGGATCAATGAAACTGACTTCGGGTTAGTAAGAGTGGTATGACACACCCTCTTCATATGGAACTGACTTCGGGTCAGTAGAGAATGGTATGAGACATTCTCGATCAATTCTTCTTCTTCATGGTTCAGCAGAGTAGAGCTCAACAAAGCAGAGCAGAACAGAGCTCAGCAGAGCAGAGCAGAGTAGGGCAGAGTAGTGCAGGGCACTGATGGCAGAGATAGTATAGTTGGACAAATGGATCAGCGGATGGAGTTTTCCCTAGTTGAGAGGTAGTGTTAAAATTGGCAACTAGGGCCAAACTCCATGTGGGTCATCTTATTTATGGCAGCTGATATTTTTCTTGGACTCCTCTCATCGAGAGCTGTAGGATTGATCTAAAGATCATCCGATTCCGATAAGTATTCATGGAGTTATGAATTTATTTGTGTTATAAGATAATTCGTCAAGGCCAACTAGCAACCAAATAAACCCCACATGTGCTCAACGTTTTAGTATAAAAGGAGATGACTTGATAGTCATTTCTACACACACTTCTATCTTGATTTCTCTCCACTTGTCTTGGGTTTTAGTGGAAGAGAAATCTAGGAGTGGAAGCCCTAGATGTTGGAGGAAAAGAGGCTGCTCTAGCCGCAACAAAGAAGGCAGCCCTAAACGTTGTTCTAAGGCAGCCTTAACGCTGTCCTAAAGGCAGCCCTAAACGTTGTTCTAAGACATCCTTAACGCTGTCCTAAAGGCAGCCCTAAACGTTGTTCTAAGGCATCCTTAACGCTGTCCTAAAGGCAGCCCTAAACGTTGTTCTAAGGCAGCCCTAATGCTGTCCTAAAGGCAGCCCTAAACGCTGTTTCTAGGTACGGTTTAGAGCTGCAAAGATGCATGGGCAGCAAGGCTACATAAGTGCTGCAAAGATGCATGGACAACAAGGCTAGATGGTGCTGCAAAGATGCATGGGCAGCAAGGCTACGTAAGTGCTGCAAAGGTGCATGGACAACAAGGCTAGATAGTGCTGCAAAGATGCATGGGCAACAAGGCTACATAAGTGCTGTAAAGATGCATGGACAACAAGGCTAGATAGTGCCACAAAGATGCATGGACAACAAGGCTACATAAGTGCTGCAAAGATGCATGGACAACAAGGCTAGATAGTGCTACAAAGATGCATGGACAACAAGGCTACATAAGTGCTACAAATATGCATGGACAACAAGGCTACATAGTGCTGCAAAGATGCATGGACAACAATGACATTGTGACATGGCAGGAAAAGTACGTGGTGCTGCAAACTCATTGGACAACACAATGATGGGACAACAACTTGTTGGGACAGCGCAATGATCAATGACATTGTGACATTGTGCAGCAGAGATACATGGGACATCTAGTATTTAGTGCAGCAAGTTCATGGTGCTGCAATAGTATGGTACATGGGACAACATCAACAACAAGGTGCAGCAAGCATAGTGCTGTAAGCACATTGGGACAACAGTATGGTACTTGGTGCAATAAGCACGTGGGTGACAACATGGTCTTGCAGTGGCACAAGGTATAACAATGCTAAACAGTAGGACAACAATGCAGCATGAGGTGCAACAGTATGATGTGTACAACATGGTCATAAGGTCCAGCATTGTGATGATGGGTGCAACATGGTGCAGTGAGGTGCAGCGTGACGACGAGATGCAAAACAATGATAGGTGAAGGAGTAACCTTGGAGAATCAGTTGAAGCAGCATGTCTTCAACTGATCTCATGTATCATATTCTTAGAGATGATCTATTCTCTTATCTAGATAAGTCAAAGTGTTGACATCTGTTGTAAATGTACTATCTCTCTCTCTTTTTGTTGAACTGTTGAAGAACATATAAGAAGAATTGATGAAGGGTTTCCCCACATTGGGGTTTGTCCCTGGCTAGCGCTACATCTTGTGTCCTCTTGTCTTGGCTTGTCTTCTGCGATTTATGTTTATGTTCTATCTAGAATTTATTTTATTGTTGATGTGATTGCTAATCTGGAAAAGATATTGAGCTAACTGTGAAAATTGAAATAAATTGCTCTAAGCATAGAACATACCTAAATTTAGCAATAATGAGCCAATCATTATTCCACTATATGTGGATGATTTATTTATTACAGGTGTAGAGCAAAGGATACAAGAATGCAAGAAGATGCTGGCAACCAAAATTGAGATGAAGGATCTGGGTCTAATGCATTATTACCTAGGATTGGAAGTATGGCAGAAACTTGGGGAGATTTATTTGGGGCAAGGAAAGTATATAATTAAGTTGTTGCATAAATTCGGTATGATGGATTCCAAGCTCATGACTACTCCCATGATCACCAATCTCAAGAAGTTGAGAAGCTCTGACTCAAGTCTCATAGATCCTACCTCCTATTGAAAGTTGGTGGGTTCTCTGATGTATCTGGTAAACACTAGACCAAATATATGTTTTGTTGTGAACATTCTTAGTCAATTTCAGTTGGAGCCTCATCATGATCATTGGATAGCTGTCAAGCATATATTAATATATCTACGTGGTACTATTCATCACTGCCTAAAGCATGATAGCAAGGAATTCAAGCTAATAGGTTATACAGATTCTGATTGGGGTGGCTGTGAGACCGATAGAAGAAGCATTATTGGCAAGTGTTTTAGTTTGGGATTTGCGATGATTTCATGGATGAGTAGAAAACAAGATCCTGTTGCTTTAAGTAGTGTTGAAGCTGAGTATGTGGCTGCATGTGAAGTAGGAAAGGAGGCAGTATGGTTAAGGAAGCTTTTGTCAGATTTGTTTGAGAAATCTCTAAGTCCTACTGTGATAAATTGTGATAATCAAAGTAGCATTAAGATGTCTAAAGATCCCATGTTCCATGCAAGGACGAAGCATATCAATAATAAGTACCACAATATTAGAAGTTTAGTACAAGATGGGATCGTGACGCTATAATAATTTTCGACTGATGAACAGGTAGCTGATGTGTTAACAAAGTCTCTTTCTAATAAGAAGTTTGAATATTTGAGAAGCATGCTTGGTTTGGTTGATATTACTGATTTCATTAACGAAAGGTGTTTGGAAGAGACTTGAGGATGCATTTTGTGTGATACAGAATGCTTTGGAGGACATCTGGCCGACATATGTGTTGATCTCTAGTTCCCAAAGTAGGGAGGGTAGCGTTGGTCATAGAGCTCTGAGCTTGCATTACGCACCTAGTTCTTTGGGTTGATGGTTAGCAAGTAAGCCTAATGGTACCTAGAGAGGCTGAAAGCTTTAGTCCATCTTAGTCCCACCCGGATAGATTTCCCTGGTCAAGAATCTAGTCCGTGGCACCATGTGTGCCGAAGTTCTTCGTAGTTCTTGTGTTTTGAGATCTTCCTTGTACTTGTATATACATATGTAAATTATGAATACCTCCCTAGTTAAGAGGGAGTGTTGAAGAATGTAACTAGGTTCGGTCTTCATATTTATATTTGAGTCAAAGAATGAAAAATAAAATTTTATATTACAATGACTTATTAAAGCATGGGTTTCATGCTTGGGTCATCATTTTATAGGTCAAAGTCCCCATTGTGGACTTCTAGGTTTTATATAGATTCATTAGAGTCACTGTCCATTAATGAGACCCTTCTTGGTCTTTTGTATCATGTGAAAAGAATTATTATTGATTCAAAAATGTAATTTGTCACCTCCACACCAAGTCGACCCTAGCTTGATGAAGTCGGTCTACAAGAGGACAATTCGACCCACAAATAAGGCTATATATATATAAGAGCAGTTCGATCTATTTGGACATCAACTCAACAAGTTCGATACACATCAAGGAAGTGCAGAAAAAGTGCGAAGTTCAAGGGGAAGAAGGAAGAAGTACAAGTCGAAGTTTCTGGGCTATCTCTCTCTCTCTTTTATGCAAAGTTATTGGGCTATTTGCTGCATCGAAGTTCTACTGCTAGGAGGGTCGAAATTCTGAAAGTGCTAGGTCGAATATTCTGCTGCTGGAAGGTCGAAAATTTTGGATTTGCTGGGTTGAAGTGTTGTTGCTGCAAGGTCGAAGATCTAGATCAAAGTTGCGGGAAGGAAAGGCTGACTTGGTTGTTGGAGGAGGTCTGTGTCTAGGTTGAAGTGTTTTGGATTATCTCGTCTTAACTACTAAAGTAAGAAGTTTGACTGGGTTTTCCTCTAGATAGGGGTTTTGCCCTGGAAGAGTGCCTACATCTTGTGTCTCTTGTTCTTGTGATCTTCATACACACATAATTTGGTAATTGCTTGATGAAAGATAATATAATAAATATATAAAAGAAGCCAATATAATTCCCAAGTAATTAACAAGAAAGATAAATCTAGCCCTAATTCTACTAGCATTGATTTCTCAACACTCTCGTCTGCAGCACTAGACTTTTCCTTAGCTAAGAGTTTGAGTGATAACAAGGATTGCAAATGAGGAGGTTGGGTGGGGCATTGAATTATCCATTGTGGAAAATCCTTGCCCAACCAAATTATTGCTTGTCATAACTAGTATTGCTAGATTCTACAAGGGGCTTAAAGTTGTTTTCTGATTTTAAACTCTTTGACTTCAACACCTGGCTCTAATTTTATGTGAGATGCCACAAGGGTCTTAAAGTTGTTTTATGATTTTAGACTTTTCACTTTAGCTATTAGCTCTAATTTTGTGATGTTTTTGTAATATGTTTGTAGTTGGGTCAAATTTATTTGTTCATGTTGACCCCTATTGATTAGCCATTTACAAGACTAAGGACAAGGCCTTACCTTGGAGGTCACTAGGGTTGTGCATATCACTCCCTTAGGATTTTTGGGACCTAGTGGTAAGGCTTCAGTTTGTAAGCTGATAATTTTTCTAATTAATAGAATCATTATGTTTAAGAATAAAAAACCATGAAGATATTATGAAGGACATCATTAGGTGGTCCTGATTAGTTGAATGAATGGTTATGTTCCACAAGTATGGTGTATGTGGATCTCTATGTGTATAAAGAGGTCCCTATCTTAAATTGAGTTATTATCAGGAGTAGAGATTCTAATTGTATACTGTGCATCTTAACTCCTTTTATGTTGATTACATGTACATATAAATAAATAGGCTGCAAGTTGGAATAAGTGCTTCATGATAATTCTTGCATTTTGGAGAGTGGTGTTATGGTTCTTCTTCGTTCCACTTATATAAGTCATGGACATAGACATTATATCTTGATTAATTGGGTCTCATTGTCATTTGAAATTCATAACTTTAGATAGATTCATTCTCAAGATTCAACACCTTATTATGTTTATCTTTTGTTTTGTGATTTTACTTTTTTAGTTAAACATATGCAATAATTTCTTCTTACAAGGCCAATTTTTGTGGTATTTCTTGATTTCAAAATTGGTATTATTCATGTGTGTTTTTTCTGGGCAAATGGTTGGTTAACTTCTGTGTTTGCTTTATATTTCAGATTAATGTCAACGATAATAGAAATCTGAACAAGATCCTTATTAGGAGTCATTTATGTTAATATTTATTTATGCTTATTAATAAATGGTTATTTGGTTAATGAAGTATATACCATTTAAGTCCAATATTATATACTTAAAGAGTGATAAAATGTCATTGAGGATAAGGAGAGCATAATCTCTTTTGCATTCATTCTATCCATTTCATCGGTGCTTATAATAACATATAATTCCCACATTACAGTTAGTTAGATAATAAGTTATTTCCTTTATTTTGAGGTGTTAAATTTCCATGAACCTAGCAGCTGATGCTTTATTAACCTAATATATTATAGATTTACTGAAAAAAGCACAACTAGGTTCTTAACACAATTACTAGAAGCAAAATTACACCAATCTCAATCCACATGTGACACATATTCTACCCAATAAAGTCAGTTCTTCATTAATAACTCAATTAGAACCTACTTGGGCTCTTGTTCCGGGATAATGGCTCACTGAAGAAAATACAACTACAACATACCTTGGATTTGATCCAACTGATCAAGTCCTAAATCTATCCTTGATCTTCTTGGTTGATTTGGATGTCCAATGCCACACCTCTATGACTAGTACCTGACACACTAGAATGGAAGTCCTCCACTCGCCACTGAGATGCCTCTCTCAATGTTTTGTGTTGTTGTATGGTGTGTCTTTCTCCTCTTGTTAACCTTGCTTTTATAACTTTACATTGAACTAAATCGCTAACTCTAATCTCCAAAGTGATTGATAGTTGAGATTAGATCTCCTCTTGCTTGAGATTAATCACTAAAGTAAATACTTCACTTTCCCTAAGTTTTTTTATCTCAATAGCCAACATAATTAATTATTTTCTTTTCCTAAGTTAGTGTTAATTTTACACGAAATTTTGCAGATGCTTAGTTGAATAATCTGAAACTAACTTTCTTTCACCAAGACACCAAATTTCTTAACACTTAAGTAGCGGAATAAACACCGAGATAAAGACACAGTCACACAACTCAACGCAATTATTTTTCTTGGGAAACCCAACTGGGAAAACCCTCTTCTTTACTGTAGTATTTATTGATAGAGTTTGAGCAATTAGATCTCTTACAAGGCAATCTGTTTCACTTTGAGAACACACTTGTTCTCACTGCTAACCTAGCTTGAACCACCTTGCATACACTTGATCTAGCTCGTACTATCTTACGACCTTCTTGGGCCTATTTCCTTGCGTTGGTTTCCTCTTATTTCCTAGTGCAATATGGCCCCTATTCTTTAAGACGGACCTCCTAAATCCTAGCGTAGAAATTGCCACAAGAAGGACTCTCTTTAATGTCGCGTATTGGCTCCTCTAGGATACACACTCACAACAAGGATCTCCCACACAACCTTGTGCTCTCTCTCACAATCTCATGAGCTATGTCTTGTCATAGTCCTTTGTGCACTGAAAACTACGAAACTTTGTGCCTTCATCCTCCTTTTTGTAAAAATTTCTGTTTTCCCACCCCGGTTTTCAGTTTCTCCTTATTTCTCCCATGTAGTTAAATGCCCATTCCCATAACCATATGCTGGAAATTGCAGAATTAAAAATCAGCGATTAAAAACAGCCATTAAAACACATTAAAACACTGATATTTTTGGTCAACTTGACCCTGGAAAAACCCCCTACAACTCTTGGGGAAAACCAGTTTGAGAGCTCTTCTTTATTTCTGAAAATTGTCTTTTTACAGTGAGAATTATTCAGCGAAAAATCAGCAAGCAAATTTACAACTTATCTCCTTTCTCGTGCCTCACAGCAATCTGGAAATTACAGCAAACAGGACAGCAATAAATGTTGTACGACCTCCGTTTTGTGTGCAGAAAAATCAGCAAACTGCTCCTCGATTTTTGTGCAAAAATCTGCCTTTCACTATGTGCTGAATCAGCTGTGCAAATCTTCTCAACTGCTGCCTTGGAATGTGTGCCAAGCTGCTGTCTCCTTCTCCTTCCTGCTCAGAAATCTCTCTTGCTCTCTTGCTCTCCTTCTCCTAATCTGCTCATGAAAGAATGAGTGACCTTTTCCTCCTTTAATATAACTCCAAGTGACTTTTGGGTGATCCAAGTGACTTTTGGGTGATCTCTAAATCCAATGGCTGAAATAGATTTAGATCAATGGCTGAGATTAAATGCTCATTTAAATCTCACTTTCTATTTTTTAATTCACCCCACTTTAATAAAGACCCACTTAGTCATTTATTTCCAAAGTCACTTTTCCTTTCTAATTTTTCATTGACTTTATAAAAGTCACTTTAAAATTAGACTTAATAACTTTATCACTTAAAGTCACTTTTAAATTAGATTTAACGTTATAAAATTATAAAGTCACTTTAGGAGAAAAATTAAATTCTTTTGGACACTTTTCCCTAGGCCAAAGATCAAAGCCTAAGGGAACCACCTGTCCTTCGGTACCAAATTTCAACACTCCCTCTTACCGAGGAAGGTGTTCCTCACCACACCCATCTTGTCTCTGAAGTAGACATGCTTGCCCCGTGGTAAGGCTTTGGTAAGGATATCTGCAACCTGCTCATCAGTGGAAATATACTCAAGCTTCACAGCTCCCTTCTGAACATAGTCTCTGATGAAATGATATCTGATCCCGATATGCTTTGACCTGTCATGAAATACTGGATTCTCCGTGAGTTTAATGCAACTCTGATTATCACAGTAAATCACTGAAGGTCTCAACGGCTGACCAAATAAGCCAAACAACATCTTGCGAAGCCAGATAGCCTCACAACTAGCTAGACTGGCTGCCATATACTCTGCTTCCGCTGAACTCAGTGCTACTGACTGCTGCATCCGGCTGAACCATGACACTACTGCTGAACCCAACCCAAAACAACACCTTGAAGTGCTCTTCCTATCAGAAGCACAACCTGCCCAATCAGAATCAGTGTATCCTGCCAATCTCACTCCATCTCCCTGCCTGTAGTCCAGACCATAATCCACTGTCCCCTGCAAGTACCGCAAAATGTGTTTTGCAGCCACCCAGTGAACCTTCCTAGGCTCACACATAAACTGACTCATCGTGTTGACTGCAAAACAGATATCTGGTCTAGTGTTGACCAAATACATCAAGGAACCAATCAGCTGCCTGTACAATGTGGGATCCACCAACTCGGAATCCGAAGCATGAAGCTTCTTCCAGTTGGTGATCATCGGTGTCGACATGGGTCTACAATCCTCCATGAGGAATCTGCTAAGGATGTCCACAATATACTTCCCCTGCCCCAGGAAGAAATGCCCCTCCTCCTGCCACACCTCCAAACCCAAAAAGTAATGCATCAAGCCGATGTCCTTCATCTCAAACTTCGCCGCAAGATCTCTCTTGCAGTGCTCTATGAGTCTCTCTGCACCTGTAATGATCAAGTCATCCACATACAGCACCAGAATGAGAGGCTCCTCACCAATCACAATAAAGTAAAGGTTCGGATCTGCCTCACTCTTTGTGAAACCCATCCCCTGCAAGTATGCATCTATCCTGGAGTACCAAGCTCTGGGAGCTTGCTTCAGGCCATAAAGGGCCTTCTTCAATCTGCACACATGGGACTCCTTCCCATGCACCTCAAAGCCCTGTGGCTGCTCAATGTACACCTCCTCCTGTATGAAGCCATTGAGAAATGCGGTCTTCACATCCATCTGGTGGATCTTCCAACCCATCTCTGCTGCTATCGATATAATGGAGCGGATCAAAGTATATCGAGCCACGGGAGCGAAGGTCTCCTCATAATCAACTCCCTCTACCTGGGAGAACCCTCTAGCCACAAACCTCGCTTTGAATTTCTCAATGCTGCCATCTGCAGCATGCTTTACCTTG
Organism: Pinus tabuliformis; assembly: GCA_031772625.1. Lineage (NCBI taxonomy): Eukaryota > Viridiplantae > Streptophyta > Pinopsida > Pinales > Pinaceae > Pinus > Pinus tabuliformis. The sequence goes on along the minus strand of CM062804.1, from coordinate 1,582,498,689 downwards.
TAAAGCCATCTGGAAGTAACCACGGATTTGCCCTCAGGCCTCGGCACCACCTCCCAAACATCATTCTTCATGATAGAAGAATACTCCTCCTGCATGGCCTCTCTCCAGACCTGCTGGCTAGCTGCCTCCTCATAGCTAGAAGGCTCAGAGTCAAGGATGTTGGTAACCATCGCCATATAACTACAAAACCTCTCAGGTGGTCTACTCTCTCTGACCGGCCTCTTCGGCTCAGCAACAGATGTGGCATCTCTCAAGGTGTCCTGAAGCCACTTGGGCTTCCTCTTCCCTGAGCGCACTTCTTCCACCGGAGAATGAAACTCCTCCTCCTCATCATCATCAGTAGCCTGAACTCCTGACTGTCTGTCTGCTGTCCTCCTACCTGCACCTGAACCTGTAGAAGCTGAGGTACCGTGTGAACTGTCCATTAGTGGACTCCTTAGTGAACTGCTCTGTGAACTGCTCTGCATGCTGCCCGGAGCACCACCCCTCTGGCTCGATGAGCCACTGCTCACTGACGGACCTGACATCCTCATAGATGTACCTCCGGATCCTCCTGATCCCTGCCCACTGGATCCCTGCGACTGACTCAACTGCTGCTGAGGGTCTGGCTGATCCAGATACTCTAACTCCCGTGACCTCCTAAAGGCCCTGTCCTCCTCGAACTTCACATCCCGTCTGACAACAACTCTCCTCTGTGCAGGAATGTAAATCCGAAAGGCCTTTGAGGTCTCACTGTAGCCCACAAAGATACCCTTCTCTGCGGTGGGCTCTAGTTTGGTCCTCTTCTCTTTGGGTATATAGGAGTATGTAATGCATCCAAAGATGTGAAGATGACCAATATCAGGCTTCTTCCCAGAGAAAGCCTCCTCCGGAGTCATGTGCCCCAAAGCACGATGCAGACTCCTGTTCTGCAAGTAAACAGCTGTGTTGCAGGCCTCTGCCCACAAGAACAATGGTAACCCCTGATCATGTATCATGGCTTTGGCAGCCTCTATGATGGATCTGTTCTTCCTCTCCGCAACCCCGTTCTGCTGGGGGTTGTAAGGAACAGTGAACTCCCTCCTAATGCCTGCCTTCGCACAATAGTCAACAAACTCTCCAAGGGTGTACTCTCCTCCATTGTCCGACCTCAAGGACTTGATCTTTCGACCTGTCTGAGTCTCCACAAGAGCTCTGAACTCCTAAAACCGCTTGAAGACCTCACTCTTGGTCTTCAAAAAATAAATCCAGGTCCTCCTGGAGTGATCATCAATGAATAAAACATAGTACTCATATCCACTCAAGGAAACATGAGACATCCGACCGCTCACATCGGAATGAATCAAATCAAGTATCCCCGTCGCTCTGCTGTCACTGCTGGGAAAAGGGGATTTGGCAAATTTGCCCATCGCACAACCTCTGCAAGTATCAAAGTGATCAGTACTGAAATCTGGCACACCTGTAGTGATCTCCCGCAATGTCCTCAAGGCTCCATGATACATATGTCCCATCCTGCGGTGCCAAATCTCACACAGCTCAGAACTGCTAGCTCTGCTGTCGGTACTACTGCTCAATGCCAAAAGGGGCTGAAATGCAAACTTGTACACCTTTGCATGGCGTACACCTATCACTCTAGCTGAATCAGCTGGAGTGTCCCTGGGATACATCAACACCTGTCCTCCCCTGAACAGTACGTCATATCCTCTGTCCTCCAAAGCTGAGACGGATATGAGGTTCTTCCTCATCCCTGACACATAAAGAACCTCTGACACCTTCAAGGGAGGTTTGGACTCCCTCTGAAATGTCACTGTCCCCACCCCGACTGCTCTAACAACTCTGTCATCACCGAGTACTACCTCAATATCAGTGCCACTCTCTGAAAGCTCTGAGAAGTACTCACGGACTCCTGTCATGTGACGTGAAGCCCCACTGTCCACATACCAAATACCTGTATATGCTCCGCTAATCGAGGGAAAAGCATGCTCCCTCTGAACCTGTGTGGCAGGTGATCCTGCACTAGAGGACTCACATGTAGTGAACGCAAACTCCCGGTCAAAACGACCTGCAAAGTCCTCAATCTCAGCTGAAGCTGCCACGTCCTGGTTCTTTCCCTTCTTCTTCTTCTTCTCCGGACACACAACTGCATAGTGTCCCATCTTTTGACAATTCCAACACTTCACCTTGGAATAGTCCTTCTGTGTGTTCCCCGGTTTACCTTTACCTTTGCCTTTGCCCCCACCACTGCTTGTGGAAGCCTGCTTCTTCCCTTTGCCTTTCTTGCCTCCTGCCACCAGTGCTACATCCTCATCCTGCTCAACTGGCTTGGCTGCCCCAAGCTGTCCTTTCCTGATCTCTGTCTGAATGCAATCATCCCAAAACCTCTCCCATGTGGGAAGGGTCTCACGTGCACAAACCCCATCAGCAAAGTTCAACCATGAACGGGGGAGGCCATTCACTGCAATACGCACCAACTCAGTGGATGGAATGGCCTCTCCAATCGCTGCCAACTCATCTCTCACATTGGTAATCTTTGTGAGATATCCAGCTGCACTATCATTACCCATCTTAATGTTCTTCAGCTTCTCCTTCAGGACCATCTTCCGGTTCTCATTGGTACTCTGGTAGAGATTGGACAATGCTGTCCACATCTCATGGGCATTGCTCTTTCCTCTCACATGAGGAATGCAATGGTCTTTGATTCCGTCTAGAATCAGCCTCTTGAGTCTTACCCTTATTGTTCTTCTTTTTATACTCAGCCAACTGAGTAACATCAGTGGGCACAACAACAGGGTTCTGTGCGGTATGCACCATGATATCCCAGACTTCTGCCTCCTCAAAGATACTCTGCATTCTCTCCTTCCAAACGCTGTAATTTATATGCCCATCCAGCCTATCCTCCACCCTCAATCCCAATGACATCCTGCTGTCCTAAAACTGAAAAATAGCACTGCTGTAGTAAAGATAAAACTGCTGTTTATGAAAAAATCAGCTTGCTGGAATTTTCTGAGTGAAAAATCAGCAACTGTAATTTTTCCTTTTGCTGTCCCAAACTGCCCTTCAGCACTCAAGCTCTGATACCATGTAAAAATTTCTGTTTTCCCACCCCGGTTTTCAGTTTCTCCTTATTTCTCCCATGTAGTTAAATGCCCATTCCCATAACCATACATTTAACAGACTGAAAAAAATAAATATTGCTGAAAACACAAATTCTGGAAATTTTTCAGAATGCTGGAAATTGCAGAATTAAAAATCAGCAATTAAAAACAGCCATTAAAACACATTAAAACACTGATATTTTTGGTCAACTTGACCCTGGAAAAACCCCCTACAACTCTTGGGGAAAACCAGTTTGAGAGCTCTTCTTTATTTCTGAAAATTGTCTTTTTACAGTGAGAATTATTCAGCAAAAAATCAGCAAGCAAATTTACAACTTATCTCCTTTCCCGTGCCTCACAGCAATCTGGAAATTACAGCAAACAGGACAACAATAAATGCTGTACGACCTCCGTTTTGTGTGCAGAAAAATCATCAAACTGCTCCTCGATTTTTGTGCAAAAATCTGCCTTTCACTATGTGCTGAATCAGCTGTACAAATCTTCTCAACTGCTGCCTTGGAATGTGTGCCAAGCTGCTGTCTCCTTCTCCTTCCTGCTCAGAAATCTCTCTTGCTCTCTTGCTCTCCTTCTCCGAATCTGCTCATGAAAGAATGAGTGACCTTTTCCTCCTTTTCCTCCTTTAATATAACTCCAAGTGACTTTTGGGTGATCCAAGTGACTTTTGGGTGATCTCTAAATCCAATGGCTGAAATAGATTTAGATCAATGGTTGAGATTAAATGTTCATTTAAATCTCACTTTCTATGTTTTAATTCACCCCACTTTAATAAAGACCCACTTAGTCATTTATTTCCAAAGTCACTTTTCCTTTCTAATTTTTCATTGACTTTATAAAAGTCACTTTAAAATTAGACTTAATAACTTTATCACTTAAAGTCACTTTTAAATTAGATTTAACTTTATAAAATTATAAAGTCACTTTAGGAGAAAAATTAAATTCTTTTGGACACTTTTCCCTAGGCCAAAGATCAAAGCCTAAGGGAACCACCTGTCCTCCGGTACCAAATTTCAACACTTTTATTGATTCGATCCATGCTAAAATTTGTAGGTCACAAATTTAGAACTCACGGTTAACAAGTTAACTGTGTTGAAGTGGTTCTCTCTCTAATCATAACTTGGAGGTACAACTCGTGTTTCCTTCAATCAAGGACTGAAGCTCCACTCTTCTTCTAAATTTCTAACTGCTGCTTAAACCTTTAGTTGATCCATGTGATTGAAGCTCCATCACTACACATGAAATTTCCATCTCCATGAATCGCTCCATGGTCAAATGAAGACAAATCATGGTTTTTCTGGCTAATGCGGGCACTAGAGAAGACCACCTCTCGCTACACTTCTCAACACTCCCTGTTAGAGAGGAAGGTCCTTATGGAAGAACCTCTTCCACCTAGATTTGTCTCCAACACTACCACGTTCTCCGCTATTGCAACTGCTCCCTCTGAACTAGAAGACTTTTTTTGCTTTCTTCTGCGAAATTTGATCTGAAGACCTATTCTTGCCAACCGTGCTTTGTGAGTCTATCACCTCAGTCATAAGTGCCATGTACCTTGTGTACCTTTGTGGTTGCTTCCTCTGGTTGAAGGTGAAAATGGATGATCAAACTCTATCTTGATCTCCCTTAAACAACTCTTTTGCCTACCTGGCTCGAACTCTCCCTATATTGGGAGTCACAGACTGAGTGGCTGCCTCCACTCGCCCTGGGCTATGCTCCTCATCATCCTGCTGGTTAGCCCAACTGCCAACTAGTCGAGATTCAAACTGAGATACTCGTTGAGGCTCCATCTTGAGAGCTCTATCTTGCTCTCGCTCAACCATCATCTCTCTACTCTGTGAGCTTCATGCCTTGCTTCTCAAGGCTGTACCTGTCTCAACCTGTAGTAATATTTGCGTCTTACATCTAGAAGCTAAGTGCTGGAGGTAAGCCTTACCTCCGCTGAAGATGACATCATAACCCTTGTCCTCAAGGGTAGCTACCAAAACAAGATTTTCCTTAAGGCCTGAAACATAGAGGACATCTCTGAGATGAAGAGGATTACCAGACTCCCTCTGAAAATTGATAGTACCAACTCCTCTCGCTGCATACATACCATCATCTCCTAGCTCGATCCTTCAGGTGGCTGAAACATTTCTTGTTCCCGATCATGTGGAAGGATGCTCCTAAATCAATATACCACATGTTGTTTGTTGAGCTTGCCATGCAAGTAATCAATGAGAAATCTTTCTTGAAATGGGTAGAAAATGCATCTACCTCCGCTAATGCAGCTACATGATCCTTCCTAGACTCCTTTCGATTAGGACACTTAGTGGCATACTGCCCAAACTCATGGCAATGGAAGCACTTGTTCTTGCTTAGATCCTTCTTTTTCTTCTCGCCCTTCTGACTGGACTCACTTCTACTTGGCCTATCTTGCCCTTGGCTCTACTACCTTTGCTTGCCAGGGAAAATTTCTCCTCGTCCTCTGTCTTCATCGATCTACCATCTCTCGTCCCTCTCTGGATTTTCTCTTGAACGCAATCACTCCAAAACCTTTCCCAACTGGGAAAATTTTCTTTGTCACTCACTGCATCTTGGAAGCCATACGAAGACTTATGGAGTCCCAAAGGTGCAAGACTCACAAGGTCTTTTTTGTTCCTGTCTTGCCCACAACACCTAGCTCATCCCGAACCTGAGTGAACTTTGAAAGACGTGATGATTGGTTCATCTTTGCTCATTCGGGTACCTCTTAGCTTCTTTTTGACAACTAGATTCCTGACATCATTATAACCTTGATACAAATCTAATATGGCTTTGAACATCTCATATGCTATCTTCTTCTCATGAAGATGAGGAATAATATGGCCTCTAACCCCCTCTAGAATGATCCTCCTCACCTTGGTGTCATTCTTAGTATGTTGGGCCAATTGTTGGGGATCTTGAGGTGGCACTATCGCCTGCTTTATAAATTCTCCCACCCCATTATCTTCCAACACTATTGTGATTCGCTCCTTCCATGCACAGAAATTCGAGGCTCCTTCAAAATTGTGATTTGACCTTAGCCCTAGGAATGACATACTGCTATCCAAGGAATTGCTCTTCAAAAACTCACAAATTGATATCTGTTCTTTGTGAAAATTCCTTGATTGCAGTTACTGGATATTATTCTCCTAATGGATAGTAGTTTAATTGTTTACAACAATTAGCGAATAATTCACAATTGCAATCTTCACTATAAAATACGTTGCGGAAAATAAAAAATCTGGAACTAAGAAATAAATGCACACACAAAAAAATTGACATCAATATTTTTGGACTAGCGTCCTTAGAAAAACCCTGAAGGGAAAACTGATGCAGCAAATGAGGGTTTATTTTATTATGCAGCGATTTGAAAATTATTACAACTGGATGCCCAATTGGCTATCCTCCGGAAATAGTCTGGCAAAATCAACTGGAGAAATTTTCTCCTTATTACAATCAATTCAACCTCCCTTTGGCTTGCTCGAATCCTCTCACTAGCAACTCACTCTGCTTGGAATTTGCACTGCCTGGCTTAGGAGATTTGTACGGCCTGCTACTTAGCTCTAACTGAGCTGTCCAACCTCCCTTTGCCCTTGGAAATGACTTGCTCTGCCTTTTGGGTGATCTCTCAACGAACCTTCAACAACTGAAATGACCCTCTTTTTGGCACTTGTACTGGGTTTTTTGGCTGCTTGCACTAGTTACTCGACCTCTCTGTAGAATAATTTTGACCTCCCTTTTCTTGCCTATCCGCACTGGAAAACTGCTAGGAAACTCTTTAGAATTCTCCTATGCTGCTCCCCCAATCACTAATGCTCTTCTTTGGCTCGAATCTCTTCCTTGCTGAATCATGACCATTAGATAGTTCAATCTGCTAAGGTAATTCCCTCTTAGTGATGAAGGTGTTCTCTCCCCAACATCTCTCCTCTGTAGTCGGAACATGCTGCTAGTGTTTGACATCTACATCTTACAACGACTGTCCACCAAGCTACTATGCAGACTCTGATTCACCTGCTAACCTTGTAGCTGAATCGCTCTGCATCTGTGCTACTGTTGATACTGCACTATGCCTTCCTACACTGTTTCCAACATTGCTTGTGCTGCATCTGATCTCATGCTGCTGCGCTACTGCAACTACTGCAACTGAGAATTGATCTACTGCCCTTGCAACTAGAAGGGGTTCTCCTCTACACCCATCTGTTCTATGAAATAAACGAACTTGGCTCTCCGTAGAGCTTTCGTGGGTATATCCACAACCTGTTGCTCTGTGGGAACTTGCTGTAGCTGGACTGCTCCACATTGCACACAATCTCTGATGAAGTGGTATCGTATGTCTATATGTTTCGACCTATCTTGGAACACTGGAATTTCAAAGAGCTTGATGCAACTCTGATTATCATAGTAGATATTGGTTGTCTCCATCTTCTGACTGAACAAACTCACTAGCAGCTTCTGAAGCCATATAGTTTCACATGTGGCCATGCTAGCTACCATGTACTTTGCCTCTGCAGAGCCCAGTGCCTATTGCACCAAGATACAACCCCTGATCCAATGCTGAAGCAACACCCTAATGTGCTCTTCGATCCAATGAACTTCCTGACCAATCTGCATTTGTGAAACCACATAACCTGACACCATCATCTCAAGTATACCTCAACCCATACTCCACTGTGCTGCGCAAATACCTTAGAATATTCCTCGTTGCTGTCCAATGCACTCTCTTAGTTCCCACCATGAACTGACTGGGAGTGTTTACAGTGAAGTAGATGCCTAGCCTAGTGTTAACCAAATACATGACCGAACCAATGCGCTGTCTATACAAGGTTGGGTCCATGTCCTTCTCCTCTAATGCATTTGCCTTCCTCCAGCTCGTAATCATAGGCGCGAACATAGGCCTATAGTCCAGTGCTTTAAAAATCGACCGAACCAATTCGGAATCAACCGAGCCAATTGATCCAGACCCTTGCTTGGGTCGACTCGGTACAAAAACTGGGCCAAAGGCTAGCCTGTTACTGAACCGAACAGACCGGTCGGTTCGGCCGAGTCCGACATAAACCAGCTGAGCCTAGTCAAACCTAGTTAGTGGTTGAAAATGGAGGGAAAGCAGACTCCAAATTTGGTTTTTTTTTTGGTTTTAGGTTTTTTGCATGTCCATCTAACCTCTCCCAAGCCTATAAAAGTTACCCAACCCCCTCACATTTCCTCACAGCTATCTCATTGCATTTGTGTGAGCATTTGTGAGGAGTTTGTGAAGAGTTGTGGAGTTGATTTTTGTAGTGGTGAGGAGTCTCTTGGGCAATGATTGGAGTAGTAGTGAGGAGCTTCTTAGGCAATCATTGGAGCAGCATTGAGGAGTTGGTTTGTTGGAGCAACATTGAGGAGGCTAGAGCCTAGAGGTTTTTTGTTTTCACTTCTCAAATCTGCCTTTCCTTGTGTTTTTTTTGTTGTTGCAAATTTAGAAATTAAAAAGAGTATTTTTTGTAAAATAAATGAACATTGAAGAGTTGTTTTTTTCTTTTCATTTTCATATTTGTTTTCTTTCATTTCCAAGTCCAAATATCAGAAAATGGCTCCTAGAATGAAAGATGATGCTTGGGCATATGTTGAGATAATTGATAATCAAATGCATTACAAATTTTGTCATAGAAAAATTAAGGGAGGTGGAGGGGTCATTCATAGGCTGAAACAACACTTGGATGGTATTAGAGGCCAAATTGCTCCATGTGCAACACCAACAGAACAAATTGGGGATATTAGGAAGGAGTTGCTAGAAAAATTTGAGAAGTTTGAGGAAGAAAAATCTAGGCAAAAAGAAATAGAGGCTGAAATTGGGAGGAAGAGGAGTATAAAACACATGATGGCTGCCAACCCCAATTTTGATTGAGGGCTTTTCATCTATCCCTTGCACTGATGCATCCAATCCTTTTCGCTATGTTCCTCCCTATTTGGAGTCTATTCAAGAAAATGGTAAGGGTAAAATTAAAAAGAAGGGTGATATCAAAAGTTATTTCACACCCTCCTCTCCCTCTGATAGTGCACATGGTCCTTAAACTAATAGAGGTCAAATGCAGCCCACTATAGAAGACCATTGGAAGAAAGAATTGAGAGACACTGCCTGTGATTACATAGCTAGATGGTGGTATGATGCTGATATCCCCTTCAATGCTTTTCGTTCACCATATTATGAACCTATGTTTGATGCCATATTTGCTGCTGGAAAGGGCTTCAAAGGCCCTACTATGCATGAGTTAAGGGGATCTCTTTTGCAAAAAGAGGTTTTGTCCATTGAGAAATATTTGAAAGATTTCAAAAACTCATGGGCAAAACCAGGATGTATCATCATGTCAGATGGATGGACTGATCAAAGGAATCGTACCATCATAAACTTTTTTATCTTTTTCCCATAGGGAACCATGTTTCTAAAATCAGTTGATGCATCTGATAGGGTGAAAGATGCACACTTGTTTCAGCTTTTGGATGAGGTTGTTGAAGAGGTGGGGTGGCTAATGTTGTTCAAATCATCACAGATAATGCCTCTAACTATGTTCTTGCTGGTAAAATGTTAAAAGAAAAACACAAAACCATCTTTTGAATCCCATGTGTTGTTGATTTTTAGTCTACCTTGGACAAGTGCTTTCACATGGGTTAGTCTCTACCTAGGGAAAATTGTCCAAAATAATTCTTTTCCTAAGTGTGCCTTTATAAAGTGAAAGTGACTTTATAAGTGGTAAGTCAATGTTAAATTATAAAGTGAAAAGTGATTTTAGACATAAAGTACAACGTGGGTAATTTATTTAATGGGTGAGTTAAAAAATAGAAAGTGAGAATTAAATGCACATTTATTCCCATCCCTTGATCTAAATGAATCTGAGCCATTAGATTTTAGGGTTGCCCAAAAGTCATTTAGGGATACATATAGTACATATTTTCAGCTTCGAGTGGGCAATCGAGGCAAAGTGGGCATGGTTTTCAAGGAGTTTTGGGATGAAGAGATAAGTTGTATTTTGCTGTTTTGTTTTGTATGCAAATGTATTTTTCCTGAACTTGAAAGATAAATAAATTTGAAGAAGATTGAAGGGGTTTTCCTTGGGTCTAAGTTGACCAAAAATATGTGTGTATTTTTATGTGTGTCGCTGGTCTGTTTATGTCCATATTTATCTTCAGCATGTGTTGACAGTGCGATGTGTTTTAATCTGATAATTTCATTTCCAGGATTCTATATGTTGAAGGTATGTTTATGGGAAAGGGCATTTAATTGAATGGTAGTGATACGGTAAAATTAAAACCGGGTTGGGATTGCAGGAAACATTTTAGTCATCAAATTTCAACATGGCATCATAGCTACAGGGTGAAAATCACAGTTTGAACAACAGACAGTAGTTTGGGACAACAAACAATGGTTTGGACAACAAACTGATATTTTGGGACAGCAAGGTGAAATTTCATACAGACTGAACTTTTGGGACAACAAGGTGTGCTAGAAAGTTCATTTCTCCATTTTCTTGGTTTTGTAAATTTTGGAGAACAGTCATGGCCTTGTTCTTAAGGATAGAGGACAAACCGAATGATCGAACTATGTCGTTTGGAAGGACAAAATTCAAACAGTGTTTGAGGAGGCAACAGTTTGGGACATAGCGCGGCAAGTGGTTGTGCCTCCTCCTACTGCAGATGAACTTGCTGAATTCACAAAAAATAATGCAAAGACAAAAAGGATTTTGATGGACAGTGTGAAGGATCATGTGGTTCCTCAGGTGAGAGGAAACACATATGCATATCAGATGTGGACAACTCTAGCCACTCTCTATCAGAGTACCAATGAGAGCAGGAAGATGGTACTCAAAGAACAATTGAAGAACATTAGGATCACACAGGCTGAAAGTGTAGTTCATTATCTTGGTAGGGTCAAACAGGTAAGTGATGATTTGACTGCTATTGGTGAGGCAGTTGCATCCACAAACTTAGTCAGGATAGCTGTAGCGGGACTTCCTAAGTCTTGGGAGGTCTTTGGAGATGCTGTTACCTCTAGGGAGAATCTTCCCAATTGGGACAGATTCTGGAATGATTGTGTGCAACATGAGATACAAAAGACTGACAATGGTGGGGTGAAGATAGTAGATGAGGAGGATGTAGCCTTGACAGCCAGGGGGAAGAACAAAGGGAAGGCCAAGAAAGGGCCCTTATTAGATGGGCTAAGGAAAAGGAGAAGAAGAAGAAAGATATAGATATGTCCAAAGTCAAATTTTGGGCATGTCAAAAGATGGGACACTATGCTGCTACGTGCCTTGAGAGGAAGAACAAGGGGAAGAAGGGTACTATAGCTTCAGCAGAGGTGGAGCAGTTTGCTTCACAGTTTGACCAGGACTTTGCATTTATTACTTCTACATCTAGTAGGAGTACATCATCCGATGTGTGGTACATAGACAATGGGGCTTCTCGCCTTATGGCAGGTGCACGGGAGTTCTTTTCAGAGCTTGCAGAGAGGGCACTTGATATTGAGAGTGTACTAGGAGACACTATGAGAGTTGTTGGTGTGGGGATTGTGACCTTTGAGAGGGAGTCTTTGCCTCCTTTGAAGGTCATGGATGTTTTGTATGTTTCGGGGATGAAGAAGAACTTGATTTCAGTGTCTGCTATGGAGGAGAAGGGGTTTGACTAACTTTCTCGGGAGGGCAGGTATTGAAGCATCCCAGGGGAGCTTCCATCACTTCGACCAAAGTGATTGGAGTCCGCTCTGGGAAACTATACAGGTTCAGTTTTCAGTGGACAAGAGCATTGGTGAGTAGTTCATCTGGTAGCACTCACACTAGTACCACCAACAGTAGAGACTTGTGCGAGTTATGGCACCGGAGGATGGCACATATGCATCATGGAGCTTTGAGAACACTGAGGGAGATCACTACTGGAGTTCCTGATTTCAGTGTCGAGCATTATGAGGTCTGTAGATGGTGTGCATTGGGCAAGTACACCAAGTTACCATTCCCAGCGGGCGACAACAGATCTACAGGTATACTAGACTTGATTCACACTAATGTTAGTGGTCGTATGTCTCATGTGCCTTTGGGTGGTTATGAGTATTATGTTATATTCATTGATGACTACTCTAGGAGGGCTTGGATATATTTCCTGAAGACAAAGGGTGAGGTCTTAAGTCGCTTTAAAGAGTTCAAAGCTCTTGTGGAAAAGCAGACAGGTAGGAAGATTCGGGTCTTGAGGTCAGACAATGGTGGTGAGTACATCGATGGTGGGTTTTCTGACTTCTGTGCACAGGAGGGCATTAGGAGAGAGCTCACAGTTCCTTACAACCCCCAATAGAATGGGGTGTCAGAACAAAGCTATTGTTGGGGCTGCTAGAGCGATGATTCATTATCAGGGGTTGCCTTTGTTTTTGTGGGCTAAGGCTTGCAATACTACTGTTTATCTTGAGAACATGAGTCCTCGCAGAGTATTGGGGAATATGACTCCAGATGAGGCTTTCACTGGAGAGAAGCCTCATGTGGGACATCTTTGTATCTTTGTATGTCTCACATATTCTTATATCCCCAAGGAGCAGAGGACGAAGCTGGAACCCATGGCAGACAAGGGTATGTTTATGGGTTACAACGAGACTTGGTGATTAGGAGGGATGTGAAGTTCGAGGAGGAGAGGGCCTATCAGAGAACATGGGAGTATGATTAGAGAGTCGCAAACTTCTCCTCAGCAGGGAGGTCAAGTACAGGGAGCGGGACCTCAGGATTCTGGATCGACTAGTACAAGAGGTACTTCAGTGTCAGTGACATCTGGGGCACTAGTGGTGAGTTCACCGATTACATCTTTAGGGAGTCCACTGGTATAGAGTTGACATGGCACTTCAGCTAACACAACATGTACATGTTCTTCGAGGACATGTGCTGGTACAGGCACACCAAGGTCAGTTGGCAGACCTTCAGGTTAACTAGACTAGGGGGCGGAGGATGAGGTTCCCTATGGGAAGAGGGTGAACAGGGAGAGTGTGCCACCTGAGCGGTTTTGTAGTTATGTAGCCAGGGCTACCAACATTGTTGACTCTGAGCCTACTAGCTATGAGGAGGCTGCCAGCCATGAGGTATGGAGAGAGGCTATGATGGAGGAGTATGCCTCTATCATTAAGAACAATGTTTGGGAAGTGGTGCCTAGGCCTAAGGGCAAGTCATTTGTGACTTCCAGGTGGCTCTACAAGATCAAGCATCTACAGATGGCAACATTGAGAAGTTCAAGGCGAGGTTTGTTGCTAGAGGGTTCTTACAGATAGAAGGAGTTGATTATGATGAGACCTTCGCTCCCGTAGCTCAGTACACTTCTATCCGGTACCTTATTTCTATTGCTGCAGAAATGGGTTGGCAGATCTATTAGATGGATGTCAAGACCACATTTTTGAACGGAGTTATAGAGGAGGTGTATGTTGAGCAACCACATGGCCTTGAGGTACTTGGGCAGGAGACCCATGTATGTTGGTTGAGGCGAGCACTCTATGGACTTAAGCAAGCTCCGAGAGCTTGGTATTCGAGGATTGATACTTACTTGCAGTAGATGGGTTTCACGAAGAGATGCAGATCTGAACCTATACTACATTGTTGTAGGGGATGATCCGCTCATCCTTGTTCTGTATATTGATGACTTGTTCATTACTGGGGCAAAGAGACTTATTAGTTGTTGCAAGGAGGATCTTGCTATGGAGTTCGAGATGAAGGACATTGGGTTGATGCATTACTTTTTGGGGCTTGAGGTGTGGCAGGAGGAGGGGCATATCTTTCTAGGGTAGGGGCAGTATGCTGTGGATGTGTTGAGCAGATTTCGTATGGCAGACTGTAGACCGATGTCTACACCTATGATCACTGACTGGAAGAAGCTTCATGCTTCAGATTCTATTTTGGTGGATCCCACATTGTATAGGTAGCTTATTGGGTACTTGATGTATCTGGTCAACACTAGGCTAGATATATGCTTTTTGCAGTGAACACACTTAGCCAGTTCATGGTTGAGCCTAAGAGGGTGCACTGGGTTGCTGCAAAGCATATTCTTCGCTACGTCAAGGGGACTGTTGATTATGGTCCGGACTATAGGCGGGGAGATGGAGTGAGGTTGGCAGGTTACACAAATTCAAATTGGGCAGGGTGTGCTTCTGACAGGAAAAGCACTTCAGGGTGTTACTTCAGATTGGGTTTGATAATTGTGTCGTGGTTCAGTTGAAAGCTAAAGTCAGTTGCTTTGAGCTCTTCTGAGGCTGAGTATATTTATGCTAGCCAGGCTAGTTGTGAGGCCATTTGGCTTCACAAGTTGTTGTATGGCCTATTTGATCAGCAGTTTAGACCGACGGTTATTCATTGTGATAATCAAAGTTGCATTAAAATCATGGAGAATCCAGTGTTTCATGACAGGTCAAAACACATTGACATCAGATATCATTTCATTAGGGACTATGTCCAGAAGGGGGCAGTGAAGCTGGAGTATATATAAACAAATGAGCAGGTGGCCGATGTTCTCACGAAGTCCTTGCCAAGAGGCAAGCGTGTCCATTTCAGGGACAAGATGGGTGTGGTGAGAAACACTTTCCTTGATAAGGAGTGTTGATTTTTAATGTACCTTGGACAAGTGGTTTCCCATGGGTTAGTCCCTACCTAGGGAAAAGTGTCCAAAATAATTCTTTTCCTTGGTGTGATTTTATAAAGTGAAAGTGACTTTATAAGTGGTAAAGTCAATGTTAAATTATAAAGTGAAAAGTGACTTTAGACATAAAGTACAATGTGGGTACTTTATTTAATGGATGAGTTAAAAAATAGAAAGTGAGAATTAAATGCACATTTATTCTCATCCCTTGATCTATATGAATTTGAGCCATTAGATCTTAGGGTTGCCCAAAAGTCATTTAGGGAAACAAATGGGGGAAAATAAAAGAGAGACTGCATTCATTCTTCAATGAGCAAATTGGAGAAAGGAGGCTGAGAGCTGGAGAAAACTTATGAAGGAGAAATTTGTTGCAGCAAGCTGAAGGAGTGATTTTTGGGCAAAGCCGGGCACGAAAATCAAGGCATAGAAGACAACAGAAGGTATAGTACAAACAACATTTAATGCTCTAAGTTGCACGCCATTCGAGAGAACTTTTTGATTTAAAAAAAAGAAATCCATATAGTACACTCTGTACAGTCATATCCATATAGTACATATTTTCAACATCAAGTGGGCACAAAAATTGAGGCAAAGTGGGCACAATTTTCAAGGAGTTTTGGTCTGAAGAGATAAGTTGTATTTTGTTGTTTTGTTTTGTCTGCAAATGTATTTTTCCTTAACATGAAAGATAAATAAACTTGAAGAGCTCTCTAACAGGTTTTCCCTGGAGAAGATTGAAGGGGTTTTTCTTGGGTCTAAGTTGACCAAAAATATGTGTGTATTTTTATGTGTGTCGCTGCTCTGTTTATGTCCATATTTATTTTTAGCATGTGTTGACAGTCCCACGTGTTTTAATCTCAAAATTTCATTTCCAAAATTCTATATGTTGAATGTATTTTTATGGGAAAGGGCATTTAATTGAATGGGAGTGATAAGGTGAAATTAAAACTGGGTTGGGATTGCAGGAAACATTTTAGTCATCAAATTTCAACATGTGTTTCACATTGCATAGACCTCATGCTTGAGGATATTGGTAAAATAAATTGGATCAAGAACACTGTAGAGCATGCCAAAAGCATAACAAAATATATCTACAATCACTCATGGATTTTGAACCTGATGAGGAAACGCACAGGGGCAAGGATATTGTTAGGCCTGTCATCACTAGGTTTGCAACTCTTTTTTTGACATTGCAATCTATGTTTTCCCAACATAGAAACTTGCAAAGGGTGTTTTCCAGTGATGAATGGAATGAATGTCAATGGTCTTGCAAACAGGATGGCAAAGATGTGAGAAAGAAAGTTAATGAAGAAATATTTTGGAAAAAGGCAACAAAGATTGTGAAGGTTGCTGAGCCATTGGTTAAGGTGTTGCGGTTGGTGGATGGTGAAAGATTGGCTATGGGCTTCATTTATGAGGTTATGGATCAAGCATAGGAGAAAATAAAGACAACGTACAAGGATCGAGTGGCTAAGTATGGGCCCATTTGGGAAATCATTGATCAAAGATGGAACAATCAACTCCATCGCGCTATACATGCATTGGGTTTTTTCTGAACTCAAGGTATCATTATAAAGCTCTGGAGGCAAAAGCTTTGATTGGGGAGGTTAGAGATGGATTGATTGACTGCATTGATCGCATATTCCCTAAGGAGAGTGACCAATTGGAGATACACTGACATATCACTTGTTTCAGCAGAGCCACAAGTACCTTTGGCAAGAACCTAAACAGGATTGCAAGGGAAGCAGATGAGCAAATGAAACAAGCAATTTCAATTTTCGAATTCTTATTTTGTTAAATTGTTTATAATTTGAAAGTTGGATATAATTTTTTCGGTTAACTTATTACACAACTGTTTTTTTTTGCAGCACAATGGTGGGAGGAATTTGGTAGCCATTGTCCTCAATTGCAGAAGTTTGCAATCCATATTTTGAGTCAAACTTGCAGTGCTACTGGGTGTGAGCGCAATTGGTCTGTCTTTGAGAGGATTTACATGAAGAAGAGAAACCATTTGGAACAAAAATGGTTAAATGATCTAGCCTATGTCCAATACAACCTCCGGCTAAGACACAACCAATTGCTGAACAAAATACCTGATATAGATCCCATTGTGTTGGAAGATATTGATCCAACATCAGATTGGGTAGTGGAGAGTCATCCAACAGAGTTTGATTCTGATGAGGATATTGGTCTTGATTTGGATTTACAGATGGAGGCATTAGTTGAACATAATGTTCAGTTAAATGTAGATGCACTAGTACCTGCCCAACCCCAAGTCCTCCAGTTGCACTTCCTCTACTCGACCACAATACAAGCGCATAGCTCGTCTATCTCAGCATGCAGTTGTTGTGCCTTCTAGTGCTACTACTTCTACAGTTGCAGTTGGAGATTGTGATGAGGAGGAGCCATGGGTTTCCCTGTCTGACTCTGATTCAGAGTATGAGCCAGATGATGTTGGCTTCTCTAGTAGTAGCCAACAGTGACTAGTTGTAGCTAGTCTATCTTACCGTGCAGTTGTTGTGCCTAGTGCTACTACTTCTACAGTTGTAGTTGGAGATTGTGATAAGGAGGAGGAGCCATGGGTTTCACCGTCTGACTCTGATTTAGAGTATGAGCCAGATGATGTTGGATTCTCTAGCAGTAGCCAATAGTGACTAGTTGTAGTGACTAGTGATGTTTTACTTTTGTTGTAGAGGTCATTTAGAGCCTCCTTCATTATGTGTTTTTGTTCTGATCTCTATATATTACATGTATTGGACAGTGCGCTTGGTGCCATTTTGATATAATGGATATATTCATGAGCCTACTTTGATCATATGTTGTCTTCTCTCTATATTCTAATGCTGTTTTTGGAAACATGAATGAAAGTCTTTAAAATTATGCTTTTTTTTTATAAAATAATAAATATTTAATGTATTTTTTACAAAGACCGAGTCATTGAAATCAACTAGGCCGAGATGATACAGAGTCGGAGTCGGAGTCGGCCCTCGACCGTTGCAGAGTCATAGTCGGAGTTTTAAAACATTGCTACAGTCTTGCATCCTGAATCTCTTCAAAATCTCTGTAGTATATCTCCCTTGACCAAGGAAGATCTCCTTGTCCCTTTGCCATACTTCCAGTCGAAGGAAGTAATCATCAGTCCCAAATTCTTCATGTCAAACTCTGTTTCCAAGTTCCTCTTGCAGTCTTCTATGAGCCCTGATGACTCTGTTAGAAAGAGGTCATACACATACAACACTAGGATGAGGTTGGGATTTGCATCACTCTTGATGAATCCCATCTTCTGCAAATCACTGTCAATTTGACCATACCATGCCCCTGGAGCCTGTTTAAGCCCATATATTGCTCTCTTTAGTCTGCACACGAGTGCCCCTCTCATATGTCTCGAAGCCTGTCTTGAAGCCCTTAGGCTATTCGATTTTGACCTCCTCCGCTATCACCCCGTTCAAGAATGTTGTCTTGACGTCCATCTGGTGAATCTGCGCTGCTAGAGATATTACAAACTTGATGGAAGTGTATCTGGCAACTGAGGTGAAGGTCTCCTCATAATCTATGCCTTCTTTTTGTGTGTACTCCCATTTACCGTGAACCTAGCCTTGTACTTCTCAACGCTACCATCTACAACGTATTTGGTCTTGTAGATCCATCGAGAGCCCACAACTGACCTATCCATAGGTCTCGACACTACTTCCCAAACATTGTTTGTCATGATAAAGCTATACTCTTCCACCATGGAATCTACCCACACTTGATGTTGTGCGGCCTCTTCGTAGTTGGATGGTTAAACAACTTGGGCCACCAATGCTTGGTACTTGTCTGTGTTTTATCTTGTTCGTCCTAAGAGCTCCTATGAACTCCTCCACGTCCCTCAGCATCTGATGAACTTCTTTGCTGGTATGCCCGCTAGTGGTGGGAGGATCGACCAACTCCTCATCTTGTTGTTGCTGCTCCTGCTAGGATCGACTCACAGGATCTCCTGCACTTGAGGTCGTGCTAGTACCAGTGACTGTACTAGATCCCTATGACTGTCCTCGTGGTTACCCCTGCTGCTGGACCAATGGAGTTTTTGCTGGCTCATTCTGATCATTTGTTGCCAATTCACGAGATCTCTTGAAGGCTCCATCCTCCATGAACTTCACGTCCCGTCTCACGATAGTCTTCCTGCAGCTAGGAATGTAGATCATGTATGCCTTCGAGGTTTCGCTATACCCAACGAAGAACCCCTTCTTTGCAGTTTGATCCAACTTAGTGTGTTTTTCATCTGGTACATGGTAGTGACCTATGTTGCCAATAATCCTGAAGTGACTTACTTCTAGCTTTTTTCGCGAGAAGACTTCTTCGGGTGCTATCTTCTGTTTGAAAATCAGAAAGGCAGTAAAGATTTTCTCGATCTTGATAATTACTTGTGATGTTTCTTATTATTACAATTCTTTATATTTTCTTTCTTTAGTTCATCAAGCAATTACCAAAAGCAGCAACACATAAAACAATGAACACAAGATGTAGGCACATGTAAGGGAAAATCCCCCCTCGAGGGGAAAACCCAGTCAAAGTAATTCTTCCTTTCAATAGTATTCTTTGAGACTCTTCACCCTAGACCTTGACTAGACCTTCCCTCCACACCAAGTCAGCCTCCAAAAGGTTGACCTCTTCCCAGTAACTTTGACTATGCAGCGACTTGCAGCGGCCAACGGCTTTCGGCAGTAATCCAACTTGGAAGACTTCGATCTCCCAATCCAGAACACGAAATAGAGTGAGACCACCACCAAAATTTCGATTTTTCTCTTCTCCTTAGACTCACCTAGACAACAGACTTCTCGACAACAGACTTCCCCAGCTTCCTACTTCGCACTTCTGCCCAGTAGAGAGAGAATGAGAAGTGATGATCCAAATGAATTCAATGTCCTTCCTTTTATAGGCTTCTTGTGGGGTCAAATAGGGTCTTAGGCCGACTTGATCTTTCCTTAGGCCAACATGGTGTGGAGGTTCCATAATTCATATTTGACTCAATACTAAACCTTTTTACATGATTCGAAAGCCCAAGAAGGATATCTTTAAATGTAGAATAATTATATAGACTCGGAATAAATCCTAGAAGTCCACGATGGGGACTTTGACCTAAAACATGGTGACCCAAGCATGTTTCTTGGGTCACATAATAAGTCACAATAATAATAATAATTATTATTTTCTTTATTCTTTTGACAAGTACATTGCTGAAGACTAAACATAGTTACTTTTTCCAACATCTTCCCTAATGACCTGTGAGGAACCTTGTTCTATATATACACAACCGTGTTACATGCCTCTGCCCATAGAAACTTGGGCATGTCCTGGTCATATAACATAGCCTTTGTTGCCCCAACTATAGACCTATTCTTTGGCTTCACTACTCCTTTTTGTTGTGGATTGTATGGAGTTGTCCACTCCCTCGTGATGCCCTCTTTCACACAGAAGCGCATGAAGTCACTATCTGTGTACTCTCCTCCGTTATCTGAGCAAAGTACCTTGATCTTTTTTCCTGTCACATTCTCTACTAGAGCCTTAAACTCCTTGAAGTGATTGAAGACCTCGTCCTTGGTCTTCAAGAAATAGATCCAGGTTTTCCTGGAATAGTCATCTATGAAGGTAATGAAGTAGTTGTGGCCTCATAGAGATCTGGTGGACATAGGACCATAAATGTCTAAGTGTATAAGCTGTAACACACCTTCTGATCTACGTCACTTCCTGGGAATGTTGCCTTAGCATACTTCCCAAGTATGCACCCCCTGCACACATCATTGCGTTATTAATTCTGAAACACTTGTAATTGTCTCTCTGGGCATTCTAAGTGCTCCATGGTGTAAATTTCCTTTCTCCTGGGCCATAACTCATTTAGGTCTCTGCCACTGCTATTGCTATCACTGATGCTACTGTTGCTAACTAGTGCCTTTGGAGAGTCGAGCTGCAACTTGTACAATTTGTTGCTACGAACTCCAATCTGCCTCACCTTCTTCCAGTTTATGTGTTTAATGAACACTCTCTTCCCTACGAAGTGGACATCATATCCCTCATCCTGTAATATGGATACTGAAATAAGGTTCATATCGAAACCTGGCACATGCAACACATCTGTAACACCGATGCTTGCTCCTAACTCCCTCTGAATCTTTATGGTACCTACTCCGGAGTACATTTACTTTTGTTTCCCATCTGAATCTGGAAGTCCATTTTCTCCTCCTTATAGCTAGAGAAGTATTCTCTAACTCTTGTCATATGAGTTGATGCTCCATTGTCTATATACCAGACACCCTGTGAAGTTGAGCTAGAGAGGAAAGCTATCTGAGCAAATTCATCCTCCAATCTGGAAGACAAATCCATAGGCTCTTGAATGTTGAATTTTTTGCGGCCATACTAAAGAAATTTGACAAATCTACTAGAGACATCCTGGGCATAATTTCTGTGTGCTTTTCTCTACCTGTCCCAATGTAGATCTATAGCTAAAACCCTCCCTGCAAAACAATTGTGCCTAGATCTACTCAATGAATCAACTGATTTGCTCACCAGAACTGCTTCTTGACAACCACACTGTCTGCTAGAATTCTGCTCTAGGAAAATCAAGCTTTTCATGTACTCTGCTTCTGGAAAGCGATTTTCCTGCCCAACAATTCACACTGCCTGGCTGGCCTGCCAGATTTGAACTCTGTGCTTTAGATCTCCCTCTGAAACTGCACAATCTCCTCATCTTTCGATTCTGAGCCTCTGATATGATTTTCAATGCTCTAATACCTTGAGAAAATTCCTTGATTGCAATCACTGGATGTTATTCTCCTAACAATTAGCAGTTTAATTGTTTACGACAATTAACAAATAATTCACAATTGCAATCTTCACCATAAAATACACTGTGGAAAATAAAAATTCATTAACTGAGAAATAGATGCACGCACATAAAAATCGACACCAATATTTTTGGACTAACGTCCTCGGGAAAGCTGGTGTAGCAGATGAGGGTTTATTTTATTATGCAGATATTTGGAAATTATTACAACTAGATGCTCAACTGGCTATCCTCCGGAAATAGTCTGGCAAAATCAATTGGAGAAATTTTCTCCCTGCTATAAGCAATTCGGCCTCCCTATGGCCTACTTGAACCCTCTCAATGGGAACTCGCTCTGCCTGGAATTCGCACTGCCTGGCTTGGGAAATAAGTATTGCTTGCTACTTAGCTCTAACTGAGCCGTCCAACCTCCCTCTGCCTTTGGAAATGATTCGCTTTGCCTTCCGAGTGATCTCTTGACCTTTAGCATCTGAAACGACCCTCTTTCAGGCACTCGTATTGGGTTTTTTGGTTGGTCGCAGTGGCTACTCAGCCTCTTTGTGGAATAATCTGGGCCTCCCTTTTCCTGCCTCTCCGACATTGGAATACTGCTGGGAAACTCTCTAGAATTCTCCTATGTTGCTCCCTCAATCACTGATGTTCTCCTTCTCTAGCTTGAACTCTCTTCCTTGCAGAATCACTACAACTAGATAGCTCGATCTACCAAGGTAACTCGCTCCCCTCTTGTCTTTCTCCATTCCATCGACTTGCTCTTATAATCTCTCGTTGGATCTTCAATGACTATGATTAGATCTTCATCGACGACTAAGATCATGTTAGACTTGATCCAAGTCATTTTCTAGAAGTCTCTAGAGCATAAGTCGATCTTATTAATTAATTCACGTTAAGTAACCACTTTTCCTAAGTTAAACTTAGGAAATATTTAAATGATGGGTAATTAATTTAATTAAGGCATTTTGTAATCTTATCTTGTGAAACCTTTTTTGGGTTTTGAAGATCTCGTGTTCCTTAGCCTCTTAGACACAAATCGAGACTAGAGCATTTGTTTGATTCTACAAAATCAATCAAAAAACACACATTCTTCACAAACTGGTCTTTATTCTTCACAAACTGATCTTTGTGTGTTGGTATTTATGCAGATCTCTGCTTTGATACCATGTTAATTTTCCACGAAATTCTGCAACCTCTTAGATGAATAATCTGAAATCAATTGTCTTTCACCAAGACAATTTTTTTAACACTTAAGCAACAAAATAAACATAGAGATAAAGACACTATCACACAATTTAACACCATTATTTTTCTTGGGAAACCCGACTGGGAAAACCCTCTTCTTTGCTGTAGTATTTATTGATAGAGTTTGAGCAATTAGATCTCTTACAAGGCATTTTGTTTCACTTTGAGAACACACTTGTTCTCACTGCTAACATAGCTTGAAACACACTGCATACACTTGATCCAACTCATGTTTGCGGCTTGCCTGGCCCTATTTCCTTGTGTTAGTTTCCTCCTATTTCCTAGCGCAATATGGCCCCTATTCTTTAGGACGAACCTCCTAAATCCTAGCGCATAAATTGCCACAAGAAGGGTTGTCTGCAATGCTGCGTATTGACTCGTCCAATATATGCACTCGCAACAAATATCTCTCACACAACTTTGTGCTTTCTCTCACAATCTCATGAGTTGTGTCTTGTAACAGTCCTTTGTGCACAAAAAAACTATGAAACTTTGTGCCTTCGTCCTCCTTTTATTGATTCGATCCATGCTAAAATTGGTAGTTCACAAATTTAGAACTTGTGGTTACAAGTTAACTAAGTTGAATTGGTTCTTCTCTCTCTCCAATCATAACTTGGAGATACAATTTGTTGACCCTGCTGCCTATACCTACCTACAAGTCAATGAGAAAAGCCTTCAACCCCACAAGGTGTGGTTGGTGGCAGGGAACTCAGAGAAGGGGCTGTCATACTAATCCTGACTCTCTCCGTTTGAGCTATCTCGTAGGTTAACTAAGGGGGGTGGTCCCTAATGAAAAGTTAAGTTAAAAAGATGTGAGTTTCTAGGAGAATTGTTAGAGTTAAATAGATTATTTCTTTAAGATTTATAAGCAAAACTGATATGAGAAATAACCATCAATACATAAGATAAGCGTGAAATACATAAACAACCAGTACCTTCAAAGTATTGCTCTTTAAGAAATGAAATTGTATTTGCTTAAATGAAGTGAAATGCTTTCAAATGGAAACCAAAATATTCCTGAAAGGTGAAACAATAAATTGTTAGCACAAAATATTATAAATGCTTTTAAGATGAATAAGTCTACAAATCAAAGCATGGAAATGATCTTGCTCAAAAAGATACCATTGGAAATCTACTTGTGAGAATGAGATGATAAAAAGAACTCAAATGTTAGACCAAGCTGACAACATGCAATTAAGTTTACAACCCCAAAATAATAGTACTTGAAAGTGAAATCTACCATTCATGACAATATGCAATTAAACCAAAAGATAAGCCAATTTCCAAGTACAAGAAAATTAAAACTTATTGCAAAATTAAAAGGGATTACAATGCTTGCATCCAAAGTGCCTCTTGAAATAAAATTTATATTTGAGACTTTAAACCATTTAGATAGCAAGAAATTTAAGAACTTTGCAAACAAAGCAAATGTGATGGAATGTTGTTCTTGGTTTATTTTCTTAATTAGTGTCAAGGCAAAGTTACAATTGAACTCTAGTTCTTAGACCTCATCCTCGCTCAAATATTTGGATCTCACAACGAGGAGTCAATAGAGATAGAGGGTTCCTAAAAGTCTATTCAACCAACTTAAGTTGGAGGTAAGTTTTAGTGAGGCTTGGGGCTTTCTTATACTAAAATGCCTAGATGAAGTGCAAATTGTGTTAGTTCCCCAAATTAAACTAATGCTTTATGCAAATGCTTCAAAGAGAAATAGTTTGCAAAACTTGAAAGGCTAGAATGTAAATAAGCTCATATGTGTTTGCATCATTGAATGGAAAATAAGCAAGTAAAATGGAATAGATTTATTTAAGCTACAATTGTTTCAAATAAATGATAGTGCTCAAATAGTTTTCATGACATATAGCATAAATTGACCAAGTAGTGAAGCATATACTTGAATAAATTATGAAACAATTAAAACTTGCCAAAGTATAAAGTGTTTACACATAAGATGAGATTTTCTCAAGTTTACAATTTGGAAGTGTATGTATGTGGAAATTTAGATACAAGATTAGTAAAACTTTGCATGTGCAGTGAAATGTGTTGATTTTAAGCATGCACAATATGAAATTAAAATCTAGAAAGCTAAGAAAAACTAGAAGCAAGATTAGGCCACCCACAAGAATCCCTCCTCTAAATGAGGAAGGGGGATGCCATGGGAAAAATCCCAGGCTCCCTCCAACAATTTTTTTATCTTTTATTAGCGCTTAAAGTGGGTAAAAATACCTCTAAGAGGGCAACCCACAATACGAGAGAGATCTTTACAAAGATGAGACTCTAACAAAGTTAAACTCTCTCCCCAAAAAATATAACAACAACAAACTTGAAAATGAAAAAAACTCTCCAAAAGAGATTCACAAGGCTCAAAAGGGTCACGGCCTAGATGAGTTTGCAACTTTCTCCCAAGTGCTTATAGCCTCCCTAGATATCAGTCTTTGGATAGCGTGAGGGGGTCCTGCATACACACGAGTGAGTAGTTTTCCAAAGCTTCTCCTCAAGCTCCTTTGCTGCTTCATGCTCAAGTCTATGGGCTGCAAAACACAAAAAAAAAACCAATTGTCAGTGTGAAATTAGGAAAAAGAAACCAAAACTAAACTTAGAATTTAATTTACAAAGTACTGGCTCAAGTAATGGGAGTGAACCCCCATACTTGCCTAGCTTTGGAAATGACTCTTGAATAGGAGATATAACTTTGAAAGAACTAGAATCAAAGAAGTATTTTGAATTTAAATGGATGATCAAGTAGCTATAGAGTAAGAAAACTCCCTTTTGCTCTTTGTTGGATGGAAAACTTGGAGTGAAAAAATGGTTGAGTCTTGGATCACTGTGACTTTAGGAGTGAGTTGATCTAATTGAGATTTCTCTCACTTCCAGATGGATTCCTGCACACAATACAAAAGATCTTTTCTGCGCACTTGAACACGTATTAATTTGCACATTATTAGAGCAATATAATGAATAAGATAATCCAAACATTCCTCCTAAAATGAATTGACAAGCTTATCCCTAGAATACTACTCTAAATCAGTGATATGTGAAAGATAGCTTACACACATCAATCCAAACAAGATGACGAGTATAAACTAATATCAATTCAATATGCGAAAGAAATTAAACACAATAACAGTAGCATGAAAGGACATCACTTCATAACGCCAAGAGAACACCAGCTAGATAGGTCCAAAGTCTTGATTGTATAAGAAAGTATGCAAGTACAAAATGACAGAGTTTCCTCAAGCTCAATAGATCATTACAAGATGCATATGAGAGCACATAGCCTCATTATATAGAGAGTTGGGAGCAAATCCCAAAGAAGAATGCATGTGAGAACTGAATTTGGAGCAAATCCCAAGGAAAGATAAGTCAAGCTCGATGTGGAGAAGATAGAGACACCATAGCAAAATCGAATTCCATATGTGCACATCAAGGGAAATTGAATTCCATATATGGCATAGTAAACTCATCCATGAATGAATCCAAGTACCGTGATAACTCCAGTCAACAA
The DNA here is from genome assembly GCA_031772625.1 of Pinus tabuliformis. Lineage (NCBI taxonomy): Eukaryota > Viridiplantae > Streptophyta > Pinopsida > Pinales > Pinaceae > Pinus > Pinus tabuliformis. The sequence goes on along the minus strand of CM062804.1, from coordinate 1,582,472,417 downwards.
ATGCAAACTCAAACTAAGTGATGCCACATATGTAGATGATCCCAAGATAGCTCTGCGTATGTCCCCACAAAGTGCGTGATTCCTTCATGTGCAACTCGTAGTCTGGCCAAGTGAAACTCGTAATCCTCAAGAGTGGAGTGCTAAGAGTAGAAGAACCTGAGATAATTGTGAGATGAGGCCCCATATAATCTTCAAAATATTCCATAAAATATTCCTTCAGTACATGAGTTCCTCTAATAAATTCGATTTTCCACATGTGCAACTACTGCTTTATCTCTGGTAAATTTGATTTTATGAAATAATGATATATTTATGATGCAATGTGCTCAGTCATCTTCCACATGTCCGTTGACTCAACTCTTTGACTTAGGATAATTTCCAAGTCATTTACACGTCATTCTGTCACATGGAATAATTTATTTCTCTCTATTTTATTATTTCTACATATATTAAAAGCCACAATTTCCACTAAACTTAGAAAATGTGGGTTTTGAGGGTCCAAAACAAATTATTAACCCCTCAAAGTGTGTCATAGTAGAAAGTTGAGGGTGAGAGGTGTAATTTTGATTACTCATACCCCATACAACTTCTCTAGACTACACTTATTACAATTTAAATACAATTTTATTTGCAATATTGACTTACGGGAAATCTAAAAAATTAAAAAATGACTACCTAGACCTAACCAAATTCTACGATTTTTTTTTGTGATCTAGTATGGTAATATACATCGACTCTAGACACTAAGATGTGTTAGGGGTTCAACCTTCAAACCGTCACTCGGCTTTGGGGTAAAAAGTGAGTGAAAAAACCCAGAAAATTATCCGCTTCTAAAAAAGAAGGGATAATTAACCATATAAAAAAACACTCCAAGGTGTACTTATTTGCTGATCGAGTCCCAACATCCTAGGCCTGTTACAAACTCAAAACTCATCGTTACTAGTATCACTTATTACAATTCGTCACAGGGTGTGAGATCTGGGTACAAGAAAGATGATGAGAAGATAGAAGTAGAATTAATAAAAACTCTGTTGATTGATGATTTTTGATGGGACAAGGGTCGTCTGGAGCATCCCTGGGCATGGAGTCTTTCATATAATCATCAGGTGTCGTCCCAGTGGTCAACATAACTCATGTTTCCTTCAATCAAGGACTGAAGCTCCACTTGTCCTCTTCTAAATTTATAACTGCCACTCGAACTTTTAGTTAACTGAGGAAGGCTCCACGTGATTGAAGCTCCATCACTATGCATGAACTTGCCATCTCCATGAATCCCTCCATGGTCAAAGGAAGAGAAATTGTGGGCTTTTGGGCTAAGACATGCACTAGAGAAGACCTTCTCTTGCTACACTTTTCAACAGTTAGACTTAGGCTAAGTTACAATAGCAACTTGTTCATAATTGAGCAAGTGTCCTAAGGAGACTTTGGGCTGCTTTTGCACGCCTAGACACTTAGGCCTATGCAAAATTACTTTCTCGAGCTACAAACATCAACACTCCCTCTTAGTGAGTGAGGTACTTTTGCCTCCTGGAACTGTGGCTCCGATCTTGGATAGCATCTACTGCCATGGCTCCTCCCTCTAAATTGGAAGCTTTCTCTGCCACCTAGCTCACAATTATCCTCAAAGAATTTTTCCCTTTGGACTTGTTCATAGAAGCCTCTTTCTTCCGAACATCTGGTAAGGTAGACTTGGAGGCATTTGCTGATTGGTCCTTCCCACTTGAACTTGAAGGTTGACTCCCTTTGAATTGCTCAACCTTTGGAGTTTCCTGTTGCTTGTTCTTTGTCATTATTTTGCTTCTTGCCATTGCTCGAATAACTTGGCCCTTTAGCCTATATAGTTTCTCTCTCTAACTCCAATGACTTGGCCCTCGTCAGAGTCGGATTTCATGGGTCTAATTAGTGTTTGTCCATCTTGGAATTCTAAAACAAACCCTTTCTTCTCTATCATAGATACTGAGAGCAAACTCCACCTGTGTTCTAGCAACCGTGGTCCATAACACGTCCTTCATTTCTAACCTATCTCCTGACTTGAGTTGGAATATCGGTGTTCCAAACCCCTATGCTACATGTTTGGTATGAACACCAAAATCTGCATTCAATTTTGAGTCCCACTCGGATAGGTTGTCAAATAGCTCTCATGCTCCTATTGTATGTCGTGTGGCGTTGCTATCTGGTAGCCATGCACCAATTGGTAAGGTGCCCGAGGAAAGGTATGAAATAAGTGTGAATTCAATTTCAAACTTCCTAGCAAACTCTTCCACCTGAGCCAATGCTGACGCAACTATAGCTTATTGTGTACCCTTTCTGCCCTTCTTCCTCTCTGGACAATTTGAAGCATAGTGTCCCGCCTCATGATAGGAAAAAAACTTGACCTTAGTCAAGTCCTTATTCTTCTTTGATTGTGAGGCTAACTCCTTACTCCTACCCGCTTGAACCTTTTCCTTTGCTCCTCGTTTCTTAATTGGCAAGAGCAAGATTCTCATCATCACTCCTATGTTGGCCTCTTGAATCTTGATAGAGATTCCTCCCTAATCTGCTCCTGGTTGAAGTCATCACACAATTTATCCCATATAGGAAGTCTCTTATGGCCATGATGCCCTTGATGAAAGAAGCCCATGGCTTGGTGAAGCCATTCAAGGTTGTCCTTACCATCTTTTCGTCTGCCACAACTTCCCTGATTGTAGCCAAGTCATCACGAACTTGTGTGATCTTTGTGTAATAAGTAGTCACTATATCTGATTTGGTCATCTTGGTGTTCTTGAGCTTTTCTCTCAACACCATCTCTCTATTGGCATTATTGCTTTGTTATAACTTTGTCAGGGCCTCCCACATCTCCCTTGTTGTATTCTTCTCGAATAGGTGAGGAATCACATGATCCTTCACTGCATCCAAGATAGTTCTTCTGTCTTTCACATCCTTTTGATTGTAGATGGCTAGATTTGCAGCATATGTAGGCGGGGTGAGTTTGGTGTTAACAAACTCCCATTTGCCATTCTCCATGAGAATTTGTGAAACTCACACCTTCCAGGGAATGAAGTTATAAGCGCCTTCCAACCTGTCCTTAAACCTTAAATTGGTTGCAACCATCTCCACATCAGGAACTTAATTGCCGCTAATTCTTTGACTAGTATGGTCTCTCTCTCTCTCTGAGGGTTGACCTTTGCCAATCACACTAGTTGCACTAGCCTTAACTCCATGCAACTTCCTACTGCTCGCTCTGCTGTCTCAGGCAACGACTTTTGTTCCATTGAGTCTCTGCAATATATCTTCAGCTATTTGTTCTACGCGCATTGGTCTGATACCTAGCTTGACCTTTGTTGGCTCTTGACAGACTTGCACTTTCCTTGTGCTAATAAACGTTCCAGCTCGTTGTTGTCCATACACTTGCCTATGGTGCGGTTTGGTTCAACAACTGTTGGGACCACTCGTAGCGGTTGTTGATTGTTGCCTCTGCCCCCAACACAATGGCCCGTGTCCACTAATCTTTGTGTCTGGTCTTCTTGTCGACGCTATTCGTGAAGCTCTGTGTGTAGTTGTTGGTTGATGTCCTAGTCATGGCCCAACTCACAGTGGCTTCTAGCACGGGCTCTTCTCTACCCATCCCTTTGTTGCGTACTTTGACCTGCAACCACACTTGGTGGCTTCTCATGTTTTCGATGCAACTTACGGCTGCAAATCTTCTCGCCTGCAACCTGCAATCCCTGACACCTTCGCTGCCTCCTTGTTGGTTGACTCTAATGGCTCCTTGGCTGTCTGCATGTTTCTTTTTGCCCCGCACAGTCTTTCCTAGCTGACAACTCCTCGGGCTCGTAGCTAGGTGGGTCTAATGGCCCACTCTCGGCGGCTAGCCACCAACCTTTTCCTTCTTTTTATTTATTAAATTAACTTTGAACTCAACCGTCGTACTATTCTCTTTAGCTTGTATGGATTTTTCACCATGGCCACCATACATTGTACGACTTTCGACTTTCTGGTTCTCGACCTGTTTTTTTTTTAATCCATGCTTTATACGATCATGGCCAATCCTGGCCCCAACGATGTCTATACAAACCTGGCTTCTTCCCTGGTTCAAAGATCTGTTCTTAGAGTTTTCACTTTGATACTATGTTAAATTTTCGTGAACCTAGCACCCAACACTATATTAACCGAGCAAATTATAGATCTACTGAATAAATGCACAACTAGGTTTTTAACACAATTAGCTGAAACAAAATTACACCAATCTCAATCACATGGCACACGTACAAATTCTGCCCAATAAAATCAGTTCATTAATAACTAAGTCAAAACCCACTTGGGCTTCCATCCTAGGATAATAATGGCTCACGGAAGAAATTACGATCACAACATATCTAAGATCTAATCTAGCTGATCGGGCCTTAGATCTGTCCTTGATCTCCTTGGCTGATTTGGATCTCCAATGCTGCACCTCTGCAACTTCGTTGGATCTGACACACTAGAATGGAAGTCCTCCACTCACCAGTGAGATGCCTCTCCCAATGTCTTTTGCTGCTGTATGGTGAACCCACTTGGGCTTCCATCCTAGGATAATAATGGCTCACTGAAGAAAATACGATCACAACATATGTAAGATCTAATTTAGCTGATCAGGCCTTAGATCTGTGCTTGATCTCCTTGGTTGATTTGGATCTCCAATGCCGCACCTCTGCAACTTCCTTGGATCTGTGACACTAGAATGGAAGTCCTCCACTCACCAGTGAGATGCCTCTCCCAATGTCTTTTGCTGCCGTATGGTATGCATTTTTCCTCTCTTTAGCCTTGCTTTTATAACTTTACATTGAGCTAAAACTATAACCCAACCTCTAAAGTGATTGATGGCCGAGATTAGATCTTGTCTCGCTTGAGATCAATGGTTGAGTTTAACTCAATAGCCAACATAATTATTTATGTGATTTTCCTAAGTTAGTCTTAGTCTAAGTTACAAGATCAACTTGCTCATACTTGAGTAGGTGTCGTAAGGAGAATTTGGGCTACTTCTGCATGCCTAGACACTTAGGCCTGTGTTGAAGTACCTGCCCAAGCTACAAACATCAACTTGAAGAACCTATAGAGGAAAGGGATGAACCATGGCCATGTGTGATCCTTGCTGGACTATTACTGAGGTCTTTAATAACGCATTCACATTCTCCAATTTGCAATGCTCGGCATATTGTATATCCTGAAATTTATATGTGACATGAATAGATTGCAACTAATTGTGCTTGTATGATTTCTATTTATACTATTTTTGACGCCTTCTAAATATACTGATCCCATGCCCATTGCCATATCTCATTTAAATCTTATATATGCGAAATACCTCTTAATCTATGGATGAGTAGCTATTTTTGCATTAGTGACTGAGGTTGGTGTGAGAATGGAGACATTGAGATCTATGGGTATGCTAATTGATGGAATTCTGTGTTACGTGTAATTAAGCATTCATGAATTTTGCTAGATTCTTTTCTTCACTCTGAAAACTCCCGTTTCAAAACATGTTTCCAACTCTTAAAAGGATTTAATATGTGTTTTTTTATCTTGGCAGAATGGGTGAATTGGAAATAGAGAAGCATACCCAGTTCATAACGTCTGTTGAAAAGGTTAGTAAATACCCTTTGTTGAACTAGTTTTTGATGCTTGAAGGATTTAACTCTAACTCATTACTCATGGAAGCAGAAAAAGGATTTTGATTCAATGGTAATGGAGCACTTGAGAATGAGTGGGGCATACTGGGGACTGACAACACTGGATCTCATGGGGAAGCTGGATGCTGTGAATCAAAAAGAAGTTGTTTCTTGGGTCTTGCAATGCCAGCATGATTGTGGTTTGTTTATTTACTCCAAAACCAATTTTCTGGATATCATTTTTGGTTGTTTAATATTTGTTTTCCAATAAAATCTGGAGCTTCCAATATTACTGTTATTAAAGCCAATGAAGATTTGTTAGCAAAGATGTGAGATTGCTCCAATTTTTTTATATGGATTGTATTTTGAAAGCAAGTTTGTTGCTTTGTGCTGAAAGGGTGAAGTTGTTTGTTGTACTCTTATAGATTAGCTCCCATGGATGATGTCTCTCATCTGCTCTGTATTACTGTTTGATTTCTGCCTTGTCTGTTGCTGCAAGTCACATTACAGGTTTTCCATATGCTCTGCCGAGTTTTCCTCCAGTTTTCTTTTGCTGGTTCACTGCACCTGTATATACATTCTTGTACTTGCACAGAAATAGTTCGCATGCTTTTCTGTTAAGCACAACTTCTATTTTGTAGCCGTGACGCTACTACGATGTTGATTTTTTCTCCAACCTCTTTGGACTCTCACGTTTACTCTCAAGAGTCTAAACATTCCCATGTTGCCATTATGATATCATGTCCTTTTGACCTATTCACCTACTTTGCTTGTCCCATGTAATTTCTTCTTTCTTCTTCTTTTGTTTAATGGAAATTAAATTTTGGCTGTGTTGTTCTAGTTCTTCTGGATTCATTTATGTGTCTGGGATTGTGTCTTGTATTGGATCAATCTCTGTTTTTTTTAACAGGAACAGAGTATTTTGAAACTCTAAGATATACAAGGATCTTGACTGGCCCTTGAAATTCATTTATATAAGGAACTAAAACCAAAATTGGGATTCATTGATCCCTAACATATACAAGAGACAACAAACTGTTTGAAACAAAACATCCATTAAGGTTAAGAAATATAGCAGAGATAGATTTTACACTACAACAACATGGCCACTAGACTAATCAAACCAAAAAAGATTATTTTCAAAAGCCTGCATTCTAAGCCACTTGTTGGAGTTTGCCTGGCTTGAGCTTTGTTGTTAGTTGGAAGAGCTCATGGGGTTGTTTGTGGATGGGGGGTGGGGTTGCGTGTGTGCGCAGCTTGAAGCATAACTGTGTCGTTGTCATATCCCCATTTTTATTTTCCTCCATAGTACAGCCAGGGTGGATTTCTAGGGGACGAGATGGCCAGATCATGGGAGCAGGTTTATATCATTAGGGGTTCCGAGGTAGTTTTGAGGAGTTTTTATGGGATCCAATGGCATTCGCTTGGCATATTCCATCACCTGCACAATTTATCTTTCATTCCGTTGCATTCCAACAACTTTTAAAAATTGCATTATTATGGGGCCTAAATCAATTATGCTTGATATGGCATTCCGGGATGATTATTTGATGGACCACCTCAGTGTAATAGTTAGGCCCCATAATAATGCATTATTATGGATTGAGCTTTGTTGTTAGTTGGAAGAGCTCATGGGGTTGTTTGTGGATGGGGGGTGCGGGTGCATGTGTGTGCAGCTTGAAGCATAATTGTGTCATTGTCGTATCCCCATTTTTATTTTCCTCCATATTACAGCCAGGGTGGATTTCCAGGGCACGATATGGCCAGATCATGGGAGCAGGTTTATATCATCAGGGGTTCCGAGGTAGTTTTGAGAAGTTTTTATGGGATCCAATGGCATTCGCTTGGCATATTCCATCCCCTGCACAGTTTGTCTTTTGTTCTGTTGCATTCTGATAACTTTTAAAAAGTCGCATTATTATGGGGCCTAACTTAATTAATTATGCTTGATATGGCATTCCGGGATGATTAATTGATGGAACACCTCAGTGTAATAGCTTGTTGGAACCGGAACGAAAAGATCTACAAGATGGGATGTTGAGAAGTGGCTTTCATGGTTGAAGAGAGTATGGTGGCCAATTTACTATCTTCCCACATTAAAAAGAATATTTTAATTGAAATAAAAGAAGGAAAAGTGCTCCATGTTTAAAATAATAATAAGATAGGAGGTTCTAGAGGGGTCCATCAGATTTATAAAAGAGAAGGAGGAGGCCATTGGGGGACATCTTGGATTTGTGTTTTCTTCTTGTGGAGAGGTTTGAGTACCCGGTTCTCTACTTCAGAGTAGCCCCAGGACGAAAACCCTCGGGTGATTCAGTGAGGTTGGGCGAGTACCCACCTTCCCTTGGTGAATTCATCTAGAATTCGTAGGAGAACTTAGCAGTGCAATTCAGCTCAGTTTGGAGGGCTAGCATAGTGTTGGAGCAAATTTTTGAGGCCAGTTTCCCATCTCGGCTATTTTGTTGTATCAACATGTAAATCCCAGTTTCTATTATAATAAAAGCTGAGATTGTTCTTGCTCATTTTGTTGTTATTTTGCTGCATGCTATTGGTTATATTTTTACATCGCATTGTTCTGTTAAAATAAATGGAAATTTTCATGGAGAAATTTTGGTTCAGTTAGATTTCTACAAAATATCCCGTTTAGGATATTACAGTGGTATTAGAGCCCTGGTCTTGGCTCAGCCTACGGGTTTTCCAGTTTCCAATTGCAGCTATTATTATTGGAGGGTTTTGTCGGAGAAGTCGAAAACCTAATTCCTGCAGCAAAATAAGAAATTACCAAAAAAGGCTCGACAAATCTTTCCTAGTAAATATCCTACAAAATTTTGGCCAATTTGTTGCTGTCATTATAGTGATTCGACAAAATTGAAGTGGAGGGCGCATTCTATTATAAATTTTTATCGAAGTCGATAAATTCTAAAAAGCCCAATTAGTAAATCACAAGGATACAAATCAAATTTTTATTATCATTGAGCAAATAATAAAAGAGCCGACTCATTTTTGAAAATGCGTGGAGAAAATTAAAGCAAGCGATTAATTTTGTTATGGCTGCGACAAACTCCTTGGAGTTGTGTTTGCGTAATTATTTTCCAGGGCCCAATACAAGGATTAGAGCCCAAGTTCTGGATTTTGGCGTCTGGCCGAATTTAATTTTTGGAAGCCATTCAAAAATTATTAAGAGAGGCAAAATTTGTGAAGGCCACCATGCTCCAGTTGAAACGGAATCCATCCCTACTTGAAGGGCTGAATTCATTGTCAAAGGAGGTCAAGTCTGTGGTTTGGTTGCTGGACGAATTCTCTGCGTGATTTTTTATTGGGCGTAATCTTTTTTGTTGGAACTCTTAAGAAGGTCAAGCATGCCAGTTCGAGGTCCAAGAACGGATGTGTTCTCTTCCAAAAAGATGCATTTTCCCTCATATAAGCCAAGAATTTGAAATGGAATTACTGAGAGAAATTGTTGATGGAAGAAGGCCAAAATGAGCTTATTTTCTGAGTGTCGATGTGCCAAATCCTTGGCTGTTCGAAGTTCACCAAGCTGAGCACACTTGGAGTCAAGTTTTTTTTTTTTTTTTAATGTAAAGGACGAATTCAGAAAGTACAAACATAGAACGAGTTTCCCAGCACATTTGTGGGATGATTTATCACTGTTGGACGTGATTACTTGAGGAAAGAGGGGATCGAAATCTTTTGTCCCTGTTGTTGGTCGAGCTTCCTTGTCTCTGGGTTGCGTCTTTGCCACTGTGGAAAGATTTTACTTCTGTTTGGGAACAAGAGTAATACATGTGCATATTCTTGAAGGGCATGGTTTGGGAGCTTATGAGAGCAGATCCATTTCAAGAGATTGCCATCATTTTTGGACAGTTTGGACTGTAAACTACATACCTGGGCAGCATATTCTTCAATCAAAGGAGAGATTGTGACCGCCGGCCACACAGGTGATACCAGAGACGCAACAAATTTGACGGGCAAAGAAAGGAGCTTGTCGTGCAAAAGGAGTGCCACTGCATAAAAGATTGTGGACACTCTGTGTGGAGCAATGTTCGAGTCTAGAGGCCCACACATTCAGGCACATAACAGTAGTTTCTGAGCTGGAGTGTGCAACTCCAAATCAGTGCATTTATATGCAAGGAATTAGAGGCTGAGTGGTTCGATTTTAATGCCAGAATGTTGAGGAGGTTCTGTGTTGAAGGGGGCGCTAGGTATACTGTGCAGTGAATTTTGAAGGGTTGTAAGCACACTCTGCCAGTGCAAGGATGCTCAGGAGGGGATATTGCAGAGCAGAATACGGTCATATGCAAAGGGAAGTCATCAAAGAAATATTAGTGCTGGATTGATAACCTGTGCGTGAGCCCCTTCTGGAAATGAATAGCTGACATGTTCTTGCTGTGCATGCTATCTGTTCGTTGGAAGTTGACTTGAAGACTGACACGCTGCCCAATTGACTATCCACCCATCATTCCTTTCTAGGTTCCACTATTTCTGAGTGTAATACTGATAAATATTTGACTATGAAAGGTGCTGAACATAAATAGACTTGCATGGGGTGCACTCTGTTCTCTAGTTAAGTTGATTTTTCTCATATAATTATATTGCCATCTATGGCCGAGTCTATACATTGCAAAAAATTCATTTGTATGCCTGTATGCTGCCCATTAAATGGTGTTTGGTATATGACTGAATCGTGTCTGGCAGAAGTTTATAATGCTATTATATAGGGTCCTATAATGAATCTAGGTTGCTTAATGGGTTGGTTAAGGAGCAATGAGAGAGTTGTATCCGTTTGGTCGCATTTCAGGGTTTTATTGCTGTAGCTTTATCTACATTGTCATAAACTAAGCTTTATTGTTGTGTGAATTTTGTATCCTCTGAGGGTGGAAGTATTTGTAGACCTAAGTTGGACAAAACGCTGAAACGTCTAGAAGTTTCTGAAACGGGGACGGCCCGAAATGCGACCCCCGGAAAATGGAAACATGGCCGAAACGTCATTCATATATATATATATATTATAAATAGTCAATATTAAATAACACATTATTTTCCAAGAAAAGAAAGAATGAGACATATAAATGACATTTTAGAAGGAAATCCAAATTTATATTAACTCCAACAGATGATTACATGATGCAAATATCCAAAATTAGCCTTTATAGATGAGGCTTTACATCCAAGACTCCAAAATCAGCCTTTATATGTGAGGCTATATGTGCTAAAACTGAAATAAAACATGAGCTAAAGACAATTATGGCTACATTAACATATCATTACTAATAAAACTCATCCTCATCAGCAAAGATAGAACAAGATGCTTGTTCAATAGAAGAGGCAACTCTACTAGTACTTCCAGTTGCACTTGCACCACCATTGGCACAAATATCAAGAGCAGAAAGAGAGAGCTCTAAATCTGGACATTTGGGTGTTAGAAGGGGCCCACACCCTTCTTCACCCCTTGAGTTGGCCGAAAAAGGTGAAAAAAATAATTTCGCCTTTCTGCTGCCCAAATGTGGCCGACCGTACCGTATGGCATTTCGAAATCTCGAAATGCTGTACAATGCGGCCGACGACGTTTCAGCCGCGTTTCAAGGCCGTTTTGGCGTTTTGGGCTGTTGTCGGTATCGGTACACCACCTTTTTAGGAGTTTCCTGCAACATAGTTGTAGACACTTGTCCTTAGGAGGTGTTGGAGGTTGACAAGGTAGTTTTGCAGGAGGCTAGTAGGCGGTAGAAGCGTGGAGTTTCCGATCAGAGGAGGGAGGAGCTGTTGGAGTTGGTGGTGCATCCATCTTTGGGCCAACCCACTGATGAGGTGTGAGTAGATGCACAGGAAACTGGCCGAGCTGTAGTACCTTCAGGGAGCAACCCTCCCCAGGAGTACATAGATAGGGCTTGCAACACAATTTGGCCACTTATACCCATTATAGGGAGAGAGGCTGGGTTTTCTCGATGGATATTGTTGACTTACCAGGGAGGGTTGCGTGAGTGGGGCACGGTGCAACATAGGGGACTTATCACATATACAGGTGCTTATGCATTCGATCCTTCCCACTGGATGGATTGGTGAGAGATCATGAGTTGGTATCCTTTTGATGGAGTATCATCCTTAGTCTAGGGCACAATACAACAGGAGCCCTTAAATGAGAGGGTTACTACATGTTTTAGTGGGCAGTGGGATGTGGACTGACAATTCATCAGTATTTCAGTAGCACTAGCCCAACATCAGCAGAGTGGGGTTGACCTCGGCCTATGCCAAAGGTTGGATTGGAGAGAGGTGATGAGTTGGTATTCGCTTGATGGAGCAACAACTATAGCTAGAGACAGAGCATAGTCTGAGCCATGGGACTTGGGCGATGATTGGCCATGGTGGCATTGGGATCCAGGTGGGTCTACTGGTAGCAGGTTGAGGTAGAGATGGGAATGGGATCCAGTCATGTTTGGATTTCTTGGAGGCATGACATGGACTAGTGGTTCATATGGGATCCTAATATCATTTGCAAATGCCTCTACAATGGACATGTGTGGATTGGTTGAGGGCAAACAATCTTGGGGTGGGAGGGTTTGTCATATCCCCTTTTTTATTTTCCTCCATAGTATAACCAAGGTGGATTTCCAGCGCACAGGGTGGCTAGATCATGGGAGCAGGTTTATGTCATCAGGGGTCCCGAGGGAGTTTTTATGGTATTTGATGGTATTCACTTGGCATATTCCATCACACGCACAATTAGCCTTCCATTGCATTTCGACAACTTTCAAAAATTGCATTATTATGGGGCCTAAATTAATTATGCCCAAGGTGGCATTCCGGGAGGATTAATTGATGGAAGTGTTGAGAAATCTAGGGCATCAAGATTAGGTGATTTCTCTATTAATGATAACTGCTTGTGAATGCTTTTTACTTCACTAGATTAGGATCTTCTCTTTAGTTAGATTATTATAGTGTTCTTGTTCATCAAACAACTACCAAAGTATAAACAATAAAGAGACAAGAGACACAAAATGTAGGCTATCAGCCAGGGCCAAAATCTCTCCCACTTGAGAGGAAAACCCAAACGAATTCTTCTTCTTATAGAGACTTCAATTGACGAATACCAAGACCAAGACCTTGACCTATTTTCCTCTTCAAGACCAAGTCACAAGGCTTCCTTGATGAATTTCTTCTTCCTTGAGTCAACGATAGTCAAACTCCTTGCTTCTTCCTCCTTCTCGGCTATTCTTCAGAGTTTCAGTCCCTTGATTTAGGTCCACAACTTTTGGACCTAATTCAGAAACCCTAGTTGAGGTATGCGAGAGAGATAGACACCTTGTTTCCCTTTGCTTTTAGATGGAGTCCTTCTCTCCTTCAACTTGGTGTGAGAAACACTTTGTTTTTCTCCAAAAACTTCCTCCTTACTATCACTGTAATACCTCAGCCCCTTTTCTGCAATGGACAGGTCTGAAATCTGGCATGTGTGGAAGATTTTAGCCCAAAAAACATATCCAGAAGAACTCGATTATCTACCTTCCTCCTTCTCTTGATGATTAGCCTTCTTCCTTGATGTTTTCACACTTCTTATTGCAGACTTGCTTGACTGAATTGCTTGGTGTCAAATGGAGGTCGAGCTGCCCTATTTATAGTGGTTTCCACATGTAAATATGCCGACTTCTCCTTGCCCATAGGACAACATGCCATTTGGTGTAGCTTCATTATTTCATTTAAGGCCGACTTGATGGAGGTGCTTGAGCTTGGTCTTGGAGGGTCTCTTTGACTCTTTCAATGACTCATATATAAATGTAACATGCCCAAGAAGGGTCCTTCATACATGACATTGAATCAATTTGACTTTTATGACTTGATGACAAAATGTAAAGGCTTACAATGGGAACCTTAACTAAAATAAAATTCCTTGATCTTGAAACACATGATACAAGTATTACAAAAATAATTTTATTTTCTTCTTTACATTAATTGCATAAAATCACAATTACACATGTCATTATGAAGACCAAACGTAGTTACACTTTTCAACATGTTGGAACCATAATGTGGCTTTCAGTGGTCAGAATTAAAAAGCATATTTGAATTGAAATAAAAGAGGGAAAAGTGCTCCATGATTAAAATAATAATAAAATAGGAGGTGTTGTCTTACAAAGTGTCTAGGCACCGCGACAACGCTCAGAGTAAGGGCTATCACTCTCTTTACTCATTCCGTTTAGACTCTCTCCTAGACAAGTCAAGGGGGGGTAGTCCCTAAGGTAAATGGATGAGGATAGCCTGTGAAACACAGGCTCTAGGAGATTTTAAGGATGAACCACTTGATGAATTTAAAGCGAGTCTCGGTCAATTGAGATAAATAGATTAAAATAAGACACAATCACAAGATAAAAATGACTACAGACCAGTGCCTTTAATTTGAATTAACCATAAACTAAAAAATAACAAGTCATCCTGAACAATTTTCCTATATGTGACGCATATTGACAATCATGAATGATCAATGTAAATGCCCAAAACTCTATCATACAAGAGATTCCAGATTTAAAATGATTTTCATTAATGACCCAGATCTAGAATTAATTAACTTTCTCCTATCGCCAATATAAATTTTGAAACATTAATCGCACTTGACAATAGAGAAATATTACCACAGAATGACACCAAGGAAATTTATGAAATCAATTCAATTGTTCCTTAGGAAATTAATTAAATGTGGCAAATGAAAAAATCAAAATTGAATTTAATGATTTTGAGATGAGAACTGAAAACAGAGGGGATGGAGCGCGCGAGCACCACAGGACTGCAGAAGGGTTTTGGATAACCCTCTGCGGTCACCGTAGGGAACCAGATAACCGTATACCAAGACTGTAGCCCGATCCCATTACTTCCCGTGTACCCATAGCTGATAGTAACGTTTCCTTGCCCGTTTTACCGGCCATCTGTCGTTTTTGATGTCTTCCTTTGCAGGTATTTTGGGCGATACAATGAATTTGGAGGAGGTTGACTACACCGAAGATCCCCATCCTGACCGCATCATATTTGGTGGCCCTAATTTTGGTTTTTCGGAAGCCGGCCCTAGCTATCAGTCTGATCTATTCCCTCACACTCTCCTGGTGGTTACCTTATCGGATCCCCAATCGGCATCACTCCCTGCTGGGCTCTCTCAGTCTCCATCGGCTCTGGATTCACCCCCTCTGTCACCCGGCACCCTACACATCCTAGCTACTATCGCGCCTCCGTCGCCCCCTTTCGACCCCCATCCGCCCGTCACCTCCCTCCTCGCGGAGCCTACTGCAAACCCCTTTCCTCCGGTGGCCCCAAATCCTGCGGTTCCTTTACACTCGCCATCTGGATGTTTTGAGACTCCGGTGGTTAGGGTTCGAGCTACCCCCCTGGCCGGCACACCGGATCCGCTTGCAGACCACCCATCTGCACCCCGCTCGCGCAAAAGGAAAACGAAGTGCGTTAAATCTACCTCAAGGGACATCTCGATCCGATTTGGGGAAACCTCTGCCATAGGGGAAGCAACATCCATGGCTCGCACTATTCTGGTTGGCCATGTTCGTGGAAGGGCATATTCGACTGCTCGACTTACGCAATGGGTCAAGGAAATTTGGGGTGGGGTACTCCATGAACTACCTGAGGTACAAGTGCTACCCAGAGGCTGGTTTGCTCTACACTTTGCAAAGGAGGCCTACACTGACTTGGTGCTTGGCAGATACTGGCACATAGAGATGGCACCGGTCCTGCTAAAGAGATGGAGTCCTCTCTTCGACCCCGAGAGAGAACAAATTGGGGCTGGTCCATTATGGGTACACCTGCCCGGTCTCCCTCTTCAGTACTGGTGTGAGGAGGTCTTCATTCGGATAGGAAATGCTCTGGGGACTTATCTTGATCATGATAAAACCTTCGTGGAATCAAGGAACAGAACCCTCGCTCGCATACTTGTACATTTGGATACCCGCGAGGGGCTGGAGGAGAAAATTACACTTCACTGGGGAAACTACACCAGGATTCAGATCTTGGACTACGAGGGGGTGCCATTTCGATGCCGACGATGTCACAAGGTTGGGAACCTATTTAAGGACTGCCCCCTCAACAAGAAGACAGAGGACTCCCCCATTGCACCTACTATCCCCTCCAAGACTGCGGCACAGACAAATCAACGCACTCCTGCACCTGGTCCGGCGCCCTCGACTCAACTGGCAGCGACTGCGACTCACTGTTCGCCCTCACCACCAGTCACCAGATCTCGGGCAGCAACAGAAGCCGCAAAAGCTTCGGGTACATCTCTATCCTCTCCCTACTCTTGTTATTCTCTCTGCTCCTCCTTGCATGTACCATCTATATCTGCTGCACATTGCACATTGCCATCCTCTCCTGTTATGGCACCACCTGCTCCTTCCTTGCCCTCTCTTCCTTCGCACCCTTCTCCTCCCTCCTCACCTCAGGAATCAAAGGCCCATAGCTATAACCTTCGCCCTCGCATCTCCACCCGGGATCCCCCTCTGCAATACTTTGGGTTGGGTCTTACCATACCTGGATCTTCCTCCTTGACATCCCGTGGGCGAAAATCTGACCTTTCAAAGGCTATCCGACGGGCTGGAGCTGAAGTAGCCTCTGGTCGTCAATCTACTCTAGATGGGGTTCTTAGAGCAGTGAACACCCCTGTCAGCGTGCCCCCATGAAGTGCCTCACCTTCAATTGCAGAGGCTTGGCTAGTGCCTCAAAGAAACTAGCCTTGCGAAGGCTTTTTGAGATTATTCCTATTGACATCATTCTGCTACAAGAGACTCTTGGCCCGGCTGATCTCATCTCTGATTCATTAAACAATATGTGCCCGGGGTGGATATTTTTGGCCATAGACTCTACTGGTCGATTTGGAGGTCTCGCTATTGGGTACAATCCAAAAACCATCAAAGTTAATGCATCCTGGGGAGGTATATGGGTATTGATCTTTATACAGCTGAACTGGGGATCAGCCTTCGGGTAATTAACATATATGGTCCTTGTCAGCAAAGGGAACAGTTCTGGCAACATCTACTTGGACTTTCTATTGTTTCACAGGAGAATATCATCATTGGAGGAGATCTCAATTTCTCTCTGGGCTATGGTGAATCCTGGGGATCCATGGCACAGGTCGACTCGATCACTGGCTATATGACCGATCTAATGGAAAGGCACAACCTGATCGATGTCCCCATGAACAAACCTCTCCCCACTTGGCGGAATAGAAGGGTGGGCGAGGCGGCCCTAGCTCGCAGACTGGATAGATTTATCATGAAAGGATCCCTTATACAACAACTGCATCAATATAAACAATGGGTTGGAGCTGGTGGCATATCGGATCACTCCCCAGTATACTTGGAGATATCGGGTCCTTTCCAAAAACCTAAAGCCCCCTTCAAGTTTAATCACACATGGCTTCAAGACCCATCCTATATACGAATGGTGTCGGACTTTTGGGCTGCGAATCCAATTGACAGATCAGAAACATTAGCAAAAGGATTTTGCTCCAATCTAGCCCAGCTTAAGCATCTGTCCATCAAGTGGGCAAAAGAGAAGTTTTAGCAGGAAAATACGGCTCTACTGAACATCGAAACTGAGCTCTACACACTGATGGATGAAAGAGGTCTGGGGTTTGTTACAGCGGAAGATAAATCCCACCTGGTGGCTCTCGAAAGACAGAAGTCTCAGATATTGAAAGACAGAGAGGAATCTATTCGTCTGCGCAGCAGAGCTATATGGTTAAAGGCAGGGGATGATAACACCCGGTTTTTTCACAATTATGCACAGGGCAGGAAGGTCACCAACACTATATGGAGCATGCCGAATCCAGAAGGAGGAGTGGCTGACACATTTAGCAAACTCTCACACCTGGGATCAACACATTTCAGGAATCTCTATAAAAACCCTCCAGGATCGACTCTTGCTGACATTATAAATATTGCTGGTCATTTCCCCATATTTGTAAATGGGGATGAAGCAGAGGCACTATTTGATCCAGTGACTCCTGGGGAGCTAGAGGGCACCTTCAAATGGTTCAAAAAGGATAAAAGCCCAGGTCCGGATGGGTGGACCATAGAATTCTACCTTGCGTTCTACGAGCTACACAACAATGATCTGCTAAGAGTCGTGGAGGAATGTCGGATAACCGGAACAATATATAATGCTATCAACATGAATTTTATCACCCTCATTCCCAAATTGGACTCCCCATCCTCCTTCAATGACTATAGAACCATCTCACTTTGCAACTGCCTCTATAAGATCATCTCCAAGATCATTGCCAATCGTCTCTGCCCAATCCTATCTCGACATATTGCCCCTCAACAATTTGCTTTCCTTGAGCACCGCCAGATTCATGAAGCTATTGGCTCGGCCCAGGAAGCCATCCACTCCATTTGGACCAAACACCTAAAGGCCATCACCCTAAAGATAGACCTGGCAAAGGCTTTTGACCGTGTCAGTTGGCTATATATTAAGATGATACTCATCCACTTGGGGTTCCCCCACAACTTCATCACATGGATCATGGCTTGTATCACCACCCCAACCTTCAGTGTGCTCATCAATGGATCTGCATCGCATTTCTTCCACTCTGAAAGAGGGCTCAGACAGGGCTGCCCCCTGTCACCACTACTTTTTTTGATTGTCATGGATGGCCTCAGTCGGTTGATTGCATCAGCTAAGAGGGTGGGTGATCTTGGTGGTCTCAAGATATCAGATGACTGCTATCTCACTCACCTCCTGTTTGTGGACGACGTTATCATTTTTCTTGATGGCAGTATCAGGGACTCTCGCACCTTCTCAAAGATCCTATCCCTCTTCTCATCTGCCACTGGCATGCTAGCAAATCACTCAAAATCCTCCATCATATATACTCGCACATCCATTCAAGAGTCCCAATATGCGCACCGCCTGTTTCCTTATGGAATCACCCCGCTTGATCGGGGTCTAAAATATCTAGGATACTGGATAAAGCCTGTTGCTCAGAAAATTGCAGATTGGACTTGGCTAGTATCAAAACTGGAGAAGCGGCTAAAAATTTGGAGCCACAGATACCTATCAAAAGCTGGCAGGCTTGTACTGGTAAAATTTGTCCTTGAGGCCACACCTGTTTATTGGATGGCACTTGCCTGGATTCCTAGGAACATCTTGGCCAGGCTACATCAAATATGTAACAGATTTCTATGGAATGGGAACCAAGATAAGAGGATTTTTGCCTGGGTGGCCTGGAACAGGATAGCTGTGCCAAAGAAATGGGGAGGCTGGGGCTTGAAAGACCTGCCTCTATTTGCCCAGGCACTTGCTGCAAAAATGGGGTGGACATTGATCACGGGTCAAAATCTTTGGACGAGCATTACTTATCATAAATATATTTGGCCAATGAATATCATGGAATGGATTCGACTCCCAAATTGGCCCAAAAATGGCATCTCTACAATCTGGAAGGCATTACTACATTCACTGCCTCTCATCAGGGACAATTTGATCTGGAGAATAAATAATGGACAATCAACCCGCATTGGTATTGACCCATGGATTGGGAGCAGTGGACGACATCGATTAACCAGGAATCTTATACAACATATACATGCCCAAGACATCAAGGTCATTGCAAATATAGCAGACCCTCGCAATACCACCATTCTTGCTCAAGGATGGAAGTCCGCACAGCACATCAATCTGCCCCAATGCTGGCACCACGAATGGACTGAATATATCACAGCTCTCCTCGAATCTCACATAAGGATAAAAGAGGGACCAGATCAACTTATCTGGAACCAATCAGACAGCGGTACCTATACTCCAAAGGGGGGCTACCAAGTGTTGATTTCTCACAAAGTTCCTGACATGATTACTTTCTGGTGGAAGGCCATTTGGAAACTTACAGTGCCACCGCGGGCCAAATTATTTTTCTGGTGCATACTAAAAAACAAAGTCCCCACCGCGGAGAATCTTATGCACCGAGCCATTCACGGGCCTACCTGGTGCTCGTTGTGTAAAAACGATGTTGAATCGACAATACATCTCTTTCTGAAGTGCACGGCCCTGAAGGAAATATGGCATAGCATATCATCAGTAATCCACTTCACAGGCACCTGGGAGGGTGACGATCTGAACAGGGTCTGGGAAGATTGGTATCAACGGAACAGGGGTTCCAAAATACAAAGTCTGCCTCTTATCATAAGCTGGCAACTATGGTTGACGCGGAATCGTATCATTTTTGATGGAAAAAACGCAAACTGGCCGCACATATATGCTCGCATTATAACTGTCTACAATGAAATGTCGGAACCACCTCAACCTCGTGCCAGAAGGCCCCGTGACCCGCCTCTCATAGATAAGAATACCCCATGGGCGTACTTTGACGGCGCGGCCCAACAACAGGGATGTGGGGGAGGATTTATCCTCTACATAAACGAACAACACTATTATAAAGTCAAATTGGGATTGGGGACTGGATCAAACAATTATGCTGAACTCATTACTCTTCGTCACCTCATGCATTTCTCATTGGGCCACAATTGCATGAACATACATATATTCGGCGACTCAAAGATCATCATAGACTGGTTTAATGCTACAACTGAATGTCACACACACACACTCAGCAATATACTGGATGAAATAAATATCATGAAGGTACATTTTAATGATATTACTTGTACTCATATTTACAGGGAACACAACAGCAGTGCCGACGAACTATCCAAGGCGGCCACGACACTACCCCAAGGAGAGTGGATGATCCAGGAGCAGAGAGGGTCAAATGCTTTTCAATATTATCATCGGCCTTATATAGACCCTCAATACCACAGGGCGGACAACCCATGATCTGAATATATGATATAAACTGTACAGGTTTTTTGATTACATTTTGACGGAAAGTATATAACCGGCCCTGCGTGGCAATATGTATATAATCCAAACAGAAACTAAATGATCATCCTGCGTGATGAACTGGTTATCTATGCTGATATATCTGTTATCTATTTTGTTGAGCCAACAGGCTGACCAGACTATAGCATATGCATTTAGGTGCATCTACAATATGTAGTTTTTCAAAGTATAATGAAAGATTACGATTTTTCCAGGGGAAAAAAAAAGAAAAAATCAAAATTTTTTAATATGACAAAGTAAATCAAAAGGGTTAATAAATTGAAATTTTAATGGGCCATAGGCCACATTAAAATTTTTAATATGAAAGAGCAAGTCCTCTTTTAATTCCTTAGTCACCAGAATTAATTTTTTTTTTTTTTTTTTAAATGTTTTAGATTTTTTAATTTTTTAGATTTTTAATTTTATAGATTTTTTAAAATGTTTTAGATTGTAGAAATTTTAATGATTTTTAATTTGTAAAAAAATATAAAATCAAAATCAAATGTAACAGATAAAAAAGGCCTTTTTAATTTTTTAGAATTTTATAAAAATAAAAAAAATTAAAATCACAAGTTAAAATAAAAAATGAAAAAAAAAATCAAATAAAAAATGAAAAAATAAAATTCAAAACAGAAAATCAAAATAAAAAAATATGTGAATCTAACTAAAGACTTATTTTTTTTTTGGGTAGATAAGCACCCACGGGGGATTTGAACCAGTGACCTATCTCAAGGAGTGCCTTAACAGTGTGTTACACAGTAATTTGTCACTGTCTCTCTGTCAGTCACCCCACTGTGTCAGGAATTCACAATAATCAAGTCCATGCCCTCTGAACTGGCCAAAAACCCACTTTTTCTAAAGTTTTCCTCATCAGCGCGTCTGTTTCTAAAATACCCGCGCTGACTGGCGCTTTATAACAAACCATGTGCGCTGCCAGCGCGGAAGCACACGGCTTTTCCGCGCTAACCGAATTTCATGACCAGCGCATCCTATGTTTGTATCAACCCGCGCTGATCACTGCTTGACTGTTATTGCCTTGCGATGTCAGCGCGCCAGGCCAGTTATGCACCTGCGCTGATCCAGTTTGGGCGAATTTGTTCCAACAGCCAACCTTCCAGATAACTACAGGCTTGGTTGTTAGTCTTGTGAATGTCGCCTCCCTTCTATGGCATGTCTGTTCGACCCTTTGCAACCACTTCCCTTAGAGATAAGCTCATCCTTCCACCATTCAAGGAGACTCCTTCTCCTATATAAACCTCTACCATTACCATGGGCAGCTAGTTGGATATAGTTTGGAATAGCTTGCATTGTGTGGAGCTTATAGTGCTCAGTTTGCTACTTCTATAGGTAGTTGGTGTGACAAGTGTGGAAGTGATTGATAGCTTAGGGAAGGTTGTGTTGAGTTGCTTGTGTGAGAGAGAGAGTTTCTTGTCTTGGGAGAACCATTTCCAAAGGTGAATGCTGGAGAAGCTTGCTGACTGACCCCTCCTGAAAAGGATATCGACGTCAGAACACTTGGTTGTACTCTTCTCTTGTTTGATTAATAATAGATGACTACTATTATTGTTCCATTCTCATTCGTCCATGCAATGTTTAATGTGAATTACATCTTTTCTGACTGATGTATAGTTGCTTTTATTGGATTTCACGCTTGTGTTTGTCTTCTCTTCGTATGTGCAGGTGTCTGTTTGCGGATATCGCGGAGGATCGTGACCAGCCAGAGCGAAGGAGCGAAGGTGGCATCTCTTCACCAGACAACAGCGTTGGACTCCAAGTAGGTGTTCTTTTCCTATCTTTTAATCGCAACTAGGAACTTGCGTAGTAGCATTGACTGATTGTTGCTAGACCCATTCTGGGCTAGTAGGGATCGCCTCTATCCGTAGAGGGGATTTGCCTCTCCAACACAGTGCACCCATTCACCGTCAATCCAAAGCCCCGTGGGCAACTAAATACTTATTTAAATAAAATAAAAAATTAAAAAACAGGAAAGCTAAACCTAAACCAACTCATACACATACATGCTAGAAAGAAAAAAAAGTCGAAGTGTTTGCCTTGTTTGTTTTTGCAACAATGTTGCGAACATCTCAATAACATCCCGATTTTATCTCGAAATCACGATTTTTTGGCCTAGCCGATGTTTGGCGATTTTTAAAGATATTTTTATGGTATCTTAATTTTTCCGATGTTTGCCGATTTTTACCGATATTTTTCCCAATTTTTACGATTTTTTGGTTTTTCGGACCCTTGCCGATTTTATCCTGATGCTGATGTTCACAACGTTGGTTTGCAGAGCTCAACGGCGGGGAGAGGAGATCTTGGTAGCGAAATGACGGAGGGAGCCGCGGGTCTGGATGGATGGAGCTCATGTGAATAGGTTGTTGGAGATGAAGGCAACTTGTAGCGACGACGGAGGAGATGAGGTTTATGGAGCAACGGCTTTGTTGAGAGTTTGCAGGTCTAGTAGAAAGGAGTAGCGGAGAAGGGCGCAGGAGGTAGCACGCAGGATAGAGAAGGGTGCAATGGATGGTAGCACGCAGAATAAAAAGAGCTCAATGGAGAAATGCGAGTTGGAAGTTTGATGGAGGCAGTGTTCAGGTATGGCAGCGAAACGATGGCTGCGGATCTGAGCGATGGGCTGGCGGAAGGATGCATTTGTAGGGTTTGAAGGCAGCGTTTGGAAACGCAGATGAGAGAGATGGTAGCAAGGTTGGGGTTTGCAGATGTGTAGAGAATGCAGGCATCAACAAAAAGGCTGTGAGCCTTGTAAAAAAAATTCGAAATTTTTCCGCAGTAAAGAAATTAAAAACCCCAGGCAGCAGACAGGTAGCCATAGAACCAAAAAATAGGTCCCAGATTAAAATGTCATACTTCTGCTTAAGATTTATCATGAAACCCTTAAATTTTTTTTTCTAGATCTGAGAATTTTTTTTTCTTCTGGCAAGGTGCCCTTCTGATCTTGATAAGCAACTCAAGCTTCTTAAGGATTTCTGCTCTACCATGGGTATGACTGTTAACACAGACAAAACAAAAGTTATGATTATCAAATCTAAAAAGGACACTTGCGCTAATTTTACGTATGACAATAATAAATTGGAGGAAGTGTATTCTTACAAGTACCTAGGAATTGATATCCATCACAAGCTCAACTGGAACCATAGCATTGAGAAAAGGATCAATGGGGGATGGAAAGCTTATTTTGGTCTTGAAAATAACTGTAAAACAGCAAACCTCGTAATGTGGGATAAAAAGAAGTTCCTCTTTGAAACTTTAGTCACTCCTGTTATCTTATATGGCTGTGAAGTTTGGGGCTGCAGCATCTCCAGAGAATCATGGAGGAAGATTGAGCAAATCCAGAAGCGTTTTATAACTTATAACCTGAAAATTAAAAGTAATACACCCTATCCTATTCTCCTTATAGAAGCGGGTCTTTCTTCTATTGAGAGCTTGGCTATGCTCAGGTTTCTGATGTACAAGCACAAGCTCAATAACATAGACAATCATAGACTTCCTAAGCTAGCTTTAAATTCCAGCCAAAATCACCTAAGGCTTAACCGAGGATGGCATAAGGACACAAGGGCCTGGTTAAACTATTGGGAGATCAATGAGAATGATGCTTTGCAAAACATAAATAACATTAAAGATATTGTTACTTCTAAGTTCAAAGAAAAATTGTGGTGTGAGAAAGATTTAGCGTCTAAAAGAAAATTAAGTTATTATAAGAAGGTCATGAACCCCACCCTTGAAGATCAAAAGTATCTCTCTATTCTAACTAGCTCAAAAAAGAAAATTAATATAGCAAAGATTAGAACGAATTCTCATGAGCTCCATAGTGAGACTGGCCGCTGGGTAGTTCCTAAAACGCCATGGATGGAAAGGATCTGCCATATTTGTGAGAATAAGAGCATCGAGGATGAAAACCACTTCCTCTTAGAGTGCCCTGCATACAACCACATTAGATCTCAATTTCACAACCTTTGTTACAATACTGACCTTTCTAGCCTTTTGCAATGCCAAAATTATAGTGAGCTCGGGAGGCTTCTCTCCAAGCTTTTTGAGCATCGGAATAAAATC
Source organism: Pinus tabuliformis (assembly GCA_031772625.1). Taxonomy (NCBI): domain Eukaryota; kingdom Viridiplantae; phylum Streptophyta; class Pinopsida; order Pinales; family Pinaceae; genus Pinus; species Pinus tabuliformis. The sequence continues at coordinate 1,582,447,863 of CM062804.1, read as the reverse complement.
TTAAATCAAAATAAATAATTTGTCTTTTTAGGTCCGATAGATCATTATTTGGTCTTAGTGGACGTTAACAACCATCATCATCATCATCATCATCAAAATTTTCCAGATTTAAAACTCTTTAAACCCTTGGACTGCAAAATTAATTTGAATAATATTCCTGCAAAATGATGTCGATGAACCCGAAAGATCTAGATCTTACCCTCTAGGGCCTAGATCTGGACTCTACACAGATTTCTTCCTTAAATTTGTCGCTGCACGATGATAAGAAGACACCCAAACGATATATGCAATGATAAAACGAAAACCTAGAAAAACCCAAGTCAGAAAACCAAAATTTTTTACAGATCTATGTACAAGAATGGCAGATCTATCAATCTGAGGAGTGTGAGTCCAACTCTGCTCCTAGCTCTGATAATCTAAGGTTCTCAATAGCGAGATTTATCAATTTCTCACATAAAAAATTAATTTTTTAATTTTTAAAGGAGGTGCTTAGCTCAAAACCCTTCACGCATCACCAATAAAAATCTAATGATAAGGTTGAGATTAAATCAAGCTGGGCTCTTCAGCAAACACGAATCTGGAGTTGGCTGGTCCAACTGAAAAGTTTCCCGAAAGCCTGATGATCTAAAAAATCAAGATTTTCCTGCAAAACTCAATCTAGCCATCAAAATAGAGCGAGAAAATGATAATAAAATTCAGATAAATAGAGATACCTGCTATTACATTCAAAATTTAAACTATCATTTAAACCTTAGCAATTGAGCAAGATACCTATACTCAAATCACTCTTCAGAAGCTATCATCAATGGCTAAAAAAAAATTATGCATGAAAATGACACATCTTACAGTATTTCCATGAAGAGTAACACCAGGGAAAATTATCCCAAAGTCTTTCTTTATTATTCGAAAAAAAGTATTGCACGAGAGCTTTTAGCTTAGCACACGACTCAAAGGTCGAATGAATTGACTGACAAATGACCTTCTATTTAAAGGTAAATCCTCCAACGGCTAGTTCGAGTGATCCTCTTTAAAGCAATCTCGACCGTTGATGAGGATCAAAATTTCTTTTAATCTCATCGGTAGAATGTTTAAATTCTTGAGGAAATTCGATTTTTTCAATTAAATGCATTTTAATTAACTCAAAAATAAAAGTTGAGTTAATTTCTTCAAAAAATTGATTTTGACTTAACCCCAGGGATCAAAGGCTTAAAATTTATCAAAATAATTAAATTTCCTTAGTCCTTGGACCTCTTAAAATTTAATTTTTAAGGATCGACGAATTTTGCCTTTGGAGAATTTAAATTTACCCAGCACCTAGAATTAATTAAATTTTTGGCTTAGGATTTTAACTAATTTTTGGCCAGAAATTAATTAACCTATGAGGGAATAAATTATTTTTCCAACCCTCAAGACACTTTACATCATGATTTTCATATTTTTTACATCATAAGGGGGAAAACTCATCTATAACAGATCCTCACAGATTACCCATTTCTGCGACACAAATATAATCCAGCAGACCAAACAATTTGTAATGAAATAACCTAATCAAATAGTTAGGATTATTCCCAAATCACTTTTACATAGAATCGATCTATAACACTAAGACTCGCCTAAGGTCTCAGTGACAAAATCCATTCTGACTCTGGGGTAAGATTGAAGGAAAACTCTGCCGACCATCCGAAAATGGATTGGTGAGACAAAAAACCTCCCAAAATGTAGATCATCACTAGAAAAGTAGGTTTTCCTAGGCAATTACATACACGACACGGATTTGCTAAGATTATTTATATTATACACATGTAGAAAGGGTTTACGTAACATCTTGGAAGTGAAACTGATGATGATAGTTGTACGACACGAACACATCGATCGGGCGCTATCCCTTTTGGGAAAAAAGGGGGTGTACTACTATGGGTCGTTGACACGTAGTAGTCAACATGAGGTTCTAGAAGGGTCTATCAAATTTATAAAAGAGGAGGAGGCCATTGGGGGACATCTCAGATTTGTGTTTTCTTCTTATGGAGAGGTTTGAGAACCTGGTTCTCTATTTCAGCAATATCCCTAGGATGAAAACCCTCGGGTGATTCAGTGAGGTTAGGCAAGTACCCACCTTTCATTGGTTTATTCATCCAGAATTCACAGGAGAGCTTAGCAATGCAGTTCAGCTCAGTTTGGAGGGCCAACATAGCGTTGGAGCAGATTCTTGAGGCCAGTTTCCCATCTCAGCTATTTTGTTGTATCAACATGTAAAGCTCAGTTTCTATTACAATAAAAGCTGAGATTGTTCCTGCTCATTTTGTTGTTATTTTGCCGTGTGATATTGGTTATATTTTTACATGGCAATGTTCTGTTAAAATAAATGGAAATTTTCATGGATAAATTTTGGCTCAGTTAGATTTCTGCAAAATATCTCATTTGGGATATTAGTGTCTTCTGGGGCTGAATCTCTGTATTTCCATTCTCTTCTCTCAGCGGCTCCTTAGTCTTTTATTGTCACTTCCAGATCTCCACCTTAGTTTTGCATTGGCAGGTTTCTATCTCTGTCCTTTCTGAGAATAGATAATAGAGAGTGGATTGCCTCTTGTTAATGCTTAGGATCAATGTTATAAATATTGCAATATTCTCACTGATACCACAAGATTTACACAGTGATGATAAAATTGCTTTAATAAATTGTAATATATTTGAAATTTATAATATTTTGCCAATATTTTTTCGAAGAATATTTTTTATTTTTATTTTTATTTTTGTAGAGTTTGCCAATATATTTTGTTATTTTCCCATATATTGATGATAAGTTATATTCAGGACCCTTGGTGATATACTGACCAACATGATATTTGCAACATTGCTGAGGATTACACTTCATGAAATCCCAGGGTTAACATCCAGCTTTGCAGTTCATCCTTATCTAGTTGGGTAGTAGAGCACAACTTCGGGGATTATTTGTGGGTGGAGGGGGGGATTGTTTGTGCAGCTTGAAGAATAACTGTGTCTTGTGGGGCAAAATCTCTGCCTTTCCATTCTCCTCTCAATTCTTAGCTGCTCCTTTTCATTTTCACTTCCAGATCTCCACCTTAGATTTGCATTAGCAGGTTTCTAGCTCAGTCCTTTATGAGAACAAATTATAGAGAGTGGATTGTTTCTTGTTAATGCTTAGGATCAATGTCACAAATATTGCAATATTCTCGCTGATATCATAAGATTTCCAAGGTGCAATAATGTTGCTTTAATATATTGCAATATATTAGAAATTATAATATTTTGCCAATATTTTTTCGAAGAATATTTTTCAATTTCTCAGAGTTTGCCAATATATTCTGTTATTTTCCCAGATATTGCCGATAAGTTATATTTTGGACCCTTGGTGATATATTCACCAACTTGATATTTGCAACATTGCTCAGGATTACACTTATGAAATCCCAGGGTTAGCTTCCAGCTTTGCAGTTCATCCTTATCTAGTTCAACAGTACATCACAACTGCAGGATTTCGTGATTTTTATGAGATTTTAAATATTTCATAGCTTCTTTCCATGAGTTTATCATCAACATCAGTTTGGGGATTTAATTTCAGAGACATGCATGTGATTTTGCATTTTTGCTATCTTTAGCAGTTGGGGCCCACAGTGATTGCATGTCTTATTTGAGGCCACACTCATGCTTCTTGTTCATATATAATTTGATACTATTTTGAGCAACATGCAAGTTTTTTGTAATGCCACCGACCACTTAGAAAGTTTATGACAGAGTCCGCTAGCCTAAAGTGGTTCCCATAGGCTAAAGTGGGGAAATATTTAATAAAGAGGGACCTAAATTGCCCAAGGAAAACATTATAAAGTCCAAAAAGGAGAAGGGGTGATATTTCCTAGGCAAGTGAAAGTCACTTTAACTTTATAAAGTGAAATATCATAAAGTGACTTTATAAAAGTTGATTTAATAAAAAGGGAAGGTGAAAAGGCAACCCTAAACTTTTAAAAGAAGGAAAGTGAGGAGACACTCTTCATTTGTGCATTTTGTGAGTTTGGAGAAAGAGCTCTTGGAGAGAGTTTGAAGACGCTTGGCTTTGGAACCCTAGCCGCAATAGCAAACTTAGGTGTTGAAACTAGACACCCTAGTTTGGATTTGAAAGTGAAATCACTCAGATTTCACCATTGAGCTTCAATGGAGAACAAGTTTTCTGAGAAATATTGAGGTATACATGTGTTATCAGTTGATTTTAAAAGCTTATTTGGTATTCTCTATATCACTTTGTAGATGGGGGAGCTATTAGAAATCTAAGCCTTGGAGGTCAAATCCCACAATCAATATAGAGGCTAACCTTGTTGTTGTTCCCATCATAGTGGTTGGTTGAAAGCAGTAGTGGTTCGATTCATTGTTTTTAAGGCAGTTTGAGTACCTAGTTAGAGCCACTATTTCACCTTAATGTTGGTCGTGTTTCTTGTGCCTAGGCTGCGTTTTGGTAACAAAACTAAGAGTAGTCATTGTGGGGCCAATTTAATGTTATAACAAGACCATATACTCCTTTCTGGGCAGCGTGTTAATAGTTGGGTTGTCTATGGTACTAGGAGAAGCGCAGATGCAATTGCACACAGGAATGTGCAAAGGAGCCTTTGGGTGTTGGTTTGGAGTCTCATGTCTTTTCTTTCTGGGTGTGCACAGGTTCTGGGTCAATTGAGGACCACACCATTGAGCAATCACCACGAATGTAGTAGTCACGATCACCTGCACACATTGCCGGGGACACAATCAAACTTGGTTAATGTACGGGAGGGTGATTCGCAGAGTTGGGTGCCAAGTTCATCCACATCATTTTATTCATGTCGTTTCCTTTTCCTATATCAATGCAGGAAGACTTGGTGTTGAACGTTGTTCATTTAATTAAAAAATAAACTGTTTGTGGGGCCCATACTTTGTTAATAAAGTGTGACAACACTGTTATATTTCTAGATGCTTATTCAAATCAATTTAATATATATATTTGCAATGTTTTCTTTTTATTTGAAGAAAATCCATTTAATGGAAACACTCAACTACAACATGTCTAAACTCTAATTTTTATAACCTTGAGGAGGGAGTCAGAAAAAGAAATGACAGAAACAATGGTAATTTTGGAGTCAATCCTGAGTTGAAATCTTATAGTGGTATCAGAGCCTTAGTCTTGGCTTAGCCGCGGGTTATCAACTTGCAGACTTAGTTGCTCATTGACAGTGCTTTCATGACAAAAGAAAACCGTTATACATGGATAAAGTATAGGAGAAAACATACTTACAGAGAACCAACTCCCCTTACAAAGGAAGATATCTGTGATACAGAGAGTGAAGAGACACCAAAAAAGTGCAAGGGGATAGAGAAAACACCTAAGCTTGAAAGAGCAGATATGGGGCATACAGAGGAATAAACTTTTAATAGCTTGCTCAGGGCTATAAATGACTTGGCCAAGGGCCAAAAAGAGATGGTGGATTTGATGAAAGGTATGACAAACACAAGGACTTCCACTGGGAAGGAGCCATTGAATGGGGAAGGGTCCAACAGTGCTGAGGCCAGTCAATCCTGTACTCGTGCAAAACCAATCACACACTTCTTGTAAAATGCATAGACTCAATATGCCTTAGTTTGTACAAGAGGCTTTAGAGGACTTAATAGAGCGGGCTGATTTTGGAATCCCTTATACAGATTACATGGAGCAGTACCAAGCTCTAGGATGGGATTTCCGCTTTGCTACGAGCTTTACTGATTTCTGCCACCTTCAGTGAAAGAGCAGGTCCAAACCATCTTAGAGGTTTCCAAGGCAGAGTTAGGAGCTGTAGAAAGCTTTGGGGAAGGTGACCATCTCCTATTTTGATGGGTTGTCCAAATGTTCAGCTTGATCATGGGTAAAAAAATTGGACACTTATTTTTAGCTGCATCATATGATCGAGGAGGAGGCTATCAAATTGGCTACCTTGCACTTGGATGGTGAGGCCCATGAGTGGTGGTACCATGGGTTGGTGACATTGGGGCATGGCAGCATCACCTCATACATAGAGTTCACTCGAAGGCTTATTGAGTGCTTTGACAGGAAAGATACAGAGATTCATTTTAGAGAGCTAGCACAGCTCAAGTAGACATTTAGTTTGGAGGCTTATATTGCAGAGTTTCAGAGGTTGGCGGCCATGGTCACAGATATTTCAGAGGCTAGATTGGTGATGCTATTTGTGAGGGGTTGGTAGTTAATCTACATGGATGGGTCAAGAGTTTTGAACCCACTACACTTCATGCAACGATCAATAAAACCAAGGACTTACATTATGTCGCATCCAAAAATAAATTCACTCCTAAACCTTCTTTCCCTCAAAAGGGTAAAGAGGTCAAGCCCTTTCAGAAGGAGTCGATCGGGAAACCGAAGATGGATGAGGAGACATGGAAAGAGCTGAGGAAAAAGAAGCTTTGCTTTAGCTATCAGGAGCCATGGGCATCGAGGCACAAGTGTGCTGGCAAAGACGAAGTGGGCAAGGCTCACTACATTGACATGTACTCAGAGAGTGACAGTGATGATGGGGATGAGGAGAAGGTACAGGGGCAGATGCACCAAACTGTTGGAGGTGAGTCCTCACATGCGGAGGGCAAAGCTCCTACTTTGGCCTCTATGTCAGGATTTCCTAGATATCACACTTTCAGAGTTAGAGGGGTTATAGTTGGGCACAAGGTGACAATACTCGTTGATGGTAGAGCTTCTCATAACTAAATAGATGCGGAGTTGGTGGAATAGAGGGGAATTCCTACTGAGGAGTTCGATGGTTTTACAGTCGTCATACCCGGGAAACATCAGATGGATTGTAACAGTACATTCTAAAGCTACGACTCACTACGGGGAAATATACAATGACAAAAGACTATTTGGGGTGGATGTATTAGACGCTAATGTGGTGTTGGGGTGTCAATGGCTTTACTACATCGGGAAGTACACGATGGACCAACAAAACATGGAGATGGAGTTCAACGACCCAGTAAATGGCAGGAGGGTAGTTTTAAGAGCCATTCATAAATCCTTGCCAAAGCTTGTATCATCCAACCACATGGAGGCAACTTTGAGGCGAGGTGATATCAAATGGGCAGTAGAGTGCCTTATTATAGATACCAAGCAGCGAGAGCAGTCGCGACAACACTCAAACGACATTCGGGTATTACTTCGTAAACATCATAAAGTTTTTGTTGATATTCCTCCAGGCAGGCCACCAGACAGGGGCTTTGAACATGTTATAGAACTTGAGGAGGGTGTGCAAGTAGTAATAACCATTCCTTATTGGCATCCCATGATTTATATAGACGAGATAGAAAAAGCCATAAAGGAACTGTTGAGGTTGGGTCATATTCACCCGACCTCCAGTCCGTTCGCTTCTCCGGTAGTTATGGCTAAGAAGAAGGACGACACCTTACGAATGTGTATAGACTACCGTGCTCTCAACAAGAAAACAATCAAGAATCAATATCCTATCCCCAAAATCGATGAGTTGATGGATGAATTGAAAGGGGCTGAATATTTTTCGAAGATTGATCTTTGTTTTGGCTATCATCAGATCCGGGTTCGGGAGCAAGACATCTCGAAGACAACTTTCAGGTGCCACTATGGGCACTACGAGTTTTTGGTTATGCCATTTGGGCTAACCAACGCTCCCACAACTTTCCAATCCTCTATGAACCATGTATTCAATAAGCAGTTGCAGAAGTACTTGCTGGTCTTCTTCGATGACATATTGGTCTACAGTAAGACATGGGAAGACCACCTGAGGCACTTGGACGAGGTGTTGGGAATTCTGGAGGAGAAGGAATTATATGCAAAGGAGTCCAAGTGTGAATTTGGCATGATAAAGATGCTCTATCTAAGGCACATGATTGGTCATGATGGGGTACAGGTGCATCAAGAGAAAATCTGGGCAATTATCGAATGTCTCACCCCAAAGAATGTCACAAAGTTGAAGAGCTTCCTTGGCCTTTGCACTTACTACAAGAAATTTGTTAAGGGGTTTTCATAGTTAACAACTCTCACAGACCTCACTAAAAAGGGAGCCTTCAACACTTCAGAGAAAGCACAGGAAACATTCGAGAGGATGAAGGAGATGATGAGCACTTTCCTTGTGCTTGCTTTACTTGATTTCACCCAACCGTTTGTGTTGGAATACAACGCTTCGGGGACAAGAATAGGAGTAGTTTTTATGCAGAATCAACACCCCATAGTGTTCGAAAGTCGCAAGCTTAGAGATTATGAGCTGCACTATTTGATATATGACAAGGAAATGTTGGCCATAATGCATGCATTGGCCAAATTCAGGCAGTATCTGGTGGGGAGAAAATTTAAGATAAAAACAAACCATAACAGCCTGAAGTACATCATGGGGTAGAAATAATTGAGTGAGAGGCAAGAAAAGTGGATAAGCAAGTTGCAGGCCTACGACTTTGAGATAGAGTATGTCAAGGGCAAAAATAACATAGTGGTTGATGCCCTATCGAGGATGCCACCCACTTTCTCACTCATAGAGATGACAAAAGATTGGAAGTCATTGCTGCTGGTGGAGTATTCAAAGAATAAATTTGCTTGTGAAGTTCTGGAAGGATTGATCCGTGATGATAAGTATTGGGTTATGAATGACATTATTTACTATAAGGACCAGATCTATCTTGTGCCATAATCGAAACTCAAAGAGAGAATCATGCAGGCAACTCACAACTCACCCTTGGCCGGACACATGGGATATCTAAAGACCTACGGGAAGATCAGGGAGAGGTTCACCTGGAAAGGCCTCAAGATGGATGTGTTAAAATTTGTGGAGTGTAACAGTTGCTAGCAAAACAAGACAGAGCACACCCATCCAATAGGTTTGCTGCAACCCCTCCCCATCCTGGAGCAGAAGTGGGAGAGCATTTCCATGGACTTTATCACTGGCTTACCTTTGGTATAGGGCAAAGATTGCATATATGTGGTGGTAGATCGGCTCACAAAATTTGCCCATTTCTTTGCCATATCGTCAAAATATTCTTCTTTGTAGGTGGTCAATCTATTCTTCAAGGAGGTTTTTAGATTGCATGGGTTGCCGAAAACCATTGTTAGTGATAGAGATAACGGGCTTCTGGGTGGCTTCTGGCAGGAGCTTTTTAGACTTGTGGGGACTGAGCTAACCCTGAGCACTAGCTACCACCCACAAATTGATGGGCAAACAAAGACAGTCAACAAGTCGCTGGAAGGCTATCTGAGGAATCATGTGGCATGCCAATGAAAGACATGGGTGAAGTGGTTGCATCTGGGTGAACATTGCTACAATACCACTTTCCACATGTCCATTGGTGTGACTCCCTTCAAAGCATTATATGGGTATGATGCCCCGACTTTTTGAGACATGACTTTTGGGGACAGTCGGGCACCATTGGCCAAAGACTAGATCCAGGAGAGCCAGGAAATTTTAAAAGTCCTCCAGGACAATCTACATATAGCTCAAAATCAACAAAAACAATATGTAGACAAACATAGGGTGGAGCGTAGCTTTGAAGTGGGAGATATGGTATACCTCCTTCTTCAACCCCACAGACAGTCATTATTGAAAACTAAAGGGGCGGAAAATTTGAAACCCAAGTTCTACGAGCCATTCAAGATTTTGAGATGAGTAGGAGAAGTGGCCTATGAACTCGAGCTTCCAGAAGGATGTAAAATTCATGATGTCTTTCATGTTTCGTGCCTTAAAAAGGCCTTGGGGCAGCGCGTTGTTGTTTCCGCAGAGATCTCACCGTTGGATGAGGAAGGAGAATTGGCCTTGGTTCTTGAAAAGATCCTAGATACACGGGAAAGGAAGCTGTGGAACAGAACAATCAAAGAGTACTTGGTCAAGTGGAAGGATTTACTGGTAGAAGATGTGACTTGGGAGGGTGAACAAGTGCTCAAACATCCAGAATTGAAATTGCTTGAGGACAAGCAATCTTGGGCGGGGAGGAATGTAATGTCCCCGACCACTTAGGAAGTTTATGACGGAGTCCACTAGCCTAAAGTGGTTCCCATAGGCTAAAGCGGTGAAATATTTAATAAAGGGGGACTTAAATTGCCTAAAGAAAACATTATAAAGTCCAAAAAGGAGAAAGGGTGATATTTCCTAGGCAAGTGAAAGTCACTTTAACTTTATAAAGTGAAATATCACAAAGTGACTTTATAAAAGTTGATTTAATAAAATGGGAATGCGAAAAGGCAACCCTAAATTCATGAAAGGAAAATGAAGAGACTCTTTTCATTCGTGCATTTTGTGAGTTTGGAGAAAGAGCTCTTGGAGACTGTTTGAAGGAGAAACTTGGGTTTGGAACCCTAGCTACCATAACAGACTTCGGTGTTGAAACTAGACACCCTAGTTTGGTTTTGAGAGTGAAATCACTCAGATTTCACCATTGAGCTTCAATGGAGAACAAGTTTTCTGAGATATATTGAGGTATACATGTGTTACCACTTGATTAAAAGGCTTATTTGGTATTCTCTATATCACTTTGTAGACGGGAGAGCTACCAAAAATATGAACCTTGGAGGTCGAATCCCACAGTCAATATAGAGGCTAAGCTTGCTGTTGTTCCTATTGTATTGGCTGGTTGAAAGCAACAGTGGTTCGATTCATTGTTTTTAGGTCAACTCGAGTACCTAGTTAGAGCTACTCTTTCACCGTAATGCTGGTCGAGTTTCTTGTGCTTGGGATGCGTTTTGGTAACACAACTAAGAGTAGTCACTGTGGGGCTAATTTAATGTTGTTACCAGACCATATACTCCTTTCTGGCAGCGTGTTAATAGTTGGGTTGTCTGTGGTACTAGGAGAAGCTCAGACGCAGTTGCACACGGGATGTGCAAAGGAGCCTTTGGGTGCTGGTATGGAGTCTTGCGTCTTTTTTTTGCTGGTGTACACGGGTTCTGGGTCAGCTGAGGACCACAACAACAAGAAATCACCATGAATGCAGTAGTCACGATCACCTGTACATGCTGCTGAGGACAAGTCAATCTTGGTTAATGCGTAAGGGGGTGATTTGCTGAGTTGGGTGCCAGGTTCATCCACTTCGTTTTATTCTTGTTGTTTCCTTTTCCTATATCAATGCATGAAGACTTGGTGTTGAACGCTGTTCATTTAAAGTAACTGTTTGTGGGGCCCATACTTTGTTAATAAGGTGTGACAACGCTGTTATTTTTCTGGGTGCTTATTCAAATCAATTTGATGTATATATTTCAAGTGTTTTTTTTAATTTGAAGGAAAGCCATGGTGTATGTATGTGTAATATCATTTAATGGAAACACTCAACTACAACAACATGCCTAAACTCTGATTTTGTTAATTTATGGTATGTTCTATGTTTAGTGCAATTTACTTCAATTTCGTCTTATTAGCCACTGATTAGCAATCACATTAACATATAGTAAAATGTAGATAGAACATTGATAGATTGACAGAAAACAAGCCAAGACAAGAGACACTAGATGTGGCGGCTAGCCAGGGACAAACCCCAATGCGGGGAAACCCTTTAATCAATTCTTCTTTAATCTTCAATAGTTCAGTAGAGAGGGAAATAATACAATTGTACAGATCTGTAATTTTTATGACAACAGTAATAGAAACCCTAACAAGCACTCGCAAAGTAGATCAAATGGTCCACAAATGACCTTGAGTAAACCTTGGTCAACTCAACCTTGAACAACAATGAAGGGCAGCCCAAAACAACCCAAAAGAAATGGTCAAAACAAGTCAACAAATTGGCAGCCTTGCGGTTTGCCCTAACTAGTCAGCACTGGTCACTTTGTTGGTCAAACCAGGTCCTCGGATGGCAGATTAGGATTGCGGCTTGCTTGAAGGAGAATCCCCACATTAGGCCGTAGACAAAATGCCTCCCTCGCTGGTCAACGCAGTCATCACTTGCTTGTTGCGTCCTCCTCCTTGCTGCGTCTACCTTGCTTCCTTGCTGCGTCCTTCTTCTCCCACGTGAGAGTTGTTCCTTGTTAACCGAATCAAGTAAGGAGAGTGATAGAGAAGAAGAGAAGATGAGATGAGATGAGTGAATAATGACTCAACCTCACTTGTATTTATATGATATGCTGGGCATGTGTGCCACACATTTAGCTGTTGGCCGACCTTGACAATTTGTCAAGTAAATACAAATAAATTCATATCTCCATAAATACTTGTCGGAATCGAATGATTGTTAGATCAATCCTACACCTCTCGACGAGAGGAATCAAGGAAAAATATCAGCTGCCATAAATAAGATGACCCACATGGAGTTTGGCCCTAGTTGCCAATTTTAACACTCCCTCTCAACTAGGGAGAACTCCATTTGCTAATTCGTCTGATGTCAGTACTATATCTGCCATCAAATGCACTATTTTGCACTGGTCGACTCTGTTATGCTTTGCTGAACTATGAAAAAGAAGAAATGATCGAGGATGTATCATACCATCCTCCACTGACCCGAAGTCAGTCCCAGAGAGTGTGTCATACCACTCTCACTAATCCCAGATCAATTTCATTGATCCCAGATCAATGGAGGTCATCCTAGCACAGGGAGTACAGTAGATAGAATGATGCGTCCATCGATAGTACTACTATGGTCCCTAACCCCATTTCCGTGCTCATTGATCAGATGAGAGGTACTTCCCATGAGTCCCAGACTACATGGGTAGGATGCCTCGACAGGAGAACTAATCATCCTGTCTCTAAGTCGCCATGGGGTATCACAGGGGAACGTTGAACCTTTCACCTTTATATAGCGCACCATTAGGGGAGGGTAAGTCGCCCTGTGGTCACATGTCGCTCCAAGAAGTACCCCAAGCTCCTCGGAGCTCTCAGAGCTCAATGTATGCATCATACACGACCCTCATAAGAGGGTCTCTGAACGACACCAAGTCGTTCTCGGAAGTCAAGAATTTGACCTTTCCCAGGGGCTTCGTCAAAATGCCGACGACCTGCTCATCTGTACCGATATGTTGGAGCCTTGTTGCTCCTCGCTGCACCATATCGCAAATATAGGGGTACCTGATATCGATATGCTTGGAGCGATCATGAAATACGGGATTCTCTGATAAACGAATCCCGTTATAATTGTCACACAGGATCACAGTAGTATCCAATGTAAATCCAAACAGCTCACTAAAGAGCTTCCACAACCAGACCGCCTCACAAGAGGCCATACTAGCAACAATGTACTCTGCCTCAGCGGTGCTCAAAGCTACCGACTTCTGCTTCTGGCTCATCCAGGATATTGAGGTAGATCCCAAAGAGAAACAACACCCAGAAGTGCTCTTTCAGTCCACCACACTGCCTGCCCAATCAACATCGGTATATCCATGTAGTCTCACATCTTCGGCAATGTATCTCAACCCATGAGTGATTGTGCCATGAAGGTATCTCAACAGATTCTTGGCACCAATCCAATGTGTGTGGTGAGGCTCAACCATATGTTGACTCAACGTGTTGACTGCAAAACATATATCCGGACGGGAGTTCACCAAGAACATCAATGCTCCGATGAGTTGACGATACTTGGTAGCATTTTGTAAAACAGATCCGGCAGCACTACTGCTTAACTTCTTGAAGTCAAGCTCCATCGGGGTAGTCACAGGTTTGCAGTCCACCATACTGAATCCCTCCAATATCTTCACCACATATTTTCCTTGAGATAGGAATCCCCTGGCTTCTGCCAGACTTCAAGTCCTAGGAAATAGTGCATCTGTCCCAGGTCCTTCATCTCATACTCAGAAGCCAACTCCCTCTTACATTTGTGAATGAGAGGGTCTGCCCCTGTCAGAAAGAGGTCGTCAACGTACCACACCAATATGAGAGGTTTGTCATCTTCAACCTTAAAGTAAAGGTTAGGGTCGGCTTCACTCCTAGTGAATCCTAGCTTCATCAAGTAGCTATTGATCCTCTCATACCACGCTCGGGGTGCTTGCTTCAACTCATAGAGGGCTTTCCTCAACTTGCACACAAGAGATTCCCGATCATGAATCTCAAATCCTTTCGGTTGTTCCACATAGACTTCCTCTTTGATTGAACCATGCAAGAACGCGGTCTTGACATCCATTTGATGTAGGTTCCATCCTTGTGAAGCAACAAGGGCTATGATCGAGCAGATGGTGGTATATCGGGCAACAGGTGCAAATATCTCGTCATAGTCTATACCTTCCTTCTGAGAGAAGCCACGAGTGACAAAATTAGCCTTATACTTTTCAACACTTCCATCAGCTCCATGCTTTATCTTGTAAAGCCATTTTGAAGTGACAACTGCTTTATCCTGGGGTCTGGGGACCACATCCCAGACATCGTTCTTCAAGATGGACTCATATTCCTCAGTGACAACATCCTTCCATACTTAATGCTTGACAGCTTCTACGAATGATGAAGGCTCATTTGAGTGATCGTGCTCATGAGGGTTAAGTATCCTTGATACCTGGTCGGCTTCTTGCTTTCTCGGAAAGTCCCTTTGGGTGCAATGTGTCCTTCGGCATCATCAAGTGTCCCCCTAAGCCATGAAGGCCTCTTCCTAGAAGAGGAAGGCTCTTGCGGAGGGGGATCAATAGGATCCATAGGTTCTTCTACATCGGGCATTGTCTGATCTTCCTTTTTCTCTGGTTTCCTAGTGTCAGCTTCTCCAGATTTCCTTAGTGTAGGAAGATTGTCAACTTTGCTAAGAGCCATATCTTCGTCAAAGGTGACATCATGGCTAATCTCAACTTCCCTTTGACCAACCACATAAATTCTATAGCCCTTAGTATTTTTGCTATAGCCCATGAAGATTATCTTCTTTCTAGATGCACCCAATTTATTCCTTTTCTCTTTCGACACATGAAAATATACAGGACTTCCAAAAATTCTAAAATGAGATACATCAAGTTTCTTACCAGTGAACATCTCTTCGGGAGTCTTGGAATCCAATGCTTGATGAAGACATTGGTTTTGAACATATATGGTGGTATTTGTAGCTTCGGCCCATAGAAACTTTGGAAGCCTTTGATCATGGAGCATGGAACGAACGACTTTCATAATCGTACGATTTTTCCTTTTTGCCACACCATTTTTCTCAGGAGTGTATGCTGTTGTGGTCTCCCTCTTAATGCCAGCTTCGTTACAAAAGTCATGGAACCTCATTGGGTTCATATTCAGTCCCTTTATCAGTCCTTAAGATCTTAATCTTCTTTTCGGTTTGATTCTCGATCAAGGCTTTGAAGTGACGAAACCAGGAGAACACTTCATCCTTCTTTTTCAAGAAGTATATCCAAGTCTTGCGAGAATAATCATCTGTAAAAGTGAGTTAATATAAATATCCTCCCAAGGAGTTCACAGGGATCATACCAGATATGTTAAAGTGAACCAACTGTAGTATATCAGAGGTCTTGCTATGGCTTGAGGGGAATGGTCCCCTTTTGAGCTTTCCTTCGGCACATCCCCGACATACACCTTCTTGCTCTACTTTAAACTCGGGCATTCCTCTCATCATTTGTCTCACATCTGGTAGAGCTTTATAATGAAGGTGAGCAAACCTCCGGTGCCATAGTTCAGACTGAAGAGATGTGTCACAAGACATGACACACAGCGGACTTCCTCCGACTTGATATAAAGAGTCAACCCGAAACCCAAGAGTGACAACATCTTTGAAATTCTTTTTCCATACACATACCTTGCCATCGATGAAGGCCACCTTGTAGCCTTTGTCTTCCATTGCCAAAAGGGACACCAGGTTCTTTCTGAGATCAGGTACATATAGGACTTCTTGCAAATGAATTGTATTACCCTGATTCAATTGTAGAGAGACATTCCCTACACCTTTCACGGGATATTTGGAGTTGTCTCCAAGAATAATTTCCAGGTTGGTCTCCTTCTCTATCAGATTAGAGAGAGCTTCTTTGTAACCAGTGAAGTGCCTTGAGGCACCACTATCAATAAGCCAATTTCCCAACGAGTCCGGAGGAGAAGTAGTAGAGAGGGCCGATATCAGATAATATTCATCTTGCTTATTGTTAACAACGTTAGATTCATACCTGGAGTTTCTTGCCTTCTTGGAGGGTTGACCACTTCCTTGATTTCCGACATTCCTCTTTCCTTTGCCATTGAACCTGCCCTTCCTTTGATTGTTGTTGGAATTGCCTCGGGAGTGATTTTGATCATTGTCATGAGATGTGTCCTTTCTATCAGGACACTCCCTCGCATAGTGGCCAATTTTGTTGCAAATGTAACATCTACCTTTCCTTCCACTTTTCGGTCCGGCCTTTCCCTTAGATTTTGCCTCCAAATTATTTCTCCTTTTAGCATGAGAGGAGAATGCAAAAGGATTGCCTCTAAGTGCAGGCATTTCCTGCTCTTCCATCCTTGTTTCTTCTTGAATGAATCTCACCATCAATTTCTCAAATCCTGGGATTACATTATTGTTGAGAAGAGTGGTTCTGAATATATACCATTCAGATGGGAGCCCTCCGAGAGTTGTGATGATCAGTTCCCTGTCAAGAATGACTTCCCCAATTGATAGGAGATCATTCTTGATCTCGATGATCCTTAGGAAGTAGGCTTGCATACTTTCATCTTTGCCCTTCTTGATTTCCTTCAGCGTATTCTAAGGAACAAAACTTGATTTGCATCACTAACTTTAAATAGGCTTAGCAGTCTAGTGTAGATTTTCTTTGCTTTGACTTCTTCCTTGGTCCACTTGTTCCTAGCAGCGACTGATGCATTTGATGGAGGCTCAATGATTCTGCCTCTCACATGGTCCAACACTTCCTGCTCTTCTAATGTCAGATCGAGAGACATCTTCCATCCGTGATAGTTAGACTTCTCATGGAGCTTGTCTTCGGCGAGGAAGTGTAATGAGGACCCCATGAAGTCTTTTAGATTGCTTCAACAGCCTTCGGTGATTTCTCTTGCTCTTGCTTGGGCTTTGTCTTCACCTTAGCTCCGATACCATGTTAATTTATGGTATGTTCTATGCTTAGTGCAGTTTACTTCAATTTCGTCTTATTAGCCACTGATTAGCAATCACATTAACATATAGTAAAATGCAGATAGAACATTAATAGATCGACAGAAAACAAGCCAAGACAAGAGACACCAGATGTGGCAGCTAGCTAGGGACAAACCCCAATGCGGGAAACCCTTTGATCAATTCTTCTTTAATCTTCAATAGTTCAGCAGAGAGAGAAATAGTACAATTGTACAGATCTGTAATTTTTATGACAGCAGTAATAGAAACCCTAACCAGCACTTGCAAAGTAGATCAAATGGTCCACAAATGACCTTGAGTCAACCTTGGTCAACTCAGCTTTGAACAGCAATGAAGGGCAGCCCAAAACAACCCAAAAGAAATGGTCAAAACAGGTCAACGAATTGGCAGCCCTGCGGTTTGCCCTAACCAGTCAGTGCTGGTCACTTTGTTGGTCAAATCAGGTCCTCGGATGGCAGATCAGGATTGCGGCTTGCTTGAAGGAGACTCCCCACACTAGGCCGTAGACAAAATGCCTCCCTCGCTGGTCAATGCAGTCATCCCTTGCTTGCTGCACCCAGGTCAACGAAAGTCAATACAGAACAGACTTGCATCCTCCTCCTTGCTGCGTCTTCCTTGCTTCCTTGCTGCATCCTTCTTCTCCCATGTGAGAGCTGCTCCTTGTTAACCCAATCAAGTAAGGAGAGTGTGAGAGAAGAAGATGAGATGAGATGAGTGAATAATGACTCAACCTCACTTGTATTTATATGATATGCTGGGCATGTGTGCCACACATATAGCTGCTGGTCGACCTTGACAATTTGTCAATTGCCATGTAAATACAAATAAATTCATATCTCCATAAATACTTGTCGGAATCGAATGATCGTTAGATCAATCCTACACCTCTCGATGAGAGGAATCAAGGAAAAATATCAGCTGCCATAAATAAGATGACCCACATGGAGTTTGGCCCTAGTTGCCAATTTTAACAGATTTTTATAACCTTGAGGAGGGAGTCAATTTTTTTTTGACAGAAACAGTGGTCATTTTGAAGTCAATCCTGAGTCAGAATCTTACATTTTTGTGCATGGTTTCATGTTGGTTTCAGTTACATGCAATGTCACATTCATGATGCCGTGCAGAGCATTGGGATAGTACCTAGGTTGCATGCAAATTCTGGTGCATGGATTCTGGTACTTTCTTTTTTCAGCATATTCTATTTTTTGACATCGCTATTTTTTGAAAATAACGACCAAAAGCAAATATTTTGATATTTGGAGCTCAATTGGCAAACTTACTGTGTTTAGCAGGTGTTATTTTGAATAGTATGATGTATCGCAACTACCGTGCATGTGTTTAATTGCTGCAGTGGGTCTTTGTTTCAGGATTTCCTACATATTAGGAGGCCATTTCCATTTTTACTATGTACCATTTCCATTTCTATGTGTGGTAGGGGTCATGTGTTCATCCTTTTAGTAGCAGGACTTCATTCTCAGTGTTTTCTACATTTTAGGACTGCTATTTTGGGCAGTCACTATTTCAGGTAGTGGGGTGATATGTGGAGCTTCCATATTCATCAAATTCTTTTGTGCCATCTTCATTTAATGATTTTGGTCATCGATGGAGGGACTTGATGGTGGGTTGGACTTTTCAATCCTTATTTTTAATCAATGTTATCAGACTCGGAATCGACAATAAATCGATGAGGCAAAAGAGCGAAGAGTTTTAATCGGATCAGGGAAAAATCGGGGAAAGTCGGTGGATTCAGTAAATAAGATATACACATATATTGAATTAAAAAAAACATTTTTCATTGATATTCAATAAAGCCATGTCCAAACAATGAATAATATCAATAGATGTCCAAAATATCATGAATGGATAAGTATCTCATATATGTTGTGAGTCCAAACATGATCCAAAGCACTGAGACTTGACTCCTAAGTAGTGACTACATAGAACCAGAAGAAGAAAAGTTTATAAAACACTGCGTAGTAATCAGTAAAAGAGTAGTAATTGAAATCTCTTGATTGCTGCTGAAATGATATGATAATGGTTTGCTACTGAAATCTCTGATAGAGCGCACATTGAAGCTACACTGGAGCACACTGCACACTATGCCTCTATTACACTACGACTCTATTACGTGGAGTAAACTGAAACTGAAACCATGCTTCTATTACCTTCTTAGCGTATGAGTTGCGGGCTTGAGTAGTGAGAAGTCAGTTATAGACCGACATATAATTTTTACCCTAACTAAACCATGCAACGAAAAATGTGGGAACCCTAGAAGTTAAAACCCGTGGTCGCCAGGTGAGGGCTGAAAATCACCTTAGTTGCCTAAAACGCAATTAATCCCGTGGTCGCCAGGTCAGTCGCAAGTCAAACTTGCGTTGACCACGAGTCAATCTCGGTCAACACGAGTTTGACTCGGCCAAAGTTGAATTGGATCGTTTGAGGGAAGAGCAGAGTTTTACTTGCGATTAACCGCGAGTGATCGGAGATTCATGTTTCACTGTTTTTAATACATCATCAAGCTTGCTTCTATACAGGAAAAATGTGACGCAATTTTGGTGGAATATCCTTCCAGGTCTTGGCTTGAAGAAGAGGATTCCTCCATGTGTAATATCATTTTCATATTTATTGATGAGGCAAAAGTTTAGTAATTCAAAGCATATTTTTAATGCGCAATGTGCATGCTCCAGTTTTGAAAATAAAATTATCATCTATTGTTCAAGTTGAGCTAGCACCTCTTTTTTTTTTTCAAGGAATCTTTGCAGGGACTCCCCTGGGATACTTCCTGACGTTCATGGATGGCATCCTTAGTAAATTTGTTGGCATGGACTAGTGTATAATCCCAACTAAACAAATAAATTGCTGGATTTAATCAACATTGAAACTAAATTCAGACTATAGCATCAATCACACATTAGCTGGAAAAGTAAATAGCGGAGGAATAACACAGTTTCTGAAGTGTAAAAACTTCGAGATAAGAGAAATATATATAAAAATACTTTATTAATAAATGAATAGACAGATGATGATGATTTACAATGGGTTGCCTGGCTTATATACCGCCATGGGCACCCTTTGGGAAAGGGCATGATCTTATGATCGTGCCCTTTCATCTAACTAAACCTAAAATTAAACAATAACCTAAAATAAACTAATTTTTTACATAACATTGCCTTCCTCTCGAAAGAATGCTTTGTCCTCAAAGCATAAGTAACGACGGATGTTGTTGAAGAATGATTCATTCTCCCAGAAAGCGTCTTCTTCGGGTAAGTCCTTCCACTTGATCAGATATTCTAAGATGATCAAGGTCGCACATTTTAAAAGGTCTTGGATTAATCTCTCAAGTTTCGTTTTTTGGTGATGTGGATATCGGTATGGCTTGATGTTAACAGGGTCTGGTCTTGCCTTGACTTCTATTGTATGCTCAATTTCCCTATTAGGCGGCATCTTCATAGGTAGGTCTTGAAATACTTTTTCATGCTTCCGAATCAGATCTTGTATCTCTGGTGATTCTTCTCTGGTCATATTTGCAGATAACATTTCTAACTGGTGACATTGTATTGCATAAGCAGGTGCTCTTCTTCGACTCAGCTTCATCATCTGAGATGATGATACAACATGATTTTCTGGTGCTTGGAATCCATGTAGTTTGTACTTCTGACCTCCCCATTTGAATTTTATAAATTGTACTTGATGGTTGGCGGCATAAGTACCTAAAGTTCGTAGCCATTGGATACCTAAGACTACATCTACTCCTCCTAACGGTACTGTGAAAAACGGAGACTCTAAACTGAAGTCTTGAATCTGCAATTTAACCTTATGGCATTTTCCCACCTTTTCAATCTTCTTACCGTTAGCTATCATCACTTTCATGTTTGGTAAGGGAAATGAAAATATATTGAGTCTCTTTGCCACAGTTGTATCTAAAAAATTGTGTGTGCTTCCAGAGTCGACGAGAACCACTACGTTGTTCTTCTTTATGTGTCCTTTTAACTTTAAAGTCTGAGGTTGTGATATACCTGTCATAGCTGATAATGATACTTGTGGAATACTTCCATCATCTAGTTCTGGTGAAAATTCTGGAGCGTCTTCTGTGTCTTCTATGTCATAATCTTCACTGTTTGAATCATTGGTTGCTTCACAATTATATAGGTTCTTTGGTTCTTTTCCTTTAGCACATCTATGTTTGGGGTCCCACTTCTCACCACAGCGTTTACATTTACCCTCTTTTATCCTTTGCATTTCCACATTAGATTTTTCATCTTCACGACGATGTGGTGGAACATATCTTGTATTATTTGAGTCCACATACTGGGGTATCCTTCGTCTTGCATAAGCTTTTTCCACTGTTGACCAAAATATTGGTTCGGATTTCTTTTCGGCTGTTTTTGCTTTTCTTCTTGCTTCTTCTATAGATGTAATATCATGCATCTCAAGTTCTGCTTGTAAATGGGTTTTGAGTCCCGAGATGTATGACTGAATTAGACGAGATTCTGATAACGCAGGTGCTCGTGTTACTAAGGTCTCCCATTCTTGAGTGTATTCATCGACACTTCCTTTTTGTCGTAGTTTGATGAGTTTTGAAAAGAACTCTTCTTCCTTTACACCTTGGAATCTTTTGAAGAATGCATCTTTAAATTTCCTCCAGCTAATGACATGTGTTGTCTTTTTCCACCACATATACCAGTTATATGCTTCTCCCTCCATTTTCATGGATGCATGCCTGAGCTTTTCGTCATCGTCAGTGATGTCATATATCTCAAAGTATTCTTCTGCTTTATTTATCCATGCAACATTGTTTTTTTCGTTTCCATCAAATTTAGGCATCTCAACCTTTGCCCTTCGCTGGTATGTTGCCACTGGTTGAGCGAAAAAGGGTGTTGATTGGTAAAGTTATCCCAGAGTTGCTTGTTTGTAAAGACTGTGTTACTTGCTTCTTGGTGGGGTGTCGCTGATTTTTTTGGGGATTCAACCTTGTCATGAGAGTCTGTGGACTTAGCTGAATCCGACGAGACGTGTTCTTGATTCTCTTCACCTTCTTTCAGTAGTTGTTCGGGCGTACAATTCGTCCTTTTACATAGAACTTTTAGCATTGTTAAGACCTCTTTGAAGTTTACTTCTGTTTGGACATGTTGACTTTCCATTTTTATCTCTATTCGATTTGTCGTATCTTCAAGATTTTTGATTTTGTCCGCTTGCTCTCCCAGCTTGCTCTCTACTTCATTTAATCTTTTACTGACCTCGTCGTGGTTGTTATTTATCCTATGCTCTGCATCCAACAACCTTTTCTGGAAATCCGCCATTGTCATTGTCGACATTGAGCGGGTTTGCGGGGGCGTGTATTTATCTGCCAGTTTAAGGGTTTTCCCTCTCTTTTTTTTTTTTTTTTTTTATCTAATATAAATTTTATACATATAACTTTTAATAATTAAATTAACTTATATATATATATATATTATATATATATATATATATATATATAACTTTTTAATTAATTAAAATAATTTTAATTAATTAAATTAACTTTATATATATATATATATAACTTATAATTAAATTAAATTTAAAGTTATATGTTATAAAATTTATAATATATATTATATAACTTATATATATTTATATTATATAATATATATATATATATATATATATATATATATATATATATATATATATATATATATAAATAAATTAACCATTATATATATATAACTTAATTAAGTTATATAATTTATATAATATATATATATATATATATATATATAATTTACGATTATGTTAAAAGTATTGTTATATAACTTTTATATATATATTATAATATATATATATATATATATATATTTATATTGTAAATTATAATATATATATATTACAGAACGTCACGACTAGTCACGTTTGGTTGATGAACCGTTCAAAAAAAATCGAATATTACCGTAACACTCGAATATTACCGTACAACAGGCTGGCTGCACGTCGTTTTAACAAACCCTTTTGATTTTTAAAAAAAAATTGTATTGTCTATCTCCGTAACACAGAGCTGGCAGCACGTCGAAGTCGTAACACAGCAGGCTGCACAGAAATACCGAGCGAAGTGGATTGACGGATGACGGTTGGTTAGAGGGTCAAGGTTTTTAATTCGAAAATCTGTAATTGCAGGGATTATACGGCGATATGATCCGGCTATAAGACAACACAGATTCAGACACAACACCAATATTTGTGGCTGTCGTAACACAGCGGGCTGCACAGAATTACCGAGTGAAGTGGATTGACGGATGACGGTTGGTTAGAGGGTCAAGGTTTTTAATTCGAAAATCTGTAATTGCAGGGATTATACGGCGATATGATTCGGCTATAAGACAACACAGATTCAGACACAACACCAATATTTGTGGCTGTCACAAAATAGTTTACTGATTCCAAATTTTCTGGAATTTCGGTCGAGGAAACTGTACGGACGGTGATCGCTGTGGATACCAATGGCAGTTTAAGTGGATATTGCAGTGGTGGTTGGGGCAGTGCGGCTTAGAGGCGGAAAAAAAAAAAACGGCTAACGACAAAGAGGGGTGGCAGAGACAGGGACGAGTGAGGGCGGAAGAATGGTGCGATAGTTTGAGCAGCGGATGGACGTAGCGCAGTGGTGGCTCCGATACCAGATGAAGTGTAAAAACTTCGAGATAACAGAAATATATATAAAAATACTTTATTAATAAAATGAATAGACAGATGATGATGATTTACAATGGGTTGCCTGGCTTATATACCGCCATGGGCACCCTTTGGGAAAGGGCATGATCTTATGATCATGCCCTTTCATCTAACTAAACCTAAAATTAAACAATAACCTAAAATAAACTAATTTTTTACATAACAGTTTCACACATACAAAGGTAGTTTTTCCTTTAAAATCAACTTTTCGTTCCTTATTCAAAGCTTATAAAGAAACTTCCACAGTCTGTCAAATTAGCATCTTCACAGTTAATCAAAATCACCTCAGAAACAGATTTGCACAAAAACCAAGAAGAAATAGCCTGCAAGGGAGACTGTATGCTATGTTGTATGGAGCCTATGACTATATGGATCTGCTGTATGGCTCCATATGAATGTACAGATTTGTTTTATGGATCTGTACAACTGTATAGATCTGCTGTTCAACTTGCCCCTGTGTGGCCTCCTTCGCCCTTGCTTTGGTTCCTGTCTTGTTCTTCAGCTCTGTTCAATTGGTTTTTGTCCGTCTGACAAAAACTGTGTCTACATTACAAATAATATCACATCTTTTACAGTGTTAACCCCAGTAGCACTTCTTGCTACTGAAGGGTTAAGGTCTAGTGAAATCAATCACATTGGACTATTTCTAGATGCTTTATGGCATAAGCATCAATCAGAGGACCATTTATATACAATTTTGTCAGTTTCTGGGAAACTGTTATTTTTTGGGTAGTTCTGCTTTTTCGATATTTGGACCATAAGGGCCCACATGTCAAGTCTGACGACTTTTTTATACTGGTGAAAAAGTGAGGCCAATGGGACTGTTTTCACTCAGATCTAGAATGGCACTTTTTCCTCTGCTTTTGTGTGTTATTCTAAGGTGTTCTAGTCTCTATGGTGTGTCTATGATGCCAAGGAACACATTTTCTCCAATACCCAGAAAAAGTTTAAGAAGAAATGCCTTAATTAGATTAATTAACCAATTATTAAATATTTTCCAACTTAAGAAAACTGGTTAATTAAATCAGATTAATTGAGGAAAATCGATTTTGCTTTAGGCACTTCCGGAAAATTCACTTGGGGTCAAGAGCATATTAGCCATTGATTGTGATAAGATCATGGTCGTTGGTTGCCCAATGAGAGATTGTAAGAGCAAGCTGATGGGGCTTTGGAGATCACTCAGAGATAGTGAATTGCAGTGATAGCAAGGGTGTAGACGGAGACACTAGCAGTGGGGTTTTAGTAGAGAGATTGGGAAGAGAAATTCACCACAGAGATTCTAGCATTCTAAGAGAGGAAGGGAGGCCACTTATTTTGCAGTGGGGCCGTACCAGGGAGTATGAATTAGCTAGTTCACAGAGTTGGGCAACAGATTGGTTTCTAGTTGTTGGAGATAGGTGCTGGAGGAGGTGCGAGTTGCTTAGTAGATTTGCATGAGCAAAGATCATTGCTGGAGCTGATTTTTAAACGCAGTGCGAGATCTAAAGAGGGCCACACAGATTTCCAGTTCATCCAGTGTGTGTAGCAGGTAGGGAGTGTGAATTGCACTGAGGAGGCCGAGTTAATTTTGCAGAAGGAAACTTGGGTTTCCAGATTGATTTTTCCAGTGGAGATATTATATGTCGGAGCTTTACCAGTGAGAGGCACACTGATTATATTTCTCAATTTTTGCTGAAGAATTAATATTAAAACCCTCATGTACAAAATTGGTTTTCCCCACATTCGGGTTTTTCCAAGGACAATTTGTCCAAAAATATTGGTTTCATCTATTTTGTGTGTGTGCATTACTTTTCATTTCCTGTATTTGAGACTTCCAGAAAAGTCACTTGATGAGGTCAAGATCATTGTAGCCATAGATTGTTATTATATCATGGCTGTTGGTTCCTCAACGAGAGATTATAAGAGCAAATTGATGGGGCCTTTGAGAACACACAACAAAGACATTTAATGGTGCGATTTGCAGTGAGAGAAAGGGTGTAAGGGAGACACCAACAACCGGGTTTCAACAGAGATTCTGGGGAGAGAATTTCTTTGGAAATTATCCACAGAGTTTCCAACATTCCAGTGACAGGAAGGGAGGCTGAATTTCTCTGTAGAGAAGCTGTATCGCGCAGTGCGAGTTAGCCAGTGTGCATACCTGGGTAGCAGATCGATTTCCAGTTGTCGGAGACAGAGGAAGAGCGAGTTGTTTAGTCGAGTTTTTAGGTGGAAGAAGGCACTGCAGGAACGGTTTTCCAGTGGCAGTGCGAGTTCTAGTTAGGCTGTACGCATTTCCAGTTGCCAATGCGAGTTGCAAGCAAGAGTGCGAATTGCACTGAGGAGGTTGAATTTATTTTGCAGAGGAAACTTGGGTTTCCAGATTGATTTGCGAGTGGAGAAAATTATATGCCAAAGCTTTGCTATTGAGAGGCAAGCAATTGTTGTATTTCTCAATTTCACTAAAGATTTAATAAAATAAAACCCTCATCTCCAGAACGGGTTTTCCCCGCATTGGGATTTTTTAGAGACTATTGTCCAAAAATACCTGTGTCAAAATTCATGTGTGTGCATTATTTTCTCAATTCCTGTATTTATTTGTGAAGATTGCAGTAGTGAATTAATTGTTATTTGCTGAATTAATTTTCTGAAGACAAATAAACTGCATAAGTTAGATTAAATTCTAGTAGCTGGAATAAGGAAATTTCACATATTATTAGAGCAAATCTAGGCACAAAAGGTTTGCAGGAATAAATTAGTGCAAGGCACATGGAGAGAAAACCAAGGTTTTAACCCAGTTCGATTTCTTTAGTTATTCTCTAGTTTATTTGAGTTTCAAAGATTTCCAGAGATGGTTGCAATAGGTTTGAGAGATCAGGACAGGTTAAATGGAGCCTCCAACTTTGGCATGTGGAGAGCTAGGATGACATTCTTCTTGGATGAGTGTGGTCTAAAGGAGTTTGCAGAGAACGTTATTGCCGTATCGACAAATCCACAATAGCTGGCTACCTACAAAAAGGAGGATGCCAAAGCAAAGAGAATTATCCTTGATGGAGACTTCCTCCTTGAGTGAACCATGCAAGAAGCTAGTCTTGACATCCATTTGGTGTAGATTCCATCCTTGCAAGGCAGTAAGGGCTATAATCAAACGGATGGTGGTGTAGCGGGCAACCGGTGCAAATATCTCATCATAATCTACACCTTCCTTTTGAGAGAAGCCTCGAGCAACGAATCTGGCCTTGAACTTTTCAACACTTCCATCAGCTCCATGCTTGATCTTGTAGAGCCATTTCAAGGTGACAACGGATTTGTCCTTGGGTCTAGGGACCACATCCCAGACATCATTCTTCATAATCGACTCATAATCTTCGTTCATTGCATCCTTCTAAACTTGGTGCTTTGTAGCTTCTTCGAATGTGCAACGCTCAGATTGAACAATGGTGCTCATTGCAGTTAAGTACCCTTGGTACCTATTCGGCTTCTGCTTTCTCAATGACCCCCTAGGTGCAGCGTGTCTCTCGTCACCTTTGAGAGTCTCCCTAAGCCATTAGGGTCTCCTTTTCGAGGAGGAGGGCTCATGAGGGGGTGGATCAATGGGATCCATTGGTTCTTCAACATCGGGCATTGGCTCATCCTGTGGTTCTCCCTGCTTTCCAATCTGCTTCTTTGTCTTTCCTTGGAAGAGGAAGGTTACTAATCCTCCCAAAGGCAGCACCCTCATCGAAGGTGACATCATGACTTATCTCCACTTCCCTTTGACCAGGCACATAGATTCTATATGCCTTAGAAGTTTCACTGTAGCCCATAAATGTTCCTTTCTTCCCAGAAGCATCCAATTTGCTTCTCTTTTCTTTTCGCACATGAAAATATACGGGAATACCAAAAATTCTAAAGTGAGAAACATTAGGTTTCTTACCGGTGAAAACTTCTTCGGGAGCTTTGGAGTCCAACACTTGATGAGGGCATCTATTTTGAACATACATGACAGTGTTTGCCGCTTCGGCCTATAAGAACTTTGGAAGACTTTGATCATGAAGCATGGCACAAGTGGCTTCTACAATAGAACGGTTCTTCCTTTCAGGAACACCGTTTTGCTTAGGAGTATATGCGGTAGTAGTCTTGCGAGAGAAATCATCCATAAATATAACATAATATAAATATCCTCCTAATGAGTTCATAGGCATTGCACCAGATAGATTAGAATGAATCAATTGCAATATGTCAATAGTCTTGCTATCACTTGAGGGGAATGGTCCCCTTGTATGATTTCCTTTGGCACAACCCTGACAAACACCTTCATGTTCTACTTTAAATTTGGGCATACCTGTCACCATCTTCCTCACATCGAGTAGAGCCTTATAATGTAGATGAGCAAACCTCTGGTACCATAATTTGGTTTGAAGTGATGTGTCGCAACTCACAAGACATAGCTCCCAATGGGCTTCCTCCAACTTAATATAGGCTATCAACCTTGAAGCCAAGTGTAAATGCATCTTTGAAATTTTTATTCCACACACGTACCTTTCCATCGATGAATGCCACCTTGAATCCTTTGTCCTCCATCGTCGAGATAGATACCAGGTTCTTCTTTAGATCGGGTACATATAGTACTTCTTGTAGATGAATGGTGTTACCTTGATTCAATTGAAGAGTAACATTCCCAACTCCCTTTACGGGATAGGTGGCATTGTCTCCAAGGATAATTTCCATATTTGTATCCCTTTGAATCAAATTTGAAAGAGCTTCCCTATACCTAGTGAAGTGCCTTAGGGAAACACTATCAATCAATCAGTTTCCCAAAGTGTCCGAAGGAGATGCAGTAGAGAGGGCAGATATAAGATAAAAACTTTTTTGCTTGTTATCAACAACATTAGATTTATCATACCCGGCGTTTCTTGATCTCTTGGGAGGGCGACCATTTCCTTGATGAGGAGCGAGAGCATTCCTTGCCCCTTGGTTGTTGAATTTGCCATTCCTTTGATTGTTGTTGCCCTTGAAATTGTTGTTGTTGTGGTTGTCATCATCATGAGGTGTATCCCTTCCATTAGGACACTCCCTAGCATAGTGACCAAACTTGTTGTATATGAAGCATCTTCCCTTCCTTTCATTTTTGAAACTCAGCCTTCCTTGACATTGCTTCTTTGAACCTGTTTTGTTCTTCGTTTTAGCATGTGCAGAGAATGCAGTAGGATCATTCCTATTTGAAGGCATATCTAGTTCCATCATCCTTGTTTCTTCTTGATAACATCTAGTCAACAATTCTTCAAAACCTGGAATCATGTCGTTGTTAAGAATAGTAGAGTTGAACATGTGCCATTCACGAGTGAGTCCTCAAAGGGAAATGAGAGTAAGCTCACTATCAGCAATAGCTTCTCCAATCGAAAGAAGATCATTTTTGATCTCAGTAATCCTCATGAAGTAGGATTGAATATCTTCATTTCTTCCTTTCTTTATATCCTTCAGCTTGTTCTTGAGGAAAAGAATTTGGTTTGCATTGCTAGATTTGAACATGCCAACCAACCTGTCATATATCTCCTTTGATGTGTTCAAATCAGAGATGTAAGCAACTAAATGCTTATGAATAGAATCCCTGATGATCTTCTTGGCTTTGACTTCACCCTTCTTGTACTTTGTCTTAGCAGTAGCCGGTGCATTTGAAGGAGGTTTCGAAATCTTTCCCTGCACATAATCCATAACATCTTGCTCTTCTAATGTCAAATCAAGAGATATCTTCCATGCATGATAATCAGACTTATCATGAAGCTTATCATCAAACTTGAAGTAGGATGTGGAGGCCATTGAATCTTGTCCTTGATCAATGATTTCTCCTCTTAGTGATTGCTCTTCTCACCCTTGCTTGGGCTTTGTCTTCACCTCTGCTCTGACACCATGTTAATTTTAGATAACCATGGTATGTTCTATGCTTAGAGCAATTTTACTTCAATTTCTTTATTAGCCCAATATCAATATCCAATTTAGCAATCACATCAAATTGATAGTAAAATGTGGATAGAGCATAAACGATAATAGTGGAAGACAAGCTGAGACAAGAGGACACATGATATGGTACCAACCGAGGACAAACCCCAATGTGGGGAAACCCTTGATCAATTCTTCTTATAATTCTTCAAAAGTTCAGCAGAGAGAGTACAATATACAATATTCACTTGCCCAATCACAGTGAAATCTGATCAATCAAACAACAGAAACAAAAAGCCCTAACCAGAAAGTCAATGCTGGTCAACAGGGCAGATTTTGACCTCCTAAACAACTTGGTCAACTCGGCCTCCAACAAGAAGTCAAATTAGCCCAAAAATAGTCCGAAATAGTCCAGTCAAATCTGGTGAACAAAAGTCAACCCTACAACAAACCCTGGCACAATCAATGCTAGTTAAACAAAGGTCACATTGCCTTGGATTTCGTGCCTAGAACTGTGGCTTGCCCAAACAGAAATTATCCAAACAAAACCGCAGTCAAAGATGGTCAACGCTAGTCAAAACAGTCTTTTGCAATTTTTGGTCAATTCTGGTCAACGCAGGGACAACAAAAGAATAGTCCCTTCTTCGCACGTGTGGAGAGAGAGAAGCCTCAGAAATCCATACCCAATCAAGAGAGATGTGTGTGTGAATGAAGTGTCCAAATGAGGAGGAGGCACCATGTATTTATATGCAAACGTTGAGGATGAATAGACGTGACTGTTGTGCTTCTGAGCCTACATGAGTTTGCTGGCCGACCTTGACAATTTGTCCATAATCAAAATAAATTGATAATTACATTTGTACATGTCAAAATGGGATGATCTTTAGATCAATCCTACACCTCTCAGAGAGAGGAATCCAATAAAAATATGAGCCGACTTGTATGAGTTGTAGGTGAAGTTTGGCCCTAGTTGCCAAAATTAATAGTTTGTGATCAGCCGTGACCCCTTCCCAAAAGGGTCACTCCACTAGTCCAAGTTGCTCTCTGAAGACTAAAAACTTCCCTTTTTTCAAAGGCTTGGTAAGAATGTTGACTATCTGCTCATAAGTCAAAATGTGATGGAGTCTTACAACTCCTCTCTGCACCATATCTCTAATATAATGATAATATCTGAGCTCAATGTGCTTGGACTTGTCATGGAACACGAGATTCTCTGAAAGTCAAAACCCACTCTTGTTGTCGCAGTATATCACAATGGTATCTAGTAGCTACTCAAACAACTCTCCAAAGAGCCTCCTCAACCATACTGTCTCGCAACTAGCCATGTTAACAACAATGTACTCAACTTCGATTGCACTAAGGGAAACAACCTTCTGCTTCCTTCTCATCCAAGATATCATGGCAGATCCTAGGCTAAAAAAGCACCCTGATGAGCTCTTCCTGTCAACATTATTCTGGCCCAATTAACATCAATGTACCCATGAAGTTTCACGTCTCTGGTAGTGTATCTCAACCAAAGATTGACATTCCCATGCAAATGTCTCAATGCATGCTTAGCAGTAACTCATGTAGTGGTTCCACCATAAATTGACTCAAAGCGTTCACAACAAAACATATGTCTAGTCTAGTGTTCACCGAGAATATCAGTGCCCCAATCAGTGGCCGATAGTCAGAAGGATTTGCCAAATCAGGTTTTGCAGCTTCACCACATAACTTTTTAAAATTCATCTCCATAAGTGGCTATGGACTTGCATTCCACCATTCCAAATCTCTCCAACAACTTGACAACATATTTCCCTTGAGAAAGGAAAATCTCACCAGGTCTCTGCCACACCTTTAAGCCCAGGAAGTAGTGCATCAAACCAAGGTCTTTCATCTCAAACTCAGAGGCCAACTCCCTCTTACATTGGAGAATAAGAGGTTCTCCACCTGTCAAGAATAAATCATCAACATATAATACCAAAATCAGGGGCATACCTTGGACGACTTTGAAGTAGAGATTCGAATCAACATTGCTTCTTGTGAATCCAAGCTTCATCAAATAGTTATCAATGCAAGCATACCAAGCCCTAGGGGCTTGCTTCAATCCATAAAGCGCTTTCTTTAGCCTGCACACATGAGTCTTCTTGTCATGCTTCTCAAAACCTTGTGGTTGCTCCAAGTATACTTCTTCCTTGAGTATGCCATGAAGAAATGCAGTCTTCACATCCATCTGGTGAAGTGTCCATCCCTGGCTAGCAGCAAGAGCAACAATAGATTGGATGGTAGTATATCGGGCAACCGACGCAAAGATCTCATCATCGTCCTCTCCCTCTTTCTAGGAGAATCCTCTAGCCACGAACCTCGCTTTATACTTTTCAATACTTCCATCGGCAACATGCTTAATTTTGTAAATCCATTTGGAAGTCACAACAGACTTCCCTTCGAGCCTTAGAGCCACTTCCCACACATCGTTCTTCATGATAGACTCATATTCTTCGGCCATAACATCCTTCCATACATGCTCTTTCACTGATTCTTCAAAAGTGCATGGTTCAGCCTGTATAATATTGCTCATAGCTACAACATATCCCTATTATCGACATGGTGGAACAAACAAAGTTCATTCTTCAAGTTAAATACTCCAGAAGACTTGGATTATAAAGATCTCCATTGAGATACAAGAATATATATTAAAATGTATGAATAAGAATGATACAATTGATAGTGAGGGTCCTGTATATATAGCCAGGTAAGTACCCTTTCACGAACGCTCATGTCTATAGAGACATGCCTCTTCCCTACTAATTATTAGTTAATTAATCATTGTTTATGTCTATTATTATTTATATTATTTATATATATATATTTTATTGATAACATTGCCTTCTTCCTCAAAAAGCTTTGTCCTCAAAGCTTATTGATGCAAGGCTTGATCTCTTTTTTCTAATTCAAGTGTCTTTTTCTCAGAATTGTCATCTTCGTCGAAACAAGACAATATGATCCTCTAAGCGATAAACAAAATTGTCACACTAAAAATGGATTTGACCATCCTAAATTAATCTTCTGTGGAATCTTGTGGTTACTAGATACTTCGTCTGAATTGTTATCACAAGATTGAATTGTACTGACATTAGTAGTCTTCAAAACATAAGTTTGTTGTTTATGTTCATAGTGATATGGATTTGTAGATTGACTGAGTTGTCTATTCTTGTGATTCAGATGTCAATATGGAATTCTTTTGGTTTGACTTTCCCTTATTAGGTGTGACAATTTTTTGATTTTCTTCTGGTACCGCGGTTGTTGAGTTAGGTACAAAATCTTCATTTGGAATTTTCATCATCTAATTTGCAACATGTGAGTGTCGTTTTTCTTCAATTGACTTATCCTCTTCTTGAGTTGTGGTATTGACTGGTTCGGTATTCGTTCCTTTATCTTCAACTGGACTTGTTACCACTGGTGACTTCTATACTTCCTCTTGAATATAATGTTCTAACTTGTCTTTTAACGACTTCTTGTCCTTTTTAAACTTCTTAATTTGTGTTAGTAGTTTTTCACCATGGTCTTTAAGCTGAGAAACCTCTTAATTTTTTTCAGCAGTGATCTTGTCAACTTCTCTTTGCATATTTTGTAGTACTTTTTTATCTTCTTGAAAAATTACTTTTGAAATATCTAGTATGTCTTCTATTATTACAGAATTTGGCTTCAGTGTAATATCTTGTAATGTTATCTTTTTCTTTTTGTATGAAAATGTAAAAAAATTCTTCTTCATATTTAGGATAAAAGATCCTAGTGATGCAATCTCAATGTTTTTAAAACCAAAACCGGTGACCGGACCGGTCCACCTAATGAACCGGTTTACTGACCAGAACCAGTCTAATCAGGACTGGTTTGGTCTAAACGAATCGGTTTTAAAAAAATACATTAAATAATTAATTTTGAATGAAACAACTATTTTTAAGATGTAAAACCATGATTCCAAGCCAATAGAGACAAAATAGGCAAAGTCTGCTCATTTATATACCATGTAAAGGTGAATATATCAAAATGGTACCGAGTGCAATACATATCATTGACAAAATAGCAAAATACATAAGCGATGAGGCTCTAAATGGCCTATAAAGTCCAGAAACAATGCTGCAAGCTATGAGGCCATTGGCCTACTACAAGTCTACAGTGTACACATGATCAATCATCAAGTTCATCACCACTACTAGCCACAGAATCATTATTAGGAGATACATAGACATCATCTGGTTCAGAGTCTGAGGATGCCTCAGCCTTATCTGCAACCTCAGTATCAATGCCACCAATGACAATAGAAGTGGACCTAATGGAAGCATGAGTTTGTCGACCTGCACGACTAGTGCCTTCCATTGGTTCTTTGCCTTTCCTTGATGCCGCTACTGATCTTGGTTCTGATGCCGCCACATAATCTGCTTCATCCCCCGCTAAAGCCATTTCGATATCAAAATCCGCCTCAAACACAGGATCTTCATTCTCCTTCACCCATTCTGATGTTGGATCAATATCGTCCAACACAATGGGATCTAGATCAGGAGTTTTGCTCATCATTTGGTTCCTCCTCAGTCGAAGGTTGTATTGCACGAAAACAAGATCATTTAATCGTTTTTGTTCCAAACAGTTTCTCTTCTTCGTGTGTATGCGCTCAAAAACAGACCAATTGCGTTCACAACCTGAAGCACTGCAAGTTTCACTGAGGACTCTAATTGCAAACCTTTGCAATTGAGGACACTGGCCACCAGATGACTCCCACCAATGTGCTGCAAAGAAAAAGACATTAATTAGTAACTTAGTTTATAATTTGAATTGTAAAGAACGTAAACAATTTTAACTTGAAAAGAAAAGAAATTGGAAATTGGAATTGCTTACCTGGTTGGTCCACATCTCTTGCCATCTTTGCCAACTTTTTGCCAAAAGTACCACCTGCCATATTGAAAATAGTAAGATGTCTATGTATTTCCAACTGGTTTGCATGGCTACGAACCATGTGCTCCAAGCAATCAATCAATCCAGCTCTGACCTCCCCATCATGCAGATCTCCAAGCCGATTTTTATAATGATACTTTGGGTTCAAAAAATACCCAGCTGCATGTACAGGACGATGGAGTTGATTTTCCATCTCTTATCAATGATCTCCCATATACGGCCATATTTAGCTAACCTGTCCTTGTAAGCTGCCCGTATTTGCTCCTTCGCCTGATCCATAGCCTCATAAATGTAGCCCATGGCCAATCTTTCCCCATTCACCATCCTTAGCACCTTAACAAGGGGCTCGGTGATTTTCACAAGCTCTAGAGACCTTTTCCAAAAATAAGTGTCTAACACTTTCATTTTGGTGTCTTTTCCATCTGGTCTACGAGCCCATCGAGATTCAGACCATTCTTCAGAGGAAAACATTTTTTTGCAAGTTTTTATGTTGACCATTGAGACATTGCAACGTGAGGAAGTGAGTTGCAAATCTCGTAATTGCAGGCCTAACAAGATCTTTGCCCCCAGTGTGTTTCCTCATTAGGCTCAATACCCATGAGTGGTTGTAAATGTATTTTGTAATGCACTTGGCATGCTCTACAGTGTTTTTTACCCACTCCACTTAGCCTGTATCCTCAAGCATGAGGTCTATGCAATGTGCAGCACATGGAGTCCAAAATATGGTCTTATATTTGGTCTCAAGCATCTTTCTAGCAAGAACATAGTTTGCGGCATTATCAGTGATGACCTGCACAACATGCTGCTCCCCAACTTCCTAAATAATGTTATCCAAAAGCTCAAATAGAAGGGCTGCATCCTGTACCTTATCAGATTCATCAACTAATTTCAAAAACATGGTTCCTTGAGGGCAAGAAACAAGGAAATTAATGATAGTGCGGTTCTTTCCATCGGTCCATCCATCTGACATGATGGAACAACCTGTTTTGAGCCATGAATCTTTAAACTCAACCAAATACTCATCAATGGAAGATATCTCTTTTTGCAAAAGAGCTCCCTTCAAGTCATGCATACTAGGGCCTTTGAAGCCCTTTCCTGCAGCTATAACAGAGTCCCACATAGCTTCGTAATAAGGTGAGCGAGCAGCATTAAATGGGATATCTGAATCATACCACCATCTAGCAATGTATTGATGAGAAGTTTCTTTGCATTGTCTTTTCTAATGTTGATCCAAAGTGGGTTGAGAACTTGGCTGGGAGGAAGTGGGATTAGAAGAGGCAATGTTGGCAGAAGATGAGAAATAACTTTGGATGTTTGTTCTCTTTGTTCCTTTTGATGGTTGGCCAAAAGAAGGATGAACATAGTGAAAGGGGTCATTGGTGGAAGGGATAGAAGAGGAGTCTTGAATCTCATAATCATCATACCCACTCTCTTTCATGGCTTCTAATAATTCCCTCTTCCTTGCAATGTCATCTTGGATGGCCTTCTCCCCAGCCTTATCCTGATAAAATTTTTCAAGTTTGGAAATGTATTCTGCCCTAATAGGACCTAACAGTGCATTTGGTGCATCACATGGCTTTACTTGGCCTCTTATCCCAGCCAAGTGTTGTTTCAACCTAAGAATACCCCCACGTCCAATAGATTTATGGCATAATTTGCATATCATTTTCCATCAATTACATCACAACGAGTCCCATGCACTGTCCTTTCCTTTTGGAGCCATGTTTGCTTGAAATAATAACAATTTGCAAAGAAATCTGCCATTTAAAAAAAAATTGCAGCTAAGCAACATGGAAAACCAAAGATAAATGTAGGAAAACAAATGCACATGCAAGCTACAAAATTTGATAGCATAGAGCTAGAGAGTTCATAGCATAGATGATAGATCATAGAAGTGAGAAGTTTATAAATTTATAACACATAAAAAAATTTAATTCATGGACAGTAGTCAAATGAGGAATTTTCAAGTGAAAATCCTTACCTGGAAATGCAAACTAGCTTCCTTAGCCTCCTCTTGAAGATGGCAACTCCACTGACAGCTACACACTATCTCCAAAATAGCTCCAACTCCAACTCCAAGATGACTACTTCAGCAAAAACTCAACACTTTCTAAGCTCACAAACAAACTCACAAACACTCCAAATCAGTTGTGTGAGACAAATGAGAGTGAGAGGGGCCTCTTAAAGGCTTGGAGAGGGTGTTTTTGGAGGGAAAACACCCTTAGTTTCCCCCCAAAGCCCCTAAAACACAGTCAGCAATACGTTTTTATTTTATTTTATTCAGTTGACGGTGGGCGTGCCTCTAACCGGCCGGTTTGATACAAACCAGCCGGTTAGTACTGGTTTAGGGCAAAAAAAGGAGAAATGGGCTACCTGACCGAGTTTTTTGGCCGGTTTCGACCGGTGGGCTTGCTAACCGGCCGGTTAGACCGGTAACCGGTTAGCAAGACCAGTTTTTAAAACTATGTTCGATCTAGGGTGAACCCAGAACTATATCACTATTGTCACAAAATAAGGTTTTAATGACGAATTGCAAGACAAAAGTATTGTCTCCAATACTTAGTTGTAGATTTCTTATGTCGTATTGTTTGTCGCATGTTCAACAAAATTCGTTTCAACTATATTTGATTCAGGAATCACTAATTGGTTAACACATTTAGTACTAACATAGTTATTATTTTGAGTAGGATCAATAGAGATGATAACATCATTTCATGCAAGTGATCCTTTGATTTTAAATAGCGCACCAACACATATATTAAAAGTTTTAGGAAATCTTCTCTCTTTCATTTCTGAATTACACTCAATTTCTTTCTCATCTGCGATTGACACCATTTTTGCTTTGTTAAGATGAACTTGGGGTTTTAAAAGTAATCCCTTTTTTATTTCTTATTTTCTTTTAATCCCTTTTTTTTAATTTTTAATTTTCTTTTAATTGATATACTTTTTATAACCTTTTTAAACTTATATATATATATATATATATATATATATATATACTCTTAATAAAAAACTTAAATGACCTTTTATGATTACTTTAATAATTCACTTTACCTCAATAATTCTTCTTATAAATACCTTTCCACCTATAATTACCTTCAATTAATAAATAACCATTTAATATTTTTCTTATTCACTTTATCGCATGTTCAACAAAATTCGTTTCAACTATATTTGATTCAGGAATCACTAATTGGTTAACACATTTAGTACTAACATAGTTATTATTTTGAGTAGGATCAATATAGATGATAACATCATTTTCCGGAAGTGATCCTTTGATTTTAAATGACGCACCAACACATATACTTAAAGTTTTAGGAAATCTTCCCTCTTTCATTTTTGAATTACACTCAATTTCTTTCTCGTCAGCGATTGACTCCATTTTTGCTTTGTTAAGATGAACTTGGGGTTTTAAAAGTAATCCCTTTTTTATTTTTTATTTTCTTTTTATCCCTTTTTTTATTTTTAATTTTATTTTAATCAATATACTTTTTATAACCTTTTTAAACTTATATATATCTATATATATATACTCCTTTTAATAAAAAACTTAAATGACCTTTTATAATTACTTTAATAATTTACTTTACCTCAATAATGTAGGAATTTACAGGGTAAGTTCCTCAGACAGAACACCAAAGGACAC
This sequence comes from Pinus tabuliformis, assembly GCA_031772625.1. NCBI lineage: Eukaryota > Viridiplantae > Streptophyta > Pinopsida > Pinales > Pinaceae > Pinus > Pinus tabuliformis. The sequence goes on along the minus strand of CM062804.1, from coordinate 1,582,409,708 downwards.
CGCTCACAATCAATACACCAGTATTTTGATGTGGTTAAAACCCTCAAAGAGGGAAACAGTCCACAGCCTGAGCCAACGCGGCCACTTCAGGCAATTTATTAATAAAAGAATGAAAATTTACATATGCTTCTCTCATAGACGGATTACCCTACAAATGACCCTCCATGCTCTTTAAATAGAAATCATGGACCAATCGGGTGTTAAACCATGGATCAAGTGTCGGTAATACCGAGGAGAGAATGAACCGTCGGATCACTACATATCGTGACCGTCGGATTGTAAGTTACAAAATGTACAAGGTAAAGAAACACACTTTACCTAACTCTATACCTAACTCTATACTAGACCAAGTTGTACTTAACTATTTCCTATGTGTCGGAATATCCTAACATCCCCCCTTAAGAACAACTTGGGATAGGGTTGAAGGATTTACAAATATGACACAATAGGAGAAAGAAGGAGGCACTAGAGCCTATCCCCCTTAGTGACAACTTCCTGAACTCCAACCATAAATCGAAGTTTAGTGAACTTCGCCTCTGTGAGAGCCTTTGTAAAGATGTCTGCAACTTGATCATCTATTGAACAATATTGCACTTCAAGAACATGGTCATGAATGAGCTTTCTGATGAAGTGCATGTGTAGTTCAATGTGTTTGCTGCGCTGATGTTGGACTGGATCTTTGCATAGCTGAATGGCACTTTGATTATCACACCAAAGTGTAGTCGGATGCTGCTGCTGAAAGCCAAACTCTGACAGGATCTGATGAAGCCACAAGACTTCCTTACTAGCTTCTACGACACCATGATATTCTGCTTCTGCTGAAGAAAGAGAAATGGCACCTTGTTTCTTGCAAGCCCATGTAATAGGTCCTGAACCAAGAGTGAACACATAACCTGCAGTAGACTTCCGATCATCAGGGTCACCAGCCCAATCAGAATCAGTGAAACCAACCAATAGAGGAGCTGCTTCAGCACTGTAATGAATCCCAAACTGAACTGTACCTCGAACATAATGAAGTATTCTTTTAGCTGCTTTCCAATGACTTTCACGTGGGTTTTGCATAAACCGAGCAACAAGGCCAACAACAAAGGAAAGTTCAGGACGAGTATGGGTTAGATACAAAAGTTTTCCTACAAGTTGACGGTATAAGGTAGCATCAACTTCAGGAGAAGTACAAGTGACTGAAAGTTTGACTCCAGACTGAAAGGGAGAAGGGGCTGGCTTACAGTCTTCCATGTGAAAGTGGCATAGAATATCACAGGCATACTTGGACTGAGAAAGGGAAATACCTTCCTTGGATTGCAAGACTTGAAGACCGAGAAAATAATGTAAGTGTCCTAAGTCTGTCATTTCAAACTTCCTTTTAAGGATAGACTTCACATGGTTTATAAGGTTGGGATCACTACCAGTCAGGATAAGATCATCAACATAAAGAAAAAGAATGATAAGAGACTTGCCCACTTTCTTGGTGTAGACAGTATTGTCAGAATGACACCTAGAAAAGCCATTTTCTAAAAGAAAGTTATCCATTTTGGCATACCAAGCTCGAGGAGCTTGCTTGAGACCATAAAGGGATTTCTTAAGCCGACATACAAGGCTGGAGTCTGTTTGTATAAAGCCAATGGGTTGTTCCATATAGATTTCTTCATGCAAGTCCCCATGCAAGAAGGCGGATTTAACATCCATCTGATGGACTTCCCATTTGAAAGAGGCAGCAAGGGAAAGAACAAGGCGGATAGAGTTCATTTTGGCAACATGGGAGAAGGTTTCAGTATAGTCAATGCCTTCAACTTGTGAAAAACCCTTAGCAACAAGACGAGCTTTATGTTTATCAACTTTCCCATCTGGTCCATACTTGGTTCTGTGAACCCATTTGCATCTAACAAGTTTTCGTCCCTTTGGTAGAGGAACAAGATCCCATGTATCATTTGCCAATAATGAATGATATTCTTCATTCATAGCTGCTTCCCAATCTGGATGGCCTGAAGCTTCTGCAAAGGTGTCAGGATCATAATTCACTAAAGCTTGAGCCAGTAAAGAAGAGGCTCTCTTGAACTGAGAACGTGTACGTCGCTGCTCTGTAGGATCACTGGCAAGATCACCTGCTGCATCCCGAGTAGCACGGACCCATTTTGGAAGCTGAGGAGCTGAAGGAGGATCCTGAGAAGGTGGGGGAGGATTTTCATCCTTGCTTTCATCATCTGAAGAAGAAATATTTTCAAAAGTAGAAGAGATAGGGAGAGGTGGCACATCCGCCGAACTAGGCTCGCAGGCCGATATATTTTCAGCAAACTTTACATCTCTTCTAATGATAACATTTTTGGACTTAAGTGGAATAAGTCTATATCCTTTGACATCTTCAGAATATCCAACAAAAATACATTTTTCACTCTTAGGTTCTAAAGCTATATGTTTCTCATCTGGAATATGGGCCCATGCTTCACTTCCAAAAACACGAAAGTGACTTACATCTGGTTTGATTGAGCTCCATGCTTCTTCTGGAGTGATATTCTTTAAAACCTTAGTAGGAGTGCGATTTATTATGTAATTTGCACAGTTAATTGCTTCTGCCCAATAATTAAGACTAAGTCCTTTAGATTGAAGCATACAATTAGCCATTTCCTTTAAGGTGCGATTCTTCCTTTCAGCTACACCATTTTGTTGTGGAGTATATGGAACAATATGTTGCATTTGAATCAATGTTGCACAAAGCGCGATCGGGATTTAATCGGCGCCGGGAAAAAAGCGGAAAAAATCGTTAAAAGCGAGAAAAAGCGGGAAAAAAGCGTTTGGCACAAAAATATTCATTTTTTTTCAATTTTTTTAATATCTAAACCATCTACAACATAAAATAAATACATTGACACATAAATATGATAAAAAAACTAATATATAAGATGTTTAATATCATTTCTAGCGCTAAAATCACACATAACATTGAATCATGTCCTGAATAGTAAGTCCTGAGTCCCAACTCAGCCTCAAAATATCAACAAAAAATATGATAATGTATCTCATCATGTCATAATGTCATATACAATAAAATGAAAGTCTAATCCTATTGATTTCCTCCAGCTCCTCTCCCTCACCTCTTCTCCTCCTCCTCTGCGCGCAAACAGCAAAATGACATAAAAAAAATCGATTTTCGCCTATTAAAAGCCCGCTGCCCCGTGCCTCTGCGATTTTTTTCTGTAAAAATCGCGATTTTTTCCGAAAAAATCGCTATAAAAAAAGTCTGCGATTTTTTGGTATAAAAATCGCGATTTGATCGGGCAGAGGAAAAAATCGCGATTTTCCGATAAAATCGCGATTTTATCGCGATTTTAACAACACTGATTTGAATTCCATTCTTAGTGCAAAAGTTGATGAATGTGTTTTTAACATATTCTCCGCAATTATCAGATCTTAGCTTAAGAATTTGATGTCCAGATTGTTTTTCAACAAAGGCCTTAAAGGCCAAGAACATGTTAAATACTTCACTCTTGAGTTTTAAGAAGTATACCCAAGTGCGTCTGGAGAAATCATCAATGAAAGTTAAGAAATACTTGTAGCCAGAGAATGAAGCAACTGGAAGTGGACCACATAAATCACTATGCACGAGCTGTAAAGGGGCTGAGGCGTGCCAATAGGCACGTTTTTCAAAACTGTCCCGATGATGTTTTCCGAGTACACAGCCGGAACAAACACCATCTCTGCAAGATACCATGGGAAGACCTATCACCATAATTTCTTTACATAGATTCTGAAGAGAGCGATAGTTTAAGTGACCAAATCGCTCATGCCAAAGTTTGCTCACTTCATCATTATGAGCAACAAATACTGAGGGAAGATTTGATGACCGAAAGTTGTGAAACTTATACAACCTTGTAGAATCATCAGCAATGCCAGTAGCTAAAATCTGTGTAGGATCTCTTAGGTCTTTAATTACAACATCATGAGGTGAAAATTCAACGATTTTACCTTCACCTGAATGGGTTATCTGATATACAGATAGAAGGTTGCAGGATAAGGATGGAACACATAATACATCATTAAACTGACCATTGTCTAGATGAACAGTTCCAATCCCTACAACACTAAGAGATCTATCATCACCAACATATATATTTTTGGTGTTACAATCATTTAAAGAAGAAAACATGGCTTTATTTTTGGCCATGTGATAAGAAGCTCCAGAATCAATGAGCCACTCATGAGAATGAGAAGAAGAAGATACATTTAATGCATAGCCAGACCGAGATGCTTGACAACCACATGCAGAAAGTGCCATTCCTGAAGATGAAGTTGAAGTTGAAGATTGTTCCAAATGGATGTTATGCTTCTTCATTGCTGCTTCCAAGGCTTCCATCTTCTTAAAGCATTTGGATTCTAAGTGGCCATCTCGATTACAAAAGTTGCAATGTCTATCAGTTTTTTTCCCTTTGTTTTTATTTGTCTTATCATTTTGTTGAAATGATTTTTCATTTTGAGGCTGAAATTGCTTAGGACCCTTGTTTGGTTTAGGACCATTCTTTTTAGGATACAACTTCTTAGGATTCTTTGGATTTGGTTGCTGCTGGGCGGTTAACGTTTTCTTAGAAGAGTTTCCAAGATGAAGAAGACCAAGGTGTAAGAGTTTTTCTTGTTCTCTTATTAAAGAATCACAAAAGGAATCAAAGGAAGGGGACTTGTAGGTTTGTCCTTGAGAAATGAAGGCTTCTCTTGTAGAATGGAAGGTGAAAACAAACACAGAATAGGTTGGTCCCAACTTAGTAAGAATGGAGTAGATAAGGCTACTATCTTCTTTCTTAACCTTAACACCTTCCAAGAGAAGTCTAAGGGTCTTGAATTTGGACAAAAAATCTTCAATGCAAGAAAAATTATTGGGGTCCAATGTAAGCAATTTATTTTCAAGTTGATGGGCTTTAAGTTCATTTTTAATTCCAAAGACTTTAGTAATTTGTTGCAGTGCTTCATCAGGAGTATCAAGTTCTGCAATATGGAATCTAAGATCTGGAGAAATAGACATCCTTATCAACCCACGTGCTTGGTCTTGCCTATTTTCCCATTTAGCTGCTTTATCTTCATCTTTTGGTTTGGTCTCTTAGCCTATGGCTATTCTGTAAATACCTTTACTTCTAAGTAAATCCACAATTTAGGACCACCATTGGAAGTAGTTAGTGCTATCAAGAATGACTTGGCATGGACTTTCCATTTTTAATAGAAATTGAAGCTGTAGATGCTGAAATTAAGTGTACCAATGCAAAGATCTTGAAAAATTAGGCCATTTAAAAAAAAACGATTTTGAAAACGGCTTTCGGATGAAGAAGTTATGGCTTTTTAAAAAAAAATTGACGAAGTCGCCGACGAGGTGCGGGAATGTGCGGAAATGAAAAGATCCGCCCCCACAAAATGGAGACTTGAACCCAAGACCTCTACTCTCATAAATTAGCTTTGCACCAAGTGAGCTATACCAAAAGTTTGAGAGAGAGAGAGAGAGGGGGGGGGGGGTTGATGCTTTGGGTTGCATGCTTGCTTTGAGAAAGCTCTTTTTCCCTATAAAACAAAAAATACAAAACCCAACACGGACATACAAAAAAAACGAACCTTGCGGCTCGAAGTTAGCTTTAGCCAGAAATTAGATATTTTCAAAAACGAACCTTGCGGCTCAAAGTTAGCTTTAGTCGGAAACTAAATATTTTCGTCAATGTTTCTGATTGTCCGAAATCACACTAAGGCGCAACGGAAAAGAGCATACGCATGAGAAAAATCTTTCCTTTGTGTTTCTGATTTGCCCAGATCGAACAGAGTCGCAGGGCAAAGAGCATACGCAGAAATGAAAAGTATAGATCTGGTAATAAAAAAAGCTAAATAAACCGAAACCAAAATAAACATAGAGAAAATAACTGTAAACTGCAAATAAACACTGTATACCTCCAGATCTTAAAAATGACGCAGCCAGGGCTACCGGAAACCTTTTCGCGTGAAACGAAAGGGGTTCCTCACTGGAACAGATGCTCCCAACACAACAAAGCAGTCCTCTCGGCCCGAAAGCAGTCAGAAACATTAGATCTAGGAAACGACAGTCGGATGCAGTTCTACTGGTTTCAGATTTGGATCACCAACGGACGTGGCCCTCAAATAGCTCTGATACCATGTAGGAATTTACAGGGTAAGTTCCTCAGACAGAACACCAAAGGACACCGCTCACAAACAGATCACAGATCAATACACCAATATTTTGACGTGGTTAAAACCCTCAAAGAGGGAAACAGTCCACGGCCTGAGCCAACGTGGCCACTTCAGGCAATTTATTAATAAAAGAATGAAAATTTACATATGCTTCTCTCATAGACGGATTACCCTACAAATGACCCTCCATGCGCTTTAAATAGAAATCATGGACCAATCGGGTGTTAAGCCACGGATCAAGTGTTGGTAATACCGAGGAGAGAATGAACCGTCGGATCACTACATATCGTGACCGTCGGATTGTAAGTTACAAAATGTACAAGGTAAAGAAACACACTTTACTTAACTCTATACCTAACTCTATACTAGACCAAGTTGTACTTAACTATTTCCTATGTGTCGGAATATCCTAACAAATAATTCTTCTTATAAATACCTTTCCACTTATAATTACCTTCAATTAATAAATAACCATTTAATATTTCTCTTATTCACTTTATCTTTTCTTCCCAAGAAAAAAAATCGTAATTTCCATTAATACAAAAGAAAATTACATGTTGTATCATTTGCATAAGGATATGCATAATATCAGATATGGACCAAGCCATTCTATCCAGTGCCATGTTCATTAGGACCATCAATATATACATAAAAAGACATAAATATATACATGTAGTAGCATCATAAACCGATCAAATAGTTCAAAATAGAAAATCAAAAAATGCATATAGCCGCCGAGTGATCATGGAAGATCATCCAGAATCATCCCCATCTTATTCTATGAAAGGTTGATGGAGGTATTGATAAATCTCTTGATCTCAGTGTTCTTGAATTATCCACTGACCCCTGAGTTGCTGCGCAGCCTCCTTGGAAAGAATGTCAGAGATTGTATTCCTTTCCCTGTATATATGCGAGCATACAATAAAATCAAAAAGTGATTTTAGTGTGATGACCTCATCTAGTAAACCCTTGAGTGTGTGCACGTGACAATGGGATGCATAGTTGATCCAATTGATAACAAGTTTTGAGTCCCCAAATATTTGAATCCTATTGCGGTTTTGTTCAAGTGCAAAAATGAGAAGGTTTCTGAGACTATTGAGTTCAAAGTAATTGTTGGTGCCTCTCCCCGATCCCATTTTGAGCTTGAAAAAATGTGTTTTTGTAATGTAAAGTACTGCTCCACCCCCACATCCATTGTCTTGTGACAACCCATCAAAATATGCCCAAGGGAAAGTATGATCAATTACTTTAGGAGTAATGACATGGATGGGTTTTGATGCCAATTGCTTAGGAATCAAGTGGTACAATGCAACAATGTGATTGCAAGTCGTTGTTTATTGGAAGGGTGCGTCTTGGAATATGGATCGATTCCTGACCAACCATATACTCCAACATACTAGCAGAGGGAGATTCTTGATTTTCTGTGATGCCACAAAATTCCACCAAGTTTGCCAATCAATTGAGAGATGAGTCCCCTTCCATCTGATCTTGATATTAAGGGAGAGATCAATTTGTTGCCACACCTGACATGTCACTGGGCAGTGTAGGAAGAGATGATCTATGTCTTCAGCCTGATCCTTGCAAAGACAACATCGAGATGGACCATGAAATGCACGACGATTGAGATTATCATCGGTGGGCGCTCTGTTTGATAATATGCACCACATGAATAGTCAGGCTTTATGTGGTGCCTTAAGCTTCCAGAGAGGTCGCCACCACCAATCTGCCCCCTCAGGTTCCTGTTCTGATATAAGAAAAGTGTATCCATCCCGGGAAGTGTAGCGGCAGTGAGGTGTTGCAGCTGATATGATTTCATCCTCCCAGTCAGTAATCCTAATATGTGACTCTTCTAATGCCCCAATGAATCTAATCCAATCCAAATTCCACGTCTTCGGTAACCTGAAGTCCTGTGCAGATAACCATTCCTGTGAGATCCATGATGTGTTCCTTCCGTCTGCACTATGTGAGAGCTGAGTGATACCTTCCAGTTCAAGTAATTGTTTAAGCTCCAGTAGTAAGATATATGCATTTCGACATCCCAACCAAGCATCAATGCCAAGTTGAATGAGCTCACCATTTCCAACCCGCCATGCCAAACCTTGCTTAATGACATTTATTGATCCAGGTTATCTTTTGTTTATAGATGCATTAAAAGAATTACATATACAATTTGTAGCTTAACCAAAGAGAAACTTAAATGTGCACATGTGAGAGAAAGAAGAAGAAGAGCATAAGAAGACAAGAAGACAAGAACTTGATAACGGAGTTCGTCCCTCTTGGACTACGTCTCCGGGCCCTGCTCGATCAATGGGGAGGCCTTCATTCATTAAAAATGGCATCAAAAGAAGTTACATTCATCAGTTACAAAAATGGAGCATTATACCTCCATGCTGAAAATGCCTGAAAATTGGAGAGCTTTGCTGTAGAAACTGACACCACCATCGAATTCCCGTCGTTGAGAGGTGTAAAATCGATATAAAACTTGCCCAATTCTGAGACTGGACCAAAATCACCCTCCTGTAAAAATTCAGCCAAGCATGGTTCCACCAATATTTTCTGAATGCTTAGGGTTCCACTGCCTCTGTCTCGGTTTCCGTGCCTGGGCTGCTGTACCTCTGCTCTCCCCCTTGTTCTCCCCGTTGGTTAAAAACTTTGGGGTTTTTTAAATGTGTATGTTATAACAATACACATATATTTTTTACCATGTGTTTGTTTTAAAACAAACCAAATCCCAACCGCATACTATATACAACCCTTATATATATTAATATATTAACGGTGGAGGGTGGGCCCATACTCCACGGACCCGCACCCATCCCCATCCAACTGTATCCAACATACGACCGCATTAATTTGGTTGGCGCTTGTACATGTTTCATTGTGGGTGGCTTTGGGTGGCGGGACCACCTACGTGGCCGCCTACCCAAGCCCCAACGTACCCCATCGTTGACCGTTATGTTACGTGCCGACGCTTGTGTTATATATGGTGTAGTCCATATGGTATATATATATCTATTTTGTTATAACCATATGTGTTTTTGTAAAAACAGTTGGATAGTTTTGTTTAATAATATATGTATTAACCTTTTTAACAACCCTCCACTGAATGTCACGTTGTTTTTTGTTGTACTATTTTAATAAAACAAAAAATATTTTTGTTATATAGTTTGATTTTGGTTAATATATATATGGTTGGATTTTGACATATATATATATATATTTTTGGTTATAGTTTTGTTTTATATATATTTGGGTTTGGTTATATAGTTAAGGTATTAACTATATAAAAACTATAACCAAATGTTGTTTGTCTGTTGTGCAAGTTAAGGTCACTGGGGAAAGCCAAGTGTCGAGACTTGAACGCTGCCATGTGGGTCCCCCATGCTGATTGGGATGCCATGTGGCACAATGTGGGCCCCATTTTTCCCCTGCCATACCAAACTTTGAAGAGCTCTATCTTTTGCATACGAGCTCAGATTGACGAACCGTTCACGCCATTGCGATTAGGAAGACGAGCCCTTTCAATTGATGCCACCAAATTCTCCTTTCTGCCATTTTGAATTTTCGCAAGACTTTCTATATGATGGAAGATCGTGTTGAGAAGTTGTTCTCAAAGCTCGAAAAACTGGAAAATGCAGAGGGGAAATCTCCAGAAGGACAAGGTTCAGTACATGGAGGTGATGGAGGAGATCCACCTCCTTCTCCTTCTACAAGTGAAAGTTCTTCTTCTTCTCACCATAATGATAATCGAAATTCAAAAGATACATCTAAGAAGCCCTTTTTTAAATTAGATGTTAAATTTGATCTCCCCATGTACAATGGTGAAAGCAATGCAGAAAAACTTAATAATTGGATTAGGCAGATTGAGATCTACTGCAGGATTCAACAGATCGTGGAGAGTTTTACAGAAGAATTTAGGAAGCAAGCACTAAATTTGGGTATTGCACTTGATACACCTGAAATTGTAACTAAATACATTGGATCGTTACATAATTATATTAGGCATTCATTGTTATTGTTTGAACCAACCACCATTGATGCAGCCAACGTAAAGGCCATTCACATTGAGAACAGGGGCAAATATGACAGAGATGACCAATCAAAGAGAACGACAACAGTCAAGAGAAGGGGAGCAAAGCCCTCTTGTACACATTGTGGGAAAGAGGGGCATGATGAAGAGAATTGCTAGAAGCTGCACCCTGAACTGAGACTTGAGAGGAATGACAGAAATGGGAAACAGAAGGTCGTTGCCACTGTACAACAAAGCCAAGATTCCGAGTTAGAGGAAGATGAGAAAGTCACAGCTACGGGATTTGCACGAGGTAGGCCCGTTGACTTGGGGTCTGACTCCGGTGATGAGATGAAGTTTGCAGCCCTGGGGGTCGCGACAAGAGGGCCCATAGATTTGGGGTCTGATTCTGGCTATGAATCAAGGATTTCAACCGATATAACAAAAAGGACACTTCCCTCAGCAGGACTCCAAGAACTTGAAGAGATCAACCACCGCATCCAAGCAGAGAATGTTGAGCTAAGGAGGCTTCTACAGGAGGTAAGGGATGAAAACCAAAGATTACTACGCAGTTGCAAGCCAAGGATGAGGCCTTGGAACATAGCTGTCGTGAGGTAAAAAGCGATTCTCCAATTTCATACGATTTTCATGATGATAAATTTGCTGCTTTTGAAAACCATACTACAGGGATTGGATCCAAATTAATGAAGAAAATGGGATATCAAGGAAGGGGCCTCGACATCAAAGGCCAAGGCATCATAAACCCCATCAAAGTCAAGGAGTTGCTGCACCATGCAGGAATCGGATACACCAGAAAGGAAATGGGGGAAAGTTCCAATATAGCTAGTAACCAGCCAACAACAGACAATGAAATTCCTTCCTCACAATCCAGCGGTAGTGAGGGCTTCATGAACACCTTTCGAAGAAACACTAAGGGGAAACACCCCAAGGCAACCCCGAAAGTTTGGAGGAGAAAGAGTCGTCGTAATCATTGCAACAAAGAGGGACACCAACAAACCACTTGTTCGATGCTCCATGTTCCGGAAACATCGCTAGAGGAGCCGAAAGATGAACATGTTCAACAGATGAATCCGCACCATTCACGATGGTCTACTTTATTAAGATGGTTTTTTTAGGGTAGTAGCTTGTTATGGCCACCATTGTAAATCATACGTTGCAATGTAAAAATGATGGCGTGTTTCCCATCACTTCAAGACGCAACGATGATATTTTGGCCTTTCCTTATTAGTATTTGAGGCATTAATTACTTTTTATGTAATCCTTGGCCAATGAGTGTGTGCTATGAACTCTTGGCAAGGAGGGGTTGTTGAGTCATGTGTGGTGTGCATGATTGCAAGAATGTACCAGTTTCGCGTGCAGGAGATTGACAGTGTGGATTGACAGTGTGCTAATGCTTTTGGAGGACCAAAAGCTCCTCAGTGGGGAGGATTGATCCAGGAGGATCTCGAGACACTAAGGGGATGGATAAGGCTCGAAATTCAAAATGGCAGAAAGGAGAATTTGGTGGCATCAGTTGAAAGGGCTCATCTTCTTGATCGCAGTGGCGCGAACGGTTCGTCAATCTGAGCTCGTATGCAAAAGATAGAGCTCTTCAAAGTTTGGTATGGCAGGGGAAAAATGGGGCCCACAGTGTGCCACATGGCATCCCAGTCAGCACGTGGGACCCACATGGCAGCCTTCAAGTCTCGACACTTGGCTTTCCCCAGTGACCTCCTAAACCTGCACAAGAGACAAACAACATTTGGTTATAGTTTTTATATAGTTAATACCTTAACTATATAACCAAACCCAAATATATATAAAACAAAACTATAACCAAAAATATATATATGTCAAAATCCAACCATATATATATTAACCAAAATCAAACTATATAACAAAATCATTTTTTGTTATATTAAAATAGTACAACAAAAACCAACGTGACATTCACGTGGAGGGTTGTTAAAAAGGTTAATACATATATTATTAAACAAAACTATCCAACTGTTTTGTCAGGCCAGGGTAACTCCACATTGAACGAGAGACAAAACTGATTGATATATTCATTAGGTAACTCATGCATATATATACAAAAATGAAAACGGATCAGTTCATCTTCTAGATGACTGTCCAGTTCACCCATCCGTTTCAGATTAGGTGTCAACATTCCCCCCTTAATCTGAAGGGATGTTGGTGAGTCCAAGCATCGTTCTGAATCTTTCAAGCTTTTCTCTTCCAAGCGCTTTGGTGAAGATGTCTGCAATTTGCTCGTTTGTGGAACAATGACGAAGATGGATTGTTTTGGCCTCAACATGATGTCGGATCAGATGATATTTAGTATTGATGTGCTTAGTACGATCATGGAACTTTGGATTCTTGGCCAACTTTATTGCAGATGTGTTATCAATCATGAGTGGAGTAGATTGTATTTGTTTTACTTGAAAATCTTCAAGAATTTTCCTGAGCCACACAATTTCTTTCGTTGCTTCAGTTGCTGCCACGTATTCTGCTTCTGTTGTGGAATCTGCTGGTACTGATTGTTTTCGTGATCTCCAGGAGACAGCTCTTGATCCAAGACTCATAGCATATCCTGAAGTAGATACCCCAGTTTCTTTGTCTCCATCGAAGTCTGAATCAGAGTATCCAATCAAGTTGAAGTTGTCCACCTGTGTATACTTGATTCCAAGGTCTTGAGTTCCCTTCAAGTACCTTAGAACTCTTTTTGCAGCAGACCAATGTCCCTCACAAGGCTTTTGCATAAACCTGGAGAGGATTCCAACAACAAATGAAATGTCTGGTCTGGTAGTAGTGAGGTAGATGAGACTTCCTACAAGCTGTCTATACCTTGTTGCATCCTCAAATTCCTTTCCTTCAGTAGATGTGAGCTTCAAGTTTTGTTCCATTGGAGTAGAAAGGGGATTGCACTCTGTCATGCCAAATCTGTATAACAAATCTCCAATGTATTTCTTTTGAGAAAGAAATATGGACTTTGGATGTTGGGTTACTTCAATGCCAAGATAGTAATGAACATAGCCCAAATCAGTCATTTCAAAATTTTTTCCTAATTCTTTCTTTATGGATGCAATATAGCTTTCATTGTTCCCTGTCATTAAAAGATCATCTACATATACCACAAGATATACAATTGTTTTGCCAACTTTCTTGACAAATAAAGTTGCATCATCAAGATTAAAATGTTTGAAGTTGAGTTTCAGAAGATGCTCAGTTAGTTTTTCATACCAGGCTCGTGGTGCTTGTTTGAGGCCATACAAAGACTTCACAAGTTTGCATACTTTGTGTTCATGTCCTTTCACAGCAAATCCTTCAGGCTGGGACATAAAAACATTCTCTTTTAGATCTCCATTCAAGAATGCAGTTTTTACATCCATTTGATGGACTTTCCAACCGTTCTGAGCAGCTAGTGCAAAGAGTGTCCGGATGGTGGCCCATTTTGCTGTGGGAGCAAAAGTTTCCTCATAATCGACCCCTTCCTTCTGTGCAAAACCTTTTGCCACAAGCCTAGCTTTGTGCTTGTCAAGTGAGCCATCAGCTTTGTACTTGTTCTTGTAGACCCACTTGCAGCCAATTGGTTTGGTTCCAAATGGAGGATCAACCAGCTTCCAAGTGCCATTCTTTATGAGGGCATCATACTCCTTCTGCATCGCTTCTTTCCATTCATCATGAGAAGCAGCTTCTTTGAAGGAAGTTGGTTCAAAATCTGTAGACAAATTCAATTCACAATCATAAGTAACATCCATATCAACAGGTGAATTAGAGTTATCTACATCACCTCCATCTTGTCGGTTTGTATTTCTGGTTCCTGTTTTTCCAATTTCATCAGGATGAACACTTTCAAGTGTCTTTGTCAGCCACTTTGGGGGACCTTTCTGAGATGGTCCAGGCTGTTCTGTTGATTGAGTTGGGTCTGAATCAAGATTGAGTCTCCCAATTCTATCAATTACATCACTTAAAGCATCATCCGTTGTTGGAGTGTCATGCAGGGGAGATTGTTCTTCAAAAGGAGATTCCACATGTTGATCTGGTATAGGAATCCCCCCTTCAAGATGTGGAATCTGATTATCAAACTCTTGGAATGATTTCGGTTTTGTGAATCTATCCAAGCGATCAAGTTGCCGCTCAACAACACTGTCAGATTTGGATGATTCAAGAAAAATGACATCTCTAGATAAAACAAACTTTTTATTTACTTCATCATAAAGGCGGTATGCTTTAGATGTGTTTGAATACCCCAGGAAGATACACTTACGACTTCTAGAACCAAGTTTGTTTCTATGTACCTTTGGTATTAAAGCATAACAGGTGGAACCAAATATCCTGAGATGTTTTATCGAAGGAACATGTCCATACCACAATTCATAAGGAGTCTTGTTTCTTATAGCACTAGATGGACATCTATTCTTTATATATGCAGCACATAGAACAGCGTCAGCCCAAAACATTGTCTTTACATTTTTGAGAAAAGCATGGATCGTACCATATTCAAAATTGTTCTGTTCATTCTTTCAGCTACACCATTCTGTTGAGGATTATAAGGCACAGTTGTTTGATGTTTAATCCCATATTGGCGAAGATAGTGTTCAAATTCATTTGATGTATATTCTTTTCCATTATCAGTGCGAATAGACCCAATATGAGATTGTGCATCATTTTCAATCCACTTATGAAAATTCTTGAATGTTTGAAAAGCATCAGATTTGTTCTTCAAAAAATAAACCCAACACATTCTGGTGTAATCATCAATAAATGTCATGATATATTTATTTCCATTTGCAGAAGAAACAGGCATTGGACCACATAAATCTGAATGAATAAGTTCAAGCTTCCTATGTGCTCTTGAATGTGAATCATGAAAAGACTGTTTGCTGTGCTTTCCTAGAATGCAAGCATCACATTGTTTATGTTTTCTAGGAATTGTAGGCAAACCAGCAACACCATTTTTCTTCAACAAGCGGAGACTATCATAGTTTAAATGTCCAAATCTAGCATGCCATAATAAACTTGATGGAAGTGCACCTTCTTCATGATGAGAAATATATGAGAAATGTTGTGCATGAGCAGAGGTTCCTTGCAGTTTAAGAAGTCTTTCTTCTTCTATACCCCTCATGACAAGTGAGTGGTCAGATGCCTTTCTTACCTCAAGCTTGCCATCAAACATGTGAATGGAGTGACCTTGCTGGCGGATGTGGACCAGGGACAGCAAGTTTCTCTTGAGCTGTGGGAGATATAGAACATGATCCAGAAGAAAGTCTGGAAGACCAGGCAGTTTAAGCCTGATTGTGCCAAGCCCTGATGGCTTGATTTTTGACTGATCTGCAAAGTATACTGCTCCATCAACATTGTCAGTGAAATCTTCAAAGAAATCTTTCCTATGAGTCATATGACAGGTTGCTCCTGAATCAAGCAACCAGTCATTTTTCGAAGAAGCAAGTGAAACATTAAACAAATCTTCATTTACTCCAATGTTACATTGTGCCTCAATATAGTGAGCGGATTCAGGTGCTTTACCTTTGTCTGTGTCATCAGTTTTACCTTTCTGCTGGTTTCTTCTCTGGTCAACCTTGTCCCATGGTAGCTTGCATGTAGAAGCATCATGTGATCCATTTCGTTTGCAGCGAATGCAATGCAGATCTGCCTTTTCTGCTTGAGGATGTCTGCCCCCCCTGCCTCTGAAGTATCTTCCTCTTCCTCTTCGTCCACCTCTTCCTCTTGTAGAATCTTGAGCAGGATGCTTTTCTTTATGAGCAAGGCAAACAGTCTCTTCAGAAGATTCAGGGACTGTTTTCTTTCCAGAGGCTTTCTCTCTTTCAGCAAACTTTTTCACAAGAGTGTCAAAGGTTATATCTTTAAGATTTCCATTTGCTTGTAAAGACTCAAGATAATTAGAGTAGGTAGGATAGAGTGCTTTGAGAAAGGCAATAAGAGAGATATCCAGCTCAACCTTAGTGGATTTAATATCATGCATTATAGACTTTATTTCAGATGCAAGAGCAAGAGGATCATTATTTTTCAGTTCAAGAGTGAAGAGTTTAATCATAAGCTGAACAACTTCAAGTGCAGAATGTGTATCATAGAGTTCTTTCAGCTTTTGTAAAGCTTCAAAGGCATTGGAATAGGATGAAATATGACGACTTACTTCCTCATTTACAGATGCTACGATCAATGCATAGGCTTTGCTGTTCTTCTTTTCCCAAATAACAAGTTCTTTATCTGATGTAGGCTGCACAGGGTCTTTGTCTTCTTCTCCGACACACACTCCTTTCCACAGCTCATTGTAGATGAGGGTGTGTTTCACCATCCGAGACCATTCAGAATAGTTCTCCTTGCCAGTGAGAACTATTCCGACCATAGAAATGATTGAATGCATTCTGTAAAAATATCTCTGCTAAAAAAAAACTTCTGTTGATAAAAGACTTCTGCTGGAAAAAAAATTCTTATGCCACAGCAAGACTTCTGCTAGAAAAAAAAATCTTATGCCACAGATTCCAAAAATATCAATCTTTAGATGTTTAAGACACTCGTTCCTTTATAGCCAAAGACTGTCACATGCTACTGAGTAATTCTATACATTTTACTGTTCTTGACTCATTGCAGTATTCTATGTATCTACCTTTAGAATCTCAGTTTTTCAATACAGTTTATATAAACCTCAGCATTAGTCTCAATACATAATTCTATGGCACGGTTTCAATACAATTTGTCAATACAGAACCTCGGCATCGGTCTTAATATATAATTCTATGGCACGGTTTCAATACAATAATACAGAACCTCGGCATAATTCTATGTCACGGCATTGATTTTAATACAGTTTATCAATACAATAAACCTCGGCATACGCACCAAAACAGACGCTCTAAAATGGCTTCAAATGGGGCTTCTACGTTTGGCAGCCTTAAGATACTCAAAGGAGGAAACGCTGAGCACGCCGGTGGACAGGTTTCTCAAAATGGTCGCGGAATACCCAGCATACAAACCCGGATGCCTTCGCGCTCTATGGTGGCTAACAAGACTGCCAAGAACGGCCAGCGGCCCCGGCTTGCATCCGCTGAATAATTAATTCCTTCATGGAGGCACCAGCACCAAATGAGATGACGGCCCCAACTGTCTCGAGCACCCGTTTGATAAGAGAGCTCCACAGCTCTTTTATACAGTCGTCTTACACCAAAAAAAAACGCAGACACAAGAAAACGCAGTCACCACAAGAAAACGCAGTCACCAATAGAATACAACGCAGCCATGCTTCAATACAACGCAGGCTTCAATAGAACTCAGCCACCATAATAAAACGCAGTCACCATAATATTAAACGCACTCGTTTTATTACCATATATGCATTCACCATCAAATTTCTTCAATATATGAGTTTGTTAATTGAATACCAAAGAAAAACGTTATGCATTCACCATATTTCACCATCAAAGTTCTTCAAGCCGTGACAAAGCTTCAATGCGCGTTCTTGCTAGGAAATGGCGTGATGCACAGCAGGTGTAGGAGCAAACGAGGGTTACAAGATGGTAAACGCTCAAAGTCTTCGAATTCACGTCCAGGTCAGGTGAAACGCATCAACGGTTATGCGCGTTCATTATCAATGACTCATGCTCTGAGAGGGCGCAGTCTCTGGCAGTCAGAGAGCGCAGGGCATTCAGAAACGTATTGCAGGGAATCGCTCAGGATGTTAGAGCAGAACAACGCTCAGGACAGAGGGCGCAGTCTACAGCAGTGGCAGCGCTATATGCTCAGAGAATCGCTCAGGAATCGCTCAGGATGATGCAGCGCTCAGCAGGAGTTACACTATTTTGGGACCTGTGCTCTGATACCATGTCAGGCCAGGGTAACTCCACATTGAACGAGAGACAAAACTGATTGATATATTCATTAGGTAACTCATGCATATATATACAAAAATGAAAACGGATCAGTTCATCTTCTAGATGACTGTCCAGTTCACCCATCCGTTTCGGATTAGGTGTCAACATGTTTTTACAAAAACACATATGGTTATAACAAAATAGATATATATATACCATATGGACTACACCATATATAACACAAGCGCCGACACGTAACATAATGGTCAACAATGGGGTATGTTGCAGCTTGGGTAGGCGGTCACGTAGGTGGTCCTGCCACCCAAAGCCACCCACATTGAAACATGTACAACCGCCAACCAAATTAATGCGGTCGTATGTTGGATACAGTTGGATGGGGATGGGTGCGGGTCCCTTGGAGTATGGGCCCACCCTCCACCGTTAATATATTAATATATATAAGGGTTGTATATAGCAATGTTGTTAAAAGCGCGATCGGGATTTAATCGGCGCCGGGAAAAAAGCGGAAAAAATCGTTAAAATCGGGAAAAAATCGGAAAAAAGCGGGAAAAAATCGTTTGGCACAAAAATATTCATTTTTTTTCATTTTTTTTCAATTTTTTTAATATCTAAACCATCTACAACATAAAATAAATACATTGACACATAAATATGATAAAAAAACTAATATATAAGATGTTTAATATCATTTCTAGCGCTAAAATCACACATAACATTGAATCATGTCCTGAATAGTAAGTCCTGAGTCCCAAGTCCAACTCAGCCTCAAAATATCAACAAAAAATATGATAATGTATCTCATCATGTCATAATGTCATATACAATAAAATGAAAGTCTAATCCTATTGATTTCCTCTGCCCCTCTTGCGAGAATATGGCACAGCTTTCTCTTTCCCTCTAGATGTAGAAGCTGGTGCCTGTGCTGGTGGAAATGGCAGTGGAGTCTGACGTGTTCTAGAAGCTGAAGAACTAGTAGTAGCAGCTACAGGAGGCTTAGGTGGACGGAGACCACGTCCTCTACTGGTGGTAGTGGTAGCCCGGGTAGCCCGGGTAGGCGGTGTCACCTCCTCCTCCTGCTCCTCCAACTCCTTCTCCTCCTGCTCCTGCTCCTGCTCCTGCTCCTGCTCCTCCTCCCCCTCATCCTGCACTAACCAATCCTCAGTGGGATCCATGAGAGGCCTCTCGGTCTCAACCCTCCATTCAGCAGTGGTGTCAATCCCATCCAATGAGATGGCTTCCGTATCAGGTGTCTTCTCTAGTTGTTTCACCCACAATCGAAGATTGTAGTAGACATAGACCATGTCATTAAGTCTATGGGACTCCAACCTGTACAAAGTTCATGAAATAATAAATTAATAATTAATATTATAAAAAAAATATTGTTTAAAACTTTAATGAATTCAAAAATTTATTTGGAAATTTGCAATATTTTAAATGTTTAAGTGTTAACCTATTGCGCTTCTTGTTGTGTATTTTTTCAAATACACTCCAATTGCGCTCACATCCCGAGGAGCTGCATGTTTGGCTGAGGATGCGTATGGCAAGATTTTGCAAAAGGGGTACTCTGCCACCATACATCTTCCACCATGCGTCTACAACAAAATTACAAATAAAATTTTAAATAAACATAAGAAAAAAATGGAATTTGAAGAAACAATGAAATTTGAAACAAAGTTACAAAGTACATACTACAAACTAAAAAATACCTGGCATTTTAACCGTCCTATCAATGACAACCATCTCAAAGCCAAATAAGCCACCTGACAACTTATATTGCTCAATTTGTCTAGAGATCTCCATACGTTCTTCTGAAGATCTCACCATCTTCTGGACACAGGTTAATAATCCTTCCACGACCTCAACATCAAAATTAAACCCACATGCATAAGAAAATGCAGGGTTCAGGAAAAGCCCAGCAGCATGAATGGGACGATGGAGTGTGTTGTTCCATCGCTCATCAATGACGTTCCATAGAAGGAGTTGTCTCTGGAACCCATCATCTCCCTTGTCATCATAGTAGGACCGAATGGCTTCTTTGGCCCTATCCATGGCTTCATACAAATAGCCCATTGCGGGCTTCTCACCATCAACCAACCGAAGAACCTTTACCAAAGGTTCTGTAACAGCGCACACCTCCTGCACTCCTGCCCAGAAGTCCTCCTGGTATGAAACTACTCTGCAGACGGCCTCTCCTTCTGGTTTGCGGCTCATTGACGAAGCACGCCACTCCTCTGAAAGAAACATTCTCTTCAAATCCCACATAGAATTCAAGAGGGATTGAAGAGATATGAAACTCGTCGCAAACCGTGTAATGGCGGGGCGCACCAACTCTTTGTTGTTGGTGCATTTTCTCATCAAGCTAAGCACAGATGTGTGGTTGTAAATAAATTTTGTGATGCTTTTTGATGAGTCAACAACCTCTTTGAGAAAGGGAATTTTCCCTATGTCCTCTAACATCAAATCAATACAATGGGCAGCACAAGGTGTCCAAAATAAAGCAGGATGCCTGTCCATAAGCATTCTACCAGCAGCAACATAATTTGCAGCATTGTCCGTTATGACTTGGACAACATTTTCTGCACCCACCTCCAAAATTAACACATCCAGCAAATCATATAAAGTTTTTGCATCTTTGATTTGATCAGTTGCATCAACAGATTTGATAAACATAGTCCCCTTGGGACAACTAACCAAGAAGTTTATAAGGGTTCTCCCCTTTTGGTCAGTCCAACCATATGACATAACAGTGCATCCTGTTTGTGCCCATGATGCCCTAAAATCCTCCAATCTTTGGGTGCAGTCACGCTTTTCATCTTGAAGAAGCCGGCCTCTGAAATCATAAAGAGAAGGGATTTTGTACCCCGGGCCAACACTGGCAATAGCATCAACAGTAGGTTGGAAAAATGGATTATTCCTTACAATGCTGAAAGGAATATCACTCCAGAGGAGAAATTTTGTCATCAACTTGTCAGCTTGTTCTTTTTCAGTTCTTTTTAGCATTGAACCAATAGTTGGTTGTGAACCAGGTGTGGTTCGAGGAACAAAATATGATGATGCAGCTACCGGATTGACTGACGCTGCAGTAGAACCAGTGCCACTTGGCCCACTTCCTTCAGCTGACCTTTTTAGTTGCCTTTTGAGTTCTTCTTTGGCCTCTCTAGTGTGCTCTAATTCTCCTAATGCTCTCATGGCTTTTTGGATAATTTCAGCATTTGTATTTAGACAGGGCCCCACATCATGTCCAGGGATTTGTGCAAGGTGGAACTTCAACCTGTACACCCCCCCGAATATTTCCTTTCCACACAACTTGCAATACAAGTTTTGTCTATCATTCGGAGTTTTAGGGTCACCATATTCCCAGAAAGGATCCAATTTCCTTGGCATGTTTGTTTTTGAATTTGCAAACCTATGGAAAAATAAGGATTAGGAAATAGGAATTTAGGATTACAAAATACAAATTACAATTTAGCATTTACAAAATTACAAGTTAATTATTTCCAAAATCCCAATTTCTAAACCCAAGTTACCCAACCAAATGCCAAAAAACAATGAAAATTAAAAAAAAATAAACAATGTTTAAAAAAAATGAGAAAATAAAAATAAAAAATTGGTTCTCATAGTCATAACAAATAACCCATCCCAAATCAATGAAAAATTTCAAAAAATTCTTTAAAAACAATGAAAAACAAAGTTTTTATAGAAGCAAAACAAAAAAAAATTAATCTACATACCTTTTTTACGGACAAATTGGTGATCTTGGCTTGGATTCCTCCTAAAAACGCTTGGATTCGCTCCCAAATCCGCCGGAAACCCTTCAGCTCCTCTCCCTCACCTCTTCTCCTCCTCCTCCGCGCGCAGACAGCAAAATGACATAAAAAAAATCGTGTTTTGCCTATTAAAAGCCCGCTGCCCGCGCCCTCTGCGATTTTTTCGAAAAAATCGCGATTTTTTGAAAAACTCGCGATTTTTTCGAAAAAATCGTGTATAAAAAAAATTGCCGATTTTTTGGTGTAAAAATCGCGATAAAATCGGCTGGGCGAAAAAATCGCGATTTTCCGATAAAATCGCGATTTTATCGCGATTTTAACAACACTGGTATATAGTATGCGGTTGGGATTTGGTTTGTTTTAAAACAAACACATGGTAAAAAATATATGTGTATTGTTATAACATACACATTTAAAAAACCCTAAAGTTTTTAACCAGCGGGGAGAACAAGGGGGAGAGCAGAGGTACAACAACCCAGGCACGGAAACCGAGACAGAGGCAGTGGAACCTTGAGCATTTAGAAAACATTGGTGGAACCATGCTTGGCTGAATTTTTGCAGGAGGGTGATTTTGGTCCAGTCTCAGAATTGGGCAAGTTTTATATCGATTTTACACCTCTCAGCGACAGGAATTCGATGGTGGTGTCAGTTTCTGCAGCAGAGCTCTCCAATTTTCAGGCATTTTTCAGCATGGAGGTATAATGCTCCATTTTTGTAACTGATGAATGTAACTTCTTTTGATGCCATTTTTAATGAATGAAGGCCTCCCCATTGATCGAGCAGGGCCCGGAGATGTAGTCCAGGAGGGACGAACTCCGTTATCAAGTTCTTGTCTTCTTATGCTCTTCTTCTTCTTTCTCTCACATGTGCACATTTAAGTTTCTCTTTAGTTAAGCTACAAACTGTATATGTAATTCTTGTAATGCATCTATAAACAAAAGATAACTTGGATCATTTATGGAGTGTGTGATAACTTTCCATATGATGGAGGAACCAATGATACCCCGGTTCGGCCTACGAATCCATTCCATTACTGATAGAGGGTGTATATATTTATAATAAACCACCTCTTTCCATAAGCTATCAGATGTAATAATCTGCCACCCCATCTTTGCTGCAAGCGCCTTTGCGAATATGTTCAGATCCTTTATACCCCATCCTCCCCATTTTTTTGGTTTTCCAATTCTCTCCCATTTTACCCATGCAAATGTCCTACCGACATTTTTCCCTCTCCATAAGAATCTACAACATAATTGTTGTATTCTGTTGATGATGCCTTTTGGTATCCAGGCCAGTGCCATCCAGTATATTGGTATGGCCTCCAATACAGATTTTATAAGTGTTAGTCTACCTACTCTAGAAAGCCATCTCTGCTGCTAGATGTTGATGCGACCTTTGATTTTTGCAATAAGCCAAGTCCAGTCTGCTATGCAGTAATCGTTAGGCTTGAGTCTGAAGCCAAGATACTTGAGACCAACCTCCATTTCTTGCCTCATGAATTGAAAATGATGAAGTGCATGTCTTTGCTCGTTTTGTAAACAAGACACCAGCATAATGGTGAATTTTTTGTAATTGGGCACCATACGTGTAGCTTTACAAACCATGGATAGAATATTCTTGAAGCAAGCGGTGTCACGGATAGATCCATCTAAAAAAATAAGTACATCATCTACAAATAATAGATGCGTTAGATAGGAAACATCTGTCATCTTGACACCACCTAATGACCCATTAGCTCGAGCTTTGGATATGAGTCTACTTAACCCTTCCATGATCAGGAGGAATAATAGGGGTGATAATGGACACCCTTGTCTAAGGCCACGTTCAACATGGAAAAAATTGGATGCAACCCCATTGATGAGTATGTTATATGATGCAGATGTAAAACAACACATAATCCATTTTATGAATGAGTGAGGGAAGCCAATATGGGTCAGTATAAGTTGTAGGTAAGTCCAACTTGCTCTGTCAAATGCTTTTGATAGGTCAATCTTGAGTATGATACTCTTAGTGTTCTTGAGCTTAATAGAGTGGATTCCTTCTTGTTCAGTCCCAATGGCTTCATGAATTTGGCGATGGTTGAGAAATGCAATTGTTCCTTGGATATCATCTTAGATAAAATGGTCTTGATTCGGATTGCAATGGTTTTCGAAATGATTTTGTATATGCAATTGCATAAGGAAATAGGGCGATAATCATCAAATGATTGAGGGTTATCATCTTTGGGAATGAGTGCAATAAATGTAGAATTGAACCCTTCAAGCATCTTCCTTGAGAGTTTAAAGTCCTCAATTGCTATGAATAGATCGGCGGAAATATGATAAAAAAAGTAACGTAGAATTCAATAGGCCATCCGTTTGGTTGCGGCTTTTTGTGTTTTTTGAACCACTTCAGTACAACTTCGATCTCCCCCAATGTGACCTGCTTGTTTAGTGTCTCCTCTTCCTCTGCCTCCACAAATCTAGGCAATGTCCCGGCTATGCGAAGTACTTCTGCAATGGTAGCTTCTCTAGGCGCCCTGAACATTTGGGAGAAATGTCTAGTGCCCATGTCGGCAAGCTGATTGAAAGTATTGGCTTCCCTTCCATTATGATCTCTTAGTGTCCAAATTGTATTACTCAGTTTTTGCCCCTTGGCACATTGTTGAAAGAATTTCAAATTTTCATCCCCAGCCTTTAGCCATATAACTTTTCTCTTTAATCTCCAAGTCTCCTCTTGCTGTCTCAGGAGTCAAATCTTCTCTGTTTCCAACCTTATCAGGTGTTCCTTTCTTTCCATTGATGAATAACTAGCACTACTAGTGCCCTCCATCTCCAATATGTCAGATTCAATTTTCAGAATAGTAGCTTCATCCCTTATCTTTTTCCCTTTAGCCCATATTATAGTCCTGTGTTTGATCTGGGCTAAATTGTTGGCTATCACCTCAGCCGGTGTGGAGTTGTTATCTTGTCCACAGTGAATCCAGGATTCCATTACTATTTTGTGTAATTCTTCTTCTACCAGCCAAGCTGAGTTAAATTTGAAAGGAGAATTTGGCTTATAATTGGAATTCATAATTTCCAAATATATCGAGAAGTGATCTGATATACCCCCCCGATTGCACTCACTGTCTTATTTTGTCCAGCCTCTCCACCAGTGGTGCTTTAATAATAAATTGATCCAATCTTTTGGCCAGTGCATCTTCGCCTATTCTCCTATTCTGCCAGGTAGGCTGTATCTTGGTTGAGTCAATGTTCATGAGGTTATTATTATCCAACAGGTGCTCAAAATACTCCGTCAAGGGATCAGTCTGAGCCCTATTACCCCATGATTCAGCGTGTCCCAAGGAGAAGTTCAGATCTCCTCCTATAATGATATTGTCATTATTCATAAGACATGTAGTCATCAGACTATCCCAGAATCCCACCCTATTATGATAGGGTCCATATATATTAATCAATCTGAGTGGTACATCAATTTCAGTGGTTGTATTGTCAGCTCCCAATAATCCTTCACCTCCCCATATATTGTTGATCTTGATAGTCTTGTTATTGAATCCCATTGTGCATCCCCTGAATCTCCCTCTCACATCCAGTGTATGGAATGTCAAGTCAGGGAGTATGGTCGACAATATAGAGTTGATAGTTCCCCCCTCTCCCAAAGTCTCTTGTAGAAATAAAACTTCAATCCTTACCAAACCTAACAGTCTTCTGAGATCCAGTTTCTTGTCCGGGCTGGCCAAACCCCTGCAATTGAAGGATAGGCACTTCATGAGATAACTCGATTAGGGTTGCCTTGTGCTCTAAGAACCCGATCAATGGATATCTGAATACCAGTTGCCACCTCGATACCAACCCTTTTGATGGCTTTATAAATGTTGGATTGTCTGCCCCTGGGCAATTTTTGAGCTCTTGTGGGGGGGTCCTCACCCAGTCCGTAGGTGTGGGGTATGGGGTGGGCTAGTGATCAGTGTTCGCGGCATGTGCCATATTGATGCCCTCTCCAAATACCAATAATCTCTCCTGTTCACCTTGGTACATTTGGATTTCTTCTTTCCCCCTGACCTCTGAGTGGTTTATCGGATTTTGGTCATTCTCCTTTCGCTGATTCTCATCTATATGTGATGCTCTGATTTCCTCATTTGCTTGGTCCTCTCTTGGAATGCCGTCAAAGCACCCAGATGTGCGAGTTGAGTGTGGAGGTCACGAGCCTTGTGGGTTGGCACCTGTAAAAACTTGTGTGATATGCTCTATACTGTCAATTCTAAATGTGTTTGCCCCAATTACGCTCGTGCCCCGACTTGCCACGAAAGTCTCACCATATACATTTGTGTTCTGTCCCTGCTGCTTGTATTCCCAATATTGGAGCTTTGATGGCAATGGAATTTGCAAAATCGAGTGAGTCTGGTCCTCCTGGTAGTGTAGGTAATCCGCATTCGTAGTTGTGCTTGGGTGAATAAACCCTAGGTCATTGATGTTGCCCTCCACATTGACCATCTTTGTTATATATGCTTCTACCTGGACGTCCGGTTCTTGGGGTGGCTCTGGTGTACACCCAGCTGGTTGCTGATGTGGATCCTCTGCCCAAATTTGGGTAGCATCCATTGAATCTGAAGAGTAATCTATGAGTTCCTCTTCCATACAAATGGCGTTCACACTATCGCCGTTTCAATGTTCCTATGCTCTATTGTGTACTGCAGTCTTCGACAAGCTCTGGCCTAGTGGTTCAAAATCTATCATCCACCGCTCGTTCTCCTCTGCCTGTTGACCCTTCTATTCTGCGCTAACCAAGTGGTATGCCCAAATGCCGCGGTCATGTGCCCTTCGTGCTCTGTTCCAGGTTTGCCTTTGTCATTGTCGGTTAAGCCACTCACCCATATGCCTCCCCTGAGACCGAGGGTTTCAATATTTTAGCACTAGGGTTCTCCTCGCTAGGGTTTCCATTCCCTATTAAGTGTGTCTTTATTCATTCACTTTATCTTATATACAAATAGCTTCCTCATAAAAATACATCTCACTTTTTCAATTACGAACCTTCTCCTTCTATATTTAAATAGTCCAAAGTACTCTTCACTTTTTGCTACCATATAATACTTTTCACTTTGTTACTTTATAATGCTTTTTTTTTTGTATGTGGTTCACGAGCACCCTGGTCAGTGAGTGATCGCTACATCCACGGAAAAATTTGGGCGATAGCTGGGCTAAATCGCCCCTCGGCAGACTGCGAGACCTGACCCCAAGGGCTTCGGGTGGATTCGACCCTGTAACCTCCCGATGGCGAGGCACGGTTTTTGACCAACTGAGCTAACCCTTGGGGCTTTTACTTTATAATGCTTTAAATCATAATGTGTATTAATTTTTAAATAATTTTTTTAACTCCTTTTTTATGACATAGATTTGCGAAAATTAAAAGGTCACTTGTGTACTATCATGTCCTTATGAAGTGTTGTATGGAATTGATTGAACGAGTAATGTATGAACTGTGGAATTACAACTTTTCATAGCGACGACGAGAATGATTGATAGAGGCGACAATTCAACGGAATGTTTGACAGGTCTGCTGTCAGAAGAAGTGGGAAATCAAAAAACAATGCAACCTGGTGGTGATGATAGATAAGGGTTGGAGAATAGTTATGCAGGAGAGTGATTGTATAGAAACTGGATTGCAGCGACAATAAATACGACAACAATGGTGGAGCTTGGCTATTGCGTGGAGCAAGGAAACTATGGCATTTGTTGTTTGTGTTGTATGCGGGCAATTGTGGCAGTGTTAAAGTGTTGGTGATGGTGGGTGGTCGCGATGGACGTGGATCTAGCAGGGACAACGAAATGAGGTGGGTTGTGCAGTGTTTATGAGTGAAGCGATGGAACTAGTTGATGGAATGGGACGACATGACCGCTGATGGCGTGGGTTGCGGCTACTTGGGATGGATTCTTTGGCGGTGTTGGCAGCAGTGTAGGGATACTGACAATTAGGCTCACCACATGTGAATTGCAGGTGGGGTTTGGATGACGACAGGTAAGCTCATTCTCTTTTTTTTTTCATATATATATATATATATATTTTTTTTTTTTTTTTCTGAATTATTATTTTTTTGTATAACTTCTTTTATTTTTATTATATATTGCTTTTTTTATTATAATATATATATATTTTTAATATAATATATATATATATATATATATATATTAATTATTATTATTATTTTTCTTTAAATGGCCAAGGGCCTCATATCGAAATTGGAGACCCTCCAAAAGCTTGTAGTGAAACGCTCCAACGCCAACAAGGTTGACGAATTTCAATGACCAAGGACCGGATCAGATTGGTTCTGTGCAACGGTTGAGCAGCTAGAGGATCGAACAACTCTGATACCAAATGGAACGAACAAGCATATATATTAAAATGTATGAATAAGAATGATACAATTGAGAGTGAGGGTCCTACATATATAGCCAGGTAAGTACCCTTTCACGAACGGTCATGTCTATAGATACATGCCTCGCCCCTACTAATTATTAATCATTGTTTATGTCTATTATTATTTATATTATTTTTACTATTTTTATATATATTTTATTCATAACACATGGCTTCTTGCCTTCCCTGAAAATTCCTCTTGCAGCGACATGTCTCTCAGCATCCTGTAAAGTGTCACAAAGCCATAGTGGTCCATGGGTTCCTTGGGATCATCAACAAGAGCAGGCTCTGGCTCAGACATTGGAGGCTCTTCTTTTTCATCCATGGCATCATCCCTTCTTCCAGCATTGGCAGGGGGAGGAGTGTCCCTTGCTTTACCAAGGGCAGCATCTTCATCAAATGTCACATCCCTTCTAAACTCTATATTTCTTTGACTAGGTGCATATACTATATAAACTTTAATATTTTCACAATAACCAACAAAAGTACCTTTCTTTCCTGAAGCGTCCAGCTCGGTCCTCTTCTCCTTCGGCACATGAAAGTAGACGAGGCAGCCAAAGATTCTCAAATGTCCAACTTCGGGCTTTACCCCTGTGAAAGCTTCTTTGGAAGTCTTGTCACCCAAGACTTGATGAGGAATCCTGTTTTGAACATAGACAACAACGTTAACAACTTTTCCCCACAGAAACTTTGGCAACTTTTGATCATGCAACATGGCTCTAGAAGCTTCCATGATAGTCTTGTTCTTCCTTTCAATTACACCATTTTGTTCAAGGTTGTAAGGTACAACGATCTCCTTCTTGATTCCAACTTTCTTGCACAAGTCAATGAATTCATTTGAAGTGAATCCTCCTCCATTGTCAGAGCTGAAGATTTTGATATTTTTCCCTATTTGATTTTGCAATGGGAACATGTCAAATGCTTGGTCCTTGTGCTTTAAGAAGAAAATCCATGTCTTGCAGGATAATCCATCCATAAAGTTAATATAGTACAAGTATCCACCAAGAGATGTCATTGGCATGGGTCCACATAGATTAGAATGTATCAGTTGAAGTATTCCATTGGTACTGCTCTTGTTTGAAGGGAGTGGTCCTTTCACCTTCTTTCCACTTGCACATCACTGACAAACTCCATCATGATTTACTCAAACCTCAGGCATTCTAGAAACCATCTTTCTCACCCTAGGTAAGACTTCATAGTGAAGGTGAGCGAATCTTTGGTGTCACAGCTCACATTCATGAGAAGCATCTAAACCAAGGCTTGCATGGGGCTCCCACAAACTTTATATAGGCCTTCATTTCGGGTTCCAAGAGTGAAGGCATCTCTCATGCTAGTTCTCCTTGGCCAAGCAAGGACGTTCCCATTGATGAATGCAACCTTGAAACCCTTGTCTTCCATGGCAGAAATTGAGACAAGGTTCTTCTTCAATCCCGACACATATAAGACATCATGTAGATGTATGATTTGACCATAGTTCAAATGAAAAGAAACAGATCCAAACCCCTTCACAGGATAGGTAGAATTGTCCCCAAGAATTATCTTCAAATCAGACTCCCTCTCAACCAGGTTTGAGAGGACTTCTCTATAGCTAGTGAAATGTCTAGAATCCCTACTATCTACCAACTAGCTATCAAAAGAATCTAGAGGAGAGGAACTGTAAAGAGCAGAAACAAGAAAGTATTCAATTTGAGTTTCAACTGCATTATTATCATACCTTGAATTCCTTGATCTCTTGGGAGGGCGATGAGTCTCTTCTCGGGCAGTGGCTCCTCCTCTCTTCGTTCTTGGACTATTCCTTGGAGCACTTCTTTCTTCTGGACACTCTCGGGCATAGTGAGCATGCTTGTGACAATTGTAGCACTGGATGTTGGACAAGTCCTTGAATCCTCTGTTGTTGTTCTTGAATCCTTAATTGTTGTTCTTGGAGCCTTGGGCTTGCTTTCTTGACTTCCAGTATGATGGCTTTCCTTTCTGCTTCTTCTTCTTGGCTTGAGCAACAAATGTAGTGGGGTTTCCTTCATGCTTTTGAATTCTTCCTTTAGGGATCATCATGGTCTCCTTTTGAGTGCACTTGCCCAAAAGCTCATCAAATGAAGGAAACCTGTCATTGTTGCTAATGGTTGTAATAAATGTCTCCCAAATCATAGGAAGACCTCCAAGGGCGATCAATAGCAGTTTTCTATCATATACAATCTCTCCAACCATGAAAAGTTGATCCTTGAGTTGGGATATCCTCATGAAGTATGATTGAATGGTCTCTCCCTTGTTCATTTTGATGTCCTTGAGTTGATTTTTCAAAGAAAGAATTTGGCTCAAGTTGTTGACTTCATACATCCCAACCAACTTATCATACATTTCCTTAGACTTCTTCAACTTCGAAACATATGTGATCAAATGATCTCTTAAAGAATCAATAATAATTTTCTTAGCTTTGATCTCACCTTTCTTGTACTTGGACTTGACAACCGCAAAAGCACTTTCTGGAGGTTCAGGTATCTTCCCTTCAACACATTCCATGACATCATTCTCTTCCAAAGTCAAATCCAACCTAGCCCTCCATGGAGCAAATTTTGATGAGTCATTTAGCTTCTCCTCAATCTTGAAGTATGAGGTAGACATTTTGATCAAGTCAAATTAACTTTAGCAGATAGGATCTCTTCAAAGGGGTGATTGCTTTTGTCTCCTTGGGCTTGTCTTCACCTCAACTTTGAGCCCATGTTAATTTTTCAATGTCCTATGCTGTAACAATCACTTTAACAAATTCTTCTTTCAGTAGCAATCACTTTTTCAATTAATTTCAATTACCCAATGACAGTAAGAAATTGTAGATAGAGCAATAAGCAATATGCGCAATAAAAGACAACCAAGATTAGATGAGGCACAAAGATTTAGGTCAAAGACCAGGGAAAAACCCCACAAGGGGGAAAACCCAATCAAATTCTTCTTCTATTAGATGTTCATCAAATGTTTAACAGAGATACATAGTCCAAGTACATCCAATAACCAATCAAAGGTCAAAGGCTTGACTATCCCAATGAAGTGAACAAAGTTTTTACTTCCTGTTAACTACTCCAAAAAACTTGGAATATAAAGATATCCATTGAGGATACAAATATTATATATTAAATGTATGAATAAGATGATGATACAATGAGAGTAAGGGGTCTGCTTATATTAGGCAAGGGCCTCTTCTTGGAGAGTCATGTCCCATTTAGGCATGCCTCTTCAACCTAATTATTAATTAACTAATCATTATTACAATTATTCTCATTACTTATATTTATATTATTTATATATATATTTTATTCGTAACATTGCCTTCCTCCTCAAAAAAGCTTTGTCCTCAAAGCTTATTGATGCAAAAGGCTTCATCTCTTTTTTAGTTTCGAATGTCTTCTCGTCTTGGCACTGTCATCTTTGTTGATACAAGTTGATATGATCTTCTAAGTGACAAACAAAATTGTCGCATTGAGAAGGGATCAAACCATCCTAGATTAATCTTTTGTGGAATATTTTGATCACTGGAATTTCATAACGAATTGTCATCATAGGACTGGATTGAGGTTACATCAATATTCTTTGGAACATCAATTTGTTGTTTCTGTTCTGAATGGTCTTGATACGTAGCTTGGTTGAGTTGTCTACTCTCATGATTTGGATGTCGATAGGGAACTTTTTTGGTTTGACTTTCCCTTATTAGGTGTGTGGAAATTTTTTGATTTCCTTCTGGTACTACGATTGTTGAGTTAGGTACACAATCTTTGTTTGGAATTTTCATCATCTGGATTGTAACATGTGAGTGTGTTTTTCCTTCAATTGATTGATCCTCTTCTTGAGTTCTGTTATTGACTGTTCAGTATTTGTTTCTTTATCTTCAACTGGGGATGTTATGACTGGCGACTTCGATACTTCCTCTTGAATACAATGTTCTAACTTGTCTTTTAACGACTTCTTGTCCTTCTTAAGCTTTTTAATTTGTGTTAGTAATTTTTCGCTATGATCCTTAAGTCGCAAAACTTTTTCATCTCTATCAGCAGTGATTTTGTCAATTTTATTTTGCATATTTTGTAGTACTTTTTTACCTTCTTGAAAAATTACTTTTGAAATATCTTCTATGTCTTCTGGTATTACTGAATTCGGCTTCACTGTAAGATCTTGTAGCGTTATTTTTTTCTTTTTGTAAGAAAATGTTAAAAACTTCTTTTTCGTATTCAGGATGAAGGAACCAAGGGTTTCCATCTAGGGTGAACCCAAAATAATGTCACTTTGATCGCTCCATAGGGTTTGAATTGAGAAGTGCGATATAAATGTATAATCCTCAATGTTTAACTGTAAATTGGTTAGGTCATATTTTTTGTTGCCAAAACAATCTAATTTTTCGATTATATTTGACTTCGAGATCACTATTTGGTTTGCGATTTTCGGCATTGTATAATTTTTATCTTCGGCAGGTGAGATAGCAATAGTGACATCTTTTCCTGCAATGGACCCGTTAATTCTAAATAGCATTGAAGCATATTACGTGAAGTTTTCGGATATCTTCCTTCATTACTGGTCTTCATTTTTTTTCTTCTTCTCGAAATGAGCCTTAGGGGTAAAAATAACCTTCTCAATCCTTGTAATAATATTTTTTTCACTTTTTTTTAATATAACTCAATATATTTGAAACAACCTTCACTTTATGCGTAGGTGACGTTTTTTTAAAATTTTAGCACTTGTATTTTATTAATCTCTCCCCCCTTCTTTTATTTTATTCTTAACTTTATG
Organism: Pinus tabuliformis; assembly: GCA_031772625.1. Taxonomy (NCBI): domain Eukaryota; kingdom Viridiplantae; phylum Streptophyta; class Pinopsida; order Pinales; family Pinaceae; genus Pinus; species Pinus tabuliformis. The sequence goes on along the minus strand of CM062804.1, from coordinate 1,582,376,745 downwards.
CGTAGGTGACATTTTTTTTTAAATTTTAGCACTTGTATTTTATTAATCTCTCCCCCCTTCTTTTATTTTATTCTTAACACCCCATCAATAATCTAATATCCAATCAAAGATGAGCAATATAGTCAAATCTGGTCAAACAACAATTTTGCAATTTTTGGCCTTGTCAAAGTAAAAGTCAACAGTAGTGAACGCAACCCTAACCAGTCAAAGTCAATGATCAAATCTACTCCAAAATGTTCAGTCAACTAGTCAAAACATGCGGCCTCTTTTGCTCACTCAAACATGGTCAAAAGTTAAAACAATGCAAAATTTTTGCCCACAAACCGGTCAAATTCAACCCCGCAAAAACCCTAGCTTCATATTTGTAGTGAATGTTGGTCAAAGTGCCCATAAAGTTTCGATCTTCTCTCTCTTGAATTCGGCCACCAAAAACAAACCCAAAAACCAAGTGAAACCCAATCAAATCACGCAAAATAAACACTAGTCAAAGATATCCTCTCTCTCCTTCGCATGTGTGAACTCGGACCCTGCAATTTCAGATGAGATAAAACCAATGAAGAAGAAATGAATGTGTGATGCGAGATGCCAAATGAGGTCTATTTATATGTGGTTTAGTAGATCAAATTTCCTCTTCTAGGCTGGCTTGTACTTTTGAAGGTGACTTGGACCCTCATAAAAAATAATTTTTTTCTCATGTGCAAATTTAATTTTTCCAAGGGCCAGTGGGGTCACCATAGGGTTTGTTGGGCTTCTCCAAGGAGGGAATTTCTCTCTCAGTTGCCAATTTTCAACACACTATGAGATCAGTTGGTCAGGGACACTGATTTTGTGATCTCTCCCTTAGGCAGTTGCAGTGAGACCTATAGATTGGTCTAAGGAGATTGATCTTGAGTTCTCTCCCTTAGGTTGTGGATTGTGAGACTATATAGTGAGGGATTGAGATAGGGATTCCTCCCTTAGGCCGTGGGTCGAGAGACCTTGTTTGTGGTCAGGGAGATGTACTCTTTGCATATGATTGGTTTATTGATTGATCCCATTGGTCAGTTGGGCACTGACCCGGATGCCATAGGTTTGTGGCTTATGAGATATGTTGGATGCTATGTATCTTTCTTTATGATGAGACTGATGATCTCTCCCTTAGGCTATGGGTCGTGAGAGGTATGGATTGGTCAGGGAGATTGATCTTGACGGAGAGATAGACTTGTATTTGTGATTTCTGCTATGTATCTTTCCTTATGATGAGACTGATGATCTCTCCCTTAGGTTGTGGGTCGTGAGAGCTGTGGATTGGTTATGGAGATTGATCTTGACGGAGAGATAGACTTGTATTTGTGATTTCTCCCTTAGGCTGTGGGCCGTGAGACCTATGGATTGGTCGGGGAGATTCATCTTGAGAGAGAATGAAAAGTACCTCCCTAGCTAAGAGGGAGTGTTGAAAAATTGGTAGCTATGGTCGGTATTTTCATTGGAAAATTGATGGAGAAATTATGAAATTTAATGTTTGACCAAGTTGTCTTAAGATGCATGAGTCGGCCCCACATGTGAAAAGCCACCTCCTAAACCACATATAAATATGACTTCATTGGAGCTCAATTTGGCTTCATCATCACAAACATTCGATCTGAAATTACAGAGATACATCCACACATGGAAAGAAGTCAAAGGAGTCTTTGACCAACTCTTCTCTCCTGTTTGAACAGCATTGACCTGGGAGTAATCGTATCTGTTTGACAAAAATTTTGTCCCGGTTTTGGCTCGTTGACTCGGATTGAGTGCAGGCTTGACTGAGGCATTTGACCAAGAATTGCAGCTGACTATTTGACTGAGGTTGACCAAATTTTGGCCCTCTTGTTCAGAGCTTCCACAGGCCAAAATTTGGCCCTATTGTTGCAGATCTGAACTTTGACCAGCATTGACTTTCCTCTCTTTCCTTTGATTGGTTTTGACTTGGACATATTGGGGTCAGATTTTGGAATCTTTTATTGGAATATTTTGATGTACTATTGAAGAACTGAATCTCTCTCATAAGTAAAGATTGGTTGGGTTTTCCCCTGGCTTTGAGCCTAATTTCTGGTGTCTCTTGTCTCTTGTTTACTATTTACTGTGATCTCTATTGTTCTATTGCAGAAAGTGAATGGTTGAAGTTTTTCATGTGTAACTACTTAAGGTTGGAATGCTATAAGAAGTCTAATTGAATCATTGGAAGTAGTTATCGATTTTGAAAAACTATACTAGTCTTGGTTGCACTAGAAAATCAACAATGACATCATTTGAGAAGGGCACCTTATTTCCGGGTAGAGGTAACTCCGGATTCTGGGATTCTAAAATACAGGAAGGATGAGACCTAGCCTCCTAACTGCGCTAAGTGCCCTCCCTCTATGAAACTTGTGACCAAGAACTGGCGACTAGGCCCATATGGCCTGGTTATCGGATTTGTCCTGCTTTTAATCTTGTAATTCTGGTTCCCCCATGGAGGGGGGACAGATCACTGCCTAGTCTGAAAAGTGGAACCCAGCAAACGAGCCACCTGTAATACGACTTTAACCCCTATTGTAACAGACAGCAGAGAACCTGTGGACTGTTATGGGATTCCAATAAAATGAAAACCATATATATATATGAATGATGATATATTTGAGTACATGAGGGCTCCATATATATAGCTAGGTGGGAGTGCCCTTTCGTAATGAGTCATGTCTTTTGGGACATGCTCTTTCATAATCAATTATACCTGTTCATCATTATTTATCATTAGTATTTATACATAGTTATGTTCATAACAGATATGTATGGGACTAGGGTGATGGCCTTACATGAGGGGGTAGAGCTCAAAGCTAAATTGGCTTTCAATAATTATTCATCCCTTGCCACTTTTGCATTTTAACAATTGGTATATGCTTTTATCATTCTTTCATTTTGAAGCAACCCCAACCTCTGGGCAATTTCGAAGCCAATCTTCTCATAGGAGGAGGCAAATAGGAGCGACCGACAACAACCAAACAAAAGAAAGGACAACAGATCAAGGACAAATGGCAAGTGTTAAGTATGGAAGGGTGTGGACACACTATCCATCAAGGTCTCCTATTTGTGCCCATGTTAGACATTGAAAGAAAGGCCCAAAGGAGTTTGCACTTTACTAGAAGGAAGTGATGATCACCAAGGTGAAATGAGGCAACAAGTATAACTTCCAATCATTATGATCCATTATCTGATTTCAGCCCATGATCCTTACTGAAATGTCAAAAACATTGAATGTAAGCACTTCGTATAAAACAATGGCTAATGTATCTCATGGTCATTGACTCACCTTCATCTATTGAGCAACTGATCAAGTGGATTAGCAGACCAATGAGTGGCAAGAGGCATATGGGAAGCTGCTATCTGAGGATCATAGGGGACTGTTGGCTGGAAGTCCGCATCCTAGGAGAAAAAATTTCTCCTAGGCTTATCCCTGTATATACACAGGTAACACTGACCATTCACTGTTGATTGGCATTTATATTTGCTGGTCTTAGAAAGAGATTTAGTGTCATTTAAGTTCTGAACCGATACTTAAACCATGAACATGTATCGTGTATTTCTATCTAATTATTTGTTTCTTCTGATTTAAATTGTATACTGGGAAATTAATGGCCCTGCAGATTGGGATTATATTATGTTCTCCACTGAAATATTTGGGAAGAGAGCACAAACAGATTCCATGTTAAACTGTGCAATAACAGTTGCATCTGGCTTGAAAGTGCAAATATTATCACTTGATTGAAATTGCGTAGTCATTAACTGTAACTTGCCATGATGAGTCACAGGGAGGGTTTTTCCTAATAATGTTGGTGAATATGGAAATCAAGTAAAGGCAAGCACAATGCACAGCACAAGCAACTAAAAAGTGAAATTTGTTTTTAACATCTTAGTCTCTAGATAATACAGAATATAATTCAGTCTGACAGTGGCCTTTGCTTTGGGGGGTACTTCAATGGATTTCATCAGTGACCCTTCGGCTATATGTTGCATACATGTAGTTATACGAAGCAAGCTTAGGGGCATATTTGTTAAACTTTTTCTGTCTGACTAAGCTGACATAAAGTATTGCTGCTTTTTATTCTTTATATTTTCCATTCTCATGTTACACAGCTAGAAAGATGAGGCATAAAATCATAAATGTATATAATTCTTTTCCTCATTCAACAGATTAGGCAATAATTGTGATTCATGATTTGTCAAAATGTTGTCTCAATTATAGTATTAAAATTGTTGTGTTATTCTTGCAGGTGGATTCAGTGGAAATGTTGGCCATGATCCTCATATTCTGTATACCTTGAGTGCTGTCCAAATATTGGCCCTGCTTGACAAGTTAGATGCCATTGATGCAGACAAGATATCAGCTTGTATCCTCTTATTTATTTTTTGAGCATTGACAATCTGAGCAATATTATCCAAACAATGATGCCTTTTATTTTTCTTTAACTGAAACAGAAAAATATTATATTAAAAACACGCTGTAGCCAGGCTAACAGCAGTATACAAAAAGACTTCCAGAGATTCATCAAACAAAAAAGCAACTCTTTGATGCTACATAGGAGAGTTTGCTATGGACTATAAAATATACATTGCAAGTTTTCCTGTAAGTAGCCTGTTTGTCAAAAACACGTAAAAGTCTAATGACAATGAAAAACATAATCACTAATGCAAGACATGGTGGCTATCTGACCATTATCTGAAAGGGGGGGAATTCGGTTGCTCAATATCCATTGGTTCCTTCAGTTGGTGGATAGTCTCATATCCCTTGACTTCAGCCTGTGCAGAGTTAACTGATATCTTATTCTTTGAAGCTGAGAAGAGAGAGTCCTGTTGGAAACACTGAGAGGGGGTGAATTCGGTTGCTCAATATCCATTGGTTCCTTCAGTTGGTGGACAGTCTCATATCCCTTGACTTCAACCTGTGCAGAGTTAACTAATATCTTATTCTTTGAAGCTGAGAAGAGAGAGTCCTGTTGGAAACACTGAGAGGGGGGTGAATCAGTATTTCCCTTAATCTTTACAACTGGTTACTTTATTACTTAAACATTCAGAGCATTAAAACAAACATAAGAACTATGAACAGTACACAAGATTTCGTATAAACAAGCTTTGTATTATGTATGGTTACATACACATTAGCAGCTTAGCTGGAAGGAAGTTAAACACTCTTCAAGCCTGAAGATATTTGCAGAGAAAGTCTGCAGGAGTCTTCAGCCTCCCTTACAGACAACTAACTATCTCACTGCCACAATCACCTGCTGCTGCTATCATTTTCTACTTGCTGCTACCACTGTCCTCTGCTGTCGTCTGTCACTGCTATCCTCTGACATTGCTGTCAATGCTGTCACTCAATGCTGTCACTCTAACTTTTTGTAGCGAAACGCTTCGATTACGACGACAATCAAGTTGACGACGTGTTGATGACCAAAGGCCGGGATCAGCCAACCTGGCTCTGATACCAAAGGATATTTAAGGACCCATATCATTAGCATTATGTATGGAGCTGTTGTGCATAATACTGCTGAGATCTCATACTATTAGAGGACTGTATGGCGCTGTTCCAATTGATGATAAATAGTGATGATGGGTGCAGCATGGTGCAACACATTGATGATGCACAGTGATGATGGGTGCAACATGGTGCAGCACATTGATGATGCACAGTGATGATGGGTGCAACATAATGCAGCACATTGATGATGCACAGTGATGATGGGTGCAACATGGTGCAACACATTGATGATGAACAGTGATGATGGGTGCAACATGGTGCAGCACATTTATGATGCACAGTGATGATGGGTGCAACATGGTGCAACACATTGACGATGCACAATGATGATGGGTGCAGCATGGTGAGGCTCCTAACCGCAACACTTAGGGTGCACCAGGACGCTATCAATAAGTGTTTTATATGTAGCTAACGGAGGCTCCAAACAACAACATTTTTGTTTGGGTATGTTATGCTGGGTAGAAGTATCCAATAGGGTTGTTGCGTAAAGTCTGATTGGGTCACTGTGTGAGATATTTAAGGACCCATATCATTAGCATTATGTATGGAGCTGTTGTGTGTAATACTGCTGAGATCTCAGACTATTAGAGGACTGTATGGTGTTGTTCTAATTGATGATAAATAGTGATGATGGGTGCAGCATGGTGCAGCACATTGATGATGCACAATGATGATGGGTGCAACATGGTGCAACACATTGATGATGAACAATGATGATGGGTGCAGCATGGTGCAACACATTGATGATGCATAGTGATGATGGGTGCAACATGGTGCAACGCATTGACAATGGGTGCAACATGGTGCAACACATTGATGATGAACAATGATGATGGGTGCAACATGGTGCAACACATTGATGATGCACAGTGATGATGGGTGCAACATGGTGCAACACATTGATGATGAACAATGATGATGGGTGCAACATGGTGTAGCACAGTGATGATGGGTGCAACATGGTGCATCACATTGATGATGCACAATGATGATGGGAGCAACATGGTGCAACACAGTGATAGGTACAAAATGGTGATGGAATCACGTGAGTTTAGATCTGCTACCTCATTTGTCATCTTCTTAGAGAAGATCTATGCTCTTATTTTGTCAAGTCAAAATGTTGACTTCTGATGTATATGTACTATCTCTCTCTCTCTGCTAAACTATTGAAGAACATAAGAAGAATTGATCAAGGGTTTCCCCACAATGGGGTTTGTCCCTGGCTGGCGCCACATCTTGTGTGCTCTTGTCTTGGCTTTTTTTTCTGCGATTTATGTTTATGTTCTATCTGCATTTTACTATCATGCTAAATGTGATTGCTAATCTGGAATTGATATTGAGCTAATATGGAAAATTGAAGTAAATTTGCTGTAAGCATAGAACATACCTAAAATTAACATGGTATCAGAGCTACGGTGAAGACAAAGCCCAAGCAAGAGTGAAATAGAAATCACCAAAGACAGTTGGACAAGGTCAAAAGACTCAATGAGTTCCTCATCCCGCTTCAAATTCACCAAGGGTGAAGTCGAAGCAAAGAAGATTATCAAAGTGGCGCAGCGGAAGCATCTGGTGGCCTACCTATAGGTCACTTTAGTAAGAAGTCCGGAGCTAAGAATGGAAGGAAAGGCAGATGCCTTGTTTGCAATAAGATAGGCCATTATGCGAGGCAATGTCCGAATAGAAGGGACACATCACTTGATGATGATAACAATTATTCCAGGGGCATCTTCAATGATCGGAGGAATGTAGGTCATCTAGGAAATGGCCGACTCTTCAAAGAAAGCAAGGAACTCTAGGTATGAAGAATCAAATGTTGCTTCTGAGTATTATGTTATGTTGGCCCTCTCCAGACTCTTTGGGAATCTGGCTTATTGATAGTAGTGCTTCAAGGCACTTCATCGGATACAAGGAAGCTCTCTCTAATTTGATAGAAGGAAACAATTGTGGAGATTGTACTTGGAGTCAATGCCACCTATCCTGGAAAGGGTGTAGAGAATGTTACGCTTCAATTGGATCAGGGTAACTCGATTCTTTCTTTATGTACTTGATCTCAAGAAGAACCTGGTGTCCATTTCGGCAATGGAAGACATTCATCGATGGAAAGGGGGTGTGTGGATGAGGCTTTTAAAGATGCTCTTGAAGTTCAGGGTTGGCAATTTGTATCAAGTTGCAGGAAGTCCATTGGGGACCATGTCAGTTGACACATCTCTTCTATAGCACCGGAGGTCTGCTCATTATGGGGCCCTACTTGATGTGTGTCAGATGATGACAGGGATGCCTGAACTCAAGAATAGCATGAAGGTACATGTTCGAGATGTACTGAAGGATAAACAACTATCTGATGAAGCTGAGATTCACTAGGAGTGAAGCTGATCCAAACCATTGCCTTAAGGTTGTGGATGATAGACCTCTCATCCTGGTACCTTATGAGGACGACCTCTTTTTGATAGGTGCAGACCCTCTCGTTTGCAAAAGTAAGAGGGAGTTGGATTTCAAATTTTGAATGGTCAACTGCAAGTCCATGACTACCTCGATGAAGCCTAACTTTAAGAAGTTTTGCGGTAGTGATGTCACACCTGATTTGGGAAATGCCTCTAAGTTTCATAAACTCATACTAGCATTGATGTTCTTGGTGAACTCCCGCCTGGATATATCTTTTGCAGTTAGCATATTGAGCTCATATATGGTTGAGCCTCACTGGATTGGTGCCAAGAATCTTTTGAGATATTTTCGGGGCACAATCTCTCATGGATTGAGATACACTGTCGGAAATATGAAGCTGCATGATTATTCAAATGCTGACTGGGCAGGCAGTGTGGAGGATCGCAAGAGCACTTATGGGCGCTGGTTCTCTTTGGATTTTGCTTTGATATGCTGGATGAGTAGGAAGCAGAAGTCGGTTGCTTTGAGCACCGATGAGGCCGGATACATAGCTGCAAGTATGACCTCGTGTGAAGCTATCTAGTTGTGGAAGCTCTTCAGTGAGCTGTTTGGATATGTGTTGGATACCACTGCGATCTTCTGTGACAATCAGAGGGGGATTCGATTGTTCAGGAATCTCGTGTTCTATGCATATAGACATCAGGTACCATTTTATTTGGGATATTGTACAACAAGGAGCAAGGAGGTTCCTTCGTATTGGGTCCGATGTGCAGGTTGCCGATATTCAGATGAAGCCCCTGGGAAAGGTCAAACTCTTGACTTTCTGAGAACGACTAGGAGTCGTGGAGAGACTCTCTCTTGAAGGTCCTGTATAATATGGACATTGAGCTTTGGGAGCTCTGAGGGGCTTGGGGGTACATTGTGGAGCGATGAGCAACCATAGGATGAGTGGTTCAACCTTCCCCTATTGGTCTGCTATGTAGGCAGGATGAGTGGTTCATCCTTCTCCTGTTGAGGTACAATCATAGGGTGAGTAGTTCAGCCTTCCCCTAGTGATTTGTTGTGTACAGGGTGAGTGGTTCAGCCTTCCCCTAGGATACCCCATGGTGACATGTAGGCAGGATGAGTGGTTCATCCTTCTCCTGCTGAGACATCCTACCCATGTAGTCCGGGATTCATGGGAAGTACCTCTCATCTGGTCAATGAGTAGGGAAATGAGGATAGGGACAATATTAGTACTGACGGACGCATTGTGTATCTACCATACTCCCTATGCTAGTATGATATTGATCTGGGATCAATGAAACTGACTTCGGGTCAGTAAGAGTGGTACGAGACACTATTTGGAACTGATTTCGGATCAGTAACAGTGGTATGAGACACTCTCTTTATTTGGAATTGATTTCGGATCAGTAGGAGTCAAGGTTGCGGGGGAGCGCCCCCCCTCTCGCTCTTGCTCCCAATTCGCGCTCCGAGCGGGAATGACTCTGGAGCACCTCGAGAGCGTACTTCCTTAAAAAAACGCTCCCTACCTTTTCGAGAGCGTTTAGCCTTTTTTGCGAAAAAAATTACAGTAATGTTCCAAATACAATTTTTTTTCAAAGAAACAAATAAGTTTTGAGTGGGGCAGCTTAATGATCAAGCCTATGGCCCTAGTATTGATATGCGATTCATGGTAATGTTAAATTCTTAAAAGTAAAAGTGACATTCTCCTTAATCTTCATTTTCATCCTTTTACTTAAATTTTTAACATTACCATGAAATGACTTAGGCAAGGTTGCACGAAACGGGGAAACGGGTACGAGTTTCCGAAACGGGCACGGGTACGAAACGTGACCCCCCCAAATTTTGGAAACGGGGAAACGCGAATATATATATATATATATATATATATATATATATATATATATATATATATATATATATATATATATATATTAGGACATTTAAGAAATATGTGCAATCATAAAGCATATATGATACATTCTAATTTATTACATTATGATAAAATTGTCAATTGTCAATGCATAAACTATAAGTCTCTAAATTTACATCACATTTACTCATGAATGATCACATAATGAAAATAGAAATATCCAAAATCAGCCACGAGAAATTTCTAATTTCTTGTCTCGTGCTTGATTGGGAGTCTCCTCCTACATAGTCGAACGACCTTAGTGCTCTTGATTAAATACAAGTTTCATACCCTAGTACCCTACTTGCTCTTGATTATTGGGAGTCTCCCCTGCATAGAGGGCTTGGTTCTCTTGATTAAATACAAGTTCCATACCTTAGTACATGATAAAATCCAATGGAAACATTGCAATCCTCCCAATCCTGAAATCCTGAAAAACAGATAAGTCTGCTAGATTTTGAGTGAGATCTAAAATTTTACTTTCTCCATATGAAATCCAATGAGGGCGAAACCACTCTCAAACATCCTGAGTCATTTCATGGTAATGTTAAAAAATTTAAGTAAAAGGATGAAAATGAAAAATAAAGGAGAATATCACTTTTACTTTAAGAATTTAACATTACCATGAACTGCATATGCCTCAAACTTCCTGATGAACTGCATATCAAAACTAGGGCAAAAGTTCACTTTTATAACTTTAGACAGGCATCTAGAAGCAACTAGAAGGCATTAGAAAAACCTAATTAAAAATTAGAAGACAAATTAATAAAAAAAAGTCAAGTTACATGTGGAAACGGCGTTGTACGGCCCAGAAACGTGTTTTTGGCTGTACTGGCCACGTTTCCACCTCGAGAAACGTGCCAGTACGGCCAGAAACGCGTTGCTGGGCCGTACCGTATGCGTTTCCGCGTTTTGTTTCCGTTTCCGTAGGAAACTCCTCCCATGCCAGCGTTTCTTGCAACTTAGGATTCAGGATGTTTGAGAGTGGTTCTGACCTCATTGGATTTCATATGGAGAAATTAGAATTTTAGATTTCATTCAAAATCCAGCAGACTTATTAGCTTTTTAGGATTTCAGGATTGGGGGATTGCAATGACACCATTGAATTTTGTCATGTATTAGGGTATGGAAGTCGTATTTTATCAAGAGCACCAATCCCTCTATGTACCTTGATGATAGTGACATTGGTTGTCGAACTCCTCTATCATGACCCTCCTAAAAGTGTATGCATCACTCAAACAAAATCTTGACTTGACATGCTATGCTTTTTGTGTCTTATGTTAATGCTTAGAGGGTGATATTAATGACAAAGATCCCTATACAGATCCATAGGTAATGACAAAGATACCTCTGGATATTAACGCTTAGACGGTGATATTAATGACAAAGATCTTGATTTTCCAACAAGACTAAAAAATTAGACATTTCTCTTGGTGGCAAGAGGCCCAAGCATAAGCAATAGATAATAGATTTACTTGTATTTTTAGTTTCTAGTAGTTTTTATAACTATTGACGCTTTCATATTTATTATGATATTTTTTTAAACAATATATGACAATTTAAGTTTGAAGTTTGAAGTTGGCAATTATAACTCATTAGTAATGAATTATGAATATGATGCTTCATGAAAGTTGGAAGTTGTTTCCTTTCATTTCATTTTATAACATTTCATTTCATGTTAGATATTATTTGTTGTAATGGTTACACTTAGCTTACAAGTACAACTTTGGTGATCAATGATGATAAATGTTATATATTGAATTTTGAAAGCTTGAAACTTTAAGATTGATGAATCACGAGACTCAATATGTTTTATGTTACTATGTTACTAACTTGTGGACGTGGTTGATGAAGATTATAACTTCTAGATGATTGTTGTTATATGGTTCAATCTATGATTTTAATGTTTTTTATATCTAATTCATCATTCTACATGTTTTTGTTGACATATATGCATCAATATATATATATATATATATAAAGCGCTTTGGGATTCGCTCCCAAACCGAGAGCTTCTGAAAATGTCGCTTTTGCTCCCCGTTTTCGCTCCCACTCCCAAGTAACCTTGGTAAGAGTGGTATGAGACACTCTCTTCATATGGGACTGACTTCGGGTCAGTAGAGGATGGTATGATACATTCTCGATCACTTCTTCTTCATAGTTAAGCAGAGCAGAGCAAAGCAGTGCAGGGCACTGATGGCAAAAATAGTATAGTCTGGCAGATGGATTAGCAGATGTGTTCTCCCTAGTTGAGAGGGAGTGTTAAAATTGGAAACTAGGGCCAAACTCCATGTGGGTCTTCTTATTTATGGCAGCTGATATTTTTCTTGGATTCCTCTCGTCGAGAGGTGTAGGATTGATCTAAAGATCATCTAATTCTGACATGTATTCATGGAGATATGAATTTATTTGTGTTATGCGACAATTCGTCAAGGTTGGCCAACAACGAAATTGCCCCCATCTATCCTCAACGTCTTACTATAAAAAGAGGTGGCTTGCAAGTCATTTAGTCACTCATCTCATGTGATCTCTTCCTCTCCACTCGTTTGGGTTTTGGTGGAAGGAAGAAGATCCTAAGAGAATACGTTGTTCTAAGAAGCCCTAGATCTAGATGCTGTCATGAGAAAGAAGGCTCTACGCTGCCTAAACATGAAGAAGCTTAACGCTGTCCTAAAGAAGTTCTACGCTGCCCTAATGTGGAGAAGCCTAACACTATCATGGAGAAGCTCTACGCTGCCTAAACATGAAGAAGCTTAACGCTGTCCTAAAGAGACCTACGCTGCCCTAAATTACAGTCCATGAAGCCAACCTTAACGCTGGTATGGAGAAGCCCTAACCACTGCTAAATGATGCCCTAATACGCTGTCCTATTAGGGGTGTGTATGCAGCAAGAAGAGGCACTTAACACAGTCATGATGGAGGCTTCCATTCACTGTCAAAGGGAGCCTCTATACGCAGCTAAAGGAAGATCCATAAAAGCCCTAACCGCAGTCCTCAAAGGGAGATCTAATCCGCAGTAAAGGGAGATCCTTTCACGCTATATTAGGAAACACACAACAGCTAGAGGAGGCTCCTAACCACAGCACTTAGGGTGCACTAGGACGCTATCAATAAGTGTTTTATATGCAGCTAACAGAGGCTCCAAACAACAACATTTTTGTTTGGGTATGTTATGCTGGGCAGAAGTATCCAATAGGGCTGCTGCGTAAAGTCTGATTGGGTCACTGTGTGAGATATTTAAGGACCCATATCATTAGCATTATGTATGGAGTTGTTGTGTGTAATACTGCTGAGATCTCAGACTATTAGAGGATTGTATGGTGTTGTTCCAATTGATGATGAACAGTGATGATGGGTGCAACATGGTGCAACACATTGATGATGCACAGTGATGATGGGTGCAGCATGGTGCAACACATTGATGATGCACAATGATGATGGGTGCAACATGGTGCAACACATTGATGATGAACATTGATGATGGGTGCAACACATTGATAATGCACAATGATGATGGGTACAACATGGTGTAGCACATTGATGATGCACAGTGATGATGGTTGCAACATGGTGCAACACATTGATGATGAACAGTGATGATGGGTGCAGCATGGTGCAACACATTGATGATGAATAGTGATGATGGGTGGAGCATGGTGCATCACATTGATGATGCACAATGATGATGGGAGCAGCATGGTGCAACACAGTGATAGGTACAACATGGTGATGGAATCACCTGAGTTCAGATCTGCTACCTCATGTGTCATCTTCTTAGAGAAGATCTTTGCTCTTATTTTGTCAAGTCAAAATGTTGACTTCTGATGTATATGTACTATCTCTCTCTCTCTGCTGAACTATTGAAGAACATAAGAAGAATTGATCAAGGGTTTCCCCACATTGGGGTTTGTCCCTGGCTGGCGCCACATCTTGTGTCCTCTTGTCTTGGCTTGTTTTCTGCGATTTATGTTTATGTTCTATCTACATTTTACTATCATGCTAAATGTGATTGCTAATCTGGAATTGATATTGAGCTAATATGGAAAATTGAAGTAAATTTTCTCTAAGCATAGAACATACCTAAAATTAACAATGAAAGTTTCCTTGGGAGTAGGAAATTGTTTGGTAAGGTCATACTTTTGGAACACCTAGGTGGGGTATGTGCCTTGAGGTGGTGTCCAAATTAATACCTCCCAACATTGTGCTCTGATCTAGTGGAGAGATAGAGCGTACTTGTCAAGGCCTTGGTAGTTTGACAATGTTGGTTATGATGATGTAATCATCATTGATGGTTATCAATCCGCATCCTTTCTTATATGAATATGTCAACTTGATAATATGTTGTTGAGTCATTATGAATACCTCCCTAGTTAAGAGGGAGTGTTGAAGTTATAACTAGAGTCGGTCTTCATAATATAAATTTATCATTGATATGTTCATTATATTTATATTTATATTTATCATATCTTGTCAAAACATGTTCTTCATGCTTATAGAGTCAAAAAGAATTTATCTTGAGTCAAAAGAAAATGTATTTGAGTCATGTCTCATTTGGACATTTGTAAGTAAAAGAAATTTGAACTTTTATGTTGAATCTTAAGTCCACCATTTGATGAAGTCGGCCTTCCTTGGACAAGTTGGTCTGGGTATCCAAAAGACACCTATTCGACTTCCTAGACAAATATATATATATATATATATATATATATATATATATATATATATATATATATAGGCCTTCCTTGGACAAGTTGGTCTGGGTATCCAAAAGACACCTATTCGACTTCCTAGACAAATATATATATATATATATATATATATATATATATATATATAAGAGGGCAGTTCAACCTATTTGGCACATCAATCAAGCACACAAGAACAAATTTGAACCCAGCGAAGAAGAGGAGAAATTCGAGTCAAAGGAGAGAGAGAAGACAGTCAAAACAAGGAGAATATTCCAAGAGGCCGAATTTTTCTGAGGTAGTTGTAGGCTGAAATTTGGCCCTTGTTGTAGGTCTGAAATTTAGATTGGCCTTGGTCTTGGATATCTCATTTTGATTTGATTCTATAAGAGAAGGATTGTTGGGTTTTGCCGTAGATTGGAGCCTAAATTTTGGCGTCTATTGTTTCGTAATCTTTATGTTTTATACATTTGTGTAATTTCTTGATGAAGAAGATATAATCAGTAATAAGAAGGCATATAATATTCACAACTAATTATCAAGAAGAGGAATCAAGCAATTACACAAATGTTGGCCTATCTATCTATATATATCTATCTATCGGCCTTCCTTGGACAAGTTGGTCTGGGTATCCAAAAGACACCTATTCGACTTCCTAGACAAATATATATATATATATATATATATATATATATATATATATATATATAAGAGGGCAGTTCAACCTATTTGCCACATCAATGAAGCACACAAGAACAGATTTGAACCCAGCGAAGAAGAGGAGAAATTCGAGTCAAAGGAGAGAGAGAAGACAGTCAAAACAAGGAGAATATTCCAAGAGGCCGAATTTTTCTGAGGTAGTTGTAGGCCGAAATTTGGCCCTTGTTGTAGGTCTGAAATTTATGAGATTTAATCAGTTTGGGGCAGGTTTGACCAACATTGATTTTGATTTTGGAGGTTGACTTGGTCTCTTGGTGGTAGATTGGCCTTGGTCTTGGATATCTCATTTTGATTTGATTCTATAAGAGAAGGATTGTTGGGTTTTGCCGTAGATTGGAGCCTAAATTTTGGCGTCTATTGTTTCTTAATCTTTATGTTTTATACATTTGTGTAATTGCTTGATGAAGAAGATATAATCAGTAATAAGAAGGCATATAATATTCACAACTAATTATCAAGAAGAGGAATCAAGCATCAATCTCTATTACACTTGGTTTCTCAACAATTTCTTCCCTGATACATGAGGTATAATGTGGTCTTTGATAGCATCTAGAATGATCCTCTTAGCCTTCACATTTCACTTGTTGAAGTCTGCCAACTGAATTCGATCAGGTGGTTGTACTGCACTCTCTGCAATATTCCACACTTCAACTTCCTGAAGTAGTAAGGCTATCCTCACCTTCCATGGGCCAAAATTTTCAGCTCCGCTCATCTTATCCTCCACCCTCAAACCAGTTGTCTGACCCTCTCAACCAACACTGTTTGTCAATCACTGAAAAGGAACAAACAACCTCCTTACCAACCACGGATCTTTGGTATATCCGCAGGTTTATGCCTGTTGGTCACTGTTGTCAGTAGAAGGTTGCTTGCTGGTCACTTTTATCAGCTGTGGGTTCTCACTGCTTTGATACCATGTAGAAATTTCTAGGTCCCTATAGCCCCTCCGGTTTTAGTTTGTTTTACACGTCATTCTTTAATGCCCAAGCCCATGTTTCATTTCACATTTACTGAGTTAAACATGAATATTAAATTGAAACCAAAAACACTGCTAGGCTATCACTACTTTTACCTTTCACACTTTCAACTGATAAAATAATTACACATGTAAACACACAAATTAACACTTGCTTCTTGGTCAATCTTTGACTCTAGAAAAACTCACAGGGGGGAAACCAATCTAGAATTTTTTATTTGCTTTTCACTGATAAATAATTACAACATTAATAACTCATCAAGGGTACTTATATCTCCCTTGAATATCATGCCACTGTCCTTGAAGTTTGTGCACAATCCAACAATCACAACTTTGGAATGTGTGCCACTAACATACTCTCATTGCATAGAAACTCGAGTCACAAACCCAATAATTTATTCCTTGAATTTCGTGCCACCTTCAGAGTCTTTCATCAGTGTTGTTAAAATAGCGATAATATCGCGATTTTTTCCCGAAGCCGATATTATCGCGAGTAATACTCGCGTTTTTTTTATACGCGATTTTTTTGAAAAAATCGCGATTTTTTCCCAATTTATTGCCGAGGGTCGGGGCAGCGCGGTTTTATAAGGGATGCTAAATGTTCGAAATGCAATTTTTTTTGAAAGAAACAAATAATTTTTGAGTGGGGCAGCTTAATGATCAAGTCTAGGCCCTAGTATTGATATGCTATTCATGGTAATGTTAAATTCTTAAAGTAAAAGGATGACAATGTCATCCTTTTACTTAAATTTTTAACATTACCATGAAATGACTTAGGATGTTTGAGAGTGGTTCCGGCCTCATTGGATTTCATATGGAGAAAGTAGAATTTTAGATTTCATTCAAAATCCAGCAGACTTATCAGTTTTTCAGGATTTTAGGATTGGGAGATTGTAATGTTTCCAGGTGACACCACTTGCCTGGGCTACCTCTGCCACCAGTAGAGGATGTGGTCTACCTCCTATAGCTCCTACTTCTAGTTCTTCAGCTTTTAGAGCACAACAGACTCCACTGCCAACTCCACCAGCACCAACATCTACATCTAGAGGGAAAGGGAAAGCTGTGGCATTTTCTCGCAAGAGGGGTAGAGGAAATCAATAGGATTAGACTTTAGTTATTTTCTTCATTTTATTGTATATGACATTATGACATGAGGAGATATATTATTATATTTTTTGTTGATATTTTGAGGCTGAGTTGGGACTCAGGAGTCAGGACTTACTATTCAGGACATGATTCAATGTTATGTGTGATTTTAGCACTAGAAATGATATTAAACATCTTATATATTAGTTCTTTTATCATATTTATGTGTCAATGTATTTATTTTATGTTGTAGATGGTTTAGATATTAAAAAAATTGAAAAAAAATGAATATTTTTGTACCAAACGATTTTTTCCCGATTATTTCCGATTATTTCCCGATAATTATGATTTTTTCCGTTTTTTCCTCGCGCTGATATTATCCCGATAACGATTAATGCAACATTGTTTTTCATCACCTAAAATTTCGAGCCACTACCCAGAAATTTCTCCTCGAATTTTGGGCCTCTGTCTACAAACTGTCTTCGGTTTTAACACTATTAGACTGAGTTTCTCTCCTCAGAAATCGTTCCCTCTGCCTAGAATTTATTCATTGAAATTTAGGTTTGTTAGATTGATGCTTTTTTCTTAAATTTCACATTGAAATTCTCTGCAATAAATGCTTTGACACTTCCTTGGAAACTGAGCTGAAACACCTCGAATTTTGTGCATTGGATAGACCTCTCTCTCCTCGATTTGCGAGCTGGAAACTCCTGCACTTTTCTTGGTATTCATGCTAGTCTCTCAGCCTAGGAACTCAATCTGATTGGAGGCCTTTCTTGACTGCTGTAGGTTCTCTTTGAGCAAACAAATCTCTAGTATCATAGCTTCTTCTCCTTCTCCTCTCCTCCTTGCTCTTCTCTTCCTCAACTCTTGCATATGAAGAATGAGAGCCTCCTCTTGTAGAAGCTATCTTAGTGTCCTTGCTTTCTCAGCTTCCTTGTCTCCTCTCCAAATCTACACTTGAAGAATGAGTGAGCTCTCCTTTTCCCTTTCTCCATTTTTAGTCTCTCTAATGAAGTGAAGCCCTAACCCTATGATCAATGGCTGAGATTAGATCTTAGCTCTCCTTGATCAAGGGTGGAGATCTAATCTCCCATTGACCCCTTTTTCTTGTCTTCTCCTTCATTAATGAGCCTCCCTAGTCACTTTACAACTTGTTTTTGTACCTTGTACCTTTTTCTTATAAAGTCACCTTAAAAACGTAAAGTCACCTTAATGTTGTAAAATAACTTTAATATAATAAATTACTATGTACTTTTTGAACTTTATAAAGTGACTAAAAGTCACATGACTTTAATAACTCATAAAGTCACCCACTAAAAAGGTGTCTCATGTGTTTTCCTAGGCCAAAGGCAAAAAGCACTAAGAAACACCTCCTTTATACCCTTTTTCTCAACATCTACTTGTTCCCCTTACTTCACCTTAGTGGTTATCATGTTTACCTTGCCCAATGTGGCCTTCCTTAGGGTCTTTCTTTCTCTATCTAGGAGAAGCACAGATAGGAGGTTTTGATGATGTTAACACTTGTTATCCCTCTTGTTAAATATTGTAGCTCAGACAAGTGTTCTAGCCTTGAGAGGTGTCAACGAACTCAATGTTCACAAGGGAAATCACACCTAAAATTCGGCCCCAGTAAATTAATTCGACTACTCCATATTGATCGAGCCTCAACAAAATAAGAGCTACTGCAATGTTGGAACACTTCTTCTTTAGCTCCCACGATCACTTGCATATAAATTTCTCCAATTTTGCACCGGCGAGGAATATGGATAATCCGTCCTCTTATCTGGCTAGGGTGGATAGCTACACCACCCAAACCTGGCTTGATCAACTATGGTGGATGGTTTCACTACCAAAACTGATCTTAGAATTAGCTGGGGTGGATATCTCACCACTAAAGACCAATCCTCACTCGTGTTCTCACCCTTACCTTCAAGCTCTAAGAGCTCTCAGACTAGTTATCAAAAAATGTCAACCAATTCATTATGTCATGGCTATCAGAATAACATGGGTTATTACCATGGATCATCTGAATACCATGGGCTGCCTTTTTTCCCTTTTAATAAAGTCACTTTATAAGGTTTAATTTCTTATTAATCAAAAAGTCAATTCCTTCCTTTTAATTTAATTACTCAATATCACCTTAGAAGTGACATTAAATAATCAAATTAATTAACTCCCTGTCTCCTGACTATAGCCTAAGGGAACCCAATAGGCTAATAAGTCATCCCCTATAATGATCACTTGGAAAGGGACATGACTACTCAATATCACCTTAGAAGTGACATTAAATAATCAAATTAATTAACTCCCTGTCTCCTGACTATAGCCTAAGGGAACCCGATAGGCTAATAAGTCATCCCCTATAATGATCACTTGGAAAGGGACATGACTGTCCTCCCTTCCCGAGATTGCTTGCCCCAAGCAATGAGAATCATCTATCAATCCTCCTTGGAAAGGGACATTACATCCAATCAAACACTCGGTAAGGGGGAATTTATGAAAGTTAATAATAGTAAGGTGATTTCATGTTCAAAAACATTCTTCTTTATGTTTTGGTACTATTGGGTGCTGGGTGCCACCTTGTGTGGAGATGTTTGCATGGGTCTAATTTACTGTGAAGAAGAATAGGGTGCTTCGTACTGGATCTGATGTCACCTTAGAAGTGACATTAAATAATCAAATTAATTAACTCCCTGTCTCCTGACTATAGCCTAAGGGAACCCGATAGGCTAATAAGTCATCCCCTATAATGATCACTTGGAAAGGGACATGACTGTCCTCCCTTCCCGAGATTGCTTGCCCTAAGCAATCCCAATCATCTATCAATCCTCCTTGGAAAGGGACATTACCCAATCAAACACTCAGTAAGGGGGAATTTATGAAAGTCAATAATAGTAAGGTGATTTCATGTTCAAAAACATTCTTCTTTATGTTTTGGTTCTATTGGGTGCTGGGTGCTGGGTGCCACCCTCTTGTGTGGAGGTGTTTGCATGGGTGTAATTTACTGTGAAGAAGAATAGGGTGCTTCGTACTGGATCTGATGTGAATAAACGGACTGAGCATTTTCAAACATTATCTCTTATGTTTGACATGGCACATGTGCCTACAGCTCACTGCTTGTAGAAGGTAGGTACTCATATTGGCATGTTGTGTCCTTAGAAACCGAATTTTTCTTTAGCATATGTATAGTATATACAGGTTTCCAATATTTAGGGCCGAGTATTTTGTAGCGTATTTACTTTGAGAACGTACTATTCACCCCTTAGCAGTGACTCTTAGAATTAGACTGCATTTGTGTTAATTAATTATAATCAGAAATAATCAGGAACGTCACAGGAAAACAATCAAAAGGTGTGCGTTGATATCATTATTTAATTCTACTGTAATAAACAATTGCATAATCTCTTTTCTCTTCTTGTTGTTTACCATAACTCCTGCAAATAGATATTGTGGGATTACAGCAAGAAGATGGATCTTTTGCAGGCGATGAATGGGGGGAGATTGACACCCGGTGCATATTTCTTTGTTTACCTCTCTTTCAATTATTGTTAGATCCAGGTTTAAATGAAGGTTAAACTTCAGATTTTAGGTCTGGTATTTTTCACTGATTTGTTATGGCTCTTAGGTTTTCATACTGCGCAGTATGTTGCCTGTCAATTTTGCATCAGCTTGATAAAATTGATGTTGGAAAGGCCATCAGTTATGTAGCAAGTTGCAAAAATTTTGATGGTGGATTTGGGTGCACTCCTGGTGGAGAATCACATGCTGGGCAAAGTATGAAAGTTCTCTTATCCCTAAGAATTTTTTGTTTGCTGAGTTGTTTTCTTCTCTGACTCTATCTATAAAGCATTTGAAGCCAGTTTATTGTCTGATCCTGTGGTTGATTGTTGACACATTGAAACTCACTACTCTAGTATTGAATCTATTTTCATACATGTTTTCCCCTCTTGAGGTTTATAGGTAAGAAGTAAGCGTCTGTTCGATTTCTTGCTTTGATCCCTTTATTTAGGGAGTGAATCACTTCACAGCAATTAGCATTAGAGTTTACACTTTTATATTTCTCACAAACATGAAGCTTGGCTTATTGCCCATAGGATCTGGGTTTGACAATTTTATGAGGGAAATATTTTATGGCCAGTAATTATCCTTCATCCTAAGATATCATGTCACTACTTAAATGTGTAGCTGTTAAACTAGGATTATTTGGGTTCATTTACAGCTACTTCTCGTTTCTCTGTGCTGCAGTTTTCTGCTGTGTAAGTGCCCTTGCAATATCAGGTGCACTTACTCATGTGGACAGGGATCTTCTTGGATGGTGGCTCTGCGAACGACAAGTGAAATCTGGAGGTCTTAATGGGCGGCCTGAGAAGCTTGCTGATGTGAGAATAAGAAGCCCCTATTTCTAGTGCCAACATTGAATGTGAAGTTGGAAAATGGTTATAAGCTATTAATTGGTATTTTATAATGATGTCAGATTCCTCAAAATTCATGGTGTTTGACATCTATCTTTGTAAAAAAAATTACTAGCATGTGCTCTAATTGACATATTTTATGTTTGTGCCATACAGGTGTGCTATTCATGGTGGGTTTTATCCAGTTTGACTACCATTGAACGAGTGCATTGGATAGACAAGGAGAAACTCAAGACCTTCATCCTAGACTGTCAGGTTATACTTTAGATAACATCCATTTCTGAGTACTTTAGGTTCTGTTGTCCCTGAACCTGTGATCTGGCTTATAACTATGCTTTTGAAATGCAGGACAAGGAGCATGGAGGTATCTCAGATAGGCCAGATGATGCTGTTGATGTATTTCATACATTCTTTGGTATTGCAGGTCTTGAATTCTTTATGCCATATTTCTCAGTAATTTTTAACAATGGCAATACCAAGATAATTCTTTCTATAGGTTTCTTTACTCAACATGAGGTGAAAATAATGTCTTTGTTAAATTGTTGTAGGCCTTTCACTGTTGGAGTATCCAGGACTAAAGCCGATAGATCCAGCATATGCTTTGCCTGTTCATGTTGTGGACAGGCTCTTTTTTGGCCAGCCGCATTAACAGCAGCCATGAGTATTATAGAGTGGACAGCCTTTCTCATCATGGCTGTTATTCCAAGATTTTATTCATAAAGCTGATGTGCTACTGAGATAAATGTAGGACGGAGCTCTCTTCAGTATCATGATGGGGGACTCAAAGATTTCTATTAAATTTCACTTCTCTGTTATTTATTATCTCGGAGCACGATGGTGGATCAAGTGTTGAAGAGTGATGCTAAGCGACCGATGAGCTATGTCATTGGTGATTGCATCTGCATATCTCATAGCCCATGAGAGTACCACAAACTGCAGGCGACTTTTGTACACTGTAAATCTATTCTAAAATAAAATGTTTATCATCTGAAAGGATGTGTCTATAGACTCTATGCATGCTATCATAGAACACATTTCGTTTTTGTACAGTGAGTAGTTTCTTTCACCTCTTGTTCTAGACAGCCATTCTTAATTCCAGTTTTTTGTGTATCAATATCTGTGACAGTAGTAACATTGCTTTCAATTAAATTTTAAAACAAATAAGATTCAAAGAATAAAGGATGTCTGCAAGAATTGCATCAGTTGGTGTAAATGCCAATTCTACCACTCTGATGTTTATATTACTGCAAAGAGGTCAATTCAACTTTGTAATGTTATCACCTTTCATCTCTAAAAAGATCATAGATGTCGAAGTTTTGATTATGTACATATGGAGAAAACTACTTACATGATAGATGTCAAAGTGTTGATTATGGACATGGAGAAAACTACTTCCTGTAGTTATTGACGAGTATCGCTATCTTGCTTTGCTATCAGAAGCTTATTTTCAATTTTGTTATTGGAACCACAGGAAACGTCAAACACAAACCATGTTCTTACCATTCTATTGTTTCAAGTCTTGACAAATCTAGTGGAGGCAAATTGTACAATGCAAATTTCTATGGTGCAATGGATTATAAAGTACACACAGTTAATCAATCATGACATTAACAGTGAGCAGCGTCCTCACTGTTAATTCTCATTTTGTGACTCATTTTTATGAAGGCATATTGTCACAATCATGCCAATGGAGAACATACCAGCTCTTCTAAATTGGTGTCAACTATCTTTCTGTTAGATGATTATTTTTGCTCATAGGAAAATCACAACTTTTCTGAATTGATATGAAAGAATAAACTGCAACTCTCATCCACGGGTGGAATGCTTAAGTTATTATGTACTTATATCTATTTTTGTTGCATTGAACAAACATTTTGATGTTAAAATGGTTATTACAAACGTAATGAGTACATTGCACTCAACAGTTCATCAGAACCTTATTACAACTTACATTCTGGCCATCATTAGACACACTTCCCTATATTATAAGAGGCACATATGACCATTTTCCACCCACTTCTAGATATTCCCTATCATTTGTCAAATTTTCTATTTTTAGGGTTTCATATTCTTAAAAAGTCTTTATAGTAAGGGGTACCACCTAGAATGACCTGTGGCATTGAGTAGACTCTAGTTGGAGGATAAAATGGATAATTCCACTTCATAAATTCATACTACCTCATGCATAGGCCATCCTAGAGAGTACACACTTCCTCTCTATTTTGTAGCAATGAAATGCCGTTTTTCTCTCTCCTCCTTTTAGTTGAATTTTAGTCATATTTTGGGGTGTTTAACTGGTTAATATTTTTCATGTGAGAGTTTTTAATTAGTTCTAACTAATTTCTAGTTCTTTATTTTCAATTTACTCCATTTTAGGATATTTTGTTAATTTTGGGTCTCCTAGTGTAATTTTGACTTATGTCACCTGGAGAAAGTGCTTTGGAGTTACATTGAGTACATGCACATGGAACCCCTACCTAATTTGAATTGGTTTGCCTCTTGGAGAGTCTATATTATTTTGTATTCATGTTCAACAATAATAAATCATCAGATTCGACGAGTAATTTGAATTTTATCCTTGGTTCATTAATCAATTTCTCAGCCGTTTTATTCTCATCTTTCTTGTTTTGTTGTTAGTATATTTAGATACTTCGTAGTTAGTTAAGTTCAACTTGGTCTATTGTGTCTATTAGTTAAAAGTGTGTTTCTTTAGTATGCATTATAATTTGATGGTCACGATGTTTTAGACAGAGTGAGCTAACAACTCATATTTTCCTTGATACTAACAACGATTAATCTGTGGCTTAACACTCAATTGATCCATGATCTCTCTTTAAAGGGCATGGAGGGTCATGACTGATGAATGATTGTGATAACTCTCTTATGTAAAATATTTTTTTTTTGCATTAATAAAATTGCCCCAAGTGGCCACGTTGGCTAAGGTTGTGGATTGTTTCTCTCTTAGAGTGTTTTAACCACATAAAAATATTGGTGTTGTGAGTTTGATTTGGTTGTGTAAGTGGTTATTGAAGGTGTTTGTCCTTGATGGAATACCTTACTTACCTGAACATGGTATTAGAGCCCATTTGGAGAATCGCTCCCATTTGTGATTGAGATCTTGAGGCCGGTGTTGTTGTATTTATGAGATATGCTAATTTGTATTGTTTTGGCCTAAATATATTGTTCCATTGCATTTGGAGCATTGTGTTCAGCGAATAACACCTTTTGTTTCATCGAAAAAGTCTCTGTTTCCCTGAGATATAGTTTTTTTCCTCATATCCGAAGGTATACAGTGTTGGACACCTAATCCTAAAGGGTTAGTGTGGAATTCGAATGGACAAAAGCAGTCCAAGAGACCTTGGGATCTGAATCCCAAGAGTCACACATTGTACTATAAATGTGTATCTTATGTTAATAAAATACGCACTCACTGATTTATCTTTCACATTGTTTGCTGTCCATGTGTGTTTAACATGGTATCAGAGCGGGCGATCTCCTGGGCTGCTCATATTTGAGTCACTGTTTTCTTGTGGCCTTTTTTGTTGTGTTTTAGTCACCAAACCTATGCCTTGACCATTAATGTTATGTGGATTGTGAATTCTGGGTGCAATCATATTGTTGGTTGAGCTTGAATTATGAGAGTACTTTATGGGAATACAAAACGTTTGAATGCATCTCTGCGCTAAAACCTTGATGGTCGTGGTATGCCTAGAAAACATGTTACAAATCTTGAATTGAATGTTGTGCTGGTGAATCCAATGAGTTTAAATTTACGCTAGTCAAAATTCTACCAGTGAATTTCATATGTTTTGTGGTTGTTGTTGAATCGCTATTTTAAATCCCTTGGAATCGGCCAAATCGATGGTGCATGTTGGACTGTCCAGTCCCCTTGGGTAATCAAGTCTGAAGGATATACCATGGTAATATTGTTAATTATAAGGAGACACCACATTCCTCTCTCAGCCCACCGTCCTCTGAAACTTCTGCAAATTTGGTATCCACTTGACTTGCTCCCTGTCATAAGCATTTCAAAACACTTCTGTGCTACCGTGTTGTAATGCCCTACTCTACTCGGATACCACCTATATTGCTCTGCACGCCCTATCTTCTGATATATCGTGTTGCAAGGAATTAACATTGTGGGGCATGAACTCATTCTGACAACCAACAAGTAAGCGAGGACTGCGGCATGAGAGGAAAAATATGAAGAGAAACGCTGTGAATAATGTGTAAATATCATGCGATGAAGAAGCATTGATTCTCTGTGTAGTTTTAAGGAGGGATCAGAGGCTTGAAATGTATTATAATGCCATATTTCAACTCCAAGGAATATTTCAAAGATGTAGGGTTGAACATGTGTCTTGCAGGCAGAATAATGACGCAGATGGCCTCGAAAACAGCGATTGGCATTCCTTCAACTAGGCCTAGAATTTCGAAAATCTTGAGAGACTAAGAGGACAAACGACAGTTTTCAATAAGGTACTGACATTGAATGAAACCTGGGGGCGAGACATAACAGTTGCATATGGTACTGACATTCAAGTGACAGTCATACGTTTCATACGTTTATGCACCACCTCTGTCCATAACGCATAACGCATCTGCATTCTCTGACATTCAAATGAGTCATACGTTTCATAAGTTTATGCATCACCTCTGTCCATAACGCATAACGCATCTGCATTCTCTGACATTCAAATGAGTCATACGTTTCATACGTTTATGCACCACCTCTGTCCATAACGCATAACGCATCTGCATTCTCTGACATTCAAATGAGTCATACGTTTCATAAGTTTATGCACCACCTCTGTCCATAACGCATAACGCATCTGCATTCTCTAACATTCAAATGAGTCATACGTTTCATAAGTTTATGCACCACCTCTGTCCATAACGCATAACGCATCTGCATTCTCTGACATTCAAGTGAGTCATACGTTTCATACGTTTGAACGCAATTGGTGGGTGTGACTTTGTTGTTCCAATATGAAATAATGCAGCCACCTCTTGAAATTACTGGCTCCATGGAGGTTTGCCTGTTGCCTTGCATTATAGTTTGCCCTTCTGGGATTTCAAAGCAGCCTTGAAGCGCTTCTTTCTTCGAGCACTTCAATTTTGTCGCGGAGAGACCCCACGGTGCAGAGGCTGGACCGTGAGACCTTTAAATTGTGGATTTCTTCTTCTAAATTCGACGGCGAGCAGGCGGAGTTCTCAGAGGTGAAACCAGTAGGCACCGTCGAGATTGCTTTGACGACTCCGAATATGGAAGAACGATTTCTAATGCAATAACTTGTGGGGATTCTTCGTTCTAGGGCCGAGCTCCCGCAGTAGAATGTTAGTACAGGTGGCTTAAAGCCGGTTTCAGCTCCATGAGAGGACTTCTGACGGCCGAACATCATTTTGAGGGCCGCTTCACCTGCCTTGTACGAGTTCTTCAACACGAGTTGATCCACGTCGGAAGGTTCAGAGAGCAACCGACAGTTTGCATCCACCTCCAGGCTAATACCGCGTTGTCTGTGTTGTCAATATTACGCTGCATCTGTTGTTTATTATACAGTCATATGAATGTTGTAGTTTGAATACTCTCCAAATTGTTGTGCGCACTATGCTCTTCTATCCATGGTTGGTCTCCATGATAGATAGGCACTGCTTGCTAATCCTAGTTTTGCAGCTTATGTTGAGAAGTATGCACAAGACAAAGACGCTTTCTTTGCTGGCTATGCAGAAGCTCACCTGAAGCTTTCTGAACTTGGGTTTGCTAATGTGTAGATTCATACCATGCTCTTGAAAATGAGACTCGGATTTTGCCTTTTTTGAAGTCTCAGGCATAGAAGGTATCAATTCACTTTCAAGATCGACCATTGCCACTTCCGCCAGAGGAAATGATGTACACTTCTGCAATTGGGACTATTGGGCACAAAACCTGCTGGAAATAATTACACAGGTCCAAGGCTAGAACCGTTCACTAATACAAGGTGACTATATGATGCAACAAGCTTAGACAATTTTTGGTAACCAATATGTTGAACATCAAGAAATTTTCCTGTACGCTCTTCAAATATTCGATGCAGAGTAGATATCAAGAAACCCTGTGAGAATTAAACAGTGAATACCATTTGATGTATATATTTCCTAAAGTCATCCGCTGAGGCTTTTAGCCTTAATCTTGGATGCATTGCTGTCGACTGTAGTACATTTCAAAACTTTGAATCTTAGGTGGTGCATGGGGGTCACTGATCTTGGAGTTAAGCTTGTTGTTGTGAAATGTAAAGAGTTACGTAATCTTGATCTCTCTTACTCACAGAGACTTGATGTTTCAAAGTGTCAGAATGTTAGCTGCACAAGAATAATTTCCATTGCAAGAGGCATCCTGTACTGCTGTTGTAGATGAAAGTTCTTCTGGTTTGTTGATCATAAAGATCTTCCTTTTTAGTTGTAAGCTTTTTTTGACATCAAGCTCACCAGTTTTATTTCCAACAATTCTCTTTGCTACCAGTGGTTTTTTTAACTGCACTTGCAATAGGTGGAGGTGGAAGACCTACTTAAGCATTAGAAGGAACTGCTTGAGAGACATTGTTGCCACTTGATAAGCCCTTACAATATCTTGTAGTAAGAGTACAATATTATTTTTCTGTTGCTGTTGCCTCAGTTGTGTTTTTTAAGTGACATTGAAGAAGAATGGCCAGACTTGAAGATGCATTAAAGTTATTGAATATCCTAATTCATTCCACTGTTGATGAGATGGTCAAAGTTAACAAAGAAACTCTCTTTGACATCCAAACCTCTCTGCAAACTGCACATGATAATATTGAGTTTTTGCAGCTTGAAACAAAGCTACAGTAGGAAGAATTACACCAGTGGAGTCATTATTCTGAACCTGTTTCTGTTCAGAACAATGAAGCAGATTCCCATAAACAGCAAGTCAATAATGTTACAGTTCATTCAGATAAAGCAGCAGCTGTACATGCAGATGCAGAAACCAAGACTGCACTTCCCAAGCCCATCATCAGACCTTGGGAACAGCTTGTCCACAACAAGCACAGAACTGGTCTTGGATATGACAAGGACTTGTCCTTTCATATTCCAGACTATGCCAAGCCCATTCAATTTCAGAGTGCTGGATTCATTGATGACAATTCACCTGCTCCTCATGACAGTTCAGCTTCAGCTGTTCCAGACTCTGCCCCTCTTCCACAGCAACAACAACAACAACAACAGATCGTGAAATGCCAACACTGTGACCGAGTTGGCCATCTGAAAGATCACTGTTTTGATCTTCATCCATGTGAGCACTGTCATAAAACCAGTGATTCTTCACACAGATGCTTCAGAAACAAACGTCCTGCAAGAACAAAGATTCATCTTGGATGGATCGCTTCTTGGCAATGGGCATCAACAGCCAAGAAGATATTCCAAACACATGTCAGAATTTGTTCTAGAATATTGAACAGTCTTGCAGTTGAGTTTTCTCCATCTTCTCACCTTGTATCTGACAGGGGGGGAAATGATGGTCATCTACAAGCTTCAAAGTCACATCAAGCGAGCCTGAGCCACAACCTGCCACACCAGTTTCAGAGTTGCAGCCAGAGACAAAGATGCCCGTGATCACAGATTGAGAACACTTCCTCTAGTAGAAGACACCAGCTTCTTGCCAGTTTTGGAAGAGTTCCAGGAATTGTATTAAGCATTCCAGAGTTGTTGGTTATCCTTAAACCATCACAGGTTGAGACTTCCCTTTTCAGGTTGAAGTTTTACCTTTTATACGGGGTGAGACCTCCCTTTTATGGTTGAAGGTTTCCCTCTTTAAAACAATAGGATCACTTCCTCTAGCAGAAAACTTCAGTTTCTTGCCAGTTTTGGAAGAGTTCCGGGAACTGCACTAAGCGTTCCAGTGTTGGTGGTCATCCTTAAACCACCGCCCTTTTTACCAACATTTCATAGAGCACATTCAGCCTAGTGCTGCCATGCATTTTTTGCACATGTTGTATTACAGCTCTCTTCTTGGACTCATACATAACCCTTCGGATTAAGGGGGGGAATGTTGGACACCTAATCCTAAAGGGTTAGTGTGGAATTCGAATGGACAAAAGCAGTCCAAGAGACCTTGGGATCTGAATCCCAAGAGTCACACATTGTACTATAAATGTGTATCTTATGTTAATAAAATACGCACTCACTGATTTATCTTTCACATTGTTTGCTGTCCATGTGTGTTTAACATACAGTCTAAATATGTCTTGTTTAAAAACTTTTTTGCAGAGCTCATATTCTGGATTTTGTTTATATTTCTTGTTTTCTACTCTTTAATGACTGGGTATGCTCTTTGTTGTGTTATGTGTGATTTTGGAAAATCATAAATAATAAAAAAACTTGCATTTGTCAGGTAAGTTAACCAAGATTTAACCTCTTTTTTGTTGATTTTTCTTTTTGTTTGAACGATTGTTTGTTTTTGGATGAACACATCTTTTCTGATAGGTACTATTGAATTTTGTAGCTATGGTCGGTTTTCATAATTGATATTTTAACCCTTGAAATATATAATGAAAAATATAAAACATATTCTTCATATCATTTTATTGACTACACTTTGAAATGATTAATTTAAGACATGTTCTTCAAGTTGGTTTCAAGAGAAAAAGAAATTGAATTTTGAATTTTTGGCTTCAAACTAGTCTAGTTGTCCCTCCCTTCAAGTCAAGTCGGCCCTAGTGAAGAGACACCCATTTTAGCCAAGCAAAACACTATAAATAAGGCATTCAACCTCCTCCACAAGGCACACTTTGATCTCACACAAAACACGCTATGTTATGGGCATCCAAGCAAAGAAGAAGGATAAAGAAGGATGAAATCATCTTAAGCATCTATATCTCTCTTTGACTTCGCCCCATGGACTTTCTGGGCTTATTCTAGGTAACAAGTCAAACTTCTAAGCGATGGTTTTTGGTTAGATGGGCTTAAATTCTAGGTAGAAAGGCCAAGTTTTTGGGAGGTCGAATTTTGTCCTAGACAAATTAGGGAAGGTTGACTTTGTTGGGCAAAAGATTGACTTGACAAGAGGGTTGTTTGACTAGGTTTGACCATAGCATTGTAAATCAATTTGACCATCATATTGACTAGCAAAATTAAGTGCATTTCTTGTTGAACTGAAGAATTTCTCTAACGAAAAGGTTGTTGGGTTTTTCCCTTAAGTGGGTTTTCCCAGGGTAGATCTTATGTTCTCTTTGTGCATTGTGATCTCCACTATTTTTATGCATTTAGGTTGATTTTTTAAAGTGTAATTGCTTAACGATAAATTAGAAATGTTAAAAGAATATCTACATCATTAGAAGTAATTACTATATTCCAGAAATTTGTTCTTTTATCTATTGCACTTGAAAAATCAGCATGGTATCAAATCTTTGGTGAAGGAAAAGACATCAAGATCACTTTTGAAGAACTTTGGTAAAGGAAAGAGCCTTTGAAGAGTCTTACATCTACAATCTGATTAATTTTCTATATTCATGGGTTCCTCTTTGAAGTCAGAGAACAAGCTTGAAGGAGCAACACATTTCAAGGCTTCGAAAACAAGGATTTACCTCATCCTCGCAAAGAATGATGTCTTGGATATTGTGAAAGGCAAAGTTATTAAACCTTCATATGATGAAGGGAAAGCAAAGTATGAGAAGGATGACATCACAACTAGGCGTATTATTGTGGATTCTATGAGATCATTTGACTTCATATGTTGCAAATCTTGACACCTCATAGAAGATGTATGATGCCCTAGTTGGATTATATACTATCAACAACATTGGTCAAGAAATGAGTTTCAAGAATGAGTTTCGTGATGTTAACATGTTAAGAATTTATATTGTGGCTTCATATTTCATGAGAATCTTTTAATTAAGAGATCAACTTCAGGAAATTGATAAAATCATTTCTGATAAGGTACTTGTGACTTCAACAATTAATGGTTTTCCCAGCTCATGGGGTTCGTTTGTATATAGTATCTGTGGTAGGAAGGAGATTCCAAGTTTTGAAGAACTATGGATCTCGTGTACTCAAGAAGTATCTAGACATATCAAAGCGAAGGATTCAAAGATCCGAAGAAGGTGACTCTCAAGCATTTGCAACACATTCCAAGAAGGTTGGAGGAAGAAAGAACTTTAGCTTCCAAAGAAGAAATGAAGGTATAAATACTACTCAAGGGAAGAATAATATGTCTAAGGTTCAATGTTCTCATTGTCACAAATTTGGTCATTATAAAAGCAATTGTCTTGATAGATTGAATGATAAAAAGAGAAAAGGAAAACAACATGCTACCACAATAGGCATTGATGAACATCCAAAGAAACCCAAGAATGAATATTCAGGTGACAAAGTTCTTCTATTTTTATGCTCTTATAGGTTCTATTGTAGATAACAATGACTTGTCGTTGGTAGATAGTGGTGCTTTAAGACACATGACAAGAGATTGTGACAATCTCACAAGTTTGATGGAAACTAAATTATCTCAAAAAGTAAAGTTATGTAGTCAAACGCATTGGAATAACATCCATTGAGTTGGAATAAGGTGAAAGTGTTCATCTTAGCAACATATTATATATACCAAGTTTGAAAAAGAATTTGGTTTCTATTTCATGTTTGGAGGATAAAGGAGATAGAGTAACATTTGTTAATGGTAAAGTTCTTGTATGGCCTAAGGGCTCAAGTTACTGGAGTTTGTGAAGGAAGATTGTTGATGGGCCTCCAAATTACACACAAATAAAAACCCATCTAACATTTCTTAGGTACAAAAAGGCTATATTAAATCTCTCCTTCTACACTTAATAATGCTTTTAAAAACTTTAATATGTTCTTAGGAAAATTTAGAGATAATTTCATACTATGTGTCTAATATTATTTATTTTTGCAGAATATTGAAAGAATATGGAGTAAATTTTGAATGAGATAATATAAGGATTTTCTCGCTACTATACGATGGACCAAGATTGGATAATAAATGAATTGAATATCATGAAACTATTGACAAATTCTAGAGCTCAATTGATTGATAAAATCTAAAGATGTGTTCCCTGTCATTTAATGAAGATTCCTAGTGTTGGGAACCAAATCAATTTTTGGAGGGATCTTGGAGGGAAAAGTTGCATCATTTCAAGGAGAATGTTTCCTCATTTATTTGTATAGTACCAATTCAAATTTTCCTATAGGGGCATGTATTTCATAGTCTTCTTGTAGATAAAATTTGTTATTTAGTACCTCCACTTTCATTTCTAGCAAGGATGTACTTGGATTGATTCAAATAATGAAGTTTAGTGTCATTTTTAGTTTCTAAAACTTGGTTTCCTTCATAGGACGTTGAGTTTCCTTAGAATTGGCCATCCCAAGAGCCTCAGAGCCCTCTTATACAATTTTTTTTTTTTTTTTTTTACT
This sequence comes from Pinus tabuliformis, assembly GCA_031772625.1. Lineage (NCBI taxonomy): Eukaryota > Viridiplantae > Streptophyta > Pinopsida > Pinales > Pinaceae > Pinus > Pinus tabuliformis. The sequence continues at coordinate 1,582,343,624 of CM062804.1, read as the reverse complement.
TGCATTTCTTATTTATGCATTTACTATTCATGCTTCCTTTGTTGTAGATCATATTGGTTAAATGATTTAAGTGAGTTATTTTGTAGGTTATTTACAAAGTCATAAACATGATGCATCCTTAGAACAACTTTGAAAAATTATATTCATCATTGAGCTACTTGGATTGGTTTACTAGTTCACAAATCTAAAATTTTTGGAAGTCTCTTGTAATAAAATAGTAGTAATTTTCTGCTATATTTTAGAATGTGTTAATGAGTTTCATTTGAGTTGATTCCACTTGTATTGGTTCATAAAAACATTCAGGTTAATAACAAAATTTACCCCGTAGCATTTACACTTGATTATGTTAGGAATTTAGTAGGTTAACTAGCTCACTAGTTATTGAATTTATGGTTTTTAAAGTAAGTAATTTTTTGCTATTTTTTAGCACGTGTTAACAGAGGTATTTTGGAGTGATTCCACTTGGAATGGAGTCTTAAAACATCCTAATTAATAACAATTGTTTTCTCATTTCATTTGCATTTGATTTACCTGGACATTCGGCAAGTTATCTCACTCCTATAGCAAAATAGGGCTTCCTGTAGCACCTCCTGTAGCACGTGTAAACTTAACTAGATCTGCTTCAAAAACTTGATTTTTGTCCCTTAGGATTGGATAATGACCCCTAGGCTCCACCATGATTAAGCCTTGCCTAAACTTGATTTTTGTCCCTTAGGATTGATTAATGACCCCTAGGCTCCAGCATAATGACCCCTAGGCTCCACCATGATTAAGACCAAAAACCTTTTAAGCCTTGCCTCTTCTCCATTGCAACTCACCTCTGCAGTTATGGTTACTGGACAGATTAATGACTTGAAGAGCATAATGATAATTTTCATGATTACTTTATGAAACCCCTTATGAACTTTGTTGACAAAATCTATCATGAATGCAGTGATTGAAGAATGATTTCATTTTGTTTCATACATCTTAAGCTATGGTTTTTATTTCCAACATTGTTTTCTATTGCATAGACTAGGCTTCTTTTTGATGTACCATTTACACTCTGCAAATAGACCAATGTTTACATTTTTTCAAATAGGATTAACATTTACATTCATGCAAAGTAGAATAATCTTTCATTTCTGCAAAAGTAACTAGGATTTCCTCTCTGCAAAAGTAATTAGTTTTCCTTCTTTCAAAAGTAATTAGGTTTCTTTCATGCAAATAGAGTAACATTTCCATTTCTGCAATTAATTTAGGATTGGATTTCATGGCATTCACTTCATTGCATCAGATCAACGAAAAGAGAACACATTGCATGTTGCACATATAGTGTCAACACCTCTTAAGTTTGTACGAACCCCAGGTTGATAATTTAAGTGGTAGTCTTGGGAGTTGCAACATTCTTGTTGCAATATTGAGGCTCATCACTTTTTGGCGCCATTGTCAGGGAGGTGTTAAAGCATGCATTGTTTTCGTCTATAGTTGATTCATTTCTTTTACTTTCTACAAGAACAAAAATTTAACTAGGCATATTTCATTTCAAAGACATAAAAATTACATTGCATTAGCATTTTTATTCAATTTCATTTTTATAAAAAATACTGCTCCATCACCAAACCCCCCATTTAATCATGTGTAGTAAAAACCACATCACCATCCACTTTTGCAGGTATGAAAAGAAGAGGTGCCATAGAAGGCAGAAGAAATGGATGGAGATAATGAAAATGAAGAAGATCATCTTGGATTTCCCATTCAAGATATTGGTATCAGTGTTTATATGAATAACATCTTTCAATCTTTCCTTCTCAACTTCCATGGTACGAGGTCAAAGGATCTAGAAACCTTTCTCTTTGAATTTGAAATTCTTTATAGATCTTATGATTACTTTCTAAACACTCAAAAACTGAGATTGTTTCCGAAAACATTGAAGGATAGAGCTCTTAAATGGTTCATGAGTTTATGGTCTAATTCAATAAGATTATGGAATGATATGCAAAATATATTTCTAGAAAAATATAAAGGTCATGATTTTAAAGAAGAAATTTTAAAATGACTCAAAAAAAAGATGAGAGTCTTGAGAATCTAATAGAGAGGTTCATGTATGATGTTAAGAGTGCAAAATTACATCATTTAGGACTTGACACACTAAAAACCCTCTTATTTAGAACAATTAGAGATGAGTGGGTTGATCTCCTTGATCTCATGAGTAGAGATCATGTATACCAATTATTATTTGAAGAAATTTGCGAAACATGCAAACACATATGAAGAGGAAGGGAAAGAGTAAGTAAATCAACATCAAGATCGGTAAATCAAGCTCAACTTAGAAATTTGTTTAATAACTTCAAAACAAAAATTCTTAGCAATCTAAGTGAACAAGTAGAAATGATAAGAATGCAAGATGAACAAAAAGAATATGTTCATATTTGTGTTGTCCATGCAGAATCACCTGCTATTAAATGTTTTTCATTATTACTGAGGTTGAAAGAAGTTTACCAAGAGGATAATGGAGCAAGTCAACCACCAAAGCAGTTATGTTATGTTGCTCCAAGAAGACCATGGTGGCCTAGTCAACTTGGTATGATGCAAGAACCTAATTCACAATTTCAAGGTTATGCCCCTTGGCAATCTTGGTCAATCTTAGCCCCAAAACCAATCTTGGCAACAACGTTGGCAAGGAACTTATGGGAGAAATCCACAATATCCTCAATATTTTCCTCATTATCCTCCATACCCAACTCCATGTTATCCCTACCATCCACCTCCACCACAACCACAACCTCAATGTCAACCACATCCATCTCAAAGATCCACTCCCACTCAACTACCTGTACCACCAATTCCAAACCCACACAAGGAAGTAGCTTAGCCCACTTACAATGTTGAGGTACAACACTTCCAAACATATCCTCTTGATCTAAATAGTATTCATCTTAGCTCAAGAACAATATTGCAAAAAAGAGATTCTCTTGATGTCATTGAAGGAAAAAATTCAGAAAGAAAAGAATCAAATGAGAAGACCAAATAATCATGGGCTGCACTTGATGAAGAGCAGACATTAGAATCATAGATTGAGGGAGTTCCATCATCAGATCCTTTATGTGTTTAAGAGAATTATCAACAAAAAGAGGAAGATTTGAATGTCATGGAAGAAGATGACACAAAAAAAGATCCAAATCTGCAAGAGGACTAGAGGCATCACACCTATATTGAAAGATGGTTTCAAACAATCATTAATTTGCAACAACACACTCTTCTTCAACAATTCCTCATCTCATCTCAATCAAATCAGTTGGTCTCTCATATTCAGGTACATGTCAAAGCATTCTTCTGAGCATGCATATGATTTTATCTATCTTGATGTGCACATGGCTCCATTGGAAGTATTCCTATACTTGAAAGAGATTTTGTTTTTTCAAGTAGAGTAGGATAGAAAAAACATGAAAAATGAAAAAGAGAAAAAATAAGAGGAAAAGAATAAGATCTTAGGTGAAAACCTCTTTTGAGGCACTTGAGATTGGCTCATTGATTGAAAACCTCCTAGAGGCAGTCAATGGGTTGAAAAAAAAGAGAAAAAAGAGAAAACAAAAAGATCCTAGGTGAAAACCTCTTTCGAAGCACCTAGGCAGACCTACTAGTTGAAAATCTCAATGAGACAACTAGTATGCCTAAAAGAAAAAAAATGAAAAAGGAAAAATGAAAAATTTCTTTGGTCCATGTATCTCTCTCTGATGAATGCAAGTGCTCTCCAACCTTTGCAAACAACAAGAACAAGTTAGAAAAAAAGAAAAGTTGATAAAAAACCTCGTCAAAGAAAGTCCAACTTGGGTTTTCTCCTGCTTACTCAGATGCTCCAACATGACAAAGACCATGTATGTTGGGTCCCTATAATACTAGTGATTACCCCATTACTATTATAGTTATACCCCTTATTAATATTGTTGTGCCCCTATTTCCCCCATATTGTTATTACTGTGCCCCATAGAATCCCTCTATTGTTATTTTTGTGGCTTTATATTATTATTGTTAGGTCGGCTGGATTATATTGTGACTCCTTAGACTCTTATATATAGAAAGGAGGTTTTGTCATTTGAATCATCCAAGAATTGTTCATTTATGTAATGTAAAGGAGGTTTCCCCCTTGAAGAGGTTGAATTCTAAGGCGTTGATCTATCTTTTCTATCTTTTCTTGAGCTGGTTTCATAACATTTGGTATCAGAGCTTTGGATTCTAGGGTTTCGCTGCTCCAAACAGGCCATCGTGGAATTTTCGCTATAACTTTTTTTCTGCGACGTTTCAGAAGTTGCAAAAAAAACCCATTTGAGAAGAAATCACGCTGAACCTCGGGTCCGAATTTCAAAGCTTTTCGTGCTATATGTGCGGAGATATGATCTGAGGAAGTTGGTCTTTTTGCAGACTCCTGAATTACATTCCAAACAGGTGACCTGGGGAAAATCGTCATAACTTTCTCTTTGGGGATCGGATTGAAATTTCGTAAGAAGGTATAGAAAGAGGACGGAATTTAGTTTCTTGTATGCATTTTTTAGATCCAAAGGTCGAAACAGTGACTCGTGGCACGTCGTACAAGTTCGCTCTACTGAACTAGTCTATAATCAAGTCACTGTGGGAGATTTCACGACTCGTGGCACGTCGTACAAGTTCGTTCTACTGAACTAGTCTATAATCAAGTCACTGTGGGAGATTTCACATAACTCTTCCTTGGAGAAACCAATTTGGGTCAGACTTGTGGCATTGGAAAGAGGACACAAAGGGTTACTGCAGGTCACAAATTCAGAACTAGATGATCGGAAAGTACAGAGATACATCAGAGGCAATATAGAGCTCCTACAAAGAAAGAAAGGTGTGTAGATTTTCTTAAATTTTTGCTTAAGCTTGGTTTGAAAATTTGTTTTGAAGGAATTCAAAGGGCATAATAGAGCATTATTATCGGTAACTAATGTCTCGAGGAAAGAAAATGCAAACACCTAGTAAAGAACCTGAAAGCTCTAGCATGACTCATGAAGACGAAGAAGAAAGGCTATATGGTATATCAAAATTACAAGAACAAGTGCAACAAGTGTCACTTGCACAAAAAGAAATAGAATCTAAGATGGATGGTTTAAGGAAAGATGTAGAAGCTAAGATGGATGGTTTAAAGAAAGGGGTAGAAGCTCAAATTGATGGCATGGATGATAAGATGGAAGAATTGAAGATAAATATAAATAAGTTGCTACAAGAAATGGTCAATAAGGGTGAAAGGGTACTAAAGGAAACTCATGATGAGAACAAAAGAAATGTTAATCATGATTCCATAGACTCTAATGTTGGATCGAAGACTCACCATATTCCAAAAATCGATATGAGGAAGTTTGATGGCAAGGATCCCGCCACATGGATATTACAGATGGAGCCGTTCTTCGATCTCAATAATGTGCAAAACACACAAAAGGTACGTATGAAAACTTTATATTTGGAACAAAATCAGTTTGTATGGTATCAATGGCTTTGCTCTCGTAAACAATTTATCACTTGGGAAATTTTTACGGAAGAATTGATAGCACATTATGAGGATACAAAAAACAACACTTTTTTTAGCCAATTGATAAGTCTCAAACAAAAGGGTTCAATAATGGAGCACATTGAGGAGTTCCAAAAATTGAACATAAGGGTAAAAGATATTCCAGAGGAGCATAGGATTGATGTTTTCATAGGGTCTTTAAAGGATAATATCCAACATGATGTTCGCCTTTGGGAACCTGATTCATTAGAGAAGGCATTCAGGTTAGCAAGAAAAATGGAAAGCAAAATTATGGCAACCAGGAAGCATACCACTCACAACTATAAAGACGGAAGTGTTGTTGCCTCTAGTCTTCCACAACCTATAAGGTTGACACCACAACAATTGGAAGAAAAAAGAGCAAAAGGGCTTTGTTACAATTGTGATAGCAAATACACTAAAGGTCATAAGTGTGCTGAGAAGAAATTATTCTACATAGATTGTGAAGAGGAAGAAGAAAAGGAGCAAGAAAGGTCAAAAGAAGAGGATATACTCCAGGAACAAAGCCTAGATGAAGAACAAATAAATCTGACCATATCTTGTAATGCATTGGCAGGAATTACCACTCCTCAAACCATCAAGATAGAAGGACAAATCAAGAAGAAAAAGGTAATAGTGTTGATTGATTCAGGAAGCACCCACAATTTTATTCATTGTAGGGTAGCAAAAGAATTGAATTGCTTCCTATATCCAGCACCAGAGTGTCAAGTGATGATTGCAAATGGAGGAACAATAAATTGCTCTGGAAAGTGCCATAATATCAAGCTATCCATGGGAGAATATGTATTGACTAGCCCAATGCTTTCCATTCCAATGGGAGGTGCTGATGTTGTACTAGGAGTCCAATGGCTACAATCCTTGGGTACAATAGCTTTTAATTTTCAAGAACTTTTCATCAAATTTTCTACGGAAGGAAAGGAAGTTGAATTAAGGGGTATTGCAGGGAAACCAGGAAAGATAATCAGCTCTAATGGTATGACAAAGCTTCTAAAAAAGGAGCAAAGAGGTGTAATTGCACAATTATGTTCGCTAGATGTTTCCACATCGGAATCATCTATTTCTCCAGATCTCCAAAAAGTCCTGGACAATCATTCCAAGGTATTTGAGACTCCCAAAGGTCTCCCACCTATGCGTGATCATGATCATGCTATTCATCTGATTCCAGGAAGTGTTCCTCCAAACATCAGGCCGTACAGATATCCCTATGTCCAAAAAAGTGAAATTGAACGTATGGTTGCAGAAATGCTAGAGGCTGGTATAATTCAACCGAGTCAAAGTTCTTTCTCTACTCCAGTAGTATTGGTGCACAAGAAGGATGGATCATGGCGCATGTGTCCGGATTATAGGGAGCTCAACAAGCTCACTATTAAAGATAAGTTCCCCATTCCTGTCATTGATGAATTACTGGATGAATTGCATGGATCAATTTACTTCACCAAGTTGGATCTTCGTTCAGGATATCATCAAATCAGAATGAAGATTGAAGACATTTCGAAAACAACATTTAGAACTCATGAGGGTCATTATGAATTTTTGGTCATGCCTTTTGGCCTTACCAATGCACCTTCAACATTTCAAGGTTTGATGAATTCAATTTTCAAACCATTCCTTAGAAAATTTGTGTTAGTATTTTTTGATGATATACTAATCTACAGCAAGTCTTGGAAGGATCATGTTGAACATGTTGACAGGGTGCTACAACTATTGGAGGAGAAACAATTATATGCAAAAAGATCCAAATGTTTCTTTGGAGTCCAGGAGGTGGAATATTTGGGTCATATTGTATCTCATGAAGGAGTTAAGGTAGACCCTAGCAAAATTAAAGCCATTAAGGAATGGAAAATCCCCACATCCATAAAGCATCTGCGAGGATTTTTTGGGTTGACAGGGTATTATCGCAAGTTTGTTAAGAATTATGGGAGAATAGCAGCACCTCTAACAACATTATTGAAGAAAGATGTGTTTTCATGGACTCCAGAAGCAACAAAGGCCTTTGAACATCTTAAAGAGGCAATGTGCCAAGCACCGGTCTTAGCTACACCGGACTTCACAAAAACCTTTATTGTGGAATGTGATGCTTCAGGAAATGGAATTGGTGTTGTTCTAATGCAAGATGAAAGACCCATTGCTTTTGAAAGTCGTCCAATCAAGGGAAAGTTTTTAAGCAAAGCTATTTATGAGAATTGTTGGCAATACTCCATGCACTTAAGAAATGGTGACCCTACCTAATGGGAAGACACTTCAAGGTAAAAACGGATCATGATAGCCTTAAATACTTTTTAGAACAAAGATTATCCTCTGAAGAGCAACAAAAGTGGGTCACAAAGATGTTGGGTTATGACTTTGAAATCATCTACAAAAAAGGGAAGCAAAATGTGGTGGCAGATGCACTCTCAAGAAAGGATGAGGATGTGGAAGCATTGTTGTGCGCCATTTCTATTATCCAACCAGATTGGATAAACGAAGCAAGGGAGGAATGGAAGAATGACGAAGAAGTGTGGGCACTTATTCGAAAGCTACAACAAGATTCCAGTACGTCTGATACATTTAGCTGGAAAAATGATTCGTTATGGTACAAAGATCGCTTATACCTCTGTAAGAATTCCCAGCTAAAACAAAAGATTCTTATGGAATTGCACACTTCTCCCTTAGGAGGGCACTCAGGATTTTTAAAAACTTACCACAGGGTTAAGAAGGAATTTTTTTGGGATGGCCTTAAATCAGATATTCAAAAGTTTGTGGCGGAATGTTTGGTTTGCCAACAAAATAAAGTTGAAACAATTAAGACACCAGGTTTATTACAACCTTTATCCATTCCAAGCCAATGTTGGGAGGAGGTTTCAATGGATTTTATCACAGGTTTACCCAAGTCTGAGGGAAAGAGTGTCATCATGGTGGTAGTTGACAGACTTACCAAGTATGCACACTTTTGTGCATTATCACATCCATTTAAAGCCAGTACATTTTCTACTGCATTTATGGAAACAATTCAAAAGCTACATGGAAACCCAAAGATTATTGTAAGTGACAGAGATCCCATTTTCACTGGAAATTTTTGGACATAATTATTTTCTTGTCTTGGTACTCAGTTAGCTCATAGCTCATCTTATCATCCTCAATCTGATGGGAAAACTGAGTAGTAAACAAATGTTTGGAAGGATATCTTCGTTGCTTTGTATCTGATAAACAGACACAATGGGTCAAATGGTTGCCTCTGGCTGAATGGTGGTATAACACTTCCTTCCATACAGCAACAAAAATGACCCCATTTATGGCACTTTATGGGTATCAACCACCATCCATCACATCATATTTAAGAGAAAATTCTAAGGTTCAGGCAGTGGAACATCACATCGAACATCAACAACAAGTCCTCCAACTCTTAAAGGATAACCTCGTGTTGGCATAGAATAGAATGAAACAACAGGCAGATCAACATCGCAGTGAAAAAAGTTTTGATGTAGGTGATTGGGTATTCCTACGGCTACAACCATATAAGCAAATGTCCCTCAAGCAAGCTAAGAAGGATAATAAATTATCACCAAAGTATTATGGTCCGTACAAGGTGTTGCAAAATATTGGTACTATGGCATACAAATTGGAGCTTCCTGCAGCTTCTCGATTGCACCCAGTTTTCCATGTTTCATGTTTAAAGAAGGTTATAGGCGACAAGCTCCCAGTTCAAACAATATTTCCAGAACTTGACAGGGAAGGAAACATTATATTGGAATCGGAAGCAGTTATAGAAACAAGAACTCGACAGCTACGAAATCGATCAATTTCAGAGTATCTTATCAAGTGGAAGAACTTATCCGCTGAAGATTCCACATGGGAGGATGAGAATTTTATGCAGAAGTATTCAAAACTACTCAAGCGTTGAGGACAACACTTTTTTGAAGGTGAGGGGCATGTTGGGTCCCTATAATACTAGTGATTACCCCATTACTATTGTAGTTATACCCCTTATTAATATTGTTGTGCCCCTATTGCCCCATATTGTTATTACTGTGCCCCATAGAATCCCTCTATTGTTATTTTTGTGGGTTTATATTATTATTGTTAGGTCGGTTGGATTATATTGTGACTCCTTAGACTCCTATATATATAAAGGAGGTTTTGTCATTTGAATCATCCAAGAATTGTTCATTTATGTAATGTAAAGGAGGTTGCCCCCTCGAAGAGGCTGAATTCTAAGGCATTGATCTATCTTTTCTTGAGCTGGTTTCATAACAATGTCAATCCATCACCCTTATCCATTTCCAACATCTACCCATCATTTCCAAGTCTTTCCCATTCATTTCCGTCGTTGTTCTAAAATGCTACAGGAAAGGTGTGTTTTGCTACAGGTGGCCAAAATACACAGGGCATAAATTGTTTTAACCATATCTCGAAAACCGTGCATCCATTGGCCTAATTGTCTCATGGGGAGATGCATGTGGATGATGGTAACATGCTCAAATAATTCAGCGAATTTCAATGCACACTTTTCGATAAATTGACCTCCATCACCCACAACCATTTTTAATTTTTCTCGAGATTTGTGCATCCGTTGGCCAATATTATTTTTATGGGGGATATGCATAAGGATGATGGTAACATGATAACCAAATTTCAAGTCAATCCAATATATTTTTTGAGAGATATGGATAAAACAATTCTACTACAAGAGTGACTAGAATTGCTACAGGATTATGGTCGACATGGAAAAAGGATTCAAATATTAAGTTTTACATCTAGGAACAAGAGGAGAGGTCCATCATAGCCTCATAATTCATTTTCCACGCCACTTGACCTCTTCTCCACTCTCATTTTCATCTATGTCCATGAAAATACCCCATTTTCTCCCCTTCTTCCATCCCTTCCACCACAAAAAGTCTTTGATCCTTGTCAACATATTACTCATGAATTATCAGTATTTTTAAAGGCATAAACTGAAGGGAATTGTGATCTTAGCAGGTTCTATGTGATTGCTATAGGAAGAAACTAAGTCTTGTAGCAGTCTGCACATCCCCTGCCAAACTATAGCTAGAGTACCAGATCTAGAAGTCAGCCACCATCGAGAATTTGGAGATGATAAATCTGATCCTCAAGCAACTACAAGACTCTTGATCACTCAACAAATAAAATCCGATCCAAATAAAATCTGCATGAAGGACAAACCTGCATCATCAAGCATCAACTAGTAAGAAAACATAAAAAATATGTATCTTTCTCAAGAAATTACAGAAGACATGCACAACAACCTTACCTCTGTTTAGAAATGATATATGAGGAGCTACAACACTCACATCAAGAGAATATCAGGATCATAGCAACAACAACAACAAGAAACCTAGAGGAGCTCCAACAGATTATCAAATGCAGCTTCAGGATCATCAAAGGCAACCTCCACAACTACAACAACATCCTACACACAAAAACATGCATGGTAAGGCACATGTACGCAATTCTCTAGCCTCACCCTTCGAACCTATTCTAGCTTGAGAAAACATTAAAAGTATGAGAAGGAAAGGTCTTTTATAGCCAAAATTAATAGCAGTAAGCCTCAGTTTTATCTAGCAAGTCACTTAACTTTTCTCCAAAGGAAAGCCACACATGTGGGAGATAAATGAGACAAAAGTGAAAAAAGACTGAATAAAGTGGGATGTTATCATGGAGTTCAAAAAGTAGGTGGAGGCCAACTGAGTTAACAAAAAGCACTTGAGTTTATTTTGCATGCAATGAAAAAAGAGATTGTTTTTAAATAATAAAAATAAAAACAAAAAATAAAAGGTGGACTCACCACCTCTTGGCATGCAAAGATTAGTTGCTATAGGTGTTGGCCCTTGTTTTTTATCTAATTTTTCTTAAGTAAGCACACTTAATTTCTATATTATCCATCCATTTACCATCATATACACCCCATTTTGACATATTTATGCATATTCAGGTATATAAATTTAGTTTTGCAATTTTTAGATGTTTGTATAAAAATTGGATTTTAAGTGCATTTTTGGACAGAATCAGAAATTCTCGTAATGGCTTCATTGATGTCATACTTGTAGGACACCTAGGCAGGAGCTGAGCACATTTATAAAAATCTTGGGAACTAATATTGAACGAAATCCCATTGGTTCGGTCAAAACAAGCTTAATCAAGCTTCGTCAAAGCTGGTCATTCAGGAAATCCCTAGGAAATAGGGCAGTTTTAGGATTTCATGAGATTTTCCAGATTTTGAGGGATGGGATGGATGAAATCGAATTGGATAGATAGGATATAGATAGACATAGCTGTTAGAGACATTTTAGATAAGTTTGTTTCATATTTTTCTATTTAAGCCGAAACATTGAAGGCTTATGTATGTAGAATTTGTATAATTTCATATTGAGACTTTTGAATATTTTGAATTAATTTGAGGAATCTGTTCTATCTTCATTTTGATGTTCAATGGTGTGGATGATTTACTAAGTTTTCAATCACTGATAATCTCTTTAAGTGTGCAAGGCAAGGGTGGAGGGCCCCCACACCAAGCTAAGTACGCTTCATGGTTAATTTAGCTTGATTTTCATAAACTAGTTTTGCTTCAGATTTGTTTACTTAATTAGATGTATGCTGATTTATTATGTTTGATGATAAATCCTGGTTTACTTCTCATCTGTATATGAAGGGACAATCTAGTGTTCAAGTTGTACTCTCCTTCTATCTGATCAATGAATAGAAACTAAAATTCATCTTTCTTGCTTTCAAGTGATTTTATGAATTTCTAGTTTTTTAACAATGTCATTAATGATGAATGAATTTGTAACGAAGAAGAACAAGGACCTCTTTAGTTAGGAGTCTCTTCTATTATTTGTTTATGCATCTGTTGATGCCCCGAAATTCGTTGCAACAACATCGGGGAAACCACCCGGTCCGGAACTTAGTGCAGCTCCTTTTCCGTTTGGAATAGTGGCTCTGACTGGGGATAACGGGACCAGTTTCCCAAAGATTATAAGTAAACGGGATGGATGGATGATTTAAGATATGAAATGATAATAAACAAATAACTAAACTATAAAAGAAATACAAAAACTATAAGCTAATCCCGGGACTTATCAATTCAGACAGTACAGCGTTTGATAAACTATGCTTAATGACAGGCATATAGATGACACTAACAACAAGCATAGATGTTTAATCATTTGAGATTGCTCTGCGTAAGTAGTTACACAGAGCTATAATAGCGAATTACTGCACTCAGTCATTTATATCATTGATACATACATGAGTGAAAGATAACAAATCACAAAACATTCAATAGTGATATGAAATGCAGACTTGTTGTTGTATTACATACATGTATTCAATAATAGCAAAGTAATAACACAGCAATTCATATAACTGAAAAGAGAACAGATACAGATAATAGTACCATGCAAGCTGTTTGATCAATCCAATATATTAATCGCTATGTCGCAGTCCTTCCTTCCAACCAGAAAGCATTCCAAGCAAACGACAATAGTGCACAATTTACTTAAACAACATTCCAAGTAAAATTAAGGACCAGTGGTCGAGTTTCAAAAAAGAATATAGACTGAAGCACAATAGTGCAAACTTCAGCCTTTTAGTCTTTTACAAAATTTTACGACCCTTTCCAAAACAATGAAAGGGTCTATAAATACTATGCTAATCTAACTACTAAATATCTAAAAACTGAAAACTAAGAAATCGGCATCAACAAATATCATTTTGCATTTGGGTGATTCGGTAGTCGGCGGCGATGCTTCAGTCAGCTGTCTCTTTGCCTTTACTCTTTCGCTGACATATCGCCGGCATTGGCTCTACTTCTGGTGGAGTATTGAGGCGAGAAGTCAGCTGTGCATCATATGTGGCATCTTGGAAATCGGCGATCAGGTATCGGAGAGCGTCGGTTAGGCAGTTAAGAGCCGACCTTTGAGAATGCGGTTTAATCAGGAAAAGCCAGTATGCATCGGAGGTCAAGGTATTCACTCCAGCAATTAACCGCCCTTGTTCTTCCAGCTTAGGATAATTCTTGTGCTCCAGCATATTCGCGGTTGTTATGTTTCCAGGTGTGCATTGTGAAATCATGTTAGCCAGATACAATGTATCATTGACTATATTGATCATGTTTTTGGAAATTGTTTTGCACCTGGATGCTGCCCTCTCTGCCTTCATTACCTGTGTTTCCCATTCCATGAAAAGTATGTTCTTGTATGTTACACTGATTCGGGCTAAATTAGCAGCTTGCCCTTCTGGAGTATCTTGCCATTCAATATATTCTATTATTTCATCTTCGGCCTGATCCAAGTTAGTCCTGGCTTTCTCGATTTGCTCACATACTGCTGTAGATATATCACAAAGTGACTCAGCTTCAACTAGCTGTTGGCACAAAAGTCTGATCTGAGATATCAAAGCGCCGTTTATCAGAGTTGCCTCTGCTCTGAAATCTTCAATACTCTTGGCACCTTTGATACCTTCAAGCTGTGCTGAGAGCTGAACTATTTGATCCTCTTTAGATTTCATTAACAGCTCATTTGATGCCTCCAACTGTGATAATGCCTCTGCCAATTCATGTGCTTTAATGTCACTTTGGTCTATCCTTAGTTTTTCAATTTGCTGGGTTAACAAATGATTCTCTTGTTGTTGAGCCAGCAATTGTTCTTCTGCCTGTGTCGCCTTATTCTTTGCCTCTATCACTTCTGCTTGCAATGCATATACCTCATGCTCTTTAGTCTTCAAAAGAAGACTCACTTCGGATGCTTTGTCAATGGTTGCTGCTGAATAAGCTCCCGCAAATTGCGACAGCTTTGTTAAATCTTCAGAGGGACTTAATTCTCCCTTCCAGACGACATTGCCCGTGACTGTTTGCTCATTTGAAACAGAAGGTTGACCAAGCCTTCGCCTCTTCCTTGAGCGTCTTACAACGGCTTTATGCTTAGGGCTGTAGAAAATGTCTAGAGGAGGAATTTCCTCTACCTGAAGATCAACTTGATCAGATGGATTCTGAGTAACTTCTTCAACGTCCTATACTGTGGATGGGCCGCTGGTTCCTTCAAGAGCCGGAGAAACAGTAGTATCGGGAGTCTTTAAGGCATCTGAGTCTTTGGAGGCTTCTTTACCACTTATAATGGAATCAAATTGATTCCATTCCTTAATCAATTCAGTATCAACAGAGATTTGCTTACTCTGTTCTTTTTCTTTTTCAATTCTCTGCTGTTCTTCGAATGCCTCCCGCTGTTGCTCCTCTTGTACTCTCCGTTGCTGTTCTTCCAATTCCTTTTTCTGCCTATCTTCCAGTTCTTTCCTTATTTTTTCTTCTTCCTCTCTTTTCCTCTGTTCTTCTATTTCTCTCTGTCTCTGTTCTTCTATCTCCCTTTGTCTTCTTTGCTCTTCTTGCTCCCTTTGCCTTCTTTGCTCTTGTTCAATTTGTGCTTTTTGCTGCCTTTCTATTTGTTCTCTTCTATGCCTTTCTGCCTGCAGCTTTCTTTGACTTTCCTCCTGTTCTCTAATTGTAACGGGAGGTGAATTTATTTCTGGCTGATCAGGCTCGCTTGAGGATGAAGTTGGGGTTGTAGATAATAACTTTAGAGGCAAAGTTTGCAACCTTTGCTTTCTAAGTTTATTAAATTCAGTTAATTCCATATCTTCATATCTCATCGCAGCAAGTTGTTGGACTTGGCTTATTGAATCAGCACCCATGAACAGGTCGTCAAACTGGTCTTCTTGGTGAACAACCTTTGTCAACTTAGCCTGTTCCAAGGCAATGAAAGCAGTCTTTTTCGGGTCATAGAGTCTGTTGGGAATAGAAACTAGAGATAGCATTTGGAGTTTTGCTGCTTCCTTTTCTGCATGCTTATAATTTAGCAGCGTATAAACTCCAATTCTTAAAGGAAACGATGGCCATCCTCTCTTCTTCTCCTCTTTGAGAGTTTGGGTAACACCTTCAGACATGATCTGATAGGAGATTTCTCGGGCTAGCAATTTGTCTGGCATGTATAAGGGGAGAACATGTGGCCTGGCCTTGCTTCCAAAAACTCTGATATAAGAAAAACATTCTTCGCCGAACCAATGGGCTACGGCTGGTAGGTCAAAAGAGGCTTCATAGGAAATCCTAGGGATAGGTCTGTCAAAAATAGAATAGTGAACGAGAACCATAAAACCATTGCAAATTTGGTACAAATGGTCTTTGTGAGAGGGTTTCCACAATTTACGATGATACAAATGAATAGGTGTTGGGTCATGGGTTGTCCATCTCCAACCAAGGACAGGAAACTCAGAATTAAAACAAAGGGCATCCATAATGTATGCAGAGTAATAAAAAGGTGGGATTTTTCTCTCAGTGACTCTGGTTTTGGCCCTAAACTCACGAATAGCTAAGACCAACTTATCAGACAGGATAGTGGCCCAATCCATAATTATACTATTAACGGCCGCTTCCATTAAGGGAACCATATCAACATGGATATTTGCAGAATCATGAAATCCCCACAATCTACACATCATAATTCCAGCATAGCAGTAAGGTGAAGCCAAAGAGGCATTGGAGTACTTACCCGACATATCCTGCTTGTGTTTTGCTGGATTTTGCCTCCAATCTCGGAGAGGTTCGGCTGGTGATTCATTCTCTCTGGCGAATTTCTCCACAAATGCTCTGTTATAGACTTGCTCGGGATTGGGCAAATGATACATTCGTCTCAAGTCGTCAGGCTTGAAGGAGCCGAAAATCCTTCCATCCTTAGAAATGAAGGTTCTATTAGTGAGAGGAATTTCTTCAATTGCCCAACGTACCACATCAGTATAAGGCAAGACTTGTTCCCTGGCTGCTATTCTGTGCAGAAAAGATTCAGCCAAATCTTTAAGAGTTGCCTCAGACTTTCTTAATTCATCCACACTTGCCTCCGTTACTGTCGCTTCTGGTTGTTCTCCTTCTAGCAAATTGTATGTCCCTTGCCATGTAGTACCAGTAAGACCAGTGCATGTAGTATCTGAGATTAAGCCTTTCCTTGAAGGTGTAGCAGCTTGGCCTGAGGCAGGTGTCGCAGTAGAACCTGCCACCTTCTTGAACTTCTTTCCCATCATATTCAGACTTCTCTCGGTAGTCGAATTCTACACAAGTGCAAGAGAAATCGTAACAAAGAAATAACAATGACAATCCATAACGGGATAAATATATGATTTGAAGCGTGGCGAGATTATTCCTAAAAGAGGCTGCGGATCTGATGATTTGAGAAGGCATCGTAGATGCAATGATGGTGATTTTACGGCCTACAGCTTCATAAATGACCATTACTTAAGTTATTAAACCGAATGACCCCTTAAAGCGTGTAATAGATTTTTTCAAAGGTCTAATCGTAATTGCTCGTTAATTCGAAGGGGCAAAGCTTTAAATACGCATGCATTACCTTATCCCTTTACTTAACGGCATTTTGAAATCTGTGTTTTTGTCAAATCGAGTTTAAATATAACTTTAATGCTTTGAAATAATCGCCTTTTGGAACTGAGGTCATCATTAAGCGTCATCATATCGCATCGGAAGTGTGTGTGTGGCGTTATCACTTGGGAAAGTTCTTTAGCGAACGCCGATTGCGATATCGCATTCGGCGCGCGAACATAACCCCTGAATGTGTATCAATTGCTTTTAGCGAATGCCGATAGCGATATCGCATCGGGGAAAGGATATAAACGTCTTATGAAAATGCGTAGGATTGTACCGATTGCCGATATGCGATATCGCATCGGGCCGGAGTGTTAAAACATTTTTCACAAGACATAGTGCCGTGCCGATAGCCGATTGCCGATATCGCGTCGCATCGGGGAAAAGGTATGTGCCCTTTTGTGTGTGCATTGGCTATTGCCGATGGCCGATAGCGATATCGCATCGGGAAAAACCAAGATGGCAACCGAACTTGCGATTACTTTTTTGGACTTAACCAAAAATTGCTTATCATTTGTTCAACAAGGGTTTTTTGCATAAATTCATTTGATTATCATACCTTATTTGAACAAGTTTATTAATGCCAATTAAAAATTTTAAAAGGGACCCATTTCATATGTAAATTGTTTGTGATAAAAATGTTATGAAATGGGGGGTTGTTGTAGGGCACAACAATTGGCGATTCGCTGGCAGAACCAGTTATCTCTGAACTAACAATTATACTTACACTTTCTCAAATAGAATCTTTATAAAAGAAAGGAAATTTCTAATATAACTAGATATCTATTGATTCTAAATAAAACAGGTTTCTTCATTTAACTTCCTCTTTTTATAAATGCACTTCGAGTATTAAAATAAGTCCTTATTGGTTTGTAAAAGTAAAAATAGAAAACTTTTCCATATCAGCTTTTAAAATAAACTCCTCTGTCACAGGTAGAGCCTCTGCTGCCAGCAAACATTCATAGTCTCGGCAGGGTTACCTTTTAACCATGTTGTTGTCCATTGTTCCATTCACCTTAGAGTGTGACTAAACAGAATGAATTCAAAAGATATTCTCGTATTTTTTGAATTTGAATTTCTTTTTTTTCTTAAGATAAAAGCCATTGTCCTGGTTTGGTGGCCAGATAGATGACAATGCCATTCACGGGTAGTAATTAAATTGAACAAGCTGGCTCGTGATGAGACCCCTTGTCTTGAAATTTCAAGCCATTACCCTGTTTGGTATGCAGTTTTGGTAATGTCAGTTAAATTATTTTCCTATGAACATGGTAAGCAGGCTTGTGATAAGACCTCTTATCTTTAATCTTTTATATTTTAGAATTACACTCTGAGTAATCAAAAACTGTTGGTGAATGGGATGAACAATTATCTTATTAAGAATAAATGGATGACAGGTTTAAGAGTTGAAGATGCTGAAGATGAATTAGCTCCTATTTTCGTATAGATAACCTTTGGGGACTGATTTCAACCACTCAAGATGATTCATAGAACTTCGTTCAGAGTGAAATTTACAAAGGTGAGTCTGTAATGCTCAGAATAAAAAGATATCTAATTTCCTAGAAATGATCTCTCTCGGTTCAGGATGCTATTTTTAAAAAGTAAATATTAATATTACTATGGCGAGACAGCTTTTATTTACAGCGAAAGGTCAATGGGAATGTCCCACATTCTTATTCCTACAAATCCTACAAACTATGAAAAACTAATAAGCTACAAAGAGAAGGGGTTACCTCCTCAGTTAAAGAATTTCTTCAGAATTAAACCATTGACAGGGAGAGAATCTCTCACCCCTGATAGATTTTGAAGTATGAATGTGGAATGGCCTACTTTTTCACAGATCTGAAATGGTCCTAGCCACAGTTTTTGGAATTTGGAATGTTTACCTTTGTCTTCATGGGCTTTGTCCCATTTCAGGACTAGATCTCCGACTTCAAATTGTCTAGGGCTGGATGAGGCTAGATCGAAAGCTGCTTTAATGACTTGCTGATGTCTTGCATGTGTAACCTTGGCTTTATCCCTTTCTTCTTCAAGTTTGAGTATTTGATCATGTCTAAACTGTATAGAAGAAGAAGGAGTTTCGTCTATAAATTGCACTAGGGCTAAAGATGGGAGAAGAAGATTGGTTGGTACGACTGCTTCTTTTCCATAAACAAGATTAAACGGAGAGGTCCCTATGGAAGCTTTCTGTGTAATCCTATCGGCCCATAATGCAAATACCAAGGATTTATGCCAGTTCTTATGATTCTCTTCAATTGTTCGCTTAATGATTTTGATTAGATTTTGAT
Organism: Pinus tabuliformis; assembly: GCA_031772625.1. NCBI lineage: Eukaryota > Viridiplantae > Streptophyta > Pinopsida > Pinales > Pinaceae > Pinus > Pinus tabuliformis. Next base: position 1,582,324,384 of record CM062804.1, on the reverse strand, counting down.
TAGTTGATTCTGCTAGGCCGTTACCCTGGGGGTAATAGTTGGCAGAATACTTTAATTTGAATCCTCTTTTGATAGCGAAATCAATCATTGCATTGCCTGAGAAGTAAGAAGCATTATCAAAGACAAGAGCGTTTGGGACACCAAACCTGGTTACGATGAACTGATCTATAAATTCGATGATTGCTTCCGAGTTTGTTGTCTTTAATGGAACTGCTTCTACCCACTTTGTAAAGTAATCAGTTGCTGTAAGGATATACTTGTGTTGCTTGGAAGATGAAGGATTTATTTCTCCAATGATGTCCAATCCCCATTGTTCAAAAGGTTGTTCAATGTTGATTGGTTGTAAAGGGAAAGCTGGCTTTTGTTGTCTTCCACTGGCAGTTTGGCACTTAATGCATTTCCTTACATATTCATGAGCATCCTTAAACAAAGTAGGCCAGTAATATCCGGCATGAATTACTTTATGAGCTGTTGTATCAGCTCCAAAATGTCCTCCTGCTGGTCCATCGTGTAGCTCTTGCAAAACCTTTTGAGCTTCAGGTTTCTCAAGGCATCTTAGTAATACAGAATCATAGTTTCTCCTGAAGAGCACATCATTAATAAGAGAAAAACTCTTAGCTTTCAATCTAATGGCTCTTTTATTCTTGTAGGACAAATTGGTAGGTGCATAACCATTCTTTAAATAAAAGATTAGATCTGAATATTGAGATTCGGAATCCAGTATACTTAGCTGATTGACTTCTTGGTTTTGCTCTGTATCACCTGATTCAGGAATGTTTGATGCTCCTGCTAAGATCCTGCAAAAACCTTGACCTTTAACAAATTTTGCTGGCTTTATTTCTAGATCATATTCTTGGAGGGCTGCGACCCAATTTGCCCTCTTTTCTCCCAATTCCTTTTGAATTAATAGTTGCCTAACTGCGGAGAAAGGAACTATTACTTTAGTATGGGTTTTAAGAAGAAAGGGTCGATAATGTTTGACTGCTTTAAAGACAGCAAAAGCTTGTTTCTCAATTTCGGAATAATTCAATTCGGCGCCTTGAAAGTTAGAACTGAAGAACGAAATGGGCGCTTCCAAATTGTCATCATTCAACTGAGTTAGTACTGCTGCGTAAGATAAGTCGGATGCAATAGTATATAATGTAAAATGATTAGAAAGATTTGGAGTATTCAGGGCTGGGACATTGATTATGGATTGCTTAATATCATGAAAAGCTTGCTTTTCTTCTAGTCCCCATCTGAAGGTTGAATTCTTTTTAATCATCTTTTGCAGTGGTAGTACAATCTGTGAAAAATCTGGAACAAATCGCTTAACGAAATTAATTTGTCCTAAAAACGACTGCATCGATTTTTTATTGTGTGGAAAAGGAATTTCAGAAATTTCTTTAATTCGCTCAGGATCTACATAAATGCCATCCTTAGATACAATAAACCCTAAGAGCTTGCCTTGGTTGAGAGCGAAGAAAGACTTTTTCGGGTTAAGAGAGATACCATATGTTTTGCATCGTTGAAAAATCTGATTTAAATCATGCAAGTGATTATATCTCTTTTTAGAATATACAGTAATGTCATCGAGGTAGACAACTACTGTTCGGTTAATTAACCCTCTAAAGGCTGTATCCATAGCTCTTTGAAATGTCGCTCCTGCATTTATGAGTCCGAAAGGCATCTTTTGGTATGCGTAAGTTCCCCATTTTGTTCTGAATGTAGTTTTTAATTGGTCATCAGGGTGGACCAGCACTTGATTGTATCCTGAGAAACCATCAAGAAAAGACATCAATTCAGATCCTGCTACCGATTGAAGGATTTGCTCCATGGTAGGCAGAGGGAAGTTATCTTTTAAGCTTGCCTTATTTAAATTTCTGAAATCAATACAGATTCTGATGTCGCCGTTTTTCTTCCTGACGGGTACCATATTGGAGACCCAGTTTGAGTGTCGGACAGGGAAGATAATCTTAGCTTTTAAAAGCTTATTAAGTTCCGACTTTATCTGGCTCTCCAAATTTGGATGGATTTTTCTTAACTTCTGCTGGATTGGTTTTTGATCAGGAAGCATAGGAATAGTGTGTTGTATGATAGATGTATCATATGTTTTAAGGTCATCATACTTCCAAGCAAAAACTTGTTTGTTTTTTCTTAAAAGTTTGATAAATGCTTCCTTTTCTATTGTAGAAAGTCCTAATCCTAAATTTATATTTTGAGGAGTTTGAGCCGTTCCTAAATTAATCAATTCAAACCTAAGAGTAGAGCTCTGGAGTTTAGCATTAATTACAGGTTTAAACCTATCTTTGATGTCATAAAGGTCTTCAAGCTTTACCACAGGTTTAGGAATAACGTTATCTTGAGATGTTTGCTTCATTTGAGAATCATGCTCATCCTCTTCAATGACTTGATTGTCATAGGACTTTTCAGAGGTCAAAAATTGCAAAATATCCTCGTCATGGTTGAAAACCCTCCAGTTAGTGATGTTATCAGGAACTGAAGGTCTAAAAATTAACTCTACAGAAAATCTATCAAGACTATAGTCTTCGGAAGGGAGGAGCTTGGAAGCTACGTTGGCTAGTAAATCAGCTGCTGAATTTTGCGATCTTGGGATTGAAAAAATATTGAATGCTGAGAAATGCGAAGTGAGATCTTGCACTAGCGTTTGATAATGCTTAAGGTGGCTTGAGAGGCAATGAATTGTATTCCTTACCTGTTTAACAATGATCTCACTATCGCCGAATACTTTTAAATATTGGACTTTAAGGTCAATTGCCTTATATAATCCCTGCAGTAGTGCTTCGTATTCGGCTGTATTGTTGGTGCATTCAAATTCTAATCTACAAGAAAGCATTGTCTTTTCGCCTTTTGGACTAACCAAAATGCAACCTGCTCCTGAGCCCTCGCTGGACTTAGAGCCATCAAAATACAAAGACCAAAATAAAGGAGAATCAGAAATATTTACATCCTTTTGATCTACATTAAAGCATTTGGATAAATTTGATTGTGAAAAATTTTCTACTTGAGATGTACAATGATTAACTTGAAAAGGGGAAGATTGGGCAACAAAATTGCCAAAGAATGACTGTGAAGAATAATTTCCCAAAATGTTATTGTTGAAAGCCACCGGCTGGTTTTCTTGTTCGAAATCGGTTACTGTATGAGTCATATGCTTCTCACGGTCGATCCTTATTTGATTTGGCTTACCCTTGTAGGGGAGCCACATATGTGACCAATCCGTGGAAATGTATCCATGTAGTTTCTCAGACCAGTCTCTGCTCAAAATTAAACCGTAGAATTCAGGTATGTCGGCTATCAAAATGTCTATTCTCTGTACTATTCTGGGATCAGCAGACAACCTGATAGTCACGGAATTAATCTCTCCTATGACCTGTACTTTGGTTCTGTCTAACTGTACAATGTGGATGGCTGACTTCTGGGGTTCTATGTTCAGCTTAGAACAAACTGAAGCTGGCATAATATTGGATGAAGCCCCTGAATCAATTAAACAGTTATGCAGATTTCGATTATAGATTTCATAGGTGAGCAAAAAAGGTGGGGTATGAGAATTGGATCTATCTCCAATCAGAACCGAATCGGTAGCCTCGACCATATCTGGAGGGGGTTGTCCTGAATCATTAGCAGCTTTTGAACTGGGAAGAGGGGAAGAGGGAATAGCGTTAAATTCCCTTAGGAGCAATTTTTGCTGATGTTTTAATTTACCTAGTTCAAACATGGTTATGTTTGCCTTGGTCTTTTTCATGTCATCGACAATATTATACTCCATATGGTCAGATACCACTAGTGTTTTGGATGTTGAAGGAGAATTAGAAATTGGAGGCTGGTTTTGAGGGGCTGCTACCGGAGATTTCTTCGGAAGAACTTTTTCTTTTGGTGTGGCAGCACCTGCACTCCTCTTTTTTGTAGTTGTTTGAGTAGGTTCAGAAGCGATTTTACTTCTTGTAGTAACAGGGAAAGCTTCTTCTTGATTCTCAGTGTCAGAATTTGGGAGTATGAAATCCCACATACCATGGCACTCAACTACTTCTTCTTCATCATCTGTCTGTGAGGATGATTCCTCTTCTTCATCTTCCTGTTCAGAATCTGCATTAGATATAACATTGGGTGGCTTTGTTTCTGTTTTCTTAAAAGTTCTAAATGGTCTTTTGGTTGAAGTTTCAGCCACCTGTTTTTTAATTTCGACCATTTCATTAGACAATGTTTTAAGGACCTTTTGTAAACCCTCCATGTCATATGGGTCTTTTGGGGTTTTCTTCTTGGAATCTTCTTTAAATGAAACTTTTTTAGATTTTCTATCCTCCAAAACTGCTTTCTTTTCTAGGGCATTTATCCGTTTTTCAACGGCAAGTGCTTCTTTCATATTCTCGGCTAAGGTAGGTTTGCCAGCCCTGTCAACAAAAATAGCTATGTTGGAAGGGAGAGCAGTAATGTACCATTCGCTTCTGATTTGTTCACTTGGTTTAGAAGCAGTGGGGATTTTATTTAAGAGTTTATTGAATCGGGCATTAAACTCTTTTACTGGTTCTCTATGTTCTATTCTCAAATTGGAGAGGTCGTTTATTAGAGTCGCCAGAGACCTGTCATCTCCATATTTGATAAGAAATTGCTCTTGGCACATAGCCCAGCTGGTAATAGAACCAGAAGGTAATGAGAAGTACCAGGATCCCGCCGATCCTTGCAGAGTATAAGGGAAAAGCCTTACAACAACGTCTTGTTCTGTCACTCCCTTTAGATTAACAGCTAACATGAAGTTGTTAATATGTTCTTCAGCTTGTGTTCCGTTATCTGGATTAAATTTAGGCAACCATTTTTCTGGAGCATCAGGTAGATCATGTAATGGTCCGGGCATATTGACTGCACCTGGCTGAGTCCATGGATCTGCCATTATGCTGGTGATATTAGTTGTTACTACTATTGGTATTCCAGATGACTGAGGAGAAGAAGTTTTTAGAGAGAGAGTAGCTTGAGATGCTGTAGTACTTATTCCTTGATGGACAACAATGTGTAATGGGGGAGTGGATGGTTGACTTCGCAGAGGAGGAGTTGAGATGGAAGATATGGAAGAAAGATCTTCACTATCAGATACTTCAGTGATCTTCTTAGCCCTTTTCTTTTTGGGTAAAGGGAACTCAGTAGGTTCAATACCAAGTTTTTCGCTCTGAAGTCTGGTAAGTGGATGAGATAAGTTTAACTGCGAGGTCACACTGCTTTGTGATACTTCAGATTTCTGAGGTGAAATTGAGAAGCTCTGAAGTTTATGGATAAGAGACTGAACTTCAGGGGATTCAAGACTTAAATGTTCTGAAATATTATGGGTGTGAGCAGTGGTGGTTGATTCTTCCTTTCTTTGATCATGTGCTGGAAAACCAGCATGTGATTGAGAAGGAGAAGATGGTTTGGAGGGGGAATTACTCTTAGAATGGTTTGTGGACTTGGACCTACTTGCCATTCACAGTTGATGGCCCTCCTTCTAGCGCCAAAAATGTTGATGCCCCGAAATTCGTTGCAACAACATCGGGGAAACCACCCGGTCCGGAACTTAGTGCAGCTCCTTTTCCGTTTGGAATAGTGGCTCCGACTGGGGATAACGGGACCAGTTTCCCAAAGATTATAAGTAAACGGGATGGATGGATGATTTAAGATATGAAATGATAATAAATAAATAACTAAACTATAAAAGAAATACAAAAACTATAAGCTAATCCCGGGACTTATCAATTCAGATAGTACAGCGTTTGATAAACTATGCTTAATGACAGGCATATAGATGACACTAACAACACGAATAGATGTTTAATCATTTGAGATTGCTCTACGTAAGTAGTTACGCAGAGCTATAATAGCGAATTACTGCACTCAGTCATTTATATCATTGATACATACATGAGTGAAAGATAACAAATCACAAAACATTCAATAGTGATATGAAATGCAGACTTGTTGTTGTATTACATACATGTATTCAATAATAGCAAAGTAATAACACAGCAATTCATATAACTGAAAAGAGAACAGATACAGATAATAGTACCATGCAAGCTGTTTGATCAATCCAATATATTAATCGCTATGTCGCAGTCCTTCCTTCCAACCAGAAAGCATTCCAAGCAAACGACAATAGTGCACAATTTACTTAAACAGCATTCCAAGTAAAATTAAGGACCAGTGGTCGAGTTTCAAAAAAGAATATAGACTGAAGCACAATAGTGCAAACTTCAGCCTTTTAGTCTTTTACAAAATTTTACGACCCTTTCCAAAACAATGAAAGGGTCTATAAATACTATGCTAATCTAACTACTAAATATCTAAAAACTGAAAACTAAGAAATCGGCATCAACAAATATCATTTTGCATTTGGGTGATTCGGCAGTCGGCGGCGATGCTTCAGTCAGCTGTCTCTTTGCCTTTACTCTTTCGCTGACATATCGCCAACATTGGCTCTACTTCTGGTGGAGTATTGAGGCGAGAAGTCAGCTGTGCATCATATGTGGCATCTTGGAAATCGGCGATCAGGTATCGGAGAGCGTCGGTTAGGCAGTTAAGAGCCGACCTTTGAGAATGCGGTTTAATCAGGAAAAGCCAGTATGCATCGGAGGTCAAGGTATTCACTCCAGCAATTAACCGCCCTTGTTCTTCCAGCTTAGGATAATTCTTGTGCTCCAGCATATTCGCGGTTGTTATGTTTCCAGGTGTGCATTGTGAAATCATGTTAGCCAGATACAATGTATCATTGACTATATTGATCATGTTTTTGGAAATTGTTTTGCACCTGGATGCTGCCCTCTCTGCCTTCATTACCTGTGTTTCCCATTCCATGAAAAGTATGTTCTTGTATGTTACACTGATTCGGGCTAAATTAGCAGCTTGCCCTTCTGGAGTATCTTGCCATTCAATATATTCTATTATTTCATCTTCGGCCTGATCCAAGTTAGTCCTGGCTTTCTCGATTTGCTCACATACTGCTGTAGATATATCACAAAGTGACTCAGCTTCAACTAGCTGTTGGCACAAAAGTCTGATCTGAGATATCAAAGCGCCGTTTATCAGAGTTGCCTCTGCTCTGAAATCTTCAATACTCTTGGCACCTTTGATACCTTCAAGCTGTGCTGAGAGCTGAACTATTTGATCCTCTTTAGATTTCATTAACAGCTCATTTGATGCCTCCAACTGTGATAATGCCTCTGCCAATTCATGTGCTTTAATGTCACTTTGGTCTATCCTTAGTTTTTCAATTTGTTGGGTTAACAAATGATTCTCTTGTTGTTGAGCCAACAATTGTTCTTCTGCCTGTGTCGCCTTATTCTTTGCCTCTATCACTTCTGCTTGCAATGCATATACCTCATGCTCTTTAGTCTTCAAAAGAAGACTCACTTCGGATGCTTTGTCAATGGTTGCTGCTGAATAAGCTCCCGCAAATTGCGACAGCTTTGTTAAATCTTCAGAGGGACTTAATTCTTCCTTCCAGACGACATTGCCCGTGACTGTTTGCTCATTTGAAACAGAAGGTTGATCAAGCCTTCGCCTCTTCCTTGAGCGTCTTACAACGGCTTTATGCTTAGGGCTGTAGAAAATGTCTAGAGGAGGAATTTCCTCTACCTGAAGATCAACTTGATCAGATGGATTCTGAGTAACTTCTTCAACGTCCTGTACTGTGGATGGGCCGCTGGTTCCTTCAAGAACCGGAGAAACAGTAGTATCGGGAGTCTTTAAGGCATCTGAGTCTTTGGAGGCTTCTTTACCACTTATAATGGAATCAAATTGATTCCATTCCTTAATCAATTCAGTATCAACAGAGATTTGCTTACTCTGTTCTTTTTCTTTTTCAATTCTCTGCTGTTCTTCGAATGCCTCCCGCTGTTGCTCCTCTTGTACTCTCCGTTGCTGTTCTTCCAATTCCTTTTTCTGCCTATCTTCTAGTTCTTTCCTTATTTTTTCTTCTTCCTCTCTTTTCCTCTGTTCTTCTATTTCTCTCTGTCTCTGTTCTTCTATCTCCCTTTGTCTTCTTTGCTCTTCTTGCTCCCTTTGCCTTCTTTGCTCTTGTTCAATTTGTGCTTTTTGCTGCCTTTCTATTTGTTCTCTTCTATGCCTTTCTGCCTGCAGCTTTCTTTGACTTTCCTCCTGTTCTCTAATTGTAACGGGAGGTGAATTTATTTCTGGCTGATCAGGCTCGCTTGAGGATGAAGTTGGGGTTGTAGATAATAACTTTAGAGGCAAAGTTTGCAACCTTTGCTTTCTAAGTTTATTAAATTCAGTTAATTCCATATCTTCATATCTCATCGCAGCAAGTTGTTGGACTTGGCTTATTGAATCAGCACCCATGAACAGGTCGTCAAACTGGTCTTCTTGGTGAACAACCTTTGTCAGCTTAGCCTGTTCCAAGGCAATGAAAGCAGTCTTTTTCGGGTCATAGAGTCTGTTGGGAATAGAAACTAGAGATAGCATTTGGAGTTTTGCTGCTTCCTTTTCTGCATGCTTATAATTTAGCAGCGTATAAACTCCAATTCTTAAAGGAAACGATGGCCATCCTCTCTTCTTCTCCTCTTTGAGAGTTTGGGTAACACCTTCAGACATGATCTGATAGGAGATTTCTCGGGCTAGCAATTTGTCTGGCATGTATAAGGGGAGAACATGTGGCCTGGCCTTGCTTCCAAAAACTCTGATATAAGAAAAACATTCTTCGCCGAACCAATGGGCTACGGCTGGTAGGTCAAAAGAGGCTTCATAGGAAATCCTAGGGATAGGTCTGTCAAAAATAGAATAGTGAACGGGAACCATAAAACCATTGCAAATTTGGTACAAATGGTCTTTGTGAGAGGGTTTCCACAATTTACGATGATACAAATGAATAGGTGTTGGGTCATGGGTTGTCCATCTCCAACCAAGGACAGGAAACTCAGAATTAAAACAAAGGGCATCCATAATGTATGCAAAGTAATAAAAAGGTGGGATTTTTCTCTCAGTGACTCTGGTTTTGGCCCTAAACTCACGAATAGCTAAGACCAACTTATCAGACAGGATAGTGGCCCAATCCATAATTATACTATTAACGGCCGCTTCCATTAAGGGAACCATATCAACATGGATATTTGCAGAATCATGAAATCCCCACAATCTACACATCATAATTCCAGCATAGCAGTAAGGTGAAGCCAAAGAGGCATTGGAGTACTTACCCGACATATCCTGCTTGTGTTTTGCTGGATTTTGCCTCCAATCTCAGAGAGGTTCGGCTGGTGATTCATTCTCTCTGGCGAATTTCTCCACAAATGCTCTGTTATAGACTTGCTCGGGATTGGGCAAATGATACATTAGTCTCAAGTCGTCAGGCTTGAAGGAGCCGAAAATCCTTCCATCCTTAGAAATGAAGGTTCTATTAGTGAGAGGAATTTCTTCAATTGCCCAACGTACCACATCAGTATAAGGCAAGACTTGTTCCCTGGCTGCTACTCTGTGCAGAAAAGAGTCAGCCAAATCTTTAAGAGTTGCCTCAGACTTTCTTAATTCATCCACACTTGCCTCCGTTACTGTCGCTTCTGGTTGTTCTCCTTCTAGCAAATTGTATGTCCCTTGCCATGTAGTACCAGTAAGACCAGTGCATGTAGTATCTGAGATTAAGCCTTTCCTTGAAGGTGTAGCAGCTTGGCCTGAGGCAGGTGTCGCAGTAGAACCTGCCACCTTCTTGAACTTCTTTCCCATCATATTCAGACTTCTCTCGGTAGTCGAATTCTACACAAGTGCAAGAGAAATCGTAACAAAGAAATAACAATGACAATCCATAACGGGATAAATATATGATTTGAAGCGTGGCGAGATTATTCCTAAAAGAGGCTGCGGATTTGATGATTTGAGAAGGCATCGTAGATGCAATGATGGTGATTTTACGGCCTACAGCTTCATAAATAACCATTACTTAAGTTATTAAACCGAATGACCCCTTAAAGCGTGTAATAGATTTTTTCAAAGGTCTAATCGTAATTGCTCGTTAATTCGAAGGGGCAAAGCTTTAAATACGCATGCATTACCTTATCCCTTTACTTAACGGCATTTTGAAATCTGTGTTTTTGTCAAATCGAGTTTAAATATAACTTTAATGCTTTGAAATAATCGCCTTTTGGAACTGAGGTCATCATTAAGCGTCATCATATCGCATCGGAAGTGTGTGTGTGGCGTTATCACTTGGGAAAGTTCTTTAGCGAACGCCGATTGCGATATCGCATTCGGCGCGCGAACATAACCCCTGAATGTGTATCAATTGCTTTTAGCGAATGCCGATAGTGATATCGCATCGGGGAAAGGATATAAACGTCTTATGAAAATGCGTAGGATTGTACCGATTGCCGATATGCGATATCGCATCGGGTCGGAGTGTTAAAACATTTTTCACAAGACATAGTGCCGTGCCGATAGCCGATTGCCGATATCGCGTCGCATCGGGGAAAAGGTATGTGCCCTTTTGTGTGTGCATTGGCTATTGCCGATGGCCGATAGCGATATCGCATCGGGAAAAACCAAGATGGCAACCGAACTTGCGATTACTTTTTTGGACTTAACCAAAAATTGCTTATCATTTGTTCAACAAGGGTTTTTTGCATAAATTCATTTGATTATCATACCTTATTTGAACAAGTTTATTAATGCCAATTAAAATTTTTAAAAGGGACCCATTTCATATGTAAATTGTTTGTGATAAAAATGTTATGAAATGGGGGGTTGTTGTAGGGCACAACAGCATCTTAAGCCATTGTTCATTAGTGGTTTTTGATTTCTGTTCATGAAGTAGTATTGTAGAAGAAGGACAAATCTGGTTCTCCTAAGTGAGCCACTTCTCCTGCTTATTACATAATGAATTAGAAATTACTTAGTTGAATTTTATATTTGTAATATGCATTTCTAATTAGCTTATAATTGCATTCCTTCAGTTTCCATAACTTATCTTCTAAAACTGATTATAGTTGATATCCATACATTTTGGACATGCTTCTAAATTCTACAAACCTGGATTGATATTTAATACTTGTGTTAATTTACTCAATAAATTGACCCAACAACAGGATTCAAGTTGTGTTATAAGAAGTAACAAAACTACTACAGGAAGAACATCACCACTACAGGAAGGAACATAGCTGCTACATGAAAGAACAAAAGTGCTACAGGAGTACCAACAGTGCTATAAAAGTACCAACAGTGTTACAAGAAAGCTACTTTATAAAAATTATATTATTGGGTTTTTGGACAATGATTAATTAATTGCCAAAAGGTACAAAGAAACACGATAAATCTACAAAGGATTTGCTACAAGCAGTCTGGGCTGCATAATGGTAAATTCTCCAGGGGTGAAAGGTATTCAAGTTAGTAGATTGGTCATCACATCATTCCTTTCTTTTGATTTTCTCCTTCTATAAGAAGAAAGAGCTTTGTGTTAAGTGTTTTCAATTCCAGAATTTAATGAGCAAAGTATAATTCAGATTGTTAGTCAAGGGTGTTCATGAGAATTTGATGGATGGTATGATGTGTCATGTCCAAGAATAACAGAAACAAAGGTTGAGCCAAAGCCAAAGGATGAAATTGTAGAGTATGCATGGTTCCATTCAGTAGAGGAAGCTACATCCACATCAGTGTGGGACATCAGAAAAGTCATTTGAGGCACAAAAGAAGAACAACATGGCAAGAAGATTGATAGGTTGCTCAGAGGATGAGCAATAGTTTCAATAGGGGTATGATGGGCCTCCAAATTAGACATAAATTAATACCCATCTAACTTTTCCTAGGTACATAAAGGCTATATTAAATCTCTCCTTCTACACTTAATAATGTTTTTTTAGCTTTAATATGTTTTTAGGAAGGTTTAGAGATAATTGTGTATTATGTGCCTAATATTATTTATTTTTGGAGAATATTGAGAGAATATGGAGTAAATTTTGAATGAGATAATATAGGGACTTTCTCCCTACTACAGGATGGACCAAGATTCGATAATAAATGAACTGAATATCATGAAATTATTAACAAATTCTAGAGCACCATTGATTGAAAAAATCTAGGGATGTGTTCCATGTCATTTAATAAAGATTCCTAGTGTCGGGAACCAGATCAACGTTTTGAGGGATTTTGGAGGGGAAAGCTACATTATTTCAAGGAAAATGCTTTATCATCTATTTTTATAAGTATCAATTTGAATTTTCCTCTAGGGGCATGAATTTGTCTTCTTGTGAAGAAAACTTGTTATTTAGCAGGACCGCTTTTAATTCTAGCAGGGATATACTTCGATTGATTCAAATAATGAAGTTTGGTGTCAGTTTTAGCTTCTAAAGCTTGGTTTCCTTCATAGGACTCTGATTTTCCTTAGGCTTGGCCATCCTAGGAGCCTCAGAGCCCTCTTGTATAATTTATTTATTTCTTTTGAATGTTATTTTCACTTGCATCTCTTATTTCTGAATTTATTATCCACGCTTCTTTTGTTAAGTGAGTTGTTTTGCAGGTTATTTATAGAGTCATAAGCATGATGCATCCTTAGAAAAACTTTGAAAAATCATATTCATCATTGAGCTACTTGGATTGGTTTATTAGTTCACAAATCTAGAATTTCTGGAAGTCCCTTGTAGCAAAATAGTAGAAAATTTATGCTATTTTTTAGAACATGTTAATGAGCTTCATTTGTGTTGATTTCATTTGTATTGGGTCATAAAAACATTCAAGTTAATAACAAAATTTACCCCATATCATTTTTACTTGATTAGGTTAGGCACTTAGTAGGTTAACTAGTTCACTAGTTCTTGAATTTTTTGTTTTTAAAGTAAGTATTTTTCTGCTATTTTTTAGCACATGTTAACAGGGGTATTTTGGAGTGATTCCACTTGGAATGGAGTCCTAAGACATCCTAATTAATAACAAAAAATTTCCAATCTCATTTTCATTTGATTTACTTAGGCATTCAACAAGTTATCTCGCTATTGTAGCAAAATAAGGCCTCCTGTAGCGCCTCTTGTAGCACCTCCCGTAGTAGTCATGTAGCACATGTAAACTTAACCAGATATACTCCAAAATCTTGGTTTTTGTCCCTTATGATTTAATAATGACCCCTAGGCTCCAAAACCATGATTGAGTGAGACCAAAAACCTTTTAAGACTTGTCTCTTCTCCATTGCAGTTCACCTATGCAATTATGGTTAGTGGACAGATTCATGACTTGAAGAGCATAATGATGATTTTCATGATTACTTTATGAAGCACGTTATGAACTTTGTTGAAAAATCTATATTGAATGCAGTGATTGAAGAATGATTTCATTTTTTTCATACATCTTAAGTTATGGTTTCTATTTCCAACATTGTTATTTCTATTACATAGACTAGGCTTCATCTTGATGTACCATTTACACTCTACAAATAGGTTAATGTTTTACATTTTTGCAAATATGATTAACATTTACATTCATGAAAAGTATAATAGTCTATCATTTCTACAAAAGCATATAGGATTTCCTCTCTATAAAAGTAATTAGGTTTTCTTCTTGCAAATAGGTTTACATTTACATTTATGCAACTAGTTTAGGCTTGGATTTCATGGCATTCACTTCATTGCATTATATCAATGAAACAATGACACATTGCATGCTACACATATAGTGCCCGACACCTCTTAAGTTTTTACAAACCCCAGGTTGATAATGTTGGTAGCCTTGGGAGTTGCAACATTCTTGTTGCAATACTAAGGCTTATCAATTGTATAGACTCTTGAAACAACTAGCTCAAGCATTAGTGCATAATGATATCAATCCATGTGAACTATGGCATAGAAGATATCCTCATCTTCACTATAGAGGTTTTCCAATCTTAAATTAGATGGTTTCAGGTGTTCCAAAATTGCAGATGGAGCATGAAGGAGTATGTAAAGGCTATGTTCTTGGAAAGAATGTCAAGAAATCCATTATGAGCAGTGCAAGCAGGGCCAAAGAAATTTTGGATCTAGTAGGTGGTCCAATGCCATTACAATCTCTTGGAGGTTATCTATACTATGTAACCTTTATTTATGACTTCTCTCGCAAGGCGTGGATTTACTTAATGAAGACCAAGGATAAATTCTTCAACAAGTTTCTAGAATTTAACATTGAAGTAGAATACACTTATAAGGAATTCGTTGTCTTTTATAAATAAGTTGGGATTAATTGGAGTTGATAGTCCCTAATAACCCACAACAAAATGGAGTTTTTGAAAGAAAGAACAGGTCCATTGAAGAATATGTTAAGGCAATGATGCATGATCAGGACTTGCCAAGCATCCATGATAGCCATCTATATTCAAAATAGAAGCCGCTATCGAATCTTGGAAGATAAGGACCCTAGAGAAGCATTCACTAGATAGAAACCAAAGGTTTAACATTTGAGAATCTTTGGTTTTCTAGTTTACATTCATGTACCCAAAGATAGGAGGAAGAAACTAGAGCCTTCTTGAAAGAAATGAATATTTGTTGGATACATGGATTCATCAAAGGCCTATAGAATCTATGTTCCAGGATAGCAACAAGTTGAAGTTAGCAGAGACGTTATCTTCGATGAGAATGTTTCCTACTAGAAGTCTAAAAAAGTTCCCATGGACTCTAATGATGAAGAAGAACATGAAGCTCCCAAAGAAGAGGGTCTAGGTCCATTCAATCCTTTATAACATCCCATAGATCATTAAGAAGAGCCAGAAGGGCCTAGTGAACCAACGGATCCAATGGTTGTTCTTGAAATCATGAAGAGACCAACTTGGCTTAGATCTAACAGGAAGGAAAAGGATTTGTGGCACCACATGGAACCTTCAGGGAAAGCAAGAGACCAAAGAAGTATTATGGATATGCAACACTAATGACTAATCTCATTGATTATGAACCTTCCTACTATGAAGAGATAGCTAGCTAGAAAGTTTGGAAGGATACAATGATGGTAGAATAATAATATATTATGAAAAATGTTGTATGGGAAATTGTGCCTAGACTTGAATGGAAGTCAATGGTGACCTCCAAATGGATATACGAGATTAAGCATGTAGTGGATGGTAGTATTGAAAAATACAAGGTGAGATTTGTGGCTAGAGGATTCTCCCATAAGGAGGGACAAGATTATGATGATACTTTTTCTCTTGTTTCCAAGAACACTACTGTTAGATCTATTATTTCTATTACTTCTTTTATGTGTTGGAATTTACATAAGATGGATGTAAATATTGTTTTACTCTTTGTTGTGATCGAGGAAGAAGTGTACATAAAAAAATCTCAAGATTTTGGTGTTCATGGGAAAAAGTCTCACGTTTACAAATTGAAGAAAGCTTTGTATGGACTTAAGGAAGCACCTAGAGCCTAGTATTATTGAATTGATAGTTACATGACAATACTTGATTTTTCAAAAGTGATGTTGATCCAAACCTATATATTAAGGTTGAGAAGAATGAACCTATCATTTTACTATTGAGTGTTGATAACTTATTTCGGACAGGTGTAGAGCATCTCACTATTTAGTGTAAAAGGGACTTGGCCTCTAAATTTGACATGAAGGATCTTGGATTGATGAACTAATATTTGGGGTAGAAGTATGGTGGAAGCCTGCTGAAATCTTCCTTTTTCAAGTAAATTATATTATCAGGATCCTATATAAGTTTGAAATGATGGATTGTAGATTGATGACAACTTCCATGATGACTAATCTGATAAAGTGGAGAGAATCTGAGTCATATTTGGTAGATCCATCTAAGTGCCAGAAGTTGATTTGCTCCTTGATGTATTTAGTTATTACTAGGTCAGAGATTTGCATTACAATGAATACTTTGAGCTAGTTCCGGGGGGGACCGAGACATGATCATTGGATTGCAACAAAGCATGTATTGAGATATTTGTGTGGTACAATTTATTATGGTTTGAGATATGTCTCAAATAGTGATATATAACTGCAGAAATATATAGATTCAGATTGGGTAGGGAGTCCATAAGACAAAAAGAGTATATCTGAAAATTGCTTCAGTTTGGGCTCTATTGTGATTTCTTGGATGAGCAGGAAGCAAACATATGTTATACTTAACACTGCCAAGGCCGAGTATATCATAGTCTGTTTAGTGAGTTGTGAAATAGTGTGGCTTCAGAAGTTACTCACAGGATTATTTAATCAGTTCTTGGAACCTACTGTGATATATTGCGATAATCAAAGTTGTGTGAATCTTGTAGAAAATCCAATTTTCAATGACAAACATAAGCACATTGATATCAAGTACAACTTCATTCGTGACATAGTGCAGAAGGGAGTAGTGAAGCTCCAAAACATCTCTACTGATGAGCAGATAGTTGATATTCTTACAAAGCCTCTGTCAAGAGAAAAGTTTGTATACTTCAGGGATAAGCTTGGACTTGTTGAGGATACTTCCCTCAGTGAGAGGGAGTGCTAATTAGATAAATCAGGGACAGAAATTCTCCCTATGTCAAGTATGACCATAATTTGGGAATATGGTCCAGTAGAGGACAATCATTCTTCCTATGTCAAGTATATTGACCGAAATTAGGAAGAATGGTCCTAGAGGCCTAGGATCACTTAGTTGAGTGGGTGCCTTTTAACATCAACCTTAAAACTCTCCAGATAGGTTGAGTGAGTTCATTTAGCATCAAAATATGAATTAATCAAGTAGAGTGTGGCCTTTGGGGATTCACCATGTGTCAAAGATATTGATTGGAATGATGGTGAACCAAGACTAGTCAGTATACCATGTGTCAGATAGATCGAAATTATGGTGACTACTTGATGATAACGATGTACCATGTGTCAGGAGCACTGACCAAGATTATGGTGAGGACACACCATAGGTCAGAGGTATTGACCAAAATTATGGTCACTTGTT
This sequence comes from Pinus tabuliformis, assembly GCA_031772625.1. NCBI lineage: Eukaryota > Viridiplantae > Streptophyta > Pinopsida > Pinales > Pinaceae > Pinus > Pinus tabuliformis. The sequence continues at coordinate 1,582,307,523 of CM062804.1, read as the reverse complement.
GATGTTGTTGATTTACCATGTGCCAAAGTTGTTGACCAAAATTATGGTAATTTAATGTTGTTGATGAATTATTATAACATTTTTCTTAAAGAAATTTTTCAACAAGAGAACATCTGGATAGTCATTATGATTACCTGCCTAGCTAAGAGGGAGTGCTGAATTTTGTAGTTATGGTTGGTCTTCATAATTGATGTTTTAGACCTTAAAATATATAAAGAAAAATTTAGTATGTCCTTCATGTCATTTTTTTATTAGCCCTTGAAATGATTAATATAAGACATGTTATTCATGTCGATTCAAGAGAGAAAATTTTGAATTTTTGGCTCCAAACTTGTCAAAGTAAGCTCTCCTTCAAGTCAAGTTGGCCCTAGTAAAGAGATACCCATTCAAGCCAAACAAAACACTATAAATAAGGCATCCAATCTCTTCCACAAGACACACTTCGATCTCACATAGGACAATATATATTCTAGGCACCCAAGTGAAGAAAGAGAAGGAAAAAGAAGGATGAAATCATCTTAAGCATCTCTCTCTCTCTCTTTGACTTCACATATATGACTTTTTGGGCACCGGGTTGAAATTTTGGGCAGCAGGCCTGAAACTCTGGTAGAAGGACCGAGTTTCTTGGTAGTTTCTAGGAGTTTGAATTTTGCCCTAGACAGATCAAGGAATGTCGAGTTTGTTTGGTAGAATATTGACTTTACAAGAGGGTTGTTTCATGAGATTTGACCATAGCATTGTAGGTCAATTTGACCATCATATTGACTAGCAGAATTAAGAGTATTTCTTATCGAACTAAATAATTTCTATAAGGAAAAGTTTGTTGGGATTTTCCCCCAAGTGGGTTTTCCCGAAGTATATCTTATGTTATCTTTGTGCATTTTGATTTCTATTGTCCTTATGCATTTATGGTTGAATTTCTAAAGTGTAATTCCCTACTGATAAATTGGAAATGTTAAAATAATATCTACATCATTAGAAGTAATTATCAAATTTCAGAAATTAGTGTTTGTATCTATTGCACTTGAAAAATCAACAAGCACACAGTTCAAGGTAGAGCCCCAACAAAAATAGCAGTGGGAGATCCACCCTCCTTCATTACTATTGTTATGTCTTTTGCCCTAGCTCACTTGGTTAAAAGTTATTTATTTAGTAAAAATCTCTTTTTAAGTTAGTTTTTGAAAACGTCCAAACAAACTTAAGTTATTTCATAACTTTATTGTAAAGTGTATTTCAGTTGTCATACAAAAATGAATCACTATAAAATAACTTTAATATTTCTTTTAAATTATTTTCGTACGTAACCTTCGTTTATAAAGTAACTTTGTTGTAGCAATGACTCTCACTTGTTTTATAAAAATGGGTCACTTCATAAAGTAATTTATTTGTAAAAGTGAGCTTATAGGCAAAGATGGTGAGGGAAAATATTTTTACATTTTTTTATTCATCATCCATCACCACGTGGCACTTTCCTATTGTTATTCCTTTTTTGAAAATGGCATAACGTTCACATCCGAAGTCCATTCTCAATGCCATTTTTTTTTAAACAATGTATTTTTTCAAGAGCTTTAGTATTTAGAGAGTTAGTTTCATATTTTGAAACCATATTATCTTCATATTTCAAGCAATTTTTTTCTTACTGGTACCAACTACTTCTCATGGAGAATGTAGTAAGAAGTAAAAGATTGTACCACATTGACTTCGGGCAAAAAAATGCCCCTAATGATCTTGATAAGAAAGTGAAATGGGATAATAGGAATGAAGGCACCCATGGATTAATTGAAATGTCTATTTCTCCTGATTTGTGATCTCATATTCAAGAAATTAGTGCTCTAGATGAAGCTTGGGAAAAGTTACAAAAGATATTTGGTGAAGCCAATATTATTAGATCTCATCAAATTCATAATCAAATCATATCTTTAATTCCTAATGATATCTATTGCATTGAATATTTATTTAAGTTTTAAACACAGACATTTGCGTAAAGACTTTAAGGTTGATCTAGATGATGAGTGTTTCATACATAATTCTTTCAAATATTGGTTCTCGATACTTTGTTTTTGTATCTATAGATAAAACCAAACATTCAAATAACCAACATCCTTACGACAATAAAAACAAGGGTTGCAAACTCTCTCATCCAATATGTACTCTTAATGATGACAAAGGACCAAAATCAAAGAATAAGGCTGGAATATATTGCAACTATTGTGGAAAAGATGGCCATCTAGAGTCTAAATACTTTAAAAATATGGAGGCCTTGGAAGTAGTAATGAAGAAGCACAACATCAACCTTGGTTCTTCTTCTAACACTTCCTTTCATGGGCATGCACTTTCTGCTTCCAGTTTCTCCTTCAATGCAACCTCTACTTCTTCTGATGAGTGGCTTATTGATTTTGGATCTTCTTATCATATGGATAAGGATAAAGCTATTTTTTTTTCTCTTAATTATTGTGACACAAGAATATATTTGTTGGTGATTATAGTTCTATTAGTGTTGTAGGCCTGGAACAATTCAAGTAGATAATGGTTATTTAAGTGATGTATTATGTGTTCCAAGTTTTTCCTGCAACCTTCTAACTATATATCATATTATTCATTCAAGTGAAGGAAAAACAATATAATTTTTACCTCACCAAGTTGTAATTAAGGATTTAAAAGATCCTAAGCATGACTTTTCCATATGAATAGTTTATGATATTTCCCAATTGTACAAGTTTGACAACTTTGGCTCATCATCTTTCCCTCACTTTTTATTGCTCATAGTGATAACTTGAGCAAACTTTGGCATGAGTGGTATGGTCATCTAAACTATCGCTCACTACAACAATTGTGTAATCAAAATATAGTGATTGACCTTCCTCTCATTTCTTACAGTTATGGTGTTTTTGTGGTTCTTTTCTCAACAAACATCATCAAGACAATTTTGACAAACATGCCTCTTGTTATGCGTCAACCACTTTGTAGCTTGTTCATAATGATTTATGTTGTCCACTTTCTTCTCCTTCCTTCTTAATTTGGGTTCAAGTACTTCTTAAAGTTCATTTATGACTTCTTTAGACACACTTGGGTTTACTTCTTAAAACTTAAGAGCAAAGTTTTTGATTTGTTCTTGGCCTACAAGGCCCTTGTAGAAAAACAATATGGAAATCAACTGCAAAGGTTAAGAACAAATAATGGAGGTGAATATGTTAACAATAAATTCACAAATTACTGCATTACACAAGGCATTCAAATGCAACATATTGTTCCATATACACCACAACAAAATGGTGTTGCTGAAAGAAAGAATTGTACATTAAAAGAAATGGTTAATTGTATGATTCAATCTAAGGGATTAAGTCTTCATTATTGAGCGGAAGCCATCAACTATGCAAATTACATAGTAAATTGCACTCCCACAAAGGATTTAAGCAATATAACACTAGAAGAAGCATGGATTAAAATTAAGCCAGATGTAAACCACTTTTGTATATTTAGTAGTGTAACATGGGTTCACAATCCCAATGAAAAAATGAAAACTTTACATCCTAAAAGTGATAAGTGTATTTTTGTTGGACATTCTAAAGATGTAAAAGGTCATAGACTTATTCAACCTCACTCTAATGGAATAATCATTAGAAGAGATGTTAAATTTGATGAAAATATTTTGTCTTGTGAGCCTAATTCGGTGGTTGTTCCCTATTTGGTCTACGAGCCATCTTCAGGGTTTGTGCCACCTTCTCTTCCTATTCTAGTTTCTCTTTCAAATGATGACACTGAGGATGAAAATCCACATATGCCTGCTAAAACAACTGAGGATGAACATGCACCAACAACACAGATTCCTAAATGGGTATTTCAACAAGTGAAATAGTTGGTGACCTTGTTGGTGATCTTACAATTCAGTGTTGTACTTTTCCACAGTTCCAACGAGTCTCCTCCCTTTTGGCTTAAGTTTCATAGACTCGTGATCTAGAAACATTTTAAAAAGCTTCATGACATCTAGATTTGGAAAACAAAAATGAATGGAGAATATTGTTCCTTAATGTAAAATGATAGTTGGGAACTTGTACCTCTTCCAAAAGTAAGAAAACTTGTTAGATTTAAATGGGTATACAGAATTAAGTATGCATCAAATGGAAGTATTGAAAGAAATAAGGCCTGATTATTTGTTAAATGATTCTCTCAATTTGAAGAATTGACTACAATGTAACCTTTGACCTTGTCGCCAAAATGAATTCCATCCACCTTGTTCTAGCCCTTGTTGCCTCACATGGATGGGAAATCAATCATATGGATGTTATATTTTCATTATTTCATGGAGATCTAATGTTAGATAGTTAGCATTGTTAGGTTGGCAGGTAGCATCAAGTTTGTTGGCATTGATGTCAATTGGTTTAGGAAGGCAGATGCATAGTGTGTTTGGCATTGATGTGGTGTGTTCCTTGTTCAGTTGGAGTTGGAGCCTTGGCCAAAGCCAAAGGGGGAGATATAGTTTTGAAGTCATTTATGCCTCAGTAGATTAGTTTAGATGTTCCTAGAAATGGTGTAATTAGATAGTTATCATAAAGATTTTTCTGATAATATGCGAAAGTATGAAAAGGCTTCATGGATCGAAAGATATGGCTGATCAAAGTTAGCAGCCCAAAAGTAAAATTTGGTGACCTAGCCATGGGCTCCGCAACATTGTCAGCATATAGGTTGCACATAGGTGGACCAATCAAAAGCTCATGATATATGGCAAGTAGGTGACACATAAGCTTGACAATTTTCAATGGAGCACAAATTTTTATTTTAGGGAACAGGTCTAGCAAGACGATGTTGCACATGGGCCTGGATGTAGTATATTTGGCACGAAGGTGACTGGTATAGGTTAGTCTCCTGGAGGTCCCATGGAGACATGTAACCCCAGCGAGTTTATCCCAACGATTTCCAAAGGAGGCCCAAGGGGACTCAAGTTTGAAGTGCTAAGGGGATGAGGCACTAGGATAAGGTGGCATATGTCTATAGTGGGAACCCAATGATAGGAGGACGCATGGCATAGTCTCATTCGTTGTTAGAGACGATGAGGAGCATAAGTGGTAGGAGTAGTAGCAGATGGCATCAACAACTCTAATTTCTAGGATGATTTAAACATGATGTCAACATTTGAAAGTACCAGGACACATGGCACTCCAGGAGAGTGACATGTGGCCTACAGATTTGGAGTTTTTAGGTGGCCAAATGGGTTGAAAATGGATGAAATGTGGCACCTATCGGAGATAAACACATGGAAGATGGTACAAGTGCTAATAGTTCAACATTATGGCAGGTCCCACAAGACACATCACCTCAGCAGTATGTCCATGGCATTTTCCATTGCAGCGCAAGTTAAAACTTCCGGGGTGACGAAGTGTTGGGACAAGGTGGCAAGAATAATACATATGGACCAATGAACAAAGTTCAAGAGAGAAAACATGGTGGTCCCCACAGGACACATAATCTCAGAGGATTGACCCTGGCGATATCTCCCATAGCTATAAGTTTTGTTTCGGTGGAAATGGGACCAGGGTCTAAAGGCGAGCCCAAGACTTGGTATTGTGCACGTTAAGTGACTAAGGGCACAAAGGTTTGAGCATTTTGTTTAATCCCCTTGATTCTTATCGCAAGGGCCTAGTAAGTGATGATATGTGCTTGTGCCTTCAGGCTTTAAACAAATCACTATGGGGCCAAGTGTAAATGTATGAACGTGTCAGAAATTGCTTAACATGCATTAGAATAATGTGTTATATTTGGCATCTATGCCATATTTGGGATCTCTCTACAGTTGAAGAAGGTAGCTTGAATGGGTTGGGAACATATTTGATAAGGTCCCTCCATATTTGGTCGTGTTCGCCAAAGTTGACAGTGCACTACATTTGGATAGTGTGGACATGACTGGGTTGATAATAGTGTGTGGCACAGAAGCCATATTTGTGAAGTTGCCGATCAATGGCGATTGTCAAAGAACATTGAATCAAGGCAAAAAGTACCAAGATGCTCATAGAGTTAATGGAGCATTGTCCATAATAATGAAATCCATTCTTGATCACAGAGTTTGTACAATAGATCAATTACAGGCAAGGGGATCCATACCAATTAAACAAGTTGAAATTAATGGTGTTACTACCTGAGTGTGCAGGATGAACAGAGAAAAATTCACAGCATGACAAAGCACTCAAAAGCCAATTCTTTGATTTAATGCACCTGCAATGACCGAGAATCATGATGTAATAATAAAATGGTAAGCCATGTTGAGAGTAAGCTCTCGAGAAGTGTGGATGAAAAAATGGTATGCCTCACTCCCTATGTAGCAGAGGAACAAAACTAAGGAATTTTGAGTGTAAATGCAGGGGGATTCGAACAGACTGTTAAGTGTGTAGAGTTATAAGTGAGAGAGAGTTGTTGAGATAGGCTGAGAGAGCTTTTGGAACAACCAAGGATGAGAACTAATATTCATATTGTATGAGGGAAAAGAGCTTAGTGGAGTGTGCTACTAAAGAGTGGGCATAATGAGAAGAGGGCAGAAGATTGTCTGGGTTGTGTATGAATGAAGGTTGCCAATGAGAACAAATGATAGAGTGTTGAGTGATGCTACTGAGTAGAATAGTGGGCCATTAACTATTGAACATATAGTTGTTATAAGGCTGAGTGAGAGCTAAAAACAAAGAGTAGAAATTCCCTTATTGAATGCAAGTTAGAGCCTACAAAATATGGAGTTGGTTCTTCTGTCTTAGTGGATATTTGAAGAGAGATTGCGGGTTAGTGCCTCCAGTAAGTTGGTGCTTTCAACAAATCCATGAAGTTGCAAGTTGGTTCTTTCAACAAATATAAGAAGTCAATGCTTCAGTTGGTGCTTCTGGTAAGCTAATCAAGTGTCTACAGAAGAAGGGAGTTGGTGCTTCCTACTAGTGGGTTCTATCAAACAACCTAATGGAGTTTATGCTTCTTGTGAGTGGGTGTTCACAAAGACATATGATGTAAATAGAATAGAAGCTCATATTTTACATCATAATAACTAAATATTGGGGGGATTTCCCTTTTGGGTTTCCACATTAAACCTTTGTGTTCTTTTGCTTATGTTTATCATGGTGTGCATGTGTATTCATGTGTTCATTTATATTTTTTCACATGTTATGATAGTGGTTTCTCACATGAATGATTACGAATATTAAAAAGAAAATATAAATTGGCATTAAAATTTGCAATTAGCCTTAATATTGATTCACCCCCCTCTTAGTATTAAATGTTTTTTCCAACATATACAAGAATAAATCCACATAGAAAAACCTCCTGCCTATGTTCAAAGTGACTCTAGCCTTGTTTTCTACCTTGACAAATCTCTCTGTGGTCTTAAGCAAGATCTTCGAGCTTTCTATGCAAAAATGGATAGCTCTCTTCTTGACATTGAATTCTATAGATGTCATTATGACCCCAATGTCCACACCAAAAAAGTAGGAAGCTATCTCATAATGATTTTTCTTTATGTTGATGACCTTATCCTCGGTGGCAGTGACCCTAAACTTTTAACTCGCAAATTCAAGTCTTCAGAAGAAGTATGAAATGACAGAATTAAGATATTTGCATTATTTTCTTGGCCTCAAAATCTTGAAAACCAAGGAAATAATTTCTCTTTCCTAATATAGGTATGCATGTGACCTTCTTCACCATTTTCACATGAAAAATTGTAAACTAGCCCCTTCTCTATTTTGATCTGGAGTCAAGCATATTGCTACTTTCACTATGGCTGAAGTTTATGCCACTTTTTACTATCATTTATTTTGTAGCCTCTTATATTTGACTCATATCCATCTTGATATTTCCTTTCATGTTGGTCTTTTTGCCCAAAATATGCAATCCACACATGAAATTCATTAGAAAGAAACAAAAATGATACTTCAATATATTCAGGGTATAATTCAATTCGGGATACATTAAAATTTAGGGGGGACTCCTTTATTGGTTGCTTTCACTGATTTGGATTGGAATGGAAACCTTGATGATCGAAATTCTACTTTAGGTTATGTTTTCAGTCTCTGTTTTGAACCCGTCACTTGGGCTTGTAAAAAGTAACATGCTATTGTTGTTTCTTCTGTAGGAGTAGAGTACTGAGAAACAATTATTTCAAGTCAAGAAGTCTTGTGGCTTTGACAGATCTTTTCAAATTTTGGATTCCAACAGTGGCATCCTACCACCATCTAGTGCAACAATGAAAGTGCCATCAATCTCACCAAATATCCAATTCAACATCAATGCAACAAACACATTGAGCTAAAAATGCATTTTATCAGAAAACTCATTCATGATCGATTTATTGAAGTGCACTTTTGTCGTATAGATGATTAAGTGGTAGACATTTTCACAAAATCTCTTACAGAAGTGAAGTTTTCTAAACTTTGATGTATGTTAGGAGTTCAAGAAGTTATCATTAACGAGTGATAGGCTTTAATACCTCCTTCCTTCTCTTATTGTGTCACCTTTGTAAATCCTTCAATCCTATCCCAAGTTGTTCTTAAGGGGGAATGTTAGAATATTTAGATTCTTAGGAGTTATTTAAATTCAACTTGGTCTAATGTGTTTATTAGGTAAAAGTGTGTTTCTTTAGTATGCATTGTAATCTGATGGTGACGATATGTTTTAGACGTAGAGTGATCTGATGGCCCATATTCTCCTCAATACTAGAAACTATTGATATGTGGTTGAACACCGAATTGATCGATGATCTCTATTTATAGGGCACTGGAGGGTCATGGTTGATGATCGATTATGAGAGCTCTCTTATGTAAAATATTTTCTTTTGCATTAATAAAATTTCCTCAATTTTTTAGTTGGTTAGGGTCATGGATTGTTTCCCTCTTAGAGGGTTTTAACCACGTAATAATACTAACATTGTGATTTTGGTTTGGTTGTGTGAGTAGTTATTGAAAGTGTTCATCCTAAATGGAATACTATGTTTACCCAAACATTTGCAAGTAGCTAATTTAGCATTTGTTTGCACTTAGATCATGTGATTGTGCTTAAAATCCAACATGGTGTTAGAGAATAAGTGAGTTCATGAAATATGCTTATATTTTATTTCATAATTGATTAGATTGCACAAAAAATGGACCATCTTATAGTGATCCTCACTACTTTCAATTAGTTTAACTAAAAGCCAAATATTTGTATAAGAACTTTCCCATTGTAATCATATAGGTTAGGAATCTATAGGATTACATTGGGTATTGAAATTGAGCCTAAATTATCCATTGAGAAATCAAATTACTTCAAGAGGATGGATGAAGCCAATGAGATACTTTGTTTTTCTATCTACCCTGATCTACTCCATGTTGAGTCAACACCTAAGAAAGTTTGGGCAAAACTTGAGGGATTTTTTGGCGAGTAAGATGAGTTAAGAGGACATCAACTAGAGAATGAGATGATTTCTCTAAATCCCAACCATTTCGAGACCGTATAAGACTTCTTCTCACAATTTAATATTATGATGACACAGGTAAAAGTTTGTGGGATAGATAGGAAGATGGGGCAAGTTATTCTTTTTGTACTTTCTAAATTAGGACATCATTATTCCATCTTTATCTCTTCTTTCCATATTTTTATACTCTCCATGGATAAGATTTGGAAGATGCCAACTTTAGATGATTTGATTAATTCCTTGATACATGAGTATAATAAGTTCATATACATTGGGGTTATTGAGCCTTCCACACCCTATGTGCTTAGAGTGAAGGATGATAACAATAAAGGAAAGCAGAGAACTAGGGATCTTCATCACATAGATGGAGAAAGCTCTCAATATAATAAGGAGGCTAATATTTTCATGAGAGAAAAATTTAATAAGAAAAGAACAAAGTGTAGCTAATACAACAAGGGGTTCCATTCAAAGAGTTATTTGTATGGTCAAAGCAATTGATTTATGTCCAAATTATTTTAGTAGCATAATTTAGATTATTACCTTCTAGATAATGTCAATAAGAATATTGAAGATGAGCCTCAAAAGGATCAGGTTACTGATCATTATTTGATCGTTATTATTTCATCATCTAATAAATTTATTATGGACTCAGGTTCTTTTGATCATATGGCTACATCAAAACATTCTTCTTTGATACCTTGCACTAGTCCTATGACAACTTCTCCAACACCTTTTTTTGAAGGAGATCTTCAAGATGCTTTTGCATACTCTTTAAATTAGATCTTTTATCAGATTTAAAAGTCCACCAAAAGCCCATTATAGATCCAAATCGCATGTTATAGAGGGAACATCATATTCCAAAATCAACTAGTTAGCTTGTGGGTGAAATTGCAAAGTCACATGGAATTAGTTTTCAATTTTTTGGTACTCCACGAGCTCTCATTGTTATTTTTAGAAATAGATAACATAAAAAGGATTCTCATATGATGGTATTGGATAGATACAAGTACATATTCATGATGGGGTTGATTAGCAACACCATCCTTCTTCATATAAATTGCAGAGTTGACATAATATGCATTGTATTTTGAGGGAGGGTTTTATTCCCACTGGATTTTCCCTCTTTACTTCAGCCTTCTCATATTGTGTCTTACATAAGTTTTTTCATGAGTACCTAACATGAATACAAAATGTGGAGACTCATTGATTTTTGTTGTTGTATATGAGTACCTACCATCACTAGTAGACAAACATCAATAAATGACTAAAAAAACTACTAAAAAGTGCATATAAATGACTAAGTTTTGTCACATGACCATTAGTAGTTTATTGTTGGTCATTAATCATGTGACCAAATTTATGACTAACCCAATTTTAGTCATTTATTGGTTTTTTTATTGATCAATTTGGTAGCATATTGAGTGGTTTATTTAACCATTGATTGTTGTTAACTATATATACTTATGATTTTGTTAAAAATACTCTTAAAGGAATAGAAAACTTCTGATTATATTATTAGGAAACTTATTTAACTAATTTTTTAACAAAAAAATTACTTATATTCCAACAAGAAATATAAGCTTTACATAAACTATCCATCAACCAATGATACATATCTCCAAACACAACAAAAAGTTTGTATGGGGATCTTGAATGGAACAATCAACTCTCTTAGAAGCCCCCTCATTAACTCATCACATGATTTTAACAATAAGGCAACCTTGTATCATGTCATCATCCACGTGTACATCTGGAAATGATGGGGTATATAGGTGCCTTCAACCGATGACGGTGCCCAAAATCTTCAACTCATCCTATAATGGGTGTCTCCAAACCATTCATAGTAGTGCCTCACAATCTATCATACTCCAATGATTTGGAAGGATGAGATTTCATGATTATTCAATGTTGTTAATGGGGACTTCAACCCTCTAGTACCTCCATTTGAGAGCGATGGATTCTAATGGAAGGATTAGTGTTAATTTCATCATTTCATTGGTTGAGGACAATACAATGGAACATTATGTTGTTGAATGGTGGTGAATGATGGGAAGCTCACGTTGGTCAAATGGATTTACTATTAAAAAGACAACCCTTGACGTTGTGAGCTTGTTCACTCTAGTTCTTCGGTCATGGGGTCTTGTTTTAAGAGGTAACCTTCGATATTTTTTGTTTTGCATTGTTCAATCGAGTTCTTATGTAAATTTATTTTGTTGGGTCCCCTCATGCCAGATTGTTGGATTTTGTTGGACTGTCAACCTGCCTGCTTTCATTGAGCCCCTTTGTATTTTGAGCTTTGCTTCGGACATGGCTTCTTCCTGTGTCTCTAGTGGGAGTGGTGATCACATGGCCCTCCTAAACTATCTAGTCATTGTTATGTTTCCTTATGGAAGGTGAAGGACCCCTTATGGAATTCTCAATGAATTCCAAATCAACAACAGGATTAGAAGCTTATATGTTGGAAAAGGCTATGGAATTTAAATTATGGGTGCCCTCTTGCTGCTAAATACAATTCAAAGTGATCTATCAACGGAATGTTGTATCTTCTCTTGCAAGCATCACAAGAATCCTATATTGCACATAAAATTCCAGATCATCAAATAGATGCCACCTGAAAAGTTCCTAAAAATACCGAGGTCCATCTATTAATCGAGACGATTAGGCTTCTGAATCATCCTTTGTGAGATATCCTTAAAGAAGACAACACCTCTTAAGGTTTTCATATTATCTTCAAATTTTGGAATGCAATGTTTTTTGTTTTTGTTTTCAAGACTACACCTCCTAAGGTTTTTTGACAGAACATGTAAAGACAAAGTTTTGGTTCATAGGAAAAGTAGACATTCAAAATAAAAAATCATGGAGATATTTTCTCTTGATATTGATGGAATGTAAATCCTAAGTTTATATTCAACCCTTTTAAAATAAAATTCACGTTTATAGCTAAAAAAAAATGCTTGTCCAAACACTTATAGGATTGCAAAAGACTGCTACCAGAGCTAACATCGCTGATTTGTGATCATAATAGATTCCATAGTGAATTCAACATTATCACACTTGGAACATTGAACCTTACTATTCTAGGTATATGTTTGAAACACTTAACCCTATGAGATAAGGTAATATGAATGAAACATATGGGAATAGTATGAGTTATAGGTAAAGAACTAAGCATATTGTGTTATCATAATTAAGATGAATGTAAATTGCTTGAAACTAATAGCATGTATTACTAATAGTTCATGTCTGTAATATTTGTAATTAGCACTATTACATTATGTGGATAACGTGCCATAACCTGGAATGATATGGATTTCATGATAGCTGCAACCATTGCTTAAGTATGATTGGTGTTGTATACTCTTTACCTTGTAGTTATTATGTTATTACCTGTATTGAGCTTTATGAGATAGAACACTCTAAGATGGATATGAGCTTTAATGGTAACAATTGACTATATTACTTCACCATTACTCTTAATTATGTAGATAGCCAATATGTGATCTGAGTGTGATAGGAGATCATACAAGCTTGAACCATATTCCACAACATGTTAAGCCTCCATATCAATGGAAACAATACACTCTATTACAACTAAGCTCTAAGCTTCCATATGTAAGTTATATGTTCTCCCTTATTTCCATAATCTATGTATACTAGCTAATTACACTTCACTACTATTCTAACTAGCTTCTATCACATAGGTAATGATTACCCTTATTTACATAATAAAACAACTATTACTTGAATAATATGTATCACATTACTTAAGTATCTACCCAATTAATGATGATCATTATAATATGTCCTTTGAAGTATCATACTTATATTTATGCTATTACATGTATTGATGATCCAAATCAGATCCATAAATGACTGTCAAAGAATCATGACTGTATCGGGACGAAACAAATCCTTGAAGAATCCAAAACAGCAATCGAAAACACCCTGAACCAGTGGCCATGGCAGCCGGTGTGGAACGACGAGGACCTCGGTCAAAGCGCGCTGACCGAGGCCCATGGAGACTTTGCAGGAGGTCGATGTAGCCCCTAGGAGCCCTGGAATGGGAAAAGGAGCTGATTTTCGATGCGCGATTAGCGCCATCGGTGGGAAAATAGGGTCGAAATGGAGAGCCTTAAGTACTCGGTCACGTTGGGAGCCAGAGGACTGTGGGTGGAGAAATGAAAAGCGCCAACGTTCGACGGTGGGACCCACAACCTAGAAATCGGCGGTTTGATCGGGGTGCCCTTGAACGGTAATAGGTTTTGGAGGAGAGCGGAGTGATCCCACTCAGTGATCGATGCGTGGTAGCGGAGGTGAGAGAAAAATCACCGTGATCACGCGTTATCGGTCGAACAAGTAAACCACGTTCGACGTGCGAATGACGTCGGATCTTGATGAGCCCAGATCGGACGGTTGAGATTGCGCCCGATAGTTAGAAGTGGAATCGACAGGGGATTAAGCCGCGATTTAATGGGATTTGGAATTCGTTGACCGCCATGGTGGAGAAAGAAGTGAATCGACGAACAGGCTGGTGCTGTTCCAATGGGGACATGTGGCTACTCCCCAAGAATTCATGCTGACGCCGAACAGGGAATTCCAAGCACGCAGGCGGAAGGCGAATCGATGTAGGCGGGAGAGGAACCGAACAGGCCGAGGATCGAATGACTAAAGCCATGAACGAAGACAGTCGAATTCAGATTGAGATTTCAGAAGAAGATTCAGAGAGAGAAGAGTCCAAGCGACCAAGAGAGACAGTGAACAGTGAACCCTGAGAGGAGGACTGAACACAGAGAACAGTAAAGCCGAGCAGAGGAGACAGAGGGTCAAGCGGACCACAGGCAGCGTCGAGCACTAGAGAGCTTGAAGATTCAAGCCTTCCCATAGAGGAATCTGTCCGGATTGAGCATCACAGTTGGCTCTTTCCACTGTAGACCAAGGGTCATAAAGCTGGTAGGAAGAACAAGAGTCTGTGTACTCCGAGTGGCTTGGGGAATCCAAGAACCACACTACCAAGCAAAATTTGCTTCAGGAGAACTTAGATTGAGTCCCTGTATTGTAATTTCTCTGCTATAAGACACAATAAAACAAGGCCACCACTGAAGCTGGACCGAAGACGTAGCCCTGGAGGATAGGGTGAACTCCTTATTAAAATTTGCTTGTGTCTTTTTGTTGCTTATTGTATTTCTCTGCTGTCTTTCCATTTATTTTCTGTGTATTGACAATATGATTGATCCGTTGTTTCAATAGCACTGAACACACACACCAGCACATGAGTCTGTAATACCTTTTGTTCAATAAATCTTTAACTGAGGTCACTCATAGGGTGATTATCAGATCAAGTGGTATCAGAGCTCTAGGCTGTAAGGTTAGACAAGATTGTGTTGGTTTAGCTGTGAATGCTCACTAGATCAAAGCTCAAATTAGGAGAAGGAGAGTTGGTGGAAACTAATCCTAAAATTGGGAGAGTCTATTCTCGGAAGACAATGTCAAAGGAACGTTCTATAGGGCTAGACCCTCAATTCATAGAAAGTTTCCTAGCTAGAAAGTCTATGGTAGAGGAAATGTATAGGGACTTTAGAAAGCATAAGGGTGAAGATTCATCAGGCTCTAAGCAAGATAAAGAAGAAGATGAATCTCATTCCCATGACCACTCCAAAGGAAAGGGGAAAGAGGAAAGCTTTCTCACACCTCCTAATAGCCCTGTGCATAATAAGAAAGCATCTTTGATTAAGTTAGATGTTAAATTTGATTTTCCCATATATGATGGAGAACTAAATGCTAAAAAGTTGGACAATTGGATAAGACAAATTGATGTGTATTGCAGAGTACAAAACATAGACTCAGACAAGAGTAAAATTCAGCTGGAAAGCCTATGCCTAGGAGGCACTGCCTTGGTTTGGTGGGAAGGAAAAACCCAAGATGATATGAAGAATCATGGTAAGACTATCTTTGTCTGGAGTGACTTTGTTTCTGCCATCAAAAATCAGTTCTATCCATTGGCCTACATGCAACAAGCCATGATGAGTTGGCAAACTCTTCGGCAGTTGAAAGGGAAAAGTGTACAAGGGTATACTAAAGAGTTCAGAAAGAGAGCATTGATGTTGGGTATTTCATTAGACTCACAAAAAACTCTTTTGAAGTACATTGGTGGTCTACACAGCTACATGAGGCATACCATCCTCATGTTTAATCCCACTAGTATAGATGAGGTATCTGTACAAGCTACTCATCTAGAAGCTAGAGGAAAGAATGGAAATCCAGAAGGTGGGGGACCATCCCAAACCACTGTAAGCAAGAGAAAAGGAGAAAAGAAAGCAGAAGTGGAAAGCAAGGAAGGCTAACACTGCACAAAAATGAAAAGCTTCATGCACTCACTATAAAAAGGAGGGGCATGATGATGAGCACTGTTGGATTCTGCATCCAGAGCTGAGACCTAAGAAGTCCGAGGGAAAGAAGAAGAAAGTTGTTGCAGTTGTTCAGAAAGATTTGGGGTCAGATTTGGGAGATGAAACAATCATTGCAGCCACAGGTATAAAAGGTAAGAATTCTGAAGCATCTACTAGTAATTATGCTCAATATGTTATTGATGAAGAACATGAGAGAAAAAGACATGAGATTTTCCATATTCGAGTTGTTTCCAAAAATCAAAATATTGATACTTTGTTTGATAGTGGCTCACAAGTAAATCTGATTTCTGAAGCAATTCTAAAGAAATTGGGATTAGCAACTACACCTCATAAGAAGCCATACCCATTAGGATGGTTGAATGATAAAGCACAACTACAAGTGACTAGACAGTGCAAAGTCAAGTTTTCCTTTGGGTTAGCATTTGTAGATGAGGTTGAGTTAGATATAATTCCTTTGGATATATGTGGAATTGTTTTAGAAAGTCCTTACTTGTATGATAGAAAGGCTATTTTCTATAGAGCTGAGAACAAGTATATACTTGTTAAAGATGGAATCGAATACTTTGTAAGAGCTCATAAGCTCAAGAATAATTATACTCTCATAAACTTAGGACAGATGAAAAGAATGATAAATTCATGCAAACAGTTCTTACTAATAGTTGTAAAGGAAAAGAAAATTGATAAAACTAATGTATTTGAGGGCCGTAATTCTGATCAGCAAGCTGATATAGAAAAGATTGTTTCAGAGTATGATGTCTTGTTTCAAGAACCTCAGGGTCTGCCACCCAAAAAGGGAATAGTACATGATATTATTTTGCAGCAAGATGTTCCTCTGCCTAACATTGGGATGTACAGGTTATCTGCTTTAGAGAATGCTGAAATCAAGAAGCAGGTGCAGGAGTTGCTCGAGAAAGGGTTCATCAGGCCTAGCACATCACCATGTGGGTCACCAATCGTCTTGGTGAGAAAGAAAGATGGCTCGTGGAGAATGTGCATTGATTACCGAGCACTGAATAAGATAACCATCAAAAATCATTATCCCCTTCCTCGCATAGATGATATTTTAGATCAACTGAAGGAAGCTGCTTATTTCACCAAGCTGGATTTGCACAGTGGATACCATCAGGTCAGAGTTGCAGAGCAAGATGCATGGAAGACTGCTTTCAAAACAAAGTAGGGATTGTATGAATGGCTGGTTATGCCTTTTGGCTTGACCAATGCCCCTACTACTTTCATGAGATTAATGAATGATGTACTCAGACCTTTTCTTGACGATTTTGTTATTGTGTATCTGGATGACATTTTGATTTTTAGTAAAACGTGGGAAGAACATTTAAAGCATGTTAAGTAGACATTAGATGTTTTGAAAAGAGAAAAAATTTATGTTAAACTCTCCAAATGTGAATTTGGAAAAACCTCTCTAAATTATTTGGGTCATATAGTAGGGGAGGTGAATTGAAAATAGGTCCCTCTAAAGTGGCAGTCATTGTAAACTGGCCTAAACCCAAGTCTGCTACAAAAGTGAGAAGCTTCTTAGGAGCAGCCCAGTATTGGAGGAAGTTCATTTCAAATTTTTCCTCAATTGCAGCTCCCTTACATGCTTTGACAGGATTGAAAAAGGTGTTTCAGTGGGGAGGCAAACAGCAGAAAGCCTTTGACACCTTGAAGGAAAAAATTAATACAACACCTGTACTAGCACTGCCAGATCTACAAAGACCATTTGAGATCCAAACTGATGCCAGTGACTATGCCATGGGAGCAGTGTTGACACAGCACGGTAAACCCATATGTTATCATTCTGAGACTTTTAATCCTGCAGTAGTTAACTATCCTACATATGATAAGGAAATGTATGCATTAAACATTACTTAATGGAAAAAGAAACAATAATACATATTGATCATCAACCACTTCAATATCTACATTCCCAAACTAAGTTGCAACAATCAAGACATTACAGATGGATGGGTTTTCTACAACAGTTTCATTTAGTCATCAGATATAAAAAGGGCATACATAACAAGGCTGCAGACATGTTATCTAGACCCATTATAAATGCATCTACCATACTTAAGCATAACCCTGTGCTGCATGAAAGCTACATAGAACAATATGCTCAGGATATGGACTTTAAAGATGTATATGCAACTTTGAGTCAAGGCAAAAGAGTAGAAGAATTGGACTATCATGTGAAGGACTGACTCTTATATCATTGTGGGAAACTCTGCATTCCACAAACTGAGAGAGCAAAGATAAGTAGGGAAGCACACACTTCTCTGATATCAGGTCACTTTGGGGTAAGAAAAATAGTTGCACAGCTGCAAAGGTTCTGTTATTGGCCAAAAATGAGTGAGACAGTTTCTAGATATGTAAAGGGGTGTGCTATGTGTGCTAAAAGCAAGCCCAACAATAGAAAACTAGGCTTATACACTCCCTTTCCAATTCCTTCTCACCCTTGGGAAAGAATTTCCATGGATTTTGTTGGAGGACTACCCAAACCTAGGAAAGGTCATGATTATCTATATGTTGTTGTGGATAGGTTCAGCAAAATGTGTATTTTGATACCCTGTAGTAAACAGATTACAGCTGAACAAACTGCAAAATTATTCTTTGAACATGTATGGGTTCATTTTGGATTATCCACTTCTATTGTATCTGATCGAGATACCCGATTTGTGGGGAAGTTTTGGTCAAGTCTGTGGGAACTAATGGATACCAAATTAAAGAAAAGCACAACTTTTCATCGACAAACAGATGGCTAGACAGAAGTAGTTAACAGGACAGTGATCCAGTTACTGAGAGGATATTGCAGCAAACACCCTAAGCCTTGGGATGAACACTTGTGTTATGTGTAGCATGCTTACAATAGAGCCAAACACTCTTCTACCCAGAGATCTCCTTTTGAGACCTGCTTTGGTTTCATACCAAGGTCCCCTTTGGATTTTGTCTTTGGTAAAGATACCGTGGTTGATAGACACAATGATGTGGACAAGGCAACTAGGTTCATTGAACAGATCCAGGAGATCCACTAGGCAGTATAGGAACAGCTGGAAAAGAGCTAAGCCAAGTACAAGGCTAGGCATGATAAGCATCAGATGGAGCATAGTTTTCAAGTTGGAGACCAAGTCTGGCTGTATATAAGCAAGGACATGATGCAAGGTGAAGGTAAAAAGCTAAAACCTATCAAGTATGGACCCTTCAGGATACTTGAGAAGATTGGTGAGAATGCTTTTCACCTTGATCTGCGAGCTTACATGCACATCTACTCAGTCGCGAACGCAGATTTCTTGAGGTTGTTTGAACCTTCAATGATTGAGGACCCTGAAGAGCAAAGTCAATTACCTTCTATTGATGACCTTCTACCTGAATATCTTAATGAGTTGCAGGAAGATACAATGTTGGACAGGAAGGTAAGGATGACGCTAGTGGACAGGTGGAATACCTCAGTATTGGGCTTAAAGGTTCAAAGCCGAGCAGTGCGAAGTGGATTGAGATTGGACAAGTGAGACAACAGTTTCCTCACTTAGTCGATGCTTGAAGAAAACCAACTTTAGGTGGTCCAAAAGATTTTTAGTAGGGAGTCCGTGATCTAAATCGGATCCATAAACGACTGTCAAAGAATCCTGACTGTATCAAGACGAAACAAATCCTTGAAGAATCCAAAACAACAATCGAAAACACCTTGAACCAATGGCCATGGCATCCGGTGCGGAACGACGAGGACCTTGGTCAAAGCGCGCTGACCGAGGCCCATGGAGACTACGCAGGAGGTCGATGTAGCCCCTGGGAGCCCCAAAAGGGGAAAAGAAGCTGATTTTTGATGTGCGATTAGCGCCTAGCGCTAATCGCGCATCGCTGGAAAACAGGGCCGAAATGGAGAGCCTTAAGCACTTGGTCACGTTGGGAGCCAGAGGACCGTGGGCGGAGAAACAAAAAGCACCAACATTTGATGGTGGGACCCACGACCTGGAAACCTGCGGTTTGATCGGGGCGCCCTTGAACAGTAAGAGGTTTTGGAGGAAAGCGGAGCGATCCCACTCAGCGATCGACGCGTGGCAAAGGAGGTGAGAGAAAAACCGCCATGATCGCGCGTTATCAGTCGAACAAGTCAACCGCGCTCGACGTGCAAATGATACCGGATCTTAAGGAGCCCAGGTCGGACGGCTGAGATTGCGCCCGATAGTTAGAAGTGGAATCGATAGGGAATTAAGCCGCGATTTAAGGGGATTTGGAATCCGTTGACCGCCACGGTGGAGAAAGAAGCGAATCGACGAACAGGCTAGCGGTGTTCCAATGGGGACACATGGCTACTCCCCGAGCGTTCATGCTAACGCCGAACAGGGAATTCCAAGCACACAGGCAGAAGGTGAATCGACGTAGGTGGGAGAGGAACTGAACAGGCCAAGGATCGAATGACTAAAGCCATGAACAGAGACAGTCGAATTCAGATTGAGATTTCAGAAGAAGATTCAGAGAGAGAAGAGTCCAAGCGACCAAGAGAGACAGTGAACAGTGAACCCTGAGAGGAGGATTGAACACAGAGAATAGTAAAGCCGAGCAGAGGAGACAGAGGGCCGAGTTGACCATAGGCAACGTCGATAACCAAAGAGCTTGAAGATTCAAGCCTTACCATAGAGGAATCTGTCCGGATTGAGCATCACAGTTGGCTCTTTCCACTGTAGACCAAGGGTCATAGAGCTGGTAGGAAGAACAAGAGTCTGTGTACTCCGAGTGGCTTGGGGAATCCAAGAACCACCCTACCAAGCAAAATCTGCTTCAGGAGAACTCAAATTGAGTCCCTGTATTGTAATTTCTCTGCTATAAGACACAATAAAGCAAGGCCACCACTGAAGTTGGACCAGAGATGTAGCCCTGGAGGATAGGGTGAACTCCTTTTTAAAAATTGCTTGTGTCTTTTTTTTGCTTACTGTATTTCTCTTCTGTATTTCCATTTATTTTCTGTGTATTGACAATCTGATCGATCCATTGTTTCAATAGCACAGAACACACACACCAGCACATGAGTATGTAATACCTTTTGTTTAATAAATCTTTAACTGAGGTCACTCATAGGGTGATTATCAGATCAATTGAGCTTTATTATATAGAACATTTTAAGTTGGATATGAGGTTTAATTGTAACAATTAACTATATTACTTCACCATTACTCTTAATTATGTAGATATCTAGTATATGATCCGAGTGTGACAGGAGACCATACAAATTTGAACCCTATTCCATAGCATGTTAAGCCTCCATATTAATGGAAACAATACACTCTATTACAACTAAGCTCTAAGCTTCCATATGTAAGTTATATAGATTACCCTTATTTACATAATCAAACAATTGTTACTTGCTTGGATAATGATTACTTGCATGTGGTTACATAACACTCACCTCGAGTTCAACACCACTACAACTATGAATATCATGCAGCCATAATCTCTTAAGAAAATTTTGTCTAAGTGTCTCAATGGTTGTAGATTGCATGCTTACAAAGTGTTTGACAAAATGCCTCAATGGTTGTAGATTGCATGCTTGCAAAGTTTTTATCAAAAGGCCACAATGGTTGTAGCTTTTGTGCATATAAATTATAGAGTCAATTTCTTACTTAGAGATCATGTATAAGTATGAAAAGAGCACATGCTTCTTTTAAAATGGAGGAGAAATGTGTTTTGGAATTGGTTTTAAGGGAAAGTTATCCCTGACTCCTCATGTTGAAATATATGAAGCAACACGATTACCTGAAAACTAAGTTAGTCATATTATGAAACTATACAAAAATAACAAAACAAACATTGGGTACTAGCATTCAATGTGCTCACTTCTCTATATTATTGATGGTTGGTAAGGTGAGACCTTATAATGCACAAGCTCATCAAGTTAAGCATAACCACTATCAACATTGAAATGAAGGTGCGAAACTTTGCAAAGAGATCTATTGACAAGGCATTTTTCTTTTTGTTCTACTTTCATATAATATCTCTACATGTCGTTTAATCATGATGCAATAATTAATATAGCTCAAGTAAAGAATACAAAAGCTATATTTTTTTTTCCAAAGGAACATTTTAAGTATGAAGAATGAAAAAACATTGGGATAGATTAACTTACGAATTAAAGAATGCAAAAGCTATAAATTTTTGTCCAAAATAACATTTTAAGCATGAATAATGACAAAACATTGGGACAGATAACTTACAACAACTATTATATTACCTCAAGTTCAGCACCACTATTATTGTGGTGCACATGCTTGTCTAGTTCATCATGATCACTATCAATATCGACAACTTTTTTGAATTCAAGGTGTTTTTGTTTTCATGTTGCTTTGATGAAATTGTTCTGCATTTGGTTTAACCATCATGCAAAAAAATATACAAAGTAATCAATAGTCAAGTAAAGAATGCAAGTTATAAATTTGTCCAAAATAAAATTTTCTGGAGAACACAACTACCTCTACACTAAAGTAAATGAATCATTAATACTTGCATTAGTGGCAACATGTTTGAATTTTTTGATAATGTATTTTTTAGGTCAGAGAAAGGATTCTCTAGCTTGTATTGAACTCTAGCTTCCTTCAAGAAAGATGATGATAAACTTTGTGCCAATCATAATCACTGAACCATCCAAAGAGGAGAAACAACAAAAGTCCCTAAACTTTCTCATCTAGCAATACAATCTACCTATTGTTAGGGTCCTATAGTCTAGGAATCATAGTGTTTGTTTATATTACAATTCCATTCTCGAGGTTTGTTGTAAATTTTAGCCTATGAATCATTAGGTGTCATAACCTAAAGGTTGCTATGTGAAATGTTTGTGTGTGTCATAGGTTGTCATCCCCCATTTTAAAGGTTCATTTCATAAAGGGGTCTTTGAACCTAAAGTTGAATTTTGTAAAAGTCTAAAGTCTAAAATCCATGAGAAGGTTATAAGGTCATAATTTCAAATGTGTAATCATGGAGGGAAAAGGAATCATTGAGGGTTCAAGGGGTCATTTCATGGGGTTCATCCATCATTAGTCAAAGTCATGTTAGTTAGATTTAGTTAATTAGAATTGTTATGGGTCTGGTTAGTGGTCTTTACTTCTCATCATTGATCATCATTGGAAGATATCCTCATGTCACTTCACTCTTCCTCCACTCAATCATTCATCCTCATGACATGAAACAAGGTATATGGAGGCACTAAATTCATTTTTTTTTTTTTTTTTTTTTTTTTTTTTTTTTTTTTTTTTTTTTTTTTTTTCTGAAGTTGCACTCATTTCCACTTCATTGCAACTCGCGCTCAAAGAAGTTGTGAATTGAAAGCTAGTGTTTGAAACTCAAAAGAAAGGAGGTCGTTGCACAACCGATACACAAACTGCCCATGCTACACAACTGTTGCGCACGGGGTTCAGAGTCTTCACGAGAGCCTGTGTAATTCTGTTGCTCAATATCCTCATTTTTCATGGTGTATGAGATGAGAATATTGTTGCCCAACCATTGTTTTCATTAAAGAATTGGTTAAGTATTGATAGAGATAATTTGTGTTTATATTTGCTCCACATCTGTTGTGTAAAGTTTGTATGTTGTTGGTCATTACTTGAAATATCCATTTCAAAGATCTAAGGGTTTTTGTAATTTGTTCGATCTCACATCTAACCTAAGACTCAATTTACACTATTGGAAACTGAGGATGGCCTCTCGGCTAGGTTTTTCATTTTTCTAGCACATATTTTACATGTAAATCACTGCTCTGGCATGTATTTCTTGCATATAAGGTTATCAATGTTGTTTTTCCTTAAACGCAAAGTCATTTCCATGTCATTGAAACCATTCTGAACTGTCTGATTTGCCACATTCCATCGTGTTGTCACTCTCTTACATGTTCATCATGTTGTCACTTAATCCTTGTGCATTGCACTATTGCTTAATCCCTTGTCCACATACATTTGTGTTTTACACCGAATTATATTTGAAAAGGTGTTCAACAATCTACATAACTAGATGGAAAACCCTGGGAACAAAAGGAAAATTAAGGGAGGAGAAGTGGTCCGATTTGAGCCCAGAAGTTTCGAAATGATCAATGCTCAAGCATTTGGACAAACAATTTGTATAGCATTTTGTGAGAAAATTAAAACTTATGGTTATGACTTTCAATTGGCCAGTATATTTTCCCTCTGTCTCAAAGGAAAAAAGGTGAAGATTGGGGACTTGGAGTTTATAGTTTTATAGGAAACCATATCGCAAGCTACAAGGATACCATTACTAGGTGAAAGTTGGTTTAAAGGCATGGAACTTGATGCATCACACTACAAAGAATTCGTAAAACCTCAATACAAAGGAAAACATGGGCCTACATTTACAAGAAGTTACCTATTGAACCACCACAACAAACTCTTGAAATTAATACAAAGACATTTCACCTGTGAAGGCCATGTCAACAAAGTATACCAATACCATATCAAGTTTCTCATGCATTTCACTGGCAAAAGGAGCCTTAACTTACCTCATTACCTCTTCAAAAGCTTGGGAAAAATGGCAGAAAAGGTTTAGTCCAAGGGAGAGAAACATTTTCCCAGTTTGTTCCACTTTGTACTAATTAAATTGTTAGCCTTGAATGAGTTAGAGAAGAGGAAGAGTTCTTGGGGGGCTTTCTTATCAGTCTCAGGTTTGCTGGCCCATTCAGACAACTCCAAAAGTCAAGAAGGCCTTCCCTCAGTAGGCACAAATGAAGAAACACCTGCAGCTGAATAATTTTTTAGTAGGCATGAAGTTTAAAAGACAGAGAAGTCATTGAAGGATAAGAGAGAAACAGACAAAGGGAAAGGTAAGGTGCCACAAGATGACCAAGAAGAAACACAGTTTCTCCACAAACCAAGAACAGGTCAGATACAAAGAAGATGATTGAGGAACCATCCTCTAAGAAGACAATTGAGCCACATGATGATGCACTCGAGCAATTAGAATAAGGAGTTTTTAGTGATCGGATAAGAATGGATAAGTTAGTTTAGTTGATAAGTCTGAACATGATGTTTCTAAATTTTTTTACGCTTTAAAACAATGATGTTTCTAAGCTATGATAAATTCTATATGGTAGATTCCTATTTTCCTGCAAATACATTGCTTCTAGCCTATTATACTTATGTGTAGTGAATTCGACCACCTCGGGTGGTAATTTCAAATTCCTTATTGTATTTAATCATGAAAAAACATGTAAAAAGGGTTCGGGTTGAGAGTGTTAGAGACTATATTACATTTCTGCTAATTTTGTATTTTTTGTTGAATGGGTTGAAGAAGGCAGGTGCATTTTTATACAGTGGTACATGTGTTTAGCTTATTGGTATCTTGTTTCTCTTGTTATGTGATATGTATTATTTTCAGATCTTCTTATAGTTTTTTTAAATTTATACAGTAAATTTCTTCGTGTTCATGTTTAAAAAAATTCTCATAATTCAAGAGTTTGCTCTGACAAATTTAAGTTGATCACTATATGTGTGTTATTTTCTTCCATGGAAATTTGAATTCATCCTTGTATGGATGCTCAGGTTTTCATTCCCTCCTTTCCTCCCATTCATAGTTTTACTACAACAAATTTGATCGATTACCCATAGGTCTGCCCACCTTGTCCCTGTGTGAATTGCACTATATCCCCGATTCATTCAGACCCATAACCATGCTATAATTTTAAGTAGTCCTGCCCTTAACACTTGACTTAAACAAATCAAAATCAAAATCATCCTCTGATCATCATAACCAACCTAAAATATAGACCCTATCAGTCATTTAGCTTATTGATAGAAGAAACCTAGAGAGAGATCCCTCTCCAAGGCTAGGGTGGCTGGACCTTATACTAAAAGAGGTTTGTGGCTACCTCTGGGATTTCTCTCCTCAGCCTGGAGAAATTTACATAGTGATAACATAGTGGTGCCATTGCCGGGGAACGAGAGTAAAATATTCCCTAGGAAGACTTTTCATTTAAGAACTATATCCTAACCCTGTGGATGACAGGTTGCTAGATATCAATAGGTTGAACAATCATCTTGAAAGATAGTGTAAAGATCTGTTACAATCTTGAGGAAATCTGACTTCAAGGAGATATACCAGACAAAATCCTGACCCAAATTTTCCATGAATTGTAGACAACCTTAAAAAATTTCTTAGAAGAAAGAGAAAACTTAAAGAAGGTTAAGGGAGTAATAGCCCCCTTGAAAGGTCCTACTCTCTTCCTGAAAGTTTGAGTACAGTTGAGGACATTAAATTCCACTTATCATTTGAACACCCTTTGTTTAGGACTAAGTCTGAATATTTTATTTCTAAACTGTTGTAGATGAGTCAATATTGAGTCCTTATGTCCCACCTCTAAAGACTGAATTTGGCAGGAATATATTACAACAATTTAAAAAGATTAAGGGTTTAGTCAATAAAGTGCAGCAAACTGCTGAAAAGGTAGTATTTTTCCAACAGACCATCCTTCTATCATCTGCAGCCTCTACTTCACCTACATTTTCTACATTCACAGTTTATTTGAGTCCACCTCACTGCTCTACTTCATCAGTTGTTTAAACACCTCCTATTATAACCACTCTTCAACAAACTGCTTTTATGCCACCTCTTTCATCCACAGCAACTACCACCACAATGATCTCATCATCTACACAAACATCAACCATGGCCGCCAGGTATGATCCTTTGAACCTGCATGCACAGTTAAATCCTTTGCCTAAAAATTTCATTCAAAGACTCCCTCAATATGATGGCACTTGTGAAATTACTGCAAGACAACATGTAGACAAGGTCAATGATTTTATTGATCTTGAAGAGGTTGATGAGGAGGATGTGAAGATGAGGCTATTGGCACAGAGTTTCTCCAAGGATGTGAAAAGGTGGTTCAGAGGTGTGAGAGCTAGAACTTTTTCCACTTTCCAAGAACTTGAGGATGCCTTCATTGCAAGATGGGGTGAGAAAAAGAACCCTTTACAAATCCTTGCTGAGTATGATAGTTTGAAAAGACAACCCGAGGAAACGATCCAAGAATTTACAACAAGGTTCAACAAAGTCTATAACTCCATTCCAACATATATAAATCCTCCTCCTGGATTAACCTTACTCCACTACCCCAATGGTTTCAATGCGCCAGAAGACGAAATCCACTTCTTCGATGATGGGTAGCAAACCATATTTTTAACTAAGGAAGACCAAGAGAAGTTTGAAAATCTCTTGACAAAGGAAGAGGAGTTGTTATTTTCTCAGGCACAAGATGACATCATGATGGCTAAATATGAGGAGTATAGAAATGGTTACCAAATTCCATTATGCAGGTTCAAAGGCAGTACAATTTAAGGAGTAAAAATGTTGGATCCAGCGCTGCAAACAAAAATATAGCAGGCAGCAATCAGAAAAAGGATGCACCAAGTAGCAAAAATCAAAAGAAGGATGACTCTTCCAAAGAAAATCCAGACAAGAAGGATTTAGCTCCTAAGGAAACAGATGAGATGCATAATCTTTTTACTTTTGAAGCAGAATTTGTTAAACTTAAAATTTCCATTCCTTCAAGTGAATTTTTAAAGAATGAATAGTATAGGGTTTAGATTATAAAGGATTTTAAGATTGAGAAGAATTATGGTACTGTAAATGTAACTGATGATCATCCCACCATCTCATTTGGACCAAATATTGAAGACAAGATTCAGGATGGTGAAGTGCCTCCTTTCTATGTGAGTCTAAACATACATGATGTAATCCTTCATAATGCTATGTTGGACTTTGGGGCTTCCCACAACTTGATGTTGAAGGTCATCATGGAGAGCCTTGGGCTTGATGTGAATATACCATACAAAGACTTGTACTCTTTCGACTTGTTTATCGGAAAAATTTCCTCCATCAACATTAGGGGAGACCATCGGGTCGGGAACTTAAAGCATCTCATTTTTTGTTGAAGATGGTGGTTTTGACGGGTTATGGATCCAGTTACCTTGTCATCTAAGACTAACCTAAAACTAATCTAATACTAATATAACATAAACTAGGAGTTAATCTATTTACACTTATAATACATCATGTTACATTTCCTTTATATCAATATTTAAATATGTAAGTTAAAGGAATAGATCAACGCAAATATTTGATCGAATTAGAGGCTGATCAAACCATAATCTAATGATTTATTTTCCTCTTTAAGAGAGGAATTGATGCAAACTAAGATGTAAATGCGGAAATAATCTAAAAAAACCTATAGAATGGGATAGCCCTCTCCTAATCCGAGAGCAAGTTAAATAAAACAGGGGGAATGACTGGTTTATGAATGAATTCATGTGATTTTGTATTAACTAAAGGAAGTAGTTCACATTCACTAATACAAGTGAAAACAAAATAAGCCTGCAAATGAATAATAAATGGTTATTAGTCACCGCAAGAATACTTCAATGAACTAAGATTGATTTCGATCTCATTCTTCCCTGTAAAGATAGATTTAACAAAGCGTCAACAACAAAATGTCAAGGACACGGAAATAGTGCATAATATCGAAGAAAGATAATATTTTTTAGAATAAAGATCGAAACCAAAAATGAAACTTTAACAGTGAGACAATAATCCTGAGTTCCGGTAATAGTACACAAGAACAAGAATTAATTAAACAGTGCCAAAGTTTATTACAAAATATGAAGTCCTGGAGTAGTTCAGACCCATAATCATAATGCTTGCAATATTTCTAAGCAATGATAACAGAGCCAAAAATACTTTGTTTTCTCTTTAATCGACCTTTTTGTACATAACAGTAGTGTTATTATACAAATCAAACAACTACAGAGAATCCCCCTTGAGTGTATCGTGGCCCTCCATCTTTGCATCAAATTCAGGGGTACTTATACCAGATTTACAGAGCTAACAACCCCCTTTATATCTCTTAACAACTAAGTATGGAGGCTTT
Source organism: Pinus tabuliformis (assembly GCA_031772625.1). Lineage (NCBI taxonomy): Eukaryota > Viridiplantae > Streptophyta > Pinopsida > Pinales > Pinaceae > Pinus > Pinus tabuliformis. The sequence continues at coordinate 1,582,278,785 of CM062804.1, read as the reverse complement.
CTTCAGCATGCCAAAAACATATTGTTTTAGTTGAATATAGGCCAAATTTTGGAAATCGTTACACCACTCGAACCAATTAACTCTATTGTTGGCCGAAGGATTCATTAGTTTCTATGGTCATGGCCTTTTTTAGTTTCTATTGCAATAATCTTCCTAGTTTAGAACTGCATTATGTCAAATGGAAGAGCGTCTTTGGAAATCATGGATTGAGTTGATACTTCCTCCTTATTGACCCTGGGTTCATCCTTGTTTCAACTAATCAGAGCTTATTAGTTCTATTATTAAACATAGCTGAAAACCGAATCAAAATCTAAACACAACAAACTTCCCGTAAAAGCAATTGAAAATATGCTTTTCAATTATTATAACAACGACCCCATATGGAAGTGACAAGTGGCTAGAGCTGGTGGTAAGATTATCGAAACTTTTAACATGTCACACTTTGAAAAGCTTGTGATATATGGAAATTTCCGATGAGGAGAAAATGTGATATTATATTAAATCGTTGTGATAAATCCCATCGGATCTGCAACCATATCGACGATCGAAAGATTAAGTCATATCAATGATTTTAGATATGTGCCATTTCAAAAGTTCTGATATGAGAGCGGATTCGATTTTATAATTAATCTAAAACTTAAATCAAATTGGGTCTGACATATTGGAGATTAAAACATATCGGAGGTTGGAGGTTATATCAGATATCGGAGATCGGAGGTTATATCGCATATCGAAGATCGGAGGTTATATCACATATCGAAGATCAGAGGTTATATGATATCAAAACTTTTAAGAGGTGACACATAACAAAAACTCTGATATGAGGGATTCTTTTATATAAGGGAGCAAAGGAGGGTTACGTGGTATGTGGGTCCTCCATAATACTTCAACAATTTTATAATATATATCACCGAAACCTATATTCATTTGTTTGTATTAAAGCCATTTGTCATATGGTTTAGAGTTTATATTTGTATGTTTATTAAAAAGGGCTAAGCCACTTACCACATTATAATATGGTTAATGTATGAATCTTGGTCTCAGGGGCTATGTTTTATTAATTAATCTAATTAAAACAAAAGAATAATTACAAGTTTATTAACTTTAGAAAAATGAGTATTTTAATTAACTTAAAAGTCTAGATAGTAAAACTAAGGCTAAATTTGCAAACCATAAGGGAAGATGAAACAAGCGTTAATGAAAAAGATGATTAGGTTAAACTGAAGCAATAAACACTCAAAGCCTATATGCAATGCAAAAAGGGTCCCCATATCTATTATGATAAAATAAAATGGGGGCGTTGTGTTTTCACTACAACACAACTCTAGCAAAGTGAAGTGTTTGGGACTAATAAAAAACCTAGCGGTTTCCCTAACTCAAATTCCATCCAAGGGCATGGTGATGGATATTGTAGTGGTGGACATACCTCCTAAATTTGGAATTCTCTTACCAAGGTCGTGGATAGAAAAATTTCAAGGGGATGTGAAGAATTGCATGTCATGCATCATTGTTTTAGTTTTTGGTGGGAAAACTAGGAGATTTTATCGGGAACCATTGATGACATAAATGATTACTAGCAAGGAAAAGCCTACCGATTACCCTATTTATGCAGTGAATTATGATTTGGATTCTTTCATTTTGTTCAAATTTGGGTGTCCTGAAGAGGAGAAGAAAAATCCAGTTGTCATTTCTGTTAGTGTCAGTCTTTCCAGCCTTCCTACAGTGATCAAATATGCTCTTACAAAGTGGTCTCAGAGTGTCAAGGTCAAATTTTTTCATTTCAGTGAGTCTTCAAGCAAAATTTGGTCACTAGGCATTAGGTCTAGGGTTTGCCCAAATGTCAGTCCATGTCATCATTCAGCTGAGCCTATCATCATTCAGAGGGTTGTCATTATCATGTCAGTGTCGAATGAGTCATTTTACACCTTTTTCATGCTTCAGTTGTGCCTTGGCAAGGTCATTTCCCTCTCCTAGGGTTTTGAAAGCCAATTTCTCCTGGACGGTCAAATCATCGGCAAAACTTGTATCCTGATGTTCATACACCTTCCCCTATCCTTAAATACCTTACCAAATGCTTCCCATCCCTTAGATCCGCCAAATTCCTCATTTTTGCACAAACCCTAGTTTCTAGCTACAACCTGGCAATTTTCTAGGTTTGGCCTGTGTTTTGCCCTTTTCGACCCCTTCCCCTCACTCAATCTCTGAGATTCCACTTTCCCCTGCTTCCTAACATCCCTCCCCACTCCCAAAAATTTCCCCAAGAATTTAGAAGCCCCATATCCCCTTCATTTCGCTCCATTTCGACAAAATCCCTTGTTTCACACATCGGGACAAGTTGCACTCAAATGATGTTTCAGAGCAATAAAAGATGAATTTTGGAAAAATGAGAGATTTTTTTGTCCAGAACATGCCAAAGAAGAAAAACCTCCTTCACTTTTTTCACAAGTGTCATGGTTTTAGAGAAATTCCAAAATTACAGTCGCTGGATCCAAGGAGTTTGGCCAAGGCTCAAAAACAGAGAAAGAAGCCAAATCCCCTCCGTATCTTGGCTGAGACTTCTCTCAAGGATCATGGCACTCATTAGCCTAGCCACAGCTCAAATCCCAAAAAATTCTGAAAGTTTTGGGTAATTTTGGCAATTTTTGGAAATTTACAGGTTTTGGCTCCTCAACGGGTCTCACCCCCGGTGAGACCCTTTGTCATGGCAACTCCTTTTCACAAAAACTCAGCATTTCCCGATTTTTTATGCAAAGTTACATATGCCCATGGATGGACTTGAGTTTTTATGGGGTTTTGGGCCTCCAGAAGGTCAAAATACATGCAAAATTTGACTTTCTGCCCCTTTTTTGAGTTGCAGAAAGCAGTCTTGGGAGAATTGAGTTTTGACTGGGCAAATGAACTCCAAATTCAAAAATTCCAGTTGGGTTGGAAAGTAGACTCAAAGAAATTTCCAACGAGCTATCCTGCACCCAATTCTGACACCTGGAAGTGCCCCAAACAGAGCTCCAAAGGGGCGCGACCCGTTGAGCAGGGGGGCGCGACCCGTTGAGCAGACTTTGCCAGATTTCACTGTACAGCTCGGAAAAGCACAGTTTGACTTGGTTTGACTTTTTGGGGTTGAAGATGATTATATTTGATGTAATTTTGGTAACTCTAAGACACTTTTACTCTTGTTTAACACTTCTAGAAGATTCATTCATGTAAAGGGTAAAAATTGATTGTATGAACTGGTTTCCAAGTTTATAGAGGCAAGTTGTTTTGACTGCCTATTTTCTAGTGTCTAGTTTAGAAGTTGTTGAAACAGCTCCTAGGATAGTGAGCTCGACCCATGGAGGCAAGGAAAGAGGTTATATCATCTATATTATGTACTTTCTTGCTCATTTTCATGGTTGGACTTTTGAGGGAGAAGCTATCATTGTATATTTTCATTGTATCTCTGCAATTTTTGGCTAAGGAAGACCAGGGTTTTGCAGTCATCTTTGGGATTCTTGTGGACTCATGTGTTGATGGTGTGTTTCTCAATGTTATTGTAAGTGTGTTTATGTGAATCATTTCCTTTCCTTTACTGCTGCACATTAAACAAATGAAGTGTTAAAGTATGAATTCATGCTAGCCATGCTCTGCTTTTAAATTTGTTTAATTTCAATGTTTTCTACTGTCTAAAGGGAATTCAAAGTCATTGTTTGCTCTCTTTAGCTCCTCATCTTTCATTCCTGATCATCCATCTCAAGTTAAGGCATCAATACTGTTTCCTACCTCGCGCCAAGGAACCCCCTGCAGAAACTATGTCCAATCCCCGCACCCAAAATTGCAATTCCTCAACTTGCCACCAAAAACCCAAAAAACCCCAAATCAACCCTTTTAATCAGTTTACTAGCCTAATATCAGTGTTACTTTGTTGGTCATCTCATCCAATTGAAGATCTGCCAAGATTGACTGGAGAGAGCCTTCTCCTGCCCCGTAGGGCTAGCTACGAGGCTAAATGGTTTGATGTAGCCTTGAGGTTTACCTTTCTCAGCCTGAGGTGAAATTTCAAGCGCTAACATACTGGCGACCATACTGGGGAGAAAAAAACTTGTTTGTGGGTTGATGTGTTTGTTTCATAAGTCTTAGACGGAGCCTGAAGTTACGCCAGGTAGCCTTCGAAAACGCTCTTGCTTTGCATCAGCGTTAGTAGATAAACGCTGCTCTAGTCAATCTCCGTGAGCTTGTGAATACGACCACTTCGATTGCATTTTACCCCAGTACATGAATCAAGTTCAGATCTGATTGTTGATGGTGGACAACGATCAGACACTTGAAAGGCTGAAATCATTCACCTGGCGACTCTTTTCACTGAAGAATCCAGCGACCTATGCTTCATGTTGACTTCACTGCAGGAAGATCAGTAGCTGTGAGATTTTCATGATGGACCTAATTGCAAGAAGATATGCTCCCATGAGCCGAGATCACATTCCAGGTTTTCCGAGTAAGATTCCCAAGGTAGATTGGTCAAGGAATTTGCCTACATTTAAAGATGATGGTAAGAAGGATGCTGCTCTTCATCTAGTTAGATTTCACATGCATATTTGCAAGTTGAAGGTTGATTTTCCTGAAGATTGCTTGATGAAGATATTCCTGGCCACTTTGGAAGGTAAAGCCCAATCATGGTATGAAAGTTTTCCGCCTGCTTGTATTTACTGTTTAAAGGATTTTCATGCTATGTTCGTTGAACGATATAAGGACTCTTATCCATCATTAAATCTAGTTCAAGACTGTTGCCAGCATGCATATAGTTTTATTGAAAGCCTTGAGAAGTTTTATGAAGATGATAATTTCATGGATGAAGAGATCATGGAAGCTCCGTATGAGAATCCATTTCAGCAACATGAAGAGAACCTAGTGGATGCCTATCAAGATGATCGGGAAATTTTGCAGTAGAATCAAGATCAGCAGGCTGAAGATGGTCATATAGTGGAAGATGATGAAAGAGAAGAGCTTGTTTCAGATCTGCCCACAGAAGACAGCAGCATGCAACCCATCAAAGAGAGCTCTGCTGTTGAGATCATAGATAGAGTTTTGGATTCAGATGTTCATGAACAGCAAGGTGAGATCTTTGTGCAAGTAAGTGATGAATCTCCTTTCAATAGCTCAGTAATAAATGATAGTTTGAGTGCCCTATCGTATGAAGATAATTACTGTTTAAGCAGAAGAAAACAAAAGGCATTATCTCCTTTGTCTGAAGAGGAGATAGATCAGCTCTTGAAAGGTCTTGTTACAGCCCAAGCTACAACAGATTTGCAGTGCACACATAGTCAGGAAAGTGTTGGGAAAACTTCTTCCTCTGTTGAAAAAGATGACTGTCTTGTAGATCAGCAAATAGATAATGTTTTCCTTCACAAAGATGATACTCCGGCTGTCATATCATTTGAAGATGACCTACCATGTTGTCAAACTACAGAAGATCAGAGCATACAGGATTACCTTTCAGATTCTTCATATGTTTCATGTGCTGAAATGTTTTTCCAAGAAGAGATCTGCTCATCTACTTGTTCAGAATTTTTTGAAGCCCATGAGCATACTTTCACCGAAGCACATGATGAAGGTAGATTAGAATTCGAAACAAAGGATACCTTGTTCTTTCAGCAGGAGGTGGCAATGTCAAGTCTTCATGTTTTCCAGGATCCAATGGCAGATTTGTTACAGTCAGCAGTGAAAGTGATTATTGTTGTGTTCAGTGATGAAGGAGATCATGGTCAGCTATGTTTTTGGATGCCCAGTTACCAGTATCTATTGTTGATCATGAGATCTGATTGGGAGAATCAATCAAGAAGGCATCTGCTTGATTGGTTACATTGGCATTATGATATAGTTTGATGGTAGGTTGTCTTGTAAGAAACATAGGCGGTTATGTACTGCCATCAAGTTTTAAATTTTAAGTTCAGGTCTTGAGTTAGTTTGTTAGAGTCAAGTTTTTCCATCATTTCAATTTGTCATCGAGTCGGTTTGAGTCAAGTTTCAGTTAAGTTTCAGTCACTTTTTAGTCAAGTTTTCATTCAATAAATGTGTCAAAGGTTTTGTGTTCTCCATTCAAAATAATGACTCCATCGCCCAATGGTTGCAAGCACTGGTCTGCTCTCCCAGAGGTCTGAGGTTCTTGGCACCTCCAAGGAGCTACCATCCCCATTGGAGCCAATGTTAGTGTCAGTCTTTCCAGCCTTCCTACAGTGATCAAATATTCTCTTACAAAGTGGTCTCAGAGTGTCAAGGTCAAATTTTGTCATTTCAGTGAGTCTTCAAGCAAAATTTGGTCACTAGGCATTAGGTCTAGGGTTTGCCCAAATGTCAGTCCATGTCATCATTCAGCTGAGCCTATCATCATTCAGAGGGTTGTCATTATCATGTCAGTGTCGAATGAGTCATTTTACACCTTTTTCATGCTTCAGTTGTGCCTTGGCAAGGTCATTTCCCTCTCCTAGGGTTTTGAAAGCCAATTTCTCTTGGACGGTCAAATCATCGGCAAAACTTGTATCCTGATGTTCATACACCTTCCCCTATCCTTAAAGTACCTTACCAAATGCTTCCCATCCCTTAGATCCGCCAAATTCCTCATTTTTGCACAAACCCTAGTTTCTAGCTACAACCTGGCAATTTTCTAGGTTTGGCCTGTGTTTTGCCCTTTTCGACCCCTTCCCCTCACTCAATCTCTGAGATTCCACTTTCCCCTGCTTCCTAACATCCCTCCCCACTCCCAAAAATTTCCCCAAGAATTTAGAAGCCCCATATCCCCTTCATTTCGCTCCATTTCGACAAAATCCCTTGTTTCACACATCGGGACAAGTTGCACTCAAATGATGTTTCAGAGCAATAAAAGATGAATTTTGGAAAACTGAGAGAGGTTTTTGTCCATAACATGTCAAAGAAGAAAAACCTCCTTCACTTTTTGTACAAGTGTCATGGTTGTATAGAAATGACAAAATTACAGTCGCCGGATCCAAGGAGTTTGGCCAAGGCTCAAAAACAGAGAAAGAAGCCAAATCCCCTCTGTATCTTGGCTGAGGCTTCTCTCAAGGATCATGGCACTCATTAGCCTAGGCACAGCTCAAATCCCAAAAAATTCTGAAAGTTTTGGGTAATTTTGGCAATTTTTGGAAATTTACAGGTTTTGGCTCCTCAACGGGTCTCACCCCCGGTGAGACCCTTTGTCATGGCAACTCCTTTTCACAAAAACTCAGCATTTCCCAATTTTTTATGCAAAGTTACATATGCCCATGGATGGACTTGAGTTTTTATGGGGTTTTGGGCCTCCAGAAGGTCAAAATACATGCAAAATTTGACTTTCTGCCCCTTTTTTGAGTTGCAGAAAGAAGTCTTGGGAGAATTGAGTTTTTACTGGGCAAATGAACTCCAAATTAAAAAATTCTAGTTGGGTTGGAAATTAGACTCAAATACCTTTCCAACGAGCTATCTTTCACCCAATTCTGACACCTGGAAGTGCCCCAAACAGAGCTCCAAAGGGGCGCGACCCGTTGAGCAGGGGGGCGCGACCCGTTGAGCAGACTTTGCCAGATTTCACTGTACAGCTCGGAAAAGCACAGTTTGACTTGGTTTGACTTTTTGGGGTTGAAGATGATTATCTTTGATGTAATTTTGGTAACTCTAAGACACTTTTACTCTTGTTTAACACTTCTAGAATATTCATTCATGTAAAGGGTAAAAATTGATTGTATGAACTGGTTTCCAAGTTTATAGAGGCAAGTTGTTTTGACTGCCTATTTTCTAGTGTCTAGTTTAGAAGTTGTTGAAACAGCTCCTAGGATAGTGAGCTCGACCCATGGAGGCAGGGAAAGAGGTTAGATCATCTATATTATGTAATTTCTTGCTCATTTTCATGGTTGGACTCTTGAGGGAGAAGCTATCATTGTATATTTTCATTGTATCTCTGCAATTTTTGGCTAAGGAAGACCAGGGTTTTGCAGTCATCTTTGGGATTCTTGTGGACTCATGTGTTGATGGTGTGTTTCTCAATGTTATTGTAAGTGTGTTTATGTGAATCATTTCCTTTCCTTTACTACTGCACATTAAACAAATGAAGTGTTAAAGTATGAATTCATGCTAGCCATGCTCTGCTTTTAAATTTGTTTAATTTCAATGTTTTCTACTGTCTAAAGGGAATTCAAAGTCATTGTTTGCTCTCTTTAGCTCCTCATCTTTCATTCCTGATCATCCATCTCAAGTTAAGGCATCAATACTGTTTCCTACCTCGCCCCAAGGAACCCCCTGCAGAAACTGTGTCCAATCCTCGCACCCAAAATTGCAATTCCTCAACTTGCCACCAAAAACCCAAAAAACCCCAAATCAACCCTTTTAATCAGTTTACTAGCCTAATATCAGTGTTAATTTGTTGGTCATCTCATCCCATTGAAGATTTGCCGAGATTGACCGGAGAGAGCCTTCTCCTGCCCCGTAGGGCTAGCTACGAGGCTAAATGGTTTGATGTAGCCTTGAGGTTTACCTTTCTCAGCCTGAGGTGAAATTTCAAGCGCTAACAATTTCAGAATTAGAGGAAGAGGAAAATAAGAAACAGGACATCGAGTCAAATGATAAGGAAGGAAAAGAGATGAAGGCCAAGGTGGATGAAGAAGAACGAGAAGAACATATTTGGAGTATGAATTTTGATGGTTTGTGGATAATCTATCCAGTAATTAGAAAATCCAAGTCATGTTCCTACAAGTTGCCTTTTGATTGCACCAACAATGTAGCTGAGTATGAGGCGCTCCTTTTTGGATTACAGGTCTTGAAAAGGTTAGGGGCTAAAAGAATATCAATATATGGATATTTTGAGTTGATTATCAAGTAGATCAATGGTGAGTGCCAGAAAAAACACCCTCAGATGTAGGCTTACCATAATGTTGTCCTAGATTTGCTGCAATATTTTCCTGAGTACAATTTGTCCATTATTCCTAGGAAACAGAATGTTGTTGCAGATGCTTTAGCTACATCTTCATGTGATTTTGAAATTCCAATTCACCCAAATGAAAAGTATGAAATTGAAGTCAGGCATAGGCATGTTGTCCAATATAATGTGAGGTAACAATAGGTTTCTTGAGAATGATAGGCAACTGGAATTTTTTTTATTAATGAAGGAATAATTTTCCAAGATGATGGTTGATAATGATAGTGGATGGGAAGAAGGTGAAAAGGAAAAGTTTATAAATCAAATTAGAGAACACTTGGACAAACATGGGGCATATTTGAAGGTGTTGTAGTTGAAAGACAATGTCATTCCAAGAGGGTTGGTACCACTTGAAGAACTTTTTGACCAAAATGATGTGGCTCAAAGGCCAAAATTGATGCCTACTGAGATAGGGGTAGAAGAGTGTAACATAGGCACAAAGGACAAGCCCAAAATGGTCAAGCTATCCAAATCTTTAAGCCCGGAAATGAAGCAGAAGTACATTGATCTCTTGACAGAATTCTCTGATGTTTTTGCATGGGGGTACGATGATTTGAAGGTCTATGATAAATGAGTTATCGAGCATACTATCCTAATCAAATAAGACCAAAATACATTCAAACAGAAGTTGCAGGGGGTAAATCCCGTTTTGCTTCCCTTGATCGAAAAAGAGGTAAGACAATTGTTTGGTGCCAGAATTATTGTTCCTCTCAAATTTTCTAAATGGTTGTCTAATTTAGTTCTAGTCAGGAAGAAGACGGGAGAAATCAGGTTGTGTGTGGATTTTAGGAATTTAAACAAGGTGTCTCTCAAGAACAACTATTCATTTCCCAAGATGGATTACATCCTTTAAAAGGCGGTAGGTGCAAGAAGGATGTCATTGTTGGATGGTTTTTAGGATGCAAAAAAATTCTTGTTCATTCGGACAATTAAGACAAAATTACATTTACTACACTATTGGGTGCCTTCATGTACGCCAAAATTCCCTTTAGTTTGATGAATGCGAAAGCCACATTTAAGCGATCTATGGATATAGACTTTGTTGATGAGAAGGACATATTTCTGGTCATATATATTGATGATATCACTGTGTATTCAAAGTCCGATGAGGATCATTTGCAGCGCCTGAGGATTTTGTTTGAAAAATGTAGAAAGTATGGCATCTCTCTGAATCCTAATAATTCTTTGTTTGGGTTAGAATAATGCAAGTTGTTAGGACATATAATTTCCAAATATGGAAATAGAATAGATCCTAGCATAATAGAGGCAATTCAAAAGGTGGATATCCCAAGAAACAAAAAAGAAATTCAGTCTTTTCTTGGGAGAATAAACTTCTTAAGGAGGTTCATCTCCAACTTAGCAGAGATCATAAGGGAAATTATAAACATGTTGAAGAAATCCTTTAATGAGGTGAAATATGCCTTGTCTCGTGCTCCTGTACTTATTAGTCCAAATTATACTCAATATTTTATTGTATTTTCATTTGCTTCATAGCATAGCATAACAATTGTCCTAATGCAAAAGAATCAACAAGGTGTAGAGCATCCAATAGCATTCTTCAGTAGGAGTCTCAGAGATGTTTCCCTCAAATACAACATTATGGAGAAGCAGGCCTTTGCCTTGGTGAAAGATCTAAAGGATTTCAGGGTGTTATACTGGACAATCCCTCTTGTGGACAAGAGCAATCTCTCTAGATCCTAATTGGAAACTAGAAATAATCATAACAATTGAAATGTCTCTTTCCCTAAGTTGAACTTGTTCGAATTATCATCAATATAGCTAATGGATGAGCCTCTTACCTATTTTATGAAATGCCTGATGAATATCCCTTGTTGTGACTTGATGCAGTTCTTCAATGCTTGATAAGGACTTCAAACATAGACCATAAAAGGGTCGAAAGCACATGTGATATAATAATCCAAACAACTTAGCCTAATGATCAAGGAAATTAGGGATTGAATTTGCCTTAATAAACATTATAAACAATTGTAAACCATTCATCATTCACATAAGACAAAATCAATGGGAGAAAGTGTTCATTTGTATTAATTAGAAAATAAGAGGAGCCTTACAACCTTCGCCTTGATGTCATGAGGTCCCTCCCAAATTCCTTCAATCTCCTCCTTAGATGACAAGCTTTCCAATCTCAAACCAGCAACATAAGTTTGTTTTCTTTGAGTTCTAACCCCCTCAATCCCGGAACCCTCTAGTCATTTTGTAGGCCAAGAGGAGGAAGTTTCAGATCCATAAGAGGAGGATGAAACTCCTTCATTGAGTGATTAGGTTACCATGAGAAAAGGGATGGAGATGCATCTTCTAAGGGTTATAGTTCGAATAGTCATCACCTGGAAGCTTTCAGTTGGGAAATTTTTGACCAACTATGTTTCTAGAATGTACTTTTTATTTTTACTTTCTAGAATTCACCTACGCAGGTTTATAGTGGGAGATAGAGCACAACTCTGTGTTGTTCTCAGAGTTAATTTTAGCGCATGTTCTTAGAGTTGGTTCAAACATGTTCACAGATGGTAAAAATATTCATAAACTGATCAAGTGTCATGGCGACAAATTGACATGTAACAGATTGCCCCCTCAAGTGTGAAGTCTGCAAAAAAAAGTTTAAAAGATTGAAGCGCTTTATCATTCCAAGGATCGGATCAGAGGCAATGGTTGGAAACCTGCAAGGAACATTCAAGGGAACATAATGCAAATATATATCAAAAAATCATCTTTGAGGTAGGCATTCCCATACTCAGAGTAAAGCGAACTCAATGAAAAAGCATGGAAAAACTAAGATCATATAGATGGTAGACACAACATGGACACAACCATCTATCTACATAATCATGAATATAAAATTTCCTCACAACCTGGAGTGATGAAACTAGATCCAGGGTCTTGATCTTCATCTGTTGATCCACAATACGATTCTAACTATGAGAGTGAACGTATCGAAGTCGAACATGGTAGAAACCACTTGATTACCAGTCAATGATGTGAACCATTAACAAGAGCGAGAGAAACCACCGATAATGACAATGGCTCTCAAGGTACTCGCAATATAATCTATGAAGTGTGAATAAGTGATCTGAAGTCGAACACTTATAGAATCATTCGATCGAAGGCCAATGATGAGAACCTATCGTTGAAAGCGGGAAACCTACCATTAAGGCATGTAGGCTTCAAGGTATTGAAGGTTTCTAAATCAAGTTCCTAGATAATGAGCTGAAGTCGATAGGAAGCGATTCGTTGTAGGAAATCCTATGACACAAAACATGATATCAAGTTTTGAAAATAGTTTGCAAGGACTGACTCAAGGATGGTCGACGTGAATGAAGGCATATAATTTGCAAAGGGTTTTGAACTAAGGTTGAAATTCTCTTGAACACCTAATGACACAACAATGAATTTGCATCATTTTGACTTAACGATAATACCCAAAACCATGAAGAATTTCAATGCTGTTTGATTAACTGTAAGGCAAATGGATTTCCCAACCCTGACATAAATATGACGGATTGTCGTGTTCAAGAGCGACATGCTACCTTTTAAAACTGATAATGTAAAATGGACACTTTCCCCAATTTCCCCCACCATTACTGGCAAGTACCTCTTTATTTTTTACAAGGTTGAAGAGGATAACATATGCTTGGACTGTAAGCTCATCCTTCAGATGAGTCCATTGAAGTATTTTTAACGAACCACAAGAAGGAATGATTCGGTCTCATCATGCTTAATGAGTCCTATACTGTTTAATTTTTTTTTAGTCTATTAAAGGGGTAACTCAATGTCGTTTTCTTTTAAAAGTTTGAAAAATACACAAAAAGGAAACTCATTCAGTTCTTTTACAATAAAATATTAACGAGCCCGAAAAAACTAAAGCTCGACGTTTTTCATTTTTATAGAGTCGGAAGAAAAACATAAGTAGACTCCATCACGTTCTTTTTTGTCAGTTTAGTCTCTCGGGTCTGAAAAAGGATAAAATAATACAAGAGAGAACTCTATTGACCATGTCTGGTCAACATATACCTTTTTCATAAATAGTCCTAGGTCAGTCCGTACAAGGGGTAAACTTATACTGAGTGGGTGGTTGTTCATTTACTTTTATGAGTTCGAACAAGCAATTACTTGACGATATTTTCATTTTGAAAGAGTCTAAAAAGGGCTTAAAAGAAGACTCCATGATTTTCAATTTTCGTAATTTTGAAGAGCATGAAAAGTGATAAAAGTATGCTAAAATGTCAAAAATGGTTCATCTTGACTCCGTAAACTATCCTGCACATTTAAACTCAATAACTCGTCATAACTGCTCGAAAGGGGCATTTTCCCTCCCAAAAGGTTCAAAACATAAAAAATAATATTTTTTAAGCTTCAAAAACTTATAAAAGTGGGAAAAAGTAATTTATTTTTACCATTTGCATTTTTACCAGTTCAGAGCAGAGAGAGGGGTCTTACCCTCAAACTTCCAGGACTGATTCTGAGCCAACCAGTGTACGAAATCATGCACCATTTCTTCCAGGTAGAAGATCTCTCCATAGCTTAGCTTTTTATCCGTTTAGTTTTCCATTTTAAGCTTTCATTTCATTTTTTGGAGCTAAAATTTGTTCAAAAATGTGCCCTCAGCCTTGCATGGTTTTTTTTTCAATCGGGCCCGTGCAAGTTGATAAAATTTTCCACACGAAAAATCTCAACATGTGTGAAAATTTGTGGTAAAAATTCTGGCAGCTGTGCCCTTTCCATAAAGGGCGGTTGTGCAGGCACAGAGGGATAATTTTTAAACAAGTTTTTAGCCATAAAAAATGTGAAATGAGTTTTAAAAATGTTTCTAATTTCTTTAAAATGTTCATTTCAGGTCATTTGATTGCTTGAAAATGGAGTGGAGGGAAAGAGAGCATGAAGCCAATGATTTGGCAGCTTTGGCAGATCCGGCCACCTTACAGGCTCTCAGGACTTGTGGCCTCCTGAAATATTGGCTTATCCTTGGGATGGAAGCTCGAGTAGATCTGATGATGTGGTTGGTAAGGACATGGAATGTCCAATAACAGTGTTTTTTGATCATTGATTATCATCTTACCATTGACGTTGATGATATCTATTTCCTAACTAGGTTGTCTCAGTGGGGAGCCGATCTTTCACTATTCGGATTGAGGGTGGGGGGAAATACTACTGATGGATACCTATGGTACTTTTTCAGGGGTGCACCACCCAAGGATGGATGAATTGACATTCATTCCATTGAACTTTTACCCTTAAGGACCATTGCTTTCACTATTTGCAAACTGTGTCGTAGTGCTGCCCTTCATTTAGCCACACAGGCATAGATGTAGACGATTGTGGAATTTTGGGAATACACGGTATACAATCGGCACGAGGCAATGGTGGTGAACATGAAGGGCCATTTGACTAGGTGCAAGAATGGAAAAATGAATAATTTCAGTTATGGTGCCATTCTTTTTGCTTTTTCCCTGGAGAGGGTTCCTATTTTCTGGCCACATTAGATTCTGGCATACGAGGGGGGTTCGAGGGATCCACGCATGATGAGGTGGGTTGCACTGATGGCACGCCATGGAGGTGATGGTCCCGTAGTGAGGTATACAATATATTTTTTTGACTAGTTGGGCCAACAGATTGTTTTGATCGAGGACTTTCTGTATATCGGGATGGATTACATAGGTGATCTTACTATCCCACTTCCAGTCAGAACTCAACAGGGTGATCTAGGTAATAATTTCTCATTTGATATATTTTCAAATTTTAAATTTTTTATGTGTTTTGTGTCTAAAAAGGCTAATTACCCGAAATGCATGTGCATATGTGGGTCCAACTCGACCAGCCGGGCTGAGACATTATGATAGATGAAGTGAGCAGCCTATAGTAGATGTGGCAGAAAACCCAGAGATAGAGGATATCTTAAAAGAGTTGGAGCATAACCTTGATAGGTTGACTTCCAACATCCCATAGACTAGGACCGATGATATTCCACGTGCCTATCAGAGACATGTAGTTGGGGTTCCAGGACCTCTCAGACATTTGCTGTGTCGAATTTTGCGTGCTATCGTTTGTTATCATGAGCATCATCATGCCTTGTTGTTCTAGTTTCTAGGACCATTTTGAATTTAAATTTGGTGTTAGCATATATAGAAAATAAAAGGCCACAGGGCCTTGTGTCCTCAGATGACATATTTTGTAGACGCACCCAAACTCTATTTTAATGAAAGACCTACTACTTTTATCCTATGTTTATCTCAATCAATGTATGAATGAATATTTTTTTTAATTTACATATGTTTCAAATGTTTATTTAACACATGATTCACCAATGGATCTATTAATGTGTTTAAATATCTCGGAATGTGTTGATATTCGAAGTAACCAAATTGCCTTTCCAAGAGACAGACTTGTAAAAGTACCCTTAACATGGTTGGACTCCTTATTGTATAGACACCATTTAAATGTAATACCACGAGCTATGAATCTAACCTAAGGATCAAATGTGATGGCATCAACTAATAGCTCAAATACTACGCTATATTCCGCTATGTTGTTCGTTTTTTGACCGAGACATATTCCTTGAATAGAGACTAGTTCATCACTTGGTGAATAGATAACCCAGGCTGTAGAAGATAAATTCTGAGTATTATGACTAATGCCATCAACAAAGCCAATGTAAGTCTGAGATAAAATTGACATCTGGAAATCAAGTGTAAAAACGAGATAAGAAAAAGTAGTAGAAAATGTAAAAACATTAATTATCACACATACCTAAAAAACGGTAAATAATATAAAAATCTTCACCAAAATTTTATGCAAAATATTTCTTTAGGTAAAGACCATTTCTAGGCTTTCCCAAAGGAACACCATCATAATCAACTAGCTCATAGGCACCTTTAAAGGGCCATGCCACATGGGCTCGAATTTCCTTGCACCTAAATTTTCATGAGCTTGATCATAAACCAAGACTAGGCCACCTTCTGAATATGTACGAGGATTAACGTTTTGATCATATTGGGATTTGACACATTTCTGGTGAGCTTCGCTAGCCAATACGACATTACATCTATTTTCATCTAAATGAGCTAAATGTACAAAGCGTTATTCGTCTGTAGAGGTAGAAGGTAATAATTCAATAACTGGTTTGAGGGATGGGATTTCATATTCAATAGGTAATATTGCTTCGAAACCATAAGCAAGTTGGAAAGGAGTAAAATTGGTCGATGTTTTTATAGTAGTACGTTAAGGTCACAGTGATGAAAAGAGCATAGAATGCCAGTTTCCTTTACGCATACCAGCTATCCGTTTAATCATATTGGTTAAACCTTTATTGACAACTTCGACCCGACCATTAGCTTGTGGATAATACGGAGTAGAGCTATCATGGCGAAGGCCGAGTTGTTCAGATAGTTTGACCATCATAAAGTTACAAAAATTACTACCATGGTCTGTAACAATAGCTTGTGGGACACTGAACCAAGTAATCACATGATTGAAAATGAAAATGGTTGCAGTTTCGCCATCGTCTCTATATGTAGGCATTGCCTCGGCCCATTTTGTAAAGTAATCGACTGCAAGGATAATGTATCCATGCCCCCCGACCGAGTGAGGGTTACATGTGACAAAGTAGATGCCCCATTTATCAAAAGGACCGACAACAATGATAGGGTGAATAGGAGCTGGAGGTGCTTGTATTTTGCGATCATAGATTTGGAAATTATGGCATTTGCAGACTATAGTGATGCAATCTTTAAACATTGACGAACAAAAATAACCAGCACGTAATATCTTTTGGGCAGTAGCATACCCAGACATGTGACCACCACACGCTCCAGAGTGGCATTCATTTAAAGTTTTTTCAGCTTCTTGAAAATTTAAACAACATTAAAATACAGAATTAGCACCACGATGATAAAGAGTGTCGCCAACAATATTGTATTGTTGGGATTGGTATCAAATTCGCCGACGATCAGTTTTGGATAACTCGGGCCTAAAATTTTGTGTTTGGAGATATACAATGATGTCTCCATACCACAGATCTAATGTACTAATAAGAAAGAGAGATTCATCAGCAAAAGAATCTTCTGCTATAGTTTCTATATCAGTATGGGGAAAGTCACACAATAGTTCGACGAAAATCAAGGATTTATTTGATTTGGATTTTTCAAATTCCAAATCAAACTCTTGTAAAATAACTATCCACTTTGAGTATTTTCCCCCTAGCAATTGTTTCGTGAGAATGTACATCATGGGGTTGCAATCTGAAATGATAGTTGTTTTTCAGAGAAGTATATAGTGACGGAATCGTTGAACAACTTGCACAGCTGCCAAGGCTAGCTTCTCCACATGTGCATATTTAATCTCAGTTTTAGTGAGACTCCTACTCAAATAGTAAATCACATGTTCACTGCTAGAATCATCCTCTTGGACTAACACCATGCTAATGGTGGCATCGGATGCAGCTAAGTACAGAAAGTAGTCTCGATGATAATTGGGTGGATGCAGTAACAATGCATTAGTCAGTGCATGCTTTAATACATCAAAAGCTTTATCAGCAAGCTCATCCCAGAAAAATGGAATACCCTTTTTCAATAGTTGAGTAAAACCCTGGGTTAGTTTAGCATAATTGTGGATGAATCTACACAAAAAGTTTTCCTTCCCTTGCAAACTTTGGAGTTGAGTAAGGCTAGAAGGAGCAGGCAAATTCAAAATTGCCTCCACCTTGAGGGGATCGACATGAATGCCTTCCTTTGAAATGATGAAACCTAGAAGCTAACCTGATTGTACACAAAAAACACATTTGTGCGGATTCAAGCGAATATTGTAATGCCTGCACCTAATGAAAATTTCTTTTAAGTGCAATGGGTGATCCTGTCGTTTCATAGAATGAGTTGGTAGGTCATCTAAATAAGGATGAAAAATATGCTTAATATCGTGGAGTGCAAGACATTGCTCGCTGAAAAGTCACGTCAGCATTTTTTAGGACAAATGGGAGTTTGCGATAAGAAAAATTTCCTCATGGGCATATAAATGTGGTTTTATATTGATTGGTAGGGAGTATGTTTATCTGATTGTAGCCAAAAAATCCATCCATAAAGGAAAACATTTCATTCCTGGCACATTCATCGACAATTTGGTCGATATACGGAGTTGGATAATTGTCCTTGGGACAAGATTTATTGATATATCGGTAATCAACATACACTCAGATAGTTCCTTGATTTTAATGGGCACAATATTTGACACCTAGTCAGTTAAAGGAATGGGGTAGATGAATCCTGCTTTCAACAAATTTTCAACCTCAGTTTTGATAGCTGCGGCCTTTCACGGATGTATATGATGTAATCATTGTCTAACTGGCTTAGCATTCAGATAAGTTTTTATTTCATGTACAACAATGCTAGGGTCAATTCTTGGCATCTCTTCGTAGGACCAAGCAAAAATGTCGCAGAATTCCTAAAATAGGGCTTTGTAAGTTTGGATCTCTTCTAAAGAACAAGAAGCTCCTATATGAATATTTTCAGTTATCTCGGGTTTCACTAAGATATCTATAGGTATCGTTGCCAATATGTTCCCTAAATTTTGTTCATAACTGCAAGATAGGGTAGATATTGGACATTGAGGGTCACTAAGGGTCTTAGATGAAAACATAGATGATAAATTATTCTCAATTTTATCAAAGGATGGCAAGAAAGTTGAATGATGATGAGTATCAGTCCATGGAATTTCGTCTAAGGTCATGACTTACGTAATCCCTTCATCTGTTAAAAAATATGTCTTAAAAGGGTCAGGCATAGAGATTGGTTCCAAGCGTGACAAATGAGAATATTCATCAATAATCGTATTCATTCGATCATTATCAGATGTTGATGGGTTGGAAAAAAATTTAATTGCTTCATAGGCTAACTCAAAAGGGCTACGAGGCATTTCATCACCATATAAGATCATTTCTGATTCTGAAGGTACTTTCTCTGAATCCCCTTATTCAAAAGTACTTGATGTAATCATATTAATCATGGCATCTTTATGAGGGAAGTTGGGTGGAGGGAACGTGAAAGTTCCCATCAAAGATGAGTCTTTGAGAAGGCCAACACCAACTTCCTCATATGGAGTGGTTGATTTTCCAACAAACGTGATACTACCGATAGAGTTAGGGTCTGAAGTATAGTAGGAAAATTGGTCTACTTTCATAATTCTTCCTTTGTGAAGAAACATAATCATCCTAAAATATGATGAGACTACTTCCGCCATGGCATAAGTCCAGCTCCGACCAAGCAAAAGTTTATATTCAAGTTGAGCATCAACAACCTTAGTGTCTATTGCAACCATTTTTCCCTCTAATTCAATTGGTAAATCATTTAAAAGTCCATACGGATGAAAACCTCTTCCATCAAAGGCTTTCAAAGTCGAGGGAGATTGAGTGATTTTTGGATAACCCAAGGCTTTCCAACAAGAAACATAAATAATACATGTGGACACTCCTTCGTCAATCATTGTTCGAAAAACTCGTCGAGTTTTGACATGAACTGGTATCTGAAAATCCAATTCGTGCGGGAGACGTGTGACATGATTTTCAAGATAAAAAAAAATCAAATGGGAGTCTTGAGGATCTACTACTCCTATGGCTAATAGTAATAATTTCCTTTGTGCTAGGCAAGTTTGCAGCACTTCAAGGGCAGACATGGCCGAAGGTGACATAGCCAGATATTTGACGATGTTATAGTTTTGAGTAGCCCTTGCATGAGGATTAAAGGTTGAATTACGAAGCATACTCTTAGGAGGCGGATGAATTATCATATTAGGGTTTGGTTTTTCAATATGTAATGGTTCTGAAGAAGGAGGAGTAGATATGGAAGTTTGACTCGGTGAACTGGAGTCATCTCCATCTTCAATAAGACTCTTTGATGTGTAATCTTTGGATCTCATTGCTACCATAACTCTGGAAGACATCATCATGATATATGTTGATGCGGATGAGGAGGATTGGTTATGAGAAACCATTTTACTATCTTTTGGAGGAAAAGGATCCTTCAAAGCAGTAGGTGTGGGTGAAATTTCGACGAATTTGGAAACTTTGGCCTGATGAGGGCACTCCTTAGTTCAATGATCTTCCTCACAAATTAAGCAAGGGCATCGAGGTTTCCTATTTTCATCAGACAGTTCATTCTTGTTTGATATCTCCTTAGAACGGTTGTCTTATTTAGGTTTTCCTTTTCCCTTTTTCTTATTTCCGGATTGCTTACCCTTTCCAGTAGATGACTCTATGGTGTTAATTTCCAAAGTAATTTTGGGAAAAGGATCTTGATCAGGTGAATCAAATAGAGCCGAAACCTGAACTTTCTTAGAATTTTTCTTTTTGTTCTTAGATTTCTGGCTCACAGAACCAATCATGCCATCTGCAGGATGCGATCCTGGAAGAGGTGGATTATTTGGGGTAGATTGGGGTAAATCTGGGATCTTTTCATACAAAGTACCAGAATGAGTATAAATATGATCAAGGTATTGAGCACAAGAAATTACCTGCTTTTCAGTTACAACACCCCCTTTGGCCACATCCTCAGTTATTACTGGTAAAAGAGATTTTAAGAATCATTCGACCAAAATCTGATATGGAATGTAAACTTTAACTAGGTGGTGTCTCTGTCTCCATTCGTGAATGTGATCTGAGATATGGGTTGGCGTTGACTTCTTCAAAGAAGTTAAAATTTCAATTCCATTATCGTACTGAACGGGAAACTAAAAATGGGTCAAAAGGTTGTAGAAATGGAATTAAACATGTTGAAGGAAGTGCGTGGAAATTCTACATATCATTTGGATGCCGAACCATTTAAGCTTCATTGAAAAAGTCGTGATCTAATAGAATCGTCATTTAATGAGTTAGACGCGCACCAAAGATCATAGGTCATAACGTGGTTGGATGGATCTTCACCCAACTTACCTTTGAACTTAGGAATATCACTGGAAAATTAGTAGGAATAGCCGACAAAAATTGTAAATAAAGAAGTGGATCATTAGTTAACCGAGAAAGGTCAGCGAAATCCAAAGTTGCAATGAAGGGAAACTAGTGATTAGGGTCCTGCGATGGATATTGATAACCCTAAGGGACGAGTCCTATACCAAGAGGAGGATATCCAGGATAGTCTGAGCAGTTGGAATCTGCATACCTCCTAGGTATCTAGGATGAGCCATACCATATTGCAATTGAATAGGTTATTGAAATGTATGACCTGGGTATGGTTGATTCTGAAAGGGGAGACTCTGACCCATTTGACCTTGAACGAACTGTCCTTGAAAGGGTTGAATTTTCAAGGGTTGACCTTAGAGAAATTGAGTTTGAAAAGGTGGACCCTGAACAAACTGACTTTGGGGTAAACCTTGGAAAGGTAGCCCTTGAAACAGTACTTGCATATATGGGACGCTAGGCTGTACAACAGGTATTTGAGGTGCTGACGGAATCGTAGGAATATATTGAAAACCATATGCATAAGGTAAATATTGAATAAGGGGTTGCATAGTAACCTATGATGTAAGAGGGATAGTTACTTGTGATACTCCTGGAATGGGAGTTTGAGGCGAACCCGAACCTGGGTTCTGAATAGTCGTTTACATGGAAGACTGCACCAAGGTTTGATGAGTACTTGGGAAAGGTTGCTGAAGTGGTTGTTGAGCAGATGTCGATGGATTAGCCTGGAATATTGGCTGGACTTGAAAAGGCATACCTTGAAAAGCCATTTTTTGCAGAGGTTGTCCAAGAGGTTAGCCAGGTTGATACAAAGTCACTTGAGAAGCAACGGGAATTGACTGTTGAGAAGGGTTCCAGATTTTATTCAATCCAGGGTAAGGAATTCCAATGGCGGTTTGAGGCATAAGAGGTTGACCAAAACTAGTTTGTGGCAGTTGAGCATAATTAAAGTAACTTCCGGCAAGGGGTTTCCCCCCAACTACAGGGTAAGGTCCACCAAAAGGTTGTCCTCTGGGCGGAGGATATGATTGTTCCCCCTAGGCGGATAATAACCATCTGTTGGGTTAGCTTGTGGGTTACCAACATTATCAGAAATCATATTAATATATTGTTCAAATGTCAAACCTTCATTGGTAGGGTTAATTACACTAGTTGACATGTTTGAATATGAGTTCGAGGAAGAAGCTCTTGAATAAGCTCCTGCGAGAGTGATATCTAGGTGGTAAAAAACCACTATACAATGTTGAATTCAGAGAAGTAGAAAACATGGATGTATCTGATGTGGTACTTCTAGGAATCATTGTAGACCAGTCAAAACTTGGTACGGTAGAGTAAGGAGTCGTGTATCGTGGAATCCCTTGTCCTAAAAAGTTCAAGGGTGTGAAATACCAAGGGTCTGGGTGAAGAGATCAAAACAAGAGTTTTGAGATATCTACAGGTTCACTAGTAGAAACTACAGGTTCTTCCTCTTCGTCTGAAACAATTTCTTCAATGGCAATGAGACCAGGACAAAGACTATCAGTAATAATGAGTTTCACATGCAGTGAAAGTGGAGGATCTGGAATATGTGTTGTAGTAGATGTATGAATTTCAGGCTTGGAAATATTAGACTTAGGTTTGTCAATATATGGTTCAGAAATGGGGTTTGTATCCAAAAATTCTCCAGTATATGATTCAGTTTGAACGAGTTCATTAATTTGTAAATCAGTTGCTGTTGAGTGTGATGTTAAATTCTGAGTTTGATTAAATTCAGTTTTTGTTACTTCAAGGCCTAAATAGTAGATGTTATCGGTTGATTAACTTCAATTCCTCTTACATCAAAATCTATGATAGTAGAAGTTTTAGTTTTTGTTGCAATTCCAGTTTCAGATGATTTAGATTTTTCTACTTTAATATTTTGTAACTGACTCAGTGTATACTCAGGGGGATCCTTGAGTATCCCACGTGATTGTCTCGATAGTTCCGCCACAATGAAAAATTTCAATTGACCAATTACACAATATATAAATTAAACCTAAATTCTCTAAAAAGTAAAAAACAACACAAAATGTAACATGCGCTAAAAATATAGGAGTTCAAACCATACAAACTTACTCTTCACAGAGATCAATAATTACTAGTTGGTGATGAAATCCAACATCGCAGAGATCAAGGTGAATTTTTTTTTATAGAAATGAGTATTTGGAGCCAGTTACCCTGACAACCTGCTTAATGAAATAGTTTGGTGTAAGTAACTCTGTTATAAACCATCTCGAGCAAAGATTACCCTCCAAAAAGTCCAAGTGTGTCTAGCCAACGCCTGTTCCAGGTACAATAGGACCTTCCCTCTGTCGTTACCTTAGGTAGAGCCCTAGGATTATAGTCACTAAGTTTACCAAATACAACAATTTTACCTGGGGGGCAGTTGTAGATTGGACGTACATGCAAGGGCAGGGTAACAAGCTCAATCCCATTGAAGTCTCCTCCACATGATCAATTGGAGGTTTACTTTCAAGTGACCCCAGGTACCTTTCGGCACTGTTGTAATACGTGTAAATCATTGTATCTAGGCTAATGAAGTGGGTACGATCACTTCACCATATTCGACATGACCTCGTGCTTAACTCATGTATAAGAAGAGCTTCCCAGAAAAAAAACGAAAATAATTGGATTTTCTCTCCCTAACTCAATATTCTATTGTTCATTTGTAGTTTTGGAAAGTTTACTTCCTTCCCTATTCCAAAGCCCTACACTTAAGCTATTGTAGGTGACAAGAGCCCTACAAATTGTAAAATTCTAGGTGAATTTTAATTAACGTTGTATTATTAACCTTTTCTTTACTCAATGGATGATGAAGTTGAAACTTATGATGCTGTGACACGACTCGAAATCTTAATGCACTCTAAAATTCAATAGCAACTTTCAAATTCAATGAAATTCTATTTAGAGAAAAGAAAGAGTTTCTTTGATTTTTTGAGAAATGAAATGCAAAAACTCACAACTTTTCCAATTTTCTAAAGTAACCAATTTCACTATTATGTAATGAAAATACAGTCAACAAACTAATTTCCAAATTTCCCTAATCATCAAATAAGCCAAAATACTCTTTTTCTATAATCACCCAAAACTTTCAAGCACACAGAAATCAATCAAGAGTTTTGGCGAAAAGACATTTCTCCTATGAATGTTTTGATTTAATGATAATATTAGTGCAATAAAAAAAAAAAGAAGAAGAAGAAAAGAAAAGAAAAGAAATAAATAAATAATCCAAGATGAAAGCAACAATTTCTTTTATCAAACAAAAATAACCACAATTCTTTCACAAAAGCACAAGCTAAACACCCTAACAACCTCAATCGAGACGAAGGATGGAAAATAAGTGACAATTGGATTCCTACTTTAACATCCTAGAACCCTCTCCCAGATTAACCCTTCCCTGTTACGCTAGACCTCTCACCTCCCTCTCCAACCTCACTTGTATCTCTCTACACTTTGCACTCGTATTAAACACTTAACCTAGTTTCCAAGTCTTAAAGTTTAAATACCAATTTACATTCCAACTAAAAACAAAGAATCTTAGATAATTGAAAAATTTTAACAAATAATTAAATTAGTTTCTATAATCATTACTAATGTTAACATTACTATTAATTAATATTAATAATTTGTAGAATTACAATACCAATTCAAATTAACTTAAATTAGAAGTATATATGAGAATTTCATTTAAGAAAATTGATAGGAATCTCAGATACATGTAAATATATTCTAAACAAAATAATTAAATTAGTTTTCATTACTACTATGAACATTAATATTAATTAATACTAATACTGTTTATATTATTTAAACAGATAAACCAATTCAATTTTTTTTATAAGAATTTCAGTTAAGAAGATTAATAGGATTCGTAGTCAAGATTAAAATTAATTTATAAATCATAAATCAAATAAAATCATTAAACTTATAAAAACTTCTAAGAACAACACCAATATTAAAAATTAGTACTAATTAACACTAATAATAATATTATTAAAATCAATCTAATTAGTTTATTCTAAAACAAGAACAAAACCAAAATAAAATTAATTATAAAATAAAATGAAAGCAAATATAAAATAATTAATTATAAATAAAAATGTATTCTCAATAAAAAAAAATATTTTTATTCTCAATAAATTGAAAATAATTAAAATTATTATATAATTAAATATTTCAATTTAAGTCTTTTTACTTTTATTATTATATAATTAAATTAAATCCAAACATTATAAAACAATCATGATAGGGTCGGCTCCCATTCCCTTTACATCTCTTAAACCTATTTATTCATTCCATTGAGGTCTGTCTTAGACAATTACTGATCTATCCTAATGATGAGCCACGGTGGATGGATCGAAGCGTTGATTCAAACAATTATGGATGCGAGAACTCAGGAAGAAAACTACACACAAAGCACTAATGGCAGAAGCTTGAAAACAATAAAAGCACAAGGTCTTAAGAAACCCTAATTTGCAATTCAAAACAATTTTGACCACAAATAAGCAACAATTAAGGCTTAACCAGTGCATTTGTTAGAACAAAATAAGAATATCATAATCAAAAGGACACTCTATCTTGTTTTGATCAATCAACAAATCAACCAAGTAAAACCCTAAGGAATTCTTTCAAAAAGACCTAATTTGCAAAAATCATCAATAAAGCAATCAACTGAGTTCAGAAGAGACACAACATAGTCCAAACAAAGATAATGACTCTTTCAGAAAAACAAAATCAAGTTTGGGTTGAAGCCAAAACAAATTTTTCAAAAAATTTCAATGTCTGCGTGGGTTTTTAGTAGAAAACAGAGTGCATGTCCTCTGTTGCTATGGAAAAAAAGGCGCAGAGATGCGCTCTATTAACAAACAAAAACAACGCAGGGAGGAAAACCTAAGAAAAAATAAAAATTAAAGAACCAACCACCAAGATCTAAAAGGCCATTAATTTATGAAGACTCAGGTCTGGATAAATCGGAAAAATTAGAAAGCCAGGCTAAGGAAAAAGACGAGAACAGAGACGTTCCCTAGTATGGTCGCCAGTTTGTTACACCGGACAATCCCTCTTGCAGACAAGAGCGATCTCCCTATATCCTAAATTGAAACTAGAAACAATCATAACAATTGAACTGAATCTTTCCCTAAGTTGAACTTGTTCGAATTATAAGCAATATAGCTAATGGATGAGCCTCTTACCTATTTCACGAAATGCCTGATGAAGATCCCTTGTTGTGACTTGATGCAGTTCTTCAATGCTTGATAAGACCTATAAACATAGACCATAAAAGGATCAAAATCACATGTGATATAATAATCCAAACAACTTAGCCTAATGATCAAGGAAATTAGGGATTGAATTTGCCTTAATAAACATTATAAACAATTGTAAACCATTCATCATTCACATAAGACAAAATCAATGGGAGAAAGTGTTCATTTGTATTAATAAGAAAATAAGAGGAGACTTACAACCTTCGCCTTGATGTCGTGAGGTCCCTCCCAAATTCCTTCAATCTCCTCAGATGACAAGCTTTCCAATCTCAAACCAACATCATAAGTTTGTTTTCTCTGAGTTCTGACCCCCTCAATCCTTCAACCCTATAGTCATTTTATAGGCAAAGAGGAGGAAGTTTTAGATCCATAAGAGGAGGATGAGACTCCTTCATTGAGAGATTAGGTTACCATGAGAAAAGGAAGGGAGATGCATCTTCTGAGGGTTATAGTTTGAATATTCATCACCTAGAAGCTTTCAAATGGTAAATATTCGACCAACTATGTTTCTAGAATGTACTTTTTATTTTTACTTTCTAGAATTAACCTGCGCGGGTTTATAGTGGAATACAGAGCACAAATCTGTATTGTTCTCAGAGTTAATTTTAGTGCATGCACGGGAAACTCTAGAGAAAATGGCGCAGGTGAAACTTAACAAGGTGTGACAACTATTTTTCTCAAATTTCTCATGTACTTCAACATATTTTGGGTTGTTTGACTTCTGAGGGAGCTGGTTCAAACATGTTCATAGATGGTAAAAATATCCATAAATTGATCAAGTGTCATCACGACAAATTGACATGTAACACAGGGTGTACATTTTGCTTTCACACATCATTGCTTATGTGCCAAGCTTTGCTATGAAAGGCATCCTCACTCAAAATGACCCGGAAGGTAAGAGGGATAAGTGGATTGTTGTGATACTTGAATATGATGTGGAAATTAGACCCATGAAGCTGATTAAAGTGAAAGGACTAGAAAAGATGATGGCAAAATAAAATATGCATGTGCTTGATATTAATTTTTTGGTTGCTTTGTCAGAGGAGGATGATTCAAGGCCAATTCAACAAGTATCATAAATATTTTCTCCTTCTCCTTGGTATGTAGACATTATATATGTGCTGCAACATTTACAAACACCCCAAGGTTTGACTAAAACAAAAGCCAGATTCCTAAAGTTTAAATTTATCAATTTTTGTGTTATAAAGCATTCCTTATATTGAAAATAGCCTGATGGTATGTTTTTGAACTGTTTACTTGAAGATGAGGCACAAAAAACCATAGAGGAGTTTCATAAATGGGATTGTGGAGGGTAGTTGTTTTTGAAGACAACTGTTAACAAAATATTGAGGGCTAGTTTTTACTGGCCAACATTGTTCATTGATGTATAGAAAAGAGTTACCAACTGTCATGAATTCCAGATTTTTGAAGGAAAGAGGAAGTTTCTCCCACTATCCCTAAAACCTATTGTGGTTGAGTCACCCTTTCAGCAATGGGGACTTGATTTCATAGGTGAAATCCACCGGCCCCCATCTGGAAATCATAAGTGGATCTTGAAAACCACCAACTATTTTACTAAGTGGATTGAAGCAACCCCAACTAGGCAGGCTACAGATGCAGTTATAATTTAGTTTTTTGAAAACAATATCTTGTCTAGGTTTGGTTACCCTCAGAAAATCATCATGGAAAATGTTTCTTCTTTCAAATCAAGGAAGATGGTGGATTTTTGCAACAAGTATAACATTATCCTTGGGCACTCAATAGCCTATTACCCTCAAGGTAATGGTTTGGATGAGTCTTCTAACAAAATTTTGGTCAACATCATCAATTTTTTTTTGTAATAAAACAAAAGGAATTGGCATAAGAAACTGGTGCAAGCATTGTGGGTTGATCGAGTAAGCACTAAAAAATCAATACATACATCCCCTTTCCAGCTAGTTTATGGAATAGATGCTATGTTTCCTTCTTCATTAGGAGTTTCAGTGATGAAATTGCTACAAGGGGCTGAAGTGGAACCCAATGATGTGCAAAGGAGGATCAATCAAATGATCCAATTGCAGTAGACTAGGGAAGAAGTTTTTAAGAATACTCAGGTGATACAAGTCCAAATTAAGAATATTTATGAAAAGAGAACTAAAGCATAATATTTTCAGATTGGAGACTTAGTGTTAAAATGGGATGCTAGGAATGAGGAGAAAGGAAAGCACAAGAAATTTGAGAATTTGTGGAAGGGGCCCTTCAAAATTGTTTCTTTCCATGGGAACAATGCTTACATGTTGATGTACATAACATATGAACTACTTGGAGGAGGGCCTGTCAATGGCAAGCTGCTAAAACATTATCTCACTTGAAATTCAATTGGTCCAACACTCCATTGTACATACCATTTTATTTTTAGTACTGCAAGTGTGGGTGGCTAATCATTGGAACTTGAAGCCTGAGGAGAATTCCCTAAGGTTCCGATGATCTACTGCCATATGTAAGGTAAAAGTCAAGTTAGTCATAGTCAGTTGAGGCTTTTTATATTTGACTCCATTGCCTAATGGTTAGGCTACTAGTCTATAGTGTTCTTGGCACCTCACTAGGAAGTTGCCATCCCCATTTGATCCAATGTTAGGGTCCTATAATCTAGGAATCATAGTGTTTGTTTATCTTTTTATTCCATTCTGGAGGTTTGTTTGTAAATTTTAGCCTGTGAATCATTAGATGTCATAGACTAAATATTTATATGTGAAAATGTTTGTGTGTTTCATAGGTTTTCATCCCCCATTTTAAAGGTTCATGCCATAAAGGGGTTGTAAAAAATCTTGTAGATTCACAAGCTCATGCAATTTAATAAAGAAAAAGACAAGAATCTACTTCTACTTTCAACTAGCGGAAGCCAATAGATCGATGAAAACAAGAATAGACAAGAGGAAGAACATCAATGGCACATAACACAATAAGTATCAAGGGAAAGCCTCAGCTCAAAACCCACTATCTGTATTGCATTAAATCAGAAATCCAAGATGATAATACAATGCTTGTTCTCACAAGAACAATCCCAGCACTCAGTATGATCAATCTCCCAGCTCACAAGCAAGATCAAGCCAAACCATAGCCTCTTTTGCTACTCTCCAAGCCCCTATTTCCTTGCACAATTCCTATGGCTGAATAGCCCATATTAATGGGAATCCAGTGCATCCAAAATTGTGCAATCCACACTAGGTTGAGTTCCTGATTTCATGCATGATCTATACAACTCAGTAAATCATACAACTAATAGTACGTTGTCCCTGCACTCTAGTCTCAACTGGGTCTTTCTCAGAATCGACATGCATGAGTTTCTAATGAGTGAATCTTCAGTTAACTATAGTGGCACTAGTGAATGCATTAGTGCACCAACTCACTGCTAACTCTATATTAGTTCCACAAACATTTTGGAACTAATTTAACTTAACTTAACTCAGTAAAATGAGTTATCTAATTACAACTCACAATTAATTCATATTGGACCCATAAAACTTAGGGAGAACATATACATGACTTCAGAAAGACTTCCAAATCGAAATTCCTAAGTTAATTAAGTTAATTAAAATTAATTAACTATTTACAAGTTGCTATGAGAAAAGAATTCGATTTTAATTCTCATTTTAATTCAAGGACAAATTAAACTGGAATTTCTGGATTCTATTTTTAACATTTCTTGTTGTTATTTTCAACAGGGGTCTTTGAACCTAAAGTTGAATTTTGTAAAAGTCTAAAGTCTAAAATCCATGAGAAGGTTATAAGGCCATAATTTTAAATGTGTAATCATGGAGGGAAAAGGAATCATTGAGGGTTCAAGGGGTCATTTATGGGGTTCATCCATCATTATTCAAAGTCATGTTAGTTAGATTCAGTTAATTCAAATTGCTACGGGTCCAGTTAGTGGTCTTTACTTATCATCATTGATCATCATTGGAAGATATCATCATGTCACTTTACTCTTCCTCCACTGAATAATTCATCCTCATGACATGAAATAAGGTATATGGAGGCACTAAATTCTTTTTTTTTTTGAAGCTACGATCATTCCCACTTCATTGCAACTCACACTCAAAGAAGTTGTGAATTGAAAGCTAGTGTTTGAAACTCAAAAGAAAGGAGGTCGTTGTGCAACCGTTACGCAAACTTCCCATGCTATGCAACTGCTACACACAGGTTTCAGAGTCTTCATGAGGGCCTATGTAAGTATGTTTCTCACTATCCTCATTTTTCATGATGTCTCAGATGAAAATATTGCTCCTCGATCGTTGTTTTCATTAAAGAATTGGTCAAGTATTGATAGAGATCATATGTGTTTATATTTCCTCCACATCCGATGCGCAAAGTCTGTATGTTGTTGGTCATTACTTAAAATATCCATTTCATAGGTCTGATGGTTTTTATAACATGTTTGATCTCACATCTAACCTAAGACTCAATTTACACTATTGGAAATTGAGCATGGCCCCTCAGCTAGGTTTTTCATTTTTCTGGCATGTATTTTACATGTAAATCATTGTTTTGGAAAGTATTTATGGTGTATAAGGTTATTGGTGTTGTTTTTCCCAAAGCCCAAACTGATTTCCATCTCATTAAAATTGTTATCAACTACCTAAATTTCCACATTACATTGTGTTGTCACTCTCTTACATGTTCATCGTGTTGTCACTTAATCCATGTGCATTGCGTTGATGCTTAATCCTTTGTCCACATACATTTTTGTTTTACACAGAACTAGATTTGAAAAGGCTTTTGGAAATCTACATAACCAGATGGAAAATCCTGGGAACAAAAGGAAAACCAAGGGAGGATAAGTGGTACGATTTGAGCCCATAAGTTTCGATATGATCAATGTTGACCCAGCTATTTGAGCAGCATTTGAACAAACAGGTTGTATAGTGTTTTGTGAGAAAATTCAAACATATGGTTATCACTTTCAATTGTTTAGTATATTTTCCCTCAGTCTCAAAGGAAACCAAGTGAAGATTGAGGACTTGAAGTTATAGTTTTAGAGGAAACCATATCCCAAGCCACAGGGATACCATTACTAGGTGAAAGTTGGTTTAAAGGCATGGGACTTAATGCATCACACTACAAAGACTTTGTGAAACCTAAATACAAAGGAAAATATAGGCCTACATTTCCAAGAAGTTACCTATTGAACCACCATAGCAAACTCCTTAAAGTAATACAAAGATATTTCACTTGTGAAGGTTTTTTCAGTAGAGTATACCAATACCATATTAGATTGCTCATGCATTTTGTTAGAAAATTATATATTACAAAGCAATGGAACACATAAAATATTGCAGAAATATAAACATAGAAAAAACATAAAACAAGAGAGACACAAATATACGTGGTTCACCCAATTTGGGCTACATCCACGGAGAAACAACCAGTCCTTCTTTTATTATATTATCCAGCAAACTGAAGAGATACAACCTACATCAAATCCATTGTAACTCCCTCTTCGCTCTCAATCTCCTCTCTCTTCCTCACTTAGAATACAGATCTACATAGACGCAATACAATTCCCTCATATATAGCGAGGGGTTTCCTTCTAGGGAAAAAAAACCTAAATTAAACATAACTTCTACCGTTAGGTCTCCGCTTAATGAACAACCTAGATTGACTATGAAATTACATCGTTTTACAAGGCAATTTTACATCTATTCTTAGCTTCGAGGGCGCTGCCCCCGAAACCCCCCATCGGGGGGGGGGGGGGGGGGGGGGTCCCAAAAGGTCGTAGCCGCCCGCCCCCTAGACCCCCCCTGCAGCAAATATTTTAGGGGCAGCGTTTCTTCCCCATTTCAAACTGGGGTCCAATGCGGCGATACCTTTGAATGTAGAAGATAATCAGGCTCCATACCCAACAATCTCCCACTTGGAGATTGATTATAGAGACTCCACCACTGCTTCATTTGCTGGAAAATGACTCCACTTTGGATTTGGATATTACTCATCTTCTTCATCATACTTGAAGACCAATTGAAATTGAGCAGATTCTCGGTTTCTCCCTGGTTACAACTTTTGTTAGCATATCTGCAGGATTCTGGCTAGTGTGTATCTTTTCCAGCTTCAACTGTACATCTTCCAATGCTGATAATATGAAATGGTACTTGAGATGTATATGTTTAGTCTTGGAATGAAATGCAGAGTTATTTGCAAGATGTATGGCACTCTAGCTGTTACTGTATAACCTGCCCAACTCCTGCTTCTTATCTAATTCATCCAGAAACCTTTGTAACCAAATCATTTCTTTACTAGCCTCTGCTGTAGCAACACACTCTGCTTCTATTTTTGAAAGTGCAACAACACTTTGGATTTTTGAAACCCGACTGACAGTTGTTCCACCTACAGTAAATACATATCCTGTAGTGCTCCTCCTGTTATCTCTGTCACCTGCCATATCTGCATCAACATATCCCTATAATGCAATGTTTGAACCACCAAAGCATAATGCTTGATTTGTGGTACCTCTCAAATACCTGAGAATCCACTTCACCGCCATCCAATGTTCTTTTCCTGGATTGTTCATGTACTTGCTTTCAACTCCCACTACATGTGCAATATCAGGCCTTGTGCATACCATTGCATACATTAAGCTTCCAACTGCTGATGCATATGGAACTTTAGACATATGAGCCATTTCTTCCTGAGTCTTGGGACACACATCCTTACTTAATTTGAAATGGCTAGCCAAAGGTATACTAATTGGTTTTTCATTCTGCATATTAAACCTTTTCAACACCTTTTCTATGTACTCACTTTGAGACAATGTTAATTTTTGATTCTTCCTGTCTCTAGTTATTATCATACCAAGGATTTGTTTTGCAGCACCCAAATCCTTCATTGCAAATGAGTTTGCCAATTTTCTTTTGAGCACATTTATCTCCTGCATGTTAGAACCTGCAACAAGCATGTCATCTACATACAATAACAATATAATATAGCTGCTGTCATTTTGCCTTTTGAGATAAACACAATGATCAGAGTGACATCTAGTATAACCTTGTTCAGACATAAACCTATCAAATTTTAGATACCACTGCCTTAGAGCCTGTTTTAATCCATACAAGCTCTTATTCAACCTGCACACTAGTTTCTCCTTCCCTTTTACCTCATATCCTTGTGGCTGCTGCATATATATCTCTTCCTCCAAATCGCCATGGAGAAAGGCTGTCTTTACATCTAACTGCTCAAGATGCAAATCTTCAACTGCTACTAGACTTAAAATAGTTCTGATTGAAGACATTTTAACAACAGGAGAAAATATTTCATCAAAATCAATACCTTTCTTCTGTGCAAACCCCTTCACCACAAGTCTATCTTTGTACCTATGTTTTCCTCCATCTTCTTCCTTCAACTTGTAAACCCATTTATTATGTAATGTTGTTTTACCTGCAAGCAAACTGACTAAGTCCCAAGTCTGGTTATGTGCTAAGGAGTCCATCTCTTGTTTCATGGCTTGCTCCCACTTCTTCCTAGTTTCTACCTGCACTGCTTCTTCATAACATTCTGGTTCACTAGAATCATTCAACAATACATAATATAATGAAGGAGAGTATCGTTCAGGGGGTCTACTTATCCTGGTAGATCTTCTAACACCACTTTCAAGTGTTTGAAGTGCTTGTTGTTGTTGTGGTTGTTGTTGTGGCTGTTGATCATTATGATTTTCAGGCACCATCACTTTTCCTGTGATATCGTCAAGCACTGTGTATTCTCTGTTTTCTTCTTCTTGTTTATTTTCCTGTAGTTGATCCTTATACAAAACATTTTCATTGAATATAACATCTCTGCTCCTAATGATTTTGTGTTTTTCATAATCATAAAAGCGGTTGTTAGTGTCAGTCTTTCCAGCCTTCCTCCAGTGATCAAACGTGCTCTTACAAAGTGATTTTGAAGTGTCAAGGTCAAATTTTGTCATTTCAGTAAGTCTTCAAGCAAAATTTGGTCACTAGGCAGTAGGTCTAGGGTTTGCTCTCACTCTTTTCAAAGTTGCCCAAATGCCGGTCTATGTCACTATTCAGCTGAGTTTATCATCATTCATAGGGTTATCATTATCATCTCAGTCTCTAATGAGTCATTCTACACCTTGTTCATGCTTCAGTTGCACCTAGGCAAGGTCATTTCCCTCTCCTAAGGTTTTGAAGCCAATTTCTCTTGGACGGTCAAATCATCGGCAAAACTTGTATCTTGATGTTCATACACCTTCCCCTATCCTTAAAATACCTTATCAAACACTTCCCATCCCTTAGATCTGCCAAATTCCTCATTTTTGCACAAACCCTAGTTTCTAGCTACAACCTGGCAATTTTCTAGGTTTGGCCTGTGTTTTTCCCTTTTGGACCCCTTCCCCACGCTCAATCTCTGAGATTCCACTTTCCCCTGCTTCCTAACATCCCTCTGCACTCCCAAAAATTTCCCCAAGAATTTAGAAGCCCCCTATCCCCTTCATTTCGGAAAATCGCTTGTTCCACACATCGGGACAAGTTTCACTCAAAAGATGTTTCAGAGCAATCAAAGATGAATTTTGGGAAACTGAGAGAGGTTTTTGTCCAGAACATGCCAAAGAAGAAAAAAATCATTCACATTTTGCACAGGTGTCATTGTTTGAGAGAAATGTCAAGAATACCGTTGCCTCAGGAGAATCAAAGACACCTCTGAAGTGACCTTGGGAAAATCAAGTTTTCTCCTAGCTTGGTTGGCCAAATGATTTTCTTGATGGGTAAAATTATAGTTAGACACAAAGAGATTTCCAATGAGCTATCATGAGTTCAATTTGGGGTTGAGGAAGGCATTCAAAAGCTGACTGCAACAACACTCTTCCTTGAGGCAACCTCATTTGGCACTTTTTGACCAGTCTTGGGAGATTTGATTTTTGACAGGTCAAATGAAATCCAAATTGAAAAATTCCAGTTGGGTTGGAAAGTAGACTCAAATATCTTTCCAACGAGCTATCCTGCACCTGATTTCGACACCGAGAAGGCCTCCAAAATTCTCCTGCAAAACGCGACCCGTTGAACCAGGCGCGCGACCCGTTGAAGGCGCGCGACCCGTCAGGGCACCTCCAACAGTGTAAATTTTACACGGGTGCGACCCGTTGAGGGCGCGCGACCCATTGGGCGTGGTGCGCGACCTGTCAAGCTGTCTCCCTACAAACTTAATATAAATTTGCTCAAACGCCCTCCAAGCCATCAAATCGCTTGAGGTAGGTTCCCTAATCTTGGAATGATTGCTGGTTATGGTTGGTGGATATTATGAACTTGTTTTAATGACCAAATTGTGCAAGAGAAAATGCTCTGAATGGCTGCAATGAATGTGTAAAAATTTGTTAGGGTTTCTTGCTGTTTCATGGTTTTTTCCCTTGTAATTATTCTCCCCAAATCCCATTTCATTTTCCCTGCATTTCCATGCTAATATCACTTGTAAATTTGTGAAACAAATAAATCCTATCCTTTTCCCTTTAAAAAATAAAAATGAAACCCTAAACCCTACTTCTCCTTATGCCCATGTAAACATATGAAATTGATGATGTATATGCCATGATGTTTGCAGTATATTTCCCTAAATTCCCTGTCATATTTATATATTCCCAATTCCTTGTAAAAAGGTCCCTCCCCTAACATTTCCCTCATGTCTTTTTCCCCTTGAAACAACATAGAATTCAACACTTTTTACAGGCAGAGACAGCAGTACAGTTTGTCCACTTTGCTCCTAAACTATGTCAGAAACCGAAACTTACGAGCAAAGTGATGACCATTCATCATCTGCAGAGGTTGAGGTACAGAGGAGGCCTTGTAAGGGTGGTAAGGGTGGACATCATAAGCGAGAGGAGCCCACTTCTTTAGCAGAGTTACAGGCTTGTCCTATGGCAGTCACTTGTTTTCAGTACATGTCTTGTTATGAGTTCTGTGAGAGGATTTCTCGGATTCAACACCACAGAGAGTTGGCCCGCCTTTTTGTTTTACAGCTCCATGATGGACATGTCAACCTTGTAGGGGTAAACTTTACATTGACACCTGGGGTGATCTCACATGCTACAGGGATACCTAATGTTGGGGAGGTGTGGAACAAGCGCAAGGTGCTAGATTATGTTCACTTTGAGCCTTATGTCCGGCCACCATTCATAAGACATTTGGCGGGTGTTTTTCCATTCAGGTTTCTCCGGAGCGAGTATGCTCCCATCATGAGGCTTATTATGCACTATTTTACCTGTGAGGGCAGATTTTCACAGGTGTACTCATATCATATTCGCCTTTTGATGCACTTCACCCGAGTGAGGATGATGAACATCCCTGTTTTCTTCTTTCAGAACATTCAGAGGATGGTGCCCATGTTGCAGAGGAAGACCCCGGCATAGTAGTACAGGAGCCTTCATCATTATGGTTTGATTCAGCTAGTAGTATTGCATCAGTTGACTCAGCAGGGCATCTCATGGGAGGAGTTCATCTCTCATGAGTTTTTCACAGCGCCATCACAGCCACATCCTGAGGTTGTTCACGAGGAGGGAGGACCATCACACCGGCATCACATCCCTGTCACTAGACATGTTAGTTCCTCATCTCAGCTCACTTATCAGAGAGGCCAGAGGGCCTTGTTTGCAGCAGCTCGGCAAGTACTATCTCCACAGCAGGTGGAAGGGGTCTCACCTTCATCTTCAGCTCAGCGAGTGTTATCTCCACATCAGGTGGAAGGGGCCTCGCTTTCTTCACTAGCACAGGTACCAGAGAGGGGCAAACAGCCCATGATTGATGAGGGTCCATCAGGAGTTCCCGATATTGAGTTTGTTGACCTTGAGGCCAGTTCTCCTAGCCAAGAGGCAAACAAGATCATTCAGCATCTCAGAGCTGAAAATGATGCTTTGCAGAGGAGATTTGAGGGTGCCCAATGGACCATCACCTACCTGGAGCAGTGCAACAAACAGTTGGAGGAGGAGAAAGCACTTGATGAGTTATGGAGGATTCGTAGTGACCGAACCTTGAACCGTAGAAGACCCGATGACCCATTGCCTGCTGACCGAGAGTCTATGCTCATCCAGGAGAACGCACACTTGGAGAGGCTGTTGGCTAAGGCCAACCAAGAGAAGATATTACTGAGGAACATGAAAAACCATTACTGGGCAAGAATGCATGTGTGCAAGGCCAAAATGAAGATGTTTCAAAGGCGGTTGTCCGAGGCCCTAAAAGGGAAGAAGAAGACCAATCCACTCCGTATCTTGGCTGAGGCTTCACTCAAAGATCATGGCACTCAATAGCCTAGCCACAGCTCAAATCCCAAAAAATTTTGAGAATTTTGGGTAATTTTGGCATTTTTTGGTAATTTACAGGTTTTAGCTCTTTAACAGGTCTCACCCCCCGTGAGACCCTTTGTCATGGCAACTCCTTTTCACAAAAACTCAGCATTTCCTGATTTTTTATGCAAAGTTACATATGCCCATGGATGGACTTGAGTTTTTATGGAGTTTTGGGCCTCCAGAAGGTCAAAATACATGCAAAATTTGACTTTCTGCCACTTTTTTGAACTGCAGAAAGCTGTCTTGGGAGAATTGGTTTTTGACAGGGTAAATGAACTCCAAATTCAAAAATTCCAGTTGGGTTGGAAAGTAGACTCACATACCTTTCCAAAAAGCCCACTTTTTCTCAATTTTTCCACCTACAAGTACCTAAAACAGAGCTCCAAAGGGGCGCGACCCGTCAGGCAGGGGGGCGCGACCTGTTAGGCAGTTTTTTTTCCAGATTGCACTGTACAGCCCAGAAAACGCAGATTTGACTCAGTTTGACTTTTTGGGGTTGAAGATGATTATCTTTGATGTAATTTTTGTAACTCTAAGGCACTTTTACTCTTGTTTAACACTTCTAGAAGATTCATTCATGTAATGGGTAAATATGTAATGTATGAATTGGTTTCCAAGTTTATAGAGGCAAGTTGTTTTGACTGCCTAGTTTGTAGTGCTTAGTTTAGAAGTGGTTGAAACAGCTCCTAGGATAGTGAGCTCGACCCATGGAGGCAGGGAAAGAGGTTAGATCATCTATATTATGTACTTTCTTGCTCATTTTCATGGTTGGACTCTTGAGGGAGAAGCTATCATTGTATTATTTCACTTGTATCTCTGCAATTTTTGGCTAAGGAAGACCAGGGTTTTGCAGTCCTTTTTGGGATTCTTGTGGTTTCATGTATTGATGGAGTGCTTCTTAATGTTCTTGT
Organism: Pinus tabuliformis; assembly: GCA_031772625.1. Lineage (NCBI taxonomy): Eukaryota > Viridiplantae > Streptophyta > Pinopsida > Pinales > Pinaceae > Pinus > Pinus tabuliformis. Next base: position 1,582,240,399 of record CM062804.1, on the reverse strand, counting down.
AAGTGTGTTATGTGATTCATCCCCTTTCTTTCCTTCTGCATTTTAAACAAATGAAGTGTTAAAGTAAGAATTCATGCTTGCCATGCTCTGCTTTTAAATTTGTTTAATTTCTATGTTTTCTACTGTTTAAGGAGAATTCAAAATATTATTTTCTCTCCTTAGCTCCTCACCGGTCTTTTCCATCCACTCACCTCAATCAAAGGCATCAATACGGTCTCCTACCTCGCCCCAAAGAACCCCCTGCAGAAACTGTGTCAAATCCCCGCACCCAAAATTGCAATTCCTCAATTTGCCACACAAAACCCAAAAAAACCCCAAATCAACCTTTTTAATCAGTTTACTAGCCTAATATCAGTGTTACCTTGTTGGTCATCTCATCCCATTGAAGATCTGCCGAGATTGACCGGAGAGAGCCTTCTCCTACCCCGTAGGGCTAGCTACGAGGCTAAATGGTTTGATGTAGCCTTGAGGTTTACCTTTCTCAGCCTGAGGTGAAATTTCAAGCGCTAACAGCGGTAACCAAAATCATTAACACCATATCCAATAAAGGTACATTTCTTTGATTTTGCCTCAAGCTTTGTTCTATTTTCTTTATTAATGTGGACAAAGGCTTCACAACCAAAAGTATTTAAAAAAGAGTGGTTTACCTTTTTACTTGTCCATGCCTCCTCTGGAATAACACCATCCAAGGAACTTGAAGGCCCTCGATTTATTAGATAAATAGTAGTATCTACAACATCTGCCCAAAATTGTAAAGGCAATCCTGCATGCAATCTCATGCACCTTGCATGCTCCATGATTGTCCTGTTCATCCTTTCTGACACGCCATTTTCTTGTGGTGTTCCTGGAAATGTCTTCTCTCCACGAATTCCATTCTCTGAACAGTACCTATCAAACTCTTTGCTGCAATATTCACCTCCATTGTTTGATCTGAGATACTTCAACCTTTTTCCTGTCTCATTTTCAACCAAAGCTTTCCTTTTCTTGAAAGTATCAAATACATCATATTTATTTCGAATACAATAAATCCAGGTTTTTCTTGTTGCATCATCAATAAAAGTAACATAATAATGAGAGCCAGAGCCACCAAGAGATGATACCTGAGTAGGTCCCCATACATCTATATGCACAAGCTCTAATTTTTCTCTCTTCTTTTATTTCCCAACTCTAAGGAATCTGACTCTCTTTTGATTTCCATAAACACAATTCTCACAAAATTTTAAATCAACATGCTTCAAGCCTGGCAACAAATTTCTTGAGTGAAGAATTTGCATCCCCTTCTCACTCGTGTTCCTGAGCCTATGATGTGACAATGCTGTATCTTCTCCTGTAGAGGTTAAAGCATTAATAGAATTAGAAATACCATTGCATAAATACAATGTACCAACCTTTCCTCCTTTCTCTATTACTAGGGATCCTTTAGTGACCTTCCAGGTTTTATCTGTGAAAGTAGTTACACAACCTTCACCTCCCAACTGCCCAGTTGAAATTAGATTTTTCTTCAGATCTGGAACATGCCTTACCTCCTTCAATAGCCATTGATTTCCATTCTACTATTTTATGAAAACTATACCCATTCCAACGATTTTATAGGGTTTATCATCACCTAATCGAACTTGTCAAAAATCTCCTTGAACATAATTATGAAAATGTTTCTTATTAGGTGTGGCATGGAATGAGGCCCCTGAATCTACCACCCAGGCATCAATGATATTTTCTAGTGAAAGAATCAAAGCATCTTGCAACACATCACCTGTTACATTCGCTTCATGATTAGTTTCTTGTTGCGCGTCTCCTTCTTTTCCCTTCCGAGACTTGTAGTCTTTCTTTAGGTGTCCTTTCTTCCCGCATTTCCAGCACACTATCCCTGATCTGGCTTTTCTTGACTTATTGCGATATATTGGGCTCTTTCCTATTTTCGTTTTTCTTCCCCTAGACTTCTCTGCAGTCAAAGAATTACCTGAAGTCTCACCGAATCTTTTCCATCACATTTCCTCGCTAAGGATTGCACCGATAACATCATCAAACTTTAAAGTACTAGATCCAGAGACAGAGTTACTAATGGCCATAACTAAACCATTCCAACTTTCTGGCAACGAGCATAGAAATAACAAAGCCCTAACTTCATTATCAAAAGTTACCCCTACAGAAATTAACTGACTTGTAATTGTATTAAAATCATTTAAATGATGACATCTTCATATTAAATAAATGCTTCATAAGAAATACCTTATTTGAGGCCGAGGGTTTTTCATATAGTTTGGCCAATGTCGACATCAAACCCTCTTTTGTCGTTTCCTTTGAAATATTAAACGCTACCGACGCCACTAGGCACAGTCGTATTGTTCCAAGTGCCTTCTATCGATAATATTCCATTCTGTGTCTGTCATGCTCATCGGATTCTTTGTCTTTCCGCTCAATGGTAGGTACAGATCTCTCTGATACAGATAATCTTACATCTGCATCTTCCATAGTTGGTAGTTTTGGCCGTTGAATTTTTCGACCCTAAACCTACCATATTCCGCCATTGCTCCCACTCGAACCAGGAACCCTTCTATCCTACGAGTTTATCAGCCAAATAGACCTTCGGCTTTGATACCAGTTGTTAGAAAATTATATATTACAGAGAAATGGAACACATAAAATATTGCAGAAATATAAACACAAAAAATGCATAAAACAAGAGAGACACAGATATACGTGGTTCACCCAATTTGGGCTACATCCACGGAGAAAAAACTAGTCCTTCTTTTATTATATTATCCAGCAAACTAAAGAGATACAACCTACAACAGATCCACTGTAACTCCCTCTTTGCTCTCAATCTCCTCTCTCTTCCTCACTCAGAATACAGATCTACGTAGACACAACAAAATTCCCTCATATATAGCGAGGGGTTGCCTTCTAAGGCAAAACCCCTAAATTAAACATAACTTCTATCGTCAGATCTCTGCGTAATGAATGGCCTGGATTGACTATGAAATTATAACATTTTACAAGGCAATTTTACATCTATTCTTAGCTTTGGGGGCGCTGCCCCCGAAACCCCCCGCTAGGGGGGGGGCTCCCAAAAGGTCGCAGTCGCCCCCCTTGGACCCCCTTGCAACGAATATTTTACGGGCGGCATTTCCGCCCCATTTCGAACTAGGGTCCAATGCGGCGATACCTTTGAATACAGAATATAATTAGGCTCCACACCCAATACATTTCACTGGAAAAAGGAGCCTTAACTTACCTGATTACCTCTTCAAAATCTTGGGTAAAATGGTAGAAAAGGTTCAGTCCAAGGGAGAGAAACATTTTCCCAGTTTGTTCCACTTTGCACTAATTAAATTGTTGGTCTTGAATGAATTAGAGAAGAGGAAGAGTTCTTGGGAGGCTTTCTTGTCAACCTCAGGTTTGCTGGCCCATTCAGATAGCTCCAAAATTCAAGAAGGCCTTCCCTCAGTAGGCACAACTGAAGAAACACTTGTAGTTGAATAATATGTCAGTAGACCTAAAGTTGAAAAGACAGAGAAGAAATTGAAGGATAAGAAAGAAACAAACAAAGGGAAAGGTAGGGTGCCACAAGCTGACCAAGAAGAAACACAATTTCTCTACAAACCAAGAACTAGGTCAACTACAAAGAAGATGATTGAGGAACCATCCTCTAAGAAGACAATTGAGCCGCATGATGATGAACAAGAGCAATTAGAAGAATGTGATTGATAATTTGAAGAAGATAGCCAAGAGGCTCCAATGGAGGAGAAGGACCTAAAAATCACAGAACTACAGGACAGCCTTGACAAAGCTCATCTCATGGTGGCTTATTTGTAGAAACAAATAGAGAGCTCAGACACAAAGCATCAGAGGCAACCACATATAGTGAAGGTGAATCATCCAGGAAGCCTTCTAAACCTACAACCCAGGACAAAGGCAAGCAATTGATTGAGGTGGAAGAGTTAAATGTCCTATAACAGTCAAGGAGAACCAGGACAAGATCAACAACCAAGAGGGAAGAACATATGAAAGAGACCCTTCGAGCAAAAGAAATCCAGAGTTTGATGAGTGGAAAGAGTATCAGAATTTTTTTGAGCAACTTAAGGAGTGCTAACGTCAAGCTTATTGGGCAATAGAAAGGAATGAAAAGTACAAAGAGGAACTTTATGCTGAAGTCTTGGAAGCCCTTGATGCACTTGACAAAGCCAAGGTAGTTTTGAAGTGGACTATGCCTATACACAATCAGGTGAAGAGCTACTACACAAGGAATTTGATCATGAGAAGAAGTTTAAGACTGATGAAGCAAAAGCTGGCCAGGACTACAAAATAACTCTAAAAAACCAAGCAATCATCCAAGCAAGTTGAGAAGTCATCTAGAAAGAAAACCATGGTTACAAAGAAATTCAAGGAAGAAAAACCATCATCTAGCAAGAGGAGGAGGAGGTAGCCTTGGAATTTTGGTTGAGGCTATCCAAAACTAAGGTGGCATAAGGAGGTCCTATTCATGTTGCCATTTTTGAAGTTTTTGAATTTGTATGCTATGTTTCCTTTTGCTGAAGGTTAAATCTGTATAACTAAGGGCTCGTTATGTAGTGACATAATGTCATATTTTGGTAGATTAGAAGTATGTTATGTGTTATAAGGTTGGATGAGGTAGTTGACTGGTCAATACAATCAGTTTGGAGCGGAAATTGTCAATATAGGTTCGGAATTTCACATATGTTGTGCAAGTGTTGAGCAAGTGGGGATCAATCCACTTGGAGATCTGCAAAGTTGGGAAGAGTATTTCAAAAGGTTCTACACCAACATGATATCATCTCAAGCGCACCCATTAGCTCAGATTTATCCAATATAACCTGCAACCATGCTCATAAGTGTTTTTAGTGATCGAATAAGCATGAATAAGTTAGTTTAGTTGATAAGTCCGGACATGATGTTTCTAAATTTTTGTAAGCTTTAAAACCATGATGTTTCTAAGTTATGATAGCTTCTATATGGTAGGTTCCTGTTTTTCTGCAAATACATTGTATCTAGCTTATTATACTTATGTGAAGTGAGTTCGACCACCTGGGGTGGTAATTTCAAATTCCTTATTGTATTTAATGATGAAAAACATGTAAAAAGGGTTCGGGTTGAGAGTATTAGAGGCTATATTATGTTTATGATAGTTTTGTATTTTTGGCTGAATGAATTGAAGAAGCTAGGTGCATCTTTATATAGTGATCATTGTGTCTGACTTATTGGTATCTTGTTTCTATTGTTGTGTGATATGCATTATTTCCAGATTTTCTTATAGTTTTTTTTTAATTTATACAGTAAATTTCTCCATGTTCGTGTTTAAAACAATTCTCAGCATTCAAGAGTTTTCTCTGACAAATTTAAGTTGATCACTATATGTGTGTTATTTTCTTCCATGGAAATTTGAATTTATCCTTGTATGGATGCTCAAGCTGTCATTACGCCGGATGCTCAAGTTGTCATTACGCCCTTTCCTCCCATTCATAATTTTACTACAATGAATTTCATTGATTACCCATAGGTCTGCCTACCTTGCCCCTGTGTAAATTGCACCATATCCATGATTCATTCAAACCCATAACCATGCTATGATTTTAAGTAGTCCTTCCCTATGCTAACGTGTTAAACAAATCAAAATCAAAATCATCCTTCGATCATCATAAAGATCCAGATTTAAACAAGAACGCAACAAATTACAAATATAACCATAAATACAGAGATGCATCAAAAATAACACTTCATTTCATTAATATTAAATGCTAAAATATGCTTACAAACAAAATGGAAATAAGACTCGCTAGGGTGATGTTAGCTTATCTCTAAGAAGAGATATGGCAGCTACATGCCTCTGAACTCTGTTATAATGAGGCTAAAGGCCTATTTATTATTGAGAAATAATGGAAAACCCTAAACATTCAAAAACCTAACCCTAGGAGATGAAGCGCCAAACTATGGGCCTCGTTTGGATAAATTGGTACATCAAATTGGCATATGATCTCTGTTTGACGCGCACAATACCTTGTTAGAAAAATCTATCCAAGGACTACAACTTTCAAGTGGCAAACATCAGTGTAATATGGTTATTGGCCCTAGTTTTCCAAAAAAACATCGTTAGGGCCTCAAAACGGCTCCGGAAGTTTAGGACCCGAAAAACTGCCAAAAATAGTAAATTGTGCTACAAATAAGGAAACTGAAAAATTGAAAGAAACAATGGTGGGGGTCCAAATGGAATAGGAGGGTGGCCACCAATATCCACCTGAATCATTCCTCCCCCCTTAGGAAGCAATGGTCCCCATTGCGTTGAGTTCCTCCATGATATGAGGAAACTTCTACTGAACTTGGTCCTTGGTGAGCCACTTGCCCTGGTGAAGAGGCTGGCTTGCTTTGACAACTCAATATATTTGGATCCTCTGTTGTCGGGTATTCTTGATCTATGTGTCCATGATCTGATTAGTTGTGGCTTGTTCCATGCAGTCTAGATTTAACTCTATAGGTGTGAGTTGTTCTGCAATGTCTGATGTGCCCAGCAATGGAGGGAAGTATGGTCGAAGGTGATCCACATTGAACACTGGGTGCAGGCCAAGGAATGGGGGAATGTTGAGCTCAAATGCATTGTCCCCCATAGCCTTGGTAATGGTGTAAGGACTATATCGGAGTGGTCTGAGTTTCTGATAGGCTCCGATAAGCTGTTCCTTCTGCAAATGCAACCAAACTTTTTTGCCCACCTAAAACTTGTGTGGCACCCAATGTTGATCATGTCGTCACTTGTACTTGGCATTTGATTTCTCTAGAATTTCATGGACTTGTTGGCGAATGTGTTGGATGTGTTCAATGAAGTTGCTTTCCTTGTCGACTTCAGACTAGACATGAGCTGGATCTTCCTGAGTAGCTGCAAATGGCATGGCCACATCAATGGGACATTGTGGTTGGAATACCAAGCCCACCTAAAAAGGGTTGTGGCTATTCGAGCTATGGACAACTCGATTATAACTATGTTGGACATAGGAGAGGCTCTCACCCCATGTGCGTGGATGCTTTGAGTTGTACATGTGCAGAATGTGTACGATCATTATGTTGACGACCTTTGTCTAGCCATTAGTTTGGGGGTGAAAGTTGTGGACTTAGTGCGATTGGTGTCTAGCATCGACCAGAGACTGGACCAAAATGTACTATGGAACCTGTTGTCCCAATCTGAGATGATGATTGTGGGATCCAAAATTGTACCCACACTCATTCAAAGAAGAGTTTAGTTGTGGCTTCTGTTGTCATGTTCTTCTTACAGGCCGCCATAATGGCCATCTTCAAGAATCTGTCGACCACCACAAAAACACAGTCATTGCCATGCTTAGTAGAAGGAAAGTCCGACAGGGAATCCATGGAGATGGATTCCCAAGGTTGACTAGGGGTAGGCAGTGGACTATAGAGGCCTTTCTTCTTGATGGTCGGTTTGGCAATGGTGCAAGCAGTGAAGGATCTGATGTACTTCCTGAAATCCTGTCGAAGATTCAGCCAATAGAAATACTTCTGCAGTACTGCCACCATTTTCTCAACCCTAAAATGCCCAATGTCCCGACTGCAGTGTGCTTCCCAAATCATCTTGGAAAGCTCGCTTGAAGGAACACAAAGGTGTTCCAGGTGGCATAACAAGGCATCCTAGAGGTGAAAATCAAGAACTTGTTGACCCTCCAAGATCTTCTGGTATGTGTGGCTGAATTCTGGGTCGATTTTGTAGAGAAGTGGCCAATCGTAAGTATTGTGCCCACAAGAGTTGAGCACGATGGTTAACGCCATGATCGGTGGTCGGCTGAGGCAGTCTACAACATTATTGGTGCAGCCCTTCTTGTACTTGATATTCAGATGGAATTGTTGTATGTATGTGGACCACTTCTTATGGAAATCATTCTGCAACTTCCCTTGTATCTGTATGAAACGCAAGGGTCTGTGGTCTATGTGGATGGCCATTTCCTTCCCTAAAATGTAATGATTCCATTGTCAGTAGGCCTGCACAATGGAATACATCTCTTTCTCATAAGTGGGATACTTTCGGACTGTGTCTGAAAGTGTCTCACTATGATATGCCACTAGATGCCCTTGTTGAGTAAGGACTGCCCCAATAGCAGAGTCAGAGGCATCTATCTCAATTTCAAATGATTGTTGCAAGTCTGGTAATATGAGCATTGGTGTAGAGAAGAGGTAATGTTTCAACTCTGTGAATGACTTCTATTGAGATTCAGACCAAAAGATTTTTTCTTTCACTCCTCCCTTGGTGACTTGACTCAAGGTTCAAGTGATATGAGAGAACCCCAACACAAACATGTGGTAGAAATTGGCAAGACCTAGAAAGTTTCCGAACTCTGTCATAGTGGTTGGGTCTAGCTAATCCTGCATGACTTGAATCTTAGTTGGATCCACATGCACCCCTCATTCATCAATAATGTATCCCAAATACTAAACCTAGGTCATGCCAAAAGTGAATTTCTCCAAATTGGCACATAGCTTGTGGTGCTCAAGTGTTTGGAGAACCTGTTGGATGTGGTGGAGGTGCTCTTCCCAAATCTGGCTGAAGATCAGGATGTCATCCAAGTATGCCACTAAAAATGAGTTGGTGAATGGCTACAAGATGTCATCCATCAACCTCATGAAGGTTGCAAGAGCATTCGTCAACCCGAAAGGCATAACCCTCCATTTGAAAAGGCCCTCCTTGGATTTGAAGGCAATATTCCACACATCATAGGGTTTGGTACGTACCTAGTGATATCCGGACTTCAATTCGATCTTGCTGAAATATTTCCCCCCCTTGAGTTGGTCCAGAAGGTCATCAATCTGTGGGACCGGGTACCTATTCTGGACAGTGATCTTGTTCAACACCCGATAGCCAATACAAAGTCTCCAAGTCCCATCCTTCTTTTGTACCAACACAATTGAGCTCCCACAGGGGGATGAACTCGGACGGATGTGACCTTTCTGCAACAACTCCTAAATCTACCTCTTGATTTCATTGTTCTCTAGAACGGAGCATCGATAGATTGGTCAATTGGGCAACATCACACCTGGGGTAAAATCGATGTAGTTCTTGACCTGACAATGCAGAGGCACCCTTGCGGGGGAGGTGGAGATGTCCTCGTACTCCTCCATGACCTTGTCCATCTATTGTTGTCATGCAGAGGGGCCCTGTATAGAGGTCGTGGCCACTGTCTTCTTCTTTCCCTAAGGGCATATCATCAGGAAAACAAATTTCCCGGTTTTGGAAATGAGCTTACTGCATTATTTTGTAGTAACCAAAGAGATGGTAGTAGGTGGTGCTACCTCCGATATCCTGTACAACCTATTTCCCAAGGTGACAATAACAACGCGAGGCCTTGACTCATACATAGCATGTCGCTTCCACAAGTATGGTTGGTCTATACCTCATCTAGGAAGGGCTTGATGCTATATGGAAGGCGACACTGTTGGCTCACGTAATGATCCAGTCCTTGGTGAAGCCACCTGATGGTGTATGGTTGTGGGTGTGCTATGTTCGATAAGCCCAGACGCTTCACGACCTATGCTGAAATGAGGTTCTGGCTCCCACTGTCGACAATGAACTATATCAAGGAACCCTTTACCCACATCTACGAGTAAAAGAGGCGCTCATCCTCCTATGGATCTTCAGTTCCTCCTACTAGATCTCTGTTCCAACTAGCTGACATCCATTTTCACATTAAACAAAAGTTTAAAATATGAAGAATTTGTAGAGATCTTCCATCAAAACAGGGAACTTGACCTTGCCACATCATCAAGCTAGTCCATGTCAGTAGTTTCATGTCAAGTCATGTCATGAGTTTTCATATGCCACATCATAAAGCTAGTCCATGTTAGCAGTGTCATGTCAAGTCATGCCATGATTTTTCATATGCCACATCACTATTGTGGACCATGTATTTTGTATTCAAATGTATTGTAAAGTTGAATTCTAAAGGACACACATGAATATGAAGAGCCGTGTAAGTTGAAAAGTCATAGGAATTTGAACAGTCATGAGGGTAGTTAAAGAGTCACAAGGGGGAATCATCACCCCTTGGTTATATATACCTCCTCATTGTATGAGCAGAGGACTTTTCACCTTGGCTCCTTCTACAACGCATTAGAGAGATCAACTAGTTCCTTGAGGAGAAAGGAGTGGCTCCAATATCCCACTACTGGGGCTAGTGATGTACATTGTAAACATTTGTCTTGGAAACTTTTCTTAATAATAGAAGCCTTTTAAGGTCAGCACGTTCTTCATACATGGACTATGAATGTTTGTAAGACTATTTTGTGGACGTTTGCATTTCATGTTTTCTTTCACATGTACTAAGATAGTTGAACTATTTCAATTATTTTAGTGCTTATTATATTGAGAATGTGTTGTAATGGTTGTTATCATTGTCCCATCCTTGTGGATTATTCCGCGAGATACTAGACAGATCTTTCCTTATTTGTTGGTTATAACAACTGTCACATCCGATGTGGACTATTTCGTTGGATGTTAGACAGGTCCTTCTGGTTCATGTGTGTCTCTTCCTGGATGGTATTATTACCTCTCACTTAGAGGCTCACTTTTCTCGCCCCATTTGCAATATCAGGGAACCCTTTACCCACAAGGTCTTAAGAAACCCTAATTTGCAATTCAAAATAATTTTGACCACAAATAAGCAACAATTAAGGCTTAACCACTGCATTTGTCAGAACAAAATAAGAATATCATAATCAGAAGGACACTCTATCTTGTTTTGATCAATCAGCAAATCAACCAAGTAAAACCCTAAGGAATTCTTTCAAAACATAATAAATATTTAATGTAAATTATGTTTTTGTTAAAATAATGTATAATTAGAATTTTATTTATTAATTAAAAAGCCCAATTTTTTCCCAAACAGGTATTTTTCTAGCACATAAACAATTTTTATGACTGAACTTTGGAGAGGTATATCTTGAGTTCTACATGTGAAAATGAGGCCCAAGTTGGTTCGTTGGAAAGATATAATTGTGAAAAACAATCTTGTAATATCTAACCAACCAGAATTAGTCATTAATTATGCATAAAAATTAGCAGAAAATGGAGCTAAGAAATTATAGAAAAGAGCAATTTGGGAAATTTGTTTTGAAACAATTTCATCTATCAAAATTTATGTTGTTTCAAATTGGTTTGATGACAACCATCTTGAGCCATATAAGTCTTGATAATGATTAACCGAAGCATGATTTTCTTTTACTTTATTTATTTAATTTTATTTTAATTTGAAAGTTTGTTTTCCCAAATTTTGGAATTTTGATTTTGATGTGCAAATTAATTTATTTTATTTCATTTTTTATTGGTATTGGAAGGAGAATTGTTGCAAAGAGATCAATCCAAAGGATTTGGAGAAATAAAATGAGACCAACTAAGAACAAAATGGAGGATTTGCAGCTCCAATGAAGGATCTAAAAAACAACCTTCAACAACTCTTTATTTCTAAATTTTGTTTGTAAATTATAAATAACCGTTTGAAGAATGAGGAAGGGGTTCCTCTTATCTTCAACTTAGAGGCTCTAGGAAATTTTGTAAAGAGAATTTAAGTTGTAGATAGGGAAAAGAACTCATATTTTGGTTTGTGTTTTGTTTTGTTTTGTTGTGTTTTGTTTTTGTAATTTTTTTATTTTTTTTTTAAATTCAGAATTCAATCTTTGTTGGTAGGCAGAGTTTGTACTTTTGTAACTCTTCTTCTTTCTGGAAAAACTTATTATTTTGAGAGGATTGTTGGAGATATTTAGAGAAATAGATCAAATAGATCAAGTTTCATCAAATTGTATTTAAATGCTTTTATTTGAAATGCAAATTTTATCTTTTGATGGAAGATCTTTGCAAATTCTTCATATTGTAAACTTTTGTTTAATGTGAAAATGGTTGTCTACTAGTTGGAACAGAGATCTAGTAGGAGGAACCCGAAGATCCATAGGAGGAGGAGTGCCTCTTCCACTCCTAGATGTGGGTAAAGGGTTCCCTGATACAGTTCATTGTCGACAGTTTGTCTAGGGCAATAAAATTGAGCCTCTAAGTGAGAGGTAATAGTACCACCCAGGAAGAGACACACATGAACTAGAAGGACTTGTCTAACATCCAACGGAATAGTCCACATCGGATGCGACAATCGTTACAACCAACAAATAAGGAAAGATTTGTCTAGTATCCCGTGAAATAGTCCACAAGGATGGGACAATGATAACAACCATTACAACACATTCTCAATATGATAAGCACTAAAATAATTGAAATAGTTCAACTATCTTAGTACATGTGAAAGAAAACATGAAATACAAACGTCCACATAATAGTCTTACAAACATTCATAATCCATGCATGAAGAACGTGCTGACCTTAAAAGGCTTCTATTATTAAGAAAAAATTCCAAGACAAATGTTTACAATGTACATCACTAGGCCCAGTAGTGGGACATTAGAGCCACTCCTTGCTCGTCAAGGAACTAGTTGATCTCTCTAATGTGTTGCTGAAGGAGCCAAGGTGAAAATTCCCCTGCTCATACAATGAGGAGGTATATATAACCAAGGGGTGATGCTTCCCCCTTGTGACTCTTTAACTACCCTCATGACTGTTCAAATTCCTATGACTTTTCAACTTACACGACTCTTCATATTCATGTGTGTCCTTTAGAATTCAACTTTACAATACATTTGAATACAAAATACATGGTCCACAATAGTGATGTGGCATATGAAAACTCATGATATGACTTGACATGACATTGTTGACATGGACTAGCTTGATGATGTGGCAGGGTCAAGTAATTAGCATCGATAATATGCTTTCGTTTGTCATTCCCCTTGTCAGGTTCTGACTCAGAGTTGGAACATGTATATGATTATGAAGCCTTCATCTCGGCCACCAGTGACTGCTTGGCCTGACACTCACTTATGTTGTGAGTGGAGCTCTTATGGAATTCACACCACTTTCTCGTGTCTTTCTTTGGCTTTGTGGTGTTTTTCTTTTCTTGCAACTTTGGTAGGTTTTCCTAGGCCGCCTTGCCTTGGCTTTATCCTTTGTTCTATGGTTTGGGGGAACCTTTCCCTTGCTTCAGATTCACAGATCCAAAGTCTCAATTTTTATTTTTAAACTTATGCTCAATCTTGACAGCGTATCGGTACGCTATGCTAAGCGAGGAGATGTGCAAGAACCCCATCTCATCCTAGATGTACCTGTGTAGGCAGCCACGGTACTTTAGTACCAAATGTTTCTTAGAATCCTTGATACCCAACTTCGTGCAAATGGTATGAAAAACATTGCTAAACTCTGAGACATATTGGTCCCTTCCACACCACAATGTAGTCCACTTTATGTATCTATCCTCATAGCTCCCACTAGGGTAGTATTGCTCCTTGATGGCATCCCAGAATGAATTCCAAGTGGGTGCGGCTAAAACAGTGAGGGCGTACTTTCATCCTTCTACTCACAATAGGTTTCCCACCAATTCTTGACGTGGGGGGTGGCTTTGAGAAGATCAAAAGTAATCTTTTCCCAGCTGGAAAAATCATGAACAAAAAAATATCATTCTAGCAAATTTAAACATTTATCTACGACATCTACATCTATTTTTCCCTAAAATATGAGAATGTTAAAGTTTACTTGTACCTTAAACAGAGTGGATCCTCTAGAGTGGTTGCTGGATGTGGATGCACCATTGGTGGGAAACCGTTGAAGGATCTAGGTAAAGTTATCCATCATTGAGTTCCTTTGTTTTTCGAGAGCCTACTCAAGCAATATTTTGATAGGATCTCCTACTCCCTCATCTTTCATTCCTTCCCCTATGGGCATGCATTGGGGTTTGCAAGGCTGGTCTTGCAAAGATTCAACCAGATTGAGCCCTAACTCCTTATATCCCAACCTTAATGGGGACATGCAAAGAAAAACAGAGAAAGAGCAAACCGCTCTAATACCACCGATATGGATTTAAACAGGAATGAAACAAATTAAATATATAACCATAAATACAAAGATGCAGTAGAAATAAAACTTCATTTCATTAATATCAAACACTGGAATACACTTACAAATAGAATGTAAATAAGGCTCGCTCAGGCAATGGTAGCTTATCTCTCAGAAGATATGTAGCGGCTACATGCCTCTAAATTGTGTTACAATGATGCTCAAAGGCCTATTTATTATTGAGAAACAATGGAAAACCCTAAACATCCAAAAACCTAACCCTAGGAGATGAAGCGCCAAACTATGGGCCATGTTTGGGTAAAGTGGTACATCAACTTCCCGGGGTTGTAACTTTGGCATATGATCTCCATTTGACGTGCACAATACCTCGATAGAAAGGTCTATTCAAGGACTACAACTTTATAGTGGCCAAAATCAGTCCACAACCCATGTTGGCTCTATTTTTCCCAAAAATATTGTTTAGGGCCTCAAAATAGCTCCGGAAGTTTAGGCCCCGAAAAAATTGCCAAAAATAGTAAATTGTGCTACAAATAAGGAAACTAAAAACTGAAAGAAACAATGCTGGGAGTCCAAGTGGAATAGGTGGATGGCCACCAATATCCACATGGATCACATAACCAGCCTAAAATCTAGACCCTATTAGTCATTTAGCTGATTGATAGAAGAAACCTAGTGAGAGAGCCCTCTCCAAGGCTAGGGTAGCTAGACCTTAGCCTAAAAGACATTTGTCGTTACCTCTAGGATTTCTCTCGTCAGTTTGGAGAAATTTACAGAGTGATAACACATATGAAAGTTTTGGTTCCCTCATCCATCTATAGGGTGAATTCTACCTGTTAGCGCTTGAAATTTCACCTTAGGCTGAGAAAGGTAAACCTCAAGGCAACATCAAACCACTTCGCCTCGTAGCTAGCCCTACGGGGCGGGAGAGGGCTCTCTCCGGTCTATCTCGGTGAGATCTTCAATGGATGAGATGACCAATAGGGTAACGCTGATTTTAGGCTAGTAAACTAATCAAAAAGGTTGATTTGGGGTTTTTAGGGTTTTCGGTGGCAAATTGAGGGGATGGCAATTTTGGGTGCGGGGATTGGACACAGTTTCTGCAGGGGGTTCTTTGGGGCGAGGTAGGAGACAGTATTGATGCCTTTGATTGAGGTGGATGGTCAGGAATGAAAGGTGAGGATCTAAGGAGAGCAAACAATAACTTTGAATTCTCCTTAAACAGTAGAAAACATTGAAATTAAACAAACTTAAAAGCAGAGCATGACAGTCATGAATTCTTACTTTAACACTTCGCTTGCTTAATGTGCAGAAGGAAAAGAAAGGAAATGATTCACATAACACACTTACAGGTACATAGAGAAACACACCATCAATACATGTAACCACAAGAATCCCAAAAAGGACTGCAAAACCCTGGTCTTCCTTAACCAAAAATTGCAGAGATACAGTGAATAATACAATGATAGCTTCTCCCTCAAGAGTCCAACCATGAAAATGAGAAAGAAAGTACATAATATAGATCATCTAACCTCTTTCCCTGCCTCCATGGGTCGAGCTCACTATCCTAGGAGCTGTTTCAACCACTTCTAAACTAAGCACTACAAACTAGGCAGTCAAAACAACTTGCCTCTATAAGCTAGGAAACCAATTCATTCATTTAATTTTCACCTTTTTCATGAATGAATCTTCTAGAAGAGGTACATAAGATTAAAAGTGTCATAAAAGTACATTAATTACATCAAAGAGGACAATAATCCACCCCAAAAAGTCAAACAGGGTCAAACTGCGTTTTTCTGAGCTGTACACTGAAATTTGGAGAAGTTTGCTTGACGGGTCGCGCGCCTCTGCTTGATGGGTTGCGCGCCTTTGGGACCACTTTTGGGGCACTTCCAGGTGGCCAAATTGAGCAAGAGTAGGCTATTTGGAAAGGTTTGTGAGTCTACTTTCCAACCCAACTGGAATTTATGAATTTGGTGGTCATTTGCCCCTCCAAAATTGCAATCTCCCAAGACTGCTTTCTGTGTCTCAAAAATGTGGCAGAAAGTCATTTTTTTTTCTTGTTTTTTGACTTTCTGGAGGCCCAAAACTTCATAAAATCTCTAGTCCATTGAGGAGAATATGTAACTTCTCATGAAAAATTTGGAAATACTGAGTTTTTTCAAAATGGAGTTGCCAGGATGAAGGGTCGCGCGGGGGGTGAGACCCGTTAATGGAGAAAACCTGTAATTGCCTGAAAAAACCAAAATTTACCCAAAATGCTCAAAATTTCTTGGGATTTGTGCTGTGGCTAGGCTATTTAGTGCCTTGGTCCTTCAGTGAAGCTTCGGCCAAGATATGGAGGGGATCGGGCCTCTTTCTCCTTTTTTGTGCCTTGGCCAACCGCCTTTGGAACATCTTCATCTTTGCCTTGCACACGTGCATTCTCGCCCAATAATGGTTCTTCATGTTTCTCAACATTTTTTTATCTTGGTTGGCCTTAGCCAACAACCTCTCCAAGTGAGCATTGAGCCAGATAAGCATGGACTCTCGCTCAGTGGGCAATAGATCACCGGGTCTTCTTCTATTCAAGATGCGGTCTCCACGAATCCTCCACAACTCATCAAGAGCTTGCTCATCCTCCAACTGCTTGTTGCGCTGCTCCAGGTATGAGATTGTCCATTGTGCCCCCTCTAATCTCCTCTGCAATGCATAATTTTCAGCTCTAAGGTGTTGAATGATCTCCTTTGACTCTCGGCTAGGAGAACTGACATCAAGATCAATAAGCTCTATATCCGGAACACCTGATGGTCCCTCATCAATCTTGGGCTGTTTGCCCTTCTCTGGTACCTGTGCTGCTGAAGAAAGCGAGGCCCCTTCCACCTGATGTGGAGATAACACTCGCTGAGCCGATGAAGAAGGCGAGACCCCTTCCACATGCTGTGGAGAAAATACTCGCCGAGCTGCTGCAAATAAGGCCTTCTGGCCTCTATGATAAGTAACCAAAGGTGAGGAGCTGACATGTCTAGTGACGGGAATGTCATGCTGCTGTGATGGTCCTCCCTCCTCGTGAATAACCTCTGGATGTGGTGGTGGTGCTGCTGTGAAAAGCTCACGAGAGATGAACTCCTCCCATGAGATGCCCTGCTGAGCCAACTGATGCAATACCACAAGCTGAATCAAACCATAATGGTAAAGGCTCCTATACTGCTGTGTCGGGCTCTTCCTCTGCATCATGGACACCATCCTCTCAATGTTCTGATAGAAGAAAACAGGGATGTTCATCATCCGTACCCGTGTGAAGTGCATCAAGAGGCGAATATGGTATGAATATACCTGTGAAAATCTGCCCTCACAGGTAAAATAGAGCATGATGAGCCTCATCATGGGAGCATACTCACTCCTGAGAAATCTGAAGGGAAACACTCCTGTCAAGTGCCTCATAAGTGCTGGTCTAACGAAAGGCTCAAAATGAACATTGTCCAACACCTTGCGCTTATTCCATACCTCTCCAACATTAGGTATCCCTGTGGCCTGTGCAATCATCTCGGGTGTCAATGTAAAGTCCACCCCGGAAAGGTTGACATGTCCATCATGCAAGTGTAAAACAAATAGGCGAGCCAACTCTCTGTGGTGCTGAATCCGAGAGATCCTCTCACAAAACTCATAGCAAGACATGTACTGGAAACATGAGACTGCCATAGGACAAGCTTGTAAATCTGTCAAAGAGGTGGGCTCCTCTCGCCTATGATGACCACCCTTTCCACCCTTATGAGGCCTCCTCTGTACCTCAATCTCTGAAGCTGATGCCTGGTCATCACTCTGCTCATAGGTTTCGGTTTCTGACATTGTTTAAGGAGCAGAGTGGCCAAAATGTATTGTTGTTTCTGCCTTGCAAAATGTTGATCTATATGCTGTTTCAAGGGGACAAGGAGCACGAGGGGAATGTTAGGGGAGGGATACTTTTAAAGGGAAAATGGGAATAAATATATAAAACAGGGATTTAAGGGAAAAAACATTGCAAAAATCATTGCATATACATCATTATATACATTGTTTACATGGGTATAATGAGAGGTAGGGTTAGGGCTTGATTTTTTATTTTTTAGGGAAGAGGGGTAGGGTTCAAGTTTTCTTTACAAATTTAAAAAGGGAAATTTATATAGAAAGACAAGGAAAATGACATGGGAAATGGGAAAAATGATTAACAAGGGAAAAACCTTAAAACAACATAAAACCCTAAGCATATTTTACAATTTAAAACCATAGCCATATAGAGCTTTTTCTCTTGCACAATGAGATCTCTAAAACATGTATTCATGATGTCTTTAACCATAACAAGTAGCAATTTGTAAGTTGGAGGGCCTACCTTAGGCAATTTAGCAACTTTGTTGGCTCCTTGGAGAAATTTGGAGGTGATTTGGTAAGGGGGACGCTGACGGGTCGCGCGCCTCACCCAACGGGTCGCGCGCCACTGACGGGTCGCGCCCCTTAGCAATTTACACTGCTGGAACGTGCTTGACGGGTCGCGCGCCTCTGACGGGTCGCGCGCCTGGTCTGACGGGTCGCGCGCCTGTCAAGCTCACAAATTCGCTCAAACCCTCACCCAATCTCTCTTGCAAATGAGTTAGATGCACAATGAGGGTGAATGGAGGGAGATTGGGCTTTTATAACCTTGATTTGAAATAATTTCATGCCCAAACCCACTTTATAATGTTTCTCTTTGAGACTTTATAAAATTGACCATTTTGGTTTCCTTTATCCTGAAATTGACTCATTTAATGCTTTTGCTCGATACTTTTTGCAGGGATATCATCTGAGGGATCTTGGCAAGGGAGCCAGGGTTACATGCTGTCCTTGGAAGCTTTTTGAAATTTCATCACTTTTTACAAAAATTTGAAAAATTACCTTGGATTTAAAAACAGGGTTTTTAAATCCAAGGTGAAAATTAACTGTACAAGATAAAAATTTGCGAAGAAACACCTTTAAAATCATCCCTCTGGCTTGTTGAGCACTTATTGACCTTCAGAGACATGACCTTGTAAACAAACTTGACCAAAACCCTAGACCTAGGAATTTGACCTCAAGCCAAGACAAGACAAGCTTGAAAGTGAGTAAGGACTGAAATGACTTGATCCAGCAATGCCAAGAGGGGGACAAAGACACTAGCTCCTCCATCAGGGTTATGGCATGCCTAATGGGATGCAAAAATTGACACTGATGAGACACCTACTTATGCAAATGCAAAGAGCTTTGATCGCTGATGGAGGGCTACAAGACCGACTCTAACATTGGCTCCAATGGGGATGGTGCTCCTTGGAGGTACCAAGAACCTTAGACCTCTGGGAGAGCAGACCAATGCTTTATCATCATTGGGCAATGGAGTCAATCTTTACACATGTGACCCAAAGTTGGACAACTTTATTGACTTTGACAATTGACTGAAATTTGAACTAACTTTGACATAAACCAACCCACTTTATGCAGAAAAAAGACTGACTAAAACAACCTGAAAAACTCACACCAACTAATCACCATCTTCAGAAATATAGCCTTCACCGCGGGCCCCAGACTAAAGATGGAAGATCAGTTCACACTTGCTGCAGAATGAAAGTAAAATGGTAATTACAATGAGAGTGATTAGAGCAAAAAATGCTCAAGCATGATACCTTTTGAGCAGCCGGCCATTTACCGACCCACCGAGACAATCATCACCGTTCATTTCTTTGAGAAGAAAAGCATTTGGACCACGGTATGCTGCAATTTTGTAGGGACCTTTCCACAAGTTGTCGAATTTTCCATGTTTCCCTTTGTCTTCATTTCAGGCATCCCATCTCAAAACAACATCATCTATTTGAAAATCATCTGGTTTGGCCTTTTTGTCATAGATTTTCTTTATGCGCTCCTGCAACTTGAGGGAATTTTGAAGAACCTCCTCTCATGTCTGCTGTAAATGAATCATTTGAATAATTCGTCGCTGCATAGGATCCTCCTCGCCACCAGCTTCTTGAAGCAATTTTGCTACCGGAATACTAAGAGAAGTAGGAAACACTGCATCTATCCCGTAAACCAGTTCAAAGGGTGACATACCAATTGACTTCTTTTGACTTACCCGATCAGCCCATAATGCATTTACTAACTTTTTGTGCCAGCTCTTCTTATTGATTTCCAGCAATTTCTTTATGATGTTTACTAGGGATTTGTTCGAAGATTCAGCCAGCCCATTTCCTTGCGGATGGTAGGCAGTCGAATGCCCCAAGCTGATGTTATATTTGTAGCAAAAATCAACCATTTTCTTCGACTTAAAGGCTGCTGCATTATCTGTAATCAACTTATGTGGACAGCCGAAACGTGACAAAATGTTATTCTCAAGAAAAGAAATAATTACCGAGTCCGTGGCCTGCCGGGTGGGAATGGCTTCAATCCACTTCGTGAAGTAATCTGTGGCGGTCAAGATCCATCGATGCTGCCCGGAAGATGCTGGGTGGATTTCGCCAATAAAATCCAAGCCCCATTGCTGAAATGGTGCGTTGATTTCAATGGGCTTGAGAGGCAACGGCTGTAATTTCTGCTTTCCTTGAAAAATTTGACATTCATGACAACTCTTAACTGCTTTATATACATCAGAAAATAAAGAAGGCCAATAGAAACCAGCTCTTAAAATCAATTGGCCGTGGTCTTCCAAAACAAGTGACCCCCACAGTCACCTTTATGAAAATCCTCTACTGCTGTCTTAGCTTCATCTTTGACTAAACAATTCAGCAATATGCCACCGGGGTCTTTCCAATAAAGTGCAGATTTAATGATACAAAATTTGGCAGCCTTTAACTTCAATGTTCTAGCTTTGTTTCTAGGCATCCCAGGGGGTGAAGACACATTTTTAGGCACATATACAATATCAACATACCAAGGAGAAGAAACAAAGATATCCGATACTTGTAGAGCTGAACTTTCTTCGTCTTCATCGGATAAGGCAACAATCCAATTGATGTCTAAGACATGAAGATTTGTTTCAGCCATCAACTTAGCAAGTCCCTGACCTTTAATCAACTTGGTAGGCTTAATTTCCATGTCATACTCTAATAGTGCAGCAATCCACTTACCCCTTCTTCCTTCCGGTTCCGTTTGTACTAAAACATCCTTAACAGCTGCATTGGGAACATATGCTAAAATATGAGAATTCAGTATGTATGCCCGGAAATCTTTCAAAGCTTTTATCAGCGCCAATGCTTGCTTCTCAATGATATTATAATTCAGCGCTCCGCCCTTATGATGCGGCTGAAAAAAGCTATGGGCCTCTCGACTCCATCTCTCTTTTGCATCAACATGGCTGCCAACGTATGCTCAGAAGAAAATGAAAACAAAATAAAATCTTGTGTATAATCTGGACTGATCAAAGTTGGGGCTGAAGATAAAATTAACTTTACCAAGTTGAAAGACTTTACCGCCTCTTCGGTCCATTTGAGCTCGCTGTCCTTTTTGAGCATGTTGGTTATCTCTCTAAGATGTTTGGCAAGATTGGGAATAAAGCGACGCAGAAAATTCAATTTGCCATTAAAGGACTGAATCTCCTTCTTGCTTCGGGGCTGCTCTAATTGCTGAATTGCTTCCACCCGTGCAGGATCGATACGAATGCCATCTTTAGAAATAATATGGCCCAGCAGCTTGCCTTCGCTCATAACAAAAAGGCTCTTTTTTGGATTCAACGAGATACCATACTTTCTGCACTTTTGAAACACCTTAGTCAAATGAAACAAATGCTCTTCATCAGATTTAGAAAAAACAGTCAAATCATCAAGATAAACGACCAAAAAGACATCTTTCTCATTAGCAAAGGCCACGTCCATTGCCCGCTGAAATGTAGCACCAGCGTTCTTCAATCCAAACGACATCTTGGCGTAATGAAATGTACCCCATGGAGTAGTAAATGTTGTCTTGTCACGGTCATCTTCATGTACCAAAATCTGATTATACCCGGAATAACCATCAAGCAATGACATCCTTGATGCCCCCACTACCCGCTGCAATATATGATCCATCTTGGGCAGCGGATAATTGTCCTTTAGTGACACCTTGTTCAGATTTCTGAAGTCTATACACAAGCGAATCTCACCGGTCTTCTTTCTTACGGGCACTAAGTTGGAAATCCAATCAGAAAATCGGATTGGCACTATGATTCCAGACTTATATAACCTGTTGACTTCCTTCTCGATCAATGGCAGCAATTTAGGATTAATTCTTCTCAACTTTTGTCGGAAAGGCTTTTGATTTGGCTTTATGGGAATGGTATGCTGAATGATACTTGTGTCATACATTTTCAAATCTGAATAGTCCCATGCAAAAACATTAGAAAACGAAGACAACAATCTATATATTCTTTCTTTACCTTGGGCGACAATGCTTTTGATAGCTTCACCATCTTTGGATTCTCAGCTGTCCCGAGATTCACTTCTTCGACACCTTCTTCTGTTGGCCTCAAAGTTGGCTTGCAGGCCACATCATCTTGATCGAACAATTCTTCCAAAGGAATTAATCCTTTAGGAATGTAATTGTCCTTGAGCTGCAACACATCCATCTGATTTACTCCTTCAGCTTCCTGGTCTATTGAGATGTCTTCGAATTTACCCTCAATTTGCAAAAAATCTTTGATTTTTTCGTCATCTTGGAAAACTTGCCAACACCTTTGATTATCTGGAACTGTAGGACGATGCTTCACATATATCTCAAACTTATTGCTGGAATTCATGGGAATTTTCAGATTACTCGCTGCCTTTGCTAATGCATCCGCAACACCATTTTGAATCCGGGGCACACATGTCAAAGTATGTTCTGAAAACAGTTTTAACATATCTAGGACAGCATTTCGATATGCTCGCATACGAGGATGTTTGGCCTAAAATTCACCTTTCACTTGCTTGATAACCAACTCGGAGTCGCCATATACCGCTATCTTCTTTGCCTTCAACTTCTGAAGGATTTTCAGACCAGCAATAAGAGCCTCGTATTCTGCCTCATTATTTGAACAATCAAATGCCAATTTATATGAACATACCCTTACCTTACTTGGAACTTGGTTTTGGACTGAAAATGGGCTTTGAATCCACACACCTATACCAGCACCATCGCTGCCCACCACACCATCAAAATCCATGGTCCAAAGACCATCCTCATCGTCTTCTAAGTGCTGAAAATGTGATGTCAATGCATTCTCTGTTTGCTGCCCATTTATTTCAGTTGTTGGCTTTATGACAGCAGACCTTTCTTCAATTTCCTTTCTCAAAACTTCTCTAAAATTCTCTATAATATCTGGTATATATTCTGCTTGAACTAACTGACTATCTATCTGATTGAAATTATCCGCAAACAAAACAAAGGATTCTAAATCTGTTTGTACATAATTTACAGGATGATTGACGGGCGTTTCCTTACTAGTGATCATGTATCTCATCTTTTGTTCCCAATATAACTTCCTCATCTGACCAAAGACCGGAATTGTAGCATAGGAAAAATCGAGTTGAAGTGTACCTTTGAGCTTGGCTCCCCATGACCTCGAAAGCAACATGTCAAATCGTGGAGGAATATCTGCCACCACCACGTCCATCAAAACATTCTTTGTTGGGATTTGATCTAAACTCACCACCAAGTCCTTGATCAAACCAATACATTTCACCCGGCTGGAATCAAACGAATACAAATCATGATACTTCCTTGTGATGTCAAGTCCTAGCTTCTCCATAATTGCTTTGGGCATCAAATTATGTGAAGCTCCCGAATCAAACATGGCATTGTGTATCACATACTCATGTAATCGCAAACTGATATAGAACGGAGGAACATCACTCTCGGGAGACTCACCATTTAAAGCGGGCCCAAAGATCAGCTCAGGCTGATCATCTTCTACATTCACCGTGTCTAGCATTGGATCGAAATTCAGCAACTTGGAAATTTGGCCTCGGTAAGTGTTGTTCTTCATGATTTCCGTCAAGGGAATAGACACCTTCAACTTTGCAATCTCATTCTCCAAACTGAAAACTGAAACCTTCTCACCTTCTTTGGCCGGATTATCTCTTTTTTCACCTCTATCTCTTGGTGCATTTGATGGCTGGACTATTTTGCCTGCTGATAATGATTGGCCTGCTGGAGGATCGCTTATTTCTTTCCCTTTTTTCTGCGGAACAGCAGAACCATTCTTTGCCGAAGCTTCTGTTCTCTTCTGGATGGGATTTATGGGAATCACTCGGTTTCTCAATTGCCTTTGCTGACCTTGCTGCGCTGATAAAGCATGCAAATACCCTCTTTGATACTCTTCGGATTCTTCTTGAAGTGCTGCATCGTTTGACAAAATATAATGCTCATCTTGGGGAATGATGGAATTACTCACCAACTCTTCCTCTTCTGTAATATAAGTGGGCAGATCATCAGGAGTGAAGAAGTGATTTTCCTCTCCAACATTATCACCTTCATCCTCTGATTCTTGGCTAACGAAATTCTGCTGAAAAGGAGGTTTCATTTGCTGCTGAACTGCTGCCTCTTGTGCCTTTGTTTCACGCTGCTTGATTCTATATTCTTGCTGCTGTGCACCTCGGAAATTAGGATTACGGATCTGCGGTTCCGGCTTGTCAAGACGAACATTTTCAAATGCCCTCTTAAGCTGCTCAACCTCACGAAGAAGCTGATTTGAGGTAGATGCTTCCTCTTTGATTGTGACTCGCTTTTCAGCCTTCATTCTTGCCCTTTTATCATTCAAATTCGCTTCAACACTAACATAAATTTTCTGCATATCCTCCAACGTAGGTGGATCTCTGTCTCTCAATGAGTAGGCCATCTCCGGATCAAAGCCATCCGGGAACTTAAGAAGTGTTGATTTTCTTGACGGCTTCAAGTCATCGGGAATAGCATTATAAACTGTATTGAATCTGATTATGTAATCTTGAACGGACTCACCCGGATTATGCTTGAGGTTGTTGTATTCGGCATTAATCTGAAGCGGATCCTTTCTGATTTCCCACCGATCTAAAAACTGATTTTGAAGTACTTCCAAGGTGGCAATGCTTCCGGCTGTCAACCCTCTGAACCACTTTCTAACCTCCCCTCCAAATGTTTGGACGTACAACCGCATAGTAACATCTTCTTCATCTATCTCATATAGATCAAAGAAAGTTGTCATTTTGTCAATATGTTGCTGAGTAGAAATACTTTGTGGAGTACCATCAAACATGGGGATTTTACTTTGATAATCGGCTGGCATATCATGAAGATTTTGGGGAAGAGCAAGTGGGGCAAACCGAGCAGCCATTGCTTTAGGAGGGGGAGTAGGATGAGTATGAGGAGGAGGAGCTGTGATAGCAGGGATTGTAATAGGAGGAGCTGTAGTTTGTGGAGTTGGGGGAGTCGGAGGGGTAGGAGAAGTAGGAGGGGAAGGAGAACCAACTGTGGATTCGGGATAAGTGATTATAGGCGAAACTGAAACATAAGGAGGATAAGATTCTTCGTGAGCCGTGATAGTGGATCCAATATGATCAGAGATATTCTCAACAAAATCAGCAAGGGTAGTAGCTTGAATATGTGTCTGGAGATGTCTCAAGATGAAATTTTTGACCAACTTGTTGTGTCTCTCAAATTCAATGACAGCTACAAAATCAGGATCAAGGACTAGAGAATCGAGCGCACTTTCAGACTTGGCTTTAAACAGGGACAACTCAAAGCTCTCGTCAAAGTCTAGATCTTCAAAATATTTAATAATAGATGGAGATGAATGGGATTTGAAAATGGGTCTAGGATCTGTAGCCAGCTTGTTTTTTCTCAAAAAGACTAGGAAAGAAAAACCATTCAGCCTGTGAAAACTCTCAACCTATCATCCATGGCTCAAAGTTAACAATTATACTGGGATAAAGTGTCAATGAAGCGCTATGTTCACAAGCTCACGGAGATTGACTGAAGCAGGGTTTATCTACTAACGCTGATGTAAAACAAGAGCATTTTCGAAGGCTACCTGGCATATCTTCAGGCTCCGTCTAAGACTTGTGAAATAACACGTCAATGAGCAAACGATTAGTTTGTTCTCCCCAGTATGGTCGCCAGTATGTTAGCGCTTGAAATTTCACCTCAGGCTGAGAAAGGTAAACCTCAAGGCAACATCAAACCACTTCGCCTCGTAGCTAGCCCTACGGGGCGGGAGAGGGCTCTCTCCGGTCTATCTCGGTGAGATCTTCAATGGATGAGATGACCAATAGGGTAACACTGATTTTAGGCTACTAAACTAATCAAAAAGGTTGATTTGGGGTTTTTAGGGTTTTCAGTGGCAAATTGAGGGGATGGCAATTTTGGGTGCGGGGATTGGACACAGTTTCTGCAGGGGGTTCTTTGGGGCGAGGTAGGAGACAATATTGATGCCTTTGATTGAGGTGGATGGTCAGGAATGACAGGTGAGGAGCTAAGGAGAGCAAACAATAACTTTGAATTCTCCTTAAACAGTAGAAAACATTGAAATTAAACAAACTTAAAAGCAGAGCATGACAGTCATGAATTCTTACTTTAACACTTCGCTTGCTTAATGTGCAGAAGGAAAAGAAAGGAAATGATTCACATAACACACTTACAGGTACATAGAGAAACACACCATCAATACATGTAACCACAAGAATCCCAAAAAGCACTGCAAAACCCTGGTCTTCCTTAGCCAAAAATTGCAGAGATACAGTGAATAATACAATGATAGCTTCTCCCTCAAGAGTCCAACCATGAAAATGAGCAAGAAAGTACATAATATAGATCATCTAACCTCTTTCCCTGCCTCCATGGGTCGAGCTCACTATCCTAGGAGCTGTTTCAACCACTTCTAAACTAAGCACTACAAACTAGGCAGTCAAAACAACTTGCCTCTATAAGCTAGGAAACCAATTCATTCATTTAATTTTCACCTTTTTCATGAATGAATCTTCTAGAAGAGGTACATAATAGTAAAAGTGTCATAAAAGTACATTAATTACATCAAACAGGACAATAATCCACCCCAAAAAGTCAAACAGGGTCAAACTGCGTTTTTCTGAGCTGTACACTGAAATTTGGAGAAGTTTTCCTGACGGGTCGTGCGCCTCTGGGACCGCTTTTGGGGAACTTCCAGGTGGCAAAATTGAGCAAGAGTAGGCTTGTTGGAAAGGTCTGTGAGTCTACTTTCCAACCCAACTGGAATTTCTGAATTTGGTGGTCATTTTCCCCTCCAAAATTGCAATCTCCCAAGACTACTTTCTGTGTCTCAAAAATGTGGCAGAAAGTCATTTTTTGCTTGTTTTTTTGACTTTCTGGAGGCCCAAAACTTCATAAAATCTCTAGTACATTGAGGAGCATATGTAACTTCTCATGAAAAATCTGGAAATGTTGAGTTTTTGTAAAATGGAGTTGCCAGGATGAAGGGTCGCGCGGGGGGGTGAGACCCGTTAATGGAGAAAACCTGTAATTGCCTGAAAAAACCAAAATTTACCCAAAATGCTCAAAATTTCTTGGGATTTGTTTTGTGGCTAGGCTATTTAGTGCCTTGGTCCTTCAGTGAAGCTTCGACCAAGATATGGAGGGGATCGGGCCTCTTTCTCCTTTTTTGTGCCTTGGCCAATCGCCTTTGGAACATCTTCATCTTTGCCTTGCACACGTGCATTCTCGCCCAATAATGGTTCTTCATGTTTCTCAACAATTTTTTATCTTGGTTGGCCTTAGCCAACAACCTCTCCAAGTTAGAATTGAGCCGGATAAGCATGGACTCTCGCTCAGCGGGCAATAGATCACCGGGTCTTCTTCTATTCAAGATGCGGTCTCCACGAATCCTCCACAAGTCATCAAGAGCTTGCTCATCCTCCAACTGCTTGTTGTGCTGCTCCAGGTATGAGATTGTCCATTGTGCCCCCTCTAATCTCCTCTGCAACACATCATTTTCAGCTCTAAGGTGCTGAATGATCTCCTTTGACTCTCGGCTAGGAGAACTGACATCAAGATCAATAAGCTCTATATCCGGAACACCTGATGGTCCCTCATCAATCTTGGGTTGTTTGCCCTTCCCTGGTACCTGTGCTGCTGAAGAAAGCGAGGCCCCTTCCACCTGATGTGGAGATAACACTCGCTGAGCCGATGAAGAAGGCGAGACCCCTTCCACATGCTGTGGAGAAAATACTCGCCGAGCTGCTGCAAATAAGGCCCTCTGGCCTCTCTGATAAGTAACCAAAGGTGAGGAGCTGACATTTCTAGTGACGGGAATGTCATGTTGCTGTGATGGTCCTCCCTCCTCATGAATAACCTCTGGATGTGGCGGTGGTGGTGCTGTGAAAAGCTCATGAGAGATGAACTTCTCCCATGAGATGCCCTGCTGAGCCAACTGATGCAATACCACAAGCTGAATCAAACCATAATGGTAAAGGCTCCTATACTGTTGTGCTGGGATCTTCCTCTGCATCATGGACACCATCCTCTCAATGTTCTGATAGAAGAAAACAGGGATGTTCACCATCCGTACCCGTGTGAAGTGCATCAAGAGGTGAATATGGTATGAATATACCTGTGAAAATCTGCCCTCACAGGTAAAATAGAGCATGATGAGCCTCATCATGGGAGCATACTCACTCCTGAGAAATCTGAAGGGAAACACTCCTGTCAAGTGCCTCATAAGTGCTGGTCTAACGAAAGGCTCAAAATGAACATTGTCCAACACCTTGCGCTTATTCCATACCTCTCCGACATTAGGTATCCCTGTGGCCTGTGCAATCATCTCGGGTGTCAATGTAAAGTCCACCCCGACAAGGTTGACATGTCCATCATGCAAGTGTAAAACAAATAGGCGAGCCAACTCTCTGTGGTGTTGAATCCGAGAGATCCTCTCACAAAACTCATAGAAAGACATGTACTGGAAACATGAGACTGCCATAGGACAAGCTTGTAAATTTGTCAAAGAGGTGGGCTCCTCTCGCCTATGATGACCACCCTTTCCACCCTTATGAGGCCTCCTCTGTACCTCAATCTCTGAAGCTGATGCCTGGTCATCACTCTGCTCATAGGTTTCGGTTTCTGACATTGTTTAAGGAGCAGAGTGGCCAAAATGTACTGCTGTTTTTGCCTTGCAAAATGCTGATCTATATGCTGTTTCAAGGGGACAAGGAGCACGAGGGGAATGTTAGGGGAGGGATACTTTTAAAGGGAAAATGGGAATAAATATATAAAACAGGGATTTAAGGGAAAAAACATTGCAAAAATCATTGCATATACATCATTATATACATTGTTTACATGGGTATAATGAGAGGTAGGGTTAGGGCTTGATTTTTTATTTTTTAGGGAAGAGGGGTAGGGTTTAGGGAAGAGGGGTAGGGTTCAAGTTTTCTTTACAAATTTAAAAAGGGAAATTTATATAGAAAGACAAGGAAAATGACATGGGAAATGGGAAAAATGATTAACAAGGGAAAAACCTTAAAACAACATAAAACCCTAAGCATATTTTACAATTTAAAACCAAAGCCATATAGAGCTTTTTCTCTTGCACAATGAGATCTCTAAAACATGTATTCATGATGTCTTTAACCATAACAAGTAGCAATTTGTAAGTTGGAGGGCCTACCTTAGGCAATTTAGCAACTTTGTTGGCTCCTTGGAGAAATTTGGAGGTGATTTGGTAAGGGGGATGCTGACGGGTCGCGCGCCTCGCCCAACGGGTCGCGCCCCTTAGCAATTTACACTGATGGAACGCGCTTGACGGGTCGCGCGCCTGGTCTGATGGGTCGCGCGCCTGTCAAGCTCACAAATTCACTCAAACCCTCGCCCAATCTCTCTTGCAAATGAGTTAGATGCACAATGAGGGTGAATGGAGGGAGATTGGGCTTTTATAACCTTGATTTGAAATAATTTCATGCCCAAACCCACTTTATAATGTTTCTCTTTGAGACTTTATAAAATTGACCATTTTGGTTTCCTTTATCCTGAAATTGACTCATTTAATGCTTTTGCTAGATACTTTTTGCAGGGATATCATCTGAGGGATCTTGGCAAGGGAGCCAGGGTTACATGCTGTCCTTGGAAGCTTTTTGAAATTTCATCACTTTTTACAAAAATTTGAAAAATGACCTTGGCTTTAAAAACAGGGTTTTTAAATCCAAGGTGAAAATTAACTGTACAAGATAAAAATTTGTGAAGAAACACCTTTAAAATAATCCCTCTGGCTTGCTGAGCACTTATTGACCTTCAGAGACATGACCTTGTAAACAAACTTGACCAAAACCCTAGACCTAGGAATTTGACCTCAAGCCAAGACAAGACAAGCTTGAAAGTGAGTAAGGACTGAAATGACTTGATCCAACAATGCCAAGAGGGGGACAAAGACACCAGCTCCTTCATCAAGGTTATGGCATGCCTAATGGGATGCAAAAATTGACACTGATGAGACACCTACTTATGCAAATGCAAAGAGCTTTGATCGCTGATGGAGGGCTACATGACCGACTCTAACACTACCAACACAACAAGAAAAGGAGGAAGAGTTCAAATTTCAATTAATTCTACCCTAGATTAAGTGTATGCACATACTAGAATGGTTCCTTCACTATTTTTTTGAATGACATTGATGATTTATGTAGGTAAGTTTGAGGAGACAATAGAATGATGTTTTTATCCAACAACCATCAAAATTTGTGTAGATTAGTTATGTGGCCCTAGGTGATATATGTCGCCATAAACAATAAGTCACTGCCAGAGAGGCCAAGCAAGCCTGGGTGTCTTGTAAGTTAAATAGAGTCAAGATTTGTATTTTGTTCCAACTAACCTCCTTTTGATAATTGATGTAATCTATATTTTGTTTTGTCTCATTTGATTGCTTTTTATATTGTTGTAATTTAGCTTTTTTTTCTTAATGGTTCTCATATTATTGAACTCGGCATTATGAAAATTGGAATCTGCAAATTTGGTTCAAAGTGCAAGTTCCACAACCCAAAAGATAGGATCAAAACTCTAAAATTAAACGACAATGTTGATGGGACTAAGATTGTACTCAAGTCAATGTGTGTTTTCATCCATTGTTTTGTCTTCCATTTAATAATCCAAAATATAAAGGATGATCCCTTAAAATGTCAGAGCACAAAGGAGCCAAAGATTCTCCCATAACTGTACGACTAGAGGAGCAAGGGGTTTCTAGAGTTGTAAATGGGAAAACAAAGAAAAAAGTCACTACTATAAAGCCTGCTACCATGCACAATTCCAAGGGTTTACCAATAAGGTCTATAAGTGTTTGTATGGATTTATAAATTTCTAAATGTGTGGATAATATAATCTATCATTAGTAATTTATATTTATGTTTGTCTCAGTCCACTTTAGCTCAAGTTACTATGTTAATATATGGTCGTTTGTGTCTTTTAGATCACACCAATAATAAAGAAACTGGTTTGGATTCTCATACGCTCCACCTTTCAATCTACATATTAAGAGGCATTTGAATACATAATTTCCAAACAAAAAGAAATGAGATCAATAGATTGCCTTACCTCATCTGAATCCATGGAATTAGTCTCATTCCATGCATAAATTATAGGCTTAACAGAGGCAACCAACAACGAAATTGTCTCGTTGAGACCATAAATGAAACTCATTACATGTTGGTACCCTTAATTTGAGTTGACATGATCTAGAGAGGCTCTTACTAGGCTAGTTCTAATATTGGTCATGAAATCTCTATTGATGAACTAGATTTCTACATTGTCTTGCTATTAGATTTACAAGGATCGAATGTTGCCATATAATAACTAACAATATCTTCTACACCTACTTCTCTATTACTATTTTCCACCTAAAATACAATGTCAATTTCAACATATAGTCAGTTCAATAAAAATTCGAAATAAATAACACAACATAAATTGAACCAAAAATCCATACACTTACTGCAAATTTTCCCATTTTGGCCTGCAACACACCTCGGCCAAATGTATATGAAACCCTCACATTATCTCTTGCTCTCTTGCCTCTATTCATCTTTTGTCAAATATTCATAAGAACACATACATTCTTAAAATGCCTCCCACTGTTTGGGATATAGAGTGGAGTCCAACCTCTCTTTTCCCTCCATGATTATTTTCTGCAATTGTATCTAAAAATTTTCATAAAATGTCTCATCTTTTGCTTGTAATATTTTCTATAGATTTTTCCACTAGTAGTCTCAAAAGCATTTTCCAATTTTTATATAACATTTTCCACACTTCATGGATCTTGCTTTGCAAAATTTGATTTTGAAATATCCAAATGGGCCCTACATCTTACACCCAACTCGAACACCTTGCAGCATTTTGCCCAATGGGCTTACCACCTCCCAATGCCTCAACCTAGAATGTCTTATTTCCTTCTAATTTTCTTTCTTTTGCATTCCTTTCTTTAGATGTGTACAAATATTGACTCGATCTTTTTCTTTTGAAAAAAGTAGACATGTATTCAAAACCACTACCAATATTTTTGGTTAATCCACTAGTTCCATAAAAAATTGTAGATGCAACAGGTGTACTTTGAGGCACCCCAAATGCAAGTGATCTCTCTTCATGAATTTCATTAACCAGAATATGCATGAAGGGTTTGGGATATTGTTGAATCATTTAATGCCTTTGGTGTAATTTTTTGTCCCTCGAGAGAAAAACCAAAAAGTTGATGCATTGGTAATTGCAGCTCCTCTTTTCAATCCACATGATTCTCAAATTGCTAATTCCTTTCATGTCAAAATATTTTTTATCCCATGAATACCAGATAATGAGTATTATTGGCAGATGTTTGAAAATGATGAACGTTTCCTAAATCTCCTCTCATATTTGCAACCAAAATCATGAAAATTTTCAATTCATGATGAAGTATACTTGTACACTAAAGATGGAGAGACTAATCAAAAGGAAACTCATAATCCAATTTGAGGATCTATTCCAAAAAATTATGTTAGTATTGAATCACTCTTCATAAGAGATGATCAAAAAAGGAAAAATAACATAGTCGATGAGCCTTCCCTTAGAAAAGTTCAAAAAACCAAGAATAATACATTGGGAATCAAAATTGTCGTTAGACCAAAACCCGTAGGTGTTAGTCAATGATCGCATCACTAGAGATAAGGATCCATGAGAGGTAGTTAGTCCATGTCGCGAAACACACAGGGAGCATTTGTTTATTCAATGTCCAACAATCTCCCCCCTAACACGAGCCAGGTGTGTATCAAACTCGTGACCTACACTCAAATACCACTTGTTGGGAATCATGATTGTCGTTAGACCAAAACCTATAGGTGTTAGTCAACGATCGTATCGCCAAAGATAAGGATCCATGAGAGGCGGTTAGTCCATGTCACGAAACACACGAGGAGTGTTGGTTTATCCAATGTCCAACATAATATCATTATATATGAAGTTTCAAAGTACATAAATGTGGGTACTATTTTTACTACTAAATAAATTAAGTAGTACACCCTTCTTTTTAAATAATTTCGGCATATTTTTGCATGGAACTATGATTATATGAAGGAATAAGATAAGTCCATCTTGCACACACTATACCACTCAATGAAGGTTTGAAACATTGTAGGAGAAAATCAAGATCGATCAATCCAAAGTTTAAACCCCTTGTAATGTTGGAATTTGAAAATTTGAAGGATGGTATAATTTTCTCAAGCAAATGTTTAAAATGGAGCTCCAATTTAGTGGTGGTCAGAAAGAAAAATGGTGAGATTCAGCTTTATGTATATTTTTGTTATCTTAATTGATCATATACCAAAGAAAATTGCCCACTTCCTAACATGGAGTTCTTGTTACAAGTAACTTGTTATGCATTGGTCTACATGTTATATGAATTTTCACGATACAATCAAATTCTTGTTGCAGAAGAAGATAGACACATAACTACTTTTGTAACACCATGGGGAAATTTTGCTTATATTCATATTCCTTTTGAATTAAAAAATGTTGGTGCTACATTTTAGAGGGGTATGGACCATTCTTTTCCTAATTTGATTGGAATATTCGTGGTGGAATATCAAGACAATCTAACTATTCATTCAAAGATGAGAAAATGATACTTAAAACATCTTGGGAAAGTTTTCCAATGATATTGAAAGTATGGAATATATCTTAATCCTAAGACATTCTTATTTGACGTGTCAAAAGGGAAATTACTTGGTAAATAAAGAATCTATATTGATCCAAAAAGAATTAAATCCATAAATGATCTGAAGCCACCTATATCTTGTAAAGGAGTTTGATCTTTCTTGGGAAATATAATTTTTGTTCAAATATTTCTACCTGATTATGCCTCAGTTATGGAGCTAATAAATAACTTTTTGAAGAAATATCAAACATTGAATGGACTCTTAAAACTCAAGCAACTTTTTCAAACATCAAGCAAACAATCATCATTTCTCTTGTTCTAGTCAGTCCTAATTTTGACATGAATTTCATATTATATTCATTTGCTTTAGAAGAAACTATTACTACCATACTTAGAAGAATCTAAAGGGGGGAGAGCTTCCTATCACTCTCATGAGTAAGACTTTACTTGATTATGAATTGAAATACTCCACCATAAAACAACTCGTTTTATTTGGTTAAGGAAGTTGCCTATTTTAGAGCTTACATTCTCTCAACACAAGCTATTGTTTGTGTGCCACATTCTCCTATCAATATGTTGCTCAATCAACAATTCATGGGAGGGATATGGGAAAATTTGTTGGAAAAAGATTTAAGAATATGATATCAAAATTAAACCCCTCAAGGTTTTCAAAGGACAATGATTATGCAAGCTAATTACTAGCATTGAAACTATGAACATTAATCCTACTCATACATATGACACTAATTTACAATATTTGTCCACATCAAGGACTGAATGGTATAAAGACATTGTTTTTAATTTAAAATTATGGAAACTTCTTGTTGAAATTTCATCAAAGAATGAATAACTTTAAAGATAAAGAATACTCAATATATGCTAGTCTCTCGAGTTTTTTTTTAGAAGAAACATTGATGCAATCATATTGAGATGTTTAGATACTTCAAATGCTAGTCAAAGTCTACAATAATTGAATGAAGGAGTTTGTAGGGGAAATTTTACACATGTAATGACTATTCACGTGATTATCACAATTTTTCATTATTGGCCAACTATTTTCAAATTTGCCTATGACATGTGAAACAAATATCTTCCATGTGAAAAAAATTCTAGAAAAATGAAAATAGTTGGTATGCCACTAAAATCATTTTAGCCGAAAGTTCATTTGTACAATGGATTTTGGATTTTATTGGCCCTATGAATCCAAAATTGGGTAAATGGAATTCATATATAATCACTGCCATTGATTATTCAAAAGGTGGCTATAAGTTGCTGCATTGAAAATTATTGATTTTGAACAACTCATTTAATTCCTAAACGATAATATCTTATCTAGATTTGGTGTTCTTGAATGATTCATAACAGAAAATGGTTCCATCTTCATAGGATCAAAACTCACAAAGTTTTGTGGAGAATATGGTTTATTAATGGAATATTCATCTAAATTACTATCCTCAAGGTAATAGTTTGTCTTAATCAACCAACAAATCATTAGTTCAAATCCTTAAAAAGATAATCCCAACAAGTCAAAAGGATTGGCACGAAAAGTTGATAAATTCTCTTTGGGAAAGCTAAATCACTCCAAAGGGAAGCATAGGGAATGCAACTTACACATTGGTATATGAAAACGAAGTTAGACTACCAATACATTTGGAGCTAAATGGAAAAGCCATTGAATAGGAATTGGATATGAAGAATAATTAACCCATATACAAGCGTGTTATTATCAATTAATTCAATTGGAGAAACAAAGGGCACTAGTAATGACAACCATGTACAAAATATGACGAATATTTAAGATAAATTTTGATTAAGTTATATTATTTTATGCATATTTACTGTGAGGCTCAGGTCGAGGATGTGGGTGGAAGGTGTTAGTGACAGTGAGTTCATCCTGTCACCAATGATCAAATATGCTCTTACAAGGTGTTGTTAGGGTGTCAAGTCAAATTTTTGTCATTTCAGTGAGTCTTCCAATAAAAATTTGTTCACTGGTTATTAGGTCTAGGTCACTGCTACTCCCTTCACTTACTCATGGCCTTCATCACTCATCATGGTCATTGTCTTCTTCGAGGTATCATATCTTCATTTTAGTGTCTTAGGTCATGAAATGGTTAAATTCCTCATTTTAGGTCATGGTCTAGGGTTTCACTCCATGTGTCATCATGATACCATAGGTCAAAACAAAAGCATTTCCATCATGTACTTCGGTGGGTAAAGGGAGTTAGCATCTTAGGGAAAATAAAATAAAGGTAAAGGTAATGTTTTATTTCAAATAAGACAATGTTGCAGTACACTACCTCGCCTCATCATTTCTCATAGGGACATGTTTTCTTCAAAATATGTTTCTGAACAAATGGAGAAGAATTTTACAAAAGTAAAAGAGGTTTTTGTCCATTATAGTCCAAGGAACAAAAACATCCTTCCTTTTATGCACAGGTGTTATTATTTCAAAGAAATACCCAAACTAAACTTGTTACGGGAGAGTTGTTGGATTCCTGGACAACTTGACTTCAAGATAGTTTTTTAGGGGTTTAGAGCATGGTTTGGAAGTTCTTAAGGACTCTATTGTGCATCAAACATCTTAAGATTTCCAATGGTACCTTCAGATCATGATTTGGATTAGTGGAAGGAATCCAAAAGTTCTCTGCTAGTTGCACTGCTCTTTTGTCAGAGACACCATGGGTTTTGGAGAGACCTTGGGAAAATCAATTTTTCTCCCTAATTGAGTGTCCAAATTGCATGCTTGAGGAGTCTATCATATAGCATACTTCTAACGAGCTATCAAGTTCTCAATTTGGAGTAGTTTCAGGCCTCCCAACATGGTTTAGAAGATGGAGTTGTGCTCAGGAACACTACACTGCACTCAGGAAGACTTCGCTGCGCTTGGGCCAGAGTACCTCAAATTTGCCAAAAACTCACCCAAATTGATTTTTTAAGCCTTCTCACCTATTTTCTTGTAATACTAATCTCATCCACAAGTAGCTACACCACTTTACTTACATTTTTGTTTTGCAAGATGAATTCAAGCTAAAGATTTCTTCAATTAGGGTTTCTAGTGAATTTCTCATGAAATGATGATAGGGTTGATGATGGTCATTTGGTGTTCTTGATTTTAAACATGTAAAATATTATCCTACACCTCTATACATGTTTAATATGCTATATGAACCACTAAAACAACCTCAGAACAATAAATTACCTCACTAACAGTGAAACCCTAGCTCATTCCAATGGGTTTTGGGTACTTTTCATAAAAACTATGTTTTTCCCTTTTACAAATACATCACTCCCTCATTTCACTTCATTTCATATTTATCAGTTGTTCATAGTCCATATCCACCTCTTTCAAACTCCCTTTGCCATTTTTTCAACTCCACCTACCCATCATTTCATTTTTCACTCATCCCTCACTGTTTTTCCCCTTTCCTATCTTCTAGGGTTTCAAAAATGAAATGAGATTGCTTCACCAAGACATGTCAACACAACATATGGAAGTAGGGTTATCAAACAAATCAGAGGAGGTTCCCAAGGCACCTAGAACAAAGGTGACCAAAACATACCGGAGAAGAAGAGCATTGTGTTTGCTTATCATGGTGAGAAAGGGGCCAAGCCTTCTACATCAGCAAAGTAGGGATGAGCAGTGCGCCGAGATAAAGGCATGGTTGAACATGAATTTGAGCTAGTTGATTTAGAGGAAGAGGATCAGACTTCAAGCATGTTGCAGATGATCAGAGATAAAGATGATTAGATAAAGGAGCTCACAGTCAACATGGCAAGAGCAAGGTACATCATTTCATTCCTTGAACAGGGGAATAGTCAGCTCAAAGCGAAGTAATTGATCATGGAAAAAGAGCAAACCAAATTATTGCATCAGGTTGGCAAGGGAAAAGCAGTCATAGATTCAAGTGAACCTGAAGGAACACAAGAGGAAAGGAAAGAGGAAAAGACCAAGAACAAGAGGCCTCAAGAAAGCTTTGCAAGAAGAGCAAGAGCACATTCTGTTGAATGAAGACCTTGACCTATAGGATAGAATTGCCCTTGAGGTTCATCAAGGTAACGAATATTGGCTAAATAGGGTAAATGAACACTTGGAGAAGCTCCCTGAGAAGGAAAATAGAGATAATCAGGTGTTCAGACATATGGCGCACCACTACCAAGCTCAAAACATGATCGTCAATGTCAAAGTAAAGCAACTTGAAAATAAGCTCTGTTGAAAAATGTGCAACAAGAAATGTTAAACTTAGAATGTGCTAAAAAATAGGCCTGCTAAAAATAGCATGTCTAAAAATAGCAGTTTGGCTAGTGAGGTCATTGGCCGCATTCGGTGAGAGGTGAAACTGCTAAAAATAGAAATTTCTAAAAATAGCATTTCTGGGTCCCTTCCTATTTATAGTAGTCCCTAGTCTATCTATAGTAAGTAAAATTAATCTTGGTCTTAACAGTAGTTGGAAATATTAATTAATTAATTCAGTTGAGTTAATTAGTTAAGGAAATTCGAATTTGAAGTCTTTGTGAGCATGCACATGAGTTGTCCCTCTGATTAAGGAAATTATCCTTAATTTCCTCCACTGATTGAGGGAATAAGTATGAGTTCTATATTGAGAGGATCATTTGACTTAGTTTAACTTAGTCAAGTTCAGTTAGATTAATTTAACAAGTTGTTAAATTAATGAGATACAGTTTTTTTATGCTTGCATGCATGTGACAACTGTTATTTTCAGATAACTGTGTATTCACTCATGGATAACTGATGCATGTCAATTCTGTTAGAGACTCAGTTGAGATCAGAGAAGGGACAATGTACTATCAGTTGCATGAATATTTTTCCTATAAACGAAGCTCATCCATGATGAGGATTTATCTCCTTTAGGTTTTTGCAGTTATTTCAGAGGTCAGTGTTGTGTGTGAGGTGAGAATCACAAAGGTTGCAGCTGGAGGACCCAAGAAAAACTGTGCATAGAAATAGGAGGCTTGGAGGGCAGAGGAGAAAGTTTGTGAGAAGCCTTTGACTATCTATAAGCAACAGAGGGATTGTACTGAGAGTTGGATAGCTTCCGAGCTAAGGCTTTGTGTAATCCGGACTATATTTCCACTTGTATGATAATACAGAGATGGGGTTTTAGGCAGGTGCTTTCCCTGGGTAAATTCTTCTTTGTTATGTGTGATTGATTCCTTCTTATTAGTTATATGTGTTCTTATTGATGTTGCTCATGGTTGATTAAGCTTCTGCTAAATTGTTTGTAGAAGTAGATCAAGTGTTTTGCTTTAGTACATTGCATTACCAGGTGATCTACAAGTGGGAAATTTCTACATGGTATCGGAGCTAGCTGATTTGTAGAAAAAGTTCTAAATGGTATCAGAGCTAGTTGATTTGTAGAAAAAGTTCTACATGGTATCAGAGCTAGCTGATTTGTAAAAAAATTCTACAAAATTTCTACATGGTATCAGAGCACAGGTGATCAAGCAAGAACAGTATACTAGCAGAAGGAATTCGAAGTTTCTTATTCTTGATATAGATCTCAAGTTCTTATCACATCTATTTCATTGATGGAGTTCAATGGTTTGAGGCTTGAGTATGCCCTTGGTGGCAGCTCAAACTATATAGCTTGGAAGGATCACATGGAGGTAGTTTTGGAAGATAATGGGCTTAAGGATTTCATTGATCAAGAAATTCTTAAGCCTACTAACAAGGCTGAGCAGGTGGAATGGAGGAAGTGTGTGGCTAGAGATAGGATAATTTTCTTGGAGGGAGTGCGAGATCACATTGTCTCAAGCCTCCATGGGAAGGAGACTCTGCATGCAATGTGGAAAACATTGAAATATTTATACCAGAATAGCAGTGATCAGAGGAAGCTGGCACTGAAGGACAAACTTTTAAAGATCAAGTGTGAAAGGGATGAGACGATCTCTATGTATCGGACCAAGCTCATCACATGTAGGGATGAACTTGCAAGTGTAGGGGTTGTGACATCGAATGAGGATATGGTGAGTCTAGCACTCCTTGGCCTTCCTAAGAGTTGGCATAGCTACCAGGACTCGGTGAATGGAAGGGAGAAATTGCCAAATTGGGAACGACTATGGTTGGATTTGATGCAGGAGGAGATCCAACGAAGCACCAGAGACAGTTCTTCATCTATGCATGATGAGGAGAACTATGCCTTAGCGAGTAAGGAGAAGAAGGGGAAGGAGAAGGTTTCTCTTTCTGAATCCAGTTCTTCCAATGATGGGAAGGAGGTTGACAAATCGAAAGTGTGATGCTTTCGTTGTAATGAGGTGGGCCATTATGCTGCAAATTGTCCACGGAGGAAATCCAAGAAGGGATCCGAGGAAGGATCTGAAGGTGAGGCACTTGCCTCACAGTTTGAGTTGGATTTCACACTCTTCACATGCATGGTTTCATCCATGGTGGGAAGTGGTCGGTTTCTTGACAGTGGAGCTTCTTTCCACATGACCGGTGACAAGAGTTTGT
Source organism: Pinus tabuliformis (assembly GCA_031772625.1). Taxonomy (NCBI): domain Eukaryota; kingdom Viridiplantae; phylum Streptophyta; class Pinopsida; order Pinales; family Pinaceae; genus Pinus; species Pinus tabuliformis. Next base: position 1,582,199,902 of record CM062804.1, on the reverse strand, counting down.
TCAGTACTTTGGAGGAGAAAGATCTCCAGATACTCATAGCGATGGGTAGTGATGAGAAGTATAGTGTCTCAGGTGTAGGCACAATTATTTTTCAGAGAGAGCATGGAGCTCGCCTTACCTTGACCGATGTCAAGTATGTACCAGGATTGAAGAGAAACTTGGTGTCGATCACGATGCTAGAAGACAAAGGCTATGATGTAGTCTTCAGTAAGGGAAAGGTTTTCCTTAGACACATCATCACTAGACAGGTGAAGCAGATTGGTTCATGGGTCAAGAACCTGTATGCTCTTAAGGTTCAAGATGCATGCAAAGCCTTGAGCAGCAAGGCAACTGGTGGAGACTTGGTGGTTGAGAGGGAGGGTATATTTCCTCTCAACATGCAGAGCTAGAAGAAGTCTCAGACGATTGTGGAGGAGCCAAGATTGGTGCAACGACTTCAGGAGGTTGTGGAGTAGCCACAATAGGGGAAGTTGAGTGGAGATCGAGTAGAGACATCGACTCATGCAGAGACCTCCAGTAGGGGGAAATTTTGAGCCAGGTGGGCAGAGGGATCACATGCAGCCATACCTCCAGGTAGGAGGTGGGGCGATATAGAGTGATCATCCCAAGGAGGAGGTGCAGGACCCTTGAGGTACCCAACCTCTTAGATGAGACCTTGCTACAGGAGCCCGGATGTGGAGTAGCAGGAACTGACTGATTGGGTAGAGACAGATGCGGATGGATCGGCAAAGAGAGCGACAGTTCGGGGAATCCCAGGACAACACATAGCTAGCAGGCTACAACAATGCGAGAGGCAAAAGTGTTTTGCATAGTGCTAGGTGGCACAGAGAGGTGTGCAATGGTGCGAGGTGCATGGAGATGTTGCAGAAGCGTAGATGTCAAAGAGGGAGCACTTGTCAATAGCAAGTAGAGCTTTAGCATCAGATTATGTTCCTAGCCCAATAGAGTTGTCAGTTGGGAGTGTTTTTGTTCCAAGTTTTGTTGGAGAAAGTGGATCGGGTAGATGTGTTGCATGCAGAACATTCCAGAGTTACAGGATCGGGTTCGAGAGAAAGCCTTTCTTGTTGAGAGGGAGTGTTGAAAAATGTGCAACAAGATATGTTAAATTTAGAATGTGCTAAAAAATAGATCTGCTAAAAATAGCAGTTTGGCTAGTGAGGTCATTGGCCGCATTGGGTGAGAGGTGAAACTGCTAAAAATAGAAATTTCTAAAATTAGAATTTATGGGTCCCTTCCTATTTATAGCAGTCCCTAGTCTATCTATAGGAAGTAAAATTAATCTTGGTCTTAACAACAGTTGGAAATATTAATTAATTAATTTAGTTGAGTTAATTAGTTAAGGAAATTCGAATTTGAAGTCTTTGTGAGCATGCACATGAGTTGTCCCACTGATTGAGGAATTTATCCTTAATTTCCTCCACTGATTGAGGGAATAAGTATGAGTTCTATATTGAGAGGATTAGTTGACTTAGTTTAACTTAGTTAAGTTAAGTTAGATTAATTTAACAAGTTGTTAAATTAATGAGATACAGTTTGTTGATGCTTTCATGCATGTGACAATTTTTATTTTCAGATAACTGTGTATTCACTCATGGATAACTGATGCACGTCAATTATGTCAGAGACCCAGTTGAGATCATAGGAGGGACAGTGTACTATCAGTTGGATGAATATTTTTCCTATAAAGGAAGCTCATCCATGATGAGGATTTATCTCCTTCAGGTTTGTGTAGTTATTTCAAAGGTCAATGTTGTGTGTGAGGTGAGAATCACACAGGTTGCAGCTGGAGGACCCTGGAAAAACTGTGCATAGAAATAGGAGACTTGGAGGGCAAAGGAGAAGGTTTGTGAGAAGCCTTTAACTGTCTATGAGCAGCAGAGGGATTGTACTGAGAGCTAGATAGCTTCCGAACTAAGGCTTTGTGTAATCCAAACTATATTTCCACTTGTATGATAATACAGAGATGGGGTTTTACGCAGGTGCTTTCCCCGGGTAAATTCTTCTGTGTTATGTGTGATTGATTCCTTCTTATTAGTTATATGTGTTCTTATTGATGTTGCTCATGGTTGATTAAGCTTCCTCTAAATTGTTTGTAGAAGTAGATCAAGTGTTTTGCTTTAGTACATTGCATTACCAGGTGATCTACAGGTGGGAAATTTCTACATGGTATCGAAGCTAGCTGATTTGTAGAAAAAGTTCTACATGGTATCAGAGCTAGCTGATTTGTAGAAAAATTCTACAAAATTTCTACATAGTATCAGAGCATAGGTGATCAAGCAAGAACATTATACTAGCAGGAGGAATTCGAAGTTTCTTATTCTGGATATAGATCTCAAGTTCTTATCACATCTATTTCACCGATGGCATTCAATGGTTTGAGGCTTGAGTATGCCCTTGATGGTGTTAACACCCAGGTTGTTCCCTATGACTCCCAAGGGAATACGGCCGGGGTAACCACTAACCAATCTTTGGGTTACAGTTCCTAGCCTAACTGCAACCAGAGAGGGCTCTCTCTTTATGATTTGTCTCTGTTATGATGGTGTTTTAGGCTAGCTATTATGCTCAGGTTTTGTTTTGTGTTTTGGTTGAAGGATTTCTTTCAGGTCTTATGAGGCAGTGTTTAGATAGTATAATACCATTGGGCAATGGAGTCTGGAGTTGTGAAATGATCTGATATGCTGGTTTGGTGTTGTTCTAACTGCAGGGCCTATTGTGTATTTTAAACAGACAAACTAGATCAAATGGTGATGTATGTCGATCAACAGAAAGCAATTAAGAATTTCCTATTGAGCTGGTGGGTGAAGGTGAGCACACTGCACAGGAGCAAAACTTTGAATTCCTGTGACAAAGGTCACTGTGATAGATGTATTCTGAAAGTGCAGCATTTAAGAATTACACTTAACTAGATTACAGCTGAAGAAAACATTGATAAACAACGCAGATTGAACTCAGGTTACTCAGTGAATAAATCCTGAAAGCTATTCTTTTTCCTTGTTGCTTAGTATTGAAAACAGATAACATATATGGATTTTAACAAAAACAGCTAATTAACAGAGAGAGATACAGAGACTTATTGTATGATGAAATACACAGGGATCCAGTAGTTATCAACAGACACCAGAACGCATCCAACACCTCAGAAATCCAAGAAATTCCATTGCTTTGCTCTATTAACTTTTGAAAAGGATTACAGCATAAGAACTTCTTTAGGAGAAATCAACAACAAAACTTGCAATCTTATGCGAAGGGGACTTTATAGAAATGCGTATACAAAATATCTCAGGCATTGAGTCATCTGAGAGAGAAAATATCTACATTATTACGTTCAGAAAGTAGGCAAGGAGTTATTACAACTTTAAATGCAGGGTAAATGCCCTTTATGTCTGTCAGAGGATTGTTTTGACTTTTGAGAGTCACTGAGTCGGTTGCATTACTCTGTTTTAATTCTGGAGATACGCATTTACTTTTGGCTGCGCAGTGCATTCTTGGGTTTGCCAGCTGTGGTTCTCTTTTTCTGCTTTGTTGGCCGCTACATCCGCTGAGTTGGCTCAGCTTTGATTTATGCTGCATGCTGAATTTTCTGAACTGTGTTTTTTATAAAAATTTGTAATAAAACAGAAATTTGGTGAATGCCTTACTGATTACAAAATTCTGTGTATTGCATCTGTCCACCATTCCTGTGTAGGGAGCTGATGCTTGAGGATGGCCTCCATTGTCTCTTCAGCTTCTGTATACTTGAAAAAATTTGGGGCCACGTCAAACAAGTGATTAATTTCAATCATTATAAAAAGTAGATTTTCTATCTTACTATAGAAAATTTGTCCTGTAATAGGCCCTGTGTCTTCTGAAGTGCTGGCCTTCTCATTGACCTGTGCTGAGGCAAAAACATTTACTCTTTTAGCATACTGTTCATGGGTGAATAATTTCCCTCCGCTGTTCAGTAAGCTAGGGAGTCCTCTACTCTGCAACACCTGAAACTTCTCCATGAACCTATTTACCTCTATCTGCATATCCTGGGTTCTTCTGTCCAATGTCTGCACCAGATTTCTAAGAGTAAGAACCCTCTTGATCATTTGAATGGTCTCAGTTCTATTTGTGATTCCAATGGTGGCTAACTGAGAACTTGTTTTGTGGTTAAGCACATTGATCATTCTTGTAGCAACTTCAGGCATATTTCCTAATAAGGCCCTTGATGTTCGGATTTCCTTCTGTGCCTTTGGGATGAGCTCTAGTTGCTCATGGATTGTCTCGATATATGGCCATTGGTTGTTGATGGATTGACCAATATTGGACCATATCATTGCTCTGATCTCAGATATGATTTTATCTAGCTTGAGCTCATTCTCAAGCTCCTTGATCCTGTCTTTAAGGGCTTTGATTTCCCTGGCCTTTTCTCCCACCTCCTTTTTTGTCTTATCATGCCTTTCATTTACCTTGGCCAGCTTTTCCTTAGTTTCATTCAGCTCTGTCATCTGGGCTTCCAAAATTTGTATTTCATTCTTTAGCTTCTGCATATCTAGGCTCTGATCTGTGCTGATGGGTGCTGCTGAAGTAGATGTGGCTGTTTGTTCAGCCTGCTGAGGTGGAGGCACCGTAGTAGGAACAGTCTCCTCAAGATTGATGACTTGAGGAGGGGGCTGAGATGTCTGCCCTTCTTGTGCTTGTTTTAATGATGCTTGTAGAGGTGCTTGTGTAGCTTCATATTGCCCCAATTTTTCTTGTGCCTTCACAAGCTCTTTGTAAATGGAAACTAGCAGGGCAGTAGAATCCTGCTCATACCTCTGCTTTGCTACCTCATCAGTCTGTGGATGGATAGTGGCTGGAATTTTGATCTTCTTTCTTAGTGCAGCCATGTCAGCATCTCTAAGTTTCAGGATCTCTTGTATCCCTTTGATGTCATTGGGATTGTGCCCAATTTCTACAATGATTTCCTCCAGGGATCTTATCCTGTTGTCTTTGGCCTGAGAAGAGGCCCTCTCCAGTTCTAGCTGGGAAGCTGTGACATTCAGACTGCTTGTTAATTTGTAATTCTCCAAAGTCTTGTCGGCCAATGAAGCATACACCATTTCACCAGTTTGCTTATGCAGCTCAATTTTGTCCATAGGGTGTATGTCCTTGGCGAGGACCTCCAGGTTAGTCCTAAGATAGTCAGCAGTGGATTGTGGCTGGAGTGCCGTAGGCATAAAGTGACTCATTATCATTTTTCCTTCACTTACATCAAAAGCAGACATAAGTCTCTGCTGATTGGAAGGAGCCATGTTTAGCAGGTGATTGTACAGTTGTACTTTGATAGGATCACTCCTCCTCTTGATGTCTATAAATTGCTGCTTGATGCTTACTTGTCCTTCTTTCTGCTGGCTGGAGGAGCTGACCTCCCCTCCCATGGTCCTGTCCTGTTCCTGCTGGAAGGAACTTGCTGAAGCTTCTCTGCTGGGTGGGCCCATGCCCAATGCCTCTCTTATTGCTATATCCTCCTCTGGAAAATCATTTAGTCTCTGCCTTTTCTCTCCCTGGTTTATAGAGGATGTCAGGGGAGTTTCTCTGTCCCTTTTTCTAAAGACAAATGTATCCTCCTTTTGGGGGGTTTGGAGGACCGAGGCATCAAAGGTAGTGTCTTGTCTTGTAGGCACCGTTCTCTCAGTGGTCTGAGGAGTCTCCACTGTTTCCTTTTGCTGGGCAGACTGCTCCTGCCTTTGTTCTTCTTGATGTTGTCGCTCTTGTTGTTCTGATTCTTCTTGCTGCTCTTGCTGCAGCCCTTCTGCTTGCTGCTGTTGTTTTTGTTGTTGTTCCTACTGTTCCTGCTCCATCTCTTTGCCTTTGCCTTTTTCTGAGATGTTTTCACCAGTTCTTGTAGCTTGATGTTGGGCAGTTGAGGAGGACGCTGCTGCTCCAATTTGTGTGCTTGGCAGTGAGGTGACCTGTGAATAAAACTCAAGGTCAGCCATCTTCTTAAGGTTTCTTAGAGCTCTTTGATTAAGCTCTTCTTGGGTCACATTTTCTTCTAAAGTTCCTCTTCTCCACTTGCTTTGGTTGGCATATTTTTCTAAGTGAGGAAGGCTATAATGACCATAAGCAGATAATTTGTATTTGAGCCTCCTCATTGTAATGAAGTTGTTGGGGTCATAGGGTTTCCATATGAAGCTGTATTTGAGACCAAGGCCCACAAGCATTCTATCTGCCTCTCTCCACCCTTCATCCCTTTCATTGAGAAGGAAATGGCCAAGTTGATTTCTGACTTTTAACTGTGCCTTCTTACCTTTTCCTGAAAAGTGGAGCATATCCACATAACCAAACTGCCTGAGGTATTCCAAGGCAAGTAGCCTCATAGGCACAAATTTAGGTAGTTTAAATGGGGGCAACTCACACCCATATAGTCTGATAACGGTGTGGTGTTGGTAGAAATACCAATCCCCAATACTGTATGCTTTTGATAAATGCAGGAGTCTTTGCATTTCGTCTGTCAATCTGGGAGGAGGTGAACCCAACAGTAGAGTCAAGGCTGGATGGATGAAAAGATCAATAAATTCGCAGTAGGTGTATGGAGAACAGCTTACTATGTGAAAAACGGATGTCCAATACACTATTGATCTCAGATTGCCCTGTGCATCTACTCTCTTCTTTGGGAAGGAGAACTTATCATGCTAGAAGTATAGGAGCAGATGATATAGGTAAGAGGTGTATTTAAATACCCTTTCTCTTGACAGATTCATCAACTACTCATGCATCTTATCTGATATGTATGTGGCATAATCATAGTAGATTGGTTTCTTTCCTGGGGAAAACATAAGCATCATTTGTAGAACAGTTTCATCCACATACTCCACTGAATCATATCCCAAGATGGGACTGATCATGTCAACAAGGTCTAAGCCCAACTGGTTGAGGTAGGCAAAATGGATGGGAGGAGCTTGCACAGTATTAGCTTTGATGAAAATCTGATTAAGCTTTGTGATTTGTGCCTCTGTTATCCTAGCTCCCTGTACTATCAAATCAGCTAATGATAGAGGGACCAACTTTTGATCTGTTTTGAACTGCAACATCTCCCTGATGGCTTCAGGGGTAATGAGGAACAGAATTGAGCCTGAAGAGTCCAGCACTGCCCTCTGGGATGCATCATAGTAGTCAGCAACTAAGTGGATAAGCTCAGGGAATTGATTAACTTGAGGAAGCTTGAATATTGGGAGAAATGAATCCCAAATTCCCAGGATGTCTGTCCCCCTCTCATGTTTGATCTTTATTTCATTTAGGATTTGTAAATGGAACATGCTTTTGCTCAACATTTCCTCTGATATCTTGTAGTCCAGGTCTGCTAATGCTCTTGTGTCCAATGTTCTATTAGGGGCATTCAGGGGAGCTACATTTAGGGCTATAGGAGCTACAGGGGGATCCATGACTCTTCTTGGGATGTGGTTCGCTTTGAAGACTGCTGTTACTATGCAGAGTAACACTGACAAAGTTTCTTTGCAGACAATGATGGTTTTATGAGTGAAGGGTGAAGGTAAAGGCTGCAGCAGTTTGAAATACTGCCTTTGAGTGATTAGGTGGGTGGCAGAAATGCTCAGGGTATGCTTCTTGTGGTGGATTTGTTTCCTGCAGGTGAAGGGTTCACGATTGCGCGAACCAGCGACAATTTTCTTTCAAATTACCCACAGTGGTTCGACAGAAGTGTGGTGACGGCTCTGGTTCAGTCTAAATGTCAATTCAGTGGCATTTAACGGTGAATTTCGGGTCTTAAGGTCTGTTACCTATTGATACGCGAAATGCAGTGAAAATGGAGTTTCAGAGCTCAAATGAGGAATACCTGTAGATTTGGACCGGTTAGAGCTTGCTGGCGCTGAAGAAATGGACGTTCTGGTGGTCAGGAAACACTTTTCCGCGGCTGGTGCGGGTTTGGTCGTAATTATGCATGCAGGATGAACGACGATGAATGCGCTCAAAATGGCAAAAAACAGGAATTTTCGGCCAAAATAGACTTTTTGGTGATTTTGGCGCGAATTCGTGCTGACGTCATCATGACGTCATGAGTGGGGTCAGGGCCGGATGACGTCAGCAGGACGTCATCGGGCCAGGTGGCGGGGTCTGGTTGGTCCACTGGGGCAGTGAGATGGCAGGACAGGTGGACCAACGGCTGGGCAAGGGAATGACAAGACGGCGTACCTTGGTGACGGAGCGATGACGGGTTGCTGAGGTCACTTAGGTGGGAACGGCAAAACCAGAAACCGCGGCGGTTGGATATCGCACCGCTTACGGTACGATGGCGGTTTGCAGCAGTAGTACCTCCGACGGATTGTGGAGCCGATGCGTGGATACAGCGTGACGTAACCTTTATACGGTCGTCGGGAGGTAACCTTCGGGCATCGGATGAGCTCCGACGCTATGGTGGCCGTCAGATCTGGAGGAGCCAAATCGGACGGTGATCGAAATACTGATGTGACAGGGAGATAGCGTACTTAATTTACGGTCGTCGGAAGGAGTCCGACGCGATCAGGGCCGTTGGAACGGGAGGTATTTGATCGGACGGTTGTCGGGACAAGTAAAGTGACAACCAAGTACGGGGAAGGGGAGGATTAAAATAATGCTTTTTCTGGGAATTTGCGCGATGGCGGAGACTATGCAAAAGTGGGTTTTCACGTTTCGTTTGAAAATAGCTCCGCCCTTTAGACTTAGCATAAAGATAATATGTCGGTTTTTTATGATTTTTGGCCATTTGAAGCGGGTGAGGGTAGAAATTAGGCTTTTTAGGGGTTTTTATGTGCAAAAAGGGTCAAAATGAAGGAATTAGCTCATGAAGGGGAAGAGGTACTTGGCCTAGGTTCATCAACATGACCAGGTGTCATTCGATCCCTGACTCAAGACTTATTGGCTATAATACCAAGGGGTGGGTATTTATATAATGCTTGGGGTTTATACACCATGGTGTTAGTAATAATAGGGGAAAAGGTAATATAGGGGATTTACATAGTAGAATTAGAGTTAATATGGATGAGAGGGTGAGTGGAGGGGAAACCATTTAAGTTTATGTGAAACAAACTTGGTTTCGAGAGTAGATCAAAATGAAAAGATTTTTAGACAAGAAATGTGGCTTCCAAAGATTAAGAACCATCATGAAAGCTTAGTCTTTTCCATGAATCTTAGCTAGTGGGGGAGTGTTAGAAATGAAATTGGAGGGGAATGAGGGAAATTAGTCATGCTTCCTGCTGCAATTCCATGAAAAGAACACATTTGTCCATTAATTGACTTTGCTTTAATACGCACAGTTACCATCTCCGCAATGGTAGGGATAACCTTTCTGCAACCCCAACTACTTACCCAACTACTTGCCTAGCATTTTTATTTCTTCTTGGAGGGTGCACTTGGACTTGCAAACCCTTACTTGCCTTTTCTTTTCTTTGGCTTTTTTCTTTTGCTTTTTCTATCTACTTCTACCCTTATCTCTTCCAAGGTCCCAGATTAAGCTGTTGGGAGCCTTTTCTTCTCTACCTGAACTAGTTGTCTGCCAAGATTAAGCAGTTTGGACAGACTTCTTTCTCTATTCTATAACTGAAATTTGAAAACATGGCATGATCCAGGTTAAACTGTTGGATCATCCACCAAAATTGAAATAAGATCATCAACATAGAAACACTTTACACACCTCTTGTTCTCTAGGAAATATGGGATCTTTGTGATATCAAAGCAGAGCATATTTGGACTTTCCCTTGCCAATCATGAAATATGAAACCTATTGGTATAGGTATCCAACAGTGGCTCCACATGGGGATGGTTTTTCCTTTGAAAGACCAAGAACAGCAGGTCAGATTGCCTTGCTCTTTGACTGCCCATACCAATCTTGAAATTTGCTGCTTTGATGTGTCAAAATTGTGTGCTTCTTTCTTGGAAGACCTCTGATTCTATTTGCCTTTTGCTGGTTGGTGAATCACTTAGAAAACTGCATTTTTACAATCTAAAATAGAAAATAATATGTACATCTGCATATATACAAGGGAACCTCAGGTTGCACTCGTGGGAAATAGTCAAAATAATGCTTCAGCATCCTGCCATTGACAGGACCTTCATCTAAGTCAGTTTCAGTTAGACTTTTGAGGAAGTAAGTGTTGTTACCTTGCACTGCTTGGACAGCAAATGGTCCTCTCCAAAGGGAATCAAATTTCCCATGTTTTCCTTTTTCTTCTCTCCTTGCATCCCACTTGAGGACTTTATCACCAATGCTGAAATCTTCTACCTTAGTTCTTCTATCAAAGGCCTTTTTTAATTTTTCTTGTAATATCTGCACTCTGCTGAAAACTTGTTCTCTAGTTTGCTGTAAACAGATTATCTGATTGATCCTCCTTTGCATATCATTTGGCTCTGCTTGACTCTCTTGCAGAAGCTTCATAACCGGCACTCCTAGTGATGAAGGAAATTTGGCTTCTAATCCATAGACTAACTCATATGGGCTGGTCCCAATTGATCTTTTTGTTGTTAGTCTATCTGCCCATAAAGCATTGACTAGTTTCTTATGCCAGTTCTTTTTGTTTTCTTCCAGCACTTTCTTTATGATATTTATTAAGCTTTTGTTTGATGATTCAGCAAGGCCATTTCCTTGGGGGTAGTATGCAGTAGAATGGCCCAAAGTAATGTGAAATTTATGGCAGAAGTTCACCATTTTCTTGGATCTGAAAGCAGCAGCATTGTCTGTTATTATTTTGTCTGGACAGCCAAATCTAGCTAGTATGTTGTTTTCCAAGAACTGAATGATTACTGAGTCATTTGCTTGTCTGCATGGGGCAGCTTCAATCCATTTGGTGAAGTAGTCTGTGGCTGTTAAAATCCATCTGTGTTGGCCTGAAGATGAAGGATGAATTTCCCCAATGAAATCCAAGCCCCATTGTTGGAAAGGTCTCTCTGTTGCAATAGGTCTTAAGGGGAGTGGCAGCAACTGTCTTTTGCCCTCAAACACTTGACATTGATGACATGAGGTGGTGAATCTCTTAACATCTGAGAACATGGTGGGCCAGTAATACCCTGCCCTTAGTATTTTATCCACAGTGGACTTCCAGTACAAGTGTCCACCACAGTGTCCTGCATGAAACTCCTGCATGACATTGTTAGTTTCATTTTCCATTAAACAGTGCAGCAATATACCTTCATGGTTTTTCCAAAGCAGATTTCCATCTATCACACAAAATCTTGATGTTTTCATTTTTAAGAACCTACACTTAGTTCTGGACAGTCCTGGGGGAGCACACAGGTTTTGTAACACATAACAGATATCAGAGTACCAAGGAGATTGTTCAAAGGCTACATTGATCTTTGGAGTCGCCAGCTCTGTTTCACTATCCAGCTGATTGATATCTAGGGCCTGGAAATTTGATTCTGTCATTAATTTGGCCAAGCCTTGCCCTTTTATTAGCTTTGTAGGTTTTATTTCAATGTCAAATTCTAGTATGTTGGCAATCCATTTTCCTCTTCTGCCCTCTAATTTTTCTTGGGTGAGAATGTCTTTGACAATAGGACTTGGTACATAAGCCACAACATGGGAATAAAGGATGTAAATCCTAAAGTCTTTAATGGCTTTGACCAAAGCATAGGCTTGTTTCTCCATAATTTGATATTTTAGAGGGGCATCTCTAAGAGCCCTGCTGAAGAAGGCAATAGGCTTCTCATTCCCTTGGTCATCTTTCTGTAATAAAACAGCAGCAATAGTGTGCTGGGAGGCGAAAGAGAAAATGATAAAGTCTCTATCGAACTGAGGATTGGTTAACACTGGGGTTTGAGTCAAGGCCAATTTTATACCTTCAAAGGCTTGTTTTGCTTCAACAGTCCACTTTACTTTTGAATCCTTTTTTAGCATGTTGTTTAATAATCTGATTAGTTCTGCTAAGTTTGGGATAAACCTTCTCAAAAAATTGATTTTTCCTAAGAATCCCTGCAACTCTTTGACATTCCTTGGGTGGGGCATTTGTAGGATAGCTTGTATCCTATCTGGATCAATTCTTATGCCATCTTTTGAAATAATGTGTCCTAAGAGTTTACCTTCTTCCAAGCCAAATAATGACTTCTTGGGATTTAAGGAAATACCATATTTCCTGCATGTTAGGAAAATCTGTCTCAAATGTTTCAGATGTTCTTGGTCAGATTTTGAAAAGGGTGTAAGATCATCTAAGTAAATGACTAGGAAGTCATGAATCTCTTTTGCAAAAGCAATGTCCATTGCTCTTTGAAATGTTGCCCCTGCATTTTTCAATCCAAAGGGCATTTTTACATATTTGAAAGTTCCCCATGAGGTTGTAAATGCAGTTTTGTCTTGATCATCAGGGTGTACTAGGATTTGATTAAAGCCTGAGAATCCATCAAGCAATGACATCCTTGAAGCCCCCACCACTCTTTGGAGAATGTGATCCATTTTGGGTAAAGGGTAGTTATCTTTGAGTGATACTTGATTTAGATTCCTTAAGTCTACACAAAGTCTAATCTCACCAGTCTTTTTCCTTGTAGGGACTAAGTTGGAAATCCATTCAGAGAATCTGATTGGTGCTATGATGGCAGCTTTGAACATTTTTTGCAATTCCTTTTCAATGGAAGGAAGGAGTATAGGATTGATCCTTCTCAACTTCTGTTTGAATGGTTTTTTATTAGGCTTGAGGGGAATGGTATGCTGAATGACAGAAGTATCATAGGACTTTAGGTCCTCATAGCCCCATGCAAAGACATCTTGGAACTCTTTAAAGAGGTCAATGTACTTGGGTTTTTGATCAGGGGGCAAAGAAGCAGACAGCTTTATTATTTTGGGCTTGTGAATGGTACCAATATTGCATTCTTCAATGGCTGCATCTAATGGTTGCATTTTTGGCTTCCTAGGGATGTCATTTGAATAAAAAATGTCTTCTAGCGGGGTAAGGCCTGTTGGAAGGAAATTGTCTTTGAGTTGTATGATTTCAGCTTCAGCGCTGGTCACCTCTTCACAGTCAATTTGGTGAATTTGCTGAATGTTTTCGTTGTTGAAGATGGTTGGATTCAGTAATTGTTTTGCTGTTCTAGGTGATATTGGATGAACCATCTGTTGAAACAATATTTGTGATTGACTTGCTGATTCAAGTATTTGTGATTGACTTGCTGATTCAGTGTCAATATTTAATCCTGCAAACTCTTGTTGTAAGGTTAGAAAATTGCTTATTTGCATATCATCCTCAAATACTTGCCATTCTTTAACATTGTTTGGAATGGAGGGTCTGTACTTGACCTCGGCTGTGAAGCAGTTGTTGGTTTCCAGTGGAAATTTGAAAGTGCTGGCAAATGTTGCCAAACTGTGTGCATGGAGATTGTGGCCCCTTGAAATTTTTGTGATAAGGAACTCAGAGAAAGTGTCCAATATTTCAATTACAGCAGACCTGTAAGACCTCAACCTTTTGTCATTGGTGACAAAACTTCCTTTCACTTGTTGAATCACTAGATCAGAGTCTCCCATGATCGAAACCGTTGGAGCTTGTAATGCCTTTACTAGCTTGAGACCTAGTAACAGGGCTTCATACTCTGCCATGTTATTAGTGCATCTAAAGTTTAACCTACAAGCTCTGCCTTCTGCATGGGTTTTCTCTTTGTTATGTATCCAAACTCCAGCTCCTGCCCCTAACTTGTTGGCTGAGCCATCAAATTCTAAGACCCACAGGATATCTTGCTTGACAGGAGATTGAAAGATCTGTTCATGGGATGGCAATGTAAGCAGGAGTTGGGGTTTCTTCTTTGGTTTGTGTTCTAGGACAGTTTCATCACTGGATTGAAAATCTTTGACAACTAGAGGAGGGGTCGTGTCCAGTGCTTGACTGATCGATATTTTATGGGTGGTACTTCCTTGATTAATGTTTTGTTCTTGCATGAGTGTTTCGGTCCTAATGTCATTGTTTGAGAGGCTTGCGCTGTCATTGAAGAGAATGAACGAATCTATATCTGAATGGACAGCATATACAGGAAAGTTTTGAGGCTTTTCCTCACTGCTGACCATGTATTTCATGAGTGTTTCTCTGTAGAGTCCCTTTGGTTGCTCAAAGACAGAGATGGTGGCATATGACATATCTAATTGCAGGGAGCCTTGGAGTTTGGCTTCCCATGATCTTGATAACAGCATCCCATATTTAGGTGGGATATCAGCGACTACAACATCCATTAGAATGGTTTTGTTGGGGTATTGAACCAGAGACACACATAAATCTTTTATTAGACCTAAACACTTGACTTGACTGGAGTCAAAGGAAAACAGGTCCTTGTATGGTCTTGTTATATCCAAATTCAATCTTTCCATGACTGCTTTTGGCATGAGGTTATGAGAGGCACCTGAGTCAAACATCGCGTTATGCAGAATTTTGTCATGAATATGCAAGCTGACATAAAAAGGTAATATCCCTGTAACTGCTGTTTTTCCATCTACCTCTGGGCCAAACAGTAATTCCGGAGTGTCATCTAACACATTTACATCATCCTTGCTATTAGTGAGTTGAAGGGATTTCTTAATCTGCTGTTTATAGATGTCATGCTTAGCTAGTTCTGAGAGGGGAATTGCTATCTTTAGCTTGCCAATCTCTGTGCCTAGGTCAAAAGGTTTATCAGCTTGGGTTTTGGAGTTATGGATAGCAGCCCTTTCTTTGCTCATTACATCTTCTTGTTGGTTTTCATCTTGACTTTGAGACCTGCCCCTTTTGCTCATGTCTGGAGGGGTAATATCTAAATCAGGGTGAGAGGACGACGTTGCCATAGGCTGATGTAATGGTGACAAAAGTGTGGTGACCTCTTCAACCACTACTTCCTCTGTAGGCAAGTTTGTTTTGTCATTAGGTTCTGTGACTATGGTTCCTTTAGACTGCTGTTTATCTTTTATCTTTTCAGGCTGATTTACATTTACAGTCCTACTCCTTAGCTTGTACTGTTTGTGAACTTCATAGACAGCACTGTCATATCCTTGTTTAAAATCAAAGGATTCTCCTGATTTAGTTTGGAATATTTTGATTTCATCATCCTCATGATCCTCTTGTGTTAAGAAAACCTGGCTTTTACCATCTAGACCCATTAGATTAATCTCAGGGTCTTCATTGGGTTCAGTTGATGTTGAAGTTTCTGCATAATTTTCTTGGAAGGGGGGTCTAATGTCTTGGTCAGCACTTGTCCTACCCATGTTCTGGTTTTGGGTTCTCCTAAAATTCGGATTTCTAGGAGGGTTGTTTTGTGGTGCTTCCCATGATGACTTTCTTTCAACCGATTCCACTCTTTCACCCAATCTCTTCATGTTATTTAGTATTGCATCCAGCTTTTGATCAAAGCCCGAGGGTTCTTCTTTGAAGGCAGTCCTTTTCTCCAACTTTGCCCTGTTTCTTTTGGCAATTAGGTTAGCTTCCACTGTGACAGCAACCCTTTGAGCTTCTTCAAGGGTTGGAGGATCTCTTTCCTTCAACTGATAGGCCATATCAGGGTCAAAACCATCAGGGAATTTATACAGGGCTAAATCAGGAGGAGGCCTTAAGTTCTGTGGAATAGCATTATATACATTGTTAAACCTAGCACAATATTCCAAAACTGTCTCCTGGGGACCTCTCTTAATAGTGTCATATTCACCAAGTACGTGGAGAGGATCTTTCTTCTTCTCCCATCTCTCAGTAAAAGCTTCGTAAAGCTGATCAGGTGTTGTAATGGAGTTTGCATTGAGGGATCTGAACCAAGTTCTAACATCCCCAGTTAAGCTTTGAACAAAAATTCTCATTCTGACAGTGTCATCATCTATTTCATAGGTCTCAAAGTGGTCTTGCATCTTCTTGGCATGTTGGATAGCTGTTAGAGAGCCATTTGAGTCAAAATATGAGATTTTGCTTTGATAATCTTGAGGTAAGGCCGCAGCATTAGCTGGTATCTGCAAAGGTGCATACCTGTTAGCCATATTTATGAGGTTTAGAGGGTTAATAGGAACAAACGGGACAGCAGGGATCACTGGTATAACAGGGTTAATGGGATGAGTAGCTTGTGGGAGACTGGTTAAAGGAGTATGTGCAGTGGATGAAGATGTGAGAGGAGGACTTTGCGATGTTGATGGTGAACTAGGGGAACTAGGGGTGGACCGGAAAAGAACTTTGCAAGGAGTGGGAATGAGGCTGGGATGATCCGAACTTATATTTGCATCAGCAGGCTCCTCCTGTTTGTGCTGTCTCCGAATGTTTCTTTGGATGGTATTTGGATTATCAACAATGATGGGTGGATTAGGGTCAGGATTTGCCCTAGTATGCCGTGGATTTTTCTTAGGAGCCAGCTTCCAACCTGTTTTTTGGGATTTTGTAGGAAGTTTTATATTTGCAAGGACCGGATGAAGATTTTGGAATGGCTATATATTCTCAAAGCTGAGACGAAGATTTCCCAAACAAGCTCCTCCTTAAAGCTGTTAATGTGATGCAGAAACAGTTCTAAGGCCTCTTGGCTGGTTTCAGGTTTGATGGTAGCTTTGGAAAACAGATAGTAATTGAAAAATCCAAAGAGTTCCCCAGTGGAGTCGCCAATTATGTTAACACCCAGGTTGTTCCCTATGACTCCCAAGGGAATACGGCCGGGGTAACCACTAACCAATCTTTGGGTTACAGTTCCTAGCCTAACTGCAACCAGAGAGGGCTCTCTCTTTATGATTTGTCTCTGTTATGATGGTGTTTTAGGCTAGCTATTATGCTCAGGTTTTGTTTTGTGTTTTGGTTGAAGGATTTCTTTCAGGTCTTATGAGGCAGTGTTTAGATAGTATAACACCATTGGGCAATGGAGTCTGGAGTTGTGAAATGATCTGATATGCTGGTTTGGTGTTGTTCTAACTGCAGGGCCTATTGTGTATTCTAAATAGACAAACTAGATCAAATGGTGATGTATGTCGATCAACAGAAAGCAATTAAGAATTTCCTATTGAGCTGGTGGGTGAAGGTGAGCACACTGCACAGGAGCAAAACTTTGAATTCCTGTGACAAAGGTCACTGTGATAGATGTATTCTGAAAGTGCAACATTTAAGAATTACACTTAACTAGATTACAGCTGAAGAAAACATTGATAAACAACGCAGATTGAACTCAGGTTACTCAGTGAATAAATCCTGAAAGCTATTCTTTTTCCTTGTTGCTTAGTATTGAAAACAGATAACATATATGGATTTTAACAAAAACAGCTAATTAACAGAGAGAGATACAAAGACTTATTGTATGATGAAATATACAGGGATCCAGTAGTTATCAACAGACACCAGAACGCATCCAACACCTCAGAAATCCAAGAAATTCCATTGCTTTGCTCTATTAACTTCTGAAAAGGATTACAGCATAAGAACTTCTTTAGGAGAAATCAACAACAAAACTTGCAATCTTATGCGAAGGGGACTTTATAGAAATGCGTATACAAAATATCTCAGGCATTGAGTCATCTGAGAGAGAAAATATCTACATTATTACGTTCAGAAAGTAGGCAAGGAGTTATTACAACTTTAAATGCAGGGTAAATGCCCTTTATGTCTGTCAGAGGATTGTTTTGACTTTTGAGAGTCACTGAGTCGGTTGCATTACTCTGTTTTAATTCTGGAGATACGCATTTACTTTTGGCTGCGCAGTGCATTCTCGGGTTTGCCAGCTGTGGTTCTCTTTTTCTGCTTTGTTGGCCGCTACATCCGCTGAGTTGGCTCAGCTTTGATTTATGCTGCATGCTGACTTTTCTGAACTGTGTTTTTTATAAAAATTTGTAATAAAACAGAAATTTGGTGAATGCCTTACTGATTACAAAATTCTGTGTATTGCATCTGTCCACCATTCCTGTGTAGGGAGCTGATGCTTGAGGATGGCCTCCATTGTCTCTTCAGCTTCTGTATACTTGAAAAAATTTGGGGCCACGTCAAACAAGTGATTAATTTCATTCATTATAAAAAGTAGATTTTCTATCTTACTATAGAAAATCTGTCCTGTAATAGGCCCTGTGTCTTCTGAAGTGCTGGCCTTCTCATTGACCTGTGCTGAGGCAAAAACATTTACTCTTTTAGCATACTGTTCATGGGTGAATAATTTCCCTCCGCTGTTCAGTAAGCTAGGGAGTCCTCTACTCTGCAACACCTGAAACTTCTCCATGAACCTATTTACCTCTGTCTGCATATCCTGGGTTCTTCTGTCCAATGTCTGCACCAGATTTCTAAGAGTAAGAACCCTCTTGATCATTTGAATGGTCTCAGTTCTATTTGTGATTCCAATGGTGGCTAACTGAGAACTTGTTTTGTGGTTAAGCACATTGATCATTCTTGTAGCAACTTCAGGCATATTTCCTAATAAGGCCCTTGATGTTCGGATTTCCTTCTGTGCCTTTGGGATGAGCTCTAGTTGCTCATGGATTGTCTCGATATATGGCCATTGGTTGTTGATGGATTGACCAATATTGGACCATATCATTGCTCTGATCTCAGATATGATTTTATCTAGCTTGAGCTCATTCTCAAGCTCCTTGATCCTGTCTTTAAGGGCTTTGATTTCCCTGGCCTTTTCTCCCACCTCTTTTTTTGTCTTATCATGCCTTTCATTTACCTTGGCCAGCTTTTCCTTAGTTTCATTCAGCTCTGTCATCTGGGCTTCCAAAATTTGTATTTCATTCTTTAGCTTCTGCATATCTAGGCTCTGATCTGTGCTGATGGGTGCTGCTGAAGTAGATGTGGCTGTTTGTTCAGCCTGCTGAGGTGGAGGCACCGTAGTAGGAACAGTCTCCTCAAGATTGATGACTTGAGGAGGGGGCTAAGATGTCTGCCCTTCTTGTGCTTGTTTTAATGATGCTTGTAGAGGTGCTTGTGTAGCTTCATATTGCCCCAATTTTTCTTGTGCCTTCACAAGCTCTTTGTAAATGGAAACTAGCAGGGCAGTAGAATCCTGCTCATACCTCTACTTTGCTACCTCATCAGTCTGTGGATGGATAGTGGCTGGAATTTTGATCTTCTTTCTTAGTGCAACCATGTCAGCATCTCTAAGTTTTAGGATCTCTTGTATCCCTTTGATGTCATTGGGATTGTGCCCAATTTCTACAATGATTTCCTCCAGGGATCTTATCCTGTTGTCTTTGGCCTGAGAAGAGGCCCTCTCCAGTTCTAGCTGGGAAGTTGTGGCATTCAGACTGCTTGTTAATTTGTAATTCTCCAAAGTCTTGTCGGCCAATGAAGCATACACCATTTCGCCAGTTTGCTTATGCAGGTCAATTTTGTCCATAGGGTGTATGTCCTTGGCGAGGACCTCCAGGTTAGTCCTAAGATAGTCAGCAGTGGATTGTGGCTGGAGTGCCGTAGGCATAAAGTGACTCATTATCATTTTGCCTTCACTTACATCAAAAGCAGACATAAGTCTCTGCTGATTGGAAGGAGCCATGTTTAGCAGGTGATTGTACAGTTGTACTTTGATAGGATCACTCCTCCTCTTGATGTCTATAAATTGCTGCTTGATGCTTACTTGTCCTTCTTTCTGCTGGCTGGAGGAGCTGACCTCCCCTCCCATGGTCCTGTCCTGTTCCTGCTGGAAGGAACTTGCTGAAGCTTCTCTGCTGGGTGGGCCCATGCCCAATGCCTCTCTTATTGCTATATCCTCCTCTGGAAAATCATTTAGTCTCTGCCTTTTCTCTCCCTGGTTTATAGAGGATGTCAGGGGAGTTTCTCTGTCCCTTTTTCTAAAGACAAATGTATCCTCCATTCTCTCAGTGGTCTGAGGAGTCTCCACTGTTTCCTTTTGCTGGGCAGACTGCTCCTGCCTTTGTTCTTCTTGATGTTGTCGCTCTTGTTGTTCTGATTCTTCTTGCTGCTCTTGCTGCAGCCCTTCTACTTGCTACTGTTGTTTTTGTTGTTGTTCCTGCTGTTCCTGCTCCATCTCTTTGCCTTTGCCTTTTTCTGAGATGTTTTCACCAGTTCTTGTAGCTTGATGTTGGGCAGTTGAGGAGGACGCTGCTGCTCCAATTTGTGTGCTTGGCAGTGAGGTGACCTGTGAATAAAACTCAAGGTCAGCCATCTTCTTAAGGTTTCTTAGAGCTCTTTGATTAAGCTCTTCTTGGGTCACATTTTCTTCTAAAGTTTCTCTTCTCCACTTGCTTTGGTTGGCATATTTTTCTAAGTGAGGAAGGCTATAATGACCATAAGCAGATAATTTGTATTTGAGCCTCCTCATTGTAATGAAGTTGTTGGGGTCATAGGGTTTCCATATGAAGCTGTATTTGAGACCAAGGCCCACAAGCATTCTATCTGCCTCTCTCCACCCTTCATCCCTTTCATTGAGAAGGAAATGGCCAAGTTGATTTCTGACTTTTAACTGTGCCTTCTTACCTTTTCCTGAAAAGTGGAGCATATCCACATAACCAAACTGCCTGAAGTATTCCAAGGCAAGTAGCTTCATAGGCACAAATTTAGGTAGTTTAAATGGGGGCAACTCACACCCATATAGTCTGATAACAGTGTGGTGTTGGTAGAAATACCAATCCCCAATACTGTATGCTTTTGATAAATGCAGGAGTCTTTGCATTTCGTCTGTCAATCTGGGAGGAGGTGAACCCAACAGTAGAGTCAAGGCTGGATGGATGAAAAGATCAATAAATTCGCAGTAGGTGTATGGAGAACAGCTTACTATGTGAAAAACGGATGTCCAATACACTACTGATCTCAGATTGCCCTGTGCATCTACTCTCTTCTTTGGGAAGGAGAACTTATCATGCTGGAAGTATAGGAGCAGATGATATAGGTAAGAGGTGTATTTAAATACCCTTTCTCTTGACAGATTCATCAACTGCTCATGCATCTTATCTGATATGTATGTGGCATAATCATAGTAGATTGGTTTCTTTCCTGGGGAAAACATAAGCATCATTTGTAGAACAGTTTCATCCACATACTCCACTGAATCATATCCCAAGATGGGACTGATCATGTCAACAAGGTCTAAGCCCAACTGGTTGAGGTAGGCAAAATGGATGGGAGGAGCTTGCACAGTATCAGCTTTGATGAAAATCTGATTAAGCTTTGTGATTTGTGCCTCTGTTATCCTAGCTCCCTGTACTATCAAATCAGCTAATGATAGAGGGACCAACTTTTGATCTGTTTTGAACTGCAACATCTCCCTGATGGCTTCAGGGGTAATGAGGAACAGAATTGGGCCTGAAGAGTCCAGCACTGCCCTCTGGGATGCATCATAGTAGTCAGGAACTAAGTGGATAAGCTCAGGGAATTGATTAACCTGAGGAAGCTTGAATATTGGGAGAAATGAATCCCAAATTCCCAGGATGTCTGTCCCCCTCTCATGTTTGATCTTTATTTCATTTAGGATTTGTAAATGGAACCTGCTTTTGCTCAACATTTCCTCTGATATCTTGTAGTCCAGGTCTGCTAATGCTCTTGTGTCCAATGTTCTATTAGGGGCATTCAGGGGAGCTACATTTAGGGCTATAGGAGCTACAGGGGGATCCATGACTCTTCTTGGGATGTGGTTCTCTTTGAAGACTGCTGTTACTATGCAGAGTAACACTGACAAAGTTTCTTTGCAGACAATGATGGTTTTATGAGTGAAGGGTGAAGGTAAAGGCTGCAGCAGTTTGAAATACTGCCTTTGAGTGATTAGGTGGGTGGCAGAAATGCTCAGGGTATGCTTCTTGTGGTGGATTTGTTTCCTGCAGGTGAAGGGTTCACGATTGCGCGAACCAGCGACAATTTTCTTTCAAATTACCCACAGTGGTTTGACAGAAGTGTGGTGACGGCTCTAGTTCAGTCTAAATGTCAATTCAGTGGCATTTAACGGTGAATTTCGGGTCTTAAGGTCTGTTACCTATTGATACGCGAAATGCAGTGAAAATGGAGTTTCAGAGCTCAAATGAGGAATACCTGTAGATTTGGACCGGTTAGAGCTTGCTGGCGCTGAAGAAATGGACATTCTGGTGGTCAGGAAACACTTTTCCGCGGCTGGTGCAGGTTTGGTCGTAATTATGCATGCAGGATAAACGACGATGAATGCGCTCAAAATGGCAAAAAACAGGAATTTTTGGCCAAAATAGACTTTTTGGTGATTTTGGCGCGAATTCGTGCTGACGTCATCATGACGTCATGAGTGGGGTCAGGGCCGGATGACGTCAGCAGGACGTCATCGGGCCAGGTGGCGGGGTCTGGTTGGTCCACTGGGGCAGTGAGATGGCAGGACAGGTGGACCAACGGCTGGGCAAGGGAATGACAAGACGACGTACCTTGGTGACGGAGCGATGACGGGTTGCTGAGGTCACATAGGCGGGAACGGCAAAACCAGAAACCGCGGCGGTTTGATATCGCACCGCTTACGGTACGATGGCGGTTTGCAGCAGTAGTACCTCCGACGGATTGTGGAGCCGACGCGTGGATACAACGTGACGTAACCTTTATACGGCCGTCGGGAGGTAACCTTCGGGCATCGGATGAGCTCCGACGCTATGGTGGCCGTCAGATCTGGAGGAGCCAAATCGGACGGTGATCGAAATACTGATGTGACAGGGAGATAGCGTACTTAATTTACGGTCGTCGGAAGGAGTCCGATGCGATCAGGGCCGTTGGAACGGGAGGTATTTGATCGGACGGTTGTCGGGACAAGTAAAGTGACAACCAAGTACGGGGAAAGGGAGGATTAAAATAATGCTTTTTCTGGGAATTTGTGCGATGGCGGAGACTATGCAAAAGTGGGTTTTCACGTTTCGTTTGAAAATAGCTCCGCCCTTTAGACTTAGCATAAAGATAATATGTCGGTTTTTTATGATTTTTGGCCATTTGAAGCGGGTGAGGGTAGAAATTAGGCTTTTTAGGAGTTTTTATGTGCAAAAGGGGTCAAAATGAAGGAATTAGCTCATGAAGGGGAAGAGGTACTTGGCCTAGGTTCATCAACATGACCAGGTGTCATTTGATCCCTGACTCAAGACTTATTGGCTATAATACCAAGGGGTGGGTATTTATATAATGCTTGGGGTTTATACACCATGGTGTTAGTAATAATAGGGGAAAAGGTAATATAGGGGATTTACATAGTAGAATTAGAGTTAATATGGATGAGAGGGTGAGTGGAGGGGAAACCATTTAAGTTTATGTGAAACAAACTTGGTTTTGAGAGTAGATCAAAATGAAAAGATTTTTAGACAAGAAATGTGGCTTCCAAAGATTAAGAACCATCATGAAAGCTTAGTCTTTTCCATGAATCTTAGCTAGTGGGGGAGTGTTAGAAATGAAATTGGAGGGGAATGAGGGAAATTAGTCATGCTTCCTGCTGCAATTCCATGAAAAGAACACCTTTGTCCATTAATTGACTTTGCTTTGATACCCACAGTTACCATCTCCGCAATGGTAGGGATAACCTTTCTGCAACCCCAACTACTTACCCAGCTACTTGCCTAGCATTTTTATTTCTTCTTGGAGGGTGCACTTGGACTTGCAAACCCTTACTTGCCTTTTCTTTTCTTTGGCTTTTTTCTTTTGCTTTTTCTATCTACTTCTACCCTTATCTCTTCCAAGGTCCCAGATTAAGCTGTTGGGAGCCTTTTCTTCTCTACCTGAACTAGTTGTCTGCCAAGATTAAGCAGTTTGGACAGACTTCTTTCTCTATTCTATAACTGAAAATTGAAAACATGGCATGATCCAGGTTAAACTGTTGGATCATCCACCAAAATTGAAATAAGATCATCAACATAGAAACACTTTACACACCTCTTGTTCTCTAGGAAATATGGGATCTTTGTGATATCAAAGCAGAGCATATTTGGACTTTCCCTTGCCAATCATGAAATATGAAACCTATTGGTATAGGTATCCAACAGATGGCAGCTCAAACTATATAGCTTGGAAGGATCACATGGAGGCATTTTTGGAAGATAATGGCCTTAAGCATTTCATTTATCAAGAAATTCTTAAGCCTACTGACAAGATTGAGCAGGTGGAATGGAGGAAGTGTGTGGCTAGAGCTAGGAGAATTCTCTTGGAGGGAGTGCGAGATCACATTGTCTCGAGCCTCCATGGGAAGGAGACTCCACATGCAATGTGGAAAACATTGAAAAATTTATATCATAATAGCAGTGATTAGAGGAAGTTGGCACTGAAGGAAAAACTTCGAAAGATCAAGTGTGAAAGGGATGAGACGATATCTATGTATCTGAACAAGCTCATCACATGTAGGGATGAGCTTGCAAGTGTAGGGGTCATGACATCGGATGAGGATATGGTGAGTCTAGCACTCCTTGGCCTTCCTAAGGGCTGGCATAGCTACCACGACTCGGTGAATGGAAGGGAGAAACTGCCATATTGGGAACAACTATGGTCGGATTTGATGCAGGAGGAGATCAGACGGAGCACTAGAGACAGTTCTTCATCTATGCATGATGAGGAGAACTGTGCCTTAGCGAGTAAGGTGAAGAAGGGGAAGGAGAAGGTTTCTCTTTCCAAATGCAGTTATTCCAATGATGGGAAGAAGGTTGACAAATCGAAAATGTGATGCTTTCATTGTCATGAGGTGGGTCATTATGCTGCAAATTGTCCACAGAGGAAATTCAAGAAGGGATCCGGGGAAGGATCTGAAGTTGAAGCACTTGCTTCACAGTTTGAGATGGATTTCACACTCTTCGCATGCATGGTTTCATCCATGGTGGGAAGTGGTTAGTTTCTTGACAGTGGAGCTTCTTTCCACATGACCGGCGACAAGAGTTAGTTCAGTACTTTGGAGGAGAAAGATCTCCAAATACTCATAGCGATGGGTAATGATGAGAAGTATAGTGTCTCAGGTGTAGGCACAGTTATTTTTCAGAGGAAGCATGGAGCTCGCCTTACCTTGACCGATGTTAAGTATGTACCAGGATTGAAGAGAAACTTGGTGTCGATCGCGATGCTGGAAGAAAGAGGCTATGATGTAGTCTTTAGTAAGGGAAAGGTTTTCCTTAGACACATCATCACTAGACAGGTGAAGCAGATTGGTTCATGGATCAAGAACCTGTATGCTCAAGATGCATGGAAAGCCTTGAGCAGCAAGGCAACTGGTGGAGACTTGGTGGTTGAGAGGGAGGGTATATTTCCTCTCAACATGCAGAGCCAGAAGAAGTCTTAGACGATTGTGGAGGAGCCGCGATTGGTGCAGCAGCTTCAGGAGGTTGTGGAGTAGCCACAACAAGGAAAGCTGAGTGGATATCGAGTAGAGACATCTACTCATGCAGAGACCTCTAGTAGGGGAAAATTTCGAGCCAGGTGGGCAGAGGGATCACATGCAGCCATACCTCCAGGTAGGAGGTGGGGCGATATAGAGTGATCGTCCCAAGGAGGAGGTGCAGGATCCTTTAGGTACCCGAACTCTTGGATGAGACCTTGCTACAGGAGCTTGGATGTAGAGTAGAAGGAACTGACTGATTGGGTAGAGATAGATGCGGATGGAGCGACAGAGAGAGCGACAATGCAGGGAATCCCAGGACAACGCATAGCTAGCAGGCTATAGCAATGCGAGAGGCACAAGTGTTTTGCACAGTGCTAGGTGGTACAGAGAGGTGTGCAATGGTGCAAGATGCATGGAGATGTTGTAGAAGTGTAGATTTCAGAGAGGGAGCACTTGTCAGTAGTAGGTAGAGCTTCAGCATCAGAGTATGTTCCTAGCCCAGCAGAGTGGTCAGTTGGGAGTGTTTTTGTTCCAAGTGTTGTTGGAGCAAGTGGACCGGGTAGACGTGTTGCATGCAAAACATTCCAAAGTTACAGGATCGGGTTCGAGAGAAAGCCTTTCTTGTTGAGAGGGAGTGTTGAAAAATGTGCAACAAGAAATGTTAAATTTAGAATGTGCTAAAAAATAGACCTGCTAAAAATAGCATGTCTAAAAATAGCATTTTGGCTAGTGAGGTCATTGGCCGCATTGGGTGAGAGGTGAAACTGCTAAAAATAGAAAGTTCTAATAATAGCATTTCTGGGTCCCTTCCTATTTATAACAGTCCCTAGTCTATCTATAGGAAGTAAAATTAATCTTGGTCTTAACAGCAGTTGGAAATATTAATTAATTAATTCAGTTGAGTTAATTAGTTAAGAAAATTCGAATTTGAAGTATTTGTGAGCATGCACATGAGTTGTCCCACTGATTGAGGAATTTATCCTTAATTTCCTCCACTGATTGAGGGAATAAGTATGAGTTCTATATTGAGAGGATCATTTGACTTAGTTTAACTTAGTCAAGTTCGGTGAGATTAATTTAACAAGTTGTTAAATTAATGAGATACAATTTGTTGATGCTTGCATGCATGTGACAACTGTTGTTTTCAGATAACTGTGTATTCACTCATGGATAACTGATGCATGTCAGTTCTGTCAGAGACCCTGTTGAGATTAGAGAAGGGACAATGTACTATCAGTTGGATGAATATTTTTCCTATAAACGAAGCTCATCCATGATGAGGATTTATCTCCTTCAGGTTTGTACAGTTATTTCAGAGGTCAGTGTTGTGTGTGAAGTGAGAATCACACAGGTTGCAACTGGAGGACCCAAGAAAAACTGTGCATAGAAATAGGAGGCTTGGAGGGCAGAGGAGAAGGTTTGTGAGAAGCCTTTGACTGTCTATGAGCAGTAGAGGGATTGTACTGAGAGCTAGATAGCTTTCGAGCTAAGGCTTTGTGTAATCCGGACTATATTTCCACTTGTATGATAATACAGAGATGGGGTTTTACGCAGGTGCTTTCCCCGGGTAAATTCTTCTGTGTTATGTAATTTTGATTCCTTCTTATCAGTTATATGTGTTCTTATTGATGTTGCTCATGGTTGATTAAGCTTCCGCTAAATTGTTTGTAGAAGTAGATCAAGTGTTTTGCTTTAGTACATTGCATTACCAGGTGATCTACAGCTGGGAAATTTCTACATGGTATCAGAGCTAGCTGATTAGTAGAAAAAGTTCTACATGGTATCAGCGCTAGTTGATTTGTAGAAAAATTCTACAAAATTTCTACAAGCTCAAGGAGGCAAAAAAATACCAAAAGGATGAGGGAAACTTTGAGATGCTTGTTGAAGCATCTATGAAGCTTTAAAGAACATGTTTTTACACCTTCCATCCAATTTTGAGCAAATTCTGAGCACTTTAAGTTTTTTGATAAATTTTGGCCTAAATTCAAAAATTTCACTACTCCAGAGGTGCTGTGCTTTTTCCTCAGGCCTCCATTTGAGGAAAATTTTATATTTTTGGAAAGCTCTTGCCATTCTCTAAAAACCCATTTGCTCTGATTTTACAGAGGTCGCTCGGTTTTGGAGATAAGTGCAAAAACGTGGAAAAAAAACTCGCATTTTGGACCCCTTTTTGACAGGCACTGCGCTTCAGGAGCGACCTTGGGAGAATGGATTTTTTAAGGCCTTCCCATGGTCCAAATTCAGAAATTAAAACTGTTCTCGAAACTAGACTTGAAGGGCTAGTTGACCGTTCTCTCATTTTTTCATTTTGACCCTTGGAAGGCACCCGAAAATCATCTCAAAGACGGCGTTACGCTTCTGCACTTTTCTGTGTTTTAATTTGTAAATTTCACTGTGTAAAATTTTTGGTTTCTAGTTTGACTCAGTCAAAGTCAATATTCTCTATGTAATGGCACTATTTTAGAGGTTAGGTGATGTAGGCATGAATAAATGTACATCATAGGTTGTTTTTTATGTTTATTAGGCGGCCTCATAAAAGAAGCAAACTCCTAAACAAACTCTCCATGAAGTGTTTGAGTTTCGCCTTCTCACTCTCACCTGTTGGTTGAAAGAATCTTGGAGTCAGTTCCTCCACCAAGGAATTTGAATCCTGAAGGGGGGAAAGCTGTCTAGGAGAGTCTATTGTATCATTTCTCTTTAGGAGAAGAGGGTTGAACGGTTTGTTAGAGTCGGTCTAGTAGCCCTCCACCAGAGATCAAAACTCTTTGCATTTCATAATTAGGTGTCTCATCAGTGTGGTCATGTTGCATCCCGTTAGGCATGCCATAACCCTGGTGGAGAATCTTATGTCTTTTATTCCCCTCTTGTTTGGCACTGCTGGATCATGTTTCCCTGAGTAAATAAAATCTTCACAAGGTCATTTCCCTGTTTTCAATGTCAAGGTCTTAGGTCTAGGGTTGAGTCAAGCTTTGTCTTGAGATGTCATAGAGGACCAGCAGGCCAGAGGGATGTCTGTCATAAAGCATCATTTTTATAACTCTTATCATTGTACAACTAATTTTTACCTTGTTTTCAAAAATCCTGTTTTTGAAGACAAAGGTCATTATCTCATTTTTGTAAAAATTTGTAAAAAGTTCAAATTCTCCGAAAGTTGGCATGCAGCCTTGGTCTCCTTTGCCAAGACATCTCCAAAGCTATCCCTGCAAAAATTTTCAAGAGAAATCATCATTTCAACCAATCTATTTTGAAAAAGGAAACCAGAAGTCAGCAGCAATTAATTCAAAAAGTGTCATTTCAAAAACATTATAAAGTGGGTTTTGGACAAATTAAATTCAAAAGTGAGCCTATAAAAGCCCCTCCCTCCTCATTGGCAACTCATTTGCCTCTCAACACTTCAAGAGAATACTTGTCAAGTCGATTTCAAAGTTCATTGGGTGAATTGGGCAATTACAGTGGCGCGCTACGCATCAGAGGAGGCGCGCTACGCGTTGGGGGCGCGCTATGCATCAGTGCGCATTTTCCAGTGCTAAATAACTCAGGCGCTATGCGTTGGAGGCACGCTATGCATCAGGCTAGGCGCGCTACGCGTTGGGCTTCTTGCTTAGGAAATCACCAGCAAGCCACCAAAACTACTTCTCTCTCAAAATCTTTTCAGGTAGGCCTCTAATCCATGGTGATTTTGGTTTGGCTAAGATGAATGAGCAATGAACATGCAAAAAATGCCATACCAATATGAAATAAAAATCCTACCTTGCTGTATCAAATTTTAAAAATGCAAATGTGCTAGGGTTTCATTGAAATTTGCTGCCCAAGGTTACCCATTTTCCATTCCTCTTTCCCCATATTTTCCTCACCATTTTCCTTGACATTTTTCCATGCAAATCATATAATTTCCCTATTAAAAATCATTAAAATCCCTAAACCCTACTAATTCCTAAAACCCTATGTAAATTTTCTAAACCCTACTTCCCATTAAAATCCCACAAATTATGATTATATATGTCCCATGTTCCTTTCCTAAAATTTCCTTTCACATTTGTTTTCCCTAATCCCCTCAATGTTCCCTTTTCCCTAACATTTGCCATGTGTGTTTGTCCCCTTGGTAACAACATTTAAACAAGTCAAAACAGCAGTTCATTGGGTGCACAATCAGCATTATTTTTCAGTCACTTGCCTCCAAAACCATGTCAGAAACCGAAACAGATTATGAGCAAAGTGATGACCGTGAAACAACACCAGAGGTAGAGGTGCCAAGGAGGCATCACAAGGGTGGTAAAGGTGGTCAGCATGTCAGGGAGGAGCCCACCTCTTTGGCTTATCTACAAGCTTGTCCACTTGCAGTGTCATGTTTCCGATATCAATCATGTTATGAATATTGTGAGAGAATCTCCCAAATTCAACACCACAAGGAATTGGCTCGCTTGTTTGTCCTACATTTGCACAATGGGCATGTGAATCTTGCAGGAGTGGACTTCACATTGTCACCCGAGATTGTTGCTCAAGCAACAGGGATACCCAATATTGGAGAAGAGTGGAACAAGCGCCAGCAGTTGGACAGATTTCATTATGAGCCATATATCAAACCTGTATATATGAGGCACCTAACTGGTGTTTTTCCCTTCAGATTCTTAAGAGACGAGTATGCAACTTTGATGAGGATCATCATTCGCTATTTCACTTGTGAGGGCAGATTTTCACGTTTATATTTGTACCATATCCGTTTTTTGATGCATTTCACACGGGTATGAATGATGAACATTCCATTCTTCATGTGCCGAAATATAGAGAGGATGGTGCCCTTGGTGCAAAGAAAGAGCCCAGCACAGCAACACAAGAGCATCTATCATTATGCACTGATCAAGATTGTGGTCATGCATCAGTTGGCACAACAGGGTATTCCATGGGAGGATTTCATTTCTCGTGACTTGTTCACAGTGCCACAGCCACCTCCTGAGGTTGTCCGTGATGAGGGAGGGCCTTCACATCAGTTTGATATTCCAGAGCTCGAACATGTCAGCACTCCTCCTTATGTTACATATCAGAGAGGCCACAGGGTCTTATTTGCATCTGCACGGCGAGTATTATCTCCACATCAGGTGGAAGGGGTCTCGCCTTCTTCATCAGCACAGCGAGTGTTATCTCCACATCAGGTGGAAGGGGCCTCGTTTTTGACACAGCAACATAGGTACCAGAGAGAGGCAAGTAGCCCAAGATTGATGAGGGGCCATCAGGTGTTCCAGGCATAGATGTTGTTGACCTTGATATCATTTCTCCTAGCCTGGAGTCAAAGGAGATCATCCAGCAACTAAGGGCTGAAAATGACTTGTTGTAGCAAAAATTGGAGATGGAAAATTGGAAAATTACTTATTTAGAGTAGCGCAACAAGCAATTAGAGGATGAACACTCTCTTGATGAGTTGCGGAGGATCCATGAAGACCGCAACTTGGCTCGCAAGAGACCCGGTGATTTGACACCCATTGAGCGAGAGGTTATGCTCATCCGGGTCAATACTCATTTGGAAAAGTTGCTGGCCAAGGCAAACACAGAAAAAGACATGCTCCGACACATGAAGAATCACTATTGGGCTCGAATGCATGTGTGTAAAGCAAGAATGAAGGTGCTCAAAGGACGATTGGCCAAGGCACTAAAACGGAGGAAAAGGCCCGACCCCCTTCATATTTTGGCTGAGGCTTCCTTGGAGGAGCATGGTACTAAATGACACACCTTCAGCTCAAATTTCAGATAATTTGGAGCAATTTTGGTCATTTTTGAATTTTTTTTGGTCAAAAAACATGTTTTTGCCCTCAATGCGTAGCGCGCTGTGCGCTACCCTGAAGATGGGCAAGTCCATTTCTCAAAAAATCAGCATTTTTGAATTTTTCATGACAAATTACACTTGCTCAGCAATTGCCAAGACATTTCATTAGGTTTTGAGCCCTCAGAAGGTCAAAAAACATGCAAAAAATGACTTTCTGCCACTTTTTGGACACACAGGAAGCAGTCTTGGGAGATTGCAATTTTTGAGGGGCAAATGGACACAAAATTGAGAAATTCCACTTGGGTTGGAAAGTAGACATCCAGAACTTTCCAACAAGCCTACTTTTGCCTCATTTTTATGTCGGGAAGTGCCTCAAAAGTTGGCTCAAAGGCGCGCTACGCGTTGAGAATTGGGGCGCTACGCATCAGGGAAATTTGCCAGATTTTCACCTACAGCTCAGCAAAACGCAGATTTGACTAGTTTTGACTTTTTGGAGTGATTTTTCATCCTCCTTGATGTAATTGATGTAATTTTATGATGTCATGGCACTTATTTATCTCTTCTATAAGATTCATTCATAAAAAGTCAAAAATTTAATGAATGAATTGGTTTCCTAGCTTATAGAGGCAAGTTGTTTTGATTGCCTAGATTGTAGTGCTCAGTTTAGAATTGGTTGAAACAGCTCCTAGGATGATGAGCTCGACCCCTAGAGGCAAGGAAAGGTGTTAGCTTGCCTATATTATGTATTTTCTTAGTCATTTTCATGGTTGGACTCTGGAGGGATAAGCTTCTATTGTATTACACTTTGTATCTCTGCAATTTTGGCAAAGGAAAGACCAGGGTTTTGCAGCACTATTTGGGATTCCTGTGGTTATTTGTGTTGATGGTGTGCTTCTCTCATGTACTTGTAAGATTTGTTATGTGTATCAATTTCCTATTTCTCTTTTCTGCATATTAAGTAAATGAAGTGTTAAGGTAGAATTCATAATTTATATGCTCTGCCTTTAAGTTTGCTTAATATCTATGTTTTCCTCTATCTAAAGAGAACTCTTGATGGTTTCTTGCTCTCTTTAGCTCCTCACCGGTCATTCCTATCCATTCACTTAAATCAAAGGCATCAAGACAATCTCCTACCTTGCCCCAAAAAGACCTCTGCAAAAGCTGTGTCCCATCCCCGCACCCAAAATTGCTCTCCCCCTGTTTTCCACCAAAACCCTAAAAATCTGAAATCAAACCTTCTCAATCAGTTTACTAGCCTAAAATCAGTGTTCTTTATTGGTCATCTCTGCCCTTTGAAGACCTTTTGCCGAGATAGACCCGGAGAGAGCCCTCTCCTGCCCCGTAGGGCTAGCTACGAGGCTAAGTGGTTTGATGTTGCCTTGGATTTTGTCTTTTTCAGCCTGAGGCCAAATTCAAGCGCTAACACTGTTTGTGAAGGAAGCTTGCATGTAATCATCTTTTCAGCTAATACAGAGACAGGTTGAAGCTATTTTCAAGGAACTCTAGACCAGTGAGTTCATGGTGTTTGTACTTCATTCTATTTGTTTTCTAATGGTATAAACATCTTTATCTACATTATATCTCTTCTTTCTATGGATGCCTTATAGTGAAATATACAGAATTCTTGTTTTTCAAGCTCTGTTATCTGGTTTTCATAATTATGTTTATGTCTTTCTAAACTAATGAAATCATGTTTACTTATGATCATTAGTTTATTCTACACTTTCCCCTCTATAATATACTGACAATATTCAAAATTCACCATGGCTTCTGATATACAGCTCCTTCTCATATTTTCTCTTGCACTCCTACAACCTAGACCTATTTGTGGCTCCAAACCCTAAGTTCAACAAACCCTAAAACTCAAATTTTCACAAACAAACAAACAAACAAATACACATATCTAGCCTAAAATTCATTTGCTTTAAAGTCATATCACTGATAAGAGACTTAGAGAGATCCCTCTCATGCTCAGTAGGGCTAGCTACTGAGCTGAAGTGGTTTGACATTACCCTTCTCAATTTCCTTTTGGCGTCACTATCGGGGAATGAAAGATAATATCTTCCCTGGTAAAGAAAAATAAGGATCAGATCTGATTGTTGATGGTGAACAATGATTAGACACAAGAAAGGTTGTGCATCTTTCACCTGGAGACTCCAGTGTCAAAGAATCCAAAGGTTTGAAAATTTCATGGCAACTCACTGTTCAAAAACCGGTAGTTTGAAGAACTTCTTGGTGACTTAATTGTTTTCAAGATGTATTCAACTGCTTGAAGGTATGATCCTATGAATCAAGCTCATATTCCTGGTTTTCCAAATCGAATTCCTTGTATATATTGGCAAACAGGGCTGCCAAATTTTAAAGGTCGGGATGGAGAAGATGCTAGTTTGCATTTGGTCAAATTTCATTTTCATATTCACAGATTAAAGGCTAAGTTTCTTGAACATTGTCTGATAAAGATTTTCATTACTACCTTGGAGGAAATGGCGAGGAAATGGTATGAGAGTCTACCATCTGCTAGTTTATATTCTCTAAAGGATTTTCATTCAATTTTTTTTTCAACATTATCAAAGCTGCAATTTTTCCTTATCAATGATGGATAGATGTTGTGAGATTTCTGAAAATTTCATTAAATTCCTTGAAAATTCGTATGGGGATGAAGAATGTATGGAAGAAGATATATTAGAATCCCTTTATGATTTTTCCTCCCAACAAGAATCAATAGCTTCCTCCTTGGATGAAACAGACTGGGATCAAAATAGAGAAAGGCCTACTCCTGATCTTGAAAATGAAAATCACCAAGCCAATGTTGATCTCTATAAAACTTAGTGTTCTCCTCTGTCTGAAGATGAAATAGATTAGCTCTTGAAAAACCATGTTACAACCCAAGTTAAGGCAGGTTTGCAGGGCTCACAAAGTCAAGATTGTGTGAGTGAAATTTCTTCCATTATTGAAAATGAAAATCTGGGTTTAAATGATGATAGTCATGAGACTGATGAAACTATACATGAAATTGTTGTGAGTAAGCCAATTTGTGATGTAGATTTCTTGCAAGGAGATCAGCTAACAACGACTGTTTTCTTTCATGAAAAGGATAGAGCTGACTTGTTTAATAATCTTGAAGAATGTGTTTTGTTCAAGGATGATTTAGACTATGAAATGGAAGAGTATGAGTCTGAGATAGACAGTATGCCAGAGATAGAATCAGAGTTTCTCATGCTTGAGAAATTTACAGCCAACACTTAGGTGGTAGAAATTCATATTTCCCTATGCCTTCCTATGGATCAACAACCGAGTATTCTTTCATATCAAAATGAAAGGAGTAATTGTATTTTTGTTGGATTGCAAGACAAGGTAACATTTCAGATTTTTAAGGATCCTTACACTAATTTTCTGTGGCCATCTGGGAAGATGAATTTTCTTGTATTTATGGATCATGAGCACATGTTTAGTGGACACTTGGAGTGGCCTATCTTTTGCTTTTTTTGCCCGCTCAAGGAAAATACGAGCATGATTCAAATAAGCAGCCATTTGCTGGATTGGTTACATTGGAGGGATCATTACACATGATTGTATATACATTTTCAGCGGGATGGCAATTATCATTAGAAGTTTGAAGCCTGAGGAGAAGGCCATAAGGCTTCTACGATCAGTGGTTCTTTTTTTTTTGTTAAAAAGTTGTAAAGTCACTTTTTCAGTCAGTGTGTTTTTTATAGTCAAGTCAATCAGTTTTAAGTTTGAGTTTAGTCTTTGCATTCTGACTCCATGCCCAATGGATAAGGCTACTTGGTCTACGGTGTTCTTTACACCTCTAAGGAGCTGCCATCCCCAGCTGGAGCCAATGTTAGTGACAGTGAGTTCATCCTCTCACCAGTGATCAAATATGCTCTTACAAGGTGTTATTAGGGTGTCAAGTCAAATTTTTGTCATTTCAGTGAGTCTTCAAATAAAAATTTGGTCACTGTTTGTTGCGTCTAGGTCACTGCTGCTCCCTTCACTTACTCATGGCCTTCATCACTCATCATGGTCATTGTCTTCTTCGAGGTATCATATCTTCATTGTAGTGTCTTGGGTCATGAAATGGTTAAATTCCTCATTTTAGGTCATGGTCTAGGGTTTCACTCCATGTGTCATCATGATACCATGGGTCAAAACAAAAGCATTTCCATCATGTATTTCAGTGGGTAAATGGAGTTAGCACCTTAGGGAAAACGAAATAAAGGTAAAGGTAATGTTTTATTTCACATAAAACAATGTTGCGGTACACTAACTCGCCTCATCATTTCTCATAGGGACATGTTTTCTTCAAAATATGTTTTTGAAAAAATGGAGAAGAATTTTACAAAAGTGAAAGATTTTGTTGTCCACTATAGTCCAAGGAACAAAAATTTCCTTCATTTTAGGCACAAGTGTTATTATTTGAAAGAAATGCCCAACTACACTTGTTACGGGAGAGTTGCTGGACTTTTGGACAACTTGAATTCAAGATATTTTTTCAGGGGTTTGGAGTAGGTTTTGGAAGTTCTTAATGACTCTATTGTGTATCATACATCCTAATCTTTCCAATGGTACCTTCATATCATGATTTGGATTGGTGGAAGGCATCCAAAAGTGCTCTTCCAGTTGACACTACTCTTTTGTCAGAGACACCCTGGGTTTTGGCGCAACCTTGGGAAAATCAATTTTCCTCCCTAATGGAGTGTCCAAATTGCATGATTGAGGAGTTTATCGTATAGCATACTTCACTATCTTTCCATAGAGCTATCAAGTGCTCAATTTGGAGCAGCTTCAGGCCTCCAAAAGTGGTTTGGAATATTGTGTTGTGCTTAGGAACACTACGCTGCGCTTGGCCCAGAGTACCTCAAATTTGCCAGAAACTCACCCAAATTGATTTTTTAAGCTTTCTCACCTATTTTCTTGCAATCCTAAGCTCATCTACAAGTAACTACACCACTTTTCTTACCTTTTTGTTTTGCAAGATGAATTCAAGCCAAATATTTCTTCAATTAGGGTTTCTAGTGAATTTCTCATGAAATGATGATAGGGTTGATGCTGGTCAGTTGGTTAAATCTTGATTCTAAACATGTAAAATCTTATCCTAAACCTCTAAACATGTTTAATGTGCTATATGAACCACTGAAACAACCTCAAAACATTAAATTACCTCACTAAAAGTGAAACCCTAGCTCATTCCAATAGGTTTTGGGCACTTTTCCTAAAAACTTTGCTTTTCCCTTTTACAAATACATCACTCCCTCATTTCACTTCCTTTCATCTTTATCAGTTGTTCATTGTCCATATCCACCTCTTTCAAACTCCCTTTTCCATTTTTTCAACTCTACCTACCCATCATTTCATTTTTCACTCATCCCTCACTGTTTTTCCCCTTTCCTATCATCTAGGGTTTCAAAAATGAAATGAGATTGCTTCACCAAGACACATCAACACAAAGCATAGAAGTAGGGTTATCGAACAAATTAAAGGAGGTTCCCAAGGCACCTAGACCTAAGGTGACCAAAACATACCAGAGAAGAAGAGGCTTGTGTTTGCTTCTCATGGTGAGAAAGGGGCCAAACCTTCTACATCAGTAAAGCAGGGATGAGTAGCACGAGATAAAGACATGGTTGAACATGAATTTGAGCTGGTTGATTTAGAGGCAGAGGACCAGATTTCAATCATGTAGTAGATGATCAGAGTTAAATACGATCAGACCAAGGAGCTCACAATCAACATGGTGAGAGCAAGGTACATCATTTCATTCCTTTATTAGGAGGATAGTCAGCTCAAAGTGAAGCAATTGATCATGGAAAAAGAGTAAACCAAATTTTTGCAGCAGATTGGCAAGTGAAAAGTAGTAATAGAGTCAAGTGAATCTGAAGGAACACAAGGGGAAAGGAAAGAGGAAAAGACCAAGAACAAGAGGCCTCAAGAAAGATTTGCAAGAAGAGAAAGAGCACATTTTGTTGAATGAAGACCTTGACCTAGAGGATAGGCTTGCCCTTGAGGTTCATCAAGATAACGAATATTGGCGAAATAGGGTAAATGAACACTTGGAGAAGCTCCTTGAGAAGGAAAACATGGATAATCAGTTGCTCAGACATATGGCGCACCACTACCAAGCTCAAAACATGATTGCCAATGTCAAAGTAAAGCAACTTGAAAATAAGCTCAAGGAGACCAAAAAAAGACCAAAAGGATGAGGGAAACTTCAAGATGCTTATTGAAGCATCAATGAAGATTTAACAAACATGCGTTTACACCTTCCATCCAATTTTGAGAAAATTCTAAGCACTTTAAGTTTTTTGATAAATTTTGGTCTAAATTCAAAAATTTTGTTGGGAGCTACGCTTTTTCCTCGGGCCTCCATTTGAGGAAAATTTTATATTTTTGGAAAGCTCTTGCCATCCTCTAAAAACCCATTTTCTCAAATTTGCAGAGGTGGCTCAGTTTTGGATAAAAGTGCAAAAAAGTGGCAAAAAACTAACATTCTGGACCCTTTTTGGACAGGCGTTACACTTCTGGATCGATCTTGGGAGAATGGATTTTTGAAGGCCTTATCATGGTCCAAATTCGGAAATTCAAATTGTTCAGAAAACTAGACTTGAAGGGATAGTTGACCGTTCTCTCATTTTTTCATTTTGACCCCTGGAAGGCACCTGACAATAAGCTCAAAGTCAGCACTGCGATTCTGCACTTTTCTGTGTTTTAATTTGTAAATTTCACTGTGTAAAATTTCTAGTTTCCAGTTTGACTGAGTAAAATTCAAGATTCTCTATGTAATGGCACTAGTTTCGAGGCTAGGTGATGTAGGCATGAATAAATGTACATCATATGTTGTTTTTTATGTTTATTAGGCCTCATAAAAAAAGCAAACTCCTAAACAAACTCTCCATGAAGTGTTTGAGTTTCACCTTCTCACTCTCACCTGTTGGTTGAGAGAATCTTGGAGTTAGTTCCTCCACCAAGGAATTCGACTCTTGAAGGTGGGAAAGTGGTCTAGGAGAGTCTATATGTATCATTTCTCTTCAGGAGAAGTGGGTTGAACTTTTTGTGAAGGAATCTTGCATGTAATCATCTTTTCAGCTAATACAAAGACAGGTTGCTGCTATTTTCAAGGAACTCTGGCCTAGTGAGTTCATGGTGCTTGTACTTAATTCTGTTTGTTTTCTGATGGTCTAAACATCTTTATCTACATTATATCTCTTCTTTCTATGGATGCCTTACAGTGAAATATACAAAATTATTGTTTTTCAAGCTCTGTTATGTGGTTTTCATAGTTATGTTTATGTCTTCCTAAGCTAATGAAATCATGTTTACTTATGCTCATTAGTTTCTTCTAAAATTTCCCCTCTATACTACACTGACAATATTCAAAATACACCATGGCTTCTGATATCTAGCTCCTTCTCATATTTTCTCCTACACTCCTACAACCTAGACCTATTTGTGGCTCCAAACCCTAAGTTCAACAAACCTTAAAACTCAAATTTTCACAGACAAACAAACAAACAAATACACATATCTAGCCCAAAATTCATTTGCTTTAAAGTCATATCACTGATAAGAGACTTAGAGAGATCCCTCTCATGCTCAGTAGGGCTAGCTACTGAGCTGAAGTGGTTTGACGTTACCCATCTCGATTTCCTTTTCAGCCTAGGAGATTGTAAGGACTAACATTTTTGGCATCGTTGTTGGGGAACGAAAGATCATATCTTCCCAGGGAAGGAACGATAAGGATCAGATCTAATTGTTGATGGTGAACAATGATCATACACAAGAAAGGTTGTGCATCTTTCACCTGGAGACTCCAGTGTTGAAGAATCCAAAGGTTCGGAAATTTCATGGCAACTCCACTGTTCAAAAACTGGTAGTTTGAAGAACTTCTTGGTGACTTAATTGTTTTCAAGATGGATTCAACTGCTCGAAGGTATGCTCCTATGAATCGAGCTCATATTCCTGGTTTTCTGAATCAAATTCCTTGTATAGATTGGCAAACAGGGTTGCCAAAGTTTAAAGGTCAAGATGGAGAAGATGCTAGTTTGCATTTGGTCAAATTTCATTTTCATATTCACATATTAAAGGCTAAGTTTCCTGAAGATTGTCTGATGAATATTTTCATGGCTACCTTGGAGGAAATGGCAAGGAAATGGTATGAGAGTCTACCATCTACTAGTTTATATTCTCTAAAGGATTTTCATTCAGTTTTCTTTCAACATTATCAAAGCTGCAATTTTTCCTTATCAATGATGGATAGATGTTGTGAGATTTCTGAAAATTTCATTAAATTTCTTGAAAATTTGTATGGGGATGAAGAATGTATGGAAGAAGATATATTAGAATCCCTTTATGATTTTTCCTCCCAACAAGAATCAACAGCTTCCTCCTTAGATGAAACAGACTGGGATCAAAATAGAGAAAGGCCTACTCTTGATCTTGAAAATGAAAATCACCAAGCTAATGTTGATCTCTATAAAACTTAGTGTTCTCCTCTATCTGAAGATGAAATTGATCAGCTTTTGAAAAACCATGTTACAGACCAAGTTAAGGCAGGTTTGCAGGGCTCACAAAGTCAAGATTGTGTGAGTGAAATTTCTTCCATTATTGAAAATGAAAATCTTGGTTTAAATGACGACAGTCATGAGACTTGGTTGAAGGGAAAGTACCCCTAGGGTCCTTTGGGTTAAGACTCTACCAGACTGAAAATTGCTTATTCAAAGAAACACACACACAGCCATTATCTTTACTTTAAGCAAATTCTAATGTTAAGGGTACGTACCTAAGGTCCTACGTTCGAGAAGGCCTTTAGGGTCCAAACCCTTCTTGGAGTTCCCTACTTCTTCTTTGACCTGTAAAACAAACAAATCAAAGAACACAACAGTACATGGACAAATACTTATATATGAACCATCTTCATGCTATAAAGTTAGTTATAAAAATCTTTAAGTAACCACTTGCATAAGAATTCAAAACAAGAATCTCATAAGCATAAAGAAAGATTGTTTCGGGAACCAAGACGTGTTTCTTTAATATAAAGGCAAATAAAGTACAGAGAACGGAAAGATATCACCTGAAACACCTTCAGCAGGCTCCAAGCAAAGCTTCCTCCCGGATTCGTTCCAGCCTCAAGCCTCCAACGAGAGCTCCTTCCAAGTCTTACTCAATGATGACATAAAGGATGAATAATCACCAATACACATGGAAACAAGGGTTTCCTATGCAAAATGGGGGAAGTGCAGAAAGCACCAAGGACTTCAGACCTGGTCTAAGGGGAAAAATCTCAGCATAATAATCTTGCTCTCTTTTCTCTCTCCCTTAGGCCTTCCCTTTGATGTCTTTTTGTACCATCTCCAAAGTAGTTTTTTAGTTAGGAGTTGGTTGGGAACAGTTGGGCCACAGGCACTAACAGACTCGCGTGTACACGCGTTTAACTCAGGGCAATGTCGCGTACAGGGAATAAAACACTGTTTTTTAAATTTTAGGACTAGGTCTGGAAGGAGGGGTTGCCCTAGGCCATGAGTGCAGCATCACAAACCATAAGAGTGAGATTTGGAGCTATAACAGATGCCCCCTAATGTATGAGGTCAGAAGGGGAACACGATGGCCGAAATATCTTATGTAAGTACATGGAAAGGAACTCTGCCGAAAAACCGAGGAGGACTTCACCAGAATTCAGCTTGCCAAGCCACCAAAAGGAGATCAGAAAGAAACACTGTCTGAGGTGGGCATACCCATGCTCAGAAAAAGTAAAGCATGTCCGCATATCAAGTACAAGCGGATCCACTAAGTATACAAGTATAAATGACTGGAAGATACATAATGGATCATCTGATCATAATGAGTAAGTACATGTCTGAATATCACATATAAAACTGTCAATGATGCTGAAAGATGCAACGGATCACTGATATCAAAGACTGATCCCAAAAGGTACCAACTGAACATGATGGAATAGGATGGTACTACACTGCAAACTCAGGTGCCAGCATATAGAATGTCGCCATGACTGACTGCAACATATAAGGTGGAGTGGTATCAACTAGCAGCAACAGGAGCAACTGTCAAGTGAACCAATGAATGCTGATACAACTTGAGGTCTTCACCGACCGCGTGGTACATTTCTACACCATGGGAATAAATGATCTGAAGTCGACCATGTGAGAAATCGTTTGATTACCGGTCATTGATGTATACCGTTAACAAACGCGAGACTACTCACCGATAATGATAATGAGCGTCAAGGTACCCAGTACAATCTAACAAGTGTGAATAGATGAGCTGAAGTCGAACACCTGTAAGAATCTATCGATCAGGAGACAATGATGGTTTCCCACTGTCGATAGCAAGGAATATGCCACTAATGACTGCAAACCCCAAGGTACTGCCAAATGGACTCTAGATCTTTGCCCCAGAGCAATGAGTCGGAGTCGATAGGGAAAGATCCGCTAGAAGGAAGGCATTAAGGCATCCTCCATCAATCTAGCGCGAGTGTAACCCGTAGGCCAATAATGTGGAAGGAATCAAACGAAAAAGATGTAGTAACCCAACCGAAGTACGTTTCCCGCGTACACAAGATGTGGCTAGCGCACGGCAGAAACCCTCTGAACCAACCAATAATGAAAGTTGATACAGAGGCGAGGTATCCACCAATAGGGTCAAATGGAAACCAAGGTACTGCACGAATCCCAATGTGTGATAATGTATGCTGATGTCGAACACAAGGGAAACCACTCAGTCAAAGACCCATGATACTGATCGATGCTGAGCACAAGGTGACCTATCAATAATGAAAATAGGGCCAGGGTGCGGCTCTAGGCCTGTCCTCAGAGAAAGGTGTCGTCGTCGATAAGGACAAGACCCGCCAGCAAGAAGTCAATGGGGACCTTCTCAAACCGGCACGAGTAAAGGACCAATATAACTGATGTGATGATAGACATGACACTGACAACCAGGGATGGCCGACTGAAAAATGAGTCAAGAGACACCGCAGAAAGGCCGACTCAAGCTAACTTCCCTTGAACAAAATCACGACTCAATGTGACTATGTGGCAGCATATGATGAATCTGTATAAGTTCGTCATGCAGGGGGCACGAACGAACCCTCCATATGATTGGAAGAGATAACCAATCGGGGGAGAACTAACTCGATAACAAGGTTATGGCGTACCTAAGTCAAACTAAATCCCACCCATGCGGAGGAGACTTTGTTTTGAGTGCTTTGTTCAAGGGCGACACGACTGACTCTAGCTGCCAACAATAAATGGAAATAATGTCCCTGTTCCCGCTCTTTTTTGGAATATTTAATTTTTTTTGTCTTTTTCTGATAAGCCGGAAAAGAATAAAAAAATGCTATGGTACAGCGGAAAGAACGAGTGTCGGTGAAACAGATGATCTAGTTCCTGGAAAGGAACCTTCCTATGCTCAATGCAGGGAGGTGAAAACTGGTCAGTGACACTCAGAGGTATATTCCTTCCACGGATCTGGGTATGTCAAGCTGCAGAAGTCAAAGGTATGCAAGGTTGATTTTGCAGAAGTCATGGTCAAAAGTTGGCTTAAACACGAGTCCAAGTGAAGCCGGCTCTAGGCCAAAAGGTGCAAATGG
This sequence comes from Pinus tabuliformis, assembly GCA_031772625.1. Lineage (NCBI taxonomy): Eukaryota > Viridiplantae > Streptophyta > Pinopsida > Pinales > Pinaceae > Pinus > Pinus tabuliformis. Next base: position 1,582,157,429 of record CM062804.1, on the reverse strand, counting down.
TCAACATGCAATGCAGAAGTACAACTCGACACACATAGGAACCTCTAGGGTATAAGGCCAGAACGAAGCGAAGAAGCAAAGAGGAATGAGTCTTCAACACATAAGTCATGGCGGGACTACAGAGGACTCCCGAGCCTACTCAAAAAGAAGCAGCATGGGCAACAAATGTCAGTGAGGTGCTAACTAGGATGCCCATGTAAAGGATGGCTCTACCATCGTGTCATGATTTAAAGAATCAGCGAGTGAAAATGGCTAACGAACCATAACACGATGGGATCGACCCTATGGCAGATGTATTGGTCAAATGGAGGCCACTATGCATAATGCAACGGAAAAATGGTGTCCCTAACCTATATGCCAGTGAGAACACAATACCTGCCATGACGGGTTAGCAGTCATGGAACCGTCTCGAATCGTCGAAAAATGTCCAAAATGTCCTGAAAAACAACCCAATCTCGACATTCCAAGCTCCCAAGTTAAAAGTGACATGAAACCAAACAAAATAAAATTTTGAAAAAATTTTGCATTTTCAAAACTTATAAAAAGAAATTTTGGACTTACCATTTTCACCGTTTGACTTGGAGAGCAAAAATTGTGGAGCAAAAGGAGCAAACTTCCCTGTGACTTATTCAACCGTTCAAACTTGCCGAAAACTTCCAGGTAAGCACTAAACTTGTCTTGCAATCAATTGTGATAGTTTTTAGGAAGTTTAATTGATGTTTCACCGTTAGATTTTTGCAAAAAATTGTTTTGCGGCGTACACGCGGGTTGGCTTTACAGAAAACGCGTATACGACGGCCCTACACGCGACTGTGTATAGGTGAACCCGCGTGTGCGCAGCAAACTAATTTTATACACAAAACTAATGGATGGAAATGATTTTTTCTTCCAGGATGACTCTCACATGGCGTGAAAGAGAGCACTCAGCTGTGGATAGTGAAGTTATGAACAATGATGAGGCATTAGATGCCCTACGGGGATGCGGGTTGCTAAAATTCTTCAAATTGCCAAATATGAAAGCCAACACGCGTTTGCTCGAGAGACTCATTGATTATTGGGATGTTGATGAGGAAGCATTCATCATTGATCAGATGCCACTCAGGGTAGAAGTGGAAGATATATATTTTATCACGGGCCTTTCCCGAAGGGGAGAGGTAGTGCACTCCCGGGGCAGGACACGGAATAGCCTCAGTGTGGATGACTATGTACAGATTTATTGCCCGGGTCATCGGAAGGTCGGGAGCCAGATCTCTATCCCACATGTGGCGAGTTTGTCACTCAGGATAATCTTGTTCACCATAGGTCGAGTGAACGGATCATCCTCACTACATCAGGCGTCACGGGTAAACATGAGCGTGGCAATGGACTGTCTCACCACAGTGTTTGACTGGTGTACTCCTCTCCTTGCCAACATGAAGGAACAACTCACTTCTATCAGGAGGGGACAGACCAAGAACTTTGGGTTCGGAACCATCTTGTGCACTTTCTTCTTCGAGAAGGTTCCCGCACTCCGCCCCAGGGTAGCAGTTTCCATCAGTAGTCCACGTGATCCATGCATGGGCCGGTGGGCTGACTTGATGAAACGTCTGGGGGTGGGGAAGTCCCTAGGAATGCATTCGACGATGATTTCTTTACCTGGTGGGAGTAGCAAATCATCGCCATAGATGAATACCCCTATGCTGGGCTGGATTTCCGAGGAGATCCTGATCTAGTGTTACCATCGGACGCAGCATGGGGCGAGATTGGTAAGAATTTTTAATTTTTATGATTTTATGATTTTTATTGGATTTTTCAAATATAATGATGAACTTTGAAAAATATTTTTTTTTGATGAGATTCAAATGACTAATATGATGATCATGTTCCAGACATTGGGCCCATACAACCAGATGGATTCCTGCGGCATGGACGGCGTGGCCGAGGAGCCGAAGAGGCGGCTGCGGATGCGGAATGGACCTTAAACAACGTCCAGCGACACTTGGCGAGACTAAGCTGCCAAGTACCGATGGCCGAGATAGAGGACCTTCCTCCAGATATGCAGCGTCATGTGGTTGGGATGCCTCGTGACTGGGTTCGCATCTTTCGGCGCGTGGCCAATGCTATAGTTACTTATTTAGCTGCTCATCCAGAGCCGAGGCATTAGATATGCCTGACATGATTATGGGCATTTGAGTCCAAATTTTGTATATTTTTGGACACACATATGTACACTCGAGACGCTTTGCGATATATATATATACAGTTTGACTTTTTGATGCATGATTTTATGATGATGAATGATTAATATGCCAGTCTAATGCTTGATTAGCGATAGAATCAGCTAACCAATTTTGAGATATTGGAATGTGCAAATAATTAATGTAAATAAATGATCTTTGCAACAACCTCACCCTTAAATATTGGCGATATAATAATGGATCTCTAACCCGATAAATGTTGTTTAACTGAGACACTATCAATTGAGAATCAAGATATACTACCAACGAGTCGATCCCATAAGAGATTGCCTCGGATAATAGATTGATAACAGCTGTATACTCGGCCATATTGTTTGAAGCAGGACCGATACACACGCCTCTCGATATCATCAACTGACCAGTTGGGTAATAAGGTACCCAAGCTGCGGAAGCAAGATTCCGAGTGTGCCGACTAGCACCATCGACGAACCCAAAATAGACCAAATCATCCATCAGCACCTGCCACAGCAGACCAAAAAGCACTGATATCAGAAAACGCTCGACAATATATGTATAAATATATACATAAAATACAAAGAAGTCATCGCCCAGCCTGAACTACGCAAAGTACCTCTTTAGGTAGAGCCCATTTCGGGGCTCCGCCAGCTTGTTTCCTTCGAAATCAATTAACTCATATGATCCTTTTTCTAAAACTCGTTTGATAATGAAAGGACCGTACCACATGGGCTTAAATTTGCCTGGCCCCAAGGCGTCCTTATCTTGGTCATAGACCAAGACAAGGTCACCTTCAGAAAAGACACGAGGACGGACAGACTTATCATACTGTGTTTTGACCCTTTTCCTATGGGCCTCATTCATCGTGGCGGCATCTCGACGCTGCTCATCGAGATGTTCCAAGTGAACTAGGCGCTCCTCGAGACTTGAAGTCTCAGGAAGAAGCTCAACAGCCAACTTTAGAGATGGGATTTCACATTCAACCGGAAAGATAGATTCCATCCCATAAACCAACTGAAAAGGAGTAAAACCAGTAGCCGTTTTGACGGAGGTTCGGTATGCCCAAAGAGCCGAATACAACATAATGTGCCAATTGGACCGATTTTTATCGATTGTCCGTTGGAGTATCGTCTTAAGAGTTTTATTGACCACCTTGACCTGTCCATTGGCCTGAGGATAATAAGGGGATGAATGCTCCTGACGGAATCCTAATTTAAGGGCCAATTCGGACATTAGCTGATTTTGGAAATGACTGCCATGGTCAGTGACAATCTCCCTTGGGATACCGAATCTTGAGATAACCTGATTGAAAAGAAACAAGGCTGTCGTGTCACTGTCGTTATTATAAGTAGGCATGGCCTCAGCCCACTTCGTGAAGTAGTCTACAGCCACGATAATGTACTTGTGATTCGCCGCTGAAGGCAATGTCGCGTACAGGGAATAAAACACTGTTTTTTAAATTTTAGGACCAGGTCTGGAAGGAGGGGTTGCCCTAGGCCATGAGTGCAGCATCACAAACCATAAGAGTGAGATTTGGAGCTATAACAAGACTGATGAAACTATACATGAAGTTGTTGTGAGTAAGCCAATTTGTGATGTAGATTTCCTGCAAGGAGATCAGCTAACAAAGATTGTTTTCTTTCATGAAAAGGATAGAGCTGACCTATTTAATAATATTGAGAATGTGTTTTGTTCAAAGGTCGTTAAATAACTCCAACGCAATCTTTTTGCAGATTGGGTTTTGGATCTATGCCAAGGCCGATTTAGACTATGAAATGAAATAGTATGAGTCTGAGATAGACAGTATTCCAGAGATAGAATCGGAGTTGCTCATGCTTGAGAAATTTACAGCCAACACTCAAGTGGCAAAAAGTCATATTTCCCTATGCCTTATTGTGGATCAACAACTGAGTATTCTTTCAGATCAAAATGAAATGAGTACTTGCATTTTTGTTGGATTGCAAGACAAGGTAGCTTTTAATATTTTTAAGGATCCTTACACTAATTTGTTGCGGCCATCTGGGAAGATGAATTTTCTTGTATTTATGGATCATAAGCACATGTTCAGTGGACACTTGGAGTGGCCTAGATTTTTCTTTTTCTACCTGCTCAAGGAAAATACGAGAAGCATTCAAATAAGTAGCCATTTGCTAGATTGGTTACATTGGAGGGATCATTACACATGATTGTATATACATTTTCAGCAAGCTGGCAGTTATCATCAGAATTTTGAAGCCCGAGGAGAATCCCATTAGGCTTCTACGATCAACTGTTGTTTTATTTTTGTTAAAAAAATTGTAAAGTCAGTTTTTCAGTCAGTGTGTTTTTTATATTCAAGTCAGACAGTTATTCAGTCAGTTTTCAATTTGAGTTTAGTCTTTGCATTCTGACTCCATGCCCAATGGATAAGGCTACTTGATCTACGGTGTTCTTAACACCTCCAAGGATCTTCCATCCCCAGCTAGAGCCAATGTTAGTGACAGTGAGTTCATCCTGTCACCGGTGATCAAATATGCTCTTACAAGGTGTTGTTAGGGTGTCAAGTCAAATTTTTGTCATTTTAGTGAGTCTTAAAATAAAAATTTGGTCACTGGTTGTTGTGTCTAGGTCACTACTGCTCCCTTCACTTACTCATTGCCTTCATCACTCATCATGGTAATTGTCTTCTTCGAGGTATCATATCTTCATTTTAGTGTCTTGGGTCATGAAATGGTTAAATTCCTCATTTTAGGTCATGGTTTAGGGTTTCACTCCATGTGTCATCATGATACCATAGGTCAAAACAAAAGCATGTCCATCATGTAATCCATTGGGTAAATTGAGTTAGCATCTCAAGTAAAACAAAATAAAGGTAAAGGCAATGTTTTATTTCAAATAAGACAATGTTGCAGTACACTACCTCACCTCATCATTTCGCATAGGGACATGTTTTCTTCAAAGTATGTTTCTGAACAAATAGAGAATAATTTTACAAAACTGAAACAGGTTGTTGTCCACTATATTCCAAGGAACAAAAACCTCCTTCATTTTAGGCACATGTGTTATTATTTGAAATAAATGCCCAAACTACACTTGTTATGGGAGAGTTGGTGGACTTCTGGATAGCTTGACTTCAAGATAGTTTTCACGGGTTTGAAGCAGATTTTGGAAGTTCTTAAGGAATCTATTGTGTAGCATACATCCTAAGCTTTCCAATGGTACCTTCAAAGCATGATGTGGATTAGTGTAAGGAATCCAAAAGTGCTTTTCCAGTTGGCACTTCTCTTTTGTCAGAGACACCTTGGTTTTTGGAGCGACCTTGGGAAAATAACTTTTTCTCCCCAATGGAGTGTCCAAATTGCATGCTTGAGGAGTCTACCATATATAAAACTTCAACTTCTTTTCAACGAGCTATCAAGTGCTCAGTTTGGAGTAGTTTGAGGCCTCCAAAAGTAGTTTGGACGATGGCTATGCCTTGAGGAACATTGCGCTATGCTTGGGCTAGAGTACCTCAAATTTGCCAGAAACTCACCCAAATTGGTTTTTTAAGCTTTCTCACCTGTTTTGAAAGATGAATTCAAGCCAAATATTTCTTCAATTAGGGTTTCTAGTGAATTTCTCATGAAATGATGATAGGGTTGATGATGGTCATTTCGTTTTCTTGATTTTAAACATGTAAAATCTTATCCTACACCTCTACACATGTTTAATGTGCTATATGAACCACTGAAACAACCTCAGAACAATAAATTACCTCACTAAAAGTGAAACCCTAGCTCATTCCAATGGGTTTTGGGCACTTTTCCTAAAAACTATGTTTTCCCTTTTACAAATACATTACTCCCCTCATTTCACTTCCTTTAATATTTATTAGTTGTTCATTGTCCATATCCACCTCTTTCAAACTCCCTTTGCCATTTTTTCAACTCCACCTACCCATCATTTCATTTTTCACTCATCCCTCACTGTTTTTCCCCTTTCCTATCATCTCGGGCTTCAAAAATGAAATGAGATTGCCTCACCAAGATGCATCAAAAAAACATATGGAAGTAGGGTTATCAAACAAATCAGAGGAGGTTCCCAAGGCACCTAGACCTGAGGTGACCAAAACATACCAGAGAAGAAGAGCCTTGTGTTTGCTTCTCATGGTGAGAACGGGGCCAATCCTTCTACATCAGCAAAGCTGGGATGAGGAGCGCGGGATGAAGACATGGTTGAACATGAATTTGAGCTGGTTGCTTTAGAGGCAGAGGATCAAACTTCAAGCATACAAAATATGATCAGAGATAAAGACGATCAGATCAAGGATCTCACAGTCAACATGGCGAGAGCAAGGTACATCATTTTATTCCTTGAACAGGAGAATAGTCAGCTCAAAGCGAAGCAATTGATCATGGAAAAAGAGAAAACCAAATTATTGCAACAGGTTGGAAAGGGAAAAGCAGTCATAGAATCAAGTGAACTTGAAGGAACACAAGGCGAAAGGAAAGAGGAAAAGACCAAGAACAAGAGGCCTCAAGAAAGCTTTGCAAGAAGAGCAAGAGCACATTCTGTTGAATGAAGACCTTGACCTAGAGGACAGGATCTCCCTTGAGGTTCATCAAGATAAGGAATATTGGCTAAATAGTGTAAATAAACAGTTGGAGAAGCTCCTTGAGAAGGAAAATAGGGATAATTAGTTGCTCAGGCATATGGCGCACCACTAACAAGCTCAAAACATGATCGCCAATGTCAAAGTAAAGCAACTTGAAAATAAGCTCAAGGAGGCCAAAAAAGACCAAAAGGATGAGGGAAACTTCAAGATGCTTATTGAAGCATCAATGAAGATTTAACAAACATGCGTTTACACCTTCCATCCAATTTTGAGAAAATCCTAAGCACTTTAAGTTTTTTGATAAATTTTGGTCTAAATTCATAAATTTAGCTGCTCCAGGGTGCTGTGCTTTTTCCTCATGCTTCCATTTGAGGAAAATTTTATATTTTTGGAAAGCTCTTTCCATCCTCTAAAAACTCATTTTCTCATATTTTGCAGAGGTGGCTCAGTTTTGGAGAAATTGCAAAATAGTGGCAAAAAACTAGCATTCTGGACCTTTTTTTGACAGGCGTTGCGCTTCTGGAGTGACCTTGGGAGAGTGGATTTTTGAAGGCCTTCCCATGGTCCAAATTCAGAAATTCAAACTGTTATAAAAAGTAGACGTGAAGGGCTAGTCTACCATTCTCTCAGTTTTACATTTTGACCCTGGAAAGCACCTACAAATCAGCTCAAAGTCAGTGCTACGCTTTTGTACTTTTCTGTATTTTAATTTGTAAAGTTCACAGTGTAAAATTTCTAGTTTCTAGTTTGACTCAGTCAAAGTCAAGATTATCTATGTAATGGCACTAGTTTCGATGCTAGGTGATGTAGGCATGAATAAATGTACATCATAGGTTGTTTTTTATGTTTATTAGGCCTCATAAAAGAAGCAAACTCCTAAACAAACTCGCCATGAAGTGTTTGAGTTTCGCCTTCTCACTCTCACTTGTTAGTTGAGAGAATCTTGGAGTCAGTTCCTCCACCAAGGAATTCGACTCCTGAATGTGGGAAATTGGTCTAGGATATTCTATATATATCATTTCTCTTCAGGAGAAGAGGGTTGAACTTTTTGTGAAGGAAGATTGCTTGTAATCATCCTTTCAGCTAATACAAAGACAGGTTGCAGCTATTTTCAAGGAACTCTAGCCCAGTGAGTTCATGGTGCTTGTAATTCATTATATTTGTTTTCTAGTAGTCTAAACATCTTTATCTACATTTTATCTCTTCTTTCTATGGATTCCTTACAGTGAAATATATAGAATTCTTGTTTTTCAAGCTCTGTTATCTGGTTTTCCTAGTTATGTTTATGTCTTCCTAAGCTAATGAAATCATGTTTACTTATGCTCATTAATTTCTTCTACACTTTCCCCTCTATACTACACTGAAAATATTCAAAATATACCATGGCTTCTGATATCTATGTCCTTCTCATATTTTCTCCTGCATTCCTATAGCCTAGACCTATTTGTGGCTCCAAACCCTAAGTTCAACAAACCCTAAAATTCAAATTTTCACAAACAAACAAATACACATATCTAGCCTAAAATTCATTTTCTTTATAGTCATATCACTAATAAGAGACTTAGAGAGATCCCTCTCATGCTCAGTAGGGCTAGCTATTGAGGTGAAGTAGTTTGACATTACCCTTCTCGATTTCCTTTTCATCCTAGGAGATTGTAAGGACTAACAGAAGGAATTAATATGAAAAACATAATATATTAAGTTTATCATTTTAATTCCTTCCACCCCTACCCTCAGCCTTAGCCTCACAGTAAATGTAACACCCCCATCCATCCCATAGAATATCCTAGGGACAGATGAAGGTGTTCCTATCATTGACCCGACATCCATGGTCTTGCATTAAAAAGGGGTCGTGAAAATTCCTCTTTTTTCAACTTCCTTGAAACTCAAAAAAAACATTGCCATCGTGTCTAGTCCACCGAAACCTTCCCAGTGATATTATTTTTATCAAAATCCGACTCTTGGATCAAAAGTTATGGCCATTTGAAAATTGACCATTAACCCCTTACAATGTCAGCAGGGTAATGCCATGTGGAAACCATCCATGTCACTTATCATGGCCACATTAAAAAATATAGACAACTTTATGCCCATGTGGCATGTGCCATCTCATAGCCCCATCTTGGCTCCACCATACTAGGCTTACACACATAGTGTAACCAATATATGTTATATGACACCTTGGCCCCAACCTAACTCCTCGACTTACCACACGTTAACTATTATCAACAAGTCAGGTTTTTGTTGAGAAATGGCAACAAGAAATTCCAGTTTACTTTGTCCTTTAATTTAACTGTGAATTAAATTTGAATTATATTCTCATAGCAACTTAAAATAGTTAAATTAAGTTTATTAAACTTACTTAGGAAAATTGAGTTTGAAGTCTTTTGGAAGTCATGTATATGTTCTCCCTACTTTATAGGAGTCCAGTGTGAGCTAATTGTGAGTTGTAAAATAGAAGACTCAGTTTCATGAGTCAGTTCAGTTAAATTAGTTCTCAAATTGATTGAGAGAACTAATAGTGAGTTAACAGTCAGTGGTGACACTAATGAACTCCATGAGTGCTATTCTAGTTAACTGAATATTTACTCACCAGAAACTCATGCATGTCGATTTTGAGAAGGACCCAATTGAGACTAAAGTGCATGGATAATGTACTATTTGTTTTAGATTTTTCTGAGTTGCACTGATAGTGCATGCAATCAAGTACTGATCCTTGAGGGATTACGCTATTTTTAGAGGCTTTATTTCCCTTTAAATACAAGTTATACTTCATAGGAATTACACATTGGAATAGAGACTTGGAGAGCTTCTGAAGAGGCTAATATTTGGCCTTGAGCTTGCTTATGAATTGGAGATTGAATTTTCTGAGTGCTAGGATTGTTCTAGAGAGAACAAGCATTGTAATTTCATCTTGATTTTCCGGATTAATAAAAAACAAATTGTGGGGTTTTGAGCTATGGCTTTCCCCGGATATTTATTGTGTTATGTGCCTTTGATTCTCTTCCTCTATTGATTATTATTTTCTCAATGTTTATGGGCTTCCGTTGTAAATATTAGAAGTAGATTCTTGTCTCTTGCTTTAACAAATTGCATTAGCTTGTGAATCTGCAAGATTTTCTACATGGTATCGGATCAAGATAGTTTTTTGGGCCAAGAGTTTGCAAAGAATGTCTGAAAAATTTACAAAAATTGTCAGAAAAAAATTTCTTGGGAAAAGATACCCAAATTCAAAAAAAAATCGGTCGAATCGAAGTTCGAATGAGGAAGATATCATTGATTTAAAATCAGCTCTCTAGAGGAGATTTCAAAGTTTTGAGTTTCTAGGTTACAGGTGAAAGTCAAATTTGCATACATACTTTAGGATCGGCAGATGGCATTCCATGGGTTGAGGCTTGAGTATACCTTGGAAGGTAGCTCGAATTTCATATCCTAGAGGGACAAGATGAAGGTTGTGCTAGAGGGCAATGGCTTAAAGGAATTTGTTGAACAAGAAATTCCTAAGCTAGCAGTTATTGATGCACAGAACTTGGCTGAGTGGAGGAAGTGTGTGGCGAAGGTGTTGTATTGTTCAACAATCCCCCCATTTATTTTATAATAGTTAGTATTGTATTAATAAATGGGGACCCTTCAATAAAAAAATTCAAAAAAAAAACTTAGAAAATAAGAGCTTGCCTTTAAATCCATTCGAAATAAAACCTTAGATGGACTTAAGATATTAAGGTGGGTCACTTTATGACTAAGCATTCTCGCTTTATCACAAATCGCATGAGCCCAAAGTGACAAAGGATATTCATAAGTCGGAGTTTGTGAAACGCGATAAAAGAACCCCCTTAGAAGACCGAAGGTAGTGTTAAACTCTTTTATAATCCTTACGGCTTAAATTATTCTTTATAATATTATTTAGTTATTGCATCGCGGCTTTCACAAAGGCGCAAACGTGTAAACCATAAAAATCTGTGAATTGCAATATGGTTCGAACCTGACAAAATAATAGAAATTGTTATAACTTGAAACAAGTCCTACCTATCGTGAAATATTTGTTTCAATGGAATAATAATCCGTTTAAGGAAAAGCACTCGAAAAAACTAAAATCACGCCGCTCATTGCAAATCACAAAAATACCAAAAGCAACTTTAAATTGGTCTATTTAGAATAACCCGACATCACCGATTTGCGATATTGCGATAAATCCATTTTTCGTAAATCACTTGATCGGTATCACACTTAAAACACGCCATTTGAAATATCATTTTCAAACTTGCGATGCGATGGTTTGATAAGGCATTAAAGAAAATCACACGTAGGCCTTAATGAGTAGTTAATAAAGTTTAACCGCATTTACTTTTCTCACGAATCGAGAAGATTGATATCTTTTTACCTGTCTTGAAATAAAAGCTTCATCTTAACGTCGTTTCATAATTTATTATGTTATCATGTTTCTACTTTCATTGCCACTCTGTGTTTCATTATGTTTTGTCCATTGCCAAAATTTCAGGAAATTTCCAAAGGAAACAGCACCCAGGAAAATGGTTAAGAAAGGAAAGAAGATTACAGAGGTTACCGCGTCTAAATATTTAGACATGCTTCCACTATTCTCTGATACTACATGCAACAAGGATGACAAAACTACTTCATGGGAAGCAATGTACAATCTATTGGAAGAAGAAACCCAAGGGTCCTGGTAACTAAAGCAACAACAGATGTCGAGGTCTCATCCGAGGCTTATTATTTTGAAGTAGCATGTTCTTTCCTGCATAGAATAGCTGCAAGGCCTAAAATCTTTCCATACACTAATATGGTAAGATGGATCATCAACAATGTGGACATTTCAAACAGAACATTCAGGAATTCCAGGCATAAAGTCATGGGGTCATTTAAACCAGATAATCTATGTCGAATGTATCATCTGCCAGAACCACAGAAGCTATATGAAAAAGCCTTCATTGAGCACTTCGCGAAAGAAAATGAAGACTCGATGGAAAACATGCAGAGTTGGAGGTCTGGCTCCAGCAAGTTCAAGCGGGAGAAAACTGGTATGTACTCAATTGCACCTCTGTCAACCTCGCATAATTTTGCAGCCGCAATGTTGTGTAAACTATTTGGAAAGGCAGGTAGTACCAAGTTTTCTATTGAATGGGTTACATTAAATGATGCAGATGTTAATTCTATCATTATGAAATGGAGCAATATTCTATCAAATAATTTGGCTATGTCCATTAGAGAATACAGACAAAAAATAATTATCACCCCTAGGGTTATCCCTCCTTTTTTTATGAGCGCATATGTGATGGATGCTATATGTTTCTCTTCAAATTTTCTAAACATGGGCGGTAAATGGACTCTACAGGACCATCCTCATATCCATATTTATCATTAGGTTTTATGGGAATCATATTTAAACTCTCACTTTTACAAAATTTGTCATGGCATTATGTTTCCAATTCACCAAACTATTTTTGATAAGAAATCCCCTAGGCTATCACAGGAAGCTAAAATGGACATCTTGCCGGTGGTAAGATGGTTTTGTGAAAATTCATTTACTTATATTAGAGTTTTTGGGAGTACCACAGCTCCTCATGTTCTTCTATTATATGTTTCAGATAAGTTATTAGCAAGAGAAATTGCCTATCAAACAATGGGGGATGGTGTTGAGTTCCAAAACTGCCCTATCCTTAGCAACTTATCTCATCCATTCTTCTTTGCTTTTCCATGAAAAAATCATCCTTATCATCAATCACCATTATACATTTCCTCAAGGAGAAAATTTTAATAATTTACATGTTATACTTTTATGTTCACTGTTTGAATAAGTTTTTGTCTTTTAGCTACGGAACACAACCACATTCTGCAGCTAATCGGCTATTCCGCAGCTACGTCCACGCTTTTACAGGTTCCAGGTGTCAAGAGGGAAAAATGACTACATGGGCAGCTTGGAAAACATCAGGGCATGGATCGTGTCCTATTCACCTGGCCCAAGTCGACAAGGAAGACTCCGGTCAAAGGGAAGTCAAACATAGAAACCTAAGGCAAACAGGACTCTGTTTTGTACACATTTCTCAGTGATGGGATCCGAAGCAGTTTCCTGAGGCCACGGACTTCATCAGCCACTTGCGCAAACTAAATCCAATAGCCATTACCTTAGATTTATGTCTCCAACAACTAAGGAAGAGAATTTCATGTACCTATCTGCCTATGTGTTTTGTTGTAGCTTATTTTTCTCCTTAAAACAGTTGTATAATTTCTCTATAAATACCTGTGTGAAGAACGCAGAACCAGTTCGATTTTGCTCATGTGTTAAGTTCAAATTACTGCTTTGTAATTTTGAGAACTCATTCTCTGTTTTTAATATGAAGACTGTGTATTTCATGGATACCTGAAAGCGTTTGTTGGAGTGTTGATTAAGTTCATTTAACCTCAGCAGTTGCAGAGGGCCCCTGCACTGGCTAAGGTTACATTTCATTTTTGTTTTGTCTTTCATAGTTGAACTGTAAATTCACTGTGTTTTTTCCATGATGTTTATAACCATTTTCTAACTTTGTTCATAATGTAGTTTTTGTCATCTTCTTACTAACGCAAAAGAGTTTTATTTCAGTATACAATAGTCTTTTGGTTTAATTTCTTTTCAGTTCTTCATCAGTAGTTTGAAGTTGAGTTCAATAGTGTAGAGTAATTATTTCATTTGTTGTTCATTAGTCTTTAAGTTCTTAGTTAAAACTGATCAGTGCCATTTCTGTCTTGTCATTTCATTACTAGTTTAGTGACTCATATTGTAAGTGAATATTTCTAAAAAGCCCTTCTGGTTGATGGTTCATCTTAAACCAAGTGGTTGGATATTTCATTTATGTAATGAGTCTTTTTCTGCACTTTTGTATTTAGTTTTTCTTAGAACAATGAAGTATGGAGTTCCTCAAAATGTTATCACAAGGAGGTTGTTCTCCCAAAATTGTGTAGCAGAGTGACAAAGCACTTCATTTAGTTTCCATAGTAGATTAGTTGCAATTTCATTTTTAGTCTTAGCATTTCATTTAGCTTTGTTGCAATTTCATTTTTAGTTTTTCATTAAGTTTTGATTCTGCCATAGACTAATCAGTAGTTGTAATCTCACTTTCAGTATTTCATTTCAGTTCTGTTTTCATAATAGATAGTTGCAATTTCACTTTTAAGTCCCTTTAGTTCATGATTTGGAACAATAATAAGAGCAGGAATAGAAACTCTGTTTTCATTTTCTTGGTTAAACTTTACTTCCAAATCTGGCTTAAAGCACTTTTAGTCCTCATTTCATTTCTTTAGATTCTTAGCAGCAGTAGATTCAAGATTTTGTTAAAGTACATTGCAAAACATTAGGAATTAAAGGATCAAACCCCCAAAACAACAGAAAACTAAAAAATAATGAGGTAAGAAGGGTTATCTAGCACATATAGTGCACTACACTTTATCAGTTTACGATACCCGGATTGATCATTTATGTAGAGAAAATTTAGGACACTAAATTGACCAAACATTTTGGCGTTGTTTCCGGGGAAGTGTAACTAGGTAGCCTTATCTCTTACATTCATAAAAAAAAAAAACAAAAAAAAAACAATGACATGCATAGAGAAAGAGACTATAGGGGTAGATTTATAGCTAGGGGCAGAAGTTTGATTCCTACAACTCCACCTACTCCACCAAGAGTTAGAAAAGACACACCTCCATCCTAGACTCATACTCCCAGCCATAGGATTCCTAGAATTCAAGGGGAAGAAACTCAATCAGAAGATTCTCCTACATCATCTACCAAAACAGTCCTAGGAGAGAAAAATTTTGAAACTCCAACAGCAGGGATAACCTTTTTCACCTCCACAGGGGAGCCTATTGCAGTTGAAGAATTAGGAATACCTAGTGATGAAGAAAAAGTAGAAACTCTCTCTCATAGTCCATTAATAGAAGAACCAGAGGAAGAAGGAATAACCTTGTAGGTTGAGCCTTATGTTGACTCTGAAGAAACTATAATGGCAGAAGAAGAACAAGATGAAGAATTCTCATTGTTTGGAGGAGGGGGTAGAGGGATAGGTAGAGGAAACAATGGAGGAGGTAGAGATAATAATGGAGGAGGCAGAGGAAATAAGGAAGTAGATAACTCATTTGGATTCCCTATAGTGGATGAGGAAACACATACCACAATGGAAAACATCTCACCATCTATCCTCCCAAACTTTTATGGGCTGAGAAGTGAGGACCCTGAAACATTTTTGTTTGAGTTTGAAGTCTTGTGCAAAACCTATGACTATTTAGAAGACTCTCAAAAACTCAAATTGTCTCCCTCAACACTAAAATGGGCTGCTTTGAAATGGTTCATGGGGTTAGTCACTCAATCCATTAGAACATGGAATGATATGAAACATGCATTTTTGGGTAGATACTTGGATTATTGTATGCCTACCAATCATAAAGATGAGGTGTTCAAAATGATGCAAAAAGAGGATGAAAACTTAGAGGATTTGCTTGAGAGATTCAACTATAATTTGAAACGAGCAAAGATGAACAATTTAGATGAAGAAAATTTGGAAGCTCTTTTGTTAAAGGCCATTAAAGATGAATGAATAGATGTCCTTAACATGATGGGGAAGGGAGATATCTCTCAACTACCATTGAGTGACATATCAGAACCATGTGTTCATCTCTCAAGAGGGAAATCTAAAATCGGAAAAGGGCCGAGAGATCCTTCTCTTGTTAGAGCAAACAAATCTGCAACTGGATCTGTAAGTAGGGTAGAAATTGGAAATATGCTTGATGAATTTAAAACTAACATTCTAGGGAGCCTTAGTGAGCAACTAGACACCCTTAAAATTCAAAACAAGCAGAAAACAAAGGTTGGTGCTTTAGCCATTTTTTGTCCAAAATGCAGAAAGAAACATGCTCTAAGGGAATACCCTTTAGATGCAAAAATTGTAGAAACATGTATGATTTGTTCAGAAATTCATGATACCAAGGATTTTCCTTCAATCCCAGGTCTTAAGGTTGTCTTTCAAGAGGAAAAAGTCCCAAATCCTATAGAATCTCTTTGTTTTGTTACAAGAAGACCTTGGCAGGGGCCACAAAATCAAGGATTTAACATTCGGATGTATTTTCAACCCCCACCAAACTGGAATTCTTGGCAGCAACCTTGGCCTCAACCTCAATCTCAATATCAATCTCAACTATGGGCACAAGGAGTACAAAATCCTTATGGGATATTTTCCCAATATTACCAATATCCTCCATCTTATCAAAATTATTCTCCCCCACAAAATCAGCAGAAAAATCAGCAACCACAACTTCAAAATCAGAACCCTCAACTTTCATTACCCTTTCCACAACAAAGTCAAAATCCTCAAATCTTACTTCCATTTCAACAAAAACCAAATCAGCTACCTGTCCAACCATTTCCAAACCCCAATAATAAAAACCCTCAGAATGTTTACATGGTAGAAGGACAAAAATTTCCAACTTACACAATTACTCCTCTAGATCTTAATGATGTTCAACTTAGGTCTGGTAGGATATTAGAAAAAGAAAAACCTTCTATAGTCATGCAAGAACAAGATATCTCTGAGGAAGACTCTCTAAAAGTCAATAAAATTTTTGAGGGAACATCCCTCCAAAACCAAAACATTGAAAAAAAAAAACAAAAAGAATCAATAAACACAACTCCTGTCATTGAGAAAACAGTATCTACTTCTACACCTCCTTTTCCTGAGATATTACAAATTGATAGAGGGGTAGAAAAACAGATCTTGTTGACCAATTATGATTTTCTAGATGAATTGAAGAATGTTTGTATCAAAATTCCTTTGTTACAAGCCATTAGAGAAATTCCAATTCTAGCAAAGACAATAAAGGAGTTGAGAATGAAAAGACCAAGAAGAAACCCAAAAGAAACAAAAAGAATTCACCTGGTAGGAAAGATAGCAAACATCATGATGGGAAAGATTGCCATGCAGAAATATGTGGATCTAGGAAGTCCAATTGTCAAGACACATATAAATGGAATTGAAATTCCAAATACATTGATTGACTTAGGGGCAGCAATAAACATTATGAGTAGACAAACTATGGAGCAGCTTAAACTTCCTAACCTTCTTTACACACCTACCTTACTGCAACTTGCAGATAGATCAGTAATCAAACCAAATGGTGTACTAGAAGATATTTCAGTATCCTTAGATTCTTGGGAATATCCTGTTGATTTCATGATTTTAACTCCCAAGAATAATCTAGGAGGACACCCACTCATATTAGGAAGACCTTGGCTGGCCACAGCTGATGCTTTTATTAGTTGTAGATCTGGTGACATGTATATTTCTGATGGTAATTCAACAAAGAAATTTACTTTATATCCTCCAGCAAAATCAATAACATAAATAAATGACAAGGAATGGATTGATGATGAAGATGATATTCAACCTCTCTTTACTATATCAGAAATTAGTGAATACAGTCAAATTTTGAACACATTGGAAAATTTTGAAACATCTTCAGAATATGATCATGCACAATTTCAAGAAAAATCTAATGTTGAATACTTGTCATCTAGGCAGATGTCTCTTTATTCTATGGAAGAGTTTGGTAGCTCTACAATTGAAATTTTTATAGGTAGGACATTGAACATAAACAAAAACTTGGAAAAACTACAACAAGAAGAGCTAAACAAAATATTACAAAAACATTCTGTTGCATTTGCATGGGAGTACACTGACATGAAAGGCATTGATCCTAAGACTTGTATCCATCATATTTATATTGAGGAAAATAGTAGACCAATCGGACAACCTCAAAGAAGAATGAATCCAAATCTTAGGGAAATTGTGAAAGAAGAGCTCCAAGAAATTACTCAATGTAAACTTCATTTACCCAATTTCAGATAGCCAATTGGTTTCTGCTTTGGTGATTGTGCCTAAAAAGAATGGTAAATGGAGGGTGTGCATTGATTACCAAGAATTGAATAAAGCAACCTTGAAAGATCACTTTCCTTTGCCCTTTATAGATCAAGTGTTAAATACATTAGCAGGTAAAAAATATTTCTCACTCTTGGATGGTTTTAGTGGTTATAATCAAATTCAGGTAGCACCTGAGGATCAGGATAAAACCACATTTACTTGTCCATGGGGGGATTTTTCCTACCGAGTGCTTCCTTTTGGGTTATGTAATGCACCTGCAACATTCCAAAGAGCAGTACTAGGAATTTTTTCTAATCTAATACATGATTGTGTAGAGGTATATATGGATGATTTTACAGTCTATGGTAACACATTTGAAGAAGCTTTGGAAAATTTGGAAAAAGTCCTTAAAGGATGTAAAGAAACAAACCTTTCACTAAGCCCTGAAAAATTCTTTATGATGTTTACAGAAGGTATTGTTTTAGGACATCACATTTTGGGAGAAGGGATTAAAGTTGACAAGTCTAAAGTTGACATTATATCTAAGTTGTCAATTCCAAATTTCCAAAAGGATGTTAGAATTTTTCTAGGATTTACAGGATATTATAGAAGATTTATAGAAAACTTCACTAAAATAGCATCTCCACTCTTCAAATTGCTTACAAAAGATTGTGAATTCAAGTGGATTCCTGATTGCCAACTAGCATTTGAAACCTTGAAAGAAAAAATATCTGAAGCACCTATCTTAAGAGGACCAAATTGGAAACTTCCCTTCCATATTTCTACAGATGCTTCAGATACAGCTCTAGGAGCTGTATTGGGACAAAAAGATTCGATTCTTTATGCCATTTACTATACAAGTAAAAATTTGACTCCACTGAGTTGAATTATACTGTGACTGAAAAGAATTCTTAGCTGTTGTTCATGCAATTAACAAGTTCAGACACTATATAACATGCTATGAAACCTTTGTTCATACAGATCACTCTGCAATTAGATATTTGATGAATAAACCTATTACTAATGGCAGAGTTACAAGATGGCTTTTACTTTTGCAAGAATTCAACATTATTATGCTATATAGACCTAGAAAACAAAACACAGTTGCTGATTTCTTGTCCAGGATTCTGAATATCAAAGAAGACTCTCTGGTTGAAGATAAGTTTCCTAATGAATATCTCTTTGCAGTAACTACTCAAAATCCTTGGTTTGTGGATGTTTCTAGTTACTTGGTTACAGGGAATTTACCTTCACATTTGTTTCCTAGAGAGAAAAGAAAGATTATTCAAGAAAGTGCAAGATATTCATGGATCACTAACAAATTGTATAAAACATGGCCAAATCCTATGATCAGAAGGTGTGTCAGGGAAGATGAGATGCCTGATATTCTCAAAGCATTTCATGATGAGCCATGTGGTGGACACCTTGCTGACAAGTTGAAAACCTATAAAATCCTTTCTTTAGGATATTATTGGCCATCCATCTTCAAAGATGCTAAAGAATATGTCAGAAGGTGTGATAGTTGCCAAAGGGTAGGGAAACTTGCTCCCTCAAATGAAATGCCATTACAAACTCAGGTACTTATCGAACCATTTGAAAAATGGGCTTTAGAATTTATTGGACCTTTTAATCCTCCATCCAAGCAGAAAAACTATATATTGGTATGCATTGATTATGTCATCAAATGGGTAGAGGCCAAAGCATTACTTTTTGCTAACGAAAAGTCTGCAGTTAGTTTTATTTTCAAGGATATTTTTACTCGCTTTGGTGTTCCAAGAGAAATTATGACAGATCAAGGATCTCAATTCACATCCGACATGGTGGAGAAGCTTATGAAGGAGTACAAAATCAAGCATAGGAAATCTACTCCATATCATCCACAACCAAATGGTCAAGTGGAGTCTACAAATAAAGTGATTGAAGGAATCCTCACCAAGACTGTGCATCTACATAGAAGAGATTGGGAAGAAAGGCTTCCTGAAGCCTTATGGGCCTATAGAACTACATGGAGGAACACAACTGGACATACACCCTATGAACTTGTTTATGGGAAGCAAGTCCTGTTCCCTATAGAGTTCCAAGTCAAAACTTTCAAGATGGCAGTTCAGTTGGGGATGGATTTATCAGAAGCTCAAAAGCATAGACTGGAGCAATTGAATGAACTTGATGAAATCAACAAGAGGTTGTTCAAAGAACTGGTCTAGTTCAAAAACAGAGGGCTAAATGTCATGACAAATACATCAAGGACAAGAGGCTTCAATAGGGAGATTGGGCATTGTTATTTGATTCAAAGTTTAAAGAATTTCAAGGGAAGTTTCAAACTCATTGGCTTGGGCCATATGAGATTGAAAAAGTTTTCAGTAATGGAACAGTAAGGATTAGAACAATAGATGAAAGTCAAACTCCTCTCCTTGTGAATGGTCATAGATTGAAAATTTATCAAAAACCAATCTCAAAGGAGAGTTCATCAAGATCTTTCATAACAATTCTAAAATGAAGTTGGTGAAGAAGAATTCTTCTTCTCCACCAACTTAGTATTTGTTTTTCCTATCTAAAAAAAATAAAAAATAATAAACAATAAATTGTATAAGGTTGAAAACGAATCACTGATTGGCATGCTTATACTGAAAATACAGGGTGAAAATCAGAAGCTTCTGACACCCGATATTTTCCATTTCCTTTTCTAAAAAAAATGGTGACTCACTTTGCATTCTGCAAAACTTCATTGTTTCATCTCATTTCACTTTGTTTTACTTTTACAATTTCACTTCACTCCACTGCCATATTTCACCAATAATTTTTTCCTTTTCCAAGCATTTCTTTCATCTCCATTTTCATTTATCATCTTGTCATATTTTCACTCACACAACCATCTCCATTTCATTCATTCAAAAGTCATATTTTACTCTCTGTTTTACATTATGCAGTTATGTCCACGTTCTGCAGCTGACTCCATTTCATAGTTGATCCTGTTTTGCAGCTAATCTGATTCTACAGCAATAGATATATTATCAGTCCAAGCACAAAGAGGCTAGTTCAAAATAAAATATTATATGCAGGTAATTGAAGAGAAAACAACTTTGAAGACCAATCATGCCCAAATCACCTGTGGAAGCAAACATCAAGATATTAGTAAGCAGAAGGTAAGGTTCCAAAGGTAAAAACAAAAACTTATTTCAAAAGCAATACAAAAACATAAGTTTGTATAACTTGTATGATCATATGTCTCCTTGATTAATCATTATGTGATTTGACTGCCACGAATACTCTGCCATACCTTCTGTCTTCAATGCTAAACATTCCAATGATGCCTTCATAACTAATCTCTATTTTAAACTCCATGACTCGTACTTAACCAGACTTCTACAGCCACACCTGTTAACCGTTAGATTAACAACATGACCCATCTACGTACGACTCTTCAAACCTTGATTGTTCATTTATTACACTAAGTTTTTCTCTCATACTCCCGCAGCCTCTTTGTGCATACAATCACTTTGTTTTCATATTCTTTGTGTATAACAATCACTCTGTTTTTCACACAGTTTACGTGTATAGCTACTCTGTTTCCATATATTATGTATATACAGTCATTTTATTCAAAGTCATCCTGCTTCCATATACGTTTTCCATTTCCATATCCATAATCGTTCTATTTCTATCCACCCAGTTGCTCCATTTCTGTATACACAGTCCTCTCTACGCAGTCACTCCATCTCTCAAATAGTGAAGGGAATTTTAAAGAGTAGCCGAGAACAGAAGTGATGGGGCTCATTGTTAGAACTGAACCCATAGGGGTGAAGTACATGGAGGGTTATCCACAGTTGAAAGGAATGTTACAGAAGGCTGGTTGGTTGAGTTTTATTCAAAAATTCAACAGTTACCATAAAGAAATCACCAAATCCTTTGCCAGGTCGTTTGATGGAATGGACGTGGAAATAGGTGACATCAAATTTGCAGTTACCGAGTCCTTTATTGCTGAAGCAACAGAACTCCCAAGGCTAGGAGAAAGGTGGTTCAAGAACAAAGAGTTTCATGATGAATCCTGGAAGGTCATTCTCAAAAATCTAGGTATGGACACTTCAGTTTTTAGAAAAGGGATTCCAATCTCTGCACTTAAAAACAAATGGAGTAGCATGTTGTTAATTTTGCAAAAGTTTATTACATGCAAAGGGAGGTTTGGTTCTATGTATGTATATCACATACGACTGTTAATGAATTTCCTAGAAGATGGAACCCTCAATCTACCCTTTTTCCTGTTGAATAGTCTGAGAAGAATGGAAACTAATGTTCAGAAGAAAGTTGAGTCAATAGAAACCACTCTATATCACCATGGACTAGTGAAGATTTTGGTTGAATTTCATTTGAGAAGTGTAGGGGACACATGGGAGGACTTTTTGGTAAGAAACTTCTTCCAAGATGCTCCAGAATTTCTTGAGGGAAGTCCTGTAAAAAGAAGTAGGAGAAGGAAGACCAGCCTCACCATTCAAAACACCCCTAAAACTTCAACACAGAAAAACGATGAAGAAGAACCAATCCCTGAGAAATTAACAGAGATCAAAAAGCAAACTAAGCAGAGAAGAAAAATGAAAGAAAAAGTTGAAGAAATCCATAGGGATATTCCTGAACCTTCATTACCTAAGGAGGATGAACAACTGCTTTCTAAAAGACTAATCAAAATCAGAGAACAAATCAAGAAAGACAAGGAAAAAGGAAAGGGGAAGCAGGTTACAAAAGAAGAAATCACAAGCTCCCAAAATATGAGGAGGAGTTCTAGACTCAGGGGCAAAGTGAAGAAATTGAAATCAAAAGAGACCAAGTTTATAGATTTAGAGGGAGAAACTCCAACTCAGTCCCCTGAAAGCCCACAAAACTCTCCTCCACAAAACTTTGAGAGCAGCCCAAGAAGAGCCTCTCCTGGTATTGATCCAATCCAACAACAAATTTATGACTACATAGAGTCATTGGAGAAAAAGAGTACATCAGGAGACCTAGGGACTTCAGCTAATCCAGAGCAGCCTACCACCTCACAAGAAACTTTAACTAGCTCCCTTAAACAGGAGATCTATGAGCTAGAAGTTCTAAATAGGCACATCCAAAGAGAAAATGAAGCCTTAAAAGAATAGAACAAGTTGGATAAGATTATCCATGATAACACTATGCTTCACTTGGGTTTATGAAACAAGAAGAATAGAAAACTAAAAAGGAAGAATAAGAAGCTAAATAGGGCACTTATTAATCTCAAGTATAGATTTCTCATGAGGAAGCCAAGGATGTCAGTTGGTGCAAAGAAAGGCAAGAAGAGGAAGTTGGATTTTTTGGATGAAGTATCAGAACAAATGCAGTAGAAGGAGGAAGTTCACAATTTTGATTGCATGGGGACATGCAATAGTCTTGCAGTGGGGGTATGTTGAGTTCTAAAACTGCCCTTTCTTTAGCAACTTTTCTCATCCATAGACTAATCAGTAGTTGTAATCTCACTTTCAGTATTTCATTTCAGTTCTGTTTTCATAATAGATAGTTGCAATTTCACTTTTAAGTCCCTTTAGTTCATGATTTGGAACAATAATAAGAGCAGGAATAGAAACTCTGTTTTCATTTTCTTGGTTAAACTTTACTTCCAAATCTGGCTTAAAGCACTTTTAGTCCTCATTTCATTTCTTTAGATTCTTAGAAGTAGTAGATTCAAGATTTTGTTAAAGTACATTGCAAAACATTAGGAATTAAAGGATCAAACCCCCAAAACAACAGAAAACTCAAAAACAATGAGGTAAGAAGGGTCATCTAGCACATATAGTGCACTACACTTCATCAGTTTACGATACCCGGATTGATAATTTATGTAGAGAAAATTAGGACACTAAATTGACCAAATAGATGGTATTACCAAAACCCTCAAAGAAATGAAGAAATCTATCTGGCCTACCTTCCCGGTGCAATGTCGTGCTTTTTCATTACATGATTTTGGGCATGCAGCAAAGGAAATACAAAATATCACATCCTTGAATCTAGCTATTGTGCCAGGAAGATAGTACGACCCTAACAAGGTCACCCATAACTTCACTGCTATGGTTAAAATTAGACAATTTACTCATGAGAACAATGATTTCGATGATCTCTTCAAGTCAGCTGAAATATTTTCGCAGGTCTTACATTTGGCATCCATAAGACTGAGCCCAGAATACCTCGACCACTTCCATATATACAGGAACAAAAGGCTAACAAAGGTCCCTTTGGACCTATTGCAGATTGAAGAAACAAATAAATGAAGAGAACCCACTCCCAGCATAAGCATGGAGGAAGGTTCCGAGCATATTTTTGATAGGGAATCTCAAAGGAAATCGGCTCAAACTTCAAACCATTCTGAACACCAATCTCAAGATATGGAATACACCGAGAAAAGTGTTGAAGAAATGCCTAAAAAGGCCTCAACAAAGGAACATATGGAGAATGGCTCCACACAAGTTCATGCAGAAAAGACCAAAGTCATTGATCTGGATCAAGAATGGGAGCAATTTAACAAAAATCTCCAAGTACAACAAATAGAGACGAGTCTTGAAGGAACGTTTGGATTTCAGACTCCTCAATAGACTCAGCAGGTCATAAGCACGGAGACAACAATACAAGGGGTTACAGCTACTGAAGATATTGAAATCATCCCAGCCTACCCAACTTCGGAAATTGTTCTAAAAATTGAGGAAATACCCCCACTAGATATATTCTACAGCCCAACACATAAGGCTGTAGTGAAGAGGCAAAGAAAGAAGAGGAAATTGGATACATTAGCAACAACAATTCTTGAAAATGAATCAATGGAGGTAGTATGGAAAGACACCCCCATCAATCCAATAGAAAACCTTACTAAGTTATCACAATTTGCAAGTGATTATGCAACTCTGACAATTGATAAGGCAGTCGAAGTTCATCTTTTATTGAAAGAAAAAGAAGAAATAATTTAGTTGCTAGAACAACAACTTGACCTAGAGAGACAAAGCACTAACAAACAAGCAGAGACATAGATGGCAGAGTTACAGAAATATTTTGAATAGATGAGATTACAGCATCAAGTAGACATCGCAAAAAAGGATTCACAGATTAATCAAATGCAGACTATAATAGATAAACTTAGAGACAACCCTCAAACAGAGGAATTTATTAAAGAAGCACTTGAACTAAACTCTTTGTTATCACAACAACAAGAAGTATTCTGCCAGAAAATCTCATTGATCAATCCATATTGTGAAACAAGTGATGCATTAACCAATCAAGTGGTTGATAAGAGATTAGAATATGAAGAAGTCAATAAGAGAATTTCAGAGTTTATTTCTTGGCAGGAATCTGAAGAAGGTATAAAAGTCGATATGTAAAAGATCGAGGAGTCCCACAAAGATATTCTATTCACAAATTGGGACATACAGTTGAAGCAAGAAAAAAGGGCAGCATCTAGAGCAGCTAACACAACAAATAATATAATTGAAGTTGTGGTTGAAAACCTTCATAGTGCCAATCTCATCAAAGAATGAAAGCCATAAATTCTCCCAGACTTCAAATTGTTAGAGAAACAATGGAAAGAGACCGCCAAAAAAAAGAAAAGGTAATCAAAAAACTGTCTAAGCTCCACTGGGAAACTTACTGGTAGTTTCTAGTGAAACCACACAGTCAATGGATGACTCTGCATTGTCTAACAAATTCCACTCAAAATATGGTGCCACCACTCTCTGATGTTGTATTTACGGGGCAATTAAGATCTAGAATCAGCTGTCCACCTCAGGTGAAGCCGATGATAGATATCTACGAACTAAAGGACCGAATGGCTGATTAGAACCAATCAAGTTGGAAAAGCTCGTCATCATTTTTTATTTCTATTTTACTTATTTTGAGGAAAGTTGTTTGAAACCTCCTCAGCTTTTTATGTAATAATCTATTTTTGATACATATTTTGTATTATTTAAACCTCTCTCATGCATTTAGAGAGGGGTCCATAATTTTATCAAGAACGCTTTGCAAAGGCTTGAAATTCTGTACTTGTGTGACTGTCTTGATAAAATAATTGGAACAAGGTCTTCATTTTCTTAGAAATTGAAGCATACTCTACTGAATTTGCACGTTTGTACTCTTATAGTATATTTAGTTGAAAGGAAGCGGATCAATATTACTTACTTCATGAGTAGAACCTCTCATATCTGGTACTTCTATCTTTACGGTTGAGTTTTGTTTTATGAATTAGAAGTAATATTTTCTTATATTGTGTTATGTATGAAATATGAGCTACAGTTTGACATTGTAGCACTTTCGTAAAATGTTTTAGTTGTAATTCCTTATTAAGTACATGAGCTATTGATATATGTGATCTAGTTTTTCACAATTATTTTGCCTAACTATTTAGTCAAAATAATTATCATTAATATTTCATCTCTTATAGCAATTGAATGATCTTTATTACCTGTTTCTCTAAGATATCTTTGTAGATAGCATGATTTAAGTTATTCCCAGGGTATATATCAAGATAAATGTTAGAATAGATAGTTGCATGTGTTGGTTGTTTAATTAGATTATTTTAGTTAAGTCATTTCCCATTATACCTTATTTTTAACCAAAATCATCATCATATCAATTCTTTCTAGGAAATTGGTCCCATTATCCCCAGTCGAAGCCACCATAACAAATGAAAAAGGAGTTGCTTACAAGGTTCGGACCGGGTGGTTATCCCCCATGTTGTTGCAATGGAATTTCAAGGTTTCACTAGAAGGCAAGGCGGATAATCCTTGAGGGAGTTCGAGATCATATTGTCTCAAGTCTACATGGAAAGGAAACCTTGCATGCTATGTGGAAAACATTGACAGACTTGTATTAGAATAGCAGTGATCAAAGGAAGTTAGAACTGAAGGATAAACTTCGTAAAATCAAGATGGAGAAATGCGAGACAATTCCAAAGTACTTGACCAAGTTCACTCAATGTCATGATGAACTTGGAAGTGTTTGAATCACGGTTACTGAGGAGGATATGGTGAGCCTTTCTCTTCTTGGACTCCCAAAGAGTTGGCATAGTTATCAGGACTCTGCCAATGGTTGGGAGAAGATTCCATATTGGGAACGACTATGGTCAAATTGATGCAGGATGAGATCAGGAGGAACACCAGGGATGGCTCTTCATCAAAGATTGATGATGAAGAGAAATGTGCCTTAGAGATTAAGGCGAGGAAGGGGAAAGGTAAACTTTCCCATTCCAAATCAGATTCTTACCATGGAGGTAAGAAGAAGGATATGACGAAAGTTAAATGCTTTCATTGTCACAAGACAAGACACTTTGCTACAAATAATCTGTTGAAGAAGTCCAAGGATAATTCCTCAAGAGGAGGAGAAGGTGAGGCTTTGGCCTCCCAATTCGAATTGGACTTTTCCCTCATTGCATGCATGGTGTCTTCAATGATGGGAAGTGTCTTGTACTTAGACAGTGGATCTTCTTTCCACATGACTAGCGACAAAGAGTTATTCAGTGAACTGGATGAGAAATATCTCAAGATGCATATCGAGATGGGTGATGATGGTAAGTATAGTGTTATTGATGTGGGCACTATTACTTTTCGGAGGGAGCATGTGGCTCCACTCACCTTGAAAAATTTTATGCATGTACTCGGACTGACAAAGAACTTGGTATCCGTTGCCATGCTTAAGGATAGAGGCTATGATGTGATCTTTTTGAAAGGAAAGGCGTTCCTTCGACACATAGCCATGGGTTAAGTAAAGAAGATAGGGATTCAAGTTCAGAATCTCTATAAGATAGAGGTAGAGGATTGTGCTTCTTTGAGTTCAAAAGCGGAAAATATGTTGAGTCAAGATGTCGGCGAGGTGTGGCATAGGTGATGGACCACCTGCGTCATGGGGCTTTGAAGATATTGCAGCAAATCTCTACCAGTATTCCCATAGGTACACTTGAGAAAGGTGATACATGCAAGGGTTGTACTTTGGGAAAATACACCAAGTCTTCCTTTGGAGACAGAGACATTCGAGCAGAGTCTATTCTGGAGAGAGTCCATTCAGATGTGTGTGGACCATTCTCGATAACATCCATGGTCAAACATTGGTATTATGTTATATTTTTTTATGACTATTCTCGTAAATGTTGGGTATTTTTTAAGCAGAAAAAGGATCAAAATTTCACAAAGTTTTGTGAGTTCAAAGCATTGTTAGAGAAAGAGTATGGAAAGAAGGTTAAAGCTCTATGGAGTGATAACAGTGGTGAGTGTGTCTACAATGATTTTAAGAACTTATGTGCAGCAGAAGGTATTAAACGAGAGTTGATGGCACTCGATAACCCTCAAAAGAATGGGGTTTCTGAGAGGAAGAACAGGAGCATAGTAGGGGTTGCAAGGGCGATGTTGCATGATCAGGGCCTACCAATACACTTGTGGTTGAGGTATGCAACACAACGGTTTATGTTCAGAATCGTAGCCCACATTAGATACTTGAGATGAAGACACCAGAGGAGGCTTATTCCGGTAAGGGGCCAGGTGTTGGTCACTTCAGGATTTTTGGGTCATTGGTTTATTGCCATGTGACCAAAGCTGCACGGAAGAAGTTTGAGCCAACAACAGAGTTGGGGATCTTTGTGGGGTACACTGATACACCCCACAACTATCGAGTGTACATGTCAACCATTCAGATGACAGTGGTTCACAGGGATATCAGGTTCAATGAGGAGAAGGCCATGTGAGTATCCCTTGAGAGGGAGCTTGAGCTACATGCGAATGAGGAGATTTGAGCTCTTAAGGTTGAGGGGCCTTAGATTAATGTGGAGTAGCCACATGCATAGGTTCAGAGAGTGGAGACATCCACTCAGGCAGAGTCTTTCATAGAGGGAAGAAAGCACACTAGAGAGGTTGGCAGATTGTTGGATGATCCACGGGAGAATGTGGGAGCACCCTCTTCCCAGCGCAGACCGAGGAGGTCACTAGGTAGATACACTAGATACATGGCACTTATGGTCGCATGTGTTGTGAACGAGCCATCTTCCTTTCAGGAAGTAGTGCAACAGTCGGTTTGGATTGATGCAATGGTGGAGGAGTATGACTCCATAGCTCAAAATAGTGTAAGGGATGTGGTCCTCAGACCGAAGGACAAGTCAGTTGTGAGCTCTCATTGACTTTACAAGGTAAAGCAAGTTGCAGATGGTAGTGTGGATTTTCACAGGCAGAGGGGATTGACTATGATGAGACATTTGCTCTTGTTGCAATATACTCGTCAATCAGATCTATTTTGGCACTATCAGCACAGATGGGTTGGAAGATCCATTAGATGGATGTGAAGACTGCCTTCCTTAATGGCATGATTGAGGAAGAGGTGTACATAGAGTAGCCCAAAGGTTTTCAAACCTTAGACCGTGAGTCACATGTGTGCCGACTCAAGAGAGCATTATATGGGCTGAAGCAAGCACCTCGTTCTTGGTACACCAGGATAGATAGCTACTTCACTAGGTTGGGCTTCCTGAAGATTGAAGCAGATGCGAACCTGTATCACATAGTGGTGGAAGGTATGTTGTTGATCATTTTACTTTATGTAGATGATCTCATACCGATAGGTCATGAGAAGCTCATCAAATCTTGTAAGGAGAACCTTGCAAGAGAGTTTGAGATGAAGTACATGGGGCTCATGCATTACTTTCTTTGCATGGAGGTGTGGCAGGGAGATGAGGAGTTGTTTGTATCTCAGGGCAAGTATGACAATGAGATACTCAGGAGATTTCGCGTGGAGATTAGTCAAACCATGGAGTCTCCTCTAGCTAGTAACTAGAGGAAGGAGGATGTTACTTCAGGGGAAGTAGTGGAAGCTATTGTTTACAGGAAGCTTGTGGGTTCACTCCTGTACTTAGTGAACACATGACCAAATATGTGCTATACAGTTAACCATCTTAGTCAATAGTTGGTTAGGCCTACCAAGCTGTATTAGAAGGTGGCAAAGCATGTATTGAGATACCTCAGAGGCACTACTCAGTTTGGGTTATGGTACAGATGGACTGAGGGAGTGAAGCTTCAAGGCTTCACTGATGCAGATTGGGTAGGGAGTCCATATGACAAGAAGATCACATCAGAAGGGATATTTAGTATTGGGTCAGTGGCAGTTTCTTGGTACAGCAGGAAACAGAGATTGGTTTCACTCATCTCAGCAGAGGCAGAGTACATGGATGCAAGTTAGGCAACATGTGAGGCTATTTAGATGAGGAAGATCCTAGTTGGTTTGTTTGGTCAGCAGATGGATCTGACAGTCATTGATTGTGATAATCAGAGTTGTATCAAACTCTCTAAAAATCTAGTCTTTCATGATTAGTCCAAGCATATTGATATCTGGTATCATCATCTCAGAGATTGTATATTGAGGTGGATCATTTTGTTAGATTACATTCCCACGGAGGAGCAATATGATGACATCTTAACAAAGGCATTGTCAATATGTAAATTCGAGTTTCACAGAGATAGGATCGAGGTAGTTGATAATCCCTTTCTTGTTGAGAGGGAGTGTTGAGAAATGGAAACAAGAAATTCCAATTTAATTTGTCCTTTAATTAAACTTTGAATTAAATTCGAATTCTATTCTCATAGAAACTTAAAATAGTTAAATTAAGTTTATTAAACTTACTTAACTTAGGAAATTCGAGTTGGAAGTCTTTTGGAATTCATGTATATGTTCTCACTACTTTGTAGGAGTCTAGTATGAGTTAATTGTGAGTTTTAAAATAGAAGACTTGGTTTCATGAGTCGATTCAGTTAAATTATTTCTCAAACTAATTGAGAGAACTAATATTGAGTTAACAGTCAATGGTGACACTAATGAACTCCACTAGTGCTATTCTATTTAACTAAATATTTACTCATCAGAAACTCATGCATGTTGATTTTGAGAAGGACGCAGTTGAGACTAGAGTACAGGGACAGTGTACTATTTGTTTTAGATTTTCTGAGTTGCACTGATAGCGCATGCAATCAGGAACTAATCCTTGAGGGATTGCACTATTTTTAGAGGCTTTATTTCCCTTTAAATACAAGCTATCCTTCATAGGAATTACACATTGGAATAGAGACTTGGAGAGCCTATGAAGAGGCTAAGATGTGGCCTTGAGCTTTCTTATGAGTTGGAGATTGAATTTGCTGAGTGTTGGGATTGTTCTAGAGAGAAAAAGCATTGTAATTTAATCTTGATTTTCCGGATCAATACAAAACAAATAGTGGGTTTTTGAGTTGTGGCTTTCCCCATATATTTATTGTGTTATGTTCCTTTGATTCTCTTCCTCTATTGTTTATTATTTGCTCGATGTTTATGGGCTTCCGATGTAACGAGTAGAAGTAGATTCGTATCTCTTACTTTAGAAAATTGCATTTGCTTGTGAATGTACAGGAGTTTCTACTCTTTTCACACGACTCGATAGGAGGATATTCCCATCTATCGACTCATCACTCTTTCCCTCTACTCACATTAATCCACTCTGCTACGGAATTATCCTGAGGTCCCAAGACACACAAATCTATGCCACCTATCACACATACATTCCATCTATCGACCTTGTCATTCTCACCCTAGTCTCCCCCTATATTACCACACAAGGCACAACACTTCACTGAATAATGAGACTGAGAAAACAATATTTTCATCTCTTGATGGAAAATATCTTTGTCATCCATCCCCCGTCTTGCCTCAACACACCCCTTTCACGACTGTGTGTGCCACGAACCATGTTGAGGTCGGAGGGCTTGAGGCCCTCAGATGACGTTAGGATAACTTCTTGCCTCAGCCTAATCCCTTCGCTCAGACCTATGATACTATGGAAAACTCTAGTTCTCTTGGGAGTGATTGGAATCTACCATTATGTGTGTGTGTGTGTGCGTGCGTGTGAGGATCTCTCATCTGTTGATTTCTGGTCGCAATCCCTCTTGAGCTCACTCCTATGTTTATTCATATATATGTACACTTTTGGAGGACCTTAGACACCCTGTCACACTGCCTATCTATCTTGAGCATGCTTCATATATATATATATATATATATATATATATATATATATATATATATATATATATATATATATATATATATATATATATATATATTGATTTAGGTCTCTCTCGAAACAGCCAAGATACATGCGCACAACTCATGCATTGAATCACCGGATACCTTATTGGCACTCAGGCTCACTCCCTACTCAGGATTTATACAGAGCTTGTTCAAAGAACTTCATAACCTTTATTCTAGATCATTAAACCATTCAATTGTCAAACAAGTTATCATAATCATAGCGGAGAGTATAGGGAGTCTCATGCTCCCATTTCATAAACAAGTTTCATTCAATTATTCATTCAAAACATATGAGGAAAAAACTATTCTTATTGGTTGTTCATGTTAGAACACAAAAACATAAAACCGTCACATTGTTATCACAATCATTATAAATTTTAACTAGTCTTTTCATGGATTATATGCCATCTCGAGAGTAAGGAGGACTGACCATAGATGGAAAACCAATGAAGACATGCTAACAATTAGGGAACCTATAGACCCAACCAGACTCCAATCCACAGAGGCTCCTTGCCACTTAGAACATAGAGCCATGGGATTCCCATGCCCCAATCAAGCAAATACAAGCAAATGTTGATGCTAATGTTGTGCAAATACAAGCAACACAGGGATTCCCAAAAATACTTTTATAACTTATGAATATCCTCATATGCATCTCATTCCAAGCATGTAAATGCACATCATTTGACCATCGGTGTTGGTATAACACAAATAACCATACACACAGTCATATAGGAAGCCCTGTAAATACTGAGGAATTGTTAAGCATCCAAGGTCATAGCAATAGGTTGTCCAGACCTTCAAGATACATGATGGTGACACATATTATGTGAGAGCATCCAAGAATTAATATATTTACACATTAGACATGGACATTTTCATTCACCATGGATACTATATAACAACAATCCAATCATTATAATGAAATAACATTCACAACAACATAAGAAAACCACTTATCCTGCATTGTAGATGAACCTGGAAACTGAGATTGGGACTATGACTCTCTGCGTAACCATAGATTGACTGCATTGTAGCCTTTCTTACAGTTAATCACCCTTGAGCCAGATTCAGAACTCGAGGAGGAATTTTGAAGGGAATTAAACCACAATATCAATCGAAGCAGGGAATCCAAAGATCACATTGTCTCCACCCTTTAAAAACAACCAGTGATCCTTATAGTGTTTCCACCCCAATATAGGAATCCAGAGCAGAGTGACTCCACCCTACAGGGATTCCAGAGCCCATTGTATCTACTGCAACCAAGAATCAAAAGGCAACAGGGCCTCCACCCAAATTGGGAATCTACAGGGCCTTGACCCTTCACTTAAACCGAGTTCTTTTCCCCACATTGTGGCATGCATCCACGACCTAAATCCAGTTTGTGTTTTATTTTCTTCTTATTTGTTCCCCTCTCAATGTGTTGTGATTCTAGTGTTTCTATCTTCGTTGTCTCCCAATGCATTCCCTATCAATTTAAGAATTGAATATGTTGTCCTTCTTGATTTCCAATATGCATTTTCATGTGTTCCTCTCTTCCACTCCCTTCCTTGTCGAATCGTAATAATTCCTATTCAAACCCCATGAATGGTCCTTGCAACCCCATTTCCTTCCTATTCTTCTCAAGCACTCTGTTGTGTGTTGACTCCCCATGTGGCCCACTAGGTATGGAAGTAGAGTAAAGGAGTTTTCCTCCACTCAAGAGGCCCCATAATCCACCTCCTACCTGCCATACCACCCTTGAAGATGTTGATTTTCAAAGGTCTTCTAAACTGATAATTACTTCTAATGATTCAATCATTTTCATGTACTTATTCATCAATAAGCAGTCACACAAAAGGCATCAACAATAACATTTTTATAGTATGATCATAAAGAGACAACCAAACAAGAGACACAAGTATTTTCCCTAGGAAAAACCACGTGGCGGGAACCCAACAACCTTTTCTTGAGAGAAATTATTCAATTACACAAGAGATACATCTAATACTTTTAGTTAATAATATAGTCAAACTGACCAGCAAAACAATCGAGATCAAACCGGGTCAAACTACCCTCTAGAAAATTCATAAATCTCCCCAACGAACTCATACTGATCTGATATAATAAGGTCGAATTGGGGCATTCTCTTG
The DNA here is from genome assembly GCA_031772625.1 of Pinus tabuliformis. Lineage (NCBI taxonomy): Eukaryota > Viridiplantae > Streptophyta > Pinopsida > Pinales > Pinaceae > Pinus > Pinus tabuliformis. The sequence continues at coordinate 1,582,123,567 of CM062804.1, read as the reverse complement.
TCCCCGGGAAAACTCAGACATGTTTCCTAGAAGTGCCTAGAACTTCCAGATGTGTGAAACTGCAAAGAGATAAATGCCACACATGCAAGGTCAAATAAAAGAGAGAGAAACTCAGTCAACTGTTTGAGAAATTTAGCCTTCGTGTTCTTTGTCCTCTTCATCTAGATGAGCATAAGTATCTTATTATAATATATCTAAATTTCCAAAGACGAGTAAGTCGAATGGCGTATATATAGTGATTATGGGAGGCAAAATTGGTGTGTCCCTTCACTAAGTCTAACTTGAAGTTGACCTTACATTTGGAGGTTAAAATTTAAAATATCTCTTTTGAAGCATGTTACGGCTTAATTTAGTAGGGGTCGTAGGAGAGATTCCAAAGAGACTACTACTAGATCAAGTGGCAACAATGGGACAAGGACCCACTGTCACCTCAGTCAATGTCCCCTGTTCTTACATAATTTCACTAATAGGAGGAGTCCCGGTATATGGAAATCACTAGAATGATGAGGCCAATAATGATGCACAATGTGATTTATAAAGCCCATTCAAAGGAGAGGCTCAGATAATAGGTTGATTGTTTTAGAAGAAAAAGAAGGGCTCTCCAAGAAAGGCTTGACGAAAGGATGACCATGGGTTTAGGAATATTCAAAAATGATGAATGCCTAAGACAAAAACTTCCAAAATCCTTTTCTCGTGATTGATGTGTTTATACTAGGGTTCAAAGTGAGGCAAGGATGGCTCATTCAATGGAAATATTCAATAAAAGTGCGAGCTTTGAGAGAAGTTAGGGTGACTTTCCACGAAAAACCCCTTGAGATAAATACTATAAGAGACCAAGGGTCGAGAGATATACCATGGTAAAGGCTCATCCAATAATCGCCTATAGTTAAGAGAAAAGGTTTTGAATGATGAACTAAAAAGTGCAAACCTTCAAGAACTCCCCAAGTCAAAGTAGTTTCAAGGTTTCCCTCTTGGTGTGCTAGATAGTGCATAGATTTATTTGAAATTTCACCGTCAGAATTTGTTCAAAGCTGGGGGATGCTTAGAGGAAACATAAATCAAGAAACTTGTCTAGACAGAATCCTAAAATTCCTCCTCCCTAAAATTTCGCACCAATCCATAGAAAACATCCTTATGCTTAGGGGACAAAGAAAAGAGGAAGAAAATAGGTACAAGAATGATATTTTGTTAAGTTAACATGATCACCAAGGATCTAGGACCAGTGCATGGATATTAGGAAGATTGGGGTCAAAATTATTAGAATTTAGGAACTTCGCTCTTCAAGGAGGCCTAAAGAAGCAACTACGCTCTTTGTGGATGCAACCTCATAGCAACTTTAGAATTTTATACTTCGATATGCAATATTTGATGGAGTTTCAAGGTAAAGGGTGTGCAGTCTACTAATAGGAAAATTCATTATTCCTGCCAAGATGAATAACATATGTAAGGAGCCAAGACTACAAGTGTTTCATAAATTCACATTAATTTTTAAGGCACAAGCAAAATCAAAGCATAGTGTTCCATACATTAGACATTGTTATCAATAAATCCGCATGAATAGGGAACTTACATGACAAGAGAGTATATACATCCATCACAGTTACAAAACAGAAGCTCCAATAGAGATAGTGAAAATATTCCACACATCAAAATGCATTTAATCATCCAAATCAATCCACAAATTACAGGTTTGAAATATTTATAAAGATATATCCCAAATCCAAGTAATGATGAATGAGACAGAACAGCTTTCTTATATTTATACAATCCTCCAAGGGGTTCGAATAGCCTAATTTAGCCTAATCATGCCCCTGTAATAAAGTAATGTGAAAAATAACAATACTTTTGGTGACAAGCCCACCAAATAGCTCCATAATAAGAATAATTAGTCTCTCATGAGGACCGAAATGATAGAAAGATATCTAGAAGGGTCGTTGGAAATCCAAATGAAGTCCCTCATTTTCCAAAATGAGTACGAGGGCTCCAATAATAGTGATTAAGGGGGTGTCCCCTCGATCTCCAAGAAAATGAATTGCTGTGCTCCCAAGTGGTTGTGGGGGCATAAAGGCATCCTCATGGGTCTCTAACTGAATCAAACAAGGATGTATCCCATCTACAAGGGCTAGAACAATTATGCAAGACCTCCTTTGTCTCCCATGGTAAGATAAAACCCCATCTAGGCCCTGGATCAACTTCCAATTGTGAAAGTGTGTAGTCAGTTGGACAAGGTGGTCCAGGTGCATCATCATCATCAAATAAGTTGGACACATACGAGAAATGAATGGTATTGAAGGATACCATGGCATGTATATCTTCTCTCTGCTATAGTGGAGGCCCATGGCTCTCAACACACGCCCTACAAATTTCAATATGATCCTCTGTGGGCTTGGACCCCGTATAGGGAGACTAAACCCCAAGATGAAGACCTACCTGCAATCATGTATAAGATCCAATGTGTCTCCTCACCTTCCAGTACAACAATTCATTAGTGTAATTGAGAAAATTAGCTTACAAATCATGGAACCAAGTGGGCACTTCATAGTGGCATGCCCTTCCATAACAGGATTTAGAATGTACAGGTGCCCCTAGCTTCAATAAAGAGGTTAATCAATGACCTAATACGTGGCTTTAACCTCTAATGGAGTGACAGGTCCATTGTACATCCGTCAAATGATAGGTGTCATGTGAAATAATGGTGGAATGGAATGGGGCATCAGGGGAAAGGCTCCAAGCCACATGCCATGGTATAAGGGTAACTAGGATGAGGGAAGCCCACACTTGGATGTATAGACATAGGAGGGAAAAATCGTGGTACATGAGTTACCCCGACCTTTTTTTTCCACCCTTCTTCATATGCCTTTTACATTTTATTGATATTTCTTTTATAACTACTCAAGGCTCCAGGAGATGAGAGCATGATGTGAATGATATAACAATCAATACCCCCTTAAGGTTGGGAAATTCATTAGCCACAAGGGGTTGGGACAATCATGGTTTCCCTAATGATGCAGGGGGCTCACATAGGGACCCTAGGAACTAGGGTGATGGCTATGATAAAGGGGTAGAACTCATGTTTTGGATTTTGCCCACATGCTAAATTTTTATGTCCTAACCATATTTTGCATTTTATGGTACATTTCCTGTTGTAAGTGGCCAAAGTATGCTTTTAACTTTCTTTTAGCTGCATCCACCTTTAGGGCAATGTTCTAGACCCGAACCAAAGTGTGGACAAGGAGAGGGGGAGGCTAACTCCTTGTGGAACCCAGTGGATAAATGTGGACCCAGATGGGAAATATGTGAAAAGGGGTTATAATTAGCAGAGAGGAGTGATGTATGTGATGTGAGGAAGTAAGACCACATAGCCAAAATAGGGGTTCCTGTTTAGCCAATTTAATGTTCTTAAATTGTAAGCATAAATTATCGACCAGGGCAGGTAAACTGATGAAGTACAAGTGCACTATATGTGCTAGAAGTTACTTATGTCGTTAAGGTGTTTATGTTATGGTTAATGTCTAAATCTAGAATCAGTATGGAGATGATGTTACTATCTATATTAGAGTATTATCTTTGAGATTTGTTAATTGATTATTCTAAAATTAATCCTAATTGAATTGAGCTTTGTAGAATGGTTGAGTAATGGTTTTCACTCTCTTCAATGAATCTACTCAGTTAAACTATTTTTAATTATTTTTGGATTTTTATGCTGCAGCTAAACAAGGCTAATTATGAAAGCATGAAAAGATGTGAAGGAGATCCTATTTTATCAAATTGGAAAATGAAAGATGCTTGAATTCAGATGCTAAGAAAAGATTGTCACTCTTAACTACTGCAACTTCTTTCAATGCAAAAGTAAAACAAAAATGAGATTGATAAGCTATGAAATAACTAAACTATGAAACGAAATGACTGAGTTATACTAGGTAGAAAGCAAATGAAATGATTGAGTTATGCTAGGTATAAAGCAAATGAAATTACTGATGCAGATATCAATTTAATCACGAACTCCATTGGACTGCATCTTAAAATATAAAAAAACAGAGCATCCACAAATTGAATCTAAGAAATAAAAGAAAGTTTATTTGCAATGAATCAAATACTTGATCTGCACGCAGGGGCCCTCCATGAGGCATTCAACAGTTTTGATCAATGCAACATAAAATGTATGAAGCAAGATCTATTAATCGGAAAATAGTTTTAATAGGATGCTTTCAAATTACATACGGTGGCGTGCACCAAAACACTGAGTGGCCATTGTTCTTATAGAGTTTTTTAATTAACAACATGAGAAATTCAAGCCTAAGTATCTTCGCTACAATAATTATCAAACCAAATCATATCACTTATTCATCGATTTTCTATTTGAAAAAGAAAATCAATAATATCTCTTGAAACTCGGACTCTGTTCTGGCACGTTATCTTGCGGTTGACTGTCATGGTTGACCATGTTGCAGTGCGATTATCTTGATGGATTGGTTCAAGTAAATAGGAAGAAATCCATGAGAGGATCATTCTCTATCTACCCATATACTCCTTTGTTGAGCTGGCAGCACTTGAACCCTGTCAACAATGGAAGTAGCTGCGGATTTGTGGATTAGCTACAGAATCAGGTCAATTTTGTAGCTGAATGAAAACTTTAATAAAACAATAAGGAATATGGACAAAATATGAAAAAGAGGACATGTGAGTGCTTACCTTAACAAAACCTTATATTTATTGAATTTATTTAGATGATAGCAATAGGAAAAAGGAGGAAATATGGGAAAAAATGGTGTCAAGGTAAAGCAGTTCTTGGACTCTACAGTTTCCCATGTATTGTCACTCCTAAATCTAGTAGCCAATAGAGAAGATCCCACGGGACTAGGATATAAGGTTAGCCACCAAGTTGGACGAGAGGAAAAGAGTATATAACAATCCCATTCTTTCTGCTAAATCCCCCCACTAATCCATTCCCAAAAGTGTCCATGGTAAGTGAAAAATACCCAATTACATAATGAAAGTCATACATTTGGGGTTGGAAAGTCCCACCTTCAAACACATGATCATGATAGATGGGTGAGGGTGCATAATGGTTGGCTCAGGTGGTGGAGATGATCACACATCGAGCTCTCTGGTGGATGCAAGGGGTTGTTGGCTGCCGACTAAAGACAATGTAGGAGAAAAAATTCTCCTATGGATGTCACCCACAGGTGGTGGATAACATCTGGCTCCAACTGGGACATGATCTCTCAGTAGAGTGCATGAACATACTCAAACAGGGAGGTCATGAGAACACCAGCAATCTCTTGGGACCGTAGACCTGTTACCTGCACATCAAAGACTAAGCACATGGGGCAACATGTTTTTGCAGCGTCTTGTGATCACCCATGCTTTTGTTAGGCCATAAAAATCAACAAGAAATAAAATTTAATTCTAAATGAAATTCTAATCTAAATGCACTTAATCTAGCATGAGAACATAATATGATGATGTTAGCTATGCAAAAATCAATATGCAATGCATCCTACTCTAACATGCATGGCTACATTGTGCAAATGCTAAGTATAGTCATATAGCCAATGCAACCAACATGTTATCTCAAAATCAGATCCTGATAGGCTGCTGGTCAGGTTGACTCTAAGTAACTATTTCAACCTACTTTAGGCTGAGGCTTAGCCTCCTCAACCTGAGAGGGCTCTCTCTTAAAGGATTAATGATTGTGATTAAAGCTAAGATGGCTAACTCTTATAGGACAACTGTGAAAAATATGAATGCTGGAAAAACATTAAGCATCTATCCATTGGGCTTATGGAGTCAACAACACCTCAATATAACAGTGAACTCAACCTTACATAGAAGTCAGGGCACTCAGCATTTAGACATTCAGAACATAACTCATATAGGACCACAGTTTATAAATGCATACAGGAAATCAGAGCACATTCAGTGAGTTCTGACTGATTATACATCTATACCACTGTAAAAATTATGGAAAGAACAAGATCACATATTCTGAACAATAGAAATCCCTCATGAATCCTGAGAAGTAAAGTCAAAATTATATTACTGAAATGAGTCTTTACATAAGCCAAATACAAGTTGTATCATAAAATTTTCCAACTTGATTACATTTCTGTTTCAGCTATATATAGAGCTCTTATTCTAACTGATCGAGATTCCTCCTCAAGCATGAGGGGAATTCGAAAACTACTTCTAATGACACCTATTAACCCTTTAACTAACTAATAAATACAACTGATTACTAATTGACAACTCTAGAAACCTAAAACAATTAGGATTCTAATTCTACATTATGCTGAACATAGCATTAATTACAATCAAGATTTATTCCCTGACAAGTGGTCTCTTTTAGCTGCTTGCTGGACTTTGATGTCGTATCCTTTTACCTTTGCTGAGAAATAGGAAACCGCCCCTGTTCTATGCTTTCAACTACCTATTTAATGTAACAAACTTCCACAAGACCTTTCTAGACATCTAAATCAAGTGGGACTCTAATTCCATAACAGCCTTGGTCTATAATCATCCTCGTTCTTTGACATCTGGTTCCCTTCTGGCGGTGGCTGTGATGGACCTTTAATGCTTCATGTTGCTCTTCAATATCACATGTTTTCCAATGTCATGAAACATAGGAAATTATCCCTGTTTTACTAATCTTTGGTTTACCTCAAAATATTCGAATCCAAAGAAGCATGTCCTTTATCCTTTAATTACTCAAAATAGAGCAGACTGCCACATCCTTGATGTGTTGTCCACCATTTTCATGTACCTGTGTGATGACAAAACCTTTCAAAAATATTTGCCGCTTTGTCAATCATAATTGATCAACTGAATTGTAACATGCAGCTACAGCAGTTTCGTAGCGCGCTACGAAACTGCTGTGTAATTTCAAAAACACAGTCTTCTTTTCATAGCTAAATGATCGCCACTGTCCATGGCTTAAGCACCTTACTCCCTTGATCATTTTGACAAGATTTGCTTGCAACTTTTCAAGAAACAGATACTCCTGAGGAAGAGATGCAATGACACCAATAACACCATTGACTGTTCCAAATATCACTGTATGAATCTGGCTGGTTCCTCACTGGCTGATTAATGGATGCATTGCCTATTTGCCTTTCATCAGTTGCAATAGCATTTCCAGAATGACCAGCTGAATCAGGTGCTCCACTCTTGGATCTCCTTGATTTCGTGGGTTTACCTGCCCCAGAATTTGACGATTGTGCCAACGTAGAGTTCTGGGATGATTGGGCAGGTACGATTGCATTTAAAAGAGCTACACCAACATGAGCTTGTTTGAGAGCACCAACATCATTTGTACCATCTCCACACATTAATGTCATTCTTCCCACTGTCTTCAGAGTTGTCAATATGAGTTCTTTCTGCTCAGGGGAAACTCTTGCAAAAACCTTCACATATGGGATCACTGAATGTATAGCATTCGTACGTTGCAACATCATGAAACAATCACCACCTACACAGAGATCATGGGAAACTGACAATTCCTCCACTTCACAGTAAGGAATTTTCATCATCTCATCAGGGGAAATCCACTCGAACCCTTCACTGTTCCTAATTGGAGTCAAGATTAAAGGAGGTTGTGAAACAATGTGAACTTGACCCGCAACATAACAAGCTTTCAAAGCTTGATCACCTGTGATCATCACTAAATCATATGACGACTCATTAAGTTCCTTAAGGACGTCGGCAGAGTCAGCACGAATAGGACAATTAAATACCGCAAATCCTACAAAAGTAAATCCACTCTCCATAGTCTCTCTATCTAAACTCCTAGCCTCACCAACCGCCATTTCAGGAAGATGCTTGTATGCAAGGGCAAGAACTCGAGATCCTTGCCGAGTATAGTGCTTGTAGGTATCCACATATCCTGGGGCTATATCTGTCAGCCTCTCCTGAATGGTTTCTGGTGCACCCTTTGCAATATCTGCACAGGTTGTCCATTACCCTTCCGAGGCATTGCTTTTTCATCAGAAGTATATATCCAATAAATTCCTTTGAGTGCTGCCTTTTCTAGAGGGTCACCAACTAGTTTGTTATCCACAAACACCAGAGCATGGCGCACAGACAAAACTTTCAAAGTACGCTCTGGCACATTATTCATGTCTGTTTCTAAATTCAAACTGCCATCAAAACCAACAATTTTTCGAAATTCCATGTCATCTGTTGTAAGAGTGCCAGTTTTGTCAAAGCAACATATATCCACCTTCCCAGCAAATGGAATTCGGAATGGTTCTGTACATAATATTCCATGTAATTCAAATAATGAAGCCTGTTACAGCTGACTCTATTTCAGGAATGACATCTGAAGAAAGTTTGTCTTTATATTCGCTCAAACTCTTCTCTACTGAGTATATCGTGCTGTCTGCAGCATTTCTAGCATCGATTAATGCCTTCTTTTCCTGATCTTTTTGAGCATGCATCTCAGCCTCTCTCACCATTTTCTGTATCTCGTCTTCTGTCAGTCCTCCAGACGACCGGATAGTGATATTCTGCTCCTTATTCGTGGCTTTGTCTTTAGCAGATACAGTCACAATACCGTTTGCATCAATGTCGAAGGTAACCTCTATTTGAGGTACACCTCTGGGTGCTGGTGGAATGCCAACAAGCTCAAACTCGCCAAGCAGCTTATTATCTGAAGCCATTTCCCGCTCACCTTGCAATACTCTCACTCCTACCTGAGTTTGACCATCTGCAGCAGTTGAAAACACCTGACTTTTCTTTGTTGGAATTGTGGTGTTTCTGTTGATAAGTCGTGTAAATACACCACCAAGAGTTTCAATTCCCAACGACAGAGGAGTAACATCAAGAAGAAGTAATTCTTTCACCTCACCACGAAGTATACCACCCTGAATGGCAGCACCCATGGCAACGGCCTCATCGGGGTTCACACCTTTACCACGGCATTTCTCCAACCTCTACCATAAACAAGAATAACATTCTCCTTGTCATCTATAACCTGGCTGTAATAACTTCTGAGTTCATTGCGAGCTGCAACAAGTTTTGTAATAAACTGTAACATGTACTTCTCCTTTGATTATACAAAAGTATCAGAATGCCACGTCTTTGTGTGTTGTCAACCTTTGTCCATGTGTGAAGACAAAAGCTCCTCCAGGCTGCCTGACATATTTTGGACTGTAGTAAATGTGTTCACTTTATGACAAAAGTTTAAAGTTGCATTCGAATACATGTTTCCTCCACCTGTATTAACTTTGTTGAAGATTGATAATTTTGCAGGATCCCTTGAATATATTCCCTTTTCAACATTTCCACTTGCAGTTCAAAACTAGTGACTGAGATTGGATTATTTAGCTTCAGCAGTTTCGTGGCGCGCTACGAAACTGCTGAGATTTAATCATCACCGTCAGCAGTTTCGTAGCGCGCTACAAAACTGCTGAATTGTTTCAAAAATCACAGTTTCAACCCAAAACTTTGCTATTTAAGCACTTTACTGTTAAAACCTCCAAATCTGAATGGGAACGTTTGAAAAGATTAATACCAAGCAAAACCATCAAAACTCTGAAACATATCCTTACTTGAAGTGAAATTTCTTTATGGAGATTCTTTTAGTTTTCTCAACTATATCTTTAAGTCTTCAATTTGTTTCTTCTTGCTTCTAATCCCAGCTCTCAGTTGCCTGTTAACCATTCTGATGTATCTCTCCTCCTTTTTCTTGCATTGCCGATATAATGGTAAGTGAAGATGACATGAGATATAAGCTTCTGTTCTGGCTGAAAAATAGGTCTTGGGACAGAGCATCAAACTAATGTGAGCAGTTTGGAAATTAGAATTCTTAAGTGATAACAGGTGGCTCCACTTGGGATAGTGTGCCCCTGTGGTACACTAAGAACATGCAGGTCCAGTGCTTTGTCCTCTTTATAAAAAACATGGATTTGCTTGACAAACATCCCCTTCAAGCTTCTTGGGCCTTCACCTTGGGCTTAAGCTTGATGATCACTGTAGGAAAAAGAAATCTACATCTACTAAAAAAAAATGCTCAGTCAACCTTGAGCTTATTTGCATTTTCCTACCTACCTACCCTATCAATTCAAACTTCTTTCCGCTCAATCAATGTGAAATTTCCAATGTAGCCAATCATTTGTCTTATCTGATATTTGAGTTTTTTGATTGCATCGGAGTTCAGAGCCACAATGATATTGTGATGACCAGTGCCACTGAAATTGCCTCTGATCTTCATAGAAAAACTGAAACACTGGAGAGTAAAACTCTTCCATGTATTTAGCTATAGGATCCCAGAATACATGATTAGCTTGATGATTCTTGTAACTTTCTGGTTGTGCAAACTGATCTTCAACAACAGTGTACAGTTCCTCAATCGTGAAAGAGAAAGGAAGCAATACTCTCTCCTTGTGTTCTGCCATAGAAAGCTTCTGAAAATAATGATCATGATTATGAAGACTATATGCCTGAATTTGACCTTCTAAACCTTCAATGTCTTTCTCAATGTCCTCAGCCACTTCATCCAAAAATTTCATCTTATCCTCTGCCCTACACTCAAATGATTTTAGATACGAGGACAAGGACAAAGAAAAATTTTCATTTGTTTCTCCATTACTATGATCATTATTCCATTGTTTGAAACCTTGAATTGAAGGAGAGTTTGCCACCACATCTGATCTATCTATCCATTCCTCCAAAAACATAAGCCAAAAGTCTTCAAAATGGATTTGGTAGGAAAGCTTTCAATCCACTGTTTACATTTCCCTTGAAATGAATCATAGAACAACATAATGCAAACATCCTCATGCTTAACTCTAAGAAGCTCTGTAAAATCACAAAAATTTGATATATGCTTCAAAGTTAAACTCAAATCTTCTCCATTGAATTTTGGACCATTCCTTAGAAAATATGCATCCTTCGGAAAATGATTTGGGAAACCATGAATTCCTGAAAAATTTATGCAGCCATACCTTGAAATAAGAATGGTAGCATTTGGGTCCTTCATAACTCCAGTGGAATCACCATGAATGTATGAATTTTGAATTCTTCAACAATGGAGCCGCCAAGGTAGATTGCAGCCTCGAAAATTCTTCTGAGCTCCTGCTACCTTCAGAAGTTCAGTCTCTTGATTTCGAGAAAGAATAATCTTCAGGCTCCCGGCAGACGCACCAAAATGTTATCTCAAAATCAGATCCTGATAGGCTGCTGGTCAGATTGACTCTAAGTAACTATTTCAACCTACTTTAGGCTGAGGCTTAGCCTCCTCAACCTGAGAGGGCTCTCTCTTAAAGGATTAATGATTGTGATTAAAGCTAAGATGGCTAACTCTTATAGGACAACTGTGAAAAATATGAATGCTGGAAAAACATTAAGCATCTATCCATTGGGCTTATGGAGTCAACAACACCTCAATATAACAGTGAACTCAACCTTACATAGAAGTCAGGGCACTCAGCATTTAGACATTCAGAACATAACTCATATAGGACCACAGTTTATAAATGCATACAGGAAATCAGAGCACATTCAGTGAGTTCTGAGTGATTATACATCTATACCACTGTAAAAATTATGGAAAGAACAAGATCACATATTCTGAACAATAGAAATCCCTCATGAATCCTGAGAAGTAAAGTCAAAATTATATTACTGAAATGAGTCTTTACATAAGCCAAATACAAGCTGTATCATAAAATTTTCCAACTTGATTACATTTCTATTTTAGCTATATATAGAGCTCGTATTCTAACTGATCGAGATTCCTCCTCAAGCATGAGGGGAATTCGAAAACTACTTATAATGACACCTATTAACCCTTTAACTAACTAATAAATACAACTGATTACTAATTGACAGCTCTAGAAACCTAAAACAATTAGGATTCTAATTCTACATTATGCTGAACATAGCATTAATTACAATCAAGATTTATTCCCTGACAAGTGGTCTCTTTTAGTTTGGATGTGGTAGGTGTTTGTAGTTGCTTGCTGGACTTTGATTTCGTATCCTTTTACCTTTGCTGAGAAACAGGAAACCGCCCCTGTTCTATGCTTTCAACTACCTATTTAATGTAACAAACTTCCACAAGACCTTTCTAGACATCTAAATCAAGTGGGACTCTAATTCCATAACAGCCTTGGTCTATAATCATCCTCGTTCTTTGACATCTGGTTCCCTTCTGGCGGTGGTTGTGATGGACCTTTAATGCTTCATGTTGCTCTTCAATATCACATGTTTTCCAATGTCATGAAACATAGGAAATTATCCCTGTTTTACTGATCTTTGGTTTACCTCAAAATATTTGAATCCAAAGAAGCATCTCCTTTATCCTTTAATTACTCAAAATAGAGCAGACTGCCACATCCTTGATGTGCTGTCCACCGTTTTCATGTACATGTGTGATGACAAAACCTTTCAAAAAGATTTGTCGCTTTGTCAATCATAATTGATCAACTGAATTGTAACATGCAGCTACAGCAGTTTCGTAGCGCGCTACGAAACTGCTGTGTAATTTCAAAAACACAGTCTTCTTTTCATAGCTAAATGATCGCTACTGTCCATGGCTTAAGCACCTTACTCCCTTGATCATTTTGACAAGATTTGCTTGCAACTTTTCAATAAACATATATTTCTCCTGAGGAAGAGATGCAATGACACCAATAACACCATTGACTGTTCCAAATATCACTGTATGAATCTGGTTGGTTCCTCACTGGCTTATTAATGGATGCATTGCCTGTTTACCTTTCATCAGTTGCAATAGCATTTCCAGAATGACCAGCTGAATCAGGTGCTCCACTCTTGGATCTCCTTGATTTTGTGGGTTTACCTGCCCAGAATTTGACGATTGTGCCAACGTAGAGTTCTGGGATGATTGGGCAGGTACGATTGCATTTAAAAGAGCTACACCAACATGAGCTTGTTTGAGAGCACCAACATCATTTGTACCATCTCCACACATTAATTTCATTCTTCCCATTGTCTTCAGAGTTGTCAATATGAGTTCTTTCTGCTCAGGGGAAACTCTTGCAAAAACCTTCACATATGGGATCACTGAATGTATAGCATTCGTACGTTGCAACATCATGAAACAATCACCACCTACACAGAGATCATGGGAAACTGACAATTCCTCCACATTAGCTTCACAGTAAGGAATTTTCATCATCTCATCAGGTGAAATCCACTCGAACCCTTCACTGTTCTTAATTGGAGTCAAGATTAAAGGAGGTTGTGAAACAATGTGAACTTGACCCGCAACATAACAAGTTGTCAAAGCTTGATCACCTGTGATCATCACTAAATCATATGACGACTCATTAAGTTCCTTAAGGACGTCGGCAGAGTCAACACGAATAGGACAATTAAATACCGCAAATCCTGCAAAAGTAAATCCACTCTCCACAGTCTCTCTATCTAAACTCCTAGCCTCACCAACCGCCATTTCAGGAAGATGCTTGTATGCAAGGGCAAGAACTCGAGATCCTTGCTGAGTATAGTGCTTGTAGGTATCCACATATCCTGGGGCTATATCTGTCAGCCTCTCCTGAATGGTTTCTGGTGCACCCTTTGCAATATCTGCACAGGTTGTCCATTACCCTTCCGAGGCATTGCTTTTTCATCAGAAGTATATATCCAATAAATTCCTTTGAGTGCTGCCTTTTCTAGAGGGTCACCAACCAGTTTGTTATCCACAAACACCAGAGCATGGCGCACAGACAAAACTTTCAAAGTACGCTCGGGCACATTATTCATGTCTGTTTCTAAATTCAAACTGCCATCAAAACCAACAATTTTTCGAAATTCCATGTCATCTGTTGTAAGAGTGCCAGTTTTGTCAAAGCAACATATATCCACCTTCCCAGCAAATGGAATTCGGAATGGTTTTGTACATAATATTCCACGTAATTCAAATAATTAAGCCTGTTACAGCTGACTCTATTTCAGGAATGACATCTAAAGAAAGTTTGTCTTTATATTCGCTCAAACTCTTCTCTACTGAGTATATCGTGCTGTCTGCAGCATTTCTAGCATCGATTAATGCCTTCTTTTCCTGATCTTTTTGAGCATGCATCTCAGCCTCTCTCACCATTTTCTGTATCTCGTCTTCTGTCAGTCCTCCAGACGACCGAATAGTGATATTCTGCTCCTTATTCGTGGCTTTGTCTTTAGCAGATACAGTCACAATACCGTTTGCATCAATGTGCTGGTGGAATGCCAACAAGCTCAAACTCGCCAAGCAGCTTATTATCTGAAGCCATTTCCCGCTCACCTTGCAATACTCTCACTCCTACCTGAGTTTGACCATCTGCAGCAGTTGAAAACACCTGACTTTTCTTTGTTGGAATTGTGGTGTTTCTGTTGATAAGCCGTGTAAATACACCACCAAGAGTTTCAATTCCCAACGACAGAGGAGTAACATCAAGAAGAAGTAACTCTTTCACATCACCACGAAGTATACCACCCTGAATGGCAGCACCCATGGCAACGGCCTCATCGGGGTTCACACCTTTACCACGGCATTTCTCCAACCTCTACCATAAACAAGAATAGCATTCTCCTTGTCATCTATAACCTGGCTGTAATAACTTCTGAGTTCATTGCAAGCTGCAACAAGTTTTGTAATAAACTGTAACATGTACTTCTCCTTTGATTATACAAAAATATCAGAATGCCACGTCTTTGTGTGCTGTCAACCTTTGTCCATGTGTGAAGACAAAAGCTCCTCCAGATTGCCTGACATATTTTGGACTGTAGTAAATGTGTTCACTTTATGACAAAAGTTTAAAGTTGCATTCAAATACATGTTTCCTCAACCTGTATTAACTTTGCTGAAGATTGATAATTTTGCAGGATCCCTTGAAGATATTCCCTTTTCAACATTTCCACTTGCAGTTCAAAACTAGTGACTGAGATTGGATTATTTAGCTTCAGCAGTTTCGTGGCGCGCTACGAAACTGCTGAGATTTAATCATCACCGTCAGCAGTTTCGTAGCGCGCTACAAAACTGCTGAATTGTTTCAAAAATCACAGTTTCAACCCAAAACTTTGCTATTTAAGCACTTTACTGTTAAAACCTCCAAATCTGAATGGGAACGTTTGAAAAGATTAATACCAAGCAAAACCATCAAAACTCTGAAACATATCCTTACTTGAAGTGAAATTTCTTTATGGAGATTCTTTTAGTTTTCTCAACTGTATCTTTAAGTCTTCAATTTGTTTCTTCTTGCTTCTAATCCCAGCTCTCAGTTTCCTGTTAACCATTCTGATGTATCTCACCTCCTTTTTCTTGCATTGCCGATATAATGGTAAGTGAAGATGACATGAGATATAAGCTTCTGTTCTGGCTGAAAAATAGGTCTTGGGACAGAGCATCAAACTAATGTGAGCAGTTTGGAAATTAGAATTCTTAAGTGATAACACAACATATGATTAAGTCAATATAAAATCACTTTCCCTTATGAACCATTATGAGGCAGGGGACCCAAACATTACGTTTCCCATTGCAAGATTTGCTCAATGAATGGTAAGGGTGGGGGGTGGGAACATTTGAGGACCATGCATCAAGGGTCATGGATGAGGAGGGAAAGGAGGAATCCAACTTGTGCAACCTTTCTTGCAACAAGAATATGGAGTATTCAATGACCAAGCTCATAAACTTTCTATGAATAGCAAGCTCAGGCATATCCTCCTCATGGCATAAAGAGATAGATTGCTCAGGCACATCCACAATCACATTATCCTGATTATTGAGGAAGGAACAAGGTGGACTACAATCATCATATCTTGGGAAGAACCACAACCCCCTTTCAGGGCATTGGGAAGGATCCTCAATCTTATGGCTCCCAAGAGATCCATAAAGAGGGGTATCAAACTCCCCTTGGCTATCATGATCATTGGATTGAGGGTTATCATCTTGAAACATATAAAATAGGCCTCTCCAATGATCCATTTATGCAAATATTCATAAGATTTTAGATATGGAGTCGCCAGGGTGAACTTGAAGTGCCTTGAGAGATGCTTGCTTCACCCTACAAGCATTGACTTTGAAGTTCAGTGAAGAACTAGGGCTTCGTTCTTCCAATGGAGTTGCCAAGAATGATATGTCAATATTGTTATATGGGGAAGATAACACACGTCTCGTGTCCCCGATAACGGCACTAAAAATGTTACCACTCAATTTAGCATGGGTCCTATGAGGGGCTCAAAAGGGACTACTACTAGATCTAAGTCGAAACAATGGGACAAAGACCCACTATCACCTAAGCCAATGCCCCCTTCTCTTTAAGGAATTTCACTGATGGGAGGAGTCCCAGTATAGGGGAAATCACTAGAATGATGAGGTCAATAATGATGCACAATTTGATTTACAAATCCCATTAAAAGGAGAGGCTCAAATAATAGGTTTCTTATTTTAGAATCAAAATAATGGATCTCCAAGAAAGGCTTGAGGGAAGGATGGTCACAGGTTTACGCATATTCAAAAATGATGAATGCCTAAAATTAGAACTTCCAAAATCCCTCACTTGTGATTGATGTGTTTATATTAAAGTTCAAAGTGAGGAAAGGATGGATCATTTAATGGAAAGATTCAGTGAAAGTGCGAGCTTTAGGAGAAGCTAGGGTGACTTTCCACGAAAAAACCCTTAAGAGAAATACTATAAGAGACCAAGGGTTGAGAGA
Organism: Pinus tabuliformis; assembly: GCA_031772625.1. NCBI lineage: Eukaryota > Viridiplantae > Streptophyta > Pinopsida > Pinales > Pinaceae > Pinus > Pinus tabuliformis. The sequence goes on along the minus strand of CM062804.1, from coordinate 1,582,106,911 downwards.
TATATTGTAGTAGAGGCTTATCCAATGATAACCTATACTTAAGATAAAAGCTTTTGAATGATGAACTACAAAGTGAAAACTTTCAAGAACTGATCCAGGTGGCTCCAAACACATGCAGAAACCCAAGGGGGCTCAAAAATGGTCAAAATTCAAAGTGGTTAGATTGCTCTGAAACTAGCACCAGATCGAAGTGCTCGTCATCCTAATTCCAACGGTGTGAACAACACTCAAATCCGAGCTCATATGAGGGAGATAGAGCCAGTCAAAGTTGGGCAGTGGGCCAGGTTTAAGTGTCCTACAATTTGACCGATACTGGGGCATGAAACCTAGCCCACGAAAGCGGGCGAATTTGTTGGATGGTTAGTTTGCCCAATGACCCTTATTTTCGTTAAAATAAATAAAAATAAATTAATTAATTAATTAAAATTAAAATTAAAAAATTAAAAATTAAAAAAAAAAAAAATATATATATATATATATGTAATGAGGTGGTGGGCCATGACCCTCGCCAGCCCCAACCACCATAACCAAAATGTATTATACAATGGGTAGTGGGTAGGCCACCTCCGGTGGACCCAACCCATGCCCCCACCCCTCAATGCCACATATCAATGAGGACCATGGGCGGCGGGGTTAGAACCCGCACGACAGGAATAGTTGGCCCGCCGCTCGAGCGCCCACGCCAACACATAAACGTTAACGCCAACCACAGAACATATGTGACATATATCTTATATATATCAACATTTGCCGCAATTAAATGTCACCCACCCAAAATTTAAATCAATGTATGTTAAAAAATAGGAGGGGTGGGATTTGATCCCCCGACCTCTCCTCATCCAATTTGCACTTTTACCATGGCACCAATGGCCAACTCCTTGAGAATTCTTCCACAAGACGTCTATATAAACCTTCAATTCATTTTCACAGCAGGAGGAGAACGGTGCCGAACGGAAGAGAAACAGAATGGAGGTGTGGCAGCGTAGATGGGTCGACCCTGGGCACAGAAATCGAGGCAAGTTCCCAGAATATTCCTGGGGAATATTCTCATGCAGATTCTTTAAGGAATCTTAGAGATTCTTTGGGAGGTAAAAATTCATTCGATAAGAATGTAATCAAGTTTACAGTCATTTTTCTCAAATTTTCGCAGGGAATGCAATGGCAGGGTTGAATTTTCCTTTTGAGTAGCGATTTTTAGATTCCCAGCGGAGGAGAATCTTCGAGAATCTTGAGGGAATCTTTCAGATTCCTTGGAGGCTGAAATTTCCCTGATCCAGAATGCAGCCAACTTTATACTCATTCTTCTCAGAATTTCACAAGGATCTCAATGGCGAGATCATTTTTATGATTTTAGTTGTAGATCATCAGACAACCCAGAGGAGGTAATCTTTTGAGAATCACAAGGGAATCTAAAAGATTCCTATAGGCCAGATTTTTCCGATGTTAGAATATGACAAATGGATAGTCGATTTTACACCTCTCAATGACACAAATTGAGTGGTGCAGTCAGTTTTTACATACGAGCCTTCTATTTTTTACCATTTTCCAGATTGAAGTGACAGTGTCATATTTCAGAGTGTGGACAATCGATTCTATGCCATTCAAATCCATGATTTTGATGGTGCATTTAGATCCAGCAGTTGAGTATCCTATTCTTCAACTAGCATCAAAGTTGAGGTATATGAAGTGTTGTTGTCATGTACTTCTTTGATCATTTGTTGTGAGATGTACTATGTTGTTTCGATTCCTGCTTGATGTATGATGCAAAATCTTTGTGTCTATTTCATGTGAGATGTATTCATCATGGATTGTTATGTATGTTTTGATTGAGATCCCTTTGTTGCCATGATAGCGGGATACTCATTGTCACCATGGGTGTTTTGGTTGAGATCCCTTTGATTCCATGATGGCGGGATACTCATTATCACCATTTGTAAGATTATGTCATGTTGATAGGAGGTTTATTGTGAGTGATAGTTCCTGTAGCGGAATGTCTCGTGGAGAGACTTTGCCACTCATGTAGAGGGCACATGTCCTTGTATGACAAAAAACATAGTCCATGTACATCTTCACCATTTCCAACATTGAATGAAGCGGCCAACACCATCTTGACACCGGGCCTGGAGTCATAGTCCACATTGGACGAACTCTATTATCAGTGTCCGTTGTTTATGATTTGTTGATCGTCATTATGTTTCCATTTGATTAAGCATACATATATGTTCATTTATGCTCTTATAAAATGCAATTATAACCACATCACGAGAGTAAAAGATCTTGGTTAAATCTGGGAGTTGATTCAACTCGGATCAAGTTTAGTATCAAAGCGGTCTTTGCGTGGATGTGAATTGTGAGTGTGAACAATGGAACGTGCAACAATGGAGGATGACAAAGAGATGTACGAGACCATGCTCAGAGTGTCCAAAAAGATGGACATAATGTATGAATCTCTACAAGAAGAGACAGAGGAAAAGAAGCAATTGCAGCTTCAGTTGCAAGCCATGGAAGAGGCCCTGGAAGAACTGAAGCAGAGCAACCAGAGACTTCAAGAAGATAACGTTGAATTGAAGATGCTTCTACGAGAAGAGAAAGAGGAGAAAGGAGGTTGCTACAATAGTTGCAAGATAAGGACGAGGCCTTGGAAAAGTTGCAACATGACCCCAATGAGGTAAAAAGTAATTCTCTGACTTCATGTATGTGTCCTAATGATGATTTTGTTGTTTTTTAAAATCATACCATAGGAATTGGCTCCAAACTGCTGAAGAGAATGGGGTATCAAGGAAAAGGCTTGGGCATTAATGGCCAAGGCATTGTCAACCCCCTTAAACTAGAGGGATTAACCCGTCAGGAAGGACTTGGGTATGTCGGGAAGGAAGTTGGGGAATGCGCCAAGACATCCAGCAAACCACCAACAACAGGGAAAAACATGAGGCTCCTTACTAGGATGAGGTAAAAGGAAGAAGAAGAACTTGGTGTTAATAGCCAAGGCATTACTCAGCCATTGGAGGTTGTGCAGAGACCTAGATTTGCAGGTTTGTGATACACTGAAGGAGAATGCTCAAGGGTGTTAGTTGCTTCCAAGACATTGTTTAAATCGTTGAGGAAAGAGAATGATGGGAACACATCACCATCATCCCATGGTAGTGCCCATTGAAGGGAAAGAGTTGGGGCGAGCTCTCATTGCCATAATTACGCCAGAGACAACAAGGGAAGGTATAACAAGTCTCAATATTCGAATGTTATTTTTTATTACAATCATGTTGTTAATGATGGACATAAATCATGGCATCTAAAAACATGTACCTTTTGTTTTTTACATAACCATATATTTGTTGAGTGCTGGAAAAGAATAGCAACACAAAAAAGGATGAGCTGTAAAAGACCCTCTCAATAGCAGACAAAGAAGAAGGTAAAGCATATCTGGAGGAAGAAGACTTATTATAGTCATTGCGACAGAGGTGGTCATCAAAGAGCCACATGTTGGAGGCTCCATCCAGAGCAACGTCACAAGGACAAAGCATCCGTGCATGAACCAGGTGAAACAGTTGTTCGACCAGTGAATGCGCCACAAGGAGGCAACCCATTCACTTTGATAAGTGAGAAATGGTTCTTCTATGTGTGGTAGAATGTCATGGTCTTATTTTTTCTAATCATGTGTTGCATTTTAAACTATAAAAGTACTGAAGTGTTTTCCATCACTTGTTGCAACAACAATGGTGTCTAGACTTATTTTGTGTTTCATTTTAAACTTTGAAAGTGATGATGTGTTTTCCATCACTTGTTAAAGCAACAATGGTGTTTGGCCTTATTTTTGTAAATCATGTGTTTCTGTGATGATGTGTTTTCCATCACTTGTTGAAGCAACAATGATATCTTGGCCTTGTTTTGATAGCTGGGGTCTTGTTTCCATTTTGATGTAAACTTGACCAACGAGTATGTGTTATAAACTTGTGGCAAGTATGGGATGCTTGGTTCAATAGTTGGTCATGAAAATTAAGCATGTAATTTGAAAAAATAATGTACTACAGGGTTGCAGGATATGCAGGTGTCGTCCCATCACTTATGGCTCCGAAGGACAAAGGTGAAGGAGAAGGAAGGGTGACTGGTTAGGACACTTGCAGTGCAGACAAGGTACAAAGAAGTTGCAGTCCTGGTTGCCGGGTGCAAGCCCCAGAAGTGATGATTGACGCTATGTGATTTATTTCACCATTTTAAATCCCATTTCTTCACCCCTATGAGCATCAGCCGATGCAATGAGTGCTAAGTGAACTATTCAAATCATGATAAATTAGTCACTTACGACTACCTCTCATGGAAATGGTCATACGTGAATGACTTACTTAACGTAGTTGAATCCCAACAATGATATCTAATATTTTCATGCTTTTGGAGGACCAAAATCTCCTCAGTGGGGAGGATTGATCCAGGTGGCTCCAGACACATGCAAAAACCCAAGGGGATTCAGAAATGGTCAAAATTCAAAGTGGTCAGATTGCTCTCAAACCAGCACCAGATCGAATTGCTCTTTGCCCTAATTCCAACAGTGCGAACGACGCTCAAATTTGAGCTCGTATGAGGGAGATAGAGCAAGTAAAAGCTGGGTAGTGGGTTAGGTTTAAGTGTCCTACAATTTGACCGACATTGGGGCATGAAACCTAGCCCCTGAAAGTGGGTGAATTTGTTGGATGGTTAATTTTCCCAATGACCCTTATTTTTGTTAAAATTAAAAATAATTAATATTTTTTTATAAAAACAAACAATTAATATATATATATATATATGTAATGACGCGGTGGGCCATGACCCCTGCCACCACCCCCCCCCCCCCCCTCCCCAAACCATATGTTAAAATTTTTTAAATTAAAAATAGGCCAACAGACCATGACCTCCGTCGGCCCCAACCACCATAACCAAAATATATTATACAATGGGCAGTGGGCAGGCCACCTTCGGTGGACCTATTACGTCCTAAATCTGCCTCAGGCTGAGAAAGGCAGGTCTAGGGTAACATCAAACCACGCTTAACCTGATAGCTATCCCTACCAAATCGGGAGAGGGCTCTCTCCTTGTCAATGTCAATGAAAATATATCAAGGAAGGCTTGAGATGACTGATATAAATACTAATTTTAGGCTAGGTATGTTTTCTTAGAGGAATTTGATTAATTTTAATGATTGGTTGCTGGATCAAATGAGGAAGGCAGCTTTGGGTCGGGAAATCAACACAGATTTGCAGAGGTTTCTGTGGGGCGAGGTAGGAAAGTGTTTTAGCACTTTTAAATGAATGTAATGGTGAGTCTAAAGACTGGTGAGCAGTTGGAGAGGGCATGAAAATGTCATGAGTCCTCTTCAGATAGTAGAAAACATGTAAAACTAAATAAACCCTAAGGCATAGCACTGAAACACCAATGGGTTCTACCTTTTACACTTGATTCTTTTAGTTATGCAGAATAAGAGATATGATGGCACACATAAACATAATATCAACTGAATTACAAATAAGAAAACAATGCTAACTCACATTACCACAAGAATCCCATAAATGCTGCAAAACCCTGGTTTATTTCCTTGCCAAACTGCAGAAGTGATGTACAATAGTGCTCAATGCATCCACAAGAGTCTAACCTTGAAAAATGACTAAGAAAGTACAAGATATAGGCATCAAACCACCTATGCTAGCCATCAGGGGTTGAATCCATGAGTCAAGGAGCTATTTCAACAAGATCTAAATGAGGCACTGAAAAATAGGCAGTGGAACAGCTTGCCTCTAAAACTATGGAAATTGATTCATTCATCATCCGAACAACTCTAACTGATGTATCTACCTCCTTAAGTCATTTTTCATCATTTTTACATCATAGTACATCAAGTTACATCATATTACATCATGAATTTACCAAAGAGAGAAGAAAAATTCAACTGATAGCTAAACTGGGCGAAATTCTGAACAAACAAGCACAACTGGCGAAATTTCTCCTATGCGTAGCGCCACTAATCCTATGTGTAGCACTTTTTCTAGACCACTTTTGGAAGGCTTCCCGAAGTCAAAATCAGGTGCAGGATAGCTCGTTGGAAATCTTGGTGAATTGAATTTCTGGAAAAAATTGAATTTTTAGATTTGGAGTTCATTTTCCCCTCCAAAAATGGAATCTCCCAAGACTGCTTCCTGTGTGGCAAAAAAGTGGCAGAGAGGGCATTTTTAGGGTGTTTTTGGGCCTTTTGGAGGGTTTTAGGGAGAGTTTGTAGGGTTTGGGAAATTTGTATGTGAAAGTGGGATTTAGGGAGAATATATGAGGGAAATATGTTTGGGGAATTTATATAAGCGAATGGGGTTTAGGGAACAACAAATGGATGAGGGAACTTTAAAATTTATGAGACAGTTTATTGAAAACTAGGGTTTGACTTCATGAGTAAAAGTGTCACCAAAGATTGATGCAAAACCCTTTTCAACAAGAAGGATTGATTTAATTACTTGCCAAGAGGTAATTAAAGAGATTTAAAGCAAATTGAGTGATTTTGGAGTGTTTTGGGGCTTGGCTGCCAGGTGTGTAGCACCAGTGCAAATTAACAAAGGAAAACCTTGCCAGGTGCGTAGTGCCTCCCAAGTGCATAGCGCATTTTTGCAGACCAGTTTTAGAGGCCTTCCTGGTGTCCAAATTGGCGTGGGATCTCTCTTTGGAAAGCTTATCAAGTCTACTTTCCATAACATCTTGCATTTTCCAATTTGGAGGTCATTTGCCCTGTCAAAAGTCAAATCTCCCAAGACTGGTCAAAATGTGCAAAATGAGGCTGCCTAAATGCAGGGTGTTTTTGCAGTAAACTTTTGAAGGTCTTCCTCAACTCTAAATTGAGCTCATGATAGCTCATTGGAAATCTATCTCTATCAAGCTATCATTTAAATAATCAAGCAAGTCATTTGGTCAACTAGGCTAGGAGAAATATTAATTTTCCCAAGGTCACTTCAGAGGTACAACAACCCTCCTGAGGAAACTTTATTTTTGACATTTCTCTAAAACCATGACACCTGTGTAAAACATGAAGGAGGTTTTTCTTCCTTGGCCTATTTTGGACAAAAACCTCTCTCACTTTTTCCAAATTCATTTTTCTTTGCTCAGAAACATCATTTGAGTAAAACCTATCCCAATGTGTGGAACAGGGGATTTGTCGAAATGAAGTGAAATGAAATGGATAAGGGGATTCTAAATTCTTGAGGAAATTTTGGGAAGTAGGGAGGGATGTTAGGAAATAGGGGAAATTGGAATTTCAAATATTTAGTGAGGGGAAGGGGTCCAAAAGGGAAAAACACAGGCTTAGCGTAGAAAATTATCAAATTGTAGCAAGAAACTAGGGTTTGTGGAAAAATGGTGAATTTGAGGGATGTTAGTGATGGGAAGTGTTTAATAAGGTACATTAAGGATAGGGGAAGGTGTATGAACATCAGTACACAAGTTTTCTTGATGATTTGACCATCTAAGAGAAATTACCTTCAAAACCCTGGGAGAGGGAAATGAGCCTTACCTAAGCACAACTGAAGCACGAAAAAGGTGTAAAATGACCCATTGGAACCTGAAATGATGATGAAAACTCTCTGAATGATGGTACACTCAGATGAATGGTGACATGGACTGACATTTGGACAACTTTGAAAGGAGTGAAAACAAATCCTAGACCTAATACCTAGAGACCAAATTTTACTTGAAAACTCACTGAAATGACAAAATTTGACTTTGACACCCTAAGACCACTTTGTAAGAGCATATTTGATCACTGGTGGAAGGCTTCAAAGACTGACACTAACAAGACCCAACCCACGCCCCCTCCCCTCAATGCCACATATCAATGAAGACCGTGGGCGGCAGGGTTTGAACCCACCTGACCAGAACGGCCGGCCCGCCACTCGGGCACCCACACCAACACATAAACGTTAACGCGAACCATGGAACGTATGTGACATATATCATATATATATCAACGGTTTTAGCAATTAAATACCACCAACCCAATATTTTAATCAATGTATGTTAAAATATAGGATGGGCGAGATTTGATCCCCTGACCTCTCCTCATCCAATTTGTATTTTTACCATAGCACCTGTTAGCGCTTGAAATTTCACCTCAGGCTGAGAAAGGTAAACCTCAAGGCTACATCAAACCATTCAGCCTCGTAGCTAGCCCTACGGGGTAGGAGAAGGCTCTCTCCGGTCTATCTCGGTAGATCTTCAATGGGATGAGATGACCAACAAGGTAACACTGATATTAGGCTAGTAAACTGATTCAAAAGGTTGATTTGGGGTTTTTTGGGTTTTTGGTGGCAAATTGACGAGATGGCAATTTTGGGTGCGGGGATTGGACACAGTGTCTGCAGGGGGTTCCTTGGGGCGAGATAGGAGACAGCGTTGATGCCTTTAACTGAAGTGGATGATCGGGAATGAAGGATGAGGAGCTAAAGAGAGCAAACAATGACTTTGAATTCCCTTTAGACAGTAGAAAACATTGAAATTAAACAAATTTAAAAGCAGAGCATGGCTAGCATGAATTCATACTTTAACACTTCATTTGTTTAATGTGCAGCAATAAAGAAAGGAAATGAATCACATAACAAAGATTACAAGAACATGAAGAAACACACCATCAACACATGAGTCCACAAGAATCCCAAAGATGACTGCAAAACCCTGGTCTTCCTTAGCCAAAAATTGCAGAGATACAGTGAAAATATACAATGATAGCTTCTCCCTCAAGAGTCCAACCATGAAAATGAGCAAGAAAGTACATAATATAGATGATCTAACCTCTTTCCCTGCCTCCATGGGTCGAGCTCACTATCCTAGGAGCTGTTTCAACCACTTCTAAACTAAGCACTACAAACTAGGCAGTCAAAACAACTTGCCTCTATAAACTTGGAAACCAGTTCATACATTCAATTTTTACCCTTTACATGAAAGAATATTCTAGAAGAGTTAAACAAGAGTAAAAGTATCCAAAAAGTGTCACAATTACATCCAAAAGGATCACCATCAACCTCAAAAAGTAAAACTGGAGCCAAACTGCGTTTTCTGGGCTGAACTGGTCAAATCTGGCACAATTTCCTCAACGGGTCGTGCACATTTTCGCAACGGGTCGCGCACATTGGCAGCTCTGTTTGGAGGCCTTCCTGGTATCAAAATTGGGTGCAGGATAGCTCGTTGGAAATGTATTTGAGTCTACTTTCCAACCCAACTGGAATTTTTCAATTTGGAGGTCATTTGCCATGTCAAAACTTAATTCTCCCAAGACTGGTTTCTACAACTCAAAAAAGGGGCAAAAAGTCAAATTTTGCATGTATTTTGACCTTCTGGAGGCCCAAAACCCCATAAAAACTCAAGTCCATCCATAGGCATATGTAACTTTGCATGAAAAATCTAGAAATGCTGAGTTTTTTCAAAACGGAGCTACGATGACAAAGGGTCTCACCGGGGGTGAGACCCGTTGAGGAGCCAAAACCTGTAAATTTCCAAAAAATGCCAAAATTACCCAAAATTCTCAAAAAAAATTGGGATTTGTGCTGTAGCTGATGCTAGTGAGTGCCATGATCTTTGAAGGATGCCTCAGCCAAGATACGGAGTGGATTGGTCTTCTTCCTCCGCCTAAGAGCCTCGGACAACCTCCTTTGGAACATTTTCATCTTGGCTTTGCATACATGCATCCTCGCCCAATAGTGATTCTTCATGTTTCTTAGCAGCTTTTTCTCTTGGTTGGCCTTAGCCAACAGCCTCTCCAAGTGGGAATTCTCCTGAATGAGCATTGACTCTCGATCAGCAGGCAATGGATCACCGGGTCTTCTACGGTTCAAGACTCGGTCGCTACGAATCCTCCATAGCTCATCAAGTGCCTTCTCCTCCTCTAACTGTGTGTTCCGCTGCTCCAGGTAAGTAATATTCCATTGGGCACCCTCAAGTCTCCTCTGCAAAACATCATTCTCGGCCCTGAGATGCTGAATGATCTCCTTTGCCTCTCGGCTAGGAGAACTGGCCTCAAGATCAATCACCTCGGTGTCCGGAACTCCTGATGGACCCTCATGAATCATGGGCTGCTTGCCCCTCTCTGGTACCTGTTCTGGTGAAGAAAGTGAGGCCCCTTCCACCTGATGTGGAGATAACACTCGTTGTGCTGACGATGAAGGTGAGACCCCTTCCACCTGCTGTGGAGATAGTACTCGCCTAGCTACTGCAAATAAGGCCCTTGGGCCTCTCTGATAAATGACCAATGGAGGAGAGCTGACATGTCTGGTCTCAAGAATATCATGCTACTGTGATGGTCTTCCCTCCTCATGAACAACCTCAGGGGGTGAAAGGGATAACCTTGAGAGCAGCAAAACAAAACCCGATCTCTACTTGCATTTTGACATTTTTAAAGCAAATATACATGAACTTCTCATTTCAACTTGATGGCATTAAAACACATTTCCCATGCTCATTTTTCTCTATCAAGCAAAATACTTTGATGATCAGAGGCCTACCTGCAACCTTGAAGAGATTTGGGGTCATTTGGCAGCTTACTGGCAAATTTCTGTGGAGAAATCCCCAACGGGTCGCGCACGTTGCTTTTCTGAACTGTGGAAGAGCTCTCAACGGGTCGCGCACCACTCAACGGGTCGCGCTTTTGCAGGAGGCTTTTGGAGGCCTTCCCGGTGTCGGAATTGAGTGCAGGATAGCTCGTTGGAAAGGTATTTGAGTCTAATTTCCAACCCAACTAGAATTTTTCAATTTGAAGTTGATCTAACCTATCAAAAATCAAATCTCCCAAGACTGGTTAAAAAGTGCCAAATGAGGCTGCCTCAAGGAAGAGTGATGTTGCAGTCAACTTTTCAATGCCTTTCTCAACCCCAAATTGAGCTCATGATAGCTCATTGGAAATCTATTTGTGTCTAGTTATCATTTTACCCATCAAGAAAATCATTTGGCCAACCAAGCTAGGAGAAAACTTGATTTTCCCAAGGTCACTTCAGAGGTGTCTTTGATTCTCCTAAGGCAACGGTATTCTTGACATTTCTCTCAAAAAATGACACCTGTGAAAAAAGTGAAGGAGGTTTTTCTTATTTGGCATGTTCTGGACAAAAACCTCTCTCAGTTTTCCAAAATTCATCTTTTATTGCTCTGAAACATCATTTGAGTGAAACTTGTCCCGATGTGTGAAACAAGGAATTTTGTCGAAATGAAGCGAAATAAAGGGAATAAGGGGCTTCTAAATTCTTGGGGAAATTTTGGGGAGTAGGGAGGGATGTTAGGAAGTAGGGGAAAGTGGAATCTCAGAGATTGAGTGAGGGGAAGGGATCCAAAAGGGCAAAACACAAGCCCAACCTAGAAAATTGCCAGGTTGTAGCTAGAAACTAGGGTTTGTGCAAAAATGAGGAATTTGGCGGATCTAAGGGATGGGAAGTGTTTGATAAGGTATTTTAAGGATAGGGGAAGGTGTATGAACATCAGGAAACAAGTTTTGCCGGTGATTTAACCATCCAAGAGAAATTGCCTTCAAAACCCTAGGAGAGGGAAATGACCTTACCTAGGCACAACTGAAGCATGAATAAGCTGTGAAATGACCCAATGGAACTTGACATGACTATGGAAACCCTCTGAATGACGATAGGCTCAGCTGAATGATGACATGGACTGACATTTGGGCAAACCCTAGACCTAATGCCTAGTGACCAAATTTTGCTTGAAGACTTACTGAAATGACAAAATTTGACCTTGACACTCTGAGACCACTTTGTAAGAGCATATTTGATCACTGTAGGAAGGCTGGAAAGGCTGACACTAACAACACCAATGGCCAACTCCTTGAGAATTCTGCCATAAGACGTCTATATAAACCCTCAATTCATTTTCATGGTAGGAGGAGAATGGGGCTAAATGGAAGAGAAATGGAATGGAGGTGTGGCAATGTAGAGGGGTCCACCCTGGGCATGGAAATCGAGGTGGGTTCCCAGAATATTCCAAGGGAATATTCTCATGCAGATTCTTTAAGGAATCTTGGAGATTCTTTGAGAGGTAAATTTCATTTGATCAGAATGTAATCAATTTTACAGTCATTTTTCTCAAATTTTCACAGGGAATACAATGGCAAGGTCGGATTCACCTTTTCAGCAGTGGATTTTCAGATTCCCAACGAAGGAGAATCTTCGAGAATCTTGAGGGGATCTTCCAAATTCCTTGGAGGCTGAAATTTCCCAAATCCAGAATGCAACCAACTTTAGACTCATTCTTCTCAGAATTTCACAAGGATATCAATGTCAAGATCAATTTTCTGATTTGAGTTGCAGATCTCCATTCAACCCAGAGGAGGGAATCTTTGGAGAATCACGGGGGAATCTAAAAGATTCCTACATGCCCATATTTTTCCAATGTCAAAATTCGACAAATAGATAGTCGATTTTACACCTCTAGACAACGCAAATTTAGTGGTCCGGTCATTTTTTGCAGTTGAGCCTTCTATTTTTCGTCCATTTTCCAGATTGAAGTAGTGATAGATTTCAAAGTGTGGACAGTCGATTCTTTGTCATTCGACTCCACAATTTCGATGGTGCATTCAGATCTAGCAGTTGAGTATCCTATTCTTCAACCTGCATCAGATTTGAGGTATATGAAGTGTTGTTGTCATGTACTTATTTGATCATTTTCTATGAGATGTACTATGTTGTTTCGATTCCTGCTTGATGTATGATGCAAAATATTTATGTCTATTTCATGTGAGATGTATTCATCATGGATTGTTATGTATGTTTTGATTGAGATCCCTTTGTTTCCATGATGGCAAAATACTCATTGTCACCATGGGTGTTTTGGTTGAGATCCCTTTGATGCCATGATGGTGGGATACACATTGTCACCATGTGTAAGATTATGTCATGCTGATAGGAGGTCTATTATGACTGATAGTTCCTGTAGCGGAACATCTTATGGAGAGACTTTTGCACTCATGTAGAGGGCACATGTCCTTGTATGAAAGAAAACATAGCCCATGTACATATTCACCATTTCCAGTATTGAATGAAGCAGCAAACACCATCTTGACATTGGGCCCAGAGACGTAGTCCACAATGGACGAACTCCATTTTCAATGTCTCTTGTTTATGATTTGTTGACCGTCATTATGTTTCCATTTTCTTAAGAATACATATATGTTAATTTATGCTCTTATAAAATGCAATTCTAACTGCATCATGGGAGTAAAATATCTTGTTCAAATTCGGGAGTTGAGTCAACTTGGATCAAGAATTCCCCAAGTCAAAGCACCTTCAAGGGTTCCTTCTTGGTGTGATGGCTAGGGAATAAATTTATTTGAAATTCCACTGTCAAAATTCATTCAAAATTGGATGATGCCTAGAGGAGACATAAATGAAAAAATTTGTCTAAAGGGAATCCTAAAATTCCTCCTCCCTAAAATTTCGCACCAAGCCCTAGAAAATCTCCTTATCCTTAGGGGACAAAGAAAAGAGGAACAAAAGAGGTGAAAGAATGATATTTCTTTAAGTTAATGTGATCACCAAGGATCTATGATCAGTGCCTAGCTATTGGGAATATTGGAGTCAAAATGATTAAGATTTAGGAACTCCACTCTTCAAGGAGGCCTAAAGAAGCAGCTACACTCTTTGTGGATGCAACTTCAAAACAACTTTAGACTTTTATACTTCGATACACAATATTTTATGAAGTTTCAAGGTAAAAGGTGTGCAACCTACCCCTGGGAAAAAATTTTCTTCTTTCCAAGATGAATAATATATGCAGCGAGCCAAGATTACAAGTTTTCCATAAATTCACAATAATTTTTAGGGCACAAGCAAAATCAAAGAAAAATGTTCCATACCTTGGACATAATTATCAAGAAATTTTCATGAAAAGAGCACTTACATGAAAAGAGAGTATATCCATCCATCACATTTGTAAAATAGAAGTTCTAAGAGAGATAGCGAAAATATTCCACACATCAAAATCAATTTAATCATCCAAATCAGTCCACAAATTGCAAGTTCGAAATATTTAGAAATATATATCCAAATCCAAGTGATGATGAATGAGAGAGAATGCCTCTCTTATATTTATACAATCCTCTAAGGGGTTTGAATAGCCTAATTTAGCTTTATGGTTCCCCTATAATAAAATAATGTGAAAAATAACAATATTGTTGGTGACAAGCCCACCAAATACCTCCATAATAAGAATAATTAGCCTCTCAAGAGGACCAAAATCATAGAAAGATAGTTAGAAGGGTTGTTGGAAGGCAAAATGAAGTCCCTAATGTGCCAAAATGAGTACAAGGGATCCAATAACAATGATGAAGGGGGTGACCCCTTGATCTCCAAGAAAGTGACATGTGGTGCTCCCAAGTGGTTGTGGGGGCACAAAATCATCCTTTGGGTCTCCAAGTGAATCGAACAAGGATGTATCCCATCTTAAAGGGTTAAAAAAATGTTGCAAGCCCTCCCTTGTCGCCCATGGTGAGACAAAACCCCATTTAGGCCCTAGGTCAACTTCCAACTGTGTGGTGCAAGTGTGTAGCTGGTTGAGAAAAGTGGTCCAGGTGCATCATCATCATCAAATAAGTTGGACACACATGATCAATGAATGGTGTTGAATGATCCCATGGCATGGCTATCTACTCTATGTTATAGTGGAGGTCCATGGCTTTCAATTCATGCTCTACAATTTCCAATATGACCCTCGGTGGGCTTGGACCTTATATAGGGAGAACAAACCCCAAGGTGAAGAACCACTTACAATCATGTATAAGATCCAATGTGTCTCCTCACCTTCTACTACAAAAATTCACTAGTGTAATTGAGAAAATGAGCTTACAAATCATGGAACCAAGTGGGCACTTCATAGTGGCATGCCCTTCCATAATGGGTTTTAGAATGTACAGTTGCCCCCGGGTTCAAGAAGGAGGTAAATCAAGGACCCTATTAGGTGGATTTAACCTCTAAGTAAGTGACAGGTCAATGGTACATCTGTCAAATGGCAGGTGTCCTGTAAAAAATTGTGTAACGGAGTGGTGCATCAAGGGAAAGGCTTCAAGCCACATGCCATGGTACAAGGGTATCTATGATGATGGAAGCTCACATGTAGGTGGGAGAAATTGTAGTAATGAGTTGTCACGACCTTTGCTTTTCCACCCTTCTTCATATGTCTTTTACCTTTTATTGAGCTTTCTTTTATAACTAATTGGGGCTCCAGGGGATGAAAGCATGATGCAAATTATATAATAGTGAATACCCCCTTTAAGGTTGGGTAGTTCATCGGCTACCAAGGGTTGGGAAAATCATGGTTTCCTTAATGATGTAGGGGGTTCACATAGGAGCCCTAGGAACCAGGGTGATGTCCATGATAAAGGGGTAGATCTCATGTTTTGGATTTTTCCCACGTGCTAAATTTTTATGTCTCGACCATATTTTCATTTTATGGTACATTTATTGTTGTAAGTGGACAAATTATGCTTTTAACTTTCTTTTTAGCTGCATCAACCTTAAGGGCAATGTTCTAGGCTCGACCCAAAGTGTGGACAAGGGGAGGGGTGTTATAGACATTTTTGGGCACTGCAACCCCAATCATAAATGTCCATAAACCGAGGGCTCTTAAGTCCCTAAAAGTGTTGTTCCAACCTCTAAAAGAACAAGATCAACTGATTACATCTTCTCCCAGAAGTTCTCCATGAAAAACTACTCAGAACCGGTCAAAATTGGACCATCTCACCTGCTCCATGGTCAAAGTGCGTTGCATCCCACCTAAATACACACGGGAGGTGCGATGCATACTGAAAATCCCTTCTGTGGGGTGCGATGGGCGAGAGTGGACAAATGGCAGGGTCAATCTGGAAGGTGGAGGATCATGGAATCTTCCAGAAACTTCTCCTGTGACACTTGCCTCTCTGCATTCGCCCAGGGATGAGTAAGAGATCATTAATCTCAAAGTGGAATCAAGAACTATCAGAGAGAGGACACTAATCAAATCTCAAAAGTTGACTCACCCCCCTTGCAAACATCTATATATGGATCCCTCATCCCACAGATCCAAAGGCTGGAATTTTGTATCTTGTAAGGAAGTGCTACTGGTTTCTTGGTGTAACATCATAGTGTTGGGTGATATAAGCTTTTCATGAGGTGAAGAAGGGCTTTCTTGCTAAGAGGATGATGCTGGGTCAGAACAATTGGTTGTAATCCTCTTTGCTATTCTTGATTATTAATAAAGCTATGCAATTTTTCCTCCACATTCTTATATGATTGATGATATATGCATTTGTGTGGTCAATATATATCTGGTCCTATATTGTTTATGATAGTAGATCTATGTTCTTGGATAGTGTTATGCTGCTTTGATTCTACAGGTGCTCTTTGAAGCTGGGTAGATGAGGAAGCAAGCGGCAAAGATCTATCAGAAGGGAGAGGAATCAAGCAAGGAACCAAGCGCAAGACAGAGGTTGGTCTCCTTTATTCCCCTCTTATCTACTTCTCATAAAGGAAAATGAAAGTGGTTTTAGTTTTTTTTTTCTAAGGTAGCTACCAGCCTTAGTGGGACTAGCAGCTCTGCATAGACACTAGATTTTCTGATAACAAAATGGCGACTCCACTGGGGAGCGAATAGATTGTTTGTTTGTCTACATTTGTTGCTTTATAAACTTACAGACGGAGCCTGAAGTCAAGCCAGCTAGCCTTTGAACTGCATTTGCTATGCAAGTTCAAAGTAGATCAATGCTACTTCAGTCTATCTCCAGGTTTCGTTTATGAATTGAACAATCGATTTACAAGCTCTCTAATTGCCCTTGTGGTGGCTCTAGTAACCTCTTTAGAGCTACCCCTGTGATTTATTTACTAGTTACCACTTGCTCGGCCTAAATCCCTGAACTGAGCTGCAAACTGTGACCCAGAACCCAGTTGAAGTCTTCTCCCTAGACCATCGCATTATCTCTTCTTTAAAATCTGGATGCATCGCACTTCCCGAGTGTATTAGGTGCGCTGCATCTCACTTTCCCTGTGTTACAGGTGTGCTGATCAGACAAGGCCTCTTCTCCTATTAGACTTTGGTTTCTGTGTTCACTCTTTTCAGCTCTATTCAGGAGTTTTGTTGTCTGTAGTCAGTATACCTCTGTTGAAACCCCCTTCCTTACCATTATTCCACCTCCATTGTGCAAAGAACTATAAATGTTTTTATGTATTGTGATCCATTTTCAGTTCTCTTTTACAAAGAAGTAGCATAATTGAACTGTCGTTTCTTGATTTGAAAGTGTCGCAAGTGTCATTTTCAGTCATAGAAGAGAATCCGATTGTTCTTGATAGTCGATTACACTATTACTCTTGTATTTGATTTGAATTAGTAGTTTTTCAAGTGTCGAAAGCAAGTTTTCAATTCCAAATTGCAAAGTGTCGTTATTGTCTTCATTTTGTCTTGAAAATAAACTTGTTAGTAATGTCGCTTTGAAAAATAATTTAGATTTGTGCTTAGCTTTCTTTTTACCATTCACACATTAAGAAGGCTGAAAACAAATACATGCATGTGCATTTTCATTTAGACTGTTTGTTGGTTTGATTTAGGACAGTGCATATAGTGTGTGCTC
This sequence comes from Pinus tabuliformis, assembly GCA_031772625.1. Taxonomy (NCBI): domain Eukaryota; kingdom Viridiplantae; phylum Streptophyta; class Pinopsida; order Pinales; family Pinaceae; genus Pinus; species Pinus tabuliformis. The sequence goes on along the minus strand of CM062804.1, from coordinate 1,582,089,327 downwards.
TCTGCTCTATGTTGAAAGAATATCGTCTCTCTTTCCTTCGTAGCTAGGATTTTCATTGCAAAAAGAAGATTAAACGATTGTTTATCATCTTAGATTGCATTTTAGGAATTGTACATCTACATCACGCGATGAACCTAAAAGGAAAATCTCTTAAGCAAGATCAAATGTAAAATAAATTTAATGAATCTAAAAACACTTTGGAACCTAATGCACAACATTTAGAAGTCTAGGCTAGAGACGTATTCTGGCGTCGTAAAGCCTGGTAACTGTTGTTTTCATTGTTGGTTGGGTGATTCCTCCACTTTGAGACGATAAGTGCCAGTACAGACTTATTCTCCCATGCACTGTCGAGTATATATTAGGAGACCACAATAGGCTTTATCCTTTATCCATAGGAAGCCGTGTCTGTCGCCCTATCGATCGCAATGCACTGAACACAACATTCGGGAAGATTGACTGTCGCACCGTAAAAAGTATTCTGCAGTTTTGCGATTGGTTTGGTAATCCCTCTGTCTAGATTTCCAGAGCATTCTCTTTCATTCCTTTTCAGACTCGTTAAATGAAAAGGTCCATCTGAGCACTTGTCACTTCAGGCTCATTAAAAATCGAAGGCGACTAGAGTCATCTTTTGTTTTTTCTCGACTCTTAATAATTGAAAAAATAGGTTGCGTCAAAGCATCTAAAATTCATTTAATTCGGAAACATATTTCCCCTTTATTTTTAGTTGATCGAGTAATCCGCAATCGTGGAAGAAAGCCAATTGAAACCCCATCGTTCGCGGAGGCTTACGAGTCAATTGTCTTTGTCTCCAGAATCAAAACTGTTACAGACAAAGAGAACTCATTTAACCGGTTCCAAATCCCCCGGTAAAGTTAGAACAAGTGTTCCAACACCATCGGAGACTCCGTTTACTCCAACCATTTCTGGTATCCCTGCCTTTACAGAAGAAGTTCCACAGCCACCAAAGGACAGCAGGGTTGGTCCTAGTGTGAAGGTAAACACTTATATTACTGAACCAGCTCCATCTACAGCTGATTCGAAAGGTGTTATTCCCCAAACATCTATCGCTGCAGATTCTATACCTTCTTCGGCCCCAAAAATATTTTATGGACCTGAGGGTCTACCTCTTCCACCTGGTCTGATTGCTATAGAAGATATTGTTGAGGATCCTCCATCTAGTACTCCATCGCAATTTGGAGTTGGGATCACCCTATATCCTTCTTTGTCAGAAATTAGTCTATTATTATCAGAAGCCCCTGTAGAATCGCTAGGAAATATTTTGGATAGACTAGAAATGTCTGAACAACCGGCGACATCTAGGACTGTGTCATCTGACACAGCAATGGCAGAACTTCCTGTTGTCACTCCAACAATGTTCGCCGGCATACCATCTGTCCCAACTAGCTCTCAATCGCTAGAAGGGGCCCACTCAAGGGCTATTTCAATAGTATGGTCCGTTCCCGTTTGTTCATCCGGAATAATATCCGGGAACTCTTATGTTGAGTCTCAGTGGTCCTTCACGGTGTCAATTTGGGCAGTCTGGTCCTCAAGGACAAACAATTCCTTTGAGTACCGGATTACCGCCGTATGGGGGGCAATATACCCTTGCATTTTCTCCTCCGGGAGGACAACCATACGAGAGTTCACAACAAAATTCAGGTTATGCTGGAATTACATCTAGCATTTGGGTGCCAATACTGCCTCAACAACCAAGAGTTGTATATTCAATGCAATAATTTTTACCTATGTCAAATATACCAACTACACCGGCTATTGTGACAGTGTCGCAAGTACAAGCGTTGCTTGTTGTATGCCAACCTCAAGTTTCTCAGGTTGTAATGCAACAGCCTCTTGTCCCTGTGACTCAACCACAATCGCCAACTAGTGGAATGACATAGGCCCAAACGGGTACAATTACCCCTCATCTTGGTCAAACAGCCAGTATTGGACAACAGCACATGGCTTCACAACCATGGCTGGTGCAATATCAACAACCACAATTCCAACAAGTATACCAAGGATCTGAGCAACAAATCTTTGCAAATAATGGGCAGCCGTATATTCAAAACGGTCAAAATCAACCATTCTACAGTGGTTATGCCCATCAACCTTATCAGAGTTACCAGCATCAAATGCATTATGCTGGTATGCAAAGACCAACTGCCCAGGCAATCCCATCTTATCCTGGGTATGCTTCGCCAAACCTGAATCAACAGTTACCCTTCGTGGCGACTTTAGAGTTACCGGATCTAAATCGGCTAACGAACGATCCAATTGCTTACGCCCCTTGGTGGCCAGCGATTCCGCATAAACTTCCATCAGATATTCCTAAATTTAATGGAAATTCGGGTGAAGACCCGTCGAATCATGTGATGACCTTTCATCTGTGGTGTTCATCAAACACCCTAAACGATGATTCGATTAGGCTTCACCTTTTTTAGAGGACGTTAACTGGTTCGGTAGCAAAATGGTATATCGAATTACCTAGAGCTTTGTTTGATAACCTCAGTGCCCTAGCCACAACCTTTTTAACCCATTTTCAGTTACCCATAAGATACGAAACAGGGACAGAACTTCTTACCAACTTCAAGCAAACGACGGCCACTCACATATCCGATCATATTCATGAGTGGCGACGTCGTCGTAGAATGGTAAAAACGTATGTTCCTGATCAGCTTTTAGTTGAATGGTTTATTAAGTCATTATTACCTTCCATTACAGAAGATGTGGCAAAGGGAGGAGTCGTCACTGAAGAGCAAGTTATTGCTCGTGCACAATATTTAGACTTGATTTATACTCAGTCTGGCACGCTCTACGATAAAATCCCTGACGCTCCCAGACCGGAATTTTCCGTTCCTACCCCTCCTAAATTGAACAATGACTCTCATGTCGACGATGGCGTGATTGGTACGACAGACACGAAATCAAAAAAGGCTACATCTAAAAAGGCCCGTAAGATTTCTAGTCAAAATGCAAAAGAAGAAATCTGGTTGCTAGTGACAATGCTTCCCCGTCCCAAGTGCTGATGTTGTCGGTTTCGAAACAGCAAAATGATGCTTTGATAACGACAAGGAATAAAGATTACGGGAATCCACAGCTGTCGAACAACAAGGATAAAGATCAACCTAGTAGTTCGACAACAACTTCGACAGAAGTTGCGCCACCCATCATTCCAGAGCTAACAATAAAACTGCCAAAGGGAGTAGTACACAAGTCGACATTTAATCCTTGTGCCAGAGCAGCACAACATTATAATATAGTGGAAGATCTAGCCCAATCGCCATCCGCTATGTCGACACTTGAGGTACTGCAAAATTTCCCCTCCCAAAAGCAGGCTTTATTATCAGCAATAGGTGGGATAGACCCAAAGGATTCTAATATTATGTCTTTTAATCACAAAGGATATGATCCTCAGTTACCAACTCAACTAGATTTCCTCATTCAAGTGAAAGCCCTCAACAAAATTGTTCATCGAACAATTATTGATGAGGGAGCATCTACATGTATTATGTCGATGAGTTGCTGGAAAACTTTAGGATCTCCAAACTTGTCACGATCTTCGACGACATTAAAAGCATTTGATGGACGAACATATACCCCATATGGGATTCTAAGTAACTTGCAAGTTGAACTGGAGGGAAAAATAGTAGAAATAGATGTTGAAGTAATTGATGGAAACCTCGATTACAACATCCTACTGGGAAGGCCCTGGATATATGCTATGGTTGTGGTTGTGTCAACCTACTTTAGGAAGATTGCATTTCCTTTCCAAGGAGGAATTACAATCGTCGACCAACAAACATTTCTCCCCAATAATTCCCAAGTTACAGGAAGCATTCCGATGATCCATGGAAGCCCCCATTCGCTTCAAAATATAAGAGTAGGCCTACTAAAAGACCCTATATTAATGGGGACTTTTTCCCTCCCACCTCCAATCAATCTGGTGGAAGTGGCGACAGTAGGAACCTACAATATGATATCTTCCATTCAAAAGATCTCAGAAAACGATATTAACATGGATCATCTACAGGTATTGCCTCCAAGCCCAATAGAAATATTGTATCAATCAATGTTTTTGGCATGGGAGGCAGACCTGAATCAATGCTCATCAAGCGTTTGGATAGATAGGTGTAAGGAATATGGCACCCCTTCAGATCCTTGGTCGTAAGTGCATTACACCGACGAAGGAATTATTCAGTCAATGATAATTGACGGGGCGCCATGGGAAAATTACCACCATCATTCCCATCTTCCGGATTGTCAAGAAGATACTCTTGATGACCTTCATCATCCTTCAGTTTTTGATTTCCTATCAAATACTGTAAACACGGTGGATTCCGAGCGAAACTTGTCCAATATTGAAGAGACTATCACCATAAATATCTCGACCAAAACGGATGTTGTAGAGAATATTTATGTTGGCAAATGTTGTTCTCCTTTAGAACTGGAAATATATAACGCTATTTTTCGTGAATTCAGAGATGTCTTTGCTTGGTCATATGATGAAATGCCATGCATTGACTCGAGTATAATTGAACATGAAATAAAGATGTATCCAGATGTCAAACCAGTAAGACAACGGCTATGGCAGGTGTACCCCAAGAAAGTTGTTGCCATCAAGGCAGAAGTTGAGAAACTTCCCCATGCTGGTTTTATTTACCCGGTTCCTCTAACCGATTGGGTATCAAACATCTTTCCTGTGATGAAAAAACAAGGAACGATTAGAGTGTGCGTCGATTATAGGGATGTGAATCAAGCTTGTCCAAAAGACAACTACCCTACACCCTTTATTGACCAGATAATTGATGAATGCACCGGATGTGAAATATTTTCATTTATGGATGGATTCTCCGGGTATAATCAAATAAATATCCACCCACAGGACCAGTCAAAGACTGCATTTATTTGTCCGTGGGGCACATCTGCATATCGTAAATTACCCTTTGGTTTAAAGAACGCAGGGGCAACATTTCAAAGGGCAATGAATTATTCATTACATGACATCAAAAACATCGTTCAACAATATCTCGACGACCTTCCGGCTCATTCGTGAAAGCGGACCGATCATCCACAGCATTTGAGAGCGATATTTCTACGTTGCCGACACTACAAGATACGACTCAATCCACACAAATGTGTGTTCTATGTCAGTTCTGGTCGTTTTCTTGGCTTTTTAGTCTCAAAGGACAGGATTCGTCTCGACCCATGTAAGGTTTAGGCAATCATAAATTTTCTTCCACCTTCAAATTTACTTCAGATTCATAAACTTTAAGGGAAAGCAAACTTTCTGAGGAGGTTCATTCCAAATTACGCCGAACTTGCTAAAGGTTATACACATCTATTGAAAAAAGAAGTACCCTTCTTCTGGGATTAGGTCGCGCAAGCTTCCTTTGATGCTTTAAAAGAATCCCTAATGAAAGCATCATTAATGTACGCTCCTGATTATCAAAAAAACTTTAACCTGTATCTGGCTGCAACGGATACAACCATCGCAATGGTTTTAGTTCAAGAAGACAATGGAATTGAAAATCCCATACAGTATTTGAGTAGAAACTTAAATGATACAAAAAGCAAATATTCCTATGTTGAAAAGCTGGCTCTCGCAGCTGTTCAAGCGATACAGAGATTTTGACACTATTTCCTCTTTCGAAAAACCACCATTTTGTCAGATTGCAACCCCATGACTTATATATTGTCGTGACAATTGTTGGGGGGAAAATATTCAAAATGGATAGCAATTCTTCAAGAGCTTGATCTGGAATTCGTAAAATCCAAACCAAAGAAATCCCTGGTTTTCGCGAAATTACTATGCGATCTCCCATTGTCGTCCAATGATGAAACATTCGAAGAAACCATCGTTGACGAATCTTTGTTTCTGATATCTTCAAGCAATCCGTGGTATGGAGATATAATCATCTATCTCCAAACCCAAAAATATAGGTCTAATACCTCTCGCTCAAAACAAAAACGTATTCGATACCAATCAAAAGACTACATGATCGCCAGTGATACACTTTACCGTCGTGGTGTCGATACAATTCTGAGAAGGTGCCTCACCCATGAGGAGGCTGAAAAAGTCCTGAATGATTACCATTCAGGCGCGTGTGGGGGGCATCAGTCTGGTTACGCTCCGGCACAAAAAAATTTACGATCAGGATACTTCTGGCCAACAATGTTCAAAGATTTCATAACCGCAATCAGAAGTTGCCATGCATGTCAAATTTTCGATAGCAAAACCAGAAAACCACCGACACCCCTGCAACCGATAGTTTTTGTTGGGCCATTCACCAAATGGGGCATTGATTTCATGACATGTAACCCCACCTCGACCGGGGGGCATGGGTATATCATAGTCGCAGTAGAATATTTTACCAAATGGGCCGAGGCTATGCCTACATTAGATAACACTGGTGAAACAGCTGCCCTTTTCTTTTTCAATCATGTAGTCGCCAAATTCGGCATTCCACAGGCTATAGTCACAGATCATGGATCGTATTTTCACAATCACATGATGGTCGAATTGGCTGCCAAATTGGGGTTGTCCCACGACAGCTCTACTCCATATTACCCGCAAGCCAATGGACAAGTTGAAGCAATCAACAAAGTCCTGAAGCGGATGCTGCAAAGGATGATTGGAGTCCACAAAAGGAGTTGGCACCTGATCCTGTACTTAACCTTGTGGGCATATCGAACATCGATAAGGAATGCAACCGGGTTTACACCTTTTCAACTGGTGTATGGCCTAGAAGCAATCTTACCAGTTCAGTGTGAAATCTCGTCCCTCAAACTCGCAGTCGACCTTCTCCCCAGAACTTCAGAAGAGGAGGCTTGTTTCTTGGAACTAATCCAATTGGATGAAACCCGTCGTGATGCCACTTTGGCTAACAAATCCCATAAGAAACGAGTCAAGGCGTAGTTCGACAAAAATGTCAAACCTCGTGTCTTCTCAGAAGGTGACTTGGTCTTACTTTACGACCAGGAATCCGATAAATTCAGAGCAGGTAACTTCAAGTCTTTGTGGATGGGCCCCTTTATTGTTAAGCGTGTATTAGCAAAAGGAGCCTACGAGTTAATGGATTATGATGGGATTCCACTGGCGCAACCTCGTAACAGGTTGTACCTTAAGCGTTACTACGCATGATTCAGTGTGGTAACCCATATGCTTTTGTTACATTTTTGTTTTCGCTAAGGGTAATTGTTTTGGTCAAATAATCCACTTTTTACATTTGTCGCAGATGTCGAACCTATCGTAATCTTTTGTTGGATATGCCGACAGAGCGAGTCGTAGTTCGCAGAACCTATCTTCTGCAGCCTGGGCCATTTTTTATCCAAGCGCCGAGTTAGTAAGTTTCAGAGGGGTATGTACTGGTCGGTCAACGAATAACATCACTGAATATAGCGCGTTGATAGAACTTCTCTCTGATGCCATCACACATGGCATAAGCCAACTTGTCGTTAGGCTAGACTCACAGCTCGTCATACTACAACTCACTGGTATCTACTCTGTCTGAAATCCAGCTATCTATCGCATGTTCCTAAGGGTCAAGATTTTGGAAAGGCAATTTGATTTCATTCAATATCAGCATATTTCCAAAAACTTAAACACATTAACGGATTCATTGGCAAATTATGTGTTAGATAAACATTCGTAACATTTATAAAAAGAATCATTTCATCAGTATTTACATCAGGATCATGTAACTTAACCAAAATAAAACTCTGAAAATCAAAGATATATATATATAACTGTTTATGGTTTACACATAATGTTCTGTAACCAAGACAAAATTGGTCAGATGACCCAAAACTCAAAATGCGAGGGGGCACCCTAGTCTAATGATGCTGGTGATAACAAGTCATCGCCTGTGCAATCATGTGTAAAAGTCTAGTCCATCGACTCGGCATGCCAGTAGTATGTCGTTGCAACCTCAGAGGCAGCTCGTTAGTCCTCACGTCCGGAATTCCAAGAGTGAGGCCTTTGAATTGATCCTGCAATGCTGAAAGAGTCTCGACCACATCAAGGTCGCGAAGGATAGCCCTTCCCACAGCCTCTCCTGCTGGAGTGACAGCTGGCACTCTCAGGCGTACTACTGGCTCAACTGGTCCAACATCTGCGTGAGCACGTGAGTTTTGATTAGTCCTGATAGAAGAAAGCACAAGAAAATTATAAAAAGAAACGATAAACATAGATATGGTCAGATAATTTACCGATGACACGCCACTGCTTGCCAGCCGACAGTACCAAATCCGGGTCACCGCGGAAAGCCATACCAGCATATGGATACTCGGAAAAAATCATATCCTAATGGTTTAAACACTCGAAAAAGGTATCAGAAAAGGAAACCTGGGACTGACCAGCATGTCTAGCCATAAGGTCGACCCATCTCTGCATCCGTGGCTCAGTCGGTGGAGGTAAACTAAGTGAAACATACTGCGGCTGCATCAACGGGATCTTTTCCAAGGCAAAAGCTGTCAAGATAGAACCATATTCAAAGTTCTTCAATCTTTCGTTTTTCACCTTGGTCAGTTTTTCTTTCATCACAGAGAGTGCTGCATCACACCAGTTGAATACCTTTGGTTCAAGGCATTCCAAGGCGTACTGCATATAAGACCTGTTGGCCACGTGAAGTGTCGCACTACCACCCAGTCTAGCAAAAGTGAACAGAATGGTCCTCAGGGACCTGTCAGTGACATCTCGGATATTGATCTTTCTGTCCTTACTCGGCTGAGATCCCTCTCTGCAATACCTGTGAATGTAATCTCTCACAAATTCACCTCCACGGGCCGAACCTGATAATGAGATAGGGGCACCCCGCCTCGATAAGCCAGTCAAAAAATAGATGTCCACGACAGTCAAGGGGATGGACTGGCCCCTAATCTGGAACACCTAGGTGGTAGGATCCCATGCATCGAGAAAATATTTCAACAAGTTGATCTGTTGCCTCATGCTAGAGATGCGGAAAAACTTGAACAGGCCACAGTTCTGCAGTGCATTTACCGTAACCGAATCATGTAAAGTAAGCTTGTCCTCTTCTTCATGCTCATGTTCTCGGAATTTAACTGGCATTTTGCTCCAATGAATCTCTGAAACAAACAAGAGAATAGTCAAGATCCTAATTTGGTGAAAAACAGGCAAAAATTTCCATGAAAAACTGTGCATAAATTTCCCTCTTTGCGCCTATCGCACCCCCAGCAATGTTCTAGGTGGGATGCATGCTGACTAGCCAAGGGCCAAGCCAACATGCATCTCAACTTTCGATATAGAAGAGGTGCGATGGAGCCAAGGCAAGTTTTTCAAACCCCAGGGGCTCAGAAAAATCAGAAAACATGCTCAGTATTCAAAGAGGAAAGATGAAACTGAAGAGCTCAGGTTTAGCTCCTACCTGGTCCAGACGGCGCCAAGAATCGTCCACAGAATCTCCCAGAATCAGTTGGTGAAAATCAAGGGGGAAAGCACCTCCAAAGCTCCAACAAACCAAAGTTCAAATGAAATGGTAAAATGAGAGGTAAAAAACACTTTTAAATTACTTTTCACGTAATTCAAGTAAAATATTAGTGTTTTAACTCATTTTTCAAACATGTATTGTTCGTTTCTAACTAGTTTGATGAAGCAATTGAGCAGGCAGTACAACCTTTGAAGGAACAAAGTTGTCAATGGTAAAATCAAGATAATCAATGACCATTATATCGAGCAGTTTTAACGCGGAATTCAAGCTCGTTAAAAAATAAACATAAGCAATGAGAAAATGTTCCCCCAGAGTTTAAGCTCATTAAAAAATGAACCAATTTTCGGTAAATAACCATCGTGAATGTATTATCATTAGCCTTTGAAGCCTTGGTCGTGTTCTCATCATCACCTCCACTCTGTATTGGCCGATCATTCACCTCCAGTTGATTTTTTACCCTTTTTGAGGAACAGCTACGAAGAGTGATCCTGTTAGCCATCCTTGTGACACTGTCGTGATTGGAAAATTCCAAACCTTACCTAGAATTAGCTGCTACCCGAATTTATCACTCGTTCCTCAAAAAATGAGTCTCCTTTAAGCTCTTTTCAACTGACTCGTAAAATATGAAAATATTGCCGAGCAAATGGCCTCTCCAGCTCGTTAAAGTGATCGGGAGTGCTATCCCTCCCTTAGATTTTAATCTTTTTGGACTTGAGGGATTATTACACAAAAAGATCGAGCACTTGTTTTGTTTGGCTCGTTAAAATTACCGAAAATTCATCCCTTTTGTATTATTTTATACTTTTTTGGACTTAAGGGATTATATGATGAAAAATGATTATTGGAGTTTTCTTTACGTCCCTTTTTCAAACTCTCTAAAATTGAAAAGGACCGAGTTATCTTTGTCGTTAAACTCGTTAAAACCGAATAGCGACAAACTTGTCCATACAGACAAGAACGAGTTTCACTATCGCTAGGCTCGTTAAAACATAGCGATGGGTTTGCCCGAAGGGAAAATTATAGAACAAGCATATGTTATCCTCCTCAAGCTTGAAAAAAATAAAGAGGTACTGGTCAGCAATGACTGGGGAAAAATTGGGAAGAAAACTTGAAGAAACTTTATTGGTAGCAAGTCGCTCTTGAACATGACACTTTCACTCCGCATCCGAGTCGGGTTGGGTTGTTCCGTTCACTGGTCATATCACCATGGGTCCATCACACCATCCACATTTGGGGTTAATGCTACCAATCCATCATGTCAGTTTCGCCGATATGTTCAAGAGAAGTCGCTTAGAGAATTCACCTGTGTCTCATCCACTGCAATACATTTACGCTCCATCCTTTCATGACCGCCACCCTGAACCTTATATCATCAGATCATTTTCACCTCCATTAAAATCATTTGCTCCATTCCATGTCATTGATGTGGGATTCACTAAGGCCCTCCTATGACGGATTGCTTCTTGTCAACATCAGCTCATTATCCAAGAAGTCGATCTAGGAACAACCCTTTCAGTACTTTGAAGCTTGCATGCCTCAACGGCAAGTTTCTCACTTCCGGCGACAGGTTTACATCAATGGCCTTCGACCGAAATATTTTGCGTGGTGTTCAATGCCAAGTCCCTTATTCATACCACGTAAATTGTACTGTAGTACCTTGAGGGTCATCATCATTATCGGTGATTCCTCTCGCGTCTGTTAACAGTTTACATCATTGGCTAGTAATCAGGCGATGTCTTTCCATGTTCAACTCCATAACATCTCTCACATGGATTGACTTGTACTTTGAGTGAAGATTGAACGAGATTGAAGACCCCGGATTTAGTTTCATCCATCTAGGCTGCGATATATATTCAGGAAAATAAAGACATCAAATGTACATCATTACTGCACAGATAATCATCCAATCCAAGGGATGATGGCTCTACCAGAATCATCAGTCTGCACTCAGACGATTGTCTGTCTTATGTAAATGAAAATGAATTTATAAAGTTGAGCATGGGAATGCCCGCCTCAGCTAGATCATGAAAATATTATGAAGATAATGTGTTGTATTGTATCTTATTACAGGTCGTCTTCCAGCTCGAAAAAACTTCAGATCCTCATGATAAAGCATTTCACCTGACATCAACAAATTAACGACCTCATGCTTTAGGGGGCAACTGTTATAGACATTTTTGGGCACTGCAACCCCAATCATAAATGTTCATAAACCGAGGGCTCTTATGTCCCTAAAAGTGTTGTTCCAACCTCTAAAAGAACAAGGTCAACTGATTACATCTTCTCCCAGAAGTTCTCCATGAAAAACTACTCAGAACTGATCAAAACTGGACCATCTCACCTGCTCCATGGTCAAAGTGCGTTTTATCCTACCTAAATACACACGAGAGGTGTGATGCATACTGAAAAGCCCTTCTGTGGGGTGATATGGGCGAGAGTGGACAAATGGAAGGGTCAATCTGAAAGGTGGAGGATCATGGAATCTTCCAGAAACTTCTCCTGTGACACTTGCCTCTCTGCATTCGCCCAGGGATGAGTAAGAGATCATCAATCTCCAAGTGGAATCAAGAACTATCAGAGAGAGGACACTAATCAAATCTCAAAAGTTGACTCACCCCCCTTGCAAACATCTATATATGGATCCCTCATCCCAGAGATCCAGAGGCTGGAATTTTGTATCTTGTAAGGAAGTGTTGTTGATTTCTTTGTGTAACATCATAGTGTTGGGTGATCTAAGCTTTTCATGAGGTGAAGAAGGGCTTTCTTGCTGAGAGGATGATGCTGGGTCAGATCAATTGGTTGTAATCCTCTTTGCTATTCTTGATTATTAATAAAGCTATGCAAGTTTTCCTCCACATTCTTGTATGATTGATGATATATGCATTTGTGTGGTCAATATATATCTGGTCCTATATTGTTTATGATAGTAGATCTATGTTCTTGGATAGTGTTATGCTGCTTTGATTCTACAGGTGCTCTTTGAAGCTGGGTAGACGAGGAAGCGAGCGGCAAAGATCTATCAGAAGGGAGAGGAATCAAGCAAGGAACCAAGCGCATGATAGAGGTTGGTCTCCTTTATTCCCCTCTTATCTACTTCTCATAAAGGAAAACGAAAGTGGTTTTAGTTTGTTTGTTTCTAAGGTAGCTACCAGCCTTAGTGGGACTAGCAGCTCTGCATAAACACTAGATTTCCCGATAACAAGGGGGAGGCTAATTCCTTATGGACCCAATGGAATGTGGACCCGGATGGGAAATATGTGAAAATGGGTTATAATGAGCGAATGGGAGTAATGTATGTGATGTCGAGAAGCAGGACCATGCAACCAAAATCATGGTTTCCCATGTAATGCCACTCCTAAATCTAGTAGCCAATAAAGAATATCCCACAGGACTAGGATACAAGGTTAATCACCAAGTTGAACAAGGGACAAGAGTACAAACCAAGCCCATTCTTTCCATCGAATCCCCCCACTAATCCATTCCCAATATTTTTAATGGTAAGTAAGCAAAATACCCAATTATATAATGAAATCCATACCTTCGGGGTTGGAAAGGCCCACACCTTCAAACATGCAATCATGACATATGGGCAAGGGTGCATAATGGTTTGCTCAGGTGGTGAAAATGATGGCACATCGAGCTATTTGGTGGCTGCAAGGGTTTGTTCGCTATTAGCTTCAGATAATGTAGGAGGAAAAAAATCTCCTATGGGTGTCATCCAGATGTGGTGGGTAATAAAGCCTACATGAAGAACATGTCTTATATTTATTATTACATATATGTCAAGGGGTAAAATATTAATTATGAAGATAGACCATAGCTACAAAATTCAACACTCCCTCTTACTAGCTAGGGAATTATTCATAATGACTATCCAGATGTTCTCTTGTTGACAAATTTGTTTAAGGAAAGGTTGAAACAATTCATCATTCATCATCAATGTCAGCATCATCTCATTACCATAATCTTGGTCAACATCTTTGACCTCTGCTAAAATATACAACATCAACTAGGTACCATAATTTTTGTTGGCATCTCTAACCCATGATACATCATTAGCATCAACTAGTCATGATGATCCTAGTTGGCACCTATAATTCATGGTATACAAACTAGTCCTGGTTCAACATTATCCTAGTCAATCTCTTTGACCCATGGTGAAATCCTAGGGATATATTCTATCCATATGAGTAATCCTCATCCCAAATCCAAAGGCCTCATTCTAGTCCATGATGCTAAATGGGCTCACTCAACTTATCTAGAGAGTAATCTTGAGCCTAATGTTAAAAGGCACCTACTCAACTGAGTAATTTTGGGCCTCTGCGACCATTCTTCCTAATCTTGGTCATCATCTTTGACCTAGGAATAAAATTTGTCCTCTTTCGAACCATTCTCCCTAATCCTAGTCAACATACTTTACCCAGGGAGAATGTTTGGCCCAATCCTATTATATCAACAATATGGACCAATCTACCTAATCTTGGTCAACCTAACCTAGGGATAATGACTATCCTTGAGGTTTCAATTTCATCACTCCCTCTTGCTGAGAGAGACATCCTTGATTTGCAATTTCATCACTCCCTCTTGTTGAGAGAGACATGCTTAATCACTCCAAGCTTGTGTATACAGACTTCATTCTAGGACAGAGGCTTTAGTAAGTAATATGCTTGACTATAGAATAGTACTAGAGCCACACTTTTTCCTTCTGTTGAATTATGTAGCTATGTTTGGTCTTCATAATTTGTATTTTAGTCTTTGAAATATATAATGAAATTGTAAGACATGTTATTTATGTCATTTTCATTGTTTGGCATTTGAAAGAACTATTATAAGACATGTTCTTCATGTAGGTATCAAAAGAGAAAATTTTGAAATTTGAATTTTGAACTTTTGGCTCCAAACTTGTCAAGTCGACCCTCCCTCAAGTCAAGTCATTCCTAGTTAAGAGACACACCCATTCAAATAGGAAGAACACTATATATAAAGCATTTGACCTCCTCCATAAGGCACCATTCAACGTCTCACATAAAAAGACATATTCGAGGCATCTTAGCAAAGAAGAAGAAGGACAAGAAGGACGAATTCATCTCAAGGATATCTTTCTCTATCTCTCTACCTAGAACTTTTTATTTTTTGGGTAGATTCTAGGCAGCGGGTCAAACTTATGGGCAATAGTTTTAGGGAAACAGGACTAAAATTTTGGGAATATTTTTCTAGGAAATAGGGCCAAGGTTTTGACAACATTTTGTGAGGTCGAAATTCAGCCTAGGAAAATCAAAGAGGGTCAAAGTTGAAGGGTAGAAGATTGACTTGAAAAGAGAGTTTTTTGACTAGGTTTTTATAGCATTGTTGGTCAATTTGACCTCATAGTTGACTAGCTGCATTAGGTGTATCTTTTGTTGAACTAAATCTCTAAGGAAAAGGATGTTGGATTTTTCCCCCAAGTGAGTTTTCCCAGGGTAAATCTTGTGTTCTCTTTGTGCAATGTGATCTCTATTGCCCTTGTTCTTTTATGGTTGAATTTCTTAAGTGTAATTGCTTAAGGATAAACTTGAATTGTTAAAATAAAATCTACATTATTAGAAGTATTTATTAGTATTTAAGAAATATTTTCTTGTATCTATTGCATCTGAAAAAGCAACATGGTATCAGAGCTTTGGTGAGGAACAGGACATTGAGATGACTCTTGAAGAGCTTTGGTAAAGGGAAGAGCATTAAAGAAAACCTACATCTACAATCTAATTATTTATCTATGACTATGGGCTCCTCTATTAAGTCTAAGAACAAATTGGGAAGTGTTACAAATTTTAGGGCTTGGAAAACAAGGATTGATCTCATCCTTGCAAAGAATGATCTCTTGGGTATTGTGAAAGGAAAGGTCACTAAACCCTCATATAATGAAGGAAAAATAAAGTATGAGAAGGATGACATCACAACTAGAAGCATCATTGTGGACTCTATCAAAGATCACTTGATTCCTTATGTTGCAAATCTTGAATCTTCAAAGCAGATGTATGATTCCCTAGTTGGATTATACATTATCAACAACATCAGTAAGGAAATGAGTTTGAAGAATGAGCTTTGAGATGTTAGAATAACAAGAAATGATATTATAGCCTCATATTTCATGAGGATTTCTCAATTAAGAGATCAACTTCAAGCAATTGATGAAATTATTTCTGAAAGAGAACTAGTGACTACATCACTTAATGGTTTACCTGATTCATGGGACTCATTTGCATCTAGTATATGTAGCAGAAAGGAAACTCCAAGGTTTGAATAATTATGGACTGCATGTACTCAAGAAGAATGTAGGCTCATATCAAAGGGAAAGATTCAAAGACCTAATGAAGGCGATTCTCAAGCTTTTGCAGCATGTTTCAAGAAGGCTAGAGGAAGAAAGAAATTTGGTTTCCAAAGAAGAAATGAAGGAAGAATATATGCTCCTCAAGGAAAGAAAGATATGTTGAAAGTTCAATGCTATTATTGTCACAAATTTGGTCACTATAGACACGATTGTCTTGAAAGGTCACATGATAGAAAGAGAGAGGGAAAGTAGCATGCTACCGCAACAGACATCGATGAACTTCCAAAGAAACCTAAGAATGAAGATTTAGGTAACAAATGCTTATTCTATTTTTATACTCTTACAGGTTCTATTGCAAATAGTGATGATTTGTGGCTAATAAATATTGGTGCCTCAAGACACATGACGGGAGACACTGACAACCTCACAAGTCTAATGGAAAGAAGACTAACTCAAAAGGTAGATCTTGGACACAACAACAGTTATGCTAAAAAAAGGTGTTGGGAAGACTTCATTGAGATGGAATCAGGTGAAAATGTTCATCTTAGCAACATACTATATGTACCAAGTTTAAAAATAATTTGGTTTCTATTTCATGTCTAGAAGATAAAGGAGATGGAGTAGCATTTGTTGATGGTAAAGTAATTGTGTGGCCAAAGGGATCTAGTATAGATTTTGAGAGAGTAACTGGTGTTGAAATTTCTAAGTATTACCCGTTAGAAATTTTATTTGTATTCTCTAGTTTATTTCAATGACTTGTTTAATTACTTAACAAGTTATTTAACCATATAAATATTGAAAATAAACATAAGTACAGTCTCAACCATCTATAGATCAACAACTGAAAGAAATAGACAAACACACAAGGGACATTGTTATTTTTGGATAATCGTCCCCGGAAAAACCTAACTTTGGAAAACTGGTGCAACAATTATGAGGGATTTTATTATTAAGCAGCTTTTCTTGAGTACACTAGGTGCCAAACTGGCTCACCCGATAGAGATAAAAAATCCAGCAGTAATACCTCTCTTTGGAAGTAGATATTCTGAAAGTCTGCCCCACGAAACCCTCTCCAGCGTAATTTGAAGCACTGTTTCAGCCCTCCTGGCCTCTACGTCAGCCTGAAACCCTTTGCTCAACCTTTTGAGGCTCTGTGTAGCCTCTCTGACCCTCTATGTCACTTTTGCAGCCTTTGCGCAGTCACTGTTGGCCTCTGCTTGGCTCCATCTGGCTCTGTGTCTGCCTCTCTACTTCTACGCTGGTCTTTTGGCACTATCTCTGCCTCTCTACCTCGTAATCACTGCCCCTCACTACAACTCTGATCATTGGTTTGATTTCTCTTAGCAAACCCCGCTCTAGAAAATCGAACTGACTGATCACTCTGGTGTATATCCAACTGACCCTGAAGCCTCCTCTTATACTTTTTCTGTTGAGTCTTCAACAGCCGAGATTACATCTCTAATCAACAGCTAAGATTAGATTTGGCTTGATCCATGTCATTTAGAACCTTCTAACCCAGTTTTATATTAATACCCATTAATATATTTATTTTCCTAAGTTTAGACTTAGGAACCCATTAAAAATATTAATTATTTAATATCTCCTTCACTGGGAAGAATTTCCCCAAACCATTTCTGGGTCTTGGAGTTCTGCCCGTTGAAGGAGATATTAAAATAATTAATATTTTTAATGGGTTCCTAAGTCTAAACTTAGGAAAATAAAAATATTAATGGGTATTAATATAAAACTGGGTTAGAAGGTTCTAAATGACATGGATCAAGCCAAATCTAATCTTAGCTGTTGATTAGAGATGTAATCTCGGCTGTTGAAGACTCAACAGAAAAAGTATAAGAGGAGGCTTCAGGGTCAGTTGGATATACACCAGAGTGATTAGTCAGTTCGATTTTCTAGAGGGGGGTTCGCTACGAGAAATCGAACTAGTGATCATAGATGCAGCGTGGGGTAGTGAGTATGAGGTAGAAAGGCAAAGATAGTGTCAGAAGACCAGCACAGAAGCAAAGAGGTAGACGCAGAGCTAGAGGGGGTCACACAAAGGCTTACAGTGACTGCGCAGAGACCAGAAGGGTCTGCTCATCCACGCAGAGGCTGAAGAAGTGAAACAGAGTGTCAAAGAGGTTGTGCAGAGCCTCAGAAGGTTGACACAAAGGGTTTCAAGCTGACACAGAGGCCAGGAGGGTTGACACAGTCATTCAGATTGTGCAGAGAAGGTTTCGTGGGGCAGAATTTCAGAATATCTGCTTCCGAAGAGAGGTATTACTACTGGATTTTTTTATCTCTGTCAGGTGAGCCAGTTTGGCACCCAGTGTACTCAAGAAAATCTGCTTAATAATAAAACCCTCAGAACTACTGCATTGTTTTTCCCAAGTTGGGTTTTTCCGAGGATGATTATCCAAAAATAACGGTGTCCCTTGTGTGTTTGTCTATTTCTTTCAGTTGTTGATCTATAGATGGTTGAGACTGAAATTATGTTTAATTTTCAGTATTTATGTGGTTAAATAGCTTGTTAAGTAATTAAAAAAATAGGTGAAATAAACCAAAGAATACAAATAAAATTTCTAACGGGTAATGCTTAGAAATTTCAACAATTGGAGTTCGTGAAGGAATGTTATATAGACTCTTGAAACAACCTACTCAAGCATTAGTACATAATGATATCAATCCATGTTAACTTTGGCATAGAATATATGTTCACCTTCATTATATAACTTTTCCATCTTAAATCAGATGGTTTCAAGTGTTCCACAATTGTGAATGGAGTATGAAGAAGTATGTCAAGGTTGTCGCCTGGGAAGAATGTAAAGAATCTATTTCCAAGTAGCAAAAGTAGATCAAAGGAAATTGTGGATCTAGTTCATTTTGAAGTATGTGGTCCAATGCTAGTGAAATATCTTAGAGGCTCTTTGTATTATGTAGCCTTTGTTGATGACTTATCTCACAAGACATGGATTTACGTCACGAAGATAAAGGATGAAGTCTTCAACAAGTTTCGAGAATTTATGGCCAAAGTGGAGAACTTGAAGGGAAAGAAAATAAATATTTTGAGAACAGATAACAGAGGAGAATACTTCCAAGGAGCTCATTGCCTTTTGTAAAGAAGTTGGGACTAAGAGGGAATTGATAGTCCCTTACAATCCACAACAAAATGGATTTGTTGAAAGAAAGAATAGAACCATTGAAGAATTTGTTAAGGAAATGATGCATGATCAAGACCTACCTATGTTTCTATGGACTGAAGTATCTATGACAGTTATCTATGTTCAAAATAGGAATCATCAACGAATTTTGGAAGATAAAACTCCTTAAGAAGCGTTTAGCAGATAGAAACTGCATGTTGGACATTCGAGAATATTTGGTTGTCTAGTCTATATCCATGTATCTAAAAGATTAGAGAAAAAGATAGAGCCTTCAGGAAATAAAGGAATATTCGTTGGATATAGTGAGTCATCAAAGGCCTTTGGAATCTATGTTCCAGGACAATGACAAGTTGAAGTCAATAGGGACATGACCTTTGATGAGAATGTTTCCTATTGGAAATATCAAGAAGCTCCCATGGACTCTGAGGATGATAAATAACATGAGGCTCCTAAGGAAGAAGATTCATGTCCATCCAATTCTTTAGAACATCTCACAGATCATCAAGAAGAGCTAGGATGGCCTAGAGATCTAGTGGACCTAGTTGTTGTTCTTGAAATCAAGAAAAGGCCAGCTTAGCGTAGATCCAATCTACAGGAAGAAAAAGGACATGCAACACCATGTGGCATCTTCAAGGAAAGTAAGAGGTTGAAGATATAATCTGGATATGCAACATCAATGACTAATCTCATTGACTTTGAACCTTCTACCTCTGAAAAGACAGCAAGTTTGGAAGGATGTGATGTTGAAAGAATACCAATCAACCATGAAGAATGATGTATGGGAGATTATGTCGGGACCTAAAGGGAAGTCATTGGGAACATCCAAATGGGTATACAA
This sequence comes from Pinus tabuliformis, assembly GCA_031772625.1. Classification (NCBI taxonomy): domain Eukaryota; kingdom Viridiplantae; phylum Streptophyta; class Pinopsida; order Pinales; family Pinaceae; genus Pinus; species Pinus tabuliformis. Next base: position 1,582,069,581 of record CM062804.1, on the reverse strand, counting down.
GATCAATCATGTAGTGGATGGTAGTATTAAAAAATATAAGGCAAGATTTTTGGTTAGAGGATTCTCCCAAAAAGAGGGAGAGGACCACAATGAGACTTTTGCTCTGGTTTCCAAGTTTACACTACCATTAGATCTATTATTTCTAATGCTTCTTCTATTAGTTGGAATTTACATCAGATGGATGTAAAGGCTGCTTTCCTCAATGGTGTAATTGAAGAATAACTGTACATAGAAAAATGTCAAGCTTTTGAAGTTCATGGAAGTGTTGATATGTGTATCTTGGGAGGTTTTCCCACACCCTAGGGTACATTGTTTGGGAGAAGTTTGACCCACATGGGATTTGTGGGTAAAGTACCCAAGTGGTGGTTTTTGTAACCAAAGTTGTGGGCATGAAACTAAGTGTATTTTCCATGGTTTTGTCATTGAGGGAGAATCTGCAACCCAAGAAGAGCGTGTGGTCAATTGGGAGTAAGGGGACCTTTACAGCTAGCAATAAGGAACCATGGGATGGAATGAAGGCCTATCAAGATAGGAAGAAGAAGTAGTAATGTTCTGGTGGTAGAGACACTACTGAGAGGAGCATGGTGCATTCTATAGGATATGTTGCAATGGTGAATGCTAGGAGTTGGGCTAGTGTTGCTAGTGATGATGATGATGAGATACTTCCAGGTGATGGAATTACCTCCCTATCTAAGAGGGAGTGTTGATTTTTGTAGCTTGAAAGGTACTACCATAACCTAGGGTACAGGGTTTGGGAGAGGTTTGATCGACATGGGCTTTGTGGTCAAAGTACCCAAGTAGTGGGATTTTTCCATGGTTTGGTCATTCAGGGCATGTGGGGCACCCTTAAGGAGGTAAGGGGCACCAAAGGCATTAATGTGGTGGCGTTATATGAATGAAAATATTTTTTTTCTATGACTTTATGGATTTTCAACAAGTTGTTAAGGTTGGCTTGATGAAATATTGTGACCTTAGGTGGCTAAGTGAAACTCACCTAGAACTCTATAAATAAAGGACAAGATTCACTCATTCTCACACCATTCAAGTGAAATACATCAAATAAAAAAAACATATGAGGTAGTCGTAGTGTCAATAGTCCCTCGATGAGTTGGAGAGGAGGTCAAGTTCATGGAAACTTATTTTGTTCTAGTCTGGAGAAGTTTAGGAGTTGTTGGGCAAGTTTTAGAGTATTTATGGGCATGTGTTGATGTGTATCTCCCTGTGATTTTGATGCAGGGTTTCCCTTGCGCATACCCACAGTATGCATAAATATGCATAATCCATCTTCCCAGGCAATTAACTCACAAAGGAGTCATATATTCAACCATACAATGGTTAGGGCCCTCTCTATCTACAGTTCCTTGGTATCGGAACCCAATCACCCTGCGTTTAAACCCAATATCAGGACTATATCAACCCTTTAAACATTCATTATCCCTTTTAATGAAGTCTCCCTCAAATATTCCTTATCGGAACTTAAGAATCCCTTCAGGATCTTTATATGACCATAGTCGCATATATTAACCTTTCTCCCTTATAACATGGGTTAATATATATAAAACACACAAAACCATATATCGGCGCTTAATTCCTCTTTACATCAATTACAAAGGAAATCCCCGCATTTCTTACCTTTTCTGCCTTCTGTACATTCTCCGCACAGAACCTGAGGTTGTACCTCATCGCTGATCGCAATCAGCCCTATCGTGGGTCTTTAACACAACATATATAACTTTCCTTCCTCCGACTCCGATCTCCGATATTACAACAGAGCCGGATCTCAAGGTTTATATACCCACATACATAAATATATCGGGTTCACCTTAAGTTGCCCACTCCTCCAATATGTCGAACTTCGCTTGTGCCCCGATCACCGATCTCCGACTATCGTTGTTGGCGTATTACATATGCACTGGCCGATCGCTGCCACTCGAACCCGTCGATAACGCGATTTGCGATTAGATCTGAACCGTCGATCTAAATCTTGATCTGTTGGTCCAAGTTTAATTGCAGGATCGCGATCGCTCCATTCCAAAGGTTCGCGCCTCAATCTCAACCATTGATCTTCTAGATCTAATGGTTGCTGAGCGTTATTACTGGGTTCCTCCATCCGCCTATTTATTTCGTTTCTTTGTCATTTTCTATGGGTTTCGATGATTTCTGGGTTTTCTTTAATGGTTCCATTCCTTGTTGTTTTCGCTGTGTGACTCCTTTTAGCTTATCCTCTTAAGCTCCTTTTATCTATATCATTCCAGATCCTTCAATGGATTCGAAGATCTATTATGAACCTCTGGTTCGTTCTTCCCCTCTGTGTATTCACCTCAATCCTACCTGTATATATTTATATTATGCAGTTCTCTGATAACACATAATTCATCACTTAACACACGAATTACACAGTTATACAGATTCAAATCAACCTCTGTATACAAAATACAAATAAACAATTACGGGATAAGAACTCTATCTGTCGGCCTGATGTTCTTTACAGTGGCCTTAGATTTACAAATCTGCCCGTAGGCTTCAACCCACACTCTAATTAACTCTCTAAGTATCTAATTTTCTAACCTTTCTAACCTCTATCTCTGCCTTTTACGCTTACATTTATAAAAATGAACATCAAAACCAATTCTGGTTTAGATCCATGAATTCCTTAACAAAATTCCTAAATCTCCTTCTTGTTCCTAAAACTCCTCTCTAATCCCTAGATTCATGAACTGACTCCTAATATAGGATTTACAATCAATTCTCAATCCTTCAATCTCTCAACTATCCTAAATCTCTCATGTTCTCCTATATTCGAGAACATTTACAATAAAGCCTCACAATATTCAATTAATTCCTATTCTCATTAAAATCACTCAGAACATTAATTAATTACATAAATCCAATACTTAGGAAACCAACTTCCTTGAAACACAAGACCCCCTATTTCTACTAGAATACAATGAGTTTCCTTGGGCTGGATGCTCCTACATCAGATATAGGCCACAAAAGTATGGTGTCTTAGGAGAGGGTTGGGCCTCTATTATAATTATTTGGAGAGGGTCATAAGGCTTGTTTTGGAGGGACGAAAGGTTAAGGTCAATACCGGATTGAGGTCACATTGTTTGAAAAACTAGCATAGTGAAAAACTAGCATAGGAGATCTGACGGTAAAAGTTATGTTTAATTTAGGGAACCCCTCGCTATATATGAGGGAATTGTATTGCGTCTATGTAAAACTGTATTCTGAGTGAGAAAGAGAGAGGAGATTGAGCGAGAGAGAAGAGGGACTTACAGTGGATCTGTTGTAGGTTGTATCTCTTCAGTTTGTTGGATAATATAAAAGGAAGGACTGGTTGTTTCCCGTGGATGTAGCCCCAATTGGGTGAACCACGTATATCTGTGTCTCTCTTGCTTTATGTGTTTTCCATGTTTATATTTCTGCAATATATTTTATGTGTTCCATTGCTCTGTAATATATAATTTTCTAAAAATCTCATTATTTGGTGTAAAAGGGAGTTGGCCTTTAAATTCAATATGAAGGATCTTGGTTTGATGCACTAGAATTTGGGACTAGAAGTTTGGTAGAAGCCTAGGGAAATCTTCCTTGGTCAAGGAAAGTATATTATCAAAGTTCCTACAGAAGTTTGGGATGATGGATTGTAAGTCGATGGCAACTTCCATGGTGAAAAATATGAGGATGTTGAGAGACTCTAAGTCAAATTTGGTAAATCCATTCATGTATCGAAATATAATTAACTCACTAATGTATTCAAATAATACCAGACTATACATTTTCTTAGTAGTGAATATGATCTGAATTTAAACAGGAACGCAAAAAATTATAGATATAACCATAAATATAGCGATGCAGCAGAAATAACACTTCATTTCATTAATATCAGATACTGAAATATGCTTACAAACAAAATGGCAATAAGACTAGCTCGAGCGATGGTAGCTTATCTCTAAGAAGAAATGTGGCAGCTACATGCCTCTGAACTGAGTTACAATGAGGCTTGAAGGCCTCTTTATTATTGAGAAACAATGGAAAATCATAAACATCCAAAAACCTAACCCTAGGAGATGAAACGCCAAACTATGGACCCCATTGGGGTAAGTTGGTACATCAACTTCCTGGGGTCGTAATTTTGGCATACGATCTCCATTTGACGCACACGATACCTCATTAGAAAGATCTATTTGAGGACTAAAATTTATAACAATGAATATTGAGTTGAATACTCTTATTCTCCACCCGTGGTTTTCCCAAAAAATGTCCTCTATGGCCTTAAAACAACTCTGGAAGTTCAAGACCCGAAAAACTGCCAAAAATAGTAAATTGTGCTACAATTAAGGAAACTGAAAAACTGAAAGAAACAATGGTGGGGTTGAAGTGGAATAGGTGGGTGGACACCAATATCCACCTGGATCATTCCTACCCCCTTAGGAAGCAATGGTCCCTATTGCGTTGAGTTCCTCCATGAGATGAGGAAACTTTTGTTGAACTTGGTCTCTAGTGAGCCACTTGCCTTGGTGAAGGATTTGATTAGCTTTAACAACTCAATATAGTTGGCTCCTTTGTTTTCAGGTGTTCTTGATCTATGTGTCCATGGTTCGATCAGTTGTGACTTGTTCCATGCAGTTTTGGTTTAACTCTGTTGGTGTGAGTTGTTCTGCAATGTTAGATTTGTCCAACCATGGCGGAAAGTAGGGCCAAAGGCGGTCCACATTGAACACTAGGTGCAGACCAAGGAATGGTGGAATATTGATCTCAAAGGCATTATCCCCTACTGTCTTAGTGATGGTGTATGGCCCATATCAGAGTGGGTGAAGCTTGCAGTGGGCAAGGTGCTCCTTCTTCAAATGTAACCAAACTTTGTCGCCCACCTGGAATTTGTGTGGCACCCGATGTTAATCATGTCATTTCTTTTACTTAGAATTTTCTCTGTCCAATATGTCATGGAACTGTTGGCGGATGTGCTAATTATTCTCAATGAAGTTGTTTGCCTTGTCAGCTTCAAACTGGACATGAGCTGAATCTGTCTAAGTAGTTGCAAATGGTATAGCCACATCAATGGGACATAGTGGCTGGAATCCCAAGCCCACCTGGAAAGGGTTGTGGCCATTTTAGTTGTGGAGAGTTGGATATAGCTGTGAAGGACATAGGAGAGGCTCCCATCCCATGTGTGTGGATGTTTTGAGTTGTACATGCACAAAATGTGTAAAATCGCCCTATTGAGGACCTCTCTCTGGCCATCAGTTTGCGGATGGAAATTTGTGGACTTAATGAGTTTGGTGTCCAACATTAACCAGAGACTGGACCAAAATGTATTGAGGAACTTGTTGTCCCGATCTAAGATGATAGGTTGTGGGATCCCAAAGTGTACCTGCACTCGTTCAGAGAAGAGTTTAGAAGTGGCTTTTGTTGTGATATTCTTCTTGGAGACCGCCATAATGGACATCTTTGAGAATCTATCGACAACCACAAAAACACAGTCATTTCCATGCTTAGTAGAAGGAATGCCCAACATGTAATCCATGGAGATGGATTCCCAAGGTTGACTAGGGATAGGAAGTGGACTATAGAGACCTTGATTCTTGATGATCAGTTTGCAAATGGAGTAGGAATTGCAAGATCTGATGTACTTCCCAACATCCTATTGAAGATTCAATAAAAAGAAATACTTATGCAGTACTACCACTGTTTTCTCGACCCCGAAATTCCCAGCAACCCAACTGTAGTGCGCTTCCTAAATCAACTTGGCACGCTCACTTGAAGGAACACAAAGGTGTCCCAGGTGGCATAATAGTGCATCTTGGAGGTGAAAATCTGGAACTTGCTGCCCCTCCAAGAGCTTCTGGAATGTGTGGCCGAATTATGAATCGCTTTTGTAGAGAAGTGGCCAATCAAAAGTCTCATGCCCACAAGAGTCGAGCATGGTGGTTAACGCTATGATCAGTGGTCAGCTAAGGTAGCCTATAACATTATTGGTGCTTCCCTTCTTGTACCTGATATTCAAATGGAATAGTGGTAGGTATGTGGACCACTTTTGATGGCGATCATTCTGCAACTTCCCTTATATCTGTATGAATAGCAGGGATTGGTGGTCTGTGTGGATGAATGTTTCCTTCCCCAAAACGTAATGTTTCCATTGTCAACAAGCCTGCACAATGGAATACATCTCTTTGTCATAAGTGGGATACTTTCGGACTGTGTCTGAAAGTGTCTCATTATGATATGCCACTAGTTACCCCTATCCAGAAAGATACGGAGCTCTGTCAAAGTGGTTGGGGTTGTCCAATCCCAAATAACTTGGATCTTAGCTAGATCCAAATGCACCCCCCCTTCATGAATAATGTATCCCAGATACTGAACCTGGGTCATGCCAAAGATTTATTTCTCCATATTGGCACATAGCTTGTTTGATGCAGTGTTTGGAGAACCAGTTGGATGTGGTGGAGGTGCTCTTCCCAACTTTGGTTGAATATTAGAATGTCATCCAAGTATACCACTGCAAATGAGTTAGTGAATGATGCAAGAGGTCATCCATCAACCTCATGAAGGTTTCAGGAGCATTCGTCAACCCGAAAGGCATAATTAGACATTCGAAAAGGCCCTCCTTGGATTTGAAGGTAGCCTTCCACACATTAGAGGGTTCGATTAGTACCTAGTGATATCTAGACTTCAAGTCGATCTTGCTGATATGTTTCCCCCCTTGAGTTGGTCCAGAAGGTCATCAATCTGTGGGATCGGGTACCTATTCCAGACATTGATCTTGTTCAGGCCTAATAGTCGATACAGAGTCTCCAATTCCCATCCTTCTTCTGTACCAACATGATCGAGCTCCCACGGGGCGATGAACTAGGATGGATGTGACTTTTCTGCAGCAACTCCTAAATCTGCCTCTTGATTTCGTCATTCTCCATAACAGAGCGCCGATAGATTAGTCCATTAGGGAATGGTGCACCTGGGGTCAGATCGATGGAGTGCTTGACCTAACAGTGCATAGGCACCCCTGTGGGGGAGGTGAAGATGTCCTCATACTCCGCCATGACCTTGTCCATCTGTTGTTTTCGTGTGGAGGGGCCTTGTCTGGCGGTCATGGCCACTGTCTTCTTCTTTATTTGAGGGTGTATCATGAGGAAAACAAATTTCCCAGTTTTGGAAATGAGCTTACTACATTTTTTTGCAGTAACCAAAGAGAGGGTGGTAGGTGGTGCTACCTCTGGTATCATGTACAATGTATTTCCCAAGGTAACAATAACACCATGAGACCTTGACTCATACACAGGATGTCACTTCCACAAGTATGGTTGGCCTAATAATACATCACAAATATCAAGGGGGCAAACATCACATAATACCTCATGTGAAGGGCTTGATGTTGTATGGAAGGCGACACTACTAGTTGACGCGGAGGTCCCATCCTTGGTGAAGCCACCAGATGGTGTGCAGTTGTGGGTGTGTTGTGGTCGGTAAGCCTAGTCGCTTCACAACCTCTGTTGAAATGAGTTTCTTTTGGCTCCCGCTGTCGACAATGAACTGTAGCGGGCAACCCTTTACCCACATCTGGGAGTGGAAGAGGTGCTTCTTCTCCTCTGTATATTCGAGTTCCTCCTTCTGGATCTTCGTGGTGGAAACGGTGGCATTGGGCTCTACATCAATAATCTGTTTCCCTTTGTCATTATTGTTGTTGGGTTCTAACTCAGAGTCGGAACATGCATCTGATTCAGAAGCCTTCAGCTCGGCCACCAGTGACTGCCTAGCCCGACACTCACTTGTGTTGTGAGTGGAGCTCTTATGGAACTCACACCACTTTCTCGTGTCCTTCATCGGCTTCGCAATGTTTTTCTTTGCTTGCGGACTTGGCAGGTTGTCCTAGGCCACCTCACCTTAGCTTTGTCCTTTTTTTTGTGGTTTGGGGACACCTTTCCCTTGCTTCAAATTCGCAGATCCAAAGTATCACTTTTTCTGTTTAAGCTTCTTCTCGATCTTGATAGTGTATCGGTACGTCGTGTCGAGCGAGGACATGTCCAGGAACTCCATCTCATCTTGGATGTACCTATGTAGGCAGCTGCGATACTTGAGTACCAGATGTTTCTCAAAATCTTTGATACCCAACTTTGTGCGAAGGGTATGAAAAACATTTGTAAACTTCAGCACGTCTTGGTCCCTTCACTGCCGCAGCATGGTCCACTTTATGTATTTATCCTCATAGCTCCTGACAGGGTACTACTCGTCCTTGATGGTGTCTCAAAACGAATTCCAAGTGGGTTGGACTGAAAATAGTGAGGGCATAATTTCATCCTTCTGCTCACAGTAGGTTTCCCTCCAGTCCTTGATGTGGGGAGCGGCTTTGAGAAGAGCAAAAGTAATCTTTTCCCGGATGGAAAAATCATGAACATAAAAAATATCCTTCGAGCATATTTAACCATTTATCTATGGTGTTTGCATCTATTTGGCCCTCAAATATGGTAATTTCAAAGTTTACTTGTACCTTAAAAGGAGTGGCACCTCCAAATGGCTATTGGATGTGGGTGCGTCACTAGTGGGCAAACGTTGAAGGATCTAGGCAACGTTATCCATCATCGCATTCCTTTGTTTCTCGAGGGCCTCCTCGAGAAATATTTTGATAGGATCTCATGCTCCCTTGTCTTTCTTTTCATCCCCCATGGGAGGTCGTTGGGATTTGTGAGGCTAGTCTTGCAAAGGTTTGACCAGTTCAAGCCCTAACTCCTTATATCTCGACCTCGTTGGGGACATGCAAAGAAAAACATAGAAATAACAGGCCGTTATGATACCACTGATCCAAATTTAAATAGGAATGCAACAAATTATAGATATAACCATAAATATAGCGATGCAACAGAAATGACACCTCATTTCATTTATATCAGATACTAAAATATGCTTACAAACAGAATGGCAATAAGACTAGTTAGAGTGATGGTAGCTTATATCTAAGAAGAGATGTGGTGGCTACATGCCTCTGAACTGAGTTACAATGAGGCTTGAAGGCGTATTTATTATTGAGAAACAATGGAAAACCCTAAAAATCCAAAAACCTAACCCTAGGAGATGAAACACCAAACTAGGGGCCCCATTGGGGTAAGTTGGTACATCAACTTCTCGGGGTCATAATTTTGGCATACAATCTCCGTTTGACACACATGATACCTCCTTAGAAAGATCTATCCAAGGACTACAACTACTGACAACGAATATTGAGTTGAAAACTCATTTTCATCATTTGTGGTTTTCCCCAAAAAACGTTGTTTAGGGCCTTAAAATGGATCTGGAAGTTCACGACCCGAAAAACTGCCAAAAATAGTAAATTGTGCTACAATTAAGGAAACTAAAAAACTGAAAGAAACAATGGTGGGGGTCTAGGTGGAACAGGTGGGTGGCCACCAATATCCACCTAGATCAGAATACTCTAAGCCACTTCTACGTGGAACCAAGACCCGGTCATTAGATTGCAACCAAAGCATGTATTGATATATTTGTGTTGTATATTTGATTATGGTTTGAGGTATGTCTCAAGCAGTGTGTTAGCTTGTTGGGGCCTGACCCAGGTTTAGAGTTAATTAGCCAAACAAATCCCAATACTATTGGCCCTTTCGACAATAATCCGTGGAGAGCAAACTGAGGTCTCACCTGGAGTAGTATGGGAGGGTGCTAGAACCAGGTTTCGGCACCCTAGAAATGTATGATGAGTTCGACTAGTCCGCGGTTTGTCCCTACGTGTAGGCTGCTTCACACACTTTCTCGTTCCTCGCGGCCTGATATACTGCCTTCACGTAGCCCTACCCAAGGGTTGTGCGCCGTGCTTTGCGTTATTACCCAAGACCTTGCTTATATTCCCAAATTAGTTAATTATCTTTGCCTACTTGAGTGCTTTAAGTTATACTTAACAACATAAAACCTTCATACAGGTTCGTGCAGTACATAAACAATATACTTGTAAATTACATTCATTCATACAATACACCATAAAAGATACACAAAATTATAGCAAAACTTCTCTTTATTGATTCTTTCCATGGTTACAGACTCGACTCGCCATGCGCACTCAACTGCAGGGGTCCGCGCACTCAGCTGCAGACTACTAGGCCTATGTGCACACAACTGTAGAGCTTTCTCCTACTCTACAACCCAGAGACACCCTTCATAATGTGACTCAATCACTTAGACTTCCTTATTCCTTCATTCGTAGTTAGTTCCCTTTTACACTTAGAGCCTCACTCTATTTATACAATCCCATGGTCCTCGGACCATGGGTAGGTCTATCCAACTGACATTACATTACAAAACTAGGGTGACAACCCTATGACTCTAACATACTTTCGCGCCCCGCGCCTGTAATTCACGGAACTTTTACAACGAGATTTGGTCAAAACTTAGGCTTTAAGCCCCAAAACATGCCTTGGAGGGATTCCATGCCCAACAGGACCCCAACACAAACATCATGACTCACCCTCGAGTCACTTCGTCGGTGCAGAGATCTTTGCACGGAGTCCCTCCAACTGTTCTTGAACTGCGTCAAGGTTAGTAGAGCACTAAGCTGCTATTTGCTGGATCTGCTGCATATGTTGTTCTGAGACCTATGTGTCAGGAGTACTTCTCTGCATCAGTAGGTGCATCCCCTGCATGTGTGTGAGCTTGCCTTCAATTTCTACTGTGATGGTGAAGACCTCGTCGATCCAAGGCTAAACGCGCGCCTTCAGGACTACTTCCTTATATTGTGTCACATCCACCTACTATTTCAACGCTTTAGCCTATTGCATCCATACAAGCCTCTAAATGAGGACCACCGTATGCACAATTCCTTGGAAAATGTCATACTGTTGTGGGATTTCTCGCGCCTCTGTCTCTAAGCACTGGATGCTGGGGTCCTCTTGCAGATATGGGAGGACCTCAAGTGATTCTTCGAACATACTGGTGTAGTCTCGCACTGCACCTTCAATTCCCTCCAATCCCGCTGTGATAGCGCTAGCGTGCTGTTCTCTGACTTCCAGGGGGTGGATGTTTGCGCCTTTAACCGCAGCTCGACGGTCTGAAGGTTCAGCTCCAGCTGAACCTTTGTCATTTCTTCCCTTGCCTCGCAAACCCCAATTGCTACCCTGTGGATCCATGCCTCTGTTGGTATGTCTGCTAGGATGGCCAACTCTGGGAGGCTTTGGCAAGCGTCGTTTATCACTTGTGCCAGCTATTGATTTTTCAACACCACTTCATCACATTGCAAGCTTAGTTGTTCCATATTTATTTTCTGCTCACTGAGGATTGGAGCGCACGGCTCTCCCTAGCTCGTAGCTCTACAGTTATCCCATCCTGCAACACATATAAGGTCTTGCACAAGAGTGCAGCTATATTGATACTGAGACCTCTCAGTGGCTACCCAAAGGCCTGTCGGCTTCATTTGTTGTGACTAGTTCCCCTTCTGGCAGCACTATGGTATTTGTCATCCGCGTGCGCAACATCTGCTATGTTGTCGTGCAGCCGACTGCGAGGTTGGTCGAAAGGGTACCAACCTGAGGGGGGCGCGCCTGTAATTCCTGCTGCTAAGCTCTGAGGACCCCCAACACAATCTGGTTATCCTCCATAAAATCTTGGAGAGCCTCAGAAGTGACATCGCACACTGTTTCGCCGATGTCATGCAGATCACCCTTGGTTAGGGTGATCGGGTCAATAGACAATTTCGATGCCTTGACCTTCTTACGTGACCCTGCTGATGAGCCTCATAAATGGGTAATTATATGGGCTCATTTTACCTCCTAACCTAGTCAAACCAACCATTCTCTTAGCTTATTACATGATTTTATGATTATATTTATGCTTATAGAGTGAGTTGAGTTAGTTATTGTGCCATGTGGTCTAATGTGTATTTAATGCAGATTATTGATGATTTTCGAAGTCAAAGTCAAGGATCCAGTGGAAAAATGGCAGAAATAACTCGAAGTGGACAGAGGAGAGGACTTATAGGAGGGAATCCCCCTCATTTATTACTCCTCACTTCGAATTCCCCTTCATTTAGCTCGAAGTACAAGCAGTTGAATCATGTACTAGGAGGCAACCGAGCAAGTGGAGGATGACTGATGATTATCTCGAGATTTGGGAGCCAAGCCTCCCTAATTTTAAGGAAGATATTGGTAGCTTCATTTGTATAAGTAGAGAGGCCTAGGGCCTCACTAGGGTCAGATTTTTGTTGGATTTTTTCTTATGTAAACTCTGCTCAAACTTCGAGCTTATTTTTGTGACAGTTTCTTGTAATCTTGCTATCGTTTTGAAAATAAAGATGGAATCCTTTTTTAGCTAGCACTAAGTTACCTTAGATGGCTGAAGCTCTTGGGTTAGGGCCCAATCCAAGCAGCCAAGCTCCTCTTTACTTGTATCTGTATTCTTTTTTCAGTTTGTAGATTAGTTTGTTGTTAGATGTATTTCTTTTATGGTTAAAAACAGGTTGCTTTCGATGATTTAGTAGTTTGCTTCCATTTGTGCTTTCTATAGCAGGTTCAATAGTGATCAAAAAAGATTCAAAAGGCTAGAAACAGTGCCTTGGCCTCTCTTCCTCCCTTTGGGACCATGATTTGAGGCGAAGACCCTCTTGCTACCCCAAAAACACAGATTTTCCTCCTTCATAGGACTTCTAGTGTTTGCAGCTTTTTAGTAGGTCAATAATCTAGCTTTGCTTTGATTTAGATCTTCTTCATCAGGCTTACTTCCTGATTTGAAATAGTCTTCTTTCATGCTTTCCTTTCCTACAGTATTTCTCAGCATATTCTTTCATAGATCATAGTTTAGACACTTTTTATGCAAAACTATGTTTTTCCTCAATGCATTCATTTCACTTGTTGCTTGATTTCCTGGGTTGACTGTCAGTTTCTATGCAGTAAATCTCTTCCAGCAGTAGTCTAGCTTGTTAACAATCACACCCTCCATCTAATCCATGCCCTATTGGTCTCCCAAACCTCACCTCAATTCTGCCTTAGTTTCTGACATTTTTCCTAGGACTTCTTCCTCTCCCCTTGAGCAAATCCAATCATCTTTCTCTCTCCTGGTGGTTCATGGTAGACCATAGGTGCCCTAACACCTCATTCCAACCTTCATCCACCTTTTTCACCCACTCTCACACCCTCAAAACAGTGAAAACTGCTCTTGGCCTCCTCTTGTAGGCCTCCTGTAGAACGTTGTTTTTCCTCTTGTAGATTTCCTGTGTCCTCCTGTAGATTTTCCTGTAGGCTTTCTTTTGAAGGCCGAGTGTGGGAAAAGCCTCTAGAAGGCCACCTGAGACCTCCTAGGACCCATCCACACCATCCTACATCCTCTCAAGTACCAAAACCGCCCTCCAACACCACCTATTCATTGCCACACTCACACACAATAAATTACATGCATGTCAATTTCACATAAAAATCCAAAAATATGTTCTTTGCTTATTTACTTCCAGAAATAGCATAGTTAGATTTTGTTTACTTCTTTGAGTAGGTAATGGCATTCCTTTCATGGTTTTCATAGTGCTTTCTGCAAAAGTAGAATTAGTTGGTTGATTAGGGTTTTCTAGGCTTGCTTTACATTTCAGTCTTTCTCCTTTCTGCAATTAGAATAGCATCTATAGAGTAATCTTTCTTTCCTTCCGTCACATATATATCTTCTTCTAGAATCCATATAAGTTGGCTTGAGCTCCTAATGATGTCGCATTGGTTGGCCAAGTGACAACCTACAGTGAGAACTAGTACTTGTGCATACAGCACCGACGCTTCCAAGTTTGATACAAACTACCGAGTTGATAAGAGTAAGTAGGCAGCCCACGAGTTGTAGCATTATTGCTGCAATACTGGTGCTCACCACTTTTTGGTGTCGCTGCTGAGGAAGCGTCAGAGTATTCTGTGATTACTGCTTTCTTCTATTTCCTATTACAACATTCTGCTAATAGTTCATTTCAGCAAAAGTAGACTAGTCATTTCTTTTCCTTTCAAGTTCTGCATTTCCTTGCTTTCCTTTTCAATTCTGCAAATTTCCATTTCAGCAAGTTCATTTCAGTTAGTTGCAATTTGTTTTGTTCAATCAATTTCATTTTTGCAGGTACTATCAGTGTGAAAAAAAAAGAAACAAAAACCAACCAAAAATATTTCCTTTCACGCCTCGTAGGAAAAGAGATAACTCAGAAAAAAAATTGCCCAACACCCCCACTACCTCACACAACCAACCTTCTCTCTTCTTCTGTGGTTGCAATCAAAACGAACCCTTAGGTGAACAGCCAAACATATTTGAAGAACCTATAGGGGAAGAAGAAGAAGAAAACATTCCTTTGGAGCCAATGGCCTAAAATAGAAATGCTAGGGGGAATGGAGAGAGAATAGAGGGTACCTTTCCCATTCGGGAAACCAATGGGGACACCAAAATGTAGAATATAAGCCCTTCCACCCTACCTCATTTCCATGGTCTGACTATAGAAGATACTGACACCTTCTTGTTCGAGTTTGTTGTCATCTGTCAAACTTATGACTATGCAAAAGATGAGCAAAATTTAAAACTATTCCCTTCTACTCTCAAGGATGCAGCACTATGCTGGTTCATGGGACTACCTGGCAATAGCATCACAACTTCGGATCAGATGCAGTAGGCCTTTAACAACAAGTATCAAGACTATTGTAGGTAAAAATATACTAAAGAAGAAATCTTCCGAATGACCATAGGAAGTGATGAGTCCCTAGAAAACTACGAAGAGAGGTTCCAGCTCAGTTATAAAAGGGCCGAGTGTACACTTGACCCTGAGTCTCTAAAGTTGGTCCTGCTCAGGGGAATCCAAGAAGATCTTCTAGACACCCTTCATCTACTGGCCAGGGGAGACATCTACCAACAACCCTATGAGGACATAAAGATTGTTTTTAGAAATCATTCTAGGGCAGCCAGAAAGAAAGGTAGGGGGAGTCACCCCATAGCTAGTACCTCTTCCTCCAACTCATCCATTAAAGGAGAAATTGGAAACATGCTGGAAGACTTCAAGAGTGAGATGCTGCAGACTCTTGCCATGCAAATGGACACCTTACATATCAAAATAAAACAAGAGGAAGCAGAGAGGGCTTTGGCCATTTTTTTCCCTAGATGCACCAGGAGGCATCCTAGGAATTAATGCCCATTGAACTCTATAGAGGTTTGTTCAGTATGTGAAAAAAATCATTCTACAAATAAGTGCCCTTCCTTGCCCGGACTTAAAGTTGTATACCAAGGGGCTGAGGGAGTCACTGAATAGCTCTACTACATAAACCAAATAAGGCTACCTGGACCTAGACCATAACAGCATGGGATGCAAGGGACATCTCAGGCATACTACAACCCCAACCAAGTGCCCCCCATACCTTCTTGGGGTCCCCCTTCTCATCCTTCCTGGTCCACACCACCTCCTTGGTCCTTCATATCTCAATATCATGCCCAACTAGCCACCCATTCTTTTCAATCCTATGCCCAGCCGCAGCCTCAGTGGAATGCATCTCAGGTTTATGAGAGATTTTTTGACGTAAATCACAAGATCTATCATTTGTCGACACATTTCGAACCAACCACTGTGGTTCATCGTCAGGACAAGTTGAAGAACCAGATCCAACTTTGCATGTTAAATAGCTTGCGCAGAGCCTCCAACGGCTAGCTAGGCCAACGACTAAAATGGACTAGGGTCCCAACCTCGAACATAAATATATAAATACTATAAATAATTTAATTTAATAGGAAGTTAGTTGTAATAAGGGACTAAAATAAATATATAAATAATTTAATTTAATTGGTTGTTAAAAGGGATTAACAATTAAATAAATACATAGAAACTATAACTATTAGAATAGAATGTATAATTAATTATAAAAAGAGTCATTAATAAATTAATAAATACATAGCAAAAATAAATAAGGAATAAAACCCATGAAAAACTAACAAAAAATAAATAAATAAATAAATACATTAGAATAAAATCATAGAAAATATATATATATATATATATATATATAGATAATAAATAATAAAAATAAATAAATATTAGGTTAAAAAATAAAAATAAATAAATAAAAAGAGTCATTAATAAATTAATAAATACATAGCAAAAATAAATAAGGATAAAACCCATGAAAAACTATATAAAGAGTTTAAAATTGGTTTAAAAAAAAATAATAATAATAATAAATAAATAAATAGAAAATAAAATACATTAGAATAAAATCATAGAAGAAAAAAATAAATAATAGGTTTAAAAATAAATAAATAAATTACAGACACAATCCGAAAAGGGAAGGAGGGGAGGGGAAGGAGGAGGGGCGGAAAGGCAGGAAGCGACTAGGAAGAGAGAGCTGGGACCCAACATCTACTGATTTTCCAACCATCCTCTCTATTGAGATTGCTCAGCCTCTTTTCAATTTCCAGAGCTTCCCTAAATTTCCGATGATAGAATTGAGAAACCCTAGCAATGACACTAGCTTCTTCAATACAAACATGATGATTGGTTTTTTCTGCATGCTCAACTAAAGCCGAAGACTTTGATCTCCTATGCTTAAGGTCAGTTACATGTTCACTAATCCTTTGATTGATGGAGCGGCCCGTCTCACCAATATAGGGGGTCCCACAAGAACAACGGATAATATATACCCCTTTCATATCTTTAGGGTCAATGGGATCCTTTGTTGATCTGAGGGACATACGAATGGTGTTAAGGGGCCTAAAGGTTACAGGGATACTATGCATCTTGACAATCCTTGCAATCTTATCAGTGGTCCCTTGCACAAACGAAAGATGGACACCTGCAATACGCTCCTTTGGTTCCCTTTTAGTAAGAGAATTCCTAGCAGCTTTTATGAAAGCCTTCTGTCCCATGTATCTACTATAACCATTCCCAAAAAAGACATCAAGGAGATGGGATTTTTCTTTCTCAAAGCTCTTTTTATCCGAGATCCTTAGGGCCCTGGTAGCAAGGGTATTGAGAACCCCCATCTTCTGAGCAGGGAAATGGTGGGAACTGGCATGAAGATACTGCTCCGTATGCATTTTCTTTCGAAAAACTTGGTGGGAGAGAGAACCATCACTATTCTTAGAAATAATAATATCAAGGAAAGGGAGGCATCCATCAACTTCCTGCTCTCTAGTGAACTTGATGGTCGAGGATTGACTATTGAGATGATCAAAGAAGAGATCTAATTCCTCTTGGCCATGAGACCAGATAACATTGGTGTCATCCACATACCTTTTCCAAAGCTTGGGTAGGAGATGGGATGAGTTAAGAGCCTTAGACTCAAAATCTTCCACAAATAGATTAGCAACGACAGGGGATAGGGGTGAGCCCATTGCAACCCCACAGGTTTTCTCAAAGAACTCTCCCTCAAAAGATAAGAAGGTGGAAGTGAGGCAGATTTCAACTAACCGAGCCGTATCAGGATCTGTAAGGCGGTTGATAACCTCCAAGGCCTCACCAATAGGGATGCAATTTTACAGAGAAACAACATCAAAACTAACAAGAATGTCCCCAGGGTCAAGCTTAATGTCCTTGAGTTCATTAATAAAGGAGGCAGGGTCTTTTGTGAAGGACTTCGTACGACCAACTAAGGGCTTAAGCCTTAACGCAAGGAACTTAGCAAGAAGGTAGGTAGGACCTCCAATGGTGTTGACAATGGGCCTTAATGGAGCTCCTTCCTTGTGAATTTTTGGGAGACCATAGATCCTGGGAGTGATAGGGTTGCTCTCAATGAGTTTATGGTGCAGGGAACTCACTGAGCTAATGGACTTAATGGCAAGAGCCACATTCTTAGCAACCTTTTTTAAGGGGTTTTTGGGAAGCTTTTTATAGCTACCACTATTATGAAGATGATCCAACATCTTATTGCGGTAATCAACCCTGTTAAGAATGATGGCAGCTCCACCCTTGTCTGCCTTTAGAACAATGATATCTTTGTTCTGGTTTAAGGATTTGAGGGCTACTGATTCTTCCTTGCTCAGGTTGCTCTTAAGGGGCTTAGCCTTTCTCAAGACAACCGCACAATCCTGCCTTATTGTGTCCTTGATTTTATCAGGTAAACCTCTGATCCCAAACTCAATGTCACAAATGATATCATCAACAGGAATTTTCTTAGGAGCTAAGGCAAAATTTAATCCCTTACTTAAAACTTTAAAAACCGAAGAGGGAAAGGAGAAACTAGAAAGATTAATCACCTTGTTATTAAAATGAGAAAGAGGGGAAAGATTATTTGTACCATGATTTAAATTATTGTTATTAATACTCAATATCTTATTACTCACTGTGATAGAATCATTAGTATTATTAAATAATGTCTCATTTTTATTAATATTAACATTCATATTATCACTATTACCACTCTTATTATTATTATTCTCAAGAATATAATTGTTATTATTATTATTAAATAAATTATAATCATTGCTATTATTATTATTATTAAATAAATTATTATTAATAATAACATTATGACAACAGTTAAATAAATTATTAATATTATTGTTAATAATGATATTATTATTAATATTCTTATAAATGCTCAATCGATTGCTATTCATATTACTATTAATATCCAAATCCTTATTTGAATGAACGCGCGGAGGATTAATGAACGACGGGTTATCACTTACGGAGCGCTCGCAGTCCATCCAACTCCGGCCAGCCAACCCGTCAACCGTCTCCACGTAGCTACTCGGCAGCAGAGATGAGGAGCATTCCCCTTGCGAAAACCGTGAGACCGCCACCGGAAATGAACCGTTCGATGAAGGACTGGAATGCGAAACTTCCAAACTGATC
The DNA here is from genome assembly GCA_031772625.1 of Pinus tabuliformis. NCBI lineage: Eukaryota > Viridiplantae > Streptophyta > Pinopsida > Pinales > Pinaceae > Pinus > Pinus tabuliformis. The sequence continues at coordinate 1,582,050,806 of CM062804.1, read as the reverse complement.
TCCCACCCAGAGAGAGAGCAACCCTCGGCACGTTTTCTGTCACTCATCTTCACGCCGGGAACAACAATGCCATCAGGAAACCTGGTAACCGCAGCGAGATCAGCATTGACAGTCACCGTAAAAGAACCGCTCGACGAAGAATTCGAACGCGAAACTCCCAAACTGATCTCACGCCTAGAAAGAGAGTTTATGTCACTCATCTTCACGCCGGGAACAACGCTGCCAACTGGAACCCTGGAAACTGCATCGAGATCACCCTCAATGCCGGTATCAGGGCGAGTGAGCTCATGAACAGCGGGAGAGAATTTGGAAATGCAAGGCGTGAGGGCAGCGGGAACTCCTTCTGCGCAGAGATGCAGCGCATCTAAGGGACGCACGGGCAAGGAACCATCGGAGGGTGCTGGGGGAGCTGGTTTATTAGAAACCCTATCCAATAACCAGTCCCTGATCACAGAAATCTGATCATAAGAGATCCGATTACGGGAAGCTACTCCCACGGCCCTACCAGATAACGATGAACTTTCAGCTAACCTCTGAAACTTAGAAACCTGATTCTGCGTCCGAAATTCCTCCAACCGAATGGATTTCAGAGCCGAACAGGGATCTATTCTGGCCCAAAGAGACGCCGAAAGAGAGTTTGCAAGTTCCAGATGCAAATCCAAAAGAGAGCGGGAAATCAGATTCAATGATCTCCTGACTCTGCTGATTTCCACTCTTATTAAAGCGAAACTCACCTTATGGAAAACCTGATGGTTCTGGGGAGTGTGAAGGCGATGCTTAATCCGGGCAAAGACAGGGATGATGGAGGAGTCTCTGCATCTTTTCAGAAAAGCTAGATCTGACTTCAACCTTGAAACCCGCAAGCGTGCCCATTCAAAATGATGAACCTTGGATGCAATGGCTTCTCCGTGCATGGATTCAATTATTGAATTGAGGCTTCTATGATCCATATCAGGTTTATGAGAGATTCTTCGGCGTAAATCACAAGATATATCATTTGTCGACGCATTTCGAACCAGCCAATGTGGTTCATCGTCAGGACAAGTTGAAGAACCAGATCCAGCTTTTCATGTTAAATAGCTTGAGCAGAGCCTCCAACAGCTAGCTAGGCCAACGGCTAAAATGAACATACATATATAAATACTATAAATAATTTAATTTAATCGGAAGTTAGTTGTAATAAGGGACTAAAATAAATATATAAATAATTTAATTTAATTGGTTGTTAAAAGGGATTAACAATTAAATAAATACATAGAAACTATAACTATTAGAATAGAATGTATAATAAATTATAAAAAGAATCATTAATAAATTAATAAATACATAACAAAAATAAATAAGGAATAAACCCATGAAAAACTAACAAAATAAATAAATAAATAAAAAATACATTAGAATAAAATCATAGAAAAAAATAAATAGATAAATAAATATTAGGTTAGTAATAATAATAAATAAATAAAAAGAGTCATCAGGGGTGGAGGCCCCAATACAACTCTCTTCCCGCTCTTATGCCTCCACCACCTGCCCAACCACAACCGTTACCTTTTTCTCCACGAAGGCAACCCCAAATGCCTGCCCAACCAAATCCAAACCCGAACAACAGACAAGCTCAGCAAGTGTATAGTGGGCAACCATCATGCCCAACTTATGCTGTGGAGATTCAAGAAATGAACTTGTGATCTCGAAAAGTTCTCCCATATATCCAACCTCCAACCAGGGAGGTTGAGGAAGATAAAGAGGAAAGCGAACCTAAAGCAAATCCACCCTTTCCTGAGAGACTATCCGTAACAGTCCAGCCTACCCCTGAAGAGACTGAACTCCTAGGAGAATTGAAACATTTATGTGTAAAGATACCACTTCTCTAAGCCATAAAAGATGTACCTATCTACAATAGGTTGATCAAAGAGAAGTGCTTTAGGCATCCAGGAAGGCACAAGAGAGATGCCCCAACCATTAATGTCATAGGACAACTGTCTGACCTGATGTTGGGGCAGGTAATATGTCCAAAATATTTGGACCTTGGAAGCCCAGTAGTTTATGTCCACATCAATGGCACAATGATCCCACATACCTTAATTGATCTGGGAGCTGCCATTAATGTGATGACAAAGGACACAATGCTCAAACTCAACCTCTAGGGCTCCTTGAGGAAGACTACGACAATACTACAACTAGCAGACCACTCCACAATGACCCTTGAGGGGATTGTGGAAGATGTGATGGTCTCCATTGATTCTTGGGAGTACCCTGCTAATTTCTTAGTTCTCCAGCCAAAGGCAAAGCTCACTGGGTATCCTCTCATTCTGGGAAGACCCTGGTTGGCTACAGTCGATGCCTACATCAGCTGTCGAGCTGGGAACATGACCATAAAGAATGGGCACATGTCCAAGCAGTTAATCCTATATCCTCCTGCCCAACCCTTGATAGAACATGATCTACCTCTCTGGTTGGAAGAGGAAGATGAGGATGAAGTCTATTCCACACCACTTTTTACATTAGAAACTGCCATGGGGGGAAACCGCAAGATGAGGATGATATGATCGAAAATTTGATTCAGAATCCACCTCCCAGTGTATCACCATTAGAATACATAGTAAGAGAAACCCAAAACAACCCCTCAACTGATCTCTGTGTGGCCGATCCTACTCCTCCCCGTGTCAAAAATATAGATTTCGGCCCAGAAAGAACATTGAAAATCAATCCATCCCTATCTACTTCCTAGGAGAAGGAGCTATGTAGCCTGCTCAGAAAACATCTAGATGCCTTCACCTGGAATTATAAGGAAATGAAGGGAGTGCACCCTTCAGTATGTACTCATCATATCTACATCAAGGAAGATTGCAAGCTAGTTAGGCAGCCTCAAAGGAGGATGAATCCAGCACTTAAAGATATTGTTAAGGAAGAACTACAGAAATTGCTTGATGCAGGATTCATCTATCCCATATCTGACAGTGAATGGGTCTCTCCTTTGGTGCTAGTGCCAAAGAAAAATGGTAAGTGGAGAATTTGTGTCGACTATCGGGAATTGAACAAAGCCACTAAAAAGGACCATTTTCCTTTACCTTTCATAGATCAAGTGTTAGACAGTCTGGCAAGGAAAAAGTTTTTCTCTTTCCTAGATGGGTTTAGCGAGTACAATCAGATACAAATTAGCCCGAAAGACCAAGATAATACCACTTTCACTTGTCCTTGGGGTACCTTTTCATATCGGGTCCTTCCTTTTGGTTTGTCCAATGCTCCAGCCACTTTCCAAAGAGTGGTATTTAGTATATTTTCTGAACTAGTTCACGATGCAGTAGAAATATACATGGATGATTTTACTCCTTATGGTTTTGACTTTCAGGAAGCTTTATCTAACCTAGGAAAAGTTCTAGATAAGTGTATTGAGATGAACCTGTCCCTCAGTTCGGAAAAATGTGAGTTTTTGATGACTGAAGGGACCGTGTTAGGTCATGCAATATCTCAACAAGGACTGCAGGTGGACCCCAACAAAATTGCCATCATCCAAAGGGTCCCACCTCCTCAGAAGGTGAGAGATGTCAGAAGTTTCCTAGGCTTAGCCAGATATTACAGAAGATTCATTAAATATTTCAGCAAGCTAGCCTCTCCTTTGTTTGGCCTCTTAGGCAAAGATGTTGAGTTCATATGGTTAGAAAACTATCAAGAAGCCTTAGATACCTTGAAGAGCAAGCTAGTGACTACCCCAATTCTCAGAGGCCCAAACTGGGCCCTACCTTTCCACATTCACACAGATGCCTCGAATAAAGCAATAGGAGCAGCCTTAGGAAAAATTGAAAAAAAATTACCTTATGCCATATACTTTATAAGAAAAAACTTGTCAAAGGCAGAGTAAAACTATGCAGTGACTGAGAAGGAACTCCTAGTTGTCATGCATTCCTTAAACAAATTCAGACATTATATCACAGGCTATCAAACCTTTGTGCACACTGATCATGTTGCAATTAGATATTTAATGAACAAACCAGACGTAAATGCTTGCATTATTAGATGGTTTCTTTTGATGCAACAATTTGATTTGACCATTATTGATAAGCTTGGTAAAGAAAATGTTGTTGCTGACTTTTTGTCTAGAGTAAATTTTCCTGCAGGTGAAGAAGGAATGGTGGATGACCAAATGCCAGATAAGCACCTATTTTCTATATCAGTACTCTCTCCATGGTTCGTTGATTAACTATTGATTTGACAATTTCATACACAGCGAAAGAGAGAAATGGCCCGATTCAACTGCGAAAGAGTATCAGAGGAAAGATGGAGCGGCAAAGAGTATCAGTTGGATGTTTTAATCAAAATCTTCATTTCCCAAGGCATCTTAGCATTGAATGGCCTCCAACAAAGTCAAATAAAGCAGTGTAAGCCCATTAAAGCTCTCAAATCACAGTTAAAGCATTTAAAGCCACCGAACAGCAATGGATCAAAGCCCAAAGCACAGTTATTGCAGAAACACTGCACCAAGCCACCAAGGACAACACATTAATTCAGTTTTGATACGGCTGCCCTCAGCGCAGCTCAAAGACAGTTTCTTGGATTTATTTCTGGATAGGATTAGGTTAAAGTAATCATTTTCTTTCAGACCTGTTTAGGTCAAGTTGTAATAGACAATTTTGGATATTTTTCCCTATTTATACCACCCTCTAGATTGTTTTAAGGGTTGGTTGGTTGATAATCTTCATGAGAGACTCACACTGGATATCTGAGATGTTTTACTTAATCAAATATTGTTGAAAAGCCTTGGAGGAATGATTGTTTGCTCTGTGTCTAATGGTCTGAGGAATTGAATGTGGAATTCTTGTGCTGCAGCATGAATCAATAAGTGTTTCTTACCTCTGTTATTCAAATTTCACATATGCTTAAGTTACAGAACAAAGGATTGGTTTAGAATTTGCTTAGCCGCACTCTATGCTCAGTTTCTGTGGCTTCTTAATGTTTTCTTCTTGAATTAGGCATAAATATGAATTCTGTTATGGCTCATGTTTGACCTTTTTCACATATGAATGACTGTTATCTAGGAATTCTTAACTGCTCCTAGATAGGGCTCATTTATCTTTTTTCTGCTAACCTGAATGAGAGATTCTTAATTGCCCCTCACTCCTTAGCTTTTAATCCGTCTTTTTACCTTGAGTGATTATTTCATATGCAGCTAGCTTGCTCCATATTCCTTCTTGTGACCAAGAAAACGCACAAGCAGTCCTACTCCTTGACTCCACGCCCAATGGTTTTAAAACTTTCATGCTACCCCTGCCTCTTTCCCTGAAAGTGTCATCCTTCCCACCAGAACTTAAACAAAACCCCCTTGAACTCAATAGCTAGCCTAAAATCATCTTCAACAAAGCTAAATCAGAAAGAGAGAGCCCTCTCTGATTGCAGGTGGGCTAGAACCTGCAGTCCAAAGACTAGTCTGTGGTTACCTCGGCCGTATCCTTTTGCGCTGATCAAAAGGACAACCTGAGTGATAACATAATGGCAACTCCACTAGGGACATCCTCAGTTAATTTCATAAAACAGGTTGGAAAATTCCACTGGGGATAAATCGATTTTCTAATTGTTGTATATTCCTTAAAACTACATATGAAGCCTGAATATCAGCCAGGAAGCCTTTGAAACTGTTTTTGTTTTTCATTAACAGAAGTAAATAAAAGTTGCTTCAGTCAATCTTCATGCCAGTTTTAAACTATACACATCTATTCCAAAATCAGATCAGTTCCTTGCTAATTCTAAAAACATTCACACAAAATACCAAAACAAATTTAGAATCTGGTTCCCAAAAGGAATTTTCATTATACTAGGTCAAATCCAGACCCAAATCCTCCAACTGCTTTTGAAAATCCGAACTTAATCCCAAAGATCCTTAGGAAGCAAGAAAAACAAGAAGATTTTGCTGATAATAGCCCTGAAGCAATTCACCCTAGCTGTGTTCCAACTCCTGTCAAGGTTTTATTTCATTAAACTCCTATTTCCCCTTGTTCATCATCCACATCTCAAAGCACTCCTTCCACACCTTCATTCACTGCACATACTCCTATTACCACTACTGTTGTCACAGATGTTCCAGTTTTCCCTGTTGTTTGTATCGTTCCACTTATCCCTGTGAATATGGCCAATAGAATGCACCCCTGCAACTACCTGCTAATCCTAGGGCTTTGCCACAAGATTACCAAACTAAAATCACATATTTTGATAGTACCAGTCCTTGCACAGCCCTACAGCATACCAAGAAGATGCAAGACTATTTTGAGAACTACGAGATAGATGATGACAGTGTAAGAATGAAAATTTTTGTTCAAAGTTTAACAGGTGATGTAAGAACCTGGTTCAGATCACTTGCTGTAAATTCTATAACCACTCCGGATGAGCTTTACCAATCCTTTACCAACAGATGGGAGAAAAAGAAATACCCCTTGCACATACTAGTTGAATATGATACAATTAAAAGAGGTCCTCAAGAGACTGTTTTGGAGTACTGTGCAAGGTTCAATAATGTCTATAATGCAATACCACAGAACTTAAGACCAGCACCTGACCTTGCCTTGTATAAATTCCCTGATGGATTCAACCCGTATATGTCATACCAGTTAAAGGAAAGAGCCCCTCAAACCCTTGCAGACATGCAAAATGTTGTTGTTAGCATAGAGGCCAACCTAATTGCCAAAAGAAACAGAGCTAAAATGGAAAGAAGAACCACCTTCAAGGAAGAACCCTCAGCCTTAGAGCAAAATCTTGATGCTATTACCAGTGGCATGCAAAGGCTCGGAGACAGAGTAGAGAGTGTTGAGAGGAAATCATCATGGGAAGGACAACAATCCAATACCATAAGGAACCTAAACTTTACGAAAACGCAGAACACAAATGCTGGTAGGTCAAGCCCAGACCATGACATAAGACCCCCTTTCCAAGAAAACTATGCTGAGGCATCCACTTCTAGTGAACCCATAGAAGACACTCACATGAATCTGATGGATCTAAAGGGTGAGCATCAAACTTTCCTGAGCCAAGAAGACCAAAATGAGCATGACTATAGTCAATTTCAGACTAAGTCTGGTGAGTCTTTTGATTTTAAACAAGGTTATGATACTGTTGTGTATGAAGTACACAAACAATATAAGCTGAGAACTAGGACCATTGATATTTCTGAACCTAGCAAACCAAAGGATGGCAAACAGCCCAACAAGATTAAAGGCAAGGCTGTTATAACAGAACCAGCTGATATACCTGTCCCAAACCCGCATCAAGTGACTGTAGAAGACATAACAGAAATGCAGCCTTCTATTGATCAGCCTCTGCCACCTTCTTCCTCTGAGCAAAATTCGACCAGTGTTCCAAAAAGCTCTCCTAAAACAGAAAAACCGCAAGCAATCAATTCCCATAACGCTGATAAACAAGAGAAAATCGCTGATAATTCAAATGAAGAAGAAAAAACTCCCATTATCAACACCAAGACTCCATTGGAAAAGCCATTTAATTTAGAGGCGGAGATTGGAAAACTTAAGATATCCATCCCCCTCTCAGAACTTGCCAAACATGATGTGTATAGGCAACAAATTCAAAGATCACTTCAAATCCCAGAGAACAAGGATGATGTAAATGTTTTAGATGATACCCCTGAACGCTATTTGGTCCAGAAGTTAACGGAAAGTCAACATATGGACCTATTTCACCCGTTTATGTCAGTTTGCATATACATGACAAAATTTTGCACAACGCTATGTTTGACTCAGGAGCATGGCACAATCTTATGCCCAAAGCAGTTATGGAAAATCTGAACCTTGATATCACAAGGCCCTACAAAGATTTATTCTCATTTGACTCAAGTCAAGTCAAATGTTTAGGCCTCATCAAAGACTTGTGTGTCTCCTTAGTCCAATATCCCAACAAGACCATCCTCGTGGATGTGGTGGTGGCTGATATCCCACCAAAGTACGGTATGATCCTATCAAGATCATGGGGAGCAAATCTCCAAGGATCCCTTCAATTAGACCTCTCCTATGCCACTATTTCAGTCTTTGGGCAACCAAAGAGACTATACAGAGAAACACTCATGAAATATGTGGTAAATAGTGAGAGCAAGCCTGAAAATTTTCCTATTTACTCATTCCATTCCGATATGGATTCTTTTATTTTGTTTAATGATGAAACAGGTCCTCCCACTGATGATGAGCCGCTGGCTCTAGAACAAGACATACACATCAATGAAGAATCGGTGGCCCATACTGATAAAACTGTCAAAACAATCAAGGCAACCAACTTACAAGAAGAACCTCCCCAAATAGAAATTTCAAATCTGCCCAATCCTGAAATGGTTGAAACTCTTAGTACTAATCACAAGCAAGAGATCACATGGTATTTAGAGTTTGACGACTCTGTTAACAAATTAGGAGCAGGGGTAGGTGTATGGATTCACAACACACATAACAGTCATGCAAAAGGCCATGCCTACAGACTAAATTTCAAATGCACAAACAACATGGCAGAGTATGAGGCTCTGCTTCTAGGCCTTAAACTGCTCAAAGATCTAGGAGCTGCAAAAGTATCTATTCTAGCTGACTCTAATTTAATCATACAACAAATGAAAGGTAACTTTGTTACTAATGACAATAGAATGAGGGCATATAGAACTGCTGCCACTAATATACTCAATGCATTCACTGAATCCAAGCTTGCCAAAATCTCAAGAGATCATAACATTCATGCACACAGCCTAGCCACTTTTGCTAGTACATGCAAGCTTCCCTTTGAGCCAAACCACTACTTTACTGCTGAGATAAAACATAGGCCTGCAGCCCTGCTATCCCAAATAATGTTAAAGATTGGCAAGTATTCGAGAATGATGCCCAGATTAACAATTTCCTTACTCTTGAGCATTAGTTTTCAAATATTAACATTGACATGGATTTATGACGGATGAACAACAGCAAACAAATGAAAATCAGCAGGCTGTAATAGCTGTAACAGCCAAACAAATCCTAAACCCAACTGTTTTTGACAATACAAACATAGAAGAGCTGAAACAGATGCATTTGGAGGAAATTGCCAAAACAGAGGCAGAGATCATTGACTTAAAGGATAACTTTTGACCTACTGGCCTAACTCCGTTAGAAGACATGTTTGATGCAAATGATGTTCCTAAGAAACCAAAAATGCAACCATTGAATTCTGATATAGAGGAACACAACATTGGGACAGCAGAGAAGCCAAAAATGATCAAACTATCCAAAAATTTGCCACCTGATCAAAAGCCCAAGTATATTGATTTATTTAAAAAATTCCAAGATGTATTTTCTTGGAGTTATGAGGACTTGAAGTCCTATGACACCTCAGTAATCCAACACACCATTCCCTTAAAACCAAACCAGAAACCCTTCAAACAGAAACTGAGGAGAATCAACCCTATGCTTCTTCCCCTGATTGAGAAGGAAGTAAAGAGAATGTTTGAAGCAGGTATAATAGCACCCATCAGATTTTTTGAATGGGTGTCCAATCTTGTTCCCATAAGAAAAAAGACAGGTGAGATTAGACTTTGTGTAGATTTGAGAAATTTAAACCAAGTCTCCCTAAAATACCACTATCCCTTGCCCAAGATGGACCACATCCTACAAAGAGTAGTGGGGTCATCTAGAATCTCTTTGCTAGATGGCTTTTGAGGTTTCAATCAAATACTTGTTCACCTGGATGACCAAGACAAGACAGCCTTTACCACACCGTGGGGAACATTTAAGTATGTAAAGATGCCATTCGGACTTAAAAACGCTGCTGCTACCTCTCAAAGAGCTATGGATATTGCATTTGCTAAGGAAATACATGATTTCCTAGTTGTCTACCTTGACGACTTGACTCCATTTTCTAAATCTGATCAGGAGCACCTAAAACATTTGAGGCAAATATTCATGACATGTAGGAAATATGGCATTTCCTTGAATCCCAAGAAGTCACTTTTTGGCCTTGAAGAAGGCAAATTACTTGGCCACATCATATCAAAGGATGGGATTAGAATTGATCCTGAAAGAATTCAAGCCATCCTCCAAATCCCATATCCAAGAAACATCAAGGAGCTGCAAGCTTTCCTTGGAAATATCAATTTCCTAAGGAGATTTGTCCCAAATCTAGCCGAGCTGATAAGACTGTTAAGCAACATGTTAAAAAAGGATGCCAAGGTAAAATGGTCTCTTGAGACCAAGCAAGCCTTTGAGAGCATCAAATCTGCCTTAACCCAAACCCCTGTCCTCATCAGCCCGCAGTTTGACAAAGATTTTATCATATTTTCTTTTGCATCTGATCATACTATAGCTGTTGTCCTTTTGCAAAAGGATGAACAGAGAGCTGAAAAGCCAATTGCATTTTTCAGCCGAGCCTTAAGGGATGCCCCTTTGAAATACCCAATCGTGGAAAAGCAGGCCTACACCCTTGTCAAGTCCATCAACGATTTCAGAGTGTACATTTTATATTCACATGTGATTGCCTATGTCCCAAGTGCTGTTGTAAAAGACATACTAACCCAAGAGGGATTAGAAGGCAAAAGAGGCAAGTGGATTGAAAACATCCTTGAGTATGGCATAGAAATAAAACCAACCAAACTGATAAAGGGACAAGGTTTAGCCAAACTAATGTCCGAAACAAACTTTCAAGCCTTGGACATTAACCAACTGGACAATGAACAGGAGTTGGCGACTCCACAGATCAGTGAAACCTTTTTGCAATCCCCATGGTATGCTGATATATGTTTTGTACTGTTAAACCTGTTTGCTCCCCCAGGATTGTCCAGAACCAAGAAAAGATTTTTGAAAATGAAGGCTTTAAAGTTTTGTGTCATAGATGGTGCATTATTTTGGAGAAATCATGAAGGTATATTGCTTAATTGTTTAACCATGAGTGAAACTGACAAAGTCATGAAAGAATTCCATGCAGGTGACTGTGGAGGACATCTATATTGGAAGTCCACTGCTGATAAAATTTTAAGGGCTGGTTTCTATTGGCCCTCTCTTTTTGCAGATGTAAAGAAGTTTGCCATGTCATGTCACAAATGCCAAATCTTTGAGGGCAAAAGAAAGCTGTTGCCCTTGCCCCTTAAACCCATCTCAACCGAAAAGCCTTTTCAACAATGGGGTCTTGACTTCATTGGAGAAATCCACCCCTCTTCCTCAGGCCAGCACAAGTGGATCTTAACAGCCACTGACTATTTCACCAAGTGGGTTGAAGCCATCCCATGTAGGCAAGCCAATGACACCATCATTATCCAATTCCTTGAGTGAAATATCCTTTCTAGATTTGGCTGCCCTGAGAAGATCATCACTGACAACGTCGTTGCCTTCAAATCCAAAAAGATGATCAATTTTTGCCACCAATTTCATATTACCTTGGGCCACTCTACAGCCTATTACCCTCAAGGTAATGGCTTGGCCGAGTCATCCAACAAAAGCCTCATCAACATCATAAAGAAAGTGCTAGAAGAAAACAAGAAGAACTGGCACAAAAAGCTGGTAAATGCCCTATGGGCAGACAGACTTTCAACAAAGAGATCCATTGGGATGAGCCCTTATGAGCTAGTATATGGCATGGAGGCCAGATTTCCTTCATCCTTGGGCATCCCTACTATCAGACTGTTACAGGAGATTCAGGCTGAACCAAATGACATCCAACGAAGAATCAATCAGACCATTCATCTTCAGCAAACCAGAGAACAGGTCTATGACAGAGCTCAAACTTTGCAAGAGAAGCTCAAAAAGATGTTTGATAAGAGAGTTAAGGCTGAGGATTTCTACATTGGTGAAAAAGTTCTAAGGTGGGATTCACGAAGAGAAGACAAGGGAAAACATGCCAAGTTTGATTTTTTATGGAAAGGGCCATTCGTTGTTTCTGTTGTTCAGGGAAATAACACATATTTTCTCAAATCTATAGAGGGCAGCACTGCTGAAGAAGGCCCTGTTAATGGCCGTATGCTGAAACATTACCATGATCCCTTTTAAGGGATTCAATGCAGCTTTGTATATATCTTTTGTACAGTGATATTTGTATATATCAGCACTTTGTTTTTATTTTTGAATAAGCAGTCCGAATATTAGAGGAGCAGCAGCAAAATTTTGAAGACTCAGACAAAGCAAGCCCTCCATTTCAGATCTCTGTCATTGCATTAACCCCAGCAAAAGTTTGCAGCTTGCAGTCTTCAGTCAAACAGTAGCAAAAGAAAGAAGGATTTTCAGTTCATATCAGCAATTGTTTCAAGACCAAGGCTAAAGGAAATACATCAGTTTTGGTCTATGTTTTTCAAAGGCAATGCTCAAGCAACATTCTATATAATATCAAGCACGCAGAAGAAAGCAGGCGATGCTATACAGTTCATAAAAATTCAGTTGAGGGAAAGTGTTGTTCTTATTCCAAAGTTTCAAGTATCTGACAGTCAGCACAAAGAAGTGTTTCCAGTCTACAGCAACAACAGAAGATCAAGGTGGTCTGACCTGCTGTTCTTGGCTTTTCACAAGGAAAAACCATCCCCAAGTGGAGCCATTGTTAGCCTCCTGTTGCGACAGGTGTTCATATTTCATGATTGACATTTTTACATGCCAAATATGTCATCTTTCATGCTGCAAGGTTCCATATTTCCAGAAGAGGCCAAAGAAAAGGCCATGAAAGTGTGCCAGTCCAAGTGCCACTGTTGTAGTCCAATTTTGATGACTTAACCATTTTTGAAGAATGTTCTATAAAAGGGAGGGCCAAACAGTTTAATCTTGGCCCCCCTAGGTTTCAATTTCTTGTTTTAGAATATAGAGAATTGATATCTGACCAAACAGCTTAATCTTGGCAGATTTGTAGATAGGTAGAGAATCAAAGGAGCCCAACTGCTTAATCTGGGCCCTTGGTAGAAATAAGGGTGGACTTAGCTAGGAGGGCAGTCAAAAAAAAAAATTGTAAAGCAGGGTCTACAAGTCTAAGTGCACCCACCCAAAAAGAAGAAAAAATGTTAGGAAGGTAGGCTGGGTAGGTAGCTGTGTGGTTGCAGAATCATGGCTTGTGATCCATTTCATGTTGTCAATTGTCATATTTAATCAGATCACAAGTTGAAGGTAGTTTTCATCTGGAGGAGCTCAAGATGGATATCTCTAACTTCCCCATTCTCCCTTATCCCCAAATCACTCACTAACTTCCCTGAAGAGGTCAAGATCTGCTTGATTCCTCTTAGTTTCATCATTTTCCATTATATTTGCCTGAGTAAAGGTCCTCTTTGCTTAGGAGTCCTGTTGTTTCACTCTATGAGTCACTTTTCCCCCAAAATAGCCTAAGGTCACATACTTAGCACTTTCTGGTCACCTCCATATTAACTACTAATTCTATTATATAGCTCCCTATCTATCCCCCCTTCCCCTACTAAAACTATGTATAAAACTCCCCTATGTACATATTCCCCATCCCCGGCACTATAGCCCTATTGTATAAGTTCTGGGAAATAATAGTCCATCTGGGGCTGTTAATTAGCCCATCCGTGTCCTGGAGTTACTCTGACATCTGGTCAGAATAACAACCAGTTCCCCTAAATCCTAACCCTGAAAAACCTATTTTTCCGCCTTTATTCTAAAGTTTTGCCTCTAAATATCTACCCCAGCGCGCAAAACCCGCAAAAACCCACTTTCCTAAGGTTTTAAACCCCCCCCCCATACAAAAAATTAAATATAGCAGGCGGGTCCCCGCCCTAACCTTCCGTCACCTTACCTGTCCCGTCGACCATTAGATCTGGCCCACCCAACATCTACGGTGGGCGGGTGTTTTCTCGCGCCAACAGCCTGAGGGTTAGCGTCTGGGAGTTCGGCAGTTTTACCGTCGTACTCCCACCACGCGTCGCCCTCCCAGGTGTGGCGGAGCCCACTCCTCCCAAACCACTTCAGTGCAAAGGCGGTGTGCCCGAAACCGCCAAACCGCCCTCCCCGGGTGACGTAAGCGCCACGTCATCCTACCGCGTCATCCTACCGCGTCATTTACCTGTGTCGGCCTCCTGCCACCATACTGCCAACTCACCATTGCCACGTCATTGCCACCGTGTACCGCCAAGTCACCTGTCATACATGCTGACGTCACCCTGCCACGTCACTGCCGTACTAGGTCCCACCCGCTGACGTCATGCTGACATCATCAGCAAAAAGGGTGCGAAGAAAAAATCGTGCTTAGGAAGCCCAGATTCAAATTCTGAGGCAATTTTTCATGCGTGATTAGCGCTAATCACGCATGGCTATGGGAAATGGGCCAAAGTGGAAATACCCTCATCGCGCAGCCCCCAGCAAGCCCGAAAGGCACAGAATGACTCGTTTTTCTTTGCGAAGCATTTAGAAAGGGGAAAACGCAGTTTTTAAAGCAACAAAGGGCCGAACAGCAGCCATTAACTATTGATTTGACAATTTCATACACAGCGAAAGAGAGAAACGGCCTGATTCAACTGCGAAAGAGTATCAGAGGAAAGATGGAGCGGCAAAGAGTATCAGTTGGATGTTTTAATCAAAATCTTCGTTTCCCAAGGCAGCTTAGCATTGAATGGCCTCCAACAAAGTCAAATAAAGTGGTGTAAGCCCATTAAAGCTCTCAAATCACAGTTGAAGCATTTAAAGTTGCTGAACAGCAATGGATCAAATCCCAAAGCATATTTATTGCAGAAACACTGCACCAAGCCACCAAGGACAAAACATTAATTCAGTTTTGATATGGCTGCCCTCAGCGCAGCTCAAAGACAATTTCTTGCATTTATTTCTGGATAGTATTAGGTTAAAGTAATCATTTTCTTTCAGACCTGTTTAGGTCAAGTTGTAATAGACAATTTTGGATATTTTTCCCTATTTATACCACCCTCTAGATTGTTTTAAGGGTTGGTTGGTTGATAATCTTCATGAGAGACTCGCACTGGATATCTGAGATGTTTTACTTAATCAAAGATTACTGAAAAGCCTTGGAGGAATGACTGTCTGCTCTGTGTCTAATGGTCTGAGGAATTGAATGTGGAATTATTGTGCTGCAGCATGAATCAATAAGTGTTTCTTACCTTTGTTATTCAAATTTCACATATGCTTAAGTTACAGAACAAAGGATTGGTTTAGAATTTGCTTAGCCGCACTCTATGCTCAGTTTCTGTGGCTTCTTAATGTTTTCTTCTTGAATTAGGCATAAATATGAATTCTGTTATGGCTCATGTTTGACCTTTTTCACATATGAATGACTATTATCTAGGAATTCTTAACTGCTCCTAGATAGGGCTCATTTATCTTTTTTCTGCTAACCTGAATGAGAGATTCTTAATTGCCCCTCATTCCTTAGCTTTTAATCCATCTTTTTACCTTGAGTGATTGTTTCATATGCAGCTAGGTTTCTCCATATTCCTTCTTGTGACCAAGAAAACGCACCAGCAGTCCTACTCCTTGACTCCACGCCCAATGGTTCTAAAACTTTCATGCTATCCCTACCTCTTTACCTGAAAGTATCATCCTTCCCACTAGAACTTAAACAAAATCCCCTTGAACTCAATAGCTAGCCTAAAATCATCTTCAACAAAGCTAAATCAGAAAGAGAGAGCCCTCTCTGATTGCAGGTGGGCTAGAACCTGCAGTCCAAAGACTTGTCTGTGGTTACCTCGGCAGTATCCTTTTTCACTGATCAAAAGGACAACCTGAGTGATAACAGTAATGACAATGGTTCAGTTCTGATCAGAACCGTTGATGATGAAGCCATCCACATGCTTGTAAATGGACATTGGTTGAAGGTCTACAAGAAACCCCTCTCCAAGCGAAAGTTTATTGAAGGTCTGAATAAAACAGTGATGGTAGTGGAGTCCCATCATTGGGTTGAAAACCTCTTCTGAGGCAGCCTAGTGATGTCAAAAAAAACAAACAAACAAACAAACAAAACAAAAACAAAAACAAAACAAAAAACAAAAAACAAAAAAAAAAAACAAAAAGAGAGAAAAAGAATAAGATCCTTGGTTGAAAACCTCCCCTGGAGGCACCCAGGGTAGGCAATTAGGGTGAAAACCTCTCTGAGGCGCCCTAGTTGTCTTTCAAAAAAAAAAGAGAAAAAAGTAATGAATTTTTGTTTCATTGCAGGTTTGCAGGAGGGCTACAGGGAGTAGAAGAAGGTTCCAAGGGAACCCTAACATCCACACCAACACCTATCCTATCTTCTCCACACTTTTCTCCATAATTTTTGGATTTCTTTCACCCCACTGTGCTTCTTTTGCAAAAATTATGTTTTCTACAAGAGGATTTGTCTTTTCTACAAGAGGCTCCTGTAGGAATTACAGAGAGCTAGAAATTGATATAAAAGGCAGTTTGAGGGACAGGGAAGCTTCATGAAGAACATATAAACCCTCCTACAGTATTCAAACCTCCTTGCGATCATTTCGAAGCCTGCATCACACCCCAAGCATAATTCTTCTTCTTGTCCAAGAAAAACAAAGAAAAAACAGTTTTACAGGAAAAGAAAAAAAAAAGAGAGAGGAAGCAACACCATCCACCTCACCTGAAGCCTACCTACTACCTCTCCATCTCTATCTACACCTCTGGCATCATCCTCAAAGCTCCAAGCACATAAATAAGTTGAAGTTTCAAGGGGAGAAACAGCTACAGGAGCTCCTGTAGGAATTCCTGTAGCAGCTGATCCCATCAAAACCCAGCACCAGCAGTAGGAGAGTGCACACATGAAGGTTGAGAAGGCACCTAAATATCAGACCTAGCCAGAGAAGAACCTGCACAAGACATATCCACACATCAGCAAGCAGACAACATGCATCAAAAGAAATAAAGGCATGTAGCAGAGAGAGAACCACAGTACCTCATAGCAAATACATTCGGATCATAGGTAAGTAACTAACCTGCTCCTCTGTTTGCATTTGTGTAATTAGAAGTCATGCAAAAGAAACGAGATGGTTGAAGTTGAACGATGGAAAGGTGGCCAGTTAACTTGGCCACCTTCATCTAGTTGAATCCACTCATCTGAGATGTCACCCAGACGTGCGCACAATCAACTCAAGAAAGATGTCAAGGACAGGTAGTGGAGGAAGTGTGAACTCCGATGCAATAATGAGGGATGATTACGAGGAGGGGCCATGATGACAAGGCAGGTGGGGACCAACGGTCTGAATATGGCCAGCATATACCTTGCCAGCTCACCCCTCATCACTGGAAATATCCATAAAGGGTAATAAGTACTCCTCCCCGAGCACTCTCACCACCTTTTCCTTCATTCCCTCCTCGTAACTCAGCTACAGCAATCTCCTTGTGCCTCCACTGCCTCGTAACCATCGTCCTCCATCGATCTCTCCCATATTCATACTCTCAGAATTTTCTACAGGAGCACCTACAGGTTCTACAGGAGCACCTACAGGAATTCTACAGGAGGGACAGCAGGCTTCTACAGGAGGGGCAGTGAGTTGTTTTGAAGGGAGAAAACGCAAGTTTTAGCACGATTTTCAGTCTAAGGAGGTAGGTCCATGCATGCCCCATATTGAATATCAACATATGGAAGTAATGGTTTCAATTTGAGGAGGAAATCAGTCTTTAGGAGAGGAGAAAATACATTAAAAAAAAAATCTGCTTATTTAAAAAAAAAAACACACAGTCTCCTTTGTTTCTTTGTTTTTCTCAAAATTTGTTGTCTCCATCTGCACATTTGGTTTCCCAAAAGAGTATAAACAAAATGACAGGAGGGTTTATGAGAAAGGATCCCACTAACTCCACTAGGCTCCGTGCACATCCACAAGTGGTGGACATCTTCACAAGGGCAAATTGGATGAATTTCTTTGAGAAATTCCAAGGGTTTGATGAGGAAATTGCCCAAGAGTTTGCTCTCTCTCTGGTACCCTAGACAAGAACTCTTGCCACTGTCACATTTAGAGGTCTTTCCATGGAGATAACACCTGAATTTATCAATAGGGTCACTACCCTTCCTCTTGGGCTGCCTTGGAGTAAGGATGAAAAACCAATTGGCCAGGCTGCCAAGAAAAACTTTTTCCAAAAAAATGAAACCCCTGCTTCTAAGAGCGCGCTCATAACTCACACAGCACATATGTAGCAGGCAGAGCGCACACAGAGTGCACGAATAGGTCACACCGCACATCGGTGGCAGGGGCATGTCGCACGTTTAGTCAAGGGTTGTCTTATGTTAAAGGATAAGGCTTATCATTTGAATCGTTTGTAGGTGGAACGTCTGCATCTGGAGACGAAAAAGCCTTAGGATCGTTCGGGAGCCCATTTGCATTAGATACCTTTGCTGTCGTGGGAATCTTTGCATCAGGATTCTAGTATGGGAAACCATTTGTATTGGATGCCTAAGGGGCGTGGGGACCTTTGCATCAGGATTGTTTTGGGTACCATTTGCATTGGGATCAGGTGTGGGGTTGGTTGCCTTGTGATCTATCTGGAGAGATCTTTGCATCAGGCTTGTGTGGCGGAGCATCTGTATTGGGGTTAGGCTTAAGGGTGGCTTAGTCTCTTGTGTGGAGGAGCAAGTGTGAGGGCGTTATCCTAGTTAGTGGGCTACGATACGGAGCATTTGACTTTTGAGCTGTTGGAGGAGCAGGTTCACCCTTAGCTATGGCCAATAAATGCGTTATTGGTTCCATGGGGTTGGTGGTCTTAAGGTAGAACCAAAAGTGCCGAAGTTGCGCACATGATTTGTTCGTGCTACCAGTGCAACTCCCAACAACTGGTGCATGAGAGAGGAAAAACGATTTCAACATTGAAGGTCCGGAGGGTCTTGCACTTTCGAGTGCAAGGACCCGACAGGGGGCTCGACTGATAAGGACCTTCAGGTGCTCGACCAAAAGGACCTTAGGTGCTCGACTGTTAAGGAACAAGCCTCAAAGTAAGTCTGATAATGAATAGGATTCGCATCTGGATATTCATTCTCAGATGTATCCGTAAGGTTCTCCCGCGGTGCATTACAATTCAAGGGCTATTCTCCTCGTTATCACATCTTGACCTGGACTGGATAGATTTCTTTTACTGTCGGGCTTTCCTTCGCGGTCAATAGAAAGGTGTGGTAACGTTGGCAATGTATGTAGTACCTCACACCTGAGGTAGTTGTTGGTATAGCACGCGAAGCCCCAACCACCATATTCTGATGTTATATTCTCTATGTCAAGGTAGAGGATGGAATCAAGCCTCAACCTGCCTGAAGGATGTCACTCCCTTACAGCTTTCATCTCTCGGTTGGCCTAACCCAACTAACCTATACACTTGCTACCTATCTAACCTATATTACCTACCTGCCTAGCCTACCTTTCTTACATACCTATCTTACCTACACACCTAAGCCACCTAACCAGATGGAAGCGGTGTCTCTCTTCCGCATATGTGAAAACCTCCGCCTCCTGAAAATGCTATAATAGGACCTTTAGGTGCTCGACCAAAAGCCCCCCCACCCAATAAGTAAATTGAGGGAAAGATGTGAAAACCTCCGCCAAGCTAAAATGGCCGAATTAGTAGGATGCTCGACTGGCCGCCATCGAAATCTGTTCAAACCTCCGCCTAAGGGGATTGGGTGGGTAAATAGTGGTCGAGCCTTAAAGTGCATCCCCAAATCGAGTTATCGCTTCATTCTTTGGGGGGTTTATATATTGCTCAAGGCTGCCTCTAGCTAGAAAATCACTATCATTATATATGTCATTACGCCATCTCGCCGAGGTGCACATCTCTATCTCTACCTAAACTACCACATGCTCATATATAACTAACTACGCCGTATCTAGCAACCAAGCTACTTACGGAGGAGGCTTATAAACCGGCCCATTATGGTAACCCTTCGACCCAGGAGGCTTATAAACCACCCAATTAAGGATGCGTAAGCAGGCTCGACTATTAAGGCCGTAGATGGACCAGTTAGATATCGATACCCAGCAACATAAGTTGCACACGTAGCAAATACTAGGGGTGCAGGAGAAGAACCAAGAGCAAAGACAAAGCCAGTCGTTTACCTTTACTAAGTAGATCCAGAAGCTTATATGGGAGTAGCTACACCAATAGTAGATTCTCATGATCCAGCAGCAATAAAGCACGCAGACCCAGATCCATAGCTAGCAACATACCTTCCATTTATAGAGCCCGTAGTAGCACCCCTTCTTATAGCTCCATTTCGTGATCGAGGTTCAGAGTCAGTCACTTGCCTTGATGAGCTAGATCGAAACCCAACCTTATCTATTTTAAGGAAGTTGTTGGTAGCTTCATTTTTATAAGTAGAGAGGCCTAGGGCCTCACTAGGGTTATATTTTTGTTGGATTTTTGCTTATGTAAACTCTGCTCAAACTTCGAGCTTATTTTTGTGACAGTTTCATGTAATCTTGCTATTGTTTTGAAAATAAAGATGGAATCCTTTTTGAGCTAGCACTGAGTTACCTCAAAGGGTTGAAGCTCTTGGGTTAGGGCCCAATCCAAGCAGCCAAGCTCCTCTTTACTTGTATCTGTATGCTTTGTTTCAGTTTGTAGATTAGTTTGTTGTTAGATGTATTTCTTTTATGGTTAAGAATAGGTTGCTTTTGATGATTTAGTAGTTTGCTTCCATTTGTGCTTTCTGTAGCAGGTTAAACAGTGATCAACAAATATTCAAAAGGCTAGCAACAGTGCCTTGGCCTCTCTTCCTCCCTTTGGGACCATGATTTGAGGCAAAGACCCTCTTGCTGCCCCAAAAACACAGATTTTCCTCCTTCATAGGACTTCTAGTGTTTGCAACTTTTTAGTAGGTTAATAATCCAGCTTTGCTTTGATTTAGATCTTATTCATCATGCTTACTTCCTAATTTGAAATAGTCTTCTTTCATGCTTTCCTTTCCTACAGTATTTCTCAGCATTTCCTTTCATAGATCATAGTTTAGACACTTTTTATGCAAAACTCTGTTTTTCCTCAATGCATTCATTTCACTTGTTGCTTGATTTCCTGGGTTGACTATCAGATTCTATGTAGCATATCTCTTCCAGCAGTAGTCTAGCTTGTCAGAAATCACACCCTCCATCTAATCCATGCCCTATTGGTATCCCAAACCTCACCTCAATTATGCCTTAGTATCCTACATTTTTCCTAGGATTCTTCCTCTCCCCTTGAGCAAATCCAATCATCTTTCTCTCTCTCGGTGGTTCATGGTAGACCATAGGCACCCTAACACCTCATTCCAACCTTCATCCACCTTTTTCACCCACTATCACACCCTCAAAATAGTAAAAACTGCTCTTGGCATCCTCCTGTAGGCCTCCTGTAGAACGTTGTTTTTCCTCCTATAGATTTCCTATGTCCTCCTGTAGATTTTCCTGTAGGATTTCTTTTGAAGGCCAAGTGTGGGAAAAGCCTCCAGAAGGCCACCTGAGACCTCCTAGGACCCATCCACACCATCCTACATCCTCTCAAGTACCAAAACCGCCCACCAACGCCACCTATTCGCTGCCACACTCACACAATAAATTACATGCATGTCAATTTCACATAAAAATCCAAAAATATGTTCTTTGCTTATTTACTTCCAGAAATAGCATAGTTAGATGTTGTTTACTTCTTTTAATAGGTAATGGCATTCCTTTCATGGTTTTCATAGTGCTTTCTGCAAAAGTAGAATTAGTTGGTTGATTAGGGTTTTCTAGGCTTGCTTTACATTTCAGTCTTTCTCCTTTCTACAGTTAGAATAGCATCTGTAGAGTAATCTTTCTTTCCTTCCATCACATATAGAGCTTCTTTTAGAATCCATAGAAGTTGGCTTGAGCTCCTAGTGATCTCGCACCAACTGACCAGGTGACAACCTGCAGTGAGAACTAGTACTTGTGCATACAGCACCGACGCTTCCAAGTTTGTTACGAACTACCGGGTTGATAAGAGTAAAGTAGGCAGCCCAGGAGTTGCAGCATTATTGTTGCAATGCTAGTGCTCACCACCTGCCCGCTCTATTGGGTGTTGAAGCTTCAGCTACGCTGACACGGTTTGTGGGTCCGCACCTCCCTCTTTTGTCTCTGCTTCCTCTGCTTCCTGCCCCTATGTCATGTGGCCCTCTTCTACCTTCACGGTTGCCTCCTTTGTTGTTGCTGCTCAGCTGCTTTCTATGCCGCGTCCCATGATGCCCATACTTCTGCTGCCGCTGATTCCTTCCTTCGCTTTTCTTCTAACTGTGCGATGCGCAGCTTGGCCTCGTCTTTCTTTCTTTGCGCCACCGACTTATCGATCTCTGTGATGTCTGGGGCGCACCACTCCAGCGGCCATGCCTCCTGTACATTGAAAATGACGTCATCTGTGGCTATGAAGGGTAGCTTGGTCCACTGTTTAGTCAGGTCCTTGCGCGCCCTGATGTAAATGTTATGCATGTCTGCTTTGAATTCTGCAAAACTCTGCAGACTATTGTAGACAGTGGGCGACAACTATGGCTTGTGGTTGATCCCCATTCTAAGGTTCATTTCCATGAACACCCAGAAGATTTTACTGTCGCGGATCCTCTTGGCATCCTTTGTGGCCTAGAGAAAAGCGTACTTCGCGACCTCTGGCAGGTCCTTGTCAATTATGGGGAATTGACTATCCTCTGGTAATTCCCCTGCCACGAGCACTATGGACAGCAGAATCCATGCATAGTGGAACGTTTTACCCTATTCTTGAGCTTCATGGCAATTTTCTAAAAACTCCTTACAGAGGAACTCGGACCAGTTAAACTGGACCCCCTCTTCGCACTGCTCAGCCAGTGCTACCACTAGCACCGGTACTTCGTCCGTGCGACACTTGCGCATGACTGGTGGGCTCCAGTATTGTAGCAATAATGCTACAACTCCTGGAGCTTCCTTCTTTAGTTTTATCAACCCGGTAGTTCGTAAAAAACTTGGAAGCGACGGTACTGTATGCACAAGTACTAGCTCTTGCCGCAGCTATCACTTGGTCAGCTGGCACAAGTCCGCTAGGGGCTCAAGCCAACTTCTATGAGCTCTTAGGAGAAGCTTTTTAACTGATGGATGAAAGCTAATCTCAAAAGAAGCTAATCTATTTGCAGAAAGGAACTGAAAGCCAACAAAAAACGCAAACCCTAGCAAACCCTAATTCTACCAGCTAGTCTCACTGATGCAGAGATGGGAATGCAAACTGCTAAAAGCGATGCCATTACTTCTATGAAGGTGAAATGCATGTGTTTAGACTACCTCTATCTGAAGAAAACACTTTTTGTATTTTTGTTTCAATTATTAGAATTATCATGCATGTGCTTTAAACTAGTTTTTTACTTGTGCAGAGGTGGATCAAGGA
This sequence comes from Pinus tabuliformis, assembly GCA_031772625.1. NCBI lineage: Eukaryota > Viridiplantae > Streptophyta > Pinopsida > Pinales > Pinaceae > Pinus > Pinus tabuliformis. The sequence goes on along the minus strand of CM062804.1, from coordinate 1,582,027,569 downwards.
AGAGGAAGGCTTGAAAAAGGTTGGGAGAGTTCAGATAGGGTCTAAGGGGTCCCTAACACCCTTCCAGAGAGTCTCACAAAGTTTGGCTCCCAAGAAACCGTGTTTATGAGCTTCTACAGGAAGTCTGCAGGGGTTCTACAGGATGTTTCAGAATTTCTACAGGATGTTCAATAATTCCTACAGGATGTTCTACAATCAGACTTTGGGTGATGGGTGAGTGGAAGAGGCTGCATGGGTGGATAGGGAGGTAGGAGAGGGGTTTGTAATGCCTTAGTGACCGAGAGATGAGATGATGAGGGGGTGTGCTAGGCTAGTTTGTCTGGAGGAGAGTAGATGGAATGGAAGGCCGAAAAGGGAGGATAATGTGGGCAGTAGTGTGGCTGAGAGACAAGGGGTCTAATTGGGAGATGAGTAACTGGCCTGGGCAAGGCTTAGAAGGATGAGAGGGTGAGGGAGTAGTACTGCACAATGCAAACTGAATCAAATCATCCACGTCTTGCATATAATCAAAACATTCCTAACTGTTTAATGGAACTAATGAACAGCAACATTATTCTTAAGGAAAAAACATGTATGGTACTGAAGCAAAGAACATTCCAAGAGGTCTGAACGCATGGAAAACTTCTACAAACGAAAATATTGCACCAAAGATTTGCATGAACACGTAAACCAATGTTTTTGGTGGGTAGCACTGTCTGCAATTCCAGCCCCTAGAAAGAGGTGAAAATGAGTGTGCAGGAAACCCTTTTTTAGAACTTTTATCAACTCCAATCTCTTCACTCTACTCTAAACAACTAAAGCAATTCTGTCTTATGAGAATGACCTACTTAACCACACCAAGAAATCTAACTCAGCAAACTGCATTTCAAATGCATGTAAAGAAAACCATAATGCTGAAGGAAAAGATAACAATACAGAGGAAGGAGGCCTTAGGCTCTCAGGTTGGGCCCAACCCCGAGAGCTATGGCTCCTTTTAAAAAATCAGGACTAAGATCAAATAGGACTGCTTTCCATTAAAAAACAATAATCATAAGTCAAATAGCATGCCAATAATTGGCTACAAAAGAGCAAAACCAAACTAGCAGCTTGTAGTGTAGAATGTGCAACAATGTTTCAAAAGTCCTTTTTGAAGGCTAAAGCCTTAGCATTTATACATCACGAGGCCCCAAGCTGGCCTCCTAAATTAGTGGGACTCGGCTGACCAAACTAGGAGTGAACTGCTGCTTCCTCAAAATCCGTTTGGCTGCCTTCTAATCCGGTTGTGGTGGCTGTTAGAGCTCGGAGTTGGGGGTGAAGATCCCGAGGAAGGCCTTTTAATGTTGGACAACCCTCCTACGAATCCTCAACCCCATCTTGGTTGTCTCCTGGTCCTTATCTGCTTGGTTTTGTTCCAATCATGTGTCAAAAAACCTGAAATGAGCACGTGTTAGCCACCTAGGAATAGTGACTGCCCTTATTCGTACAAATGACATAAACATACTAAAAAATGATGCATAAGTTATGAAAAATGAAGGATTGAGCAAAGGTAGTTAGGCCAAATGAGCCCAAAATGTTACCAAATTTGGGGCTCATCATCACCCCCCAGCTAAAATGATTGCTCATCCCTGAGCAACTAATCCAGGTCCTCGTCCTTCATTGCTTTCACCGCCACCCTCACATCCCAGGCTTCTGAAGTGGTCTCTTCCTCACTGGCATGGAACCCAGCCTTCCTTTCCACCTCCTCCCACTGCTTATGCTCTTCTTTTTCTGTGCTGCCTTCCATCAATCCTAACAACAGAGGTGGGCTTAGCTTGAGGCCAATCCAGCTGGCTTGGAGGTTCTGTATGGACTTTTTGTAGAGGGGCACCCGTGCTAGAGCTTCCCTCATTCGAGTTGGAGTATGGTATTCTCTGATTTTAAGGCTGTGGGACAATGTGTTCCATCGGCGGGTGCAAGCATGAACACAGTTGTCCCCTAACAGTCACTCCATATCCTCGAAATGTGCTATGGCCTGTGCCTGCTGATCCATGTATTTCAATAAAGTTTGAGGGTTGGTGGCTAAGTGTTGGTGGGCCGATATCAATGCAGTGGGATCCCCTGGCTCTGCTCTAATCAGCAATGGCTCATGTAATTCTCGGTCCATGACTTCTTTGACCTCTGCTGCCCTCTTTTCTTCATGGTTCAACCATGAGGCAAATGCCATCAACTGCATATCCCCTACAACTGTGTTGGGATCCCATGTAGTCACATTTGGAAGGGCCAAATTATGGAGATAGAACTCTGAGATTTTGGCCTTATCCTCCGATGAACTGCTATTACATAACGCTGTGAACTGCTGGGGGTCTTGGAGTTGGGAGATACCTGATGAGCCCCAATTTTGGTACAATTTGGGCTCATTTTGGCCTATTCTACTTGCTCAAACCATTCATTTTTTACTACTTATGCATGCATTTCTTAGTTTATTCATGTTGTTTGTAGGAAGAAGGGTAGGCACTCTATCTACGTGACTAATGCATTGTGATTCCAGGTTCTGGCATTAAAAGGGAGCAAAAGACAACGAAAAAGGAGACAAGGAGACAATGAGGTGGCACTGCTGACTTTTAGGAGAGGATGTCCACGGTCTTGGGGACATTCCTCGTGATTCCCACCAAGAACTCCGAGCTCCAATCCATCTCCCCTCCGATCTTAGAAGCAGCCAGCTGTTCTACAGGAACAGCAGTTATAAACTGCTCTACAGGAACAGCAGTTATGACCGTCCTACAGGATCAGCAGTTAAACTCTAGTTGGACAGCCGAGCTCCTAAAATCAAGGACACTTGTTGGATCATCGTTTTTGTATAAGTGTAGAGGCCTTAGCCTTGGATAGGTTGTTGAAACTCTCGTATTGCTATTGTAATTTTGGAGCACAGCTCAGTTTTCGTTCCTTTTTGTAAGCCAATTTGGCATGATATCAGATTATGAATAAAGAAGGCAGATTCTGATCTAGTTCTGAGTTTTCTTAAGGAGACTATAGCTCTCAGGTTAGGGCCCAACCTGAGAGCCATAGATCCCCTCTGCTGTAGTGTTGTTTCCATTTCATTTCAGCACTTTGAGCTTTTCATTTGCACATGCAATTCGAATTACAGGTTGTTAAGTTGGTCTTTTTCATGAGTTAGATAGGATTTGCTTATGGTGAATTTGTTTCGACTTTCTTAGCGTAGCAGAGGATAGATATAATCGATTGGAGCTCCAACAAAAAGGTTGTTAAGGCTCACTGCCACCTCATCTGGGATTGGAGTGAAGTCCATGACTAACCACCAAAAATACGCATTTCTTTATTCCATGATTGCTGCAAACACAGTCACGTTATGTTAGATGATGTCACATGATTCACACCTGCACCACACTCCTTTACCACGGCTTCATGCACATTCTCCTTCGCGTTTAGATTGTTGTTCATTGAATATATAAGCACAGGTAGTCTAAGTTAATGCATTTTCGGTTTGGTGATAGTCACAAGCATTTGTTCCATTTACACTGCTTTCTCTCGTTCCATTACTTCGTCCTCCATCTTGATCACGCATGCAAACACATCTTTGACCCCTGCTCTACTATGTCATCTCCCAAAGTCTTTCACTCCTCACGTACTTCCATTCTCTAGCCCTTTCGTTGACATAGCCCTTTACCTTCCAACCTACTCCCTACACTCACCTCCCATCCTATTCTTCCACTTCTACAGCCATCACCAGCCTCATTCCTACCTTACACATCTCCCTCTACCATTTCATCATCCCTCCATCACGCCAAACACTCACGGTAGGTCATCCTGTAGCCATTTGTAGACATCCTGTAGAAACCAGAGTATCCTGTAGGATCCCCTGCAGCCATCCTGTAGGAGGCCACTCTCTCGGTTGCTGAGCATCTGAATGCGAGGAACCTCTGTGGATGGATGTTAAGGATCCCTAGGGACCTCTCCTAGCCTTCCCAACCTGTCCCACGCTTTCCTTCCTTCTCCATCCCATCTGCACAATCAAACCCTAGTTAGCACAAAATCACAATCATTCCACACACTTAAGGGAAAAATACAAAAACATATCTTTCATGATGCAAGTAGTTTAGATCCATGCATTTTCACTTATTAGAGGTAACAGCAGCATTGGTAGAAGTTTCATTTACATGTTTTGCATTGTAGAGGTTAGACTAGTTGAATTAGGGTTTCCTAGGTTTACATGCTTTGATTTGCTTTCAGTCCATTTTGTCAAGTAGAGTAGTTTTCCTTTGAGAATAGCTTTCGTCCATCAATTAGCAAGCTTCTTCTGAGAGCCTATAGAAGTTGGCTTGAGCCCTAGCGGACTTGTGCCAGCTGACCAAGTGACAGCTGCGACAAGAGCTAGTATTTGTGCATACAGCACCGTCGCTTCCAAGTTTGTACGAACTACCGGGTTGATAAAATGAGAGACAGGAAGCCCCAGGAGTTGTAGCATTATTGCTACAATACTGGAGCTCACCATCTTTTTGGCGCCGTTGCCAGGGAAGCGTCAGAGTATTAGTAATTGTTGCTTTTCTTCTACTTTCGTACTCTTACTTCTGCTCAGTAGTTTATTTCATTTCCATTCTGCAAAAGTAGCTTAGCATTTCCTGCTTTCCTAGATTAGCATTTCCTGCTTTCATAGATTAGCATTTCCTGCTTTCCTAGATTAGCATTTCCTGCTTTCATAGATTAGCATTTCCTGCTTTCCTAGATTAGCATTTCCTGCTTTCCTAGATTAATATTTCTTGCTTTCCTAGATTAATTTTTCAATTCTGCAATTTCATTTGAGCAATATAGTTAGTTGTAGATCACTTTGTCTCAGTTTTGCAGGTACCAAAGAAAAAGCAAAAGCACTCAAAAAAAGAAAAGTCCTTTCCATTTCATGCCTCGTAGGAACCGAGATAGATCAGGCAAATTCCTACCAAACACCCCCACCACATCACTGAGTCACCCTTCTCTCTTCTTTGGTGATAGTGACCCAGAGGAACCTATAGGTGAACATCCTGAGATATACCAAGACCCTATAGAAGAAGAAGAGTTAGAAACCACTCCATCTAAAGCCATGGCTGATAATAGGAGAGAAGATGAGAGAATAGAAGGAGCTTTCCCCATCCGAGAGACCAATGGAGATATGAAAATGAAAAACATTAGCCCCTCCGCCTTGCCTCACTTCCATGGACTGACCACTGAGGATCCTGATACCTTCTTGTTTGAGTTTGCTATCCTTTGTAGAACCTATGACTATACTGAAGATGAGCAAAAGCTGAAGCTTTTCCCTTCCACTCTTAAGGATGCAGCACTACGCTGGTTCATGGGATTACCTGGGAATAGCATCACTACTTGGGCTCAGATGCAGCAAGCCTTCAATACCAAGTATAGGGATTATTGTAGGTCCAAGGAAACCAAGGGAGAGATCTTTCGAATGACCATGGGGAATGATGAGTCTTTGGAGGATTATGAGGAGAGGTTCCAACTTAGCTATAAACGGGCCAGGTGCACACTTGACCCTGAATCCCTCAAGTTGGTTCTACTCTGAGGAGTCCCTGAAGATCTCTTAGACACCCTTCACATGTTAGCTGGGGGGGACATTTACCAACTACCTTATGAGGACATCAAGACTGTGTTTCGAAATCATTCCAGGGCAGCGAGAAAACGAGGTAGAGGAAATCTCCTCTCCACCGGTGTCCCTTTCTCCAAACATGAGTTTACAAACCAATTAGAAGATCTTAAGAGTGAGGTGAGACAGACCATTGCCATGCAGCTGGACACATTCAGGATCCAGCAGAAGAAAGAAGAAGCTGAGAGAGCCTTGGCTGTCTTCTGTCCTAGGTGCACCAGAAGACACCCTAAGAACGAATGTCCATTGCATTCGGTTGAAGTGTGTTTCGTTTGTGAGGAGGACCACCCAACAAATCAGTGTCCAACCTTACCTGGGTTTAAAGCCATGTACCAAGGAACCGAAGCCCCCACTGAACCTCTCTACTTCATCAACCAAAGGAGGCCTCAAGGATCTAGACCTTATCAGCAGGGGATGCAAGGGGCATCTCAAGCTTATTACAACCCCAACCACTCGACTCCCATGCCTTCCTGGGGTCCCCCTGCTCATCCTTCTTGGTCCATGCCTCCTCCATGGTCTTATCCACCTCAGTACCCTACTCAACCTACTTCTCATCCATATCACTCACATACCCAGTCGCAGCCTCAATGGAGTGCTCCTCAGTCGGGGTGGAGGCCCCAATACAACACTCCTCCTGCCATTTTGCCTCCACCACCAGTTCAACCTCAGCCTTTACCTCCTGCTCCTCCAAGGCAACCTCAGATGCCTGCTCAACCGAACCCGAACCCCAACAATAGACAGGCTCAGCAGGTATATACTGGGGAGACCTCATGCCCTACCTATGCTGTGGAGATCCAGGAGATCAATCTTAAATCTGGAAAGACTCTTCCAGATCGCCAACCTCCTCCCCCAGAGGATGAGGAAAACCATCAGGAGAGTGAACCAAAGCCTATTCCACCCTTTCCTGAGAGACTAACAGCCACCACACAACCTAACCCAGAAGAAGATGAGCTTTTGGGTGAGCTCAAGCAGTTGTGTGTAAAAATCCCACTTCTCCAAGCCATCAAGGATGTGCCAATATATAACAAGTTGGTTAAGGAGAAGTGTTTCAAACACCCAGGCAGACGGAAGAAAGATGCCTCAACTATCAATGTCATAGGACAGCTGTCTGACCTTATGCTAGGACAAGTCATTTGCCCAAAGTACCTAGATCCTAGAAGTCCTGTAGTAGATGTTCACATCAATGGCACCATTATCCCCCACACCTTGATTGATCTGGGGGCGGCCATCAATGTGATGACCAGGGATACCATGCTTAAACTCAATCTTCAGGGTTCCTTGAGGAAAACCTCGACAGTACTGCAATTAGCAGATCGCTCCACCGTGACTCCCGAAGGGATTGTGGAGGATGTCTTGGTCTCTATTGATTCTTGGGAATACCCTGCAGACTTCCTGGTTCTGCAACCAAAGGCCAAGCTTACTGGATATCCTCTCATCTTGGGAAGGCCTTGGTTAGCTACTGCAGATGCTTACATAAGTTGTCGAGCAGGAAACATGACCATCAAAAATGGTCCCATGTCCAAGCAGCTAGTCCTATACCCTCCTGCCCAACCTTCTTTAGAGCATGATTTACCACTCTGGTTGGATGAAGGAGAGGAAGACGAGGTGTACTCTGCACCTCTGTGCACCCTAGATACCACTAGAAGAAATTCTCCTACCGAGGATGATTTGATTGAGACCCTGATCCAGAATCCACCTTCCAGTGCACTATCTTTAGAGAAGTTGGTGGAGGATGCCCAAGCTAGCACCTTAGTGGACCTTTGTACAACCAGCCCTATCACTCCCAGAGTCAAAAGTGTGGAGTTCGGCCCTGAGAGAGCATTAAAGATCAGCTCCTCCCTATCTCCTTCCCAGGAGAAGGAGTTGTGTAGCCTATTGGCCAGCCACTTAGATGCTTTTGCTTGGAGCTATAAGGAGATGAAAGGAGTCCATCCCTCGGTCTGTACCCATCATATATACATCAAAGAGGATTGTAAACTAGTTAGGCAACCCCAGAGGAGAATGAATCCAGCCCTTAAGGACATTGTCAAGGAAGAGTTGCAAAAACTGTTGGATGTCGGATTCATCTACCCCATCTCAGATAGTGAATGGGTGTCCCCTCTAGTGTTGGTTCCCAAGAAGAATGGGAAGTGGAGGATCTGTGTAGATTACCGTGAGCTGAACAAAGCTACCAAGAAAGACCATTTCCCTCTACCTTTCATAGATCAAGTGTTGGATGGACTGGCAGGAAAGAAGTTCTTCTCTTTCCTGGATGGGTTTAGCGGGTACAATCAAATCCAAATCAGCCCGGAAGACCAAGATAAGACCACCTTCACTTGTCCTTGGGGTACCTTTGCCTACCGAGTCCTTCCCTTTGGGCTATGCAATGCTCCTGCTACTTTTCAAAGAGCTGTCTTGAGCATCTTCTCGGAGTTGGTCCATGATGCAGTGGAAATATACATGGATGACTTTACTCCTTATGGGGCCAACTTCCAGGAAGCATTGTCCAACTTGGGAAAGGTCCTAACCAAGTGCATCGAGATGAACTTGTCCCTTAGCCCTAAGAAATGTGAATTCCTAATGACTGAAGGGACCGTGCTAGGCCATACCATTTCTTCCCAAGGATTGCAGGTGGATCCTAACAAAATTGCTCTCATCAAGAGGGTTCCACCTCCTCAAAAAGTAAGGGATGTTCGGAGTTTCTTGGGATTAGCAGGATACTACCGGAGATTCATTAAGGACATCAGCAAGTTAGCCTCACCATTGTTTGGTCTGTTGGCAAAAGATGTGGAGTTTAATTGGACTGACGATTGTCAGAAGAGTTTGAATGAATTAAAAGACAAGTTAGTGTCAGCTCCAATCTTGAGATTTCCAAACTGGGCCCTACCTTTCCACATCCACACTGATGCCTCGAACAAAGCCATAGGTGCAGCCTTAGGACAAGTTGAACAAAAACTTCCATATGCCATTTACTTTGTTAGCAAAAACTTGTCCAAAGCAGAGCTGAATTACACTGTAACCGAGAAGGAATTCTTAGCTGTGGTTCATGCACTGAACAAGTTCCGACATTATATTACTGGTTACCAGACTTTTGTACATACTGACCATGCTGCTATTAGATATTTGATGAATAAACCAGATGTGAATGCTCGTATTATTAGATGGTTACTTTTATTGCAACAGTTTGATCTAACCATTGTTGATAAACCAGGGAGAGAAAATGTTGTTGCTGACTTCTTGTCTAGATTGGATTTGTCTGCAGATGAAGATGGGACAGTGGATGACCAGATGCCTGATGAGCATCTGTTTGCTATCTCAGTACTCTCTCCATGGTTCGTTGATATAGCAAACTACCTTGTTTCAGCTCAGTTCCCTCTGCACCTCTCTTCAAAAGAGAAGAGCAAAATCATCAGAAAGAGTGCCTCATTTACATGGATTGGGGGCAATCTGTTCAAGCTTGGCCCAGATCAGATCTTAAGGCGTTGTGTAAGGGAGGAGGAATTCTTTGACATCCTCCTCACCTGTCATGATGGGCCTTGTGGAGGACATTTTGCAGCAAAGAGAACTGCCTTCAAGATCCTGCAGGCAGGCTACTATTGGCCCACACTTCATCAAGATGTCAGAAGATATGTCAGCCAGTGTGACCAATGCCAAAGAATGGGGAAACCAACCCAAAGGGATGAGATGCCTCTCCAACCTCAAGTGACTCTTGAGCCATTTGAGAAGTGGGGCATGGACTTTGTGGGTCCAATCAATCCCTCTTCGAGGCAGAGATCCTACATCATTGTGTGTACTGACTACTTGACAAAGTGGGTAGAGACTAAAGCAATCAAAGCAGCAACAGAAGAGAAGGTGGTCGAGTTCTTAAGAGAGAACATCTTCTACAAGTTTGGCTACCCAAGAGAGCTGGTGACTGATCAAGGGAGCCAGTTCACCTCCAACTTGGTTGAAGATCTACTAGCTCATCACAAGATCAAGCATAGGACTTCCACCCCCTATCATCCTCAAGCAAATGGGCAGGTGGAAGTCACCAATAGAGCATTAGAAGGGATCTTGACTAAAGTAGTGAGCAGCAGCAGAAAGGACTGGGCAGATCGCCTGGTTGAAGCCACATGGGCTTACAACACCACTTGGAAGACCACCACCGGCTTCACACCTTATGAGCTGGTCTATGGGAAGAAAGCTTTGCTGTCCATTGAGTTTGAGTATAACACTTTGAGGATGGCAGCTCAGCTGGACCTAGATCTCAGCCATGCACAGCAAGAAAGGTTATTGCAGTTGAATGGACTGGATGAGCACCGCATGCAGGCCCTCCTTCACTTAGAAGTGGTTCAACTTCAGAGGAAGGTGTGGCATGACCAACATCTCCATGACAAGCAATTTCAGCCGGGAGATTGGGCTTTGTTGTATGATTCCAGATACAAAGATTTCAAGGGGAATTTGAGAACCAGATGGCTGGGACCATATTCAGTGGAAAAGTGTCATGACAATGGATCTGTCCTCATTCGAACCATTGATGAGGAAGCCATTCCCATGCTTGTCAATGGGCATCGATTGAAGATCTACAGGAAGCCTCCCTCAAGACAAGAGTTCATCAAAACAATGGAGAAGGCAGTATTGGTCATAGAGAAGGGTCCTGCCCCTGCTTTGGGCACACCCTGAAGCATCTAAAAAATATATATATATATATAAATAATAAAGATCCTTGGGTGAAAACCTCTCTGAGGCGCCCAAGGCAGGTGGTAGGGGTGAAAACCTCATTGAGGCGCCCCTGCTATCTTTCAAAAAAAAAAGAGAGATAAAGATCCTTGAGTGAAAACCTCTCTGAGGCGCTTAAGGCAGGTGGTAGGGGTGAAAACCTCATTGAGGCGCCCCTGCTATCTTTCAAAAAAAAGAGAAAAAACAAAAAGAAAAAAACAAGATCAATAAGTCATTATGTGAAATTTGCATGCAGATTGCAGGTGTTCTATGGAGGAGAGGAAGCCTCTCAAGTCAAAGTCAAAGGTCCTTCTCATGCAGCCAGGACACCTCACAAGCTCCTCCTCCAAGAACGCTTATGTTTTTCAAGGTATGTGCAATTTTATCATGGTTTGAATCTTCTACAGGAAACTGCTGTCTTTCTACAGGAAGGCACAGTTTTTCTACAGGAAGGTGCAAATTTCTACAGGAAGAGCTGCCTGTCTACAGGAAGCTCTGTACTTCTACAGGAAACTTCCTGTAGAAGCTCAGAACGAGCCAGAATGCGTTTCATGAGCAGATCTGATGACTACGGGTTGGTGTGGACGCATGCAAGCCTCTTTTGGGCCCATGCACGACGCTGATACCTTGCTCCACCATCCTCGTCGCCATGCAACTAAGATCCCTGCACCAGCAAACCAGATCAATGAGTTCTCGTGGAAAAATCAGTTGTCAGAGAAAAATGAACACCGAGAGCTCATACCACGTCCATGTCGAGCATCAGAAGCTTCGGGAGCGCGATTAGCAGGTCATCTCCATTGTCAAGTAGCATGCACCCAAGGAGGTGAGACTGTTACAAGGCACCCCGCGGGAATCCTATAGTAGTCAAACCTGCAGGAGTGGATACCATTCATCGCCCAGCCATCTGCAAAAAACACACGGGCGCATGCAACCAGAGCGTCCACTACAGCGCCAGCATCCTGTAACCACGAGCCTCCGGGACTGTGTAAGCCACATGCAGCAGGTAGATCCGTCGTCCAAAAACTGGAAATCATGTGCAGACGCGCGCAGGTAAGTGTTCTAATCCTTCCTTCCATCAAATCGCATGAGTATCACTTTGATTTGTTTGCATGGCGTAGAAATGAATGGTTGAGTGGCCGTAAGGCTAGTTGACTGGCCACGTTGGCTAGTGAAGGGATAGTCAGATAATGGGTGGCAGCCACAACAAAGGGAACACGCAGCACGCACGTGAAGATCAGTCCCCTCAACCGAGAAACGAGTTTAACCGAAAAGGGCGGCGGCAAATCTGTGGGAATGAATGCGGCAGCAAGTGAATGTGCAGGTGGATGATGGGTGACGTCACCCAACGGTCCGGCGGGGACAGCTCACCCTCCGCGCCACGAGCTACGCCGATTCAAAATCTAATCGGCTAGATTGTGCACGTATATCCATCCACCTCCACTTCAAAACTTGAGTAACTCTTTTGAATACCTCTGCATGATTGATACGCCAAGCTTTCGGCTGACTGAACACCAGTGAAGCGCACCTCAACCGCAGTCCAACTATCGTTCTCCCCGAAGCCTGCGCACTGCTCCTACAGGAACAGTTTCTACAGGAACGCAGTCCTACAGGAAGCAGTTTCTACAGGAACGCAGCTCTACAGGAAGGTGAAGTCTTCACGTAAGAAAAGGTGGCAGAAAAGAGGTAACCCTGAAACTCCTTCCGCAATTGGCTTTCAAAGGTGGCAAGGTCATTATTCATAGTCTGGTCATAAAAAAAATATTGGATTGTCGTGCCTATACTATCGCTTCTACAGGATAGCAGTATAATTAGACTGTGGTCTGTGAATTCATTGCATGCTCTGTCTATAAGACCGAATTTCCTTTGTATCTACCACCTTTGGTCAAAACCACTGTGTTCATCATGCCTGGTGGGTTTATCAGGCGAGAGCCCACTGATTCAAATACATTAAGGAGAAACCTGGCAGTGGTTGAGCTCTTCACTAGAGCACAATGGATGCCTTTTTGTGATAAACTACAGGGCTACGATGATGAAGTAGCCGAGGAATTCTTGCAGGCATTGAAGCCTAAATCCCAGACACTGGCCATAGTAAGCTTCAGAGGTCTCAGCCTCCAACTCACCCCAGAGCATATAAGTCGAATCACAGAACTGCCCATGGGTCTGCCATGGGATAAAGAAGAGCGGAAGCAGAGCCAGCAAGCAAAGAAGGAGTTCTTCCCACCTGAGGAAGAATTCTCTGAGGATAAAAACGGGGTGAGGAGGACCAGCCTGTCACCACCATGGAACGAAGTTAGTTTGCACATTATGAAATATATTACTTGTGAAGGCCGGTTCAGTATCGTGTATGCATATCACTTCCGGCTCCTCACTGAGTTAAGGCACGGAATTGACCTTCCTGTAGAGCAAAAACTAAGCATCCCTTATTATCTCCTGCAGTCCCTAATGGAGTGTGCTACAAAGCTAAGACAGGGCATCCCTGATCAGATAGCCCATCATGGGTTAATAAAATTGCTTGTGGAGGATGCACTGCACTCATATAAAGTTCCCCTCTCTTGGGAGTCATTTAGGAATCTAACACGAGATGGGGACATTAAAATGTTGATCGAAGATAGTGGCTCCTCCAGCACTGAAGACAAGGAAGCGGTGGCTGAGGAAAAGAAGGCTGAAGAAAAAGCTGACTCCCCCATCCTGTCAGCAAGAGAAATAAGGTCAAAAAGCAGAAGAGACAAAGTTGGGGCAGGCCATGTCAGCCCAATTACCTCTTCAGCACTCACAAGCAAACAAAAGGATCAAACCCCTACAGCAAAGCAAGTAAAAGTAAAGACACCTACCACTACAGGAAAATTAGCGAGCCTCTACAGGAAGCCCGAAGATCAGTGAGAAGCAGACTTCTACAGGAAGCCCAAAAGCAAAGACCAAGGCTTCTATAGGAAGCCCGATAACAGCTTCTACAGGAAGCACAAAAGTGCAAAAACAGGCTTCTACAGGAAGCCATGCAAAACCAAAATCTGAGAAGCAGAAGGTGGATGTTTTAGCCAGAGAGGCAGCAGCTGTATTAGCTGGCCTCAGTATGCCACCTAAGCCAAAAGGAAAGAGGAAGAGGGACCCTCCTCTCTACTTCAAAGCACGGAGAAGTGTTCGGATAAAAACAGGGAAACCACAGCAGCAATCCAGCAGCCCAATTGTCATTGAGGACACCCCTGCTTCTCCCAAAGAAAAATCCCCCTCAAAGGTCACAGTTACCTACGAAAAGGGAAGCCCGAAGAAGAGCACATGGCAAGACCGAGTGGACCTGTTGGATGAGAAAACCAGGCTACAGGAAGCTGAAAACGTCCTACAGGATACCTTGGCTAGACTACAGGAAACCGAACAAAGAGAAGAAGGAGGACCCTCATCACCAAGGGCGGATGAGGCAGAACTACCTGAAGAAACAGCAAAAGGACATATACCCGAACCTAGCCCTTCGCCCAATCTAAATTCATATTATACCTTCTTGGAGGCAGGCAAGGTCATCCCACAAAAATTTACTGTACCCCTATTCTTTGAATTAGAGAAAGAAAGAGTCCGCTCCCATACATGGATGCAAATTGCCAAATCAAAGGGGGTGGGGGACATAGGCCCTCTACAAGATCAGCTCAGGGAGGTCAGGAGCGAGTTCACCATGGCCAAACATGTGGCTAGTTGCCAGCAGGCACTTCTACAGGAAGAAAACCAGAAGTTAAGGTTGCAGCTACAAGAACTCAAGGCAGGGGCAGAAACATCCTCCAAGGGCATCACAAATGAACAAGAAGGCAAGAAGGAGCTGACCACCAATCTTGAAGGGCCGAAGACACTTCTACAGGAAGAAGAACAACAGATAAGAATTGAAGTGCAATCCTTAAAGGAACAGCTGCAACAAAAGGAAACACAATTGGCTTGCATGGCCAGTTGGGCCATGGAGGCCCTGCAGTGCAGACATCCTGCAAAGTCTTATGGGTTGTACTTAAAGGATCAGTGGCTACAGTTCCAGATAAACACACTAGCACAAAGAGGTATTGAGCAAATCAATAACCCATAGCAATTTGCTAAAATATGCAATACTAGCTCAGCAGAGGACAAAGCCAAGCTAGCAGAATTCTACATCCACAATCTAGTTTTTCCCAATGAGGTCTCTTGGGATCCCAATATCGCCTTGGGCGATCTACAGTTGATGGCTTTTGCTTCATGGCTGAATCATGAGGATCAGAGAGCCACTGAAGAAAAATCGGTCATGAGCCGAGAAGTGAGTGAGCCACTGTACATTCGGGCAGAACCAGAGGATCCGGTTGCCCTCATCTCAGCCCGCCAACAGTTATCCAATGATCCCACAGCTTCCTTGAAATTTATGGACCAGCAAGCCCAAGCAATAGCCCACTTTGAAGACATGGACAGATTATTGGGAGAAACTGCTGCCCAGGCTTGTGCACGTAGGTGGCATGCCTTGGCACATAGTTTGAAGATCCGGGAATACCATACCCCGACCAGAATGAGGGAAGCATTGGCAAGAGTGGACCTTTACAAGAAATCCGTGCAAAGACTTCAGGCCAGCTGGATTGGCCTTAAACTCAGCCCTCCATTGCTGCTAGGATTGGTTGAAGGAAGTACAGGAAAGGATGACCAGGCACAATGGGAAAAAGTGGAAAACACAGCAGGGTTTCATATCGACCAAGAAGACATCACCACAGAAGCTTGGGATGTAAGGGGAGCAGTGAAAGCCATGAAGGATGAGGATCTTGACTAAGTTTCTCAAGGATGAGCAAATGGTTCAGCTGGGGGGTGATGATGAGCCCCAATTTTGGTACAATTTGGGCTCATTTTGGCCTATTCTACTTGCTCAAACCATTCATTTTTTACTGCTTATGCATGCATTTCTTAGTTTATTCATGTTGTTTGTAGGAAGAAGGGTAGGCACTCTATCTACGTGACTAATGCATTGTGATTCCAGGTTTTGGCATTAAAAGGGAGCAAAAGACAACGAAAAAGGAGACAAGGAGACAATGAGGTGGCACTGCTGACTTTTAGGAGAGGATGTCCACGGTCTTGGGGACATTCCTCGTGATTCCCACCAAGAACTCCGAGCTCCAATCCATCTCCCCTCCGATCTTAGAAGCAGCCAGCTGTTCTACAGGAACAGCAGTTATAAACTGCTCTACAGGAACAGCAGTTATGACCGTCCTACAGGATCAGCAGTTAAACTCTAGTTGGACAGCCGAGCTCCTAAAATCAAGGACACTTGTTGGATCATCGTTTTTGTATAAGTGTAGAGGCCTTAGCCTTGGATAGGTTGTTGAAACTCTCGTATTGCTATTGTAATTTTGGAGCACAGCTCAGTTTTCGTTCCTTTTTGTAAGCCAATTTGGCATGATATCAGATTATGAATAAAGAAGGCAGATTCTGATCTAGTTCTGAGTTTTCTTAAGGAGACTATAGCTCTCAGGTTAGGGCCCAACCTGAGAGCCATAGATCCCCTCTGCTGTAGTGTTGTTTCCATTTCATTTCAGCACTTTGAGCTTTTCATTTGCACATGCAATTCGAATTACAGGTTGTTAAGTTGGTCTTTTTCATGAGTTAGATAGGAGTTGCTTATGGTGAATTTGTTTCGACTTTCTTAGCGTAGCAGAGGATAGATATAATCGATTGGAGCTCCAACAAAAAGGTTGTTAAGGCTCACTGCCACCTCATCTGGGATTGGAGTGAAGTCCATGACTAACCACCAAAAATACGCATTTCTTTATTCCATGATTGCTGCAAACACAGTCACGTTATGTTAGATGCTGTCACATGATTCACACCTGCACCACACTCCTTTACCACGGCTTCATGCACATTCTCCTTCGCGTTTAGATTGTTGTTCATTGAATTTATAAGCACAGGTAGTCTAAGTTAATGCATTTTCGGTTTGGTGATAGTCACAAGCATTTGTTCCATTTACACTGCTTTCTCTCGTTCCATTACTTCGTCCTCCATCTTGATCACGCATGCAAACACATCTTTGACCCCTGCTCTACTCTGTCATCTCCCAAAGTCTTTCACTCCTCACGTACTTCCATTCTCTAGCCCTTTCGTTGACATAGCCCTTTACCTTCCAACCTACTCCCTACACTCACCTCCCATCCTATTCTTCCACTTCTACAGCCATCACCAGCCTCATTCCTACCTTACACATCTCCCTCTACCATTTCATCATCCCTCCATCACGCCAAACACTCACGGTAGGTCATCCTGTAGCCATTTGTAGACATCCTGTAGAAACCAGAGTATCCTGTAGGATCCCCTGCAGCCATCCTGTAGGAGGCCACTCTCTCGGTTGCTGAGCATCTGAATGCGAGGAACCTCTGTGGATGGATGTTAAGGATCCCTAGGGACCTCTCCTAGCCTTCCCAACCTGTCCCACGCTTTCCTTCCTTCTCCATCCCATCTGCACAATCAAACCCTAGTTAGCACAAAATCACAATCATTCCACACACTTAAGGGAAAAATACAAAAACATATCTTTCATGATGCAAGTAGTTTAGATCCATGCATTTTCACTTATTAGAGGTAACAGCAGCATTGGTAGAAGTTTCATTTACATGTTTTGCATTGTAGAGGTTAGACTAGTTGAATTAGGGTTTCCTAGGTTTACATGCTTTGATTTGCTTTCAGTCCATTTTGTCAAGTAGAGTAGTTTTCCTTTGAGAATAGCTTTCGTCCATCAATTAGCAAGCTTCTTCTGAGAGCCTATAGAAGTTGGCTTGAGCCCTAGCGGACTTGTGCCAGCTGACCAAGTGACAGCTGCGACAAGAGCTAGTACTTGTGCATACAGCACCGTCGCTTCCAAGTTTGTACGAACTACCGGGTTGATAAAATGAGAGACAGGAAGCCCCAGGAGTTGTAGCATTATTGCTACAATACTGGAGCTCACCATCTTTTTGGCGCCGTTGCCAGGGAAGCGTCAGAGTATTAGTAATTGTTGCTTTTCTTCTACTTTCGTACTCTTACTTCTGCTCAGTAGTTTATTTCATTTCCATTCTGCAAAAGTAGCTTAGCATTTCCTGCTTTCCTAGATTAGCATTTCCTGCTTTCATAGATTAGCATTTCCTGCTTTCCTAGATTAGCATTTCCTGCTTTCATAGATTAGCATTTCCTGCTTTCCTAGATTAGCATTTCCTGCTTTCCTAGATTAATATTTCTTGCTTTCCTAGATTAATTTTTCAATTCTGCAATTTCATTTGAGCAATATAGTTAGTTGTAGATCACTTTGTCTCAGTTTTGCAGGTACCAAAGAAAAAGCAAAAGCACTCAAAAAAAGAAAAGTCCTTTCCATTTCATGCCTCGTAGGAACCGAGATAGATCAGGCAAATTCCTACCAAACACCCCCACCACATCACTGAGTCACCCTTCTCTCTTCTTTGGTGATAGTGACCCAGAGGAACCTATAGGTGAACATCCTGAGATATACCAAGACCCTATAGAAGAAGAAGAGTTAGAAACCACTCCATCTAAAGCCATGGCTGATAATAGGAGAGAAGATGAGAGAATAGAAGGAGCTTTCCCCATCCGAGAGACCAATGGAGATATGAAAATGAAAAACATTAGCCCCTCCGCCTTGCCTCACTTCCATGGACTGACCACTGAGGATCCTGATACCTTCTTGTTTGAGTTTGCTATCCTTTGTAGAACCTATGACTATACTGAAGATGAGCAAAAGCTGAAGCTTTTCCCTTCCACTCTTAAGGATGCAGCACTACGCTGGTTCATGGGATTACCTGGGAATAGCATCACTACTTGGGCTCAGATGCAGCAAGCCTTCAATACCAAGTATAGGGATTATTGTAGGTCCAAGGAAACCAAGGGAGAGATCTTTCGAATGACCATGGGGAATGATGAGTCTTTGGAGGATTATGAGGAGAGGTTCCAACTTAGCTATAAACGGGCCAGGTGCACACTTGACCCTGAATCCCTCAAGTTGGTTCTACTCTGAGGAGTCCCTGAAGATCTCTTAGACACCCTTCACATGTTAGCTGGGGGGGACATTTACCAACTACCTTATGAGGACATCAAGACTGTGTTTCGAAATCATTCCAGGGCAGCGAGAAAACGAGGTAGAGGAAATCTCCTCTCCACCGGTGTCCCTTTCTCCAAACATGAGTTTACAAACCAATTAGAAGATCTTAAGAGTGAGGTGAGACAGACCATTGCCATGCAGCTGGACACATTCAGGATCCAGCAGAAGAAAGAAGAAGCTGAGAGAGCCTTGGCTGTCTTCTGTCCTAGGTGCACCAGAAGACACCCTAAGAACGAATGTCCATTGCATTCGGTTGAAGTGTGTTTCGTTTGTGAGGAGGACCACCCAACAAATCAGTGTCCAACCTTACCTGGGTTTAAAGCCATGTACCAAGGAACCGAAGCCCCCACTGAACCTCTCTACTTCATCAACCAAAGGAGGCCTCAAGGATCTAGACCTTATCAGCAGGGGATGCAAGGGGCATCTCAAGCTTATTACAACCCCAACCACTCGACTCCCATGCCTTCCTGGGGTCCCCCTGCTCATCCTTCTT
Organism: Pinus tabuliformis; assembly: GCA_031772625.1. Classification (NCBI taxonomy): domain Eukaryota; kingdom Viridiplantae; phylum Streptophyta; class Pinopsida; order Pinales; family Pinaceae; genus Pinus; species Pinus tabuliformis. The sequence continues at coordinate 1,582,008,729 of CM062804.1, read as the reverse complement.
GGTCCATGCCTCCTCCATGGTCTTATCCACCTCAGTACCCTACTCAACCTACTTCTCATCCATATCACTCACATACCCAGTCGCAGCCTCAATGGAGTGCTCCTCAGTCGGGGTGGAGGCCCCAATACAACACTCCTCCTGCCATTTTGCCTCCACCACCAGTTCAACCTCAGCCTTTACCTCCTGCTCCTCCAAGGCAACCTCAGATGCCTGCTCAACCGAACCCGAACCCCAACAATAGACAGGCTCAGCAGGTATATACTGGGGAGACCTCATGCCCTACCTATGCTGTGGAGATCCAGGAGATCAATCTTAAATCTGGAAAGACTCTTCCAGATCGCCAACCTCCTCCCCCAGAGGATGAGGAAAACCATCAGGAGAGTGAACCAAAGCCTATTCCACCCTTTCCTGAGAGACTAACAGCCACCACACAACCTAACCCAGAAGAAGATGAGCTTTTGGGTGAGCTCAAGCAGTTGTGTGTAAAAATCCCACTTCTCCAAGCCATCAAGGATGTGCCAATATATAACAAGTTGGTTAAGGAGAAGTGTTTCAAACACCCAGGCAGACGGAAGAAAGATGCCTCAACTATCAATGTCATAGGACAGCTGTCTGACCTTATGCTAGGACAAGTCATTTGCCCAAAGTACCTAGATCCTAGAAGTCCTGTAGTAGATGTTCACATCAATGGCACCATTATCCCCCACACCTTGATTGATCTGGGGGCGGCCATCAATGTGATGACCAGGGATACCATGCTTAAACTCAATCTTCAGGGTTCCTTGAGGAAAACCTCGACAGTACTGCAATTAGCAGATCGCTCCACCGTGACTCCCGAAGGGATTGTGGAGGATGTCTTGGTCTCTATTGATTCTTGGGAATACCCTGCAGACTTCCTGGTTCTGCAACCAAAGGCCAAGCTTACTGGATATCCTCTCATCTTGGGAAGGCCTTGGTTAGCTACTGCAGATGCTTACATAAGTTGTCGAGCAGGAAACATGACCATCAAAAATGGTCCCATGTCCAAGCAGCTAGTCCTATACCCTCCTGCCCAACCTTCTTTAGAGCATGATTTACCACTCTGGTTGGATGAAGGAGAGGAAGACGAGGTGTACTCTGCACCTCTGTGCACCCTAGATACCACTAGAAGAAATTCTCCTACCGAGGATGATTTGATTGAGACCCTGATCCAGAATCCACCTTCCAGTGCACTATCTTTAGAGAAGTTGGTGGAGGATGCCCAAGCTAGCACCTTAGTGGACCTTTGTACAACCAGCCCTATCACTCCCAGAGTCAAAAGTGTGGAGTTCGGCCCTGAGAGAGCATTAAAGATCAGCTCCTCCCTATCTCCTTCCCAGGAGAAGGAGTTGTGTAGCCTATTGGCCAGCCACTTAGATGCTTTTGCTTGGAGCTATAAGGAGATGAAAGGAGTCCATCCCTCGGTCTGTACCCATCATATATACATCAAAGAGGATTGTAAACTAGTTAGGCAACCCCAGAGGAGAATGAATCCAGCCCTTAAGGACATTGTCAAGGAAGAGTTGCAAAAACTGTTGGATGTCGGATTCATCTACCCCATCTCAGATAGTGAATGGGTGTCCCCTCTAGTGTTGGTTCCCAAGAAGAATGGGAAGTGGAGGATCTGTGTAGATTACCGTGAGCTGAACAAAGCTACCAAGAAAGACCATTTCCCTCTACCTTTCATAGATCAAGTGTTGGATGGACTGGCAGGAAAGAAGTTCTTCTCTTTCCTGGATGGGTTTAGCGGGTACAATCAAATCCAAATCAGCCCGGAAGACCAAGATAAGACCACCTTCACTTGTCCTTGGGGTACCTTTGCCTACCGAGTCCTTCCCTTTGGGCTATGCAATGCTCCTGCTACTTTTCAAAGAGCTGTCTTGAGCATCTTCTCGGAGTTGGTCCATGATGCAGTGGAAATATACATGGATGACTTTACTCCTTATGGGGCCAACTTCCAGGAAGCATTGTCCAACTTGGGAAAGGTCCTAACCAAGTGCATCGAGATGAACTTGTCCCTTAGCCCTAAGAAATGTGAATTCCTAATGACTGAAGGGACCGTGCTAGGCCATACCATTTCTTCCCAAGGATTGCAGGTGGATCCTAACAAAATTGCTCTCATCAAGAGGGTTCCACCTCCTCAAAAAGTAAGGGATGTTCGGAGTTTCTTGGGATTAGCAGGATACTACCGGAGATTCATTAAGGACTTCAGCAAGTTAGCCTCACCATTGTTTGGTCTGTTGGCAAAAGATGTGGAGTTTAATTGGACTGACGATTGTCAGAAGAGTTTGAATGAATTAAAAGACAAGTTAGTGTCAGCTCCAATCTTGAGATTTCCAAACTGGGCCCTACCTTTCCACATCCACACTGATGCCTCGAACAAAGCCATAGGTGCAGCCTTAGGACAAGTTGAACAAAAACTTCCATATGCCATTTACTTTGTTAGCAAAAACTTGTCCAAAGCAGAGCTGAATTACACTGTAACCGAGAAGGAATTCTTAGCTGTGGTTCATGCACTGAACAAGTTCCGACATTATATTACTGGTTACCAGACTTTTGTACATACTGACCATGCTGCTATTAGATATTTGATGAATAAACCAGATGTGAATGCTCGTATTATTAGATGGTTACTTTTATTGCAACAGTTTGATCTAACCATTGTTGATAAACCAGGGAGAGAAAATGTTGTTGCTGACTTCTTGTCTAGATTGGATTTGTCTGCAGATGAAGATGGGACAGTGGATGACCAGATGCCTGATGAGCATCTGTTTGCTATCTCAGTACTCTCTCCATGGTTCGTTGATATAGCAAACTACCTTGTTTCAGCTCAGTTCCCTCTGCACCTCTCTTCAAAAGAGAAGAGCAAAATCATCAGAAAGAGTGCCTCATTTACATGGATTGGGGGCAATCTGTTCAAGCTTGGCCCAGATCAGATCTTAAGGCGTTGTGTAAGGGAGGAGGAATTCTTTGACATCCTCCTCACCTGTCATGATGGGCCTTGTGGAGGACATTTTGCAGCAAAGAGAACTGCCTTCAAGATCCTGCAGGCAGGCTACTATTGGCCCACACTTCATCAAGATGTCAGAAGATATGTCAGCCAGTGTGACCAATGCCAAAGAATGGGGAAACCAACCCAAAGGGATGAGATGCCTCTCCAACCTCAAGTGACTCTTGAGCCATTTGAGAAGTGGGGCATGGACTTTGTGGGTCCAATCAATCCCTCTTCGAGGCAGAGATCCTACATCATTGTGTGTACTGACTACTTGACAAAGTGGGTAGAGACTAAAGCAATCAAAGCAGCAACAGAAGAGAAGGTGGTCGAGTTCTTAAGAGAGAACATCTTCTACAAGTTTGGCTACCCAAGAGAGCTGGTGACTGATCAAGGGAGCCAGTTCACCTCCAACTTGGTTGAAGATCTACTAGCTCATCACAAGATCAAGCATAGGACTTCCACCCCCTATCATCCTCAAGCAAATGGGCAGGTGGAAGTCACCAATAGAGCATTAGAAGGGATCTTGACTAAAGTGGTGAGCAGCAGCAGAAAGGACTGGGCAGATCGCCTGGTTGAAGCCACATGGGCTTACAACACCACTTGGAAGACCACCACCGGCTTCACACCTTATGAGCTGGTCTATGGGAAGAAAGCTTTGCTGTCCATTGAGTTTGAGTATAACACTTTGAGGATGGCAGCTCAGCTGGACCTAGATCTCAGCCATGCACAGCAAGAAAGGTTATTGCAGTTGAATGGACTGGATGAGCACCGCATGCAGGCCCTCCTTCACTTAGAAGTGGTTCAACTTCAGAGGAAGGTGTGGCATGACCAACATCTCCATGACAAGCAATTTCAGCCGGGAGATTGGGCTTTGTTGTATGATTCCAGATACAAAGATTTCAAGGGGAATTTGAGAACCAGATGGCTGGGACCATATTCAGTGGAAAAGTGTCATGACAATGGATCTGTCCTCATTCGAACCATTGATGAGGAAGCCATTCCCATGCTTGTCAATGGGCATCGATTGAAGATCTACAGGAAGCCTCCCTCAAGACAAGAGTTCATCAAAACAATGGAGAAGGCAGTATTGGTCATAGAGAAGGGTCCTGCCCCTGCTTTGGGCACACCCTGAAGCATCTAAAAAATATATATATATATATAAATAATAAAGATCCTTGGGTGAAAACCTCTCTGAGGCGCCCAAGGCAGGTGGTAGGGGTGAAAACCTCATTGAGGCGCCCCTGCTATCTTTCAAAAAAAAAAGAGAGATAAAGATCCTTGAGTGAAAACCTCTCTGAGGCGCTTAAGGCAGGTGGTAGGGGTGAAAACCTCATTGAGGCGCCCCTGCTATCTTTCAAAAAAAAGAGAAAAAACAAAAAGAAAAAAACAAGATCAATAAGTCATTATGTGAAATTTGCATGCAGATTGCAGGTGTTCTATGGAGGAGAGGAAGCCTCTCAAGTCAAAGTCAAAGGTCCTTCTCATGCAGCCAGGACACCTCACAAGCTCCTCCTCCAAGAACGCTTATGTTTTTCAAGGTATGTGCAATTTTATCATGGTTTGAATCTTCTACAGGAAACTGCTGTCTTTCTACAGGAAGGCACAGTTTTTCTACAGGAAGGTGCAAATTTCTACAGGAAGAGCTGCCTGTCTACAGGAAGCTCTGTACTTCTACAGGAAACTTCCTGTAGAAGCTCAGAACGAGCCAGAATGCGTTTCATGAGCAGATCTGATGACTACGGGTTGGTGTGGACGCATGCAAGCCTCTTTTGGGCCCATGCACGACGCTGATACCTTGCTCCACCATCCTCGTCGCCATGCAACTAAGATCCCTGCACCAGCAAACCAGATCAATGAGTTCTCGTGGAAAAATCAGTTGTCAGAGAAAAATGAACACAGAGAGCTCATACCACGTCCATGTCGAGCATCAGAAGCTTCGGGAGCGCGATTAGCAGGTCATCTCCATTGTCAAGTAGCATGCACCCAAGGAGGTGAGACTGTTACAAGGCACCCCGCGGGAATCCTATAGTAGTCAAACCTGCAGGAGTGGATACCATTCATCGCCCAGCCATCTGCAAAAAACACACGGGCGCATGCAACCAGAGCGTCCACTACAGCGCCAGCATCCTGTAACCACGAGCCTCCGGGACTGTGTAAGCCACATGCAGCAGGTAGATCCGTCGTCCAAAAACTGGAAATCATGTGCAGACGCGCGCAGGTAAGTGTTCTAATCCTTCCTTCCATCAAATCGCATGAGTATCACTTTGATTTGTTTGCATGGCGTAGAAATGAATGGTTGAGTGGCCGTAAGGCTAGTTGACTGGCCACGTTGGCTAGTGAAGGGATAGTCAGATAATGGGTGGCAGCCACAACAAAGGGAACACGCAGCACGCACGTGAAGATCAGTCCCCTCAACCGAGAAACGAGTTTAACCGAAAAGGGCGGCGGCAAATCTGTGGGAATGAATGCGGCAGCAAGTGAATGTGCAGGTGGATGATGGGTGACGTCACCCAACGGTCCGGCGGGGACAGCTCACCCTCCGCGCCACGAGCTACGCCGATTCAAAATCTAATCGGCTAGATTGTGCACGTATATCCATCCACCTCCACTTCAAAACTTGAGTAACTCTTTTGAATACCTCTGCATGTTGATACGCCAAGCTTTCGGCTGACTGAACACCAGTGAAGCGCACCTCAACCGCAGTCCAACTACCGTTCTCCCCGAAGCCTGCGCACTGCTCCTACAGGAACAGTTTCTACAGGAACGCAGTCCTACAGGAAGCAGTTTCTACAGGAACGCAGCTCTACAGGAAGGTGAAGTCTTCACGTAAGAAAAGGTGGCAGAAAAGAGGTAACCCTGAAACTCCTTCCGCAATTGGCTTTCAAAGGTGGCAAGGTCATTATTCATAGTCTGGTCATAAAAAAAATATTGGATTGTCGTGCCTATACTATCGCTTCTACAGGATAGCAGTATAATTAGACTGTGGTCTGTGAATTCATTGCATGCTCTGTCTATAAGACCGAATTTCCTTTGTATCTACCACCTTTGGTCAAAACCACTGTGTTCATCATGCCTGGTGGGTTTATCAGGCGAGAGCCCACTGATTCAAATACATTAAGGAGAAACCCGGCAGTGGTTGAGCTCTTCACTAGAGCACAATGGATGCCTTTTTGTGATAAACTACAGGGCTACGATGATGAAGTAGCCGAGGAATTCTTGCAGGCATTGAAGCCTAAATCCCAGACACTGGCCATAGTAAGCTTCAGAGGTCTCAGCCTCCAACTCACCCCAGAGCATATAAGTCGAATCACAGAACTGCCCATGGGTCTGCCATGGGATAAAGAAGAGCGGAAGCAGAGCCAGCAAGCAAAGAAGGAGTTCTTCCCACCTGAGGAAGAATTCTCTGAGGATAAAAACGGGGTGAGGAGGACCAGCCTGTCACCACCATGGAACGAAGTTAGTTTGCACATTATGAAATATATTACTTGTGAAGGCCGGTTCAGTATCGTGTATGCATATCACTTCCGGCTCCTCACTGAGTTAAGGCACGGAATTGACCTTCCTGTAGAGCAAAAACTAAGCATCCCTTATTATCTCCTGCAGTCCCTAATGGAGTGTGCTACAAAGCTAAGACAGGGCATCCCTGATCAGATAGCCCATCATGGGTTAATAAAATTGCTTGTGGAGGATGCACTGCACTCATATAAAGTTCCCCTCTCTTGGGAGTCATATAGGAATCTAACACGAGATGGGGACATTAAAATGTTGATCGAAGATAGTGGCTCCTCCAGCACTGAAGACAAGGAAGCGGTGGCTGAGGAAAAGAAGGCTGAAGAAAAAGCTGACTCCCCCATCCTGTCAGCAAGAGAAATAAGGTCAAAAAGCAGAAGAGACAAAGTTGGGGCAGGCCATGTCAGCCCAATTACCTCTTCAGCACTCACAAGCAAACAAAAGGATCAAACCCCTACAGCAAAGCAAGTAAAAGTAAAGACACCTACCACTACAGGAAAATTAGCGAGCCTCTACAGGAAGCCCGAAGATCAGTGAGAAGCAGACTTCTACAGGAAGCCCAAAAGCAAAGACCAAGGCTTCTATAGGAAGCCCGATAACAGCTTCTACAGGAAGCACAAAAGTGCAAAAACAGGCTTCTACAGGAAGCCATGCAAAACCAAAATCTGAGAAGCAGAAGGTGGATGTTTTAGCCAGAGAGGCAGCAGCTGTATTAGCTGGCCTCAGTATGCCACCTAAGCCAAAAGGAAAGAGGAAGAGGGACCCTCCTCTCTACTTCAAAGCACGGAGAAGTGTTCGGATAAAAACAGGGAAACCACAGCAGCAATCCAGCAGCCCAATTGTCATTGAGGACACCCCTGCTTCTCCCAAAGAAAAATCCCCCTCAAAGGTCACAGTTACCTACGAAAAGGGAAGCCCGAAGAAGAGCACATGGCAAGACCGAGTGGACCTGTTGGATGAGAAAACCAGGCTACAGGAAGCTGAAAACGTCCTACAGGATACCTTGGCTAGACTACAGGAAACCGAACAAAGAGAAGAAGGAGGACCCTCATCACCAAGGGCGGATGAGGCAGAACTACCTGAAGAAACAGCAAAAGGACATATACCCGAACCTAGCCCTTCGCCCAATCTAAATTCATATTATACCTTCTTGGAGGCAGGCAAGGTCATCCCACAAAAATTTACTGTACCCCTATTCTTTGAATTAGAGAAAGAAAGAGTCCGCTCCCATACATGGATGCAAATTGCCAAATCAAAGGGGGTGGGGGACATAGGCCCTCTACAAGATCAGCTCAGGGAGGTCAGGAGCGAGTTCACCATGGCCAAACATGTGGCTAGTTGCCAGCAGGCACTTCTACAGGAAGAAAACCAGAAGTTAAGGTTGCAGCTACAAGAACTCAAGGCAGGGGCAGAAACATCCTCCAAGGGCATCACAAATGAACAAGAAGGCAAGAAGGAGCTGACCACCAATCTTGAAGGGCCGAAGACACTTCTACAGGAAGAAGAACAACAGATAAGAATTGAAGTGCAATCCTTAAAGGAACAGCTGCAACAAAAGGAAACACAATTGGCTTGCATGGCCAGTTGGGCCATGGAGGCCCTGCAGTGCAGACATCCTGCAAAGTCTTATGGGTTGTACTTAAAGGATCAGTGGCTACAGTTCCAGATAAACACACTAGCACAAAGAGGTATTGAGCAAATCAATAACCCATAGCAATTTGCTAAAATATGCAATACTAGCTCAGCAGAGGACAAAGCCAAGCTAGCAGAATTCTACATCCACAATCTAGTTTTTCCCAATGAGGTCTCTTGGGATCCCAATATCGCCTTGGGCGATCTACAGTTGATGGCTTTTGCTTCATGGCTGAATCATGAGGATCAGAGAGCCACTGAAGAAAAATCGGTCATGAGCCGAGAAGTGAGTGAGCCACTGTACATTCGGGCAGAACCAGAGGATCCGGTTGCCCTCATCTCAGCCCGCCAACAGTTATCCAATGATCCCACAGCTTCCTTGAAATTTATGGACCAGCAAGCCCAAGCAATAGCCCACTTTGAAGACATGGACAGATTATTGGGAGAAACCGCTGCCCAGGCTTGTGCACGTAGGTGGCATGCCTTGGCACATAGTTTGAAGATCCGGGAATACCATACCCCGACCAGAATGAGGGAAGCATTGGCAAGAGTGGACCTTTACAAGAAATCCGTGCAAAGACTTCAGGCCAGCTGGATTGGCCTTAAACTCAGCCCTCCATTGCTGCTAGGATTGGTTGAAGGAAGTACAGGAAAGGATGACCAGGCACAATGGGAAAAAGTGGAAAACACAGCAGGGTTTCATATCGACCAAGAAGACATCACCACAGAAGCTTGGGATGTAAGGGGAGCAGTGAAAGCCATGAAGGATGAGGATCTTGACTAAGTTTCTCAAGGATGAGCAAATGGTTCAGCTGGGGGGTGATGATGAGCCCCAATTTTGGTACAATTTGGGCTCATTTTGGCCTATTCTACTTGCTCAAACCATTCATTTTTTACTACTTATGCATGCATTTCTTAGTTTATTCATGTTGTTTGTAGGAAGAAGGGTAGGCACTCTATCTACGTGACTAATGCATTGTGATTCCAGGTTCTGGCATTAAAAGGGAGCAAAAGACAACGAAAAAGGAGACAAGGAGACAATGAGGTGGCACTGCTGACTTTTAGGAGAGGATGTCCACGGTCTTGGGGACATTCCTCGTGATTCCCACCAAGAACTCCGAGCTCCAATCCATCTCCCCTCCGATCTTAGAAGCAGCCAGCTGTTCTACAGGAACAGCAGTTATAAACTGCTCTACAGGAACAGCAGTTATGACCGTCCTACAGGATCAGCAGTTAAACTCTAGTTGGACAGCCGAGCTCCTAAAATCAAGGACACTTGTTGGATCATCGTTTTTGTATAAGTGTAGAGGCCTTAGCCTTGGATAGGTTGTTGAAACTCTCGTATTGCTATTGTAATTTTGGAGCACAGCTCAGTTTTCGTTCCTTTTTGTAAGCCAATTTGGCATGATATCAGATTATGAATAAAGAAGGCAGATTCTGATCTAGTTCTGAGTTTTCTTAAGGAGACTATAGCTCTCAGGTTAGGGCCCAACCTGAGAGCCATAGATCCCCTCTGCTGTAGTGTTGTTTCCATTTCATTTCAGCACTTTGAGCTTTTCATTTGCACATGCAATTCGAATTACAGGTTGTTAAGTTGGTCTTTTTCATGAGTTAGATAGGATTTGCTTATGGTGAATTTGTTTCGACTTTCTTAGCGTAGCAGAGGATAGATATAATCGATTGGAGCTCCAACAAAAAGGTTGTTAAGGCTCACTGCCACCTCATCTGGGATTGGAGTGAAGTCCATGACTAACCACCAAAAATACGCATTTCTTTATTCCATGATTGCTGCAAACACAGTCACGTTATGTTAGATGATGTCACATGATTCACACCTGCACCACACTCCTTTACCACGGCTTCATGCACATTCTCCTTCGCGTTTAGATTGTTGTTCATTGAATATATAAGCACAGGTAGTCTAAGTTAATGCATTTTCGGTTTGGTGATAGTCACAAGCATTTGTTCCATTTACACTGCTTTCTCTCGTTCCATTACTTCGTCCTCCATCTTGATCACGCATGCAAACACATCTTTGACCCCTGCTCTACTCTGTCATCTCCCAAATTCTTTCACTCCTCACGTACTTCCATTCTCTAGCCCTTTCGTTGACATAGCCCTTTACCTTCCAACCTACTCCCTACACTCACCTCCCATCCTATTCTTCCACTTCTATAGCCATCACCAGCCTCATTCCTACCTTACACATCTCCCTCTACCATTTCATCATCCCTCCATCACGCCAAACACTCACGGTAGGTCATCCTGTAGCCATTTGTAGACATCCTGTAGAAACCAGAGTATCCTGTAGGATCCCCTGCAGCCATCCTGTAGGAGGCCACTCTCTCGGTTGCTGAGCATCTGAATGCGAGGAACCTCTGTGGATGGATGTTAAGGATCCCTAGGGACCTCTCCTAGCCTTCCCAACCTGTCCCACGCTTTCCTTCCTTCTCCATCCCATCTGCACAATCAAACCCTAGTTAGCACAAAATCACAATCATTCCACACACTTAAGGGAAAAATACAAAAACATATCTTTCATGATGCAAGTAGTTTAGATCCATGCATTTGCACTTATTAGAGGTAACAGCAGCATTGGTAGAAGTTTCATTTACATGTTTTGCATTGTAGAGGTTAGACTAGTTAAATTAGGGTTTCCTAGGTTTACGTGCTTTGATTTGCTTTCAGTCCATTTTGTCAAGTAGAGTAGTTTTCCTTTGAGAATAGCTTTCGTCCATCAATTAGCAAGCTTCTTCTGAGAGCCTATAGAAGTTGGCTTGAGCCCTAGCGGACTTGTGCCAGCTGACCAAGTGACAGCTGCGACAAGAGCTAGTACTTGTGCATACAGCACCGTCGCTTCCAAGTTTGTACGAACTACCGGGTTGATAAAATGAGAGACAGGAAGCCCCAGGAGTTGTAGCATTATTGCTACAATACTGGAGCTCACCAATACCCCTCTGTGCCAACGCATTAATCTGAAATTGCAGCCACTGGTCTTGTAGGTACAGGCCATAGGATTTGGCCGGTTGTCTGCATTGTAGAGCATCCATGGCCCAACTGGCCATGCAAGCCAGTTGTGCCTCTTTTTGCTGCAACTGCTGTTTGAGAGCTTGTATCTCGATTTGTGCTTGCAGTTCCCCTTCCTGTAGATGCGAGGTTGGCTCCCCAAGACCAACTTGTAGTCCTTCTCTGCCTTGATGTTCTACTGTAGTGTCCCCTGAGGATGTTCCCTTTTCCTTCTTCAGCTCCTGTAGCTGCAGTCTAAGTTTCTCGTTCTCTTCCTGTAGGAATACCCGCTGGCAGTTTGCCACGTGTTTGGCCATAGCTAATTCTTTTCTCGCCTCCTTGAGTTGTTCCTCCAAGGGGCCTATATCTGCCACTCCTTTTGATTTAGCTATTTTCATCCACGTGTGGGTCCTCACCCTTTCTTCCTCCAACGCAAAGAAAAGCGGCACGGTGAATTTTTGTGGAATAATTTTCCCAGCCTCCAAAAAGTTATAATACGAGCTCAAGCTTGGCTGGGGACTTGGTTCTGGAATATGCTCCTTCTCTTCTTCCCTCGATGGCTCTATTTCGTCTCCACTAAGTGGTGATGAGGGTGCCTCTCCCTCCATCCTCTCTGTCTCCTTAAGTCGGGCTAGTGTTTCCTGTAGAGCGGCCTCAGCATCCTGTAGCCGGGCTTTTGAAGCCAACCGGTCCATCCTCTCCTTCCAAGTAGTTGTCTTCGGGCTCCCCCGCTCATAAGTGACCGATATTTTTGAGGGGGACCTCTCCCTTGGCGAGGTAGGGGTATCTTCTATAGTAATTGGGCTGCTGGATGGAGGTTGGGGCTTGCCCGTTTTGATTCTCACACTTCTCTTGGCTTTGAAATACAGAGGGGTCTCCCTCTTCCGCTTTTCCTTTGGCTTAGGAGGTGTACTGAGGGTGGCCAGCACGGTTGCTGCCTCCCTTGCAAGAATTTCCACTGTCTTCTCTTTTGGTTTTCCTTTCTCAGGGCTTCCTGTAGAAGGCCCTGTATCAGCTGATTTTTGGCTTCCTGTAGAAGCCGTTTTTGGTTTTCCTGTAGAAACAGGTGGCACCGTTTTAGCCTGTTTGGCTGAGGGTGCTTTTCTTTTTAACTTGGTTGAGGTTGCCTTTGAGGTGCCTTTACTGACGTGGACTTGTCACGTCCTTTCCACCCTACTCTGTATCATTTTCTCTCTGGATGTAAATGTGGATTTGTCACCCTCCTTTTCGGCAACCTGGGGTTTCTCTTACCTCCCTTTTTGTTCTTTCTTCGGTGCTTTTTCCACGGGTTCTTGGCCTTTCCCTTTCTTCTCTGTGTGTGCTGACTCCTTCTCCTCGCTCCTGGAGGAGGTGAGCTCCTCGGTCAACATTTTGATATCGCCATCCTTAGTCAGATTTCGGAAGGTTTCCCACGAGAGAGGGACTGTGTAGGTGTGGAGTGCATCCTCCACGAGGAGCTTAATGAGCCCATGATGGGCTACCTGGTCTGGCGTGCCCTCTCGTAATTTGGTGGCACATTCAGTCATGGACTGCAGAAAGAAGTAAGGAATACTTAGCTTGTTTTCTGAAGGTAGGTCCATTTGGTGCCTCAATACTGTGAGCAGCCGGAAATGGTACCCATATATGATGCTGAATCGTCCTTCGCACGTTATATACTTCATGATTTGGAGGTTGACCTCACTCCAAAGCGGCTGTAGGCTAGCTCTGCGAACCCCGTTCTTATCCTCTAAGAATTGCTCCTCCAGTGGAAAGAACTCTTTTTTACCCTTCTGGCCTAATTTCCTTTCCTCCTTGTCCCATGGTACCCCCATTGGGAGGTCAGTGACCCTGCTGATGAATTGTGGGGTGAGTCTGAGATTCAAACCCCTGAAATTGACAATGGCCAGTGTTTTCTATTTTGGCTTCAAAGCTCGCAGGAACTCCTCTGCCACCTCATCATCATAACCTTGAAGTTTGTCGCAGAACGACATCCATCGCACACGGGTGAACAGTTCTACCACCTCCGGGTTTTCCCGTAGTTTCTTTGAGTCTATCGGTTCCTTTCTAATGAATCCACCCGGCATGGTGAAAGCCTGCTATGTTAGCCGGAGGTGGCGGGTGCGTATCAAAATATGGCCTTTCGGATTTCTTTGGGACGGAGCGCAGAACTACGCCTCTGTCATGCACACAATTCGTGAATTCTCGGCTATCTACAGGTGAGCCTTGATAGAGCCTTAATTACGACCCGAATCCTGTAGAAAACCCCGCATATACTACGACGACACTTTTCATGCAAAAGGAAGACGACGCTTGCAATTTTATGCTCAGACTGTAGTTTTACATTTTTGAGGACGTCGACTTCGCCACCCTTCAAACCAATTGCATGGGAGGGACAGGTTCAGGCTTACCTTTTCCAATTCGCCACCTTTGACGTGAATAGATCAATTTTCCTCCGTAGCGGCTAGCTTCCTGTAGAAGTCGCGCACAGTTTCCATAGAGCACGGCAGTGGTTTTGCGCCTTCTGTGCCACCACCAGACGTCTGAAAGAGCCGAGGACTTGGAGTAACGAGCTTCAGAGAAATTTGGACGCTTACTCGACTGCAAAACGGCTGGTGATAAATGAGTGGAGTGACGATCTAGCCGGTGGATTTGAATCCCGGCCGAACTCGTGGCGCGGGGGATGAGCTGTCCCTGTCGGACCGTTGGACGACGTCACCTACTCATTTCACTGCAAGTCTACCTTACTGCCACATCATTCCCTGCAGATCCACCGCCGCCATTTCCGTTATATCACCGCTTCTCCCCGACTGGACGCTTCTCACGTGTCCATTACCCGTTTTGCTTGCCACGACCAACACTTTCCAAATCTGACTAGACAATCTGACTAGTCGTGGTGGCTAGTTGAATGGCTACCCGACTACTCAACCCATTCATTTCCACACTTGCAAACATTTCAAAGCATAGTTCATGTAATTTGGACGAAAAAAGGGTGAGGCACTTACCTGTGCAGCCGCGACGTCATTTCCAGGTTTCAGGACGAGGGTGATTGGATTTTCTTGTTGCTGCTTCGTGCACAGGCACGGGGGTTCCTCCTCGCAGACTGCTGTTGGTTGCAACGCTTATTACCTGGCTGCGGATGGTGCATGTGCCCGCTTTGTGTGTTGCAGGCGCCTTGATGGTGTGCACTCTAGCTGGATGAACTACTACGGGATTCCTGTAGGATGTCCTGTAGCAATTTCTCCTCCTCAGTTGCATGCTGAAACGGTGGAGATGGTGGCATCACGGTCACGATCACAGGACCCTTGGATGGCTTTGACAAGTAGTGCATGGTATCCCTGCATCTTCTTTTCCATTTGAGAATTGCTTCTTATGATAATTTGATGTTCTGATTTGACTGTGCAGGTATCTCCACTGCATGGCAACTGGGGTGGTAGAAGGAGGCGACAGCAGTGCGTGATGGAGAAAACATTAGCTTGCATGCCTCCGTGTCAGACCTTAGGCGTTAGATCTCCCCACACAGTCGGTTCTGGGTCGTCCAAAGCTTCTACAGGAAGTTTCCTATAGAAATACAGAACTTCCTGTAGAAAGTCCTGTAGCTTCCTGTAGGAGGTTAAACTGTGATCAAATCACGCCTAGACCTTGGAAGAGATGAGTGTTTCCGGAGGGAGTGCTTGTGAGGTCGCCTGGTAGCATAGTAGGGACCCTTGTCTTTGAGTTGAGGGGCCTCTTTTCCTGCATGGAATACCTGCAACCTGCATGCATTGCCACATCTTGAACTTGTTTTCCCTGTTTTTTTTTTTTTTTTTTTTTTTTTGAAAGACAGCAGGGGCGCCTCCATGAGGTTTTCACCCTTACCATCTGCCTTGAGCGCCTCAGAGAGGTTTTCACTCAAGGGTCTTTTTCAAACATTTCCAGAAAGACAGCAGGGATGCCTCAATGAGGTTTTCATCCCTACCATCTGCCTTGGGAGCCTCAGAAAGGTTTTCACCCAAGGATCTTTATTATCTTCTTTTTTTTTCTGTTTTTTTTTTAAGATCTTTAGGGTATGCCCAAAACAGAGGCAGAACCCTTCTCTATGACCAGTACTGATTTTTCCACAGTTTGGATGAATTCTTGCCTTGAAAGAGGTTTCCTGTAGATCTTTAGTCGATGCCCATTGACAAGCATAGGGATGGCCTCCTCATCAATGGTCCGAATAAGAACAGATCCATTGTCATTACATTTTTCCACTGCATATGGTCCCAGCCATCTGGTTCTCAGCTTTCCCTTGAAATCCTTATGCCTGGAATCATACAACAGCGCCCAATCTCCTGGCTGAAATTGCTTGTCATTGAGGTGTTGGTCATGCCACACCTTCCTCTGAAGTTGAACCACTTCTGAGTGGAGAAGGGCCTGCATTCGGTGCTCGTCCAATCCATTCAGCTGCAATAACCTTTCTTGTTGGGCATGGCTGAGATCCAGGTCCAGCTGAGCTGCCATCCTCAAGGTGTTGTATTCGAACTCAATTGACAGCAAAGCTCTCTTCCCATAGACCAGCTCATAAGGTGTGAAGCCGGTTGTGGTCTTCCAAGTGGTGTTGTAAGCCCACATGGCCTCAACCAGGCGATCTGCCCAATCTTTCCTGCTGCTGCTCACCACCTTAGTCAAGATCCCTTCCAATGCTCTATTGGTGACTTCCACCTGCCCATTTGTTTGAGGATGATAGGGGGTGGAAGTCCTATGCTTGATTTTGTGATGAGCAGGTAGGTCTTCAATTAAGTTAGAGGTGAACTGGATTCCTTGATCGGTGACTAGCTCTCTTGGGTAGCCAAATTTGTAGAAGATGTTCTCTCTTAAGAACTCGGCCACCTTTTCTTCTGTCGCTGCTTTGATTGCCTTGGTTTCTGCCCACTTTGTCAGGTAGTCTGTGCACACAATGATGTAAGACCTTTGCCTCGAAGGAGGGTTGATTGGACCCACAAAATCCATACCCCACTTCTCAAATGGCTCAAGAGTCACTTGAGGTTAGAGAGGCATTTCATCCATTGGAGTCGGTTTCCCCATTCTTTGGCATCGGTCACATTGGCTAATATACCTTCTGACATCTTGATGAAGCGTGGGCCAATAGTAGCCTACCTGCAAGATTTTGAAGGCAGTCCTTTTGGCTGCAAAATGTCCTCCACAAGGTCCGTCATGACAGGTTAGGAGGATATCAAAGACTTCCTCCTCCCTTACACAACGCCTTAAGATCTGATCAGGGCCAAGCTTGAACAGGTTGCCCCCAATCCAAGTGAATGAGGCACTCTTCTGTATGATCCTGCTCTTTTCTCTGGAGGATAGGTGCGGAGGAAACTGTGCTGAGACAAGGTAGTTTGCTATATCAGCAAACCATGGAGAGAGTATCGAAATAGCAAACAGATGTTCATCTGGCATCTGGTCATCCACTGTTCCATCCTCTCCTGCAGGTAAATCCAATCTAGACAAAAAGTCAGCAACAACATTTTCTTTACCTGGCTTGTCAACAATAGTCAAATCAAACTGCTGCAACAAAAGTAACCATCTAATAATACGAGAATTCACATCCGGTTTATTCATTAAATATCTAATTGCAACATGATCAGTATGTACAAATGTTTGATATCCAGTGATATAATGTCGAAATTTGTTCAGTGCATGGACCACGGCCAAGAATTCTTTCTCAGCTACAGTGTAATTTAGTTCTGCCTTGGATAATTTTTTGCTAACAAAGTAGATGGCGTATGGAAGTTTTTGTTCAACTTGTCCTAAGGCTGCCCCTATGTCTTTGTTCGAGGCATCAGTGTGGATGTGGAAAGGTAGGGCCCAGTTTGGACCTCTCAAGATTGGGGCGGACACCAACTTGTCCTTTAATTCATTCAGAGCCTTCTGACAATCGTTAGTCCATTTAAACTCAACATCTTTTGCCAAGAGGCCAAACAATGGTGAGGCTAGCTTGTTGAAGTCTTTAATGAATCTCCTATAATACCCTGCTAATCCTAAGAAACTTCGAACATCTCTTACCTTCTGAGGAGGTGGAACCTTCTTGATGAGAGCAATTTTGTTAGGAGCCACCTATAACCCTTGGCAAGAAATGGTATGGCCTAGCACGGTCCCTTCAGTCATCAAGAATTCGCACTTTTCAGGACTAAGGGACAGGTTCATCTCAATGCACTTGGTTAGGACTTTTCCCAGATTGGACAATGCTTCTTGGAAGTTGGACCCATAAGGAGTGAAGTCATCCATATAGATTTCCACCGAATCATGGACCAGCTCAGAAAAGATGCTCAAGACGGCTCTCTGGAAGGTGGCAGGAGCATTGCATAGTCCAAAGGGAAGAACTCGGTAAGCAAAGGTACCCCAAGGACAAGTGAAGGTGGTCTTATCTTGGTCTTCCAGGCTGATTTGGATCTGGTTATACCCGCTAAACCCATCTAGGAAAGAGAAAAACTTCTTCCCTACCAGGCCATCCAACACTTGATCTATGAAGGGTAGAGGAAAATGGTCTTTCTTGGTGGCCTTGTTCAGTTCTCAGTAGTCCACACAGATCCTCCACTTCCTGTTTTTCTTGGGAACCAACACCAAAGGGGACACCCATTCGCTATCCGAGATGGGGTAAATGAATCCGGCATCCAACAGTTTTTGTAATTCCTCCTTGACGATGTCCTTAAGGGCTGGATTCATTCTCCTTTGGGGTTGCCTAACCGGTTTACAGTCTTCTTTGATGTAGATGTGATGGGTACAGACCGAAGGATGGACTCCTTTCATCTCCTTATAGCTCCAAGCAAAAGCATCTAGATGACTGGCCAACAGACTACACAACTCCTTTTCCTGGGAAGGAGATAAGGAGGAGTTAATCTTTAACGTTCTCTCAGGGCCGAACTCCACATTTTTGACTCTGGGAGTGACAGGGTTGGTCACACAAAGGTCCACTAAGGTGCTATCTTGGGCATCCTCCACCAATTCCTCTAAGGACAATGCACTGGGAGGTGGAGTCTGGATCAAGGTCTCAATCAAATCATCCTCGGTTGGGAGGTCTCCCCTAGTGGTGTCTAGGGTGCACAAAGGTGCTGAGTACACCTCATCCTCTTCTCCTTCCTCCAACCAAAGTGGTAAGTCATGCTCTAATAAGGGTTGGGCAGGAGGGTACATGACTAGCTGCTTGGACATAGGACCATTTTTGATGGTCATGTTTCCTGCATGGCAGCTTATGTAAGCATCTGCAGTGGCTAACCAAGGCCTTCCCAAAATAAGGGGGTATCCAGTAAGCTTTGCCTTTGGTTGCAGAACCAAGAAGTCCGCAGGGTACTCCCAAGAGTCAACAGAGACCAAGACATCCTCTACAATCCCTTCGGGAGTCACGGTGGAGCGATCTGCTAGTTGTAGGACTGTCGAGGTCTTTCTCAAGGTACCCTAAAGGTTGAGTTTGAGCATGGTATCTCTGGTCATCACATTAATGGCAGCCCCCAGATCAATCAATGTGTGAGGTATGATGGTGCCATTGATGTGGACATCCACTACAGGACTCCCAGGATCCAGATACTTTGGGCAGATGGCCTGCCCCAACATAAGATCAGACAGTTGTCCCATGACATTAATGGTTGAAGCATCTCTTTTTCGCATGCCTGGGTGTTTGAAACACTTTTCCTTCACCAGTTTGTTGTATATCGGTACATCTTTGATGGCTTGGAGAAGTGGTATCCTCACACACAACTGTTTGAGTTCTCCCAGAAGCTCATCCTCCTCTGAGTTGGGTTGTGTGGTGGTTGTTAGTCTCTCAGGAAAGGGTGGAATAGCCTTTGGTTCACTTCCCTGTTTATCTTCCTCGTCCTTTGGGGGAGGTGGTTGGCGATCTGGAAGAGTCTTTCCAGATCGCAGATTGATCTCCTGGATCTCCACAGCATAGGTAGGGCATGATGTTTCCCCAGTATATACCTAATGGGCCTGTCTGTTGTTGGGGTTCGGGTTCGGTTGAGCAGGCAATTGGGGTTGCCCTGGAGGAGCAGGAGGTAATGGTTGTGGTTGAGCTGGTGGTGGAGGCAAAATGGCGGGAGGAGTATTGTACTGGGGCCTCCACCCCGATTGAGGTGCATTCCACTGAGGCTATGGCTGGGCATGTGAATGAAACGAAGGAGTAGTGGGCTGAGTATGGTACTGAGGCGGGTAAGACCATGGAGGAGGTATAGACCAGGAAGGATGAACAAGGGGTCCCCAGGAAGGCATAGGAGCAGATTGGTTGGGGCTGTAATAAGCTTGGGATGTCCCTTGCATCTGATGTTGGTAAGGTCTGGTTCCATGTGGCCTCCTTTGGTTGAGGAAATAGAGAGGTTCAGTGGGTGCTTCTGTCCCTTGATACATGGCTTTAAGCCCAGGTAAGGTTGGACATTGGTTTGTGGGGTGGTCCTCCTCACAGACAAAACTTACCTCAGTTGAATGTAATGGGCACTCGTTCTTAGGGTGTTTCCTTGTACACCTAGGGCAGAAGATAGCCAAAGCCCTCTCAGCTTCCTCCTTCTTCTGCTGGATTCGGAATGTATCAAGTTGCATGGCAATGGTCTGTCTCACCTCACTCTTGAGGTCCTTTAATTGATTTGCAAACTCATGTTTGGAGAAAGGAATACCAGCTGAGAGGAGGTTTCCTCTACCTCTTTTCCGGGCTGCCCTAGAGTGGTTTCTAAACACAGTCTTTATGTCCTCATAAGGTAGTTGGTAAATATCTCCTCCACCTAGCATGTGAAGGGTATCTAAGAGGTCTTCAGGGACTCCTCGGAGCAGGACCAACTCTAGGGATTCAGGGTCAAGTGTGCACCTGGCCTGTTTATAGATGAGTTGGAACCTTTCCTCGTAATCTTCTAAAGACTCATCATTCCCCATGGTCATCCGAAAGATTTCTCCCTTGGTTTCCTTGGACCTACAGTAGTCCCGGTATTTGGTATTGAAAGCTTGCTGCATCTAGGCCCAAGTGGTGATACTGTTCCCAGGTAAGCCCATGAACCAGCGTAGTGCTGCATCCTTAAGGGTAGAGGGGAAGAGTTTCAGTTTTTGCTCATCCTCGGTATAGTCATAGGTTCGACAAAGGACGGCAAACTCAAACAGGAAGGTATCAGGGTCTTCAGTAGTCAGTCCATGGAAGTGAGGTAAAGCGGAGGGGCTGATGTTCTTCATTTTCATGTCTCCATTGGTCTCTCGGATGGGGAAGGCACCTTCAATTCTCTCATCTTCTCCCCTATTGTCAGCCATAGCTTCAGATGGAGTGTTCTCTAACTCTTCTTCTGCTATAGGATCTTTGTATATCTCAGGAGGTTCACCTATAGGTTCTTCTGGATCACTGTCACCAAAGAAGAGAGAAAGGTGACTCAGTGATGTGGTGGGGGTGTTGGGTAAGAATTTGCTTGTTTTATCTCGATTTCTACGAGGCATGAAATGAAAAGACTTCTGATTTCTTTTGTTTTTTCTGGTACCCGCAAAACTAAAATAGATTGAACTGCAACTACCATCTTGCTGAAATGGAAATGCGGAATTGAAGTGAAAGCATGAAAGAACTAATCTATTTTTCTCAAATGAAATTACAGGAATGAAATGCTAGGCTACGCTTGCGGAATTGAAATGCGAATCTACGCTTGCAGAAATGAAATTGCGGAATTGAAATGTTAATCTATGAAAGCAGGAAATGTCTATGCTACTTTTGCAGAAAGGAAATTACAGAATGGAAATGAAATACTACTTAGCAGAAGGCGAGAGTAGGAAAGTAGAAGAAAAGAAACAATCACTAATACTCTGACGCTTCCCTGGCAACGGCATCAAAAAGATGGTGGGCTCCAGTATTGTAGCAATAATGCTACAACTCCTGGAGCTTCCTTCTTTAGTTTTATCAACCCGGTAGTTCGTAACAAACTTGGAAGCGACGATGCTGTATGCACAAGTACTAGCTCTTGCCGCAGCTGTCACTTGGTCAGCTGGCACAAGTCCGCTAGGGGCTCAAGCCAACTTCTATGAGCTCTTAGGAGAAGATTTTTAACTGATGGACGAAAGCTAATCTCAAAAGAAGCTAATCTATTTGCAGAAAGGAACTGAAAGCCAACAAAAAACGCAAACCCTAGCAAACCCTAATTCTACCAGCTAGTCTCACTGATGCAGAGATGGGAATGCAAACCACTGAAAGTGATGCCATTACTTCTATGAAGGTGAAATGCATGTGTTTAGACTACCTCTATCTGAAGAAAACACTTTTTGTATTTTTGTTTCAATTATTAGAATTATCATGCATGTGCTTTTAACTAGTTTTTTACTTGTGCAGAGGTGGATCAAGGAAGAGGAAGGCTTGAAAAAGGTTGGGAGAGTTCAGATAGGGTCTAAGGGGTCCCTAACACCCTTCCAGAGAGTCTCACAAGATTTGGCTCCCAAGAAACCGTGTTTATGAGCTTCTACAGGAAGTCTGCAGGGGTTCTACAAGATGTTTTAGAATTTCTACAGGATGTTCAGTAATTCCTACAGGATGTTCTACAATCGGACTTTGGGTGATGGGTGAGTGGAAGAGGCTGCATGGGTGGATAGGGAGGTAGGAGAGGGGTTTGTAATGCCTTAGTGACCGAGAGATGAGATGATGAGGGGGTGTGCTAAGCTAGTTTGTCTGGAGGAGAGTAGATGGAATGGAAGGCCGAAAAGGGAGGATAATGTGGGCAGTAGTGTGGCTGAGAGACAAGGGGTCTAATTGGGAGATGAGTAACTGGCATGGGCAAGGCTTAGAAGGATGAGAGGGTGAGGGAGTAGTACTGCACAATGCAAACTGAATCAAATCATCCATGTCTTGCATATAATCAAAACATTCCTAACTGTTTAATGGAACTAATGAACAGCAACGTTATTCTTAAGGAAAAACCATGTATGGTACTGAAGCAAAGAACATTCCAAGAGGTCTGAATGCATGGAAAACTTCTACAAACGAAAATATTGCACCAAAGATTTGCATGAACACGTAAACCAATGTTTTTGGTGGGTAGCACTGTCTGCAATTCCAGCCCCTAGAAAGAGGTGAAAATGAGTGTGCAGGCAACCCTTTTTTAGAACTTTTATCAACTCCAATCTCTTCACTCTACTCTAAACAGCTGAAGCAATTTTGTCTTATGAGAATGACCTACTTAACCACACCAAGAAATCTAACTCAGCAAACTGCGTTTCAAATGCATGTAAAGAAAACCATAATGCTGAAGGAAAAGATAACAATACAAAGGAAGGAGGCCTTAGGCTCTCAGGTTGGGCCCAACCCCGAGAGCTATGGCTCCTTTTAAAAACTCAGGACTGAGATCAAATAGGACTGCTTTCCATTAAAAAACAATAATCATAAGTCAAATAGCATGCCAATAATTGGCTACAAAAGAGCAAAACCAAACTAGCAGCTCGTAGTGCAGAATGTGCAACAATGTTTCAAAAGTCCTTTTCGAAGGCTAAAGCCTTAGCATTTATACATCACGAGGCCCCAAGCTGGCCTCCTAAATTAGTGGGACTCGGCTGACCAAACTAGGAGTGAACTGCTGCTTCCTCAAAATCCGTTTGGCTGCCTTCTAATCCGGTTGTGGTGGCTGTTAGAGCTCGGAGTTGGGGGTGAAGATCCCGAGGAAGGTCTTTTAATGCTGGAAAACCCTCCTATGAATCCTCAACCCCATCTTGGCTGTCTCCTGGTCCTTATCTGCTCGGTTTTGTTCCAATCATGTGTCAAAAAACCTGAAATGAGCACGTGTTAGCCACCTAGGAATAGTGACTGCCCTTATTCATACAAATGACATAAACATACTAAAAAATGATGCATAAGTTATGAAAAATGAAGGATTGAGCAAAGTTAGTTAGGCCAAATGAGCCCAAAATGTTACCAAATTTGGGGCTCATCAATGACCTTTCCTACCAGGATTTGATTCTCGCGCGTACTGCTTTCTCCTTGATGCTGGAGATGTCGTAGCCCCTCTTCTTCTTTTCTAGCTTGTACTTTTTCTTCATGGCCTCAACGACGGCCAAGTCACTGCTCTTTCCTTCCGATATGTCCGCGGGGTCCTCTCCTTTGCATGGAAGCCGGGAGATGCGGTGAATCAGGTCTGCCATGATGGGGATGGGCTCCTCCAGCCACAAACACCCATCATGCACTAGGCAGAGCAACTGCCTGATGACAAAAATGGTTATTGGGGCGCGGTGGAAGTGCGACACCCAGAGCAGGTTCAGTAGACCAACTTTTTCCACTCCGCGCAACCACTTCCGTGGCTCTAATTTTGTCACCCCCACCGCGGTGTTCTGCTTGGGCCTCATGAGGTTCCTGGTCTCAAGGTGGGGGAACTTCTCGTGGTCAATGAGGTCCTAATATTTGAATTTCAGGCTCGGCACGTGTCACGGGTGCATGCCCTCAAACATAATGTTGTCTGGGAGAAGCGAGCTCTTGGTCTCGTCCAGGTCCTTGGGCACTTTCGTCTTCCCTTTTCACAAGGGGACATAGGCGGCAATTTTGTCACAGGATGCGTAGGCTGAGTGTCCTCCTACATGCCTTCATCCTCATCCTATGCAATGATAAGATCCTCCAGATATTCTTCTTCTTCATCCATCTCTATGGTGACGGCTTTCCCCTTCTCCTCCATTGACAGCTTGGTGTGTAGCGGGTTCCGCGGGGACACACGTATGGGAACCATTGCTTTTTTGTCCTTCTTAGGTCTTGGCATGCACGGTGATTTTGGGATTTTTGCCACAATCCCGAAACCTTCCGGAGCATCCCTCACAGTCAGGACCTGGGCAGCCTCTTCAGCGGTCATTTCGGTTATCTCCATAACAACCTCAGCTGTTGCCATCGTATTCGTCCGAAAATCTAGCACTTGGGAACTAAGGGGCTCAATCAACGCTTGGCTCACAAAAATCAGGGCTCTGCTCAATCGCTCAATTTGCAAATGACCAAGTGTTTTTTTCTAGGCAGCCCTTTGTAATTTATAGCACTTTTTGAATTTGAATTCGACCGCTCCCCCCAAATTCAGTTCATTAATTCTCCCTTGGTGGTATATTTTTCCAAATCTTTCCCATAAATCGTGTCTTAAATGCCTGCCGCCCTCTCCATTTGGCCTCAAGTTGAGCATCCCATCGTGAATAGTGACTCCAATGGTCACTTTCTGGCCAACCCACGCGACAGCGCAGCCCCTCGTGCGCAGTCACGGACCTTGTGACTTTTTGTTTCTGTGCGTAGCTCCCGGGCAGAATAATTTATAGTCCCGCACTCCCTTTCAACTACCTAGAGCACTAAGACTTTTCCTCCCTCGGCTAGTCAGGTGTCCACGCCACCTATGTGCAGTTTCCTCTGGTCATCCAGCATTCTTCCTGGGAAATACCTACCTTTTTTTATTACTGGCAGCGTCGCACACCTTATCATCTGCAATGCATCACCCTGGTTAATTCTCTTAGTAACATGCGGTCCAAGCCAAGGAATTAGGCTGATCAATTCGAGGAAATAGGCCTTAAACCTGCCATCACGGTCATACACATCTGGCCTTTCCACCCTGGTCTTTTTGCCGATAAAATCTTTCTTTATCCCGTCCTCTATCTTCCTGACTTCCGCATCCACCAAAGTGCTTTTCTTCCTTAATCACACCCTTTCTTTTTCAATTTCTTGGAGCCTAAAATTTCCCGGTTGGATTTCTGATTCCAAGGTTCCGCAAACCATCGTAGCTATTGGTGCGATCATGCATGGTCTAAGTTCTCCAAGTATTATAGGGCTTACTTCAGTTGCTTCATACTCCAGCCTTGGCGGTGCCTGTGCGGTCAGGGTTTTGCACACAGACCTATATGACCAGAGAACCGTTGGTACGTGCAGGTCCCAATCAACCCACTTCACATGGTGGACCGTGTTCAGTGCTTCAAGTACTTTGTCAAAAGCTTTTGCGTGAATATGTTTCTGTGCGCTTGGTCTTACCATATTTCCTGGTCCCAAATGGAGGGGTCGTTCGCGCCATTGTCTTGCCCGCACTTGTGTCTCGATCATGTCTCCTACTGCGAGTATTATGTGTATTCCTGCAAGTTTCATACCATATGCTTGTTCCCACCTAGAAAGGTGGGCACACAGGCCGTTTCATCCATCATACTTGTCTTTTAACCACATCTAAGGCTTCCCGAATCATAGGTGCATCATCCTTCGGCAGTCATGCCAGTCCTCAAAACTCTTCCGGTGCGTACCCCACCACCTTGCGGGTGTAGTGCACAGTACCCATTTCAGAGCGTCAAAACATTGTTGTTTCGACACTTCTTTTTAAAATTTGTTCAGGAACTCCTCTACTTCACCTAACCAATCATACATAGGCATATCTCTTACCTTTGTTGCTATGTAGCGCAGCGACCTTGTCATCATGTTACAGTTGAGCGTGGTTACCTCGTGTAACCGATTTTTCCATCGTTCTATCTCTTCTTCAAAATCTGATGTACAGGATCTTTCGCACTCCCATGAGATTCGGCCGTTCGCGGTTGGATTTACCCAGTCTTGCTCGTGTGCAGTTATCTTGTAGATGCAGTCTAGATCATCATCGTTGTTGTAGTCGCGCACTGGCTCTATGTATCGTGATCCTTTTGTAGGGTCTAAAGGTACCACTACGCGCAGTGACTTTTTTTCAAAAATCATCTTACGCTTCTTTAGATTTATCACTCCATTCATGTCAGTGGCCCAATCTATTCCCAGTAGAGTGGGATAGGGATTGTTGTCATCAACAATCTCTATCACTTTGAAATCTGCTAGCGCGCTCGCTCCTTCGATATCTATTGTGATTCCCTACAATCTCCCCATAGGTAGGATCTTTTGCTGGTTCGCCATTCGCAGTTGGATAGGAGACCATTGCAATGTAGGCCTGCCCATGCATTCCCATGTCTATTTTGGCAGGATGTTTGTGTCAGGTCCTAGATCTAGAATCACTTGATCCATCTCATATTCCCTGATCTGCGTGGTCAATCTCATCTCCCTTCTTGTTTGTGTCGTGTGCTTCCCGAGCTTCCGGACTACGCGCGGTTCTCCTGTCGCGGTCCCAACACATCTAGTTATGAGTTCTTGCAGCCCCTTCATAGCCTTGTTGTCATGCAGCAGCTTCATGCATGTCTCCAAGAATGTAGTGAGCATCGATGGGTCCATTTCTAGCTCTAGCCTGTCTTTACTTCCTAAAGTGGAGGCATCCACGAGGCTCTTCTTAGCTTCCATGAATGTCTCCTCAGTGCACTCCAAATCAAATTTTGGTTCCTTTGTTGGAGCCTTATGAACCCAGGTACTTTCTTCGGGATGCTTGCCTTTGCCATCCCCTATCGTAATACCATTTTGGAGCATAATATTTACATTAGGGTCTTCCTCGCGTGGCTCAGACCTCATCATTTGCAGGCTCTGAGTCGGGGGAGGTTGGAGTGATCCTTTATCGCGTAACCTCGCTATCAGTGTTGGACAGTCCTCTGTCTCATGATCAAACTGCATACAATATAATCATGATGGTCTCATTGGATTTGTACAATCGCGAGCATAATGCTCCAGTCCTCCGCAATTGTAACATATCAACTGTCTGCGACATCTTCCTGGCCCCATTCCACCTCGGCCTTGTCCGCACCCCTAAAATCCAGTGTGCGCCATTCCTGCATTTTGATCGAGGGCTCATGTTTCGACCTGAACTCTGTAGGTAGGAGTTTGATCCATCATCAATTCATAACTTCTACAGGTGCGCTCATCATGTCCTACTGACTTGCAGAAATTACAGAACAACTACTGGGAATTTTGCGTATACTTCTGTAATAGATGGCAGTTATCTATAGCATGCTTCCCTCCTATCTGAAAAATTATGCACCACAATGCAGGTGCCGCACTTGGTCCTACTTGTGCCTCTGGTCTCAATGGAATTGGTCCTCCGCCCCCCCCCCCCCCGAGGTAATTCACGAACACTGGGCAGTGGTCCTTATTGTGCCCCTGGCCCTTGCACTTTACACACCATACCTCGTCACGCACTTCTGGATGAGCCATCCTGTCTTTTTTCAAACTCTGCATCTCAAGGCACAAGTTTTTCAACTACGCGTGAATTTGCTGGACTCCCAGGTTATGATCTTGTATCGAAGTCTCGTGCAATCTCATCATGACCTCCAAAGCCTCAACCTGAGTGGTTAGCCTTTGTTGTGATAGTGCGTTCCATAGATGCAGTGTTAACGAGGCTACAAACCATTCGCAGTTTTGCCCGTCTGTTAAGGTCATGTTCGCTTCGTGAATTGTGCACTTCAGTATTTGATCCAACTCCCACAGGGTTTTGCCTGGTAGCATTGATATTTCCTTGAATCCAATGATCAACTGTGCCTCCGACTTTGGCCTGCTAAATTCTTTGTTTAGCACAGTCTGGATATTCGCTATCCCCGCATTCAAATTGTCATTGGAATGCTTAATGTACCAAGTCAGCGCGTGATCCTGCAGAGTGTTGACCAACGTTGCCTTCCTTATATTGTCATCCATGACACCCTGTGCTTCCCATACAACTTTTATCACGAACCAAAACTGGTCCGGATCTTCATTCCCTACTCCCTTGAACATTGGTAGCTTTATCGCGCTAGCCATACTACTTCACGGTGGTGGCGGAGGTGGTATGTGAAAAGTCGGGGGTGAAGATGGTGAAACTAGTGGTGGTGTGGGTGGGGGTGGTATGCACGGAATTCTCTACTTTATCAGATTGATCGCACTTCTTGGTGAAACCTTCACGAGCTCCTCTTCGCCTCCTCATGGAGGTGAAATGAAGGGGCTAGTTTCTAGTTCTATGCTACCTTTGTTTCTATAGATCCTCCCACTTCGTGTAGCCCCAAACATCAATTTATTCGCATAACCCGCTTTTCACACAGTAGAATTTTAATCCAAGTTTTCAAAGATTTAACATACTTACCTCGCAGTCCCTTGAGGAAGTGTCATTCTGCCTCGCTATAGCTAACCGAAGTATCTACCACGAATTCAGTGATGAATCCTCCTATGATTCGATCCAGCCAGTGATCGACAGCGCGAGTAATATTATCTTCTGATGCTTCTAGTCTGTGCACCAATTCTGGAGTCCACACAATAGGTTTGTCAAGTTTACACCTTCCTTGGCTACCTGCTAGCTTCACGATCAACTCGTACAACTCAATAAGGAAGGATGCAAAGAAAATTTCATGTATTTCTGTATATAAGTAGCAATCTAACCACTCTTCCTTTGATAATCATGGATTCCTATTTTCCTATGCCGTGAAATCATGAATCTTTCTGTCCAACCACTCTTCAATTCCTTTCTTGGTTGGATTCCATTGATACAACATCAGACATCTCTATGCATATCCCGGTCTTGGCAATGGAACCATTTTTTGGCTTGTTGGGGCTTGACCCATGTTCAGAGTTAATTAGCCAAACAAATCTCGGTACTACTGGCCCTTTTGGGAACAATCCGCGGAGCACGGACTGAAGTCTCATCCGAAGTAGTATGGGAGGGTGCTAGAACCAAGTTTCTGCACCCTGGAGATGTCTGATGAGTTCTTTCCTATTCCTCGCGGCTTGATATACCACCTTCGCGCAAACCTACCCAGGGGTTGTGTGTCATGCTCTGCATTATTACCCAAGACCTTACTTATATTCCCAGATTAGTTAATTATCTTTTCTTACTTAGTGCTTTAAGTTATACTTAACAACATAAAACCTTCATACAAGTTCGCGCAGTACATAGACAGTATACTTGTAAATTACATTCATTCATACAATACACCAGAAAAGATACACAGAATTATAGAAAAACTTCTCTTTATTGATTCTTTCCACAGTTACAGACTCGACTCGCCCTGCGCACTCAATTGTAGGAGTCCGCGCACTCAACTGCGGACTACTAGGCCTCTGCGCACACAGTTGTAGAGCCTTCTCCTACTCTACCACCCAAAGACACACTTCACACTACGACTCAATCACTTAGACTTCCTTATTCCTTCATTCTTAGTTAGTTCCCTTTTACACTTAGAGCCTCACTCTATTTATACAATCTTGATGCAGGAGCATTTGACACTCTTCATTAAAGGAGGAATCCAAAGTGGAGGAAGCAAGGAGGACGTGGACCATTAGAACTAAACCAAAGAAATTTGTTAAAATAGACCTAATTTGATGGAATGAATAAAGTCTCTAGAAGACTTAATTAAATGTAATCTGCCATATGTATGCATATAAAGAGATTAGTTGAGAGATTTGAGGAGAGGATTGATCGGATCCTTTCAGTGATCCGATCCAATATTCCTGTAACGATGAACCTGCGTGTTCTATATATATATCGTGAGACAGATAGAGGGAGAGACAGAGAGTAACAAATAGAAATTGTGTAACAGAGATAGATACAATGTAGTCGAGAGGGAGTTTGTTCTAAGGCTGAAATGCCTTAGCTTGTAATCGTCTGTATATAATAGAAAAGTGTGTTCAGTGTTGATATTGTATGCCTGTGTGTTGTATTTCTTAAATAGTCTGAGTATGCGTGTTGTAGTATTGATCGACCATCGATCACTACGAGGATTGACGGTGATCTATAAATAAACAAATTAATTGTTATGTCATGTGTGAAATGGTATATGGCAGAGGAACTGGATTTAAGCACAGAATCCATCAAATGGTGGACGAATGAGAGAATGCATAGGATCCGTTGGATCTCAGAGATCAATGGTCCAGATCAAAATACAGAGGAACCTGAAGGAACCATCAGAACCGTCCAATGGAAGAAATCAATGGTCATCGCATGGTGGAAGAGCGCGGAAGTTAATTCGTGAGGAAAGTGGTTTCGTAACAGTGGAAGTGGTATTTCGGGCGAGCGAAAAGTGGTAAGTGGTATTGAAGGGTGAGCACCCGATTCCACTCATCAAGTGACACGTAGCAGTGAGGAGGAGAGAGGAAACCACTTTTCGGGCGGTTAATCCTCGTGCTTGTTGTCTACCCGAAATCCTTGTGAACCGTTGGATCTTGCACGAGGTGATCGATGGTGGAATATTGTCGTACAAGTTTGATTGATCAGGCCAGCGACAACCATCGGATCTAGTGCCAGATCAACGGTCGCGATTTAATTGCTAACCGTAGAGGTGAAGGCCAATCAGAGATCAGAGAATGGAGAGCGCAGTGGGAAGGAGATGGACCGAGAGCGGACCCGCTGATAATTATAGTTGCGGGTGTAATGTTTTTGAAGTCTGGCTTATGTGTTCGAGAGTGTGTTTCCCGTGTATTCCGATAGAGTGAGTGGTCCCGATTTTATGTGTTGCCCAGGTGTTTGAGGCTTAAACACTATAAGAATTCTTTTGATAGGTTTGTGGGCCATAACCCATAGGCCTCAGGATCGAAAAATTGATATGAAAGGGATTTTGCCTTACCCCCAAAATCTCCTTTCATCAAATCCCATGGTCTGCGGACCATGGGTAGGTCTATCCAGCCGACATTACATTACAAAACTAGGGCAGACAACCCTATGACTCTAACATACTTTTTTTCCATACGCCCGCAATTCGTGGAGCTTTTACAACAAGATTTTTTCAAAACTTTGGCTTTAAGCCCCAAAACATGCCTTGGGGGGATTCCATGCACAACACAATTGCACACAGTTGTAGGGATATAAATATGCAAATTTGGAGAAGAGTACTAAGGATAGAAAGAGTACATATGGAGGTTACTTCAATTCAGGTTCTGTTATGATTTCATGGATGAGTGGGAAGCAAAAATTTGTTACACTCAGCACTGCTGAGGCAGAGTATATTGTAGCCAATTTAGCAAGTTGTGAAGCAATGTGGCTTCAAAAGTTACTCGCAGGTCTATTTGATTAGGTGCTAGAACCAACCATGATATATTGTGATAATTACAGTTGTGTGAACCTAACAGAGAATCCAAATTTCCATGAGAGGTTGAAGCACATCGATATTAAGTACCACTTTATCCATGACATGGTGCAGAAGGGAGAAACAAACCTCGAGTATGTCTCTACTAATGAGAAGATAGTTGATATTCTTACAAAGCCTTTGTCCATAGTGAAGTTTGTAGACTTCATGGACAAGCTTGGACTTGTTGAGAATACCTCTCTTAGTGAGAGGGAGTGCTAATGAGATAGCATCATGAACTAACATTCAACCTATGTCAAGCATGTTGACCCAAATTAGAGAGAACAGTCCTATAGAGGACAATCATTCTTCCAATATCTAGTATGTTGACCCAAATTAGGAAGAATGGTCCTAGAGCATCAAGATCATTTAGCATTAGGCCTTAAATTACTCATATAAAGTGTGGCCTTTGGAGATTCACCATGTGTCAAAGATATTAACCCGAGTGATGGTGAACCATGAATAGTTTGTATGACATGTGTCAGATAGACCCAAATTATGGTGATTAGTAGATTCTAAATGATGTACCATGTGTCAGGAGTACCGACTAATATTATGGTGAGGATATACCATAGGTCTGAGGTACTAACCCGAATTATTGTAACTTGTTGATGTTGTTGACTTACCATGTGTCAAAGTTGTTTGAACAAATTATGGTAATTGGTTGATGCTATGGGTCTATTGTGTGTCACAATTGTTGACCATATTATGGTAATTTAATAACGATGATGATCTATTATAACCTTTTCTTAGAGAAATTTTTCAACAAAAGAACATTTGTTTATTAAATATGAATACCTCCCTAGCTAAGAGGGAGTGTTGAATTTTGTAGTTATGGTTGTCTTCATAATTTGTATTTTAGTCCTTAAAATATATAATGAAATTGTAAGACATGTTCTTGCTGTCATTTTCATTGGCTATCCCTTGAAAGAATTATTGTAAGACATGTTCTTCATGTCAATATTAGAAGAGAGAATTTCGAAATTTAATTTTTGAATTTTGCTTCAAACTTGCCAAGTTGGCCCTCCCTCATGTCAAGTTGGCCCCAGGGATGAGGCACACCCATTTGGATAGGAAAATCACTATATAGAGCATTCAACCTCCTCCACTAGGTGGTGAGCCTTGGTATTGCACCAAGAATGTTGCAACTCCCAAGGGATCCTCAACTCAAATTATCAACCCGGGGTTCGTACAAACTTCGAGGTGACAATGCTATATGCACAATAGATAGGATTCCACTCATGCCACCCTCAATTATGACATTAGATAAAAAAAAGTGCTAAGATGCCCTCCCTTTTACTAAATTAGAATGAAATCTTGATAAAAGGACAAATTGGAAATTTCTTCTAAGTATGAAAATAGAAATGCCATTGACTCAACTTGTAAAACCCTAATTACTCAATTCATGAAAAGATAAAGGCTAACCTACTTGAATAAATGAAGTTATGTTATATTGTGGAATTCATCAGACTACCTCATCTACTTGCAGAAAAGAAACTAATCTATCTTGCATAATTCATCAAGCTACCAATCAGAATCACGGGTATCATCTACCTAGGTCATACTTTCTCATAAATTAATAACCTATTTGCATGCTAAAGAAACTAACTCTACTATGTTTTTGCAGTGAAGACAAGGAAAGTTTGGAGTGGCCTAGAATATTTTCCTGATCATACTATCACAACGGGATGTCATTATGCATCTATGCTAAGTCAAAATTGTAGTGTGGGTTGAAACTAATGAAGAAAAAGGTTACTACAGGTTTGCTACAAGTGATTGCTACAGGTAGGCCTGTAATGCTATAGGAGGGCATCCGAGTGGTTTTTGAAGGTGAAAACATTGGTTTGAGGGTTTAGAGAGGTGAATAGTAGTTGAAAAAAATGAAAGGAGGTTGGTTTGAGCCCCTATCCAAGCTCAGGACCTCTCAAAGGCTTGTCTTGCACTAGGATGAGTGCTCTCGGTGACCTAGACAGAATAGCTTATAAAATAGGGTTTTTGGGACAGAGCTTGGAGGTGGAAGGAGAAGGTGAAAGAACTCAGGATGTAAATTATGAAGGTGATCTTCCTTGAAGATATATCAACCCTACAATCAATCACATGCATGCATCCATTTATCATTTTCAAAATGAAATAACTTATGATGGAAAAGATGAGTTGAATTTAAATGACATCTAATTCATGAAAACCACTGATCTACTCATTGAACTAACTTCTAAACTATAGAAATAAAATGTAAAATAGGACAACCAATACTAATATATTTCCAAGAAATCATAAACACAATATTTTTGGGATGTGGTTGTGAATCCTTCCACTCATTCTCCCACAAGAGAGGTGATGTAGAGGCTGCAACCACAATATTTATAGGTTAACTTCTACTGAAATGAAAGAAAATATGAACTGCTTGGAATCAAGAAGAAACATAAGTACAAGAAGAGGTACCAAAGCCTCTGGGTTGGGCCCAAACCCAAGGGTATCAACCCTTTGAAACTAACTCATATGCATCTTAAAATCCAACTTCTCATTATCAAAAAGTGCAGGTCTAATACATCACATAAAAGTTTAAAATAATAATGTCAATGCTTGGAGCTCAATTGCTACACCTAGTTGAACAAAAAAATTGAATCCTAATGAGCTCTTCCTCTAGTTTATTTATACAAAAGGGTAGTTGAAGCATCTCTTTTGAAAATAGTAATGGTTCCCTCCTTGATCTCAAAAATGGTGGATATTGTCCTCCCTGATCTTCATTTGGACTAGGAGTCACTCGGCTGTCAATGAACTCGACCTAGTGAGAGAGGATATGGTGATCCCAAACCGAGTTTAGGGAGTTAAGGAGGTGGACAAACCCCCTAGATTCTCTCATAGTTATCTCCATTGAACCCCTACATAATAATAGTCTCAAAAATGCCTCTTTTTCCTACAATTAAACCAAATTAGGCTACATATTATGACAAAAACCTTCTACTCCTCTTACTAAGCCTAATATAACGAAAAATGTGATTAATGAAAGAGAAGGGTAGTTTTAAGGTTGTAGGATGGCACATTAATCTTCAAAATGTACCTGTTGATGGGACTCATCATCACGTCCCTGCTGAAGGTGTTTCTCATCCTCTGAGCAACTCATCCATCCTTGTGCATCTCTATCATGGCCTTGGTGGCTTCCTTGACATCCCAAGGCTCCTCAGATGGTTTTCCCTCTTGGGGGTAAAAACCTGCATTCTTCTCTATTTTTGTCCATTCCTTCTGCTCTCCTACTTCATCTCTTCCTTCTTGTAAGCCTAGCAGCAAGGGTGGACTAAGCTTGAGTCCTATCCACCTGAATTTCATCCTTTGCATGATCCTCTTGTATAATGGTGTTCTCTCCAAGGCATTCCTTAGCCTTTCAGGAGAGTGATATTCTTTGATCTGTAGACTGTGGGGTAAGGCATGCCATCTCTAGAAAGCTTGCAGACTTTATATTCCCAACAACATGAATGTGTCTTAAAAGTGTAGGATGTCTTTCTCTTGGTTGGCAAGGTATTTAGGTGGTAAAGAAGCATCATTGGAGATGAGGCCATGATTGCTAATGACAACCCTTGGGCTCACTAGCTCTGCCTTGATATACAATGGTTCCTTTTCTTCCTTTGTCATTACCCTTTTCACTTCCTCAACTCTTGTCTCTTCATGAGTCATCTAGGATGCTAATGTTGTCAACTGAAAAAATTCATATTTGTCAGAGTGAGTGTGAAAATTTCTAAACTGAAATTCTACTACTGCAATAACTAATTTATTTCACCTACTTATTATTCACAATAAGTTATTTATGAAATACCTTTAGTAAATATTAAAATAAACTCTAATGTAGTTATCACACAATTACCCAAAGAAAAAAATTACATGCAAAAGAACCAATCACATAAACACAGTTA
Organism: Pinus tabuliformis; assembly: GCA_031772625.1. NCBI lineage: Eukaryota > Viridiplantae > Streptophyta > Pinopsida > Pinales > Pinaceae > Pinus > Pinus tabuliformis. The sequence goes on along the minus strand of CM062804.1, from coordinate 1,581,973,818 downwards.
TTTTGGACGATTGTCCCCAGAAAAACCCAATGTGGGAAAGCCAATGTAGCATATTAGGGATTTATTAATCTTCAGCAAAAATTGCTTTTACAAGGAATGATTTTATACGGAAACTGAAAGAAAACACCTTAGACTTTCCCTTTGAGACCTTTTGACACTTTGGAGACCCTGCTCCCACTTCTGCGTCACCCCTGCGTCACTCTGTGAGGCCCAACTTGTCTCTGAGTGGCTTTGCGTCCCTTTGCATCAACCTACATAGGCTCTGCGTCTCTCCTATGGACTGTGTCTCTCTCTGCGTTGTCTCCCACTATCCATGCGTCACCTCCTCCTTTGTCACTGTCTACTGCTGATGCCCTCCTCTTCCTCCACCCTGCAACTCTCCCTCTGAAATTGATATCCTCTACTTGAGAATTGATTTTCCTTGAGATAGTGAGTATCTATCGGTGTGTCTCCAAATGATCCTCAAGTCTTCTCTTATACTTTTCCTATTGACAAATCAACGACCGATATTAAATCCCTAATCAATGGCTAAGATTAAAATAGACTTGATCCTTGTCTCTTAGAAGCTTCTCACCCTTATATTTATTAATACCGATTAATATTTTTATTTTCCTAAGTTTAGACTTAGGAACCCATTAAAAATATTAATTATTTGAATAACTCCTCATCCGAGAGGAATTTATCAAAACGATTTCTAGGTCTTGGAGATCTCATGTGCCTTAGCCTCTCCTCCAAATTTCAAGGCTAGAGCACATCCAATGCTACCAAAAATAAACACTCCCCCTTAGTGAGGAATGTGTTCTAGCAATGTTTCACTATAAAAACATCACACTGATCTTCCGCATCTGTACCTGTGCTAATGCTTTTCCTGTTGCTTCACATCCCCTACACTGTTGCTTCCTGTACCGCTGCCCATGACACTTCCACTGCCACTGCCACACCTGTACTACAGCTCCCTCTCAACATGCTACATCATGTTGCCCATAGCATTGCCACTACTAACTGTTGCACTGCAACTCCTTACACTTATCCATTTCTGCTACTGAAATGGATTCTTTACCATCTCCATCTTCTCCCTAAATAAACAAACTTTGTTCTTCCTAGAGCCTTGGTGAGGATGTCTTCCACCTGTTCTCCTATAGAAGTGTATCTCAACTATACTGCCCCTCGTTGGACACGGTGTATGACTAAGTGACACCTGATGTCGATGTGCTTCGACTGATCATGAAATATTGGATTCTCAGAGAGCTTCATGCAACTATAATTATCACACATGATCTTGGTCGCTTCCATCCTTATCCTGAATAGATTCACAAGAAATTTCCTAAGCCATATGGCTTCGCAAAAAGTTGTGCTAAATGCCATGTATTCTAGTTCAGTTGAGCTCAGAGCCACGGATTTTTGTTTCCTATTACACCAAGAGGTCATTCTTGATCCAATTTTGAAATAGTACCCAGTTGTACTTTTCTGATCTACTGAACTTCCATCCCAATCTGCATCAGTGAACCCACTTAGCCTGATGTCATTGCCTCTGGTGTACAATAGTCCATGCTTGACTATTCTTTATATATACCTGAGAACATGTTTGGTAGTTTTCCAGTGCGCCCTCTTAGGTTCCACCATGAACTGGCTGAGGGTGTTTATAGCGTAACAAATGTCTAGTCTGGAATTGACCAAGTAAATCAGGGACCCTATAAGATGTCTGTACAAGGTGGGATCAATGTCTTTATCTTCTGATGCATCAATCTTCTTCCAGTTGGTGGTCATTGGAGTAGCCATAGGTCTACAGTTCTGTATCCTGAATCTCTTCAGGATTTTTGTAGCATATCTCCCTTGTCCAAGGAAGATCTCACCCTTCTACTGCCAAACTTCCAACCCCAGGAAATAATGCATCTATCCCAAATCCTTCATGTCGAATTTTGTGTCTATGTTCTTCTTGCAGTGTTTGATGAGCCTGAATGATCCTATCAGGAAGAGACCATCCACATATAACACTAGGATTAGAGGTTCATTATCTATAACCATATAGTAGAGATTAGGGTTTGTGTCACTCTTGACGAACCCCATGTTCTGCAAGTAGTCATCAATTTGACTGTACCATGCCCTAGGTGCCTGTTTAATCCCATGTAAGGCTTTCGTTAAACTTCATACATGAGATTTATTCTCATGTGTCTCAAAACCTTCTAATTGTTCAATGTATACTTCCTCTTCTATTACCCCATTCAATAATGTCGTCTTGACATCCATATGATGAATCTCCCACCCCCTATGTGCTGCAAGAGATATCACAGTTCTAATAGAAGTATACCTAGCTAGTGGGGTGACGGTTTATTCGTATTCTATCCCTTCCTTCTGAGCATACCCCTTAGCCACAAACCTGGCTTTGTATTTCTCCACACTACCGTCTGCAGCATATTTGACCTTGTAGATCCATCTCGAACCTACCACTAATCTGTCCTGACGCCTAGGTACTACTTCCCAGACATCATTGACCATTATAGAGTTTTATTCCTCCACCCTAGCATCCACCCACACTCGATGTTGAACAGCCTCTTGAAAACTAGAAGGTTCCCCAACATGAGCTACTAAGGCTTAGTGTCTGTCTGGTTGTCTTTTCTCCCTTTTACTATTCCTGGGTGCACCAATGAAGTCTTCTACATCCCGTAGAATCTATCGGAGTTCCTAACTCGTTCTTCCACTAGTAGTAGGCACATCTATCAGCTCTTCCTCTTAATGAGATTCCTCTTGTTTTGAAGCTTGTCTTCAAGAGAATTTCTGGTACTAATTTCCGCTGGTTGAAGTGGTTTGACCAACAGCTCGTCTTTCGAATGCTCCTTGGAAGGCATTTCTCAGGATTTCTTGAAAGCTCTATCCTCCATGAACTTTAAATCCCGCCAAACTACTACCTTCATACTCCTTGGAAAATAGACTCTATATGCCTTCCCATTCTTGCTATATCCCACAAGATATCATTTCTCAACAGTTTGATCTAATTTCTTTCTCTTCTCTTTGGGTATACGGCAATACACTAAACTCCCAAATATCCTGAAATGACTGACTTCAGGTGTCTTCCCGGTGAAGACCTTCTCCGGAGTGATTTTTCCCAATTCCCTGTGAGGAGTCTTGTTCTAGACATAAATTGTTGTGCTACATGCTTCTGCCCATAGGAATTTAAGCATATCCTAATCATACATCATTTCCCTATATGCTTCCACAATAGTCTTGTTTTTACTTTCTGCTACTCCATTCTGCTCCGGATTGTAGGGAGATTTCCACTCTCTTTTGATGCCTTCCTTAGCGCAAAAATTGGTGAATTCCTTGTCAGCAGACTATCCACCATTGTTTGAGCGCAACACTTTTATCTTCTTTCCTATTAGATTCTCCACTAGAGCCTTGAATTCTTTGAATCGACCGAAAACCTCATCCTTGGTTTTCAGAAAGTAGATCCAAGTCTTCCTAGAATGGTCATGGATGAAGGTGATGAAGTATTCGGCACCACTAAGAGATTTTTTGAAAATGAGTCCATAGATGTCTTAGTGTATCAATCCTAGCACACTCTTAGCCCTATTGTTACTTCTGGAAAACGTTGCTTTGGCATACTTGCCTAGAGTGCACCCTCTGCACACATCATCTCGTTCAGTACTTAGTTCTGGAACTCCTGATACTCTTTTCCTGGGAATTCTCAGAGCCACATGGTGTAAGTGTCCAATCCTCATATTCCATAGTTCATTCAAATCTTTTTCTCTGTTACTGCCTATCAATTCCATTGGTGATTCTAGCTGCAACCTGTACAACCTGTTACTTCTGATTCCAATCTGGGCCTTCTTTTTCCAACTCGGTTGTTTGACTTAAACTTTCTCCTTAATAAAGATAATGTCATAGCCCTTGTTTTGAAGTTGAGATATGGAAAGTAAGTTCATCCCCAATCCTGGCACATGCAACACATTGGTTTCTCGAAGTTGCTCTCCTGCTTCGGTTTGAAAAACTATAGTACCTCTTCCTATTGGATTACACTTTGCCTTATTTCCCGTGGTGATATAGAAATTCATTCATTCTTCCTGATAATCTGAAAAACATTCTCGGATTCCTATCATATGCCAAGAATCTCTAATGTATATATACCATCCTCCGAGGAGGCAGAGCTTGCTAAGCAAGCAACTTCTTCTTCCAATCTGGAAGCTAACATAGAATAATTGTAATTTATGTCCCTTGTGCATTCTTCTAGAAATCTGCACGATTCCCCTTAAGTGGATGCCTCTGAATCATGCTCTTGACCCATAATCGATTTTCCTCTCCTTTTTTCGGATCTCTGCTCTGATACCATGTGAAAATTTCTAAACTGAAATTTTATTACTGCAACAACTCATTTATTTCACCTACTTATTATTCACAATAAGTTATTTATGAAATCCCTTCAGTAAATATTAAAATAAATTCTACTGCAGCTATCACACAATCAACCAAAGAAAAAAATACATGCACAAGAACCAATCACATCAACACAGTTATTTTGGACAATTGCCCCCAGAAAAACCCAATGTGGGAAAATCGTTGCAGCAGATGAGGGCATTATTAATCTTCAGCAACAATTGCTTTTACAAGGAATGATTTTATAGGGAAACTGAAATAAAACACTTGAGACTTTCCCTTTGAGACCTTTTGACACTTTGGAGACCCTGCTCTGACTTTTGTGTCACTCTGTGAGGCCCATCGTGGCTCTCAGTGGCTCTGTGTCCCTCTACGTCAGCCTACGTAGGCATTGTGTCTCTCCTCTAGACTGCGTCTCTCTCTAAGTTGTCTCGCACTGTCCCTTCGTCACCTCCTCCTTTGTCACTGCCTACTGTTGATGCCCTCCTCTTCCTCCACCCTGCAACTCTCCCTTTGAAACGATCTCCTCTACTTGAGAATCAATTTTCCTTGAGATACTGAGTATTTGTCGGTGTGTCTCCAAATTCTCCTCAAGTCTTCTCTTATACTTTTCCTGTTGATGAATAAATGGTCGAGATTAAGTCCCTAATCAACGGCTAATATTAAAATAGACTTGATCCTCGTCTCTTAGAAGCTTCTCACCCTTATCTTTATTAATACCCATTAATATTTTTATTTTCCTAAGTTTAGACTTAGGAACCCATTACAAATATTAATTATTTTAATAACTCCTCATCCTCATGGAATTTCTCAAAACGATTTTTGGATCTTAGATATCTCATGTGCCTTAGCCTCTCCTCTAAATTTCAAGGCTAGAGCACATCTGATGCTACCAAAAATCAACAGTTGTGCATGTAAAATTCAACCAATTTTGCTTTGTCTTCCATGTTAGCTTGGCTGCGAAATTCAATGAACTGTTTGTAATCCAAAAAGGGAATAGATCCATGTTGTGCCAAGTTTTTGATTTTGAATTGTAGTCAATGTTCCTTGAGAAATAGGACATAAGACTTTGATGGATTTCTACATTCCAATGCCTCCATGGAGAGACTTTCCATGGTGGCAAGTTGTGTTTCTTTCCCTTGCAAACTCTCAACCTCATATTTTCTTCATGTAGTTGCTCCTTCCTTATAGACTCTCTCATTCTCAACTCACTTAACTCTTTGCTCATTTCAATGACCTTTTCTTCCATGAGGACTACATCCTCTACCTTCTTATATTTGGAAATTTTCATCCACCCGTGGGTTCTTCCTCTTTCTATCTCTAGCTCATAAAGGAGTGGGACTGCAAATTTCTCAGGGATAATCCTCCCTCCTTCAATGAATTTATAGTAGGATATCAAGATAGGTTGTGGCCTAGGTTCTTGGAGCTCTTGTAGGTCTTTTCCAATAGTTTTTGAGGTGGTGGCTACCTTTTGTGAATATTTCTTGGGCTCTTGTAGCTTCCCATGTTCTGCCTGTAGCAAATTTTTCCCCTCCTGTAGCAAACCCTATCTCTCCTGTAGCTTCTCTTTTTCCTCATCCTCAAATGCATATTGTGTTCTTAGATTCTTGAAGGTAACAGACCTAGTGGTAAGCCCACTCACAGATGCTATGGGTGACTTGTTTTGGTTCTAGGAGTGACCGCCTCAATTTTTTCCTCACCAGGTCCCATTTCTTCCTATTTGCTTGGTGACTCATCAATAATTATAGGATCCCTTGTAGGAGTTTGTGGCTTTCCTTCTCTAACTCTAGTGCTCTTCCTAGTTATAAAATACATTTGACTTAGCTTTGATTGCTTCCTTTTTGGCTTGACAGGAGTGCCCAATGTAGCTAAGTTTGTAGCCACTTCCTGTTCAATGTCTTTTGTTCCTTGGGGTGGAGAAGTATTCTCGAGGCTCATTCTTTCTTCCTCTTTCTTCTCCTCCTCTTATCCTTTCATCTCTGCTTCTCCTTCCTCTGTCTTTGTTGCCTCTTTCTATTCTGCCTTTGTTTCTTATCCTTTTGGTCTTGTTGCCTCCTCCTCTTTTGTCTCTCTTTCTTCTTCTTTTGACCTTGCTGCCTCTTTCCCTTCTATTTTTGCACCTTCTTCTTCCTATTTTTTGCCCTCTCTTCCTCTAACACTAGAGGTTGGAGTTTCTCCTGGTGTGAGGGCTTGTGTTTTTATGAAATACCTTTTCTCGCTTAAAACAATTTTTTGTAATTTTTATGTAGAGGGAGGAGGTTAGGGTTGTAATACCTGAGCCTACATGTGGATCAATCTATTGCATAGGATTGCATACTCAAGCTAGGCCATTCATCATTATGAACAAGGGAGTTGACCTCTTTGACTTATTTCCTGTGCATTTCTTCATTTTTTATGTTGCCTTGGTTGTTGTTGTTGTTGTGTGTTTTCATGTGCTTCTTCTAATATTCAAGCTACTATAGTTGGTGGAAAGCCTCACTGAGAATGATGTATCTCTTCATGGATGTAAACCGAGCTTCATCATCCCTTCTGGTGGTGAAAAAAACATAATATCGGTGTAGTTGTACAAGCTTCTACAGGAGAGTTTCTTGTTGTAGTAGTCCCTTGTTCTCCCCTTTAATTCTTCAGGTGGCATGAGGGAGATGATGATGAGTGATGAGGATAGGGTTATAGTAGAGTGTAGGCATTGTAGAGATAGAAAGTGATAGCTTCTGTATTTTTTTAAAGGAGGACAGAGTGGAGAAGTTTGAGCAAACTTTCGGTGAAATGAGTAGATGGATGATGGATGAGTGATGGAAAAGTCATAGGAGGGCCCTCTTTACCCTTTCTCAGAATCAAGATGGCCTTTTGGATTACTTTCCTCCTCTGATATGCCTCCTTTAGCTCCATAGACTCCTCATGTAGCATTACAGGACCTTCTTGTAGCAACACAAGTCCTTCCTGTCACAACACACAAAGGAGGTAAATTTCGAATTTCTTGATGATAGGATGGTGGAGAGAGATAGAAATGTGAATGGAGAGGATGGATATGGGGTGTATGGATAGAGGAATGGATGGAAGCCTGTAGGTCTTGGCCTGTAACCATGAAATCTTCCACTATGTACAACTCTACAAAACAAAAGAAAGGTTAGAAAATAGGATATAAGCTTCTTCCTTTTCCTCTTTTATTTTCTCTCTTTTTTTTGTTTTATTTTTCTTTTTCTTGAGACACACAGGCTGCCTCAGAGGAGGTTTTCAACCTGCATGCCTGCCCTAGGTGCCTCAAGAGAGGTTTTCACCTAGGGATCTTTATTATTTTTTCTTTTTTTTTTTGCTCCTGGGCTGCCTCAGAGAGGTTTTCAACCCAGGAGTTGGCCTTAGATGCCTCATAGAGTTTTCATCACATTCGATTCCTTGTTGATTGAACTGATAAATTCCTCCTTGGACAGAGATCTTCTATATAACTTCAACTTGTAACCATTTACAAGCAAGGGGATGCCTTCCTCATCAATGGTTATGATCTGTACATATCCATTTTCATGACATTTTTCCACTAGGTATGGGCCCAACCATCTTGTCATGAGCTTCTCTTTAAAATATTTGAACCTAGAATCATATAACAGGGCCCAATTCCCTTCATGAAAAGGATTTTCCTTGGTATGCTTGTCATGCCATAACTTCCTTTGTAACTGTATGAATTCAGTGTGTAAGAGAGCTCACATTCTAAACTCATCTAAGCCATTTAGTTGGAGAAGTCTCTCTTGATGTGTTGTGGTGACATATAAGTCCAATTGATCTGCCATTATCAAAGTGTTATATTCAAACTCAATATAAAGCAGAGCTTTCTTCCCATAAACCAAATCATATGGAGTAAATCCAGTGGTGGTTTTCCAAGTGGTATTGTAGGCCCAAGTGGCCTCTACTAGTCTCGTTGCCCAATCTTTCCTGCTGATGTTAACAACTTTCGTGAGGATACTCTCCAGTGCTCTATTTGTGACCTCTACTTGCCCATTTTCTTGAGGATGATAGACAGTGGATATCTTGTGCTTGATATGGTGCTGCCTCATGAGATCCTCAATCAAATTGGATGTGACTTGTGCTCCTTGATAAGTGAATACCTCCCTTGGATACCCAAACTTATAGAATATGTTCTCTCTTAAAAAAATCCACTTTCTGCTTAGTTCTTTCTTTGACTGTCTTTGTCGCAGCCCACTTTATCCAGTAATTGATGCACACAATGATGTATTTTTTTATTCCCTGATGGTGAATCAACTGGCCCAATGAAATTCATGCCCCACTTATCAAATTGCTCAAAGTCCATAGAGGTTGTAGGGGCATTTCATCCCTTTGGTGTGGGTTTTCCCATTCTTTGGCATTGATCACATCTACTAGTATCTCTCCTTGCATATTGATGTAAGGTGGGCCAATAGTAACCAACCCGTAAAAAATTAAAGGTTGTCCTTTTTGAAACAAAATAACCTCCACAAGGACCATCATGACATGCTAAGAGGATGTCAAAGACCTCATCCTCTCTTACACATCTCCTCAATATTTGATCTAGTCCCAATCTAAAAATATTGCCCCCAATCTAACTGAAAGAGGAGTTTTTCCTTACAATCTTGCTTTTCTCCCTGTGTGATAGATTAGGAGGGAACCTCCCAGTAACCAAGTAGTTTTCTATATCAGCAAACCAGTGAGAAAGAAATTAGATAGAAAAGAGGTTCTCATCTCGAAGTTGACCATCCACCATCTCTTCATTACCTGCAAGCAAAGTTAAGTTAGACAAAAAAATATGCAACCACATTTTCTTTTCCTGGTTTGTCAAAGATAGTCAAATCAAATTGTTGTAGCAATAACAACCACCTAATTATCCTTTCATTAACATTAGGCTTGTTAATCAAATATTTAATAGCTATATGGTCAGTATAAACAAAATTTTAGTACCCAGTGATATAGTGCCTAAATTTGTTTAAAGAATGTACTACAACTAAGAGCTCTTTTTCAATGACAGTGTAATTCAGCTCAGCTTTAGACAAATTCTTACTAATGAAGTAAATGGCATAAGGAAACTTATGGTCTACATGTCCCAAGGCTCCCCCCATAGCTTTTTCTGATGCATCAGTATGGATATGGAAAGGCAATTCCTAGTTGGGACCTCTTAGGATGGGTGCAATAGTCAAATTTTCTTTCAACACTTCAAAGGACTCTTGACAACTGCTGGTCCAACAAAAATATGCATCTTTGTCCAGTAAACCAAACAAAGGTGAAGCCACTTTACTAAAGTCTTGGATGAATATCCTATAATACCCTGTTAGTCCCAAGAAGCTCCATACATCCATTTTATTCTGAGGGGTAGGGACCCTTTTAATGATATAAATTTTGTTTGGGTCCACCTGTATTCCTTCTTTGGATATGAAATGGCCAAGGACAATCCCCTCATTCATCAAGAACTCACATTTCTCAGGGCTTAGAGAGAGATTCATTTCAATGCATTTTTTTAAAACCTTGCACAGATTGGAGAGAGCTTCATGGAAGTCGCATCCATAAGGAGTGAAATCATCCATGTAGATTTCCACATAATCATGAACCAACTCAACAAAAATACTCAAAACTGCCCTCTAGAAAGTATCAAGGGCATTGCAAAACCAAATGGAAGGATTCTATAACCAAAGGTACCCCAAGGACATGTGAATGTGGTCTTGTCTTGGTCTTCGGGGCTAAAATGGATTTGCATATATCCACTAAATCCATCCAGGAAGGAGAAGAATTTCTTCCCTACAAGGCCATCTAGGACTTGGTCAATGGAGGGAAAGGTAAAATGGTCCTTCTTTGTGGCCTTGTCAAGTTCCCTGTAATCCACATAGATCCTCCACTTCCCATTATTCTTGGGAACTAACACAAGAGGTGATACACACTCACTATCTAAAATAGGGTATATGAACAATGCATCCAGTAGTTTTTGCAGTTCTTCCTTCACAATATCCTTAAGAGACGGTTTCATCCTCCTCTAGGGTTGGCACACAGGCTTGCATCCCTCCTTGATGTAAATATGGTGGGTATAGACTGAGGGATGCACACCTTTCATTTCCTTATAGTCCCAAGAAAAAGCATCCAGGTGTTGCCTCAACACTTTGCACAATTGTTCTTTTTGTTTTTCCGAGAGAGAAGGGTTGAAATTTAAGGTTTTGGATGGGCCAAAATCTATAGTATTGACATGGTATGGACTTGATTCAATAGGGAATAAGTCATCCCAAGTATTACTCTCATATCCTTTCATCAACTCATCAATGGGTATGGGAGTGGGAGGTTGATTCTGAAGGATGTGGTCAATGAGATCATCTTCATCAGGTTTCCCCCTCCTATAATGATGTCCATAGTGCATATCAGGTGACGGGTGGTGTGATATATTCCATCTTCTTCCTCCTCTTCTAGCCACAAGGGTAAGTCATGCTCAATGGATGGTTGAGCAGGAGGATACAATACCAATTGTTTAGACAAATGTCCATTCTTAATGGTCATGTTCCCAACCCTACAACTAATGTAAGCATCAACAGTGGCTAACCATGGCCTTCCCAAGATGAGAGGATAGCCATTGAACTTGGTTTGGGCTGGAGAACTAGGAAATCAGTAGGATACTCCCAAGAGTCAATGGAGACCATAACATCTTCAACAACTCCCTCAGGAGCTACTATGGATCTATCTGCAAGTTGCAACACTGTGGTGGTCTTTCTCAAAGCTCCTTGGAGGTTTAGCTTTAGCATGGTTTCCTTAGTCATCACATTGATGGCAGCCCCAATATCAATTATGGTGTTAGGGACTATAAGGCCATCAATGTGCACATCTACTACAAGGCTTCCAGGGTCTAGATATTTCAGGAAGATCACCCTCCCAAGCATCAAATCAGATAATTTCCCAACAACATTTATGGTGGGCTTGTATCTTTTTCTTCACTCGGTATGTTTGAAACATTTCTAATTGATGATTTTATTATAGATGGGAAAATATTTAATAGCTTGGAGAAGGGGTATTTTAACACAAAAATTCTTTAATTCTCCCAAAATTTCAACCTCTTCTGGGGTGTGCTAGCTAGGGTGGATCAACCTATTAGGAAAAGGAGGTGGATTGACTTGAAGAAAAATCTCTTCCTTCTCTCCTTCAAGCTCTTCAGGTGGAGAAAGTGGGTGGTTATCTGGAAGCACTCTCCCAAACTAAAGGTTGATCTCCTGGATTTCCACAGCATAAGCAAGGTAAGATGTCTCTCCACTGTAGACCTGCTAGGCTTGCTTGTTGTTCGGGTTTGGATTTGGTTGAGAAGGAATTTGAGGTTGCTTAGGTGGAGTACGATGAGTGAGTTGTGGTTGAGGTTAGGGTGGAGGTAGTAAAGAAAGAGGCTAGTTAACTTGAGGCCTCCACCCTTGTGATGGGTTGCCCCATTGAGAAGATTGGGGTGGATATGGCTGAAAAGGATGGTTGACAGGTTGAGGAGGATATGGAGGAGCATAAGGCCAAGAAGGGGGTGTGGACTAGGATGGGTGAGTGGAAGAGTACCAAGGTTGCAAGGGTGCAGTCTCACTTGGATTATAATAATAGTGTTCACGTTGCATGCCTTGTTGATATGGCCTAGGTCCTTGAGGTATTCTTTGATTGATGAAACAAACTTGCTCTGACCCCCATTCTACTCCTTGATATACAAATTTTAGTCCTGGAAAATAAGGGCACTTGTCTATTGCATGATTTTCTTCACGGACTAGGCATACTTCTATGACATTTAAGGGGCACTTGTTCCTAGGATGTCTTTTGGTGCATCTTGGGCAAAAAATAGCTAGTGACCTTTTTGCTTCCTCCTATTTTCTTTTGATTTGCATGTTATCCATTTTCAGTGCAAAGGTATGCAAAATTTCACTCTTGAAATCCTCCAACATTTTTCCTATCTCATTATTAATGGAAGTTATGGAGGGAGAGGAACTGACCAATCCTTGACTATCCCTACCCTTCTTTCTAGCAGACCTAGACTGATTCTTGAACACATTTTTAATGGCATCATAGGATAACTGATAGATATCTCCCCCATACAGCATTTTGAGGGTCTCCAACATGTCCTCCTTGATCCCTCGGAGAAAACCTAGTTTGAGTGATTCAGGATCAAGCGCGCAGTTGGCCCTCCTATGACTGAGTTGAAATATCTCCTCATAGCCTTCTAGGGATTCATCAAGTCAAGAGTCATCCTAAAGATTTATTCCTTAGTTTCTTTGGACATACAGTAGTCCATGTAATTTTTATTAAAGGCTTGTTGCATTTGGGCTCAGGTAGTGATGCTACCCCCAAGTAGACCCATAAACCAGTGCAAGGCTGCATCCTTAAGGGTAGAGGGGAATAACTTTAGCTTTTGTTCATCAGAGGCATAGTCATAGGTCCTACAGACAACAAAAAATTCAAACATGAACGTATTATGATCCATAGAGGTTACGCCATGGAAGTGTGGAGGGGCAGTAGGGCTTATATTCTTCATTCTAGCCTCTCCATTGGTCTCTCTGAGAAGGAAAACCTCATTGCCCCTATTTTCAGCCATATTTTGGGTAGGTGAACCGGGTTCTTCTTCTTCCCCGATAGGTTCTTCAAAAATTTCAGGGTTCTCACCTAGAGGGTCTTCTAACTCCCCTGGGGTTAGAGAGGGAAGTTGACAGTCACCGAAGAAGAGTGAAGGTTTACTGTTTGAGGGTGTGGGGGATTTTGGTAAGAATTTTCCTTGAGTATCTCTACTCCTACGAAGCATGAAAGAAATTTTTTCTCTTTTTCTTTTATGTTACTTCTTCAAAATTGTATGCAAAACATAAAACAATGCTTAAGCAGAAACAACATCTACCAAGACACCTCCACAGCAGCGGAGCCAAAAAGTGGTGAGTCTTGGTATTGCACCAAGAATGTTAAAACTCCCAAGGGCTCCTCAACTCAAATTATCAACCCGGGGTTCATACAATGTATGAACTTCAAGGTGGCAGTGCTATATGCATAGGAGGAAGGATTCCACTCATGCCACCTAGAGTTATGACTTTAGATCAAAAATTGCTCAGAGACACTGCCTTCTACCTAATTAGAATGGAAGTTTGATAAAATGACAAAGTGGAAATTCCTTCTAAGCATGAAAATAGAAATTCCATTGACTCAACTTCTAAAACCCTAATTACTCAATTCATGAAAAGATAAAGGCTAACCTAGCAAAAATGAATCTATGTTATCTTGTAGAATTCATCACACTACCTCATCTACTTGCAGAAAAGAAACTAATTTATCTTGCATAATTCATCAAACTACCAGTCAGAATCATTAGTAGCATCTACCTAGTTCATACTTGCTCATAAATTAATAACCTATTTGCATGATAAAGAAACTAACTCTACTATGTTTTTGCAGTGAAGACAAGGAAGGTTTGGAGTGGCCTAGGAGCTTTTCTTGATCTTATTATCACAACTGGAGGTCATTATGCATCTATGCTAGGTCAAAATTGTTGTTTGGGTCGAAAATGATGAAGAAAAAGGTTGTTACAGGTTTGCTACATGCAGGCATGTAATGCTACAGGAGGGCATCCTAGTGGTTTTTGAAGGTGAAAACATTGGCTTGAGGGTATAGAGAGGTGAATAGTAGTTGAAGTGAATGAAAGAAGGCTGGTTTGAGCCCCTATCCAAGCTCAAAACCTCTCAGAGCCTATATTGCACTAGGATGAGTGCTCTCGGTGACCTAGATAGAATATCTTGTAAAAGAAGGCTTTTGGGACAAATCTTGGAGGTGGAAGAATGAGGTGAAAGAACTTAGGATGGAGGTGATGAAGGTGCCCTTCCCTGCAGATCAATCAGCCTTGCAATCTGTTAGAGTCGGTCTAGTAGCCCTCCATCAGCGATCAAAGCTCTTTGCATTTGCATAAGTAGGTGTCTCATCAGTGTCATCTTATTGCATTCCACTAGGCATGCCATAACCCTGATGGAGGAGCTTGTGTCTTTTATTCCCCTCTTGGCATTGCTGGATTAAGTTTGTTTCAGTCAATAAATTCTTTACAGGGTCATTGGTCTTGTCTTGAAGTCAAAGTACTAGGTCTAGGGTTTAGTCCAATTTTGTCTTTTAAGGTCATGTCTTTTAAGGTCAATAAGTGCCCAGCAGGCCAGAGGGATGTCCATCAAAGCATCACTTCAGATGATTTCATATTGTATAGCTAATTTTTACCTTGAGTTCAAAAACCCTGTTTTTGAAGGCAAGGTCATTTTCTCATTTTTGTAAAAATTTGTAAAAAATTCAAATTCTCCAGAAGTCGGCATGCGGCCTTGGTCTCCTTTGCCAAGACTCCTCAGAAGCTATCCCTGCAAAAATTTTCAAGAAAAAGCATCATTTCAACCAATTTCATGACAAAAAGGAAACCACAAGTCAGCAGTAATTAGTTTTAAAAAGTGTCATTGCATAAACATTATAAAGTGGGTTTGAAGGGAAATTAATTTAAATCAAGCTTATAAAAGCCCCTCTCTCCTCATTTTGCAATTCATTTGCCTCCAAGACTCCAAGAGCAAGTGTGAAGGGCGATTTAGTGTGAAATTGAGCAAATTGAGCGACAGCACCAGCGCGCTACGCGTCAGGGCACACTCCGCAGTGGAAGAAACGGTCGGGCACTATGCGTTGGGCTTGCGCTACGCGTCAGAACCCGCACGCTACGCGTTGGGTTTTCACCTACAAAAACCGCCAGTGAAGCTTCAAAACGACCTCATATCTCCTAAGTTTTACAGGTAGGTCTCCAATCATCAATGTGTTTTGCTTGCTAAAGAAAAATGAGCATGGAGAATGTGTCAAATGCCAGCAAGTGTGAAGCATGAAATTCATATTTATTATGTTTAAAAATTTCAAATTGCAAGTGAAGCTAGGGTTTTGAGTTTGCTGCCCAAGGTCATTCTTTTTCAATCCCTCATTTCCCCACATTTCCATTATCACTTCCCTTGTCACTTTCACACAATTTCCCTAACAAAAATATCAAAAGCCCTATAACCCTACCTGTCCCTAAAATTCAATAAAATCTTCCTAAATCCTACCTCCTATCAAACCCCTACAAATTATGATTGTGTGATGATGTATGTGTCATAATTCCTTCCCTAAATTCCCTTTTATATATATTTTCCCTAAATCCCCTCAAAAGTCCCCCTCCATAACATCTCCCTTGTGTTTTTTCCCCTTGGAGCAGCATTCAAACAGTCAAAACAATAGGTCATTTGAGTAGAAGCGGCAGTACATTTCAGCCATTTTGCTCTTGAAACCATGTCAAAAACCGAAACAGACTATGAGCAAAGTGATGACCGTGAGTCAACACCGGAGGTTGAGGTGCCAAGGAGGCCTCATAGGGGTGGTAAAGGTGGTCAGCATGTGAGAGAGGAGCCCACCTCTTTGGCCTATTTGCAAGCTTGTCCACTTGCAGTCACATGTTTCCGTCATCAATCATGCTATGAATATTGTGAGAGAATTTCCCAAATTCAGCACCACAGGGAATTGGTCCGCTTGTTTGTTTTTCACTTGCACAACGGGCATGTGAATCTTGCAGGGGTGGATTTTACATTGTCACCTAAGGATATTGCTCAAGCAACAGGGATACCCAATGCTGGAGAAGAGTGGAACAAGCACCAGTTGTTGGACAGATTCCAGTTTGAGCCCTACATTAAACCTGTATATATGAGGCACATGACTGGTGTATTTCCTTTCAGATTCTTGAGGGATGAGTATGCACCCTTGATGAGGCTCATCATTCGCTATTTCACCTGTGAGGGCAGATTTTCACGTTTGTATTCATACCATATCCGCTTGTTGATGCATTTCACACAGGTACGGATGATGAACATTCCTTTCTTCATGTGCCGGAATATTGAGAGGATGGTGCCCTTGGTGCAGAGAAAGAGCCCAGCACAGCAGCACAGGAGCATCTACCATTATGCTTTGATCAAGATTGTGGTCATGCATCAGTTGACCCAGCAGGGTATTCCATGGGAGGATTTCATCTCTCGAGATTTATTCACAGCGCCACCACCCCCTGAGGTTGTTCATGAGGAGGGAGGACCTTCACAGAAGTATGACATCCCTGAGCCCAGACATGTCAGCTCCCCTCCATTGGTCACATATCAGAGAGGCCACAGGGCCTTATTTGCATCAGCTCGGCGAGTATTTTCTCCACATCAGGTGGAAGGGGTCTCGCCTTCTTCATCAGCACCGCGAGTGTTATCTCCACACCAGGTGGAAGGGGCCTCATTTCCGACAGCAACACAGATGCCAGAGAGAGGCAAGCAGCCCAAGATTGATGACGGGCCATCAGGTGTTCCAGGCATAGATGTGGTTGACCTTGATATCATTTCTCCTAGCCTGGAGTCAAAGGAGATCATCCAGCAACTGAGGGCTGAAAATGACTCGTTGCAGCAAAGGTTGGAAATGGCAAATTGGACAATCACCTACTTAGAGCAGCGCAACAAGCAACTAGAAGATGAACACACTCTTGATGAGTTGCGGAGGATCCATGAAGACCGCAACTTGGCTCGTAAGAGACCCGGTGATTTGGTACCCATTGAGCGAGAGGCTATGCTTCTCCGGGTCAATGCTCATTTGGAGAGGTTGCTGGCCAAGGCTAACAAAGATAAGGACATGCTCCAGAACATGAAAAACCATTATTGGGCTCGAATGCACGTATGTAAGGCAAAAATGAAGGTGCTCAAAGGACGGTTGGCCAAGGCACTAAAACGAAGAAAAGGGCCCGATCCCCTCCATATTTTGGCTGAGGCTTCCTTGGAGGAGCATGGTGCTAAATGACTTACCTCCAGCACAAATTTCAAAAAAATTGAGCATTTTTGGTCATTTGTGAATTTTTGGGCAAAAAACAGGTTTTCTTCCCCAACGCGTAGCGCGCCGCGCGCTACCCTGAAGATGGGCAACTCCTTTTCATGAAAACTCAGCATTTTTGGATTTTTCATGCAAAAATACACTTTCTCAGCAATTTCCAAGAAATTTCACCAAGTTTTGAGCCTCTAGAAGGTCAAAAAACAAGCAAAAAATGACTTTCTGCCACCTTTTTGACACACAGGAAGCAGTCTTGGGAGATTGCAATTTTGGAGGGGCAAATGGTCACCAAATTCAGAAATTCCACTTGGGTTGGAACATAGACATCCAGACCTTTCCAACAAGCCCACTTTTGCCTCATTTGGACACCAGGAAGTGCCTCAAAAGTAGGCCAAAAGGCGCACTACGCGTTGAGATTCAGGGCGCTACGCGTCAAGCCATTTTCACATAAATGCACCTACAGCTCAGCAAAATGCAGTTTTGACTAGGTTTGACTTTTTGGAGTGAATTTTGATCCTCCTTGATGTAAATGATGTAATTTTATGATAATTTGACACTTATTTATCTCTTCTAGAAGATTCATTCATGAAATAGGCAAAAATTTAATGAATGAATTGGTTTCCTAGCTTATAGAGGCAAGTTGTTTTGACTGCCTAGATTTTAGTGCTTAGTTTGGAATTGGTTGAAACAGCTCCTAGGATAGTGAGCTCGACCCATAGAGGCAAGGAAAGATGTTATATTGCCTATATTATGTACTTTCTTAGTCATTTTCATGGTTGGACTCTTGAGGGAGAAAGCTTCTATTGTATTACTCATTGTATCTCTCCAATTTTGGCAAAGGAAGAAAGACCAGGGTTTTGCAGTCCTTTTTGGGATTCCTGTGGTTACATGTATTGATGGTGTGTTTCTCTTTGTACTTGTAAGTTTGTTATGTGAATCATCTTCTTACTTTTCCTTCTGCAAATTAGGCAAATGAAGTGTTAAAGTAGAATTCATGATTGCCATGCTCTGCTTTTAAGTTTGCTTAATATCAATGTTTTCATCTGTTTAAGGGGAATTCAAGGTGATTGCTTGCTCTCCTTAGCTCCTCACCAGTCATTCTCATCCATCCAAATCTTTCAAAGGCATCAATACAGTCTCCTACCTTGCCCCAAAGAACCCCCTGCGAAAACTGTGTCCAATCCCCGCACCCAAAATTGCCTTTCCCCAATTTTCCACCAAAACCCTAAAAATCCCAAATCAAACCTTTTTATCAGTTTACTAGCCTAAAATCAGTGTTCTTTATTGGTTATCTCTGCCTGTTGAATATCTTTGCCGAGATAGACCGGAGAGAGCCCTCTCCTGCCCCGTAGGGCTAGCTACGAGGCTAAGTGGTTTGATGTTGCCTTGGAGTTTACCTTTTTCAGCCTGAGGTGAAATTTCAAGCGCTAACATATTGGCGACCATACTGGGGAGAACAAACTTGTTTGTGGATTGATGTGTGTGTTTCATAAGTCTTAGACGGA
Organism: Pinus tabuliformis; assembly: GCA_031772625.1. Classification (NCBI taxonomy): domain Eukaryota; kingdom Viridiplantae; phylum Streptophyta; class Pinopsida; order Pinales; family Pinaceae; genus Pinus; species Pinus tabuliformis. The sequence continues at coordinate 1,581,955,120 of CM062804.1, read as the reverse complement.
GCCTGAAGTTATGCCAGGTAGCCTTCGAAACGCTTTTGCTTTGCATAAGCGGAAGTAGATAAACGTTGCTTCAGTCAATCTCCGTGAGCTTGTGAATACAGCACTTCATTTGCATTCCACCCCAGTACATTTGCAAACTCTGAACTTTTGGATGATTAGTTAAGAGTTTTCACAGGCTGATTGGTTATTTGTTCCTTGATATCCAAACTGGCTTCTGATTCTGGTCATATATTCAAATCTCATTCATGTCCAGCTATTTTTGAGTATCTTGAAGACATTGATTTTGACGAGAGTTTTGAGTTGTCCTTTTTCAAAACCAAATCTGAAAGCGCACTTGATTCTCTAGTTCCCAACCCTGATTTTGGAGCTTCCCTTGAAATTGAGAGACACAACAAATTGGTTGACAATTTCATCCTAAGATCTCTTCAATCAGATATTCACGCTACCAATCTTGCTGAGTTCGTTGAAACTATATCTGTTCATATTGGATCCACTATCACGGCGCATGAGCAGAGCAATCCTCCTTTTATTTCTGGAGAGCCCTCTCCTGCCCCGTAGGGCTAGCTACGAGGCTAAGTGGTTTGATGTTGCCTTGGAGTTTACCTTTTTCAGCCTGAGGTGAAATTTCAAGCGATAACACAATCAATTACATGCATACATCAATTTATCATTTGCAAAATGAAATAACGTATGTTGAAAAATATGAGTTGAATTTAAATGACATCTAATTCATGTAAATGACTTATCTACTCACTGAAATAACTTCTAAACTATAGAAAGCAAATGTAAAACATGACAACCAATACTAATCTGTTTTTAAGAAATCATAAACACAATATTTTTGGGTTGTGGTCGTGAATCCTTCCATTGATTCTCCCATAAGAGAGTTGATGTAGAGGCTGCAACCATAGGATTTCATAGGTTAACTTCTACTGGAATGCAAGAAACTATGAACTGCTTGGAATCAAGAAGAAACAGAAGTACGAGAAGAGGGACCAGAGCCTATGGGTTGGGTCCAAACTCAAGGGTCTCATCCCTCTTAAACTAACTCAGATGCATCTTAAAATCCAACTTCTCATTATCAAAAATTGCAGGTCTAATACATCACATAAAAGTTGAAAATAATAATGTCAATGCTTGGAGCTCAATGACTACACCTAGTTGAACATAAACTTTGAATCCTAATGATCTCTTCCTCTATTTTATTTATACAAAATGGTAGTTGAAGCAGCTCCATTGAAAATAGGAAAGGTGCCCTCATTGATCTCGAAAATGGTTGATCTTGTCTTCCTTGATGTTCACTTGGACTACGAGTCACTCGGTTGCTAATGAACTCAAACTGGTGAGCAAAGATATTGTGATCCCAATCTGAGTTTAGGGAGTTAAGGATGTGGGAAAACTCCTTAGATTCTCTCCTAGTTGTCTCCATTGAGCCCCTAAATTAAACCACATTAGGCCACATACTATGACACACCTTCTACTCCTCTTAATAAGCATAATATAATGAAAAATGTGAATTAATGCAAGAGAAGGGTAGTTTTAAGGCTGTAGGATGGCATATTAATATTAAAAATGTACCTATTGATGGGACTCGTCACTAGGCACCATTCGACCTCTCACACAAGAAGACACATTCTAGGCATCTTAGTGAAGAATAAGAAGGATGAATTCATCTAAATGATATTTCTCTTTTTCTCTCTACTTCGCTTGTGTGATTTACTGGGCAACAAGTCGAACTTATGGGTAGTGGTTTTTTGGAAACAAGACCAGAATTATGGGCATATTGTTCTAGGTAGCAGGGTTGAGTTTCTAAGCATATTCTGGGAGGTCGAAATTTGGCCTAGGCATATAAGAGAGGGTCAAAGTTAAAAGGAGGAAGATTGAATTAAAAATAGGGTTGTCTAACCAGGTTTGACCATACATTAGGTGTATCTCTTATTGAACTGAAGAGTTTCTATAAGGAAAAAGGTTTTTGGGTCTTTCCCCCAAGTGGGTTTTCCTAGAGTAAATATTGTGTTCTCTTTATGCATTGTGATCTCTATTGTCCTCTTTATTTTATGGTTGAATTTATGAAGTGTAATTACTTAACGATAAATTGGAATTTTTAAAAGAAGATCTACATCATTAGAAGTAATTATCAATATTTTAGAAATTTTTGCTTAACCAACACGTTATGTGCCATGTCTCGGTACTAGATCTCACTATGCTTTGACATGTCATCATGGTCATCACTTACACTTGATTAAACAATCATGTAAGTAGTTTGTGAAGCCATATTGCTTCTCAACAAGTCAACCAAGTTGCAATATACTCAGCCTCTACAATATTAAGTGTGACAGATGTGTGTTTCTTGTTCATCCAAGAAATCATAACAAACTGCAACTAAATAAATATCCTAATGAACTCTTTATGTCTTATGCACTCTCTTCACCATCTGAATCTATATATCCCTACAATTGTACTTCACTATTTGAGACATATCTCAAACCATAACTGGTTGTGCCATAACCAACTATGCCATGGTGGTACTTCAACACATATTGAGCCACATTCCTTGACTCAACCATAAGTTGATCAGATACTTTCTAGTTACCCTAATTGGGTGCTCTTACTGAAATAGATCATGTTATGGAAATCATGACTACTCCCTTTGTCACTGCAGCTTTCTAGTTACTGTAGCATATCATCTATCTAGTATGAAAATCTTAATGACAATCTATCATTCTAAAAATATCTAAGGGATCTCAATATTATCCTTCTATTGATCAAGGAGGTAATGCATCAAATCTAGGTCCTTCATCTCAAACTCAAAGGTCAAATGCTTCTAACACTAAAACAATATTTCCTGAGGAAGCCCTAACTGCTCCCTCTATTACGGAAGGTAAATATTTCTACCATTGTTTCTCCCTCTCGAAACTAGAGAAAATGTATTTTCATGATCCTCTCCCTCACTATGGGAGAACCCTCTAGTCTCAACTCTCACTTTGTACTTTTCTATGTTTTCATCTGTTGCATGCTAGATCTTGTAGATCCATTTGGAATTCATCACTAAATTCCCTTTCAACACAATCAAAGTAGACTTCAAAATTGTTGATTTGCCTCTGAACTCGATTATCATCAAAGCAAATCATCGATTATGGGAGAGTCCTCTTTGTCACAAGCTTTGCTTCTTTCTTCTACTACTTCCATATGTTGATGGAGCCTTGGAATCCTTCACTATATACCTGCAATCCTCACTAGGAGGCCATGGAAGAACATTTATAACCAAGCAAATGATAAAAGGACAAGAGGATAATTAATAGCAAAACAATAGAAATAATAATTAAGGAAGAGAGATATAATTTGCTTATCTTTTTTAGAATTATAGGGAAATGTCAGCTCGCTCTTGATCTTATCCTTCTTGCATCCATATTCCAAATTTATCAACCTCGTCCTATCATCGGCATGATTTTGATTCATTCCTTGCATAAGCTAGGGTTTATTCTTTCAGTGGAAACATTAATTTGGGTCTAGCTCTAGGGTTTTATCCACAAACCCTAGGGCTTTCTTATCCAAGCCTTCTAGACTGCTACGGTTTACAAACTTTAGATTTCCAGATTTATCTACACCTTTGTCATACGCAATTTTTCTTTCCAAAAATCAATAAAATCCCTACAGTTAAACATATGCAACGAAATCAATCAAGAACATATCAGGGTTAATAGTCCATTATATCTTTTGTAGGGAAACATATCTCAAGTAGTAGCATATGCAAGGCATCTTTTAGGTTTTATGGCATCAATAAAACATCCTTCTTCTAAATACACTTTGAAATGTAATGCAATATTTCCAAAGGAAACATAGGACCCCAAAACTTCAATTCAATATATGTCACTTCAGGTTATCAAATATTCTTGGCATAGGTATAAGAATTTCACATAGGTCATCCCTTATATTAGTGACATGTTTCTGTAGTTACCCAAGATACATTTGAGGGAAGTCTTCCTTTAAGCCTTGTTGAGATAATGATTAGCCACAATTTTAGAAACTTCAAATAATAATTTGGCATTGCATCATATCTCATTCAAAACAATCATACTCACAACACTATAACGCAAGACATATCATTGTAGTACAAGGTATATGGCATTTTAGACTTTGCAACTTTAGGGCAACACTTTATTGAACTCATATCAAAGGAAATGTTCTACACGTCACTGAACTCAATCCATATCAGACTTTAGGAAACTAAATACACTTGATGCATGTCATTGATTCTTTCGATACCAAGATGGCTTGTATGCTACATATCAGTACATGTATCTAAATTTTCTTATAGTTGCATAAGCATTATTGATGACAATTTATTACTTGTGAATCTCTGTTGGGCCTTACTTTTGTACCCCTTTTTCACAATTTATTTCGCTGCTTTTACTGTCATTTACCCAACTCTACCCTTTTTGTACCCTAAAACCACTCCACACTAGCTAAATCGCACTACTTTACAATGGAGGTAAGAATTGTTGCTAAGTGATATTTTCTTATGTGTTTAATTGGTTTGAGTACATGATAAATGAACCTATAACTATTGAGTTACTTTGACTAATATTTAAAAGGACTCACATACATTTCAAGTGCGTAGACAGATCATCAAACACTCGAGCACACAGTCCAACACATCGCTCAACAACACAATAGGCAGTCATTTTTGGACCCACAATTTTGTACATAGTTTTGTACCTCGTTCAATACTCTACTCATCATAAGGCACCCAGTCAACCTTTAGCATCCCAGAATAGGCGGCCTCATTCTCAAACACGGAATCGGTTTTATAAATAGTGTTGTCATTAGGTTAAGTTCGTTTGCAATATCTACGAAGCTATCCGGAATATTTCACACGGCTTAACTTAGTTCCGATGTTATATTTTTACTTTTCTCAGTGAATCAGTGGTAAACATTTTTCATCAGCTAAACTCTTTAAAAATCATGATATTTTGTATGTAAGAGTTACTCATGCATAGCTTTGTATAAGGAGATATACGTTTAGGCTGAACTAAATTGTGGCGCAACTTCTTGATTATGTTTGGTTAAGATCAAACTCCTAAAATGATGTTTTATTGAAACTTTAATATAATTATTGTCTTAACTTATATTTTCATGTAATTGTTATGTCTTTTGATTCGTAAGGTACTGAATTAGCTTAAGACTTGCTTTGGGTAGTGGCAAGGGCCCACCATGACCTGGAATCTAGTCTTGTAACCATTGTAGTATGTAGGAATGTGTTTTACTTCAATAACTATATTTGTGTTTCATTTCCAAATCGTTTTGTTAAATAGTTCTCAAAATTTCAGTGTTTCATTCAATACTTAAGCTATTACTTTGTTTTCATAAATCTGGAAAAGAACAACGAGTATATTATTGTTGAGTCTTTGCAAGTTGAGGACATTGTGTTGGCATTATGTTTCTGGTATGGCTATATGTTACAAATGTTGTACTTGATGGCAACTCCCGTGGCAAGGCCCTCAATTTGTTGAAAATAAAGAAGTACGCAGGAAATCAGTTCAGAAGGTGCGTACCTGCAGGTACACCATGCAGGGACCACGTCCAGATACGCAGGCCAGCCGTTCAGGAGGTGCGTCCCCCCAGTGCACACATTTCAAGGCAGAGAAAATCACACGTGGGGTTTCTTATGTTTTACTCTTCGTATTTAGCCGACGGTTTTGGGTTATTATGGTGTCGGCTCGTGGTATTGTTCCATGATTTTAGGAGGAGCTTGCCTATATAAAGCAAAGGAGATCACTTGGCTAAGTATCTTTTGCAATTGAATATCTTTAGATCTGAAATATTGGGTTATGGTCTTAAAAGCTTGATCTATATGAAAGGGAAGTTGAAGGTGAATCTGTGAAGGGTGATCTCTCGAGCGCATGATCAGATCTGAGCAACTGTGCCATTCTGGTGGACTGCCTATTCGGCCCTAATCAGAAGGACGCAGGTGTTTAACAGAAGAGCTGCGTGGGTACGCAGTGCAGAAACAGGAGATCTGCGTGGGGACGCAGAGCAGAAACAGGAGACCTGCGTCGGTACGCAGAGCAGAAGAAGGAGAACTGCGTGGGTACGCAGAGCGACTAAGGTTCAGGTGCGTCCGTGCAGTAAAAGTACGCGACGCGATAGTATTTTCAGGTGCGTCCGTGCAGTAACAGTACGCGGCGCGATAATATCTCTGGGTGCGTCCCTGCAGTAATAGTACGCAGCGCGGTTCAAGGAACAGTGCGTGGGCACGCAGTTCGGCAGAAGGATCCCTGCGGGTATACGCAGGAAAGCAGAAGGTGAACTGCGTAGCGACACAGGCCACAGAAGGGAAAACTGTGTATCTGTCTTAAAATGTTCTGTTGACTGAATTTTTCTGTTGATAAGGTGTTCTGGGTTAGTTCTGTTATTGCTGATCTGATAACTGTAGTGGACTGTAACTTTTTGATCATTTGATGCTTTATGAAAAGAAGTAGGGGGTTGTAGCTCCCTTCCAGGAGAGACTGGAAAACGAGAGAGAGAGAGAGAGTTGTAGCTCTCTGCAGGTTGCAGCCTGCGTACTGGTAAAGGACTGCACCAGTACAAAACCATTGTAAAAGAAGTTTCTAATTTGAAAGAAGATAGAGACATATTGCAGCAGGTGGTTTTCACCCACATTGGGTTTCCACCTTACATCTTGTGTTCTTTGGTGTGACTATCTGTTTTCTTTGTTCATGCTCATTATTTTATGGTACTGACATGCAAAAATAATTCAAAGAACAAATAAGGAAGATTTGTTAAAAGAATTAGATAATACTGATTCACCCCCCCTCTCAGTATTATTGTCAACAATTGGTATCAGAGCAGGTCCTTCAGAGAAGCTTGATCGCTTGAAGGTAGATCGTTCATCATGAGCAACTACGAGAGAGAAGCATCAATCAGGCCACCAGTTTTTGATGGGACAAACTTCAATTATTGGAAGGTAAGAGTTACTGCCTATCTTCAATCTCTTGGTACAGAAGTTTGGGACATCGTAGAGACAGGCTATGCTTTCCCTTCAGCTACTCCTACAGATGCAGCCGAGAAAAAGAAGTATGAAACAAATGCGAAAGCAGTCAGTACTCTATTAGGATGTATATCTCAATCAGAATTCATGAAGGTAATGCACTATAAATCCGCAAAAGAAATATGGGACAAAATTGTCACGAGCTATGAAGGAGACGAACAGGTAAAGCGTGCTAAACTTCAAACTCTCAGAATTCAGTATGAGACTCTCAAAATGTATAATGATGAAAGTGTGGCTAAATATTTTCTTCGGGTAGATGAGGTTGTTAATTGTATGAAAAATTTGGGTGAAGAAATAAAAGAGGCTATTGTGGTTGAAAAGGTCCTAAGATCATTGTCCCCCAAGTTTGAATCTAAAGTATCTACAATAGAAGAAAAGGAAAATCTAAGAATTCTTACTATGTCTCAGCTACATGGGATTCTAACTGCTTATGAAATGAGAAAGGGAGGTCCATCAGACAGAAGAGAAGCTGCTTTCAAGGCATCAGGCAAAGGAGATTATTATGAAGCAAGCCACGTCCCAGAAGAAGAGGAAGAAGAATCAAATTTCGTCAGAAATCTTCAAAGGGGTTCTGGAAGGTTCAGAGCTAAGTTACCTTTTAAATGCTTTGCTTGTGGAAGAGTAGGTCATTATGCTGCAAAATGTCCTTATAAGGATAAAGGAAAGGAACCTGCTAGATGGAACAAGAAACAGAATGCAAATAAGAAAAGCTACTACACTCATGAAGATAGTGATGGTCTATCAAACAGTGATGAAGATGAACAAGGTACTGAATATAAGTTGTTAATGGCATTTGAAGATGATGATTATATGGATGCTATAGATGTGGATAACCTTTATGATGAAATTACTAGACTCAAGAGATGTATAGAAGAAAAGAACATGATCATTGATACTCTACAATTTCAAATTGATGAGAAGGAAAAACATCTTGAAAAATTAGAAGGTGAAATTGTTGGTCTTAGAAAAGAGATTGAGAAAACAAAAGCTATTAATCTCAAGTTTGTCAAAGGATCTGAAACTTTGGATGAGATTATCAATGTGCAGCGGTCTCCACTAAACAAGACAGGTCTGGGCTATAATGGAGAAACTTCTCAAGCATCCACCTCAAAAAGTTATCTTGATGCAGCAAGAAGAAATGAGCAAAAGAACAATGAAGATCATCAGGTAAAGCAGGGACGAATTACAAACAGAAACTATCAGGGGCAATCCATCTTAAGGGTGAACAAAAGCTACAACCAGCCACAGGTAAAATCTTCTCAATTTGGTTCAAGAATAGATGAAAATAGAAATTACAATTAGTTGGCTGGTAGATTCGATAACCGTAGAAGTTTCTTCAATGGACAATGCTTTTCTTGCCATAACTTTGGTCACAAAGCAGCTCAATGTGTTGCATATAAAATGATCATGACTAGGGAAGCTCAAAAACAAAGAAGTATGACAGGGATTACAAAAAGGACCTATAACAACTTTTCGGTTCTTGAAAATGAAGTTGAATGTTCTATTTGCAATAACTTTGGTCATGAAGACTCTGAATGCAGAAGCAGGTTTCAGCAGAAAAAGGAACAAGCCTCAAGCACCAAAACATGGAGAATAAAGGAACCTCAAACAGAAAGATGTGGGATAGCTTTTTATGCAGAGGGACAGGAAAATCTATGGTACATTGACAGTGGATGTTCGAAGCATATGACAGGTGATAAAGAAAAACTTGAGTCTTATTCTGCTCTAGAAAAGGGAAAGAAAGTCTCTTTTGGAAATGATACTCCTGCAACTATAAAAGGAAAGGGCATTGCTCAGTTAAAAGAAAAGGTCAAGGCTGGAAATGTTTTGTATGTTGATGGTTTGAAGCATAATCTTCTAAGTGTCAGCCAGATGTGTGATCAAAGAACCGAGGTTATATTCAGATCAAATGGATGTCTTGTTCGTGATCTTGATACAGGTAAAACAGTGATCAAAGCTAAAAGAACTCCAAATAATCTGTACATATTTGAAGAAGGACAACAACAATGCTATCTGAGCAAGGATGATGAGCACTGGTTATGGCATCGGAGGTTGGGGCATCTAAGCTTTTCACAAATAAGGAAAGCATGCAAATATCAGGCAGTTCGTGATCTTCCAAATATCAAAATTCCTGACAACACCATATGCAAATCATGTCAGTTTGGAAAACAAACCAGAACTAACTTTCCAGAGAAGGAAGGATCAGCTAGCATGCCTCTTGAGCTAGTTCATACAGATACATGCGGTCCATTCAGGAAAAGAACACCTAGAGGAGAATAATACTTGATATTATTCATTGACGATTTCTCTAGGTTTGTCTGGCTAGGACTTATGAAGCACAAAGATGAAGCATTCGAAAAATTCAAATCCTTCAAAGCCTTGGTTGAAAATGAATCAGGTCACAAAATTAAGTGCCTCAGATCCGACAGAGGTGGGGAGTTTACCTCAAACGAATTTTTCGATTTCTGTGAAGAACATGGGATAAGAAGAGAATTCTCTACAGCTAGAACTCCTCAGCAAAATGGAGTTGTGGAAAGAATGAACAGAACAGTCCAACAAATGGCTCGTGCTATGCTTGATGAATCAGGAACTCCCGCAACTTTCTGGGGTGAAGCTGCACATGCTGCGGTTGTTATTCTCAACAAAACAAATGTCCGGGTGAACAGCACTCAAACTCCTCATGAGCTCTGGAGTGGTAAGACTCCTTCGGTAAAGCACTTCAAAATCTTTGGGAGAAAATGCTATATCAAGAATACTGATGAGAAGCTTGGTAAACTTGAACCTAGAGCAGATGAAGGCATTCTTCTTGGTTACTCTCCACATAGCAAAGCATACAAATGCTACAATAAAAGACTTGGCAGAATTGTTGACAGCATTGATTTAGTGGTTGATGAGAAGGGATACATTCCTAGGCAAGTACATCATGAAGACATCGAAGAAGATGAAGGCTACCCTCAAAGACAGAATGATGAAGAAGAAGAACCTCAAGAAGAACCAGAGGAGCAGACAAGAATAGAAGAAAAGACTCCATCCAGATATGTTCAGAAGAATCATCCAGAATCTCAGATTATGGGGCAGAAAGAAGCAGGTGTACAAACAAGAAGAACAGTTGCAGAAGCTTCAAGCTATTTGGCATTACTCTCCTCTACTGAACCACAAAGTGTGAAAGAGGCATGCAAAGATGAATGTTGGGTGAAGGCAATGGATGAAGAACTTGAGCAGATCGAAAAGAACAACACTTGGGAGCTGGTTCCTAGACCAAAGGATAAGAATGTTATCGGAACAAAATGGGTCTTCAAAAATAAATTGAATGAAAATGGGGAAGTAATTAGAAACAAAGCCAGACTTGTTTGTAAAGGGTATGCGCAGCAAGAAGGAATAGACTTTGAAGAAACCTTTGCTCCTGTTGCAAGACTTGAGGCCATCCGAATGTTCCTTGCTCTCTCAAGTTTTCAAAACTTCAAAGTATTTCAAATGGACGTGAAATCAGCCTTTCTGAATGGAGATTTGGAAGAAGAAGTGTACATTGAACAGCCAGATGGGTTCATTCTTGGAAATGATCCAAATCTTGTATGCAGATTGAAAAAGGCTCTCTATGGTCTCAAACAATCTCCAAGGGCTTGGTACTACCGTTTGGACAAATATCTTCATCAACAAGGTTTTTCAAAAGGATCGGCAGATAGCAATCTTTATATAAAAGTTGAAAATGACAAATTGCTAATACTTGTTGTGTATGTAGATGACATCATTTTTGGGAGCAATGAAGAAGCTATGAGTCAAAACTTTGCCTTGGTCATGCAGAAAGAATTTGAAATGTCCTTGCTAGGAGAACTGACATATTTCCTTGGTTTGCAAATCCAACAAAAAGAAGGAGGAATCTTTTTATCTCAAACCAAGTATCTCAAACAGATTTTGAAGAAATATGGTATGGAAGATGCAAAACCAGTATGTACACCCATGGTCACAGGATGTAGCCTCAATGCAAATGATGAATCTGCAGCAGTACATCAACCAAACTACAGATCTATGATTGGAAGTTTACTTTATTTGACAGGTACCCGACCGGACATCATGCATGCAGTTGGAATAGTTGGAAGATTTTAGGCAAATCCGAAGGAGACTCATCTTCAGGCAATGAAGATAATTTTCAAATATCTTCAAGGGACTCAAAATTATGGTTTATGGTATCCTAGAGATACAGATCTTACACTTCATGCTTATACAGATGCAGATTGGGCCGGAAGCGTGGATGACAGGAAAAGAACAAGTGGTGGTGTGTTCTTTATGGGTTCCAGACTGGTATCTTGGTTCAGCAAGAAACAGAGTTCAATTGCCTTGTCTACAGCTGAAGCGGAATATGTTGTTGCTGCATCTTGTTGCACCCAACTCCTTTGGATGATGCAGACTTTGCAGGATTTTCAAATCACTTGTAAACCACCAATCCCCATCTTATGTGATAACACAAGTGCAATCAGCATCTCAAAGAATCATGTTATGCATTCAAAAACCAAGCACATACCAATCAAGTACCATTTTCTCCGGGAACAAGTACTTGAATAGAAGGTCAAGTTGGAGTATGTTCCTTCTAAGGAACAAGTTGTTGATATTCTCACCAAACCATTGCCCAGGGACACTTTTGAATACCTCAGGCAAAAGCTGGGGGTTTTTGATGCATCATCTTATTGTTGAACCTTTTCTGATTGATGGTACAGGTTCAGGGGGAGCATATAATGCATTGTTGGCATTATGGAGAATGGTCAGAAGGAGATCTTGGAAATAGCTGCAATATGTCTCTATCTCTTTCATGGTGGATTATGGTTCTTTGTTGCAGATCTGGTTCATTTTCAGGGGGAGCATGATCTTAGGGGGAGCATACCCCTTTGCCCTTGATGTCAAAGGGGGAGAATGAAGCTGAGGTTTGTGAGGTTGCCATCAAGTCCAAAGGGGGAGATTGTTGGCATTATGTTTCTGGTATGGCTATATGTTACAAATGTTGTACTTGATGGCAACTCCCGTGGCAAGGCCCTCAATTTGTTGAAAATAAAGAAGTACGCAGGAAATCAGTTCAGAAGGTGCGTACCCGCAGGTACACCATGCAGGGACCGCGTCCAGATACGCAGGCCAGCCGTTCAGGAGGTGCGTCCCCCCAGTGCACACATTTCAAGGCAGAGAAAAGCACACGTGGGGTTTCTTATGTTTTACTCTTGGTATTTAGCCGATGGTTTTGGGTTATTATGGTGTCGGCTCGTGGTATTGTTCCATGATTTTAGGAGGAGCTTTCCTATATAAAGCAAAGGAGATCACTTGGCTAAGTATCTTTTGCAATTGAATATCTTTAGATCTGAAATATTGGGTTATGGTCTTAAAAGCTTGATCTATATGAAAGGGAAGTTGAAGGCGAATCTGTGAAGGGTGATCTCTCGAGCGCATGATCAGATTTGAGCAACTGTGCCATTCTGGTGGACTGCCTATTCGGCCCTAATCAGAAGGACGTAGGTGTTTAACAGAAGAGCTGCGTGGGTACGCAGTGCAGAAACAGGAGATCTGCGTGGGGACGCAGAGCAGAAACAGGAGACCTGCGTCGGTACGCAGAGCAGAAGAAGGAGAAATGCGTGGGTACGCAGAGCGACTAAGGTTCAGGTGCGTCCGTGCAGTAAAAGTACGCGGCACGATAGTATTTTCAGGTGCGTCCGTGCAGTAACAGTACGCGGCGCGATAATATCTCTGGGTGCGTCCCTGCAGTAATAGTACGCAGCGTGGTTCAAGGAACAGTGCGTGGGCACGCAGTTCGGCAGAAGGATCCCTACGGGTATACGCAGGAAAGCAGAAGGTGAACTGCGTAGCGACGCAGGCCACAGAAGGGAAAATTGCGTATCTGTCTTAAAATGTTCTGTTGACTGAATTTTTCTGTTGATAAGGTGTTCTGGGTTAGTTCTGTTATTGCTGATCTGATAACTGTAGTGGACTGTAACTTTTTCATTTGATGCTTTATGAAAAGAAGTAGGGGGTTGTAGCTCCCTTCCAGGAGAGACTGGAAAACGAGAGAGAGAGAGAGAGTTGTAGCTCTCTGCAGGTTGCAGCCTGCGTACTGGTAAAGGACTGCACCAGTACAAAACCATTGTAAAAGAAGTTTCTAATTTGAAAGAAGATAGAGACATATTGCAGCAGGTGGTTTTCACCCACATTGGGTTTCCACCTTACATCTTGTGTTCTTTGGTGTGACTATCTGTTTTCTTTGTTCATGCTCATTATTTTATGGTACTGACATGCAAAAATAATTCAAAGAACAAATAAGGAAGATTTGTTAAAAGAATTAGATAATACTGATTCACCCCCCCTCTCAGTATTATTGTCAACACATTGTCATGAATATCTCCTATACATGATCAATTTCGTGATTACCCTTTTACATTCATGAATGGTTAGCAAAGGGAACTTTTCGATTTAAAACAAATTCTCAAGAAAAGCAATTGTCGTGTTTGGAATTTGATCTCTTGTTTTAAACTGAAATATGTCTTCATTCTTTATGAATATATATGTACACCAGTGACACGAGACTCTTGTAACATTTTGATTTGTGTGGAATGTCCAAAACCGGTGGAGACAAAGTGTCATTTGTTAATGTAGGTTGTGTATTAACATCTTAGGAATTGTGTGGCATTTACAGCATAGTCATTTTGATTTCCTATGTGGGATTTATTTGAGTTATAGTGTAATCCTTATTTGAATATATCACTGGTTATTTGCTCCTTTTTCATAGAAATTTTTGTGCTTATATTAAATTTTCCTGAATTAATTTAGATTAGCTTTGAGTTAGAAAAGTAATTTTTGTCTTTTGAGTTAAGTGTGTTGAATCAAGAGGCTTATAGGGATTGGTTTGAGTTATCATTGAATTTCCTTCGATTTATAGAACCCCTGGATTAGTTTGTGCAATGATTTCGAATCAGGATATTGTTAGTTTGGTTTGAGAGCATTAGTAGTGATAGATGTCAGTTTCATTTCTGAATACAGTTCTTGAGTTAAATGATTTATAATTAAAATAGAGTAGTGATTTGGGTTTTGAATGAGATAGATTATATTACAGTAAAATAGGTTTATTCTTTTTTTTTTGTGTAAGTCAGAATTTTATATTAAAAGGAAAATATGATACAAAACAGCTGCAGCAGCAGCCAGCGGGCCACTGAACAAACAGGCCAAACGTCCGAAGACTAAAAAGAATGGACAGCACACCACACAAGGCGGCATAGAACCAAAAGACCTGAGAAAGACATTGGTCAACAAGAGGGATCTGAAACAGATCCCTGCAGACAAGAAGGGCCGCCGGAAAGGATAGAATATCCACCTCGGCTACCAAGAGAAGAGAGGACGAGAACAGAGCTGAACTGAAAGAAACCAATAGAAGAGGGACCACGATCAAAACCGAAGATTTTACACAGCGAGGGTGGAATCATTTGGTCGACCTTTTTTCCCTTTCTTTTTTCCAACTTTGACCCAACCATTTAGACACTGTTGGTCTTGCACGATTTGTAAACTGCGTTGGGCTGAAGGCGATAGCTCCTTGTCTGAATCCGAAGGAGAAGACTCATGAGTTCGTTTCTGGGATATGGGCGGGACTGTTGCTTCTTCGTGACGAACCAAAGGAGTAACCTGTTCTGGTATTTCGTCCATGACTTCCTCATCTTCCTCCTCGTCCTCTTCATCTGAGCTAGAAAAGACATCCATTGGGGGAGGATCATGAGGTTTCCAACTTTTGGATTTTGGCTTGGAGTTGGCTTTCTTTTTTGGGAAAGGCATTGAAGGACAAGAGCTTTGAAGGTGCCCTGTAAGATGACAATTTCGGCAGCGGAAGGCTGTGTTCTCGAAATCCAGGGGCTGAGTCCAGTGGAAATCTCCTATTTTGAGAATGATCTGATCAGGAAGTCCTTTGCTTATATCTATTTCTGCGCAAATTCTGGCGAAGGTATACATTCCTTTTAGCCCTCTTGAGGCGTCTGTGTCGAGGTAGCGGCCTAAGGAGTTGCCGATAGCTTCAAATACAACAAAGTTCCATAAATGCGCTGGAAGGTTAGGAAGTCTGACCCAGATGGGGAGTTTGGTGATGACTGCTGTGGAAGGATCGAACTCTGGGAACCACGGGGTGAGGAATAGACCCGCAGAGTTCCAAAACCAAGGGCCTTCAGTTAAGACTCTTTGGTAGTCCTCACTATCAGCAAACACTGTTATAAAGAAGCCTTTTGAACAGAGAAGAACCTTGCAATTGTTGGTCCAATTAGCGTGAATCCATTGGTACAGATCTGCTGTGCGGGGCCAGAGACCATTGAACCTGCAGATGATGCCAAACTCAGCAAATATCTGGTGTTGCTTATCCAGCAAGGGATGTGTTATTTCAATGGATGGGGTTTCCTCCAGCTTGTCCACTAAGAAAGGTTTAGGAGCTTGAATTGGAGAAGCTTTTTCCTTGGGTTTCTGAGAATGGACAGCATCTTTATAGGAAAAAGCAGCAGCAGAAGAAGACTGACCAACAGCTCCCCCTCTCAGACGAAGGGATAACGTGATGGATGCATTTCTTTGAATATTATAACAAGATAGGGGACAGGAATCCTCCAGTTGTTTACCTTCAAAAAGGAGACGCTGAAAGGCTATTGGAACACCCATTTTACTTTCCAGGAATAGCTTGAGGTTCTGCACTGGATCTGAGGATCTCACCCATTGCAGCAAAGATTTACCGGAAAGGAGTACGATCAAGATCTGAAATGGTTCTGATATTTCTGTTTTCTGCTTGCCGCTATGACCCTGATTGCAGAGAAGACTGGTGCACGCATAACTGTCAGACGGCACATTCTGTACTGGTTCTGTTGGTTCCTTTCCAGCACATTCCTTTTGGTCTGAAATGGAGATCAGGCTCCTGTTTAGAAACAAATCTGGGATGCGCATTTTGTCAAACACTTGCCCCGCAACCTTAGTGGTTCCAGATTGAAGAGGTTGTCGAAGCTGGTAATGGATTTCCAAGCTCCTAAGAGCCCCCACTCTCCATCTACTTTCTTTGTGGACCCTGATGGTTGCAGCAACAACAGGGGCATCAATAGTCGAATCTGAACAGTTTCGAATGACCAGATCTGCCCTTATGCAAGGGATGGCTCTTCCCAGGGAATCGCCTGCCGCTCCTTTCTTCAACCTCCACGAGGCAGAGTCCATCAAAGGTTTCCCGCATTGATCTGCATTGGCTTTCTCCATAAGCCCCTTCGATCCTGCGTAAGCCTGTAGGCCAAAGGTATCGGCGAACAAGGAAGAAACCTGCGGTATCCACCATGCGACACCGTTGAAAACGCTACGATGGCCATTCGAGCGGTTAGCAGAATTTCGAAGGCAGGGGCAGGGGCCAACAGGCCTTGAACCTTCGGAGACCGGATCTGAAGCCATGAATCTCTTCCGACAATAGCTCGATAAAAAGCACACCCCTGTTATCTGCATATCAGTGCTTGAGGTGAAAACCCTTGCCCTGTGGCTGAAACACACTCTGCTGATAGCATCAGGGCCAAACAGGGGCCATGAGGCAGCCAGAGGAAGGGAAGAGGCATCCATGAAAGAAGGGATCAACGTTCCAGCCTGCAGATCATTACTTGAGGTGAAAAGCAGTGTCCTGAGACTGAGACTCACTTCGCCGTCCTCACCATGGCCGAGCAGAGACCAGGCAGCGGCCAGAGGAAAGGGGGCGGCGATCAAGAAGCTAGGGTTCATCGCTCCAGAGCTCTTGCCAACTCTATTTAGGTTTCCACTAGATTGCTATTCCTTTGCTAGTAAAATAGGTTTATTCACTTCAGCTTTTCTAATTATAATCATTAGATATATAGATTGAACATTTCGTACTTAATTCTGTACTAAGTTGTTTAGAACCTGAATCAGAATGCAGTGCAACTCAAAGTTTACAAACTCCGGCTGACAATTTAATTTAGGGAATCCAATGACATATAAAATCCCTAACATTTTTTATGTCGTTGTCGGGGAGTTGCAAACAGTCCAGGTAACATTTTCTTTAGAGTTTATGTGTGGTGAGGATTTTTCAGGACAATCAGAGGGCAGAGAGTGTACGGTAAGACGTGAGTGAAGAGCCATGCATCCACTATGGTGGGGTTGCTCCAAAGTCTAGTTTTCTTTAGTGAATTTATGTAGTGTTTTCTTTTTCTTATGCGCAAAAGTAAAGGTAGGCCTAGGGATAGTAAGGGTAGATTTATTTCAAGCACAAAATCATTTTCAGAATTATTTGGTCCCATAAAAACACCCCCAACTAATCCAGCTGATCGTTACGCAGGTATCAAAGAGGAGGGAGAAAGCTCCACCAGCAAGGTGGCATCAAAAAAAGGAATACCACATCAAAAGGAGGTAGAACAACCTCAAAGTATACCACAACAAAGAAAAATTGCCTTGGGAGCTGTCGTAGGTACAAAATTGGTGGTAATTTCACAAGTGGAATCTACAGCAGGAGGACCTCGAAGGGATTTGGGACCTGGTTACATTGGGCTCAATTCAGTCGAATCCTCTTCCAACCGAACCACTATACCAGAGCTTACTTCTGAGCCTGTAGTAAAGATGGCCAATAAAGGAGAGGAAAACAGAAACAATGGGGAAAACCACATTGGAGGTAATGACAGAATCCATATCGGAGGAAATAATGACCGAAGAGATGGACCAAGAGGAGGACCCGAGGAACAAGAAGATGATGCAGAGACTACCTTCAGATTTCCTATTTTGGACATCACCAGAACCATCAATATGAAGAATATACCCTTGGCATCTCTTCCACTTTTCCGCAGTACGTCCTCTGAAGATCCTGACTCGTTTTTGTTTGAATTTGATATTCTTTTTAGAAGTTATAATTATTATGATGATGCACACAAGATTAAACTATTCCCTACCACCTTAAAAGACTCAGCCCTAAGATGGTTCATGAGCTTGGGAGAACACACCATTTACTCATGGGATGACATGAAGTTTGTATTCCTTAAGAAATATCAATACTATTGTAAAAGTAGAGATGTTAACGATATCTTTAGGATGCAACAGATGAAGGATGAAAGTTTCGGGGAATACCTAGAGAGGTTCCTTTATAACTATCACAAATCATGAGTGGGTAACTTGGATGAGAGAACCTTTAGGACTGTATTTTTGAAGGGGTTAAGGGAGGAATGCATTGAAACACTAAATCTCCCAAGTTTCGGCGATATCTATAAAAAACCCTTTTTGTTATAGACATTTTTGGGCACTACAACCCCAAGCATAAAATGTCCATAAACAAAGGGCTCCTAAGTCCCTAAAAGTGTTGTTCCAACCCCTAAATGAACAAGGTCAACTAATTACAGCTTCTCCCAGAAGTTCTCCATGAAAAACTACTCAGAACTGGTCAAAATAAGATCATTTCACCTGCTCCATAGGCAAAGTGCATTGCATCTCACCTAAGTACACTCAGTGGGTGCGTTGCATTTCAAAAAGCCCTTCTATGGGGTGCGATGGGCGAGAAGAGACAAATGGCAGTGTCAATCTGCGAGGTGGAGAAGCATGGAATCTTCCAGAAACTTCTCCTGTGACACTTGCCTCTCTGAATTCGACCAAGGATGAGTAAGAGATCATCAATCTCCAAGTGGAAGCAAGAACTATCAGAGGGGAGACACTAATCAAATCACAAGCTGACTCATCTCCCTTATAGACATCTATATATGGATCCCTCATCCCAGAGATCCAGAGGCTGGAATTTTGCATCTTGTAAGGAATTGCTCTTGGTTTCTTGAGGCAACATCATAATGTTGGGTGATCTAAGCTTTGCATGAGGTGAAGAAGGGCTTACTTGCTGAGAGGATGATGCTGGGTCAGAACAATTGGTTGTAACTCTCTTGGCTCTTTCTTGATTATCAATAAAGCTATTCAAGTTTTCCTCCATACTCGTGTCATTTATGTTTTACGCATTTGTATGGTCAATTTACATCTGATTCTAAATCGTTTATGATAGTAGATACATGTTCTTGTATAGTGTTATGCTGCTTTGATTCTACAGGTACTCTGTGAAGCTAGGTATACAAGAAAGCAAGTAGCAAAGGACTATCAGAAGAGAGAGGAATCGAGTAAGGAGCCAAGCGCAAGACAGAGGTTGGTCTCTTTTATTCTTCTCTCATCTATCTTTCATAAAGGAAAATGAAAGTAGTTTTATTTTGTTTGTTCCTAAGGTAGTTACCCGCCTTAGTGGGATTAGCAGTTCTGTATAGACACTTTTCCCTGTAACACTTTGCTAAAATAGTTGAATTATGTAGAACCTGTTCTAGAAGTCAAGCTAAGATAGGCAAAAGGATCATGGAAAACTCAAGGGATTATGTGTCTAGAAACCCAAAACCAGTACAAGGTGGTGTCACTAGAGTTGAGTTGGGGAACCTTTAGGAAAAATTTAAAATAGATATTTTAAACACCATTAGAGACAAGTTGGATACTCTAAAAAATATAAAGAAAGAAGAAGAAGAAAAAGTTGCCTTGGCAATTTTCTGTCATAAATGCAAGCGTAAGCATACTGAAAGAGAATGTTCCATCAATGTGGTAGAGGTGTGTGTGATTTGTACACAAGAGCATGCCACTGGTCAATGCCCATCCTTACCTGGACTACAAGCTATTTACAAAGGGGGCTTGAGACTAGTGAATTTCCTCAAACATTCAGAAAACCATCATGGAGGAGGCCAAACCATAGTGTTTATCAAGATCCTAATATGCAAGGTTTTTCCAAAATCAGTCATGGAATTCTCAACTGCCCTATCCTTCATTTCCTACTCAACCACCTCAAAACTCGCCTTGGAATCAGGGGTGGAGAGGAAGTCCTTATGGGAATACATTTTAACCTCAAAGCCAAGCATACCCCTAGTACCAATGTCCACCTTGCATGCCTTATGCACCTAATATGCCTCAATTTCAGCAAGGATATAATTCATCCTATTATCAACAACCTTCAATGCCATTACCACCTCCATCATGTCAACCCTTTCCTTTACCTAAAGGTTCTAATTCATCTTCACAGCGAGTGTAACAATCACTCAACCCTCGCCGCCAAACTCAGCTACCTGCACAACCAATTGCCAATCCTAATAATACACCTCCTCAGCCTGTACAAAATATTGAGCTGCAACCTTTTCCCACATATGTTATTAGCGCTTTTCCTCTTAACGAAATTCAATTAAGATCAGGAAAACAATTAATAAAAACAAATCAGCTGTAATTATTCAAGAGGAGGATCCCTATGAAGAACTCGAAAATAAAAATTATAAACAAACATAAAATGAGAAAAATAGTTAACCAAAAGAATCAGAAGAAGAACCTACGGAGCCTCCTTATCTGGAGAGATTTCTCATAAAGAAAACTGAAGCTCCCATGGAATACGACTTAGAATCTGAATTCAGAAACGTTTGCATAAAAATTCCTTTGTTGAAATCCATTAGAGACATTATGATTTATACCAAGATCATCAAGGATCTTTGCATCAAAAATCCAGGAAGAAAGAAAAGTAAAAATCAGAATATTAAAGTAATTAGCCAAATGTCA
This sequence comes from Pinus tabuliformis, assembly GCA_031772625.1. NCBI lineage: Eukaryota > Viridiplantae > Streptophyta > Pinopsida > Pinales > Pinaceae > Pinus > Pinus tabuliformis. The sequence continues at coordinate 1,581,934,500 of CM062804.1, read as the reverse complement.
GAAATGATATATGGTTTACCACCAAAATATAATGATCCAGGGAACCCTGTGGTAACCATAGAAATCAATGGAACTTTTTTTCCCAATACTCTAGTAGACTTGGGGGCAACCATCAATGCCATGACTATTGATACCATGACATTATTACAATTAAAAGAAGTAAGGCCTACACCCATAGTGTTGGAATTGGCAGATAAGTCCATTGTTAAACCTGTGGGGGTCCTAGAAGACATAGTGGTAATAATAGCTTCCTAGGAATACCCAATTGATTTCATTATAATTTCCCCAAAAACTTATAAACCTGGACATCCAGTAGTTTTAGGGCAACCTTGGCTAGCCACTACTAATGTTGTTATTGGGTGTAGAAATGGGGAAATGACTATTTCTAATGGATCACAAAATCAGACATTGATTATTTTTCCATCTGCCCAATTGGTTGTTGAAGTACCTCTTTGGCTGGAGAATCCCTATGGGGAAGAAGACTGTATGCTCCCCTTATTAACTCTAGAACAATCAAGAGGACTTCAAGAACAATCTGAAGAACATATTTTGTAGCAATTCTTGTCTGATATTAATTACATTAATTATCCTGTTTCTTTTAATGGTTATCATCATGTTTTCAACAGTGAATTTCAAGAAACTTGTCACCCTGTTGAGTTTGCATCATTTTCTATGGCATCCATGGAAGAAAACAATGAAGCAAGTGCTCAACCTGTTGAAATCAACGTTGGGAAAACATTGTACATTGGTACATAATTAAGTATAGAACAAAAACAGTACGTAATAAATATGGTTCAAAAACAGTCCAGAGCATTTTCTTGGGATTATTTGGACATGAAAGGTATTCATCCTGACACTTGTATACATCACATTTACATGAATGAAGAATTTAGGCCTGTTAGGAAGCCACAAATACGAATGAATCCAACTCTAAAAGAAATTGTTAAAGATGAATTGCAAAAATTGTTAAGTGCAAATTTTATATATCCTATCTCTGACAGTAAATGGATATCTCCCTTGGTCATAGTTCCCAAGAAAAATGGGAAATGGAAAATTTGTGTTGACTATAGAGAGATGAACAAATCTACCTTGCGGGACTATTTTCCTTTACCTTTTATTGATCAAGTGCTTGATACATTGTCAGGGAAAAAGTACTTCTCTTTTCTGGATGTGTACAGTGGCTATAATTAGATTCGAACAGCCCTAGAAGCCCAATACAAGAATAATTTTACCTACCCATGGGGCACCTATGCTTACCGAGTTCTTCCTTTTGGTCTGTGCAATGCTCCAACTACCTTTCAAAGAGTTGTTTTAGCTATTTTTGTTGATATGATACATGACTATGTGGAAGTCTATATGGACGACTTCACAATGTATGGTGATGACTTTCAGCAAGCTTTGAAGAACTTGGAAAAAGTATTGATTCGTTGTCAAGAAGCTCATTTGGCCCTTAGTAATATTAAATGTAAAATGATGCAGACTAAGGGAATTGTTTTGGGACATTATGTATCACAAGAAGGGATAAAAGTTGACCTTGCAAAAATTGAGGTAATATCACATATTTCGGTTCCAATGTTGCAAAAAGAGGTAAGAATTTTTTTGGGACATGCAGGGTACTATAGGAGATTTATTGAAAATTTTACTAAAATTGCAGCACCCATGTTTAAATTGCTTACTAAAGATGTTGATTTTTTATGGGATACTAACTATCAGAATGCTTTTCAGGAACTAAAAGACAAATTGTCTATTTCTCCAGTGTTGAGAGGACCTAATTGGTCTCTCCCTTTTCACATTTGTACCGATGCATCAGACACCACCCTTGGAGCTGTGTTGGGACAAAGGGAGAATCACTTTCCTTATGCTATTTACTTTGTTAGAAAAAATCTCTCACCTGCAGAGCTAAATTACACAGTTACTGAAAAGGAATTATTAGCAGTAGTCCATGCTATCAGCAAATTTAGGCACTATATTACTAGTTACAAAACTTTTGTCCATACTTATCACTCTACTATTAGGTTCCTTATGAATAAGCCCATTACTAATGGAAGAATTACGAGATGGTTACTTTTATTACAGGAATTTAATATCACTGTGATTGACAGGCCTGGATGAGATAATTTGGCTACAAATTTCTTATCCCAAATGAACATTGCTCAAGACAGAACTTCAGTACCAATTCTAGATGATTTTTTGGATGAGAATTTATTTGCTATCTCAACAAATACTCCTTTTTTTGTTGATGTGGCTAACCATATGGTGTCAGACAAGTTACCACAGAATCTTTCCACCAGGGAAAAACATAATATTGTGCAGCGAAGTGCTAATTATTATTGTATAGAGGGGGACTTATACCACACAAGACTTGATTTAAACATGAGAAGATGTGTGCAGGAAGATGGGATGTATGATATCTTGAGAGCTTGCCACAGTGAACCCTATGGTGGCCATTTTTTGAAGAAAAAAGTACAGCCTACAAGATCCTTCATGCGGGTTATTACTGGCCCACTCTTTTCAAAGATGCCAAAAGGTTTCTTTTAACTTGTGATGCCTATCAAAGAATGGGAAGGTTAGTTCCAACCGATGAAATGCCTCTCCAAACTCATATATTAATAGAACCAATTGAAAAATGGGCATTAGATTTTGTGGGGCCCATTTCTCCCATGTCCAAGAAGAAGAGATACATATTGGTGATCCGGATTTAAGCAGGAACGCAATAGATTACAGAGATAACCATAAATACAGAGATGCGATAACCATAAAAACAGAGATGAAACAGAAATAATAATATGCGATAACCATAAAAACAGAGATGCCGCGGAAATAATACTTCATTTCATTAATGGAGAATACTGAAATATGCTTACAAATAGAAATAACCCAGCTAGGGCGATGGTAGCTTATCTCTGAGAAGAGATGTGTCGGCTACATGCCTCTGAACTGTTTTGAACTGTGTTACAATGAGGCTTGAGGGCCTATTTATTGTTGAGAAACAATGGAAAACCCTTCACATTCCAAAACCTAACCCTAGAAGATGAAACGCCAAATTGTGGGCCCCGTTTTCGGGTAAGTTGGTACATCAACTTCCCGGGGTCGCGAATTGGTCATACTATCTCCGTTTGACGTGCATGATAGCCCGTTGGAAAGATCTCTCCGAGGACTACGACGGAAAAGATGATTTTCATCAGAAAAATCACTGGTGGTGGATTTCCCAAAAAACGTCGTTTAGGGCCTCAAAACGGCTCCGGAAGTTTAGGACCCGAAAAACTGCTAAAAATAGTAAACTGTGCTATAATTAAGGAAACTGATAAAAACTGTAAGAAGCACTAGAGGGGATCCAAGTGGAATTAGCGGGTGGCCACCAATATCCACCTGGATCAATTGGTTTGTACTATAATGCTAAGGCCTTATATTTTGCCACTGAGAAGTTTGTTGTAGATTTCCTTTTTGAGGACATCTTCACTCAGTTTGGGGTACCTAAAGATATTGTCACCGATCAGGGGACATAATTTACATCCAAACTAGTGAAGGCTATTATTGAAAAGTATCAAATCAAGCACCGGAAATCTACTCCACACTACCCTTAGGAAAATGGATAGGTCAAATCCACCAACAAAGTCTTCGAGTCCATCCTCACTAAGACAATTCAGCTTTACCATGGCAACTGGGCTGACAAATTACCTGAAGCATTATGGGCCTACCAGATAACTTGGAGGAATGTGACGGGACATACTCCTTATGAGTTGGTATATGGGAAGCAGGTGCTACTCCCCATTGAGTTTCTAGTAAAAACAATATAGATAGATATTCAATTAGGAATGGATCTAAATGAGGCCCATAAGCAAAGGATACTTGAGCTGAATGATCTTGATGAGATTAGACAAGATGCGTTCCAACGGACCATGTTAGTACAGGATCAGAGAGCTCGGTGGCATGATAAGTACATTAAGAAAAAGTTCTTTCAACCAGGAGATTGGGCATTGTTATATGATGGTAAATTTAAAAGGAAATTTTCAACCAGATGGTTAGGACCCTATGAAGTGGATGTTGTTTTTTATAATGGCTCAGTCAGGATAAAAACCATTGATAATGATTAGACCTCATTCATGGTAAATGGTCAAAGATTTAAAATCTACCACCGACAACTCTCTCGCCAAGAATTGTTTGCATAATGTGATGCATGATCAAGGAATGGAGTATATATAACAGTGGTCTGAGTTTTTGTTTTCCTCCACAGCTCATGTAGAATAAAGAGGAAATTCGTCAAGGGTAAGTTTATTCCTTTATCTGAACGTGATAAATTATTTACATAAAAGGACAATTTGGAGTTTCCTATGAATGTTGCAGACTCCCTAAAACTGAATGTTCCGAGCAAGGACTGACCCAAGCTCGTAAAATCAATGGGACAATAGTAGTTAGGGGTCTGATGAGTACAAAATTATTCTTTTATGGGCTTAATAGAATAAGTACGGAAAAGAAACCCCTTTCAAGTCTACTATGGGTTTTTCAGACTCTCTAAACATGAATATCTCGAGCAGTGGCTAGCTCAAGCTCGATAAATTTATGAGGTAGCAGTAGCTAGGAATCTGTTGATTATAGAATTATTATTTTCCGCGCTCAACATAAGAAGTACGGAAAAGAAACCCCCTTGGAGTCTTCTTCTGTGCATTTCAGACTCTAAAAATGAAATGCCCCAGGCAGTGATCATTCCTTTCCTGGTCCACATCCATGGAATGGTAGCACCATACTATTCTAGAGAAACCGAAAGTTGAATATCAGCCAAAGTTTCTACAGTCGGTCTACATGAAATTTCAAAGAAAGGTTCTGTTCATTTTTCAGTCTAGTCACAATGATTAATAAAAAGTTCGGGGATTTCGTACTTAATTTAGTACTATGCTAAAATAGAATTGGGTACTGAATTATTTCTTACTAATTTATATAACAAGTTCAGAAAAAGTATACAGGGATCAGCTTCAACCTACCAACACCAAAATTAATGAAGATGGTAATTGCATGTTCTCTGAATTATTTATAATTACATGAACCAAATCATCATATTGGATTTAGCAATAAAGATGATACTTAGTCAAATATCAAGTTGTCACAGTCATCATTGTTCTCAAGTTCTTGAACATTAATTGATAGTCAAATCAAGGTATGGGGTAAATTTTCATTTTCTTAGACTATATTGAAGGATATGAAGGATAGGTTAGTAATAATTTATCTCCATTTATCATAATGATTTACATATCCTCCACATTCATGTTATCCTATGCCTACTATCCTTTCCCTTCATTTCTACTCGATTGATACAAATGTCAAGTACCAATTCATCATTGCAACAACCAATCCACATCATAATTCAAATTTCACAATTGTCGTTCAAAAATAAATTTAAATTTATGTGAGCCCGACAGGACAACCGTCAGTCTCACTAATAAGCTTCAACTGGAGGTCAACCTATGAACCCTTGAGTTCTCTATTAACCTCCAGTGTTTCTTTACCTTCGGTATGGGGCCGACCATCAAAAACCCACATTTTCTCAATTCTCCAAGAGCATTGAATTTGCCTAGTGTCAGTCATTGTTTGAAGAAAAAGGTTGGATAGGGTTTCTTCAAAAGTTCCAGGGTTACAATGATAACGTGCCTATGGCCTTTGCACAGAGTTTCTATGGGGAAGTTGCAAGGGTTGGGAGTCTGAAAATCAAAGTGACTGAAAAAACTATAATCAAGGTAATCGAGTTTCCACTAACCGATGAGAATTTTTTCAAAGGAGGGCTGCTTGAGCTAGATGACTGTGCCAAATTTCTTAAGCTAGCATACAAAACCATTAACTGGTGAAAAAGGGTCCTAAAGAGCTGCATTGAGGAAGAATGACACCCACTCATTACTGCATTACAGAGATTTGTTACTTGTGAAGGGAGTTAATATGTTGTGTTTCTTTATCATATTTGATAGCTTTTGCATTTTTCATGTGGTTGAGAAGTAACTTAACAACAAATCTTACCTCCAGTATAAAGTAGTGTAGTTTACCTAGTGTGGAGTGTTAAGGGTAGAGTAGGGTAAATGATCGAGTTAAGTTTAGTTGAAATCTTTATGAATCTATCCAGGATATTTCACATGGCTTAACTTAGTTCTGATTTAATATTTTTACTTTTCTCAGTCAATCAGTTGTAACCATTTTTCATCAGTTGAACTCTTTAAAAATCTCAATCTTTTTTATGTAATAGTTACTCATGCATAGCTTTGTATAAGGAGATATATGCTCAAGTTGAACTGAATTGTGGCGCAACTTCTTGATTATGTTTGGTTAAGATCGAACTTTGTAACTGATGTTTTAATGAAACTTTAATATAATTATTGTCTTGACTTCTATTTTCATGTAATTGTTGTGCCTTTTGATTTGTAAGGTAAAGAATCAGCTTAAGACTTGCTCTGGGTAGTGGCAAGGGCCCACCACGACCTAGAATCGAATCTTGTAACCATTGTAGTATGTAGGAATGTGTTTTGCTTCAGTAAATAGATTTGTGTTTCATTTCCAAATCATTTTGTTAAATAGTTCTCAAAATTTCAGGGCTTCATTCCATACTTAAGCTATTACCGTGTTTTTTATAAATCTGGAAAAGAACAATGAGTATGTTATTGTTGAGTTTTTGTTAAATAGTTCTCATAATATCAGTGCTTCATTCTGTACTTAAGTTATTACCCTATTTTCATAAATCTGGAAAAGAACAATGAGTATATTATTGTTGAGTCTTTGTGAGTTGAGGACATTGTTATGAATATCTCTTGTACATGATCAATTTCACGACTACCCTTTTACAGTCATGAATGGTTAGCAAAAGGAACTTTTCGATTTAAAACAAATTCTCAAGAAAAGCAATTGTCGTGTTTGGAATTTGATCTCTTGTTTTAAAATGGAATATGTATTCAATGTTTATGAATATATATATATATATACCAGTGACATGAGGCTCATGTAACATTGTGCTTTGTGGGGAATGTTGAGAGCCAATAGAGACAAAGTGTTATTTGTTAATGTAGGTTATGTATTAACATCTTAGGAATTGTGTGGCATTTATAGCATAGTCATTTCGATTTCCTGTGTAGGATTTATTTGAATTATAGTGTAATCATTATTTGAATAGATCACTGGTTATTTGCTCCTTTTTCATAGAAATTTTTGTACTTAGATTAAATTTGCCTAAATTCATTTAGATTAGCTTTGAGTTAGAAAGGTAAGTTTTGTCTTTTGAGTTAAGTGTGTTGAATCAAGAAGCTTATAGGGATTGGTTTGAGTTATCATTGAATTTACTTCGATTTATAGAACCCCGAGATTAGTTTGTGTAATGATTTCGAATCAAGTTACTGTTAGTTTGGTTTGAGATCATTAGTAGTGATAACTGTCAGTTTCATTTTTTGAATACAGTTCTTGAGTTAAATGAGTTATAATTAAAATAGAATAGTGATTTGGGTTTTGAATGAGATAGATTAGATTAGAGTAAAATAGGTTTCTTCACTTCACCTTTTCTGATTATAATCATTAGATATATAGATTGAACATTTCGTACTTAATTTCATACTAACATGTTTAGAACCTGAATCAGAGTGCAGTGCAACTCGAAGTTTACAAAATTTGGTTGACAATTTAATTTAGGGGATCCAACAATGTATAAAATCCCTAACAATCTCATCACTAAAATTATTTTGCACAAAGGTGGAGGGACTCTTTATACATAATTGTCCTTAATATTTTCTTTAAGGATTCCTTCATAACTTCACATAATGCATATCTTTTGTAAGGTCACATTTCCATAATATTGACAAAGACCTTTGATCTTGCAATGCAAGCTGATTTTTGGTAGATTTCTTGAATTGAAGACACCTTTGTTGGCTTTGTCACTGCTTGATTCATCTCAAACTACTTTGGATCGCCTCCTAAGAATAGGTATTTGAATCTTTCATCTAATTCCTTTTAGCCTTACTGTGGCAGACGTAAGGCCCTTTTTGTACCTACTCAAATAATCTTGGATTATATCCTTCTTTTAGAGTGTTAGATTAGAGATTCTAGTGGGTTGGATTGATATGGGTAACCTTGAAATATGAATTGGCATAGAATTTGCTTTAACAATGAATCTCAATTTTAAGAGGTAAATTTTATTTTTCAAATATCATCGGTAAAAAAAATTTAGTTTTTTGAGGCATCTTAGACTTTATGAGATAACTAGTTCTATCCAAGAGGATTATGATCTCAAATAAGTCTTCTAGAGATCATCTCAAATAAGTATCTAGACTTTCTGGTAGTCAACGTTGACTTCTTTTGGCCTCCTTTAGGATTCTATTAGGCCTATGGCATAGTCTGAGATTCTTCAACCCTCATAAGGTTTCTTGGATTCCTACAACTAGTACTGAGACTTTTTTTGGCCTCTAAAAGACGGGTTGAGGACAGTGGGTCCCTTGTCATGTTCTTCGGACTTTTAAGAAGATATAGACTTGTGGTCTCGAATTTGTTCACGAAGGTAAGTTTTCCAAACTTTTTTTAGGGCACAAACAATGAGACAAATATTGGCCTCTTCTCAGAACTAGACTATGGTTACTAGGGATAGAACAAACCCTATAAGAACAAGTTGGCTTCTTCAAGGCTACTCTTTCACCCATGCTCTGATACCATGTTGATTTTTCAAAGGTCTTCTAAACTGATAATTACTTCTAATGATTTAATCATTTTCATATATTTATTTATCATTAAGCAATTACACAAAAGACATCAATAGTAACATTTATGACAGTGGGATCATAAAGAGACAACCAATTAACAGAGACAAGTATTTACCCTAGGAAAACCCAACAACATTTTTATTAGAGAAATTATTCAATTAAACAAGAGATACATCTAATCCTTTTAGTCAATAATATAGTCAAACTGACCAGCAAAACAATACAGGTCAAACTTGGTCAAACTTCCCTCTTAACAAGTCATAAATCTCCCCAACAAACTTGGCCTAATCTAATCTAGTAGGGACAAATTTTAGCCTTCTCTTGTGCCCATAAAAACTCATACTTGCTACCCAAAAGTGCCCAGAACTTCCATAGGTGAAAAATTACAAAGAGAGAGAGAATGCCACATGTGCGAGATCAAACAAGAGAGAGAGAAACAATAATCTGCTAGAGAAGTTTGGTCGCCTTCTTCTTTGTCCTTTTTGTCTAGATGAGTATAAAATATCTTCTTATGAGATATGTGAATTGGCCAAGAGGAGGAAGTCGAATGTCATATATATAATGATTATAGGAGTCCAAATTGGTGTGTCCCTTTACTAGGGCCAACTTGAGGTTGACCTTATATTTGGAGGTTAAAATTAAAAATTTCTCTTTTAAAGCCAACATGAAGAACATGACTTATATTTATTATTACATATATATCAAGGGGTAAAATATTAAGTATTAAGACTGACCATAGATACAAAATTCAACAAAAGACTCAGTCAAACCCTAATTAATAAACGAACAGGAATATGGTGGCCATTAAACACCTAGCCTTCCATTCCTAATTTCTCGAGAATTCCCTTCCTCAAACATTTGAACCAGTTTCCCTTACTCTCATCCAGTTTTTCGTAATTAATTTACAACGTTAGAACTCTCAATTATTTACATGAGGGAGTTTAATAAAAAGGGCTATCATAGACCCCACCCTCTGAGAGGAACACCGTCCTCAATGTTTTATTTTTTACACAAATTTAATCATGAGCTTCATAATACAACTCATTTACAAATACATTTACCTTCACAATTTCTAACCTAGCGACCCATTGGGTATAATATCTCATTAAATTACCCATTTGGCTCTAGCAATCCATAGTGCCTTTGTTGTACTTGTCCAACTTTATAGCTTGTCTTCCAAAGTGTTGTTTACCTCCCTTGTCCAATACTATCGTCCACCTCTCTCAGTGCTTTTTTACCGATTAGTCTCAAGTCATTGTTTCCTAGGAAACACCCTATATACCAAGTTTCATTATCACCAAAATGGCCCTATTTTCTTACTTCTTTAATGCCATTTCTATTTGTCTTGCAACCAACTTCACACACCCATGTGGGGAAATCCAATGCTCTTCCTACATCATAGGCATATAGATTTTTATGAGATTCATCTGAAAGAAATTACAAAATTTTAAAACATACCCCATAGAATATTTATCCATGGGGTTAACCTTGCAATTTCATTCACTTTGTATCACAGAAAAACCAAATTAGTTCATGAGTTTAAATCATTGCTCGTCAGAACCTTAAATCAAACTAATTGATGGTCACAGTTAGAAATTTTATTAAATCAAATAATTGATACTTATCTTTAGTTTTTCCTCTTTTCTCTTTGACTCATAATTGCCAAGCGAGGCTAGCACCCAACAATGCTCACACAGTTTCACACAATGCTTTTCTCTTTATCTGAACCAGACCTTATTGCCTCCAGTGTCTCCACACAATATTGGGATTCCAAAGCACATTGTTGTCCCATTGTGTATCCCGCAACCAACTATCACCAAAATCGAAAGACTACCTCATCTCCATCCATCCAAACCAGACAATACGACCTCTAATTTCTCCACCCAATACTGGGAATCCAGATACTACCTCATCTCCACCCAAGCACAATTAAGTTTGAGAATCTAGAACAGCCACAACTCCACCCCTAATCATTTCAGGGAATCCATAACTTATGATGCTCCACTATAGCAAAACTATAGGGATATAGAAGCCCAATACTCTCCACACACTTTGCACATCATGAATCCACTATAATCCAATGTCTCCACCCATCTCCTGTAGGAATATAGAGCACAGTAGTCATTCCACCTAATGGCCTCCATGGAAATCCAGATAGATAACCTCCACTTGTTAGCAAAAGAACCAGGAATCCATAACTCTATTCGAGATCCACTAGCTACACAACATGAGTCCAAAGCACTTGCTCCACCTATATATCTTTTCCTCCTTGTATCGCATGCACCCATAACCCAAATCCCAAGTTTGTGGTTCCTTCGACTTGTCCATGCTTGTCTCATCATGCTGCAAATCACTCTGCTCCCAAGCCCCGGAAACCTCCATTCCTAGGTGGTCTACCTATCCTAAAGTGGCATATGTGCCTCATCCGTTGACCAAGGATTCCATTTTGCAATTAGGGTACTTGCTGACATAACCTTCAACATTCCCTATTCACAACCATGACATAAACATGAGTGTCATAATCACACGATAATGGAATCACAAATTAGAAATAACTTCTTCTTGCTCAATACATTCCTCACACAACTAGGGAATCCCATTGGATAACTTCACTATGTTATCCAAACATGCCTTTCCAACATGCATTAAATTCATGAGCATAATCAATCATTCTTTCACAAGAATGATCCCTAACAACAACCTGTCAATCACAATGGAATTTCATACATTCATTTAATCATCAACCATGTTCATGAATGTAACACATATTCATATATATATCAAAGAAGGTCAAGTTTAAGAGCACCTCCCATATTCATGCAAAGCATGCATTCATTTGGTAGTAGTTTTCCAACTTGGCCCAAAGGAATTCTTCACAATTCCTTTCCTTTTAACTCGTACCTTATTGCCTTCATCAACACCATCAAATGATATTATTGTTGTTGCAATAATTAGCAGTTCATTAGACTCCACATTTTTGTTCTTTTTGTTCACACATGGTCAATTTTTAGCCCTGCATATATTTCCTTTGTTCATGTTGATTGCAACACTCATGAACATCATTACAACACAATTTCTTGCAATGGAATTTCCTGCCCACTTGCCCAATGGTGTTCTATGTTACCTGGAACCCATCATACATTCTCATTGTGTTATCCAATTATGGAAATCATAATCTTTGTTTTCATGCCATCCATACAATCATAATGTTTTTATCTTGCTACTATGATGGTTTTTAATCATCGGTGTTTCTCCACATGGAATGCATATCTCTCTCTCTCTCTCTCTCACTCTCTCTCTCTCTCTCTCTCTCTCTCTCTCTCTGTGTGTGTGTGTGTGTGTGTGTGTGTGTGTACATATACATACACACACACACACACACACATTCATAATTTTTGAAAGATAAGTGGTTTATCTTGCTACTATGATGGTTTATAACCATCTGTGTTTCTCCACATGGAATGCATATATCTGTGTGTGTGTGTGTACATACACACTCACACACATATATATTCATAATGTTTTGAAAGATAAGTGGCCTATCTTGCTACTATGATGGTTTTTAACCATCGGTGTTTCTCCACATGGAATGCATATATCTGTGTGTGTGTGTGTGTGTGTACATATACATACACACACACACACACACACACACACACACATATATAATCCATGCAACCTTAAAGTCTTAGAGACCTTCCCTTCATGTCATTCTCATGGCTATCATGTTGTTATCCATTTATTCCCATGGACTCAACCAGCACACTTGGTTTTCATATTGTTATCCACTTACTACATGGGCCTAGCCAACCCACTTAGTTGTCACACTCTTCCTTCCTGCCTTCATATTCCCATTTATTCATGCACTGGGCTTCATTTGGGTCTTATATTTCCTACTGGAACCCATCATACATTCTCATTGTGCTATTCAATCATGGAAATCATAATCTTTGTTTTCATGTCATCCACACTGTCATAATGTTTTGAAAGATAAGTGGCTTATCTTGCTACTATGATGGTTTTTAACCAAATGCCTATAGGACCAAACAACATCTTTTATTACTTCTCCAAATGGAATGCATATATATATATATATATAAGCCATGCAACCTTACATTTTTAGAGACCTTCCCTTCGTGCCATTCTCGTGGCTATCATGTTGTTTTCCATTTATTCCCATGGACTCAACCAACACACTTGGTTGTCACATTGTTTTCCACTTACTCCATGGGCATAGCCAACCCACTTTGTTGTCACACCCTTCCTTCCTACCTTCAACTTCCCCTTTATTCATGCACCAGGCTTCATCTAGGTCTTATACTTCATGTTGTGTTCCACTCAACTCTACCCCCATAACTCTCCTACTTTTATTCCACAACCAACAAATTTCCCAAGGCCCTAAAACATAGAAGACAAGGATAATAAGAGAATGAAAAACAATCCAATTTCATGACAATAATACGAAAATTACAACAAAGTAGCATAGCCATGCTTACAATCAACAGTCAAAGAAAGTGAAAATAAATTAAGAAGCCAATAGCAAGGTGTAAAATGTATAAAACATTCAATGCTTCCACATTAGCCCAATCCCATGAGTTCTAGTGTTTTTCAATGGGTTTCACCACCATATGTGTGTATAAATACTTAGACTGAGTCTTTTCCAAGTTTTTCACGGTAGCCTTCAAAATTTCAGTGCCCTTCTAATTTCTTCATGCAAGGGTCCTTTAATGCTTATCAGAGGGCCTTAAGGGAATGTCCCCTCCTCTCCCTCTCTCTTCTAGCATTATACACTAATGGTTTAAGTACCTGAGAGCTCACACGAGCTACTCTTCTCTTGTTGTATCGAATCTTCCCATGTGCTTCCTGTTGAAGAAATTGTAACTAGGTTCAGTATTTACAAATGTAATTTTGATCTTTGTACTTATCAAGAAAAAGAAGTATTATTTTTGTAATGAGTTTCTTGCTCATTGCATAGGTCAAGGAGAGTCAAAGAGTAAAAGTTATGTTAAAAATCTCTTCTTGAGCATGCATGTAATGAATATAAGTCAACCTAATGTATACTAGAGTCTAAAAGCCCTCCAATGACAAGCACGGTCACTCTTGATGAAGACGGCCATCAAAACGAAGTGAAAGCAGACAAGTCAGCTTGCATAAATGACACACCTCTTCAATGGGTCAAGTCAGCCTATTATGGAGATATCACCACTATGTATATATGTAGCTAAGGGTCACCACAGAACCATAGAAAAGATAGAACTCCTCGAAAGCTCTCGATGGGCACAGTGTAGTATAAGATCTCGACGTGATTTGAATGTAACATGTCTTGGTGGATGCTCTGCCTTAGTGTATACTATGTTTCAGTGTATGCTTTGTCTCGGTGTATGCTCTATCTCGATGGATGCTCTGTCTCCTTCTCGATGGTAATAATATCAGTGAATTGAAGTCATTGTAATATACTCTCGGCACACCTGTGATGAGGAGATACAATCTCAGCATACATGTAATAAAGAAGGATCATGTGACATCTCAGTCATAGCCTCGGGGTAGCTATGTGACATACTCTCTACATCCTGAACACAATCATAAGCAAACTCAGTTATAATGTATCTCAATGATCCCATCAGTCTCGACACAATTATGATGATCTCGCAGATCCTACAGGAACACTCAGTTTCGATGGAGAGTATCATGATGATCTCATTGTATCTCGGTATATACTTTGTCTCATGAGAAACATATCTAAAATGATGAAGACCTCAACACAAGAGGAAAAATCATAGTCATAAGTTTCGGTATACTTGTGACGAGGATATCTCTGTCTATGGATACTCACAATCTTGATGGAAGATCATAATCTCGATGGATCTGCAGTACTACTGTATGTTATGATTAAAGAACTGTATGAATGTACAACAATGCTACAACCTCGGTGAAACAAAAATAATGATGACCTTGGTGAAGTAGTAGTAGTAATTATGATCTCAGACGAAGAAGAGGATTGGTGTCTTGGTCTTGGAGTGGCTCAGGAAGTCAAGGGTCATGGTCTTGGTGTTCATCAATTGGAATTTCTATAAGAATAATTTTGTGTGGGTTTTCCTCTCCAAGAGGGAGAGGTTTTTGGCTCAACAGAAAGCCAACATTTTGTGTTCTTGCCTCTTTGTTATGGTAGCTATTTGATGAATTAAGGAAGACACACTAACATTAAAGAATATGCTAATAAGTTAAATGTTAAATACCTCACAAATAGTTATCATGCTAAGAAGAATCTCATTAACGCCATGCCATAGATTCTTCAACACTTCCATATACATTCATTTTCTAGCAACATCAATGCAAAAGAAATACTAGACGTTACCCTGCCATGCTATGCCACGCATGTCTCCCTCCAACTGTTCACACATCTCAAATTTATTATGAGTCACATATCCTAGACCCTGAACATAAATAAATATATATTTATATCAACGTGTTTTCAAATACCAAGAGTACAAATATTACAAGATTTAGGAAATGGGCCTTTTTACCATGATTATTAATTAAAATCGGTCTCCTTACCAAGGACGAACATTAATTGAATTCAACCTCTTTGCTAAGGCCAACAACAGCAGTTAAATAAAGCTTGTATATTAAGGCTAGAAACAACAATTAAATTGAGCCTCTCAGCCAAGGCCAACAACCATGACATCTGCAATCTTAGAAGGTCGATTAGAAAATGATCTAACACTTCAACATCTGTCATTTTTAATTTCACAATTATAAAATCATCATCATGCCATACACAGTATGCAATTAGTACATAACCATTAATCACAATTCTACAACCAACACTCACTTGCTCGAGCAAGCAAACATGCTCTAGAACTGCTTCATACAATCTTATGCTCCCAAAAGTCAAGCATAGAACCTTTTCCCTTGAGCTCATCCAGTCCAATTATTGAACATGGATGCTTTATCTTTACCTTGCAACAAACTCTTAATATGTTATTATATTGCCTTAAAGTCCAAACTTTTATCTCCATAGGTCCATTGTTAAATCTTTTGCTCTAATACCATTCTGTAACACCCCCATCCATCACATGGACCATCGAAAGGAACATAAGAAGGTGTTATTATCATTGACTCGACTTCCATGGCCCTGTCATGAAAATGGGATCTTAAAAATTCCTCATCTTTCAACTTCCTCAGAAATCCAAACAAACATTTCCATCACGTCTGGTTCATCATGACCTTTCCAACTATATAATTTTTATCGAAATCCAACTCCTAGATCAAAAGTTGTGTGCATTTGAAAATTGATCATTAACCCCTTTCCATGTCAGTGGGGTACTGCGACATGGTACCCACGTGGCCCCCGTGTGGTGTCTACATGGAAACCCTCCACGTCACTTATCATGGCCACATTAGCATGGTTAGACAACTTTACGCCCACATGGCATGTGCCACATCATAGTCCCTTCTCGACCCCGTTGAACCAAGATTACACACATTGTTCAACCAATATTTATTATACGAAACCTTTGCCCCAACCTAATTCCTCGGCTTATTGCGCATTCACAATTATCAACAAGCTAGGGGAGGACAAAATTTTCACACCACTCGATGGAAGGAGATTCTTATTTATTACCCTGTCAATATCGCCCTCCACTCACATTAGCCCACTCTACTACAGGCTTACCGCGAGGTATGAGACATTGAGGTCCCAATAGGCACAAACCTCTGCCACCTATCGGGGAGAAATTTTGTCTCTCAACCCCACAATTATCACCCTGGTCTCCCCCATTCCTACCACACAAGGCATAACACTTCACTCAAGCTCAAGACTAAGATGACAATTTTTATGTTTCGTGACTGAATATCTCTCCATTAGCCACCACTCGTCTCCTTACCTTGCCCCTCTTACAACTATGCATGCCACAAACCCTATTGAGGTCCAAGGGCATGAGGCCCCTAGATTACATCAAGCTAATGTCTCTCCCCTCAGCTTACTCCCTCCTCTTGAACCTGTGATACTATGGAAAACTCACATTCTCTCGAGGAGCAATTGGAATCTATCGTTATATATATATATATATATATATATATATATATATACATATATGAGAGGATCTCTCATATGTCGATGTCTGGTCACAATCCATCTTGAGCTCACTCATATATTTATTTATATATATGTACGTCTGTTGAGGACCTTCAACACCCCACCACACATCCTATCTCTCCTAGGCTTGCTTCACACACACACACACACATTTATATATCGATGCCCCTCTCAACATAGCCAAGCAACCTACTTGCAACCCAAGCATTAAATCTCCAGATGCCTCACTAATGCTCAGGAACACTCCTTACTATGGATTTTTATAGAACATGTTCAAAGAACTTCTTAGCCATTACTCCATATCATTAAACCATTCAAATGCCAAACAAGTTATCATAAGCATAACAGGGATTATAGGGACTCTCAAGGTCCCATTTCATGAACAATTCCCATTCAAGCATTCATTCGAAACATACAAGGAACAAACTATTCTCATTGGTTGTTCATGCTAGAATGCAACAACATAAAACAATCACACTGTTATCACAACCGATACATGATTTAACTAACCTTTCCATGCATTATATCCCATCCCAAGAGTAAGGAGGCATTGACCATCAATGACAAGCAAACTAATGAAGACATGCTAACAATTAAGGAACATATAGACCTGTTGAAGCCCCGAAAATAGGGTCTACAACAAGGGGGATACCCACCCGGTCTGGACCTTGAAAGCAGCTCCTTTTCCGTTTGGGATGGTGGGTCCGACTGGGGATAATGGGACCAGTTTCCCAATTTGTGTGTGTTGATAAGAATTTGATATTTTTGTTTTCTAAAGATTTCTAAGTAAAATGCTTTTAATCTAAGTCTAATTTAAAAATGGAATTGTATTCTAATGAACATAAATATTTAAGTCTAAAACTAACCCGGGATTCAACTTTTCACTTATGCGATCTAAAATAATTTCGAACAGCAATTGGTAATAAAGATCATTCAATCGCTACAAGAAAAGAATTCGATAAAAATGAATTTTTTTGTATAAAAAGTTAGCCAAAACAATTGTGAGAAGCATATCGCATAATAATTCATTCATATATTGAGCATAAACAGAATAGTCATCACTGTAAAAAAGTGCCAAATAATGGTTTTTACTATGGGTTCTCCGGTTGCTAAAGAAGATAACTCAAACATTCAAGCTTTCATATATAAATAACTGAGCATAAAATATTACTTAGACACATAAGCAGAAATCGTTAAGAGATAAAAGTACCATTAATAACAAGTCCTACTCATGAGCTTCAGAAATATAGATTTATTTTCTCCTAATTCAACATCTACTAAGAGTACAAAAGTCCATTTCAATAGCAGACATCAAACACAGATATCAATAAATCTTGTTCCATTCATTCATCAAAACCTCCTCTGAGGGTGCAGAAGTGCATGTTCCGAGGAAATGTTTTTGACAAATTTCAAGACCCTTCTCTAAATGCATGAGAGGGGTTAAAATACTACTTCCTAAATACTAAAAATAGTTTATTACAAAAATATAGGAGGAGGTTTAAATGACCGTCCTCATCTAAGGAAAAAATAAATCAAAACTAAAACTAAAACTAAATTTGGAATTAACTATCTATGTATCTGTTCTCTATGGTCGCAAGCATTCAGCATCAGCTTGAGGAGGGTCGGTTGGCCGACCTCCGATTTTAGTTGCCCTGCGAAAACAGAATCGGCAAGTGTTGGCGCTATCTTCTCGGCAGAGTTCGTAAGGCATTTGAGAGTCATGCATTGACTGTGCGGTTTAACCAAGTACTGCTAGTAAGTTTCCCAATTCAACTTGGTTAACTTCTTGATGGAATCTACCCTTTCCTCAGCCTTTTGTCTCCAGCTTGTCTGCAGTTGCTGTGCTTTTGGGAGAAATCCCGGTGCGGTCTTTGATATGAGGTTTGCTCTGTGCAGGTTTTCATTGACATAGTCAATGACATTGTTTGTTGTTGTAGCTGCTTCTTCTACTGCCACGTGTCAAGCGCTGAATGGAATCGCTAGGTTTCAGCCAAATATACTTACCGCCCAAAGGTGCACCCGATAAATACCGTCAGTTTTGGAGCGTGAGTCCCGCCTTTAGCCTTTAGCGCTTTTCCCCATGGTTTTTCGACTTACATGTGACCGAGCGCTTAGGGGCTTTCCTTCTCGAGGGGTTTTGCCTTGCGCATCGTAAACTTCTTCCTTTTTCCGATTCGGGCTAGCGCTAATCGTGCATCAGAAACTGCTTCCTTTTTCCGATCCGGGCTAGTGCTAATCGTGCATCAGAAACTGCTTCCTTTTTTCGATCCGGGCTTCCCAGGTGCTATTTTTTTCCTACGCGCTTTTGATGGGCCTTGCTCAGTGCGCTTTGCCATTTTTCAATGGTTTTTTCCTTACCGACCAGTTCTTGGTTCACTCCGCCAAATCTTCGTTTTCCTTGACTAACTTTCTCCACAAACTGCTTGTTGTAGGTTGCCTGCAGCTCTGGTAGATGATACATAAGCCTTAAATCTTGTGCAGTGAATGACCCAATGAGGTCTTGGCCTCGAGTCTTGAATTTTCTGTCTATTATATCGGCACTTTCCAGTACCCACTTGACCATGTCTATGTATGGAAGAATCTTCGGCCTTGCCGCTATTTGGTGCAAGAACGAACATGCAAGTTTAGTGATTGATGCTTCAGACGACCCACGCGAGTCTGTTGTTGCTTTAACCTCCATAACTTTCGGCTTTTCTTCTTCGAGGAGACTGTATATGCCTTCCCAAGTAGTTATGTCGGCATATTTGTTACAGGTGGTGTCTGTGTATAAGGGCGTCATCTCTTTGTCCTCTGCAACCGAAGCCTTTCCCTTTTTTCCCATTACGTTCTGCACCCTATTGCATATATTAGTCTGCTTGCTGCTCCTTCAAGTTTACAAGTAAGGAAAGAGATAAAGTGACGAGAAAGCTCTTTAATTTTGAAATAATAACAAATATACCACCCTACGTGAAATAACCTTTCGATCAGTTTTAAATCTTATCTCATAAATGACCACCAACTAACCATTAAATTGACATTAATGCCCATAACTCGTTATCGAATTACGAGAAAAACTTTATTGAATGATGAGCCCTGCAGATCTGCGATAAAGCGATTTTGCGATTTGCTCCGCAATATCGCTAATATGTTTTATCAACAATCATTTATCACCTTGAGTGTCTGTGAGATGCGATTTGGAAGATATCTTATCGCATATCGCCGGATCGGGATATTTTACCTTAGGTGATACTTGCGACGTATGAAAGCTACGATGTGAGATGAGTCTTTAAGGCGCGCGATCTCGCGTCGCGTTTTCGCAATTTCGAAAGCTTGTTTATATGATGTTCCCCATTACCCTTTGTGATGCGATGTTTTATTGTTAAGAGAACGATCTTATTTGGAACTTATCATAAAACATAGTTTTTTTTTAGGTTTTGTGGGTGTTTTTCTAAGTTTACGATAGCATGTTTTATTCAAAGGGAAATATGAGTGCTATTTTTTTATTTTTTAGAAGGGTCCCCATTTATTTAACTTTATTACTAAAACTAAATAAAAGGGGGGTTGTTGGTGGCCACAACAATTGGTGATTCACTAGGAAGAACCTGTTATCTCTGATTATCTTTTGAATTTTCTAAACTTCCAAAACAGAAACGTTTTCTGGAAAATCAAACTTTATTATAGAAATATAAAGTGTATCATGCTTTCAGCTCTCAATGGTAGTTTGTTTCTCCTGTGTTAACTCTGATTATTTACTTCCCAAAGCTAGTCATTGTATTTACATCAGCCACTACTTAGTTTATAAAGATAAAAATGAAGACTTCTTTGTATATCAGTTTTAAGTATGCTCATTTGTCGTAGGTAGAGCCTCTGCTGCCAGCAAGTGTTCATAGCCTCGACAGGGTTACCTGTTACCCAGCAATGATCCTGTATCCTACTTGGAGAAATATACAATTTTCAAAGATAAATCCATATCCACACTTGTTGTTTTTTGTTTTCTTTTAATTCTTAAAGAACAATGTCTTGGTTTGGTAGCCAAATTATGACAGTGCCATTCACTTGATTTATAACTTTGTTGAACAAGCTAGCTCGTGATGAGACCCCTTGTCTTTTGATTGCAACAATCTTGAGCCATTGCCCTGTTGTGGTATGCAGTTTTGGCAATGTCAGCAAGTCATAATATCTATGATCATGATAAGTCGGCTTGTGATGAGACCTCTTATTCTTTAAGCTTAGAGTGTATCATTGGATTATTCCTTGAAACTCGTAATTCCCTAGGTGGGGAGGAAGTCATTGGTTCCTTAAGAATAGCTCTAGACGAAAATTATAGAGTTTTTGGAAACAGATTTTCTACATAGAAGTTTGTTTTGTTATTGATGCTTTTCGTTGACTGATATAAAACAAATTCTCGCTAAAGGTTATTTTTCATCAAAATTAGTAAGGCTGAAACTAGTAGCATTTTCAGGCTTATAGCATTTGACTATATTTTTCAATAATAATGATCAATTTTCCAAATCAGTTCTATTTATACAAGCGAAAAACAAAATCTAAAAGAAACACTAATCTTTTTTGTGAATTCCCAAAGTTAACCATTTACAACCTGTTTTATTATCAAAATAAAGCTATAAACAATAATTTACAAAAATAGAAGAGTTCATCTTCTATGGAAAGTATTTTTTAAGGATCTGCCCATTAATAGGTAAAGATTCTTTTTTCCCTGCTAAATCTTGCAACATGAAAGTGGATGGACCTATGATTTCAACAATTTGGAATGGGCCAAGCCACATTCGTTGGAATTTAGAATGTTTGCCTTTTTCTTCATGAGCTTTATCCCATTTCAAAACTAAATCTCCAATTTGAAAATCCTTCTTAGATACCATGCTTGAATCGAAGGAAGCCTTTACTAATGCTTGATGATGAGCGTGTGTGATTTTAGCATGTTCTCGTTGTTCTTCTAGCTTAAGGATTTGCAATTGTCTTAGTTGTAAAGATGAAGTTGGTGTTTCGTCGATAAATTGAACTAAGGCCAAAGAAGGAATTGCTAGATGAGTTGGGAGAACTACTTCTTTCCCATAAACTAAATTAAAGGGAGAAGTGCCAATGGAAACCTTTTGGGTTATTCGGTCTGCCCATAAAGCATACATCAAAGATTTGTGCCAATTTTTATGATTCTGATCAATGGTTCATTTAATGATCTTGATTAAGTTTTTATTCGTTGATTCGGCCAACCCGTTCCCTTGTGGGTAATAATTGGCAGAATATTTAACTTTAAAACCTATTTTAAGTGCAAATTCAGTCATAGCATTGCCAGAAAAATATGATACATTATCAAACATTAAAGCATAGGGTAAACCAAACCTGGTGATTATGAACTAATCTATGAAATCAATGATATGCTCAGCATTAGCTATTTTGAGCGGAACTGCTTCTACCCATTTAGTAAAATAATCTATAGCTGTAAGGATATACCTATGTTGTTTAGAAGAATGAGGAACGATCTCACCTATTATATCCAATCCCCATTGATAAAAAGGTTGATCGATATTGACCGGTTGCAAAGGCAATGATGGTTTCTTTTATCTTATGGCAGTAGTTTGACAAACTTGACATTTCCTTACATAGCTATGCGCATCTTTAAATAGTGTAGGCCAGTAGAATCCTGCATGCAAAATTTTATGTGCTATAGCATCTCCCGCATAATGTCCACCTGTTGGTCCATCATGGAGTTCCTGCAACACCTTTTCAGCTTCAGATTTCTCAAGACATCGAAGGAGAACAGAATCATAATTCATCCTAAAAAGTACATCATTTACTAGTCGATACTGTTTAGCCTTCAATCTTAAATCTCTTTTCTTGTATAATCCAGATTTGAAGGAGCATATCCATTCTTTAGATAAAATATGATATCAGCATATCTTGATTCAATATCGTTTAGGCTTACCTCATACATTTGTACCTCTTGATTTGAAGATGATATTTCAGAAATAAGAGATGCTCCAGCCAACATCTTGCAAAAGCCTTGTCCTTTTACAATATTTGCTGGCCTGATCTCAGCGTCGTATTCTTGTAAGGCAATGACCCAATTTGCTCTCTTTTCACCCACATCTTTCTGTACTAAGAGATTTCTTACCGCTGGAAACGATACTATGATCTTTGTATGGGTTTTAAGAAGAAAGGGTCTAAAATATTTGATCGCTTTGAAAATAGCATAAGCTTGTTTCTCAACATCAAAATAATTTAATTCAGCCCCTTGCAGATTTGAACTAAAGAAGGCAATTGGGGCTTCCGCCTTGTCTTGATTGGCTTGAGTGAGTATTGCAGCATATGACTTATCAGAGGAAAATGTATACAAAATAAAAGGATCGGAAAAATTTGGAGTCGCTAGGGATGGGGCATTAATAATCACTTGCTTAATCAGATTGAATGCTTCATATTCCTCTTGGCCCCATTTGAAAAGTGAATTCTTTTTTATCATTGCTTGTAATGGTGACACAATTCTTGAGAAGTCTAGAACAAATCTTTTAACAAAATTAATCTGGCCAAGGAAGGATTGCATGGCTTTCTTATTATGTGGCAAGGATATTTCAGAAATTTCCTTAATTCTATCGGGATCAATATGGATTCCAGATTTTGACACTATAAATCCAAGAAGTTTTCCTTCACTTAATGCAAAAAAGGATGTTTTTGGGTTAAGTGAAATACCATACCTTTGGCAACGTTGGAAGATTTTCTTTAAGTCTTTAAGGTTATTGCTGCATTTTTAGAATATACTGTTATGTCATCCAAGTAAATCACCACTGGTTTGTTTACTAATCCCTTAAATGCGATATCCATGGCTCTTTGAAATGTGGCGCCAACGTTAATCAAACCAAACAGCATCTTTTGATATGCATAAGTACCCCATTTGGTTTTGAATGTGCCTTTTAGCTGATTGTCAGGATGGACCAGGACCTGGTTGTAGCCAGAGAAACCATCTAAAAAGGACATTAATTCTAATCCTACAAATGCTTGCAATATTTGTTCCATAGGAGGCAGGGGAAAATTATCCTTTTGACAGGCTTTGTTAAGATTTCGAAAGTCAATACAAATCCTAATATCTTCGTTTTTCTTTCTAACTAGGACCATATTGGAAACCCACCTAGAATGTCGAACGGGAAAAATAATTTTGGCTTTCAATAATTTATTAAGCTCGAACTTAATCTGACTTTCGAGATTAGGATGGATTTTTCTCAGCTTTTGCTGGACAGGTTTTTCATCAGCTATCATTGGGATAGTATGTTGAATAATCGAAGTGTCGTAAGTCTTAAGGTCATCGTAGTTCTAGGTAAAGACGTTTTTGTATTGTTTCAGAAGTCAAACGTAGGCTAATTTTTCTTCTGGGGCTAGGCCAAGACCTAGGTTGATATTCTGTGGCTTCGTATCCGTTCCTAGATTTACTAATTCATAGTTTAGAGTTGAACTCTGAAGTTTTGAATTGGTAGATCTTTTAAAACGGTCTTTCAAATCATATAGGTCTTCCAACTTGACTACAGATTTTGGTATAGCATTATTAGTGCTCTCTTGTTGTAACTGTTTGTCATGTTGGTCCTCATCAATTATCTGATTAGTGTAAGATCCTTCCAATGTCAGGAAACTTACAATATCAGGATCATCATTAAAAATTATCCAGTTTGTAACATTATCAGGGATGGAGGGCCTAAATATCAATTCGATTGAGAATGTGTCTGGGCTAAAGTCTTCTGATGGAATGAGCTTGGAAGCTACATTAGCCAAGAGGTCAGCACTTGCATTTTGGAGTCTGGGAATAGGTGAAATAATAAATGCTATAAAATGTTCAGTCAGATCTTGCACTAAATATTGATAGCTTCAAATGACCTGATACACAATGTATAGTATTTCGTACCTATTTAATAACAATCTCAGAGCCTCCGAAGATTTGTAGATACTTGATATCTAAGTTGATTGCCTTGTATAGTCCTTGGACTAGAGCTTCGTATTCTGCAGTATTGTTTGTGAAATCAAATTCGAGTCTACATGTTAGCATAGTTTTGTTTCCCTATGGACTAACTAATACACATCCTGCTCCTACTCCATCACTAGACTTAGAACCATCAAAAAATAATTTCCAAAATAAAGATTTATTTACAGGATTATCTGTAAAATTAACACATTTAGAACTATATGTTTGAGAAAAAATTTCCACTTGAGACAGAACAGAATGTTCTATGTAAGGCGAAGTATGAGCATTAATGTTTCCTAAGAAAGAGTCAACAGAATAGTTGCCAAGTATATTGTTGATGTATGCTACAAGTTCATTTTCTCCTTCCAATTCCATCACTATATATTTTTGGTGTCTTTCTCGCTCAACCTTTATCTGATTTGGTTTACCATTGTAAGGGAGCCACATATGTGACCAATCGGTTGCAAAGTATCCATGAAGCTTTTCAGACCAATCCCTACTAAGAATTAAACAATAAAATTCAGGAATGTCTACAACTAGAATATCAATAACTTGACATACCTTTGGATTAGATGACAGCCTTATGGTAACTTGATTTAGTTCACCGATTACTTCAACCTGCGATCGGTCCAGTTGAACTATGCGTATTGCAGATTTTTGAGGTTGGACATTTAACTTTGCACATATTGTTTTAGGTAAGATATTAGATGAAGCTCCTGAATCTACCAAACAATTATGCAAGTTTTTATTGAAAATTTCATAAGTAAGAAGGAATGGGGGAGTATGGGATTTTGACCTACCTCCGATTAAGGCAATATCATTTGGATCAACTTTATTTGCCATATTAGTTGGAGGTTTTCCCATCTCATGAGAAGCTTGCGAGATTACAGCGGCGGGAAGAGGTGCAACAGGTACTGCATGTAACTCTTTCATAAGTATCTTTTGTTGATGTTTCAATTTGCTCAACTCATGAAAAGTAATGTTAGCCCTAGTCTTCTTCATATCTTCAATGATATTATACTCCATCTCATCAGAAACAATAAGTGCTTTTGATTGTCAGGCCAGGGTAACTCCAGAATGGGCAGAGAAAAACTGATTGCATAGTTCATTAGCTAACTATCATTTATATACATAAATGGGACAGATCAATTCATCTTCTTGATGGCTGTTCGCGTTCCAGTTCACCCATCCGTTGAGGATTAGGTGTCAACATTCCCCCCTTAATCTGAAGGGATGTTGGTGAGTCCAAGCATCGTTCTGAATCTTTCAAGCTTTTCTCTTCCAAGCGCTTTGGTGAAGATGTCTGCAATTTGCTCGTTTGTGGAACAATGATGGAGATGGATTGTTTTGGCCTCAACATGATGTCGGATCAGATGATATTTAGTATTGATGTGCTTAGTACGATCATGGAACTTTGGGTTCTTGGTCAACTTTATTGCAGAGGTGTTATCAATCATGAGTGGAGTTGATTGTATTTGTTTTACCTGCAAATCTTCAAGAATTTTCCTGAGCCACACAATTTCTTTCGTTGCTTCAGCTGCTGCCACATATTCTGCTTCTGTTGTGGAATCTACTGGTACTGATTGTTTGCGTGATCTCCAGGAGACAGCTCCTGATCCAAGACTCATAGCATATCCTGAAGTAGATACCCCAGTTTCTTTGTCTCCATCGAAGTCTGAATCAGAGTATCCAATCAAGTTGAAGTCGTCCACCTGTGTATACTTGATTCCAAGGTCTTGAGTTCCCTTCAAGTACCTTAGAACTCTTTTTGCAGCAGACCAATGTCCCTCACAAGGCTTTTGCATAAACCTGGAGAGGATTCCAACAGCAAATGAAATGTCTGGTCTGGTAGTAGTGAGGTAGATGAGACTTCCTACAAGTTGTCTATACTTTGTTGCATCCTCAAATTCCTTTCCTTCAATAGATGTGAGTTTCAAGTTTTGTTCCATTGGAGTAGAAAGAGGATTGCACTCTGTCATGCCAAATCTGTTTAACAAATCTCCAATGTATTTCTTTTGAGAAATAAATATGGATTTTGGATGTTGGGTTACTTCAATACCAAGATAGTAATGAACATAGCCCAAATCAGTCATTTCAAAACTTTTTCCTAATTCTTTCTTTATGGATGCAATATAGCTTTCATTGTTCCCTGTCATTAAAAGATCATCTACATATACCACAAGATATACAATTGTTTTGCCAACTTTCTTGACAAATAAAGTTGCATCATCAAGATCAAATTGATTGAAGTTGAGTTTCAGAAGATGCTCAGTTAGTTTTTCATACCAGGCTCGTGGTGCTTGTTTGAGGCCATACAAGGACTTCACAAGTTTGCATACTTTATGTTCATGTCCTTTCATAGCAAATCCTTCAGGCTGGGACATAAAAACATTCTCTTTTAGATCTCCATTCAAGAATGCAGTTTTTACATCCATTTGATGGACTTTCCAACCGTTCTGAGCAGCTAGTGCAAAGAGTGTCCGGATGGTGGCCCATTTTGCTGTGGGGGAAAAAGTTTCCTCATAATCGACCCATTCCTTCTGTGCAAAACCTTTTGCCACAAGCCTAGCTTTGTGCTTGTCAAGTGAGCCATCATCTTTGTACTTGTTCTTGTAGACCCACTTGCAGCCAATTGGTTTGGTTCCAAATGGAGGATCAACCAGCTTCCAAGTGCCATTCTTTATGAGGGCATCATACTCCTGCATCGCTTCTTTCCATTCATCACGAGAAGAAGCTTCTTTGAAGGAAGTTGGTTCAAAATCTGTAGACAAGTTCAATTCACAATCATAAGTAACATCCATATCAACAGGTGAATTAGAGTTATCTACATCACCTCCATCTTGTCGGTTTGTATTTCTGGTTCCTGTTTTTCCAATTTCATCAGGATGAACACTTTCAAGTGTCTTTGTCAGCCACTTTGGGGGACCTTTCTGAGATGGTCCAGGCTGCTCTGTTGATTGAGTTGGGACTGAATCAAGATTAAGTCTCCCAATTCTATCAATTACATCACTTAAAGCATCATCCGTTGTTGGAGTGTCATGCAGGGGAGATTGTTCTTCAGAAGAAGAAGATTCCACATGTTGATCTAGTATAGGAATCCCCCCTTCAAGATGTGGAATCTGATTATCAAACTCTTGAAATGATTTCAGTTTTGTGAATCTATCCAAGCGATCAAGTTGCCGCTCAACAACACTGTCAAATTTGGATGATTCAAGAAAAATGACATCTCTAGATATAACAAACTTTTTATTTACTTCATCATAGAGACGGTATGCTTTAGAGGTGTTTGAATACCCCAGGAAGATACACTTACGACTTCTAGCACCAAGTTTGTTTCTATGTACCTTTGGTATTAAAGCATAACAGGTGGAACCAAAAATCCTGAGATGTTTTACCGAAGGAACATGTCCATACCACAATTCATAAGGAGTCTTGTTTCTTATAGTACTAGATGGACATCTATTCTTTATATATGCAGCACATAGAACAACATCAACCCAAAACATTATCTTTACATTTTTGAAGAAAAGCATGGATCGTACCATATTCAAGATTGTTCTATTCATTCTTTCTGCTACACCATTCTGTTGGGGATTATAAGGTACAGTTGTTTGATGTTTGATCCCATGTTGGCGAAGATAGTTTTCAAATTCATTTGATGTATATTCTTTTCCATTATCAGTGCGAATAGACCCAATATGAGATTGTGCATCATTTTCAATCCACTTATGAAAATTCTTGAATGTTTGAAAAGCATCAGATTTGTTCTTCAATAAATAAACCCAACACATTCTGGTGTAATCATCAATAAATGTCATGATATATTTATTTCCATTTGCAGAAGGAACAGGCATTGGACCACATAAATCTGAATGAATGAGTTCAAGCTTCCTATGTGCTCTTGAATGTGAATCATGAAAAGACTGTTTGCTATGCTTTCCTAGAATGCAAGCATCACATTGCTTATGCTTTCCTAGACTGTCATAGTTTAAATGTCCAAATCTAGCATGCCATAATAAACTTGACGGAAGTGTACCTTCTTCATGATGAGAAATATATGAGAAATGTTGTGCATGAGCAGAGGTTCCTTGCAGTTTAACAAGTCTTTCTTCTTCTATACCCCTCATGACAAGAGAGTGGTCAGATGCCTTTCTTACCTCAAGCTTGCCATCAAACATATGAATGGAGTGACCTTGCTGGCGGATGTGGACCAGGGACAGCAAGTTTCTCTTGAGCTGTGGGAGATATAGAACATGATCCAGAAGAAAGTCTGGAAGACCAGGCATTTTAAGCCTGATTGTGCCAAGCCCTGATGGCTTGATTTTTGACTAATCTGCAAAGTATACTGCTCCATCAACATTGTCAGTGAAATCTTCAAAAAAATATTTCCTATGATTCATATGACAGGTTGCTCCTGAATCAAGCAACCAATCATTTTTCGAAGAAGCAAGTGAAGCATTAAACAAATCTTCATTTACTCCAATGTTACATTGTGCCTCAATATAGTGAGCGGATTCAGGTGCTTTACCTTTGTCTGTGTCATCAGTTTTACCTTTCTGTTGGTTTCTTCTCTGCTCAATTTTGTCCCATGGTAGCTTGCATGTAGAAGCATCATGTGATCCATTTCGTTTGCAGCGAATGCAATGCAGATCTGCTTTTTCACCTTGAGAATGTCTGCCCCCCCTGCCTCTGAAGTATCTTCCTCTTCCTCTTCGTCCACCTCTTCCTCTTGTAGAATCTTGAGCAGGATGCTTTTCTTTATGAGCAAGGCAAACAGTCTCTTCAGAAGATTCAGGGACTGTTTTCTTTCCAAAGGCTTTCTCTCTTTCAACAAACTTTTTCACAAGAGACTCAAAGGTTATGTCTTTAAGATTTCCATTTGCTTGTAAAGACTCAAGATAATTGGAGTAGGTAGGATAGAGTGCTTTGAGAAAGGCAATAAGAGAGATATCCAGATCAACCTTAGTGGATTTAATATCATGCATTATAGACTTTATTTCAGATGCAAGAGCAAGAGGATCATTATTTTTTAGTTCAAGAGTGAAGAGTTTAATCATGAGTTGAACAACTTCAAGTGCAGAATGTGAATCATAGAGTTATTTCAGCTTTTGTAAAGCTTCAAAGGCAGTGGAATAAGATGAAATATGACGACTTACTTCTTCATTTACAGATGCTGCGATCAATGCATAGGCTTTGTTGTTCTTGTTTTCCCAAATGACAAGTTCTTTATCTGATGTAGGCTGCACAGGGTCTTTTTCTTCTTCTCCGACACACACTCCTTTCCACAACTCATTGTAGATGAGGGTGTGTTTTACCATCCGAGACCATTCAGAATAGTTCTCCTTGCCAGTGAGAACTATTCCTACCATAGAAATGATTGAATGCATTCTGTAAAAAAAAATACTTCTGCTAAAAAAAACTTCTGCTGATAAGAAATTTCTCCTGATAAAAAAACTTTTACTGATGTACAGTGAAATTGTACTCAAAAGATTTATGTGGGAAATAACTTTGGTTGTTTAAAAGATAATCAGTCATTCACCGCGAGCTCTACAAAGTTGGAGCAACAACGGTATTAACCGTGAGCTCTACAAAGTTGGAGCAGCAATGGTATTACAATTTCAAAGTTCACTGAAAAGACTAAAAAATCACCATAAATCCCTTTGATTCTCTAGACCTGAGCCCATAACCAGATTGAGTATCGTTTCTATTAAACACAGATTGAAAAGTTTATTCAAAATCTGGTGGCTGTGCAGAACAGACCTTGTAGCAAAAGAAGATAGCTTAGGATTTTTAATAAAAATGAATAAAATCCCCAGTTACAGCCTTCAACCCACCATGAAAGCCGTGAATGAAGCATCAACTAAAACACGACAAATCCATGTTATAAAATGGTAGATTTTTTTTGAACTACTCACGAGGCTGCCCACATGTAGCAGTAGTAGCATTTGACACTGAACTTGGTTTCTAATTCAACGACAAAGCCTTTGTTTGAAGCCTTCGATCACCATCATGACAATAAGGAAAATGAAAACATCTTAACCCTAGCTCCTAGCAGTCTGTTTCTCCTTGGACTTTTGAATCAGAGTGGCGCAGCCGGGGCTTATATCTCGGGGTTTCCTCATCAGAACGTCTGAGTAGGCCGTCTCTTCGGCTTCTTGAACGGACGACATACTCGCTTGGACAGCAGCTCCCAAGGGGCCGAGAACTTCAGCCATGACAAATTTCTAAAATGTGGAGCCTCCGGTGTAAAATGGTATTCGATTCATATAAAATCGAGCGCGCCTTTTACACAAACTGCTACACAAATAATTTGACCATGCAAACTTAAAATACGGTGCTGCACAGAACAGAGATCAAATGAATGGATACCATGTGATGTCCAAGTCGCAACACCTCAGGCAGAGGCTTACCAGGCTGGGGACACGTTATACCTCCTCGCAGAAGGAAATGCGTTGTCTCGTCGGTGCTCGTTCACTGGAGCTCTGGAAAAGGGTTACGGCTATCTGAGCATGGCTGTAGTCACGAGATTGACAGTATCTGGCATTTTGGTATCTTTTCGTTTTGGTCGGAAGCTAGCTTCGAGTCTTTGCATGCAAATTATCTCGTCTCCGCGGTGAATATCTGAACAATTCAGGCTCAATTCCAGCGTCTAGAAGCATCTATCGGCTAATAGGGATCTTACGTTACTGCAACCATGCCTTAGGACCGGAAAAAAATCCTGGAAGCATTGGCGGCCAAGAGAAAGGCCGAAGCCGAGAGCGGGAAAAAAGAAAAGGCAGAAAAGTTCTTTGAAGCTCTGATACAAACCGCCTACGAGCTTCTTACTGACAGAATGGGAATACAAGGAGTGTGTTCAACGGTAACCAGCATAACAAATAACGCAGGCGTTCAAACCGGGCAGTGCGCAGTCTCAGGCGTTCATGTTAGTCAGAGAGCGCAGAGATATCTGTCAGAGGAATATCAGACAGAGGCAGAGCAGCGCAGGACAGAGGCATTATGGCAAACGTTCAGGCAGAGGCATTATGGCCAGAGGAGTTACAAGGATTCTGGGACCTGTGCTCTGATACCATGTCAGGCCAGGGTAACTCCAGAATGGGCAGAGAAAAACTGATTGCATAATTCATTAGCTAACTATCATTTATATACATAAATGGGACGGATCAGTTCATCTTCTTGATGACTGTTCGCGTTCCAGTTCACCCATCCGTTGAGGATTAGGTGTCAACATTGATGGAGTTGAGGGATCAGATTGGACTGGGCTTGTTTGAGTTGATTTTGGTGATGATTTCTTACCTGCGACTTTATCTTTAGATGTCGAGCTTGCGCTCTTCTGTTTAGGACTAGGTTGTGGAGGATCGAGTTGATTTCTACTTCTTGTACTAACTGGTAATACCTTTTGATCCTCTTCGTTTGGAAGAATGAAGTCCCACATTCCTTGTACTTCTACAACTTCATCTTCATCAATAGGTTCTCCATTAGAAACTTCCTCTTCTTCTTCTTCTGATTCTGCATTTGTTATGGCATTAGGCAGCTTTGAATCAATTGAAGGATTTTTTCTATAAGGCTTGTAGGGTTTCTTAGAAGAAGTCTCTGCTACTTGTTTCTTAATGTCAACCATTTCGTTAGACATGGCTTTTAAGACTTTCTATAATCCTTCTAAATCAAATGGGTCTTTTGATTGCTTTCTCTTAGGATCATCTTTAAAAGTAACCTTCTTAGGTTTTCTTTCATCGACAACATTTTTCTTTTCTAAAGCTAAGATACATTTCTCTACTACTATCGCTTCTTTCATGTTTTCTGCTAATGTTGCCTTGGCAGCCCTGTCAACAAAGATAGCTATGTTTGATGGTAAAGCAGATATGTACCATTCACTTCTAACTTCTTCGCTAGGCTTGGAAGCGGTCAGAATTTTATTCAAAAGTTTGTTGAAACGCGAGTTAAAATCTTTGATAGGTTCTCTCGATTCAGTCTTTAGATTCGATAGATCATTGATCAGTGTTTTTGTAGATCTATCGTCGTCGAACTTAGTCAAGAATTGCTCTTGGAAAATGTCCCAACTAGTGATGGATCCTGATGGTAATGAAAAATACTAGGATCTCGCTGCTCCTTGTAGAGTATAAGGGAAAAGCCAAACAACAGCATCTTCATTAATAACACCATTTAAATTTATCGATAACATAATGTTGTTTATGTGTTCTTCTGCTAGCATGCCTTCTTCAGGATTAAACTTAGGCAGCGATTTTTCAGGATGGACCGGTAATTGGCTTAAGGGGTTAGGCATTAAGACTGCCCCTGTGTTATTCCACGGGGTTTGGGCCATCATTGAACTACTAGCAGAGGAAATCGCGGACAAAGTTGCTTGTGGAAGGGATGGGGATGTTAAAGTTCCAATACTCTGATGGACAACAATTTGAAGTGAAGGGGTGGATGGTTGACTTTGCAATGGAGAAGTTGGAATGGATGTTGATGATGAAAGAGTCTGACTATCAGACCCTTGAGGTGATTTCCTTGCTCTTTTCCTTTTAGGTAGAGGTAATTCGGTTGGTTCAATACCAAACTTTTCACTCTTCAATCTGGTTAAGGGATGAGAAGGATTGTATTGCGAAGTCACACTACCTTAAGATATTTCAGACTTTTGTGGTGATATGGAAAATCCTTGAAGTTTATGAATCAAAGATTCAACTTCAGGAGGTTCAATAGTAGATTCCTCTGAAATGTTTGGGTTTGTGGAAGTGATTGTTGTTTTCTTAACTTCTCGCTTAGGATTTAAAGATTTGGAATGCGATGGAGAAGCCGGGGGAGATGTTGAGGGCGATTTACTCTCAGAATGGTATTTAGATTTGGATTTACTAGCCATTCATAGTTCGGGCCCTCCTTCTACCACCAAATATGTTGAAGCCTCGAAAATCAAGTCTACAACAAGGGGGATACCCACCCGGTCCGGAACTTGAAAGCAACTCCTTTTCCGTTTGGGATGGTGGGTCTGACTGGGGATAATGGGACCAGTTTCCCAATTTGTGTGTGTTGATAAGAATTTGGTTTTTCTGTTTTCTAAAGATTTCTAAGTAAAATGCTTTTAATTTAAGTCTAATTTAAAAATGCAATTGTATTCTAATGAACAGAAATATTTAAGTCTAAAACTAACCCGGGATTCAACTTTTCACTTATGCGATCTAAAATAATTTTGAATAGTAATTGGTAATAAATATCATTCAATCGCTACAAGAAAAGAATTCGATAAAAATGAATTGTTTCATATAAAAAGTTAGCCGAAACAATTGTGAGAAGCATATCGCATAATAAGTCATTCATATATTAAGCATAAACAAAATAGTCATCACCGTAAAAAAGTGCCAAATGATAACTCAAACATTCAAGCTTTCATATATAAATAACTGAGCATAAAATATTACTTAGACACATAAGCAGAAATCGTTAAGAGATAAAAGTACCATTGATAACAAGTCCTACTCATGAGCTTCAGCAATATAGATTTATTTTTTCCTAATTCAACATCTACTAAGAGTACAAAAGTCCATTACAGTAGCAGACATCAAACACAGATATTAATAAATCTTGTTCCATTCATTCATCAAAACCTCCTCTAAGGGTGCAGAAGTGCATGTTCCGAGGAAATGTTTTTGACAAATTTCAAAACCCTTCTCTAAATGCATGAGAGGGATTAAAATACTACTTCCTAAATACTAAAAATAGTTTATTACAAAAATATAGGAGGAGGTTTAAATGACCGTCCTCATCTAGGCAAAAATAAATCAAAACTAAAACTAAAACTGAATCTGGAATTAACTATATATGTATCTATTCTATGTGGTCGCAAGCATTTAGCATCGGCTTAAGGAGGGTCGGTTGGCCAACCTCCGATTTTAGTTGCCCTGCGAAAATAGAATCGGCAAGTGCTGGCGCTATCTTCTCGGCAGAGTTCGTAAGGCATTTGAGAGTCATGCATTGACTGTGCGGTTTAACCAAGTGCTGCCAGTAAGTTTCCCAATTCAGCTTGGTTAACTTCTTGATGGAATCTATCCTTTCCTCAGCCTTTTGTCTCCATCTTGTCTGTAGTTGTTATGCTTTTGGGAGAAATCCCGATGCGGTCTCTGATATGAGGTTTGCTCTATGCAGGTTTTCATTGACACAGTCAATGACGTTGTTTTTTGTTGTGGCTACTTCTTCTGTTGCAACGCATCGAGCGCTGAATGGAATCGCTAGGTTTCAGCCAAATCCACTTACCGCCCAAAGGTGCACCTGATAAATGTCGTCGTTTTTGGAGCTTGAGTCCCGCCTTTAGCCTTTAGCGTTTTTCCCCGTGGTTTTCTGGCTTACATGTGACCGAGCACTCGGGGGCTTTCCTTCTCGAGGGGTTTTGCCCAGTGATGCGTTGATGAGCCCCAATTTTGGTACAATTTGGGCTCATTTTGGCCTATTCTACTTGCTCAAACCATTCATTTTTTACTGCTTATGCATGCATTTCTTAGTTTATTCATGTTGTTTGTAGGAAGAAGGGTAGGCACTCTATCTACGTGACTAATGCATTGTGATTCCAGGTTTTGGCATTAAAAGGGAGCAAAAGACAACGAAAAAGGAGACAAGGAGACAATGAGGTGGCACTGCTGACTTTCAGGAGAGGATGTCCATGGTCTTGGGGACATTCCTCATGATTCCCACCAAGAACTCCGAGCTCCAATCCATCTCCCCTCCGAGCTTAGAAGCAGCCAGCTGTTCTACAGGAACAGCAGTTATAAACTGCTCTACAGGAACAGCAGTTATGACCGTCCTACAGGATCAGCAGTTAAACTCTAGTTGGACAGCCGAGCTCCTAAAATCAAGGACACTTGTTGGATCATCATTTTTGTATAAGTATAGAGGCCTTAGCCTTGGATAGGTTGTTGAAACTCTCGTATTGCTATTGTAATTTTGGAGCACAGCTCAGTTTTTGTTCCTTTTTGTAAGCCAATTTGGCATGATATCAGATTATGAATAAAGAAGGCAGATTTTGATCTAGCTCTGAGTTTTCTTAAGGAGACTATAGCTCTCAGGTTAGGGCCCAACCTGAGAGCCATAGATCCCCTCTGCTGTAGTGTTGTTTCCATTTCGTTTCAGCACTTTGAGTTTTCCTTTTCACATGCAATTCGAATTACAGGTTGCTAATTTAGTTGTTTTCATGAGTTTAGATAGGATTTGCTTATGGTGAATTGGTTTACAGTTGCTTAGGCTAGAAGAGGATAGATACAATCTATTGGAGCTCCAACAAAAAGGTTGTTAGGGCTCACTGCCATCTCATCTGGGATTGGAGTGCAGTCCATGACTAACCACCAAAAATACGCATTTCTTTAGTCCATGATTGCTGCAAACACGGTCACGTTATGTTAGATGCTTCCACATGATTCACACCTGCACCACACTCCTTTACCACAGCTTCATGCACATTCTCCTTCGCGTTTAGATTGATGTTCATTGAATTTATAAGCATAGGTAGTCTAAGTTAATGCATTTTCGGTTTGGTGATAGTCACAAGCATTTGTTCCATTTACACTGCTTTCTCTCGTTCCATTACTTCGTCCTCCATCTTGATCACGCATGCAAACACATCTTTGACCTCTGCTCCGCTCTGTTATCTCCCAAAGTCTTTCACTCCTCTCGTACTTCCATTCTCTAGCCCTTTTCGTTGACATAGCCCTCTATCTTCCAACCCACTCCCTACACTCACTCCCCATCCTATTCCTTCACTTCTACAGCCATCACCAGCCTCATTCCTACCTTACACATCTCCCCCTACCATTTCATCACTCCTCCATCACGCCAAACACTCACGGTAGGTTATCCTGTAGCCGTTTGTAGACATCCTGTAGAAACCAGAGTATCCTGTAGGATCCCCTGCAGACTTCCTGTAGGAGGCCACTCACTCGGTTGCCGAGCTTCTGAATGTGAGGAACCTCTGTGGATGGATGCTAAGGATCCCTAGGGACCTCTCCTAGCCTCCCCAACCTGTCCCACGCTTTCCTTCCTTCTCCATCCCATCTGCACAACCAAACCCTAGTTAGCACAAGATCACAATCATTGCACACACTTAAAGGAAAAATACAAAAACATATCTTTCATGATGCAAGTAGTTTAGATCCATGCATTTGCACTTATTAGAGGTAACAGCAGCATTGGTAGAAGTTTCATTCACATGTTTTGCATTATAGCGGTTAGACTAGTTAAATTAGGGTTTCCTAGGTTTACATGCTTTGATTTGCTTTCAGTCCATTTTGTCAAGTAGAGTAGTTTTCCTTTGAGAATAGCTTTCGTCCATCAATTAGCAAGCTTCTTCTGAGAGCCTATAGAAGTTGGCTTGAGCCCTAGCGGACTTGTGCCAGCTGACCAAGTGACAGCTGCGACAAGAGCTAGTACTTGTGCATATAGCACCGTCGCTTCCAAGTTTGTACGAACTACCGGGTTGATAAAATGAGAGACAGGAAGCCCCAGGAGTTGTAGCATTATTGCTACAATACTGGAGCTCACCATATTTTTGGCGCCGTTGCCGAGGAAGCGTCAGAGTATTAGTAATTGTTGCTTTTCTTCTACTTTCGTACTCTTACTTCTGCTCAGTAGTTTATTTCATTTCCATTCTGCAAAAGTAATTTAGCATTTCCTGCTTTCTTAGATTAGCATTTCCTGCTTTCATAGATTAGCATTTCCTGCTTTCCTAGATTAATATTTCTTGCTTTCCTAGAGTAATTTGTCTTGCTTTCCTAGATTAGCTTTCCAATTCTGCAATTTCATTTGAGCAATATAGCTAGTTCTAGATCACTTTGTTTCAGTTTTGCAGGTACCAAAGAAAAAGCAAAAGCACTCAAAAAAGAAAAGTCCTTTCCATTTCATGCCTCGTAGGAACCGAGATAGATCAGGCAAATTCCTACCAAACACCCCCACCACATCACTGAGTCACCCTTCTCTCTTCTTTGGTGACAGTGACCCAGAGGAACCTATAGGTGAACATCCTGAGATATACCAAGACCCTATAGAAGAAGAAGAGTTAGAAACCACTCCATCTGAAGCCATGGCTGATAATAGGAGAGAAGATGAGAGAATAGAAGGAGCTTTCCCCATCCGAGAGACCAATGGAGATATGAAAATGAAAAACATTAGCCCCTCCGCCTTGCCTCACTTCCATGGACTGACCACTGAGGATCCTGATACCTTCTTGTTTGAGTTTGCTGTCCTTTGTAGAACCTATGACTATACTGAAGATGAGCAAAAGCTGAAGCTTTTCCCTTCCACTCTTAAGGATGCAGCACTACGCTGGTTCATGGGATTACCTGGGAATAGCATCGCTACTTGGGCTCAGATGCAGCAAGCCTTCAATACCAAGTATAGGGATTATTGTAGGTCCAAGGAAACCAAGGGAGAGATCTTTCGAATGACCATGGGGAATGATGAGTCTTTAGAGGATTATGAGGAGAGGTTCCAACTTAGCTATAAACGGGCCAGGTGCACACTTGACCCTAAATCCCTCAAGTTGGTTCTACTCCGAGGAGTCCCTGAAGATCTCCTAGACACCCTTCACATGTTAGCTCGGGGGGACATTTACCAACTGCCTTATGAGGACATCAAGACTGTGTTTCGAAATCATTCCAGGGCAGCTAGAAAACGAGGTAGAGGAAATCTCCTCTCCACCGGTGTCCCTTTCTCCAAACATGAGTTTACAAACCAATTAGAAGATCTTAAGAGTGAGGTGAGACAGACCATTGCCATGCAGCTGGACACATTCAGGATCCAGCAGAAGAAAGAAGAAGCTGAGAGAGCCTTGGCTGTCTTCTGTCCTAGGTGCACCAGAAGACACCCTAAGAACGAATGTCCATTGCATTCGGTTGAAGTGTGTTTCATTTGTGAGGAGGACCACCCAACAAATCAGTGTCCAACCTTACCTGGGTTTAAAGCCATGTACCAAGGAACCGAAGCCCCCACTGAACCTCTCTACTTCATCAACCAAAGGAGGCCTCAAGGATCTAGACCTTATCAGCAGGGGATGCAAGGGGCATCTCAAGCTTATTACAACCCCAACCACTCGACTCCCATGCCTTCCTGGGGTCCCCCTGCTCATCCTTCTTGGTCCATGCCTCCTCCATGGTCTTATCCACCTCAGTACCCTACTCAACCTACTTCTCATCCATATCACTCACATACCCAGTCGCAGCCTCAATGGAGTGCTCCTCAGTCGGGGTGGAGGCCCCAATACAACACTCCTCCTGCCATTTTGCCTCCACCACCAGTTCAACCTCAGCCTTTACCTCCTGCTCCTCCAAGGCAACCTCAGATGCCTGGTCAACCGAACCCGAACCCCAACAATAGACAGGCTCAGCAGGTATATACTGGGGAGACCTCATGCCCTACCTATGCTGTGGAGATCCAAGAGATCAATCTTAGATCTGGAAAGACTCTTCCAGATCGCCAACCTCCTCCCCCATAGGATGAGGAAAACCATCAGGAGAGTGAACCAAAGCCCATTCCACCCTTTCCTGAGAGACTAACAGCCACCACACAACCTAACCCAGAAGAAGATGAGCTTTTGGGTGAGCTCAAGCAGTTGTGTGTAAAAATCCCACTTCTCCAAGCCATCAAGGATGTGCCAATATATAACAAGCTGGTTAAGGAGAAGTGTTTCAAACACCCAGGCAGACGGAAGAAAGATGCCTCAACTATCAATGTCATAGGACAGCTGTCTGACCTTATGCTAGGACAAGTCATCTGCCCAAAGTACCTAGATCCTGGAAGTCCTGTAGTAGATGTTCACATCAATGGCACCATTATCCCCCACACCTTGATTGATCTGGGGGCGGCCATCAATGTGATGACCAGGGATACCATGCTTAAACTCAATCTTCAGGGTTCCTTGAGGAAGACCTCGACAGTACTGCAATTAGCAGATCGCTCCACCGTGACTCCCGAAGGGATTGTGGAGGATGTCTTGGTCTCTATTGATTCTTGGGAATACCCTGCAGACTTCCTGGTTCTGCAACCAAAGGCCAAGCTTACTGGATATCCTCTCATCTTGGGAAGGCCTTGGTTAGCTACTGCAGATGCTTACATAAGTTGTCGGGCAGGAAACATGACCATCAAAAATGGTCCCATGTCCAAGCAGCTAGTCCTATACCCTCCTGCCCAACCTTCTTTAGAGCATGATTTACCACTCTGGTTGGAGGAAGGGGAGGAAGATGAGGTGTACTCTGCACCTCTGTGCACCCTAGATACCACTAGAAGAGACCCTCCTACCGAGGATGATTTGATTGAGACCCTGATCCAGAATCCACCTTCCAGTGCACTATCTTTAGAGAAGTTGGTGGAGGATGCCCAAGCTAGCACCTTAGTGGACCTTTGTACAACCAGCCCTGTCACTCCCAGAGTCAAAAGTGTGGAGTTCGGCCCTGAGAGAGCATTAAAGATCAGCTCCTCCCTATCTCCTTCCCAGGAGAAGGAGTTGTGTAGCCTATTGGCCAGCCACTTAGATGCTTTTGCTTGGAGCTATAAGGAGATGAAAGGAGTCCATCCCTCGGTCTGTACCCATCATATATACATCAAAGAGGATTGTAAACCAGTTAGGCAACCCCAGAGGAGAATGAATCCAGCCCTTAAGGACATTGTCAAGGAAGAGTTGCAAAAACTGTTGGATGCCGGATTCATCTACCCCATCTCAGATAGTGAATGGGTGTCCCCTCTAGTGTTGGTTCCCAAGAAGAATGGGAAGTGGAGGATCTGTGTAGATTACCGTGAGCTGAACAAAGCTACCAAGAAAGACCATTTCCCTCTACCTTTCATAGATCAAGTGTTGGATGGACTGGCAGGAAAGAAGTTCTTCTCTTTCCTGGATGGGTTTAGCGGGTACAATCAAATCCAAATCAGCCCGGAAGACCAAGATAAGACCACCTTCACTTTTCCTTGGGGTACCTTTGCCTACCGAGTCCTTCCCTTTGGGCTATGCAATGCTCCTGCTACTTTTCAGAGAGCTGTCTTGAGCATCTTCTCGGAGTTGGTCCATGATGCAGTGGAAATATACATGGATGACTTTACTCCTTATGGGGCCAACTTCCAGGAAGCATTGTCCAACTTGGGAAAGGTCCTAACCAAGTGCATCGAGATGAACTTGTCCCTTAGCCCTGAGAAATGTGAATTCCTAATGACTGAAGGGACCGTGCTAGGCCATACCATTTCTTCCCAAGGATTGCAGGTGGATCCTAACAAAATTGCTCTCATCAAGAGGGTTCCACCTCCTCAAAAAGTAAGGGATGTCCGGAGTTTCTTGGGATTAGCAGGATACTACCGGAGATTCATTAAGGACTTCAGCAAGTTAGCCTCACCATTGTTTGGTCTGTTGGCAAAAGATGTGGAGTTTAATTGGACTGACGATTGTCAGAAGAGTTTGAATGAATTAAAAGACAAGTTAGTGTCAGCTCCAATCCTGAGAGGTCCAAACTGGGCCCTACCTTTCCACATCCACACTGATGCCTCGAACAAAGCCATAGGTGCAGCCTTAGGACAAGTTGAGCAAAAACTTCCATATGCCATTTACTTCGTTAGCAAAAACTTGTCCAAAGCAGAGCTGAATTACACTGTAACCGAGAAGGAATTCTTAGTTGTGGTTCATGCACTGAACAAGTTCCGACATTATATTACTGGTTACCAAACTTTTGTACATACTGACCATGCTGCTATTAGATATTTGATGAATAAACCAGATGTGAATGCTCGTATTATTAGATGGTTACTTTTATTGCAGCAGTTTGATCTAACCATTGTTGATAAACCAGGGAGAGAAAATGTTGTTGCTGACTTCTTGTCTAGATTGGATTTGTCCGCAGATGAAGATGGGACGGTGGATGACCAGATGCCTGATGAGCATCTGTTTGCTATCTCAGTACTCTCCCCATGGTTTGCTGATATAGCAAACTACCTTGTTTCATCTCAGTTCCCTCCGCACCTCTCTTCAAAAGAGAAGAGCAAAATCATCAGAAAGAGTGCCTCATTTACATGGATTGGGGGCAATCTGTTCAAGCTTGGCCCCGATCAGATCTTAAGGCGTTGTGTAAGGGAGGAGGAAGTCTTTGACATCCTCCTCACCTGTCATGATGGGCCTTGTGGAGGACATTTTGCAGCAAAGAGAACTGCCTTCAAGATCCTGCAGGCAGGCTACTATTGGCCCACACTTCATCAAGATGTCAGAAGATATGTCAGCCAGTGTGACCAATGCCAAAGAATGGGGAAACCGACCCAAAGGGATGAGATGCCTCTCCAACCTCAAGTGACTCTTGAGCCATTTGAGAAGTGGGGCATGGACTTTGTGGGTCCAATCAATCCCTCTTCGAGGCAGAGATCCTACATCATTGTGTGTACTGACTACTTGACAAAGTGGGCAGAGACTAAAGCAATCAAAGCAGCAACAGAAGAGACGGTGGTCGAGTTCTTAAGAGAGAACATCTTCTACAAGTTTGGCTACCCAAGAGAGCTGGTGACCGATCAAGGGAGCCAGTTCACATCCAACTTGGTTGAAGATCTACTAGCTCATCACAAGATCAAGCATAGGACTTCCACCCCCTATCATCCTCAAGCAAATGGGCAGGTGGAAGTCACCAATAGAGCATTAGAAGGAATCTTGACTAAAGTGGTGAGCAGCAGCAGAAAGGACTGGGCAGATCGCCTGGTTGAAGCCACATGGGCTTACAACACCACTTGGAAGACCACCACCGGCTTCACACCTTATGAGCTGGTCTATGGGAAGAAAGCTTTGTTGTCCATTGAGTTTGAGTATAACACTTTGAGGATGGCAGCTCAGCTGGACCTAGATCTCAGCCATGCACAGCAAGAAAGGTTATTGCAGGTGAATGGACTGGATGAGCACCGCATGTAGGCCCTCCTTCACTCAGAAGTGGTTCAACTTCAGAGGAAGGTGTGGCATGACCAACATCTCCATGACAAGCAATTTCAGCCGGGAGATTGGGCTTTGTTGTATGATTCCAGATACAAAGATTTCAAGGGGAAGTTGAGAACCAGATGGCTAGGACCATATTCAATGGAAAAGTGTCATGACAATGGATCTGTCCTCATTCGAACCATTGATGAGGAAGCCATTCCCATGCTTGTCAATGGGCATCGCTTGAAGATCTACAGGAAGCCTCCCTCAAGACAAGAGTTCATCAAAACAATGGAGAAGGCAGTATTGGTCATAGAGAAGGGTCCTGCCCCTGCTTTGGGCACACCCTGAAGCATCTAAAAAAATAAATAAATAAATAAATAAATAATAAAGATCCTTGGGTGAAAACCTCTCTGAGGCGCCCAAGGCAGGTGGTAGGGGTGAAAACCTCATTAAGGCGCCCCTGCTATCTTTCAAAAAGAAAAAAAGAGATAAAGATCCTTGAGTGAAAACCTCTCTGAGGCGCTTAAGGCAGGTGGTAGGGGTGAAAACCTCATTGAGACGCCCCTGCTATCTTTCAAAAAAAAAACAAAAACAAAAAAAAAAAAAAAACAAGATCAATAAGTCATTATGTGAAATTTGCATGCAGATTGCAGGTGTTCTATGGAGGAGAGGAAGCCTCTCAACTCAAAGCCAGAAGTCCTTATCATGCAGCCAGGACACCTCACCAGCACCTCCTCCAAGAATGCCTATGTTCTTCAAGGTATGTGCACTTTTATTATAAACTGAGTCTCCTACAGGAAGACACAGATTTTCTACAGGAAGGTGCGATTTTCTACAGGAAGGTGCAAATTTCTACAGGAAGAGTTGCCTGTCTACAGGAAGCTCTGTACTTCTACAGGAAACTTCCTGTAGAAGCTCAGAACGAGCCAGAATGCGTTTCATGAGCAGATCTGATGACTACGGGTTTGTGTGGACGCATGCAAGCCTCTTTTGGGCCCATGCACGACGTTGATACCTTGCGCCACCATCCTCGTCGCCATGCAACCAAGATCCCTGCACCAGCAAACCAGATCAATGAGTTCTCATGGAAAAATCAGTTGTCAGAGAAAAATGAACACCGAGAGCTCATACCACGTCCATGTCGAGCATCAGAAGCTTCGGGAGCGCGATTAGCAGGTCATCTCCATTGTCAAGTAGCATGCACCCAAGGAGGTGAGACTGTTACAAGGCACCCCGCGGGAATCCTGTAGCAGTCAAACCTGCAGGAGTGGATACCATTCATCGCCCAGCCATCTGCAAACAACACACGGGTGCATGCAACCAGAGCGTCCACTACAGCGCCAGCATCCTGTAACCACGAGCCTCCGGGACTGTGTAAGCCACATGCAGTAGGTAGATCCGTCGTCCAAAAACTGGAAATCATGTGCAGACGCGCGCAGGTAAGTGTTCTAATCCTTCCTTCCATCAAATCGCATGAGTATCACTTTGATTTGTTTGCATGGCGTAGAAATGAATGGTTGAGCGGCCGTAAGGCCAGTTGACTGGCCACGTTGGCGAGTGAAGGGATAGTCAGATGATGGGTGGCAGCCACG
The DNA here is from genome assembly GCA_031772625.1 of Pinus tabuliformis. Classification (NCBI taxonomy): domain Eukaryota; kingdom Viridiplantae; phylum Streptophyta; class Pinopsida; order Pinales; family Pinaceae; genus Pinus; species Pinus tabuliformis. Next base: position 1,581,890,255 of record CM062804.1, on the reverse strand, counting down.
ACAAAGGGAACACGCAGCACGCACGTGAAGATCAGTCCCGTCAACTGAGAAACGAGTTTAACCGAAAAGGGCGGCGGCAGATCTGTGGGAATGAATGCGGCAGCAAGTGAATGTGCAGGCGGATGATGGGTGACGTCACCCAACGGTCCGGCGGGGACAGCTCACCCTCCGCGCCACGAGCTGCGCCGATTCAAAATCTAATCGGCTAGATTGTGCGCATATATCCATCCACCTCCACTTCAAAACTTGAGTAACTCTTCTGAATACCTCTGCATGTTGATACGCCAAGCTTTCGGCCGACTGAACACCAGTGAAGCGCACCTCAACCGCAGTCCAACTACCGTTCTCCCCGAAGCCTGCACACTGCTCCTACAGGAACAGTTTCTACAGGAACGCAATCCTACAGGAAGCAGTTTCTACAAGAACGCAGCTCTACAGGAAGGTGAAGTCTTCACGTAAGAAAAGGTGGCAGAAAAGAGGTAACCCTGAAACTCCTTCCGCAATTGGCTTTCAAAGGTGGCAAGGTCATTATTCACAGTCTGGTCATAAAAAATATTGGATTGTCGTGCCTATACTATCGCTTCTACAGGATAGCAGTATAATTAGACTGTGGTCTGTGAATTCATTGCATGCTCTGTCTATAAGACCGAATTTCCTTTGTATCTACCGCCTTTGGTCAAAACCACTGTGTTCATCATGCCTGGTGGGTTTATCAGGCGAGAGCCCACTGATTCAAATACATTAAGGAGAAACCCGGCAGTGGTTGAGCTCTTCACTAGAGCACAATGGATGCCTTTTTGTGATAAACTACAGGGCTACGATGATGAAGTAGCCGAGGAATTCTTGGAGGCATTGAAGCCTAAATCCCAGACACTGGCCACAGTAAGCTTCAGAGGTCTCAACCTCCAACTCACCCCAGAGCATATAAGTCGAATCACAGAACTGCCCATGGGTCTGCCGTGGGATAAAGAAGAGCGGAAGAAGAGCCAGCAAGCAAAGAAGGAGTTCTTCCCACCTGAAGAATCATTCACAGAGGACAAAAATGGGGTGAAAAGGACAAGCCTGTTGCCACCATGGAACGAAGTCAGTTTGCAAATTATGAAATATATCACCTGTGAGGGTCGTTACAGCATCGTATATGCGTATCACTTCAGGCTGCTCAATGAACTAAGACACCAGATTGACCTCCCTGCAGCACAGAGGCTGAGCATTCCTTACTTTTTACTGCAGTCCTTGATGGAGTGCTCCACAAAGCTCAAGGACGGAATTCCGGATCAGGTAGCCCACCATGGGTTAGTCAAGCTTCTTGTGGAGGATGCTCTCCACTCATATAAAGTCCCCCTCGCATGGGAATCATTTAGGAATTTAACAAGAGAAGGGAACATAAAAATGTTGCTTGAAGAAACGGAATCCTCTAGCGGTGAAGAAGAAGAGCCAGTAGCCGAGAGTAAGAAAGGGAAAAGCCAAAAGGTCCCGACTCCAACACAGAAGAAAGAACGAAAGGAGAAGGAGGAGGGAAAGGATGACAGAGCAAAAGAGGACACCCCCATCCTGTCAGCAAGGGAAAAGAGGTTGAAGAGCAGGGCAGTCAAAACTGAGGTGGTCCCTGCCAGCCCAAGCACCTCGTCAGCTCCTGCAGTCAAAGCCAAAAGCAAAATCCATGCAGCCAAGCAAGAAGAGGTGGTGAGAGTTGCATCTGCAGGAACGCAAAAATTGGCTTCTACAGGAAGCCCGAAAACACAAACACAGGCTTCTACAGGAAGCCCGAAAACAAAGACAAAGGCTTCTACAGGAAGCCCGAAGATCAGTAAGGAGCAGGCTTCTACAGGAAGCCCAAGAGCAACGACCAAGGCTTCTACAGGAAGCCCGAAAATCGTTGGAGAACAGGCTTCTACAGGAGGCCCAAAAACGGAGACAAAGGCTTCTACAGGAAGCCCGAAAGTGCAACCACAGGCTTCTACAGGAAGCCCGAAGACAGAGACAGGGGCTTCTACAAGAAGCCCGAGATTGGAAAGAGGGGCTTCTACAAGAGGCCCGAAGGTCATTGAGAAACAGCCTCCTATAGAGAGTCCGAAGACAAAGAAAGAATCTTCTACAGGAGGCCTGGAAGCGGGCAAAGCAGGGTCTTCCACAGGAAGCCCGAAATCTAAAAAGGAGGGGCCCTCTACAAGGAGCTCCGAGAGAGCAAAACGCAAGAAAGAGAAGGCTGGCATTCTCGAAAAGGAGGTAGCAGCGGCACTGGCTGCCCTCAGCACACCTCCAAAACCGAAAGAGAAAAGGGAGAGGGAGACCCCTTTACCACCTGAAGCCAGGAGAAGCAAGAGGATGACCGCGGGCAAGCCACAGCCTCCACCCAGCAGCCAAACCACTTCAGGGGATGTCCCTACTTCACCTAGTGCAAGGACCCCCTCTAAAACATCAGCTACCCCCGAAAAGGGGAGCCCAAAAATAACTTCTTGGACACGAAAGATAGGCCAGTCGCCTTCCGAAGCCCGACTCAAGGAAATAGAAAAGGGGAAGGAAGCATCACCCTCGTCACCACCAAGGGCAGAGAAGGCGGGGCCATCAAAAGCAGAAAAGAAAGAGCCTGTTCCGGTCCCGAGTCCTCGGCCAAGGACAAGGAGCAGAAGCAAGGTTGCTCAAGGATGAGCAAATGGTTCAGCTGGGGGGTGATGATGAGCCCCAATTTTGGTACAATTTGGGCTCATTTTGGCCTATTCTACTTGCTCAAACCATTCATTTTTTACTGCTTATGCATGCATTTCTTAGTTTATTCATGTTGTTTGTAGGAAGAAGGGTAGGCACTCTATCTACGTGACTAATGCATTGTGATTCCAGGTTTTGGCATTAAAAGGGAGCAAAAGACAACGAAAAAGGAGACAAGGAGACAATGAGGTGGCACTGCTGACTTTTAGGAGAGGATGTCCATGGTCTTGGGGACATTCCTCGTGATTCCCACCAAGAACTCCGAGCTCCAATCCATCTCCCCTCCGAGCTTAGAAGCAGCCAGCTGTTCTACAGGAACAGCAGTTATAAACTGCTCTACAGGAACAGCAGTTATGACCGTCCTACAGGATCAGCAGTTAAACTCTAGTTGGACAGCCGAGCTCCTAAAATCAAGGACACTTGTTGGATCATCGTTTTTGTATAAGTATAGAGGCCTTAGCCTTGGATAGGTTGTTGAAACTCTCGTATTGCTATTGTAATTTTGGAGCACAGCTCAGTTTTTGTTCCTTTTTATAAGCCAATTTGGCATGATATCAGATTATGAATAAAGAAGGCTGATTTTGATCTAGCTCTGAGTTTTCTTAAGGAGACTATAGCTCTCAGGTTAGGGCCCAACCTGAGAGCCATAGATCCCCTCTGCTGTAGTGTTGTTTCCATTTCGTTTCAGCACTTTGAGTTTTCCTTTTCACATGCAATTCGAATTACAGGTTGCTAATTTAGTTGTTTTCATGAGTTTAGATAGGATTTGCTTATGGTGAATTGGTTTACAGTTGCTTAGGCTAGAAGAGGATAGATACAATCTATTGGAGCTCCAACAAAAAGGTTGTTAAGGCTCACTGCCATCTCATCTGGGATTGGAGTGCAGTCCATGACTAACCACCAAAAATACGCATTTCTTTATTCCATGATTGCTGCAAACACGGTCACGTTATGTTAGATGCTTCCACATGATTCACACCTGCACCACACTCCTTTACCACAGCTTCATGCACATTCTCCTTCGCGTTTAGATTGTTGTTCATTGAATTTATAAGCACAGGTAGTCTAAGTTAATGCATTTTCGGTTTGGTGATAGTCACAAGCATTTGTTCCATTTACACTGCTTTCTCTCGTTCCATTACTTCGTCCTCCATCTTGATCACGCATGCAAACACATCTTTGACCTCTGCTCCGCTCTGTTATCTCCCAAAGTCTTTCACTCCTCTCGTACTTCCATTCTCTAGCCCTTTTCGTTGACATAGCCCTCTATCTTCCAACCCACTCCCCACACTCACTCCCCATCCTATTCCTTCACTTCTACAGCCATCACCAGCCTCATTCCTACCTTACACATCTCCCCCTACCATTTCATCACTCCTCCATCACGCCAAACACTCACGGTAGGTTATCCTGTAGCCGTTTGTAGACATCCTGTAGAAACCAGAGTATCCTGTAGGATCCCCTGCAGACTTCCTGTAGGAGGCCACTAACTCGGTTGCTGAGCTTCTGAATGTGAGGAACCTCTATGGATGGATGCTAAGGATCCATAGGGACCTCTCCTAGCCTCCCCAACCTGTCCCACGCTTTCCTTCCTTCTCCATCCCATCTGCACAACCAAACCCTAGTTAGCACAAGATCACAATCATTGCACACACTTAAAGGAAAAATACAAAAACATATCTTTCATGATGCAAGTAGTTTAGATCCATGCATTTGCACTTATTAGAGGTAACAGCAGCATTGGTAGAAGTTTCATTCACATGTTTTGCATTATAGCGGTTAGACTAGTTAAATTAGGGTTTCCTAGGTTTACATGCTTTGATTTGCTTTCAGTCCATTTTGTCAAGTAGAATAGTTTTCCTTTGAGAATAGCTTTCGTCCATCAATTAGCAAGCTTCTTCTGAGAGCCTATAGAAGTTGGCTTGAGCCCTAGCGGACTTGTGCCAGCTGACCAAGTGACAGCTGCGACAAGAGCTAGTACTTGTGCATATAGCACCGTCGCTTCCAAGTTTGTACGAACTACCGGGTTGATAAAATGATAGACAGGAAGCCCCAGGAGTTGTAGCATTATTGCTACAATACTGGAGCTCACCATGCGTGATTAGCACTAGCGCTAATCGCACATCAGAAACTACTTCCTTTTTCCGATCAGGGCTTCCCAAGTGCTATTTTTTTTCCCTGCGCGGTTTTTGATGGGCCTTGGTCAGCGCGCTTTGCCCTTTTTCAATGGCTTTTTCCTTACCGACCAGTTCTTGGTTCACTCCGCCAAATCTTTGTTTTCCTTGACAAACTTTCTCCACGAACTGCTTGTTGTAGGTTGCCTGTGGCTCTGGTAGATGATACATAAGCCTTAAATCTTGTGCAGTGAATGACCCAATGAGGTCTTGGCCTCGAGTCTTGAATTTTCTGTCTGTTATATCGGCACTGTCCAGTACCCACTTGACCATGTCTGTGTATGGAAGAATCTTCGGCCTTGCCGCTATTTGGTGCAAGAACGAACATGCAAGTTTAGTGATTGATGCTTCAGACGACCCGCGCGAGTCTGTTGTTGCTTTAACCTCCATAACTCTCGGCTTTTCTTCTTCGAGGAGACTGTACATGCCTTCCCAAGTAGTTATGCTGACATCTTTGTTACAGGTGGTGTCTGTGTATAAGGGCGTCATCTCTTTGTCCTCTGCAACCGGAGCCTTTCCCTTCTTTCCCATTACGTTCTGCACCCTGCTGTGTATATTACTCTGCTTGCTGCTCCTGCAAATTTACAAGTAAGGAAAGAGATAAAGTGATCGGAAATCTCTTTAATTCTGAAATCATATCAAATATACCACCCTACGTGAAATAACCTTTCAATCAGTTTCAAATCTTATCTCATAAATGACCATCAAATAACCATTGAATTGACATTAATGCCCATAACTCGTTATCGAATTACGAGAAAAATTTTATTGAATGATGAGCCCTGTAGATCTGCAATAAAGCGATTTTGCGATTTGCTTTGCAATATCGCAGATCGCAATATTGCTAATCTGTTTTATCAACAATCATTTATCACCTTGAGCATCTGCGAGATGTGATTTGCGAGATATCTTATCGCATATCGCCGGATCGGGATATTTTACCTTAGGTGATACTTGCGGCGTATGAAAGCTGCGATGTGAGATGAGTCTTTAAGGCACGCGATCTCGCGTCGCGTTTTCGCAATTCTGAAAGCTTGTTTATATGATGTTCCCCATTACCCTTTGCGATGCGATGTTTTATTGTTAAGAGAACGATCTTATTTGGAACTTATCATAAAACTTAGTTTTTTTTTAGGTTTTGCGGGTGTTTTCCTAAGTTTATGATAGCATGTTTTATTCAAAGGGAAATATAAGTGCTAGTTTTTTATTTTTTAGAAGGGTCCCCATTTATTTAGCTTTATTACTAAAACTAAATAAAAGGGGGGTTGTTGCTGGCCACAACAAGACCCAACCAGCGTCTAATCCACAAAGGCTCCTTTCTACTTACAACATATGGCCATGGGATTCCTACACCCCAATCAACACACACACACATATACAACCACCCCAACATTCAGTTGGATTGTGCTAATGTTGTGTAAATACAAGCAACACAAGGACTCCCAAAATTCCTTATACCATATGAATATCCTCATATGCATCTCATTCCAAGCATGTAAAGGCGCATCATTTGACCAACATTATTGGTATACCACAAATAACCATACACACAGCCATACAAGCAACCCTGCAAATATTAAGGAGTTGTCAAGCATCCAAGGTCACAATAATAGGTTGTCTAGACCTTCAATATATAGGATGGTGACACATATAATGTCATAGCATCCAAGCATTTATATATTTACACATTGAACATGGACATTTTCATTCACCATACATATTATATAACAACAATGCAATTATTATAATGAAATAGCATTCACAACAACATAAGCAAACCATTTGTCTTGCATTATAGATGAACCTAACAACTGAGATTGAGACTATGACTCGACACCCAACCATAGATTAACTGCATTATAGCCTTTCTTGTAGTCAATCACCTCCGAGCCAAATTTAGAGCTTGAGGAAGAATACTCAAGGGAATTAAACTACAATACCAATTGAAGCAGTGATTCCAAAGATCACATCGTCTCCACCCTTTAGAACCAAGCAGTAATGTCTCCAATGTTTCCACCCGAATCTGGGAATCTAGAGCAGAGTGAGTCCACCCTATGGGGAATCTAGATCCCATTGTATCTACTGCAACCGAGAATCAAAAGGCAACAGGGCCTCCACCCAAACTGGGAATTTAAAGGGTCTTGACCCCTCACCTGAACCGAGTTCTTTTCCCGACACTTTCTACATGTATCTACGACATAAATTCATACTATGTTCTTTGTTTTTCTCATTTGCGGCCCTCTCAACGTGTTGCGATTTTGTTGGTGTTATCTCCACCATCTCCCCATGTGTTCCCTATCAATCTAACAATTGAATAAATTGTCCTTTTTTATTTCTAATACAGTTGTTCTTGTGTTCCTCTCTTCCACTGCCCTCCTTGTCGAATTGTAACCCTTCTTATTCGAACCCCCTAAATGGTCCTCGTGGCCCCATTTCCTTCCCATGCTTCCTAAGCACTCTCCTGCATGTGACTCCCCACGTGGCCCATGATGCATGACATGGGAGTAAAGGGGTTGTCCTCCACTCAAGAGGCCTTGTACTCCACCTCTTGCATGCCATACCACGCTTAAAGACTCAGTCATACCCCAATTAATAAATGGAAGGATATGTTGGTTATTAAACACCCATCCTCCCTCAAGCATCTGAATTTGTGTCCCTTTCTCTCAACTAATTTTTTGTAATTAATTTACAAAATCATAATTCTCAATCATTTACATGACAAAATTATCACAATTAATATGAAAAACAAAATATAATTTGAGCAAAATTTATTTTCACTATTTTTCATCTCGATTGTCATTGCTAATGTTACATATTAATCGAGTTGCCCCTACCTTCACATAATATTATATTATGTTTTACATATAACTACCTACCCCTTCCTATTAAGTCTAATTACTTTACTATCATACTTTGCCCACTTTTAATAAAGCATATTACATAAATCATTATGTGTGGAAAAGTATGTTGTTTCTCGGGAGTGTTCAAAATTGGTTACTCCATGATAAACATTTTGATATATTCATTTAACGAATGACACACTTTAATTGACTATATTTTATTAGTAAGAAGATTTTGTAAGTATCTCTTCTCAATAGCGAGTGTGCTACACGGTTCTTGTTCATGTTGTTGAATTGTATCTTCAAAATTTTGCAAAACTCGGTTGGCTAGGTAAAAACTCCCCAGAGAACTAAATGAAGGTAGCTAACACTTGGTTGTTGTATCTTCTATGAAAACCCATATTCTAATATATGCCAACCATTCATCTTCCACTTGTTTCTGATCTTCAAGGGAAACTCTAACCTATTATTTTATGTTTTGCTCAGTTTCGTACATTTTAGACTTGTTTCATAGCCTTGTCTAATGATCCCCGCACTTTCTCTATTACTAGATTTGTTTAATGAATTAAATTGTTTTCCAATGTCTTACCATATTTCTCTTTCTAAATTAAGCTATCTTTGATCAAAATGAATAGCTCCAAACTTAACTCCTGCAATTTGAAAGCTTTGGTGTAGTGTACAGTTAGACAGAGTAATCATTCGGTACTATGGTAAAAGCTAATTAGGTATTGTAATTAGTTGTAGTAACGGATAGATTGGCAAATTGACAGTCCACATGTATCATCTATTTAATAAATATTTCTGGTTTCTTAATGAATTAGCATTGGAGCTTTTCGATACTCAGTGTCAGGGCTGAGTGCTCCACGCGAAGGAGAGAAAGGAGAGGAGAAGATGTCTGTGGCTGAACGTGAATGTGTTCTTCAGATGAATGGAGAAGATGTTTGTGGCTGAACATCAATGTGAATGTGTTCTTCAGATGAATGTGACTGCGAATTTAGTGTTGATAACTGTATTCATTTTCTTGCACTCTAGTTTTGTGGTATTTACGGTGCTTAAGAAATTTCTTGGATGATTGTTAATTTAACAGAGACCGTCGTTTATTAATGGAGAAATTGTTTAAAGTTTGTGAATCTACTTGTAAGGAATGCGTAAATCTCATAACACAGTTTTGTTAAATCAAGATACGTAGCAAGTGGAGTTGGCCATGTATATACTGTAGGTTTCGCTTGTAAAAAATATTTTTAGAGCCTTTGTAATAATCATCTACCCAGAGAACACGGCGGTGGAAGTTCCTGTGGCAGTTGCAGGCAGCGGTCGAGAATCTGGAAGCAGCAGTGGAGCGAGAGGCCAGATCTGGTTCAGCGACAATCACCAATTTTGACCTTCAGCAGTTGTGTATCTGCGACGAACAGCGATATCACTCATTTTTAATGCAGGCGGTGCCATCTCATCTCTGCGTAATCAATTCCATGATCAGCTGCCACAAAATCGAATCTTTTGCCAGAAATTCGAAGAAAATAAAAAAGAGTTCCCTGCGTTCAGAATTGAGTGTCAGCAGAAATCTCATTATACTGGTGCAGATTGTTCGTTATATATTCTGGCGAATAATTACATGGAAACTATTACAAAAGAAGCCACACGTAATAGTTGAATTATTATGTCGAAGACAAGGGTAAGTTGAAGAGAGACATGCATGTTGTCTTGTTCGATGAACGCATTGCCTACCTGATTTTTCTGAGCGAGCACAAATGAAGTTTATTAGCAGAGTGATATGTGTAGACTCAGACTTTAAAGGCCATTGATTCTGCCTCATCTTTGGATTTTAATCAACGGGAAAAGACTTGAGTTAGCGCCAGAAAATTGTAGAGTGGACTGCTAATTTGTTCGATTGGATGGTGAATTGTCCAATGCTTTGACCAACACTTTGATTTGTTTGGCTCCTAAGTTCTTGCATGCATAAAATGAGTACTCCTGATTCTAATTTATTCGAGTCTCTTTTTCATACCCAAAATTTAATTTGGTGATATAAGTAGAATATATTTCAATTTCAGATAATGTCATAGAAATCCAAAGATTTTGATTTTTAAAGAGGTTTTAAAGTAATACTACTAAAGAGTTGATAAGAGTTAAAGCTTGGGATGAAAATGCATTTTGAATTTCATAGTTGTGTAACTTTGAGTGGTAGTAAAACTACAAAGAGTGGCTAAGAAAAATAAATAGCACATTTATTTTTAATGATCTATGGGATGGATATGGGATGGATTTTGTGAAGTAAAAATTGATATTCATTTTTAATGATTTATGGGATGGATTTTGTGAAGAGAAATTGCAAAACGGGATGATGATGAAGAATCTAAAATGAAGCCGAAGGAGGAAGCGTCATTCAAGCCTATGCCTCCCAAAGAACTTGTCCTTTGGAAAGGCAAGGATAAGAAAGTTTTTGCCCTCATCAATGCTATAATAAGTGAACTCATGCAGTTGCTTGTGAACCTTTTTAATTTTGAATTAAAAGATGATGACCCCATAGCACTAGCTTCATAATTCAAAGCTATAATGCATGATATTGATGCCCCCAGAGTAAAGAGTGATTTGCCTCACAATGCCTTCATAAAGGCCCTCTATCCTACCTACTCTCACTACCTTGAATCTTTACAAGCAAGTGGCGAAATGAAAAGCATTACATTTTGATACCTTGGTTGCAAAGGTTACAGAGAGATAAAAAACCTTTGGGAAGAAGAAGTAAGCACCACAATCCATTGAAGAAGTTGTGTGTGTTGCCCAGAAAGGAAAGGCAGATCCTGCGGGTGGAGAAAATAACAAAAGAGGACGTGGGAGAAAGAACTTTAGACAAAAGGGGGGTAGATAGAATCAGAAAGAGAGATCTAATCTACATTGTTTCCGTTGTGGAAGGAAAGGACATGAAGTCAAAACATGCAAAATTCCATGGGAGGAGATCAAAGAACAAGAAGAAAAAGAAAAAGACAAAGCTCCAAAACAAGCGAAAGGTAACGCACTAGAATATGCTTGTTATGTTGTTGCTCATTGTAATATTGGATTGCATGAGGATGTATTTAACATTACATCTGCTTCTTGGAGAGACACATGGCTGCTTGACACAGGTGCCACCTACCATATGACGTTTCAAAGAGAGGATTTTGAAAATTTTGATGAAAATATAGATGGCATGGTATTTTTTTTTTGTCAGGTCTAGTCTCAAGCATTTAGGGATTGGAACAATAAGACTTAAGCTGCACAGAGTTTCTGATTTTGTCTCGCATGATGTTCTTTATCTTCCTTAGTTGCGAAGAAACCTATTGTCCCTTGTGCATGTACGCCAACAAGGTCATTCCATCCACATTTTTTATGGAAAGGTTGAGATAAGGAGGGCTTTTGACAACAAAGTTGTGATGATTGGAGAGGAAGAAGACAGATTGTTGAAGCTAAAGGGGACATTTGCATCTTCTGCACAACATTCAACTCATGTTACTCAACATAACGAAGGTACACTATCTTCAAGTCTTCTATGGCATGCTATATTTGGAGATGTTAACTATGATAGTCTTTGTTTAATGAAGGAAAATGGTGTTTCTGGTCTTCCTACTATTCCTCAACAGTTAAAACAATGTTCTTCTTGTATTCTTGGAAAACAAAGTAAACAGTCCAATTCGAGAGAATCTAGAAAACTTGGATTGATTCATTCATATTTGTGTGGTCCTATGCCTGTACCTTCTACAAATGGAAATAAATATATCATGACATTTATTGATGACTACACCAAAATGTGTTGGGTATCTTTGTTAAAAGATAAGTCTAAAGCATTTGAAGCATTTAAAAATTTCCATGTATGGATTGAAAATGAAGCTCAAACTAAGATTGGTGTCCTTCGTACTGATAATGAAAAAGAGTATACTAGTAATGATTTTTAGTCCTATCTTCAACAACATGGTATCAAACATCAAACATTAGCTCCATACAATCCTCAACAAAATGGTATAGCTCATAGGATGAATAAAGCATTGTTGAATATGGTTCGTTCCATGATGTTTTTTAAGAATGTAGCATTGATGCTTCGGGTTGAATTTGTTTTGTGTGTAGTCTATGTGAGGAATAGATGCTTATTGCATGCTATACAAAACAAGACTCTTTACAAAATGTGGTATGGCCACACCCCCTCCATCAGGCATCTAAGGGTTTTTGGTTCCACCTGCTATGCCTTGATTCCAAAACAACAAATAAAGAAACTTGATGCAAGGAGTTGTAAATGCATTTTCTTGGTGTGCTTTGATACCACTTGATCCAAGATCTTTTACTTATAAATGCATCAGAATTACATGAAATAAAGCTTATTAACCATGGAACTTAAAAGCACATAAAATAATGCGGAAATAACAAGATAAGCACGAAATGATGACACAAAGATATGATTAAAGAGTTCATCCAATTTGGACTATGTCTCCAGGCCCTGCTCAATAGTGGCGAGGCCTTCTCTCATTAAGTGGCATAAAAAGAGATAAAGTACAAGCAACATTCATTTACAATCCTTATACCTCCGAGCTCGAAGATGGATGAAGAATGGAGAACCCAACTTCATAAGCAGAGAGTACCACCGAAATCCGGGTGAAAAATATGCAAAAACACCTATCCGAACACCCAATTCAGATAATCGGGCTTTTTGCACCCTCTCGGAACCTCCCTACTGCTCAAGGCAAGGTTCCAGCCTACTACCTGGTCAGGTCAGGTTACTACTACACCCGATGTTCTGACTATCGGCCAGTCTCCTCCCCTTCCCTGTGTGAACCATCCTATATGTATAACTTGATCGACCCACTCTTCAATTTTGGGTAGTTCAAACAAATGACCAATTTAGGCCAGCGGGTTGTTTCCAACAGATATTCTTGGGCCTAGAATAGTACGCATGTAAAAAACCTATCATACATGGAAAACTGCCATCGAACAGTTCAAACAAACCATTCTGTTTTAAACCTTAAACCGGTGGAATAATACAAAAAATCGGTGTATTCCTGAACCCAGCGGATAACACGGAGAATTAGCGTTTTAACTCGGCAAGCAAACCTGACCTTTGCAACAAGCAACCTGTGATAAAGGTGGAATAATCGATGCATAGCCTATCGCAAATCGCAATCGGTTGAGCCAGGGGTAATATTGTACATGGGACTCTGCACATGATGATATGCGATGTGCGATAAATGGCAAACCTGACAGGACTATCATTTGAAACCCATAACAGTATCGCATCTAGGATCCATCAGCATATCGCAATAGGTGGAGCCAGGGGGTAACATATCGGGACTCTGCGACGTGTGATTGCAATAATCGCAATTCACAACCTGATCCTACCGAGGCTGATTCTATTCTGCTCCTTACAATGTGCGATATGTGATTTATCGCATCGCACCCCTTCCCTGCTCGAGGTCGATTTATAACCATCATTCCTTGCGATTGCGATTATTGCATCACAGCCTGGAAATGCTGGGGATGATTCGCGAAGCTCGTACTTCTACGATCTGTGATCAGTTAATTGTGGGGCCAATGGCAACCTATCACTTGGTGCTTCCCCCATTCATTGAAGACTCTACCACGTCATTTTCTCCAGCCACCTCTCCAAGTCAAACTTGAACTTTGACTTGCCCTAACTTCTTCAGATGAACTCGGATTTGAGTATCGTTCGCACCGTTAGAATCAAGATGGCGAGCACTTCAATCCGATGCTAAGTTTATAGATTTTCTGCCACTTTGATTTTTGAGCCTTCTTACCATGCCACTAGTAATTTTTAGAGATCCACCTGGATCAATCCTCCCCACTAAGAGCTTTTGGACCGCCAAAAGCCTTTTCAGCCAATTGGCAAGTGAGGAAATTTCTCCCTCGCTTTCTCTTTCTCCATCCATCGAGCTTTACTCGGATGCATTCCTTTGAAGCCCACATGAATGTACTCCACCAAAAGCATTAACACATCCAGCACACTACCTGTGTCCTCGCCAAACCACACTTTCAACCATCTGCATGCAAAACTGGTACATCATTTGCAATCATATACAAACCATACATGACTCAAACAACCCCTCACTTGCCAAGAGTTTATAGCACACACTCTTTGGTCAAGGATTACATAAAAACCAATACCTCAACTACTCATAATAAAAGGCCACAAATATCATCGTTGCATTTTGAAGTGATGGAAAACACATTATCACTTTTCTACATTTTCTTGCAATGTATGATTTATAAACGATGGCCATAACAAGCTACTACATCTAAAAAAACCATATTTGACTTAATAAAGGAGACCACCATGAATGTGGTGGATTCGTTTGCTGAACATTTTCACCCGTTGGCTTCTTTATCGATGCTTTCTCGACATGGAACATATGACACGTGGCTCCCTAGTGTCCCACCTCGTTGCAATGACTACAACAATTCTTTCTCCTCCAAACTTTCTGAGTCATCTTGGAGCACTTTCCCTTGGTGTTCCTCTAATAAGTGTTCATGGAGCTCTCACTATCGCTGGAATGTGAGAAAGTGGTCTCGTCATCCGTTGTTGGCTGGTCACTAGCTGTTTTGGAGCATTCCCCAACTTCCTTCCTAACATACCCAAGTCCTGCATGATAAGGCAATTCCTCTACTTTGATGGGGTTTATGATGCCTTGGCCATTAATTCCAAGGCCCTTCCACTCATACCCCATTCTCCTTAACAATTTGGAGTCGATACCTGTCGTATGTTTTTCAATAGCAGCGAAATCATCATCAGGAAAGGTACATGAAATCAAAGAATCACTTTTTATCTCAAGGTGGTTATGTTGTAGCTTTTCCAAGGCTTCATCCTTGGCTTGTAACTGGCATAGCAACCTTTGTTTCTCCTTTTCTGCTTCATGTAGGAGTCTCCTTAGCTTAACATTCTCTACTTGAATGCTTTGGTTGATCTCCTCAAGTTCCTGGAGCCATGCCGCATTGGGTGTGCCTTTCATCTTTGGTACAATATCTATTAAAACTTTTGTTTCATCAACTGAATCGGAACCTAAATCATCAAGTCCATCTACTACGATCACAAGAGCTACAATCTTCCTTTTGTCACTGGAATCTGGCCCTAGGTCAATTGGTCTACCTCGTGCAAATCCCGCAATTGTGACCTTCTCATCTTCCTCTAATTCAGACTCGTGATCTTGTTGCATGGTGGCAGTTATCTTATGCCTCTCCTTTCTATCATTCCTCTTAGGTCTCAACTCAGGGTGCAGTTTCCAACAATTCTCTTCGTCGTGTCCCTCTTTCTCACAATGTGTACAAGAGGGCTTTGCCTCTCTTCTCTTGGTTGTTGCGGCTCCTTTTGGGTGGTCATTTTGTTCATGCGCCCCCCTGCTTTCAAGATGCATGGCCTTCACACTGGCCTCATCGATAGTAGCAGGCTCAAACAATAATAATGAATGCCTTATGTAACTATGTAAAGAACCGATATACTTAGTTACAATCTCGGGCGAATCTAATGAGATGCCCAAATTCAATGCTTGTTTCCGAAATTATTTAGTGAAGCTTTACACATTTTGGCCTTTACCTTGCCTTAGATATTTCCATTCCATTAGTGCCTTTTGTTTATAACCCAAAGGGTAAAATTGGTCTTTCAATGCAGAAATAAAACTGGACCAAGAGGAAAGAAGGTTACCTGACTTGTTGTTGCCCTTCTACAACTTGCTCTCCCACCAAACGAGAGCAGTGCCACTCAGTCGAAGAGATGCTAACTGGACCTTCACCTCATCTTCTTCGATCTATTGAATCCAGCAGTAGATCTCTATCTTTCTTATCCAATTATTAAGTTTTTCTGCACTACACTCTCCATTATACATGGGCAGGTCAAATTTTACATCTAGCTTGAAGAATGGTTTCTTATATGTATGTTTGGAATCGTGATTAGAGTGATGAGAACTATCACTTAAAGAAGGAGAGGGAAGAGGCTCTTCTCCAACACCTCCATGATTTTCTAATCTATTTTCATCAACATCTTTCTTTTCATTCCCAAGTGCCTTCTCATACTCTGAAAACAGCTTGTCCACTTTCTTTGCCATATTGTAGATCTTCCCAACAAGCTTCTTCATTTGCCATGTGTCTTCTTCATTGTGCATGTCCTGCTTCGAGATCAAAGGACTCAATCTTTCCTTTGCCTTTTCGCAGCTTGTTCTATGTTAGCATATACTCATGCAATTCGCATCGACAAAGACCTGCTATGATACCAAACTTGATCCAAGATATTTTAATTATAGATGCATCAGAATTACATGAAACAAAGCTTATTAACCATGGAACTTAAAAGAACATAAAATAATGTGAAAATAATAAGATAAGCATGAAATCATGACACAGAAGTTCATCCAATTTGGACTACGTCTCCGGGCCCTGCTCAATAGTGGGGATGTATTCTTTCATTAAGTGGCTTAAAAAGAGATGAAGTACAAGCAACATTCATTTACAACCCTTATACCCTCAAGCTGGAAGATGGATGAAGAATGGAGAGCCCATCTTCAGAAACAGATAGTACCACCGAAATCTTGGCGAAAAATCGTGCAAAAACGCCTATCCAAAAACCCAATTCGGATAATCGGGCTTTCTGCACCCTCTTAGAACCTCCTTGCTACTCAAGGCGAGGTTCTGACCTACTACCTGGTTGGGTTACTGTTGCACACAATGTTCTAACTATCGACCAGTCTCTTCCCCTTTCCTGTGCGGACCATCCCATATATATAACTTGATCGGCCAACTCTTCAATTTCGGGCAATTCCAACAAATGACCAATTTAGGCAAAAGAGTTGTTTCCAATAGAGATTCTCAGACCTGGAATAGTATGTAGGTAACAAACCTATCATACATGGAAAACCGCCATCAAATAGTTCAAACAGACCGTTTTGTTTTAAACCTCAAACCGGTGGAATAATACAAAAAATCGGCGTATTCCTGAACCCAACGGATAACACCGAGTATCAGCGTTTTAACTTGGCGGGAAAACCTGACCTTTGCAACAAGCGTCATGTGATAAAGGCAGAATAATCGGCGCATAACCCATCGCAAATTGCAATCGGTCGAGCCAGGGGTAATACTATACACAGAACTCTGTACATAATGATATGCGATAAATGGCGGACCCAACGGGACTATCAACTAAAACCCATAACAATATCGCATCCGGGATCCATCAGCATATCACAATCAGTGGAGCCAAGGGGTAACCTATTGGGACTTTGCGGTGTACGATTGCGATAATCGCAAATCCCAACCTGATCCTGTCGGGGCCGATTGTGTACCACTCCTTGCAATGTGCGATATATGATTTATCACATCGCACCCCTTCCCTGCTCGGGGCCAATTTATAACCATCGTTCCTTGAGATCTGCAATTGCGATTATTGCATCACAACCTAGCAATGTTGGGGCTGATTCGCAAACCTCGGACTTTTGTGATCAACGAACTATGGGGCTAATGGTAGCCTACCACTTGGTGCTTCCCCATTCGTTGAAGACTATGCCACGTCATTTTCTCGTGCCACCTGTCCAAGTCAAACTTGAAGTTTGACTTGCCCTAACTTCTTCAAATGAACTCAAATTTGAGTGTCGTTCGCAATGTTGGAATCAAGATGATGAGCACGTCGATCCGATGCTAAGTTTATATGGTTTCTGCCACTTTGAGTTTTGAGCCTTCTTACCATGCCACCAGTACTTTTTAGAGATCCACCTAGATTACCACTAAGGCCTATCATCTTTACGATGAGGAAAATAAGAAATTCATACTTTTTAGAGATGTCATATTCCTTGAGTCTGCCAAAAGTGCTCTGTTGAAAGACAACATGGTCGTGTAGAAAGGATTTCTTCGATGAAGAATTATAATGAATTCGACAATGAGATTACAAACATTAAAGAGGGGAACCCAATTATGGGTCAATCTTTGGAATCTCCCTTTATAGTGCTAGAATCAACTCCTCCTTATGAAGAAGTTCCTCTTATAGAAGTTCTAGAAACATCATCAAATTTGAACGATGTTATAAACAAGATTGGGAATTTGAAGACTGATGATGTTACACCCTCAGTGAAGCCATCTAGTACTTTTCCAAAACAACCGAAGTGGTTGATCAAGGCACTTGTGATGAGCCCCGAATTGGGTCACTTATTGGGCTCATTTTGCCTAATTGTCCTTGTTCAATCCTCCATTTTTCATAGATTATGCATGTTTTTTAGTATGTTTATGTTATTTGAAGGAATAAGGGTGGTCACTCTACCAAGGAGGCTAATACGTGGTTATTTCAGGTTTTTTGGACAAATTTTGGAGCAAAACCAAGCAATTATGGGACAGGTGACAGCCAAGCTTGAGGTGAGGATTCGTAGGGGGGTTGTCTCTTGCATTAAATGACCCTTCCTCGAAATCTCCACCCTCAACTCCGAGCTCAACAGGCCACCAAAACAAATTATAAAGGAAGCCGAGCAGCTTTGGGAAGAGTAAGTGTTTACTAGCAGTTGGAACAGCCGAGTCCCTTGAATTTAGGAGGGCTGTTAGGCCCCTCGTAGTGTATAAATAGGAAGGCCTCAGCCTTCGTAGTTTACTTTTGGAACTGTTGGTATTTGCACTATAGTGTTGTCCTTTTCTCAGCTTGTTTTCTTGTAGCTACTGCTGTATAACTTTCTTGTGATGATTATTTTTGAGTAATGAGAAGCAGCTTTACTTGGCATCAGATCTGAGTCCTTTATAAGAGGCTGCAGCTCTTGGGGTTGGGCCCAACCCGAGTGCTAAGGCCTCCTTTATGTATTGTTATTTGTTCTTTATGTATTTGAAAAATCATTTCTGTTAAGTAGATTAAATATTGTTGATTAACTAAGTCATTGTTGATGATTAGAAAGACTTTTTGTTCAAATTGAGTTGATAGGTTATTAACAGGGAAAAGCTTCAAAAAAGGGCCACCAAACACCTCTGATTTCACCTCTCCCTGAGTGGGATCAGGAGCTGGGATCAAGCTGACCTTGCTGCCCACAAAAACACTGACTTTGCTCTGCCATGCAATCATTAGTGTTTGATTTTCATTTGCAGAAGTTGGTTACATGTTCAGATTCTTGAATGCTTCGTTACATAGTTAATATACATGGTTTCCTTGCGAATAAAACTTCTGTTCATTCTCTTTACTGTTAGCTAGATCAGATTAGGTCAACTTAACTAGGTCTCAGGTTTTACAAGTCTTCGTTTGTTCAGTTGGAAAAACAACTTGCAGATCACCTGTACCACTTCTCTACCTGCCCATACTCCACCAATCCCATCTACTCCATCCCCTGACACGGACTTTTGCCTCACGTTTGCCATTTGCTCACATAACCCTAATTTTTGTGCAACATTGCTTCAGTCCTCCTTGAACAAATCCAGCCATCTACATCTTTCCTCAACTCCATCCACCAAGTCCTGGACCACCTCAACCCCTTATCCTACCTCCATACTCACTCCTTCACCTTTCTCTCTCCATCCATCCTCCAAAACCCCATTTCTGAACAACCTGCAGAAAAATACAGACATCCTGTAGAACCCCTGCAGACTTCCTGTAGAGGGTCACGAATGACGGTTCTTGATAGCCAAACTCTGTGAAACTCTCTGAAAGGGTGTTAGGGACCCCTTAGGCCCTCTCTGAAGCTTCCCGACCTCCTCCAAGCATTTCCTCTCGCCAATCCACCTCTGCACTGTCAAATCGCATGCATGATAATTCTGGCAACTTATTCAAAAATACAAAAAGATGTTTTTTTTCGAGATGTTACTGTAGAAGCAGCTTAGATACATGTATTTACCTTCCTAGAAGTCAATGGCAACTCTTTCAGTAGCTTGCATCCTCTTCCTTGCATCAGTAGGGCTAGCTGGCAAAATTAGGGTTTGCTAGGGTTTACGTTTCCTTCCTGCTTTCCAGTTTCCTTCTGCAAGTAGATCAGCCTTCTTTGAGTTAGCTTTCATCCATCAGTTAAAAAGCTTCTTCTCAGAGCTCATAGAAGTTGCCTTAATCTCCTAGCGGACTTGTGCCAGCTGACCAAGTGACAGCTGCGGCAAGAGCTAGTACTTGTGCATACAGCACCGACGCTTCCAAGTTTGTTACGAACTACTGGGTTGATAAAAGTAAAGAAGGGAGTCCCAGGAGTTGCAGCATTATTGCTGCAATACTGGAGCTCACCACTCTTTTTGGCGCCGTTGCCGGGGAAGCGTCAGAGTATTTGTGATTGTTGCTTTTCTTCTATTTTCCTACTCTAACCTTCTGCTAAGTAGTTTATTTCAGTTCCATTCTGCAATTTCATTTCTGCAAAAGTAAATTAGACATTTCCTGCTTTCATAGATTAGCCTTTCAATTCCGCAATTTCAATTCTGCAAACGTAGAATAGAATTTCAATTCTGCAAGCGTAGTCTAGCATTTCATTCTCGCAATTTGATTTCAGCAAAATAGATTAGTCCTTTCCTGCTTTCATTTCAATTCTGCATTTTCATTTCCGCAAGGTAGATTTTAGTTAGTTTCAATCCCATCTATTTCAGTTTTGCAGGTACAAGTAGAGAAAAAAAAGCAAAAGCAACCAAAAATCTTTTCATGCCTCGTAGGAACAGAGATAATACCGGAAAATTCCTACCCAACACCCCCACCACTTGACTAAGTCACCCTTCTCTCTTCTTTGGTGGCAGTGACCCAGAAAAACCTATAGGTGAACCTCCTGATATATACGAAGATCCTATAACAGAAGAAGAGCAAGAAAACATTCCTTTCGAGACCATGGCTGAAAACAGAAACGGTAGAGACGATGATAAGAGAATAGAAGGTACCTTCCCCATCCGAGAGACCAACTAGGACATGAAGATGAAGAACATAAGTCCCTCAGCCTTACCTCATTTCCATGGATTGACCACTGAAGACCCTGATACCTTCCTGTTTGAGTTTGCTCTCCTTTGTCAAACTTATGACTATGCAGAAGACGAGCAAAAGTTGAAACTCTTTCCCTCTACCCTCAAGGATGTAGCATTACGCTGGTTCATGGGGTTACCTGGAAACAGTATCACCACTTGGGTTCATATGCAGCAAGCCTTTAACAACAAATACCGGGATTACTGTAGGTCAAAGGAAACAAAGGGAGAAATCTTTCGGATGACCATGGGAAATGATGACTCTTTAGAAGACTACGAGGAAAGGTTCCAACTTAGCTATAAACAGGCCAGGTGCACACTTGACCCTGAATCTCTAAAGCTGGTTCTGCTCCGAGGATTCCTCGAAGACCTTCTAGATACCCTTCACATGCTAGCTGGAGGAGACATCTCAACTACCTTATGAGGACATAAAGACTGTGTTTAGAAACCACTCTAGGGCAGCCAGGAAAATAGGTAGGGGGAATCCACTTTCAGCTAGTACTAACTTCTCCAAGCATGAGTTTGCTAATCAGATGGAAGACCTCAAAAGTGAGATGAGATGGATCATTGCCATGCAACTCGATACCTTCCGAATCCAACAAAAGCAAGAGGAAGTTGAGAGGGCTCTGCCATTTTTTGTCCTAGATGTACAAGGAAGCACCCCAAGAACGAGTGTCCATTGCACTCAGTAGAGGTATGTTTCGTTTGTGAGGAAAACCACCCCACAAACCAATGCCCAACCTTGCCTGGATTTAAAGCCATGTACCAAGGGACTGAGGCAACCACTGAACCTCTCTACTTCCTCAACCAAAGGAGGCTGCATGGGCCCAGACCTTACTAGCAGGGGATGCAAGGGACATCCCAAGCTTATTATATCCCCAACCAATCTGCTCACATGCCTTCTTGGGGTCCCCCTGCTCATCCTTCCTGGTCCACACCTCCTCCGTGGTCTTATCCACCTCAATACCATACTCAACCCACTTCTCATTCGTTTCACTCACATGTCCAGCCGCAATCTCAATGGAATGCACCTCAACTGGGGTGGAGGCCCCAATACAACTCTCCTCTCGCCATTCTGCCTCCACCACCGGCTCAGCCACAACCATTACCTCCTGCTCCTCCAAGACAACCCCAGATGCCTGCTCAACTGAACCCGAACCCCAACAACCGACAGGCCCAGCAGGTATACATTGGGGAGACACCATGCCCTACCTATGCTGTGGAGATCCAGGAGATCAACCTGCGATCCGGGAAGACCCTTCCAGATCGCCAACCTCCTCCCCTAGAGGACGAGGAAGAGAAATAGGAAAGTGAACCCAAAGCCATTCCACCCTTTCCTGAGCAACTGACAGTAACCGCGCAACCAAATCCAGAGGAGACCGAACTTCTGTGAGAACTTAAACAGTTGTGTGTGAAAATACCACTTCTCTAGGCCATAAAAGATGTACCGATATATAACAAATTGATTAAGGAGAAATGTTTTAGGCACCCAGGCAGACGAAAGAGAGATGCCTCGACTATCAATGTCATAGGACAACTATCCGATCTAATGTTGGGGCAAGTAATCTGTCGAAAGTATTTGGACCCTAGGAGTCTTGTAGTTGATGTCCACATCAATGGCACCATTATCCCCCATACCTTGATTGATCTAGGGGCTGCCATTAATGTGATGACCAGGGACACCATGCTTAAACTCAACCTTCAGAGTTCCTTAAGGAAGACCTTGACAGTCCTGTAGTTGGCAGATCGCTCCACCGTGACTCCCGAAGGGATTGTGGAAGATGTCTTGGTCTCTGTTGACTCTTGGGAGTACCCTGCGGACTTCTTGGTCCTTCAGCCAAAGGAAAAGCTCACTGGATACCCCCTCATTTTGGGAAGGCCTTGGTTAGCCACTGCGGATGCTTACATCAATTGCCGAGCTGGAAGCATGACCATCAAGAATGGGCCTATGTCCAAGCAGCTAGTCCTATACCCTCCTGCCCAACCTCTGCTAGAACATGACTTACCCCTCTGGTTGGAAGAAGGAGATGAGGATGAGGTCTACTCTGCACCATTGTGCACAGTAGAAACTACTAGGGGAGGCCCTCAAACCGAGGATGATCTGATTGAGACTTTGATTCAAAATCCACCTCCCAGTGCACTGTCCTTAGAGGAGTTGCTGGAAGATACCCAGGCCAGCACCTTAGTGGACCTCTGTGTGACTGATCCAACCTCTCCCAGAGTTAAGAATGTGGAGTTTGGTCCCGAAAGAACTTTAAAGATCAGCTCCTCCCTATCTCCTTCCCAGGAGAAGGAGCTGTGTAGCTTACTGAACAATCATTTAGATGCTTTCGCTTGGAGCTATAAGGAGATGAAAGGAGTCCATCCTTCGGTCTGTACCCATCACATTTACATTAAAGAAGATTGTAAACCAGTCAGGCAGCCTCAGAGGAGAATGAATCCAGCCCTTAAAGACATTGTCAAAGAAGAATTGCAAAAATTGTTGGATGCAGGATTCATCTACCCTATCTCCGATAGTGAGTGGGTCTCACCTCTAGTGCTTGTGCCCAAGAAGAACGGGAAGTGGAGAATCTGTGTAGATTATCGAGAACTTAAAAAAGCCACCAAGAAAGACCATTTCCCTTTGCCTTTCATAGATCAAGTGTTGGATGGACTGGCAGGGAAGAAGTTCTTCTCTTTCCTAGATGGGTTCAGCGGGTATAATCAGATCCAAATAAGCCCGGAGGACCAAGATAAAACCACCTTCACTTGTCCATGGGGTACCTTTGCCTACTGAGTCCTTCCCTTTGGGCTATGCAACGCCCCTGCCACTTTCCAAAGAGCAGTATTGAGCATATTTTCTGAGTTGGTCCATGATTCGGTAGAAATCTATATGGATGACTTTACTCCTTATGGGTCCAACTTCCAAGAAGCATTGACTAATCTAGGAAAAGTTCTAACCAAGTGCATTGAGATGAACCTATCCCTCAGTCTTGAAAAATGTGAATTCCTGATGACTGAAGGGACCGTGCTAGGTCATACCATTTCTTGGCAAGGATTATAGGTGGATCCTAATAAGATTGCTATCATCCAAAAGGTCCCACCTCCTCAAAAGGTAAGAGATGTTCGAAGTTTCCTAGGCTTAGCAGGATATTATCGAAGATTCATTAAAGATTTCAGTAAGCTAGCCTCGCCATTGTTTGGCCTCTTAGGGAAAGATGTTGAGTTTAAATGGACTGACAACTGTCAAGGGGCACTGGATGAGTTGAAAGATAAGCTGGTGTCCGCCCCGATCTTGAGAGGTCCAAACTGGGCCCTACCTTTCCACATCCACACTGATGCCTCGAACAAAGCCATAGGGGAAGCCTTAGGACAAGTTGAGGAGAAACTACCATATGCCATATACTTCGTCAGCAAAAACCTATCCAAGGTAGAAATGAACTATACTGTAACCGAGAAAGAGTTCCTGGCTGTAGTCCATTCCCTAAACAAGTTCAGACACTACATCACTGGTTATCAAACATTTGTACACACTGATCATGCTGCGATTAGATATTTAATGAATAAGCCTGATGTCAATGCTCGTATCATTAGATGGTTACTTTTTTTGCAGCAATTTGATTTGACTATTGTCGACAAGCCAGGTAAGGAAAATGTTGTTGCTGACTTCTTGTCTAGATTGGATTTGCCTGCAGGTGAAGAAGGAACAGTGGATGACCAGATGCCAGATGAACATCTGTTTGCTATCTCAGTACTCTCTCCATGGTTTGCTGATATAGCAAATTACTTGGTCTCAGCACAGTTCCCTCCGCATCTATCCTCAAAGGAGAAGAGCAGAATTGTAAGGAAGAGTGCCCCGTTCACTTGGATCGGGGGAAACCTGTTTAAACTTGGCCCAGATCAGATCTTGAGGCGTTGTGTTAGGGAGGAGGAAGTCTTTGACATCCTCCTAACCTGTCATGACGGACCTTGTGGAGGCCACTTTGCAGCAAAAAGGACTGCCTTCAAAATTCTACAGGCATGCTACTATTGGCCTACTCTTCATTAAGATGTCAGAAGATACATCAGCCAGTGTGACCGATGTCAGAGGATGGGGAAACTGACTCCAAGGGATGAAATGCCTCTCCAACCTCAAGTGACCTTTGAGCCATTTGAGAAGTGGGGCATGGATTTTGTGGGTCCTATCAACCCTCCTTCAAATCAAAGGTCTTACATCATTGTGTGCACCGACTATCTGACCAAGTGGGTAGAAACGAAGGCAATCAAAGTAGCACCAAAAGAAAAGGTGGTTGAGTTTTTAAGGGAAAATATCTTCTACAAGTTTGGCTACCCAAGAGAGTTAGTCACAGATCAAGGAAGTCAGTTCACCTCCAACCTGATTGAAGACTTGCTCACGCATCACAAGATCAAGCATAGGACTTCCACCCCATATCATCCTCAAGCAAATGGGCAGGTGGAAGTCACTAATAGAGCATTGGAAGGGATTTTGACTAAGGTGGTGAGCAGCAGCAGAAAGGATTGGGCAGATCGCCTGGTTGAGGCCACCTGGGCCTACAACACCACTTGGAAGACTACAATAGGTTTCACACCTTATGAGCTGGTCTACGGGAAGAAAGCTTTGCTGTCAATAGAGTTCGAGTACAACACATTAAGGGTGGCAGCTCAGCTGGACCTAGATCTCAGCCATGCTCAACGTGAAAGATTATTGTAGCTGAATGGATTAGATGAACACAGAATGTAGGCCCTCCTCCACTCAGAAGTAGTTCAACTCCAGAGGAAGATATGGCATGACCGGCACCTTAATGAAAAGCAATTCCAGCCGGGAGATTGGGCGCTGCTGTATGACTCAAGATACAAGGATTTCAAAGGAAAGCTGAGGACAAGATGGTTAGGACCATATACAGTGGAGAAATGCAATGACAATGGTTCAGTCCTTATCAAGACCATTGACGAAGAAGCCATCCCCATGCTTGTCAATGGGCATCGATTGAAAATCTACAAGAAACCCATTTCGAGGCAGGAGTTCATTGGAACTATGGAAAAATCAATGCTAGTAGTAGAGTAGGGTTCTGCCTCTATTCCGACCACACCTTGATCATCAAAAAAAAAAATGGAATAAAAAGATCCATGGGTGAAAACCTCTCTGAGGCGCCTGGAGCAGACAATGAGGGTGAAAACCTCATGGAGGCGCCCCAGTTGTCTCTCAGAAAATAAAGAAATGGAATAAAAAAGATCCTTGGGTGAAAACCTCTCTGAGGCGCCCAGGGCAGATAGTGGGGGTGAAAACCTCATGGAGGCGCCCCTGCTGTCTCTCAAAAAGAAAAAAGAAAAAAAATAGAAAAAGAAAGAGAAACAGGTCTAATCTCTGGAATTATTGCAGGTTGCAGGGAATACAGTGCAGATAAAGAAGGTCGTGCAAAACGAGGACAGGGGTCCATACCAAGCTACCAGACATCCTCACAGACACTCCCTCCATGGCCACTCACTTTTTCCAGGATTTGAACACATTCGGGCCGAGATTCAACCTCCTACAGGAAGTTTTGAGCTTTCTACAGGAAGTTTTGGGGCTTTCTACAGGAAGTTCTGCATTTCTACAGGAAACATCCTGTAGAGCCTTCGGGCAAGCCAAAATCGATTCTGGAAAGGGATTTAAAGCTTGAAGTCTGTTGATGAGGCCTGCAGCCACCCCTCTCTTCCATCCATCACCGGTTTCATCTCTTTCCACCGCCATGGCAACAATCTGGTTATGTATTCCTGCACAGTCATGCAAAGAGTCCTGTTTTCCTCAGATTGATTTTTTTTTTCCAAAGGACAAATCAAGAACACCAAGGCTCACACACTCTACCTGTCAAAGCTCCATCAGGACCCTTCATCCGCGAATACCACCTTGCTCGTTTCAGCATGCATCCCAGGAGGAGAAGCAGCTACAGGATGTCCTACAGGAATCCTGTAGCAGCTGATCCGTCTGGAGCACATACTATGGAGTCAATAGCAGCTGAAATTGACACAGGGGACATGTAACCAGCTCCGCTTGAACGTGAACACCTCCTCGACAGCTGAGAAAAGACAGAGCCGTGCATGCAGCGTTCACAACCAGAGGATCGGGTCCCGAAGCCTTGCATACAGCATCAGCCAATGAAAGAAGGAATTCCAACGCCTGTGTACGAAGCAACAGTAAGCAAAGCCATCGTTCCACGTCCCGAAGCCTGCAGAACACGTCCACGGCCACCCAGGTAAGTGTCTAACCTTATTCGTCAAATTGCATAGACTATACTCTGAAAACTGCATGTCTGTGAAATGGTGCGGATTGAACGAATTCGGTGGCCAGTCAACTGGCCACCCACAGTTAGTCGAATGGCCTCGTGGGATCCGAACGAGCTCGGTTACGCTCGAATCCGCCAAAGGGACAAAGAGCCGACACGTGGGAAGTGTCCAATCGGGGAAAATCGGCAGATTGGCAGTGATGGCAGCGGTTAATGGCAGAGAAATGAAATGGCGGTCAGAGACACACCGAAGAATGATGGCCATGATGTTGGCTAACGGATCGGCCTGGACACCTCACCCCCTTGCCATGAATTGCGCCATAATTAAAATTTCTCGGCCGAAGAACTCACGATGAACCGCTGTCATTTACACTTGCAACCGTTTTTTAGCAAAGTACGCGTCCTCCTCCTCCGCAGTTCGTTAGCCCGAGCTTCTCGGCCCGTTTCAAAATCCTCCCGCGTCCCAAGCTCGTTCAGAAGTACCATGATGCCCTCCAGAAGTCGGCAAAGCTCTCTAAAGGAAGGAGATCTACAGGAAACGCGGAACAGCCTCCCAGAGCAAAAAAAAAAAACCCTGGACTTTCTGCATCGAAATTGGAGTTTCGAAGAGAGGTAGGCCCGCAAAACACCATTCTCATGCATGATATTTCGAAAGGTGGTGAATTAACTATCTGGAGTAGGAGAATTAGAAGCAAATCTGTCTGTGGGTCAAGAATAGTAGTTTGCCTATGTGATACACGGAGTTTTTCAGTTGGTTCTACGTCACATTCTCCTCCACAGTTCCTGTTAACAAATTCCTCCTATAGAAACGATAAACCACTGTAAGGGCTAACCTGTGCATAAAGAATGTGACTTTTATGTGGTTGGGGATAAAAATTAAGCTCTGCACTCTGTCTGTGAGAGCCTAATTCCCTTTTGACAGTCGAGTTTTGGGCAGCAACAACATTATAACCAGGGAATTGGTGCAAAGTGGAATATAAACACCTGAGGGATACTGTCTTCAAAGTTTTGGGGAGGAAACCATACACAGAATTCCCCTTCCGATCAAAGCACAAGCCAAAACAGAGCATTCTCACCATGCCAGGAAGGTTTAGCAGAAAGGAACCCTCAGATTCTAGGAAATTGCGAGAAACTCCCGAGGTGGTAGACCTATTTACCCGTGCCAATTGGATGACCTTCTGTGACAGAATCCAAGGTCATTATGATGAGGTAACAGAAGAGTTCTAAATGTCCCTGTAGCCTAAATCCAAGACACTGGCCACTGTAAATTTCATAGGGTTGACCTTAAAACTTACCCCACAACTCATTAGTCGAGTCACTGATCTGCCATTAGGGATACCCTGGAGCAAAGAGGAGAGGGCATTGGGCCAAAAAGCCAAAAAGGAATTCTTCCTACCAGAGGAACAATTTTCAGAGGATAAAAATGGGGTCCGGAGAGCCAGCCTACATCCATTTTGGAGCGAGGTCAGCCTTCAGATCATGAAATACATTACCTGTGAGGGGCGGTTCAGTATTGTATATGGTTATCACTTCCAGTTGCTAACTGAACTCAGACATAAGATGGATTTACCCACAGAACAAAAGTTAAGCATCCCATATTTCCTCCTACAATCATTAATGGAGTGTGGCACAAAATTGAAGGAAGGGACACCGGACCAGCTGGCCCATCATGGGCTTATCAAGCTTCTAGTAGAAGATGCCCTCCATACCTATACTGTCCCTCTCTCCTGGGAGATTTTCCGCAATATGTCCAAGGATGATGATATCCGAATTCTAGCCGAGGAACTCACTTCATCTAGAAGTGAGGAAAGGGAGCATATTGAGGCAGAAGAGAAAGCCAAGGGTAAGGAAACCCACGACAGACCACCACAGAAAAAGCAAGAAGAGAAACAAGAGAAAGGCCAAGTTGCTGAGCCCAAAACTATGGGTGGAGTAAAGGCACAAACGCCAAGGGAGAAACGGTTGCAAATCAAGGCAGAGAGGACTGAAAAAGTCCAAGCAGGTGAGGGCACACCCAAGGCAACCACATAAAAATTAAAAGAGGAGGCACCCCCAGCCAAGCAGGCCAAAACAGTGAAAATCTTTTCTACAGGAAGCCAGAAGACCGTTTCTACAGGAAGCCAGAAAACCGTTTCTATAGGAAGACAGAAAACAATCAGCACAGGACTTTCTACAAGAAGTCTGGAAAAAGGGCAACAGAAGGAAAAATCGCCTGAGATTTTAGCCAGGGAGGCAGCAACTGTGCTGGCCACCCTAAGCACATCCCCAAAGTAGAAGGGGAAGCGAAAGAGGGAGCCTTCCATGTATTTTAAGGCAAGAAGGAGCGTGAGGATTAATACTGGCAGACCCCAGCCACCGTCAAAAGAACCAATCACAATTGTAGACACCCCTGCCACACAAAAGGAGAGGTCTCCCTCCAAGGCATCCATCACTTATGAACGGGGAAGCCCGAAGACATCCACCTGGAGAGAAAGAATGAAAATGTTGGACACAAAGGCCTCTCTACAGGATGCTTAGACTATTCTACAGGAAACATTGCCTAGGCTGGAGGAGACCGAAGAAATGGAAGGTGAGGGAGCTAAATCACCACAGGAGGAAGAAAAGGTGGAGAACATTGTGGAACCTAGCCCCCAGCCCAGCTTGGGCTCCTACTATAACTTCTTAGAGGCCGGAAAGATCATTCCTCAGAAATTCACAGTGCCACTTTTCCTTGCACTAGAAGAAGAGAGAGTGAGGACCCACACTTGGATGAAAATCGCTAAGTCCAAGGGTGTGGCAGATATAGGTCCTCTGGAGGAATAGCTCAAAGAGGCAAGAAGGGAATTGGCTATGGTACGACATGTGGAGAGCAGCTAGCGGGTCAAGCTATAGGAAGAAAATGAGTTGCTTAGACAACAGCTACAGTTACAGGGACAGAGGAAGGAAGACAGCCTCACATCTTGGGAGAACAATAGCAATAGGAGGAGCCCACAACAGCCAAAGATACCTCGGATGAACAGCAGAGAAGGGAAGGGATGCAGGCTTAAATTGAGACACTGAATCGCCAGCTACAGGAAAAGGAATTGCAAGCAGGCCTGGAGATACAGTCTCTGAAACAACAGGTACAAGAAAAGGAGGCCCAACTGGCCTGCATGGCCAGCTAGGTAATGGAAGCTCTGCAGTGTAGGCAGCCTGCCAAATCCTATGCCCTATACCTCAAGGATCAGTGGTTACAGTTTCAAATCAATACCTTGGCCCAAAGGGGCATCACCCCATTCCAAAATTATCACCAGTTTGCAGCTCTATGTGGCAGTAGTTCATCAGAGGATAGGGCCAAATTATCAGATTTCTACTTGCAAAACTTCTCCCTTCCGAACATGAATGCATGGGATCCCAACACTGTGATAGGAGATGTCCAACTTATGGCCATGGCCTCTTGGATGAGTCATGAGGAGAAGAGAGCAGCAGAGGTCCACAACATCATAGGTAGAGAACTCAGTGAGCCATTGATGATCAGAGCAGAGCCGGATGACCCCTTGGTAGTGATAAGCGCCCACCAGCACTTGGCCAACAGTCCTCAAGATCTACTGGAATACATTGAGCAACAAGCTCAAGCTATTGCCCACTTTGAGGACATGGAGAGACTATTGGGAGAAAACTGCTTGCATGCCTGCACAAGGTGGTGGAACACACTTCCTCATAGCTTGAAGATAAAAGAATACCACTCTCCCACCAGGATGAGGGAAGCCTTGGCAAGGGTACCTCTCTACAAACAGTTGATGCAGAATCTGCAGGCCAATTGGATTGGCCTGAAATTCAGTCCTCCTTTGCTTTTGGGATTGCTAGAAGGATTTAAGGAAGAGGAGGAAGGTAGACAATGGGAGGAAGTGGAAAGGAAAGCAGGATTCCACGACCGGGAAGAGGATATCACCGCAGAGGCCTGGGACGTAAGGGAGGCGATCAAAGCCATAAAGGACGATGAGCTGGACTAGTTGCTCAGAGGACGAGCAACCCATTTAGCAGGGGGGTGATGATGAGCCCCGAATTGGGTAAATTATTGGGCTCATTTTGCCTAATTGTCCTTGTTCAATCCTCCATTTTTCATAGATTATGCATGTTTTTTTAGTATGTTTATGTTATTTGAACGAATAAGGGTGGTCACTCTACCAAGGAGGCTAATACGTGGTTATTTCAGGTTTTTTGAACAAATTTTGGAGCAAAACCAAGCAATTATGGGACAGGTGACAGCCAAGCTTGAGGTGAGGATTCGTAGGGGGGTTGTCTCTTGCATTAAATGACCCTTCCTTGAAATCTCCACCCTCAACTCCGAGCTCAACAGGCCACCAAAATGAATTCTAAAGGCAGTCGAGCAGCTTTGGGAAGAGTGACTGTTTACTAGCAGTTGGAACAGCCGAGCCCCTTGAATTTGGAGGGCTACTAGGCCCCTCGTAGTGTACAAATAGGAAGGCCTCAGCCTTCGTAGCTTAATTTTGGAACTGTTGTTATTTTCACTATAGTGCTGTCCTTTTCTCAGCTTGTTTTCTTATAGCTATTGCTGTATAACTTTCTTGTGATGATTATTTTTTAGTAATGAGAAGCAGCTTTACTTGGCATCAGATCTGAGTCCTTTATAGGAGCCTGCAGCTCTTGGGGTTGGGCCCAACCCGAGTGCTAAGGCCTCCTTTATGTATTGTTATTTGTTCTTTATGTATTTGCAAAATCATTTCTGTTAAGTAGATTAAATCTTGTTGATTAACTAAGTCACTGTTGATGATTAGAAAGACTTTTGATGTTCAGATTGAGTTGATAGGTTATTAACAGGGAAAAGATTCAGAAAAGGGCCATCAAACACCTCTGATTTCACCTCTCCCTCAGTGGGATCAGGAGCTGGGATCAAGGTGACCTTGCTGCCCACAAAAACACTGACTTTGCTCTGCCATGCAATCATTAGTGTTTGATTTTCATTTGCAGAAGTTGGTTACATGTTCAGATTCTTGAATGCTTCATTGCATAGTTAATATACATGGTTTCCTTGCGAATAAAACTTCTGTTCATTCTCTTTACTGTTAGCTAGATCAGATTAGGTCAACGTAACTAGGTCTTAGGTTTTACAAGTCTTCGTTGGTTCAGTTGGAAAAACAACTTGCAGAGCACCTGTACCACTTCTCTACCTGCCCATACTCCACCAATCCCATCTGCTCCATCCCCTGACACGGAATTTTGCCTCACGTTTGCCATTTGCTCACATAACCCTAATTTTTGTGCAACATTGCTTCAGTCCTTCTTGAACAAATCCAACCATCTACATCTTTCCTCAACTCCATCCACCAATTCTTGGACCACCTCAACCCCTTATCCTACCTCCATACTCACTCCTTCACCTTTATCTCTCCATCCATCCTCCAAAACCCCATTTCTGAACAACCTGTAGAAAATTACAGACATCCTGTAGAACCCCTGCTGACTTCCTGTAGAGGCTCACGAATGAGGGTTCTTGATAGCCAAACTCTGTGAAACTCTCTGGAAGGGTGTTAGGGACCCCTTAGGCCCTCTCTGAACCTTCCCGACCTCCTCCAAGCATTTCCTCTTGCCAATCCACCTCTGCACAGTCAAAAACAGTCAAATCGCATGCATGATAATTCTGGCAACTGATTCAAAAATACAAAAAGATGTTTTTTTTCGAGATGTTACTGTAGAAGCAGCTTAGATACATGTATTTACCTTCCTAGAAGTCAATGGCATCTCTTTCAGTAGCTTTCATCCTCTTCCTTGCATCAGTAGGGCTAGCTGGCAAAATTAGGGTTTGATAGGGTTTACGTTTCCTTCCTACTTTCCAGTTTCCTTCTGAAAGTAGATCAACCTTCTTTGAGTTAGCTTTCATCCATCAGTTAAAAAGCTTCTTCTCAAAGCTCATAGAAGTTGGCTTAAGCTCCTAGCGGACTTGTGCTAGCTGACCAAGTGACAGTTGCGGCAAGAGCTAGTACTTGTGCATACAGCACCGACGCTTCCAAGTTTGTTACGAGCTACCGGGTTGATAAAAGTAAAGAAGGGAGTCCCAAGAGTTGCAGCATTATTGCTGCAATACTGGAGCTCACCAACTTGAAAGTATTCATCCTGATGAGATCGAAAAAACTAGGACCAAGATTTCTACAAGAGATGACAATGGAGGTGAAAATTCAGGTGATATTGATGACATAAATACTTTGTATAATTGTGAACTGAATTTGTCTGCTGACTTTGAACCTACTTCCTTCAAAGAAGTTGCTTCTCATGATGAATGGAAAGAATCCATGCATAAGGAATATGATGCTCTCATAAAAAATGTGAAAATGGGACTTGGAAGTTGGTAGACCCTCCATACGAAACCAAACCAATTGGCTGCAAGTGGGTCTTCAAAAACAAGTATAAAGCAGACGACTCACTTGACAAGCACAAAGAAAGGCTCGTGGCAAAAGGATTTGCACAAAAGGAAGGTGTTGACTATGAAGAAACCTTTGCTCCCACAAAAAAATGGGTGACCATTTGGACCATATTCTCTTTGGCAACATAGAAAGGATGGAAAATCCATCAAATGGATGTAAAGACAACTTTATTGAATGGGGATTTAAAAGAAATGTTTTTATGTCTCAACCTGAAGGTTTTTTTGTGAAGGGACAAGAACAAAAGTTATGCAAACTCATCAAATCCCTGTATGGACTAAAACAAGCACCACATGCGTGGTATGAAAATCTAACCGAGCATCTTCTGAAGCTAAATCGCAAACATTACAATCCTAATGATGCAACTTTGTTTGTCAAAAATGTTGGCAAAACAGTTGTGTATCTTGTAGTATATGTAATAATAGGAAATAATGAAACTTATATTGCATCTGTGAAGAAAGATTTGAAGAAAGGTTTTGAAATGACATATTTGGGACATCTTCATTACTATTTGGGCATTGAAGTCAATCAAAATCCAAAATACATATTCATTTCCCAAAAAAAGTATGTTGGAGGACTATTGAACAGATTTGGCATGGCAGATTACAACCCTCTATCCACTTCAATTGTTCAAAATTTGAAGCTTATGTCAAAAGAAGGGAATGAATTTGAAGATGCAACCAAGTGCATACAACTTATAGGAAGTATCAACTACCTAACCATCACCAAACCAAATATGCACCCTTTCCACATTTATGCATAAACCATGTGAGGAACATTGGCTGCTGCAAAAAGAGTCCTGAGATACTTAAATGGAACTCAAAATTATGGACTTAAGTACACTAAGGTGGATGACTTCAGTCTTATTGCACATTTTGATTCAGACTTCGATGGGGACAAGGAAAATGGAGTATCAACTTCAGGATATCTTATGAGTCTATGATCAACAACTGTCTCTTGGAGGTCATGCAAACAATCAGTTCTAGCAGATTCAATAACAAAGGCAGAATATGTGGTAGCCCCAGAAGCGACAAAGGAAGTTATGTGGCTTAGGAAAATACTTTAAGACTTACAAGAGAAACATGTGAACTTAATTCCTTTACTTGTCGACAATACTTCTGCAATCAAGCTGGCAAAGAACCCCAGATTTCATGATTGAACCAAGCACATCAAAAGAAAATATCATTTGATTCGATATCATGTATAGGCCAAAAGCATTCATCTAAGACATTGTTCTATAGTTGAGAAAATTGCATACATCTTCACCAAAGTGCTTGGAAGAGAAAAAATTGAAAAGTTCATAACAATGCTTGGGCTCACAAACACCCCTTTAGATTTAGGGAGGGGTGGGGGGGGGGGGGGGGGGGGCCGACTAGGGGTGGGGAGGGGGTGGCGATGTTAGACAACATGATCCTTCGAGATTATGATAAAAAGGTAATTAGGTATGGTAATTAGTTGTAGTAACGGATAGATCGTTGGGAAAACTGACAACCCACACATATCATCTATGTAATAAATATTTCTTGTTTCTTATTGAATTAGAATTGGATATTTTTGGTCCTTAATCTGACATGTATTGATTTGATCCTCTTCTAAAACTTTATCCACAATAATACAGTCTGAACCTTGTGTTCACATATATTATTTGACTTGAATTTCTATTAAAGAAATTTTTTTTTCTAAGCTTTGAACGTCTACTACTTTAAACCTAGCTTTATCGATGATAGCATGTGAAATGGTTAATAAGCCAACAGAAAACAAATCACTCACTCTAGCTGTTTTAGTATCAATCATCTTTTCTTTGTTGTGTAGACGACTATTTTTTGGAAGTGTGTTCTTTTCCGTGTTTGAGTTTGCTTAACAATACCTTAAATCTTCTTATTATATATTCTAAATTTTAAATCAACATCTTCAGTAGGTTTGAGGATACTTTAACCTCCCGAGGATGAGATATTGTCTAGTCTACCAAGAGTACCTATATGTTCCATTTTTATACTTGTATCCTTGATTTCTTTACCTTTGACTATGCTTTGTTTTGGGATGCCCAAATCTTCCATAGTTAAGTCAATAAATCTACCTTGAGGTGGATTAGCTTACTCTACTAATTATTTTGGGGTTCCATCCAAAGATTGTTGATCCTAATTTTTCTTTGTATTATCTATAGTAACTTCTTGATCCTTTTCCAATTTCAATCTTTTTTATTGTTCAACTTGATCTTCCTATTTTTTTCCTTTGCTTCATCTTCTAACCTTGCTTTTTCTTTAGATTCAAGTCTTTTTATTTCTAAATCATTTCATCCTATTCCTACATTTGATGTTCTTCTCCTTGTATGTTTCTTCTCCCTATATGTTTCTTCTCCCTGTAGACCATGAACCAGAGTCTACCATGCAAAGGCTAACAAGCTGAAAAATCTATAGAGATTGGACATAGAAAAATTTACCCCACAATTGTTTGCCCACTAAGCATGGAAATGATGCAAAGTAAGTTCCAACCCTTGCCAACCACTTCCCATTCTGACTCCGTCCCTTGTTGTCGCTGCTTCCAATGTCCCAAAGCTTCTGCAGTCACTATTTCCTTGCTCCATGGTTGAAGGATCGACACTAGGTGCATGTAATGAAGGTTGAATTCCAAGGAACCAGTTTAACCTTCGTGTAACTGAGTTCTCACAGAGCCAACACTATGGGAGAGATATCCCACCTCCAATAAGTGTGCACCACATGGAATATAGAAGAACACAAAATCATGATAGATGGACAAGATTTCCACAAAGCAAATTTCATGGGGGAAATATCCTACCTATGGTGGGGGAATGTCATAAAGGCTGCAAAAGAACACATAGCCATAATAGACGGGCTAAGAGCTCATAGACGAAATGAGAGTTTACATTTTAATATGAAGGGATGTATGATGATTAACATATGTGGTTGCATGGAGTTAGATAGCCATGCCATCCCCCCCTCTTAAATGCGATGGGAGGTGGCATGGTGGCGAGTTCCCCCTTCTCCATTAACACATATTCCGACACCCCAATTGGGGAAGAGTTAAATTTGACTTTTATTAAACAATGTAAGCATAATTAATTTACACTCACAAAATTAAAAATTTACTTACCTCCCATACATAAAACTTATTAGAATAAAATTTTAATTGGAGTGTAAAATATCATTACTTAATTACAATGGAATAATTTCTACAACAAATATTTTGTAAATAAGAAAATTATTGACTCGGGGTGTCTTCAGAAACATAGTACAATATCTAGCCATGTAGTGCTTACTCTTAGTACTTTGTGTGAAAATTTCAAGTTTGAAATCATATTGCAACAATTGGAATTAATTCTTCTAATTGTTAATTAATTAACAATTTGTTTGCTATGATAAATATCGAATAAATCACACTACAACCTTTACAAATAAAATTGTGGAAAATAATAGCACTAGAAATTCAGAAATATGCTAGCACACATGCATAAATTTGATATAATTATTTTTGCACTAAAGTCCTCGGAAAACCCCAACTTGGGAAAATCGGTGCAGTAGTTGAGGGTTTTTATTATTATGTAGCAGTGAAATTATCTGAGTACAATTTGGATGCCAAATACTGGCTATCCTACAGAAAATACTGGAAAAAATTATCTGAGGGAAATTACCCTCTCTCTAAGCAATCCCAACACTTGACTGCCTCTGAAAAGCAAGTCATCCACTTAGCTCTACACAGGCCCTGCATCACCTCTGCGTAGTCCCTCAAACACTTTAGCTCAAAACTTATGCAAATCTAGTTGTCAAGCTTGTTGTTGATTAGGAAACTATCTCTCCAACGCTTTGGAAATGTCTTCTTGCCTCTATAACTGATAATCAACTTCACCCCAGCAAAATCGAACTGCCCTCTTAAGCTTTTACATTGCCTCTACGCAACCTCCTAGAGAATTTTTGGCCTCTTTACAATGTACTTTTCAGATTTGGAAAATCTTCCTTCGGCCTCACTGTCCCTACCCCTCTCTGTATTTTCTTCCCTTTGAAGCTCGAACTCTTTTGGAAATAGTTTCTCTCTAGAAAAATGGAACTCTCCAAGGAAATCAATCTCAAGTGTGTGTTCTCCATCTACCCATCAACTTATTCTTATAATCTTTTGTTGGGAATCCAACGACCAAGATAAAAACTTAATCAAGGGCTAACATTATATCAGAGTCAATCCATGTGAGTTTCTAGATGATTCACACCTTATCTCAATTGATATTGATTAATTAACCCTTTTCCCTAAGTTTAGACTTAGGAAATATTTAAAAATAGGCTAATAATATAATTGAGAGACTTGTACGTGAAATTTCCAGAAACAATTTTTGGGTTATGGAGAACTCTTGTGTTTTAGTCTCTCCACAAAGTTTTGAGACTATAAGACCTTAAATGCTACAAAAATTAACACTCTCTCTTAGCATGGAAGGTGTTCTAGTGCTGCACCATTGCTATAATACTTTGTCTTTGTAACACCCTTTGTCAAGTTGTTGATGTCTGGCCACTGCCCACCAACCACTGTGCAACTATGATGCTACATCTATATTTTTGCTGACACTGCTATACAGCTGCCAACGCTACATCTGCACTACAACTCCCTCTCATCTATTGTTGTTGCAACTATAAATATTGCAACTGAGAAGCATCCTAAATATTAAATCAACTATGTTGCTACATCTGTCTCTCGAGTCTTGACTGCTACTAACCTCTGCACTATTTACTGAAGAATTTGCGTTGTTTCTGACTCTGTTACTGAGCCTCTGCTCTGTTGTCAACACTGCACTACACTCCTCAGCATTTGATTGCTATTAGCCTCTGCAACTGTCACCCTAGAATCTGACTACAAAACTGACACTGATCCATCCTGCTACTGAATACCGTGGGCCCTTGTAGCAAGGTAATGATCCATGAGGAGGAAACCTCAATGGACCCTACCCAAACTCTACACTGCTCTGGGACTATAGCTCCATATCGCCACACCTCTCTCCTAGAGGTATAACTACAAACATAGCAAAATCTTCCTCCACCCTGGAGGACAACTTATCTATCTTTGCGGACATTGATGCATGGTCTTGCTTCTCCTACTTGTCCTTCTTCCTAAAAGGACACTACCTATTGTAGTGGTCGATCTTGCTACACCTGAAGCACTTGACCTTAGATAGGTCCTTCTTCTTCTTCTTCTTCTCTCCCTGTCCCTGACTGAGACCCTTTGACGTTAGGGCCACATTCATTGCATAGGTATTCAGGCCATATTCATACAATAGGAAGGACATCCTAGCCTTCTAGATGACAAAGTTGGAGGCTCCCTCCAACCTATCTTGATCTCTAACCCCAATTGTGGTCATCTCTGAATCTAGTTGAAAATATCTCTCTTTCCCTCTACTCAGTTGTTATATATACTACACGCACTCCCTTCCGAAGTGAGGAATTCTGCCCACAACTTCTGCTAATCTGCAACAGGAAAACTGGATTTCTAAAACTCGAAATCCCCTCAGAGAAATTTCCTTTAATGTGTGTTATTTCTCTTCCACCCAACGTTGATTCTACTTCTGCAAACTGCTGCAAAACTCTCTGTGCCCAAACAAGGTATCTGCTTAGCAAAAATATGAGTTTTTGTTGCTCCCTCTTCCTGCTAGAATCCTCAATTGGCAAGCCGAATTTTTCTACCAACTTGCAATGAAAAATTGAACTTCTCCGAGCAATTTGATCTGCCTAGCTTAGGCTCTGCGCAACCCTAGAAAAATTGTCCTACTGCTCACTCTAAAAAATTCATTCTTATGTATTCACTTCTTAGCTTCCTCGTATGATTAATCACACTCTGATACCATGTGGAAATTTCAAATCTGAAATCCTATTACAACAACTGGAATTAATTCTTCTAATTTTTAATTAATAAATAATTTATTTGCTACAACAAATATCAAATAAATCACATTGCAACCTTCACAAATAAAACTGTAGAAAATAATAGCGCTAGAAATTGAGAAATATGCTAGCACACAAACATAAAATTTGACACAATTATTTTTGGACTAAAGTCCCCGAAAAAACCCAACTTGGGAAAACCAATGCAACAACTAAGAGTTTTTATTATTATGCGATAGTGAAATAATCTCAATACAATTTAGAAGCGAAATATTGGCTATTCTGTAGAGAAAATATTGGCAAAAATTATCTGAGAGAAATTACCCTCTCTGAGAAATCCTAGCACTTGACTGCCTCAGGAAAGAAAGCCACCCACCTAACTCTACGCAGTCCCTCAAACGCTTCAGCTCAGAACTTCTATAAGTCAAGTCATCTTGCCTGCTACTGACTAGAAAACTGTCTCTCCGACACTCTGGAAATTTCTTTTAGCCTATGGAACTGATAACCAACTTCACCCCAGCAAAATCGAACTTCCCTCTAAAGCTTTTGCGCTACCTTTGCATATCCTCATGGAGAAATTTCAACCTCTCTGCAATGTACTTGCTAGATCTAGAAAATATTCCTCCAACCTCACTATCCTTGCCCCTCTCCCTCTCTTCTTCCATTCTGAAGCTCAAACTCTCCAAAGAAATTGATCTCAAGTGTGTGTTCTCCATCTACCCATTGACTTCTTCTTATAATCTTCTGTTGGGACTCCAACGACCAAGATTAAAATTTAATCAAGGGCTAGATTATATCGGAGTCAAACAATGTGAATTTCTAGATGATTCACACCTTACCTTAATTAGTATTGATTAATTAACCCCTTTCCTTAAGTTTAGACTTAGGAAATATTTGAAAATAGGCTAATAATATAATTGAGACACTTCTAGGTGGAATTTCTAGAAACAATTTTTGGGTTATGGATAACTCCTGTGTTTTAGCCTCTCCACAAAGTTTCAAGACTATAAAACCTCTGATGCTATAAAAACTAACACTTTGTAGGTGTTTTCGCTCTGTCTCAAAGGAGACCTAGGATATTAACCACCTACTCGTTACATTTAGATTAAAAAATCCTTGCATTTAGACTAAAAAAAACCAAACATTCTAGTTATATCTTGATAATCCAAAACATAGCATGAGAGCAAAACATCTACCAGACATTCCTATCAATTAAGGGTCCGAGGAAGAAATATGTGTTGGGTCCTTTGCATTAGAACTGGGGGGAGAAGGAGGATTAGAATCACAATGAAGGTGACCTTCTAAATGAGTCAATCTTACATATAGTCTATCCAAAAAGAAACGTTGATTTTTTGGAGCTCTCTTGATGTCTTCCAAAGAGGAAAATGTAGCATTGTATCTTTCAACCAGTTTGTCTTTTAATACCATGCCAAGCAAAGTCTTCATCTATCAGTGCAATGCAATATAATTGAGATATTTTTTCCTTTGTCCCTTGGTGTGGCCAGCTTCATCAACCTAGTTGGAGACCTCTTCCAAGATCTCAGAATTAGAAAAGGCTTGTTGCTTAGCATCAACCAAAGATTCCAGGTTTTGGATTTCATGATGTTTCTTAGGGGGAACAACTATGTAGAAGGCCCCAACTACATCCTATGCATGTATTAGGTCTTATTTTGGCCTTGATGGACCCTACTACCACCTCCCTTCCTGCTAGACATACGTTGTCTAGGCAGCAAGTTGTGTAGGAGTGGCACGTTTTTGGAATGCTCACAAAGAAACACATAGATGAGGGGAGAAGAATTACACCAAGATTTACCAGATTCTCTACTAGAACATAACCCACCGCCTTGAGGATTAAGACACATGCCCAAGACAAGAACTGACCAATGACTACCAGACATAGAGAAGTTGATAAAAACTAGAATTATAGCCTTCAACACTCAAAACGTTGAACCAAAACCATATTTAGATCTAAGAAGATAACCCACCAAATTTAGAGCCTCCTTGGATATAACATTTGCCTAAACCAACAAAAGCACATATTATATTATCAAACATGACACTTCCAGGCTAACTACTAATCAGGGCCACCAATATTTCATCAAAGAGATATACTGACTCGATGTAAACCCGACCTTCATAACAAAACCAAACTATTTCAAACCAATTGACAGGCGAAAGGAAGGATAACAGATATCCCAACTCGGTGAAAACCAAACCTGTTATAGACATTTTTGTGCCTTACAGCATTGAGCATGAAATGTCCATAATCTAAGGGATCCAAAGTCCCTAAACATGTTGTTCCTACCCCTAGAGGAACAAGGCTAACAAACCACAGCAATTCACAAAAGTTCTCCACCTGAAACTGCTCAAAAACAAGTCAATTCAGGATCATGTCAACTGCTCCATTGACCATCTGCGCTGAATGTCAGTGGCTCCACTGTCTACCTGCGTTGAATGTCAACTCCAACACTAGCTACCTGCGCTGAGCGAGTTTGGACAAGTGGCAGGCTCATTCCTCAAGGTGTCAATGCTCAGGAAGCTTTCAAAATGACACTTGCCTTAGGGAATTCGACTGGTGATGAGTAAGAGGTTCCAAATCTCCAAGTGGAAGCAAGAACCTCCAAGTGGACTCAAGAACTGAGAGAGGGAGAGGACACTAGTCAGATCTCAAGCTGACTCATCCTCTCTCCAAAATAACTATATATAGATCTTTCCTCCATGAGATCTAGGGGGCTGGAATTTTGTTATTGCAAAGAATTGCTGTTGGTTTGGGACTGGAATCATTGGGTGCTTAATGCTTTGAAGGGGCTGAAGATAGGAATTCCATTTGCTGGGAAGGAGGTGCTGGATTGGAGCCCTCTGGGTTGTATCTCTTCCTGAACCTTGTTATTCATCAATAAAGCTATCTTGGTTTCTCCTATATGTTGATGTATTTTGATGTATAAATGTATTAGTGTATTTGGTTTATTTCTAATCCTAAACTAGTTATGAATGTGAACATCTATCTTTGTGTAGTGTTTTTCTCTTGTCTTAAGTAGCTGTTCTCTTGTCGCAAGTAGCTGTTCTCTTGTGATCTTGCAGGAAGTTGTAGCTGGATAAGCAAGAAGGCAAGTAGCTGTGAACACCCAAAGAGAGGGCAGATTAGATCGAGGGACAAACGGAAGACACCGGTAAGTCTATTGATCTCTCTTCTTTCACATTTCATAAAGGAAGAAACCAGTGTAGCTGTATTCGTTTGTTGCTAAGGCCCTGTCACACCTTAGGTGGATAGGATCGTCCTGCATAGGCATTTTTCCCCACAACCAATTGGCAACTCCGCTGGGGAAAATTTGTTTATTCATTTCATTTGTGTTTCTGTCATTTGTTTACTTCATAGACTTGACAGCAACAATCGAACTGCATATTTCCCGGATGCAAAGTAGAAAGTTGCTACTTTGATCCTTGTCTATGATCTGAACAATGGATTCACAAATGATTTGATGATCCTTGTGATAGATCTTAGTAGCTTTCAAAGCATCCCTTTGATTATACCTTGCTTGTGTTTCTAATTTGGCCTGAAACTGTTGATTTTTGAGCAATTTGTGACCCAGAACCCAGGAGAAACGAGAGTTTCTCCTTCAGCGCAACTGCTGTGAAGGCAATCTGCATTTCAACGCAGGTCCCGTGAAGGCTACCTGCGCTGAATGTCAAATCCTCAGTGTTGAGGTTGCGCTGAACCAGTTTGGCCTTGTGCAGCTGGGGTTCTCTGCTCTCTATTGCCCTGTTTTGATCTCTGTTTTTTGCAGCCTTTAACCAGCATAGGTACCAGTCAGATAACTCCTTTTCTTTGCTTAGATTCCGCCTCCTTTTGTACAAAAAGACTGTGAGTGTTTTTATGTGTTTGTGGCATCATTTACAGTTTTCCTTTGCATGAGTAAAGTAGTCATCCTGTAGCCTTTGATTTAGATCTGATTGATTGTGATCTTAGAAGAGAGTTCATTGGTTGTTTTCAGATTGATTATACATTTACTTTTGCTTATTGGTTTGAATTTGTCTCTTTTAAGTGTCAAAACAAGTCTTTATTTCGAAAATCGTTAAGTAGTGTAATCTCTTCTACCCTCTCTGATTTCGAAAAAGTGAACTTGTTTGTATTGATCATTTTAAAAGCAAATTCAAAGTTGTACAAAAAGCTTTCTTTGTAGGCATCAATACTAAGAAAGCGGAAAACAAACACCTGCATTGTGCATTTTGCATTTGATAGTTTGCATGTTGGATTTAGGAAAAGTGCATTAGAGTGTGCTGATTGCTCTTTGAGAAAAGATGGTGTCTTTCTTTTCCCTTAGTAGCTAGGATTTTCAAAGTTGAAAAGATAATAAAGCTTGCTTATCATCTTTAGACTGCATTTAGGAATTTGTATCATACATCTCGTGGTGAACCTTGAAAGGCAAACTTTAAAAAGATCAACCTAAAATAAACTGAATGAACCTAACAACGCTTTGTAACATAACGCACAACATAGAGGTCTAGGCTAGAGACGTGTTCCGGCGTCGTTAAGCCTAGTGACTGTCGATCTCATGGAAGGTGGGTGATTCCTCCTGAGGGACGATAGCGCTAGTACGGATTGTGCTCCCACGTACCGTCGCGTATATATTGGGAGACCCCTATAGGCATATATCTTTTATCCTTAGGAAACCGTGTCGGCCGCCCTACTGATCGCAATGCAGTGAACACAGCATTCACGAAGATCGACCGCCCGTACCTTAAAAAGTATTCTGCGGTTTTGCGAAAAGTTTGGCACACCCTCTGCCTAGAACTCCAGAGCAGTTTCTTTTGGCCTTTTTCAGACTCTATAACAGAAAAAGTCCATCCGAGCATTTGTCACTTTGGGCTCGTTAAAACATCGAAGGAGACTAGAGTCATCTTTAGCTTTTTCTCGACTCTTTAAAACTGAAAAAGCAAGTTGTGTCTAAAGCGTCGTTAAAATTTATTTTAAACGGAACAATCACCCTTTAATTCCTGCGTTGATCTTTAGGTTGAAAGATGGAGCACACCAACCAAGGAATTCCCCTTGGTGGAAATCCTAGTCCCTTCTCCTCTTGGGGAGATGTTGGTGCGCCCCACATGGCCACATTGTCGCTTCCAGGACTGACAATTGGCCTGCCAGTTTGGTTCTTTTCAACCAATGTCGTTCAGAACGTCACCATTCCTGAACAGTCGAGTCAACAGTCAGACCAGACCAGAGTCGCCCACCAGCCTTCTACTTCAGCTTCCTCTCCTCCTTCCTCTTCGCTTGACGGAACTGGTAAAACTAAAAACCAGGCTCCTGAGGAGAAAAAGGAGAAGAAGAAGAAAGAAAAGAAGAAGAAGGAGCCAAAGGAGACTGGGGGAAAACGAGAGTCGTCTGACAAAAATCCACACACAGCACTGACCAGGCCTAAATCGCCATGCGTCATATGCAAGGGAGACCACTTCCATAGAGATTGTCCCTGTATCCCTCGAATACTAAGGGACTGGTCTCCCCGTTTGCACAATTCGGTAGCATCAACCTCTGATAGCCATGTTGATTGCTCACCGTCAACTAGTGGGAGTGAAGCCCCAGGACAGAGAGGGAAACTTAGATTTCCCTGCAAACTGTGTGAAGGCGATCACGCCATCCACCGTTGTCCCTTCTTAGACGAGGCTAAAAGAGTTCTGGAAGATCGCCCGATTTTACGAGCGCAACTTCCTCCTGGATATCAAA
This sequence comes from Pinus tabuliformis, assembly GCA_031772625.1. Lineage (NCBI taxonomy): Eukaryota > Viridiplantae > Streptophyta > Pinopsida > Pinales > Pinaceae > Pinus > Pinus tabuliformis. The sequence goes on along the minus strand of CM062804.1, from coordinate 1,581,845,400 downwards.
AACTCCTGCCAAGTCCTTCACTAGTTGAGAACCCGGCTGACCCGCCTAGGTGGTCAGCCGAAGCACCTATCATTGAAGATGAACTGTCTGGATCCATGCCTGACGAAAGTCAAAAGGTTGATACGACAGTTGACCCGGTTTTGCCTTCAGAGGCTCTATCTTCGAATGATACCATCACAGAGGAGAATAAAGACGACACCGTCCAAATTATCTTCATCAACACTGACTCTGATGAACAAGGGGGCAATGCCCCCATTCCTTTATCGCAGGAAGGAAGTTCGTCAGAGCGATATCCGGTCGTTTATTCAGTCCCACCACCAAGCAACCTGGTTGTGTCCTTTGATTGGAACCAACTAGGCAGACCCCGGTTTCCAGCAAGCATACCATTCAGAGTTATCGTTCAAATATACAGAATGGTAATGGCTGGCACTATCATTGATGAGGGGGCATCTATGAGTATCCTTTCCTCTATTGCTTGGAAAGCGCTTGGTTCGCCAGCGCTTTTACCTGAGATGAGAAATCTATCAGGTTTTGATAAAGGAACCAGTCGACCTTTAGGGATCCTCCCCAATGTGTCTATAACATTGAAAGGGAAGACCGTTCAAATGAACGTGATGGTCATTCAAGGACCCTTGGATTATAACCTAATCCTTGGACGAGACTATATATATTGCGTGGGAGCTATAGTCTCCTCACTCTTTAGAGTAATGTGTTTTCCGCATGAAGGAGGAATGCTCAAACTCGTAGACCAACTTTCGTTTCCCGGATCACGCATCGCAAATAGTCATGTACCATCCCTAAATGTTCTATTCATGCAAGAAGTGTCTCAACCCACGGTCCGTCCTCCTGATGAGCGCGAGTAATCCAGGAGGATATGACTGGAACCCAGGGGGCATGCGTCCTGGCCTGCTTCGGCAGGAAAACTTTGGGTATAGGGTAGGTTTCCGCGGGAGAATATGACTAGTCCGTACCCCGTCCGTGGTTGGAAGAGGGGTTGTTCTGGAATAAGATTCTCTTGTCAAAGTTATGTGAGAGGGCGGGGCTCGTCACTCACCTTTGTTTATCTCGGTAGACATTGCCGAAGAAGTGTTTTGTTGAAAGAATAACAGAACAATCTTTGGGTAGCCAGAAAGAGGTAGGCCTCTCCCGGTAAAACAAATGTTTTATCTACAAATTGAGGGGTAACCTTGAAATCATACTTTATGCCTGGGGGCATGCAAACCTTTTGGAGTGCAAGCAAAGAGCGGTTATTTATCTGTTTTTTGGGTTAGCTGTTTCCTAACTTGCATAAAGAAAGGATGCGGAGCAAAGCTTAGTGAGATGAAGCTCCATAAAAAATAGAATCTTGATGAGACACTCTTATCATATGACTGGGTAATCGAGCAGTTTTAGCATAAAGTTCATGCTCGTTAAAAAATAAACGCAAGATCTGAGCAGTTTTAACGCGGACTTCATGCTCGTTAAAAAATAAACATAAGCAATGAGCAAGAGTTTCCTCCACTGTTTAAGCTCATTTTAAAATAAAAAATGAACCTACCCGGTAAATAACCACTGTGAATGTAATATCATCGGCCATTAAAGCCTTGGTCGTGTTTGCACCTGTCACCTCCACTTTTCATTTGGCCGATCGTTCACCTCCATATGATTGTTTACCCATTTTGAGGAACAGCTGCGAAGAGTGATTTCACCTAGCCATCCTTGTGACACTGCCGTGATTGGAAAATTCCAACCTGTACCTGGAATCAACTGCTATCCCTGTTTATCACTCGTTCCTCAAAAGACGAGTCTTCTTTAAGCTCTTTTCAATTGACTCGTAAAATATGAAAAGATTGCCGAGTTTTGGCCTTCCAGCTCGTTAAAGCGACCGGAAGAGCTATCCCTCCTCTAGATTTTAATCTTTTTGGACCTGAGGGATTATTGCACAAAAAGATCGAGCGCTTGTTTTATTCGGCTCGTTAAAACTATCGAAAACTCATCCCTTCTGTATTGTTTTATACTTTTTCGGACTTAAGGGATTAGATGACGAAAAAGGAATTTTTGAGTTGACTTTATGTACCTTTTCAGACTCTCTAAAAATGAAAAGGACCGAGTTATCCTTGTCGTTAGACTCGTTAAAATTATTAAATAGCGACAAACTTGTCTTTAGACGAGAACGAGTTTCACTATCGCTAGGCTCGTTAAAACATAGCGATGGGCTTGCCCGAAGGGCAGGTTATAGAACAAGCATATGTTATCCTCCTCAAGCTTGACAAAAATAAAGAGGTACTGGTTAGCAATGACTGCGGAAAATTTGGGAGAAACTAAAGAAAACTTTGATGGTAGCAAGTCGCTCTTGAACATGACACTTTTCCTCCGTACCACAATCGGGATGGGTTGTTTCATTCACCGGTCACATCACCATGGTCTCGCCATACCATCCATATTTGGGTAATGCTACCGATCCATCGCATCAGTGTCGCCATATGTTCAAGAGAAGTCGTTCAGAAAGAGTCAACCGTGTCCCATCCACTGCCATACATTATCCTTCATCCATTCATGACCGCCACCCTGAATCATATGTCACAGATCGTTTTCACCTCCATTAAAATCATTAGCTCCGTTCCGTGTCACTGATGTGGGATTCATTAAGGCCCTCCTGTGACGGATCACTTCTTGTCGACGTCAGCTCATTATCCAAGAAGTTGATATAGGAACAACCCCTTCAGTACTTTGAAGCTTGCATGCCACAATGGCAAGTTTCTCACTTCCGGCGACAGGTATACATCAATGACCTTCGACCGAAAGATTTTGCGTGGTGTTCGACGCCAAGTCCTTTATTCACGCCACGTGAATTGTACTGCAGTACCTTGAGGGTCATTATCATTATCGGCGATTCCTCTCGCGCTTGTTAACGGTTTACATCATTGACCGGTAATCAAGCGATGTCTTTCCATGTTCGACTTCAAAACAATTCTCACATGGATCGACTTGTACTTAGAGTGAAGATCGAACGAGTTTGAAGACCCCGGATCTAGTTTCATCCATCCGGGCTGCGATATATATTCAGGAAAGATAAAGACATTGACATGTACATCATTGCAGCAGATAATCATCCTACTCAAAGGATGATAATTTCATCAAAATCAGTCTATCATCAGACGATTGTCTGTTCTATGTACAGAAAAATGAATTTATAAAGCTGAGCATGGGAATGCTCGCCTCAGCTAGATCATGAAAGCAGTATGAAAAATAATGTATTGTATTGTATTGTATTACAGGTCTCCTCCCAGCATTGGATGAACTACGGATCCCCCTGATAAAGCATTTCGCCCGATAAACAGCCTCATACTTTAGGGGGCAACTGTTATAGACATTTTTGTGTCTTACAGCATTGAGCATGAAATGTCCATAATCTAAGGGATCCAAAGTCCCTAAACATGTTGTTCCTACCCCTAGAGGAACAAGGCTAACAAACCACAGCAATTCACAAAAGTTCTCCACCTGAAACTGCTCAAAAACAAGTCAATTCAGGATCATGTCAACTGCTCCATTGACCATCTGCGCTGAATGTCAATGGCTCCACTGTCTACCTGCGTTGAATGTCAACTCCAACACTAGCTACCTGCGCTGAGCGAGTTTGGACAAGTGGCAGGCTCATTCCTCAAGGTGTCAATGCTCAGGAAGCTTCCAAAATGACACTTGCCTCAGGGAATTTGACTGGTGATGAGTAAGAGGTTCCAAATCTCCAAGTGGAAGCAAGAACCTCCAAGTGGACTCAAGAACTGAGAGAGGGAGAGGACACTAGTCAGATCTCAAGCTGACTCATCCTCTCTCCAAAATAACTATATATAGATCTCTCCTCCATGAGATCTAGGGGGCTGGAATTTTGTTATTGCAAAGAATTGTTGTTGGTTTGGGACTGGAATCATTGGGTGCTTAATGCTTTGAAGGGGCTGAAGATAGGAATTCCATTTGTTGGGAAGGAGATGCTGGATTGGAGCCCTCTGGGTTGTATCTCTTCCTGAACCTTGTTATTCATCAATAAAGCTATCTTGGTTTCTCCTATATGCTGATGTATTTTGATGTATAAATGTATTAGTGTATTTGGTTTATTTCTAATCCTAAACTAGTTATGAATGTGAACATCTGTCTTTGTGTAGTGTTCTTCTCTTGTCTTAAGTAGCTGTTCTCTTGTCGCAAGTAGTTGTTCTCTTGTGATCTTGCAGGAAGTTGTAGCTGGATAAGCAAGAAAGCAAGTAGCTGTGAACACCCAAAGAGAAGGGAGATTAGATCGAGGGACAAACGGAAGACACCGGTAAGTCTATTGATCTCTCTTCTTTCACATTTCATAAAGGAAGAAACCAGTGTAGCTGTATTCGTTTGTTGCTAAGGCACTGTCACACCTTAGGTGGATAGGATCGTCCTGCATAGGCATTTTTCCCCACAACAAAACCTTCATAACAAAACCCCACAATTTCAAACCAATTGACATGCGCAAGGAAGGATAATAGATATATCATGAATAGGATGGCCTAGAGTAGAATGGAAAGAAGAACTGGCGTCCACCTGCAACAACCAGTGGTTCGCCACCTTTGCAGCACCGATAAGACTCGTCACTTCGTCATTGTTCTTAAACCCACACAACTAGGTGAAGTATCACAACCTCAAATTGGCCCCTTCGCCTTCCTACAATCTACTACTCAAACCAAATTATAAGTACTTGAACCAAACTCTGTGTAATTAGAACAACATCAAACTTTCCTTCTTGCAACTGTGGCTCATTGTCTCAACAAATTTCTTAACATGGAAGAAAAGGATTGACCTAACACTTACAAAACATGAAGTAATGAAATATGTCCTCAGTGAAGTTGTTGAACTGTTGTAGCGGCTACAACCATCCTCCAAAATTTTGGCCTACATCCAATTTCGGAGCCTCCTTTGAGAGTTTTACTTGATGACTGCACGCACTCAGGTTCACCTGTGAGCTCGTGTGAGTCTTCACACCCACCTTGCTTGATCATTCCACCCAAGCTTTTGCATGTTGATGTCAATGTCATTCTTGCGACCATGTTCTGGTCATACTCAAGGTCTTCGCTTCATGTGTACATGTTGTGTTTACTATGTAAACATCTGTCACGCTCACACATGGAGTCACATTCACTGTCACACAAGTGTCGTCACGGTCAACCAAAAATCAATCACAAGTGTTGCGCTTGTCGCTCACACCGTTAGTCAGTCATGCTGAGCATGTGTGTCTAGATGGTTTGCGTCGTCTCGTCGTCTAGTCATGTAAGTGTGTGTTTGCGATATCACGTATGCGTCTTTCACTCCTTCACACACTTCGCCACTTTGCCGAAGTTCTGACGACCGAATTCCCCTCTGAAAACTAGACCATCACCCCGCTATCAACTCGATCGAATGTCACCCAGAACAATGCAAAAGCACCAAGCAAGCCTTTTCAAGTTGTGTTGCTCGCAAGCAGATCAATCAACCTTCATGATGGTCAACCAGAGAGTTTGACGCAACAGCCACCCCAGGACTAACTCCCCTCAAAAATTGCACAAAGGCTGTAGACCTTGCCCGCTCCGCTGACTGAGAAAATTGCACATATAAGCCGGACAGACACGCAGTGCTTGTCCCTGTCTCCCTCAGAAAATTGCACAGTTTTTCCAGCCATCCCTCCCAACAGTGGACCAGCTACTTGTAGTGGTTCTAGCTAGGGTACTAGACTAGACTCTATATTTAATATCGACCGAGGTGCGTAAGCTTAGAGGCGTGGTCTAAAATATATAGACATAAAGAATCTCTGGCCAAGTGATTAGGATGTAGGATACAAGGTTTCTTTACGGAAGACCGGAATATGTAGCCTATCATTCACACACCTAGATTACCCTACTGATATGATTGATTACAGTGCTTGCTATGAGATGCATCCATCAAATCAAACCATGAACCTAAGTACTGTGTATGACTGTAACAACGATTTTAACCTCCTTACAGAGATATCACTCAGAAAACCCTTGTTTGGTAAACATACACAGCATGCAAAGATATTTACACTATCAAACTATATAAAGAGAGCATAAATGAACTGTGAAGCAAAACAGAGTTTATGATAATGTCTCTATGAGTCACACAGGGATCGAATCCCTTACAAGACTCCCTTCCAAATCCTAGTGCTGACCATTCAACATAACCATAAACCATTCATAAGCGCATACAATATACATGCAATGAAAATCAAAGGATGTGTAAATCGAAAGCTATGTAACTGCGATGCAAACCATATGCTATAATAAATCGAAAGCTATGTAATCGTAACTGTGATGCAAACCATATGCGATATAAATCAAATCCAATATAAATACTTGTGCGAACATGTGATAACTGAAATGTAACAAAACAAGTGAACAGTATACCAATCGAAGAACGCAGGGCCCGTCCGCGCCTAAGGGTATACTGGTTATAACTGATCAGCTATCAAATCAACGCAAGAAGTATACACACGTCGTGACTGTGAATAGGTCTGTGTATTAACTTAAAACTCTGTTATGAGAAAAACGATTCAACAATTCACAACTAAACACTAAACATAACCCTGACTGTATTTACATATGCGTACGCACAGCCATGTCATCGATACAATGAATGTACATTCGGCTGTTGCCGCTTTTATCACATAAGCCTTTTCAAAATGTTTCCATGCCAAGTGTTTCAAAAAGAACAAAAAAAACTAAAATGAAAATGGAACAATGCTGTTGCTGCTTTTGTCTGTCAGAGTGCCCTGCTTTGACTTGAGTTGACCGCATACATAGGAGGTTCGATTTGGCTGGGAGATAGGTGTTTGTCCATGCTTGGACATTCTGCTTTTCGCCCATGCCTTTCGTTCTAGCTCATCTGCTGCGCCACATGTCAAACGATAAGCTCATTACAGGATGTAGGTACTTCCTGTAACCAAGTCATCAAAAACTTCCAATTCTTGAACATAAAACCCCTAAATTAATTTCTATGCAATTTAATAACTATAAAACGATTAATAATCAATATTCAAGGATTTTGAGGGATATATGATGAAAATGTATGGATAAATGATATGTTTTTGGGAAGGAAAAAGGGTCTTGGGATGATACCAACATCTCTCCCCGACTTAAGGACTTAGCATGTCCTCATGCTACCCCAGAAGTACTCCCCTTGAACTCTGTCCCTGCATGGATCTTTGCTGCCTTGAGCAAGGTATCTACATTCTTCTTCACCTGGTGATCTTTCTGTCCCTTGAGCTCCTGCTTTAACTTTTTATATTTTTCTTTAAGAGCCTTCTTCTGATTGTACCACTTAGTGGCCCAATTGGAAATCTTAGTTTGCTCAGTCTCCAACTCACTGATTCTTTCCTTTAGCTTTTCATTTGTTTTCTGTGTTTCTTTGCTTTGCGCCCTGAGCATTTCATTTTCCCTTTTAATAACTTTTTCCAACATGTTAGCTTCCATGAGCTCTTCCTTCAATTCTTCAATTTGCTTTTCTAATTTCTTCTGTCTTTTGGTGGGAGGTGGTGAACATTTTTCCTGTTTGTTATGGCTCTCTACCTCCATGTCAACTTCTGGTGCTGGTAGTGAATGGTCACCACTCTCAACATCCATTTGTGCAGGTGCATGAGATTCAAACTGGTCTTCTTGCAGCTGAGTTTTTGGTGTCCTCCTTGTTCTTCGTGAGTAGGTGGTAAAATTTTTGTCTTTCTCAGCCCTCTTGGCATCCTCTTTTTGCATGTTCCTGGTCCTTATGCTGCCCACAGGTAGAGGTGCTCTGCTGGCTTTGGACACTGGAAGTTCCTCATCAATGTCCTTCATAAACCCTGAATCTTCTTGCACTTCCTCTTTTTCCTCCTCATCTCTGATTTGATTGACAGCTAAGAATTATTTCCATGGCTTCCCTCGCTTCTGCAACTCATGTTCAATGAGGATTTTAATTAGGCCAAAATGGTAGAGGCTTTTGTCTTCATTCCCTTTTTGCTTCTGGATAGTTTTGGCCATCTTTGTTAAACTTTGCAGCAGAAAATATGGCACACTGATTACACATTGTTTCTTTAAATGGAGGAGTAGCTTGATGTGGTATAGATAAACAATACTATACCTACCTTCACAGGTTATGAACTTTTGAAGAATGTAAACCATTTCATCCCAAAGATGAACTAACCAGCTTCTTGGAACACCCTTCTTCCAGTTTACTGAGGAAACTCTAGATCTGGACATGAACTGTGTCCATGATTTCTCCTTGAATTGTTTGGTTTTAAAGTACTTCTCTCCCTCAGGACTAATTCCAATTGCCTGAGCTATAGTATCCTCTGAGATTCTGAAGGAGAAGGTGCCTATTAGGGCCTTTTCTCCATTAAAGGTGAAGGCAAATTGCTTGGTGATTTCCTCATTACTCCCATGGAATTTTTCCAGAAAAGGTAACCACTGTGCTTCTCTAAGAATCTCAATGCAATCCTTATGGTATTGTGAGCTGTCAAATATACTGGGTTCGACCCTATTAGTCATGGTGATGGCAGAGGGTTGTGCCTCTAACCCTTTTCTGTCTACACTCTTTAAAATTTAAGCACAGAAATGTCAAGTTGGTTACCTGGTATATATCGCTTCCTTCAGTCTTCAATATGGTGCTTGGCCGGTCGATATGACTGTGATGGGAGTCGATATGCTGTCCCTTTTCGGCGCTCACTGGTTTCACTGTGTAAACCGACCCCAAACGGTGATACTCTCCTCGGCGCTCCTTGCTTTTGATTCTCACCTTGGAAGTTATGGGAATCGAGGGTGGAAAGGATGGTGAAATAACCCTGTACTTCACTTCATAATATAATCATTCATTTAAAAACAGAGTGTTGTACGCTTGCATGCATGTTATCACAAGAACGCTGAGAGCGTACCCATAGTGCTGGGCTATAATGCTGGGTGGCGAAGTTATGATTCGGCTGTGTGTGGAGTAAAATATATATGTAAGCCGCTTATTATGATTTGACTGTATATAGGCCGCTTCCACATCTATCTCATCATTTGTATTTAAAAATACACAGCTCACCACGTGCCCTTCTCAATGAGTATTCAGTCACATAGAGAATGTTGGTATGCCTGTAGGGTATATGACAAGGTGGATGTGTTGGTAATGGGTTTTTGGGGTATGGATAGGTTAATGTAGGGGAATGATGAGAATTGGTGGGATAAGGGTGATAGATTAATGCATATAGGTATCCTTGAAATCAATTACAACAGCTTATAGTCACCAAAGTTACATTAAAAACCAATCTAGGAAATTAAATGTTTAAGAACAGAAATACATTACTCTTTTGTTGATCATTTGACATGCTGAGTTGCTAATTCTTTTTTACTGTTCTTTTTGACAGGTCCTCTGAGGGAGGTTGAATGCACAGGTCTTTTGAGAAAAAAATTTGAAGATATAACAGGTCCCTTTGAAAGATTTGAATGTACAGGTCCCTTAAGAAAACTGAATGTAACAGGTCCTTTGAGAAAACTGAAGGTGTTCATGCAGCTCTTTGTATTGTTACAGGTTCACTGAGCTTGCCATTTGCTGAAGTGTTGGTGCCCAAATCCTTGTAAAAGCTTGGTGGAAGTCTGTTGAAGTAGCCTTAGGTGTCAAAAACTTTGTTTTAACAGGTCCCAACTGAATGTTTTAAACAGGTCCCATTACTGCTAATTGGAATGTCTTAACAGGTGTCAATTGCTTTAACAAGTCCCTTCTGAAAATCTTAAACAGGTCCCATGACTGCTGGTGTTGGACTACTAGTGTTGGTAGCATAGATGTCTGAACAGAACAGGTCCCCCTGCAAAATATTTATAACCAGGTCCCTCTGAAATAAAATCATGACAGAACAGCTTATTTGTTAAAGTCTGAAATTACTGCTGGTAACAAGCTGCTGTTGGAAATTTACAGTGAAATATAGAATAAGAAATCTGAAGTATTTACAAGGGAGAGATAAAAGTAACAGAACAGATCCCTCTCTCCCCGACTTAAAGGTTGACTTGTCCTCAAGTCATGATGCAACTGAGAAATGAAAGAATGAACAAGAGAAAGAGAATTCATACCCGCCAATAAATTGGTTTTCAGGTAGGAATTCGAGGTTAGATTGTGCCAGGTACTGGTTTTCACATCTAACCCATTATTATTTTTTTTTAGTTTTTGTTTTATTTTTTTTTTATTATTATTTTTTTTTTTTTTTTTTCTTTTTGATTTTGAAATTGAAAGGAAATGAAACTAAGGCAGTGATACTGCAGCTGAGGGCTGTAGTATCTCAACCTCTTCTTGCTGAGATAGTGTATGGAGAAAATCTTGCTTGCTGATGGGCTTGTTGTACAACTTCAGGCGATGACCGTTGACTGTGAAGGAATGACCTTCGCCATCAATAGTTTGGAGTTTTACTGAACCATTGTCATAAGCCTGAACAATTTCATAGGGGCCCAGCCAATGGGTGGTGAACTTAGCTTTATGATCCTTGAATTTTGAATCAAAAAGCAGAGCCCAGTCACCTTCCTTGAAGTGCTTCTTCTTAATGTGTGAATCATGCCATTGCTTCCTGTGCTGTTGCATGAGGATGGTGGTTTGTTCTGCTTGCTACCTCATCTCATCCAGCTGGTTCAACTGCTGGATTCTCTCTTTTTGTGCTTGATCCAAATCAATTAGTAAATATGCAGCTAATTTAAAAGTGTGAATTTGGAATTCAATAGGAAGCATGACATCCTTACCGTACACCAATTGGTATGGTGTAAATCTGGTGGTATCTTTCCAAGTAATCTGGTAAGCCCAGAGTGCCTCTTTGAGCTTTTCTTCCCAGTTTTTCCGGTTCATTGCAACATTTTTGGTAATGATCCCCTCCAAAGTCTTGTTGGTTGATTCCACCTGCCCATTGGCCTGTGGATGGTAGGGGGTACTTTTCCTATGCTTTATTTGGTACTTGTCTGTGATGTCCTTCATGAGTTTGGAGGTGAATTGAGTACCTTGATCAGTGACAATTTCTCTTGGCACTCCATACCTCACAAAGATCTCCTCAAAAAGGAAATTGACTACTGTGTGTTCGGTTGCTCTTACCAGTGCTTTTGCTTCTGCCCACTTGGTGACGTAATCAGTACATACTAGGATGTACTTCTTACCATTAGAGGCTGGGTTGATAGGTCCTATGAAGTCCAGAGCCCACTTATCAAATGGTTCTAAGTGAACTTGGGGCTGAAGGGGCATCTGATCAGTAGCTGTTGGTCTGCCCATTCTTTGGCAGCTGTCACAACTCTTTACATACTTCTTGGCATCCTTGAAAATGGATGGCCAATAGTATCCAAGAGTAAGAACTTTGAAGGCTGTCCGCTTCGCTGCAAAATGCCCACCACAAGGTTCATCATGGCAAGATTTTAAAATGTCAATTACCTCATCATTTCGTACACATCTCCTAATGATCATATCAAAACTAGTGTAAAAGAGATCGCCATTAAGCCATGAATATCTAGCACTTTGTTTGATTAGTCTTTTCCTTTCCTTTGCAGTGAAATGTGGAGGTGTTCTACCTGTAGACAAGTAATTAGCTAAATCAGCAAACCAAGGAGTTACTATGGAAATTGCAAATAAGTGCTCATCCGGAAAAGAATCCTCAACAGGAACAATCTCACCTGGATTTTGCAGTCTAGACAGAAAATCTGCCACCTGGTTTTCTTTGCCTGGTCTATCTAACACTGTGATGTTAAATTCTTGTAACAATAGTAACCATCTGGTAACTCTGCCACTAGTTATTGGTTTATTCATGAGATGTCGAATGGCAGAATGATCAGTATGTACAAAGACTTCATAACCAGTTATGTAATGGCAGAATTTATTCACAGCATAAATAATGGCAAGTGTTTCCTTTTCTGTAACTGTATAGTTTAGCTCGGCAGGTGTGAGATTTTTACTAATGAAATAAATTGCATATGTACAAGATTCTTCTTTTTGGCCTAAGGATGCACCTATTGCAGTGTCAGATGCATCGGTAAAAATATGAAATGGTAAACTCCAATTAGGCCCCCTCAGGACTGGTGCGGTAGATAGTTTCTTTTTGAGTTGTTCAAATGCATGTTGGCAGTTCGCAGTCCAATTGAAAAGTACATCTTTGGCTAAAAGTTTAAACAAAGGTAAGGCTATCTTGCTAAAATGTTCAATGAATCTGCGGTAATAACTAGCATAGCCAAGAAAACTTCTTACCTCTCTCTGATTCTGTGGAATAGGCAAATCGGCAATAATCTGGATCTTGGCTGAGTCAACCTGGATGCCTTGAAAAGAGATATAATGGCCCAACACTATCCCTTCATTTAACATCATGAAGCACTTTTCGTTGCTGAGGGACAGGTTAGCTTCAATACACCTTTTCAAAACTCTCTCTAGATTTTCTAATGCATGTTCAAAAGAATTGCCATATACTGAAAAATCATCCATATACACTTCAACACAATCATGAATCAAATCAGCAAAAATAGCTAACACAGCTCGCTGAAATGTAGCTGGAGCGTTACAAAGTCCAAATGGCAAAACATTGTAGGCATAGGTGCCCCAAGGACAGGTGAAGGTGGTTTTGTCCTGGTCTTCAGAGGCAATCCGGATCTGGTTGTAGCCACTGAAACCGTCAAGAAAGGAAAATGATGATTTGCCGGCTAGGGTGTCTAACACTTGATCAATGAATGGCAGTGGGAAGTAGTCTTTGAGCGTTGCTTTATTCAGCTGTCTGTAATCAACACAGATACGCCACTTGCCATTTTTCTTGGGCACAATAACCAATGGGGATACCCACTGACTGTCAGAAATAGGATATATAAAGTTGACTCTCAAAAGTTTTTGCAACTCCTCTCTGACAATGTCTTGGAGCATGGGGTTCATTCTTCGTTGTGGTTGCCTCACCGGTTTAATGGTGCTATCTGTGTAGATGTGGTGAGTGCATGTGTCGGGGTGAATCCCATGCATGTCAGTGTAATCCCAAGCGAAGGCTTTTTGGTACTTCGTAAGGAGTCTAATCAATTTCTCTTGTTGAGATGAGTCTAGGTGGTTGCCTATGTTCAAAGTTTTCCCTGGACTGATCTCTATGACTTGAATCTGTGTATTGGTGATGGATTGAACTGGAAAGATGTCATGAAATGTAGATTGCAAGGAGTGGATAGTGCATGTTTCTTGAAAGTTTTGAGCCAGAAGTATATCTGCAGCATTATATTGTTCATTTCTCAAATTTTCAGATACATCAGGTTGAGAAAGAAATAGTTCTACCAAATCATAATTGTCTTCATGGAAATCATAGATCTGGTCAATGCTAAAAACAGATTGTACTTCCTCTTTGTCATTAAATTTATCATCAAGCCACAAGTTATGTGTTACTGCAGGTGATTGTGCCGATGGATAGAGGGTGAGTTGTTTCCTTTCGGTCCCTCTAGAGATAATCATGTTACCTGATCGGCATCCAATAAATGCATCAGCAATCGCTAACCATGGTCTACCTAGAATGATAGGATGTCCTCCTAGATTGGATTTGGGTTGAAGGACTAGGAAATCCACTGGATACTCCCAAGAGTCCAGTGAGACAATGATATCTTCCAAAATCCCCTCAGGAATGACTTTGGACCTATCAGCTAGTTCAAGAACAATCGTGGTATGTTGCAAATTCATAAGTTGGAGTGTTCTCATGGTTTCAAGGGTCATGACATTAATTGCGGCTCCTAGATCTATCAAAGTGTTTGGAATCCGTATGTTGTTAATGATGGTGGTCAATTTTGGAATGCCCGGATCAACATACTTCTCCATGGAGATGGTATTGGTCATAAGGCCTGCTAAATTTCCTAAAACATGAATGGTCTGAGGATCAATCCTCTTTCTAGCAGGTTTCTTGAGACACATGTCTTTGATGGCTTTGGTGTAGATAGGAATGTCCTTTATAGCTTGCAGCAAAGGGATTTTTATGTAGACATTTTTAAGTTCATCCAAGACATCAAATTGTGGTGGAGGCAGTGGTGGTTTTACTTGGACCAAACGGTCTGGAAAAGGTGGTTGCAGTGATTGCATCTGTTTGTCCTTAGTTTCACTGCTTGGTTTTGTTTGAGTTGTCATTTCATTTTCTTTTTCTAAGTTTTCTTCTTGCTGATCTGTTATTGGAGAATCCTTTTGGAGCACCCTACCAGACCTCAGATTAATGTTTTGCAAAGGCAGTGTGGAGTAGGAGGTTCCTTCCTCTACGTTATAAGCTGGCCTCTCTGCTCTATTGTTCGGATTTGGGACAGTTTGAGCAGGTATTTGTGTGGGTCTGGGAGGTTGTGGGTTAGTTGGAAATTGAAGTTGTGGTACATTTATTTGTGGAGGAGCAGGCAAGGTCTGTTGAGAGGGTTGGGGCTGATAAACAACTTGCTGAGGGTGCTGTTGATATGGCTGTGAGTGTGATGGATATGGCTGTTGGTACTGCTGATATGACTGTGGGTAAGGTGGGTATGATTGAGGATATGGATGGTAGGATTGGGAATACTGTTGAGACGGTCTCCATTGATTTTTTTGTTGGTTTCCATGCTGCCATGGCATAGGTATATTCCATGAGTTTTGTGCATACATCTGATCATTCATAGGAAATTGCATATTTTGATTAGGAAACATACCTTGGGGTGCTTGCCTTGGCTGCCATGGTCGCTTTGCACCCATGTAGTACACGTTCTCCATCTCTGTGCTGGCTGCCATGTTACAGTTCTGCAAAATTTTAACTTTAGGACAGTTAAACATGTCATGATGCTCAGTACAGAAAGCACGTACTTGGATATTCTCTAGAGGGCAGTCTTTTAATGCATGTTTCTTGCGACACTTGGGGCAGAAAATAGCCATGATATTGTCTTCTTCCTCCTGTTTCTTTTTGGCTTTTAAGGTATCAATTTGGTTTCCTGGAGTGCTCAACAAATCTGTTTTGAACTCTTCTAAAAGATTACCAATTTCAGCCCGGGTGACACTAGCAGAGGCAGTTTTTGTGACCCTAGATGACAAGGTTCTCTTTCCCATTTTGGCTTTACTTCTTGAATATTTTTCACACAGTTCAGCTATTTCTTCAAAGGGTAAGGCAGAGATGTCACCTTTGCCCATTAAGTTGAGATCATCCATGTATTCTTCCCGAATACCTTTCAAGAATATTGTGCGGACTAGGTCAGGAGGCATTGTTCGGTGTTTAGATTTTTGCAAGTTATAGACAAACCGTTCTAGATATTCTTCTAAGGTTTCATCCTCCTGCTGACTCATTCTAAAGATGTCATCTTTAGAGTCTTTGGATCTGCAATAAGGCTGATATTTCCTCAGAAATATTCTCCTCATGCCATCCCAATCTACTATGGCATGCTCACCTAGCCCCATAAACCATTTCAAGGCTGCTGCCTTTAATGTGGCTGGAAACAATCTGAGTCTATGAGCATCATCCGTATAGCCATAAGTTCGACATATAATGTCAAACTCGAATAAGAACGAGTCTGGATCCTCTGAGGCCATACCATAGAAATTGGGTAGCACGGATGGGGGTATATTTTTCATTTTAATCTCCTCATCCTCCTGTGGTTCTTGTATAGGGAATTTAAAAGTTGATTCCTCCTCCTCTTGATGGGGAACTGATCCAGATCCCTCCTCAGCCATTCTAATTGGTCTCTTGGTGTCTCTTGGTGGAAAAGAGAGAAAGGAAGATTGCTTGGTAATGGTACTACTTTTCCCTTGTGTAAAAGATTTAGGAAAGTGTTGCTGCTGTGATTTATATGCAAATAGAGTTTCCCTCTCAGCAAGAGTAATGTGTTGTCCTGAATAAAATCTTTCTGCCAATGTTTGAATATCCTCCTCAGATGGTGTTGTATTCCCTGGAGAGTCTGCTCCTGATGATGATGGGTTAGTTTTGAGATGGTGGGGGGTTCTTACAAATCTCCCTTGATTGTCCCTAAGTCTAGGCATAAATGAACATGATTTCTAACTGTGTTTTTGTTTGTTTTTGTGTATTGAATTTTTTTTTCTTTTTGTTTGAATCCTTTACGTACGCCTCCCCGGCAACGGCGCCAAAATGTAGTGGTTCTAGCTAGGGTACTAGACTAGACTCTATATTTAATATCGACCGAGGTGCGTAAGCTTAGAGGCATGGTCTAAAATATATAGACATAAAGAATCTCTGGCCAAGTGATTAGGATGTAGGATACAAGGCTTCTTTACGGAAGACCGGAATATGTAGCCTATCATTCACACACCTAGATTACCCTACTGATATGATTGATTACAGTGCTTCTTATGAGATGCATCCATCAAATCAAACCATGAACCTAAGTACTGTGTATGACTGTAACAACGATTTTAACCTCCTTACAGAGATATCACTCAGAAAACCCTTGTTTGGTAAACATACACAGCATGCAAAGATATTTACACTATCAAACTATATAAAGAGAGCATAAATGAACTGTGAAGCAAAACAGAGTTTATGATAATGTCTCTATGAGTCACACAGGGATCGAATCCCTTACAAGACTCCCTTCCAAATCCTAGTGCTGACCATTCAACATAACCATAAACCATTCATAAGCACATACAATATACATGCAATGAAAATCAAAGGCTGTGTAAATCGAAAGCTATGTAACTGCGATGCAAACCATATGCTATAATAAATCGAAAGCTATGTAATCGTAACTGTGATGCAAACCATATGCGATATAAATCAAATCCAATATAAATACTTGTGCGAACATGTGATAACTGAAATGTAACAAAACAAGTGAACAGTATACCAATCAAAGAACGCAGGGCCCGTCCGCGCCTAAGGGTATACTGGTTATAACTGATCAGCTATCAAATCAACGCAAGAAGTATACACACGTCGTGACTGTGAATAGGTCTGTGTATTAACTTAAAACTCTGTTCTGAGAAAAACGATTCAACAATTCAACAACTAAACTCTAAACATAACCCTGACTGTATTTACATATGCGTACGCACAGCCATGTCATCGATACAATGAATGTACATTCGGCTGTTGCCGCTTTTATCACATAAGCCTTTTCAAAATGTTTCCATGCCAAGTGTTTCAAAAAGAACAAAAAAAACTAAAATGAAAATGGAACAATGCTGTTGCTGCTTTTGTCTGTCAGAGTGCCCTGCTTTGACTTGAGTTGACCACATACATAGGAGGTTCGATTTGGCTGGGAGATAGGTGTTTGTCCATGCTTGGACATTCTGCTGTTCGCCCATGCCTTTCGTTCTAGCTCATCTGCTGCGCCACATGTCAAACGATAAGCTCATTACAGGATGTAGGTACTTCCTGTAACCAAGTCATCAAAAACTTCCAATTCTTGAACATAAAACCCCTAAATTAATTTCTATGCAATTTAATAACTATAAAACGATTAATAATCAATATTCAAGGATTTTGAGGGATATATG
Source organism: Pinus tabuliformis (assembly GCA_031772625.1). NCBI lineage: Eukaryota > Viridiplantae > Streptophyta > Pinopsida > Pinales > Pinaceae > Pinus > Pinus tabuliformis. The sequence goes on along the minus strand of CM062804.1, from coordinate 1,581,827,985 downwards.
ATGAAAATGTATGGATAAATGATATGTTTTTGGGAAGGAAAAAGAGTCTTGGGATGATACCAACACTACTCGCCAAGAAAATTACGCAGTTTTCATGAGCAAGTCCTCTGCTGCCCAGCAGTCCGCTTAGCTCAAAAACTGCGCAGAGGTCATCAGCATGCCATCCTCCCAGCATCAATGCAGTTTTTCCCGCTAGCAGCTCCCGACAACTGACTGTCAATTCCCCTCAGAAATTGCATAGTTGTTGCTGCTAAGCTCCAGCAGCTGACTGCCAGTTCCCCTCAGGAATTGCACAGTTTTCGCTGCCAGTGACCCAACAGTTGAATACCAGTTCCCCTAAGGAATTATGCAGTTTTTGCCGCTAGTGTCACGACAACCAGCTGCCAGTTCCCTCCAGGAATTGTGCAGTTTTGGCTGCCTGCTCCTTCTGAAAATTGCACAGATTTTGTCTGCCCAGCCTTCTAGTAGTCCAGACTATTTCCCCCAAAAATTACGCAGTTTTTTCCTCCAGCTAAGCCTGACCTCACATACAGTCATTGTCGATCTGGATTGCCCATCTTCATCCCTAGTGACTTTTGTGCAGTTTTCTTCAGCAGTGCCCGGAGCCTCCATCCTGCCTCGCAACCTTGTTACCTCTCCCGGTCACCTGCATCTGAAATGATCATGTATCATGGTAGATTAGGAGGTTTTTGGATTTGATGTCGTCTCGTCATGAGTGACTACAGGTATAGGTACACAAGCAAACATGGTACGACAATGAATGGATGAACGAAGGGAGAACATGTAGAAGGACAAGTTCACCAATGGACAAACAAACGATGCATGCAAAGAGATGTGCTCGCGAACGGATGATCATGCAAAGATGCGTTCGCGGACGGATGGACGAGCAAACATGCAAGGTGTACTCACGGACGGACGGGCGAACGAGCATGCACCTTTCATGAATTTACGGACCTATCGAGCTTATCAACATACAAGCAAGGAGCAACGTGCAAAAGCAACATCAAGCGAACCAATGACCATCGAAGACTTCGCGCACTTTGCCATGCAGAGGTGAAGTTGTGACACACCATGAGGACATCCATCACCTGTTGATTTGGGGTAGCATCGAATGTGCTCTAGCCATAAAATTTGCTGGAGAGGTTGGGGCACATGATATCTCCAATACCCAGAAAGGATTTGGGAAGATTCTAAACAGATCAGGAGATACTAAAATAATTAATATTTTTAATGGAGTCCCTAAGTCTAAACTTAGGGAAAATAAAATATTAATGTGTATTAATATGAATTTGTGTTAGAATGGTCCAAAAGACATGGATTAAGCTAGATCTAATCTTAGCCATTGATTAGGGACTTAATCTCGACCGTTGAGATGTCAACAGGAAAAGTATAAGAGGAGGCTTGAGGGTCACTTGGAGAATACACCACAGTAATCAGTCATTCTATTCTCTAGAGCGGGGTTTGCTAAGAGAGATAGTAGTGAAAGGAGATCAGCTGAGGGGCATTGAGTACAGAGAGAGAGAGAGGCAGAGATAGTGCTGGGAGAGCAGCAGAGCAACTAGAGAGAGTGACGTAGGAGCAGTCAATGCTCATGCAGGGCCACGCAGAGGCAGCTAAGTGCTGCACAGAGCACTAGAGAGGTTAGCGTAACTGACGCAGAGGGTCAGAAAGTTGACGCAGGGCATCCTGGGGCTGACGCAGGGCCAACGCTGGGCTAGGAGAGGCTGACGCAGTCCAGATTGGGCAGACGCTAGGGTTTCCGGGGCAAATTGGTGCTGAGTAGCTGCCGGAAGGATTATCTGGGGTTTCAGCCAGTAGATTTGTTAGAAATTGTGAGGTATTACTGCCAAGCAAATTCTTTGTTGGGTAGGCCAGTTTCGCACCTAGATTGTACTCTGAAATTGCTTAATAAGAAAACCCTCAGATAGTTGCACCAATTTTCCCGCATTGGGTTTTTCCGGGGACATTGGTCCAAAAATAACGAAGTCATTTGGTGTGATTGTTTCTGTTTCCTTTAGTTGTTGATCTGTAATATGTTGAGCATGCACTAGTGTTTATTTTCAGTATTTAGATTGTAAATAACTAGTTAAGTAACGGAACAAGTAGGTAGGAATAAATCAGTAAAGTGCATGGAGGGTTTCTAACTGGTAGACTTAGAAACTTCAACATAGTATTAGAGCGTGGTTGCAGATCACAGGAGAAATAAGGACATCAGCCGAGTGGAGAAATAGCCGCAGCAAACAATTGTCCCCACTGACAAAAGTTGTTTCTGGCAGAGCAGCAACAAGGGAAGGGTGACGCAGTGCCTGCATCATCAAGGGTAAGCCAGGGCAAAAAGATAAGGGAGGAAAAGGGAGTCTCACGTAGAGCCACACAGAAGCTAGGAGGGTTGATGCAGTTGGTTGAGGAGGACGGGTTGCTGGTGCTGGGATTGTGCAGAGCCTAGGAGCTCTCACCTTCAGATTGCTGGGGTTTAAAAGGCCGTGGGAACATTGTAGAGTGGAGTTGGTGAGGTACTGTAGTCACAACAGTACCTGACAGGACAAGGTCAAGAGGAGGGAGTTGCTACCGAGGGTTTCTAGCCGAGAAATCCGGATCAGTGGTGCGGTTGCACAAACTATCAGAGTAGGGGGCATCTTAACATTGGCAGAAGGATTTCCAGGAGGGAAATCGAGACTCAGAGGAAGTCAGATCGAGAACTTCCAGTAGGGAAGTAGAAGAGCATCATGGTACTACACGAAGTAAGAGACCAGGACAGGTTGGACGGAGTGTCAAAATTTGCAGTCTGGAAGGCCAGAATCTTATCTGTACTTGACATAAATCGTGTCAAGCACTTCGCCTTGAAGATGATAGCTATCCCAATCGACCTAGCTGAGAACGACAAGTACGAGGAGGTAATGGCCAGGGACAAGAGCATCATCCTTGATGGGGTCAAGGACCATTTAGTACTACACATTGCTGAGAAGGAAACAACATATGAGATGTTGGAGGCCTTAAAGAAATTGTACCAGCATAATTCTGTGCAGAGAAGGATGTTACTAGAGAATCAAATGAGGTCATATCAGATGAAGAAGGTAGAACCGATTGACACCTTCCTCGGAGGACTAAATGAGATCGGAGATCAGTTGATTGCTATAGAAGCCATGCCAGATCAGGGATTGATGGTGAGGATAGCCTTGAATGCAGTCTTAGAAGACTGGGAGGTATTTGTCCAAAGTATACTAGGCAGAGGGACACTTCCACCTTGGGATGAGATGTGGGCGACTCTTCGTCAAGAAGAGATCAGACGACAGTCAAAGGCGAGAAACTGCAGTAAGGGGATCAGAGTCAAAAAGGAAGAGGAGGAAGATGTTGCCCTAGCATCTGAGGGAAAGCAAGAAAAGCAGAAGAAGAAGGATCTATCCAAGATCAAGTGCTTCCACTGTGGGGAGTTGGGTCATTATGCGACCCAGTGTCCAAGGAAGAAGAGTAAGGGAGAGTCTTCCAAGACTAAGGCAGCGCCAGCAAGGGCAGAGAAGGAAGTGGAGATAGACGATGACTGTGCCATGAGTGCACACACGCCACTTGAGAGGAACTGGGGAGACACCAAGCTGTAGTCAGGCTGACTATAGGCGATGAGGGGCAGGATCCTCGAGGTACCCAACCTCTTGGATTAGACTTCGCTACAAGAGCCCCGACGAGGAGTAGCAGGACTGACTGAGTGGGTAGAGACGGATGCGGACGGAGCGGTAGAGAGAGATACAGTATAGGAGTCCCGAGACAGTGCAGAGCTAGTAGGCTGCAACAGCGCGAGATGTTGAAAATAGCAACAAGAAATGCTAACTTTAACACTGCTATAAATAACATTTCGGGATACCTTCCTATTTTAGTTAGTCCGTGAACTAAAATAGAGAAGTAAAAATTCGAATTTGATCTTAGTAGCTGTTTGTAAAATAATTAATTAATTCATCTTGAGTTAATTAGTTGTAGAAAGTCAAACATGAAGTCTATGTGGGGACATGCAACAGTTTCTCCATTGGTTGAGGAATTTATCCATCAGTTAAAGAGATAAGGATGAGTTGTAATTAGTTGGCTCAGTTAACTGAGTCAAGTCCAGTTAGATTAGTTCAAACAGTTTTTTGAATTAATTGTGAGTTCAGTTAGTTAATGCATGCATGCATGTAACTGCTGCACTTCAGATAATTGAATATTCTCTCATAAATAACTCATGCATGTTAGTTCAGAGAGAGACCCAGTTGATATCAGTTGGAGGGACAATGTACTATCAGTTGTAGGAATATTCCATTGTGAATATCTCTTGCATGCAGAAGGAATTCTTTCCTTGGAGATTGCGCAGTTACTTATTCAGTTTAGTGAGTGTGTGATAAGGCCAATCACACAAGTGGCATTGTTGGACCCCAAGAAAAACTGCGCAAGGAAATAGGAGGCTTGGAGGGCTGAGGAAAGACATATCTTGTGTCTACTCAGTCTGTGAGCTGTATTGTTTGATTGCAGAGAGAGCATGATAGCTTGAGAGTTAATTCTTTTTGTAACTTGAACATATTTCCACTTGTATGATAATACAGAGATTGGGGTTTTAGGCTGAGGCTTTAGCCGGGTTATTCTTCTGTGTTCGTGTGCGATTGATTTCTCATTCTCAGTTATATGTGTTCTAATTGATCTTGCTCATATTCGATTAAGCTTCCCCCAATTTTGTTGTAGAAGAAGATCTTGTATTTTGCTTTATTATATTGCATAATCTGTTGATCTACAGTGGGAATTTCTACACAAGAGTGTTGCACCAGTGTAGGAAGGCACAAAGAGGTGTGCAACGATGTGATATGCATGGAGTTGTTGCAGCAGAGCAAAGGTAAGAGAGGGAGAACTTGTCAGCAGCAGAGGGAGCTTCAACATCAGAGGGTGTTTCTAGCCCAACAGGGAGGTCAGTTGGGAGATCAGTTACATACTTCTCAGTAACTAAGTTGTAGTGCAGCAGTGGGCAGCACGATGCAACATGATGAGAGGAGGTGCAGTGCAGATGTAGTGCTGGGAGAAAGGACCAGCAGCAACACGGATGCAGAGGGAGCTATCGTATAGATGCAGCAGTGGTAGTGGCAGAACCATGGGCAACAGTACAGGAGGCAACAGTGCAGAGGATGTTTGGCAGGAAGGCCTAGCATCAACACAAGTACTGATGCCAGATGATCAGAGTAATACTCAGTGAGGAGTATTACTAGAGCACAGTCCTCGCTAAGAGGGAGTGTTGATTTGGGGTAGCATCATATGTGCTCTAGCCACTTGTGGAGAGTTTGGGGCACATGAGATCTCCAATACCTAGAAAGGATTTGGGCAAATTCTAAATAGATTAGGAGATATTAAAATAATTAATATTTTTAGTGGAGTCCCTAAGTTTAGGGAAGATAAAATATTAATGTGTATTAATATGAATCTGTGTTAGAATGGTCCGAAAGACATGGATCAAGCCAGATCTAATCTTAGCCGTTGATTAGGGACTTAATCTCGATTGTTGAGATGTCAACGGGAAAAGTATAAGAGGAGGCTTGAGGGTCACTTGGAGAATACACCAGAGTGATTAGTCATTCTATTCTCTAGAGCGGGGTTTGCTATGAGAGATAGAATCAGTGATCAGAGAGCAGCTGAGGGGCATTGAGTACAGAGAGACAGAGAGGCAGAGATAGTGCCGGGACGGCAGCAGAGAAGCCAAGGAGAGTGACGCAGGAGTAGCCAGTGCTCACGCATGGTCACACAGAGGCAGCTAAGTGCTATGCAGAGCACCAGAGATGCCAACGTAACTAACGCAGAGGGTCAGAGAGCTGACGCAGGGCCTCCTAGGGATGACGCAAGGCTAGCACTGGGCTAGGAGAGGCTGACGCAGTCCAGATTGGGCAGACGACGGGGTTTCTGGGGAAGATTGGTGCTGAGTAGCTGCCGGAAGGATTATTCGGGGTTTCAACCAGTAGATTATCAAAAACTGTGAGGTATTATTTCTAAGGACCCAGATTGTACTCTGAAATTGCTAAATAAGAAAACCCTCAGACAGATGCACCGATTTTCCCGCATTAGGTTTTTCCGGGGACATTGGTCCAAAAATAACGGTGTCATTTGGTGTGCTTGTTTTTGTTTCCTTCAGTGGTTGTTTTGTAATATGTTGAGCATGCACTAGTGTTTATTTTCAGTATTTACATTGTAAATAGCTTATTAAGTAACGAAATAAGTAGGTAGGAATAAATCAGTAATGTGCATGGAGGGTTTCTAATTGGTAGACTTAGAAACTTCAACATCACCTAGCAGCACTGCAACTTGACATGCACACCAGCAACAACACGAGTGTACTAGCACTGTCATGTCGAGTCATGTCATGAGTCATGTCATCCACATCTCTACTGTGGGCCATACTGTCAATCAATGCAATGTAACGTGGAAGTCCAAGAGACCCACTAGTTGTATGAAGAGTCATGTAAAGTCGAAAAGTCATGGAAGTCAAATAGTCATGAGGGTAGTCGAACAACCATAAGGTTCAGTTTCACCCTTGGCTATAAAAACCCCCTCATTTGTACAAGTAAAGGAATTTTCACCTCAGCTCCTCCCACATAGCCTTGAGAGTCTGTGATATTTTATTTGAGGAGTAAGTAGTGGCTCCAACGCCCCGCACACAGGGTTAGTGATGTATGGTGTAACAATGTGTCTTGGAACTTTCGCTTAATTCAGAAGCCTGCTAACAGGCCAACACGTTTTCACACATGTATTGTAACTATTGTAAGACTAATATTGAACACTTGTAATGCATGTTGCTTTAACCTATGTTTAACACTTGAACTCATTCACTTGTTGTAATACATACATGTTAATGAAAATGTGTTGTATATGTTGTTAACGTTATCTCACCCATGTTGGCTACCCTCTCGGGCATCAGACAAACTTTTCACATAAAACTTGCTATAAAAACCATTGCACTTGCACGAACTCATCCGTCGAGTGTTGTAAGTGTTACCTTCCCTTGTGTGTTGTGACCGTCGCATCCGTGTGGACTGTTCTTCTGAAAGTTGTGCATGTCCTATTGTGTTGTGTGTTCCTAACAAAGTTGGGGCTTCCTTCCAACCAACTTGGGACTCACTCCCACCCTCTCCCTCTACAATGAAAGAACCATTGACACGAGTGGCACTAGCAATCACCATGCACGCGAACCTGACTTCTCGCAAGACAAAGCAGACCACTCTCCTGTGTTGACAAGCAAGAGTTGAGGCAAATATTTAAGATAATGGCAACCGGGCCATTGTACCGGATGGGATTCCCACACCAAATGGTGTGAGGTCTAGTTGGGACTTCATACCGGGGTGATCCCTTGATGTTGGCGGGTCCAACACTGTCAACATGAACCTAGAATTGACAAGACTCAAGATTTAGCAACTTACAAAAAGAAATAGATAAGGGCACAAAGGATCATTGTTGAAACTATTAAGGATCATCTTGTACCCTTTATTGTTGATTTAAAAACGTCTAAGGCCATGTATGATAAGCTAGTAAAGCTATACTCTATAAGTACTTTAGGTCAAAAGGTTTCCTTGAGAAACCAACTATACAAAATAAGGAAATCAAAGGATGAAGACATGGCCTCCTATCTGATGAAGATTTCACAAATAAGAGATCAGTTGCATGGGCTTGGGGAGACAATTTCTGACTCTGAAATGACCATTTGTGTACTGAATGCCTTGCCACCAGAATGGAGCAATTTTGCAACTAGCACCTTCTATAAGAAATATACTACTCCTTTTGATGAGTTGTGGACTCAATGCATCTTGGAAGAGACTAGGATCAAGGCAAAGGATGACATTGAATCAAATGAACAATCTCAAGCCTTTATTGCAAGAACCAAGAAGCTGAAGAAGGGAAAGTTTGGAAAGTCCAAGAAGAAGCCAGATATGTCCAAGGTTCAATGCTTTGGATGCAATGAATATGGACACTTTAAAAGGGATTGTCCAAACAAGTAGAACAACAAAAGAAAGGAAAGAAGTGAAGCTCACACAACTGAAGAGAAGGGAGAACCTGAGAAGAAGTCGAAGAGAGAAGATATCAAAGATCTTTACTATTGAAGAAGGCATCCTCTTTGTCAGGTTCTTTATGAAGTTTGTCTTTCTTTCATTTAGAATAGCATGCATTGTTGTTTACTATAGAAGAGTCTTGTTTCTGTAAAAGCATGGCATCCTAGATAGTAGCATGTGATAGTAGAAGATTTAGAGTCTACTTGATTGAGTTGCTTTGGTAAAAATCATCTAGTTTTTCAAAATTGAGAAGATTGGGACTATTTTGCATATTATTGTTCATCCAAGCATTGTCTAATATTATGTTAGAGGTAGTCATTTTGTTAAGGTCGATCATCAAGATCCTATAAGAACCATCATTTTGGAAGTTTCTTGGAAGAAGCATTATGACAAGATTAGTATTATTCTATATAGTATGGAAATAATATTCTTGAAGGATGAAGGAATGCAGTTGGTCAAGTTGTAGTCTTTTAAGGAAATAAATCTATTTCTCTATAAATATAAGATGCAGACTCATTTAAGGAAAAATAGCTAGATGAATTCATGGAAGCATAGGAATGCATATTGAAGAAACTTTTCTCTTGGGTACGATTCATATGTACAAAATCTTGTAAAAGCAGTTGGTCATAAAATATGCTTAGTAAATCTTCCATATGGCTGTATGATGCTTAAAAGAAGAATTTGACATACTCTAGAATGAATAAAAGATCAAGACTTTCTCACAAGAGTATACAAAATAATGATCAACATCTAGTATAGTCTCCAAAAGAAAATTGTAACTTGGTAATCAAGTTCAATCCTTGGGAACTCTGATGCATGAAGGAAGATGCTTGTGAAAATGGACAATAAGGATGTTGATGTTTTGATGAGAAGGTAATCATGATGAGGTAAGTCTAATGCTAATATTATTTTTATTGGTTATCTGGTTAACATATTGTTTTGCTACCAGGAAGGATATCGCAGGAATATATGATGAATGTTGAGGCAAACTCAACATATGATTTTGGAAATTATAAAGTCAAAATGTTTTCATCTTGGGATTAAAAGGTAGCAGTGAAAAGATAACCTGAAGTTCAAATTCGTACAAAGAAGATCACTTTTAGAAGGAGCTATGATTGACTTGAAGTTTGGCAAGGCTCAATGACAACAAAGGAAAGTGATATATAATGATCTGATTCCTGTCACAAGATTGAAGGAAGAGGATAACTCCAAAGATATCAAGGAAGGAAGAAACCATGCAATTATCTCCATAAAGAACAAGTAGTTGATACTCTAATGGAAACAAACTAGAGAGTTTGTGGTTATGACTTCCCAATTGAAAGGAAGTGAAAGGATCTCCTCTATGTCTTAAAAGAAGTATGAAGTCTCCTAATATCTTTGAAGGAGCAAGGATCTATTCCAAGTATGAATAGGGATCTCTTCTTTATTTGAGAGGTAATGATGATTAAAACATCACATGCGCATTCTCTTCTTCATGTGTCATGCACTTGACCAAGACTAACAACCATAACTCTAATTGAAGGTAGTGGAGAGAAAATGGTGGAGGATTTGATAAGCATTTGTGGTTTCCTTGAGGATAGATAATCTAAGAAAGGAAAGGTACCAACACTCTTTGAGGATAAGACATGTATCCAAGATAAGATTGGTTGAAGAAGACCGATATTATTTGAGAATCAAGGGTTAAAAATCCAAGATAAGAATAGTCCTAAAAGTACGTACCTAGCAAACATCTGGATGAGTATGTGCCTTAGAGGGAGTGTGGTATCTCACGTAAATCCTCCTAGCATAATGCTCTTGCATGAAGTTGAGCTTGTCTAGTTAGGCCTCAAAGACAATGTTGGTTATAATATTGATGCTTACAGTTGGCTTATCAATCAGACTCTTCTTATGAAAACTCTTCAATTTGATGTTGTATTAATTGTACAATTATGAATACCTCCCTAGTTAAGAGGGAGTGTTGGAAAAATGTAACTAGTTTCAGTCTTCATAATTGTTATTGTACTCATTTAAACATGTATATCTTATGTAACAAACAAAAGAAGAAAGAAAATATATTATTTTAAAGCATGGGTTTCATGCTTCTTATTGATGGTCTTCTAGGTAAAAGCATGTTCTTCATGCTTCTAGGGTTTGTTAGGTCATAGGATTATTTTCATGAGTTAAGAGAGCCAAAATCATGATTATAAGATACTTTTGGGCAAGTTGTACCTTGTAAAGAATTTATTTTGAGTTAAGAAGGTTAAAATAAGCTTGACAGAGACAAGTTAGCCCAGAGAGGGTTATTTGATCCACACGTAAGAGTATAAATAAAAGCTATTCGACCTCATTTTCTTCACTAATTCAATTTGCAACCGAGGAGCTCGATCTGAAGTGCAAAGATCAAGAAGAAGGACAAAAAAGGCAAGAAAGAAGGAAGCAAAAGCTAGAAGGAAAATCAAAGTTTTGCCCTAGATTTCTCTCACACGTGCGAAGTAGCTGTGTTGTTGCAGGGGTCGAAGTTGCAAAACTACTACAAGTTCGAAATTCTGTAGCTAGGGGGCCGAAATTATGAGTTTGGTGTAGTTCTAGAAGGATTTGTCTCTGGTTGACTTGGTTTGACTTTGACCTAATTGGAAGGTCTTTTTGAAGGGTTGACTTGGTGTTGGGAGGAGGCTTTGGTCTTAATGTTTGGGTCTTGGTTTTCTCATTTGAATCAAATTCTACAAGAAAAAAGATATTTTTTGGGTTTTCCCCTTGGAAGGGTTTTGCCCTGGCTTGGAGCCTAATTTATGTGTCCATTGTCTTTACTATTTTGCTCTTGATAATTGCTTGGTCGTAAGATCTAATAAAGAAAACACAAGAAGATAAATAAAGTTCAGAAGCAATTATTAAGATTAAGGAAAATATGAATGAATAGTTGCCACATTGCATTTTCCACCACCGTTGAGGCACAAACTCTCCCCTCTCGCGTATACCCTCATACAACCCAACTCCTCCATATGCTGCAAATTTAAAGCCATCTATGTTCTTCATGTGCTTATGCATGCATGGGGCGAGCCACGCCCACAATCATAAATGTTCATCTCTTTTGCAGGGTGGCAGGCTCGCCGCCAAAGCCCCCTTTCGATTTGTGTTCCCATTCCCACTCGAAAAATTTCTACAACAAATATAAAAACTATTTTGTTGAAATTTTATTTAAATTTTTTTTTTAATTTTTTTTTATGAAATAAAATAAAAATAAATAAATATTTATTTTGATTTTTTTCATTAAATGTGAAATAAAAAGTTTTTTTATTTTTATTTTTATTTTTTTTAAAATAAAAATATCAAAATTCCATTGAAAATTTTGAAGTATATTAACATCTCGAATTACTTATTTAAAAAAATAAATTTCAAGTTTATTAACTTTTAAAATAAAATGTATTAAGGGTTAACCCACGTGGGTGCAGTTTTGAAAATTTGAAGATCTTCGATTGACTACACAGGTTGATGAGCTTTATGGGTTATCTAGGAGTGGGATGAGTGGTTAATTTTTCTACATAAATATTTATATTAAAGTGTACAATTATTTGTTTAAAAAAATATTTTTTATTAAAAATGAAAGGAAAAAAAAAAAGGTTTCATTTAGAAGAAAGAAAAAAATATTTTAACATCTACAAGGCTGAAGATAGCCTATGGGATAGATTGTTTCTTCATCTGCTTGATGTTTTTGACCTTTTTTCTATGAAGCTTCACAATAAATGCTCCCAGCTTCTCGACAAACCCCTCGCTAAATAGATTATCCCAAGAGCTAGCTGCCACCATACCTACATAACTTTTCTTGTTATCTTTGAAGGCCTCACATTCTAAAATGAAATGTTTTTCTATTTCCACTTTTCTGGAAGAACAAAAAAATGCATACCCTTTCCTCCCACACTTTCTTTGGCCTTTTCTAGTGCCCTGTTTCACAACAGAGTTGATGAGAATTACTCCTTAACTAAGCAATAAGAATTTTGGCTCTCCAAGAGATATTGGCCTCTATGTATGCTTTTGGTTGATGATTATGAGTGAGATTAAACACTTCAATATAGTAATTTTTCTTTTTTCCTACTCCTTATCCCAAGTACGTTTGTGGAACTTTTCCATAACAAAAGCTTTTATCTCTTTGCTGTTTATGGGACACGCGTTCAAGCAAATACCCCATTTACTAAACCATTTGTTATTTTGCTGCATCCAAGTTTTTTTGCTCTTGCACAATCTATCACTAAAAAATGGAGGTGACAAATTTATCATAAAAAATGGCTAGAATTTGGCAGTGATTTTTTAAAAAAACCTCTAAGTAAAATTGTTTAAATGTCTTTTTATGGAAATAGATTCAATACCATAAAAAACCATTAGGTACTCAAAATTTTGAAGTTTAACATCTATAACTTAGATTTACAAATTTTTTTTATTAGATTTTATCAAAATCTTACCAAAATTTCCATAATTTTCATATCAAATTTGAATGTTAATTAAATTAAAATTTAAAATAAACCACTTAACAATAATAACTTCAATACTTAAATTTAATTAATTTTGAAAAGAACTTACTGTTTTGAAACCAAACAAGTGTATTCTTTAACATAATATGATAATGTTTTAACTATTTTTGCAATTTCAATACTTAAATTTAATTAATTTTGAAAAGAACTTACTGTTTTGAAACCAAACAAGTGTATTCTTTAACATAATATGATAATGTTTTAACTATTTTTGCAATTTTATTTTCTATTATTTATTTTAAATTAATAATAATTTTTTTAATATAAAATATATGCATGTTATTTTCTCTCACGCACAAATATTAAAACATAGCATACAAAATTTCCAGTCGTATGTGCCAATTAACTCCCTACATAATGTTAGATAGTAAATTCTCCGAATGATAAAGTGTGATAAACGTAGTGTGGGAGGATATGATACGCAAAGGTGGATAGTTATCCTACGTCAAAAATTTGGATGAGTGCCAGGTAGATCTTATCAAATTGAGGTATAAAATGAAACGGTGGATAAGGAGGCAAGGAGGGAGGCTTAGTGTTGGGTGGCCTCTGCACGTAGAGGAAGAATGGCCAAAATAATGCACGCAGCTGCAGCAACAGCCACTCTTCCAAATGCCACCAGTAATAATAAGAACTATTATGCGGTTCAGATGCCATCATTCATGGGTTTGAGGCCTTTCTCTACCCAATTCAGAAGAAGGGAAGCTACTGGGAATTGCATGACTAGTAGTAGTTCTTCGTCATCAAATAAAAACAGTAAAATGTGGGGTGGATGCACTGGGGCCCGAGCGTCCATGGATGGAGAAGACTTTGAAGAAGACATGGGGAGGAGGCAATGGTTGGTAGCAACATCAGCAGCTTCATTCGCTGCATTCAATCTCGGCCAAGAAATTGCCAGGGCAGAAGACGTTGGTCTCTCTGAGTGGGAGCGAGTTCCTCTTCCAATCGACCCCGGAGTTGTCCTTCTTGATATTGCTTTTGTTCCAGGCGAGCCTACCCATGGTTAGTATTCCTATTACCAACAATTCCCACATTTACAATTCCGTGCTCCCTCAAGGTTTTATTTACTTCCGATTCCCCTTCTCCACATTGCAGTCTACTTGAATCAATTCACAAAGCTGTGTGGATGTTATTACAAAACAAAGGCCTTGTGGCGTTGTGCCAATGGTTTTGGAGTGGCACCCATCTTTCTCTCAAACCGATATTACTGAAAGGAAAAAAACAAAATTATAAATACAAGCACATTGGAAATGGGAATGAAGCTAATAGATTCGATTTCTTGTTGTGGTTAGTGACTTGTTCATCACAAAAGGAATGAAAGGTCTATGTTTAATTGCTTAAATGTCCTTCAATGCGGATTAGACTGTTCTTTATGCATCAATAAAATGACTTGTGTGGCAATTAACAGAGTTTTGGAAATCCATTTACAATAAATAATTGGGTTTGCTTCTGGAATTTTCTGCTGTCATCGTTTACACGATTATCAATACTGCTGAAACCCCCCAAAAACCGAAATCCCATTCGCCCTCCCGTTTCTTTTACCCTGGGGCGTAGATGCTCAAGCTCAGGGTAATATCAGCTCATTAGACGATGACTTTCAGCTACAAAGCTGTAACTTAAGGGTACCTATTCTGTCAGAGTCCCCTAGGACATGCACATGACCTCATCTCCAAAGACTCTATTAGCGTGGGAACTACCATTAACAACACTTTCACATTAGCATGGAACTAGTAATGTAATGGCCCACACTGAGGAGTATTTGTTTTGTCAAACTCTTAGGCACTTCGCCTCACAATGATCGTATTAGCATGGGAACAATCATTAACAACACTGCTACGGAACCAATATTAATGGCATACTTTTAACTCAGAGGTGTCTATTCAATTAAAACCACCCAGGATTCACACAGCCTCATTTGCAAATACTTAACTGAGAGGTATCTATTCCATTAAAATCACCCAGGATTGGCACTTAGCCTCTTTTGCAAAAACAACATTTGCAAATGAATCATTAATCATACCTCTCCCTTTGTCCACACCTTGGGTTGGGCTTGGAACAATGCCCTGAAGGTTGATGCCGCTAGAAAGAAAATAAAAAGCATAATTTGGCCACTCTCAACAGGTAATGTACCACAAAATGCCAAAGATGACCAGGACATTCAAATTTAGCAAGTGGGAAAAAGCCAAACATGAGCTATACTCCTTAACTATGGCCATCACCCTGATTCCTATGGGCCCTAGATGAGCCCCCTCCATCATTAAGGAACCTATGATTGTTCCAACCCCTGGTGGGCGATGAACTGCCTCACCTTAAGGAGGTATCCATTGCTACATACTACACATCATGCTCTCCATCCCCTAGAGCCTTGAGCACTTATGAAGAAAACCCAGTGAAAGGTAAAAGGCACATGAAGAAGGGTGGAAAAACAAAGGCCGCGGTAACTCACGTACCACGATTTGCTCCCTCCTACACTCATATACCCAGGTGTGGGCTTCCCTTATTATAGGTACTCATGCACCTTGACATGTGGTCTAGATGATTCCTCTAATCTCCACTCCATTCCATTTGTTGATTTGGGGTAGCATCGGATGTGCTTTAGCCATGAAAATTGGTGGAGAGGCTAAAGCACATGAGATCTCCAAGACCCAGAAATGGTTTGGGCAGATTCTACCCGGTTAAGGAGATATTAAAATAATTAATATTTTTAATGGAGTTCCTAAGTCTAAACTTAGGAAAAATAAAATATTAATGGGTATTAATATAAAGTTGGGTTAGAAGGTTCTAAAGGACATGGATCAAGCCAAATCTAATCTTAACCATTGATTAGAGATGTAATCTCAGCCGTTGAAGACTCAACAGAAAAAGTATAAGAGGAGGCTTGAGGGTCAGTTGGAGAACACACTTCGATTTTCTAGAGCGGGGTTTGCCAAGAGAAATTGAATCAGTGATTAGTTTGCAGCGAGCGGCAGTGAGTACGAGACGAAGAGGCAAACATAGTGCTGGAAGACCAGCGTAGAAGTAGAGAATTAGACGTAGAGCCAGAGGGAGCCACGCAGAGACTGTGCAGAGGCCAGAAGGGCCTGTGTCATCCACGCAGAGGTTGCAGAGGTGATGCAGAGGGTCAGAGAAGCTGCGCAGAGCCTCAGAGGGCTGACACAATGGGTTTCAGGCTGACGTAGAGGCCAGGAGGGCTAATGTAGTGCTTCAGATTGTGCTGGAGAGGGTTTCGTGGGGCAGATTTTCAGAATATCTGCTTCCGAAGAGAGGTATTACTGTCGGATTTTATTTTCTCTGTCGGGTGAGCCAGTTTGGTACCCAATGTACTCAGAAAAGTTACTTAATAATAAAACCCTCAGAACTGCTGCCCCTGTTTTCCCAAGTTTGGTTTTTTCGGGGACGATTGTCCAAAAATAACGGTGTCACTTGTGTGTTTGTCTATTTCTTTCAACTGTTGATCTGTAGATGGTTGAGACTGTATTGTGTTTATTTCAGTGTTTATATGGTTAAATAACTTGTTAGTAATTAAACAAGTAGGTCAAATAAACCAGAGAATGCAGATAAAATTTCTAACAGGTAATACTTAGAAATTTCAACATGGTATCAGAGGGTTGCAGATCACAAGAGAGCTGAAGGCACCAGCTGAATCAGAGCATTTGCAACAGAAACAACTGTCCCGAGTGACAGAAGTTGTTCCTAGTAGAAAGCAGTACAGAAGGGTTGACACAGAGAGCCCACGTCATTAGTTCGAGCCAGAGAGAGGCCAACGCAGACGCTGAGGAAGGCGGAAGAGGCTCACCAAGAGCCACACATAGACCATGAGGGTTGACGCAGTTGGCTTGTGGAGCAATTCAGCCAGTGCCAGGATTGCGCAGAGCCTAGAGGCTCAGTCCTTTAGTTGCTGGAGCATAGGAAGTTGTGGGCAGATCGGAGAGAGTGACGCTGGTGGGGTGTTGTTGCTGCCAAGACAGAACAGTACCTAACGGGACAGAACCAAGGTAGCGGGAGTCGCTACCTAGGTAGATTTCTAGCCAAGGAATCCAGATCAGTGTTGCAAGAGCAAAGGGGATTGGAGAGGTGCGATTCGATTGTTGGGAGGAGGATTTCCAGAGGGAAATCGAGACTCAGAGGGAGTCGAGGAGAGGATTTCCAGGAGGGAAATCGAGACTCAAAGGCAGTCTAAGAGAGAACTTTTAAGAGGGAAGTCGAGACTTAGAGGGAGTCCAGAAGAGGGGTGGAGATGGCCGTTGATGACGATTGTGCCATGAGCGCTCATGTACCTCTAGAGAAGAGGTGGGGAGACATCAAGTTGTAGTCAGGAAGACTACAGGCGATGAGGGGCAGGATCCTTGAGGTACCCAAATTCTTGGATCAGATCCAGCTACGGGAGCCTTGAAGAGACAGTAGCAGGATGGCGGATGTCGGTAGAAACGAATGTGGATGAAGCGACAAAGAGTGCTACAGTGCAGTAGTCCCTAGCAGCACAGTGGGGATTACAGCAATGCGAGAGGAACAAAAGGTGTTGCAGCAGTGCAAGAAGGCACAGAGGGGTTTGCAGCAGTGCGAGAGGCACAGAGATGTTGCAGCAGCACAGAGAAGTGGAGGGGGCACGAGATAGCGACAGAGGGAGCTTCAACATCGGGAGGGTTTCTAGCCTGACAAGGATGTTAGTAGTTGGGTGGATTAGTTACTTACTTCTCAGTAACTGAGTTGCAGTGCAGTAGCAGCAGCAGTAGCACAATGCAGTATGATGAGAGGGGGTTGAAGTGTTGGGAGAAAGGACCATCAACAACACGGATGTAGAGGAGCTGCCGTACAGATGTAGTAGTGGTAGTGGTAGAGCCATGGGCAGCAGTACAGGATGCAACGGTGCAGAGGATGTTGGGCGGGGAGGCTTGACATCAGCACATGTATTGATGCCGTATGATTAGAGTGATGTTCAGATGTGGAACATTACTAGAGCACATTCCTCGCTAAGAGGGAGTGTTGATTGGGGGTAGCATCGGATGTGATATAGCCATGAAAATTGGTGGAGAGGCTAAAGCACATGAGATCTCCAAGACCCAGAAATGGTTTGGGCAGATTCTACCCGTTTAAGGAGATATTAAAATAATTAATATTTTTAATGGAGTTCCTAAATCTAAACTTAGGAAAAATAAAATATTAATGGGTATTAATATAAAACTAGGTTAGAAGGTTCTAAAGGACATGGATCAAGCCAAATCTAATCTTAGTCGTTGATTAGAGATGTAATCTCGGCCGTTGAAGACTCAACAGAAAAAGTATAAGAGGAGGCTTGAGGGTCAGTTGGAGAACACACTAGAGTGATCAGTCATTCGATTTTTTAGAGTGGGGTTTGCTAAGAGAAATCGAATCAGTGATCAGTTTGCAGTGAGGGGCAGTGAGTACGAGACAGAGAGGCAGAGATAGTGCCGAAAGACCAGCATAGAAGCAAAGAGCTAGACGCAGAGCCAAAGGGAGCCACCACCCAAAGGCAACAAAGACTGTGCAGAGGCCAGAAGGGCCTGCGTCATCCACGCAGAGGCTGCAGAGGTGACGCAGAGGGTCAGAGAGGCTGCGCAGAGCCTCAGAGGACTGATGCAGAGGGTTTCAGGCTGACGCAGAGGCCAGGAGGACTGACGCAGAGCTTCAGATTGTGCTGGAGAGGGTTTCGTGGGGCAGAGTTTCAGAATACCTGCTTCCGAAGAGAGGTATTACTGATGGATTTTATTTTCTCTATCGGGTGAGCTAGTTTGGCACCTAGTGTATTCATAAAAGCTACTTAATAATAAAACCCTCAGAATTGCTGCACCAGTTTTCCCAAGTTGGGTTTTTCCAGGTACAATTGTCCAAAAATAACGGTGTCACTTGTGTGTTTGTCTATTTCTTTCAGCTGATGATCTGTAGATGGTTGAGACTATATTGTGTTTATTTCAGTATTTATATGGTTAAATAACTTGTCAGTAATTAAACAAGTAGGCGAAATAAACCAAAGAATACAGATAAAATTTCTAACGGGTAATACTTAGAAATTTCAACACCATTATTATATCATTAGCCACCTACCTCTTAAAGGATGTACCATGGACATGCTACCCCCTTTAGAGGTTGAAACTACCTAATAGGGTCTTTGGTTAGCCCCCTATTGAGCTTGGAGACACTTGTACATGCAAAAGCTCACTATGGAAGGACATGCCACCATGAAGTGCTCCATTGACCCCATGATTTGCAAGCATTATTACTTGATTATTCTAATGATTTGTTGTATTGGAGGGCAAGGGGATGCATTATTACTTGATCATTTAAGGCTTGGTCTAGTATACGGGGTCCTAGCCCTCCAGAGGTCCACATTGGCATTTGTAGGGTGAGCATTGAGAGCCATGGGCCTTCACCATAGCAGATATTACTTCATGGATACTCAACAACATTCATTGATTGCTCGTGTTCCACCTTTTGGATAAGGATGATGCACCTGGTCCACCTTGCCCAGTCGGCTCCACAGTTGCACCATACACTTAGCAGATGTTCTAGGATGCCTCTCGTTGTCGAGGGAGGACTTATGTCATTACTCCAACCCTTACAGATGGTCTACAGGCATATGATCCATTTGGAGACCCATGAGGATTTACTTGTGCCCCGCACCCACTTTGGGAGCACCACAGTTTCTTGATTGGAAAACAAAAGGCCACCCCCTTGTCTACTATGTTTGGAGTCCATTTCTACATCATGGCACCCCTTGGACTTCATTAGGCCTCCTCAAAGGCCCAATGACTCACTTTGTTGATCATTCAACCCTCTTGAGAGGCTTATCTTTACATTATTGAGCTATTTGGTGGGCTTGTCACCAAAAGTTTTGTTATTATGCACATTATTTTATTTGAGGGGCTAAATTAGGCCTAATTAACTAAATCAAATTCATTAGGAAGTGTATAAATACAAGTGTGATGAATCATTTTGATCATCATCACTTGGATTGGATCATTCTCTCTTGTGAGATTTTCGCTATTCTTTTTGGAGGACAAAATTGGATGAATGGATGAATTTTGATGTTTGGATCTCTTCATTTTTTTCTTGGAGCTTCACTATTGGCATATAATGATGATTGGATATGCTTTTTCTTACATGTAAGTACTCTTTTAATGCTATTTTGTCATTTTCTTATGTCACATGCATGTTGCTGGGCACTTTCACTATACAAGTCCTTTTGCTTCTTCTGTGGTGTTGGTGAAGAAGAAGGACGGTACATTGAGGATGTGCATTGACTACAGGGCCTTGAACAAAAAGACCCTGAAGAACAGGTACCCCATACCCAGGATCGATGAGTTGATGGGTGAGTTGAGAGGGGCACGTTTCTTCTCAAAGATTGATTTGAGATCAGGGTACCATCAGATTCGCGTGAGGGAGCAGGACATTCCCAAGACCGCCTTCAGGTGTCACTATGGGCACTTTGAGTTCTTGGTGATGCCTTTTGGGCTAACCAATGCCCCAACTACATTTCAGTCCTGCATGAATCACATCTTCCGTAGTCACTTGAGGAAGTTTGTGTTGGTATTCTTCGATGATATTCTCATTTACAACAGGACTTGGGAGGAGCATCTCCAACACATTGAGATAGTATTGCGTATCTTACAGGAGCAGCAGTTCTATGCCAAACTCTCCAAGTGTGAATTTGCGTTGACGGAGATGTTGTATCTGGGACACATCATAGGGGTGGACGGAGTGAGAGTCCACGAGGAGAAGATTAGGGCCATCAGAGAATGGCCGGAGCCGAGAAACGTGACGGAACTTCGAGGATTCATTGGCATTTGTACTTACTACCGGAAGTTCGTCAAAGGTTTCTCACAGCTTGCTACACCCCTGACAGATTTGACAAGGAAGGGGGCATTCAGTTGGTCGGATATAGCGCAACGAGCCTTTGACAGGCTCAAGGAGGTTATGAGTAGATGCCCAGTGCTTGCGTTGCCAGATTTTACGAAGCCATTTGTTTTGGAGTGTGATGTGTCGGGAGAGGGGATCGTCGTAGTATTGATGCAGGGAGGTCACCCTATAGCCTTTGAGAGTCGGAAGCTCCTTCCGCACGAGAGGTTGTATTCCATATACGACAAGGAGATGCTGGCCATCATGCATGCATTGGCTAAGTACCGACAGTATTTGGTGGGTAGCAGGTTTAGGGCGAGGACTGATCACATCAGCCTCAAGTTCTTTTTGGAGCAGAAGTAGCTACAGGAGAGGCAGCAGAAGTGGATCAGTAAGATCCAAGCATATGACTTTGACATTGAGTATGTCAAGGGCAAGAACAACATGGTAGCAGATGCCCTTTCACGTAGACTAGCCATGTTGTCTCTTATGAGCTTGGATACAGATTGGAGGGCTCGACTCTTAGAAGAGTACTCCAAGGACAGGTTTGCATGTGAGGTTCTGGATGGGCAGGTGGCAGATGACAGGTACAGGGTGGTCGATGAGATCATCTGTTACAGGGATCGGATCTTCTTGACTGAGGGGTCTCAGCTCAAGGAGAAGATACTCCAGGCATAACATGATTCACCTTTGGCAGGACATCAGGGGTTTACCAAAACCTACAGGGCCATTAGAGAGAGGTTCTCATGGAAGGGCCTCGAGGAGGACGTACTCTAGCACATCTGGGAGCGCGATGTTTGCCAGAGGAACAAGGGAGAGATGAGCCATCCCACGGGTTTATTGTAGCCTCTCCCCATTCCGGAGGGGAAATGGGAGAGTATTTCGATGGACTTCATCACAGGTTGCCCATGGTACAGGGCAAGGATTGTATCTTTGTCGTCGTTGATCGACTGGCGAAGTACGCACATTTTTTTGCCATATCCGCACACCATATAGCAACATAGGTGGTCGAGCTGTTCTTCAGGGAGATCTTCAGGCTACATGGTCTTCCTAAGACCATCGTCAGTGATAGGGACAGCTGTTTCATGGGCGGGTTTTGGCAAGAGCTTTTCCGGTTGGTGGGGACGGAGTTGACACCAAGTACCAGTTATCACCCACAGACAGATGGGCAGATAGAGATAGTTAACAAGTTGCTGGAGGGCTACTTGCGTAACTATGTCAGTGGGCAGCAGCGAGCATGGCTGAAGTGGCTGCATCTGGGGGAGTACTGCTACAATACTTCACATCACATGTCCATTGGTATGTCACCATTCTATGCCTTATATGGGTATCATCGTTTATTTTTTGTTCGTGATGTTTGGTGATAGCAAGGCTCCTAGAGCCAAGATTTGGATCGCAGAGAGTTAGGATATCCTTCAAGCTCTCAAGGATAACATGGCTACAGCGCAGAACTAGCAGAAGCTATATGCCGACAGGGGTTGGGTGGAGAGATAGTTCGAGGTAGGGGACATGGTCTACCTACGATTACAGCCATACCGACAGTCGTCACTGAAGCAGAAGGGGGCTGAGAAGCTCAAGCCCCGCTTTTATGGGCCATACAAGGTGATACACAGGATTGGACAGGTTGCATATGAGTTGGAGCTGCCCCAAGGCAACAAGATTCATAACATTTTCCATGTATCATGCCTGAAGAAGGCATTGGGGCAGTAGGTGACAGTGACAGATGAGCTACCACCCATGGATGATGAGGGGCATTTGGTATTGCAGCCCGAGGCTATCATTAATACCAGGGAGAGGCAGCTGCGGAGCAGGACGGTTCGGGAATTCTTGGTGAGGTGGAAGAATTTACCAGATGAGGATGCCACTTGGGAGAATGAGAAGATCTTACAGCATTAATCACTTCAGTTGCTTGAAGACAAGCAACATTTTGCTGGGGGAGATTGTAATATTCCTAATTAGCCATGGCTAATTGGAATATTCGATTTTGTTCAATTTTTGCCTTCTATAGTTATTTGTAAATAAAAAAGTGAGGAAGGGGGACATAACTCACTTTTACAATAAAAAGTCACTTCTTAGTAGCATAACGTTGTGACTTAAAGGGGAGCCAAGGGGGCCAAAGGGGGAAGCAGAAATGGAGCCCACACAGACACATGGAGGGACTGCGCAGGAGGGTAGAAACACGTGGCAAGAGGAGAATCACGCAGGAGGAGGTGAGCCTTGGGATTGACAGAGGCAATGACTATAAAAGAGAGAGGAGCCCCCTCATTTTGATCATTCTGGTTATGAGCATTTGTGATAGTCATTTCGACTTAGAGCACGCTGGCTATTTAGCTAGTCTGCAGCATTGTTTAGTGCATTGAGTGTCTCCGTTCGGAGATCTCACCCTTAGCCCCGGGGGACTTCGAGTGCCTGCTCGGGCAAGGTATTTCCATTGGCATTCCAGCAATAGTTTTATCAGCATTTCAGCAGCAGTTTCATTAGCGTTTTGGAGGACTGCGCAACACTGAGAGGAGGACGCAATTCTTTCTGGCAGGAGCCTGGGTTGAGGGTTTGCAGGAGGATTTGTGCTGAGAGGTAGAGCAGGGAATCAACCCTTGCACATTGGAGAGTCTTGGTAGGAGTTTCAGGCAGTTTTCTGGAGAGTTTTATTCAGTGGCGGCGCAGAGCATAGAGGGACTGTGCAGAACCCCAAGGGGGTGATTTTCGGGGGTTGGCCATTTCAGAAATGCTTTCTAGGTTTTTTTGGGTTTCTTGAGTAAAGTCCGATTCCAGAGTTTCAGCCTTTTCTGAGGAGGGGAGCAGCCCTGAACCCTCATTCGATTTCCAGCAGCAACAACAGCACGACAGTGTTCCAGCAGTTGGGACGCAGATCAGTGTGAGGCCATTCTTTGTTATTCTGAGTGTATTTCTTCACTTGCCTTGTGCAAATCGAGGTGCCGTCCTTCTAATCACCTCTGTACTCATTCATTTACTCAGTATAATAAAATGGCTTAGCCTTTCTCGCTGCATTTCTTGTGTATTTGTTTATATTTCATATGTACATTATTGTTGCTGCACTATTATTATATCTCTATGATTTTCTCGGTTACTATACCACTTGTGCGTTTTTCTGGTTGAGATTTTGCTGGGGTTTGAGGAATATTCCGGGTTAGGGATATTACAACAAGTGACAAATAAGTGCGATGGAATAGGGAATGAGAGGGGCAGTCCTAGGCCACATAATGGGGCATAGGGGTAGCTAGATAAGGGGAAGCCCACACCTGGGTATGTAATGTATAGGAGGGAGTAGTTGTGGTACATGAGGTGCCTCGACCTTGATTTTTCCACCCTTATTTATATGCTTTTTTCCTTTTATCAGTTTTCTTTAATTAACTGCTTAGGGCTCAAAGGACAAGAGCATGATGTGTAAGATATAACAGTGGTTACCCCCTTCAAGGTAGGGCGGTTCATTGCCCTCCAGGGGTTGGGACAATCATGGGTTCTTGAATCATAAAAGAGGCTCATCTAGGGCCCTATGGAACCGGGGTGATCACCATGGATTGGGGTAGAGCTCATGTATTGGCTTTTTGCCCACCTGCAAATTATTTTTGTCTCGACCATCTTTTGCATTTTGTGGTACAAATCCCTATTAAATGTGGCCAATTATGCTTTTTCTTCTTTTTTTAATTGCTTCAACCTCCGTGGCATCATTCTAGGCCTGACCCAAAGTGGGGGCAAGGGGATAGGGAGGCTAGCCGTATGTGGACCCAAAATGGGAATGTGGGCCCAGGTTGGAGAAAAGATGAATGGGGGTATAGAGAGTTGAAAGGGAGAAATATGTGCGCGTAAAGGAGCGGGACCACTCACCCAAAGTCGGGGTTTCCCAAGTAGTACCACCCTAGAACCAAATGGTCAATAAAGGAAATCCCACGGGACTAAGATCCAAGGGTAACAACTGAAAGAGATCAAGGGGACAAGAGCACAAACTAAGCCCACTCTTTCTGCCAAATCCCCCCATCAATCCATACCCAGGAGTATCCATGATAAGTAAACCCAATATTCAATTACCAAATGACAAGACATACCTTTAGATTTGGGAGGCCCACCTTCAAACATATGATCAATATAGGTGGGCGAGGGACCACATGGCTGGCTTAGGTGGCAGAGAAATGGCACAATGAGCTAGTAGGAGGCATCAAGGGGCTGCAGGTTGCAGGCTGAGGCACATCATGGAGAAAAATTCCCCCTTGGGATATTACCCACAAAATGGTGGGTAACAGGCACATTGTATCTTGTAAAGAAAAAATTATTGTCTTTAAAGTGTTGAAATATCGCCAAGATCAAGTCAGCCTCAGGAGCTGTAAAGTCGGCCTACATGAAGAGCCACGTCTACCCCTTGGAAGAGCCTATATATAGAGAGGAACTCGTCCTCCATTCTACACATTCACTCATCTCATTCTATGCAAAGAAGAGGAAGAGAAGAAGTTGAAGAAGAGGGTACAAAGAAGAGGAAGTCGAAGAAGTCGAAGTGCTTGGGCTAGATCTCTCTCTTGAGAAGGTTGAAATTAGGGTTTTTGCGCTGGGACTATCTCTGGTTTGATCTTGGAAGAAGAAGAGAAGGAAAGGCAAGTGAAGGTCTCTTAGGGTGTCTCATTAGCCCTAAGACTCAAGGAAAGGCAAGTGAAGGGAGGAGAAGGCTATTTGAGGGAGATCGAAGTCTCCAAGAGAAGCAACAACAGTTGCAATAGTTGTCGTGAGCTAGAATTTCGGATCTATAGTGGGAGGTCGAAGTCACTACAGTAGGAGGCCGAGTTGATCTTGATCTTGGAGGGTATTTGTCTGAGTCACTAGATCATGGTATTCGTCAATTGAAGAATCTATAAGAAGAGAGATTTACGGGTTTTCCCCTCAAGAGGATGGGTTTTGGCCTTGGCTTGCAACCTATATACTGTGTCACTGTTCTTATTGTTTTGGTAGCTGTTTGATGTATCACACATTGTAATAATAAGGAACAAAGCTAATAAGTAAAAAGGTAACACAAACAATTATCAAGTTAAGAGAATTAACCTACTTACTGCCCTATTGAATTCTCAACAGTTGGCCCCGAATTCTCCATGTAATCATCCTGCGGAGCCCGGTTTTGTGTTTGGGGCACAAAATGGGTCTCATGGGTCTTCTGGTGATATAATAAGTTGTTTTTGCTCCAATGTTGAGGGCTCAGAGGATGGTGCTAGCCCTCCCATGTCTTAAGTGGTGAGACAAACCTCATTTGGCCTCAGATCAATTGCCAAAACCTGTATATATTACTAAGCCGACTAGGGGCATGCTGGTCCAAGTACATCATCTCATGAATAATGTGGGGAAAAATGTAGACTACTGGGGTGTTGTAGGTGCCTATGCAATGGAGTGTAGCTCTACAAGTGATAGGAGTTCCATGGCTCTCAATGCTTCACTTGTAGGGTGTCATAATGCTCCTACAGTGGATTTGGGTCCCAGTTAAGTTGCCCAATCCATGATGAAAACCACTTGCCAATCACACACAATGACTAGTGCATCTTCACCATTAGGTACAACTAATCATTAGTGCATCTAAGTGAACCAAGCTTGTTAATCAAGGGCGAATTTACACTTCATACAATTTTTTTTTTCCAAATTTGGGGCTTTGATCTCGTAATAGTGTCACCTCCCTAGGTAGGAGTGGCTAATAAACGACCCTATTAGGTGTTCCCAATCCCTAAGGGGAGAGACGTGTCCGTGGTACATCCTTCAATCAATAGGTGGCATGTGAATAATGATGGAATGAAATGGGGATAAAGGGGTCTCAGGGCCAAATTCCATGGGAAAAGGGTAACAATAATGAGGAAGTCCACATATTGGGTGTATAGATGTGAGGAGGGAGCAATTGTGGTTGCATGAGTTACCCCAACCTTTGTTTTTCCACCCCTCTTTATTTACATTTTTCTTTTTTCTGATTTTTCTTTGTATTACTGCTTGAAGCTCTAGGAAATGAGAGCATGCTGTGAATGATGTGTAGCAGTTATCACCCCCTTAAAGGTGGGCAGTTCATCACCCACCAGGGGTTGGGACATGCATGGGTTCCTTTAATGATGTGATGGGGCAACTATAGGCCCGAGGAACTAGGGTGATGGCTATAATGATAAGGGGTAGAGCTCATTCTGGGCTTTTGCCCACGTGCTATTATTAATGTCCCAACCATCTTTTGTATTTTATGATTTTTTTTCTTTCTTTTATTTCTTACTTGTGGCCATGATATGCTTTTAACTTTCTCTTATCTACATCAACCTCTAGGGCAATGTTTCCAGGCTTGACCTAGATATGTGGACAAGGGGAAGGGGTGTATTAGCATCCTGTGGACCTAATGGTCATGTGGACCTGGAGAAGGGAAATATTGAAAAAGGGCTCATAATGTGCAGAGGGGAGTGATAAATACAAAATGGGAAAGCGGGACCACACCACCAAAATCAGGGTTTCCCAATTAGTGCCCTTCCTAAAACCATGGACCAATAGGGGAAATCCCACGGGACTAGGATTGAAGATTAACCCCCCATTTAAGGTGAGGGAACAAAACCACGGTCAAAGCCCACCCTTCTTCCAAATCACCTGATAATCCTTGCCAAAATGCCCAAATGAAAAACAAGCATAAGCACCTGATTGTACAATGAATAACATACCTTTTGGGTCGGATTGCCCACCTTCTAACATGTGCTCTTGACAAATGGGCAAGGAAACATACAATTGATGTAGGTGGCAGAGATAAAGTGGCACATCACATCAGCTACAAGGTGGTTGCCAGGGGCTGTTGGCTGCTGGTTGCAAGAAGATGATTAGGAGAAAAGTTCTGCTAGGGGTACTCACTTTTGGTGGGTAACACAACCTTCACAGTTGTGGGCTTATTTATGGGTAGTTGTATTGTAGATTTAATATCTTCCAAACTACTTATCCAAATTAGTGTTCTTGTGCTCATTGGAAAACTCATTGATACTACTAACATCTCCAAATTAAGTCCCTTGAGTTTCGGGTTCACTAAAGTCTATTTTCAAGCTCCTGAAGTAGCCATGTGCTTGTTGGCTTGCTGCACTCTTTAAAAATATGAAAGTTACATGTTTTAACAGCATGTATTTTTTCTTCCTACATCCATTTATAACGAGTATGACAAATTTGTCTTCTATTGTGGTAAGAAGCTATCATACTCAATTTGTGGTGTTTTAAGCTCATTTCGTAGCATATTGAGTACTTTTTCATCACTGGTATGCAATATTAATTTACTGTTACATCATAAATCATATTAGAATTTGGTTATTTAACTAACTCCTATCTCTTCCATATATTTCATTTAGGCATTGGTCTAGCATAACTTGGTTGAGTTGTTGTGTGTAGGGATATCGTTGTGATATTTAGTGGGAGTTGGCCTAATGTAAGAGGAATACACTGAGGTGACATTGGTGTATTTCCAATAGTGATTACCGTGTAGCAGTTTTGGTTGAACCTTTGCCAACACTGCTAATTTGAGCAGTAACACGAGGCATATATTTTAGGGCTTAGAACATGCAATTTGATAGCATTTTTAGTGTCCAAATGAGTTATATAGAAATCTTGGAACACATGTGAGAGGATAAATGATAATCCATATATTCAAAGTAATGAAAATCCAATTCCCAATGCAATCCCATGCAAGGTATGATACCAGGGTTAAGTGAATTTTGATCACAACTTCTAGCTAGGAATTTCTTATAGTCAACTTTATGCACCTATACATCATCATTTATTTTGTTGGTTATACTATTCAGTTTCTCATGTTTAAAATGAGAACCTATTGCTTTTATGGTAAACCCAGAAAATTTTTGCTTCCCTACCTATATTTTGTGAAAAATTCTAACACGAAATTCTACTGCAGTAACTGATTTATTTCTCCTACTTATTTCTCACAATAAGTTATTTACGAAACCCTTCAGTAAACATTAAAATAAATTCTACTGCAGTTATCACATAATAACATAGAGAAAATAACAGTGATATACAAGCACAAGAATCAATCACATCAACACAATTGTTTTTGGACAATTGTCCCCGGAAAAGCCCAATGTGGGAAAACCGGTGCAGCAGATGAGGGTTTATTTATTAATCTTCAGCAACAATAGATTTACAGGGAATGATTCTACAGAAAAATTGAGACACTTCTGAGAGAAACACCTGAGACAAAGTTTCTTCTTCTCATGGAGAAATTTCACCCTCTTCTATGTCACATTTGCATCACTCTGCGTGAGGACCGTGTCTCCAATGGTGTTGTCTCCCCGCTCTTCCCTCTGCACTGTCTCTTGAATGCCCTGTGTCACCTCTTCCTCAGTCTCTAACTGCTGCTGATGCCCTCCTCTTCCTTCACAATGCAACACTCCCTTTGAAATCAGACTCCTCCTCGTTGAGAATCAATTTCCCTCGGGTTACTGAGTATTTGCCCGGTGTGTTCCAAATGACTCTCAAGTCTTGTCTTATACTTTTCCTGTTGATGATTCGATGGCAGAGATTAAGTCTCTAATCAACGACTAAGATTAAAATAGACTTGATCATCGTCTCTTAGAAGCTTCTCACCCATATCTTTATTAATACCCATTAATATTTTTATTTTCCTAAGTTTAGACTTAGGAACCCATTAAAAATATTAATTATTTTGATAACTCTTCATCCGGGTGGAATTTCTCTAAACGATTTCTGGGTCTTGGAGATCTCATGTGTTCTAGCCCCTCCACAAAATTTTGGAGCTAGAGCACATCCGATGCTACCCAAAATTAACATTTTTAACATTGCCACCACATTTAATCATTAATGCTATAAGCTGGTGGTGCCATGGTGGTAACTCACGAGCTCCAAGTACATTAGTTGCTAGCATTAAGCATAAGATACAATCAACATACTAGCTCTTAGTGAAGGGAGCCTAACCTTCTGGCCACATACGGCACCACCATGTAAGGTGAGGGCATGCCCACCTGGATTTGAACCCAGCTCATTTTGGGAACAACCACCACAAGTTGCTGCTAGAACACATGATGTACTTATACTGTTTAGTTACCCAATAGTTACTGAAAAGGCTGGTATGCTCCATCTTGGCACTAATGTGAAATAGCTGCTGATTGAACTTGTTCTTGTCACTGTTTTTCTCAATAGATTTCAATTAATAGACTGCAGTTACATATTCACCTGGGAAGCATATTGTGGGATATGGTATATGAAATATCTTACTGTTGTATTCTTTTTATGTAGTTGACATATAAAGTGATGTTCTCATATTGTTTCTTCCGAATGATAAAATACTCAATTTGTTTTACTAGGTTTTCTCCTTGGTACAAGGCAAACTCTTTTGGAAACAAAGGATGGGGGGGCCTCCTGGGTTCCCCGCTCAATCCCTGCAGCAGAAGATGAGGACTTCAATTACAGATTCAATTCCATAAGTTTTAAGGGAAAGGAGGGTTGGATAGTTGGAAAGCCAGCTATTTTACTGCACACTTCTGATGCTGGAGAAAACTGGGAGCGTATACCTTTAAGTTCTCAACTTCCTGGGGATCTGGTAAACAAAGTTTAGTTGAGACTAAGATTTATTCATGGAGATTAAGATTTATGCATGGAAAGATCTTGTGGTTAGAGTTGACCTTGAATTGTCTTTACTTTCAGGTTTATATCCAAGCAACCGGTGAAAAGAGTGCAGAGATGGTCACAGATGAAGGCGCTATTTATGTGACTTCAAATAAAGGATACAATTGGAAGGCTGCTGTGCAAGAAACTGTTTCTGCTACCTTAAACCGGTAGATCACTATAATTGAATGAAATTTTACATATTGAATTTTATGCACAGGTTAGGATCTTTAGAGTTGGTGGATGCTGTCTATTCGTTGGTTCTCGGAGTACATAAGTGAGGCAGAACACAAGTATAATTTCTTACAGAGAATATCTGGACTTTGTATTGAATAGTAGCATAGAAATATAGCACAGAAATTTAGAAATATAGCTCACCCTAAAAGAGACATATCTTGCTCAAAATTGTTTATCTTATTTTAAATTAATTTCAGCAAAGTAATTTTGTCATGTAAAATGGGCATTACGTATTCTAACAGCAACACCCCCCACAGGTCCATTTTATTTTCCTTCACTAAGCATCTCTCTGAATCTCTAAAACTTGCCCTTGCTTAATGCCTCTCTGAAGATGTGTGCAAGCTGTCTGTAGTTGTTCAGTATACCTTTTCAACTTCTTCGTTCTATACATGCCCAATGATAAAGTAGTCGTGGATCTCAATATGCTTGGCCTTGCCATGAATTACTGGATTGATCATAAGTGGAATTACACTTTAATTATCACAATAGAGGGATGTATTGCGAATTTGTTTGAAGGTTTATGGTATATGTCACAGAGAATCCTCCTAAGCTACATAGCTTCACTTGTCGCACAGAAAATTGCTTTGTTCTCTGCTTCTATGGAGGACAATACAGCGTTTGGTGCCTTCTTACTAACCCCTAAAATTAGTCACGAACCAATGTTGAATGAGTAACTTGTGGTGGGTTTCTTTCGTCAGTGCAACTAAATCAGTCCAAATCTCTGTACCAACTATCTATACCTTCTCATATTCATGTCCATATTGCAATGTACCCTCCACATATCATAAAAATCCCTTGTTTTCTAGTGAACATCTTTAGGATTTGCTGTGAATTGTAATACCTTCCCCCACTGGTTGATATTGATTTGGGGTAGCATCGGATGTGCTCTAGCCACGAAAATTGGTGGAGAGGCTAAAGCACATGAGATCTCTGATACCCAAAAATGATTTGGGCAGATTCTAAACAGTTTGGGAGATATTAAAATAATTAATATTTTTAATGGAGTCCCTAAGTCTAAACTTAGGGAAAATAAAATATTAATGTGAATTAATATCAAACTGTGTTAGAAAGGCCCAAAGGTCATGGACTAAGCCATATCTAATCTTAGCCGTTGATTAGGGACTTAATCTCGGCTGTTGAATTGTAAACAAGAAAAGTATAAGAGGAGGCTTGAGGGTCACTTGGAGAACACACCGAGTTGATCAAGAATTCGATTTTCTGGGGCAGGGTTTGCTGAGGAAATCGAAGGAGTGACCAGAGTTGTAGCTGAGGGGCAGTGAATATAGAAGCAGAGAGGCATAGAGGGTACCGGGAGCATCACTGAAGTCGGGAGAGAGGGACGTAGAGAGGCCACGTAGAGCTAGCCAGGGCCCACGTAGAAGCAGCCAAGAGTTGCGCAGTGCCAGAGAGAGCCAGTGTGGGTGACTTAGAGGCTTTACAGGCTGACGCAGTGCCTCCAGAGGCTGACACAGGGCGAGTTGGGGTGACGTTGGGCCAGAGAGGTTGACGTAGTCCCTAGAGGTAGACGCTGGAGATTTTGTGGAGCAGATTGGAGCTGAGAGATGTGGGATTGTTCATCCGGGTTTTAGCCGAAATATTTGTCTCCGACTGAGAGGTACTATTACTGAGATCATTCTCTGTTGGGTGAGCCGGTTTGGCATCCATATTGTATTCTGAAACTGCTTAATAATAAAATCCTCAGGTCGCTGCACCGGTTTTCCCGCATTGGGTTTTCTCGGGGACATTGGTCGAAAAATAATGGTGTCACTTGTGTGCTTGTTTTTTCCTTCAGTTGATGATCTGTAATGTGTTGAGCATGTACTTGTATTTATGTTCAGTATTTACATGGTAAATAACCTGTTAATTAAACAAAACAAGTAGGCAAAAATAAATCAGAAAGTACATGAAGGATTTCTAACAGTTAGACTTAGAAATTCCAACATGGTATCAGAGTGTAGTTGCAGATCACAGGAGAACTGAGGGCATCAACCGAGCAGAGCAGCACCAACAGAAACAGCTGTCCCGAGCGACAGAGGTTGTTCCTAGCGGAGAAGCAGCAAGGGAGGGGTGACGTAGTGCCTGCGTCATCAAGTTTGAGCTAGGAGGAGGATCAACGCAGTGGCAGAAGGGAGCAGACCTGACCTATGCAGTGCTTGATCATCTTTCTTAGTCAGGAAGGATTGACGCTCGTGGCCGGGAGGTGCGGATTTTGATGGTGTCGGGATTGCGCAGAGCGTAGAAGCTCTAACCTTCAGTTTGTTAAGGCATAGGAGGCTGTGGGTAAGTTGCGGAGTGAAGCTGGTGGGATACTGTGGTCAGAACAGTACCTAACAGGGCAAGACCAAAGAGGAGGGAGTTGCTGTCGAGGATTTCTAGCCAAGAAATCCGGATCAGTGGGGCAGTTACACTAATGATCGGAGTGGGGGCATCTCGACATTGGCAGAGGGGTTTCCAGGAGGGAAATCGAGGCTCAGAGGGAGTCACACCGAGAACTTCCAGAAGAGAAGTAGAGGAGAAACAAAATGGTAGTGAACGAGGTAAGAGACTAGGACAGACTGGACGGAGCCTCAAACTTTGTAGTTTGGAAGGCCAGAATCTTATCTGTTCTAGACAGGTTTCGTATTAAGCACTTCGCCTTGAAGATGATAGCGATCCTAGTTGAGAATGACAAGTACGAGGGTCAAGGACCATGTAGTACCACATATTGTCGAAAAGGAAACGACAAATGCGATGTGGGAGGCCTTGACGAAATTGTATTAGCGTACTTTCGTGCAGAGGAAGATGCTACTAGAAAATCAACTGCAGTCATACCAAATGCAGAAGGGAGAACAGATCGACACCTTCCTTAGTAGATTGAAGGAGATTTGGGATCAACTGACTTCCATAGGTGCCACGCCGGATCAAGAATTGATGGTCAGGATAGCCCTGAACGTAGTCTCGAAAGACTGGGAGGTATTTGTCCAGAGCATACTGGGCATGTCGACGTTCCTGTGGGTGTCTCTTCATCAAGAAGAGATCAAAAGGCTGATCAAGGCGGGAAGCAGTGGCAAGGGGGTCAGAATCAGGAAGGAGGAAGAGGAGGATGCTGCCCTAGCATCTGAGGGAAAGCAGGAGAAACGGAAGAAGGACCTCTCCAAGGTCAAATGCTTCCACTGTGGTGAACTGGGTCACTATGCGAACCAGTGTCTAAGGAAGAAGAGCAAGGGAGAGGCTTCCGAGACTAAGGCTGGGGCAGCAAGGGCGGAGAAGGAAGTGGAGACAGATTATGACTGTGCCATGAGTGCTCACACGCCACTTGAGAGGAAGTGGGAAGACATCAAGCTATAGTTAGATGGACTACAGGCGATGAGGGGCAGGATCCTCGAGGTACCCAGCTTCTTGGATTATACCTTGCTACAGGGGCCCCAAAGAGGAGTAGCAGTACTGGCGGATGTTAGTAGAGACGGATGCGGATGGACCGACAGAGGGAGCTACATTGCAGGATTCCCAGGACAGGGTCAAGCAGTAGTGCGAGATGCATGGAGTTGTTGCAACAACGCAGAGGTCAAAGAAGGGGCACTTGTCAGCGATAGAGGGAGTTTCAACATTGAGGGTGTCTCTAGCCTGACAAAGATGTTAGAGCTGGGAGATCAGTTACTTACTTCTCAGTAACTGAGTTGCAGTGCAGTAGTTAGTAGTGGCAGTGCTATGGGCAGCACGATGCAGCAATGGCAGTGGTAGGGCCATGGGTAGCAGTACATGATGTAGCAGTGATGTTGGGAAGCATGCCTAGCATCAGCACTGGGACCGATGCCGGATGGTCAGGGTGATGCTCAGTGAGGAGTATTACTAGAGCACAGTCCTCGCTAAGAGGGAGTGTTGATTTGGGGTAGCATCGGATGTGCTCTAGCCACGAAAATTGGTGGAGAGGCTAAAGCACATGAGATCTCCGATACCTAAAAATGGTTTGGGTAGATTCTAAACAATTTGGGAGATATTAAAATAATTAATATTTTTAATGGAGTCCCTAAGTCTAAACTTAGGGAAAATAAGATATTAATATGAATTAATATAAAACTGTGTTAGAAGGGTCTTAAAGTCATGGATCAAGTCTAGTCTAATCTTAGCCGTTGATTAGGGACTTAATCTCGGCTGTTGAATTGTCAATGAAAAAAGTATAAGAAGAGGCTTGAGGGTCACTTGGAGAACACACCGAGTTGATCAAGAATTCGATTTTCTGGGGCAGGGCTTGCTGAGGAAATCGAAGGAGTGATCAGAGTTGCAGCTGAGGGGCAGTGAATACAGAAGCAGAGAGGCAGAGAGGGTACCGGGAGCATCAGCGTAGAAGCCGGGAGAGAGGGATGCAGAGCCAGCTAGAGGCCATGCAGAGCTAGTCAGGGCCCACGCAGAGGCAGCTAGGAGCTGCGCAGTGCCAGAGAGAGCCAGCGTGGGTGATGCAGAGGCTCTAGAGGCTGACGCAGTGCCTCCAGAGGCTGATGCAGGGCGAGTTGGGGTGACGCTGGGCCAGAGAGGCTGATGCAATCCCTAGAGGCAGACGCTGGAGATTTCGTGGGGCAGATTGGAGCTGAGAGCTGTGGGATTGTTCATCTGGGGTTTTAGCCGGAATATCTGTCTTCGACTGAGAGGTACTACTGCTGAGATCATTCTCTGTTGGGTGAGCCGGTTTGGCACCCAGATTGTATTCTGAAACTGCTTAATAATAAAACCCTCAGATAGCTGCGCAGGTTTTCCTGCATTGGGTTTTTCCGGGGACATTGGTCGAAAAATAACAGTGTCACTTGTGTGCTTGTTTTTTCCTTCAGTTGATGATCTGTAATGTGTTGAGCATGTACTTGTATTTATGTTTAGTATTTACATGGTAAATAACTTGTTAATTAAACAAAACAAGTAGGAAGAAATAAATCAGAAAGTACATGAAGGATTTCTAACAGTTAGACTTAGAAATTCCAACAGATGACTTAAAGTTACACTGCCTACTAGCTGCCTATACCACATTCCATCTGTATTGTATAGTAGTTTAGGATATATCGATAGATTATTCATTATAAATGCTAATAAAAGATATTACTAGTCAATCACTTTATCAAGGGGCACTTCCCTTCATCTTGATTGTATAAATAAGGTGTGACACTTATGTATCAACCATCCCATAGGATTTTCATATTAATAAATATATCATTTATTTGATATGGATTTTATGGGTTATCTCTTTCATGGATAATTTGATGAAATTGCCATTAGGTTTGCATCAAGTGGTATCAGAGTGGTCTTTCCACTGGCCTATGGCCAAAATTGTTGCTGGTGACAACAAACGTTCATGCTGATGGCCTATCCCTCAAGATGAAGAAATTATTGGATGCAGAATTCGCTCACGTGGAGATGAAAGTGATTGCTGCTGAAACACAAACACAAAAAATGAAGAGAATAGTTGCACCACTATTTACCAAATAATCTTTCCACTGCCCAAACTGTTGAATGGGAAGAAAACAGAGCAGCAAAGAAAACACAGACATTAATGAAGCCTTCACTGTAGCTTGATCAAAATCAGTGAAGTACTTCTATCAGAAATATAGAAGTCTCCTCGTCTGAAGGTGAGAACACCTCGTTGCTTTTGTCTTGTATCTGTTGGTTAGGTTTGATCTGGCAAACATGTTTGATGGACACAAATTCTTCATGAGCATTCTTGGTTACTAATTAAGCAACAACTTTCTTAACAACAGATGGTTTTGGCTACCATTGATGCAGTGTGGTCTTCATAGAATATCGTAACTTAAGACAAATATTATCAGAGCCGAACGAGTGGACCCCCTAAATCAAAACTGGTAGAAAAGCTGGTAACATAACTGGTTGACCAAAAAATACATAAAATACTCAAACTTTAAAAATTCATATACATCAATATAAATCCAACCCATTAGACACCAAATATGCAAATTTTTTCTCATGTATATAGCATTGTAAAGGTGGATATAGCAAATGGCACCTAGTGCAATACATATTTGAATTAAATTCCAATGTTCCATGGAGATGCATCCCCTAGGGTGGGGGGCACACTCATCATGTTTTCCATGCACCTGGGATGGGGGGACGCTTGGGTAAATGTTTCTCCACAGCCCCCTTTGGGGAAACTCAGGGAGACGTAGGTGGAAACATTTCCTCAATGTGGGGGACGTGTTTCTCAAAAAGGAGTGTTTGCAGGCATGCCCCCTCAAAAAGAGTTGGGTGCCCCCCTTGAATTTTGCTCGAAAACAATAATTTATGAGTGGGAAAGCCTAAAATTCAACCTTAGGGCCCTATTACCGCTCAAACTAGCAGGGGTCCTAGGAGGGGTGTCCTATAGAGTACTTACTAGGTCAAGGGGCAACAATGGAGCGATAGTCCACTGTCACCTCAGCTAAGGATCCTTGCTCTTTACGGACTTTCATCGATGAGAGGAGACCCGGTATGAGGGGAATCACTAGATGAATGGATTAATGAGAGGATAAGGAGTGATTCCAACGGCATATTCACAAGAGAGACTCAACTATATGGTTTTCTTACTTGAAAAGCAAGGTGATATGCTCTCTAAGAAGGGCTAAGAGGATCCTTGAGACTAGGGTTTGGGAATATATCTTATGAAGAGGTTTCCTAGACCTGAAAATCCTTATGAAGAATTGGCCTTTACATTAGAGTTGTAAAGTTGTGGGAACCAAAGGACCAAGTGGACCCATAATTAGGTCAAGGGTATGGAGTGGATCAACCAAGGAGGGGCTTGACCTAATTATGGAAGAGAAGAGGATCAAAGGACAAATTTTCTTTTGAGGATTGAATACAATGATCCAAATGAGAACACTAGCCAAGGGAAACCTAGGGAAAGAAATGGTCCTTGAGCTAGGGCTTGTTGTATCTCGGGATCCCACCGTCGGAATTGCCTCAAATTTGGAGGGCCTCTAGTGGAAACCTTAGCGGAGTTATGGACTGAAAATCAAGGTGTTTTGATGGCTACAATGAGATTTATTCGATCTCGTAGGCGACCTATGGTAGCTAGGCCTAGAAAGAGAGAGAGGTGGTAAAAAAAATAAGAGTTTAGGTGACCACCAATGGATGGATTAGTGCCTTTCCTTTGGGAGAGATGGAGTCAAGATGAACTTATGATTTGGAGGGACAATACCCAATCAAGGAGACTTCTAGATAACTTCACATCAATCTTATCAAAACTGAACTAGTGATCGAACCGGAAAACCTTGTGGACAGGGAACCAGTTCGAACCGGAAAAAAACTGAAAAAAATTGGTTTACCAAAAACACAAAATATTCATATTTTAAAGAAAAAAACATATATATTCATCTGCATCCCATATGAATCCAAACCATTCATACACAAATATGCAAAAGTTCTCATTTGTATAGCATATTAGCAAGTAATAGCGCGTATAACCAAAATAACACAGTGGAAAACATCGTTGAACGAAAAAAGGTTAAAAACATCAAGAAACAGGCTGTAAAAGGCCATTATAGTCCAAAATAACATGATATTATGAATCATGATGCTACAGTCTACAATACTACAACTACAACCTACAAGTGCTAATTGTCAATGTCGTCAATCATCATCAAAATCATCATCCTGAACATCCTCCTCATCCTCATTGAAGAATGAGTAACATCTAAGTTTGCAATGGGATTATGGCTTGATTCCCCTAACGCTGAAGCTACTACTGGTGCTTCTGGTGTATCTGCCTCTACAACCTGTGGAGGTGGGTCCGAGTCCAACCAAGAAAGGTCTTCATTGTGAAATGTTAGTGCTTGACTTTTCACAACCCATTCTGATGTTGGATCAAAGTTAGACAAGGCAATGTTGCTTGATTCAGGGGTTCTATTCAGCAATTGGTTGCACTTCAATCTAAGGTTGTACTGAACAAAAACCATGTCATTCAACCACTTTTGCTCCTAACGATTCCTCTTCTTAGTGTGTATACGCTCAAACATACTCCAATTCCGCTCACACCCTGAAGCACTGCATGTCTGGATCAATATTCGAATTGCAAATTTTTGCAATTGAGGGCATTTGCTACCAAATTGTTGCCACCAATAGGCTGCAAAAAAAGTGGAAGGAAAAGAAGTATTAGCAAATGAATTTTAAAGTTGAAACTTGGACTCAACAATTGCAAATTGAAATGAATAATATAAGAATTTGCAAATTTTGACAACTCTTACCTAGGGGATTCTTTGCTCTATTTCTTACAGCCATAGAAATGCCAAAGGTATCAATACTCTCACTGAAATTCAAGAGCTTGTTATGAATCTGATCTTGAGTTTTGGAATCTGGGGCCATGTGCTCAATACATTTATACAATCCTCCTAATACCTCCCTATCAGCCTCAAAATTTGTAGTGTAATGGTAGCTTCAAAGTTCAGAAAACAAAAACATATTCATCGAGTCAACAAAAGTTAAAAGTTAAAACTTATAAGCAATGAGCATTGAAATCCAAAACTATATGCCTTGGATTTAAGTAGTAGTCAACTGCATGTAAAAGTCTATGGAGTTGTTTGTTCCATTTTTCACCAATGATTTTCCATAGAGGAATGTACTTATGTATTTTATCCTCGTATGCTTATTTTATTTGTTCTTTGGCCTGATCCATGGCTTCATAAACAAAACCCATGGCAGGTTTATCACTATCTACCATTTGCAAAACTCTGACAAGAGGCCCGCACAATCTTTTCTGCATTTGATCAAAATCTTTTGTCAAACACTTGGTCAATCATTTGTTTCCCTTCAGCCTTTTTGCTCCACTGAGATGCATTCCATTCATCACATGAAAACATCTTCCTCAAGTTTGATTTTTGTTGAACAAGGGATTGCAACGAAAGAAAGCTGGTTTCAATCGTGTGATGGTTGATCGAACAAGCTCTTTATCTCTGGTGTGTTTTCTCATCAGGTTTAAAACCCATGAGTGGTTGTAGATGTACCTGGTTATGGATTTTGCATCATCCACACACTTTTTTACGCACTAAATTTTGCCAATATCTTCAAGCATGAGGTCCAAACAATGGGCTGCACATGGAGACCACCAAATGGTGAGGTGTTTTTCCTCCAACATATTTCCAGCTGCATTATAGTTAGAGGTATTACTTGTGATCACTTGTACAATATTTTCAACCTCTACTTTCATAATTACTTCATCCAAAGGACAAAATAGCAACTGTACATCCTTCACCTGATCAAATGCATTAATAGATTTGAGAAACATAATACCTTTTGGAGAAGCAATTAAGAAATTTAGTATGGTGCAAGATCTATCATTAGTCCATCCATCAAACATAATTGTACATCCTGTTTTGGTCCATGATTGCTTGAACTCTGGAAGGTATTCTTGTATTCTTTGGACCTCATTTTGTAAAAGTGGCCCTCTGATATCATGAAAGCTAGGGCCTTTGAAGCGTTCTCCGCATGAAGCTATAACATCAATCATGGGTTGATAATATGCAGAATTAGTAGCATTAAAAGGTGTGTCTGCATCATATTACCATCTAGCAATGCATTCATATGCAACCTCCTTTTCTATCTTCTTCCATTTAGCATCAAGGGTTTGTTGAGAACTAGGGGTGGTGCGGGGTATAAAGAAGGAGTCAATCCCTTTACGCGTTGCTATCTTCTTCAAGTTAAAAGCACTTGAACTAGGGCCAAAACTAACCTCTCCAACTTTAGCAGGGAAACTAGAGGAATCTTCAAAACTGGGCATATATTCTTCAAAATCAAGGTCATTAAGCTTAGCATTATCCTTTTGAATTTTGCCTATATCTTTTTTAATTATTTTGTTTTTCCCCTTTTGTTCGTTGTAGACTTCAATTAGACTTTGTATCCTTTTTTAAGATCATCAAAAACATTTTCACAAGATTTTACTTGCCCTCTCCAATGTGCTAGGTGTTTTTTAATTCTATGGATCTCCCACCCTTAACTTTCTTCCCACAATAGTTGCAAAGTTTTATCCTTTGTTCATTTAAATGACAGTGAACCCAAATCGGATCATTCTTGTTTTTGGGGGCCATGACAACTTCTACAAGAAGAAATGAAAAATCTGCATAGAAAACCCTAGGGTTTTTAGAATTCTATGGCAATTTTTTTATAGAGAAAAATAAAAGAGGAATAGAGGCCACAAAATACCTGGAGAAGATCTGTAAATTTTGAGAAGAGAAGAAGCTCCAACAAATCAGAAAATAAACTCTTCAATCAACTCCAAAATCTCCCTCACAAATTTGCCAACGAAATCCCTCAAAATAACCCTGCAAATTTCAACAATTGTTGAGAAAAAATAGAAGAAAATAACGGCCACAATATTTTTTTCCAAAAAAAATTACAAATCTGGATTCTGCATAAAAACACTAGGGTTTTAAAATTTTTAGGGAAAAAAGAATAGATTTTTGGAGAAAAATAGAACAATAATGGTTGAAAAAAATACTTTGATTTGCCCTCTTAATTTTCTAAAGAAAATCAGCTCCAAAATCCTTTCAAATCAGCTCTGGAGCAATCCCAACAAATCTGCGTAAAAACACTGGGGTTTTTAAATTTTTTGGGAAAAAAGTACTGATTTTTGGAGAAAAATGGAACATACATGGAAAAATTCCTTAAACCCGAGAATTCCTACTGCAACACTGATGATATTTCTTCTACTTGTTAGATTTACATGAACAAGTTATTTGTAGTTATCGAAATACATGCACTGCAGCCTACACCATTTAAATAATATGCCTGAAACAAGAAACTGAACAATAGAGAAAGATACACACAAATGACAGTTATTTTTGGACAAGCATATCTAGAAAAACCCAATGAGGGAAAACCGGTGCAATAGATTTGAGGGTTTTATTATTAAGCTGAAGTATTTCTGAATACAACTATTGGATGCCTTCCCGACAATCCAGTTACAAGGAATATCACTTAGCAAAAGAAACTTGTGAGATTACCTCACTCTACACTGCAAGTCCCGATTGTTCCGGCAATTGAACCAATGAATTCCTCGGCTACTTCTGCGTTGCCCCTGTGTGGGCTTTGCAACAACCTCTAAAGCCCTGCGTCAGCTCAACTAGGAATCGATTTGCCCTCAGAAGCTGTTTCCAACCTGTTGGGCAATTTAATTGCTTAAATTACTTTTCATTAAATTATCAACCAGGGATACTCGTAAGCTTGTGATGATGCCAACAAAATATATGCAGGAGTAGGCAACTAACTCTAAGCTAAGCAAACTAAAAAGTCTCTGATTCAAGATGCAGTAAGTGAAGGAAGAGGCTCCTAATTCGGGAGGTCCTGGTTGTCCTTCCCCACAGTACTGTCCTCAAGAAGAGAAACTAAAGAGCAACAGTATGTGATGTATAGAAAGCAAGAGAAGAGGCTCCTAATTTAGGAGGTCCTGGTTGTCTTTCCTCACAGTTCTATTCCAACAACATTACCATTGCATCAAATCATAAACTCAAAAATAACTTGAAATAAAGAAAAGGAAATGAACTTTAATTATTGTTCAGACCAAATAGAAGGAGAGCCTAACTTAGACTCTTGGTTGTCCCCTCATACTTTGATTAGAACTCAGCTAAAATTTATTCATTAGCATCAAAAATCAAGAATTCAGAAATAAATTGAAAGTAGAAAAAGAGAATGAATTTCAATTATTACTCATATCAAATAGAAAGAGAGCCTAACTTAGACCCTTGTTTGTCCTTTCATATGCTGATAAGATTTAAACTAAAATTCATTCATTAATAATAAAAAATCTTCAAACATCTAAGTAATTAAATGAAAATAAAATCTATAATGAAATAAAAAGTTTCTTTGATCCTTTTAGAGTGAGCTCCATTCTCTTAAGAACAAAGTGACAAATTATTCCATAAATTCATATACTATATTAAGACAATTTATATATAAAACTATAGAAAGAAACTTTATTCTATTCCATCATAAATTATGAGACATTCTCCAAGAGTCCTTCTCTTTGGAATGGAGGAGGTACTCCTATTTATACAAAAACATAAGCAACTAACTCATTAATGGAGATCCACTAATCCCTCCTAGATCCACAAATCCTTCATATGGTTACAACCAATATGAGACACATATTCCTTTATTCATGATTTTTCTCCATGAGATATGCTCGACACCTATCCCAAATCTCCTTCAAATCTTCAAGAGAATTCGAATTTGAGTCTTGGAGGCCACATAAGAGTGTCTGGGAACCTTCCAAATCACCAAACTCATTCCACCTTTAGGTATAAGCAAATACATGTTATTTTTCTAAATTTTAATCATAAATTCATTTTAAATACATAAAATAAATGATTTTGGAAAATGAAAATATGAACCAATATGGTGATGGAAATATAGGGTTATGTAATGATAATGTGATGAAATGAGGTGAAAAAATGAGGATAAAGGTGAAAATGGAGTGAAAATGTATGTTAATTTGGCGGCCCAACACAACCCTCCTGGCTTAGAAACGCCAGCCTCCTCAGCAAACTCAGACTTCTGCGCTGGAGGCCTCTACGCTGCTCTGCGTGGGGTATGCGTGAGCCCTTCCTGGCTCTGCGCCACCCTCTCTACCCTCTGTGTTGCCTCCTCTGTGTGTCTCTCTGCCTCTCTGCCGAGTATTCTTGGCTCCGGAGAAGATCATCCGGCCAAAACTCGCTCTGCCCCTCACTGCATGATCACTACAAATCACTGCGCTGCTTCTAACTTCAGTAATTCGATCTGACTGATCAACTCTTTGTGTATCTTCCAAATGACCCTCAATCCTCCTTAAATAATCTTTTCGTTGACATTCAAACGACCCATATTAGAATCTAATCAATGGCTAAGATCATTTCTGCTTGATCCTCATCTTCTTGTAAAAGTTACCCCCATAGTTAGATTAATACCCATTAATTGTTTTAATTTCCTAAGTTTAGACTTAGGGACCTGTTGACCACTACGTGTCAATGACCCATAGCAGTACACCCCATTTTTTCGCAAAAAGGATAGCCCCTGATCGACGTGTCCATGTTGTTCAACTATCATCATCAGCCTGATCATGTTATATTGTAAACCCTTTTTGCTTGTGTAAATTGTAAATAATCTTAGCAGATTCGTGTTGTGTATCTAATTGCCTAGGTAAACCTAATTTTCTAGTGACGATCTACATTTCGAGAGGTTTTTTGTCTTACCGATCCATTCTAGGATGGTCGGCAGAGTTTTCCTTCAGCGTTACTCCAAAGCCGGAATGGATTGTCACTGGGATGTTAGGGGAGTCCT
The DNA here is from genome assembly GCA_031772625.1 of Pinus tabuliformis. Lineage (NCBI taxonomy): Eukaryota > Viridiplantae > Streptophyta > Pinopsida > Pinales > Pinaceae > Pinus > Pinus tabuliformis. The sequence goes on along the minus strand of CM062804.1, from coordinate 1,581,784,475 downwards.
AGTGTTCTAGATCAAGTCTATGTAAAAGTGATTTGGGAATAATCCTAACTATTTGGTCAGATTATTTTATTACAAATTGCTTGATCTGCTGGATTATATATGTGTTGTAGAAATGGGTAGTCTATGAGAGTCTTTTTCAAATGGGTTTTCCCCTTGAGATGTAAAAAACTGTAAAAAATCATGATGTAAAGTGTCTTGAGGGTTAGAAAAATAATTTATCCCCTCATAGGTCCTAGGTAAATTTAAATTTTCTAAAGGCAAAATTCATGGGTCCTTTAAAAAAAATTAAATTTTAATAGGTCCAGGGACTAAGGTTAATTGATTATTTTGCTAAATTTTATGCCTTGGGTCCCTGGGGTTAAGTCAAAGTCAAAATTTTGAGGAAATTAATGCAAAATTTTAATTTTTGAATTTATTAAAATGCATCTAATTGAAAAATTCGAAATTTCCTTAATATTTAAAATTTCGACGAATGAGATTAAAAGAATTTTTGATCCTCATCGGCGGTCGAGATCTCTTTAACAAGGATCACTCGAACTAGCCGTTGGGAGATTTATCTTTAAATAGGAGGTTTGTTGTCAGTTGAGATCATTCAATCCTTGAATCGTGTGCTAAGTGAAAGCTCTCTTGTAATATTTTTTCATGAGCAATAAAGAAAGACTTTGGGGTTAATTTCTGTTGGTGTTACTCTTCGTGGAAATGCTGTAAGATGTGTCATTTTCATGCATAGATTTCCTTTTAGCCTTTGATGATAGCTTTCTGAAGAGTGATTTAAGCACAAGTATCTTTCTTGATCACTGGGGTTTGAATGGTAATTTAAGTTCTGAATATAATGACAGGTATCTCTATTAAATCTGAATTTTATTATCGTTATCTCGCTCTACGTTAATGGTTGAATTGAGTTGTGCAGGGAATTCTTGATTTTTTGCTCATCGGGTGTTCAGGGAAGTTTTCAGTTGGACCAGCCAACTCCCGATTAGTATTTTATGAAGAGCCCAACTTGATTGAATCCCGGGCTTATCATAAGAAGTTTCATTGTTGATGCATGAAGGGTTTTGGGCGAAGCACCTCCGTTTAAATTTAAAATTTCAAAAATTTTCTGTGCTAAATTGATAAATCTGGCTTTTAAGAGCCTTAGATTATCAGATCTGGGAGCAGAGTTGGACTCACACTCATCAGATCTAGTAGATTTGCTGTTCCTGTGCATAGATCTGTAATTTTTTTTTTTTGATTAGGATTTCTGGGGTTTCATTTATTTTTTCTATATCCGGATTTCTAGGTGTTTGTGTTTTCAGGAACAGGTTGTAGATTTGAAGGTGAAGTTTGATTTTGAAGCCAGATCTAGGCCCTGGAGGGTAAGATCTAGCCTCAAAGCCAGCTTTTGCAGGGCATTGTTTTGTAGTCCAGGGTTTCAAATCTTTTCTAAATTTGGAGAAAATTTTTAAGGGTTTTATTAATAAATCTTGAAGTAGAAATTATGGGTTATTGTTGGGATTTCATTTTTTAAATCTTTGGGTTTTACTAGAAAATTTCGATTTTTTTTTTTACAAGGCCCCAACCTTGCTGCCTACATTCTCTTCAAATTCGCAAAAGTCCCTACTTCGCTGCCATCATTCTCATTGATCCTGTAATATCCCTTTTTCCGGGATATCCCTCAAACCCAAGCAAACTCCAACCAAATACGTACAAATGATATAGTGACCGGGAAGCTCAAAGTGATAAAAATAACAGTGGTGCAACATATAATAATGTAAACATGAAATATAAGCAGATACTCAAGAAATGCAGAGAGAAATGCTAAGCCATTTTATTATACTGAATAATGGAATGAGTACAGGAGGTGATCAGAAAGATGGCACTTTGACTTGCACAAGGCAAGTGAAGAAATACACTCAGAATAGTAAAGGAATGGCCTCTGTTTGAACTGCATCCAAGCTGCTGGAGAACTGTCGTGCTGCTGTTGGAAATCAAATGAGGATTTGGGGCTGTTCCCCTCAGAAAATGCTGAAACTCTGGAATCAGATTCTACTCAAGAAACCCAGAAAAACCTAGAAAGCTTTTCTGAAATAATTGACCCCTAAAAATCACCCCCTTGAGGATCTATGCTTTCCCTCAAGGCTCTGCACTGCTACTGAGTAGAATCCTCCAAAACTCTGCCTGAAACTCTGCCAAAATCCTCAAATACGCAAGGGCTGATCCCTTACTCAATCTCCCAGCTCAAAATCCTCCGCGAAACCCCAATCCGGAACTCCACCCAAAATGAACTGCGTCCCTCTCTCAAGACTGCGCAGTTATCCAAAAATGCTCAGTTCCTCCTCACTCCCAAGATCAATCCTCTTGCAAAAGACTGCTGAAAACTATTTTGCCCGAGTAGGCACTCGAAGTCCCTCGGGGCTAAGGGTGAGATCTTCGAACGGAGACACTCGTTGCACTAAACAGTGCTGCAGACAGGCTAAAGAGCCAGCGTGCTCTAAGTCGAAGTGACTAGCTCAAATGCACACAATCGAATGCCAAAATGAGGAGGCTCCTCTCTCCTTTATAGCGTTGGCCTATCTCAACCCTAAGGCCCACCTTCTCCAACGTAGCCCTCTTGCCGCGTGCTCCTATCCATCTGCGCAGTCACTCCAAGTGTCTACGTGGGCCCCTCCTCTACATGGTCTTTTGGCCCCCTTGGCTCCCCCTTTAAGTCACAACGTTGTGCTACTAGGGAGTGACTTTATTTAAAAAGTGAGTTATGTCCCCCCTTTTCTCACCTTTTTATTTATTAATAACTATAGAAGGCAAAATTGAGCAAAATCGAATATTCCAATTAACCACGGCTAATTAGGAATATTATAGTCTCCCCCGGCAAAATGTTGCTTGTCCTCAAGCAACTGAAGTGATGGATGTTGCAAAATTTTCTCACTCTCCCAAGTGGCATCTTCATCCGGTAAATTCTTCCACCTCACCAAGAAATCCTGGACCGTCCTGCTCCGCAGCTGTCTCTCTCTGGTATCAATAATAGCCTGTTGACACCTAATCCTCAACGTATGGGTGAACTGGAACGTGAACAGTCATCAAGAAGATGAACTGTTCCGTCTCCTTTTTGTATATAATCAATAGTTCTCTAATGAAATTATATATCAGTTTTTCTTCCGCTCATTCTGGAGTTACCCTGGCCTGACATGGTATCAGAGCGCAGGTCCCAGATTCCTTGTAACTCCTCTAATAATGCCTCTGCCTGAACGTTTGCCTGTCCAGAAATGATGGTGCACTGCACCACCTCTGTCGCTGCCCAGAGATGCGTTGGACCCAATGCTCATTGAGGCGGTAGACGGTTCGCTAGCTGCTGTTTCGTCCGAGGAGGTAGACGGCTTGGGCGAAGAATCTAGTGTTGCTCCCATTCTAAAAATCTTTGTAAAACCATTGAAGGCCTCTGTTCCCATTGAAGGCAGCGGGTTTTGCTCTTGACAGCGTCACGAATTGACCGGGTCTTGCTGCTGTCTCTGGTGGAGCTCGTCTTCACGTTTTCCCGTGGGTTTTCCTGAGAGTTTAGTCGGATTCGTTGAAGGTTCCGAGCGCTGTAGTTTACGCAAGGTTTTGATTTTGGTGGGCATCCGGTAGATCTCTTTACCATGGTATTCCTTGCTCTCACCGGCAGTGATGTCGATGCGATTCCTTGCTCTCACCGGCAGTGAACCCAAGAAGAATATATGATAAAGATTCACATTTGGTTGCACAGGATACAAAGTACCTGAATACATCGTTTGAAACAAAGTAGCCCTTGTCCTGAGGCGCAAGGAAGAAAGACTGTGTATTGATGCACAAAGGCGTTTCCAAACAGCGACAACAATAGACTTTTGCACAGCGCTTGCTGATCTCTTCATTGGCAATCTTAGGGCAGTACTCATCATCCAACCATTTTTTTCAAATTGATTCTCAACCACTCAGATTCCTGAAGTGCAGAAGACGGTAACATCCATTCTTCTGGAACTCTCAAATCCTGCACGAATTCATCATTTTCTTTCTCTCTGGTTTTTAACGAGCATACATATCGAGCCGAAATTGGCACTAATTTTTGTACACCCCCTGTAATTGAACTCTCAAATACTGCGCTTCTCCTTTTCGCAATTAGAAACGCTTCGGAATACTTGGGGATTATGTGCGGTTGCAAAGCAGGCAACAAGATATTTGACTGATTAAGCCCTAGAGCTAGGGTTTGTGCCACCTATATAAACAGTTTTTCAAAGCATTGCGCTGTTTTTTCAAAGTGTTCATATATATCATTCAAGGCAGTTTTCAAAGCATTCAAAGTTATATCAGTTTTTCTTCCGCTCATTCTGGAGTTACCCTGGCCTGACATGGTATTAGTCAGAGTGTTTTTAGTGTTACATGATAAATTGATATATTGAAGTGATATATTAATACATTGAAGTGATATATTCCCTTGCACATTTTTTCAAAACATAGTAGTATTGCAGTGATATGTACAATGAAATGCTGATGCTTTTAGCAAATATCAGAAGGATTTGAAGGCTGTAACGTAAGGATTTTTTTAGCAGAAGTAATTTTTTTACAGAATGCATTCAATCATCTCTATGGTCGGAATAGTTCTCACTGGCAAGGAGAACTATTCTGAATGGTCTCGGATGGTAAAACACACCCTCATCTACAATGAGTTGTGGAAAGGAGTGTGTGTCGGAGAAGAAGACAAAGACCCTGTGCAGCCTACATCAGATAAAGAACTTGTCATTTGGGAAAACAAGAACAGCAAAGCCTATGCATTGATCGCAGCATCTGTAAATGAAGAAGTAAGTCGTCATATTTCATCCTATTCCATTGCCTTTGAAGCTTTACAAAAGCTGAAAGAACTCTATGATTCACATTCTGCACTTGAAGTTGTTCAGCTCATGATTAAACTCTTCACTCTTGAACTGAAAAATAATGATCCTCTTGCCCTTGCATCTGAAATAAAGTCTATAATGCATGATATTAAATCCACTAAGGTTGAGCTGGATATCTCTCTTATTGCTTTTCTCAAAGCACTCTATCCTACCTACTCCAATTATCTTGAGTCTTTACAAGCAAATGGAAATCTTAAAGACATAACCTTTGAGTCTCTTGTGAAAAAGTTTGCTGAAAGAGAGAAAGCCTTTGGAAAGAAAACAGTCCCTGAATCTTCTGAAGAGGCTGTTTGCCTTGCTCATAAAGAAAAGCATCCTGCTCAAGATTCTACAAGAGGAAGAGGTGGACGAAGAGGAAGAGGAAGATACTTCAGAGGCAGGGGGGGCAGACATTCTCAAGCAGAAAAGGCAGATTTGCATTGCATTCGCTGCAAACGAAATGGATCACATGATGCTTCTACATGCAAGCTACCATGGGACAAAATTGAGCAGAGAAGAAATCAGCAGAAAGGTAAAACTGATGACATAGACAAAGGTAAAGCACCTGAATCCGCTCACTATATTGAGGCACAATGTAACATTGGAGTAAATGAAGATTTGTTTAATGCTTCACTTGCTTCTTCAAAAAATGACTGGTTTCTTGATTCAGGAGCAACCTGTCATATGACTCATAGGAAAGATTTTTTTGAAGATTTTACTGACAATGTTGATGGAGCAGTATACTTTGCAGATCAGTCAAAAATCAAGCCATCAGGGCTTGGCACAATCAGGCTTAAACTGCCTGGTCTTCCAGACTTTCTTCTGGACCATGTTCTATATCTCCCACAGCTCAAGAGAAACTTGCTGTCCCTGGTCCACATCTGCCAGCAAGGTCACTCCATTCATATGTTTGATGGCAAGCTTGAGGTAAGAAAGGCATCTGACCACTCACTTGTCATGAGGGGTATAGAAGAAGAAAGACTTCTTAAACTGCAAGGAACTTCTGCTCATGCACAACATTTCTCATATATTTCTCATCATGAAGAAGGTACACTTCCATCAAGTTTATTATGGCATGCTAGATTTGGACATTTAAACTATGACAGTCTCCGCTTATTAAAGAAAAATGGTGTTGCTGGTTTGCCTACAATTCCTAGAAAACATAAGCAATGTGATGCTTGCATTCTAGGAAAGCATAACAAACAGTCTTTTCATGATTCACATTCAAGAGCACATAGGAAGCTTGAACTCATTCATTCAGATTTATGTGGTCCAATGCCTGTTCCTTCTGCAAATGGAAATAAATATATCATGACATTTATTGATGATTACACTAGAATGTGTTGGGTTTATTTATTGAAGAACAAATCTGATGCTTTTCAAACATTCAAGAATTTTCATAAATGGATTGAAAATGATGCACAATCTCATATTGGGTCTATTCGCACTGATAATGGAAAAGAATATACATCAAATGAATTTGAACACTATCTTCGCCAACATGGGATTAAACATCAAACAACTGTGCCTTATAATCCTCAACAGAATGGTGTCGCTGAAAGAATGAACAGAACAATCTTGAATATGGTACGATCCATGCTTTTCTTCAAAAATGTAAAGATAATGTTTTGGGCTGATGCTGTTCTATGTGCTGCATATATAAAGAATAGATGTCCATCTAGTGCTATAAGAAACAAGACTCCTTATGAATTGTGGTATGGACATGTTCCTTCGGTAAAACATCTCAGGATCTTTGGTTCCACCTGTTATGCTTTAATACCAAAGGTACATAGAAACAAACTTGGTGCTAGAAGTCGTAAGTGTATCTTCCTGGGGTATTCAAACACATCTAAAGCATACCGCCTCTATGATGAAGTAAATAAAAAGTTTGTTTTATCTAGAGATGTCATTTTTCTCGAATCATCCAAATCTGACAATGTTGTTGAGCGGCAACTTGATCGTTTGGATAGATTCGCAAAAACAAAATCATTTCAAGAATTTGATAATCAGATTCCACATCTTGAAGGGGGGATTCCTATACTAGAACAACATGTGGAATCTTCTTCTGAAGAACAATCTCCCCTGCATGAAACTCCAACAACGGATGATGCTTTAAGTGATGTAATTGATAGAATTGGGAGACTCAATCTTGATTCAGTCCCAACTCAATCAACAGAGCAGCCTGGACCATCTCAGAAAGGTCCCCCAAAGTGGCTGACAAAGACACTTGAAAGTGTTCATCCTGATGAAATTGGAAAAACAGGAACCAGAAATACAAACCGACAAGATGGAGGTGATGTAGATGATTCTAATTCACCTGTTGATATGGATATTACTTATCATTGTGAATTGAACTTGTCTACAGATTTTGAACCAACTTCCTTCAAAGAAGCTGCTTCTCATGATGAATGGAAAGAAGCGATGCAGAAGGAGTATGATGCCCTCATAAAGAATGGCACTTGGAAGCTGGTTGATCCTCCATTTGGAACCAAACCAATTGGCTGCAAGTGGGTCTACAAGAACAAGTACAAAGCTGATGGCTCACTTGACAAGCACAAAGCTAGGCTTGTGGCAAAAGGTTTTGCACAGAAGGAAGGGGTCGATTATGAGGAAACTTTTGCCCCCACAGCAAAATGGGCCACCATCCGGACACTCTTTGCACTAGCTGCTCATAACGGTTGGAAAGTCCATCAAATGGATGTAAAAACTGCATTCTTGAATGGAGATCTAAAAGAGAATGTTTTTATGTCCCAGCCTGAAGGATTTGCTGTGAAAGGACATGAACACAAAGTATGCAAACTTGTGAAGTCCTTGTATGGCTTCAAACAAGCACCGCGAGCCTGGTATGAAAAACTAACTGAGCATCTTCTGAAACTCAACTTCAAACATTTTGATCTTGATGATGCAACTTTATTTGTCAAGAAAGTTGGCAAAACAGTTGTATATCTTGTGGTATATGTAGATGATCTTTTAATGACAGGGAACAATGAAAGCTATATTGCATCCATAAAGAAAGAATTAGGAAAAAGTTTTGAAATGACTGATTTGGGCTATGTTCATTACTATCTTGGCATTGAAGTAACCCAACATCCAAAATCCATATTTCTTTCTCAAAAGAAATACATTGGAGACTTGTTAAACAGATTTGGCATGACAGAGTGCAATCCTCTTTCTACTCCAATGGAACAAAACTTGAAGATCACATCTATTGAAGGAAAGGAATTTGAGGATGCAACAAAGTATAGACAGCTTGTAGGAAGTCTCATCTACCTCACTACTACCAGACCAGACATTTCATTTGCTGTTGGAATCCTCTCCAGGTTTATGCAAAAGCCTTGTGAGGGACATTGGTTTGCTGCAAAAAGAGTTCTAAGGTACTTGAAGGGAACTCAAAACCTTGGAATCAAGTATACACAGGTGGACGACTTCAACTTGATTGGATACTCTGATTCAGACTTCGATGGAGACAAAGAAACTGGGGTATCTACTTCAGGATATGCTATGAGTCTTGGATCAGGAGCTGTCTCCTGGAGATCACGCAAACAATCAGTTCCAGCAGATTCCACAACAGAAGCAGAATACGTGGCAGCAGCTGAAGCAACGAAAGAAATTGTGTGGCTCAGGAAAATTCTTGAAGATTTGCAGGTAAAACAAGTACAATCAACTCCACTCATGATTGATAACACCTCTGCAATAAAGTTGGCCAAGAACCCAAAGTTCCATGATCGTACTAAGCACATCAATACTAAATATCATCTGATCCGACATCATGTTGAGGCCAAAACAATCCATCTCCGTCATTGTTCCACAAACGAGCAAATTGCAGACATCTTCACCAAAGCGCTTGGAAGAGAAAAGCTTGAAAGATTCAGAACGATGCTTGGACTCACCAACATCCCTTCAGATTAAGGGGGGGAATGTTGACACCTAATCCTCAACGGATGGGTGAACTGGAACGTGAACAGTCATCAAGAAGATGAGGTGTTCCGTCTCCTTTTTGTATATAATCAATAGTTCTCTAATGAAATTATATATCAGTTTTTCTTCCGCTCATTCTGGAGTTACCCTGGCTTGACATAGCCTCTGGCTGCAACATCAAATGCCCCTCATCATCCGTGGGTGGTAGTTCATTTGTCATTGTCACATGCTGTCCCAATGCCTTCTTCAGGCATGATACATGAAAGACGTTATGAATCTTGCTGCCTTGGGGCAGCTCCAACTCATATGCAACCTGTCCAATTTTGCGTATCACCTTGTATGGCCCATAAAAGCGGGGCTTGAGCTTCTCAGCCCCCTTCTGCTTCAGTGTCGACTGTCGGTATGGCTGTAATCATAGGTAGACCAAGTCCCCTACCTCAAACTGTCTCTCCACCCGACCCCTGTCAGCATACAACTTCTGCTGGTTCTGCGTTGTAGCCATATTATCCTTGAGAGCTCAGAGAATATCCTGACTCTCTTGGATCCAAATCTTGGCTCTCGGAGCCTTGCTAGCACCAAACATCACGTCAACAAAAGATAAAGGATGATATCCATACAAAGCATAGAATGGTGACATACCGATGGACATGTGATGTGTAGTGTTGTAGCAGTACTCCCCCAGATGCAGCCACTTCAGCGATGCTCTCTGCTACCCACTGACATAGTTACGCAAGTAGCCCTCCAGCCACTTGTTAACTATCTCTGTCTGCTCGTCTGTCTGTGGGTGATAACTGGTACTCGGTGTCAACTCCGTCCCCACCAACCGGAAAAGCTCCTGCCAAAATCCGCCCATGAAACGGCTGTCCCTGTCATTGGTGATGGTCTTAGGAAGACCATACAACCTGAAGACCTCTCTGAAGAATAACTCGGCCACCTACGCTGCTATGTAGTGTGCAGATATGGCGAAAAAATGTGCCTACTTTGTCAGTCGATCAACGGCGACAAATATGCAGTCCTTGCCCTGTACCATGGGCAACCCTGTGATGAAGTCCATCGCAATACACTCCCATTTCCCCTCCGGAATGGGAAGAGGCTGCAATGATCCTGCGGGATGGCTCATCTCCCCCTTGTTCCTCTGGCAAACATCGCACTCCCGGACATGCTGGAGTACGTCCTCCTTGAGGCCCTTCCATGAGAACCTCTCTCTAATGGCCCTGTAGGTTTTGGTAAAGCCCTGATGGCCGGCCAATGGTGAATCATGTGACGCCTGATGTATCTTCTTCTTGAGCTGAGATCTCTTAGTCAAAAAGATCCGGTCCCTGTAGTAGATGATCTCATCGACCACCCTGTACCTGTCATTCGCCACCTGCCCATCCAGAACCTCACATGCAAATCTATCCTTGGAGTACTCTACTAAGAGTCGAGCCCTCCAGTCTGCGTCCAAGCTCATAAGTGACAACGTGGCTGGTCTACGTGAAATGGCATCTGCTACCACGTTGTTCTTCCCCTTGACATACTCAATGTCAAAGTCATATGCTTGGATCTTACTGATCCACTTCTGCTGCCTCTCCTGTAGCTGCTTCTGCTCCAAAAAGAACCTGAGGCTGTTGTGATCAGTCCTCACCCTGAACCTGTTACCCACTAAATACTGCCGGTACTTGGCCAATGCATGCATGATGGCCAGCATCTCCTTGTTGTATATAGAATACAACCTCTCATGTGGAAGGAGCTTCCGGCTCTCAAAGGCTATAGGGTGACCTCCCTGCATCAACACTACGCCGATCCCCTCTCCCAACGCATCACACTCCAAAACAAATGGTTGCATAAAATTTGGCAATGCAAGCACTGGGCAGCTGCTCATAACCTCCTTGAGCCTGTCAAAGGCTCGCTGCGCTGTATCCGACCAACTGAATGCCCCCTTCCTCGTCAGATCTGTTAGGGGTGCAGCAAGCTGTGAGAAACTCTTGATGAACTTCCGGTAGTAAGTGCAAATGCCAATGAATCCTCGAAGTTTTGTCATGTTCCTCTGCTCCGGCCAATCTCTGATGGCCCTGATCTTCTCCTCGTGGACCCTCACTCTGTCCACCCCTCTGATGTGTCCGAAGTATAACATCTTCGTCAACCCAAACTCACACTTGGAGAGCTTGGCATAGAACTGCTGCTCCTCCAAGATGCGCAATACTGTCTCAATATGTTGGAGATGCTCCTCCCAAATCCTGCTGTAAATGAGGATATCATCAAAGAACACCAACAAAAACTTCCTTAAGTGACTGCAGAAGATGTGATTCATGCAAGATTGGAATGTAGCTGGGGCGTTGGTTAGCTCGGAGGGCATCACCAAAAACTCAAAGTGCCCATAGTGACACCTGAAGGCGGTCTTGGGAATGTCCTGTTCCCTCACGCGAATCTGATGGTACCCAGATCTCAAATCAATCTTTGAGAAGAACCGTGCTCCTCTCGACTCATCCATCAACTCATCGATCTTGGGTATGGGGTACCTGTTTTTCAGTGTCTTCTTGTTCAGGGCCTTGTAGTCAATGCACATCCTCAATGTGCTATCCTTCTTCTTCACCAACACCAAGGAAGAAGCAAAAGGACTCGTGCTCGTTTGAATGTGCTCAAGAGCCAGCAACTCCTGAATGGCCCGCTCAATCTCATCCCGATAGGCCTTGGGATGCCTATAAGGGGTAGTGATCACTGCCTGTATGCCCTGCTCAAGCTCAATGGTGTGCTCAAACCCCCGGTCCGGTGGCTGTCCCAGCGAAATCTCCCCAAATATTGTGGCATACCGGTCAAGGATGGACTGTATCTCTGGGTGCACCGTCTGCCCTGTAGTCCCTGCCTCTGATGCACGCAGCTCCACTGCCCACTCTACGTCTCCCTTCTGGAAGACTGCCTCCATCCAATGAGCTGAAACAGTCTGAGGCGGGTATGTGTGCTGTCCTCGTATCTTCTCATGCCTCCCTGTCTTCTCATCATCCCACTCCATCTCTAGGGCCTTCCAATCTGTCGTGACCTTCCCAAGAGTGATAAGCCACTGGACACCTAGTACTATGTTGGTGTCCGGAATATTGACCACGAAGAAGTGGTCAGTCAGTGTGTAGGTGCCCATCGTCACTGATAACTCTAGAACATAACGAGCACACACCATGGTCTGATCTCCTGGGACCAAAACTGAAAATCCATCGAATCTCTCTGTCTGTATACCTCTCCTCTCAACCATCTGTGCATCGATGAAGTTGTGGGTGGCCCCACTGTCAACCAAAACTGATACTCACTGGCCACGTACTGTCCCTCGTACGCGCAGCGTCAAATACTTGGGAACTCCTTGCAATGTTGCAAGGGCTCCTCTGGTAGGTGCAAAAGCTGCACCTCCTGCTGTTGATGGTGGAGGCAGCAAGGGACCCTGCACGACATGACTATCTCCTGCCTTTACATCATCCTCCTCATCCTCTTCCCCGCTGCTCTCGGAGAAGACCTCAATAAAATGTGCTTTGCCAGCAGCACATCTATGTCCTGGTGCCCACGACTCCTGACAGGTAAAGCACAACCGCTTCTTCTTCAACTCCCTCCTGGCATCATCATCAATCTGTGCTCGTCCTGGATTCCCCTTCAGAGGCGGAATCCTCACATCCTTCCCCTTAGGCTGGAAAGCCTGTCTCTGGGGGTAAGGTGTCTGAGTCTTGGGTAAGGCATCCTGTAAGTCCCGGGTCCTGCTGATAGCTTCCTGGAGTGTGGCTGGTTTAGTGGACCTGACTAGACCCCGAAGTGGCTCTGCTAACCCCTCAACAAACATGTAGATCCTTCGTGCCGTGGATAGATCTGGCACCATCACTAAAATCCTCAGGAAGTTTGCAATGTAGGTCTCTGGGCTCCTTGTCTGTTTAAGCCTTGTTAGCTCAGGAAAGTGCTGTTCTGGATCCCTCCGGTCAAACCTCTCCATCAATCTCCTGGTGAACTCGGCATATGTTGTCACTGTGGAATGTCCGAGTTTAACCATCCCATGGAACCACCAATCCTGGGCCTCACCATCCAAATGTAATGTCGCCACCATGATGGCCTCTGCCTCCGACATTTGGTTAAGCTAGAAATAGATGTCCAGCTTCTCCACCCAAGACCTTGCCGAACTGTTTGATGAACCATCAAACGTAGGCAAGTGGAATCTACTAGCTGTGCGGTGGGTGTCTCCATCGTGATAATGTTGGTGTCCTCTGTGATGGTCGGGGGGTCTACTATCTCGCTGGAGCTGAACAAAGTCTCTGAATGAGAGAGCATCCCTGAACTCCTGCCCATAGGCCTGGTACTCTGCAAAATAATCGCCCATGTGACCGGGCTCTGCCTCCTGCTGGGCTCCAGGCACCGTGTCTGCTCCTAGGAAAGTGGGCATGGTAGAGCGTGTAGGGGCATGTGAGGTCATCTGCTGGGTAGTGTCACGTTGAGTGGCACCCTGCTCTGGAAAATGGTGGGATGTACTCGATCCCTCACTAACCTGGAAAACCCGTGGGTTCTCACGCTGTCTAGCCTCCACTGCCATGAATCTCTCCACCATCACCTCAATCTGCCTCGACAGATCCTGCACTGATTTGAGGAGCATGTTTGCAAATCTCTTCCCGTTCTCATCTGCCATCGGATCCTCTTGCTCTACGTCCACCACAGGCTCCTCCTGTTCTGCATTCACCACAGGCTCCTCCTGTTTTGTGTCCACCACCCGAACACAGTCTCCCTCTCTGTAGGTGTTCTCCAACCTACGCCCAGTGTCTCTATATCTCCTACCTTTGTAACAGATGTAGGGCTTTTCCCCCAGTGTCATAGATTGCTAGCTCCACAGGCTGAGCCAGATCTATGCTCTGATACCACTGTAATATCCCTTTTTCCGGGATATCCCTCAAACCCAAGCAAACTCCAACCAAATACGTACAAATGATATAGTAAATGGGAAGCTCAAAGTGATAAAAATAACAGTGGTGCAACATATAATAATGTAAACATGAAATATAAGCAGATACTCAAGAAATGCAGAGAGAAATGCTAAGCCATTTTATTATACTGAGTAATGGAATGAGTACAGGAGGTGATCAGAAAGATGGCACCTCGACTTGCACAAGGCAAGTGAAGAAATACACTCAGAATAGTAAAGGAATGGCCTCTCTCTGAACTGCGTCCAAGCTGTTGGAGAACTGCCGTGCTACTGTTGGAAATCAAATGAGGATTTGGGGTTGTTCCCCTCAGAAAATGTTGAAACTCTGGAATCAGACTCTACTCAAGAAACCCAGAAAAACCCAGAAAGCTTTTCTGAAATAGCCGACCCCCGAAAATCACCCCCTTGAGGATCTACGTTTTCTCTCAAGGCTCTGCGTTGCTACTGAGTAGAATCCTCCAAAACTCTGCCTGAAACTCTGCCAAAATCCTCAAATATGCAAGGGCTGATCCCTTGCTCAATCTCCCAGCTCAAAATCCTCCGCGAAACCCCAATCCGGAACTCCACCCAAAATGAACTGCGTCCCTCTCTCAAGACTGCGCAGCTATCCAAAAATGCTCAGTTCCTCCTCACTCCAAAGATCAATCCTCCTGCAAAAGATTGCTGAAAACTACCTTGCCCGAGCAGGCACTCGAAGTCCCCCGGGGCTAAGGGTGAGATCTCCGAACGGAGACACTCGTTGCACTAAACAGTGCTACAAACAGGCTAAAGAGCCAGCGTGCTCTAAGTCGAAGTGACTAGCTCAAATGCACACAATCGAATGCCAAAATGAGGAGGCTCCTCTCTCCTTTATAGTATTGGCCTATCTCAACCCTAAGGCCCACCTCCTCCAACGTAGCCTCCCTCTTGCCACGTGCTTCTATCCATCTGCGCAGTCACTCCAAGTGTCTACGTGGGCCCCTCCTCTACATGGTTTTTTGGCCCCCTTGGCTCCCCCTTTAAGTCACAACGTTGTGCTACTAGGGAGTGACTTTATTTAAAAAGTGAGTTATGTCCCCCCTTTTCTCACCTTTCTATTTATTAATAACTATAGAAGGCAAAATTGAGCAAAATCGAATATTCCAATTAGCCACGACTAATTAGGAATATTACAGATCCCTCTGACTCAACCTGTCCACAAAACTTCGTTGCCCTCTCCTTAACCCTCACTTAGATCCATCTTCCCTCATCGTAGTTCATCCTTGATCTGCTGCTCCTTCCCTGCAAGCATCCCTCTATGCCATCCATCGTTTCACTCCTCTAGCTACGCTTCCACGCAACCTGCAAACAAAAAGCTGAACCCTCAGCTTCTCTCACCAACCTGCGTCCATTCCATCACTCACATGCATCCATTTCCCTTGTGTCTCCTCCACGCGTTGCTCCATCCCTCTGCGGCTCTCCAATGCTGCCTGCCAGACTCTCCACGCTGCGCTCGAAATCAATCATCCCTTAATCTGCTGTTGATCTCGCATTCCCTTTCTCAGCATCTCCATCATCCCATGCTCTTACTGTCGAACTGCTCTTCTGCCGTCGAGTTCCACAGACTTGCACACAATAAAGAAGCACTTCGATTTTCTTTTCATTTAGTTTTATATTTTCTTTAGGGTTTTGGTCGGTTTAGTTAGCATGTTCAATTTTCATTTTTTCTATTTTGTTTAGAGTTAGGGTTAGCGTAGGTCCCTTTTTTTAAAATTTTCAAATTCGATTCAATTTTTTTAGTTTGATTATTTAAAAAAATAAAAAAAACAAAAATCGATTTTGTTTTCTTTTGATTTCATTTTATTTAACTTTGATTTTTATTAAAAAGAAGTTAAAAATCTAAAAACAATAAAAAAAGGCCTAAAAAGTTCCTTTTTATGTGACTAAAATTTGTTTTAAATCAAATAAATTTTTTGCATCTAAAGGTTTTAAATTTTTTATGTGGCCTCTGGCCCATAAAAAATTTAAAAATTATTAAATCTTTTTTGATTTATTTTGGTCACATTTAGTCTTGCTTAGCCATCGAAAAGTTTTCCTAAAATTAATCAAGTTGATCAAGGATAAAATCTAAAGTTGAGCTATTCTGGTATTAGTGTTTGCCATTTCTCTATAGTTAAACGTGTTTAAATTTTTATGTCTGAAGATTAACTATTTGAAAGTGGTGAATTTCCTAGATTTGGGTCATTAAGCATAATCATTTAAATTTTAGGATTTGAGCTGGTTAGCTTTTAAATTTCGTGGTTGATTAAGGTATTTGTATCTCTTGAAATTTAATTGCTAAAGCATTGTGCATCTGTTGAATATCTTGCATCTATCTATCGTCATTGCTTGGATTATTTAATGCTCATTACATGTTATACATTTTGCAAATATTTTCAAGCGATTGTTAAAGAGTTTTATCGTGGAATTATAAACAGATTTCATATCTCTGTTTCCTAAGCAACAACAACTAATCAATTACTTGGATCGTTGACTCCATAAGGCACTGGTATTAATCATTTAAAATCTAATCAAATTCTAAATCTTGCTAAGCCTTAATCAAGTACTTGATCACCTTGCTGTGTCTCACAAATTGGTTGGTTCCCAACTAGTTCTTCTTCATTTCATTTTTCCATAGGGTCTACCACCCTTAGCCTGCTATAGGGAGAC
Source organism: Pinus tabuliformis (assembly GCA_031772625.1). NCBI lineage: Eukaryota > Viridiplantae > Streptophyta > Pinopsida > Pinales > Pinaceae > Pinus > Pinus tabuliformis. The sequence continues at coordinate 1,581,768,110 of CM062804.1, read as the reverse complement.
AACTTAAACAGAGTGATTGGGGATCAGGGTGACAGCCCCCAATCTAAGCGTTGTCACGGTGCCTAGACACTCTGTGCGACAACAGGTTCCATTAAAAATAATAAATTATTTTAATAAAACTGTCTTCGAGTGGAATTTCGCAAAACGCTTTATTGGTTCTTTGGAATACATGTGCCCAAGTCTCCCTGCAAAATTTGAGACTTAGAGCACATCCAATGCTACAAAAAATCAACAAAAAATAGATGGAAAAAATTACCTTGATTTACCCTCTAAATTTTTTGGAGAAAACCAACTCCAAAATCATCTCAAATTAGCTATGTAGCAACCCCAACAAAATAAAAAAAAATACTCTTCAACTAGCTCCAAAAACCACTCAAGAAAATCCAAATATATCTGGGAAAAAATCCTTGAAGTAACTCGAAAATCTCCTTTAATAATTGTTGTCGCCCAGATTGTACAGAGATCACGACAATGATCAGGACATGGGTTGTCACTCTGATCCCTGCCCACTCCGTTCTAGTAGTCTCCCAACAACAGGCTATGGGGGGTAGTCCCTATGGAATGAGATGAAGGGAAACAAGTTGGAAACCAATTTGTTTGGGAGACACAGATGAGTGGCCTAGCCAATTCGTGAATTCGAGCAAGATTATTGATTAGATTAGATTTTAAAGTATGAGACCAGTGCCTTAGTGGAGTCACAAACTCTTGCTTATAATAAATTGGAACCAAATGACCGGATGGACACCCACTACTTAAGATGATTGACTAACCTGAATGATATGCAAACCTATGACCTATGTGTGATGCAGAGATCTTGGTTATTTTTAGTTAAATGCCTAATCTAGATGTAACCTTCCCTTAACTATTTTGAAGCTGGGCTCCAAGGTAGGTTGTGGGAAGGAGGCCAATAGGAAGCAGGCTAGGGCCTGATTAACGATACCTTCTATTGTTCTCCTATCATCCAATGCCTCTGACGCTGCAAAGACTGTGGCTTTAACGACTGCAAGGTCACCTTGTTAACCACCGAAGAGTTGCCGAGGCCCCTCAAGCCAAGTGAGAAGGGTTATCGTATGTTTCTATCAACCTAGCTTATGTTAGGAGGTAAATTATTAGTGCAATCTAGCCTTAGTATGCTAATGCACGAGATTATGAGTGAAATTTGTCGAGTAGTTATTTTAAGTACTTAGTGAAAATCTTCTTATAGCATGAGTACTCAACAATATTAAAATGACAATACTTAAACGAGACAAGTGTAAACTTCAACAATATTCCACAAGATGCTTAATCAATTAAATCAACTTATCCACTTATTAATCAAGATTCCAATCATAGTTCAACAAGATTATACGTGATAATGCCAAAGAGATGTGAAAATTAAATTCTCAAGAAACCAACAAAGACAACTTTGCTTAGCACTAGGGCAGCAACAAACGCAACTTCAAAAACTTTATACTTCGTTTTGCAAGGTAGATGGCTTATCAAGATCAATGAAACATCCGTAGGAACATTCGTTCATCATACATGAAGTATTCATTATCTGGAAACAAAATTTCTACGACTTCGCATAAAGAGATGTAGCAAATAAGCCCTAGTATATCAAAATCCCAACATGTGACAAAATAGAGAAAAAGAATAGCATTAAATTGTACATACATGTATAAGAGCATATCCAACCATCCAAAATCTTGCCATTCAAGAAGCTCCAAGACATGAGAAAATAATCCAAACATCAAAATTCATTCCATGCTCTAAAAATTCGTCCTCCAAGAGGGATAGCGAAAATCTCTAAAGAGATACAAGTTCCAAATCCAAGTGATGATGCTAAAATGAATCCTCATCACTTCTATTTATACACTTCTAATGTGTTCGATTAGCTACTTGGGCCTACATTAGCCCCTAAAATAACTAACTTTTGGTGACAAGCCCACCAAACTAGCTCCTAAACAAAAGAACGAGCCTGTCAAGAGGTCGAATGACCAATAATACATGTCGTTGGGCCTTCTAAGAACCTTGATGAAGTCCATAAGTGCCACAATGATAAATAGGACTTCCAAAAGTAGTGGAAAAAGGGTTGGTCCCTTGTTCTCCAAATAATAAACCTGTGGTGCTCCCAATGGGTGTGAGGGCACACAAGTAATCTCATGGGTGTCCAAGTAGATCGAAGATGCCTGTAGACCATCTATAAGGGATCAGATGAAGGTGTAAGTGATGCCACATCAACATACAAGTCTTGGGTCATTTGCCAAGTGCATGGTACAACTGTAGGGCCGACTGGGCATGGTGAACCAGGTGCATCTTCCTCGTCCAATAGGTGAATCTCGAGAAATCTCTGAACATCTCTAGGGATCCATGGAGTGTTGTCTACTACTATGGAGGCCCATGACTCTCTACACACACCCTACATGTGCCAATGTAGCCCTTTGGAGGGTTAGGACCCCATATAGGGAGACCAAACCGAAAAATGGAGACCATACGCAATCGTACATAAGATCCAATGCGTCCCCTAGCCTTGCAGTACAACAAGTCATTTAAGGAAATCGAGTTAAAGAGCTTACAAACCATGGACAACAGGTGGACACTTCATAATGGCATGCCCTTCCATAGCGAGCTTTGGCATGTGGTAATGTCTGCAAGCTCCAAATGGGGTTAACCAAGTACCCTATTAGGTGATTTCTACCTTTAAAGGTGATAGTATGTCCGAGGTGCATCCTTCAAAGGGTGGTGGCATGCGATAAAGAGATGAATGGAATAGGGAATGAAAGGGGTAGCCCTGGGCCACATATTGGGGTACAAGGGTAGCTAGTAGAAGGGAAGCCCACACTTGGGTATGTAATGTATAGGAGGAAGCAATTGTGGTGCATGAGGTGCCTCGACCTTGATTTTTCCACCCTTCTTTATATGCCTTTTGCCTTTTATGATTTTTCTTTGATTAACTGTTCGAGGCTCAAGGGATAAGAGCATGATGTGTAAGGTATAGCAGTGGATACCCCCTTTAAGGTAGGGTGGTTCATTGCCCACCAGGGGTTGGGACAATCATGGGTTCCTGAATGATAAAGGAGGCTCATCTAGTTTCTATAGGAACTAGGGTGATGGCCATGATTATGGGGTAGAGCTGATGCATTGGCTTTTGCCCACGTGCTAAATGTGTTTGTCCCGGCCATCTTTTGCATTTTTTGGTACATTTTCTTGTTGATTGTGGCCAATTATGCTTTACTTTTATTTTCAGTTGCATCAACCTCCGGGGCATCGTTCCAGGCCCGACTCAAGGTGTGGGCAAGGGGAAGGGGACGACTAACCCTATGTGGACCTAGGTGGGAGAAATGATGAATGGGGTTATAATGATCGGAAGGGGAGTGAAATATATGTAGATGAAGAGTGGGACCACGCAACCAAAATCAAGGTTTCCCATGAAGTACCATCCCTAAAGCCCAAAGGTCAGTAAAAGAGATCCCACAGGACTAGGGTCCAAGGTTAACATCCAAAAGAGGTTTAGGGGACAAGAGCACAGACCTAGCCCACTCTTTTCGCCGAATCCCCCCATTAATCCATGCCCAAAAGTTTCCATGATAAGTAAACTACAATACTCAATTACCAAATGACAAGGCATACCTTTAGGTTTGGGAGGCCCACCTTCAAACATACGATCATGACAGATGGGTGAGGGACCACATGGCTGGCTCAAGTGGCAGAGAAGTGGCACAATGAGCTAGTTGGTGGCTACAAGGGGCTGCTAGTTGCCGACTGAGGACCATCTTCTAGAAAAAAAATTCTAAGGATATCACCCACAAAATGGTGGGTAACAGGGTAAATCTTCCCTAAGTTACCTTGTGGCTCCACTCTATAGCCTTAGCAATCCTACCTTTAGGGAAACCTCGCTTGAGTTGGAGAAGAACCAAAAGTGAGAGGAAGAGTTCCTGTGGTTGCAGTGTAGTCTTCTTGAGTTGCACAAGACTAGCCCCTTGATGCTTGGAACTTTACATCTTATGGGGGTGCTAGATTTTGTTGTAACAAGGCTATTAAGCACTTCCTAGGTATGATGTTGATGAAGTCATCATGAGCAGCAGATACTTTCTCCCCACTCTCTACTTTCTCATCCCGACTGAATGACATTTTGTAAAACTTTTAATTTCTCTTATTTTGTACTTTTTTTAATGTAGGTCCATTTTCACAGATTCTATCATATATCTATTTTATTTTGCATTTGGAGTAATCTAGTACATTCCCCCAGATGTCATCATTGATTGTACTTCAATCTCACTGACCTATTTTGTCGGTTATTTTTGGTCCTTGGACATTGTTAAAACTATCTTATTTTATCTTATCTTAGCCCACTGATGTAAAAGGTGCATGTAAATTTCTTGTTTTTCATTGTAATATAAGATTATATTTAATAAGGAAAATGATAAGTGATTAGCTCTTACTGGTGAATCTTTGCCAATAAAGTTCTCCTTCAAAATGAGAATGGAGGATGCCACATCATAATTTTGGGCATGCCTCCTGACTACTTTTTATTATCATTAAATCTAGGTTTATTACCATAAAGCAAATTGGTAAGAATAGGGTTGAGGATATTTACTGCCTTTAACTGTTCTTTTTGATTTCCAATCCTGCAGCACAGTTTCTAGTGGTATTAGTGGTGCAAGTTACTACACGGGGACTTTTAATGCAGTTAACCGCTCTCCCAGTGGTGATTATGTGGCTGTTTCAAGCCGTGGGAATTTCTATCTAACATGGGAGCCTGGCCAGGTAAAACTGTCTTGCCTCTTTCCCTCTCTCACAAATCCCATGATTAAATTCTCTGTATTTTCAGTTTGTTAAATTGAACTAAATATTTGCAGGTGACCCAAGATGTAGTTTATTTATATTCATTCTGTGCGCTCCTTGTATTAAAAAGTTTACTATCAGGGAGATTTAGTGGTTTGAAGGCTATTACTGCAGTGACAGTGCTTGCATTGCAAATCTGTAAATAGTATAATCAGTAAATTTGAGTGTTGGACAAAAGTTGTATGTGACAAGCTATAACTGAAGAACCTAATGTAGGAAAGTCGAAAGTTTCCTAAGAACTTTGAGCTGAAAAAGCAATTTCTTCCTTCTTTCAATATATTAGAAGTCCATGTGCTGGATTTTATTTGAAAATCCCAGTGTTGTTAAAATCGTGATATTATCGTTTTTTCGCGATTTTTTCAGCAAAAGATAAAATCGCAAGTAGTACTCGGACTTTTTTTTATAGGCGATTTTTTCCCAAAAAATCACGATTTATTTATTTATTTCTGAGGAGGAGGAGGTGACCCAAGCTACCCCTGTCACAAGTAGAGGACGTGGTCTACCTCCTGTAGCTCCTAGTTCTTCAGCTTCTAGAGCACAACAGACTCCATAGTCTACTGCGGCCTGCCAACTCCATCGACATCTACATCTAGAGGGGCAAAGGAAATCAGTAGTATTAGACTTTAGTTATTTGGTTCATTTCATTGTATATGACATTATGACTCATGAAATGAGATACATTATTATATTTTTTGTTGATATTTTGAGGTTGAGTTGGGACTCAAGAGTCAGGACTTACTATTCAAGACATGATTCACTGTTATGTGTGATTTTGGTACTAGAAATGATATTAAACATCTTATATATTAGTTCTTTTTATCATATTTATGTGTCAATGTATTTATTTTATGTTGTAGATGGTTTAGATATTAAAAAAATTGAAAAAAAAATGAATATTTTTGTACCAAACGATTTTTTCCTGATTATTACCGATTTTTTTTTCCGATTATTACGATTTTTTCCTCGCGCCGATATTATCCCGATAGCGATTAGTGCAACATTGGAAAATCCTAGAAGATTTGTATTACTCTTATGAACTTTTCAATATTTAGGATCAAGAAATATCAAAGTTTTTCTTCTTGGCCAGTGCTAGATTGTTTATTATCTTCATCAAATTATCATCCACTCAGATCAAGTTCTTTTGGACTGAAGCATTGCACTGGTCATGTCTTTTCATCGAGGTCATTGGGACCGACCTTATGGATTCTCCTAGTTCATGGACATTTTGGTCAGTAGTTGCTGCAGTGATCTGTTAGTTGTTATCTTATAATTTGGAATTAGAACCATTTATTTTGAATACGGGCAATTCAAAAAGTCTATTAATATGCTTTTTGACTTTGTATTTATTGCATAGTTTGCATATTCTGTTTTCCCATGGGATTTTGGAAGTGATCTGCCTGCTAGTTTCTTGCAGCAAATTCTTGTCTTGCCAATGTTCGTTTGCTCTTTGAATTGTTCATCTGATAATGGTGGTATTAGATTTGGACTCATTCGAACATTGTGATATATTACTTCATTTTTTGAAGAGATTTTGTAAGCCTCATCAGAGTGTTGAGAACACAGACTGAGATTGCAATCTGTATCCATGTATTGTGACTAAAATGTCAATGAGTAATTGATTGTCCTTATGATAGTATAATATGGTTCTCAAACTCTGTTTGTAATATGTATGATGGCATGGATGCATATTTCTGTTAGCATGTTCTCTATGTATGTTGTGTTGCAGGTCACTATGCCACAAGGGAAGGTGAGTTGTGCATGACATGTCTCTGACTGCATCGTTTGGTTATTACAAGGCTGGACACTGGAGGATCTGGGAGAGAGAATTAAGTGAGAGAAAGTGCTGAAAGAAGACAACGAGAGGTAATAAGTGAGAAAAAATAGCTAGAAACGACAAAAGAATGAGTATGAATAAAGAAATGGAAACACTAAGAAGAAGGATAGAAATTGGAATTTATGTCGATGTCCAATAAAGATCAAGGTAGGTTAATGGGAAGTTGGAAAGCATGTTAGATTTTGTAGCCCATACAGGTGTTCTAGCCTTGAGAGGTGTCATTAAGGCTAAGAACATGAAGGAATTAATTATCTCGAAGCCCAAGTAATTTTTTCTAATGGAAATATCTTAATAATGTCAATTAGTGATTTTTAAATTATTTCCTAATTTAAACTTAGGGAAAAATGGATAATTAATTGACATAAGATCGATTTTCCTCTAGAAGCTTGTATAAAGTTTCTAAGCTTGTATAAAGTTGGGATAAGATTGATTTTCCTCTAGAAGCTTGTATAAAGTTTCTAAGTTGATCTTAGCCATCGATTGAATCAAGTAAATTTTTAATCATGGCCATTTATTTGTGAATGAGAGATTATAGAGCGAGATCGATGGGCAACATTGGAGACACATCGAGTGGGTGATTTTCAAAGACACCAAGAGGGTTTCAGCAGCAGTGATTGGGAAGAAATTTGTCGAAGTTTATTCTTCACAGAGGTTTCCAGTTTATGAGTGACAAAAGGAGGCCGGATTTGCCAGTTCTAATTCCCAGAGGTAGTGCGAGTTGCTGGGAGGGGCAGATCGAGTTTCCAGTCGTAGTGTGAATTGCCAGGGAAGGTAGTTGGATTTTCCAAAGGCTGCCAGATAGCCAATGCGAATTTCTAAAGGTTGCTAGTGCGAGTTCTAGAGTGTTGACACCTAATCATCAGGATTGGGTGAATAAATACAATTGATGTAAACAAATAATAAGAAATATGAACAATCATCGGGAGATGAAGTGAACAGTCTCCCTCATGTATATAATAAAGACCTACCTGAAGGAATATGAATTAAATTTGTGGAGTCACTACCTGGTTTGACATGGTATCAGAGCAGGTGCCATTTTTGGCTTCCATCTGCTTTGTAACTGCCTATTCTGGCTATGTTCTGCGTTGCATACAAAGCGCTGCTCCTCTGCTCTTCTATGATAGTCTTTTATTCATATTCATGTGCATATAATACGTTGCTCTGCTCTGACATATAATTTGCTGGTACGTTGCTCATTTCCCATATAATCTGCTGGTATGCTGCTGATACTGTCAGTTGCCTGAAGCCTGCTCCATGTCAGTATACGTTTTATTCTTGATGTGAATAGTCTGCCCTCCAAACCATTTGGTATAGTCCGCCCTCCAAACTGTTTTGTTGGGTGAATATCGCTGGACGAGCACAGTTACAGTGTCTTTCAATTCCAAGACCTCTCCACAAAGCGCATGCCTTAACCAGTTGGGCTGCGTATTAAGTCTGTGCGTAAAGTCGTCCTCCTGTGTGTGTGGTGCTAGGAACGATTGCAGTGTGGTGCTTGAAACGATTGAGAAATCGCCAGAGGTGCTAGAGAGATTACTTCTAAATCTGGTCCTCTTCACCTGGTTTCCGTTCTTGGTGGCCACGGGAAGCCTGACATTGCCCTCACTCCGCTACGTTGCAAGTCACCAATTTGCAGTATGTGAGCTCTGAGAACATTGCTGCTGGTGATTGGGGAACACCGCCTACAAGAACCTGATTCCTTTGCTGGTGGGAAATGTTGGTCTTATTTTCACAAAGGGTGACCTCAAGGAGGTGCAGGAGGAGTTAGCGAAATACAAGGTTGGAGCTCTAGCTTGTGTTGGTTTGGTGGACATTGTCGGAGGCTTGGGTTTGTTCTTTGACCCCGACGACCTGTTCTTGGACCATGACGACTGTTCTTGCCCTGAGACCTCCGGCCTGAAAACGCTCAAATGCGTATTACCCAGATTTCTCATATATGCGTGCAGTGAAGAGATTTATTTAATAGAGATTTATTTAATGAATATTTATTTAATGACTGTATTTACCCAGATTTCTCATATATGCGTGCGGTGAAGAGATTTATTTAATAGAGATTTATTTAATGAAGAATGAAGATTTATTTAAGAGCGTGATAATAGAGTGTGATCAACACACCTGCATGCGGTGAAAAGTGTGATAATATATTGCCTGAGATGGCCCTGGTGGCGACGGAAACGGTGGTGGAAGCAGCTGTATCAGTGCGATGTCAAGGGGTAAATGGTATCAACGCATAAAGCATAGGATTTGAGCTTTCATGCATCTGACCACTCACTTTTGAGAAAAGCATCCGTCCATTTTTTTTGACAAATTCCAATTTACATAAGAATTCAAGTTGTGATAGGTGTTTGAGCAGTTGATATTCTATATAGAATACAATTTTACTCTTTGTATATTAAATAAAATTCTTACCTAATCAAGAAGGAAGAATAAGGCTGTATTATTCTGAAGCACATTTTTGCCAGCAGAAGTATCTTTTACAGTACACAGTTTTTTTTACAGTACAAGATTTTACAATGCATTCAATCATATCCATTGTGGGAATAGTTCTCACTGGCAAGGAGAACTATCTTGAGTGGTCCCAGATGATAAAGCACACCCTCATTTTCAATGAGTTGTGGAAAGGAGTGTGTGCTGGAGATGGAGACAAAGCACTAGAACAACCTACCTCAGACAAAGAGCTTGCCATTTGGGAAAATAAGAACAGCAAAGCTTATGCATTAATCGCAGCATCTGTAAATGAAGAGGTGAGTCACCATATTTCGCCATTTTCAACTGCTTTCGAAGCCTTACAAAAGTTGAAAGAACTCTATGAATCACATTCTGCACTTGAAGTTGTTTAACTCATGATTAAACTCTTCACTCTTGAATTACAAAATAATGATCCTCTTGCTCTTGCATCCGAAGTAAAATCTATAATGCATGATATCAAATCCATTAAGGTTGAATTGGATATTCCTCTTATCTCTTTTCTCAAGGCACTTTATCCTACTTACTCCAATTATCTTGAGTCATTGCAAGCAAATGGAAATCTCAAAGATACTACCTTTGAATCTCTTGTGAAAAAATTTGTTGAAAGAGAGAAAGCTTTTGGAAAGAAGACAGCCCCTGAATCTTCTGAAGAGGCTGTGTGCCTTGCTCATAAAGAAAAGAATCATGCTCAAGATTATTCCAGAGGAAGAGGTGGTTGAAGAGGAAGAGGAAGATATTTCAGAGGCAGGGGGGGCAGACACTCTTAAGGAGAAAAGGCAGATCTGCACTGCATACGTTGCAAAAGAAATGGATCACATGATGCCTCTACATGCAAGCTACCATGGGACAAAATTGAGCAGCAAAGAAATCAACAGAAAGGTAAAACTAATGACACAGACAAAGGTAAAGCACCTGAATCCGCTCACTATGTTGTGGTACAATGTAATATTGGAGTAAATGAAGATTTATTTAATGCTTCACTTGCTTCTTGGAAAAATGACTGGTTGCTTGATTCAGGAGCAACTTGCCACTTGGCTCATAGAAGAGATTTTTTTGAAGAATTTACTGACAATGTTGATGGAGTAGTATACTTTGCAGACCAATCAAAAATCAAGCCATCAAGGCTTGGCACAATCAGGCTTAAATTGCCTGGTCTTCCAGACTTTCTTCTGCATCATGTTTTCTATCTCTCACAGCTAAAGAGAAACTTGCTGTCCTTGGTTCACATCTGCCCGCAAGGTCACTCCATTCATATGTTTGATGGCAAGCTTGAGGTGAGAAAAGCATCTGACCCCTCACTTGTCATGAGGGGAATAGAAGAAGAAATGCTTCTCAAGCTGCAAGGTACCTCTGCTCGTGCAAAACATTTCTCATACAATTCTCATTATGAAGAAGGTACACTTCCATCAAGTTTATTATGGCATGCTAAATTTGGACTTTTGAACTATGACAGCCTCCGCTTGTTGAAGAAAAATGGTGTTGCTGGTTTGCCTACAATACCTAAGAAATTTAAGCAATGTGATGCTTGCATTCTAGGAAAGCATAGCAAATAGTGTTTTCATGATTCACATTCAAGAGCACATAGAAAACTTGAACTCATTCATTTAGATTTATGTGGTCCAATGCCTGTTCCTTCTGCAAATGGAAATAAATATATGATGACATTTATTGATGACTACACCAGAATGTGTTGGGTTTATTTATTGAAGAACAAATATGATGCTTTTCAAACATTCAAGAACTTTCATAAATGGATTGAAAATGATGCACAATCTCATATTGGGTCTATTCGCACTGATAATGGAAAAGAATACACATCAAATGAATTTGAAAACTATCTTCACCAACATGGGATCAAACATCAAACAACTGTACCTTATAATCCCCAACAGAATGGTGTAGCTGAAAGAATGAATAGGACAATCTTAAATATGGTATGCTCCATGCTCTTCTTCAAAAATGTAAAGATAATGTTTTGGGTTGATGTTGTTCTATGTGTTGCATATATAAAGAATAGATGTCCATCTAATGCTATTAGAAACAAGACTCCATGTGAAATGTGGTATGGGCATATTCCTTTGGTAAAGCATCTCAGGGTCTTTGGTTCCATCTGTTATACCTTGATACCAAAGGTACATAGAAACAAACTTGGTGCAAGAAGTCGTAAGCGTATCTTCCTGGGGTATTCAAACACTTCCAAAGCATACTGTCTCTGTGATGAAGTCAATAAAATGTTTGTTATATCTAGAGATGTATTTTTTCTTGAATCATCCAAAACTGACAATGTTGTTGAGCGGCAACTTGATCGCTTGGATAGATTCGCAAATGCAAAATCATTTCAAGAATTTGATAATCAGATTCCACATCTTGAAGGGGGGATTCCTATACTAGATCAACATGTGGAATCTTCTTATGAAGAACTCTCTCCCCTGCATGAAACTCTAACAACGGATGATGCTTTAAGTGATGTGATTGATAGAATTGGGAGACTCAATCTTGATTCAGTCCCAACTCAATCAACGGAGCAGCCTAGACCATCTGAAAAAGGTCCCCCAAAGTGGCTGACAAAGACACTTGAAAGTGTTCATCTTGATGAGGTTGGAAAGACAGGAATTAGAAATTCAAACCGGCAAAATGGAGGTGATGTAGATGACTCTAATTCACTTGATGATATGGATGTTTCTTATGATTGTGAATTGAACTTGTCTACAGATTTTGAACCAACTTCCTTCAAAGAAGCAGCTTCTCATGATGAATGGAAAGAAGCGATGCAAAAGGAGTATGATGCCCTGATAAAGAATGACACTTGGAAGCTGGTTGATCCTCCATTAGGAACCAAACCAATTGGTTGCAAGTGGGTCTATAAGAACAAGTATAAAGCAGATGGATCACTTGACAAGCACAAAGCCAGGCTTGTGGCAAAAGGTTTTGCATAGAAGGAAGGGGTCGATTATGAGGAGACTTTTGCCCCCACAGCAAAATGGGCTACCATCCGGACACTCTTTGCCCTAACAGCTCAGAACGGTTGGAAAGTCCATCAAATGGATGTAAAAACTACTTTCTTGAATGGAGATTTAAAAGAGAATGTTTTTATATCCCAGCCTGAAGGATTTGCTGCGAAAGGACATGAACATAAAGTATGCAACCTTGTGAAATCCTTGTATGGCCTCGAACAAGCACCGCGAGCTTGGTATGAAAAACTAACTAAGCATCTTCTGAAATTCAATTTCAAACATTATGATCTTGATGATGCAACTTTATTTGTCAAGAAAGTTGGAAAAACAGTTGTATATCTTGTGGTATATGTAGATGATCTTTTGATGACAGGGAATAATGAAAGCTACATAGCATCCATAAAGAAGGAATTGGGGAAAGGTTTTGAAATGATTGATTTGGGCTATGTTCATTACTATCTTGGTATTGAAGTAACTCAACATCCGAAGTCCATATTTCTTTCTCAAAAGCAGTACATTAGAGATCTATTGAACAGGTTTGGCATGACAGAATGCAATCCTCTTACTACTCCAATGGAACAAAACTTAAAGCTCACATCCATTGAAGGAAAAGAATTTGAGGATGCAACAAAGTATAGACAGATTGTAGGAAGTCTCAACTACCTAACTACTACCAGACTAGACATTTCGTTTGCTGTTGGAATCCTCTCCAGGTTTATGCAAAAGCCTTGTGAGGGACATTGGTTTGCTGCAAAAAGAGTTCTAAGGTACTTGAAGGGAACTCAAGACTTTGGAATCAAGTATACACAGGTGGACGACTTCAGCTTGATTGGATACTCTGATTCAAACTTCGATGGATTCAAAGAAACTGGGGTATCTACTTCAGGATATGCTATGAGTCTTGGATCAGGAGCTGCCTCTTGGAGATCACGCAAACAATCAATTCCAACAGATTCCACAATAGAAGCAGAATATGTGGCAGCAGCTGAGGCAACAAAAGAAATTGTGTGGCTCAGGAAAATTCTTGAAGATTTGCAGGTAAAACAAGTACAATCAACTCCACTCATGATTGACAATACCTCTGCAATAAAGTTGGCCAAGAACCCAAAGTTCCATGATCGAACGAAGCACATCAATACTAAATATCATCTTATTCGACATCATGTTGAGGCCAAGACAATACATCTCCTCATTGTTCCACTAATGAGCAAATTGCAGACATCTTCACCAAATCGCTTGGAAGAGAAAAGCTTGAACGATTCAGAATGATGCTTGGACTCACCAACATCCCTTTAGATTAAGGGGGGAATGTTGACACCTAATCATCAGGATTGGGTGAATAAATACAATTGATGTAAATAAATAATAAGAAATATGAACAGTCATCGGGAGATGAAGTGAACAGTCTCCCTCATGTATATAATAAAGACCTACCTGAAGGAATAATATGAATTAAATTTGTAGAGTTACTACTTGGTTTGACACAGAGGGTGGTGTGAATTACCAGAAAGGGCTTAGTTGATCTGTAGAGGGAGACAATGAGGTTTGCCAGTTTGATTTGTTCAGGAGTGAAAATAAAAATATTACCGGAGCTTTGCTAGTGTCAGGCAAGTACTTGTAATTTCTCAATAATAGTTTTTGCTGAAGATAATAATATAAACCCTTAGATCTAAAAACTGGGTTTTCCCCACATTGGGGTTTTTCCAAGGACATTTGTCCAAAAATACTTGTCTCAATTGTGTGATTGGTTTCTCTTATATTTCGTTGCAATTTTGATTTTGTGAATGGTTCCATTCATGTTGTTATTCATTACATCTAGTAAAAGAATGAATATGTCGTGAACAAGTAATATGAAATAATTAACTGAGTTTGTAATATTATAAGAATATTTTTGCCCTAGATTTCCCTTCAATAGCTAGCATTTCAATACAAATTTCTTTGTATACAAACAATAAAATTTCAAAATACAACGAGCTTAACCCCAATAACATTCTGGCTTCAAGTAATGAATAATTGCTAACAATATGATCCAACAATTCAACAAGAAGTGGAATCCAAATGTGAAGCAAACAATGCTTACAAATTCAATAGTATAAAAATGTCCTAATTAGAAGTCCTAGCCTTTCTGCAGACTGATACTTAATTCAACTCTGCCTACTTAGATACTCGGATTGACTTTACTGGTCAATGCCTATCTCGGATTTGCTACAATCGGTGCTTGTGCAGGATCTTTGCTTATATTTTTAGGGCTTTGGCCCTGTGAAATGAAGCTTAGAAACCCTCCTCGCTTCTGCCTCAAGAAACTCGGACGTTCCTAGAATCACTTTTGGTTGGCCGCAAGAGGACTGCGATTTGTCACGAAGGCACAAATTAGAATATGCTTCAGACTATGTGACTGCTCCAAAATATGTGATTTGCTTCAGGGTGATACACAAAGCAAGCTTGTAGGATTCCTCAAGGTTCGATTCTGTCGATAAGTCTGCTGCGACTTGACTCCAAACTGTTGAATTTTGTAGCTTGGGAGGTAATCCAAGCCCCAGGGGTTCAGGGGTAGGAGAACAAAGCGCCACAAGGGTAGCTTGTGGGCTTGGAACCCAAGAAAGGGGTTTTTGCACCAATGGTGTTTTTGGGGTAGAGCCATGATGGTTACACAACATGTGATGGATGAGGATGATAGTGCTCGGAAAGACGATTCCAACACATCGAAAATCGTCCGAATCCAAGTTGTCATTTGAGAGATATGAATTTTTGAAGTTGACATAATTAATTAATTGTCAAGTAGGCCGACTTGACAAGTGTCACTTCAAATGTGACATTGAGCCATTGTATGTGTATAAAGACAGGTGTATTCAGTTCATTGAAGGCATCCATCAAGTGCAACGCATACCTTAGAGAAGGATATTTCCGTGCCCTAGCTGCAGCGAGAGAAGGAAGGAACAACAAGGGTTTATGGGCTGTTTCAGGAGTTGTTTTTGAGGACAGAATTGCTGTTGGGAGGGCTGAGGCCCTGTTCTTGTAGGCCGCAGACAAGGCAGGGACAACGAGCCAGTTTGGAGGCTTTCTGGAGGGTGGACAGTCCTCCTAAGAGGCTGTTGCAGGCCTAGCTAGGGTCCTGTAGGGTGCCACAATTGTCTTAGGGAGGTAGGTCTATGTATTGGGCTTGAAACTGCCCTAAAGGAGCAGCGTGAAGGGCAACCTACTATTGGAGGACAGCTGCAGCAATAAGAAGCAATTATGGGCTAGTTTGTTGGGTAGTTAGGGACTGTGGTCAATGCCCTAACCAGTCCTAGAATTGCAGCATTGCAGCAAGTCAGAACAACAGCGTTTGGTATGTGTTGGGTCACAGTTTGTTGACCAGAATTGGATCAGATTTGTTGGTGACTGTTGGAGCCAAGTAGAAGACATATTGTGGGGTGCAATTATCCTCTTAGGTGCAGATCCAACAGTGGTAGATTGGGAGTCATAGAGCTGGTGGAGGGCAGCGTGATTGACCACCCAAAAGGAGCCCTTGACAAGCTATCTTGAAGGACAAAGAGCAGCTGAAGGTTGGGTGAAGGATGGTGCCAAAGTGCAGCACTTTGATGGACGAAAGTTGCTGCTAGCCTGGTAGATTGGAGCTCGGGTATTGGCTAGCCCAGAGGAGTAGATTGGATCAGCCCAAGTACACCGTGTAGAAGGACGTGCAACAGTGTTAGAGGGCAGCCCTCCTGAAGTTGAGCAGAACGGGTGTGACGGACAAGATACGACATAGAAGCAGTGAAGCAAGTTTGTCATTGTATCTTGTAACCATAGACTGTTGTATTTATCAGTTTGGATTAATATAATGAAGATTGGTGATTGTACATTATTGTACAATTTTGTTTAAAAACTGTGTATATTGTGCATGTATGATTTACTGCTTTAGAATTTTCCATTGTGCAAAGTAGTTTATGGTTGAGACTCTTGGTTTGGTAGCGTCAGTGATTTAAGACTCTAACCTAGATCCAAGGTCACGAAATTTCAACATGGTATCAGAGGGTGTCTGAGCTACTTTGGAAGTGAGTAAATCAGAGTTGTGTGCAGCGAAGTACAACGTGAGAGGGAGTTGGTCACATTGTGAGTGAAGGGTTCACTACAATGTCAAAGTTGCAGGTTGGTCTCCGGTATGAAGACAGGTTGGAAGGGTTGTCCAACTACACTACTTGGAAAGAAAGGATCAAGTTGGTCTTGCAGGTCAACAGGATCTGGGATTTTGCCGAGAAAGAGATCAAGAAGCCATCTGACCCTAAGGAGCTGGAAATATGGGAAGACTTGGATACGAAAGCGAGGTTGATCATCCTTGATGGTGTGAAGGATCCCTTGATACCTCATGTGTCCAGGAAGAACAATGCACACGAGATGTGGATGGCTCTTCATAATTTGTTCCAGAACAAGAACGAGAACCGGGTGCTGGTATTGGAGGATAAGTTGAAATCCACCAAGATGATAAAGGGTGAAGGAACGACTTCGTATCTAACAAGGATATCTCAGGTTTGAGATGAGCTTGCTGCCGTCGGGGTCAAAGTTTCAGATGTAGAGATGGTAAGGATTGCCTTGAAAGGGTTCACTGAGGAATGGAAACCCTTCATCAAAGGAATCGTTGCCAGGGAGAAGCTGCCAGATTGGAATAGACTATGGGACGACTTCATTTAGGAAGAGTTGCGAGACGAGGATCTTCATCCTTCCAAGAAGGTAGATGAGAATGTGGCACTTCCAGCAAAAATGAAGGGTAAGCGGAAGGAATTGAGTAAAATCAAGTGTTTTCACTATGGCGAGATGGGTCATTATGCGTCAAAATGTCCAAAGAAGGGAGATGATGAGAAAAGAAACGGGAAGCAGGCCTCCGTTATTGCCCATCAAGCAAAGATGGAAGAAGAAGAGGATGCCCTTTCACTAATTTCTCATTTCTTAGAAAGTACTATCAAAGAGGATGGATGGTACGTGGACAGTGGTGCGACGAAGCATATGACAGGGTCACAGGATGTTTTTGAGACTCTAGCTGAATGGGACTCGAAGTTGCACATGGTGTTGGGTGACAAGAGTCAGTTGGAGATCCGAGGATCGGGTGTGGTGCCATTCAGGTTGGAGACAGGACGTATGTTGAGGGTCCAGGATGTATTGTTTGTACCAGGACTCAAGTATAATGTGCTCTCCGTCTCGATGATGGAGAGGAAGGGTTTTGAGGTCTTGTTCCAAGATGGGAAGGCAAGACTCAAGACTAGAGGCTCTAAGTCCGATGGGATTGTGCTTGGAGTCAGGGAGAATGGTCTCTACAGGTTGACGGGCAAACCTGAGGATCATATAAAGAAGCAGGGGTAGGTCCAGGTTCCAAAGGAGCAGGAGCAGGTGTAGGTGTAGTTGCAGGCTTCAAAGGAGTAGGTGTAGGTTCCTGAGAAGAAGGTACACTTTTTCGAGAAAGTCCAGGATCTAGAGGCTCAGAGGGAGTCAAGTTCGAGAGGGAGTTTGCAGACTCAGAGGGAGAAACTGCAACCCAAGAAGAGCGCATGGTCAGTGGGGAGCAAGGGTGCTTCCACATCTGGCACGAAGGAACCATGGAAGGAATGGAAAGCATTGCAGGAAAAGAAAAAGAAGCAGGAGGCTTCTAGTGACAACGACACTTCTGAGGGAGGCATAGTTCATGCTTCTGGGATTGCTGCTATTGTGAGTAATAGGAGCTGGGCAAGTGTTGCGAGCAACGATGATGATGATGAAGTACTTCCGAGTCGCGGAGGTACCTCCCTCGCTAAGAGGGAGTGTTGAATTTTGTAGCTTGGGAGGTACTCCAAGCCCTAGGGGTTCAGGGGTTGGAGGACAAAGTGCCACAAGGGTAGCTTGTGGGCTTGGAACCCAAGAAAGGGGTTTTTGCACCAATCGTGTTTTTGGGGCAGAACCATGATGGTTACATGGCATGTGATGGATGAGGATGATAGTGCTCAGAAAGATGATTCCAATGCATCGAAAATCGTCCGAATCCGAGTTGTCGTTTGAGAGATATGAATTTTTGAAGTTGACATAATTAATTAATTGTCAAGTAGGCCGACTTGACAAGTGTCACTTCAAATGTGACGTTGAGCCATTGTATGTGTATAAATACAAGGCGTATTGAGTTCATTTAAGGCATCCATCAAGTGCAACGCATACCTTAGAGAAGGACTCGTTGGAGAAGGATATTTCTGTGCCCTAGCTGCAACAAGAGAAGGAAGGAACAACAAGGGTTTATGGGCTGTTTCAGGAGTCGTTTTTTAGGACAAAATTGTTGTTGGGAGGGCCGAGGCCTTGTTCTTGTAGGCCGTAGCCAAGGCAGGGATGAGGCAGTTTGGAGGCTTGCTGGAGGGTGGACAATCCTCCTAAGAGGTTGCCACAAGCCTAGCTAGGGTCCTGTAGGGTGCCGCAGTTGTCTTAGGGAGGCAGGTCTATGTATTGGGCTTGAAACTGCCCTAAAGGAGCAATGTGAAGGGAAGCCTACTATTGGAGGACAACCGTAGCAATAAGAAGCAATTCTGGGCTAGTTTGTTGGGTAGTTAGGGACTGTGGTCAGTGCCCTAACCAGTCCCAGAATTGCAGCATTGCAGCAAGTCAGAACAACAATGTTTGGTATGTGTTGGGTCACAATTTGTTGAGCAAAATTGGATCAGATTTGTTGGTGACTGTTGGAGCCAAGTAGAAGACATATTTTGGGGTGCAATTATACTCTTAGTTTCAGATCCAACAATGATAGATTGGGAGTCATAGAGCTGGCGGAGGGTAGCGTGATTGACCACCCAAAATGAGCCCTTTGACAAGCTATCTTGAAGGACAAAGAGCAGTTGAAGGTTAGGTGAAGGACGATGCCAAAGTGGAGCACTTTGATGGACGAAAGTTGCTGCTAGCCTGGCAGATTGGAGATCGGGTATTGGCCAGCCCAAAGGAGCAGATTAGATTAGCTTGAGTACACCGTGCAGAAGGACGTGCAGTAGTGTTAGAGGGCAACCCTCTTGAAGTTGAGCAGAACGGGTGCAACGGACAAGATACGACATAGAAGTAGTGAAGCAAGTTTGTCATTGTATCCTGTAACCATAGACTGCTGTATTTATCAGTTTGGATTAATATAACGAAGATTGGTGATTGTATATTATTGTACCATTTTGTTTAAAAACTGTGTATATTGTGCATGTATGATTTACCGCTTTAGAATTTTCCACTGTGCAACGTAGTTTATGGTTGAGACTCTTGGTTTGGTAGCGTCAGTGATTTAAGACTCTAACCTAGATCTAAGGTCACGAAATTTTAACACAAACAAGATCCATAGGTAGAGTAACAAGAGTTCGGTCTCAGACAAAGAGAGAAATTACGTTGCCCAGTATTATATTTTCTCTTCAAAAATCCGTCTATCTTAGGGACTGCGGCCTGCTTCACAGAGATCTACAATCTACCCAAACTTAAGTTTAAGAGAATTGTTAAAATTTGGGTACTAGAGGACAAGTGGTTCCCTAAGGCTTTGATCTTTGGCCTAGGGAAAAGTGTCCAAATTTATTTTTCTACTTTTCTCCTAAAGTGAATTTATAAGTGGTAAAGTCAATTTAATTTAAAAGTGACTTTATAACTGGTAAAGTTACACTCTAATTTAAAAGTGACTTTATAAGTGGTAAAGTTACATTCTAATTTAAAGGTGACTTTATTAAAGTCAATGAAGAATTAGAAAGTGAAAAAGTGACTATTGAAATAAAAGGCTAAGTGGGTCTTTATTTAAGTGGGTGAGTTAAAAAATAGAAAGTGAGAATTAAATGCACATTTATTCTCATCCCTAGATCTAAATGAATCTCAGCCATTAGATCTTAGGGTAACCCAAAAGGTCATTTAGAGAGTAAAAGGAGAAGAGAAGAGACAAATATCAATTCATTCTTTCATGAGCATTTGAGAGAAAGAGAAGAGAGAGCAAGGAGAAATTTTTTGAGCAGTGACGAAGTGAAGGAGAGCAGCAAGAAGACATTTTAGCAAATCTGGGCAGCAACATTTATTGGCACGCACCCCAAGGCAAAACCTTACATCAAGAGATAGCCACAAATATCGAGGAAGAGGGACAACACAGAAATCGAGGAAGAGGGATAGCAGAAAGTGCATGAATTTCGAGGCAGATTTGGGTACGAATTTTGAGGCATCCGTATTGCTGAAATCTGTACGGTTCATACAGTCCATACAACAAGTTCTAGGCACGTTTTTCGAGGCAGGCCGTACAACATATAACGTTGTTTTACTGTTGGAAAAATTTCTATTTTGGCCGTTTGCTGATTGGCACAATTTTCTTGGTGGAGTTCAAGCACGAAAATCAAGATAAGTTGTAATTTGTGGTTGCTGAAATTTTTACTGTGTATTTCAGTTTCTCTGTAAAAGCATTTTTCAGAAATAAAGAAGAGTTCTCAAATTGATTTTCCCCAAGAGTTGTAGGGGGTTTTTCCAGGGTCACATTGACCAAAAATCACTGTGTTATTTTCTATGTGTGGCTGTCATAATTTTGCTGTGTTTTATTTCTGCAATTTCAGCAGTAGTGAAATCTCTAAATTTGTGTTTTCAGAAAAATATTGTCATTTCTAGATTTTAGAATTTTTATCATGTTTAGATTTAAAACTAAATGCATGGAGTGATAAAGGAAAACTGATAACCGAAGTGGGGGTTGAAATTTCTTCATGGTATCGGAGCTTGATTGGCTGAAAAGTGCAGTTTGGGACACCAAAGTGAAAATTATAGCAAGCTGATTTTTACACAGAAAACATAAACCTTTACCACAGATTTGAAATTTCCATTTGGTAGGACAGTGAAACATGTTTTTGGGTTTGAGAGTTGAATATTGTACCTGTTTCTTGTATGCAGTCCTTGGCTACAAAAACTACGCCAGGAAACCAACTCAACTAGCCTTTAGGTTCAAGCTAGCCCTTGAACTAGAGGGGGCTCCCTCAGTTGTTACGAGGCTTTATTTAATGTTGTTCACCTATCACTGAACAATAGCCTTTGAAGCACAATGGCTAGATTTATGGTTTTAATTGGGGGTGGTAGACGATCAATGACAATTCCTATTTATGATTTAAAGGCTCTCTCACTGGGTTCCCTTTGAAAGTGCCAGCTTCCAACCTGACAGAATGACTTGATTTGTATAAGAATTTGACTGAAGAATGTAAGGAGATTCCTAATAATTGTGTATCCAGATTGATTGCTTAACAACTAGGAAGATTTGGATGCGTGTAGAAGATTTCTACAACCCAACAAAACAGATTTAAAAGGAAATATAAGGCCAGACTGAAACCAATTCTAAGAGGAGCTATTTCAGACAAATAGTCTAATAAGTTAATCTCTTTTAATGGTTGTCAGAAAGCTCAAATCAAAACCAGTTAAAGAGGAGTTATGATGAACAAACAATACAATAAACAAATCTCTTTTTGAAGATAATGATTTTGCAAACCTTCCTACAAACGCTTTTATCATGTATAGAAATAAGATATGAAAAATTGAAAAAACATACTCGAACCACAAAATTCTGTCAAAACTAGAGCTGTAAGGCTTTCATTAAAAATACTACAACAAAAGCTTTATTACAGAGTGAAGAGTCTTGGCATCAAAATCCCACACTCTTATTATTGCAAATGATCAAATATATAGAGATTACAATAAGCTGGTTGTTGCTAGCTTTTAGGAAAATAAAACAAAATCTTAACCAAGCTATCTAAAATGATTAAATTAAAAATAGTCCCGGATGGACTCTCCTTGAAATCTGCAACCTCTTAACTGTTTCTAAATTTCTAATATATATTAAAAAGGCTCGCAGGCCTAACTATTTAATATAATTAAACAATTTCCTACTAATCTGATAACTAACCTAACACCTATTAACTAAAAAAAATGTACGAGCTTATCCCTCCTATTTTAGATTACAAGGAAATGTGTGCTGACATCTGGGAGGAGAAGAAGATTAAATTAAGAGATTTGGAAGGCTTTCGAATCTGCTTGCTAACTCCTCCTTGCCACCTGCTGCTACCTGCATAACTGCCCTCAGAATCTGGAAATGCATTTGCCGCTATTCTTTGAGTTTAAAAGGCAATCTTTTACATATTAAAAATTAAAGATTTGATAAACTTCCAACATTAGATACAACTCTAACAGGGTACGCTGGGCTTTTCATTTACAAGACTAAAATCTAGAACATCCAAAGCACGACTAGCTCCATACGACTTTCTCTTAAAGAAAGTAACCCTGCTTTAGTGCAAATAGCTTTGACATCTGCTCCAGAGAAATCGTCCTTCATCTCCTTATCAAGCCTGCAAAGGTGATTACACAGAGCAAACATGGCATATAGTTTTGCAGAAAATAAAACTGAACATATGCCCTACAAAAAACTAGCAAAATATTTGTATTTGATCACAATTTCTGCAAAATATTCCGTGCTTAACTAAATTGGGACCATCTTGCAAAAAACCCATGTCTCGGAATTTAGAAATTCATCTTTGTTTGCCCAAAAAATGAGCCTGGAAATCACCTACTGAAGATACTGCGTTTTTAATTGAAGTATACTGTAAAAAATTTCTTTAACCATCAAATTCCTTTTCTCTCCTCATATAACACATCAATGGTCAACCATGACGAGAAGAAGAAAAATGGCAGTGGCTTTGAGGATGAATGCTTGGGCATACTTTGGATCCTGAAAAATAATCCTATAGCTTCCACAAATGCAATTATATGGTTGGGTGATCTGGTGTTCACTGCTTCAATACACAGACATGCATATGCAAAGGGAACCACATGACTGCACCCTCTTTTCTTGAGCTTCTAGAGAGGGTCGAAGTATCAAGAGGTGCAAAGAGTGTTAGACCTATGACAAGGTGCTATATTAAACGTGGAGTTAACCCTGTAGCAACCAATTCTTTTCGCTTTTATTGAAAATCATGAGCAGAAATTTGGAGGGGGTCCTTGCTGGTTTGCGGTTTCGCTCATGGGGGGTGCGAACTACTCCATATGATGCCACATGCCCAAGAGTTGTTTTGCTAAACAACTAATTTCGGACCCCCCTCAGTTATTAAAGCTCGAATGACCTTGGGGGGTCTGAAATGAATGGAGACCGTTCTATTTGCTTTTTGATGATCTCTGCCATTTAAAAATCCCCGGACATTACCTTATTGACTGAGTTTGACTTGCCTGACATTTTATATCTGCCTTTCCAAATGCGATTTTAATATTTCTTCATAAAGCTCGAATGCTTAGTTTGACTTAGGCTTAAAATTTAATTAATTTTATTATATAATTTAAATTTAAAACATATATTTCCATAAAAATTATAATTTTTATAAAAATAATATATTTTAAAATAAAAATTAATATATAAAAGAAAACTAAATCTTTCGAAAGCATAATATATCTCTCAACATTTTTAACTTAGTGAAAAATTGACAATTTTTTCACTGAAAATAAAAAATTTTAGGTGTGCCAAAATGTGTTACAACATCGGTTCCAATGGGGACTGCTCCCCCCTGTGGGATGCAGAGAACAAGAAGATCAGTTGCCTTTAGTGTTGGGCATGGCGTCATACTGTAAACCTGATCATCGGCCATCATCCACCATAACCAACTCTCCTGGATCAACCCTTCCATTTGAATAGCTTGCTAGTGCAGACTGCAACCTGCAACTGCGAAATGAAACTATATGCCAACACTAATCCGGATACTCTTTCACACTGAAAACTGAAAATTCTAGACTGAAATATAACTGATGTATCACACCATTCATAAACAATGAGCATGCTGATTTACTGCATACTGAAACTCTAAATATCTATTCAATCCCCACACTACTATCTAACTGAACTGGAAACATTACACTGTTAGGTGAAATCTATTTTCCAATGTAACCAAGTGCGTAGTGGATCTATTGACAAACCATGTTGCTAGCAAATGAAAATCTGAAGAATATATACAATATGAACATAAAATCCCATGGAAAACTTATACTCACAGGTGTACTTTAAAAGTTGCATCCTCTGCTGACATTTTAGATTTTTGATCAAGGCTGAGAGGGAGATACATATACTGCTTACTGAAAGTATCAACAAACCTCACATAGTAGTAAAAGCAACTGAAATTTCAAAACAAGAGTGGGATCGGTAATCCAGTGGAATTGCCATCCGACAAAGTGGAGTTGCCAAGTGAAAATAAGGCAACCAATACAAATGCCTATTCCTTGTTCGCCAACAAGAAATAGATCTAAACTTTATTGTTCCCAGGAGAAAGATATTTACTTTGCTCCTCGGCAATGGCACCAAATGTTGTACCTGTTTCCCGTAGGTAGTCCTTGGTTGCAAAAACTATGCCAGGAAACCAACTCGACCAGGCTTTAGGTTCAAGCTGGCCCTTGAACCAGAGGGGGCTCCCTCAATTGTTACGAGGCTTTATTTAATGTTGTTCACCTGTCACTGAACAACAATCTTTGAAGCACAATGGCCAGATTTATGGTTTTAATTGGGGGTGGTAGACGATCAATGACAATTCCTATTTATGATTTAAAGGCTCTCTCACAGGGTTCCCTTTGAAAGTGTTAGCGTCCAGCTTGATAGAACAACTTGATTTGTATAAGAATTTTACCGAAGAATGTAAGGAGATTCCTAATAATTGTGTAGCCAGACTGATTACTTAACAACTAGGAAGATTTGGATGCGTGTAGAAGATTTCTACAGCCCAACAAAACAGATTTAAAAGGAAACAAAAGGCCACACTGAAAGCAATTCTAAGAGGAGCTATTTCAGACAAATAGTCTTGTAAGTTAATCTCTTTTAATGGCTATCAGAAAGCTCAAATTCAAACCAGTTAAAGAGGAGTTATGATGAACAAACAATCCAATAAACAAATCTCTTTCTAAAGATAATGATTTTGTAGACCTTACTATAAACACTTTTATCATGTGTAGAAATAAGATATGAAAAACTGGAAAAACATACTCGAAGCACAAAATTCTGTCAAAACTAGAGCCGTAAGGCTTTGATTAGAAATACTACAATAGAAGCTTTATTACAGAGTGAAGAGTCTTGGCATCAAAAGCCCACACTCTTTTTATTGCAAATGATCAAATATATAGAGATTACAATAAGCTAGCTCTTGCTAGCTTTTAGGAAAATAAAACAAAATCTTAACCAAGCTATCTAAAATGATTAAATTAAAAACAGTCCCGGATGGACTCTCCTTGAAATTTGCAACCTCTTAATTGTTTCTAAATTTCTAATATATATTAAAAAGGTTCGCAGGGCTAACTATTTAATATAATTAAATAATTTCCTACTAATCTGATAACTAACCTAACACCTATTAACTAAAGAAAATGTACGAGCTTATCCCTCCTATTTTAGAATACAAGGAAATGTGTGCTGACATCTGGGAGGAGAAGAAGATTAAATTAAGAGATTTGGAACGTTTTCGAATCTACTTGCTGACTCCTCCTTGCCACTTGCATAACTGCCCTCAGAATCTGGAAATGCATTTGCCACTATTCTCTGAGTTTAAAAGTCAATCTTTTACATAATAAAAATCAAAGATTTGATAAACTTCCAACATTAGATACAACTCTAATAGGGTACGCTGGGCTTTTCATTTACAGGACTGATTAGCTTCATACGACTTTCTCTTAGAGAAAGTAACTCTGCTTCAGTGCAAATAGCTTTGACATCTGCTCCATAGAAATCGTCCTTCATCTCCTTATCAAGCCTGCAAAGGTGATTACACAGAGCAAACATGGCATATAGTTTTGTAGAAAACGACACTGAACATATTCCTTACAGAAAACTAACAAAATATCTATATTTGATCACAATTTCTGCAAAATTTTCTACGCATAACTAAATTGGGACCATCCTGCAAAAAACCCATTCCTCGGAATTTAGAAATTCATCTTTGTTTGCCCAAAAAATGAGCCCGAAAATCACCTACTGAAGATACTGCGTTTTTAAATGAAGTATACTGTAAAAAATTTCTTTAACCGTCAAATCCTTTTTCTGTCCTCGTATAACACATCAATGGTCAGCCATGACGAGAAGAAGAAGAAAAATAGAAGTGGCTTTGAGGATGAATGCCTAGGCATTCTTTGGATCCTGAAAAATAATCTTGTATCTTCCACGAATGCAATTATATGGTTGGGTGATCTGGTGTTCACAGATTCAATACACAGACATGCATATGCAAAGGGAACCACATGACCACACCCTCTTTTCTTGAGCTTCCAAAGAGGGTCAAAGTATCAAGAGGTGCATAGAGTGTTAGACCTGTCACAAGGTGCTATATTAAACGTGGAGATAATCCTGCAGCAACCAATTCTTTTCGTTGTTATTGAAAACCATGAGTAGAAATTTGGAGGGGGTCCCTGCTGGTTTGCGGTTTCTCTCATGGGGGGTGCGAACTACTCCATATGATGCCACGTGCCCAAGAGTTGTTTTGCTGAACAACTAATTTCGGACCCCCCCCAGCTGTTAAAGCTCGAACGACCCTGGGGGGTCCGAAATGAATGGAGACCGTTCTATTTGCTTTTCGATGATCTTTGCCATTTAAAAATGCTCGGACATTACCTTATTGACTGACTTTGACTTGCTAGACATTTTAAATCTGCCTTTCCAAATGTAATTTTAATATTTCTTCATAAAGCTCGAATGCT
Organism: Pinus tabuliformis; assembly: GCA_031772625.1. Lineage (NCBI taxonomy): Eukaryota > Viridiplantae > Streptophyta > Pinopsida > Pinales > Pinaceae > Pinus > Pinus tabuliformis. The sequence continues at coordinate 1,581,741,362 of CM062804.1, read as the reverse complement.
TAGTTTGACTTAGGCTTAAAATTTAATTAATTTTACGATATAATTTAAATTTAAAACATATATTTCCATAAAATTATAGTTTTTATAAAAATAATATATTTTAAATTAAAAATTAATATATAAAAGAAAATTAAATCTTTTGAAAGCATAATATATCTCTTAGCATTTTTAGCTTAGTGAAAAATTGACAATTGTTTCACCGAAAATTAAAAATTTAGGTGTGCCAAAATATGTTACAACAGGTTGGATGGGAAGAACAACTACAATGCATGGAAGGAGAGAATCCAGAGCATCTTTGAGGAAGTAGAAGTCTGGGGCATCTTGGTAAATACCACACAGAACCCAATAGTAGTACCTATTGACCCTGTACAGTTGGCAGAGTTTAACAAAAAGAATGCTAAGGCAAAAAGATTGATTCTGGAAGGAATCAAAGACCATGTCATTCCTCATGTGAGAGAAAAGACTTATGCACATGAGATGTGGACAGCCTTGACCAGTCTTTACTAGAGCTCAAATGAAAACAGAAAAATGGTCTTGAAGGAGAATCTGAAGGCCATTAAAATGGCGAAGACTGACAGTACTACAACATACCTCACAAAGATCACTTTAGTGAGAGATGAGTTGGCAGCCGTAGGTGAGATCATTTCACCCACTGAGTTGGTGAGGATTGCTTTGAATGGTCTTCCCAAGACTTGGGAGAACTTTGTGGATGACATTGTTGCACAAGAAAACCTTCCCGATTGGGAGAGGTTGTGGGATGATTGCATTCAGAATGAGATCAGAAAGAACCATCTTGGGGAAGCCAAATAGGTGGAGGAGGATGACAATGTGGCATTGTTAGCAAGAGGCAAGAAGGGCAGAGCAAAGAAGCAAGTTTCCAACAGTGGAGGCAAAGGCAAAGGTAAAGGCAAGCAGCAGAACAAGGAGAAGGACTATTCCAGAGTCAAATGTTGGAATTGTCAAAAGTTGGGACACTATGCTGTGTGTCCAGAGAAGAAGAAAAGAAAGGGAAAGACAAACCCATGGCAGCTTCTGCAGAGATAGAGAGCTTTGATTGGGAGTTTGGGTTCATAGCTTGTGAGGCCACTAGTGCAGGATCACCTACCATATTGGTTCAGAGGGAGTGTGCATTCCTCGCTACTAGCAGAGCATCTTCTAGCATTTGGTATGTTGAGAGTGGTGCTTCTTGCCAAATGACAAGAGTCAGAGAGTACTTCTTAAAGCTTTCAGAGGGTGATACTGCTATGGAGGTAGTACTTGATGATGACAACATTGTTAGAGCAGTCGGTGTGGGGACATTGACATTTGATAGGGGACCCAAACCTCCCTTGAAAGTGTCAGATGTTCTATATGTGCCTGGAATGAAGAAGAACCTGATATTCGTCTCAACACTTGAGGACAGAGGGTATGATTTGTTGTTCAGGAGAGGGCATGTGCTTATATATCCTAGGGGAATGTTAAAGTTTCTATGTTTACTTAGTTAGAAACCCTCCATGCACTTTATCTGATTTATTCCTACCTACTTTTTATTTTCCTTAACAAGCTATTTACAATGTAAACACTGAAAATAAACACTAGTGCATGCTCAACATATTACAGTTCAGCAACTAAAAGAAACAAAAACAAACACACCATATGACACCATTATTTTTGGACTAATGTCCCCGGAAAAACCCAATGTGTGAAAATCGGTGCAACTGTCTGAGGGTTTTCTTATTAAGCAATATCAGAGTACAATCTGGGTGCCGAAACTGGCCTACCCAATAGAGAATTTCCTTGGCAGTAATACCTCTCAGTTTTTGAAAATCTCCTAGCTGAAATCCCGGATAATCCTTCCGGCAGCTACTCAACACAAATCTACCCCAGAAACCCCAGCGTCAGCCTCTCTCTGGACTGCGTTAGCCCCTCTCTATCCCACGCTGGCCTTGCGTCAACCCGGATGGTTCTGCGTTAGCCCTGGGACGCCTTGCGTTAGCCTTCTGGCCCTCTACTTCAGCAACGCTGGCCTCTCTAAGGCTCTGCACAACTCCCAACTGCCTCTACGTGGCCCTGTGTGAGCCCTGGCTAGCTCTGCGTCACTCTCCTTGGCTACTGCGCTGCTCTCCCAGCACTATCACTGCCTCTTTGTCTCTTTGTACTCAAATGCCCCTTAGCTGTATCTCCCGATCACTAATTCTCTCTCTTAGCAAACCCCGCTCTAGAGAATAGAATCACTGATCACTCTGGTGTATTCTCCAAGTAACCCTCAAGCCTCCTCTTATACTTTTCCTATTGACATATCAACGGCCCAGATTAAGTCCCTAATCAATGGCTAAGATTAGATCTGGCTTGATCCATGTCTTTTGGACCACTCTAACGCAGTTTCATATTAATACATATTAATATTTTATTCTACCCAAGTTTAGACTTAGGGACTCCATTAAAAATATTAATTATCTTAATATCTCCTGATCTGTTTAGAATCTGCCCAAACCCTTTTTGAGTATTGGAGATCTCATGTGCCCCAACCTGATCCGAATGGAAAATGGCATCAACCCATGGTACTCATCCACCCATATTATTCATTGACCCATGGAATTTACCCATGGTATTTTAAATGGCATCTGCCCGTGGTATTGTAAAATCCACCCATGGTATTCATTCACCCATGGAATTTACCCATGGTATTGTAAATGGCATCTGCCCGTGGTATTGTAAAATCCACCCATGGTATTCATTCACCCATGGAATTGACCCGTGGTATTGTAACTGAAAAAAACTATAAGTAACAAGTCACATTTTGTAAAAGGACAGATGGTCCACCACAATGTAGCCTTTACAGTTCAGAGGCATGTAGCACCACATCTCTTCTCAGAGATAAGCTACCATCGCCCTAGCTGGTTTATTTTCATTACTATTTTAAATCAAAGTTTCTTTGTGGTTTTGTTTATTGGGCATTCTCCTTATTTTTCTTATGGCAATTCAAGTTTTCAGATCTTGGGGGTCTCTCCTCCCAAGATCCATTTCAATCTTTTAGATCTTTGGGTCCTCCTCCCAAGATCTGGATCAGTGGTATCAGAGCAGGTTACGATTCCATGGGAATGAGGGTTTCATGCATATTTTAGTTTCAATTTTTTTGCAGGAATTTTTTTTTTTGGGCGGCGACTTTGCAGATCAGATCTGAAACATTTGGTACAAAATTTACAAAAACAAATACCAGATCTGGACTCCTCTCGAAAAATCACCCAATTTCAAAAAAAAAATGGGTCGAATCGGAGTTCGGATGTGGGAGATATCACTGATTTAAAATCAGCTATTTTATCAGAATTTTTGTGACGGCAAAACTGTTGCAGCGCGAATTTGAGATCTTAGAGTGCCCAGATATGGATTTTCATCACATGGAAGATGCAAAATGGTCCTTCTGCTTCCAAAAATAGGTTATAATAAATATTCTGAGTTATATTGGCCGAGTTATGTCCATTTTAATTCTGGAGCAGCATTCAGAGTGGGTTTCCATTGGAGACGTGCCCTCCCACCCCACTTTAGTAGGCACCTGCTTCACATTCATCAGTTTCAACATAGCAGCATTCGGCTTGGGTTATTTCGAGATGTGCCCTCCCACCCTAGGCTATGTAGGCACCTGCTACTTCATCAGCAACCAACATCATGGTTATGGGTCAACCGCATAAAATCCTTGTCATCGAAGTCCATTTGCTAGGCCGCACATTGTCAGAATCACAGTTGGTCACAAGCATTACAAGGTATCTCTATCCTCGGATTTTCGTTTATCAGGGTTTTGGGGTAACCACATAAAACCCTTATCTTCAGTGGCTCTTCATATTCCACAAAGGCTTCGCAGGAGGGAACTTTACGCAATGGGGACCATTGCTTCTTAAGGAGGGAGGAATGATCCGAATGGAAAATGGCATCAACCCATGGTACTCATCCACCCATATTATTCATTGACCCATGGAATTTACCCATGGTATTTTAAATGACATCTGCCTGTGGTATTGTAAAATCCACCCATGGTATTCATTCACCCATGGAATTTACCCATGGTATTGTAAATGGCATCTGCCCGTGGTATTGTAAAATCCACCCATGGTATTCATTCACCCATGGAATTGACCCGTGATATTGTAACTGAAAAAAAACTATAAGTAACAAGTCACATTTTGTAAAAGGACAGATGGTCCACCACAATGTAGCCTTTACAGTTCATAGGCATGTAGCACCACATCTCTTCTCAGAGATAAGCTACCATCGCCCTAGCTGGTTTATTTTCATTACTATTTTAAATCAAAGTTTCTTTGTGGTTTTGTTTATTGGGCATTCTCCTTATTTTTCTTATGGCAATTCAAGTTTTCAGATCTTGGGGGTCTCTCCTCCCAAGATCCATTTCAATCTTTTAGATCTTTGGGTCCTCCTCCCAAGATCTGGATTAGTGGTTGAGAAGAGATGTGTCGGCTACATGCCTCTAATCTGTAAAGGCTACATTGTGGTGGACCATCTGTCCTTTTACAAAATGTGACTTGTTACTTATAGTTTTTTTTCAGTTACAATACCACGGGTCAATTCCATGGGTGAATGAATACCATGGGTGGATTTTACAATACCATGGGCAGATGCCATTTACAATACCATGGGTAAATTCCATGGGTGAATGAATACCATGGGTGGATTTTACAATACCACGGGCAGATGCCATTTAAAATACCATGGGTAAATTCCATGGGTCAATGAATAATATGGGTGGATGAGTACCATGGGTTGATGCCATTTTCCATTCGGATCACAACCTCTCCACCACATTTCATGGCTAGAGCACATCCGATGCTACCCCAAATCAACACTCCCAGTTAGCGAGCACTGTGGTCTAGCAATACTCCTCACTGAGTATTACTCTGATCATCCGACATCGGTTCCTGTGATGATGCTAGGCCTTCCTGCCTAACATCCTCTGCACTGCTGCCCATGGTTCTGCCACTGCCATTGCTGCATCTGTACGACAACTCCCTCTGCATCTGTGCTGTTGTTGGTCCTTTCTCCCAGCACTGCATCCGCACTGCACCTGCTCTCATCATGTTGCATCGTGCTGCCCACTGCTGCATTGCAACTCAATTACTGAGAAGTAAGTAACTGATCTCCCAATCTGACCTCCCTGTTGGGCTAGAGACACCCACTGATGCTGAAGCTCCCTCTGCTGATGACAAGTGCTCCCTCTTTGACCTCTGCGTTGCTGCAACAACTCCCTGCATCTCGCACCGTTGCACACCTCTCTGTGCCATCCTGCATTGGTGCAACACCCCTGTGCCTCGCACATCTGTAGCCTATTAGCCTCACGCTGTCTCTGGACTCTTGCACTGTAGCTCTCTTTGCCGCTTCATCCACATCCATCTCTACCCACATCAGCCAATCCTGCTACTCCTTGTCAGGGCTCCCGTAGCAAAGTCTAATCCAAGAGGCTGGGTACATCGAGGATCCTGCCCCTCATCGCCTATAGTCTGACTGACTACAGCTTGATGTCTCCCCACTTGTGCTCGAGTGGTGCGTGTGCACTCCTGGCACAATCATCGTCTATCAAAACTTCCTTCTCTGCCCGTGCTGGCGCTGCCTTAGTCTCGGAAGACTGTCCCTTACTCTTCTTCCTTGGACACTGGGTCGCATAATGACGCCGTTCCCCACAGTGGAAGCACTTGATCTTGGAGAGATCCTTCTTCTTTCGCTTCTCCTGCTTTCCCTTAGATGCTAGGGCCACATCTTCCTCCTCCTGCTTGACATTGATCCCTTTGCTGCTACTACCCGTCTTCGACTGCCGTCTGATCTCTTCTTGGCGAAGAGCTGCCCACATCTCGTCCCAAGGTGGGAGAGTCCCTTTGCTCAGTATACTCTGGACAAATACCTCCCAGTCTTCTGAGACAACATTCAGGGCTGTCCTCACCATCAGCTCCTGATCTGGTGTCGTCTCTATAACAGTCAACTGATCTCGGATCTCATTCAGTCCTCCGAGGAAGGTGTCAATCGGTTCTCCCTTCTTCATCTGATACGACCTCAACTGATTCTCAAGCAACATTCTTCTTTCCATAGAAGTATCCTGGTACAGTTTCTTGAGAGCCTCCCACATTTCAAATGTCGTTTCCTTGTGGTACTACATGATCCTTGACCCCGTCAAGAATAATGCTCTTGGCTCTCGTCATTGCCTGCTCGTACTTGTCATTGTCATTGGGGTCGACTGGGATGGCTATTACCTTCAAGGCGAAGTTCTTGACACGATTCCTGTCAAGTACGGATAAGATTCTAGCCTTCCAGACTGCGAAGTTCGATGCTCCGTCCAGTCTATCCTGGTCTCTTACTCTGTGTAGTGCCATGATGCTCCTCTACTTCCCTCCTGGAAGTTCTCTATTCGGCTCCTCTGAGTCTCTACTTCCGTTCTAGAAGTTCTTTTCTGGACTCCCTCTGAGTCCTGATTTCCCTTCTGGAAATCCTTCTGCCACTGTGGAGATGCCCCCTACTCTAATCGTCTTGTGCAACCGCACCACTGATCCGGGTTCCTCAGCTAGAAACCCTCGGTAGCAACTCCTCTAGCCTTGCTCTGTTTGGTACTGTTCTGACTACAGTACCTCACCAACTCCACTCTGCAATATTCCAGCAGCCTTCTAAACCCCAGCAACCTGAAGATGAGAGCTCCTAGGCTCTGCGCAATCCCAGCACCAGCAACCTAACCTCCTCAGCCCTCCCAGCTACTGCGTGGCTCTGCATGAGGCTTCTTTTGCCTTCCTTAGCCTCTGCATTGCGTCTTCTCGGCTCACCCTTGATGACGCAAGCACTGCGTGATCTGAAAATGGGGCTCTTAGGCTTCTTGTCTAATTTTGAAGAACCTCTCCCACTTCCGAAGCTTCAAATATTCCCAAGTCTTTATGATTAACCAATGCGGAATTAAATATGTGCTTGAAATAAGGTGTATGCTTATGTTTATTGTTGACTGTTTATGTGTTTTTAAGTCTATTTGCTTGAACTGATACAACAACAACTAAAGCAGCAGATATAATGCAACAATAAAACAACACACATAAGACAACAATTTAATTAGGAGTTCACCCAAAACTCTTGGGCTACGTCTCCATGAGCTCTAGTCAACTCAACTAGGCTCTCTGGGATTATGGCAAAGTCCTTTTACAAGCTCTTGGCTCAACTCCACTGTTTTACATAGAAACAATGGGTTTAGACACCATTTTATCCCTGGCTCTTGAAGCTCTCGGTTCTTTTGGCTCTCAGCTCTCGCTCTAGCTCTCAGCTCTGGCTCTTGGCTCTGGCTCTGGCTCTTCGTTCTCTCTGCTTTCTTTGCCTCTGCTTCCTGCTTTGGCTTAGCTTTCTGCGCTCCTGTCTCAGCACTGCCTTCTCTGTCTCTGTCATTCTGTGGCTTTTAAGCCAATCGGCGCTGTCTGTTCGTTTCCTCTTCTGGGCTCTCTGGCTCCCGGCCTTTGTCCACTCAAATCCCCCTCTGAGCGTTAGCAATCATTGCTAAACGCCTTCAGGGATGGTGGCCACTTGTTCTATAATGGAAGGACCATCAGCGCCTTTGAAATCCTCAGAATAGTCATTCTCTGTTTACACAGAGAAATACTCTAAAACATGGGAAAATTTGCCCAAACGCAGTCTATCGGACTTCAAAAATCATTAATTCCGCCCTATATTCCCTTCGGATCCGTCTTTGGGTGCGATCGCAAGTGATTGTTGATCAACGGTTATTATTGATTTCGGGTGGCTAACGCGCACGAAGATTACCTGCCCGAAAAGGGTGGCTTTCTCTCTTCGGCGCTAGCCACCACGTGGCAGCCAGTGTATGGGCTTGGGTGGAGCCCGGCCAATACCACTTACCGCCTACGGCCCGCCCGAAATCCCGCTTGTTACGGAACTTAAAACACATCTCGCTACGTATAAAACCCTTTCGGGTCCGTTATATCACCCCATTCGCATTTCCTTTGTATTTATAAAAATACATTAAAACACTGAAAATACCGTCAAATGGCTTTATGGCGGACTTCAAATAATATACATTTGCATTTATAAACCCATTCGGGTCCGGTTTGTCGCTTCAGGCGTTGTTCCTTTGTATTTCGATTTTTACACCGAAAAACTTTAATACATAGAAAAATCCGAATTTTCGGATTTCAAAATTTATGAATTACACTTATGAAATCCGTCGGGTCCGGCAATCGCTGATCGCCGATTGAATCTTGGTCGTCCATTCCTTTCGCGATTCGACGGCTGAGATTGCACGTTGCGATTGCTATCGCATATCGTGTCGCACATGGCCTAGGGGTTTTGTACATTGCCGATGCCGATTCGCCGATCCGATCATCGGCGATCGGCGTATCGCACGATCGCAATCGCCGATTCTAGGGTCCCGATATCGCATACGGGCCTATCTCCAACCCGATTGATCGGATCGGTAGATCGGGGTTCTTCCGCCTCTGCTTAGGTCCTTCCCTTTGCCTTTTTCCGATGCGATTTCCTTTTATAAGGGTTTTTTGCCCATTTTAGGGGATTTTGCCTCTTTTTCCAAAGAACAAAAGGCATCTTCTGCATGTGATAACTTCTGCATCCTAAGTCCATTTTAACCCATTCAAGTTGCAATAGATTCAGAAGGAAAAGATCTCTGCAATGGGGCTTGTTGTCGCACAGATTATCAAGACAACGCTCAGACCGGGGGCTGTCACTCTGATCCCCGATCTCTCCGTTTAAGCCTGTTTCCCGCGGCTAAGGGGGGTAGACCCTATGGGAAAATGAATGACCAACTGTGAAACAGTTGGGTTGGGAGACACGAGGAAACAAGCACTAAAATGATTTTACTAAGTAAATAGACCAGTGCCTTATAGAGTTGATGACTGAATAATTAAATGTTGCAGAAATATGAACCATGTAAAACAAACATTTATCATCAAATAACCCGAGCAATGCAAGATATCCAGTAAATTCACAATGCCTTAATGATGCTCCAGCAATTAAAATTTCGAAAAAAATTAGATGCTTTAAACAACCACGTAATTTCAAATGCTAACCAGATATCACATTCATGATCATTTAAGCATGTTTAAAAAAAATGATAAATATTAATTCCCACATCAAAATTTTAGCCTCAGCAGAAAAGATAAAACGTAATAAATCCCTGAGCCAAGACTGAATCTGGCAAAATATTTCCAAAATATTTTTATGTTTTCAAATAAAACAAGACTAGGCTAACTAAAGTCTAAATAAATGAAACTTTAAATCTAAAATCTAAACTATAGAACAAAAATAAAAAAAAAGCCTAAAAATTATTTTTTATGCTTTTTTAAAGTTTTATAATTTTTTATGAATTTTTTATTGTTATATTTTTAAAGCAAAACTTGAAGTTAAAATCTAAACTAAAACTAAAGTAAACAAAACTTGAAATTTAAAAAAAATCTAAAATCTATCTAAACTTTTTATGCTTTTGATTTTTTAATTTTTTATAATTTTTATACTTTTATGATTTTAAAATTCAAAATTAAAAATTTAAACAAAACTTGGAAAAAAACGATCTAAAACTAGACTTTAGATCTAAAAATTAAACAAAACTTAAATCTAAAAGTAAAATCCTAACTAAAGACTAAAAAGGGGGACTTTTTATTTTTATTTTTTTCAATTTCTAAACTTAAAACCAAAAGAGAACAAAGCCGGAATCTAAGTATCTATATCTAAACTCTAAAATTTTATTTTTATCATTTATTTTTTTATGAAACTAGAATCAAAACTAAATCTAAAAAATAAAAAAAATGAGACGCAACTATATGCTAACCTAAAAAATCAACCCCAATTACATCAGCCGAAACACATACAAAATAAAAATAAAAAAGGAATGTCGAATGCACTAACTGAACTAACCAAAACACAATGGAAAATAAAACTAAAGGAATCGATGTGCTTGTTTATCGTATTATGCAGGTACGCGGAATGACTGCGTGCGGTGTGCAGGTAGCGAATGGCAAACGGCGGAGAGAAGTTGGAGCAAAGGCCGTGGGTTTCTGAGCGGATTTGATGGCAGACAGCGCAGGAGGAGACAAGCTTGCTGCTCGCTGGAGGTTGAATGGTCGGGCAGCGAGGTATTGGGTAGCGTTTTAGACTGTGTTGCATGGGTACCCGCACCCGGGGGTGGGGTTCTCGAACCCGTCTCGGGTTCCCGCACCCAAGTACCGGATTCGGGTACGGGTTCTTCCTAGACGAACCCAGAAGAACCGGGTTCTTCCATGAAGAACTGGGTTCTTCAAAAAAAAAAATTGGGTTCTTTTCCTTTAATGGGTTCTTGGGTTCTTTGGGTTCTTGGGTTCTTCAGGTTCTTCGGGTTGGGTTCTTTGGGTTCTTCATAAGAAAACTACATTAAAAATTTAATTTTCAAATAATTTTTTTTATTCAAAATTTAAAAAATAACTTATAACAAAGGTAAAACTTATAACAAAACCTAAAAAACCCTAAATCAATTCTTGTCAATCAATTTGGAATGAAACATTCTTCCACGGTCCTTACCATCAAAACCTGTGTTGCACGGGTACCCGCACCCGGTTTTTTAAGTTTTTTACAAGTCTTGTTTTTTAAGAATTCTTGTAAATCAATTTGGAATGAAACATTCATTCCCGAGCCAAATAACCATCAAATTATAAACTGTAAATGCACACATACAGGTTCAAACATTTTCGGTCAAATAGAAAGTAGGATTGAGACCAGCGATAAGCTGTAATCAGCTGATGCTGTTAAATGGCGAAGGGTTATTTTGGACAATGGCTAAATTAAGTATGAAAATCTGCCAATTTCTCACAGCGTTCTGATAACATCATGTTAAGATTAAAACGAGGAAAATATGCCTAAATCATATATGGTCTCTACAGACTTGTACACCAAGTAATCTCTAAAAACTTCGAAGATGTTTTATGTTTAGATAATTAATATTCAGGCAGAGCTTCGCACTCAAAGACAAACTATCCCTCAAGCCATCAGATGGTTGTTGTGCATTTTATTGGGAAACAAAGACTGATAAGCGTGTTTTGTGGAAGGGTAAGGCTGCCACTGTTTTTGGGATTGCTTTACCATAGAGCACACCATGCATGGGGCAGGTGGATGATTAGACATCAAGAAAATTCTAGACCACTATCAGGTTGAGAAGAATCTCCTATGAAAAAATTGTGTTTTTATATGGGAGAGACTAAACATTCAAAGCAAAGTTACAAGCTCAAGCTCCAGCCAGAATGAGCAATTTCAATAAGGAGAGAAGTTGTCTTGAAATTAGAGCAGGAGGTAGAAATGCTAACACTCCTTGGCTGTGTAGGAGGAAGGGTCTGTACGACCACAGCCTGATTCATTGATAGGTATCCTTGCAAATGAACCTAAGCTGCATAGTTATTTTAAAGCCTGTGTGTGACAAAATATGTCCCAAGTTTCACCAAAATAGGTGAGTCTAGCATTTATCCTAGTATGTATTTTGAATTTTTAGTTTTAGTAGTAGCCTTGAGCTCTCTCACATAGCTGTCACAGTGTCATGGTTACACGGAAAAGATTCAAAAGAACAGTTTTTTGGGGATAAATTTTGAAATTTCAATGTCAATGTTGAATGTTCAATGATGTGCATGTTTAAATGATTATCATTAAAGTTTTCTTGTTTAAAGTTGAAAAAATATACAAATTCAAATTTCATATATATTATTAATTATAAATTTATAATTTATAAAATATAATTATTAAAATTTAATATTATTATATTACCCGACGAACCCACGCACCCTGTTTCCAAAAATGCCGTCCCCGTCCCCGTCCCCGTCCCCGTCCTCGCACCCACGTTTCCTGGCAACATAGGTTTTAGACAATTCGATCGAGTGATGGCAAGATACAACAAAGAATAAGGCTGCGTGGACAGAGCGAATGGCACTGTGTAAACAGATTGAGGTTGTATGTAGCGGAGCAGCGTTTGGTGATGAAAGAGAGCTGGACGTATGGAGAGAGAGCAGCGATTTGCAGGTTTTGCAATGGCGGGATCTGAGGATAGCAGCCACGCAAAGGACGCAGCGTGATAGTGCTAAATGAGAAGCGTAAAGGCTGATAGATAATGAAATCGGTGTCTGCAGAGAACAATACCCAGTGAATATGCTTGCTACAACAAATGAAGTATGCGTTGAAGTTGGAATGGACAGCGTCGGGTTCCAAATTTGTTGGCAGCAGAATAGGGAAAGCATGCAGAGGGAAGAGGACTGCGTGAAAATGATTGGAGCTGCAGCAGATTAAATGATGGAAACTGCGTGAGGTTTGGGATAGCTTGCAAAGCATCAAACCCTCAAATAAAACTTCGAAAAGAATTATGCCAGAACAGATTCCAGAGGGCAAATAAAAATATGTATTTTTTGTTTAAATTTTCCAGAAAAATATAATATGCAGCCAAAAACTGATAAACCCTTTAAAATTTCTCAGAAATTTGCAAATAAAGTGATACTCCTCTGCTTCAGAATTTCTAGTTATCACACCCCACAAAGATTTTCCAGCTCTGAAATAAGTATTCCTGCAATAGCTGATTCTAAGGCCAGATCTTACCCCCCAGGGCCTAGATCTGGCTTCAAGATTTAAGCTCACCTTCAGATCTGCAACCTGCAATGGCAGAACAAACACCCAGAGATAATATATGCAAGGATAAAAACCTAAAACCCTACAAACCAGCTACAAAATTTACAGCTTTGTGACTCTACAACAGCCAGATTTGTCAGTTATCATCAATAATATTTTCAGAAGTTCAATTTTACTTTGAGATACTTTAGAAAAACTCTCATGCATTCATAAGATAAACTTAAATGATAAAACCAGGATTGAAACTGGCTGGGCTCTGCAAGAAAATGCTTTGTGGGAGTTGGCTGGTTCAGCCGAGAACTTCCCCAAACGCCCACTGATTTCTTCAATAAGGGTTTCCTGCACAACTTACTTCAACCATCAATAAAAAGAGAAAAACAGTACTAGATCCCAAGTGCAATGGACATACCTGCCATTATTTCTGAAATTCTAATACTATTCAAACCTTAGTAAGTGAACAAGATACCTGTGTTCAACAATACTCTAAATCAAGCTATTACTAATGGCTGAAAAATAAAGATATGCAGAAAATAAAACACCTCACAACACTTCAGGAGAGTAACACCAACAAGATTTCAACCCCAAAGTCTTTCTTTATTAGCACCAGAAAAAGTTTACAAGAGAGCTTTCTTCAGCACAAGACTCACAGATCGAATCTGATCTCAAATGACCCCTAGCACCCTATTTAAAGGAAAAATTCCCAACGGCTAGTTCAAGTGATCCATGTCAAAATGATCTCGACCGTCAATGAGAATCAAGATATCTCTTAATCTCATCCATCGAATTTTTTAATGCATTAAAAAATTGAAATTCTGCATTTATTTACTCAAAATATTATTATTTTTAAGTTTTTATTTTATTTTATTATTTATTTATTTATTATTATTATTTATTTATTTATTATTATTATTTTTTATATCTTTTATATATATATTCTTTTTTTATTGTTTTTTATCTTTTAAATTTTTAATTTATTTTTAAATGGATCCTCGAACTTAGCCTTTGGAAAAAATTCCCTAGGACCTAGGACTTAGGACTTATGAGGGGATTAAAACATTTCTTAACCCTCAAGACACTTTACATCATGACTTTTACAATTTTACATCTCAAGGGGGAAAACCTATTTGACATAGACTCTCATAAACCACCCAGTTTTGAGACACAACTATAATCTAGCAGATACATACTAGGATTCCTCTAAGATTCTAATGACAAAATTCATTCCGGCTTTGGGGTTAGGCTGAAGGAAAACTCTGCCGATTATGGATCGGTGAGACAAAAAACCTTTCGGAACGTAGATTATCACTAGAAAATTAGGTCCACCTAGGCAATTTACATACATGACTCAACTCTGCTAAGATTATTTACAATTCACACATGCAGACTGGGTTTACAACATAAATTGATCAAGTCGACGATGACTGTCGAATGACATGGACACATCAATTAAGCGCTATCCCTTTTGCGAAGAAAAGGGGGTGTACTGCTAATGAGTAGTTGACACATAGTGGTCAACAGGGCTATTTCCAGGAACTTCCTTGGACTTTCATTTTCCTCTGTGAGGAACACTTAGACTTAGGAGTCTATCCAAAATCCATTTTGGATCACTGCGTTACCCTTCCTTGTTGCTGCTCTGGTAGAAACAACTTCTGTCATCTCGGGACAACTATTTTCTGCTGCTATTGTTCCACTCGGCTGATGTCCTTTAGTCCTCCTGTGATCTGCAATCACGCTCTGATACCATGTTGAAGTTTCTAAGTTTACTTAGTTAGAAACCCTCCATGCACTTTATCTGATTTATTCCTGCTTACTTGTTATTTTCCTTAACAAGTTATTTACAATGTAAACACTGAAAATAAACACTAGTACATGCTCAACATATTACAGATTAGCAACTAAAAGAAACAGAAACAAACACACCATATGACACCATTATTTTTGGACTAATGTCACCGAAAAAACCCAATGTGGGAAAACCGGTGCAACTATCTGAGGGTTTTCTTATTAAGCAATATCATAGTACAATCTGGGTGCTGAAATTGGCCTACCCAACAGAGAATTTCCTTGGCAGTAACACCTCAGTTTCTGACAAATCTCTTGGTTGAAACCCCGGATAATCCTTCCGGCAACTACTCAGCACAAATCTACCCCAGAAAACCTAGCGTCAGCCTCTCTCTGGACTACGTCGGCCCCTCTCTGTCCCACACTGGCCCTGCATCACCCCAGATGGGTTTGCGTTAGCCCTGGGATGCCCTGCGTCGGCCTTCTGGCCCTCTATGTCAGCAATGTTGGCATCTCTGAGGCTCTGCACAGCTCCCTGCTGCCTCTGCGTGGCCCTGCGTGAGCCTTGGCTGGCTCTGTGTCACCCTCTTTGGCTACTGCGCTGCTCTCTCGACACTATCTAAAGCCTCTATGTCTCTCTGTACTCAAATGCATTTCAGCTGCATCTCCCGATCACTAATTCTATCTCTCTTAGCAAACCTCGTTCTAGAGAATAGAATGATTGATCACTCTGGTGTATTCTCCAAATGACCTTGAAGCCTCCTCTTATACTTTTCCTGTTGACATATCAACAATCGATATTAAGTCCCTAATCAATGGCTAAGATTAGATCTGGATTGATCCATGTCCGTTGGATCATTCTAACACAGTTTCATATTAATACACATTAATATTTTATTTTCCCTAAGTTTAGACTTAGGGACTCCATTAAAAATATTAATTATTTTGATATCTCCTGATTTGTTTAGAATCTGCCCAAACCCTTTTTGGGTATTGGAGGTCTCATGTGCCCCAACCTCTCCACCAAATTTCGTGGCTAGAGCACATCCGATGCTACCCCAAATCAACAGGGAACTCCAGCTTCTTTAGCTAGAGAGATTGGTGTGCGCCATGCCAAGGTGTACAAGTTCTCATTCTAGCCCTTGATGGCACTGAGTAGCAACACCTGAGACAATACCGACAACAGATCTAGCAGTTCAGAGATCTGTGAGATTTGGCACTGCAGGATGGGATACATGTATCATGGGGCCTTGAGTACATTGCGGGGGATCACCACTGGTGTGCCAGATTTCAGTTCTGATCACCTTGCTGTATGCAGAGGATGTGCTATGGGGAAGCTTGCTAGATCCCCTTTTCCTAGCAGTGACAGCAGGGCGACCGGGATCCTTGACTTGATTCATACCGATATGAGTGGTCGGATGTCTCATGTATCCTTGAGTGGCTATGTGTACTATGTTTTATTCATTGATGACCACTCCAGGAAGACTTGGATTTATTTCTTGAAGACCAAGAGTGAGGTCTTCAAGCGGTTTCAAGAGTTCAAAGCTCTTGTGGAGACCCAGACAGGTAGGATGATCAAGGTCCTCAGGTTGGACAATGGAGGGGCGTATACCCTTGGTGAGTTTGTGATTTTTGTGCTGAGGCAAGCGTTAGAAGGGAGTTCACAGTTCCTTACTACCCCCAGCAGAATGGGGTTGCAGAGAGGAAGAACAGATCCATTGTAGGTGCTGCCAAAGCCATGCTTCATGATCAAGGGTTACCTTTATTTTTTTGGGCAGAGGCCTACAACACTGTTGTGTACTTGCAGAACAGGAGTCCACATTGTGCCTTGGGAAATGTGACTCCGGAGGAGGCTTTTTGTGGGAAGAAGCCTGATGTTGGCCACTTTCGTATCTTTGGGTGCCTTACATATTCCTATGTCCCCAAGGAGAATAGGACCAAGCTAGAGCCCACTGCAGACAAGCGCATCTTTGTGGGTTATAGCGAGACCTCGAAAGCTTATCGGATTTATATTCCTGTGCAGAGGAAAGTGGTTGCCAGGCGAGATGTGAAGTTTGAGGAGGAGAGAGCTTTCAGGAGGTCATGGGAGTTAGAATATTCAGAGTCACCTGACCCTCAGGAGCAGCTGAGTCAGTCACAAGGATCCAGTGGTCAGGGATCAGGAGGTACATCGATTATAGTGTCAGGTCCATCAATGAGCAGTGGCTCTCAGAGTCAGGTGGGTGGTTCTTCGGGCAGCATGTAGGGCAGTCTGTAGAGTAGTTCATAGGGTAGTCCACTAATGGACATTTCGCATGGTACTTCAGCATCTACAGGCACAGATTCAGGCATGAGGTCAGTTGGCAGGCCTTCAGGAGTTCAGGCTTCTAATGATGATGAGGATTCTTTCACTTCGGTGGGAGAAGTATGCTCAGGAAAGAGGAAGCCCAAGTGGCTTCAAGGTACTTTGTGTGAGGCCACATTAGTTGTTGGGCCAAAGAGACAGGTTAGAGAGAGTAAATCACGTGAGTGGTTTTGTAGTTACATGGCATTGGTAACAAGCGTTGTTGACTCCAAGCCTTCTAGTTATGAGGAGGCAGCCGGCCAGCAGGTCTGGAGAGAGGCCATGATGGAGGAGTATTCTTCTATTATGGAGAACGATGTTTGGGAGGTAGTTTACTTCTAGATGGCTCTACAAGATAAAGCATGCTGCAGATGGTAGCATCGAGAAGTTCAAGGCTCGATTTGTGGCGAGAGGGTTCTCACAGGTAGAGGGAGTTGACTATGAGGAGACCTTCGCTCCCGTAGCTCGGTATACATCTATTCGCTCCATTATATCAATGCAATAGAGATGGGTTGGAAGATCCACTAGATGGATGTGAAGACCGTATTTCTTAATGGCTTCATTCAGGAGGAGGTTTATATTGAGTAGTCGCAGGGCTTTGAGGTGCATGGGAAGGAGTCACATGTATGTAGATTGAAAAAGGCACTTTTTAACCTGAAGCAAGCTCCTAGAGCTTGGTACTCTAGGATTGATACATACTTGCAGCAGTTGGGTTTCATAAAGAGTGAGGCTAATCTGAACCTATACTTCATTGTGGTGGGTGAGGAGCCTCTCATTTTGGTGTTGTATGTTGATGAGTTGATCATCACTGGTGCAGAGAGACTCATTGAGGGCTGTGTTGTCGCACAGATTGTCACGACAATGCTCAGACCGGGGGCTGTCACCCTGATCCCCGATCTCTCCGTTTAAGCCTGTCTCCCGTGGCTAAGGGGGGTAGACCCTATGAGATGATGAAAACCAACTGTGAACCAGTTGGGTTGGGAGACATGAAGAAACAAGCACTAAATTGATTTTGTTAAGTTAAAAGACCAGTGCCTTGTGGAGTTAATGTTTAAACGATTTATTATCAGATGCTGCAGAAATATAAACCATATGGAGCAATCATTTATCATCAAATAATTCAAACAAAGATTTATTTTTAATGCGAGAAAATGCTTAAATGATACTCCAACAAAAACTTCGAAAGATAGAGTTCGATACACAACCACGAAATTTTAAACGTTAACCAGATATCACACTCATGATCATTCAAGCATACTAAATCACATCAAAATGATAAACATTAATTCCACATCAAAATTTTAATCTCAGCAGGAAAAAATAAAACGTGATAAATCCCCGAGCCAAGACTGAATCTGGCAAAATATTTCCAAAATATTTTTATGTTTTTCAGATAAAGCAAAATTTTAAAACTAAATGAAACCTTTTTAAAAAAAAGGTTCAAAATGATATTGAATTAGAAATCTAAACTATAAGAAAACAATTTTTTTATGATTTTTTGAAGTTTTATAGCCTTTTTTTTATGAATTTTTTATTGTTATATTTTTAAACTAAACTTGAAATCTAATCTAAATCTGAGACTAAAGCTTTAAATCTAAAAGTTAAACAAAAACCAAATATCTAATTAAAGTCTTAAAGTTTTTTATTTTATAATTTTAAAACAAAACTAATTTTTTTTTAAAATCTAAACTATAGTCTAATAAAAGAAACCTTTTTTTTCTTTTTTATGATTAAATAAACCTAGAAAAGATGTAAACTTGAAACTAAATAATCTAGAGCCTAAAAGCATCTAATTCTAAAATCAACAGCTAATAATAAATAAAAAAATTCTTAAACCTAAAACCTAAGAGAAAATGAAACTCGATATATATCAAAATCTAAAAAGAAGAAAGAAACGAATCGAATTTTTATTTTAATTACCTATACACCTAAATCAGATCAAACAAACTACGCTATGAAATAAAAAAAAGACGTCAAAGAACTAAACTAACGCTAGAACTTCTGAATAAAAATCGAAATCCCCATACGAAAATCTAACTCTATGCATATATGAAACAGAACCTAACTATATCTCTACGCATAATGCATTTACCACACAGGAAAAATTTGAAGTCGAAATTTTGTTTGCTGCTGCACCTGCAGATGGCGGAAGACGCAGGGAGAATCGAAGTTAGAAACCCACGCACGACTGAGCTGCTAACGCATTGACACAACAAACTGCGCAGAACCTGAGAGATTTATCAAAAAATATGATACGTTAACCTTCAAACCCGCAGGCCTGGACGAGTTTCTATGGCATACGGCGGCAAAAGAAGTGCAGCGTGATGAATCAGACGCACAGGTGATTGCGTGAGGGATGGAGGATGGCGGGGAAAGATGCGTTTTGCAGATAGAGGCGCTTGGCAATGGTAGCAAAGCTCAAAGGAGCTGATCGATGGGAGCTCGAACAACAACTGCGTGACAGTTTAGGAGTTTGCTTGAATATGCTGCAGGTTGGACATGGGGAAAGTGATTTCGAAGGGTGCGTAGGTGGGAGAAGAAGACGTGGGGCAAGAGTGGAGGTGATTGCTGTTTGGCGTGGAGAAGGAAACAACCTGCACGACAGAGAAGCTATGATGGATATGGCTGCGTGAGATATAGTGCAAAGTGGATAGATTGCTGAGTGAGGAGCAACGTGGAGATGGATTGATGGCTGGAAATGAAATCGCTGCAGATTCCTTTTCAGATAAAATTTGAAAACCCTGAACAACAGACATCACTGATAAACCCTTGTATGCTTCAGAAACCCTGCAACCTGAAATGAAAAATTACCCAAAAATAATATGTGCGTAAACAAAATCAAAACCCTAGATCAACATTTATAACTTTTGACTCTTAAACAGCCAGATTTATCAATAATCAGCAGTAATATGATCAAAATTCCAGATTTACTATGAAAAACTTCAGAAAATCTCTCATGCAATTCAGAAAAATAAACTAAATGATAAACCCAGGATCAAAACTAGCTGGGCTCTGCAAGAAAATGCTTGCGGGAGTTGGCTGGTTTAGCTGAAAACTTCCCCAAACGCCCACTGGTCTTCTTCAATAAGGGTTTCCTGCACAGCTCACTTCAACCATCAATAAAGAGAGAAAAAGCAGTACTAGATCTCAAAAGCAATGGAGATACCTGCCATTACTTCAGAAATTCTAATACCATTCAAACCCTAGCAAGTGAACAAGATACCTGTGTTCAACAATACTCTACAATAAGCTGTTGCTAATGGCTGAAAATCAAAATATGCAGAAAATAAAATAGCTCACAGGACTTCCAGAGAGTAACACCAGCAAGATTTCAACCCCAAAGTCTTTCTTTATTAGCACCAGAACAAGTTTACAAGAGAGCTTCTTCAGCACAAGACTCACAGATCGAATGATCTCAAATGACCCCTAGCACCCTATTTAAAGGAAAAATTCCCAACAGCTAGTTTGAGTGATCCACGTCAAAATGATCTCGAACATCGATGAGGATCAAGATATCTCTTGATCTCATTCGTCGAATTTTTAATGTATTAAAAAATTGAAATTCTGCATTTATTTACTCAAAATATTATTATTTTATTATTTTTAGGTTTTTTACTTTATTTTTTCTCAATCTGTCTACTTCTATTATTATACAAAAAGATCCAAAAAGTTACAGCAAGGCCTTGGCCTTGAAAATCTTGCCATGAGGTTGGCAATTAGCCCAGATGAACACATTCCAAAAATTGGTAGACTTCCTTCTGTTGTGTCTTCTCCTAAGACCCGAAACATTGCTAAACAGGGACAAGCTGAGACATACAACCATTGCACAGCTATGCAATGCCAAACATGGACTTCCTGACATACAGACACATACAATCGACACAGAGACATATAGACACATACTATGGCCTGACATAGGCAAAATTACGAGTTTCAAAAACAGATTAATGCGCCTACTTCTTAGGCTGCTGAGAGCAGAATGCCATACAAGATCAGTCATCATCCGTAGTATAGGGTTCCTCCACTACCGTGCACCCGTATTGCAAAGAGTCTTTCGAGTCTGAGCAAAGGACCACCAAGCCGGTTGGGTTTCCCTGAGCTAGTTCGCTTGGACCTGCAGGGGCAGCTTGATTCACCAAGGAGGAGCTTCCCATGACCGGGCGTTGAGTATCTATTAGAGGCGCCATCCCTTGTTCTGGCGGAATTGCCGGATGTGCTGCTGCCTGGCCGCTGAGATTTTCACAATTTTCTATAGTAACGGAAACTAAGAAAGTGGAATTGGCAAGAGTACAGGGGATACGATAACGAACTGTTGGATGCGCCGCATGCTCACACTCAGCCATCCTGCCACGCCATGTCCTCTGCCTCTTTCGGCTCTGGTAACATGAGGACGGCTTTGCTCAGGTGCCAACTCGACCGGGGAAGAGGGGGAGATGGGGGCAGACCTCTAAGAGGTGGCATGCCCATGGGAGCCTCCATGTCTGCTTCCCATCCTAGGTCGTTCTCTAGGCATTGCGATGTACAGAGGATTAACAAGTGAGCAGATACACGGAGGGGAGTGACCAACAAATACGTGAGCCCTTTGAGCCTGAGCCCAATGCCTGTGAAACACTCTTGTGCCTGAAATAGAGACGGAATTGGGCACTATAATTGAGTGACCCTGAGTTACCCCCAGCACCGCAGAGGAGTGCGAAGAGGCCGCAAAGGAATGCGAAGAGGCCGCAGAGGAATGCCAAGAGACCGCAAAGGAGTGCGAGGAGGTCGCAGGAGCACAGAGTTTATGGAGCGCCATTGCACAATTAACCAAGAGGCGGATGGAGGAGTTAAAGATCGGCATTAAAAGCCTTGCGTGAGACCAGCTCACCAGTTCTTCAAGGTACCTCGTGGCGTGCATGGGTTGACACCTGCCCATGTGAAGCGCCACCTTCGTACCATCATAGCATTCAAACACCCGCATCCGAGATACTTTATTTTATTATTATTTATATCTTTATTTATTTATTTTTTTTATTTTTTAATTTATTTTTAAATGGATCCTCGAACTTAGCTTTTGGGAAAATCACCTAGGACCTAGGACTTAGGACTTATGAGGGGATTAAAACATTTCTTAACCCTCAAGACACTTTACATCATGACTTTTTACAACTTTACATCCCAAGGGGGGAAAACCCATTTGACATAGACCCTCACAAACCACCCAGTTCTGCGACACAACTATAATCTAGCAGATTAACACACTAGGATTCTCCTAAGATTCTAATGACAAAATCCATTCCGGCTTTGGGGTTAGGCTGAAGGAAAACTCTGCCGATCATGGATCGGTGAGACGAAAAACCTTCCGGAACGTAGATTATCACTTAGAAAATTAGGTCCACCTAGGCAATTTACATACATGACTCATATCTGCTAAGGTTATTTACAATTTATACATGCAGACTGGGTTTACAACATAAATTGATCAAGCTATTGGCGATGACTGTCGAATGGCACAGACATGTCGATCAAGCGCTATCCCTTTTTGCGAAGAAAAGGGGGTGTACTGCTATGGGTAGTTGACTGGTAGTGATCAACATCTGGCTCTACTTGGGGACACATTGCTGCACTGTAGGAATGTGAGAATCCAGAATCCGCATCCACGCAACACACAATAGAAGTATGTAGCGTCCATTCAAAAATCATCATATAACATTTAAGCACATAAAAGATAGAAGCTCTTTAACTATGAAAAGAAAATCTAATCTAAAACAGAAATGAAATGTTGAAATGACAAGGAGTAGGGATAGAAATACAATACAAAGGATGCCCTATGGCATCAGATATCATCTTTGAAGAACAACTTGAGCATTTGGCCATTCGCTGGTAGATCAAGTGGTTCGCCATCCAGTCTGCTCAAGTGGAATGAGTTTGGTCCAGCTATAACTTGAATGATGTAAGGTCCCAGCCACAAACTGTCAAACTTCTTATGTTTTCCTGGTTTCTCATTCTTGCGGTTCCAAAGCAATACCATATCTCCCACCTGCAAAGATCTAGATCGAGAGAATTTATCAAAGCTTTTCTTAATGTTAGATTGATTTTTACATATAGCATCAAAAGTTGTCCTACGAGTTTCATCTAACTCCACAATCTGATCTATTCTATTCTGAACAACATCTTTATTAGTAGAAAAATTTTGGAGGAGCTGATGAGCTGGCAATTTGAGGTGCACAGGAAAGTTACATCCAAGCCATAAACTAATTCAAAGGGAGATTTACCAGTAGCTTTCTTCTTAGTGATTCTGTCTGCCCATAAAGCATACTTGATTTTGCTGTCCCATGATCTCTTATTATCTCCTACTATCTTCTTGATAATGGTTATGAGATTCTTGTTACTTGATTAAGCCAGACCATTACCCTGAGGATAGTAATTTGACGAATGAAATAAGACAATGCCATACGTGAATCAAAAAGATGAAAAATCTAAGGAACTAAAAGCTTTGGCATTGTCAGTAGTGATCTTAGCGGGGACACCAAATCTAGTAATGATATTATTTTCAATGAAATCCATAATAACCTTTTCAGTGGCATTCTTAGCAGGAATGGCTTCAACCCATTTAGTGAAATAACCTGTAGCAGTCAAAATCCATGAGTAGCCATTGCTAGAATTTTCATGGAACTTCCCTATGAAGTCCAGACCCCAATGCTGAAAAGGTGCTTCTACAATGACAGGTTGTAGGGGCAAGGCAGCAAGCTTCTGTTTCCCAGTGAATAGTTGACAGGCTTGACAAGCTCTAACAAACTTGTACACATCAGAAAATATTGAAGGCCAATAATAGCCAGCTCTCAGGATTTTGTGGGCGGTAGTTCTAGCAGCATAATGACCACCACAAAATCCTGAATGAAACTCAGAGATTAATTTCTTGGACTCAACGTCATCAACACACCTAAGCACTATGCCCTCAGGATTTCTCCACCCAAGGCCATCCTTCATAAGGCAATACTTAGTGGCTTTTAGTCTAAGAGCCCTTCTCTTATGAGCAACTAAATGGTTAGGACATGCAAGATTCATCAAGTAATAAACTATGTCCTTGTACCACTCATGCTCTGCTAATCTTTGCAGTTCCGGCGAAGATAGATCGCTAAGACAGAACAAACCAAGAGTCTTTTCGTTACCTTCAGTTAACATCTGAGCTAAACCTTGGCCTTTGACCAGCTTGGTGGGTCTGATTTCTAAATCATACTCTTGTATTTTAGTAACCCACCTAGCGCGAGTCCCTAAGCAATCGGTTTGAGTTAATATATCCTTAACAGCAGAATGTGGGACGAAAGCAATGATTTTAGAATAACAAATTTTAAAGTGCTTAAGAGACTTGACCAGGGCATAAGCTTGCTTTTCCATGGTATTGTACTTCAATTTGGAATTTTGAAGTGCTCTACTCATGAAAGCAATGGGCTGCTCGTGACCATCTTTATTCTTTTGAAGCAGGACCTCAACAAAGGTATCTTCGGAAGCGAAAGAAAAAATCATGAAATCCTTGGAATAATCGAGACTAACTAAGGCAGGAGCTCTTGCGATAGCACATTTGATTTCTTGGAAAGCCTTTTTGCCGTCTTCTTGCCAAACAAATTTTGCATCTTTCTTTAGAAGATTTTGAATAGGCTTAGCTATTTCTGCGTAATTTGGAATAAACCTTCTAATAAAATTTATCTTTCCGAGGAAAGACTGAAGGGATTTAAGATTATGAGGGAGAGGAATCTTTTGGATTGCTTCAATTCTTTCAGGATCAATCTTGATTCCTTCCTTAGAAATGATATGGCCGAGTAATTTCCCTTCCGTTACTCCAAAAACAGACTTAGCTGGATTCAAAGAAATCCCGTATTCTCTACATCTATCGAAAACCTGCCTAAGATGATTTACATGACTGATACCATCTTTAGAGAAAACAGTAAGATCATCTTGGTAAATTTCAATAAATTTCCCGATTAACCCTTTGAAGGCATAATCCATAGCCCTTTGGAATGTAGCCCTAGCGTTTGTTAATCCAAAAGGCATTCTGATATATTCAAAGGTACCCCATGGTGTGTTGAATGTGGTTTTATGACGATCTTCCTTCTTAACCCATACCTGATTGTACCCAGAAAAACCATCTAGCAGCGACATCATTCCAGAACCGGTTACTCTTTGCAACAAAGTCTCCATGTTTGGCAAAGGGTAATTATCTTTCTTGCATGCTAGATTAAGGTTTCGAAAATCGACGCACAGCCTTATCGTACCATTCTTTTTCCTAACAATCACCGGATTCGAACACCATGTTGAATGCCTTGTTTGGGCGATAATCCCTGCTGCAAGCATTTTCGCAAGTTCTTTCTGAACTAAAGGGGCTAATTTAGGATTAATTTGCCTAAGCTTCTGGCGAAAGGGTTTAGCATTTTCATCTTTTAAGGGGATAGTATGCTCCATGACATCTTCCCTATATCCTTTCAATTCATCATAAGAAAAAGCTAAAACATCTCGATATTCGCGAAGTAAATCAGTTAACCTTTTTCTTTCCTCCACACTAGTACCTCTACCAATTTTAACGATCTTTGGGTTTTCAGAAGTACCAATGTTTATCTCGAGATATTCGCCTGGGTCCATCTTATTTTCTTCTCTCAGCTTCGTGGCATCATGCCGATCATTATGTTGCTCTAAGGCAACCACATTCCTAGGAGTAGGATTTATGATATGCTCATGATTTAAAGATCCATCCTCCTCAGAAACTATCCGGAAATCCTCAATCTCATCCAAACTATTAAGAAAACGAATGACTTGCTTTTCATCATTGAAGACCTGCCAATGCTCTGAGTTATCTGGAACAGATGGTCTGAATATTACTTCCATTTTGATCTTATCTTTAATTAGCTCATCAGATAACTGGAAAGTAGTAGCAGCTACGGCAAGTTCGTCCGCCAAACTATTTTGCTCTCTTGGAATTGCTTCGAGGTCAAGGGCATCAAAATGCTCCATAGTATCCCACACAACATTTCGATAATTTCTTAATCTTTGATTTCTGCATGTGAATTTATTTTAAGCTGCATTATAATTAAATCAGAATCCCCCCTAATGCTAAGCAATTTAACCTTCAAAGACTTGGCCAACTCAAGCCCCAACAATATAGCCTCATATTCAGCGACATTGTTGGTTGCTTCAAATTCTAATCGATAGGCAAACTTGAAAATGTGACCAAGGGGAGATTTAAGCACTATTCCAGCACCTTTACCATGCCTAGACGATGCACCATCGAAGTACATATACCAAACTTTACCCTTGAGATCCCTAATCTTATCATTGGGAGGAATTATAAAGTTAGACATGATGGCATAGTTCCCAATGTCAGATTGCTCTTTGATTATTTCGTTGTGAGGTCTCTTAGGATCTTCAACATGAAATTTTCTTTCGGGCTCTCTATTTAGTCTTACGAAACCATCACCCCTAGGAGAAGGAATCATAGCATATGACCAATTCATTTGAATACTTCCTCCTAGATCAGAGGCCCACTTTCTAGATAACAGCATACCCCAGGCATCAGGCACATCCACAACAACAATATCCATGACAACCATGATGTCTGGGTAAACTGAAAGATGAACTTGCATATCTTTGATTAAACCATGTACTTCGATTTTCTTAGAATCCATGGCGCATATGTTATAGTAGGGTCTAGAAACTCTTAAGTTAAGCTATTCCATGACCCTTTTAGTCATTACACAAGCTGATGCACCAGAATCCAACATGCAATTATTCAATTTATATCCATTAACTAATAAGGTGATAAAGAAAGGCTGGTGATCTTTGTTATCAACATCTAAGCTTTGCAGATATATGGGAGCATCGTGATAGTCAACTTCCTGAGTCTTCTGTTGAGAAAGGTTTACTTGAGGACCTTGAATAGCTTTTAGTAACTTGCCTCTTTGGGAAGGGATTTTAGCAATCTCGGAGATAGGAACCCAGATTTTTGCATTGTTAAACCAACTTCCCAAATCGACATCTAATCCAGAGCTTACACCAGGGTTAAAAGTTCGAGGGGGAATTTGATTCCCGCTTTGATCTTTATCCGTTCTCTGATAGGTCAAACCCTTATCTCTAGCAATTTCCAAGATTTGCTCGGGAGAGGGTTTTTCACCATATAACCTAGCCAAAATGTCATCTTCATTTTCAAGGTTATTTATACTAAAAGCTGATGAAGGGTTCATGACATCACGACTCTTTTCCTTGACCTCTATCCAATCATCCATAGACAAAGGAAACTTGCTGCCTACTACATTTATTTGATCACCTGTTCCAAACATTCCATTATCTAAATTCTTCTAACGATGGGACAAGTGTCCTCTTCATGAAGAGCATCACAAACCCGACAGTAAGGAGGAGCATTATCAACCAAATTAGTTAGCGGATTAGGAGGTCTCTGCGCACTAGATTGACTCTTCCTTTGCCAATTGTTATTTCTATTATTATTATTTCGAGGTTGAAAATTCTGCGTTTGCGCTCTTTCCATTTGGATCAACCTATTCTGCAAAGCGGTTATCTCCTGATTATGATTAATTTCCATAGTTTCAATTTTTTGAAGCAATTTGAGAACAAGCTCACTTTTAGGTTCTTGAACTGCTTTTCCTTTAGGTTCCTTTAGTTTCGTAGCAGCCCTA
The DNA here is from genome assembly GCA_031772625.1 of Pinus tabuliformis. NCBI lineage: Eukaryota > Viridiplantae > Streptophyta > Pinopsida > Pinales > Pinaceae > Pinus > Pinus tabuliformis. The sequence continues at coordinate 1,581,713,993 of CM062804.1, read as the reverse complement.
TCGAAACTTGGGATCTCAGACTTCCCAGATGCGGCCTTGTCCTTTTCAAGCTCTATAGCTAAGGCTTGGCAATCTCTATAATCATTAAGTTTAGCACGCCTTAATTCATAAGATGGTTCAGGACTAAAGGCATCAATGTAAAAATCTTGGAGAGTTTTGTCTGTAGGTTTATAGTCTTGAGGTAATTCTCTAACAATATCATTAAACCCTTTATTAAATTCTTCAACAGTTTCATCCTCTCTCTTTTTTATTAGGCTAATAGCTTTTACGAGGTGTCTTCCTTCTCTCTTATCTCCATATTTTTCTTTAAATGCATTAATGATCGATTCTAAGGAATCAAATGAATTCTGGGGTTTTTCAGTAAACCATTCATGAGCATCACCCCCCAAGGTTAAAATGAAAAGAGTCATTCTAACATCTTCATGATGGAAATCAGGAGACCTTGCATATTTAGCCATCCATATACTAAAGTCTCTTAGATGCGAATTTGCACTAATGGCATTATCTCCCTGAAAGTTAGGCAATTTATCTATCCCAACTGATGGAATAGCATTGGGATACCCTGGAATGTTAGAAAAATTGCAAGGGGCATACATATCCATGATGCTGTGCCTAACTTGACCTTTAAAAAGCAAATGAATGTCAGAGAGGGCTTCTTGTCCAAGGTTAACAAGAAGTGTACGAGAAGAGAGTTTGTGTAATCGTACCCTGAGGACCTTTTCAGGATCAGGAGTAGGATTGCACAGACTGCTTGGATGTCTTCTAGTATACACTCTTGAAGATAATATATGAAGTGGAGTCGCCACCTGAACAAGAAGTGAAACACGAAAAAGCTCGAAATGAAAGAACCAAGGACAAAAAAACTCTATCCCCGGCAACGGCGCCAAAAAATGTTGTCGCACAGATTGTCATGACAATGCTCAGACCGGGGGCTGTCACCCTGATCCCCGATCTCTCCGTTTAAGCCTGTCTCCCGCGGCTAAGGGGGGTAGACCCTATGAGATGATGAAAACCAACTGTGAACCAATTGGGTTGGGAGACACGAAGAAACAAGCACTAAATTGATTTTGTTAAGTTAAAAGACTAGTGCCTTGTGGAGTTAATGTTTAAACGATTTATTATCAGATGCTGCAGAAATATAAACCATATGGAGCAATCATTTATCATCAAATAATTCAAACAAAGATTTATTTTTAATGCGAGAAAATGCTTAAATGATACTCCAGCAAAAACTTCAAAAGATAGAGTTCGATATACAACCACGAAATTTTAAACGTTAACCAGATATCACACTCATGATCATTCAAGCATATTAAATCACATCAAAATGATAAACATTAATTCCACATCAAAATTTTAATCTCAGCAGGAAAAAATAAAACGTGATAAATCCCCGAGCCAAGACTGAATCTGGCAAAATATTTCCAAAATATTTTTATGTTTTTCAGATAAAGCAAAATTTTAAAACTAAATGAAACCTTTAAAAAAAAAGGTTCAAAATGATATTGAATCAGAAATCTAGACTATAAGAAAACAAATTTTTATGATTTTTTGAAGTTCTATAGCCTTTTTTTTTATGAATTTTTTATTGTTATATATATATATATATATATATATATATATATTTTAAAACAAAACTTGAAATCTAATCTAAATATGAGACTAAAGCTTTAAATCTAAAAGTTAAACAAAAACCAAAACCCTAATTAAAGTCTTAAAAGTTTTTTATTTTTATAATTTTAAAACAAAACTAATTTTTTTTTTAAATCTAAACTATAGTCTAATAAAAGAAACCTTTTTTTTTTATGATTAAATAAACCTAGAAAAGATGTAAACTTGAAACTAAATAATCTAGAGCCTAAAAGCATCTAATTCTAAAATCAACAGCTAATAATAAATAAAAAAATTCTTAAACCTAAAACCTAAGAGAAAATGAAACTCGATATATATCAAAATCTAAAAAGAAGAAAGAAACGAATCGAATTTTTATTTTAATTACCTATACACCTAAATCGGATCAAACAAACTACGCTATGAAATAAAAAAAAGACGTCAAAGAACTAAACTAACGCTAGAACTTCTGAATAAAAATCGAAATCCCCATACAAAAATCTAACTCTACGCATATATGAAACAGAACCTAACTATATCTCTACGCATAATGCATTTACCACAGGAAAAATTTGAAGTCGAAATTTTGTTTGCTGTTGCACCTGCAGACGGCGGAAGACGTAGGGAGAAAGGAGAATCGAAGTTAGAAACCCACACATGACTGAGCTGCTAACGCATTGACACAACAAACTGCGCAGAACCTGAGAGATTTATCAAAAAATATGATACGTTAACCTTCAAACCCGCAGGCCTGGACGAGTGTCAATGGCATACGGCGGCAAATGAAGTGCAGCGTGATGAATCAGATGCACAGGTGATTGCGTGAGGGATGGAGGATGGCGGGGAAAGATGTGTTTTGCAAATAGAGGCGCTTGGCAATGGCAGCAAAGCTCAAAGGAGCTGATCGATGGGAGCTCCAACAACAGCTGCATGACAGTTTAGGAGTTTGCTTGAATATGCTGCAGGTTGGACGTGGGGAAAGTGATTTCGAAGGGTGCGTAGGTGGGAGAAGAAGACGTGGGGCAAGAGTGGAGGTGATTGCTGTTTGGCGTGGAGAAGGAAACGAAAACCTGCACAACAGAGAAGCTATGATGGATATGGCTGCGTGAGATATAGTGCAAAGTGGACAGATTGCTGAGTGAGGAGCAACGTGGAGATGGATTGATGGCTGGAAATGAAATAGCTGCAGATTCCTTTTCAGATAAAATTTGAAAACCCTGAACAGCAGACAACACTGATAAACCCTCGGATGCTTCAGAAACCTTGCAACCTAAAATGAAAAATTACCCAAAAATAACATGTGCGTAAACAAAATCAAAACCCTAGATCAACATTTATAACTTTTGACTCTTAAACAGCCAGATTTATCAATAATCAGCAGTAATATGATTAAAATTCCAGATTTACTATGAAAAACTTCAGAAAATCCCTCATGCAATTCAGAAAAATAAACTAAATGATAAACCCAGGATCAAAACTAGCTGGGCTCTGCAAGAAAATGCTTGCGGGAGTTGGCTGGTTCAGCGGAAAACTCCCCAAACGCCCACTGGTCTTCTTCAATAAGGGTTTCCTGCACAGCTCACTTCAACCATCAATAAAGAGAGAAAAAGCAGTACTAGATCTCAAAAGCAATGGAGATACCTGCCATTACTTCAGAAATTCTAATACCATTCAAACCCTAGCAAGTGAACAAGATCCCTGTGTTCAACAATACTCTACAATAAGCTGTTACTAATGGCTGAAAATCAAAATATGCAGAAAATAAAATAGCTCACAGCACTTCCAGAGAGTAACACTAGCAAGATTTCAACCCCAAAGTCTTTCTTTATTAGCACCAGAACAAGTTTACAAGAGAGCTTCTTCAGCACAAAACTCACAGATCGAATGATCTCAAATGACCCCTAGCACCCTATTTAAAGGAAAAATTCCCAACAGCTAGTTCGAGTGATCCACGTCAAAATGATCTCGACCGTCGATGAGGATCAAGATATCTCTTGATCTCATCCGTTGAATTTTTAATGTATTAAAAAATTGAAATTCTGCATTTATTTACTCAAAATATTATTATTTTATTATTTTTTGGTTTTTTACTTTATTTTATTATTATTTGTATTTTTTATTATCTTTTATTTTTATTTATTTATTTTTTAATTTATTTTTAAATGGATCCTCGAACTTAGCTTTTGGGAAAATCACCTAGGACCTAGGACTTAGGACTTATGAGGGGATTAAAACATTTCTTAACTCTCAAGACACTTTACATCATGACTTTTTACAACTTTACATCCCAAGGGGGGAAAACCCATTTGACATAGACCCTCATAAACCACCCAGTTCTGCGACACAACTATAATCTAGCAGATTAACACACTATGATTCTCCTAAGATTCTAATGTCAAAATCCATTCCGGCTTTGGGGTTAGGCTGAAGGAAAACTCTGCCGATCTGTTGAAATTTGGTACCGGAGGACAGGTGGTTCCCTTAGGCTTTGATCTTTGGCCTAGGGAAAAGTGTCCAAAAGAATTTAATTTTTCTCCTAAAGTGACTTTATAATTTTATAAAGTTAAATCTAATTTAAAAGTGACTTTAAGTGATAAAGTTACTAAGTCTAATTTTAAAGTGACTTTTATAAAGTCAATGAAAAATTAGAAAGGAAAAGTGACTTTGGAAATAAATGACTAAGTGGGTCTTTATTAAAGTGGGGTGAATTAAAAAATAGAAAGTGAGATTTAAATGAGCATTTAATCTCAGCCATTGATCTAAATCTATTTCAGCCATTGGATTTAGAGATCACCAAAAAGTCACTTGGATCACCCAAAAGTCACTTGGAGTTATATTAAAGGAGGAAAAAGAGGAAAAGTTCATTCATTCTTTCATGAGCAGATTGGGAGAAGGAGAGCAAGAGAGCAAGAGAGATTTCTGAGCAGGGAGGAGAAAGAGACAGCAGCTTGGCACACATTCCAAGGCAGCAGTTGAGCAGATTTGTACAGCTGATTCAGCACATAGTGAAAGGCAGATTTTTGCACAAAAATCGAGCAGTTTGCTGATTTTTCTGCACACAAAACGGAGGCCGTACAACATTTATTGCTGTCCTGTTTGCTGTAATTTCCAGATTGCTGTGAGGCACGAGAAAGGAGATAAGTTGTAAATTTGCTTGCTGATTTTTTGCTGAATAATTCTCACTGTAAAAAGGCAATTTTCAGAAATAAAGAAGAGCTCTCAAACTGGTTTTCCCCAAGAGTTGTAGGGGGTTTTTCCAGGGTCAAGTTGACCAAAAATATCAGTGTTTTAATGACTGTTTTTGATTGCTGATTTTTAATTCTGCAATTTCCAGCATTCTGAAAAATTTCCAAAATTTGTGTTTTCAGCAATATTTTTTTTTTTTTTTCAGTCTGTTAAATGTATGGTTATGGGAATGGGCATTTAACTACATGGGAGAAATAAGGAGAAACTGAAAACCGGGGTGGGAAAACAGAGATTTTTACATGGTATCAGAGCTTGAGTGCTGAAGGGCAGTTTGGGACAGCAAAATGAAAAATTACAGTTGCTGATTTTTCACTCAGAAAATTCCAGCAAGCTGATTTTTTCATAAACAACAGTTTTATCTTTACTACAACAGTGCTATTTTTCAGTTTTAGGACAGCAGGATGTCATTGGAATTGAGGGTGGAGGATAGGCTGGATGGGCATATAAATTACAGCGTTTGGAAGGAGAGAATGCAGAGTATCTTTGAGGAGGCAGAAGTCTGGGATATCATGGTGCATACCACACAGAACCCTGTTGTTGTGCCCACTGATGTTACTCAGTTGGCTGAGTATAAAAAGAAGAACAATAAGGGTAAGAGGCTGATTCTAGACGGAATCAAAGACCATTGCATTCCTCATGTGAGAGGAAAGAGCAATGCCCATGAGATGTGGACAGCATTGTCCAATCTCTACCAGAGTACCAATGAGAACCGGAAGATGGTCCTGAAGGAGAAGCTGAAGAACATTAAGATGGGTAATGATAGTGCAGCTGGATAACTCACAAAGATTACTAATGTGAGAGATGAGTTGGCAGCGATTGGAGAGGTCATTCCACCCACTGAGTTGGTGCGGATTGCAGTGAATGGCCTCCCCCATTCATGGTTGAACTTTGCTGATGGGGTTTGTGCACGTGAGACCCTTCCCACATGGGAGAGGTTTTGGGATGATTGTATTCAGACAGAGATCAGGAAAGGACAGCTTGGGGCAGCCAAGCCAGTTGAGCAGGATGAGGACGTAGCACTGGTGGCAGGAGGCAAAAAGGGCAAAGGGAAGAAGCAGGCTTCCACAAGCAGTGGTGGGGGCAAAGGCAAAGGTAAAGGTAAACAGGGGAACACACAGAAGGACTATTCCAAGGTGAAGTGTTGGAATTGTCAAAAGATGGGACACTATGCAGTTGTGTGTCCGGAGAAGAAGAAGAAGAAGGGGAAGAACCAGGACGTGGCAGCTTCAGCAGAGATTGAGGACTTTGCAGGTCGTTTTGACCGGGAGTTTGCGTTCACTACGTGTGAGTCATCTAGTGCAGGATCACCTGCCACACAGGTTCAGAGGGAGCATGCTTTTCCCTCGATTAGCGGAGCATCTTTAGGTATCTGGTATGTGGACAGTGGGGCTTCACGTCATATGACAGGAGTCCGTGAGTACTTCTTAGAGCTTTCAGAGAGTGGCACTGATATTGAGGTAGTACTCGGTGATGACAGAGTTGTTAGAGCAGTCGGGGTGGGGACAGTGACATTTCAGAGGGAGTCCAAACCTCCCTTGAAGGTGTCAGAGGTTCTTTATGTGCCAGGGATGAGGAAGAACCTCATATCCGTCTCAGCTTTGGAGGACAGAGGATATAAGGTACTGTTCAGGGGAGGACAGGTGTTGATGTATCCCAGGGGCACTCCAGCTGATTCAGCTAGAGTGATAGGTGTACGCCATGCAAAGGTGTACAAGTTTGCATTCCAAGCCCTTTTGGCATTGAGCAGTAGTACCGACAGCAGAGCTAGCAGTTCTGAGCTGTGTGAGATTTGGCACCGCAGGATGGGACATATGTATCATGGAGCCTTGAGGACATTGCAGGAGATCACTATAGGTGTGCCAGATTTCAGTACTGATCACTTTGATACTTGCAGAGGTTGTGCGATGGGCAAGTTTGCCAAATCCCCTTTTCCCAGCAGTGACAGCAGAGCGACGGGGATACTTGATTTGATTCATTTCGATGTGAGCGGTCGGATGTCTCATGTTTCCTTGAGTGGATATGAGTACTATGTTTTATTCATTGATGATCACTCCGAGGACCTGGATTTATTTTTTGAAGACCAAGAGTGAGGTCTTCAAGCGGTTTTAGGAGTTCAGAGCTCTTGTGGAGACTCAGACAGGTCGAAAGATCAAGTCCTTGAGGTCGGACAATGGAGGAGAGTACACCCTTGGAGAGTTTGTTGACTATTGTGCGGAGACAGGCATTAGGAGGGAGTTCACTGTTCTTTACAACCCCCAGCAGAACGGGGTTGCAGAGAGGAAGAACAGATCCACCATAGGGGCTGCCAAAGCCATGTTACATGATCAGGGGTTGCCATTGTTCTTGTGGGCAGAGGCCTGCAACACAGCTGTTTACTTGCAGAACAGGAGTCCGCATCGTGCCTTGGGGCACATGACTCCGGAGGAGGCTTTCTCTGGGAAGAAGCCTGATATTGGTCATATTCTTATCTTTGGATGCATTACATACTCCTATATACCCAAGGAGAAGAGGACCAAACTAGAGCCCACCGCAGAGAAGGGTATCTTTGTGGGCTACAGTGAGACCTCAAAGGCCTTTCGGATTTACATTCCTGCACAGAGGAGAGTTGTTGTCAGACGGGATGTGAAGTTCGAGGAGGACAGGGCCTTTAGGAGGTCACGGGAGTTAGAGTATCTGGATCAGCCAGACCCTCAGCAGCAGTTGAGTCAGTCGCAGGGATCCAGTGGGCAGGGATCAGGAGGATCCGGAGGTACATCTATGAGGATGTCAGGTCCATCAGTGAGCAGTGGCTCGCCGAGCCAGAGGGGTGGTGCTCCGGGCAGCATGCAGAGCAGTTCACTAGGGAGTCCACTGATGGACAATTCACACGGTACCTCAGTTTCTACAGGTTCAGGTGCAGGCAGGAGGACAGCAGACAGACAGTCAGGAGTTCAGGCTACTGATGAAGATGATGAGGAGGAGTTTCATTCTCAAGTGGGAGAAGTGCGCTCAGGGAAGAGGAAGCCCAAGTGGCTTCAGGACACCTTGAGAGATGCCACATCTGTTGCTGAGCCGAAGAGGCCGGTCAGAGAGAGTAGACCACCTGAGAGGTTTTGTAGCTATATGGCGATGGTTACCAGCATCCTTGACTCTGAGCCTTCTAGCTATGAGGAGGCAGCTAGCCAGCAGGTCTGGAGAGAGGCCATGCAGGAGGAGTATTCTTCTATCATGAAGAATGATGTTTGGGAGGTGGTGCCGAGGCCTGAGGGCAAATCCGTGGTTACTTCCAGATGGCTTTACAAGGTAAAGCATGCTGCAGATGGCAGCATTGAGAAATTCAAAGCGAGGTTTGTGGCTAGAGGGTTCTCCCAGGTAGAGGGAGTTGATTATGAGGAGACCTTCGCTCCCGTGGCTCGATATACTTTGATCCGCTCCATTATATCGATAGCAGCAGAGATGGGTTGGAAGATCCACCAGATGGATGTGAAGACCGCATTTCTCAATGGCTTCATACAGGAGGAGGTGTACATTGAGCAGCCATAGGGCTTTGAGGTGCATGGGAAGGAGTCCCATGTGTGCAGATTGAAGAAGGCCCTTTATGGCCTGAAGCAAGCTCCCAGAGCTTGGTACTCCAGGATAGATACATACTTGCAGGGGATGGGTTTCACAAAGAGTGAGGCAGATCCGAACCTTTACTTTATTGTGATTGGTGAGGAGCCTCTCATTCTGGTGCTGTATGTGGATGACTTGATCATTACAGGTGCAAAGAGACTCATAGAGCACTGCAAGAGAGATCTTGCGGCGGAGTTTGAGATGAAGGACATCGGCTTGATGCATTACTTTTTGGGTTTGGAGGTGTGGCAGGAGGAGGGGCATTTCTTCCTGGGGCAGGGGAAGTATATTGTGGACATCCTTAGCAGATTCCACATGGAGGATTGTAGACCCATGTCGACACCGATGATCACCAACTGGAAGAAGCTTCATGCTTCGGATTCCGAGTTGGTGGATCCCACATTGTACAGGCAGCTGATTGGTTCCTTGATGTATTTGGTCAACACTAGACCAGATATCTGTTTTGCAGTCAACACGATGAGTCAGTTTATGTGTGAGCCTAGGAAGGTTCACTGGGTGGCTGCAAAACACATTTTGCGGTACTTGCAGGGGACAGTGGATTATGGTCTGGACTACAGGCAGGGAGATGGAGTGAGATTGGCAGGATACACTGATTCTGATTGGGCAGGTTGTGCTTCTGATAGGAAGAGCACTTCAGGGTGCTGTTTTGGGTTGGGTTCAGCAGTAGTGTCATGGTTCAGCCGGAAGCAGCAGTCAGTAGCACTGAGTTCAGCGGAAGCAGAGTATATGGCAGCCAGTCTAGCTAGTTGTGAGGCTATCTGGCTTCACAAGATGTTGTTTGGCTTATTTGGTCAGCCGTTGAGACCTTCAATGATTTACTGTGATAATCAGAGTTGCATTAAACTCATGGAGAATCCAGTATTTCATGACAGGTCAAAGCATATCGGGATCAGATATCATTTCATCAGAGACTATGTTCAGAAGGGAGCTGTGAAGCTTGAGTATATTTCCACTGATGAGCAGGTTGCAAATATCCTTACCAAAGCCTTACCACGGGGCAAGCATGTCTACTTCAGAGACAAGATGGATGTGGTGAGGAACACCTTCCTCGGTAAGAGGGAGTGTTGAAATTTGGTACCGGAGGACAGGTGGTTCCCTTAGGCTTTGATCTTTGGCCTAGGGAAAAGTGTCCAAAAGAATTTAATTTTTCTCCTAAAGTGACTTTATAATTTTATAAAGTTAAATCTAATTTAAAAGTGACTTTAAGTGATAAAGTTACTAAGTCTAATTTTAAAGTGACTTTTATAAAGTCAATGAAAAATTAGAAAGGAAAAGTGACTTTGGAAATAAATGACTAAGTGGGTCTTTATTAAAGTGGGGTGAATTAAAAAATAGAAAGTGAGATTTAAATGAGCATTTAATCTCAGCCATTGATCTAAATCTATTTCAGCCATTGGATTTAGAGATCACCCAAAAGTCACTTGGAGTTATATTAAAGGAGGAAAAGGAGGAAAAGGTCATTCATTCTTTCATGAGCAGATTGGGAGAAGGAGAGCAAGAGAGCAAGAGAGATTTCTGAGCAGGGAGGAGAAGGAGACAGCAGCTTGGCACACATTCCAAGGCAGCAGTTGAGCAGATTTGTACAACTGATTCAGCACATAGTGAAAGGCAGATTTTTGCACAAAAATCGAGGAGCAGTTTGCTGATTTTTCTGCACACAAAACGGAGGCCGTACAACATTTATTGCTGTCCTGTTTGCTGTAATTTCCAGATTGCTGTGAGGCACGGGAAAGGAGATAAGTTGTAAATTTGCTTGCTGATTTTTTGCTGAATAATTCTCACTGTAAAAAGACAATTTTCAGAAATAAAGAAGAGCTCTCAAACTGGTTTTCCCCAAGAGTTGTAGGGGGTTTTTCCAGGGTCAAGTTGACCAAAAATATCAGTGTTTTAATGGCTGTTTTTGATTGCTGATTTTTAATTCTGCAATTTCCAGCATTCTGAAAAATTTCCAGAATTTGTGTTTTCAACAATATATATATATATTTTTTTTTTTTTTTTTTTTTTTTTTTTTTTTTTTTTTTTTTTTTTTCAGTCTGTTAAATGTATGGTTATGGGAATGGGCATTTAACTACATGGGAGAAATAAGGAGAAACTGAAAACCGGGGTGGGATAACAGAGATTTTTACACGATCATGGATCGGTGAGACGAAAAACCTTCCGTAACGTAGATTATCACTTAGAAAATTAGGTCCACCTAGGCAATTTACATACATGACTCATATCTGTTAAGATTATTTACAATTTATACATGCAGACTGGGTTTACAACATAAATTGATCAAGCTATCGACGATGTTAAGTTATGGTATGTTTTATGCTTATAACAGTTTACTTCTTTTTCTTATTATATTCCACCGATTAGCAATCACATGTACATAAAGTAAAGTGCAGATAGAACATTAAACGATCGACAGAAAACAAGCCAAGACAAGAGACACAAGATGTGGCGGCTAGCCAGGGACAAACCCCACAATGTGTGGGGAAACCCTTTGATCAAATCTTCTTTTATCTTCAATAATTCAGCAGAGAGAAATAGTACAATAAATCTGATTCATATCAGCGGTAGCAAACCCTAGATCAGTAGCATCAGCATTAGCGACTTCATTATCAAACTAGGGCAGACCATATCTCACAAACCGACAGTTGGATTGACTTCATTCCACCACCAAAAGTTGCGGCTTTCAAAGGAGGTTCAGATGAATCTACAACGCAGTTCCAAAGAGGAGATCTTCTAGGCCACGCAAGTCAATCTTTACTTCTGCAGTTGCAGCTTCAAATTCAACAGTTTCCAGCTTCACATGTGAGAGAGAGAGAGACCCATTTCAGCGCAGTAGAGAAGAGACTCATATCTGCGCAGTAGAGAGAGAGAGATGTGATGAGATGAGTGAGTCCAAATGAGGAAAAGTCCTCTTATATTTATACACAACGTTGGTGGGTGAATAGATGCGACTGTTGGGCTTCTGAGCCTACATGAGTTGTAGGTCGGCTTGATAATAATTCCATAATCAAAATAAATTCATATCTCCATGAATACTTATCGGAATTGGATGATTTTATATCAATCCTACACCTCTCGACGAGAGGAATCTAATAAAAATATTATTAGCCATGAATAAGATGACCCACATGAAGTTTTGCCCTGGTTGCCAATTTTAACACTCCCTCTCAACCATGGAGAACTTCATCTGCAATCTGTCTATCGGTCGTTACTATTCATCCATCAAATGCACTGCCTTGTACAGCCTGACCCTTGCCCTGCTCTGCTCTATTTTTCCAGTTCTGCTTTGTCTTGTTCTGGCCTGCACTGATCTGTACTGTTTTGTTCTGTTCTGCTCTGCTCTTGCATTGTTCTGTTCTACTCTGCTTTTGTCCGAATTATGAAGAAGAAGAAATGATCGAGGATGTATCATACTGACTCAAAGTCAGTCTCAGAGTATGTACCACTGGTCCTAGACCAGTCTCAACCAACCCAAAGTCAGCGTCATAGTGAGTACAACTCCAATGGTCCCAGACCAATATCATACTCCACTGACTCAAAGTCAATCACAGAGTATGTACCACTGATCCCAGACCAGTCTCAACCAACCCAAAGTTAGTGTCATAGTGAGTACAACTCCAATGGTCCCAGACCAATATCATCCTCCACTGACTCAAAGTCAGTCTCAGAGTATGTACCACTGATCCCAGACCAGTATCATTGATCCCAGATCAATGGAGGTCATCCTAGCGTAGGGAGTACGGTAGTTACAACGATGCGTCCATCGGTACTACTATGGTCCCTAACTTCATTTCCCTTCTCATTGATCAGATGAGAGGTACTTCCCATGAGTCCCATACTGCATGGGTAGGATGCGTCGACAGGAGAACTAATCAATCCTGTCCTCACAGGAGAACACATCAATCCTGCTACAATTGCCATGGAGAACACATCAATCCAGGCCTCACAGGAGAACACATCAATCCTGCTACAATTGCCATGGAGAACACATCAATCCAGGCCTCACAGGAGAACACATCAATCCTGCTACAATTGCCATGGAGAACACATCAATCCAGGCCTCACAGGAGAATGCATCAATCCTGCTACAATCGCCATGGAGAACACATCAATCCAGGTCTCACAGGAGAACTAATCATCCTGCTACACAGGAGAGCGAATCATCCTGTTCCACAAGAGAGCGAATCATCTTGTCCCACAAGAGAGCGAATCATCTTGTTCCAGTGTGCACCACCAGGGGAGGGTGAGTCACCCTGTGGTCGTATGTTGCTCCAGTAATAACCGCAAGCCCTCAGAGCTCCCAGAGCTCAATGTATGCAACATGTAGGACCCTTGTACAAGGGTTTCTTACCGACTCCAAGTCGTTTGGCAAAATCACAGATTAGATCTTTCCTCGGGGCTTTGACAAGGTGTATCAACCTGTACATCATCTTAATGCGATGGAGCCTCCTTGCTCATCAACTTACCATATCCAAGATGATGTCTATTTGCTGGAGCAATCGACGAATATGGGATTCCTCAACAATCGAATCCCACCTCTGGTTGTTATCGAGAATCATAGTGGTATCCAATGTAAATCCAAACAGCTCTCTGAAGAGCTTTCGCAACCAGACTACCTCACACGAGGTTATGCTAGCAACAATATATCCTGCTTCGGCGGTGCTCAAAGCCACCGACTTCTGCTTCCTGCTCATCCAGGATATTGAAGCAGATCCCAAGGTGAAACAGCACCCGAAAGTGCTCTTACGGTCCACCACACTGCCTGCCCAATCAACATCAGTATATCCAAGTAGTCTCACATCTCCGGCAGTGTATCTTAATCCATGAGAGATTGTGTCCTGAAGACATCTCTGAAGATTCCTGGCATCAATCCAGTGAGGCTCAACCAAATATGAGCTCACAATGCTAACTGCAAAAAATATGTTCGGACGGAGGTTCACCAAGAACATCAATGCGAATGACTTTATGAAGCTCAGAGGCATTTCCCAAATCTGGTCCGACATCACTACCATATAACTTCTAAAAGTTAAGATCCTCGAGGTAGTCATAGGCTTGCAGTCCATCATACCAAATCTTTCCAATATCTTTACCACATATTTCCCTTGAGATAGGAAAATTTCCCTTGGCTTCTGCCATACTTCAAGTCCTAGGAAGTAGTGCATCAGTCCTAGGTCTTTCATTTCAAATTCAGAGGCCAGCTCCCTCTTACATTTGTGAATGAGAGGGTCTGCACCTGTTAGAAAGAGGTCATCCACATACAACACCAGTATGAGAGGCTTGTCATCTTCAACCTTAAAGTAAAGGTTAGGATCAGCTTCACTCCTAGTGAATCCCAACTTCATCAAGTAGCTATCGATCCTCTCATACCATGCTCGGGGTGCTTGCTTCAGCCCATAGAGAGCTTTCTTCAACCTGCATACATGAGATTTTCGATCATAAATTTCAAATCCTTCGGGTTGCTCCACGTAGACCTCTTCTTTGATCGAGCCATGCAAGAACGCAGTCTTGACATCCATCTGATGTAGGTTCCATCCTCGTGAAGCGGCAAGGGCTATGATCGAGCGGATGGTCGTATATCTGGCAACAGGTGCAAATATCTCATCATAGTCTATACCTTCCTTTTGGGAGAAACCTCGAGCAACAAAACGAGCCTTATACTTTTCCGTGCTTCCATCTGCTGCATGCTTTATCTTGTAAAGCCATTTGGAAGTAACAACAGTCTTGTCCTGGGGTCTGGGAACTACTTCTCAAACATCATTCTTTATGATAGACTCATATTCTTCGGTCATAGCATCCTTCCATACTTGATGCTTGACGGCATCTGAGAATGACGAAGGCTCATTTTGTATGATTGTGCTCATGATGGTCAGGTATCCTTGATACCTATTAAGTTTCTTACTTTGACGGAAGGTTCCTCAGGGTGCAGCATGTCCTTCAGCATCATCAAGTAACCCCTTAAGCCATGAAGGCCTCTTCCTAGAAGAGGAAGGCTCATATGGAGGAGGATCAATCGGATCCATGGGTTCTTCTACATCAGGCATTGATTCATCATCCTTTTCTTTCGGTTCCTTGGTGTCGGCTTCTTGAGAGCTCCTCAAAGTCGGAAGATTGATCACCTTGCTGAGAGCCATATCTTCGTCAAAGGTGACATCATGACTAATTATGACTTCCCTTTGACCGGCTACATAGATTCTATAGCCTTTAGTATTTTCACCATAGCCCACGAAAATTCCCTTCTTTCCAGATGCTCCCAATTTATTTCTTTTCTCTTTCGGCACATGAAAGTATACGGGGCTTCCAAAAATTTTAAAATGAGAAACATCAGGTTTCTTACCGGTGAATTTTTCTTCAGCAGTCTTGGAACCCAATGCTTGATGAGGGCATCAATTTTGTACATATACGACGGTGATTGTAGTTTCAGCCCATAGAAACATCAGAAGTCTTTGATCATGTAGCATGGCCCAGACAGCTTCCATCATCGTGAGGTTCTTCCTTCCCACCACACCATTCTGCTCAGGAGTATGTGGTGTAGTAGTCTCCCTCTTAATGCCAACCTCAGGTATGCCTGAGTGAACCAATTGTAATATATCAGAGGTCTTGCTTTGGCTTGAGGGGAATGGTCCCCTTTTGAGCTTTCCTTCAGCACATCCTGGACATACACCTTCATTCTCTATTCAGAATTCGGGCATCCCTATCACCATTTGTCTTACACCGAGTATAGCTTTATAATGAAGGTGGGCAAACCTCCGATGCCAAAGTTCGGACTGAAGAGATGTGTCATAAGACATGACACCTAGCAGACTTCCATCGACATGATATAATGAATCAACACTAAACCCAAGAGTAAAGGCATCTTTAACATTATTTTTCCATATACATACCTTGCCATTGCTGAAGGTTACCTTGTAGCCTTTGTGTTCCGTTCCCGAGATGGACACTAGGTTCTTTTTGAGGTCAGGTGCATTTAATACATCCTGGAATTTCTGGCCTTCTTGAATGCATGTCCTCTTCCTTGATTCCCAGCTCTCCTCTTACCTTTGCTGTTGAATTTGTCATTCCTTTGATTGCCATCAGAGGGATTTTGATCATCGTCCTAGAGTGAGTCCTTTCTATCAGGGCACTCCCTTGCATAGTGACTTGCTTTATCGCAAATGTAACATCGTCATTTTCTTCTAGCCTTAGGTCCAGCCTTTCCTTTTGATTTAGTCCCGGAATTATTTCTTTTCTTTGCATGAAAATAAAAGGCAGCAGGAGAACCTTTAGGCATGGGCATTTCTTACACTTCTTCCCTTGTTTCTTCTTGAATGCATCTAGCCATTAATTCCTCGAAACCAGGAATTACATTATAGTTCAGAAGAGTAGTCCTGAACACATACCATTCAGATGGTAATCCTTCAAGAGTTGTGAGTGCCATTTCTCTGTCAGTAATAGTTTCCCCAATAGATAGGAGATCATTCTTGATCTCGGTGATTCTTAAGAAGTATGCTTGCATACTTTCATCTTTACCCTTCTTGATTTCCCTCAGCTTATTTCTAAAAAACAAAACTTGATTTGCATCATTAACTTTAAATAAACTCACCAGTCTGTCGTAGATTTCCTTGGAGGTGTCTAGATCAGAGATGTAGGCCACCAAGCGCTTGTCGATAGAGTCCCGGATGATCTTCTTTGTTTTGACTTCTCCATTTTTCCATTTGTTCCAAGCAGCAGCAGATGCATTTGATGAAGGCTCAACAATATTGCCTCTTACATGGTCCAGCACTCCTTGATCTTCAAGGGTTAGATCGATAGACATCTTTCATCCGTGATAGTCAGCTTTCTCACGGAGCTTGTCTTCGGCAGGAAAGAGTGTTGAGAACCCCATAGTTCTTTTAGGATAGCCTTGCCAATCTTCTCTTCAATGATTGCTCTTGCTCTTGATCGGGCTTTGTCTTCACCTCAGCTTTGATACCATGTTAAGTTATGGTATGTTCTATGCTTATAACAGTTTACTTCTTTTTCTTATTATATTCCACCGATTAGCAATCACATGTACATAAAGTAAAGTGCAGATAGAACATTAAACGGTCGACAGAAAACAAGCCAAGACAAGAGACACAAGATGTGGCGGCTAGCCAGGGACAAACCCCACAATGTGTGGGGAAACCCTTTGATCAAATCTTCTTTTATCTTCAATAATTCAGCAGAGAGAAATAGTACAATAAATCTGATTCATATCAGCAGTAGCAAACCCTAGATCAATAGCATCAGCATTAGCGGCTTCATTATCAAACTAGGGCAGACCATATCTCACAAATCGACAGTCGGATTGACTTCATTCCACCACCAAAAGTTGCAGCTTTCAAAGGAGGTTCAGATGAACCTACAGCGCAGTTCCAAAGAGGAGATCTTCTAGGCTACGCAAGTCAATCTTTACTTCTGCAGTTGCAGCTTCAAATTCAACAGTTTTTGGCTTCACATGTGTGAGAGAGAGAGACCCATTTCAGCGCAGTAGAGAAGAGACTCATATCTGCGCAGTAGAGAGAGAGAGAGATGTGATGAGATGAGTGAGTCCAAATGAGGAAAAGTCCTCTTATATTTATACACAACGTTGGTGGGTGAATAGATGCGACTGTTGGGCTTCTGAGCCTACATGAGTTGTAGGTCGGCTTGATAATAATTCCATAATCAAAATAAATTCATATCTCCATGAATACTTATCGGAATTGGATGATCTTTATATCCATCCTACACCTCTCGACGAGAGGAATCTAATAAAAATATTATTAGCCATGAATAAGATGACCCACATGAAGTTTTGCCCTAGTTGCCAATTTTAACAGACGATGACTGTCGAATGGCACGGACATGTCGATCAAGCGCTATCCCTTTTTGCGAAGAAAAGGGGGTGTACTGCTATGGGTAGTTGACCGGTAGTGGTCAACAGGCTGCAAGAGAGATCTTGCTTTAGAGTTTGAGATGAAGGATATCGGCTTGATGCATTATTTTCTAGGATTGGAGGTGTGGAAGGAGGGGCATTTCTTCCTGGGACAAGAGAAGTACATTATGGATATTCTTAGCAAATTTCACATGGAGGATTGCAAACCCATGTCTACACCTATGATCACTAACTGGAAGAAGCTTCACGCTTCTGATTTCGAGTTGGTGGATCCTACTCTATACAGACAGCTGATTTGTTGTTTGATGTATTTGGTCAACACTCGACCAGATATATGTTTTGAAGTTAACACTATGAGTCAGTTCATGTGTGAGCCTAGGAGAGTGCATAGGGTGGCTACAAAACACATTCTTCGTTATTTGCAGGGGACTGTGGATTTTGGTCTGGATTATAGACAGGGTGATGGAGTGAGACTGGCAGGGTACACAGATTCAGATTGGGCAGGTTGTGCTTCAGATAGGAAGAGTACTTCTGGGAGTTGTTTTGGGTTGGGTTCTGCAATTATGTCGTGGATTAGCCAGAAACAACAGTCAGTTGCATTGAGCTCAGCTGAGGTAGAGTATATGGATGCTAGTTTGGCTAGTTGTGAGGCCATATGACCTCGCAAGATGTTGTTTGGTCTATTTGGTCAGGCATTGAGACCTTCAATAATTTACTGTGATAATCAGAGTTGCATAAAACTCACGGAGAATCTAGTTTTTCATGACAGGTCAAAGCATATTGAGATCAAGTATCCCTTCATTAGAGACTATGTCCTTGAGATCAAGTATCCCTTCATTAGAGACTATCAAGTATCCCTTCATTAGAGACTATGTCCAAAAGGGAGCTGTCAAGCTTGAGTACATTTCCACAAATGAGCAAGTAGCAGACATTTTCACCAAAGCCTTACCACGGGGCAAGCATGTCTACTTCAGAGACAAGATGGGAGTAGTGAGGAACACTTTCCTCGGTAAGAGGGAGTGTTAAAATTTGCATACCAGAGGACAAGTGGTTCCCTAAGGCTTTGATCTTTGGCCTAGGGAAAAGTGTCCAAATTTATTTTTTTCCCTTTCTCTTAAAGTGACTTTATAAGTGGTAAAGTCAATTTAATTTAGAAGTGACTTTATAAGTGGTAAAGCTACATTCTAATTTTAAAGTGACTTTATAAGTGGTAAAGTTACATTCTAATTTAAAGGCGACTTTATTAAAATCAATGAAGAATTAGAAAGTGAAAAAGTGACTATGGAAATAAAAGGCTAAGTGGGTCTTTATTTAAGTGGGTGAGTTAAAAAATAGAAAGTGAGAATTAAATGCACATTTATTCTCATCCCTAGATCTAAATGAATCTCAGCCATTAGATCTTAGGGTAACCCAAAAGGTCATTTAAAGAGTAAAAGGAGAAGAGAAGAGGAAAAGATCATTCATTCTTGCATGAGCATTTGAGAGAAAGAGAAGAGACAGCAAGGAGAAAATTTTTGAGCATTGAGGAAGTGAAGGAGAGCAGCAAGAAGACATTTCAGAAAATCTGGGCAGTAGCATTTATTGGCATGCATCGCAAGGCAAAACCGTACAGCAGGAGAAAGGCACAGATATCGAGGAAGAGGGACAACAGCAAGGGCACAAATTTCGAGGCAACCGTACTGCTGAAATTCTTACGGTTCGTATAGTCCGTACATCAATTTCTGGGCACATTTTTTGAGGCAGGCTGTACAACATTTAATGCTGTTTTATTGTTGGAAAAATTTATGTTTTGGCTGTTTGCTGATTGTCACAATTTTCGAGATGGAGTTGAAGCACGAAAATTGAGATAAGTTGTAATTTGTGGTTGCTGGAATTTTTACTGTATTTCAATTTCTTTGTAAAAGCATTTTTTCAGAAATAAAGAAGAGCTCTCAAATTAGTTTTCCCCAAGAGTTGTAGGGGTTTTTTCCAGGGTCACATTGACCAAAAATCACTTTGTTATTTTCTGTGTGGCTGTCATAATTGTGCTGTGTTTTATTTCTACAATTTCAGTAGTTGTGAAATCTCTAAATTTGTGTTTTCACTAAAATATTGTCATTTCCAGATTTTAGAATTTTTATCATGCTTGGATTTAAAACTAAATGCATGGAGTGATAAGGAAAACTAATAACCGGAGTTGGGGTTGAAATTTCTTCAAGAATAACTTGTCCTACTTCAAGATGTCTTACAAAACTTAGGAACGACTTCGCTGCACCTGTATGAAGAGAAATATGTGCCAGAACAAAGTAGATAGATAAAAGAAGCAAAAAGATTTATCACTGAGTAGAATCTTGCACGGTCGAAATTGATTGGAAGGAAGAGGTTCTAAAACCCTCAGAGCTCTAGCTCAAGAAATTAGACAATTTCATCCACAATTGATGATGAAAATTTGATCTCAATTCCTCTGTATTTACAGATTTTTCCATGGGCTTCAAGATGTGAGGGGTTGTGGTTGCAACCTCTGAGTCCTGATTTCCTTCACGAAAATCCTCCCGCCAACTGTCGAATCACTTCCTCTCCAATCCTCCTTTGCTGCTGCAACCTAGATCTAGATTTCTTTGGCTAGAATATGTCAATGCAGTGACTCTTTCTACCTCAGCTCTGTCTCCACAAACATTGTTCTACACCAACAGAAACAGTGTTCCACGAACTCCTCAAATCAAATCTGCTCTACTTCCTCAGCGCCGACAACTGACTGATTTGAACCTCTCAGGCTTTGCGCTAGCCCAGAGAGCTGACGCAGTCACTGCATGGGCTCCTCTCTGGATCGGCATCACCTTTTGCAGGCTTGAAATGCTGACGAAGGCACTGCGTGAGCCTCTGCGTCACTCTTGCAGCTGCTCCTCTGCCTCTAAAACAACGCTCTCACTCAGGAAAACTGCTTCTTTGTAGCGAATTCTCTGGATTACTCGGCTGGTGTCTTGAGTCTCCTATGATTTGTAATCGCTCTGATACTAAGTTGCAGGAAACGTGGCCCTAGGGGGCGTTTCGCCAGGGGAAACGAAACGAAACGTGTTTCCCCGTACCGTACGGCCTGGAAACGCGTTTCCGGCCGTACGACCACGTTTCCCGAAACGGAAACGTGGCCGTACGGCCGGAAACGCGTTTCCAAGCCGTACGGGCCACGTTTCCCCAAAAAAACATTTGTATTTTAATTTTTTTTTTCTAATGTAGATCTCTTACATTTGTTTGCCCTAGTGTTGATATGCAGTTCATGGTAATGTTAAATTCTTAAAGTAAAAGTGATATTCTCCTTTATTTTTCATTTTCATCCTTTTACTTAAATTTTTAACATTACCATGAAATGACTCAGGATGTTTGAGAGTGGTTTCGCTGTCATTGGATTTCATATGGAGAAAGTAGAATTTTAGATCTTACTCAAAATCTAGCAGACTTATCTGTTTTTCAGGATTTCAGGATTGGGGGGATTTCAATGTTTCCATTGGATTTTATCATGTACTAGGGTATGGAACTTGTATTTAATCGAGAGAACAAAGCCCTCTATGCAGGGGAGACTCCCAATAATCAAGAGAATGTAGGGTACTAGGGTATGAAACTTGTATTTAATCAAGAGCACTAAGGTCATTCGACTATGTAGGAGGAGACTCCCAATCAACCACGAGACAAAAAATTAGAAATTTCTCGTGGCTGATTTTGGATATTTCTATTTTCATTATGTGATTATTCATGAGTAAATGTGATGTAAATTTAGATACTTATAGTCTATGCATTGACAATTGACAATTTTATCATAATGTAATAAATTAGAATGTATCATATATGCTTTATGATTGCACATATTTCTTAAATTCCTAATATATATATATATATATATATATATATATATTCGCGTTTCCCCGTTTCCAAAATTTAGGGAGGTCGCGTTTCGTATCGCTTCCCGTTTCGGAAACTCGTACCCGTTTCCCCATTTCGTGCAACCTTGCTCTGATACCATGTGAGAATTTCTGAATCTACACATCAGAAACCCCTACTGCAATTACTGGTTTAACATGTACTTGTTCTTTGCATTAACAAATTATTTAATTACATAAACATTGATGAAAAACACTATTCCAACCTACACAAACATACAGATCATGAATTGAAATAAACTGAGACAATCACACAAGGGACACTGTTATTTTTGGACAATCGTCCCCGGAAAAACCCAATGTGGGAAAACTGGTGCAGCGTATAGAGGGTTTATATTATTAAGCAGATTCTTGAATACAATTAGGGTGCCAAATGCGGCTCACCCAACAGAGAATAACCTTGGCAGAAGTACCTGTGAAAATTTGTGAATCTACACATTAGAAATCCTACTGCAATCATTGGTTTATCATCTCCTACTTGTTTTTACATTCAACAAGTTATTTAATTATTTAAACACTGATGAAAAATACTACTGTAGACTACACTGAAATACAGATCATAAAATGAAACAACTTGAGACGAACACACAAGGGACACCGTTATTTTTGGACCAACGTCCTTGGAAAAACCCAATGCAGGAAAACTAGTGCAACTTATAGAGGGTTTGTATTATTAAGCGAGCAAAATCTGAGTACAAGAAGTTGTCTCTCACACCAGCTAACCTTTCAAAGAAATATCGGTAGCAAGAAATACATATGAGGGTTTACTTCGTTCTCTAAGTCACAACTGATCCACGTAATGGTTGACTCTGGCAAGCACTATGAAAATCCCAACACAATCTGCTCTATGTGGACCAGCGTCTTGCCTCTGGGAGACTGTGTCACTTATCTACTAGATCAATTTTCTCTTAGGAGCTTCGACTTTAACCATCCCAGCTAAGAACATCGAACTCCTAGAAAAATCTCGACCTTCCGATGATTATCTCACACTGCGACTGCAAGAATCCTCTTGGCTTGCGTCAGTGCTGCATGAACCCCTTCCTGGGTTGCGTAGGCCTCTACACTACCTCTTTGATGCTACTGTTGCCCCTCTGCCCGGTACTTGTTGGCTCGGAACTCCCTTCTGATCCAACTCTCTGCTACTGCCCCTCACTGCAACTCAGATCACCTATTCGATTTTCTCGGCAAACCACACTCCAGAAAAATCGAACTGACTGATCAATATGGTGTATCTCCAACTGACCCTCAAGCCTCCTCTTATACTTTTCCTGTTGATGAATCAACAACCGAGATTAAGTCCCTAATCGACAAATAAGATTAAAACAGACTTGATCCTCGTCACTTACAGGTTTCTCACCCATATTTTATTAATACCCATTAATATTTTTATTTCCCTAAGTTTAGACTTAGGAACTCATTAAAAATATTAATTATTTTAACTCCTCATCTGGGTGGAATTTCTTCAAACGATTTCGGGGTTCTGGAGATCTCATGTATTCTAGCCCCTCCACAAAATTTCGGAGTTAGAGCAGATCCGATGCTACTCAAATCGACACTCCCTCTTAGCGAGGAATGTCCTCTAATAACACTTCTCAACAGAAGTACTATATTGATCCACTGCATCGGTCCTCTGTGCCGCTGATGCTTGTCCTGATGCCCTTCATCCACTGCACTGCTGCGACCTGTACTGCTGCCCATGACACTGCCACTGTCACTGCTACATCTGTACTATAGCTCCCTCTCAAAATGCTGCCTCATGCTGTCCATAGCATTGCCAGTGCTAACTGTTACACTGCAACTCAGTTGTTGAGAAGTAAGCAACTGAAACTTCACTCAAAAATTGACATGCTAGTCAGTCTGGATGCCCCGTGATGCTAAATCCACCTCTGTTGCTAATTTGTGTTGACTCTCTGCTACTATTGCCTGCTACAAACTACTCTGTGCCTCTTGCATTGCTACAACATCCATTGCGCTGCCTCAGAGTTTGGCACTCTTGCTCTGCCACTATTGCTCCATCACACCTCGCTCCAATCGGCACCCGTCATTTTGCTATTGTTATTAAGGAGTCCCGTAGCCATATGTGATCCAAGAGTTTGGGGACCTCAAGGATCCTGCCCGGTTCATGTAGTCCTCTCAACTACAACTCCATGTCGCCCCACCTCTTCTCTAGAGACGCATGAGCACTCATGGCACAATTTTCATCCTTGCCTTCCCTGTCAGCTTTCGCTGGAGAAGCCTTCGAGTCAGAAGCCTCCTCCTTGCCCTTCTTCCAAGGACACTGTGTGGCGAAATGTCCTAGTTCACCACACCTGAAGCATCTGACCTTGGATATATCCTTTTTCTTCCTTTTCTGCTTCCCATGTTGTCTCAATGATGCGAGCGTTGCATCCTCCTCCTCCTCCTTCTTGACCCGGGCTCCTTTGCTGCTACTTCCTGCCTTGGTCAGCCTCTTGATCTCTTCTCGTTGAAGAGTTGCCCTCATTTCCTCCCAACTGGGGAGAGAAGCTGTGCCCAAGATACTCTGGACAAATGTCTCCCAGTGTTCAATGACTACATTCAGGGCAATCCTAACCATGAACTCAAGATTTGGTGTAGACCCCGTGGAAGTCAACTGGTTTCGAATCCCTTGCAACTTGAGAAGCAAGGGATCGATCTCTTCTCCCTTTTGCATCTGGTACTGTCTCAGCTGATTCTTCAATAGCATCTTTTGTTGAATGGAAGTCCCCTAGTACAAGGTGGTCAATGTTTTCCACATCTCCCTTGTTGTGTCCTTCTCAGCAATGTGTGGGACCACATGATCTTTGACCTCGTCTAGAATCATGCATTTTACCTTCGCCTGGGCCTCCTCGAACTTCTGCAGCGGATCAGCTTCAACCGGAACAACAACTACTTTCAAGGCATAGTCCTTGATGCGATGTTTGTCTAGGATTGCCATGATCCTGGCCTTCCAGATGACAAAATTGGATGCTCCATCCAATTTGTCCTGATCCCTCAGTCCATTGACCGACAGCTCTGCTCAAAAAATAAAGCATTGGTTCCCTTCTCCCTCTCCCACTGCTAATCCACCAAGACTCGGATCTGGATTTCTTTAGCGTACAGGAACAAGCTCCTCTAGACTCCGTCTAAGTCCTGATTTCCTTCACGGAAATCCTTCAGCCAAATGTCGAATCACTCCTCTCCAATCCTCCTTTGTTGTTGCAACCCGGATCTAGATTTCTTTGGCTAGAAATATATCAATGCAGTGACTCCCTCTACCTCGAATTTGTCTCCACAGACACTGTTCTGCACCAACAACAACAACGTCCCACCAGCTCCACTGATCGAATCTGCTCTGCTCTTCCAGCCCCGACAACTGACTGATTTGAGCCTCTCAGGCTTTGCACTGGCCCAGAGCGCTGATGCAGTGACTGTGTGAGCTCCTCTTGGGTACTGCATCACCCTATACAGGATCGAAATGTTGACGCAGGAACTACGTGAGCCTCTGCGTCACTTCTCTGGCTCTGCGTTACTCCAACTGCTCCTCTGCCACTCAAACAACACTGTCACTCAAGACAACTGCTTCTCTGCAGCGAATTCACTGGATCTCTCGGCTGATGTCTTCAGTGTCCTATGATCTGCAATGCTTTGATACCATGTGAAAATTTCTGAATCTACACATCAGAAATCCTACTGCAATCACTGGTTTATCATCTCCTACTTGTTTTTACATTCAACAAGTTATTTAATTATTTAAACACTGATGAAAAACACTACTGCAGACTACACTGACATACAGATCATAAACTGAAACAATATGAGACAAACACACAAGGGACACCGTTATTTTTGGACCAACGTCCTTGGAAAAACCCAATGCAGGAGAACCGGTGCAGCATATAGAGGGTTTGTATTATTAAACGAGCAAAATCTGAGTACAACAGGTTTGCCTCTCACACCGGCTAACCTTTCAGAGAAATATCCATAGCGAGAAATACATACGAGGGTTTACTTCGTTCTCTAAGTCACAACTCATCCACTGAATGGCTGACTCTCGCAAGCACTGCGAAAATCCCAACACAATTTTCTCTGTGTGGGCCAACGTCTTGCCTCTGGGAGACCGCGTCACTTCTCTGCTGGATCGATTTGTTCTCAGGAGCTTCTACTTCAGCCCTCTTGGCTCAGAACATCGAACTCCCAGTAAAATCTCGACCTTTCGACGATTAACTCGCACTACCACTGCAAGAACCCTCTTGGCATGCGTCAGCCCTGTGTGAACCCCTTCCTGGGTTGCGTAGGCCTCTGCGCCGCCTCTCTGATGCTACTGCTGCCTCTTTGCCTAGTACTCATTGGCTCGAAACTCCCTTCCGATCCAACTCTCTGCTACCCCCTCTGAAAATTCTATCGTTGCAACAACTGATTTATTTTACCTACTTATTTCCCAATAAGTTATTTATGAAAATCCTTCAGTAAACATTAAAATAAATTCTGCTGCAGTTATCACACCATAATACAGAAACAAACACATGCACAAGAATCAACACATCGACACAGATATTTTGGACAACAGTCCGTGGAAAAACCCAATGTGGGAAAATGGTGCAGCAAGGGAGGATTTTTATTATTCAGCAATTCTTCAGTACAATTGGGTGCCAAACTGGCTTACCCAACAGAGAGAAAATTCTCTAGCACTTCTCTAGTCTCAGCGTCAGTCTAGTTGACCTCTGAGTAGCTCCCAGACCCTCTGCGTCAGCACTGGGCCTCTCTGCATCACCCATGTAGGCCCTCTAGTGACTGCGCAGTCTGCTGCCTCTGCGTCTGCCTCTCCAACCTCTGCCCAGGTCCTCTGGTGCTGTTCCTGACTCTATTCCATACTTGCTGCCTCCTGCTGCTCTCCAGACCACTGGTTCGAATTTCTCAGCTAACCCTGCTCCAGAAATCAAACTGATTGGTCTCTCTCAGTGTGTTCTCCAACTGACCCTCAAGCCTCTTCTTATACTTTTCTCATTGGTCCATCAAAAGCCAATATCAAATCTCTAATCAATGGCAAAGATTAGATTTGGCTTGATCCATGACTTTTGGAACCTTCTAACCCAGTTTTATATTAATACCCATTAATATTTTATTTTTCCTAAGTTTAGGCTTAGGAACTCCATTAAAAATATTAATTATTTTAATATCTCTCAAACCGGGTACAATTTGTCCAAACCATTTCTAGGTCTTGGATATCTCATGTGCATTAGCCTCTCCACAAATTTTTGTGGCTAGAGCACATCCGATGCTAGCCCAAATCAACACCTCCTCTTAGCGAGGACTGTGCTCTAGTAATACTCCTCACTGAGCATTACCTTGATCATCCGGCACCGGTCCCTATGTTGATGCTAGGCGTCCCTGCCCAACATCCTCTGCACTGCTGCATCCTCTTCTTATCATGCTGCATTGTGCTACTGCTGACTGCTACTACACTGCAACATCACCCCCATTTTTGCTACTGAAGTCTGAAATGGATTCTTTATCATCCCCATATTTTCCCTGAAGTAATCGAACTTTGTTCTTCCAAGGGCCTTGGTGAGGATATCTGCCACCAGTTCTCCTCTAGGAGTGTAGCTCAACTGTACAGCTCCTCGTTGGACACAATTTCTGACAAAGTGACCCCGGATATCAATATGCTTTGACCGATCATGAAACACTGGATTTTGAGAGAGCTTGATGCAACTTTGATTATTGGACATAATCTTGGTCACCTCCATCTTTCTTCCGAATAGGTTCACAAGCAATTTTCTAAGCCATATGGTCTCACGCGAAGCTGTGCTCAACCATATATTCTGCCTCAACTGAGGTTAGAGCCACAGATTTCTGTTTCCTATTGCACCAAGAGGTCATTCCTGATCCAATGTTGAAACAATACCCAGAGGTACTTTTTTGATCCACTGAACTTCTTGCCCAATTTACACCAGTAAATCCACTCAATCTGATATCCTTACTCCTTGTGTACAAGAGTCCATAATCGATTGTTCCCTGTAAATACTTGAGAACATGTTTGGCTGCTATCCAGTGCATCCTCTTCGGCTCTACCATGAACTGACTGAGGGTGTTGACAGCATAGCAAATGTTTGGCTTGGTATTGACCAGATACATCAGGGACCCTATGAGCTGCATGTATAAGGTGGGATCAACATCCTTGTCTTCTGATGCATCAATCTTCTTCCAGTTGGTTATCATTGGAGTAGCTATGGGTTTACAGTCCTCCATCTTGAATCTCTTAAGGATTTCTGTAGCATATCTCCCTTTCCTAAGGAAAATCTCCCCCTTTTGCTACCAAACTTCCAACCCCAGGAAATAATGCATTCGTCCCAAATCCTTCATGTTGAATTTCGTGGCTAGATTCTTCTTGTAGTCCCCGATGAGCCTGGATGATCTTGTCAGGAAGAGATCATCCACATATAATACTAAGGTTAGAGGCTCATTTTTTACAACTAGATAGTAGGGATTTGGATCTGCGTCATGTTGATTTGGGGTAGTATCGAATGTGCTCTAGCCACGGAATTTGGTGGAGAGGTTGGGGCACATGAGATCTCCAATACCCAGAAAGGGTTTGGGCAGATTCTAAACAGATCAGGAGATATTAAAATAATTAATATTTTTCATGGAGTCCCTAAGTCTAAACTTAGGGAAAATAAAATATTAATGTGTATTAATATGAATATGTGTTAGAATGGTCCAAAAGACATGGATCAAGCCAGATCTAATCTTAGCTGTTGATTAGGGACTTAATCTCGGCTGTTGATATGTCAAAAGGAAAAGTATAAGAGGAGGCTTCAAGGTCACTTGGAGAACACACCAGAGTGATTAGTGATTCTATTCTCTAGAGCGGGGTTTGCTAAGAGAGATAGAATTAGTGATCAGGAGATGCAGCTGAGGGGCATTTGAGTACAGAGAGACAGAGAGGCAGAGATAGTGCCAGGAGTGCAGCGCAGTAGCTAAGGAGAGTGACGTAGAGCCAGCCAGGGCTCACACAGGGCCACGCAGAGGCAACCGGGAGCTGCGCAGAGCCTGAAAGAGGCTAGCGTTGCTGATGCAGATGGCTAGAGGGCTGATGCAGACCCATCTGGGGTGACACAAGGCCAACGTGAAGCAGAGAGGGGCTGACGCAGTCCAGAGAGAGGCTAACGCTGGGGTTTCTGGGGTTGATTTGTACTGAGTAGTTGCCGGAAGGATTATCCAGGGTTTTCCAGGAGATTTGTCAGAACCAGGAGATTTGTCAGAACCTGAGATAGCTGCACCGGTTTTCCCACATTGGGTTTTTCCGGGGACATTAGTCAAAAAATAATGGTGTCATATGGCGTGTTTGTTTCTGTTTCTTTTAGTCGCTGATTTGTAATATGTTGAGCATGCACTAGTGTTTATCTTCAGTATTTACATTGTAAATAACTTGTTAAGGAAAATAACAAGTAGGTAGGAATAAATCAGATAAAGTGCATGGAGGGTTTCTAACTAAGTAAACTTAGAAATTTCAACATGGTATGAGAGCGTGATTGCAGATCACAGGAGGACTAAGGACATTAGCCAAGCGGAGCAATAGCAGCAGAAAACAGTTGTCCCGAGGTGACAGAAGCTGTTTCTAGCAGAGAAGCAACAATGGAAGGGTGACACAATGCCTGCGTCATCAAGGGTGAGTCGGGAAGAGGCAGTGCAGAGGCTAAGGAAGGCAAAGGGAGCCTCACGCAGAGCCACGCAGTAGCTGGGAGGGCTGACGCAATTCGCTGAGGAGGCCGGGTTGCTGGTGCCGGGATTGCGCAGAGCCTAGGAGCTCTCATCTTCAGGTTGATGGGGTTTAGAAGGCTGTGGGAATATTGCAGAGTGGAGATGGAGAGGTACTGTAGTCAAAACATTACTTGACAGAGCAAGGCTAGAGTAGTTGCTACTGAGGGTTTCTAGCAAGGATAATTTTAGGGGCGAATGTTCGCCTTTTGGCGAAATTAAGGGGTTTTAAATTTTTAGTGGGCGAATATTTTGTATCATAGTACATTTTTACAAATCACCTCAAATAGCCCACCTTATTTTAAGGGAGAGGGTAAAAAAGGTAAATTTAGCCCTTGAAATTAGGAGTTACAACCTTCCATTCGCCCATTTTCAAGAATAGGTTTTATTTAAGCGAATCCATTCGCCCATTTTCAAGAATAGGTTTTATTTAAGTGAATCCTGTGGGCCAAATACCATATTTATAAAAGGGGTATGGTAAATTAATAAAAATATAAATAAATGAGAGGTATGGTAAATAAATAAAACATTTTTTATATTTACTCCATAAGTCACCTGGTGTAAACAAATAAAAATATAAGTAAAGTGGAGGTACGCTAAATAAATAAAACTTCTTTTTATACTTACTCAAAAGGTATGGTAAATAAATAAAAATATAAATAAACTAGACGTATGGTAAATAAATAAAACCTCTTTTTATATTTAGTCCATAACCCTCGGTTCTATTTATGAAGGCTCAAGAAAGAGGTTTTATTTAAGTGAATCCTATGGGCCAAATGCCATATTTGTAACAGAGGTATGGTAAATTAATAAAAATATAAATAAACTAGACGAATGGTAAACAAATAAAACATTTTTTTTTTTATATTTACTCCATAATTCACCTTATATTTACAAGAAATGGGTTATATTTAGGTGAAACCTGTGGGAAAAATACTATGGGACAAATACCATGGAATAGATTGCTATTAATACCATGCAAAAAACCATTATTAACCCTAATATTAGAATTAATAAAAATAAAAATGGCACATGGTATTGACCCATGGTATTCACCTGAAATGTGGCCTATTTAAATGGGGCAATTAAACCAGCATAGATCCATTTTTACTCTTCTCTAAGAGTTCACAATGCTAAGATTCACTAGGACTTTACAAAGTTTTATTATTTAGTGAAAGACTCGCCAAGATCTTACAAGATTTTATAATTGAGTAAAATATTCGCCATGCCTGGTGAGAGATTCGCCAAAAAATTATATATACATATTATATTATTGATAAAATCGCCTTCCATTTTTCCTATATACCATGGAGATTCGCCCATTTATTATATTTATAAATTTAGGGGAGGTTCTTAAAATTTTCCCTGGTTTCTAGTCAAGGAACCTGGATCAGTGGTGCGGTTGCACAAGACAATCAGAGTAGGGGGCATCTCGACAAGTGGCAGAAGGATTTCCAGGAGGGAAATCAGGACTCAGAGGGAGTCCAAAAGAGAACTTCTAGATGGGAAGTAGAGACTCAGAGGAGTCGAACAGAGAGCTTCCATGAGGGAAGTAGAGGAGCATCATGGCACCACACGGAGTAAGAGACCAGGATAGATTGGACAGAGCATCGAACTTCACAGTGTGGAAGGCCAAAATCTTATCCATACTTGACAGGAATTGTGTTAAGATCTTCGCCTTGAAGGTAATAGCTATTCCAGCCGACCCCAATGATAATGACAAGTACGAGGAGACGATGGCAAAGGCTAAGAGCATTATCCTTGATGGGGTCAAGGATCATGTAGTACCACACATAACCGAGAAGGAAATGACATTTGAGATGTAGGAGGCTCTCAAGAAGCTGTACCGGCATACTTCTGTGCAGAGAAGAATGCTGCTTGAGAATCAGTTGAGGTCGTATCAGATGAAGAAGGGAGAACCAATTGACACCTTCCTCGGAGGACTGAATGAGATCCGAGATCAGCTGACTGCTATAGAAGCGACATCGGATCAAGAGCTGATGGTGAGGACAATCCTGAATGTTGTCTCAGAAGACTTGGAAGTATTTGTCCAGAGTATAGTGGGTAGAGGGACACTTCCACCTTGGGACGAGATGTGGGCAGCTCTTCGCTAAGAAGATATCAGACGGCAGTCGAAGACGGGTGGTAGCAGCAAGGAGATCAAAGTCGAGCAAGAGGAGGAAGATGTGACCCTAGCATCTGAGGGAAAGCATGAGAAGCGGAAGAAGAAAGATGTCTCCAAGATCAAGTGCTTCCATTGTGGGGAGCTGGGTCATTATGCGACCCAGTGTCCGAGGAAGAAAAGTAAGGGAGAGTATTCCGAGACTAAGGCAGCGCCAGCACAGCAGAGACGAAAGTTTTGACAGACGACGACTGTGCCATAGAGTGCACACGCACCACTTGAGCGCAAGTGGGGAGACATCGATCTGTAGTCATTCAGACTACATGCAATGAGGGGCAGGATCGTCGAGGTACCAAGCCTCTTGGATTAGACCTTGCTACAGGAGCCTCGAAGAGGAGTACGAGGATTGGCTGAGTCAGGTAGAGACGGATGCAGATGGAGTGGCAGAGAGAGCTATAGTGTAGGAGTCCTGAGACAGCGCAAGGCTAGCAGGCTGTAGCAGTGCGAGAGGCACAAGAGTGTTGCACTAGTGCAAGATGGCACAAAGAGGTGTGCAACAGTGCGAGATGCAGGGAGTTGTTGCAGCAGCGCAGAGGTCAGAGAGGGAGCACTTGTCAGCGGCAGAGGGAGCTTCAGCATCAGTGGGTGTCTGTAGCCCAACAGGGAGGTCAGATTAGGAGATCAGTTACTTACTTCTCAGTAATTGAGTTGCAGTGCAGCAGTGGGCAACACGATGCAACTTGATGAGAGGAGGTGTAGTGCGGATGCAGTGCTGGGAAAAAGTACCAGCAGCAGCATGGATGCAGAGGGGGCTGTTGTAGAGATGCAGCAGTGGCAGTGGTAGAACCATGGGCAACAGTACAAAATGTAGCAGTGCAGAGGATGTTGGGTAGGAAGGCCTAGCATCAGCGCTGGTACTGATGCAGGACGATCAGAGTAATACTTAGTGAGGAGTATTGCTAGAGCATAGTCCTCGGTAAGAGGGAGTGTCGATTTGGGGTAGCATCGGATGTGCTCTAGCCATGAAATTTGGTGGAGAGGTTGGGGCACTTGAGATCTCCAACACTTAGAAAGCATTTGGGCAGATTCTAAACAGATCAGGAGATATTAAAATAATTAATATTTTTTATGGAGTCCCTAAGTCTAAACTTAGGGAAAATAAAATATTAATGTGTATTAATATGAATATGTGTTAGAATGGTCCAAAAGACATGGATCAAGCCAGATCTAATCTTAGCCATTGATTAGGGACTTAATCTCGGCTGTTGATATGTCAATAGGAAAAGTATAAGAGGAGGCTTCAGGGTCACTTGGAGAACACACCAAAGTGATTAGTGATTCTATTCTCTAGAGCGGGGTTTTCTAAGAGAGATAGAATTAGTGATCAGGAGATGCAGCTGAGGGGCATTTGAGTACAGAGAGACAAAGAGGCAGAGATAGTGCCAAGAGTGCAGCACAGTAACCAAGGAGAGTGATGCAGAGCCAGCCAGGGCTCACGTAGGGCCACGCAGAGGCAACCGGGAGTTGCGCAGAGCCTTAAAGAGGCCAGCGTTGCTGACGCAGAGGGCCAGAGGGTTGACACAAGGCTTCCTAGGGCCGACGCAGACCCATCCTGGGTGACGCAGGGCCAGCGTGAGGCAGAGGGGCTGACGCAGTCCAGAGAGAGGCTGACGTTGGGGTTTCTGGGGCAGATTTGTGTTGAGTAGCTGCCGGAAGGATTATCCGAGGTTTCAGTTATAAGATTTGTCAGGACCTGAGAGGTATTATTGCCAAGGAAATTTTCTGTTGGGTAGGCTAGTTTTGGCACCCAGATTGTACTCTGATATTACTTAATAAGAAAACCCTCAGATAGCTGCACCAGTTTTCCCACTTTGGGTTTTTCTGGGGACATTAGTCCAAAAATAATGGTGTCATATGGCGTGCTTGTTTCTATTTCTTTTAGTCGCTGATTTGTAATATGTTGAGCATGCACTAGTGTTTATTTTCAGTATTTACATTGTAAATAACTTGTTAAGGAAAATAACAAGTAGGTAGGAATAAATCAAATAAAGTGCATGGAGGGTTTCTAACTAAGTAAACTTAGAAATTTCAACACGTCACTCTTGACAAATTCCATTTTCTGCAAGTAGCCATCGATTCGACCATACCATACTTTAGGTGCCTGTTTCAGCCCATATAAGGTTTTCTTCAATCTGCATACATGAGACTTCTTCTCATGTGTCTCAAAGCCCTCTGGCTGTTCAATGTATACCTCTTCTTCTATCACTCCGTTCAGAAATGTCGTTTTGACATCCATTTGATGAATCTCTCACCTCATCTGTGCTGCAAGAGATATCACGGTTCTAATAGATGTATACTTGGCTACCGGGGCGAAAGTCTCTTCGTAATCATTTCCTTCCTTCTGAGCATACCCCTTAGCCACAAACTTGCCTTTGTATTTCTCAACACTGCAACGTATTTGATCTTGTAGATCCATCTCGAACCTACCCTGATTTGTCTTGAGGCCTTGGCACTACCTCCCAAACATCGTTCACCATTATGGAGTTGTACTCCTCTACCATCCCATTCAGCCAAACCTGAGGTTGAGCTGCCTCCTGAAAACTGGCAGGCTCCCCATCCTAAGCTACTAACGCTTGCTATCTATTTGGCTGTTTTCGCTCCCTCTTATTGTTCCCTGGCGCACCGATGAAGTCCTCTGCATCTCGCAGAATGTGACGAAGTTCCCTGCTCGTTCTTCGTCTGCCAACAGGTGCTTCTGTTAGCTCCTCTTCATCATGTGATTCTTCCTGACCCGAGGAATAATTCTTTTCTTTCGTTGGTTGAAGAGGTTGGACCAATGTTTCCTCTTTTGACTGCTCCTCGGAAGGCATTTCTCGAGATTTTCTGAAAGCCCTGTCCTCCATGAACTTCACATCTCGTCGAACTACTACCTTCCTACTCTTTGGAAGATAGATTCTGTATGCCTTAGCGTTCTCGCTATATCCCAATATATATCCTTTCTTTGCAGTTTGATCTAGCTTCTTCCTCTTTTCCTCAGGTATGCGGCAATATGCCAAGCTCCCAAATATCCTGAAATGATTGACTTTAGGTGTCTTCCCTGTGAAGACTTTCTTTGGAGTAATTGCTTGATGAGGAGTTCTATTCTGAACATTGACTGCTGTGTTGCATGCTTCTGCCCACAGGAATTTTGGCATATCCTGATCATACATCATGGCCCTAGCTGCTTCTACAATAGTCCTGTTCTTTCTTTCTGCTACTCCATTCTGCTCCAGATTGTAAGAAGCTGTCCACTCTCTTATGATGCCCTCCTTAGCGCAAAAATTAGTGAAGTCCTTATCGACATACTCTCCACCATTATCTGAGCGCAAAACTTTTATTTTTTTCTTAGTTAGATTCTCCACCAGGGCCTTGAACTCTTTGAATCGACAGAAAACCTTATCCTTGGTTTTCATAAAATAAATCGAAGTTTTGCTTGAGTGGTCATCAATGAAGGTGAGGAAGTACTCGGTACCGCTAAGAGCTTTAGTGGACATGGGTCCGCAGATATCTGAGTGTATAAATTTGAGTACACTCTTGGCCATGTTTTTACTTCTAGGAAACACTGCTTTGGCATACTTTCCTAGAGCATATCCTCTGCATACATCATATCCTCTGCATACATCATCTCGTTTCGTACTAAGATCTGGAACTCCTGTTACAGTGCTCCTGAGAATTCTCAGAGCCCCATGCAAATGTCCCATTCTTCTGTGCCATAGTTCGTTCAAATCCTTGTCTCCATGACTGCCTATTAGTGCCATTGGTGATTCTAGTTGTAGTTAGTACAACCTGTTACTTTTGATCCGGATCTGCACTTTCTTTTTCTAGCTCGGGTGTTTGACATATACTTTCTCCTTGATGAAGAAAACGTCATAGCCTTTGCCTTGAAGTTGCGACACAGAAAGCAAGTTCATCCCCAATCCTGGTACATGTAGCACATTGGTAGCATGGAACCGATCTCCCGTTTCTGTTTGAAAAACTATGGTACCCCTCCCTACTGGAGTACACTTTGCCTTGTTCCCTATGGTGATCTAAAAGTTCATCTTCTCCACTCGATAATCTGAGAAACATTCTCGGATTCCCGTCATATGCCAAGAGGCTCCACTATCTATATACCATACTTCTGATGATGCAGAGCTAGTCACACAAGCTACTTCTTCTTTCAGCCTGGAAGCCAATATAGAGAAATCGAGATCACTTTCTCTTGTGCAATTTTCTGAAAATCTGTGCGAGTCTCTTGATGTAGATGCCTCTACATCATGGTCTTGATCCATAATTGATTGTCCCTTCCTGTCTCTAATTACTTTCTCTGATACCATGTGAAAATTCTATCACTGCAATAACTGATTTATCTTATTTCCCAATAAGTTATTTATGAAAATCCTTCAGTAAACATTAAAATAAATTCTGCTGCAGTTATCACACCATAATACAGAAACAAATACATGCACAAGAATCAACACATCGACACAGATTTTTGGACAACAGTTTCCGGAAAAACCCAATGTGGGAAAACTGGTGCAGCAAGGGAGGATTTTACTATTCAACAATTCTTCAGTACAACTGGGTGCCAAACTGGCTTACCCAATAGAGAGAAAATTCTCTAGCACTTCTCCTAGTCTCAGCGTCAGGCTAGCTGACCTTTGCGTAGCTCGCAAACCCTCTGTGTCAGCTCCTACCTCTCTGTGTCAACACTGGGCCTCTTTGCGTCAACCATGCAGGCCCTCCAGTGATTGCGTAGTCTGCTGCCTTTGCATTTGCTTGAGAGACTCTGTCTCTCCAACCTCTGCGTTGGTCCTCTGGTGCTGTTCCTGACTCTCTGTTTTGTACTTACTACCTCCTGCTGCTCTCCAGACCACTGGTTCGAATTTCTCAACTAACCTCGCTTTAGAAATCGAACTGACTGGTTTCCCTCAGTGTGTTCTCCAATTGACCCTCAAGCCTCTTCTTATACTTTTCTCGTTGGTCCATTAACGACCAAGATTAAATCTTTAATCAACAGCTAAGATTAGATTTGGCTTGATCCATGACTTTTGGAACCTTCTAACCCAGTGTTATATTAATACCCATTAATATTTTATTTTTCGTAAGTT
This sequence comes from Pinus tabuliformis, assembly GCA_031772625.1. Taxonomy (NCBI): domain Eukaryota; kingdom Viridiplantae; phylum Streptophyta; class Pinopsida; order Pinales; family Pinaceae; genus Pinus; species Pinus tabuliformis. The sequence goes on along the minus strand of CM062804.1, from coordinate 1,581,677,753 downwards.
TAGACTTAGGAACTCCATTAAAAATATTAACTATTTTAATATCTCGCAAATCGGGTACAATTTGTCCAAACAAAATCTGGGTCTTGGAGATCTCATGTGCCTTAGCCTCTCCACCAATTTTCATGGCTAGAGTAGATCCAATGCTACCCCAAATCAACACTGCCCCTCTCTTTGCAACTCAGATCCCCTATTCAATTTTCTCGGCAAACTACGCCCCAAAAAAATTGAATTCGCTGATCAATATGGTGTATCTCCAACTGACCCTCAAGCCTCCTCTTATATTTTTCCTGTTGACGAATCAACAGCCGAGATTAAATCCCTAATCGACAGCTAAGATTAAAACAGACTTGATCCTCGTCACTTAGAAGTTTCTTACCCATATTTTTATTAATACCCATTAATATTTTTATTTTCATAATATTAGACTTAGGAACTCATTAAAAATATTAATTATTTTAATAACTCCTCATCCAGGTGGAATTTTTCCAAACAATTTCTGGGTTCTGGAGATCTCATGTATTCTAGCCCCTCCACAAAATTCCGGAGCTAGAGCACATCCGATGCTACCCAAAATCAACAGTACATCTATCTGGAGACAGATATTTCGGCAAATTCAACAACTAGATGATCAAACTCCACATATGGCAAATGCTGTCCCCAGTGCTGGGCAACGATGATTGCTCCAAGCTCTGTGCTGGAACTGTGTCACCTCCTCTAGGAGCTGTGTCACCCTCTCAGTGAACTTCCATTGCTCAGAAAGTCAATATGCTGAACTGCTCTCTCTGCCCCACAAGCAAACCCCAACGCTGCCTTAAGGGTCTGCATCAACTCCTCCAGCTCCTCGTCACCTCCGTCAGCCTATCTGGCCTCTGCGTCATCTTCTCTGGAGCTGCGTTGTCTCTCCTGGCGTTGCTCTGCCTCTCTGCTATGTATTCTTCGACCTTGGACTGAAGTCCCTTTGCCGAACTGCCCCTCACTGCAACTCAGATCACTAGCTCAATTTTCTCAGCAAACCACACCCCAAAAAAATTGAACTCTTTGATCTCCTCGGTGTATCTCCAACTGACCCTCAAGCCTCCTCTTATACTTTTCCCATTGACGAATCAACCACTGTGATCTAATCTCTAATCAATGACTAAGATTAAAACAACTTGATCCTCGTCACTTAGAACCCTCTCACCCATATTTTTATTAATACACATTAATATTTTTATTTTCCTAAGTTTACACTTAGGAATCCATTAAAAATATTAATTATTTTAATAACTCCTCATCTGGGTGGAATTTCTCCAAACGATTTCTGGGTTCTGGAGATCTCATGTGTTCTAGCTCCTCCACAAACTTTTGGAGCTAGAGCACATCCGATGCTATCCAAAATCAACACTATACCACACACCATTGACAACTGTTTGTAGATATACCATTCAACAGGTCCTAGGTGAGTTTGAAGTGGTTGGTGCTGGAGAGAATAGTTGGTGACGTTATGTAAAGAGCTTTTCCTAACTATTTTATCCAGCTTTATAACATCAACTTTCACATTTTATCTTATTGCCCTTACTTTCAGTTTGAATGCTTTGTTTGAGTTTGATCTTTTCTTCTAATTCTGTGGTGCTACATGTACGGTAGATGTGCAATATGCAGTACCTCATCCTGCTCTTACTCACATTTTACTTGTCAATACCCTTGGATTTCTTTCTACCAATTGTGGAGTTTACAAAAAGTTCTGGGCTTTCTAGTGTTTATTTGGGTCTCTTTTGGCAGTCTCTATGTACTCTTTTATTTTTCACTTTTTACACTCTCTTGGATATACTTTAGCACTCTCAATGGTTCACTCACCCTTTTACATTTTACAGTCCCACTGGCCAACTTTGCCACTAGGGGATATTAATATTTAAATTAAATTAAAATTAACTCAACCTGTAATGTCCTGTCTGCACCCTCTTTTATTGATTTTCTATTTCCTTTATTTTGGAGCCATACTGACTGCTTTCCACTAAATTATTCTTTATATGTAGATTAGAGATTGAAAGTTTGTGGCGATTAACTTTTACATTGAATTTTTATGAATATTTCTTTGCTGCCCATGCAAAGTAAACTGCTTCTAATACCATTGGAGTATGACTAATTTGTGATTCACTTACGATCTGCAGCCATATTGGCAGCCTCACAACAGAACAAGTGCTCGCAGGATTCAGAACATGGGTTGGCGTGCAGATGGAGGACTGTGGCTTCTTGTACGTGGCGGTGGTCTCTACCTTAGCAGAGGCTCAGGGGTAAATTTGGAACCCTGGTTTTCAAATTTAAAGCATTCTTCAAGTAGAGTTAGAGACTCTTTGATTCTGTTAAAGGTGTTTGGTGGGTATTGAGTTCAGTAATTAAATATTGAGATTTATGAGATTTCTGCACATGTTATTTTAAGTGAACAATGCAGTGTCCCGCTTGAGTTTCTTAATATTAATCTAATACTAAAATGGGGTATCGTATATCAACAATATTTTTGAGAGCACACAGGTCAAACATATAGTGACTCTTCGGTCTTCTACCTAAGATATGCTTGTTCCCTTTCAATGAGAGAATGACACCTATTTTTCATGTAAAAAATTTAAGGATTCTCTGTGTCTGGGAATAGATGGTATTATGAAATATACAATGATTTTGACAAGCATTAATTTCCATTTTATGGTTAAGGACATAGAAATTGTAATGTACCAAAGCTAGAAAGTGCTATTAAAACGAACAAATTTTATGAAATTTCCTTTGAAGACTTTTGTCAAACACTTAGTGGAGAAACATCTCGTCAAACACTTTGAGGACAAAGTAATAATCTCATGCAACAGAAATATATGAGAGGAAAATCACAATTTTTATTAGCTTGCTGGGAGAGATTACAATGCAAATAACAAATTCTGAACCTGTGCTTCAGCTCCGACAACCAGAAAAACCAAATTGGACCTTAGAATAGTGATCTCAACCCACCAGAAAAAGACTTGGCCCACAAGAATTTGGTTTGCAATTAAGAAGCAATTCGACCCCTCAACAAATGAACATGTTTTCTGTTATTCGGCCTCCAACTTGTTGAGAAATCTAGGGCAGTCAATGTTAACACTTTCTCTGCTTGATAATTGCTTGTGATATGCTTGTTCTTCTTTGACTTATGATCTCACTTTGTTAGCTTATTAGAGTGTTCTTTTTCATCAAAACAATTATCAAAATAAAGACAAGTGACACAAAATATAGGCTTCTCTAGCCAGGGCCAAAACCTCTCACCTCTAGAGAGGAAAACCCGATAAAATTCTTCTTGTAGATCTTCAATTGATAAGTACCAAGACCATGACACTGACCCTTGACTCTATTATCCTCTTCAAGAACCTTTTCACCAACCTTGTCCTTTCTTATCCTTCCTTTGTTTTCTTTTCTAGAGAAACTCGGTCTCTACTTCGTATGTTCCAAAGGATTCCTTTCTTCGCTATCCCAGAAGAAACCTATTCATTGCCTCCTAGAAGATTCCTTCTTTGCTGCCCCAGAAGATACTGCTGCCCCAGAAGAATCTACTTTGCTGTCCTAGAAGAATCTACTTCGTTGCTCTGGAAGATTCTACTTCGATTTACCCAGAAGATTCTTCCTTTGATACCCTAGAAGAGTGTCCTTTTTACCTTAGAGAAAACCCTTTCTTGCTGCCTCCTTTTCGCACTTCTTTTGGCACTTCTTCGCTGAAATTGAGTTCAAACTTGATGCTTAGAATAGAGGCCGAGTTCCCCTACTTATACCCCTTCTCTGGGTCTTTAGGACGACTTGTTCTGGCAGCTTCTTTAATGTTTGTAGGCCGATTTGAAGAGGTTTGGTGACAAGTTCTATGGAGGATACTTTATATAGACAAGATGACCTTTTACAAAGTGTAACATGACTTCATTTACATGACAATGACTCTTATATTTTATGACTAGATGACAAATAAATCCTAAAGACTGTCAACGGGAGTCTTGAATCAAAAACAAAATCCTTTCTTATGAAACCCATGAAGCAAGTCAACATGATAATTTAAAATTTCTTATTTACACCTCTTTACATAAAATCATAATTACATGTCATTATGAAGACTGAACCTAGTTACATCTTTCAACACTCCCTCTTAACCAGGGAGGTATTCATAATGGTACCTTGGACTTTCTCAATCTAAAGAATTTCTCATAATAAGAATTTGGATTTTTAACTCATCTGTATAGCATCATACCAACTAACATTTATATAGCAAGGCCTTGAATAACAACTCTCTCCATAGAGAAAAATGCTGGCAAGACAAATCATTTATAAACATCTTCATCATTGTCTCTCTCAAAACATACTGCACCCGGGTTTGCTCAGGATATGATCCATAAGAACTATTGTTTTCTTGGACTCTCTAGTCCCCAAAAGAATATCGGTCCTCCACGACTACTCTTCCATGGGATTCCCTAACTCATCCCACCAGAGCATCGGATGCCAAATGATTACACAATCCTCCATTCCGTCTTCTCAGGTGAAGCACAGAAGCACAGAACATCATGTCTATCGCTCCTTATACCAGGAGTTTTTATTCCTTTGATGTACTCATTCCTATGATAGAGGAATGTACCTAAGCTTTCGGCATAGAAATTTCCGATTTTCCTCCAAGTAGAAAAATTCTTCTCAGGTTCCCTCTTAAGTAGGGACCTATAGCATCTCTAGAACACTTAGCTGCATGAAGAGCTCCTTTCTTCGATGCCATGAATTTTTCTTAAGGAGTCTTTGAACTTTTGGGAACTTCTATATATAGGGCACAAATCATCCATCACTTTTGTCCATGAGTTAGTCATGTCCTTAACTCATCAGAAAGTGATCCATCAGATTTTCCATCTGGCTTTGCTTCATGTCATTCTGCTTTCATGCCATATTTCCGGAAGAACATTACATCCTTCCATATGGTTTGCTTGGAAGTCATTCACATATCTTCCCTTTTACAGTTCTACATAAGCCCAACCAGATGTTAGTTAAAAAATAATCAATGTACACTTCAAATTAGAATTACCTTTGTGATGATCTTTCACCATGACATCTTCCTGTAAGTATCGACATCCTGCATGTAGATTGACACATCTTCCACAGATATTCAGTGTCAAGGGTCTCTATCTTTTTCCGACTTCTTCCGGGAGATATTCTAGTCAAATCTTCTTGGACTTTGAATGCCTTCTATCATCATTGTATATTATCATGATCTCTTCCTTTCTTTTCACACACTTCATTCTCAGAAGCTTCCAATATTGATTGTAGTCAACTTCCTTATGTTGCATATATTATGTTGATTTCATCTAGTGTGACTTATGCTCTTGCAATGCTTAGGAGGAAGAGATCCTTTCTTCTCTAGATCATATTGTAACCGTATGAATTTCATAATAATCCATGTGAGCATACCTCATTTTTCTTTCGGTCATCCAAACTTCCTGTAGTAGCTTCATATGAAGGGGGGACTTTATCCTTCAGACCTGCTTTCCTTGTTTTGTCATCATATTATTCCTTGAATCTCACAAGTTGGAATTCCTTAATGAAAAACTTTTGCTTCATTTCTCTATCGGTGAGTCCTTTGATGAGAATTATATCAGAAAACTTGAGGATATATTATGTCCTCATCCGACAAATGTTTTCTTCTATGATGATCCCAGTTGATGATGATCTTTTGCTACTTATAAATACTCATGAGGTTTCCTAAGTGTGAATATTCCTACTCCCAAGGAACCCCTACTGCAGCAAAAACTGAATTTACTTCTCCTACTTGATTTTAATATACATTATCAAGTTATTTTCTGAATACTGAAGTAAATTACTTCTGCAGCCTACACTACTTTAAATTTGATTACATGAAACGTAAAACTGAGAAAAGAACAAGATACATAGGACACAGTTATTTTTGGACAAAATAGTCCTCGGGAAAACCCAATGAGGGAAACTAGTGCAACGGCTCTAAGGGTTTTCTATTATTAAGCAGTAATTCTGAATACAATGCTGGATGCCCTCTCAGCAATCCAGTGACAGAGAAAATATAATGGCGGAAAACTGAGTGAGTTTTACCTCACTTCAACCGGTAGATTCTCGCTGATCTGGCAGCAGAATTGGCTAACCCCGACTATCTCTGTGCTGGCCTTGCATAGGCCCTGTGTCAGCCTTTTAGGCTCTGCGTCAGCCCTGCGCTGTCTCTTCTGCCTTTTGCATCAACATTCCCAATTGTTCCGCCAGTTTCGGCTTTCTGCTTGAGGGCAACTTCTGCTTTTGCGCTGGCCCTTCTGGCTCTACGTCAAGCCTGCGTGGGCCCAAATTGGCCTAGTGTCAGTCCTTCTAGCTGCTGCGTTGCCTCCACTAGTGTCTCTCCGCCTCTCTGTCCAGTATTCTCGAACTATCCCTGCCCCTCTATTGCAGAATGATCACTCAGTTCAAATTCTCAGCTTCCTAGCCCCAGAAATCGAACTCTAGATCAATTCGTTCTCTCCGTGTGTGTTTCTAAATGAACCCCAAGCCTCCTTATACTTTTCTCGTTGAGACTTCAACGGTTGAGATTAAGTCTCTAATCAACGGCTAAGATTAAAACTTGACTTGATCTGCCTTCTAGATCATTCTCACCCATATTTTGATTAATACCCATTAATATTTTAATTTTCCTAAGTTTAAACTTAGGAACCCCATTAAAAATATTAATTATTTTAATAAAATACAATCCAGGTGGAATTTCACCAAGTGATTTCTGGGTTCTTTAGAACCCATGTGCCTTAGCCTCTCCAACAATTTTCATGGCTAGAGCACATCTGATGCTACTGAAAACTAACACTCCCTCTTAGCGAGGAAAGTGCTCTAGCAACAATGTCCAACTGCACGCTGCTTTGTTTCTGAAGCAGTTCCTTTCCGCATTGTTGCTGCCACCAACACTGTGCTGCTGCTGCTACTGTACTGCTGCCCATGACACTGCCACTGCCACTGCTAACACTGCATTCGTACTGCAACTCAGTCGCTGAGAGAAGCAACTGAAAAACACCCAAAATTACTGAACTAACTATGTTCAACATAATACCATGTGAATGTTGGAATCTGATTGCTACTAGTCTTTGACCCTCTGAATCTTCTGCGCTGCTGCTGATTTCTGCACTGTGCCCTTTACACTGCTGCCAACCTTGCTCTGCACTGATCAGTCCCTGGTCTTAAGCTACTGCATCTATCTCTCCAATCAACCCACTGCATCTTCTAACACTAAGTCCATCTCGCTACTGTTGAATCTCGGGCTCCCATAGCAAGGAATTGATCCAAGAGGTGGACTCCTCAAGTATCCTGCCCACATGTAGTCCTCTTGACTATAGCTCAATATCGCCCCATTTCCCTCCTGGTCCCTGGAGATGCGTGGGCAATCATGGCAAACTCATCTTCGTCTTTTTTTGCTGGAGTGACCTTAGGATCATGTTTCTCATCCTTATCCTTTTGCTTCAAAGGACACTGGGATGCAGAGTGGCCCATCTCGCCACATCTGAAACATTTCACCTTCGAAATGTCCTCCTTCCGCTTCTGCTTTTGCTGTCCCTTTGATGCTAGAGATGCGTTCTCCTCCTACTCCTTGGTCTTCATGCCACTCCCACTACTGCCATTGAGGTTGACCTTTACCAGGACCCTCCTTAATTCCTCTTGTTGAAGGGCTATCCACATCTTCTCCCATGAAGGTAGTCTTTCGCTGCCCACTATACTTTGGACGAAGACTTGCCATTCATCTGAGACTCCATTCAGGGTCGTCCTTACCATCATGGTAGACTTAGGAGTAGACCCCACTGTAGCAAGTTGGTCTCTGGTGTCCTCAAGACATTGAAGATAGGAGTTAACCCATTCTCCCTTCTGCATCAATGTCTGTTGCAACTTTTGTTCTAGGTACATCTTCCATTATTCGGAAGAGCCTTTATATAGTGAAGACAAAGCTTCCCACATTTCTCGGGCTGTATCTTTGCCCTACAAGTGTGAGACCACATGATCTCGAACTCCATTGAGTATGAACCTCTTCGCCTTCCCCTGCTCGGCCTTGTACTTTTTCTTCTGATCATTGTCAATGGGAACAATCGCAACACTTTTGATGTAAGCTTCAATATCGTCTTCCATATGACATAGTTGGAAGCTGCTTCCAACCTGTCCTGATCTTTGAGCCAATGTGATGCCATCTCACCCAAATTGTCGAATTGACTCCTCTAGACACTGCTCAACACTACTGCCCGGCAAGTGAGAAATTCGAACTTTTGCGAGAAAAGTTCTATGAGGAGAAAATTCCCCTTCTATGTGTTTTCGCTCTTTTCCGACAGATTTCTGCCCCAGCAGGAAATGCATCCTTCAAACACTGCGCTGAGGCTTTGCATCACTCCCTCTGCCTCTGCAAACTCACGAATTGGAAATCGTACCTCTGTTGACTCTCTCAAAGAGAGATTTCCTCAGAATCTCTGCTTCCCGGCAAGGACTGCACAATCCCTTAAAGGGGATTCGAATTGCTGCCAAGTGCAACTTTTGGCCTCTCTGCTTAGCGCTGGATCTGCTCTTCCTGTTTCAAAATCAATGCTCTGATACCATGTGAAAATTCCTACTCCCAAGGAACCCCTACTGCAGCAAAAACTAAATTTACTTCTACTTGATTTTAATATACATTTTCAAGTTATTTTCTGAATACTGAAGTAAATTACTTTTGCAACCTACACTACCTTAAATTTGATTACATGAAACAGAAAACTGAGCAAAGAACAAGATACATAGGACACCATTATTTTTGGACAAAATAGTCCCCGGAAAAACCCAATGTGAGAAAACCGGTGCAACAACTTTGAGGGTTTTCTATTATTAAGTAGTAATTCTGAATACAATGTTGGATACCCTCCCGACAATCCAGTGACGGAGAAAATATAATGTTGAAAACTGAGTGAGTTTTACCTCACTTCACTTGGCTGTTTCGGCAGCAGAACTGGCTAACCCAACTATCTCTGCATTGGCCCTGCATCAGCCTTTCAAGTTCTGCGTCAGCCCCGCACTGTCTCTTCTGCCTTCTGTGTCAACCTTCTTGACTGTTCCGACAGTTCCCCGACAGTTTTGGCTTTCTGCGTGAGGGCAACTTCTGCTTCTGCGCTGACCCTTCTGGCTTTGCGTCAGGCTTGCATGGGCCCAGATTGGTGCAGCGTCAGTCCTTCTAGCTGTTGCGCTGCCTCCACTAGTGTCTCTCCACTTCTCTGTCTAGTATTCCCGAACTATCCCTATCCCTCTGCTGCAGAATGATCACCCAGTTCGAATTCTCAGCTTCTTAGCCCAAAAATCGAACTCTAGATCAATTCTTTCTCTCCGTGTGTGTTTTTAAATGAGCCCCAAGCCTCCATCTTATTTTTTCTCATTGAGACTTCAACGACCGAGATAAAGTCTCTAATCAATGGCTAAGATACTTGATACGCCTTCTAGATCATTCTCACCCATATTTTGATTAATACCCATTAATATTTCAGTTTTCCTAAGTTTAGACATAGGAACCCCATTAAAAATATTAATTATTTTAATAAAATACAATCCGGGTGGAATTTCACCAAACAATTTCTAGGTTCTTTAGAACTCATGTGCCTTAGCGTCTCCACCAATTTTCATGGCTAGAGCACATCCCATGCTACCAAAAACTAACACTAAGTGCTTCATATTAGTAGGATTTGGACTAGACATACTTTCTTCCCATGTCACGAGCTCTTACTTCTAATGTTTCTATGCTATTTTTCTAATGAGATGCATCTGTTAATCAAGGTTGTCAATATGGCATCATTGGAGATGGAAAATATTCTTGTGATGCATTACCCTTTGAGATGTTGCCCTAGCCTCAACATGCAAAACGTAGAAGAAGAAACCCCTAAGCATGAAGATGATGCATAATTAAAACTTGTTAAAATTGGCAACTAGGCCCAAACTCCATGTGGATCACCTTATTTATGGCTTCTGATATTTTTCCTAGATTCCTCTCATCGAGAGGTGTAGGATTGATCTAAAGATTATCCGATTCCGATAAGTATTTATGGAGATATGAATTTATTTTGATTATGGACAAATTGTCAAGGTTGGCCAACAAACTTATGTAGGCTCAGAAGCCCTGTTAAGTTATGGTATGTTCTATGCTTATAACAGTTTACTTATTTTTCTTATTATGTTCCACCGATTAGCAATCACATGTACATAAAGTAAAGTGCAGATAGAAGATTAAACGATCGACAGAAAACAAGCCAAGACAAGAGACACAAGATGTGGCGGCTAGCCAGGGACAAACCCCACAATGTGTGGGGAAACCCTTTGATCAAATCTTCTTTTATCTTCAATAATTCAGCAGAGAGAAATAGTACAATAAATCTGATTCATATCAGCAGTAGCAAACCCTAGATCAGTAGCATCAGCATTAGCGGCTTCATTATCAAACTAGGGCAGACCATATCTCACAAACCGACAGTCGGATTGACTTCATTCCACCACCAAAAGTTTAGGCTTCCAGAGGAGGTTCAGATGAACCTACAGCGCAGTTCAGATGAGGAGATCTTCTAGGCCACGCAAGTCAATCTTTACTTCTGCAGTTGCAGCTTCAGTTTCAGCAGTTTCCGGCTTCAAACTAGGGCAGTCGATATCTTGCAAACCGTTCGTCGGATTGACTTCATTCCACCACCAAAAGTTGCGGCTTTCAAAGGAGGTTCAGATGAACCTACAGCGCAGTTCCAAAGAGGAGATCTTCTAGGCCACGCAAGTCAATCTTTACTTCTGCAGTTGCAGCTTCAAATTCAATAGCTTCCGGCTTCACATGTGTGAGAGAGAGAGACCCATTTCAGCGCAGTAGAGAAGAGACTCATATCTGCGCAGTAGAGAGAGAGAGATGTGATGAGATGAGTGAGTCCAAATGAGGAAAAGTCCTCTTATATTTATACACAACGTTGGTGGGTGAATAGATGCGACTGTTGGGGTTCTGAGCCTACATGAGTTGTAGGTCGGCTTGATAATAATTCCATAATCAAAATAAATTCATATCTCCATGAATACTTATCGGAATCGGATGATCTTTATATCAATCCTACACCTCTCGACGAGAGGAATCTAATAAAAATATTATTAGCCATGAATAAGATGACCCACATGAAGTTTTGCCCTGGTTGCCAATTTTAACACTCCCTCTCAACCATGGAGAACTTCATCTGCAATCTGTCTATCGGTCGTTACTATTCATCCATCAAATGCACTGCCTTGTACAGCCTGACCCTTGCCCTGCTCTGCTCTATTTTGCCTGTTCTGCTTTGTCTTGTTCTGCCCTGTACTGATCTGTACTGTTTTGTTCTGTTCTGCTTTGCTCTTGCATTGTTCTGTTCTACTCTGCTTTTGTCCGAATTATGAAGAAGAAGAAATGATCGAGGATGTATCATACTGACTTAAAGTCAGTCTCAGAGTATGTACCACTGGTCCCAGACCAGTCTCAACCAACCCATAGTCAGCGTCATAGTGAGTACAACTCCAATGGTCCCAGACCAATATCATCCTCCACTGACTCAAAGTCAGTCTCAGAGCATGTACCATTGATCCCAGACTAGTCTCAACCGACCCGAAGTCAGCGTCATAGTATGGTACAACTCCTACCACTGGTCCCAGACCAGTATCATTGATCCCAGATCAATGGAGGTCATCCTAGCGTAGGGAGTACGGTAGTTACAACAATGCGTCCATCGGTACTACCATGGTCCCTAACTTCATTTCCCTGCTCATTGATCAGATGAGAGGTACTTCCCATGAGTCCCAGACTGCATGGGTAGGATGCCTCGACAGGAGAACTAATCAATCCTGTCCTCACAGGAGAACACATCAATCCTGCTACAATTGCCATGGAGAACACATCAATCCAGGCCTCACAAGAGAACACATCAATCCTGCTACAATTGCCATGGAGAACACATCAATCCAGGCCTCACAGGAGAACACATCAATCCTGCTACAATTGCCATGGAGAACACATCAATCCAGGCTCCAGGAGAACACATCAATCTTGCTACTGCCATGGAGAACACATCAATCCAGGCTGCCATGGAGAACACATCAATCCAGGCTCACAGGAGAACAATCATCCTGTTACATAGGAGAGCGAATCATCTTGTTCCACAAGAGAGCGAATCATCTTGTCCCACAAGAGAGCGAATCATCTTGTTCCAGTGTGCACCACCAGGGGAGGGTGAGTCACCCTGTGGTCATATGTTGCTCCAGTAGGAACCGCAAGCCCTCAGAGCTCCCAGAGCTCAATGTATGCAACATGCAGGACCCTTGTACAAGGGTTTCTTACCGACTCCAAGTCGTTTGGGAAAATCACAGATTAGATCTTTCCTCGGGGCTTTGACAAGGTGTATCAACCTGTACATCATCTTAATGTGATGGAGCTTCCTTGCTCATCGACTTACCATATCCCAGATGATGTCTATCTGCTGGAGCAATTGACGAATACGGGATTCCTCAATAATCGAATCCCACCTCTGGTTGTTACAGAGAATCACAGTGGTATCCAATGTAAATCCAAACAGCTCACTGAAGAGCTTTCGCAACCAGACTGCCTCACACGAGGTTATGCTAGCAACAATATATCCTGCTTCGGTGGTGCTCAAAGCCACCGACTTTTGTTTCCTGCTCATCCAGGATATCGAAGCAGATCCCAAGGAGAAACAACACTCGGAAGTGCTCTTACGGTCCTCCACATTGCCTGCCCAGTCAACATCTGTGTATCCAAATAGTCTCACATCTCCGGTAGTGTATCTTAATCCATGAGAGATTGTGTCCTGAAGACATCTCAGAAGATTCCTGGCATCAATCCAGTGAGGCTCAACCAAATATGAGCTCACAATGCTAACTGCAAAACATATGTTCGGACGGAGGTTCACCAAGAACATCAATGCGAATGAGTTTTTGAAACTCAGAGGCATTTCCCATGTCTGGTCCGACATCACTACCATATAACTTCTAAAAGTTAAGATCCTCGAGGTAGTCACAGGCTTGCAGTCCATCATACCGAATCTTTCCAATATATTTACCACATATTTTCCTTGAGAAAGGAAAATTTCCCTTGGCTTCTACCACACTTCAAGTCCTTGGTCCTTCATTTCAAATTCAGAAGCCATCTCCCTCTTACATTTGTGAATGAGAGGGTTTGCACTTGTTAGAAAGAGGTCATCCACATACAACACCAGTATGAGAGGCTTGTCATCTTCAACCTTAAAGTAAAGGTTAGGATCAGCTTCACTCCTAGTGAATCCCAGCTTCATCAAGTAGCTATCGATCGTCTCATACCATGCTCGGGGTGCTTGCTTCAGCCCATAGAGAGCCTTCTTCAACCTGCATACATGAGATTTTCGATCATAAATCTCAAATCCTTCGGGTTGCTCCACGTAGACCTCTTCTTTGATCGAGCCATGCAAGAACGCAGTCTTGACATCCATCTGATGTAGGTTCCATCCTTGTGAAGCGGCAAGGGCTATGATCGAGCGGATGGTCGTATATCTGGAAACAGGTGCAAAATATCTCATCATAGTCTATACCTTCCTTTTGGGAGAAACCTCGAGTAACAAAACTAGCCTTATACTTTTCCGTGCTTCCATCTGCTGCATGCTTTATCTTGTAAAGCCATTTGGAAGTAACAACAGTCTTGTCCTGGGGTCTGGGAACTACTTCCCAAACATCATTCTTTATGATAGACTCATATTCTTCGGTCATAGCATCCTTCCATACTTGATGCTTGACGGCATCTGAGAATGACGAAGGTTCATTTTGTATGATCGTGCTCATGATGGTCAGGTATCCTTGATACCTATTAAGTTTCTTACTTTGACGGAAGGTTCCTCAGGGTGCAGCATGTCCTTCAGCATCATCAAGTATCCCCCTAAGCCATGAAGGCCTCTTCCTAGAAGAGGAAGGCTCATGTGGATGAGAATCAATCAGATCCATGGGTTCTTCTACATCAGGCATTGATTCATCATCCTTTTCTTTCGGTTCCCTGGTGTCGGCTTCTTAAAGTCAGCAGATTGTCCACCTTGCTGAGAGCCATAGCTTTGTCAAAGGTGACATCATGACTAATCACGACTTCCCTTTGACCGGTGGTGAACATTTCTTCAGGAGTTTAGGAACCCAATGCTTGATGAGGGCATCGATTTTGTACATATACGGCAGTGATTGCAGCTTCAGCCCATAGAAACTTAGGAAGACTTTGATCATGTAGCATGGCCCAGACAGCTTCCATAATTGTGCGGTTCTTCCTTTCTGCCACACCATTTTGTTCAGGAGTATATGGTGTAGTAGTCTCCCTCTTGATGCCAACCTCAGGTATGCCTAAGTGAACCAATTGTAATATATCGGAGGTCTTGCTTTGGCTTGAGGGGAATGGTCCCCTTTTGAGCTTTCCTTTGGCACATCCCAGACATACACCTTCTTTCTCTACTTGGAATTCGGGCATCCCTGTTACCATCTGTATTACATCGGGTAGAGCTTTGTAATGAAGATGGGAAAACCTCCGATGCCAAAGTTCGGACTAAAGAGTTGTGTCACAAGACATGACACCTAGCGGACTTCCATCGACCTGATATAATGAATCAACACTAAACCCAAGAGTAAAGGCATCTTTAACATTATTTTTCCATATACATACCTTGCCATTGCTGAAGGTTACCTTGTAGCCTCTGTCTTCCATTGCCAAGATGGACACTAGGTTCCTTTTGAGGTCAGGTGCATTTAATACATCCTGGAATTTCTAGCCTTCTTGAATGCTTGTCCTCTTCCTTGATTCCCAGCTCTCCTCTTACCTTTGCTGTTGAAATTGTCATTCCTTTGATTGCCATCAGAGGGATTTCTAGTTGCACCACTGCATACTGTACCATGCTGCTCTAATCATGATTATCATCATGTTGCCCATGTCCATGATTTTATCCATCATAATGTTGCTCAAACTAGTGTGCATCATCATCATGCTGTCCTATATGTCCATGATCTCATGTTGCCCTTTATGTCCATCATCTCATTCATCATGATGCTCATGATCTCATACATAGTGACTTGCTTTATTGCAAATGTAACATCGTCATTTTCTTCTAGCCTTAGGTCCAGCCTTTCCTTTTGATTTAGTCCCGGAATTATTTCTTTTCTTTGCATGAGAAGAAAAAGCAGCAGGACCTTTAGGCATGGGCATTTCTTGCACTTCTTCCCTTGTTTATTTTTGAATGCATCTAGCCATTAATTCCTCGAAACCAGGAATTACATTATAGTTCAAAAGAATAGTCCTGAACACATACCATTCAAATGGAAATCCTCCAAGAGTTGTGAGTGCCATTTCTCTGTCAGTAATAGTTTCCCCAATAGATAGGAGATCGTTCTTGATCTCGGTGATTCTTAAGAAGTATGCTTGCATACTTTCATCTTTACCCTTCTTGATTTCCCTCAGCTTATTTCTAAGAAACAAAACTTGATTTGCATCATTAACTTTAAATAAACTCACCAGTCTATCGTAGATTTCCTTGGAGGTGTCCAGTTCAGAGATGTAGGCCACCAAGTGCTTGTCGATAGAGTCCCGGATGATCTTCTATTGTTTTGATTTCTCCATTTTTTCATTTGTTCCAGGCAGTAGCGGATGCATTTGATGGAGGCTCAACAATATTGCCTCTCACATGATCCAACACTCCTTGATTCTCAAGGGTTAGATCGATAGACATCTTCTATCCGTGATAGTCAGCTTTCTCACGAAGCTTGTCTTTAGCAGGAAAGAGTGTTGAGGACCCCATAGTTCTTTTAGGATAGCCTTGCCAATATTCTCTTCGATGATTTCTCTTGCTCTTGCTCGGGCTTTGTCTTCACCTCAGCTCTGATACCATGTGAAGTTATGGTATGTTCTATGCTTATAACAGTTTACTTCTTTTTCTTATTATATTCCACCGATTAGCAATCACATGTACATAAAGTAAAGTGCAGATAGAACATTAAATGATCGACAGAAAACAAGCCAAGACAAGAGACACAAGATGTGGCGGCTAGCCAGGGACAAACCCCACAATGTGTGGGGAAACCCTTTGATCAAATCTTCTTTTATCTTCAATAATTCAGCAGAGAGAAATAGTACAATAAATCTGATTCATATCAGCAGTAGCAAACCCTAGATCAGTAGCATCAGCATTAGCGGCTTCATTATCAAACTAGGGCAGACCATATCTCACAAACCGACAGTCGGATTGACTTCATTCCACCACCAAAAGTTTCGGCTTCCAGAGGAGGTTCAGATGAACCTACAACGCAGTTCAGATGAGGAGATCTTCTAGGCCACGCAAGTCAATCTTTACTTCTGCAGTTGCAGCTTCAGTTTCAGCAGTTTCCGGCTTCAAACTAGGGCAGTCGATATCTTGCAAACCGTTCGTCGGATTGACTTCATTCCACCACCAAAAGTTGCGACTTTCAAAGGAGTTTCAGATGAACCTACAACGCAGTTCCAAAGAGGAGATCTTCTAGGCCACGCAAGTCAATCTTTACTTCTGCAGTTGCAGCTTCAAATTCAACAGCTTCCGGCTTCACATGTGTGAGAGAGAGAGACCCATTTCAGCGCAGTAGAGAAGAGACTCATATCTGCGCAGTAGAGAGAGAGAGAGATGTGATGAGATGAGTGAGTCCAAATGAGGAAAAGTCCTCTTATATTTATACACAACGTTGGTGGGTGAATAGATGCGACTGTTGGGCTTCTGAGCCTACATGAGTTGTAGGTCGGCTTGATAATAATTCCATAATCAAAATAAATTCATATCTCCATGAATACTTATCGGAATCGGATGATCTTTATATCAATCCTACACCTCTCGACGAGAGGAATCTAATAAAAATATTATTAGCCATGAATAAGATGACCCACATGAAGTTTTGCCCTGGTTGCCAATTTTAACAAGCCCAACAGTCATGTCTATTCAACCTCAACGTTTGCATATAAATACAAGGAGCATTCTCCTCATTTGGACAATTCAATTCACTCATCTTCTCTCTCTCTCCCCTACGCATAAAAGGAGCCTCTCTTTCTCTCACATGTCTGGCTGAAAGGAAGATGTCCTAGGGCAAGGAAGACGCAGAAAGAAGGACGCTAGGACATCAGGTCATCTCTTTGACCAGCGTTGACCTTCCTGAAGTGCGGATTGGGTGTGGTTGCCTCTCCTAGGCAGGCCTCAATTTTTGGCACAAAAATCGAGGTGATTTGACCTCTGGTTTGACTGGTATTGACTGCCCTAGTTTAGGGCTGCAAGTTGACTTCAGAAATATGCAAATTCACTAAACTTTTGGGGTTGTTCTAGGGCTGTTTCTTCAGGCTGTTTGAGGACAAGTTGACCAGAAATTGACCAAGTATTTTAGAGGTCAATTTCAACTAGTTTGACCAAGTTTGACTTTTCTGATCTAGGGTTTGCTGTTGCTGATATAAAATTATAGAACTCAGATTTTGTACTATTTCTCTGCTGAACTATTGAAGATAAAAGAAGATTTGATCAAAAGGTTTCTCCGCATTGGGGTTTGTCCCTGGCTAGCCGCCACATCTTGTGTCTCTTGCCTTGGCTTGTTTTCTGTTGATCATTTAATGTTCTATCTGCACTTTACTTAATGTATATGTGATTGCTAATTTGTGGATAATAAGAAGAAAAATAAGTAAACTGCTCTAAGCATAGAAAATACCATAATTTAACATGGTATAAGAGCTGAGGTGAAGACAAAGCCCAAGCAAGAGCAAGAGCAATCACCGAAGAGAAGGTTGGCAAGGCTATCTTAAAGAAATCATGGGGTCCTCAATACACTTCCCTGTTGAAGACAAACTCCGTGAGAAGTCTGACTATCACAGATAGAAGATGTCTCTCGATCCAACATTAGAATAGCAGGAAGTATTGGACCATGTGAGAGGCGGGATTGTCGAGCCTCCATCAAATGCATCCGCTGCTGCTAGGAACAAATGGACCAAGGGAGAAGTCAAAGCAAGGGAGATCATCCAGGACCCTATAGACAAGCGCTTGGTGGCCTATGTTTTCGAGCTGAGCACCTCTAAGGAAATCTACAATAGACTGGTGAGTTTATTTAAAGTTAATGATGCAAATAAAGTCTTGTTTCTTAGAAATAAGCTGAAGGAAATTAAGAAGGGCAAAGATGAGAGTATGCAAGCATATTTCTTAAGGATCATCGAGATCAAGAACGATCTCCTATCTATTGGGGAAGTAATTTCTGACAGGCAAATGACACTCACAACTCTTGGAGGACTACCATCTGAATGGTATATATTCAGGACTACTCTTCTCAACAATAACGTAATTCCTGGATTTGAGGAATTAATGGCCAGATGCATTCAAGAAGAAACAAGGATGGAAGAGCAAGAAATGCCCATACTTAAAGGTCATCCCTCTACCTTTTCTTCTCATACTAAAAGAAGAAACAATTCTGGGGCTAAATTCAAAGGAAACGCTGGACCAAAGGGTGGAAGAAAAGGACAATGTTACAATTGCAATAAAACTGGTCACTATGCAAGGGAGTGCCCTGATAAAAGGGACTCACACCGGGACGATGATCAAAATCCCTCTCAAGGCAATCAAAGGAATGGCAGGTCAAATGGCAGAGGTAAAAGAAGTGCCGGAAATCAAGGAAGAGGACAACCATTCAAGAAGGCAAGAAATTTCAGGTATGAATCTAACACTGTTAACAATAAGCAAGATGAATATTATCTACCAGCAGCTCTATCTACTACTGCTCCCTCGGACTCACTGGGAAATTGGCTTATTGATAGTGGTGCCTCAAGGCACTTCACTGGTTACAAAGAAGCTCTCTATAATCTGATAGAGAAGGAAACCAACCTGGAAATTGTTCTTGGAGATAATTCAAAATATCCTGTGAAAGGCATAGGAAATGTCACTCTTCAATTGAATCAGGGTAATACCATCCACTTACAAGATGTATTATATGTACTTGATCTCAAAAAGAACCTGGTGTCCATTTCGGCAATGGAAGACAAAGGCTACAAGGTGGCCTTTAGCGATGGCAAGGTACGTGTATGGAAAAAGAACTTTAAAGATGCTTTTACTCTTGGGTTTCGAGTTGATTCATTATATCAGGTTGGCGAAAGTCCGCTAGGTGTCATGTCTTGTGACACATCTCTTCAGTCCGAACTATGGCATCGGAGGTTTGCTCACCTTCATTATAAAGCTCTACCCAATGTAAGAAAAATGGTGACCAAGATGCCCGAGTTCAGATTAGAGCAAGAAGGTGTATGTCCAGGATGTGTCGAAGGGAAGCTCAAAAGGGGACCATTCCCCTCAAGCCAAAGCAAGACCTCCGATATATTGCAGTTGGTTCACTCAGACATATCCAGTATGATGCCTGTGAACTCCTTGGGAGGATATTTATATTACCTCACTTTTACAGATGATTATTCTCGCAAGACTTGGATATACTTCTTGAAAAAGAAGGATGAAGTTTTCTCCTGGTTTCGGCACTTCAAAGTCTTGATCGAGAATCAAACTGAAAAGAAGATCAAGATCTTAAGGGATGATAATGGGACTGAATATGAATCCAATGAGTTTCATGACTTTTGCAAAGAGGCTGGCATTAAGAGGGAGACTACTACGCCATATACTCCTGAACATAATGGTGTGGTGGAAAGGTATAATCGTACAATTGTGGAAGCTGTCCGTGCTATGCTCCATGATCAAAGACTTCCGAAGTTTCTATGGGCCGAAGCTGCAAATATTGCTGTATATGTACAAAACTGATGCCCTCATCAAGCATTGGGTTCCAAGACTCCCGAAGAAGTGTTCACTGGTAAGAAACCTGACGTATCTCATTTTAGAATTTTTGGAAGCCCTCTATATTTTCATGCGCCGAAAGAGAAAAGGAATAAATTGGGTGCATCTGGAAAGAAAGGAATCTTCGTGGGCTATAGCGAAAATACCAAGGGCTATAGAATCTATGTAGCTGATCAAAGGGAAGTCGAGATTAGTCATGATGTCACCTTTGACAAAGATATTGCTCTTAGCAAGGTAGACAATCTTCCTACTTTAAGGGGATCTAAAGAAGCTGACACCGGGGAATCGAAGGAAAAAGAAGATGAGACGATGCCTGATGTGGAAGAACCTATGGATCCTATTGATCCTCCTCCGCTAGAGCCTTCCTCTTCTAGGAAGAGGCCTTCATGGCTTAGGGGGACACTTGATGATGCTGAAGGACACATTGCACACCGAGGAACCTTCCGTGAAACCAAGAAGCCGAACGGGTATCAGGGATACCTGACCATCATGAGCACGATCATCCAAAATGAGCCTTTGTCATTCACAGATGCCGTCAAGCATCAAGTATGGAAGGATGCTATGATCGAGCAATATGAGTCCATTATGAAAAACGATGTCTGGCATGTGGTCCCCAGACCCCAGGACAAAGCAGTTGTCACTTCAAAATGGCTTTACAAGATAAAGCATGCAGTTGATGGAAGTGCGGAAAAGTATAAGGCTCGTTTTGTCACTCGTGGCTTCTCCCAGAAGGAAGATATAAACTATGACGAGATATTTGCACTTGTTGCTCGATATACCACCATCCGCTCGAGCATAGCCCTTGCTGCTTCTCAAGGATGGAACCTACATCAGATGGATGTCAAGACTGCGTTCTTACATGGTTCGATCAAAGAAGAGGTCTATGTGGAGCAACCCGAAGGATTTGAGATTTATGATCGAGAATCTCATGTGTGCAGATTGAAGAAGGCCCTTTATGGGCTAAAGCAAGCACCCTGAGCATGGTATGAGAGGATTGATAGCTACTTGATGAAGTTGGGATTCACTAGGCGTGAAGTTGACCCTAACCTTTACTTTAAGGTTATAGATGACAAGCCTCTCATACTGGTGCTATATGTTGATGACCTCTTTCTAACAGGTGCAGACCCTTCATTCACGAATTTAAGAGTGAGTTGGCTTCTGAGTTCGAGATGAAAGACCTAGGACTTATGCACTATTTCCTAGGACTAGAAGTCTGGCAGAAACCAGGGGAGATTTTCCTATCTCAAGGAAAATACGTGGTGAATATATTCGAGAGATTCAGCATGGTGGACTGAAAGCCCGTAACTACCCCGATGGAGCTTGACTTCAAGAAGTTAAGCGGTAGTGCTACCGAAACTGTTTTACGAAATGCTACCGAGTATCGTCAACTCGTCGGAGCATTAATGTTCTTGGTGAACTCTCGTCTGGATATATGCTTTGCAGTCAACACATTGAGTCAACATATGATTGAGCCTCACCACTCACATTGGATTGGTGCCAAGAATCTGTTGAGATATCTTCATGGCACAATCACTCATGGGTTGAGATACACTGCCGGAGATGTGAGACTACTCGGGTATACTGATGCTGATTGGGCGGCAGTGTGGTGGACCGAAAGAGCACTTCCTGGTGTTGTTTCTCTTTGGGATATGCCTCGATATCCTTGATGAGCAGGAAGCAGAAGTCAGTGGCTTTGAGCACCGC
The DNA here is from genome assembly GCA_031772625.1 of Pinus tabuliformis. Lineage (NCBI taxonomy): Eukaryota > Viridiplantae > Streptophyta > Pinopsida > Pinales > Pinaceae > Pinus > Pinus tabuliformis. The sequence continues at coordinate 1,581,656,208 of CM062804.1, read as the reverse complement.
TGAGGTAGAGTACATTGTTGCTAGCATGGCCTCCTGTGAGGTTGTCTGGTTGCGAAATCTCTTCAGTGAGCTGTTTGGATTTACATTGGATACCACTGTGATTCTGTGTGACAACCAGAACGTGATCCGTTTATTAGAGAATCCCGTATTTCATGATCGCTCCAAGCATATCGATATCAGGTACCACTATATTCGATATATGGTGCAGCGAGGAGCAATAAGGCTCAAACATATTGGTACAGATGAACAGGTCGCCGACATTTTAACAAAGCCCCTAGGAAAGGTCAAATTCCTGACTTTTTGAGAACGACTTGGTGTCGTTCAGAGACCCTCTTATGAGGGTCGAGTATGATGTATTGAGCTTTGGGAGCTCCAGGGGGGGGTGGGGTACTTATTGGAGCGACATGTGACTACAGGGCGACTCACCATCCCTTGGTGGTGCACTATGTACAGGGTAAAGGTTCAATATTCCCTTGTGACACCCTGTGGTGACTGTGGAACACGATGATTAGTTCTCCCGTGGGCCAGGATGATTCGTTCTCCGTGGCGACTGTGGAGCAAGATGATTAGTTCTCCTGTAGGCCAGGATGATTAGTTCTCTGTGGCATCCACTGGACAGGATGGTTTGTTTTCCTGTGGACAGGATGTTTAGTTCTCCTGTCGAGGCATCCTACCCATGTAGTCTGGGACTCATGGGAAGTACCTCTCATATGATCAATGAGTAGGAAAATGAGGATAGGGACCATAGTACTATCGATGGACGCATCACTGTATCTACCATACTCCCTATGCTAGGATGACCTCCATTGATCTAGGATCAATGATACTGATCTGGGATCAGTGAGAGTGTTTCACACTCTGAGACTGACTTCGGGTCAGTGGAGGATGGTATGATACATCCTCGATCATTTCTTCTTCTTCATAGTTCGAGCAGAGCAAAGCAAAGCAAAGCAGAGCAGAGCAGAGTGGGGTCAAGCTGTACAGGACAGTGCATTTGATGGACGGATAGCAGCAACGGTCTGACGGATTGTAGATGAATTTCTCCCTCGTTGAGAGGGAGTGCTAAAATTGGCAACTAGGGTCAAACTCCATGTGGATCACCTTATTTATGGCTTCTGATATTTTTCCTAGATTCCTCTCATTGAGAGGTGTAGGATTGATCTAAAGATCATCCGATTCTGATAAGTATTTATGGAGATATGAATTTATTTTGATTATGGACAAATTGTCAAGGTCGGCTAGCAAACTTATGTAGGCTTAGAAGCCCAACAGTCATGTCTATTCAACCTCAATGTTTGCATATAAATACAAGGAGCATTCTCCTCATTTGGACAATTCAATTCACTCATCTTCTCTCTCTCTCTCCCATGTATAAAAGGAGCCTCTCTCTCTCACACACGTGTGGCTGAAAGGAAGACGTCCTAGGGCAAGGAAGACGTAGAAAGAAAGACGCTAGGGCAGCAGGTCATCTCTTTGACCTGTGTTGACTAAGCGTTGACCTTCCTGAAGTGCGGATTGGGTGTGGTTGCCTCTCCTAGGCAGGCCGCAATTTTTGGCAGAAAGATCGAGGTGATCTGACCTCTAGTTTGACCGGTTTTGACTGCCCTAGTTTAGGGCTGCAAGTTGACTTCAGAAATCTGCAAATTGACTGAACTTTTGGGGTTGTTCTAGGGCTATTTCTTCAAGCTGTTCGAGGATAAGTTGACCAGAAATTGACCAAATATTTTAGAGGTCAATTTCAACTAGTTTGACCAAGTTTGACTTTGTTGATCTAGGGTTACTGCTGCTGATATAAAATTTACAAAATTCAGATTTTGTACTATTTCTCTCTGCTGAACTATTGAAGATAAAAGAAGATTTGATCAAATGGTTTCCCCGCATTGGGGTTTGTCCCTGGCTAGCCGCCACATTTTGTGTCTCTTATCTTGGCTTGTTTTCTCTTGATCATTTAATGTTCTATCTGCACTTTACTTAATGTATATGTGATTGCTAATCTGTGGATAATAAGAAGAAAAATAAGTAAACTGCTCTAAGCATAGAACATACCATAATTTAACAAAACCCTAATTCTTCATAAACCTAACCCTAAGTCTTTTCCTCAAAACCCATCACAAAACCCTAGTTGTTTTTGAAGAAAACCCTAGATAAATAATAAAACCCTAGCATGATGTCTAAAACCTAGACCTAATCCTAAAACCCTAAAAAGCCATTCATAAATAAAATATTATTAAAAAAAAGTGGGAGGAACCTCAAAACATTTTAACTCTCCATTCCTTAATATTCTACCATAACAATTTTATTATAAAACTTTTATTGCTCCTCCATGACATAAACTCTATAATATTAGCAAGCTATACAACACAACATTGAACATATTACTCACCTCCATGACATGCACCTTTGCAATATATATATAAAAAAAGGAAATGGAAATGTTATATAACCTATTACACTGCTCCACGCTAAACGTATATAACGTTGAACATATTACACAATACGCTATGTTGGACACTAGTCGGCTCATTCACACATGTCGGCTCCAATTAATGTGTCTCTTCACCATTCAATAAAACACTATATATTTCCACGACAATCACTTCTAAATTCATCGGTTTTTCCATAGAAGATACATAACAAACAACGAGTGGTTCACGTCTCGTGAACTTGGAAAGGGAGAATAAAAAACACAAAAACATATTTCAATACCTCTGACAGAAATTGACTGCTGACTAGGTATCAAAATTGAATGTTTCGTTGACTAAACATTTATGAAGGCGGTGGCTAAAATATCTGTGATTCTAACCTGTGGAAATTTACAATCTCGGATTTGTGGAGAGGCTCGGGTTATTGACTATGGAGCTTGGACTTAGTTCAGACGTATAACAAATTTTTTGAAGCTCAAACAGTCATCAGTTTCAGGGTCGGTCAATCTCCCGTGGAAGGCTCTGACTGTGGACAGTTATCTTTGGTCAATTCTAAACTTTGGACCTGTGGTAAGAGACGTTGATTAGAGCAGCAATAATAAGAAGCTCGATCCTTTAACTTGGACTTGTTGTACAGTGAGTTATCCCCGTACCTGTGGGTTGAAAAGCTTAAAAGATTGAACTCTGTGGAAGTGTTGTGGCTGTTATAAACTTCGAATTATTGCAGTGACAATGGACAGTGTATAGAACTTGGATTTCAAGCTCAATTGAAGGCTCGACCAGAAAATAGAAGGACAACAAACTTGTGGGTTATCTTAAGACACTTTTGAGATGACATTCGGGTCTATGTTTGGAGGAGCCTAGTGACAGTGTTTTTTTATAGTGTCTTATAATCCATTGAAGGAAGAATATTGAGATAGCTTGTGTTAGTAAAGGCTTATCATTGAAGACATTTGTGAGCAATCTCTTTAAATAAGAGTTGAAGAAACAACTCTTGAATATATCCTAAGTATTGATTGGAGTTGCCAAATTGAAGGTACTATTAAAGACCTTGTTAAAATTGGCAACTAGGGCCAAACTCCATGTGGGTCATCTTATTTATGGCAGTTGATATTTTTCTTGGATCTCTCTCATCAAGAGGTGTAGGATTGATTTGAAGATCATACGATTCCAATAAGTATTCATGGAGTTATGAATTTATTTGTGTTATAAGACAATTCGTCAAGGTCGGCCAACAACTAAACTGGCCCCACTTGTGCTCCACGTTTTGGTATAAATACAAGTGCCTTGCAAGTCATTTGTAAACACAACTCTCTTGAGATTTCTTCTTCCCCACTTGTTTTGGTTTTTAGTGGAAAGAAGCATCTTTAAGGGAAAAACGCAGTCCTAGATGATGATGCCCTAAATGCAGAGGATGATGCCCTAGCTGCAGAGGGTGGTCTAGCCGCAGTTCAAGAGAGGAGATCTGGCTGCAGTAAAGAGGCTCCTTCACAGCCTAAACCTGCTCCTATATGTTGCCCTCATCTGCCCTGATACGCTGCCTAAAGGATGCCCTAATCTGCTGTCATGAGGAGGCCTTAAATGTGCCCTAGCTGCAAATCTAAGGCACAGTTACAGCTGATGTTAAATGTGCCCTAGCCGCAGGTATCATCAAAGAAAAAGAGACTTCTGCCTAAAACGCAGTCATCTTATCTAGCGGTTAGGCCGAGTTTGAGGGCTAAAACGCGTGACGATGGTGACATGTTTCAAGGACCAAATGCTGTTGTGCTAGGCCGCAGGCCATAGCACCACAGCTGGGCTTGCATAGGGCAACAAAGGGCTGTCATATGCCCTAAGGCAGAGGCGCAGCTAGGGAGTGATTCTATTAAGGTATGCCGCTGTCCTTCAAAGGCTGTTTGAAAGTCTGTTGGAGAATCGAAGGCTACAGCCATATGAAAGTTTGAGCAGCAAGTTTGATGTTGCTGTATGGGGATAGGTAGGACTGTCTTAACATGAAGGCTGCCCTCCTAGTATTAGAATGACTTCCAGTGCAGTATATAGAGAATCCTCTTAACAGTGAACTATGCAGCAAAGCATGATGTGGAACGCTGCTACAGCATGGTAGGCATCATAAGAAGTGTAGTGCAACATGTTGTGTGCTTGGTAACCAAGTGCAGCACTGTGATAAAAGAAGTGGCAGCATGATGAAGGCAACGTGGCGCAGTATGGAGCTGCAATAGTACAGCATGGCAGCAACAAGAACATAGGGCAGCAGCATGAACATAGGGCAGCAACAAGAACATATGGCAGAAGCATGAACATAGGGCAGCAACAAGAAAATATGGCAGCAGCAAGAGCATATGGCACCAACATACATGGCAGCAGCAAGAACATATGGCAGCAGCAAGAATGTATTGCAACCGCAGGATGATGAGGTATTGCAGCAAGAATTTGGGTGCAGCATAGTGCAATGAAGAGCTCAGCATAGTGCAGCAAGAGGAGATGCAGTACAGTGATGGGTACAGTCATAAAGCATGATGAGATGCAACATTGTGATGATGGGTGCAGCATGGTGCAGCACGGTGAGGTGCAACATGATGACGAGATGCAGCACAATGATAGGTGAAGGAGTCACTTTGGAGAATCAGTTGAAGCAGCATGTCTTCAACTGATCTCATGTATCATCTTCTTGGAGATGATCTTGTAGATAAGTCAAAGTGTTGACTTCTGGTGTAAATGTACTATCTCTCTCTTTCTCTCTCTCTGCTGAATTGTTGAAGAACATATAAGAAGAATTGATCAAGGGTTTCCCCACATTGGGGTTTGTCCCTGGCTAGCGCCACATCTTGTGTCCTCTTGTCTTGGCTTGTCTTCTGCGATTTATGTTTATGTTCTATTCGTAGTTTACTTTAATGCTGATGTGATTGCTAATCTGGAAAAGATATTGAGCTCACTGTGAAAATTGAAATAAATTGCTCTAAGCATAGAACATACCTAAAATTAACAGACCTACTAGAGACATCATGTAGTTGGACATTGTGAAGACCTTTTGGAATAACTACTTGAAGACTATAATGAAGCCCTCATGATGTGACCTTGAGGAATCTTATTTGGGTTTCATGACGGACAACAGAGACACCTTCATGTGAAGATCAAGGTTGTCATTGATGATGTAGCGTGAAGACTACAGTGAAGCTGAAGATTGACAGAGCTCGGTGAAGAAGATTTTGGGAGCTGTGAGTTACTATAAAACATATCTTGACGAAGTATTGCAATGGGTTGGAGCCCAAGAGGTTGGAGCCTCAAAAAGACAAGGTTGGTGCCTTGGAGGATAGGGTTGGAGCCCTAGAGGATCGGTGTCCTCAAGAAACCAGGTCGGAGCTTGTACTAGAGAAGGGTTGGTGCCCTAGGGGTTGGAGCCTCTAAACACAAGGTCGGTGCCTCGAGAAGATAGGGTCGATGCCCTAGAGGTTGGAGTGTTGGAATTTCTAAGTCTAACCGTTAGAAATTCTTCCTGTACTATCTGATTTATTTCTTCCTACTTGTTTAGTTACTTAACAAGTTATTTACCATGTAAATACTGAAAATAAATACAAGTACAGTATCAACACATACAGATCATCAGCTGAAAGAAACAAGCACACAAGTGACACCATTGTTTTTGGACTAATGTCCTCGGAAAAATCTAATGTGGGAAAACCGGTGCAACTATTCTGAGGGTTTTATTATTATGCAGTTTTAGAATACAACTAGGGTGCCAGAAATGGCTCACCCAACAGAGAATGCCCTCGGCAGTAGTAACTCTCAGTGGAGACAGATATTCCAATTAAATCACCGAATGAACGATCCCACAACAACAATACAACTTTTTGCTGCTCTATGTCACCCTGATAGGGACTACGTCACCATATCCAACTCTCCAGCTCCAATCTGTCCCACGAAAATCTCCTAGCGCCATCTCTAGGGCCTGCGTCAGCCTCTCTAACCCAACGCCAGCCTATCTGGCCCAGCGTCAGCCTATCGGGGCTCTGTGTTAGCCTCTCGAGGCTCTACGTCTCACACGTTGGCCCTCACTGGCTCTGCGCAACTCCTGGCTGCCTCTGCGTGGCCTCTGGCTGCCTCTGCGTGGCCTCTCGCTGGCTTTGCATCAACTTCTCTTGACTTCTGCGCTGATCCTCCCGGTACTAACTTTGCCTCCCTGCTATGTATTCACTGTCCCTCAGCTGCAACTCAGATCACTTCATTCAATTTCCTCAGCAAACCCTGCCCCAGAAAATCCAGTTCTTGATCTCTCTTTGTGTGTTCTCCAACTGACCCTCAAGCCTCCTCTTATACTTTTCTCATTGGTCCATCAACGACCGAGATTAAATCTCTAATCAACGACTAGGATTAGATGTGGCTTGATCCATGACTTTTGGACCATTCTAACCCACTTTTATATTAATACCCATTAATATTTAATTTTTCCAAAGTTTAGACTTGGGAGCTCCATTAAAAATATTAATTATTTTAATATCTCCCAAGCTGGTTAGATTCTGCCCAAACCATTTATGGGTCTTGGAGATTTCATGTGCTTTAGCCTTTCCACCAATTTTCATGGCTAGAGCACATCCGATGCTACCCCAAATCAACACTCCCTCTTAGCGAGGATTGTGCTCTAGTAATACTCCTCACTGTGTATCACCCTGATCATCTAGCATTGGTCCCTGTGCCGATGCTAGGCCTCCTTGCCCAACATCCTCTACACTACTGCATCTTGTACTGCTGCCCATGGCCCTGCCACTGCTGCATCTGTACGACAACTCCCTCTGCATCCATGCTGCTGCCCATGGCCCTGCCACTACCACTACTGCATCTGCACTGCATCTCCTCTCATCATGCTGCATCGTGCTACCCATACCACTGCCACTGCTAACCATTGCATTGCAACTCAGTTACTGAGAAGTAAGTAACTGATCCTCCCAACTTTGACATCTTTGTCAGGCTAGAAACACTCCCGATGCTGAAGCTCCCTCTATTGCTGACAAGTGCTCCCTCTACTGACCTCTATGCTGCTGCGACAACTCCATGCATCTCGCACTGTTGCCTCATGCCGTCCCGAGAATCTTGCACTGTAGCACCCTCTGTCACTGCATCCGCATCCATCGCTACTGACATCTGCCAGTCCTGCTACTTCTCTTCGGGGCTCCCGTAGAAAGGTATAATCCAAGAGGTTGGCTACCTCAAGGATCCTGCCCCTCATCATTTGTAGTCCGTCTAACTACAGCTTGATGTCTCCCCACCTCCTCTCAAGTGGTGCATGAGCACTCATGGCACAGTCGTCATCTGTCTCCACTTCTTTCTCCGCCCTCGCTGGCGCTGCCTTGGTCTCAAAAGCCTCTCCCTTACTCTTCTTCCTCGGACACTGGTTCGCATAGTGACCTAGTTCCCCACAATGGAAGCATTTGACCTTGGAGAGGTCCTTATTCTTTCTCTTCTCCCGCTTTCTTGCAGATGCGAGAGCCGCATCTTCTTCTTCCTCCTTCTTGATTCTGACCCCTTTTCCGCTACTCCCCGCCTCGGTCACTCGTCTGATCTCTTCTTGACGAAGAGCCATCCACAGTTCCTCCCAATCTGGAAGGCTTGACCCACCCAGTATGCTCTGGACAAATACCTCCCAATCCTCTGAGATTGCGTTCAATGCGGTACTCACCATCAGTTCCTGATCCGGCATGGCCCCTATGGAAGTTAGTTGATCACGGATCTCCTCCAATCCACTGAGGAAGACATCTATCTGCTCTCCCTTCTGCATCTGGTATGACCGCAACTGATTTTCAAGTAACATCTTCCTCTGCACGGAAGTATGCTGATACAACTTCTTCAGGGCATCCCACATCTCATTTGCTGTGCCCTTCTCAACAATATGTGGTACCACATGATCCTTGACCCCATCAATAATGATGCAGTTAGCCTTGGCCATTGTCTCCTCATACTTCTCATTTTCAGCCGGGTCAACTAGGATTGCTATCGTTTTCAAGGCGAAGTGTTTGATGCAATACCTGTCTAGAATGGACAAGATCTTGGCCTTCCAGACTACAAAGTTTGAAGCTTCGTCTAGTCTATCCTGATCTCTTAGCCCATTCATTGCCATTTCGTTGCTCCTCTTTCGAGTCTCTCTACTTCCCTCTTGGAAGTCCTCTGATCGACTCCTGCTAAGTCTCTCAACTTCCCGTCTGGAAGTTCTCGGTTTGACTCCCTCTGAGCCTTGATTTCCCTTCTAGAAACCCCTCTGCCAAAGTTGAGATGCCCCACTACGATCGTTGTGCAACTGCACCACTGATCCAAATTTCTTGGCTAGAAATCCTTGGTAACAACTCCCTCCTCCTTGGTCTTGCCTTGTTAGGTACTGTTCTGACTACAGTACCCCACCAGCTTTGCTCCGCAACTCACCCACAACCTTCTATGCCCCAACAATCTGAAGGTTAGAGCCTCTAGGCTCTACGCAATCCCGACACCGGCAAAATCTGCACCTCCTAGCCACAACGTCGATCCTTCCTGACTGAGAAAGATGACCGGGCACTGCGCAGGTTAGGTTTGCTCCTCTTTGCCTCAGTGCTGATCCTCCTCCTGGCTCGAACTGATGACACAGGCTCTCTGTGTCACCCCTTCCTTGCTGCTTACTGCTATGAACAACTTCTGTCAGTTGGGACAACTGTTTCTGCTGTTGCTGCTTTGCTCGGCTGATGCCTTCAGTTATCCTGTGATCTGCAACCATGCTCCGATACCATGTTGGAATTTCTAAGTCTAATAGTTAGAAATTCTTCCTGTACTATCTGATTTATTTCTTCCTACTTGTTCAGTTACTTAACAAGTTATTTACCATGTAAATACTGAAAATAAATACAAGTACAGTATCAACACATATAGATCATCAATTGAAATAAACAAGCACACAAGTGACACCGTTGTTTTTGGACTAATGTCCCCGGAAAAACCCAATGCGGGAAAACCGATGCAGCTATTCTGAGGGTTTTATTATTATGCAGCTTCAGAATACTACCAGGGTGCCAGAAATGGCTCACCCAACAAAGAATGCCTTCGTTAGTAGTACCTCTCAGTGGGAGACAGATATTCCGGCTAAATCACCAGATGAACAATCCCACAACAACAATACAACTTTCTGCTGCTCTGCGTCACCCTATCCAGCTCTCCAGCTCCAATCTGTCCCACGAAAATCTCCCAGCACTGCCTCTAGGGCCCACGTCAGCCTCTCTGGCCCAGTGTCAGCCCAACGTCAGCCTCTCGGGGCTTTGCGTCAGCCTCGGGAGCCTTTGCGTCTCACACGCTGGCCCTTATTGGCTCTGCGCAGCTTCTAGTTGCCTCTGCATGGCCTCTGGCTGCCTCTGCGTGGCCTCTAGGTGGCTCTACGTCAACCTCTCCCGGCTTCTGCATTGATCCTCCCGGTACTAAATCTGCCTCTCTGCTATGTATTCACTGCCCCTCAACGGCAACTCAGATCACTTCACTCAATTTCCTCAGCAAACCTTGCCCCAAAAAATCGAGTTTTTGATCTCTCTTGGTGTGTTCTCCAATTGACCCTCAAGCCTCCTTTTATACTTTTCTAGTTGGTCCATCAACGATCAAGATTAAATCTCTAATCAACAACTAAGATTAGATTTGGCTTGATCCATGACTTTTGGACCAATCTAACCCAGTTTTATATTAATACCCATTAATATTTTATTTTTCCTAAGTTTAGACTTAGAAACTCCATTAAAAATATTAATTATTTTAATATTTCCCAAGTTGGTTAGATTCTGCCCAAACCATTTGTGGGTCTTGGAGATCTCATGTGCTTTAGCCTCTCCACCAATTTTCGTGGCTAGAGCACATTTGATGCTACCCCAAATCAACACGGAGCCTCACAAAAGTCCAAGTTGGTGCTTGGCAATAGGTTGGAGCCTGGGAGTTTGAAGATCAATGTCTACATCTAGGGTTGGAGCCCTATATACATTGTACTTAATTTATTGTGAAAAAGAAATTAATAAAAGCATTTATTCTAATTGTTCATTTTGTGTTCTAAATATAAATGATCTTCATCTAACTACTAAAAGTAACAATTGAAAAGAAACATTGATTCACCCCCCCTCTCAGTATTTCCAATAGCATCCTATCTAATTTTAAACTGCATTAAGACCATCATTTACAAGTGAAAAATGCCTTCTTGAGAAGAAGATCATCTCAGTGATAGTAGAGATCTTTTACTTCTTCATTCTTAGGCTTCTTGGACTCATGTTCTTTCACTTCTTCAGTAATGTGTGCTCCTTCTCTATTCCTCTTGTCCTTACCATGATTAGGACAATCTCTTTTGTAGTGTCCAAGTTCCTGACATCTGAAGCACCTTATCTTATCCATGTTCCTTTTCCTTGAGGGACCAAACTTTCCAAATTTTCCCTTTCTTCTTGTCATTGTAGCATATGCTTGATTATGTTCGCTTGGTCTGACATCAACCTTTGCTTTTAGTCTGGTTTCTTCGATCTTACATAGTGACCATAAATCTTGAAATGGAGTAGTTTCTTTCTTCCCATATAAACTTGAAGTGAAGCTGCCCCATTCTTCCGGTAGTGCATTTAGTACCACTGTGGTCATCTCTTTGTCAGACATAACTTCTCCTAGTTCTTGTAGTTGATCTCGAATTTCTGATATCCTCATGAAGTATGAGGCTATTCCATCTTCCTTGGATATCTTTAGCTTGTAGAGTTCTTGCCTTAAGGAGATTACTTCTCCTGCGGTACTTACAGAAAACAACTCTACTAGTTTGTCATATATAGCTTTTGCAGTTTCTAATTTTGATACATATGGGATTAGAGAGTCTTTTATAGATTCTATAAGAATCCTTTGAGCTCTCACTTCTCCCTTCATGTATTTAGCATGAGCTTGAGTATCCTCTTTTGAAGGTTGGGTTATTGATCCCTTGCTGTGAACCATGACCTCATTCTCAATAAGATTGAGGTCATTGCTTTCCTTGCAAAAATATATTTTGATATTATCGGATAGAGTCATGGACTTACTTGTCAAATTGTTGCTTGCTTCCTCCTCCTTCTTGATGTTGATGGATGGCCTTTTTGATGAGAGAGAGCTTGATTTATGATCCTTTGATGTGCTTCTAAGGTTTTACTTTTTCTTCCTACTTCCTTCTTATGATGTAGATCTTGGACTTGTTGATAACCTTTGACTTCCTTTGATTCCCCTTTTTGAAGTTTGATTTGTATGTCAGCTTGCTTTGTCTGCCCTTTCTTGTCTTCAACACCTTAGCTCCGATACCATGTTGAGAAATCTAGAACAGTCAATGTTAACAATTTCTTTGCTTGATAATTGCTTGTGATATGCTTGTTCTTCTTTGACTTATGATCTTTCACCTTGTTAGCTTATTAGAGTGTTTTTTTTCATCAAGACAATTATCAAAATAAAGACAAGTGACACAAAATATAGGCTTCTCTAGCCAGGGCCAAAAGCTCTCATCTCTAGAGAGGAAAACCCGATAAAATTCTTCTTCTAGATCTTCAATTGACAAGTACCAAGACCATGACACTGACCCTTGACTCTAGTATCCTCTTCAAGAACCTTGTCACCAACCTTGTCCTTTCTTATCCTTCCTTCATTTTCTTCTTCTAGAGAAACTCGGTCTCTACTTCGTATGTTCCAGAGGATTCCTTTCTTCGCTATCCCAGAAGAAACCTATTCACTGCCTCCCAGAAGATTCCTTCTTCGTTGCCCCAGATTAATCTGCTGCCCTAGAAGAATCTACTTTGCTGTCCTAGAAGAATCTACTTCGCTGCTCTAGAAGATTCTGCTTCGATTTACCTAGAAGATTCTTTCTTCGATACCTTAGAAGAGTGTCCTTTTTACCTTAGAGAAAACCCTTTCTTGCTGCCTCCTTTTTGCAATTCTTTCTGCACTTCTTCGCTGAAATTGAGTTCAAACTTGATGCTTAGAATAGAGGTCGGGTTACCCTACTTATACCCCTCTTCTCTGGGTCTTTAGGCGTACTTGACAGCTAGATGTAAGCCGACTTGTTCTGGCAACTTCTTTAATGTTTGTAGGCCGATTTGAAGAGGTTTGGTGACAAGTTCTTTGGAGGATACTTTACATAGACATGATGACCTTTTACAAAGTGTAACATGACTTCATTTACATGACAATGACTCTTATATTTTATGACTAGATGACAACTAAATCCTAAAGATTCTCAATGGGAGTCTTGACTCAAAAACAAAACTTGCTTATGAAACCCATGAAGCAAGTCAATATAATAGTTTTATTTTTCTTATTTACATCTCTTTACATAAAATCATAATTACATGTCATTATGAAGATCGAACCTAGTTACATTGTTCAACACAACTAATGAAAAACTCGACGTTCTACAGGAACTCAGCCTCACCAAATGATATTGAGCCAATGGATAATCTCGGCTTGATGATGATAGACTTCGTCTCCACATAAGCTCAGCATGCAAGAAGGGTCTTGGCCTACAAATGATGAATTTGGCCCTTAGAGATTGGTCTCCATCGGTGAATGATTCAACGTCCAAATAACAATTTAAACTCTAGAAATCTACTTCCCAAGATGACAATTTGATCTCCCAATGGCAAACTATTATGAATATAATTTATAAAAAAACAATATAAATATAAATAATAATACTAATCATAATAATGATTAATTAATTAATGATTAATATAGAAGAGGCATGTAATTAATTAATGATTAATATAGAAGAGGCATGTCTCTAAGGACATGACCACTCATGAAGGGCAATGCTTAGGTATATAAATGGGTCCTCATTTGCAATCAACATATCTCATATCAATTCTTTTATACACTATTTAATATATACATTTTTAGCCTCAATGGATGACTTTATATTCCATATATTTTGGATTACTTAACTAGTATATGAATTGAGTTTGTTACGTTGGTATTAGAGCATAAATGAACTTTGTTCGTTACATTGGTTTCAGAGTTATTCAACCCTTTGGCCGCTCAACGTTGCACAAAGCCAATTTGATTTGGCCTTTGGCCATCAAGTCTTCGTCAAGTTCATTGTTGTTGGAATTCAAACTTTTATCCCAGAAAGCATGCACCTGGGCTTGCCCAAGACAAGCTAACAACATCTAGGTGATGAAATCAACTGCTCTAACATGCAATGTGGCTGTCCCCAACAATCTCTGCGTTGTCCCAGTGGAAACTGCACTACTGGCTACAAATAATAGTTGCTATGGCCTCCTCTGATGTTCAGAAAATTCCTCTAGTTACCCCTAGATGTTGTTGAAAATTTATCAGCTTTGGGATGAATTTCTAAAAATAGAAAGTCTAAAAATAGAATTTCTAAAAAAGAAAGCCTTGAGCATGACATTCCAAAAATAGTAAATCACCTTGCATCAATTGGTAATCAAGTGTTGTTGATGGAAAATCAATTTTGATCATCAATCAATCTTAATAGTTCAATTTCGACTTAATCATCAATATTATCATTAATATTAATCTAAGTTGCAGGAAACGCAGGTACAGGGTCCGTTTCCGTACGGAAACGAAACGGAAACGCGTTTCCGCGTACCGTACGGCCTGGAAACGCGTTTTCGGCCGTACGGCCACGTTTCCCGAAACGGAAACTTGGCCGTACGGCCGGAAACGCGTTTCCAGGCCGTACGTGCCACGTTTCCCCAAAAAAAACACTTGTTTTTTAATTTTTAATTTTTTTTTTAATTTGTTTTTAATTTTTTTTAGGGTTTCCAGGTAGTAAATGTGATGTAAATTTAATCTTAATGTTTAAATGTTTATGTAAGTAAATGTATCATTCATGCTTTATGATTGCACATATATATAATAATAATTTTTAAATATTTTTAATATATATATATATATATATTATTATATATATGCGCGTTTCCCCGTTTCCAAAATTTGGGGAGGTCGTTTCGTTTCGTTTCGTTTCGCTTCCGCGTTTCCCCGTTTCGTGCAACTTAGATATTAATATTAATATTATTATTATTCTTATGATACTATTATATTATAAATAAAAAGTGTAATATTACTAATGGAAATTTACAGTGATAAACAAAGAAAACATAGCAAAAACACATGCAAAAATTTGCAGCCCATTAAACAACCAGAAATCTCCATAAGCTGCATTGCGCTGAACCATATTAATATAATTGATGGGTACAAAGTAAAATCAGAAAGCATGCACCTGGGCTTGCCCAAGACAAGCTAACAATATCTAGGTGATGAAATCAATTGCTCTAACATGCAATGTGGTTGTCTCCAACAATCTTTGTGTTGTCCCAATGGAAACTGCACTGCTGGCTGCAAATAATAGCTGCTAGGGCCTCCTCCGGTGCTCAGAAAATTCCGGTAAATTAACCCCGATTTCTCCACCAATAACCCACAAAAACTCACGAAGGAGTTGGCCAAATGTTGACCTCGGAATTTCAGCCCAAATTCCCCCCAGCTCCTCTTGCTGCTCACTGAGTCGGGACCCCTGTTTTACCCCTCAATCTACCTAGAAAATTCTGTCAAATTAATCTTGGCCTCTCTTCAATAAACCCAGAATAACCCAGAAAGGGTTTGTCCTAGCTTTGATGCTCCGAAATCGATCCCAAATGCTTGGCCTTTCTCCACATGCAGAAGATGTAACCTATAGCAGATGTTGCGTAACGCATTTGCTGCTCCACCAAAATGATGGAAAATCCTGTACTATCTTCCCCAATCCAATTCCAAGCAACCCCAACTCCTTAATTGCTCTCTCAAGCCTTCCCCACACTCGACCCCCACAATGACTGCGCAGTCCTGGGCAAGATGACATAGGCTCAATCCCCAGAAATTCGTACTACTAAATGTGGATCTCTCTTCTCCTGCAATTTCTCTTCTTTCCTCCTGCAATTTGGACAATGAAAGCCTAGTAATGGATGTGGTGTCAATTCCCGACTCCCACTCTCTCAAAGGAACTGTGTACTCCCTAATTCTGCGTCCCGATTCCCAACTTTGCCAAGGAAATTCGTGGAGCTGCGTGGTATCCTTCCAACTACCAAAGATGGGTAGAATTTTCCGCTCTAGGGTGGCACTCATGGTCCACCGAAGAAGAGGGTGAGATTTCTGCTTGGAAACCTCTGGTGCTAAACAACACCTGTGACTTAGCTAAATAGCTTGAGCAACAAAGTGTAAAATATCAAATGATCAAAAAGTGTTCAATGATGTTGCCTTCCTCTTATTTATAATTGCTTCTTTCTTCCTTCACGTGGGCCCCTTCACCAAGCAATTCGAGCCCCCTTAGCAGCCATTCAAATTTCTCCATGAAGTGGTGCTTATTTCATCATGGGGTGGTCCCCACATCCCACTATGTGATTAATCTTTCCTTTGTATAAGGTTTGGGGCTTCCACTACCACACAACATTAATTTAATTAATGTCCACTGTTGGAATTTCTAAGTTTAACCCGTTAAAAATTCTTGTGCTATTTGGTTTATTTCTTCCTACTTGTTTAATTACTTAACAAGTTATTTACCATGTAAATACTGAAAATAAACACAAGTACAATATCAACATCTATAGATCATCAACTAAAAGAAAACAAGCACACAAGTGACATCGTTATTTTTGGACCAATGTCTCCACAAAAACCTAATGCGGGAAAACCAGTGCAGCTATTCAGAGGGTTTTATTAGTATGCAGTTTTCAGAATACAACTAGGGTGCTAGAAATGGGTCACCCAACAAAGAATTTCCTCGACAGTAGTACCTCTCCTCGGAGACAGATAGTTCGGCTGATTAATCATCGGATGAACGATTGCACAATGACAATTGCAGCTTCCATTGCTTTGCGTCACTCTGATAGGGACTGCGTCACCCTATCCGGCTCACTAGCACCCAATCTGCCCCACGAAAATCCTCCCAGCGCTGCCTCTTGGCCCTGCGTCAGCTCTGCTAGCCTTTGCGCAGCTACTGAAGCTTTTGCGTCAGCCCTTAGACCCTCTGCGTCACCCATGCTGGCCTCTTCTGGCTCTGCGCAGCTCCCAGCTGCCTCTGCGTAGCACCCAGCTGCCTCTGCGTCAACCTCTCGAGGCTCTGCGCTATCTCTTTGGTACTAACTTTGCCTCTCTTCAATGTATTCACTGCCCCTCGCTGTTGATCACTGATTCACTTTTGCTTATCAACCTCACTCTAGCAAAATGAATCACTGATCACTTTGATGTATTCTCCAACTAACCCTTAAGCCTCCTCTTATACTTTTCTCGTTGGTCCATCAATGGTCGAGATTAAATCTCTAATGAACAACTAAGATTAGATTTGGCTTGATCCATGACCTTCGGAACCTTCAAACCTAGTTTTATATGAATACCCATTAATATCTTAATTTTCCTAAGTTTAGACTTAGGAACTCCATTAAAAAAATTAATTATTTTAATATCTCCCAAACTGGTTAGAATTTGCCCAAACCATTTCTAGGTCTTAGAGATCTCATGTGCTTTAGCCTCTCCACCAATTTTCATGGCTAGAGCACATCTGATGCTACCCCAAATCAACATCCACCCGCTTTTCCTAAGTTTGAATCCAAAATTTCCCCATCCATAATTTACAAAATTTGTGAAAGATAGCAGAGTTTTATGGGAAGGTAGATTACAAAAAGAAATTCAAGTCACTCAATCATGGGTCTCAATAATGTTTCTTACACTCTCATTATTGACATGCGATATTCCTCTTACACTCTCATTAATGTTGTTACACTCTCTTACACTCATTAAAGCACATCATAAAAGATTTCTTACACTCTTTGACACTCAATAAAAACATGTCATAAAATATTCCTCTTACGCACTCTTTAATGCATATGCTACATTCTCTCTTAAAACCATAAGTTACAAAGGCATGCATACCTCCTTAATGGCATGAGTTACATTTCCTAAATGGGCATGAGTTACACTCCTCAAGGCATGCAAGTTACTCCTTTATGGCATGGATTCGTAGCTCCTCCTATATATATGTGCCTCATTCTTTCTCCACTCACTGCTTGTGCATTGTGAAAGGAGAGTACCAACTTGAGAAAGAGAGTTAGAGAGTCCAGGGAAGAATGAGAGAGAGAGAGAGAGAGAGAGAGAGTCTTGAAGAGTAAGAGTAGAACTTGGTGAGCCAAGGTTGATTCAGTGCTTCAGTGTTTCAGTGTTGATTCAGTTGAAGGGAAGGTTGATTCAATGTGTGCATTTGTTGCTGCTACCAGTAATCTTCATGTTACAACTTGTTCATATTTGGGTGAACTTACTCATTCTCTTAATCTCTCATTATACTTTGTATCTCTGTTGAACAATTGACTTCTAATAGAAGAAGAATCTGGTTGGGTTTTCCCCTTGTGGGTATTGTGTTGATAAATCTAGGGCAACTAGATTAGGTGATTTCTCTTACTTTGATAACTGCTTGTGATGTATTTTTACTTTACTTGATTAACTTCTTCTTTCCTGTATTATTATTAGTGTTCTTTATCATCAAACAACTACCAAATCATAAATAACAGTGAGACAATAAGACACAAGATGTAGGTGATCAACCAAAGTCAAAACCTCTCCAATTGAGAGGAAAACCCATACGAATTCATCTCTTCTTATAGAACTTCAATTGACAAACTCCAAGACTTATAACCCTTGACCAAGACCCTCCAAGACCAAGTCAACTTTTTCCGCCTTGAACAACTTCCAGCAACAAACATCGACCTTTCAATAGCGTCTCCAACAACTTCGATCCCAACAACAATTTCCGCAACTTCGACCTTGATGCAGCTTCAGCAGCTTCGACCTAGCAGCTTCACAACTTCGACCTAGAAGCAGCTTCACATCGGCCTAGAGGCAACTTCATAGCTTTGACCTTACTGCTTCACAGCTTCGAACTTGAGGCAACTTCATAGCTTTGACCTTGTAGCTTCACAGCTTCAATGCAACATCAAAATTTCGTCTTTCCCAGTGATTGTAGAAACCCTAACAAAAGAGACAGAGATGCCCAAAAACTTCGAACTTGTTCTTCTTCTCTTTCTTTGTCCTTTTCCAGCTTCTGTCTTGTGGAGGTCGAATTCCTTCTTATTTATAGAATTGTGAGGGGTACAAATTGCTATCTTGAGGCCGACTTGTACCTTCATGTAGGCCGAGTTGATCTTTGTGCCATGACGAGGTCTTGGAGGGTCTTTTGACTTTTTTTTTTTCCAATATGTAACATGCCTAAATGGGTCTTCAATACATGACAATGACTCATTTGACTTTATGAAAGACATAGAAGCACTCAATGAGTGTTTGACCTAAAAATAAATTTCCTTTGAGCATGAAACCCATGCCTCAAGAACACAAATAATAAATTTATTTTTCTCTTTCTATATAATACAAAAAAATCACGATTACATATGTCATTATGAAGACCGAACCTAGTTACATATTTCAACATGTTTCCCTGGTCATTGTACCTACATTTTCTGTGTCTCATTCTATCTACAATTGCTTATCTAATATTGCAACATAAAGAAGTTTTGTAATAAGTGATTGTTATAACATAGAACATCAGAATTTCAACATTGTATCAAAGCTTTGGTGAAGACAAGTTCCATTTGCAACTCTCTATCTGCTGAAATATCTCTTGCTATCCGCTCAATTTGCAACTTTCTTTCTGCTGGAATATCTCTTGTTGCCTACTCCTTTTCCAACACTCTTTCTGTTGAAATATCTCTTGTTGTCCGCTCCATTTGCAACCCATTTTCTGCTAAAATATCTCTTGTTGTCCACTCTATTTACAACCCATTTTCTGCTGAAATATCAAGTGTTGTCCACTCTATTTGCAACCCATTTTTTGCTGAATTTTACTGTTGAAATTTTACTACTGAAATTTTATTGCTACAGTTCTTCTAAGATTTCAAGGAACCCAAGATATGATAGTAATTTTTCAGATAGTAATTAAGGTGTTGCATGTGTTTAATATTTGTGGTTTTGGTACTTGTTGGTGAATGCAAAAGTAAAGAGTAGTATTACTTTTGCTTATGCATGTGAAAAAAAAATAAGTTGTTGTCTTGGAAAGAAGTATAATGCATAGAAGGTTATGAAAGAATAACTGATAGAAATTGAATGCTAAATATAGGGAGATTTTGACTCTTTCAAATTATATGAGAAAGGTCATAATCTTATGGGTTTTGGTGATTTTGATATTAGAGTTTACTAACAAAAGTCGTTGTAGGTAAGAATCATGACTTTTGTGAAAGATGGAATGATAGGTTTCTAAACTAACCTCTTTTGCAACGATTAGAGATGGATTATAACTAATATCATTGCAGACAATGAATTCAATATGTATAATTATTATTACATGCCTTTAGTCTGAGATGAAGATTTGAAGATCTTTATAAAATCAATGGAGGACCTATCAATGCATTGATTCATGATAAGTAATCATCAATATAGACTGTGGCACCAGAAGTTCATTCATATTCACTATAAAGCTTTACCTCATGTGAGAAAGATGGTTTCCGAAATGCCTGAGATTAGAGTGGATTATGATGGAGTTTGCCAAGTGGTGTTCAAGAAGATGCATTTCTTCTGCGAATGACATATGACTGATGGATAGTGGTAACTTATAGAGGCTGAATCAAGAGGGAGCTAACAACTTCCTTCAATCCCGTTAAAAAAACAAGTATTATGTTGTTTCTTTGTGTCACTACTCTTGTTTAGATTTATCTTTATAGATCATTGGTTATTCTTCTTGCATGAGTATTTGAATGATTCTTTCACTAACTTCTTGATGAGGATGTGATCAAGAAAAGCAGATCCTGAAGATCATCAGGGTGCAGAATAGTGCAGGAAGAGTAAACTCCAAGAGGAAGCTAGTGCAAGGATAATGAAGAAGCCACTCTCACATCTAGAAAAGAAAGAAAGACCTACCTCATCACTAGGTATACTTTCATTATGTTTATTTACTTTACTACTATTGCTCTTGCTCTTGTTCTGGGATCAACAGGTACATTTGATGAATGTGAGAACCAAGTCCTTTGTATTGAGATTGAGGAAGATGTCGAGCCATCCCATGACTTGAGTGGACATGAAGTGGACAAGAGCTCAAGACTTCTACAAGGAAGTTGGAATCAAGAAAGAGACCACCATACCATATAACCTAGAACAAAATGGACATTAAGGATTTTTCATTGCCCTGCCTAGTTTCATGTGCCAAAGGAAACTATACCAAGCTGGAAGCTTCAAGTAAGAAAGGTATGATTGTTGGTTATTGTGAAAATTCTAAAGCTTACAGAATATGTGCCCGGTAAAAGAACTATAGAGTTTAGCAGAGATATAACATTTGATGAAGATGCAACTCTTTGAAAAGCCATAGACACTCCTCCTGCTAATGTTGAAAGACAGGATGATGCCTTGGATGCACAAGAAGATCTTGAGCTTGATATTGTTGATGAACCCATGGACCCCTTGGATCTTTCGCCATGTGCCAGAAAGAGGCGATTATGGCTTCGTGACACTTTATAGGATGTTGATAGACATGCTGCTTCCTGAGGAACCTTTAGGGAAAGCAAGAAACCATGCCGATTCTAGGGATATGTTGTAGCCATGAGCAACATTATTCAAGTTGTACCATGCATTTTTGAAGAAGCTGTGAATGCTCAAGCGTGGAAAGATGCAATGGTTGAAGAATATGAATCCATCATTCATATTGATGTATGGGAAGTGGTTCCAAGACCCCAAGGTAAATCTGATGTGTCTTCTTAATGGCTGTATAAAATTAAACATTGTACTAATGATAATATCGAAAATATAAAGCTAGTTTTGTGGCGAGAGGATTCTCTCAAAAAGAGGGAATAGACTATGATGAAATCTTTGCACCTGTTGCTCGTTATACAACCATCTAATCTATTGTGGCTCTAGTTGTTTGTTGATTTCTGGTAGCATTGGATGTGCTCTAAGTCTCAAATTTTGCAGGGAGGCTTGGACACATGCATTCTCCAATACCCATAAATCCTTTTGAGAAATTCCACTCGGAGACAATTTTATTAAAATAATTAATTATTTTTAATGGGTCTTTAAGTGTGAACTTAGGAAATTAACTTATTTAATGGGTATTAATCTAAACTGTGGGTGAAACTTCTAGAAGAAGGTGAAGCTCAAGTCAGTATGATCATAGCCATTGATTAGGATCTAATCTGGGCCGTTGATGGATCAACGAGAGGATTATAAGAGAAGATTTGATGGGCACTTGCTGAACACACTAGAGGCAGATACTCAGTTACTCGAGTAAGTTCGATTTTCTCACTGTTCGAAATCCAGAAAGAAAGAGAAAATCGAATCAGAGGGAAAGTTGCAGGTGGAAAAGAGAGTGAGGGTAATCAACATTAGTCGGGAGTGCAAGGGAAGAAGACACAGAGCAGAGGGAGGACAATGCAGAAGTTGTGATGTAGGGAGAGACAGTGCATGGGCAATTTGACACTGGGATTGCCTGGGCAGTTTGACACAGGGATAACATGGGAAGGTTGATGCTGGGATGCATTGAGATGCAGAGGGAAGAGAAGTACTTCTCGATCAAAAACTTGTTAGGAAGCGTCTGTAAATTTTCTCACAGAGAATCCTCTTCTATTCTGCTGGTTGTAACTTGTACATGAGATTTTTGCTGAAGACTAACAAAGAAACCCTCATTTGCTGCACCGGTTTTCCCACATTGGGTTTTTCCGGGGACAATTGTCAGAAAATAACTGTGTCATCGTGGTTGTATTTGTGCCAGTATTTTTCTTTGCATTTACTTTTTGCAGTATTTTAATTGTGAAGGTTGGGGTAGAATTTGTTTCAATATTTGTTGTAATAACACTGTGAATAACTTATTTTTGAGTTAATAAGTAGAAGAAATAATATTAATCACTGCAGTTGGATTTTTATTTAGAAATTTTCACATGTTATCAGAGCTGAGGTGAAGCAAGAAGAAAAGAGCTGGAAGACCCAGTGTTGAAGGAAGAAAGGAATTCGAAATTCATGCAGAGGCAGTAATTCGAATGCCCAGGGGGTTTGAGTAGTTCAGACCAGGAGGGCTAGATTTTCATGGTAAACCTCTCTCTGAGTGAGTCGATAGAGAGGTAAGATTTCCAGATCGAAATCTGTCAGCGATAGAATGAATAACGCAACAAAGGATTCAATGAAGAGGGGTTTCTCTAGTGGGACACAATTTTTTCCTGCAGTAGTTGTTGGGGCAGGGTAACATCAGAAATTGTTTGAAAAATAACACAAAGATGGATACTCAAACTGTCTAAGAATTGTTTACCAAATTAGAAGAAGAAATTGCATGCTTAGCAAATTCAACGTCAATAGATGTTTGGTACATTGATAGTAGGGTTTCAACTCATATCACTGGAGTGTGAGAACATTTCTCGAGCTATCAAGAAGAACAATTGAACTTACAAATTACTATGGGAAACAGAATGAAATTGTTAAATTATGGTATGTTTTATGTTTAGAGCAGTTTACTTCTTTTCTTCTTATTAGCCACAGATTAGCAATCACATATATAGTAAGTAAAGTGTAGATAGAACATTAAACGATCAACAGAAAACAAGCTAAGACAAGAGACACAAGATGTGGTGGCTAGCCAGGGACAAACCCCAATGCGGGGAAACCTTTTGATCAAATCTTCTTTTATCTTCAAGAGTTCAGTAGAGAGAAATAGTACAAAATCAGAATTCTGTAATGATATATCAGCAGTAGCAAACCCTAGATCAGTGAAGTCAAACTTGGACAAACGAGTTGAAATTGACCTCCAATATGCTTGGTCAATTTCCGATCAACTAGCCCTCGAAAAGCCTAAAGAAACAACCCTTGAACAACCCCAAAAACACAGTCAAACTGCTGTTGACTAAAGTCAACCTGCTGCCCAAAACTAGGGTAGTCAATGCTGGTCAAACCAGAGGTTAGATTGCCTCAGTTTCTGCGCCAAAATCTGCGGCCTACCTAGGGGAGGCAGCCACACCAAAACCTCGGTCAACGCAATCAACAATTTCTGCGTCCTCTTTCCTACATCCTCTTTCAGCGTACATCTTCTTGCTTCCCATGTGTGAGAGATCCTCTTCCTTGTGTATAACCAATCATACAAGGAGAGAGAGAAGAATGAGAGATGATGAGATGAGTTGAAATGAATCAACCTCACTTGTATTTATATGATTTGTGCCACACATTTAGTTGCTGGCCGACCTTGACAATTTGTCAAGTAATTACAAATAAATTCATATCTTCATAAATACTTGTCGGAATCGGTTGACCTTTAGATCAATCCTACACCTCTCGACAAGAGGAATCTAGGAAAAATATCAGCTGCCATAAATGAGGTGACCCACATGGAGTTTGGCCCTAGTTCCCAATTTTAACACTTCCTCTCAACTAAGGAGAACTCCATCTGCAATCCGTTTGACCGTCGCTACTATCACAGCCATCAAATGCATTTCCCTACACTGCTTGGCCCTGCTCTGCTCTGCTCGAACTATGAAGAAGAAGAAATGATCGAGGATGTTTCATACCATCCTCCATTGATCAGAAGTCAGTCTCAGAGTGTGTCATACCACTCTCACTGATCCCAGATCAGTATCATTGATCCTAGATCAATGGAGGTCATCCTAGCATAGGGAGTACGGTAGATACAATGATGCGTCCATCGATAGTACTACTAATGGTCCCTAACCCCATTTCCCTACTCATTGATCAGATGAGAGGTACTTCCCATGAGTCCCAGACTGCATGGGTAGGATGCCTCGACAGGAGAACTAATCATCCTGTCCATAGGAGAACGAATCATCCTGTCCAACAGTCACCACAGAAGAACTAATCATCCTGGCCCACAAGAGAACTAATCATCCTGTTCTGCAGTTTCCACGAAGAACTAATGATCCTGGTCCACAGGAGAACTAATCATCCTGTTCCACAGTCGCCACGAAGAACTAATCATCTTGGTCCACAGGAGAACTAACCATTCTGTCCTACAGTCGCCATGGGGTGTCACAGGGGAAGGAACCTTTCACCCTGTACATAGTGCATCACCAGGGGATGGTGAGTCGCCCTGTGGTCGCATGTCCCTCCAAGAAGTACCTCGCGCCCCCCCGGAGCTCCTAGAGCTCAATACATCATACTCAACCCTCATAAGAGGGTCTCTGAACGACACCAAGTTGTTCTCGAAAAGTCAAGGATTTGACATTTCCCAGGGGCTTCGTCAAAATGTCGACGACCTGTTTATCTGTACCGATATGTTGGAGCCTTATTGCTCCCCGCTGCACCATATCTCGAATATAGTGGTACCTGATATCGATATGCTTGGAGCGATCATGAAATACGGGATTCTTTGATAAACGAATCCCGCTCTGGTTGTCACACAGGATCACGGTGGTATCCAATGTAAATCCAAATAGCACACTAAAGAGCTTTTGCAACCAGACCACCTCACAAGAGGCCATACTAGCAGCAATATAGTTTGCCTTGGCAGTGCTCAAAGCCACCGACTTCTGCTTCTTTCTCATCCAGGATATTAAGGTAGATCCCAAAGAGAAACAACACCCGGAAGTGCTCTTTCTTCCACCACACTGCCTGCCCAATCAGCATTGGTGTATCCATGTAGTCTCACATCTCCGGCAGTGTATCTCAACCCATTAGTGATTGTGCGACAAAGATATCTCAACAGATTCTTGGCACCAATCCAATGTGAGTGGTGAGGCTCAACCATATGTTGACTGCAAAACATATATCCGGACGAGAGTTCACCAAGAACATCAATGCTTCGATGAGTTGACAATACTCGGTAACATTTTGTAAAACGGGTCTGGCACCACTACCGCTTAACTTCTTGAAGTCAAGCTCTATCGGGGTAGTCATGGGCTTGTAGTCCACCATACCGAATCTCTCCAATATCTTCACCACATATTTTCCTTGAGATAGGAAAATCTCCCCTGGCTTTTTCCAGACTTCTAGTCCTAGGAAATAGTGCATCAGCCCTAGGTCCTTCATTTCAAATTCAGAAGCCAACTCCCTCTCACATTTTTGAATGAGAGGGTTTGCACCTGTTAGAAAGAGGTCGTCAACGTACAACACTAGTATGAGAGGATTGTCATCTTCAACCTTAAAGTAAAGGTTAGGGTCAGCTTCACTCCTAATTAATCCCAGCTTCATCAAGTAGCTATTGATCCTCTCATACCACGCTCGGGGTGCTTGCTTCAGCCCATAGAGGGCCTTCTTCAACCTGCACACATGAGATTCTCGATCATGAATCTCAAATCCTTCGGGTTGCTCCACATAGACATCCTCTTTGATTGAACCATGCAAGAACGCAGTCTTGACATCCATCTGATGTAGGTTCCATCCTTGCGAAGCAATAAGGGCTATGATCGGGCGAATGGTGGTATATTGGGCAACAGGTGAAAATATCTCATCATAGTCAATACCTTCCTTCTGAGAGAAGCCACGAGCGACAAAACGAGCCTTATACTTTTCTGCACCTCCATCAACTACATACTTTATCTTGTAAAGCCATTTCGAAGTGACAACTGCTTTGTCCTGGGGTCTGGGGATCACATCCCAGACATCATTTTTCATGATGGACTCATATTCCTCAGTCATAGCATCCTTCCATACTTGATGCTTGACAGCTTCTGCGAATGACGAAGGCTCATTTAGGATGATCGTGCTCATGATGGTCAAGTATCTTTGATACCTGGTCGACTTCTTCCTTTCCCGAAAGGTTCCCCTGGGTGCAACGTGCCCTTTAGCATCATCAAGTGTCCCCCTAAGCCATGAAGGCCTCTTCATAGAAGAGGTAGGCTCTTGCGGAGGGGGATCAATAGGATCCATAGGTTCTTCCACATCGGGCATCATCTCATCTTCCTTTTCCTTTGGTTCCCTGATGTCAGCTTCTTTAGATCCCCTTTGAGTAGGAAGATTGTCAACTTTGCTAAGAGCCATATCTTCGTCAAAGGTGACATCATGGCTAATCTCGATTTCCCTTTGACCAACCACATAGATTCTATAGCCCTTAGTGTTTTCGCTATAGCCCACGAAGATTCCTTTCTTTCCAGATGCACCCAATTTATTCCTCTTCTCCTTCGGCACATGAAAATATACCGGACTTCCAAAAATTCTAAAATGAGATATGCCAGGTTTCTTACCAGTGAACATCTCTTTGGGAGTCTTGGAACCCAATGCTTGATGAGGGCATCGATTTTGCACATATACAGCGGTATTCGCAGCTTCGGCCCATAGAAACTTCGGAAGTCTTTGATCGTGAAGCATAGCACGGACAACTTCCACAATCATACAATTCTTCCTTTCCGCCACACCATTTTGCTCAGGAGTATATGGTGTTGTAGTCTCCCTCTTAATGCCAGCCTCTTTGCAAAAGCCATGGAACTCAATGGATTCATATTTAGTCCCATTATCAGTCCTTAAGATCTTGATCTTCTTTTCGGTTTGATTCTCGATTAAGGCTTTGAAGTGAAAAAACCAAGTGAAGACTTCATCCTTCTTTTTCAAGAAGTATATCCAAGTCTTGCAAGAATAATCATCTGTAAAAGTGAGGTAATATAAATATCCTCCCAAAGAGTTCACATGCATCATACCAGATATGTCTGAGTGAACCAACTGCAATATATCAGAGGTCTTGCTTTGGCTTGAGGGGAATGGTCCCCTTTTGAGCTTTCCTTCGACACATCCAAGACATACACTTTCTTTCTCTACTCGGAACTCGGGCATCCCTGTCACCATTTGTCTTGCATTGGGTAGAGCTTTATAATGAAGGTGAGCAAACCTTCGATGCCATAGTTCGGACTGAAGTGATGTGTCACAAGACATGACACCTAGCGGACTTCCTCCAACCTGATATAATGAATCGACTCAAAACACAAGAGTGAAAGCTTCCTTAAAATTCTTTTTCCATACACGTACCTTGCCATCAATGAAGGTTACCTTGTAGCCTTTGTCCTCCATTGCCGAAACAGACACCAGGTTCTTTTTGAGATCAGGTACATATAGGACTTCTTGCAAATGAATTGTATTACCCTAATTCAATTGAATAGTGACATTCCCTACGCCTTTCACGGGATATTTTGCGTTGTCCCCAAGAACAATTTCCATGTTGGTCTTCTTTTCTATCAGATTGGAGAGAGCTTCTTTGTAACCAGTGAAGTGCCTTGAGGCACCACTATCAATAAGCCAAGCTCCCAGCGAGTCCGGGGGAGCAGTAGTAGAGAGAGCCGCTGGTAGACAATATTCATCTTGCTTATTGTTAACAACATTAGATTCATACCTGAAGTTTCTTGCCTTCTTGAAGGGTTGTCCTCTTTCTTGATTTACGACATTTATTTTACCTCTGCCATTGGACTCGCCATTCCTTTGATTGCCTTGAGAGTGATTTGGGTCATCGTCATGGTGTCAGTCCCTTTTATCAGGGCACTCGCTGGCATAGTGTCCCATTTTGTTGCAATTGTAACACCGACCTTTTCTTCCACCCTTTGGTCCAACCTTTTCTTTGGATTTAGCCCCAAAATTGTTTCTTCTTTTAGCATGAGAAGAAAAGGTAGAGGGATGGCCTTTAAGTGCGGGCATTTCTTGCTCTTCCATCCTTGTCTCTTCTTGAATACATCTAGCCATCAATTCCTCAAATCCTGGGATGACATTATTGTTGAGAAGAGTAGTCCTGAATATATACCATTCAGGTGGCAGTCCTCCAAGAGTTGTGATAGTCATTTCCCTGTCAGGAACTACTTCCCCAATAGATAGGAGATCATTCTTGATCTCGGTGATCCTTAAGAAATATGCTTGCATACTCTCATCTTTGCCCTTCTTAATTTCCTTCAGCTTATTTCTAAGGAACAGAACTTGATTTGCATCATTAACTTTAAATAAACTCACCAATCTATCGTAGATTTCCTTAGAGGTTGTCAGCTTGGAAACATAGGCCACCAGGTGCTTGTCGATAGAGTCCCAGATGATCTTCCTTGCTTTGACTTCTCCCTTGGACCACTTTCTTTTGGTAGCAACAGATGCATTTGATGGAGGTGCAACAATATTGCCTCTCACATGGTTCAACACTTCCTGATCTTCTAAAGTCAGATCGAGAGACATCTTCCATCCGTGATAGTCAGACTTTTCACGGAGCTTGTCTTTGGCGGGGAAGAGTGCTAAGGACTCCATGAAGTTTTTAGGATAGCCTTGCTAACCTTCTCTTCGGTGATTGCTCTTGCTCTTGCTCTTGCTTGGGCTTTGTCTTCACCTCAACTCTAATACCATGTTAAATTATGGTATGTTCTATGCTTAGAGCAGTTTACTTCTTTTCTTCTTATTAGCCACATATTAGCAATCACATATACATTAAGTAAAGTGCAGATAGAACATTAAACGATCAACAGAAAACAAGCCAAGACAAGAGACACAAGATGTGGCAGCTAGCCAGGGACAAACCCCAATGCGGGAAAACCCTTTGATCAAATCTTCTTTTATCTTCAATAGTTCAGCAGAGAGAAATAATACAAAATCAGAATTCTGTAATGATATATCAGTAGCAACAAACCCTAGATCAACAACGTCAAACTTGGACAAATGAGTTGAAATTGACCTCCAATATGCTTGGTCAATTTCCGGTCAACTAGCCCTTGAACGGCCTAAAGAAATAGCCCTTGAACAACCCCAAAAACACAGTCAAACTGCTGTTGCCTGAAGTCAACCTGCTGCCCAAAACTAGGGCAGTCAACGCTGGTCAAACCAGAGGTCAGATTGCCTCGGTTTCTGCGCCAAAATCTGCAGCCTGCCTAGGAGAGGTAGCCACACCAAAACCTCAATTAACGCAGTCAACAATTTCTACATCCTCTTTCCCGCATCCTCTTTCAACCTGCGTCTTCTTGCTTCCCACGTGTGAGAGATCCTCTTCCTTGTGTATACCCAATCATACAAGGAGAGAGAGAAGAATGAGAGATGATGAGATGAGTTGAAATGAATCAATCTCACTTGTATTTATATGATTTGTGCCACACATTTAGTTGTTGGCCGACCTTGACAATTTGTTAAGTAATTACAAATAAATTCATATCTCCATAAATACTTGTCGAAATCGGATGATCTTTAGATCAACCCTACACCTCTCAACAAGAGGAATCTAGGAAAAATATCAGCTGCCATATATGAGGTGGCCCACATGGAGTTTTGCCCTAGTTGCCAATTTTAACAGAAAGGTACACCAGTAGGGAGAGGCACCATAGCATTTCAGACAGAAGCAGGGACCAACATCCGAGCCACGAATGTTTTGCATGTGCTAGGATTAGGAATGAATCTGATTTCAGTGTCCCAGTAGGACAAGGGATACGATGTGTACTTCATAGGAAAGAAAATATACATCAAGCATCCAAGATGGAAGAAGAAGAGACAAATTGGGACTCGAAGCAACAAATTGTATAGGTTGCAGCTTGAGTCTCCAATGGCACTGATAGGTAGCAACTATAATGGTGAAAATGAACGAAATGAATTATGGCACAGGCGAATGGGACACTTACACCATGGAGCACTGAGGATGCTCAGAGACACTGTTACAGGAGTACCAACCCTTAGTAGTGAGCATGATGACTTATGCCGAGGATGCGTGCTAGGGAAGTATGCTAAAACAACTTTTTCTAGAAGTAACAATAGAGCAGAATGTGTATTGGGATTGCTACACAGATATTTGTGGTCCAATGTCCACAAGAGCTCTTAGTGGTGGCAAATGCTTCGTCACCTTTATTGATGATCACTCTAGAAAAACCTGGATTTATTTCTTAAAGACTAAGGATGAGGTCTTTGATCGATTCAGAGAGTTTAAGGCTCTCATTGAAAATATGACAGCGAAAAAGATAAAGGTATTGCGTTCAGATAATGGTGGAGAATATACAGATAGAGACTTCACAAATTTCTACGCAAAGGAGGGCATCAAAAGGGAGTGGACAACTCCATATAATCCGGAGCAGAATGGAGTAGCAGAGCAAAAAAATAGAACTATTGTTGGGGCAGCGAAAGCTATGTTGTATGATCAGGACCTACCTAAGTTCTTATGGGCAGAAGCTCGCAACACGAGGATGTATATCTAGAATAGAACTCCTCATAGAGCATTGGGGAAGAAAACCCCTGAAGGAGTCATCACAAGGAAGGAACCAGAAGGCAGTCATCTCAGGATACTTGGAAGCATGGCATATTTCTTACATATCAGACGGCAAGTGCAGTAAATTGGATCAGATTGCAGAAAAGGGGTATCTCAGAGGATATAGTGAGACCTCAAAGGCATATAGAATCTACATTCCTTGCAGTGGAAAGATTGTAGTCAGACAAGATGCAAAGTTCATGGAGGATAGAGCTTTTAGGAAATCTCAAGAGATGTCAGCAGAAGGTCAGTCAGTAGATGTTCCATTAGTCCAGCAGCAACAGGGGTAGCAAGGAGGACGGGCAGGAGGACAAACACCTGGATCGAGCATAGTGACCAATACAATGTTTCCTCAGAAGAAGGAAATATAGATAGTTCTCAACAGATGGAACGACAGAATCAAGAGGAGGAGTTGATTGAGCCTCCTACCACCAATGGTAGAATTAGCAGAGAAGTAGGACAAACACTAAGGGACGCAGAGGAGTTTGTTTGAGCTCCTAGAACCGAGAAAAGGCAACGTAGACAATTTGACAGATACTAGGCATTGGTAGCTCAGGTTGAAGAACTCTCTAGCTTTCAGGAAGTCGTTTAACACCAAGTTTGGGTGGATGCCATGGTAGAAGAGTACAACTCTATCATGACGAACGATGTCTAGGAAGTAGTACCTAGACCAGAGGATAGATCAGTTGTAGGATCAAGATGGATCTATAAGATCAAGTATGCTGCACATGGTAGTATAGAGAAGTATAAGGCTAGGTTTGTGGCAAAGGGGTACACACAAAAAGAAGGAATAGACTATGAAGAGACCTTTGCCCCATCTAATCGTTATATCTCTATCAGATCCGTTATATCCATAGTAGCTCAAATGTGATGGGAGATTCACCAGATGGATGTCAAGACAACATTCTTGGACGGGGTGATAGAAGAGGAGGTGTATATAGAACAACCCGAAGGCTTCGAAACTCATGAAAAGAGAACTCATGTATGCAGAATAAAGAAAGCCCTATATGGGCTCAAGTAGGCACCCAGAGCATGGTATGGTCGGATTGATAGTTACTTGCAGCAGTTGGGATTTCTCAAGAGTGATGTTGATCCCAATCTCTACTATTTAATGGTAGAGAATGAGCCACTTATTTTGGTATTATATGTGGATGACTTGTTTTTAACAGGGTCATCTAGGCCCATACAGGATTGAAAGAAGAATCTTGAAGCTGAATTCGACATGAAGGATATGGAGTTGATGCATTATTTTTTAGGGTTGGAAGTGTGCTAGAAGAATGGGGAGATCTTCCTTGGGCAAGGAAGATATGCTACAGAGATTCTGAAAAGATTCAGAATGCAGGATTGTCGACCCGTGGGTACTCCCATGATCACCAACTCGAAGAAAATAGATGCATCAGGAGACAAGGAAGTGGATGTTGAAATTTCTATGTATTACCCGTTAGAAATTTTATTTGTATTCTCTGGTTTATTTCTCCTACTTGTTAATTACGAACAAGTTATTTAAACATGTAAATACTGAAATAAGCACAATACAATCTCAACCATCTACAAATCAATAGCTGAAAGAAATAGCAAACACACAAGTGACACCGTTGTTTTTGGACAACTCGTCCCCGAAAAAACCCAATGTAGGAAAATCGGTGCAACAATTCTGAGGGTTGTGTTATTATGCAGTCTTTCTGAATGCAACTAGGTGCCAAACCGACTCACCTGACAGAGAAAATAATTTGGCAGTAATACCTCTCTATTCGGAAGAAGATATTCGGAAAGTATGCTCCACAAAACCCTCTCCAACACTTTCTGAAGCTCAACGTTAGCTCTCCTAGCCTTTGCATTAGCCCAAAACTCACTGTGTCAGCCCTTTGAGGCTCTGTGCAACCTCTCTGACCCTTTGCGTCACTCCTGCAGCCTCTGCGTGGATGACGCAGGCTCTTCTGGCCTTTGCGCAGTCCCTTCTGCCTCTGCGTGGTTCCCTCTGGCTCAATGTCTGCTTCTCTCTACTTCTGCGCTGGTCTCTTGGCACTATCTCTGCCTCTCTGTCTCGTACTCACTGCTCCTCGCCGCAACTGATCACTGATTCGATTTCTCTTAGCAAATCCTGCTCTAGAAAATCGAATGACTGATCACTCTGGTGTGTTCTCCAATCGATCCTCAAGCCTCCTCTTATACTTTTCCTATTGGTCCTTCAACGACCGAGATTACATCTTTAATCAACGACTAAGATTTGATTTGGCTTGATCCATGTCATTTGGAACCTTCTAACCCAGTTTTATATTAATACCCATTAATATTTTATTTTTCTTCAGTTTAGACTTAGGAACTCCATTAAAAATATTAATTATTTTAATATCTCCTTAACCGGGTAGAATTTGCCAAAACCGTTTCTGAGTCGGAGATTTCATGTGCTTTAGCCTCTCCACCAATTTTCATGGTTAGAGCACATTTGATGCTACCCCAAATCAACCGTGGACCCCACCTTGTACAGACAACTCATTTGGTCACTCATGTATCTAGTCAACACTAGGCCAAACATTTGCTTTGTTGTCAACACTGTTAGTCAGTTCATGGTGGAACCAAAAAGAGTGCATTAGGCAGCAGCTAGACACATTCTTAGGTATGTGCGTGGAATAGTCAGATAGGGGTTGAGATACTCTCGAGGGGAGGACGTCAGATTGAATGGGTTCACAGATGCAGATTGTGTAGGTAGTTCAGTAGACCGAAAAGGTACCTCAGGGTACTGCTTCAGTGTTGGATCAGGGATGATATCTTGGTGCAGCAGGAAGCAGAAGTCGGTAGCTCTGAGCTCAACAAAAGTAGAATATATGGCAGCCAGCACAGCTACGTGCAAAACTATATGGCTTAGAAAACTGCTTGTGAGTTTATTCAGAAAAAGGATGGAAGCGACCATGGTTTACTATGATAATCGGAGTTGTATCAAACTCTCTGAGAATTCAGTATTTCATGATTGGTTGAAACACATTGATATTAGATGTCACTTTATTAGAGACTGTGTTCAACGTGGGGCAGTACAGCTACAATATGTCTCCACAAGAGATCATGTAGCAGACATACTCACATAGGCTCTAGGAAGAGCTAAGTTCATTCAGTTCAGAGAGCAGATGGGTATGGTAGAGAATCCATTTCAGTAGCAGCGACAATTGATTTCTCAATTACAGTGGTAGAGGGAGCTGTAGTAGGGATGCAACGTTGACCAGTGGCAGGGTCAGCAGTAGTACAGATGCAACATTTGCGCAGTAGTTGGTGGGCAGGATGTCAAACATCAACAAGTGCAAAGGGAGATGTTATAGAACAGGGTGATGGTTCAGCAGGTTGCATTGCTGGAGCACATTCCTCGCTAAGAGGGATTGTTGATTTTTGGTAGCATCAAATGTGCTCTAGGTCTCAAATTTTGCAGGGAGGCTTGGACACATGCATTCTCCAATACCCAGAAATCGTTTTGGGAAATTCCACTCAGAGACAGTTTTATTAAAATAATTAATTATTTTTAATGGGTCCCTAAGTCTAAACTTAGGAAATTAAAATAATTAATGGGTATTAATCTAAACTGTGGGTGAAACTTCTAGAAGAAGGCAGAGATCAAGTCAATATGATCCTAGCCATTCATTAGGATCTAATCTGGGCCGTTGATTGATCAATGAGAGGATTATAAGAGAAGGCCTGATGGGCACTTGGAGAACACACCACAGGCAAATACTCAGTTACCCGAGTAAGATCGATTTTCTCACTAGTCGAAGTTTGGCAAGAGAAAATCGAATCAGAGGGAGAGTTGCAGGTGGAAAAGAGAGTGAGGGTAATCAACATCAGTCGGGAGTGCAAGAGAAGAAGACGCAGAGCAGAGGGAGGACAATGCAAAAGCTGTGATGCAGGGAGAGACAACGCAGGGAAGTTTGATGATGGGACAATGTGGGAAGGTTGATGCTGGGACAATGTGGGAAGGTTGATGCTGGGACGCAGTGAAACGCAGAGGGAAGAAAAGTACTTCTCCTTGATTAGAGACTTGTCAGGAAGCGTATGTAAATTTTCTCACAGAGAATCCTCTTCTATTCTGCTGGTTGTAACTTGTACATGAGATTTCTGCTGAAGAATAATAAAGAAACCCTCATCTGCTACACCGGTTTTCCCACATTGGGTTTTTTTGGGTACTATTTTTCAAAAATAACTGTCATCATGGTTGTATTTGTGCCAATATTTTTCTTTGCATTTACTTTCTGTAGTATTTTAATTGTGAAGGTTGCAGTAGAATTTATTTCGATATTTTCCGTAAGAACACAGTAATAACTTATTTTTGAGTTAATAAGTAAAAGAAATAATATTAATCACTATAGTTGGATTTCTATTTAGAAATTTTCACACTGCTAACCAAGGATGGTCCCTTGACCAAATGGATGTGAACACTGCTTTTCTGCATGGCTTACTCAATGAAGTATTTGTGGAGAAACCACAAAGATTTGAAGTACATGACCAAAAAACTCATGTGTGTAGACCGGAGAAAGGCCTTTATGGTTCGAAGCAAGCTCCAAGAGCTTGGTATGACCACATTGATAGCTTCTTAATGAAGCTTGGTTTTACTAGAAGTAATGCTGATCCAAATATTTACTTCAAGATAGTCCAAGGTATGCCTTTGATTTTAGTATTATATGTTGATGATTTATTTTTGACTGGTAGTGAACCTCTTATCTTCTAGCGTAAAAGGGAGTTAGCTTCTGAATTTGAAATGAAATATCTTCACTTAATGCACTACTTTCTGGGTCTTGAAGTATGTTAGAAACCTAGTGAGATTTTACTTTCTCAAGGAAAATATGTTCTCATGCTGCTTGAAATATTTGGTATGACAGAATGTAAATCCATGAATACTCCAATGGAGATGAACTTCAAGAAGCTATGCGGTGAAGCTGTAGGTCATGATTTGAAAAATCCTTCTAAGTATCGTCAACTAATTGGGGCACTGATGTTCTTAGTGAACACTAGACCGAACATATGTTTTACGGTCAAGACTCTTAGGCAATATATGATTAAACCATCTCATGCACAATGGATAGCTGCAAAGCATGTGCTAAGATACTTGCATGGGACCATCAATCTGGGATTGAAATATAGTGTGGTGATATAAGACTACATGGATACTCGGATGCTGATTGGGTTGGTAACTCTACTGATAGAAAAAACATGCCTGGGTGCTGCTTTAGCTTAGGATTTGCCATGATATCTTGGATGAGCAGGCAACAAAAGTTTGTAGCCCTCAACACGACTGAAGTTGAGTACATTGCCACTAGCATGGCTAACTGTGAGGCAATATGGTCGAGGAAGCTCTTCGGAGAGTTGTTCGAGCATGTTCTGGACACAACAACAATTTACTGTGACAGTAAGAGTGGGATTCGAGTTGCAAAAAATCCTGTGTTCCATGACAAGTCCAAGCATGTTGAGTTCAAATATCACTATATTCGGGAGATGGTTCAAAGAGTAGTAAGACCCCATCATATAGCGATTGATGACCAAATCGCCGACATTCTTACTAAGCCTTTGCCGAAAGGGAAGTTCTTGGTTTTCAGAGAGCAATTTGGACTGACAGATGTGACCCTTCCTAGAGAGGGTGGTCATGGATGATAAGCCTTGGATGTGCGAGATCTTTGTCATATGTTGAAAAGTGGATCCCCCCAAGTAGTGATGAGCCTTGGATGTGCGAGATCCTTGTCATGTTTTGACAAGTGGATCCCCCCAAGCAGTGATGAGCCTTGGATGTGCGAGATCCTTGTCATGTGTTGACAAGTGGACCCCTCCAAGCAGAGATGAGCCTTGGATGTGCGAGATCCTTGTCATGTGTTGACAAGTGGATCCCCCCAACCATAGATGATTCTTGGTTGTGTGAAATCCTTGTCATGTGTTGACAATTGGATCCTCACAAGCAGTGATGAGACTTGGGTGTACGAGATCCTTGTCATGTGTTGACAAGTGGATCCCCCCACGGAGAGATGAGAGTTGGTTGTGCGAGATCTTGATCATGTGTTGACAAGTGAATGCCCCCAAGCAAAAATGAGACTTGGTTGTGTGAGATCCTTGTCAAGTGGGTTATCCCCCCAAGCAGAGATGAGACTTGGTTGTGCGAGATCCTTGTCATATGTTGGCAAGTGGTGATCCCCCCAAGTGACTATAGGGTGGTATCCGGAGCTCTGCTATGATGATTCTTCTTCATTAGAGTGAAACATCATTGTGGTAAATGATACAGAGCAGAGAAAGCAGAGATCTTTTATTCTAGAAAGAAATTCCTCCCTAGTTGAGAGGGAGTGTTGAAATTTTGATAGCTCAGGGACGAATTTCTAAAAATAGAATGTCTCAAGTATGAATTTCCAAAAATAGTAAATCACCTTGCATCAATTGGTAATCAAGTATTGTTGATGGAAAATCCCTTCTGATCATCAATCGATCTGTAACACTCTCCTCCCACATTTACCCAAGCTAATCAGTCCACCGGGGTAAACATATGACGAAGAGTTACTATGATATGATTCAACTGCCCAGGTATAGTTAAGGAAGTGGAACTGACATGACAAGACCAAACTGGCCTTCCTCAAAAGCTACAAAACCTTCAAGAGCCAACCAACCCCTTCAGGTGCCCAACCCTTGAGAGAACTTTCTTTTTCACTTCCCTAGAGCCTTAGTCACTCCCATGACAAGCCATGCATGCGACTGGGACCCTCCAGTCGCTCCCCCAACAAGGCATCCATGTGACTGTGGCCTTTTTTTAGGCAGTTCAGCACCAACGACCCCAAATTTTGAGCCACTTTTTCAGGGCCAGGACTCAGGCCACTGCTTAGAACTTCATGAAACTTCCAAAAATGATAAATAACATAGAAACAAGGTTACTAATGCAAGCACTTGAACAAGGACTTGATTTGACCCCTACTAACCATGACAGGCATTTCGTCAAACACATCAAGAACATGTAATCTACAGGTCACAATAACAGATCTGAGCATAGGGGTCTCATACTTATCTGAGAATCGTCAAAGAGGATTGATATCTCCTCACAATAGCTACATTGTTATCTATTAGGTCATTCATTCACTAACATTTCATATACTAACAAAAAATGATGAGATCCATACATCATAACTATCACAAAACATCCTTATAACTAGCAAATAACCAGAGATATATCAATGAGGAAACAACCATTAAAGCCACATAATATCAAGCACATTTACTCATGAAAATACCAAGGAAAAGGAGCTCTTATTAACATATGAAAATCCAACCAAGTTAGGGACTTCCACGTACCACTCGACCATAGATTGGGCTGAACCAAATCTCTCTTTTAGCCAATCACCCCCGCGCCATATTCCAAGCATGAATGTGGGATCTCATGAAACAAATCAAACAAAACCAAACTAGGGCTTCTAGAGGCCAAACCATCTCAACCCTCAACCAGTGATTCCACCTCACGGTCGAACATCACTAACAATCACCAGATTGGTCTTTACCCAAGCTATACAGGGCGCCAGAGCGTTTGTTCCAACCAAGGCTTCTAAGACTAGTAACTCAACTCACAACTGCTCCGAGCTCTAGAGCATTTGTCCAACCAAGGCTTCCAAGACTAGTAACTCAACCCACCAAGGGCTCCAGAGCATTTGTCCAACCAAGGCTTCAAAGACTAGTAACTCAACACAAGCTATTACAGGGCTTCCAGAGCGTTTGTGCAACCATGGCTCCAGGAACTAATAACTCAACTCACAACCATAAGGAACATGAGAACCAACTAGAAAACAAGAGAAAAGAAACCCATAACACCATGGCTATCCAGGAAATGGCAATCCTCCATGCCAATGATAGATCATAACTAAGAAACGACATGCATGTGCCATGCATGCCAAAACTAGTAAGGAAATCATACATGCAACTCGGTACCTGCAAGCAAAACCCGTTGTAGTTGTTGATCTCGATGTCCTCTTGCGCTTTCCTACTCTTCCTTTGCCTTCTTGCTCCAAATCCAAAGTATGCCACACTCCTCCAAGAGGGCTCCAAGAAAACTCTAAGTGTCCAATAGTATGAGAGAGAGAGAATGGAAAAATGAGAGCTCCAAAACTGAACTGACAAAAAGCTTAACACTAACAAAAAGCTACAAACTGATCCTCAAAAGCCTTTTAATTAATGAGGCCTATATTTTCTTCAATTTTCCATTATTTTCCTTCATTTTCCTCTTCACATGCAACCTGTGACCTTTCACCTCCCTTTTCTCCTATTTTCCATTATTTTCATAAATAAAATGCCAATAAATGCCTCATGCCTTTTCAAAGCCTTTGCCAATTTCTGTAGCCATTAATTAATCACAAGTGATCCCCATCACTATATTTTTGCCCAACATTCAACTTGGAATACGTGTCCCATGACCTTGGTTATTATTTTGTCTTTATAACTTTATTACATGAATTTTTGACTAGGGCTGTTACACAATCCTTATAGTTCAATTTCGACTTAATCATCAATATTATCATTATTATTATTATTATTTTTAAAAATTCAAGTCACTCAATCATGGCTCTCAATAATGTTATCTTACACTCTCATTAGTGGCATGACATATTCCTCTCACTCTCTTACACATTAAAGCATGTCATAAAAGATCTCTTACACTTAATAAAAGCATGTCATAAAAGATTCTTCTTACACACTCTTTAATGCATATGTTACACACTTTTAAAAGCATAAGTTACAAAGGCATGTGTACCTCCTTAATGGCATGGGTTACTTTTCCTAAATGGGCATGAGTTACACTCCTCAAGGCATGCAAGTTACTCCTACTCTATGGCATGGATTCCTAGCTCCTCCTATATATATGTGCCTCTTTGTTTCTCCACTCACTACTTGTGCATTGTGAAAGGAGATTACGAACTTGAGAAAGAGAGAGTAGAGTGTAGAGAAGAATTGTGCGTGTGTGTGACAGAGAGAGAGAGAGTCTTGAAGAGTAAGAGAAACTTGGTGAGTCAAGGTTGATTCAGTGCTTCAATGTTTCAGTATTGATTCAGTTGAAGGGAAGGTTGACTCATTGTGTGCATTTGCTGCTGCTACCAGTGATCTTCACGGTACAATTTGTTCAGATTTGGGTGAACTTACTCATTCTTTTGATCTCTCATTGTATTCTGTATTTCTGCCGAACAATTGATTTCTAATAGAAGAAGAAGCTGGTTGGGTTTTCCCCTTTTGGGTTTTGGCCTGGTCATTGGACCTAAATTCTCCATGTTTCATTGTATTCTTGGTTGTCTTCTATTGTGCATTAGATTTATGTTCTATCTACAATTGCTTATCTAATATTGCAGCAGAAATAAGTTTTGTAATAAGTGATTGTTACAACATAAAACATCAAAATTTCAACAAATGTGAGGGGATAACAGCTAAAACATATATAGCATCCTAGGTGCATATGCATACTTGTTTAAAAAAGATGCATGGATTAGATACTTAACCTCGATGTTGGTTTGTAGCAAATGGATGTCAAATCTGCTTTCAAAAAATTCTCGAGTTTTGTTGGCTAGCTTGTGTCATTTGTTGTATTGTTTTTCGCTTCCTAGTTTCTTTTTAGAGTATTGGTTCTATCTAGTCCATTTGTTGTGGCATTTATCTTATGTTATTTTATTATTTTTTAGGAACTTAGAAAATACTTCACTCTAGTATATTATTATGGGAATATGACTAACTTCTTATTTCATTGTAAATCAGATCACCGAGGAGTTTGATGAAGTACCAATTTCAAGTAGGGGTTTTGGAATTCTTGATGTTGGGTATCGTTCAAAGGTAGAAAATTGTTGTGTATCTTCACAAATTTTTAGGTTTTGTTACAAATGGTATATCTAATAAATCATTCAATATTTAAAGTTGCAACCAATATTAATAATTATCACCTTTTGAAGACCATAGTTATTCTTCTTAGATTGGTTTCTTCAAGTAATATTTGAGGGTCAATACACCTATGATTTCAATGTTTATTGGTTCACAATTTAGTAAATGATGCAACTTCGATTATATCATTTTCTTGCTTGGTTTGTACAACTATTTCTAAAATATATAGACCTTTCTAAAAGCAATCTTATGCAAGGTTGTTAGTAAAAAATTGTAATAGATCTTACTATTTAATGGATTTTGATTATGTTGTCATATGTTGTTTGATGACCTTATTATTTTTTATTTTATGGCGTAGTACATTTTTGGTTCATTGTCTAATGAAGCAACAAATGGATTATACTTCCAAAGATACCGTGGTGGATGGGCAAAGAGCAAAACTTGAGTCCGTTGAAGACAATGATGAAAATGGTTCACAAAATATGAATAGGAAAATGTTCAAAAGTATTTAGTGGACAAGGATGTGTATAAAGAGAATTAAATATGAATGAAAACAGATAGGAGCATGCCCAAGTTTAAGAGTGACTGAAATTGAGAGGAAGGATTGCAAGGAAGAAGAAAATGTTCTTCAAAGCAAGGATAGCAAAGAAAATATTATCATTTGAAAGTACCCTTGGGGAATTTAATCCTAGGGGGATCGAAGACGCCTTAGGGAAAGTGCCAATGTCACTTTACACAATCCATCTCGATTTGGGCTAGTGCTTATTAATCTTATGGGGGCATGCCTAGTGATCTGAATTTAAAAATCTGCCAGTTTGCTGCAAAAAACTTCAACTCTGGAAAATACACTTGCTGAAATCTCTGAACCAAGTCAAATTTATGCCATTAAGCCAATAATTAAGCATTCAACCTAAGGTTTTAGGATTTAGTTAAAATATCCTAAACCATTTAGGTATGTTTACATATGGAAAAGCAGAAATATGAAAAGTGAGGGTCCAATAGGGAATAAGACGTGAGGAATTATAAGCAAAAGATGTTATGTGCCTCCTAGGAAATGGAGATGAAGTGAAATGTGAATGTGATGTGTATTTTACCTAGGTGAAAGGTAGAGATGTGATGTGATAAAAAAACTATCTAGGTAAAATGATGATTGTGATGGAATTGTAAAGGTGAAGTGCATTCCATATAGTTAGAAAGTGAAGATATGCTTGTAACAAATAAGTTTTCTAGGTGAAATTATGGAAATGTTATGGAGCATAAACGAAACTACGAATATACTAAGCAAATACA
This sequence comes from Pinus tabuliformis, assembly GCA_031772625.1. Lineage (NCBI taxonomy): Eukaryota > Viridiplantae > Streptophyta > Pinopsida > Pinales > Pinaceae > Pinus > Pinus tabuliformis. The sequence goes on along the minus strand of CM062804.1, from coordinate 1,581,614,484 downwards.
CTACCATGCTAGAGGACACTCGCAATTAAGACATGAAGTAACCATGCAATACAAAGTGATAGTGACTAGAATATGACTAGTTGACCACCATAAAATTGGTCCATTAAGAGCATGATGCATAGCTGAACCAATGACCACCATAATTCCATCCTTTGGAAGGCTAGAACCATCATTACAACTTATAAACAATCTAATTTTTGTGATCTAAATCACATATACAATCCTCATGCAATGTAGTTAATAATAGTGGCTCCAATTTTGGGACATGTGCTCTCAAGGAAGAGTGCATGCGAACTTTTAAATCTCTAGATGTACCTGTTACGTCAATATCTAGTGGGCCTTGTGAGAGCCCTCACAAGAGAAAAAATAGACCAAGGGACAACACTGAGGTGGAGGCCCAATGTCACCACAACACACCACCTCTTGCTCTTTAATGGATTTTTACAAGGGGGGATTCTTGGTATTAGTCATCTAATAGATATTTTAAGGAAATGGTTCAGAGGTGATGAATGGGATAAGCTCAAGAAGGGCACTTAGACTAAGGACAAGGTACAATCCAATAAGACAAGGAATAACATGCACTTCAAGAGATCTATCAAAGGTACTTATAGCTAGGTATTTATAGCTTAGGGTTTAAGGAAAAGGCAATGAAAGAGGCTCAGAAAGGCATATAAGACCAAGAAACGGCTTATGAAAAATAAATATGATCAACAAAGGAGCCGCAAGCCTTCAACAAGCCCTAAGTTGAAGCCTTGATGCTAGGTTAAGGTTTCCTAGTGAAAAACTACCTTTGGCTTGTGCCGTCAACCCTAAGGAGGATGTTTTAACTGCGAAAAAGGCTAGATTTTGATGCAATTAGGTTCAATCCACATGAAACACCTCACAAGAAGCCAATGTCTTCCCCTTAGTTGAACCCGGCCTTGAGCCCTAGCCCTAGCCCTAGCAGCTTGCCTTGAAGGGCCAAAAATGAGAAAGAGAGAGAGAAATAGAGTTTGAAACGATATTTTATATGGTTTGATCATCTAGGTGGAAGCCAATTCTTGTTTCTTGGGTGATGTGTTAGTTTTTGTAGCATTAGAGGTGTTCTAGTCTTGAAACTTTGTGGAGAGGCTAAAACACATGAGTTCTCCATAACTCAGAATTCGTTTATGGAAATTCCACCTAGAAGTGTCTCAATTAGATTATTATCCTATTTTTAATTATTTTCTAAGTCTAAACTTAGGAGAAGCGGTTAATTAATCATAATTAATTGAGATAAGGCGTGAATCATCTAGAAACTCACATGGATTGACTGAGAAATAATCTTGTCCCTTGATTAACTTTTAATATTGGCCATTGGACGTCCAACAAAGGATTATAATAAGAAGTCGATGGGTAGATGGAGAACATACTTGTGAGAACCACAGAGAGTTCGATTTCCTTGTAGAGTTTGATTTTCTAGAGAGCTAGCAATGCTAGAAGAGTTCGAGCTTTAGTAGGGAAGCAGAGACTGAGAGGGGCAGAGACAGTGAAGCTGGGGGAAGATTTCTAGATCCGGTGAGTGCATTGCAGAGAAAGGCCGAAATTTCTCCAGGAGGCCGTGTAAAGGTAGTGCAGAGGCTTCAGAGGGAAGTTTGATTTGCTAAGGAAAGAAGATGTTTTCAGTTCTAGAGGCTAGGCAGAGGTTCCAAAGGGCCAAAGAAGCATTTTCCCAGTTGGCAACATGCAAGACGACTAGACTGGCAATCGATTCAAGAAGCACGTGTGACAGGCAACATCAGGTTGACGTAGAGCCTACGTAGGCCAAGTTGGACGGCTAGCCTTTCAGAGGTTAGACAATGTCGGGATTGCTCAGAGTGAGGGTAATTTGCCTAAGATTATTTTTGCCAGTATTTTCTCTGTAGGATAGCCAACATTGGGCATCTAGATTGTACTCGGAATTTCTCATTGCTGCATAATAATAAAAACTCTTAGCTGCTGCACCAGTTTTCCCAAGTTGGGTTTTTCTGGGGACATTTGCTCAAAAATATCTGTTACTTTTGATGTGTGTGTGCTAGCATATTTCTCATCTTTCTGGCACTATTATTTTTCCGCAGTTTTATTTATGAAGGTTGCAGTGTGATTTATTTAGTATTTTCCATAGCAAATAAATTGTTAAGTTAATTAACAATTAGCAGAATAATTTCCAGTTGTTGCAATAGGATTTGAGTAGTGAATTTTTCACATGGTATCAAAGCGTTTGATCAGCCGGGAAGTTTAGAAGCAGAAGAAGAGAATTTCGTTGTTCAGAGTGAGCAACAGGCCAAAATGTTTTGGTGCGACGCAGTACCTAGACAAGCTGTTCGAATTGTTGGGCAAGGGTTCGATTTGTGGCTATACCTCCAGGAGAGAGGTGGGGCGATCTAGAGCTGTAGTCCTAGAGCAGCACAAACATGGACAAGGTCCATTGAGGTGTCCTCTTCATGTATCATTACCTTGCTATGGGGACCATAGTATTCAGTAGCAGGATGGATCAATGTCAGAGTTACAGTTAGATTCCAGAGTGGCAGTTGCAGACTAGTAGCAGTCAGGTGTTGAGGAGTGCAGTGAAGTGTTGGCAACAGTGCAAAGTGGCACAGTGCAGAGTCAACAACAACGCAGATTCTTCATGTTGATTTTGGCTAGCATCGGATGTGCTCTAGTTCCAAAATTTTGTGGAGGGGCTAGAACACATGAGATCTCCAATACCCAAAAATCATTTGGTGAAATTTCGCCCGGATTGTATTTTATTAAAATAATTAATATTTTTAAAGGGGTTCCTAAGTCTAAACTTAGGAAAATAAAAATATTAGTGGGTATTAATGAAAATATGGGTGAGAAGCTTCTAAGAGACGAGGATCAAGTCTCATTTAATCTTAGCCATTTATTAGAGACTTAATCTCGACCGTTGATTCGTCAACAATAAAAGTATAATAGGAGGCTTGAGGGTCAACTAAAGATACACTGGGCAAATACTCAGTAACCCGAGGGAAATCGATTCTCAAGGAGTAAGAATTCGATTTCAGAGGGAGAGTTGCAAGGTGAAGGAAGAGGAGGGCATCAACATCAGTCAGAGACTGAGGAGGAGGTGACGCAGTGCATCAGAGAGACAGCGCAGAGGGAGAGCTCTGAGAGACAGCGTAGCTAGGGACGCAGCTCTCACGCAGTCCTCATGCAGATGATTCAGAGAAGGCTGGAGGGTCTATAGGGTGTCAAAATTTCTCCAAATTGAGGAGAAAAATTATGTCAGGTTGTTTCTCAGAAGTTTCTCTATGTTTTGCAGAATCATTCCTTATAAAGAGGTTGTTGCTGAAGATTAATAAATAAACCCTCATTTGCTGCACCGATTTTCCTGCATTGGGTTTTTCCGGGGACGTTTGTCCAAAAATAATTGTGTTGATGTGATTGATTCTTGTGCTTGTATTTCTTTGTTCTTTTCCCTATGTTGTTATGTGACAACTGCAGTAGAATTTACTTTGATGTTTACTAAAGGGTTTTGTAAATAACTTATTGTGGAAAATAAGTAGGAGAAATAAATCAGTTATTGCAGTAGAATTTCTTGTTTGGAAATTTTACATGGTATTAGAGCTGAGATCGGGAAACGGGATTAGAGAATCTGCAATGAGTCGGGAGCATGATGCTGGAGCAGCAACTCAAAAGGACTCACACAGTTCTCCTGGGAAAGAGGAAAGCATGAAGAATATGGATCACGACTATTCTATGTTAGCTTCTAGACTGGAAGAAGAAGTTGCTTGGTGGTAATTTCTGCTTCCTCAGAGGTTTGGTATATTGATAGTGGAGCTTCTGTGCACATGACAAGAATAAGAGAATGTTTTTCGAGCTACTAAGAAGAACAAATGAACTTCCAAATCACCATGGGAAATAAGTCAAAATATACCCCCATAGGAAGAGGTACTATAGTTTTTCAAACAGAAGCAGGGGATAGGCTTCAAGCTACCAATGTGCTGCATGTGCCTGGACTGGGGATGAACTTACTCTCTGTGTCTCAGTTACAAAACAAGGGCTATGATGTTTTCTTCATTGGGAAGCAATGTTTTAAAACTCCGACTCCGACTCCGACTCGGTATCGACTCGGCTGGCTCTATTTCAATGACTCGGTCGTTGTAAAAAATACATTAAATATTTATTTTTTATAAAAACACATAATTTTAAAGATTTTCATTCATGTTTCCAAACACACAGCATTAGAATATAGATAGAAGACAACATATGATCAAAGTAGGCTCATGAATATATCCATTATATCAAAATGGCACCCAGTGCACTGTCCAATACATACACGATGATGATATAGAGATCAAAACGAAAACACATAACCAAGGAGGCTATAAATGGCCTCTACAACAAAAGTCTGTGACCAGTAATACTGGCTATGCTAGAGTTGCCAACATCATTTGGCTCAGTGTTACTTGGGAGCAGGAGCGAAAGTGGGGAGCGAGAGCGAAAACGGGAGCGGGAGCGAAATTTTCAGAAGCTCCTAGTTTGGGAGCGAATCCCGGAGGAGTTCGACAACCAATGTCAGTGACATCAAGGTACATAGAGGGATTGGTGCTCTTGATTAAATATGAGTTCCATACCCTAATACATGACAAAATTCAGTGGAAACATTGCAATCCCCCAATCCTGAAATCCTGAAAAACTGATAAGTCTGCTAGATTTTGAATGAAATCTAAATTTCTACTTTCTCCGTATGAAATCCAATGAGGCTGGAACCAATCTCAAACATCCTGAGTCATTTCATGGTAATGTAAAAAACTTAAGTAAAAAGATGAAAATGAAGGTTAAGGAGAATGTCACTTTTACTTTAAGAATTTAACATTACCATGAAATTTGAATAGCATATCAATACTAGGAGAGGGGAATGGACCCCAAAGACGAAAAAACCAATTAATAAGACCATTTGGAGTCCTCCACATTCAGAAAAAACATTAAAAAAAAATGTGTTTTAGGGGTTTATTGGCCGCATGAAGTGACTCGGCCGAGTTGATACGGACTCGGCCGAGTTGATATGGACTCGACCAAGTTGGCCGAGTTAAGACTGACTCGGCTGAGTCATGCCATGACTCGGCCGGGTCAGTCTTAACTCGGCCGACCGAACCGGTTCGACGACCGAGTCGCAAATTTTTTTACCGGCTCAGACCAACTCGATCGAGTCGTTTCCGAGCCGACCGGCTTTTAAAACACTGTTGGGAAGAAAGTATATGTTGAAGAATTTCAATCCCCATGCCGCTTATCAGTAGTGTTTTTAAACCCAGCCGGCTCGGAACCGACTCGGCCGAGTTGGTCAAAAAAAATTTGACTTGGCCATTGAACCGGTTCGGCTGGCCGAGTTGTTACACAACTCGACTGGCTCGGTATTAACCTGGTCGGCTCGACCGAGTCCGTATCAACCCGGCGGGGTTATAGACAGCGGCCAGTGAACCCAAAAAAACCGTTTTTATTTATTTATTTATTTTTAATTTTTCTGAGTGTGGGGGACTCCTTGGGCTTCCTTGTCTGACTCATGGGTTTCCCTGTCTGACTCTGATCCCTAGTATTGATGTGCTATTCATGGTAATGTTAAATTCTTAAAGTAAAAGTGACATTCTCCTTAATCTTCATTTTCATCCTTTTACTTAAATTTTTAACATTACCATGAAATGACTTAGGATGTTTGAGAGTGGTTCTAGCCTCATTGGATTTCATATGGAGAAAGTAGAATTTTAGATTTCATTCAAAATCTAGCAGACTTATCAGTTTTTCAGGATTTCAGGATTAGGGAATTGCAATGTTTCCATTGAATTTTGTCATGTATTAGGGTATGGAACTCGTATTTAATCAAGAACACCAATCCCTCTATGTACCTTGATGTTACTGACATTGGTTGTCGAACTCCTCCGGGATTCGCTCCCAAACTGGGAGCTTCTGAAAATGTCGCTCCCACTCCCGTTTTCGCTCCCGCTCCCCGCTTTCGCTCCCGCTCCCAAGTAACACTGAGCCAGATGATGTTGGCAACTCTAGCAGTAGCCAGTAGTATTGGTCACATACTTTTGTTGTAGAGGCCATTTCTAGCTTCCTTGGTTATGTGTTTTTGTTTTGATCTCTATATCATCATCGTGTATGTATTGGACAATGCACTGGGTGCCATTTTTATATAATGGATATATTCATGAGCTTACTGTGATCATATGTTGTCTTTTATCTATATTCTAATGCTGTGTGTTTGGAAACATGAATGAAAATCTTTAAAATTATGTGTTTTTATAAAAAATAAATATTTAATGTATTTTTTACAATGACTGAGTCATTGAAATCGAGCCGTCCGAGTCGATACCGAGTCGGAGTCGACCCTCGGCCGAGTCAGAGTCGGAGTCGGAGTTTTAAAAAATTGGTTATTAGTTTTCCTTATCACTCCATGCATTTAGCTTTAAATCCAAGCATGATAAAAATTTTAAAATCTAGAAATGACAATATTTTTCTGAAAACACAAATTTAGAGACTTCACAACCGCTGAAATTGCAGAAATAAAACACAACAAAAATTATGAGAGCCACACAGAAAATAACACAGTGATTTTTGGTCAATGTGACCCTAGAAAAACCCCCCTACAACTCATGGGGAAAACAAGTTTGAGAGCTCTTTTTTTTTTTTCTGAAAATGCTTTTACAGAGAAACTGAAATACATAGTAAAAATTCCAGCAACCACAAATTACAACTTATCTCGATTTCCGTACTTGAACTCCGCCTCAAGAATCATGCCAATCAGCAAACTGCCAAAATAGAATTCTTCCAGCAATAAAACATCATTAAATGTTGTACGACCTGCCTCGTAAATCATGCCCAAAACCTGCTGTACAGACTGTACAGATTGTACGGATTTTAGCAGTATGGTTGCCTTGAAAATCGTGCCCAAAACCTGCCTCAAAATTTGTGCCCTTGCTGTTGTCCCTCTTTCTCAATTTCTGTGCCTTTCTCCTGTTGATAAATGCTGCTGCCCAGATTTGTTGAAATGTCTTTTTGCTGCTCTCCTTCACTTATTGCTCAAAAAGTGGAAGCCAATTTAGGTAGTGTTGATTTTGTGTAGCATCAGATGTGCTCTAGCTCCAAAATTTTGTTGAGAAGCTAGAACACATGAGATCTCCAAGACCCAAAAATCGTTTGGTGAAATTCTGCCCAGATTGTATTTATTAAAATAATTGATATTTTTAATGGGGTTCCTAAGTTTAAAAATATTAATGGGTATTAATGAAAATGTGGGTGAGAAGTTTCTAAGAGATGAGGATCAAATCTCATTTAATCTTAGCCGTTGATTAGAGACATAATCTTGGCCATTGATTCGTTAACAGGAAAAGTATAAGAGGAGGCTTGAGGGTAGTTAGAGATGCATCGCGCAAATACTCACTAACTTGAGGGAAATCGATTCTCAAGGAGTAAGAATTCGATTTCAGAGGGAGAGTTGTAGGGTGAAGGAAGAGGGGGGCATCAAAATCAGTCAGAGACTAAGGAGGAAGTGACGGAGGAGGTGACGTAGTGCATTAGAGAGACAACGCAGAGGGAGAGCTCTGAGAGATAGTGCAGCTAGTGATGTAGTCCTCACGCAGATGACGCAAAGAAGGTTGGAGGGTCTCTGGGGTGTTAGAATTTCTCCAAAGTGAGGAGAAAAATTATCTTAGGTGTTTTCTTAGAAGTTTCTTTGTTGTGAAAATTCTATCACTACAGCAACTGATTTACTTTTCCTACTTATTCCACAATATGTTATTTATGAAATTACTTTATAAACATTAAAATAAATACTACTGCAGATATCACACCGTAATACAGAAACAAACATATGCACAAGAATCAACACATTGACACAGTTACTTTGGACAACGGTCCCCAGAGAAACCCAATGTGGGAAAACCGGTGCAGTAAGGGAGGTTTTTATTATTCAACAATTCTTCAGTGCAGTAGGGTGCCAAATTGGCTTACCCACAGAGAGAGAAAAATTATCTTGCACTTCTCCCAATCCCAGCGTCAGCGCGACTGACCTCTACGTGGTTATCTGACCCTCTGCGTCAGCCCCTGCTTGACTGCGTCAGCCCTGGGCCTCTCTGCGTCAGCCTTGGGCCTCTTTGTGTCAACCACGCAGGCCCAGTTAGTGACTGCACAGTCTCCTGCTGCCTCTGCATCTGCCTAAAATGCCTTGCGTCTGCCTCTCCTGCTCCAATGCTGATCTCTAGTGGCTGATCCCGTCTCTCTGTTCCGTACTTGCTACCTCCTAACTTCTCACCAGACCACTGTTTCAATTTCTCAGCTAACCCCGCTCCAGAAATTGAATTGACTGGTCTCCTTCAGTGTGTTCTCCAAGTGACCCTCAAGCCTCATCTTATACTTTTCTCGTTGACAAATCAACGACCGAGATTAAGTCCCTAATCAAAGGCTAAGATTAGATCTGGCTTGATCCATGACTTTTGGACCATTCTAACACAATTTTATATTAATTCACATTAATATTTTATTTTCCTGAAGTTTAGACTTAGGGACTTCATTAAAAATATTAATTATTTTAATATCTCCCAAGCTGTTTAGAATCTGCCCAAACCTTTTTTGTGTATTGGAGATCTCATGTGCCTTAGCCCCTCCACCAATTTTCGTGGCTAGAGCACATCCGATGGTACCTCAAATCAACACTCCCTCTTAGCGAGGATTGTGCTCTACCAATACTCCTCATTGAGCATCACCCGGATTATCGACATCAGTCCCTGTGCTGATGCTAGGCCTGCTGCCCATCATCCTCTGCACTGCTGCATCCTGTACTGTTGCCCATGGCTCTGCCACTGCCACTGTTGCATCTGTACGACAACTCCCTCTGCATCTGTGCTGCTGCTGGTCCTTTCTCCCAACACTGCATCCGCACTGCAACTCCCTCTGCATCCGTGCTGCTATCACTCCCATTTCTGCTTCTGAAACGGGTTCTTCACCATCCCCATATTTTCCCTGAAGTAGTCAAACTTTGCCCTTCCAAGGGCCTTGGTGAGGATGTTTGCCACCTATTCTCCTGTAGGAGTGTAAATCAACTGTACAACTCCTTGTTGGACACAGTCTCTAACAAAGTGACACTGGATATCAATATGCGTTGACCTATCATGAAACGCTGGATTCTCAGAGAGCTTGATGCAACTCTCATTGTCGCACATGATCCTAGTTGCCTCCATATTCTTTCTGAATAGGTTCACCAACAGTTTTCTAAGCCATAAGGCCTCACACGAAGCTGTGATTGCTGCCATAGATTCTGCCTCAGATGAGCTTAGAGCTAAGTCGCACGAAACGGGGAAACGGGTTCGAGTTTCTGAAACAGGCACGGGTGCAAAACGTGACCCCCCTAAATTTTGGAAACGGGGAAATGCATATATATATATATATATATATATATATATATATATATATGAGGACATTTAAGAAATATGTGCAATCATAAAGCATATATGATACATTCTAATTTATTACATTATGATTAAATTGTCAATTGTCAATGCATAAACTATAAGTCTCTAAATTTACATCACATTTACTCATGAATGATCACATAATGAAAATAGCAATATCCAAAATCAGCCACGAGAAATTTCTAATTTCTTGTCTCGTGCTTGATTGGGAGTTTCCTCCTACATAGTCGAACGACCTTAGTGCTCTTGATTAAATACAAGTTCCATACCCTAGTACCCTACGTGCTTTTGATTATTGGGAGTCTCCCCTGCATAGAGGGCTTGGTTCTCTTGATTAAATACAAGTTCCATACCTTAGTACATGACAAAATCCAATGGAAACATTGCAATCCCCCCAATCTTGAAATCCTGAAAAACAGATAAGTCTGTTGGATTTTGAGTGAGATCTAAAATTCTACTTTCTCCATATGAAATCCAATGAGGGCGAAACCACTCTCAAACATCCTGAGTCATTTCATGGAAATGTTAAAAATTTAAGTAAAAGGATGAAAATAAAAAATAAAAGAGAATGTCACTTTTACTTTAAGAACTTAACATTACCATGAGCTGCATAGCAACACTAGGGCCATAGGCTTGAACATTAGGCTGCCCCACTAAAAAAATCCTCTTTTTTATAACTTGAGAGGCATCTAGAAGCATCCAAAAGATATTTTAGTCGCCCAATAAAAAATTATAAGCGAAAAAAAATACAAGAAAAGTCAAGTTAGAAGAGGAAACTCCACCGTACGTCCTGGAAACTTGTTTCCGGCCATACTGGCCACGTTTCCTCCTTGAGAAACAGGGCAGTACGGTCGAAAACGAGTTTTCAGGCTGTACGGTATGAGTTTCCTCATTTCCGTTTCGTTTCCAGCTAGAAACAGACCCTTCTCCAATGTTTCCTGCAACTTAGGCTTAGAGCCACGAACCTCTATTTCCTACTGCACCAGGAGGTCATTCCTGATCCAATGTTGAAACAATACCCAGAGGTACTTTTCCAATCCACTGAACTTCCTGCCCAATCTGCATCAATAAATCCACTCAACTTGATATCCTTACCTTTAGTGTACAAGACCCCATAATCGACTGTTCCCTGTAAATACTGAGAACGTGTTTGGCTGCAGCCCAGTGTGCCCTCTTTGGTTCCACCATGAACTGACTAAGGGTGTTTACAGCGTAGCAAATGTTTGGCCTGGTATTGCCCAGATACATCAGGGACCCTATGAGTTGTCTGTATAGGGTGGGATCGACATTCTTGTCTTTTGATGCATCAATCTTCTTCCAGTTGGTGATCATTAGCGTAGCCATAGGTCTGCAGTCCTCCATCCCGAATTTTTTCAGGATTTCTGTGGCATACCTCCCTTTCCCAAGGAAGATTTCTCCCTTCTGCTGCCAAACTTCCAACCCTAGGAAGTAGTGCATTCATCCCAAATCCTTCATATCGAATTTTGTGGCTAGATTCTTCTTGCAGTCCCTAATGACTCTGGATGATCCTGTCAGAAAGAGATCATCCACATACAATAATAAGATTAGTGGCTCGTTCTCTATAACCAAATAGTAGAGATTCGGATCTGCGTCACTTTTGACAAATCCCATCTTGTGCAAGTAGCCATCTATTCGACCATACTATGCTCTCGATGCCTGCTTCAGCCCATACAAGGCTTTCTTCAATCTGCATACCTGAGACTTTTTCTCATGAGTTTCAAAGCCCTCTGGTTGTTCAATGTATACCTCCTCTTTTGTTACCCTATTCAGAAATGTTGTTTTGACATCCATCTGATGGATCTCCCATCCCATCTGGGCTGCAAGAGATATCACGGTCCTAATAGATGTATACCTGGCTACTGGGGCAAAGGTCTCCTCATAGTCAATCCCTTCTTTTTGAGCATACCCCTTAGCCACAAACCTGGCCTTGTATCTTTCAACACTGTCGTCTGCAACGTATTTTATCTTGTAGATCCATCTTGAACCTACCACTGATCTGTCTTGAGGCCTTGGCACCACCTCCCAGACATCGTTTACCATTATGGAGTTGTATTCCTCTACCATCACATCTAGCCAAACCTGATGTTGAGCTACCTCCTTGAAACTGGCAAGCTTTCCATCCTGAGCTACTAATGCGTGATATCTATCTGGCTATTTTCGCTCCCTCTTATTGTTTCTTGGCGCACTGATGAAGTCCTCTGCATCTCGTAGAATCTGACGAAGTTCTCTGCTAGTTCTTCCTCTGCTAGCAGGTGTTTCTGTCTGCTCCTCCTCCTCATCCTGAGAATCTTCTTGTCCCGAGGAAGAATTTTTCACTTCTGTTGGTTGAAGAGGCTTAACCAACGAATCCTCCTTTCATTGCTCCTCGGAAGGCATCTCGCGAGATCTTTTGAAAGAACTGTCCTCCATGAACTTTACATCTTGTCGTACTACTACCTTCCTGCTTCCTGGAAGATAGATTTTGTATGCCTTAGCGTTCTCGCTATATCCCACCAGATATCCCTTTTCCGCAGTCTGATCCATCTTCTTCCTCTTTTCTTCGGGGATGCGGCAATATGCTAAACTCCTAAATATCTTGAAATGATTAACTTCATGTGTCTTCCCTATGAAGACTTTCTTTGGAGTAATATTGCCCAATGCCCGATGAGGAGTCCTGTTCTGAACAGAGACCGCTGTGTTGCATGCTTCCGCCCACAGGAATTTTGGCATATCCTGATCATACATCATGGCCCTAACTGCTTCTACAATATTCATGTTCTTTCTTGCTGCTACCCCATTCTACTTCGGATTGTAGGGAGTTGTCCACTCTCTTCTAATGCCCTCCTTAGCACAAAAATCAGTGAAGTCCTTATCGACATATTCTCCACCATTATCTGAGCACAAAACTTTTATTTTCTTCCCAGACAGATTCTCCACCAAAGCCTTGAACTCTTTGAATCGACAGAAAACCTCATCCTTCGTTTTCAGAAAATAAATCCAACTTTTCCGTAAGGAAATACTCGGCACCACTGAGAGCTTTGACATACATAGGTCTGCAGATATCTAAGTGTATCAATCCTAGTACACTCTTGGCCTTGTGTTTGCTCTTAGGAAATGTTGCCTTGGCATACTTTCCTAGAGCACATCCCCTGCATAATCATCTCGTTCCGTACTCAGATTCGAAACTCCTGTTATAGTGCTCTTGAGAATTCTTAGAGCTCCATGGTGCAAGTGACCCATTCTTCTGTGCCATAGTTCGTTCAAGTCCTTGCCCCCATGACTGCCAATTAGTGCCATTAGTGATTCTAGTTGTAATCTATACAATCGATTACTTTTGATCCCGATCGGCACTTTCTTTTTCTAGCTCGGGTGTTTGACGTATACCTGAAGTAGACGCCATAGCCCTTGCCTTGTAGTTGCGACACAGAAAGTAAGTTCATCCCTAATCCTGGTACATGCAACACATTTGTAGCACAGAACCATTCTCCCGATTCTGTCTAAAAGACTATGGTACCTTTCCCTACTGGAGTGCACTTTGCCTTGTTCCCCATGGTGATCTGAAAGTTCATCTTCTCTTCTCGATATTCTGAGAAACACTCCCTAATTCCCGTCATATGCCATGAGGCTCCACTGTCTATATACCATACTTCTGATGATGCAACACTAGTCATGCACGCCACTTCTTCTTCCAGCCTGGAAGCTAACATAGAGAAATCGAAATCTCTTTCTCTTGTGCAATGTTCTGAAAATCTGTGTCTCCTGACATGGATGCCTCTGCTTCGTGGTCTTGACCCATAACTGATTTTCCCTTCCTGTCTCTGATTACTCACTCTGATACCATGTGAAAATTCTATCACTGCAGCAACTGATTTACTTTTCCTACTTATTCCACAATAAGTTATTTATGAAATTACTTCAATAAACATTAAAATAAATACTGTTGCAGATATCACACTGTAATATAGAAACAAACATATGCACAAGAATCAACACATTGACAGTTATTTTGGACAACAGTCCCCGGAAAAACCCAATGTGGGAAAACTGGTGCGGTAAGGGAGGTTTTTATTATTCAGCAATTCTTCAGTACAACAGGGTGCCAAACTAGCTTACCCACACAGAGAAAAGAAATTCTCCAGCGCTTCTCCCAATCCCAGCGTCAACCCGACTAACCTCTACGTGGCTCTCAGACCCTCTGTGTCAGCTCTGGGCCTCTCTGCATCACCCACACAGGCCTAGTTAGTGACTGCACAGTGTCTTGCTGCCTCTGCGTTTGCCTCTCCTACCTCAGCGCTGATCTCTAGTGGCTGATCTCGTCTCTTTGTTCCGTACTTGCTGCCTCCTAACTGCTCACCAGACGACTGACTCAATTTCTCAGCTAACCCCGCTCCAGAACTTGAACTGACTGGTCTTCTCACTGTGTTCTCCAAGTGACACTCAAGCCTCCTTTTATACTTTTCTTGTTGACAAATGAACGACCGAGATTAAGTCCCTAATCAATGGCTAAGATTAAATCTGGCTTGATCCATGACTTTTGGACCATTCTAACACAATTTTATATTAATTCACATTAATATTTTATTTCCCCTAAGTTTAGACTTAGGAACTTCATTAAAAATATTAATTATTTTAATATCTCCCAAACTGTTTAGAATCTGCCCAAACCCTTTATTGGTATTGGAGATCTCATGTGCCTTAGCCTTTCCTCCAATTTTCGTGGCTAGAGCACATCTGATGCTACCTCAAATCAACATCTATGTTCTGCAGAATCATTCCTTGTAAAGAGATTGTTATTGAAGATTAATAAATAAACCCTCATCTGCTGCACTGGTTTCCCCGCATTGGGTTTTTCGAGGACGATTGTCCAAAAATAACTGTGTTGATGTGATTGATTCTTGTGCTTGTATTTCACTGTTCTTTTCTCTATGCTATTATGTGATGACTGCAGTAGAGTTTACTTTGATGTTTATTGAAGGGTTTTGTAAATAACTTATTGTGGAAAATAAGTAGGAGAAATAAATCAGCTACTGCAGTAGAATTTCGTGTTTGGAATTTTCACACTTCAATGGACAATGCAATTGCTAGTAGCAGTCAGGACTCGGGAGACAATTGCATCATACTAAACACAATTGATTCAATATTTAGGATGCTTCTCAGTTGCAGTAGTTGTAGTTGCAGCAACAACAGTTGAGAGGGAGTTGTAGTGTAGATGCAAGTTTGGCAACAATATGGTAGTGTCTGCAGTAGTACAGATGCAACGTCAGAGTTGCGCAGTGGTTGGTGGGCAGTAGCCAGACATTAGCAACATGACTGAGGGTGGTGCGGAGACAAAGTATTGTGGCATTGTGCAACACTAGAGAGAACACCTTCCTCGCTAAAGGGAGTGTTAGTTTTTGTAGCATTGGAGGTGTTCTTGTCTCGAAACTTTGTGGAGAGGCTAAAGCACATGAGTTCTCCATAACCCATAATTTTTTTATGAAAATTCCGCCTAGAAGTGTCTCAATTAAATTATTAGCCTATTTTTAATCTGAACTTAGGAAAAGGGGTTAAGTAATTAGAATTAACTGAGATAAGGTGTGAATCATCTAGAAACTCACACGATTGACTGCGAAATAATCTGGGCCCTTGATTAAGTTTTAATCTTGGCCGTTGGAGGTCCAACAGAGGATTATAAGAAGAAGTCGATGGGTAGATGGAGAACATACTTGTGAGAACCACAAAGAGTTCGATTTCCTTGGAGAGTTCAATTTTCCAGAGAGCTAACAGTGCTGGAAGAGTTCGAGCTTCAGTAGGGAAGCAGAGACAGAGAGGGGCAGAGACAGTGAATACGGAGGAAGATTTCCAGATCCCGTGAGTGCATTGCAAAGAAAGGCCAAAATTTCTCTAGGAATCTGCGGAGAGGTAGCGCAAAGGCTTCAGAGGACAGTTCGATTTGCAGAGGAATGTTTTCAGTTCCAGAGGTCGGAAAACGTTCTAGAGGGCTGGAGAAGCGTTTTCCTAGTCGGAAACAAGCAGGACAACTAGACTGGCAGTTGATTCAAGCAACACATGTAGCAGGCAACATTAGGTTGACGTAGAGCCTTTGCAGGCCAAGTTGGATGGCTAGCCTTTTAGAGCTCAGACAGTCCTGGGATTGCTCAGAGTGAGGGTAATTTCCCTCAGATTATTTTTGCCAGTATTTTCTCTGCAAGATAGCCATCATTTGGCATGTAGATTGTACTCAGAGTTTCTCACTACTGCATAATAATAAAAACCTTCAACTGTTGCACCGATTTTCCTAAGTTGGTTTTTTCGCAAGACATTTGTCCAAAAATAACTGTGATAATTTTGATGTGTGTGTGCAACATATTTCTCAGTTTTCCAACGCTATTATTTTTTCGCAGTTGTATTTATGAAAGTTGCAGTGTGATTTATTTAGTATTTACTGAAGCAGAGAAATTGTTAAATTCATTAACAATTAGAAGAATAATTTCCAGTTGCTGCAATAATATTTGAGTAGTGAAATTTTCACATGATGAAATCTAAGGGAAACCTAATATGGAGATATCAAACTAGAAGGGAGTAAGGTGAAGAAAAACATTAGTTTTTCAAAACCCTAGTTATCACTTTATGATGGGGTAAATTCAAGAGGAAAGCTCACTAGGAGTTCCTTAAGGGATTTCCAACGTTATTTAATTAAAGCATCCAATACTTCACCAAAATTCCATATAAAGATACGCAATTAAACAAGAACATAGAAACCCTAGCAAAAATTCTTGCATGCAATAATCATTAAAAGATATTTAAAAGACATATATGCACAAGATATGCATGAACAAATCCTTCATTATCCTAAAGTGATGTCTCCACAACAATAGTGAGTCTCCAATAGCAAAATTATCCATAAAGATCACATCTCCACAAGAGTACAAGGCTACAACAACTCGTTTGAAAGTCCACAAGTGATGATGAAATTAGAAGTGAGGTGACCTTTATTTATATGAGGTCTAGCTCACTTAATTTTAGCCTAAGAAGCCCCTAAAACAAGTTTGACAACAAGTAAACCTTGGGTTACAAGCCAACCCACAAGCTCAATGTAAAATCGTGCCACAAAAGACCCACATGTTTGAGACGTTAGCATCTAAGTGATGATGTCATGCCATTTTTGGGCTCTAGATGCCATGTGATGGTGAGTATAATGCTGAAAATGTGTCCAAGTGTCCTGATCATGCATCATTTGAGGAATATTCCTCAAATCAGCCTCAAAGTAGCTCCAGGGGTCCTATTGTCGCTCAAATTGTACAAGCAAGATGCAACAATGTTAAAATTGGCAGCTAGGGCCAAACTCCATGTGGATCACCTTATTTATGGCTACTGATATTTTTCCTGGATTTCTCTCATCGAGAGGTGTAGGATTGATCTAAAGATCATCTGATTCCAATAAGTATTTATGGAGATATGAATTTATTTTGATTATGGAAAAATTGTCAAGGTCAGCCAACAAACTTATGTAGGCTCAGAAGCTCAATAGTCACGTCTATTCATCCTCAACGTTTGCATATAAATACAAGGAGCCTCCTCCTCATTTGGACAATTCAATTCACTCATCTTCTCTCTCTCTCTCCAACGCATAAAAGGAGCCTCTCTCTCTCTCTCACACGTGTGGCTGAAAGGAAGACGTCCTAGGGCAAGGAAGACGCAGAAAGAAGGACACTAGGGTAGTAGGTCATCTCTTTGACTATTGTTGACCAAACGTTGACCATCCAGAAGTGCAGATTGGGTGTGGTTGCCTCTCCTAGGCAGGCCGTAATTTTTGGCACGAAAACCAAGGTGATTTGACCTCTGGTTTGACTGGTGTTGATTGCCCTAGTTTAGGGCTGCAAGTTGACTTCAGAAATCTGCAAATTGACTATACATTTGGGGTTGTTCAAGGGCTGTTTCTTCAAGCTGTTCAAGGGCAAGATTGGAGGTCAATTTCAACTAGTTTGACCAAGTTTGACTTTGCTGATCTAGGGTTTTCCGCTGCAGATATAAAATTACAGAATTCAGATTTTGTACTATTTCTCTCTACTGAACTATTGAAGATAAAAGAAGATTTGATCAAAGGATTTCCCTGCATTGGGGTTTGTCCCTAGCTAGCCACCACATCTTGTGTCTCTTGTATTGGCTTGTTTTTTATTGATCATTTAATGTTCTATCTGCGCATTACTTTATGTATATGTGATTGCTAATCTGTGAGTAATGAGAAGAAAAATAAGTAAATTGCTCTAAGCATAGAACATACCATAAGTTAACAAACAATGATCAAGGCGGGGGTTGTCACTCTGATCCCCCCCCCTCTTCGTTCTAGTTGCCTCCCAACAACAGGCTATGGGGGGTAGTCCCTATGAGATGTGAAGATGAAAGACCCGTTGGTAATCAACAAGTATGGGAGACACAATTGAATGACCTAATAACTTGGTTAATTTAGCAAGTTTAATGATTTGATTAGATTACTTTGAAAGACCAGTGCCTTAATGGAGTCAAATTTACTTGCTTAAAGTGAATTATCTACTAAGTCACCAAATGAACAGTTGCTGCTTTAGGATGCTTCACTATCCTATATGAAATGCAACACCTAAAACTAAGTGAAATGCAAGATCTTGGTTTATATTAAATTAGATGCTTAATTAGGTGAATCTTTTATCTCAACTATTTTGAAGCTAATCTCTAGAGTAGGTTGTGGAGAGAAGTCTAGGGAAAGATAGCAATGGCTATATTAACGATACCTCCCTTGGGAATTTAACCACCCGATGCCTTCATCACTGCAAAGACTGTGGCTCTGATGACTGCAAGGTCACTGTGTTAACCACTAAAGAGGGACTAGGTTTTGCAAGCTAGGTGAGAAAGGTGGTCCTATCTCTTTATCAACCAGGCTTATGCTTGAAGGTAAATTAATTAGTGCAAGACTTATCCTAAAATGCAAGTGCAAAGTATGAGTGATTACTTTTAAGGTGAAAGTGTTAAATGCTTTAAGTACTAAGAGACAAATTACAATGATATTCAATTTAGAATAATGAAGTACTTAACAACGTATAAGGACAATCTTCACAAAAGAAAGTGCTCAATGAAGCAGATAGATAGCGCCAAAAATGTTGCTAAGATCTCAATAGACAATTGCTCATAAAATGACCATAAATCCAATGCTTCTTTCAACAATGCCAATGAGATGATGATCTTTAAACACAATTAGCAAACTCTCAAAAATTACTTCAAGATTTCAAGATTACTCTTATCACGATTATGATTACCAATTTAAGTGCTTTAAGAGTGATTAGATTAGCAAGATTATCAACTTAGATGAGAAGCTTAATTGCAATACACAATGGTAGTATGCTTATTACAAAATAGATCCACAAGAAATCCAATAGCCAATTTCAGTGATAGCAATGACAAGTGAAAGTATTTTATTTAGAAACCAGTGTCACAATAATGCTAGCTATCAATGCGAGAAAGAGAACATTCATCAACAATGTTATTTCTCTAATCCAATCTCATCAAACAATTGTCAAATTAATTATCCCTTTAGAGCACTTACGTGAATGCAAAACAATGATATGCTAATGCAAGAGATGCAAAAATGCAATGAAATGCAAGATGGGGTAGCCAAGAGATCAATGATTGCAGCAATAAAGAAAAACACCAAAGTTCACTAGAAAACACTTATTCAAGATGCCCAATATGCAAGGAACAAATGCCAAATGAAATTAGATGACTGCCAACAAATTTTGACACCACTGCTATGTTTATATGAGACCTTGTACAGTATATATCAGACCTCTGATTTTTATGACAACCTTCAAGAAATGACAAAATATGCTAAGAAATGCAAGCCCAATGAGTGCAAATGATGAATCAATGATAAAATATGACTGCTAGCTTGCCTTTATGCCATTGTTATGTGAATTTACCACTGTTGTAGGTGATTTTGCTCAAGCAAACATATCAGATTTTGAAATTACCAAACAGTCTTCAAAAATTCACTTATATACAATCAATTTAACCTCAAGATTAATTTTTAATGCCTTAAGTGAATGATTAGTGAATTTAGGACTATTTACGATGTGTTTATGCCCTGAAATACATCACTGTAATAAAATGCTTCAAAATTCAAGATGAAAACAGTGATGACTGTTGTCGCTCAGATTGTACAAGTAACGCGACAATGGCTAAGGTGACTGTTGTCTACTCTGTTCTAGCTGTCTCCCAACAACATGCTATGGGGGTAGTCCCTATGGAAATGAGATGATGGAAGACAAGTTGGCAACCAACAAGCCTAGGAGACACGGATGAGTGGCCTAGCTACTTGGTAAAATTTAGCAAGACTTAAAGATTGATTAGATGAGACCAGTTCTTCATGGAGTCTCAATTCTTGCTTATTACAAATCAAGACAAAGTAACCAGATGGATAACCGTTGTTTAAATGATAGACTAACTTATATGAAATGCAAGAGCTAAGATCTAGGTGTAATGCAAGGATCTTGGTTAGTTTTAGATTATATGCCTAGTCTAAATGAAACCTCTCTCTTAACTGTTTTGAGACCAGTCTTTAGAGTAGATTGAGGGATGGAAGCCAACGAGAAGCAAGAAGAGGATTGATTAATGATACTTCCCCTTGTGTTCCAACCACCCAGTGACTCTGGCGCTGCAGAGACCGTGGCTCTGACAACTGCAAGGTCACTGTGTTAACCACTAAAAAGGGTTGAATCCCTCAAGCTGAACGAGAAAGGGTTGTCCTAAGAGTCTATCAACCAAGCTTATGCTTGGAGGTAAGTTATTAGGTGCAAGAGTAAGACTAGAATGCTTTATGCAATGATGATGAATGAAATTCTTAGTTTGAGATTAGCTTAATGTTCAAGTACTTTAAGTTATGATGACCAAAAGGAACCTGGGACTTACTTGCTGGCCGACTGTCAATGACAACCTCCTATCCCCTTATTGGTAACCTATCGTAAATGATACTAGTGGCTATTGGGGACCACTTTCTATCAGCTGACCGGCTGGGAATGTCTAGCTATCAGTAATGACCGGTTGACAATGAGCAGCTATGGGAAATGGCTGTGACTCACTAACTCACTAACTCGGCCCCTTGTTGTGCCATGCTGTGCCGTCCCGTCCCGTGTTTGGTGTATGTGTCATTCGGGAGATGTAGCCTGTTGCCGGTGAGAAGAGTACTTATCAATGAGCTATATGTAATCTCACAACTAAGGAAGTGCCAATTAAATTAGTGCCAACAATAAATCAATCCACAAGATACTTAATCAATAATAACAATTGAAGGAACTGAGGGCAATCATCCTCTTATTAATTAATCAATGATTGTCAACACAACATGCCAATCACAATTACTCAAGATATTCAATTTCCAATAATGATCTTATGCTAATGCCACAATGCCAATTAGATTTCAAGTGCCCAAAATAATTTAAAATCATCAACAAGATTAGAAGATTAGAGCTTAGATGTATGAGTGTTTTAGTGCAAAGTTTTTGAGCAACAAATCTTTGCCAAAATGAATTACTTGGAGCATGAAACAATAAAAGCCACTTGTGAGGAATTATTTGATGTCATATCAGATTTGAAATGATTTGTTACAGTAGTAAGGAAAATGGACAATCAGTGAGCTATTGATGCTACAACAAGTGCCAAATTATGCGCAAAACTTAAAGTAAGCTTGCCAAACCGAAAAAATTAATTTTTTAACTCTTCAAGATGCAATATTCAGAAAATATCAGATCTGATTTCATAGTTATGCAGAGACATTCCAGCAAGCTAAAAACTAGATCTAGGTTGGATACTCAATGCCCAAGTGGCCAAAAATTTAGGAAAATTTTATTATGAAATTTTTAGTCTTTAGATCATTTAGTTGTGATTTTAGGCACTTGTATCACTATTACGAAGAATATATCACAGCTGTACCAAAACAAAGATAAAATGAGAGCTTAGAGAGCAAACTCTAGGCCCAAGACCTTGTAGATCACTTGCCCAAAACTTGTCAAAATTTCTTCAATGATTTTGCCAGCTGAAAACACCAACTTAGAGCAAAATGTTTTACAAAACACACCAAATTTTAGTCCCAAAAAATTTCAGAAATAGATAAGAGTCAAATTAGGGCCAAAGAGGGTAACACTAGGTCCAGTAGGGCTAGCATTGGGCAGGAGAAGGCCTAGAAGGCCAAGGAAAAGGCAAAAGAGGTGGGAAAAGAGGCCACAAGGGGAGAGTGAAGGGCAGAGGAGGGAGAGAAAGCCTTAAAATGGATGCGGTTAGGCCCTAAGGGCCTTAGGAACCCACAACAAGCCCTCGAGGGCTACCGTCTAGGGTTTACGAGCGGGGCCGAGGCCTCCTAAGCCCACGTCGAGGCCTGAAAAGCCCTTTAAGGCTTGACGCTGGGCCAAATAGGGAAGCTCGAGGCCCCTAGAAGCTATGGCTAGTCCGTAAAGGGCATGAAAAGATGACGTTGGGGGTTTTTAGGATGACGCAGAGGCTGAGGAGGGAGATGTTGGCCTTGGAGAG
The DNA here is from genome assembly GCA_031772625.1 of Pinus tabuliformis. NCBI lineage: Eukaryota > Viridiplantae > Streptophyta > Pinopsida > Pinales > Pinaceae > Pinus > Pinus tabuliformis. The sequence continues at coordinate 1,581,592,528 of CM062804.1, read as the reverse complement.
GCTGCATCCGGGCCCAGGAGGGGTGAAACCTCAAACCCTTGCTTCAGAAAAATTAATTTGCTTCAGATTTGAAATTTGCTACAAATTCTTCAATGGTTAGCCTGCGAAAAATTTCAGAGACTAGATCATACTGTGAAGGGCCTAGATCTAGCTCTATTCTAGTTTTTTCACTTGATATTATCTGCAAAAAATGGAGATAAAAATACCCAAAACCCCAATATATACAAAAAATCTTAAAACCCCAAAACCTCAATTAGAAAAAATAATCTACAAATATATTATACAAATTTATTTACAAAATTTACAAATGTACAATGCTTTTTAAAAGAAATTTTGAAGAATAAATTTTTATGGAAATTTTCTTTGATAAATGACTTATAATACATTGGAAAATAAATGCAAGCTACAACACAACAAATATTTGAAGTTCAAACAAGGTCGGCTTATGCCCACAATTTGTGAACTTGGAGCCCAAAGACTGGGGAGCCTACAAACATTGTATATTTTCCTCAAGAAAACTTGTTAGACATATGGTGAATCAGATCACCTAAAATAGACCCAAAATCAATTAATATAATGTTTTTATCACCATCTAATGAATAAACAAACTTTAAAAAATTAAGCCCAATATAGGAAATCCCGTACCCAACACATACCACAAATTAGTGAACAATAAACTCCTTGAGTTGCACCCCAAAGTTTTTATTATGATTCAAAAAAATGTTCCCAGTGGGACAATAGCGTTACATCAACTTTTCTGCAAAATTTCCTTAGCAAAAAATCAGATGGCTTGAGACTCAAATGACCCTAATTTATAGATAAATCCCTCCAAGTTGAAAAATAACCGCCAGTTGGCTTGATCCTTGTCAAAATAAACTGGACCATCGAAAAATATTTAATCATCTTTTAATCTCCACTATTGGAATAATTATTTTTGAGGAATTTTCGAATTTCTCATTAAATGCCTTTTTCATTAGCTCAAAATTAATATTTTTGAGCTAATTACCTAAAAAATTTGACTTTGACTTAACCACCAAGGTCCAAGGGTCCAATTTTTCTTGAAATTTCCAATATTCCCTTGGTGGGGGACCTCCAAAAATTACTTTCTTTGAGACGCACAAAATTTTCCATTTGGAGAATTTTATTTCTGGAGATAATTAATTTTGCTCTAATTAATTAAATTTCTGGCTTAAGATTTTATTTTATTTTTGCCAAAGAAATTAATTAGTTGACACTTGAGGGGATTAATAATTTTTCCACCCTCTAATATTTTAGCCATGGTGTCTAAGTATGAGGGACCATGCACTAAATATTTTTTACAATTCAACTCTCGAAGGGGGAACACCCGTTTGGTATAGACCCTCAAATTACATACCCAATTCTGCAACACAATATGATCTAGTAGACCAAGTGCTTTGTAATAAAATAATTTAGCCAATTAGCTTAAATTATTCCCAAATTAGTTTTACATTAGACTTGACTAAAATATTAGGACTCACTTAAGACTTTGACGAAGAATTCCACCCTAGCTTTGGGGGTCAGACTGGATGAAAAAACTCTGCCGACCATCCGTGTTTAGAAATACAAATGAACCAGTGAGACAAAAAACCTCCTAGGATGAAATTCATCACTAAAATAATAGCCTTACCTAGGTTGTTACATGCATACATGGACTTGCTAGCATCATTTACATTACAAATTTGCAGAATGGGTTTATAAAGACTCAATAAACTACCAAAAGATGATTTGATTTTTTGAATTTTTTTTGGCATATTTGCTTCCTTGGAACTTTGACAAAAAATGTGCAACATCTAGCTCCATATGGGGACACGTTGCTTCCATGAAGTAGCGTGATAACCCCAAAATCCTGCATCCAAGAAAACAAAAGTCCATTAAATAGATATCCATTCAAAATCAAAATCATCATACCTAGATAGTAAATCTTGCTGGAATATAAAAAATTCTACTCTAACAAACTAAAAAGAACATTAAAACATAAATGCATAGAAATAAACTAACTAATGACATAGAGTAAATAGGATAGCGTTAGAGATACTATACAAATGATGCCTTATGACATCAGATGTCATCGATGTGGCACAATCTCAGACATTTTCTTGTTGACTGGTAGATCAGTGGGTTGTTTTTTAGATGTGCCTTCCCGAAACTTGACCCTCTTTGGTTGATGAGCTTCCTAATCAATGCGATGCATACTTCTGTCATATTGAGCTCTCTTTCTTTTTCTGCTCAGAGGTGGGGATGGGTGGTGGAGTGAAGAAAAGTGATACATTGTCTGAATAAATTCTAACTCAAAATGTGGTGGATGACCCGGTGGTGCAACTTCTTCACCATTTTCCAATCCCGTTGGAACTTCCACATGGTATCTTATTTCCACTTCTCTATATAATCTGACCATGCCACCCGCTGCTGCGGGAATAGTGGCATAAGATAAATCCATCAGAATAGACCCACCTAAATTAGCTGCAAACTTTCTAGAAAGGAGCATTCCGCACACATCTGGTGCATCAGTTATTGCTATGTCAATGGTGATGACCCTGTATGGGTGATCAACGAAGGAGACCTGTAGATATTTAACCACACCAAGGACTTCAACCTTTTTTGAATCCATTGGGCAAATGTTATGATAAGGTCTAGGAATTCTTAAGTTTAATTGTTCCATAACTTTCTTGGTCATAACATTTGTAGATGCATCGGAATCAAGCATGCAATTGTGGAGCAAACAGTCATTTATGTTCAAAATCAGGAAGAAAGGTTGATGGTCTTCATTTGTCATGTAGTGGTTTAAATCTTTCAACTTGATTTGCTCATCCTTAGGGTTAGGATCATAATTCGTTGAAGCTTGAGCCAATAAAGAAGAGGCTCTATCGAATTGAGAACGTGTATGTCGCTGATTTGTAGGATCACCTGCAACAACACCTGCTGCATCCCGAGTAGCACGGACCCATTTTGGAAGCTGAGGAGCTGAAGGAGGATCCAGAGAAGGTGGGGGAGGATTGTCATCCTTGCTGTCATCATCTGAAGAAGAAATATTTTCAGAAGTAGAAGGGATAGAGAGAGGTGGCACATCCGCCGAACTAGGCTCGTAGGCCATTATATTTTCAACAAACTTTACATCTCTTCTAATGATAATTTTTTGAACTTAGGTGAAAGAAGTCTATATCTTTTGACATCTTCAGAATATCCAACAAAAATACATTTTTCACTCTTAGGTTCTAAGGCTTTATGTTTCTCATCGGGAATAGGGGCCCATGTTTCACTTCCAAAAACACGAAAGTGACTTACATCTAGTTTAATTGAGCTCCATGCTTCTTCAGGTGTGATATTCTTTAAAACTTTAGTAGGAGTGCAATTTTTTATGTAATTTGCACAGTTAATTGCTTTTTCCCAAAATTAAGACTAAGTTCTTTAGATTGAAGCATACAATTAGCCATTTCCTTTAAGGTGCAATTCTTCCTTTCAGCTACACCATTTTGTTGTGGAGTATATGGAACAATATGTTGCATTTGAATTCCATGCTTAATGCAAAAGTTGATGAATTTGTTGTTAGCATATTCTCCGCCATTATCAAATCTTAGCTTAAGAATTTGATATCCAGATTGTTTCTCAACAAAGGCCTTAAAAGCCAAGAACATGTTAAATACTTCACTCTTGAGTTTTAAGAAGTATACCCAAGTGCGTCTGGAGAAATCATCAATGAAAGTTAAGAAGTACTTGTAGCTAGAGAATGAAACAATTAGAAGTGGACAACATAAATCACTATGCACAAGTTGTAAAGGGGCTGAGGTGTGCCAAGAGGCATGTTTTTCAAAACTATCCCGATGATATTTTCCGAGTACACATCCGGAACAAACACCATCTTTGCAAGATACATAGGAAGACCTGTCACCATATTTTCTTTACATAGATTTTGAAGCGAGCGATAGTTTAAGTGACCAAATCGCTCATGCCAAAGTTTGCTGACTTCATCATTATGAGCAACAAATACCAAGGGAAGAGTTGATGACCCAAAGTTGTTAAACTTATACAACCTTGTAGAATCATCAGCGATACCAGTAGCCAAAATTTGTCTAGGATTTCTTAGGTCCTTAACTACATCATGAGGTGAAAATTCAACGATTTTACCTTCACCTGAATGAGTTATCTGATATACAGATAGAAGGTTGGTGGATAAGGTTGGAACACATAATACATCATTAAATTGACCATTGTCTAGATGAATATTTCCAACCCCTACAACACTAAGAGATCTATCATCACCAACATGTATATTTTTGGTGTTACAATCATTTAAAGAAGAAAACATGGCTTTATTTTTGGCCATGTGATAAGAACCTCCAAAATCAATGAGCCACTCATGAGAATGAGAAGAAGAAGATACATTTAGTGCATAACCAGATCGAGATGCTTGACAACCACATGCAGAAAGTGCTATTTCTGAAGATGAAGTTGAAGTTTAAGAGTGCTCCAAATGGATGTTATGCTTCTTCAGTGCTGCTTCCAAGGCTTCCATCTTCTTAAAGCATTTGGATTCTAAGTGGCCATTTCGATTACAAAAGTTGCAATGTCTATCAATCTTCTTCCTTTTGTTTTTATTTGCCTTATCATTTTGTTGAATTGATTTTTCATTTTGAGACTGAAAGTGCTTAGGACCTTTGGTTGGTTTGGGACTATTCTTTTTAGGATGCTGCTTCTTAGGATTCTTTGAACTTGGTTGCTGCTGGGCGGCTAAGGCTTTCTTAAGAAGATCAAGATGTAAGAGTTTTTCTTGTTCTCTTATTAAAGAATCACAAAAGGCATTAAAAGAGGGGGACTTGTAGGCTTGTCCTTGAGAAATAAAGGCTTCTCTAGTAGAATGGAAGGTGGAAACAAACACAGGGTAGACTGGTCCTAACTTAGTAAGAATGGAATAGATAAGGCTACCATCTTCTTTCTTAACCTCAACACTTTCCAAGAGAAGTTTAAGGGTTTTCAACTAGGACAAAAAATCTTCAATGGAAGAAAAATTATTGGGGTCCAACGTAGGCAACTCATTTTTGAGTTGATGGGCTCTAATTTCATTTTTAATTCCAAAAACTTTATCGAGTTGTTTCATTGCTTCATCAGGGGTATCAAGTTCTGCGATATGGAATCTAAGGTCTGGAGAAATAAGCATCCCTATCAGCTCACATGCTTGATCTTGCTTATTTTCCCATTTGATTGCCTTATCTTCATCTTTAGGTTTGGACTCTTGGCCTGAGGCTATTCTATAAAGACCTTCACTTCTAAGTAAATCCTCCATGTAGGACACCCATTGGAAGTAGTTGGTACTCTCAAGAATAAATTGGCATGGACTTTCCATTTTAACAAAAATTGAAGCTGTAGATGCTGAAACTAAGAGTTCCAATGGAAAGATCTCGCAAAATTAGGCCGATTAAAAAAATGGCTTCCAGATGAAGAAGTTATGGCTTTTTGAGGAAAAATTGTTGAAGATGCCGACAAAGTACGTGAATGTGGAGAAGTGAATGATAATGTTATATTTAGAAAAACATCCCCCCTCTGTCCAAACTTAATCTAATTAGCTCACTTTAAAATTTTTTTTATGTGACCCACTTTTATAAATAAGTGAAAGTCACTTTTACAATGGTACTTTGTGTGCTACCCACTAAATTGTAACTTAAATAAAAGATAAAGAGACTTTAGAATTATAAGTGACTCACTTTTTATAATGGGTGAGAACATTTTACATAAAGTAACTTTAAAACATAAGCTACATGTGCTTTTTGAAAAGGTAACTCAACAAAAGAAAAGACTTGAACCCAAGGGCCAAGACCTCTATTCTCATAAATTAACTTTGGACCAAGTGAGCTAGTTTAAAAGGCTAGTAATTTTTGGAAAAGAGAAGTGTTTTTTTTTAGTCATTGAAGCTTTGTAGTGCATGCTTGCTTGAGAAAGCTCTTTTTGCCTACAAAACAAAAAACCACACAACCCAAAATGGACATGCAACAAAACCAAAACCTTATGGCTTGAAGTTATATTTCGCCAGAAACTAAATATTTTCCTCAATGTTTCTAATTTTCTGAGATCACACTAAAGCGCGGCGGAAAAGAGCATACACATGAGAAAAATCCTTCCTTTCTGTTTCTGATTTGCCCAGATCGAACAGAATTGCGGGGCAAAGAGCATACGTAGAAATGAAAGGTATAGATTTGGTAATAAAAAATAGAGAGATAAATAAATCGAATAAATAGAGAGATAAATAAATAAAATTGCAAATAAAGACTGTATACCTCCAGATCTTAAAAATGACGTAGCTAGGGCTACCGGAAATTTTTTTCGCGTAAAACGAAAGGGGTTCCTCACTGGTACAAATGCTCCTAACACCATAGAGCAATCCTCTTGGCCCGAAAGCGGTCAGAAACAATGGATCTAGGAAACAACAGTCAGATGCAGGTGTACCGGCTTCGGATTTGGAATACCAACGGATGTGGCCCTCAAATCATTTTGGTACCATGTAGGAATTTACAAGGTAAGTTCCTCAGATAGAACACCAAAGGACACCGCTTACAAAAAGATCACAGATCAATACACTAGTATTCTTGACGTGGTTAAAACCCTCACATAGGGAAACAGTTCACGGCCTGAGCCAATGCGGCCACTTCAAGCACTTTATTAATGTAAAATAAAGAAAATTTACATAAGCTTCTCTTATGAACAGTCACCTTACAAATGACCCTCCATGCTCTTTAAATAGACATCATGGACCAATCGGGTGCTAAGCCACATATTAAGTGTTGGTAATACCGAGGAGAATATGAACCGTCGGATCACTTCATGTCTATAATATATCATGACCGTTGGATGGTAAGTTACAAAAGTACATAGTAAAGAAACACACTTTTCCTAACTCTACACTAGACCATGTTATACTTAACTATTTCCTGTGTGTCAGAATATCCTAACAACCCCTCTTATTATTATTGTTCCTGGGTGGTATATTCTGCATCCAACTTCTTTTCATCTAGATCAATTGATTTTGCATATCACTTATTTGTCTGGCATGTTCGATTTTCATTTCTCTAATTACTCTAGTTAATTCTTGAACTGTAATGTCCCTTCCTAAATATTTTCTTAAGGCAAAGAACCAATTTATTTTGTTAATTTTGGTCTAAAGGCAAATTTTGGAGGCAAAACTTAGGAAACGTGGGTTGAAGAGCTTTTAGTAGAATGTGTGGGCCACCCACCCACAAAAATAATACACACCACTTAGTAAGTAGTTCGAATTGCCTAAGGACATCGAAAATCAAAGGAGGGACCCACATGAGACGAAGGGCTAGCAAGCATAAATAGATGTAGAGAAGCATCATTTGGGGCCTTTTGACATTTTGATAATTGATTGTTACTCTAGCTGTTTAGCTGAGTTACAAGCACTGCTTAGCACAAGAGCTTCCCAAGGAGTGAAGCTCAACGTTTCTTCGGGGGACTTCGAGTGCCACCCTAGGAAGGACTTTCTCTTGCTTTGGAAGTTGGGAGAGGGATATCACACAGGTACACACTATTCTCGTTCAGCAAGGACGCAAAGGGAGAGGCCACACAATCATTGGGAGAATTGGTGCCGAAAATTGGAGTCTCTATTGCTGCAGGGATGTTCTTGGTCAGATTCCAGCCAAAGGATGGAGATTTGGGGAGGCAAAAGGGAGTCCCTCACTGCTGTATGAATTGGTGAAGCTTGCTATTGCATCATTCCTCACAGGCCTGCAAAGTTCTTCTTGGGTGATTGTTGTGTGCGGTGTCGGTTGGAGGATTTAGGGGCTGAGTTGCTAGGATTTCATTTGGAGGGAGATTGTGGGGAGATTGTTAGCATTTTGGAGCAACAATTCATCATTTTCTACTACAGGTGGAGCATTTTTCTATTGGAGGAGGGCCAAGCTATTTGGGGTCGAATTTGGAGGGTCAAAACTAGAGCAAACCCTTTCTGGGTTTTTCTAGGTTTTTGACAAGGATCACAACCCTAAATTTACAGAATTTTCTGGGCAGTTTTGAGGGGTCAAATCAAGGAGCCAAGTTAGCCAATAGAGCAGAAAAACTAGGCCAGCGTAGATTTCTGGAGGGACAAACTATTGCAACAGTTGGGCATTGAGAGATTGATCACCTGGGGCTTGTAGCTTGCCTTGAGCAAGCCTAGGTGCACTCCCAATTTTATTGTACTCTAGTGGTGTACTTATAATAAAATTGGCCATTTTGGCGTTCCAGAGCATTTTTTTGTTCATGGGTGTTCGCTGAAATTTATTGTGTTGTTATTTCTGTGCATGTCTTTGATTATCTTTGTAAAATTTCTATTTGGAATATTACATTAATTGAATCTGGCTCTTCTTCTTTAATTTCCTTTCCTTTAGATTTAACTGGACGTCTATCAAAACCTGGGACCTTTGAATTACTTGAAGCTTTTCTATCCTTTTCCAACTCTTCAACTGTACTTTGGGCATTGGCTAAGGTAATGAGCCTGGCACGTCCAATTTCATATTGAGTGTCAGACCATTAAAAGTTTTGAGATATTGTTCCAAAACTGTCTTTTTAGGAGGTCTATAATCTTGAGTCATATCCTTTAGAAGACCATTAAATCTTTGGTTGGATTCTTCCACTGTTTCATTTTCTCTTTTCTTTATAGTTTTCAACTCTTTAACCAAGTACTTTCCTTCCCTCCTATCCCCATATTTTTCTCTAAACGCATCAGTGAGGGTTCTTAAGGAGTCAAAGGCATTGTCTCCTTTATCATGAAACGAGTCAAGAGAATTATCTTCCAATGATAAAACAAACAACTTCATCTTGACATCTTCATGGTTGTAGGCAGTGGAATGAGCATATCTTTGGATGAAGGAGTTGAACTTCTTTATATGAGCCTTAGCGTTGATGGTGTTATTTCCTTCAAAGATTAACAACTTGCTCATAGTAGATTCATTTGGAAAATCATTAGGATATCCTTGGATGTTGGTGAAGTTGCAAGGCCTGTAAAAGTCATCCATGATGTCTTGATTTACAAGATTAATGAAAATGAAATGGAGATCAAGTAGAGTTTCCTGTCTGAGAAAATTTAATTGTTGTCTATAATGTAATTTGTTTAACCGGGCTCTTAGAACCTTTTCAGGATTGAGAGCGGGGATAACTAAGCTACCGGGATTCCTTCTATAGTAAGCTCTTGTGAATGGTTGAACAAGTGGATTTGCCACCCAAACAGGAAGCCAACCTAAATGTCCAGGTGCTAAAGGTGGACATAAACAAGATGAAAGGTGATGAAAAGATGAAGAATTATGAAAGATAAGCGCCAAAAAATGTTGTGGCGTTGGCGGGATAAAGAAGATGAAACTGATTAGCAGATTAAGAAGAGTGATGAAAATTGTCATAACACTAAATCCCAATAAATTGGTCCTCGATAACGACGCCAAAAAATCTTGTCATTCAAGTTAAACAAGCACCGTGACAATGGCTCAAGGTGGGGGCTATTTCTCTGATCCCCATCCACTCTATTCTAGCTGTCTCCCAACAACATGATATGGGGGTTACCCCTATGGAAATAAGTGTTGGAATTTCTAAGTCTATCTGTTAGAAATCCTTCATGTACTTTCTGATTCATTTCTTCCTACTTGTTCTATTAATTAACAAGTTATTTACCATGTAAATACTAAAAATAAATACAAGTACATGCTCAACACATACAGATCATCAACTGAAGGAAGAAAAAGCACACAAGTGACATTGTTATTTTTGGACTAATGTCCCCAGAAAAACCCAATACGGGAAAGCCAGTGCAACTATCTGAGGGTTTTATTATTAAGCAGTTTCAGAATACAATCTGGGTGCCAGAAATGGCTCACCCAACAAAGAATACTCTTGGCAGTAGTACCTCTCAGTCGGAGACAGATATTTTGGCTAAAAACCCCGGATGTACAATCCCATAGTTCTCAGCTCCAATCTGTCCCACGAAATCTCCCAGCGTCAACCTCTAGGGTCTGCGTCAGCCACTCTAGCCCAGCGTCACCCCAACTAGCCTTGCGTCTCCCTCTAGAGGCTCTATGTCAACCTCTGTAACCCCTGCGTCACCCACGTTGGCTCTGTCTGACACAGTGTAGCTCCTGGCTGCCTTCGCATGGCCTTTGGCTGGTTCTGCGTCAACCCTCTCCCGGCGTCTGCGCTGATGCTCCCGGTACCCTCTCTGCCTCTTTGCTTCTATATTCACTGCCCCTCAACTGCAACTCTGGTCACTCCTTCAATTTCCTCAGCAAGCCCTGCCCCCGAAAATCGAATTTTTGATCAACTTGGTGTGTTTTTCAAGTGACTCTCAAGCCTCCTCTTATACTTTTCTCGTTGACAATTCAACGACCAAGAGTAAGTCCCTAATCAATGGCTAAGATGAGATCTAGCTTGATCCATGACTTTTGGACCATTCTCACTCTATTTTCCAAGCTTAGACTTAGGGACTCCATTAAAAATATTAATTATTTTAATATCTCCCAAACTGGTTAAATTTTGCCCAAACCATTTCTGGGTATTGGAGATCTCATGTGTTTTAGCCTCTCCACCAATTTTTGTGGCTAGAGCACATCCGATGCTACCTCAAATCAACACTCCCTCTTAGCGAGGACTGTGCTCTAGTAATACTCCTCACTGAGCATCACCTTGATCATCCGGCATCAGTCCCTGTGTCGATGCTAGGCGTGCTGCCCAACATCCTCTGCACTGCTTCATCATGTACTTCTACCCATGGCCCTGCCACTGCCACTGTTGCATCTGTACAGCAACTCTCTCTGCATCTGTGCCGTTGCCCATGGCCTTGCCACTGCCACTGCTGCATCTGCACTGTAATCCCTCTCATCACGCTGCATTGTGCTGCCCATATCACTGCCACTACTAACTACAACTTAGTTACTAAGAAGTAAATAACTGATCTCCCAACTCTGACATCTCCGTCAGTTTTGCTACTCCTCTTCGGGGCTCCCGTAGCAAGGTATAATCCAAGAGGTTGGGTATCTCGAGAATCTTGCCCCTCATCGCCTGTAGTTCGTCTGACTATATCTCGATGTCTCCCCACTTCCTCTCACAAGGTGCATGAGCACTCATGGCACAGTCATCATCTGTTTGCACTTCTTTCTCCATCCTTGCTGGCGTAGCCTTGGTCTTAGAAGCCTTCCCTTGCTTTTCTTCCTCGGACACTGGCTCGCATAATGACCCAGTTCCCCACAGTGGAAGCATTTGACCTTGGAGAGGTCCTTCTTCTTTCGTTTCTCCTGCTTTCCCTCAGATGCTAGGGCAACATCCTCCTCTTCCTCCTTCTTGATTCTAACCCCATTGCCGCTGCTTCCTGCTTTGGTTAGCCTTCTAATCTCTTCCTAACGAAGAGCCGCCCACAGTTCCTCCCAATCTGGAAGGGTCGATCTGCCTAGTATGCTCTGGACAAATACCTCCCAGTCCTCTGAGACTACGTTCAATGTGGTCCTCACCATTAATTCCTGATCCGGCGTGGCCCCTATGGAAGTCAGCTGATCCCGGATCTCCTTCAATCGACCGAGGAAGGTGTCGATCTGTTCTCCTTTTTGCATCTGATATGACTGCAGCTGATTTTCTAGTAGCATCTTCCTCTGCACGAAAGTATGCTGATACAATTTTGTCAGGGCCTCCCACATCGCATTTGCCGTGTCTTTTTCGGTAATATGTGGTACTACATGGTCCTTGACCCCGTTAAGGATGATGCTCTTGGCCCTCGCCATTACCTCCTCGTACTTATCATTCTCAGCCGGGTCAACTGGGATCGCTATCATTTTCAAGGTGAAGTCCTTGAGACAATTCCTGTCTAGAATGGACAAGATCCTGGCCTTCCAGACTACAAAGTTTGAGGCTCCGTCCAGTTTGTCCTGATCTCTTACCCCGTTCACTGCCATCTCGCTGCTCCTCTTTCAACTCTTTCGAGTCTCTCTACTTCCCTCCTGGAAGTTCTCGGTGTGACTCCCTCTGAGCCTCGATTTCCCTCTTGGAAACCCCTCTGCCAATGTCGAGATGCCCCCACTCTGATCGTTAGTGCAGCTGCACCACTTATCCGGATTTCTTGGCTAGAAATCCTTGGTAACAACTCCCTCCTCCTTGGTCTTGCCCTGTTAGGTACTGTTTTGACCACAGTACCCCACCAGCTTCACTCCGCAACTTCTCCACAGCCTCCTATGCCCCAACAAACTGAAGGTTAGAGCCTCTAGACTCTGCACAATCCCGACACCAGCAAAATCTGCACCTTCTGGCCACGGGTGTTAATGCTTCCTGACTGAGAAAGATGACCGAGCATTGCATAGATCAGGTCTGCTCCTTTCTGCCACTATGTTGATCCTTCTCTCAACTCAAACTTGATGATGCAAGCACTATGTCACCCCTTCCTTATTGCTTTTACGCTAGGAACAACTTCTGTCACTTAGGATAGTTGTTTCTGCTGCTGCTGCTCTGCTCGACTAATGCCCTCAGTTCTCCTATGATCTTCAACCACCCTTTGATACCATGTTGGAATTTCTAAGTCTATCTGTTAGAAATCCTTCATGTACTTTCTGATTTATTTCTTCCTACTTGTTCTGTTAATTAACAAGTTATTGTAGGAATTTACAGGGTAAGTTCCTCAGAAAGAACACCAAAAGGACACCGCTCACAACCAGATCACAGATTAATACACCAGTACTTTTGACGTGGTTAAAACCCTCAAAGAGGGAAACAGTCCACGGCCTGAGCCAACGCGGCCACTTCAGGCAATTTATTAATCAAAGAATGAAAATTTACATAAGCTTCTCTCATGCACGGATTTACCTACAAATGACCCTCCATGCTGTAGGAATTTACAGGGTAAGTTCCTCAGAAAGAATACCAAAAGGACACCGCTCACAACCAGATCTCAAATCAATACACCAGTATTTTTGACGTGGTTAAAACCCTCAGAGTGCAAGGAGGGAAACAGTCCACGGCCTGTCCCAACGTGGGTACAGACAATTTATTAATCAAAGAATGAAAATTTACATAAGCTTCTCTCATGCACGGATTACCCGAACAATGACCCTCCATGCGCTTTAAATAGAACTCATGGACCAATCGGGTGTCAAGCCACGGATCAAGTGTCGATAATACCGAGGTGAGAGTGAACCGTCGGATCACTACATATCGTGACCGTCGGATTGTAAGTTACAAAATGTACAACGGTAAAGAAAGACACTTTACCTAACTCTATACCTAACTCTAAACTAGACCAAGTTGAACTTAACTATATCCTATGTGTCGGAATATCCTAACATCCCCCCTTAAGAACAACTTGGGATAGGATTGAAGGATTTACAAATATGACACAATAGGAGAAGGAAGGAGGCACTAGAGCCTATCCCCCCTTAGTGACAACTTCCTGAACTCCAAGCATATATCGAAGTTTAGTGAACTTCGCCTCTGTGAGAGCCTTTGTGAAGATGTCTGCAATCTGATCATCTGTTGGACAATATTGCACTTCAAGAACATGGTCATGAATGAGCTTTCTGATGAAGTGCATGTGTAGTTCAATGTGTTTGCTGCGCTGATGCTGGACTGGATCTTTGCATAGCTGAATGGCACTTTGATTATCACACCAAAGTGTGGTTGGATGCTGCTGCTCAAAGCCAAACTCTGATAGGATCTGACGAAGCCACAAGGCTTCCTTACTAGCTTCCACGGCACCACGATACTCTGCTTCTGCTGACGAAAGAGAAATGGCAGCCTGTTTCTTACAAGCCCATGTAATAGGTCCTGAACCAAGAGTGAAGACATAACCGGCAGTAGACTTCCGATCATCAGGGTCACCAGCCCAATCAGAATCAGTGAAACCAACTAACAGAGGAGCTGCTTTGGCACTGTAATGAATCCCAAACTGTACTGTACCTCGAACATAACGAAGTATTCTTTTAGCTGCTTTCCAATGACTTTCACGGGGGTTTTGCATAAAACGAGCAACAAGGCCAACAGCAAAGGAAAGATCAGGACGAGTATGGGTTAAGTACAAGAGTTTTCCTACAAGTTGACGGTATAAGGTAGCATCAACTTCAGGAGAAGTACAAGAGACTGAAAGTTTGACTCCAGACTGAAAGGGAGAAGGGGCTGGCTTACAGTCTTCCATGTGAAAATGACGAAGAATATCACAAGCATACTTGGACTGGGAAAGGGAAATACCCTCCTTGGATTGCAAGACTTGAAGACCGAGAAAATAGTGTAAGTGTCCTAAGTCTGTCATTTCAAATTTCTTTTTAAGGCTAGACTTCACATGGTTTATAAGGTTGGGATCACTACCAGTAAGGATAAGATCATCAACATAAAGAACAAGGATGATAAGAGAGTTGCCCACTTTCTTGGTGTAGACAGTATTGTCAGAATGACACCTAGAAAAGCCAGATTCTAAAAGAAAGCTATCCATTTTGGCATACCAAGCCCGAGGAGCTTGCTTGAGACCATAAAGGGATTTCTTAAGTCGACAAACAAGGCTGGAGTCTGTTTGTATGAAGCCAATGGGTTGTTCCATATAGATTTCTTCCTGCAAGTCCCCATGCAAGAAGGCAGATTTAACATCCATTTGATGGACTTCCCATTTTAAAGAGGCAGCAAGGGAAAGAACAAGGCGGATAGAGTTCATTTTGGCAACAGGGGAGAAGGTTTCAGTGTAGTCAATGCCTTCAACCTGTGAAAAGCCCTTAGCAACAAGACGAGCTTTATGTTTATCAACTTTCCCATCTGGTCCATACTTGGTTCTGTAAACCCATTTACATCTAACAAGTTTTCGTCCCTTTGGTAGAGGAACAAGATCCCATGTATCATTTGTCATCAATGAATGATATTCTTCATTCATAGCTGCTTCCCAATGTGGATGGCCTGAAGCTTCTGCAAAAGTGTCAGGATCATGATTTACTGGAGCTTGAGCCAGTAAAGAAGAGGCTCTTTCAAACTGAGAACGTGTACGTCGCTGATCTGTAGGATCACCGGCAAGATCACCTGCTGCATCTCGAGTAGCACGGACCCATCTTGGAAGTTGAGGATCCTGAGAAGGTGGGGGAGGATTGTCATCCTCACTTTCATCATCTGAAGAAGAAATGTTTTCAAAAGTAGAAGAGATAGGAAGAGGTGGCACATCCGCCGGACTAGGCTCGCAGGCCGATTTATTTTCATCAAATTTTACATCTCTTCTAATGATAACATTTTTGGACTTAAATGGAATAAGTCTATAACCTTTTACATCTTCAGAATATCCAACAAAAGTACATTTCTCACTCTTAGGTTCTAAAGCTTTATGCTTTTCATCTGGAATATGGGCCCATGCTTCACTTCCAAACACACGAAAGTGACTTACATCTGGTTTAATGGAACTCCAAGCTTCTTCTGGAGTGATATTCTCTAGAACCTTAGTAGGAGTGCGATTGATTATATAATTTGCACAATTAATTGCTTCGGCCCAAAAACTAAGACTGAGTCCTTTAGATTGCAGCATACAATTAGCCATTTCCTTTAAGGTGCGATTTTTCCTTTCAGCTACACCATTTTGTTGTGGAGTGTATGGAACAGTATGTTGCATTTGAATTCCATTTTCAGTGCAAAAGTTGATGAATGTGTTTTTAACATATTCTCCACCATTATCAGTTCTTAGCTTAAGAATTTGATGTCCAGATTGTTTTTCAACAAAGGCTTTGAAGGCCAAAAAAGTGTTAAATACTTCGCTCTTGAGTTTTAAGAAGTATACCCAAGTGCGTCTGGAGAAATCATCAATGAAAGTTAAGAAGTACTTGCAGCCAGAGAATGAAGCAACAGGAAGAGGACCACATAAATCACTGTGCACAAGCTGTAAAGGGGCTGAGGCGTGCCAAGAGGCACGTTTGTCAAAACTGTCCCGATGATGTTTTCCGAGTACACATCCGGAACAAACACCATCTCTGCAAGATACCATAGGAAGACCTGTCACCATATTTTCTTTACATAGATGCTGAAGGGAGCGATAGTTTAAGTGACCAAATCGCTCATGCCAAAGTTTGCTCACTTCATCATTATGAGCAACAAATACTGAGGGAAGATTTGATGACCCAAAGTTGTGAAACTTATACAACCTTGTGGAATCATCAGCAAGACCAGTAGCTAGAATCTGTTTAGGATCTTTTAGATCCTTGATTACAACATCATGAGGTGAAAATTCAACAATTTTACCTTCACCTGAATGAGTTATCTGATAGACAGATAGAAGGTTGCAGGATAAGGTTGGAACACATAATACATCATTAAACTGACCATTGTCTAGATGAACAGTTCCAGTCCCTACAACATTAAGAGATCTATCATCACCAACATATATATTTTTGGTGTTACAATCATTTAAAGAAGAAAACATGGCTTGGTTTTTGGCCATGTGATAAGAGGCTCCAGAATCAATGAGCCACTCATGAGAATGAGAAGAAGAAGAAGATACATTTAATGCATAACCAGACTGAGATGATTGACAACGACATGCAGAAAGTGCCATTCCGGAAGTTGAAGTTGAAGTAGGCTCCACATGGATGTTATGTTTCTTCATTGCGGCTTCCAAGGCTTCCATCTTCTTAAAGCATTTAGATTCTAAGTGGCCATCTCGATTACAAAAGTTACAATGTCTATCAGTCTTCTTCCATTTGTTTTTATTGGTCTTATCATTTTGCTGAAATGATCTTTCATTTTGAGGCTGAGTTGGTTTAGGACCATTCCTTTGAGGATAAGACTTCTTAGGATTCTTTGAATTTGGTTGCTGCTGGGCGGCTAACGCTTTCGAGGAAGAGTTTCCAAGATTAAGAAGACCAAGGTGTAAGAGTTTTTCTTGTTCTCTTATTAAGGAATCACAAAAGGAGTCAAAGGAAGGGGGTTTGTAGTCTTTGCCTTGACAAATGAAAGCTTCCCTTGTAGAATGGAAAGTGGAAACAAATACAGAGTAGGCTGGTCCCAACTTAGTAAGGATGGAATAAATAAGGTTACCATCTTCTTTCTTAACTTTAACACCTTCCAAGAGATATCTAAGGGTCTTGAATTTGGACAAGAAATCTTCAATGCAAGAAAAATTATTAGGATCCAAAGTAAGCAACTCATTTTCAAGTTGATGGGCTCTAATTTCATTTTTAATCCCAAAAACTTTAGCAAGTTTTTCTAATGCTTCATGAGGAGTTTCAATTTCTGCAATGTGGAATCTAAGATCAGGAGAAACAGACATTCCTATCAAACCACGTGCTTGATCTTGTCTATTTTCCCATTTTTCGGCCTTGTCTTCATCTTTGGGTTTCTTCTCTTGGTCTGTGGCTATTCTGAAGAGACCTTTACTTCTAAGTAAATCTCCCATGTAGGCTACCCATTGGAAGTAGTTAGTGCTGTCAAGAATGACTTGGCATGGACTTTCCATTTTTTAAAAAAAAACTGAAGCTGAAGATGCTGAAAGTAAGTGGTCCAATGGATAGATCTCGAAAAAATAGGCGGTTTTAAAAAAAACGGCTCTGAAAAAGGCTTCCGGATGAAGAAGTTATGGCTTTTTGAAAAAAAATTGTTGACGTTGCCGGCAAAGTGCGCGAATGTGCGGGAATGAAAAAATCCGCCCCCACAAAATGGAGACTTGAACCCAAGACCTCTACTCTCTTAAAAAGTCTTTGAACCAATTGATCTATACAAAATATTTGAGAGAGAGAGAGAGAGAGAGAGAGAGAGAGAGAGAGGGGGGGGGGGCCTCGATTTGCGTGCTTGCCTTGGGAAGGCTCTTTTCCCTACAAAACACAAAACACAAAACCCAACACGAATATGCAAAGAAAAACGAACCTTACGGCTCGAAGTTAGCTTTAGCCAAAAAACTAGAATTTTTAAAAAAAATCTCAAAGTTAGCTTTAGCCGAAAAACTAAATATTTTTCTCAATGTTTCTGATTTTCCGAGATCACACTAAGGTGCAGGGAAAAGAGCATACGCATGAGAAAAATCCTTTCTTTCTGTTTCTGATTTGCCCAGATCGCACAGAGTCGCAGGGCAAAGAGCATACGCAGAAATGAAAGGTATAGATCCGGGAAAAAAAAGGCTAAATAAACCGAAACCGAAATAAGCAGAGAGAAAATGACAGTAAACTGCAAAAAAAACACTGTATACCTCCCGATCTGAAAAATGACGCAGCTAGGGCTACCGGAAACCTTTTCGCGTGAAACGAAAGGGGTTCCTCACTGAAACAGATGCTCCGAACGCAACAGAGCAGTCCTCTCGGCCCGAAAGCAGTCAGAAACAGCAGATCTAGGAAACGACAGCCGCATGCAGTTCTACCGGCTTCAGATTTGGATCACCAACGGACGCGGCCCTCAAATAGCTCTGATACCATGTAGGAATTTACAGGGTAAGTTCCTCAGAAAGAATACCAAAAGGACACCGCTCACAACCAGATCTCAAATCAATACACCAGTATTTTTGACGTGGTTAAAACCCTCAGAGTGCAAGGAGGGAAACAGTCCACGGCCTGTCCCAACGTGGGTACAGACAATTTATTAATCAAAGAATGAAAATTTACATAAGCTTCTCTCATGCACGGATTACCCGAACAATGACCCTCCATGCGCTTTAAATAGAACTCATGGACCAATCGGGTGTCAAGCCACGGATCAAGTGTTGATAATACCGAGGTGAGAGTGAACCGTCGGATCACTACATATCGTGACCGTCGGATTGTAAGTTACAATATGTACAACGGTAAAGAAAGACACTTTACCTAACTCTATACCTAACTCTAAACTAGACCAAGTTGATCTTAACTATATCCTATGTGTCGGAATATCCTAACACATGCGCTTTAAATAGAATTCATGGACCAATCGGGTGTCAAGCCACGGATCAAGTGTCGGTAATACCGAGGAGAGAATGAACCGTCGGATCACTACATATCGTGACCGTCGGATTGTAAGTTACAAAATGTACAACGGTAAAGAAACACACTTTACCTAACTCTATACCTAACTCTACACTAGACCAAGTTGAACTTAACTATATCCTATGTGTCGGAATATCCTAACATCCCCCCTTAAGAACAACTTGGGATAGGATTGAAGGATTTACAAATATGACACAATAGGAGAAGGAAGGAGGCATTAGAGCCTATCCCCCCTTAGTGACAACTTCCTGAACTCCAACCATAAATCGAAGTTTAGTGAACTTCGCCTCTGTGAGAGCCTTTGTGAAGATGTCTGCAACTTGATCATCTGTTGAACAATATTGCACTTCAAGAACATGGTCGTGAATGAGCTTTCTGATGAAGTGCATGTGCAGTTCAATGTGTTTGCTGCGCTGATGTTGGACTGGATCTTTGCATAGCTGAATGGCACTTTGATTATCACACCAAAGTGTAGTCGGATGCTGCTGCTCAAAGCCAAACTCTGACAGGATCTGACGAAGCCACAAGGCTTCCTTACTAGCTTCTACGACACCACGATACTCTGCTTCTGCTGATGAAAGAGAAATGGCACCCTGTTTCTTGCAAGCCCATGTAATAGGTCCTGAACCAAGAGTGAACACATAACCGGCAGTAGACTTCCGATCATCAGGGTCACTAGCCCAATCGGAATCAGTGAAACCAACCAATAGAGGAGATGCTTTGGCACTGTAATGAATGCCAAACTGAACTGTACCTCGAACATAAAGAAGTATTCTTTTAGCTGCTTTCCAATGACTTTCACGGGGGTTTTGCATGAACCGAGCAACAAGGCCAACAGCAAAGGAAAGGTCAGGACGAGTATGGGTTAGATACAAAAGTTTTCCTACAAGTTGACGGTATAAGGTAGCATCAACTTCAGGAGAAGTACGAGTGACTGAGAGTTTGACTCGAGACTGAAAGGGAGAAGGGGCTGGCTTACAGTCTTCCATGTGAAAATGATGTAGAATATCACAAGCATACTTGGATTGGGAAAGGAAAATACCCTCCTTGGATTGCAAGACTTGAAGACCGAGAAAATAGTGTAAGTGTCCTAAGTCTGTCATTTCAAATTTCCTTTTGAGGCAAGACTTCACATGGTTTATAAGGTTGGGATCACTACCAGTAAGGATAAGATCATCAACATAAAGAACAAGGATGATAAGAGAGTTGCCCACTTTCTTGGTGTAGACAGTATTGTCAGAATGACACCTAGAAAAGCCAAATTCTAAAAGAAAGCTATCCATTTTGGCATACCAAGCCCGAGGAGCTTGCTTGAGACCATAAAGGGATTTCTTAAGTCGACAAACAAGGCTGGAGTCTGTTTGTATGAAGCCAATGGGTTGTTCCATATAGATTTCTTCATGCAAGTCCCCATGCAAGAAGGCAGATTTAACATCCATCTGATGGACTTCCCATTTGAAAGAGGCAGCAAGGGAAAGAACAAGGCAGATAGAGTTCATTTTGGCAACAGGGGAGAAGGTTTCAGTATAGTCAATGCCTTCAACCTGTGAAAAGCCCTTAGCAACAAGACGAGCTTTATGTTTATCAACTTTCCCATCTGGTCCATACTTGGTTCTGTAAACCCATTTGCATCTAACAAGTTTTCGTCCCTTTGGTAAAGGAACAAGATCCCATGTATCATTTGCCAATAATGAATGATATTCTTCATTCATAGCTGCTTCCCAATCTGGATGGCCTGAAGCTTCAGCAAAGGTGTCAGGATCATAATTTACTGGAGCTTGAGCCAGTAAAGAAGAGGCTCTCTTGAACTGAGAACGTGTGCGTCGCTGATCTGTAGGATCACCGACAAGATCACCTGCTGCATCTCGAGTAGCACGAACCCATTTTGGAAGCTCAGGAGCTGAAGGAGGATCCTGAGATGGTGGGGGAGGATTGTCATCCTCACTTTCATCATCTGAAGAAGAAATGTTTTCAAAGGTAGAAGAGATAGGGAGAGGTGGCACATTCGCCGGACTAGGCTCGCAGGCCTATATATTTTCATCAAATTTTACATATCTTCTAATGATAACATTTTTGGACTTAAATGGAATAAGTCTATAGCCTTTGACATCTTCAGAATATCCAACAAAAGTACATTTTTCACTCTTAGGTTCTAAAGCTTTATGCTTTTCATCTGGAATATGGGCCCACACTTCACTTCCAAAAACACGAAAGTGACTTACATCTGGTTTGATTGAGCTCCATGCTTCTTCTGGAGTGATATTCTTTAAAGCCTTAGTAGGAGTGCGATTTATTATGTAATTTGCACAGTTAATTGCTTCTGCCCAAAAACTAAGACCCAGTCCTTTAGATTGTAGCATACAATTAGCCATTTCCTTTAAGGTGCGATTCTTCCTTTCAGCTACACCATTTTGTTGTGGAGTATATGGAACAGTATGTTGCATTTGAATTCCATTCTCAGTGCAATAGTTGATGAATGTGTTTTTAACATATTCTCCGCCATTATCAGATCTTAACTTAAGAATTTGATGTCCAGATTGTTTTTCAACAAAGGCCTTGAAGGCCAAAAAGGTGTTAAATACTTCACTCTTGAGTTTTAAGAAGTATACCCAAGTGCGTCTGGAGAAATCATCAATGAAAGTTAAGAAATACTTGCAACCAGAGAATGACACAATTGGAAGTGGACCACATAAATCACTATGCACAAGCTGTAAAGGGGCTGAGGCATGCCAAGAGGCTCGTTTTTCAAAACTGTCCCGATGATGTTTTCCGAGTACACATCCGGAACAAACACCATCTCTGCAAGATACCATAGGAAGACCTGTCACCATATTTTCTTTACATAGATGCTGAAGGGAGCGATGGTTTAAGTGACCAAATCGCTCATGCCAAAGTTTGCTCACTTCATCGTTATGAGCAACAAATACTGAGGGAAGATTTGATGACCCAAAGTTGTGAAACTTATACAACCTTGTAGAATCATCAGCAATGCCAGTAGCCAAAATCTGTTTAGGATCTTTTAAGTCCTTGATTACAACATCATGAGGTGAAAATTCAACGATTTTACCTTCACCTGAATGAGTTATCTGATATACAGATAGAAGGTTGCAGGATAAGGTTGGAACACATAATACATCATTAAACTGACCATTGTCTAGATGAACAGTTCCAGTCCCTACAACATTAAGAGATCTATCATCACCAACATATATATTTTTGGTGTTACAATCATTTAAAGAAGAAAACATGGCTTTGTTTTTGGCCATGTGATAAGAAGCTCCAGAATCAATGAGCCACTCATGAGAATGAGAAGAAGAAGATACATTTAATGCATAGCCAGACCGAGATGCTTGACAACCACATGCAGAAAGTGCCATTCCTGAAGATGAAGTTGAAGTTGAAGATTGCCCCAAATGGATGTTATGCTTCTTCATTGCTGCTTCCAAGGCTTCCATCTTCTTAAAGCATTTTGATTCTAAGTGCCCATCTCGATTACAAAAATTGCAATGTCTATCAGTCTTCTTCCCTTTGTTTTTATTTGTCTTATCATTTTGTTGAAATGATTTTTCATTTTGGGGCTGAAATTGGTTAGGACCCTTGTTTGGTTTAGGACCATTCTTTTTAGGATATGACTTTTTAGGATTCTTTGAATTTGGTTGCTGCTGGGCGGCTAACGCTTTCTTGGAAGAGTTTCCAAGATTAAGAAGACCAAGGTGTAAGAGTTTTTCTTGTTCTCTTATTAAAGAATCACAAAAAGAGTCAAAGGAAGGGGGCTTGTAGTCTTTTCCTTGAGAAATGAAGGCTTCTCTTGTAGAATGGAAGGTGGAAACAAATACAGAGTAGGCTGGTCCCAACTTAGTAAGGATGGAATAAATAAGGTTACTATCTTCTTTCTTAACCTTAACACCTTCCAAAAGATATCTAAGGGTCTTGAACTTAGACAAGAAATCTTCAATGCAAGAAAAATTATATTTTGAGGGTTTTAACCACGTCAAAAATACTGGTGTATTGATCTGTGATCTGGTTTTGAGCGGTGTCCTTTTGGTGTTCTTTCTGAGGAACTTACCCTGTAAATTCCTACATGGTATCAGAGCCAAGTTGAACTTAACTATATCCTATGTGTCGGAATATCCTAACAGTTATTTACCATGTAAATACTGAAAATAAATACAAGTACATTCTCAACACATTACAGATCATCAACTGAAGGAAAAACAAGCACACAAGTGACACCATTATTTTTGGACTAATGTCCCCTGAAAGACCCAATGCGGGAAAACTGGTGCAGCTATCTGAGGGTTTTATTATTAGGCAGTTTCATAATACAATCTGGGTGCTAGAAATGGCTCACCCAACAGAGAATGCTCTCGGTAGTAGTACCTCTCAGGCGGAGACAGTTATTCTGGCTAAAACCCCCAGATGTACAATCCCACAACTCTCAGCTCCAATCTGTTCCATGAAATCTCCTAGCGTCAGCCTCTAGGGTCTGCTTCAGCCTCTCTGGCCTAGCGTCACCCCAACTAGCCCTGCATCAACCTCTTGAGCCCTTGGGTCACCCATGCTGGTTCTCTCTGGCACTGCGCAGCTCCTGGTTGCCTCTACGTGGCCTCTAGCTAGTTCTGCATCAACCCTCTCCCGCCTTCTGCGTTGATGCTCCCGGTACCCTCTCTGCCTCTCTGCTTTTGTATTCACTGCCCCTCAGCTGCAACTTTGATCACTCCTTCGATTTCCTTAGCAAGCTCTGCCCCAGAAAATCGAATTCTTGATCAACTCGGCGTGTTCTCCAAGTGACCCTCAAGCCTCCTCTTATATTTTTCTCGTTGACAATTCAACCATTGAGATTAAGTCCCTAATCAACGGTTAAGATTAGATCTGGCTTGGTCCATGACTTTTGGACCATTCTAACTCAGTTTTATATTAATTCACATTAATATTTTATTTTCCCTAAGTTTAGACTTAGGGACTCCATTAAAAATATTAATTATTTTAATATCTCCCAAACTGGTTAGATTTTGTCCAAACCGTTTTTGAATATGGGAGATCTCATGTGCTTTAGCCTCTCCACCAATTTTCGTGGCTAGAGCACATCTGATGCTACCCCAAATCAACAATAAGATGATGGAAGGAAAGTTGGCAACCAACAAGCCCGAGAGACACAGATGAGTGGCCTAGCTACTTGGTATAATTTAGCAAGACTTAAAGATTTGATTAGATGAGATTGGTGCCTAATGGAGTCACAATTCTTGCTTATTACAAATCAAGACCAAATAACCGGATGGACAACCACTGCTTAAATGATAGACTAACCTAAATGAAATGCAAGAGCTAAGATTTAGGTGTAATGGAAGGATCTTGGTTAATTTTAGATTATATGCCTAGTCTAAATGGAACTATCTCTTAACAGTTTTGAGACCAGTCTTTGGAGTAGGTTGTGGGATGGAAGCCATCAGGAAGCAAATAGAGGCTTGATTAACGATACCTCACCCTGTGTTCCAACCACCCAGTGCCTCCGGTGTTGCAGAGACTGTGGCTCTGACAACTGCAATGTGACTGTGTTAACCACTAAAAATGGTTGAATCCCTCAAGCTGAATGAGAAAGGGTTGTCCTAAGAGTATATCAACCAAGCTTATGCTTGGAGGTAAGTTATTAGGTGCAAAACTAAGACTAGGATGCTTTATGCAATGATGATGAGTGAAATTCTTAGTTTGAGATTAGCTTAATGTTCAAGTACTTTAAGTTATGATGAATCCTTAACAACAAGAGTATTTATCAATGAGCTATATGCAATCTCACAACTAAGGAAGTGCCAATTAACTTAGTGCCAACAATAAATCAATCCACAAGATACTTAATCAATGATAACAATTGAAGGAACTTAGGGCAATCATCCACTTATTAATTAATCAATGATTATAAACACAATATGCCAATCACAATTACTCAAGATATTCCAATAATGATCTTATGCTAATGCCACAATGTCAATTAGATTTCAAGTGCCCAAAATAATTTAAAATCATCAACAAGATTAGAAGATTAGAAATTAGATGTGTGAGTGTCTTAACAGTTCTTATAGCTAACACAAGATAAGTAAACGTTAGATTCCAATGTTTAAGCAACAAATGTTCGCCAAAATGAATTACTTAGAGCTTGAAACAATAAAAATCACTTGTGAGGAATTATTTGATGTTATATCATATTTAAAATGATTTGTTACAGTAGTAAGAAAAATGGAGACTTAGTGAGCTATTGATGCTACAACAAGTGCCAAATTATGCCCAAAACTTAAAGTAAGCTTGCTAAATTGAAAAAGTTGATTTTTTTAACCCTTCAAGATGCGATATTCAAAAAATATCAGATCTGATTTCACAGTTATGCAGAGATATTCCAGCAAGCTAAAATCTAGATCTAGGCTAGATACTCAATGCCTAAGTTGCCAAAAAGTTAGGAAAAATTTATTATGAAATTTTTAGAGTCTTTAGATCACTTAGTTGTGATTTTAGGGCACTTATATCACTGTTACGAAGAATATATTGTAGTTGTACCAAAATAGAGATAAACTGAGGGTTTAGAGAGCAAACCCTAGGCCCAATGCCTTGTAGATCACTTGCCCAAAAATTGTCAAAATTTCTTCAATGATTTTGCCACCTGAAAACACTAACTTAGGGCCAAATTTTCTGTAAAACACATCAAGCTTCAGTCTCAAAAAATTTCAGAAATAGGAAAGGGTCAAATTAGGGCTAAATAGGGCAACGCTAGGCCCATTAGGGCTAGTGTTGAGCAAGAGAAGGCTGAGAAGGCCAAGGAAGAGGCAAAGGAGGTGGGAAAAGAAGCTGCAAAGGGAGAGTGAAGGGCAAGGGAGGGAGAGAAAGCCCTAAAAGGGTTGCGGCTAGGCGCTAAGGGCCTTAGGAACCCACAACAAGCCCTCTAGGGTTGTCGTCTAGGGCTTATGATGGGTACCGAGGCCTCCTAAGCCCACAACCAGGCCTGAAAAGACCTTTAAGGCTTGACACTAGGCCAAATAGGGAAGGTCGAGTCCCCTAGAGGCTACGACTTGTTAGTTTGTGTAATATCGGATGTGTTCTAGCCTTGAAATTTTGTGGAGAGGCTAGAATACATGAGATCTCCAAAACCCAGAAATCGTTTCTGGAAATTCCGCCTAAAAGTGACTTAATTAGATTATTAGTCAGTTTTTAAATATTTACTAAGTTTAAACTTAGGGATATGACTAATTAATTAAAATTAATTAAGTCAGGGTGTAAATGTTCTAGAAACTCACATAGATTGACTTCAAGTTAATCCTAGCCATCGATTAAGATTTAATCTTGGCCGTTGGAGTCCCAACAGAGGATTATAAGAAGAAGTCATGGGCACTTGGAGAGAACACTTAGCAGTTTTCATGAGCAGATCGATTTCCTGAGTAACAAAAGTCAGTTGTCAGAGAGAGAGCCAGTGAAATCGACGCAGTGAGTGAGGGGTAGGGATAGTGAGCCGGAGGAAGGATTTTTCCAAATCTAGAGAGGCAGCAACAATCGAATCGAATTATCCCAGACAGGCTGCGCTGAGGGACTACGTAGTGCTTCAGTCAGGCAGATCGTTTTGGAGAGGAGGAAATTCATTTTTACTTCCAGAGGACGGGAAGGAGTCCCAGAGGGCTGGAGAGACGATTTCTCAACATCCAGAGGCAGAGCGACTTCATTTGATCCCAGTCCGAAGCAAGCCGTCTAGCCAACTACGTAGAGGCTGACGCAGTGCTTTATGAGGCTGAGTTTTTGATAGGGAAAGTCCACCAGAGATTGCATATGGGAGAAGGGTAATTCCCTTCATTATTTTACTCATATTTTCTTGTTGTTTGGATTGCCAGTTGGGCATCCATGGATGTACTTAGATTTCATTGCTGCATAATAAAATAAACCCTCACTGCTGCACCGGTTTTCCCAAGTTGGGTTTTTCTAGGGACATTGGTAAAAAAATAACTGTGTAAATTTATGTTTGTGTGCTAACATTTCTTCCAGCGTTTATTCGTCCGCAATTTTATTGTGTAGACTACAGTGTGAGTTATTCAGTGTTTGCTGTAGGAAACAGTAAATAAATTGTTAAATTAAAATAACAATTAGAAGAATAATTTCAAGTTGTTGCAATACGATTCGGGTTTTCGAATTTTCACATGGTATCAGAGTGCATATGATTAGTTGGAGAGCGTAGTAGTAAAGACAAAAGGAGTTTCATTGTTCAGTGTGGGCAGCAAATTGAAACCCCAGAGGGCAGCGCAGTCACTTTGCCAAGAGGTCGAAATTCTTGAGGAGATTCGATTTTTCTTAGTGAGGGACAGAAAAATTCGATCTCTCCAGATCGAGGGATTCTAGAGGTAGAGGGAGCAACCTAGTATTTTCACAGAGCAGATCTCTAGCTGGACGTAGTAGTTTTGCAGTAGTTTGCTAGAGCAGAGCTAGCGTCAGGTGGAAGAAGAGCACACATAGAGGGAAAATTTCTCTCAAGGGCTCTTAAGCTTTAGAGATTTGATTTTTCTAAGCAGATTGGCGGTTGTTGTGAACGGATCTTCTCACTCTAGAAGGGAGTGTGAATAACAGAAGCAACAACCAAGCAGAGGAAAAGGGAGATTTTTGAGTTTATTTTTTCTAGTTTTGAGTTTCACAGATTTTGCAGCTTTGTAGGAATGACCATACGAGATTGCCAGAGGAGGTAGAACGAGTTAGCGAGAATGCAGATCTGGGCAGCAGATCAACTTCCAATTGCTGGAGACAGGCACCAGAGGAAGTGTGAGTTGTCTACTGTGAATTACAAAGAAAGGAAGGGTCCCAGCCAGGGACTAGGCTCGAAAGGAGATAATGGGGCACCGGATCCAGGTGGAGGAGGAGTATGAGACTCCGGTGTGCCAGATGGGGAGGGTCTAACACCGTTGCAACAAGGAGATCAGCTAGATCAGTTCTAGATTGTTGTAGTGGGACCATCACCTTTGCTAAAGGAGCCCACAGTATCATAGTAGCAGGTTCAGTGTCAACCGACGCAATTTGTCATTAGAAAGTTGCAAATCTAGTTGCAGTTAGTACCCGGGAGATAGTTGCAGAGCTAGAATGAATTTATCTCCATCTAATGAAAAACAAATCTTACTATTTATCAACACAACATAGGAAAGCTTGTAGTCAGTACATAGCACAAATCAATGAACATGGACACCTCGAGTTGCACCTCAAAGTCTTTATTATGATAGAAAAAATGGTTCCTAGTGGGACAATAGTTTAGATGAATGCTTCAACAACAATTTCTTAGCCATAAATTAGATGATTAGAGACTCAAATGACTCTCTAATTTATAGATAAATCCTCCAAGTGCAAAATAATGACTATTTTCCTTGATCCTTGTCAAAATAATCTTGGCTGTCGAAAAATACTTGATCATCTTTTAATCTTAGCCGTTGAATTTTTTGAGGAATTTTCGAATTTATCATTTAATTCCATTTTAATTAGATCAATTAATTATTTTGAGCTAATTTCCTCAAAAAATTGACTTTGACTTAACTACTAAGGCCCAAGGGTCCAATTTTTCTTGAAATATTCAATATTCTCTTGGTGGAGGACCTCCAAAAATTAATTCTTTTAAAACCCACGAATTTTGCACTTGGATAATTTAATTTTCCTAAGACATTTTAATTTGACTCCAATCAATTAAATCACTGACTTAGGATTTTAATTTATTTTTTTAGAAAATTTGATTAATTGACACATGAGGGTATTAATTATTTTTTCCACCCTCCAATATTTTAACCATGGTTTCTAAGTATGAGGGACCGTGCATTAAAATAAATCAGAAATTCCTGGTTTCGAAAGAGGTTTGGTTAAGTCTAAAGGAAAAAAATAAAGGAGGTAGAGCATGATCCCATTAAGGAGTTAACGCAATTGATTAAGGAAATGAGAGTTGAACATGCTCGAGAAATAAGTGCCATGTAGTCTAAGCTATTTCAGATGGAAAGAAATCAAACTCAGAATGTGCAACCTAGGAATAACAATAATAACAGAGGCAATAACAATCCATGGCCAAGAAGGAGCCCTCCTAATGATCAGAGACCTCCTACTCCACTAGAGTCTGCCAATGTTGTTGACTAGACTATCCCATTTTGCAGACCATATGAAGGTTTCCATGAAGAAATTGAATGTGCTATTGCTATGAAAATCTTGGATGAAGCAAAAAATGAAGAGATAAATAACGTAAGTCAGAATTCTTCCAAGAAAGGTCATTGCATAGATATGATTTCCTCACCCTTCATCGTAAATACTTCTACTGACGAGAAAGATCCCATGACTCAAATCTATGGTGAAATTCCATCTCAAGAGCCAATTCTAGAAATTGATAGAAGTAAGGGTTATACTTATCAAAGGAAAAGTAAAGACCATAATTAGAATAAGCATGTTGCATCTGGAAAATATAAATTAGGATTAAAAGTTGATTGGGCTGCATAGATAAATAGTATTAAAATGTCTATTTAAGCACTATCCCAATGCTTGAAATCTTAAAGATTCCTTCTCAAAAGGCAACATTCTTCAAGGCTTTAGGCATGGCTCAACAAGATAAGGTTGATAGTAGATACACATCCAAAAGATGAAAAAATTAAGTTAAAGGATCTCAATTGTTATATGACTAATGAAGACAATCAACCCTTCTTCCTTACATTAGATATCAATGATCGCCTTCTTCATAAATGTATGCTGGATTCTGGTGCATCAACCAATGTCATGACCAAGAAAGTTATGGATCAGCTGAATTTGAGGATTTCTAGGCCTTATCATAACATTTTCTCTATGTACTTGAAGAAAATTAAAGTTCTTGGTGTGATTAAAGACATACAAGTTGCCTTGGTTAATTATCTGTACAAGATCATCACCATGGACATAGCAATCATTGACGTGCCACATGTATGGGGCATGCTTCTATCAAGAAAGTTTGCCGCTGATTTGGGTGGATGTATTCAAATGGACTTATCATATGCTACTATTCATGCAGTAGCAGGTAGTATGGTCAGGTTATACAGGGAAGTTGAAAGAAGATATCATGTTGAAAATCTAAAGAGGCCAGATGATGATCAGGAAATTGAACCATAGGGTCATCCTTCAAAGAATAGTGCAGTGGTCACCAAGTTTCTTCAACCTATATATCACTTTTCTTCGTCTCATCTTCCATCCCATCTTCTAAGCAGAAAAAGAAGAAGGTTTGATTTTGGCAAAGGTGTGCAACATAGTGATGAAATTCTTCACCAACAAAAAATGGTCAAGTTTCAACAAGGGACATCTAACGAACAACCGATTGACTTACCTATATGCAAGCAAATGTTCCAGATTGTGCCATAGGGATGACATCTGATGCCATGGGGCATTTTTGTATAGTATCTCTAACCCTACTCCCTTTCATTTTTGTCATTAATAAGTTTTCTTTTTATGCACTTATGTTTTAGTTTGTTAGAGTAGATTTTTCTATTCCAGCAGATATTCTATATATGCATGATGATTTTGATTATGAGCGGATATCTATTTGATGGACTTTTGTTTTCTTGGATATAGTATTCTAGATTCTCACGTCACTTTGATGAAGCAACCTGCCCCATATGGAGCTAGATGTTGCACTCATTTTGTCACAAGTTCAAGGAAGCAATTGTACAAAATTTTTCAAAGTTCAGAATCATCGGTCAACAAATTGTTGTATCATCGTAAACCCAAATTCTGCAAATTTTGATGTAAATGATGCTAGTACGATCATTTAATTATGTAACAACCTAGGTAAGCCTATGATTATGGTGACAAATTTCATCGTAGGAGGTTTTTTAACCTCACCGCATTATGTATGTTTCTAAACACGGATAATTGACAGAGTTTTTCTTTGGCTTAAACCCCAAAGCTAGGGTGGAATTTATTGACAAAATCTTAGGTGAGCCCTAGTATTATATCGAGTTTTTGTAAAAGTGGTTTGAGAATAATTTAAGCTATTTGGCTAAATTATTTTATTACAGATCACTTGGTCTACTAGATCATATTGTGTCGCAGAATTGGGTAATTATTTTGAAGGTCTATAACGAAAGGGTATTTCCCCTTTGAAAGTTGAATTTGTAATATCTAATGTAAAAAATATTTTAGTGCATGGTCCCTCACAATCAGATACCATGGCTAAAGTATTTGAGGGTGAAAAAAATAATTAATCCCCTCGTGTCAATTAATTAATTTTTCTGGCAAAAATAAAATAAAATCTTAAGGCAAAAAATTAATTAATTTCTCCAAGTGGAAAATGACCAAAAAATTCATTGGTCAAAAAGAAGTCAATTTTTGAATGTTCTCCACCAAGGCAAAAATGGATTTTTAAGAAAAATTAAGCCCTTGGACCTTGGTGGTTAAGTCAAAGTCAAAATTTTGAGGAAATTAATCCAAAAGTTAATTTTTGGATTAACAAAAAATGGGTTTTATGAAAAATCCAAAATTTCCTCAAAAATAAATATTTTCGACGACTGAGATTAAAAGATGATCAAATATTTATCAACGATTGAGATTATTTTGACAGGGATCAAGTCAACTAGCTGTTATTTTCCACTTGGAAGATTTATCTATAAATTACAAGCCATTTTGCTTCTCAAGACACAATGATGGTGACTTTGGTTTTAAACTGATGTAATTTTGTAACGTTGGTGTTAAGTCACTGTTTTGCTGGGAACATTTGAATATCATAATAAAAGACTTTGGGGTTTAGTTCATGGTGTCTTTCTCTCATTAACCTGTGGTACGCGCTGGCTATGTGCTTTCCTATATTGTGCTAAATTTTTATATAAGCTTGTTATTTCATTTGTCGGTGATAAGAGCATTCTATTGGTAGATTTTGGGTTTATCTTAGGTGCTCTGATTCACCATATGTCTAACAAGTTTGTTTGAAGAAATATATAGAGATTTGCAGGTACACTAGCTCTTGGGCTCCAACTTCACATATTGTGGTCATAGGTTGACCCTGTTTGGGCTTTGGGAAATTTATGTGATTTTCTTATTTCTCTAAGGTTGTGGTTAATACTCTATCTTTCGAAATACATTGAGCCATTGTCATTATTTAAAAAATATTTCCTCAAACATTTTTATTTTACAAGCCTTGTATATTCGTAAATTTTGTACATAATTTTGTAAAATATTTTTTTAACCTTTGTTTTGTAGCAATTGGGGTTTGGGGTTTTGTGAAATTTTATTTATCATCTGTGCAGGTGAGATTCAAGCTATTCAAGAAGAGTTGCTGGGGTTTTGAGCTAGATCTAGGCCCTTGAGGGCAAGATCTAGTCTCCATTGAATTTGCAAGGCCAACATTCAGCGAATTTGCAGCGATTTGAGTGATTCTTGGAGATCTGAAGTAAAATTCGATTTTTGCTGGGGTTTGAAGAAATTTTAGGGCCTTCTAGGCCCAATGTTTTCCTCCTAACCCTAGCCGCTGCCCTTGTTTCTTTTTCCTTGGCTGGCCGAAGGCCTGAATAGGCCTCGAAAGCCTTGCTATTATCCTTCTAGGGCTGCTTCCCTTTGCCGCAAGCCTCTAAGGGCCTCAACCTGCCTCTTTCACCCCTGCCGTGGGATTTGGAGCCCTCCTAACCCGCTCAGCCTCCCTCCTTTCCTCCTTCGCTGCCTTCCTTCCCCTCCGTCAGACCCTCCCTCCTTGGCCAACCCTCTTCCTCCTCCTTTCCCTTCGCTGGCCCTCCTCCTCTTCTCGACCCCCTCTTTCTCTAAACCGCAGCCCTTTAGGGCTTGTGGCAGGCCTTTAAGATCTCCCTATCCTTGGCCGCGGGGCCTCATTAGGTCTCTACTGCCGTAGCCGCAGGCCTATCTAGGCCTTAAGCCCTAGCCACAGCCCTAATAGGCCTTGCTGCCTTTTTTCCAGCCCTCTCCTAGCCCCCATTTGCCTCTTTCAATCATTTTGTGGGTTATCTCTGATTTTTTGGATCTAATACTTGGTGTTTTGCAGAGAGATTGGGTGAAATTTTGTGTTTGCAGGTAGCCATTCCACTGGAAAAATTCTGGGTAAGAAAGGAAGTTATCTTCTAGGCCAAAAGGCCTATAGGTTTGGTTTTTCTAACCCTCATTCTCCTCACTGTTTTATCACAGCCATCTAATCAATTGCATAACAGTGGTAATATATTTATGCAAGTGGCCTAAAATCACCTATGTAGTCATCTAAGCAATTTAAAATCTTTGCATCAATAAGGTACTCACTGTTATGAAAATTTAATGACTGTCATACTGTTTCTGAAGGCATATTGAGGTCTGATCTTACTTAACAGTGACATCACAAAAGGCATTTTGCATATGGTTTACATTTTGTTGGCAAAGGGATTGGTTTTGGGCTGCCTTGTAGTTTCTTATTTTCCGCGTCATTCATTTACGTTCTTACCCTTAGGCATTTCATCTGTTATATTCCATAGTGCTCAAAACAAGTGAATTACAAGTAATTTGACAATCTGGTTTACTGCTGATATAAACATTGGGCATAAGTTAATTAAGGCATTCTGAATATTGTTTAATGCTCTAATGATAAGCCTAGTATATTGTGAAAATAATTGATAAATTGGATTGAATGAGAAATTTGAAATTGGTCAAGTTGCTTTGTTGTTTCATGAGGAAATACTAACACTTGTTTTCTTGTGAGTTTCACAATCCCAAAATTACAATTTTGCACTTAATAAACTCACTCTCTAAAGCACATAAGCTTAAGATCCAATATCTTGTTGATTGGTTAATATTGTTCAAATTGATTAGATATTGGCATCTCTTGTTGGCATTGAGCATCTAATTACAATTTTGGCATTATCTAAAGCTCCTAATTGTCTAAGAACATTAATCCTCTTGAGAAATTGTCATTGATATTTTTCATACAAGTGTTGATTGTTCTGAGTAACATTTTTTGGATAAGCGCTCTAGTTCTCTTTTACTTGTCATCATTGTCATTATTGTTTCATGGTTAATATCTTTTATGGATGATAACTTTATCCTGGGCATATTGGCTATATATTCTTAAGAGCATCTATCTTGTTGTTAAATACTTGAGTAATTATATCTTGGTTATCTCTTGTATGCTGTGAGCACTATCGTAATTGAACACTTATCTTGTGTTTAAGATTGTTGCTTATTCATTGTTTAAGTACTCTTGTCATAATATAATCATAACTAAGTACTTAAAGTCATAAACAATCTTAACTCAAGAACACTCAATCATCTTGCATTGCATGATAGGCTTAGATTTGCACTAATTAATTTACCTCTAAGACTAAGCTTGGTTGATAGAAAGATAGGGCCACTCTTCATCTTATAGCTTGATAAAGATAGACCCTCTCTAGTGGTTAAAACGATGACCTTGCAGTCGTCAGAGCCATAGTCTCTGCAGCGTTGGAGACATCAGGTATGTTAGATTTCAAGGACAAGTATCATTAACCAAACCTTTGCTTGCTTCACCTTGACTTCTCTCTACCACCTACTCTTGAGACTAGCCTCAAAACAGCTAGGAATTAAGGGATTTACTTAGCTAGGCATTTAATTAAAATAATCCATGATCTTGCATTTCACCTAGGTCATAGGATTTGCATAGTGTATAATATAGTTAAGCATTTAAGCAACAATTGTTCATCCGGTCACCTGGTTCATAATTGATCTAAAGCAAGTAGTTGACTCCATGAGGCACTGGTCTCATAAATAATTCAATCTAAGTTGCAGGAAACGCAGGTACAGGGTCCGTTTCCGTACGGAAACGAAACGGAAACGCGTTTCCGCGTACCGTACGGCCTGGAAACGCGTTTCCGGCCGTACGGCCATGTTTCCCGAAACGGAAACTTGGCCGTACGGCCGGAAACGTGTTTCCAGGCCGTACGTGCCACGTTTCCCCAAAAAAAACACTTGTTTTTAATTTTTTTTTTTTTAAATTTGTTTTTAATTTTTTTTAGGGTTTCCAGGTAGTAAATGTGATGTAAATTTAATTTTAATGTTTAAATGTTTATGTAAGTAAATGTATCATTTATGCTTTATGATTGCACATATATATAATAATAATTTTTAAATATTTTTAATATATATATATATATATATTATTATATATATTCGCGTTTCCCCGTTTCCAAAATTTGGGGAGGTTGCGTTTCGTTTCGCTTCCCCGTTTCGTTTCGCTTCCGCGTTTCCCCGTTTCGTGCAACTTAGAATTCAATCTAATCTCCTAACTTGCTATATTCAACCAAGTGGCTAGGCCATTCAATCGTATCTTCCAAACTTATTGGTTGCCAATAGGTCTTGCATTTCTATTTTCCATAGGGACTACCCCCTATAGCTTGCTGTTGGGAGACAACTAGAACAGAGAGGTCGGGGATCAGAGTGACAACCCCTGACCTGAGTCGTTGGCGCACTGTGCCTGTATAAATTGAGTGACAATAGGTCTCTCTCCTTTGTATTTGCGCAATTCCCATTTAGAGAAACAAAGAATAGAGTAACCTCATTCTCTAGTTGGGTTTTTTCTCGAAAGGGTTTCCAAGGTCATATCTTGTGTTATTGTGGTTTTGTGAGTCAATGTTCTATTTGTTCTCTAGTTTCCACATTGTTATATCTTGCTTGCATACACAATGTACAATAATCTGATAAATCCAAGAATCTAAGGCAAATTAATCCTCATGGCATAGATTTTAGATTTTGAATATATTTTATCAGATTTGTTGTGACGAAATTTTTAGTGGAATATCCAATAATGATTGTGTTGTCGCACAGATCGTCACGACAACGCTCAGATCGGGGGCTGTCACCCTGATCCCCGATCTCTCCGTTTAAGCCTGTCTCCCGCGGCTAAGGGGGGTAGACCCTGTAGGAAAATGGATGACCAACTGTGAACCAGTTGGGTTGGGAGACACGAAAGGAAACCAACACTAAATAGATTTTATTAATTTAATGGACCAGTGCCTTATGGGTTCGATGTTTAAATGATTACTTACTAGATGTTGCAGAAATATAAACCATGTACAACAATCATTTATCATCAAATAACTTGAACGATGCAAGATATCCAGTAAATTCACAATGTTTTAACGATGATCTAGCAATTTTAAAACTTCGAAAGATAAAGCTCGATACACAACCACGTAATTTTGAACATTAACCAGATATCATATTCATGTAGCTAATCTTCAAAATGATCATTCATGCATGCCAACTCACATAAAATGATAAACATTCATTCCACATCAAAAAATTTAGCCTTAGCAAAGATAATAAAGCGTGATAAACCCCTGAGCCAAGACCGAAAAATATTTCCAAAATATTTTTATGTTTTTCAAATAAAACAAAATTTAAAATAAAAAAAAATCTAAACTAAATAAAAGAAACCCTTTTTGCCTTTTCTAAAGTTTATAATTTTTTTTTTTAATGAATTTTTAATAAAATAACATTTAACTAAACAAAAAAAACTGAATTTAAGCCCTAAAAAAAAAACTCAATTCACATAATAAAAAATGAAACTATTTTTTATTTATTTATTTATTTATTTTTTCTATATTATTAAAATCTAAAAATTAAACAGAACTAAAATGCTAACTAAAGTCTAAAAAAAATAAAATAAAATTTTATGAATTTTTTATTTATAAATAAAACAAAACTTAAAATCTAATCTAAATTTAAACTAAAATAAAAAAGGAACTTTTTATGAACTTTATATATATATATATATATATTTTTTTTTTTTCTTTTTTAATTTTAATTTTATAAAGCTCAAAATGAAACTAAACAAAAATAATATCTAATTTTAAAACTATCCTAAGATCTAAACAAAAAACTAACATCTAACAACGTATTTTATAATTACAACACATACAAAGCTTCGAAATCGAAATCTGAAGCTATACGGCAAAAGAATTAAAACCTGATAATAAAATTAAAAGAAGCGATAATCGTATCAAGCTTGAGATCAAACGAAAACCTGAAAAAAAATACGTAACCTTGGCAGCTTACCCACGCACTTCGTTCATTGCTTACCCCACGTATTTGGTCCGCCGCTTTTGTATGCGCAGATGAGAACCCAGCTAACCGAGCATCAAATCAATGCATGGACAACAGCGTGAAGAGCTTACGCTGGAGGCGGAGAGGTTTATTGCAGTGAGGAACGTAGACCCACACATAAATCAGAATCGACTTTGTTTCATTGGCTTTTCTCTGCAGGCTAACGGCAAGAGGATGCAGCACGCAGGCTCTGAAGGAGTTAGCCAGCGCCAACGAAAACTTTAAATCTTTACCTGGCTCTTATATGCGGACAGAATGAATGTAGCAGCAGCGTGGAAGGAAAAGGGGCTCACGCAGGTGGCTCAGAGTGAAAACGCAGAAGTCTGTTGTTTGCAGGTATGGTTTGGTAGCTGCAGATGAGCGTGAGAGAGTTTTGATGGATAGGAGGAGCAGGTTTTCAGCGTGGAGGCAATAAAATCGTGGAGCAGAGGTGTAAGATGGCAGCACACAGGAGTCTGGATGGGCGTTTTTAGGAAAAACACGCTTGTTCTCAATGCTGTCTGCAGGCGTTGAGGGTGAAGACAGCTCCGCAGAAGGAGAAATCACGCAGAGCAATAACAGTGGCAACGTAGAGGTGAGAGAAAGCATAGAACGCAGGCCCGATAGTTGTGCAGCGTTGATAAACCCTCGGTGGCTTCAGAAACCCTGCAAACCTGAAATGAAAAATCGCCAAAAATAATATTTGCATAAAACAAAATTAAAACCCTAGATGATCTAAACAATATTCACAACTTTTGACTCTTAAACAGCCAGGTTTATCAATAATCCACAGTAATATTTTTAGAACTTCAAATTTATTATGAAATACTTCGGAAATATCTCATGCAAATTAGAAAAACAAACTTAAATGATAAACCCAGGATCGAAACTAGCTGGGCTCTGCAAGAAAATGCTTGTGGGAGTTGGCTGGTTCAGCCGAGAACTTCCCCAAACGCCCACTGAAAAGGGTTTCCTGCACAGCTCACTTCAAACATCAATAAAGAGGGCAAAAACAATACTAGATTCCAGATATAATGGAGATACCTGGCACTATTTCAGAAATTCTAATACTATTCAAACCAGTGATGATAATATCGCCGATTTTTCGGCGATATTCGTAAATAGCGCGAGATTTTGATAAAAACGAAATTTCGGGGAGAAAAAATCGCGATATTTTCTCATCTCGGAAATCTCGCGAGAAATCCGAGATTTCGGCGATATTTCTATAAAAATCGCGCGACGATGGTTAATATCGCCGGCATAGTTTATAAATTAGGTTTGTGTTAACCGTAAGGGCGTCATTTGATTTTCCGTTTCGTGAGCTGGAGAGTGGGACGCTGCGAGTGCGAATAGAGTGCTGAGGGTTTGCGGAGGGTTTACAGCAGCCAGCCTACAGGTATGCTACTATGCACGTCATTCTTTCTTTGCCTCAGAAATGTATGTTGCTATAAATGCAATGCTTGTTCTATGTATGCAATGCTTGTTCTATTTATCACCAATCCTGTAATATTCAAGGAGCAGCGAAAGGTTTATTGGCTCCTTATGGTTCCGGTTGGGTAAACTTGACAGATATGAAGCAGCCTTGGCACTTCAGCCCTCCTTAGGGCATTCTTCTAAGCAGGACGCAACATAATAATTCATCCCTGATTCAATGGAGATGTTCTCTGTCACATCGGCAGTATTGTCTACACAGAACATCTAAGAATTTCAAGCAAAGAAGTGTAATAATTCAATTTACTGTCTACCTTCTGAATTTCTGAAACTAAAGTCGGATCCCAATCACAGTGAAGTGACACCAGTTTTTTACCGTAATAGATTCTCTTCTACCTGCAACAAAGGACACAAGACAAATCCAAAATAATATATATATATATATATGCCAAATAAGGCTTACCTTGATGAAAAACAATCTTATGCCTGAAGAGATGAAATGTTGTTGATAACGCTGGAGTAATATTGACAGATCCTCAAAACAAATGTGCCTTTATTGTTTGAGATTCGTTGAAGTAAACTGCTCCAGGATGTCACAGTCCAGGATATTGTCAACTGAAGGTAAATGATCAATTCTTAAATCTGGAACAACAAGATTCGAAATACTTCAAGGTAGAGCTCGGCCTTTTGGATAGACCAATTAGGTGTGTGTATCTT
Source organism: Pinus tabuliformis (assembly GCA_031772625.1). Lineage (NCBI taxonomy): Eukaryota > Viridiplantae > Streptophyta > Pinopsida > Pinales > Pinaceae > Pinus > Pinus tabuliformis. Next base: position 1,581,553,427 of record CM062804.1, on the reverse strand, counting down.
GATTCTTGATTAATCCAGTTGCTTGAGGGATCAATGATAGGACTGTGTGGAGACTTAGTGTGACGGATTGATCACTTGCGACTTTCTTCTCAAGCTACAGAACACTCAACTATATAACTGCTTATTAGCCCAAAGTTTATACATGGTACAATTGGGACAGCAAAAGCCCTTCTCTCTGTGTATCACAGTTCACTTGGGTTTGAATTGTAGCAATATGTAAATAGAGTTAAAAAGAGAACAACATTCATTGAAGGGAAAGTACATTAGATCAAAAAATTTAATCAATTGGGATATATCTTTAGCTCTCAACCACATACAACAAACTTACATACCTGTTGTATAGACTCTAGAGTCCAAACAGTTCTCTGAATTTGATAATGTGCTACCAAATTACCAATAGTGTTCTCCCTATTTATGGATGCGAAAGAAAATAAAATCTGAGTCCAGCCACCTATTTCTACTCATTAATACAGAGATATACACTTATTGGCCCAAAATTTATGTTGATTTCTTTTCTTTGTCCATGGTCTTGTTTGTCAAATTGATTCAACTGTGTTGAAAATATTGGATGCAACTATTATTGTAAGACATATCCATTGTGCCAACTTCGCTAAAATACTTTTCCCAAAATTTGATAGGAGTTATGGTGCCCTGCTACTTTACAGTCCACTAAAAATGAGAAAGGACAAAGGGGAATTCCTATATAGGTTTACTTGCCAATGGGATGTTGATTTAGTAGTGAGAAAACAATAGTTGGTTATGTCATAAGCCATACACCAAGTCTCCTATCGAGGGAAAGTCCTCCCATCATCGACTATGTAATTAGGATTGGATGAAACTGCCAAGTGACTTTGATGGAACAACTCCCCCTAATTTCTTTTAGATCTTAGATAAATATAAGTTTTTAAGTTTTTGATTGCTGTCAGAGCTTTTCTTCATAATTTTATAAATTTATATATTAAAAAAACAAGGGTTATATATTACTTAATAAGTTATTAAGTTACTAATTCCAAATTTGTTTTGGTGCTGTAGGTTTCCTTTTGAGTTAGCGGCTAACAGCAATACAAAAATACAAATATGCCAAAAAACTTGGACCCATTTTGGGAGTATGGGATCCCTGATGGTGGGACAAATCGTGCATATCTTTCATGCAAATTGTGTGGGGACAAGATGACAGGTGGGGTTACACGACTGAAATACCATCTTGCTAGACTCCCTGGACATGATGTTGGCATTTGTAGAGTTTCTAGTCCGGAGCTTATACGAAAAGCTCTTGAGGCAATTGAAGAAAAGGACAGAAAGAAGGAAGAGGTGGAAAGAAACAAAGCTGAACGTGCAGGTAGATCCCTTGGGATATCTTCTCATGATTTTGATGTTCAGGGTAGTGGCCCTACTGGCGCTAGTGGGAGGGGCTCCACAACTGGCACACCATCACATGCTAGTGTGAATGCGAGGTCATCATTTTTTGTTCCACGAACAGGAGCTGGAGCACAACCTGGCATAAAATCGCTTTATAAAAAAAAGGAGAAGGAAGAAGCAGATAGAGTCATGGGGAGGTGTATTTATTGGAGCGACTTACCTCTCAGCATCACAAAAACCAATCCATTTTGGCAACCAATGTGTGATGCTATTGCTGTTGTGGGCCCAGGGTACAAAAGTGCCACATATGAGGAGTTGCGGGGGCCAATTCTTCAAGCAGAAAAAGAGGACATCAACTCTAGATTGGCGGAGTTGAAACGGACATGGGAAGTCACTGGATGCACAGTGATGTCTGATGGTTGGACAGATAGGAAGGGTAGGACCCTTCTAAATTTCTTGGTACATTGTCCTAAAGGTAGCATGTTTATTAAATCGTTGGATGCATCAGAACATATCAAAGATGCAGCAACGATATGTGAGTTGTTAGATGGGTTCATTCAGGAGATTGGTGTGCAGAATGTGGTGCAAGTCGTAACAGACAATGCAGCTAATTATGTGTCTGCCGGCAGAATGCTTATGGAGAGGCATCCCACATTGTTCTGGACTCCATGTGCAGCGCATTGTCTTGATTTGTTGCTTGAGGATATGGGGAAACTCTCCTTCATCAAGGAGGCACTTGATATGGCTAGGAGCATCCCCAAGTTTATTTATAACCATGCTTTTGTTCTTAGCCTTATGAGGAGGTACACTAAAAACAAGGAGTTGCGGCGTCCTGCCATCACACGTTTTGCCACAACCTTTATTACTCTCCAGTCTTTGCTTCGATGTCAGTTCGAGTTGAAGCAAATGTTTGTGTCTGATGATTGGCGTGGTTGTAGATACAGCAGGAGACCTGATGGGAGAGCCATTGAAAAAATGGTGTACTCTGAGACATTTTGGCGTGGAGTACAAGAAGCATGTGCAGTTAGCGAACCTATAGTAAAGGTTCTTAGATTGGTGGATGGAGAGAAGCCTGCAATGCCTTATTTGTATGAGGGCATGGATAGGGCCAAGGAGGCCATTCGTTCCTATTATGCAGACAAGGGTTCTGCTGGCCTTAATAGGCAGATGATGTTATGGGATGTGATCGATAATCGGTGGACAGGGATGCTTCATCGACCCATTCATGCAGCAGCACTCTTCCTCAACCCTGCATTTGCATACAAATGCAATTTTCGTTTTGATGGCGAGGTGATGGAAGGGCTCCATTCCTGTATTGAGAGGATGGTACCTGATTCTGAGCTTCGTTGCAAAATCATGCGCGAGATACATAGTTATCAGGATTGTGTTGGCCTATTTGGCTTTGATGATGCCATTAAGGGAAGGGCCCTCTTCATGCCACGTAAGTGACAAGTCATCACTCATTAGAAATTAGAAATTTGAATTTAATTATGTTTTAACTTTTAACTTTTAAGTTTTTGAATTTTTTATTTCATTATTTTGTTGTAGATCTTTGGTGGCGAAGCTATGGTGCAAGGGTACCAAATTTGCAAAATTTGGCTATACGAATCTTGAGTCAAACATGTAGCTCTTCAGGGTGTGAGCGCAATTGGAGTGTATTTGAGAAAATACACGCCAAAAAGCGCAACAGGTATAACTTTGAACTCAAGCCTTCAGTTGAGCAATTACACTTATTGTAATTTTTAATTTTTAATTTATGACCTTCAAGTGTCAAGAGTCAAGAGTCAAGACTCATTACTTTTTTTGACACTCTTACAGGTTGGAGTTCGCACGCCTCAACGATTTGGTGTATGTGCATTACAACATCCGACTTCGAGTGAGGCAAATAGAATCACCAGTGGATCCAGATGCCATTTCCTTAGACAATATTGATGTATTGTCTCCGTGGAGGGTGGAGTCTCAGGAGCCCATATTGGAGGAGTCACCTTCATGGTTGGAACCGGAGGAGCCAGTGGCAGATGATCCATTAGAGCAGGGGCAGCAAGAGGAGGACTCGGAGTCAGAGGAGCAGCAGCACTTAGAGGAGGAGCTGGAGGAGGACACTGCGGGAGCATCAGCATCAACACCATCTGCTATAGATATAGGAGAGCATAGCTCCATGCCTATCACTCATTATTTGACATTAGGTGCAGAGGCAGTGTCAGGGCCTTCTACTACTAGGGGCAGGCCTGACAAACAACCCATCATGTTTTCCCGTAAAAGGGGGAGAGGGCAGTACTCAGTAGATAGATAGCTTCTAGTTTTATTTGTTATGCTACATGTAACTCATGATGATGAGATACTTTTATTATTATATGTGATGTTATTTTGTATTGGTTCTCCACATTTGAGTCCTTGAATGGACAATTATCAGGGATTAGCACGATTTGGTATCGCCTTTGATATATCATTTCTATTTGACATCATATATATCAGTGTTTTCTTCATATTTATGTGCCAATGTGTTTATTTCATGTTGTTATTGCTTTATATGTTTAAAAATCTGAAAAAAATGAATATATTATGCATTTTTTATGCTTGCTTTTGTTGTTTAAATTCTGAACATGAAGATGTTGCTTTAAAAATTAAAATAGTTTCTTGAGTGTTTGCTGGGCACTGTATAGTTATACTCATTTAATGCCAATTTTTTGTTTTTTTTGTGCCCTAGGTTTGAATTAGTTCACTACAAGTCTACAAATGTCAAATATGCCAAAAGCTTTGGACCCATTTTGGGAGTATGGGGAGGCTGTTGGTGGGGCAAATCAAGCATATATATCATGCAACTTGTGTGGGACCAAGATGTCAGGAGGGATTACACGATTGAAATACCATCTGGCTAAACTCTCTGCATATGATGCAGATGTCATGCCTTGTATGGTTTCTAGTGCAGAGGTTATACAAAAAGCTCGTGAAGCAATTGCTGAACAAGACAGAAAGAAAGCTGCTAGGGAGAGGCCAATGGTCTCAGATAGATAGCTGCTAGTTTTATTTGTTTTGCAACTTTTGCTACATATAAGTTTATAACTCATGATGATGAAATACTTTTAAAGTTTTATATATGTGATGTTGTTTTGTTTGAGTCCTTGATTGGACAATTATCACTATCAGGGATCAACAGGATGTGTGATGCTATTTTAATTTTTGTTTGAGTCCTTGATTGGACAATTATCAATTTATCACTATCAGGGATCAGCAGGATTTGGTATCGCCTTTGAAGTTTGATGTATCATTTCTATTTGACATCATATATATCAGTGTTTTCTTCATATTTATGTGCCAATGTGTTTAGTTCATGTTGTTATTGCTTTATATGTTTAGAAATCTGAAAAAAAATGAATATATTATGCATTTTTTATGCTTGCCGATATTTGCCGATATTTTGCCGATATTTTCGCCGATATTTCCGATAAGATATTTTCCGGACCCTCGCCGATATTTTCCCGATACCGATATTATCAACACTGATTCAAACCCTAGCAAGTGAACAAGATACCTGTGTTCAACAATACTCTACAATAAGCTGTTACTAATGGCTGAAAATTAAAATATGCAGAAAATAAAATAGCTCACAGCACTTCAAGAGAGTAACACCAGCAAGATTTCAACCCCAAAGTCTTTCTTTATTAGCACCAGAAAAAGTTTACAAGAGAGCTTCTTCAGCACAAGACTCACAGATTGAATGATCTCAAATGACCCCTAGCACCCTATTTAAAGGAAAAATTCCCAACAGCTAGTTCGAGTGATCCACGTCAAAATGATCTCGACCGTCGATGAGGATCAAGATATCTCTTAATCTCATCCGTCGAATTTTTAATGTATTAAAAAAAATTGAAATTCTGCATTTATTTACTCAAAATATTATTATTTTATTATTTTTAGGTTTTTTACTTTATTTTTACTTTATTATTATTATTATTATTATTTTTTATTTTTTATTTTTATTTATTTATTTATTTTTAAATTTTTTAATAATTTTTTAATTTATTTTTAAATGGATCCTCGAATTTAGCTTTTGGAAAAATCACCTAAGACCTAAGACTTAGGACTTATGAGGGGATTAAAACATTTCTTAACCCTCAAGACACTTTACATCATGACTTTTACAACTTTACATCCCAAGGGGGGAAAACCCATTTGACATAGACCCTCATAAACCACCCAGTTCTGCGACACAACTATAATCTAGCAGATTAACACACTAGGATTCTCCTAAGATTCTAGTGACAAAATCCATTCCGGCTTTGGGGTTAGGCTGAAGGAAAACTTTGCCGATCATGGATCGGTGAGACGAAAAACCTTCCGGAACGTAGATTATCACTTAGAAAATTAGGTCCACCTAGGCAATTTACATACATGACTCATATCTGCTAAGATTATTTACAATTTATACATGTAAACTGGGTTTACAACATAATATGATCGAGTCGATGATGACTGTCGAATGGCACGGACACATTGATCAAGCGCTATCCCTTTTTGCGAAGAAAAAGGGAGTGTACTGCTATGGGTAGTTGACCTGTAGTGGTCAACAGATTGTAGATCAAAGGTGCTCATGGACAATGGTTTTACATAACCTAGTATAAGATTATGGCACCGTTCATGAATTAAACTGCACGCCCTAGCACCTATCATTTGCACCTATCATTTGAAAGGGTCAGCCTAGGAACTATTCCTCCCCTTAAGGTTGGAAGCACCTAATATGGTAATGTGATAAGCCTTCCACACCAAGTATGGTAAAACATATATAGTCATAAGCTAGTAAGACATTTGAGGATGATACTTGTGTGAAGTAATTTGATGGCTTTGACATTGAATATGTGTTAAGATATGGTATGTTCTATGCTTATAACAGTTTACTTCTTTTTCATATTATATTCCACAGATTAGCGATCACGAGTACATAAAGTAAAGTGCAGATAGAACATGAAATGATCGACAGAAAACAAGCCAAGACAAGAGACACAAGATGTGGCGGCTAGCCAGGGACAAACCCCACAATGTGTGGGGAAACCCTTTGATCAAATCTTCTTTTATCTTCAATAATTCAGTAGAGAGAAATAGTACAATAAATCTGATTTATATCAGTAGTAGCAAACCCTAGATCAGCAGCATCAGCATGAACGACTTCATCATCAAACTAGGGTAGACGATATCTCACAAACCGACCGTCGGATTGGCATGATTCCACCACCAAAAGTTGCGGCTTCCAGAGGAGGTTCAGATGAACCTACAGCGCAGTTCAGATGAGGAGATCTTCTAGTCCACGCAGGTCAAACTTTACTTCTGCAATTGCAGCTTCAGTTTCAGCAGTTTCCTTCAAACTAGGGCAGTCGATATCTTGCAAACCATCCGTCAGATTGACTTGATTCCACCACCAAAAGTTGCCGCTTTCAGAGGAGGTTCAGATGAACCTACAACGCAGTTCAAATGAGGAGATCGTCTAGTCCACGCAAGTCAAACTTTACCTCTGCAGTTGCAGCTTCAGTTTCAGCAGCTTCCTTCAAACTAGGGCAGTCGATATCTTGCAAATCGTCCGTCGGATTGATTTGATTCCACCACCAAAAGTTGCGGCTTTCAGAGGAGATCTAGATGGACCTACATTGCAGTTCTAAGGAGGAGATCTGATGGTCAATGCTAGTCAAACTTTGGATCTGTAGTTGCAGCTTCAGGTTCAGCAGCTTCCGGCTTCGCATGTGTGAGAGAGAGACCCTTTTATGCGCAGTAGAGAAGAGACTCTTTTCTGCGCAGTAGAGAGAGAGAGAGAGAGAGAGAGAGAGAGAGAGAGATGTGATGAGATGAGTGAGTCCAAATGAGGAAAAGTCCTCCTATATTTATACACAACATTGGTGTTTGAATAGATGTGACTGTTGGGCTTCTGAGCCTACATGAGTTGTAGGTCGGCTTGATAATAATTCCATAATCAAAATAAATTCATATCTCCATGAATACTTATCGGAATCGGTTGATCTTTATATCAATCCTACACCTCTCGACGAGAGGAATCTAATAAAAATATTATCATCCATGAATAAGATGACCCACATGAAGTTTTGCCCTAGTTGCCAATTTTAACACTTCCTCTCAACTAGGGAGAACTTCATCTGCAATCTATCTATAGGTCGTTATTATTCATCCATCAAATGCACTGCCCTGTACAGCCTGACCCCTGCCCTGCTCTGCTCTATTCTGCTTGTTCTACTTTGTCTTTTTCTGCCCTGTATTGATCTGTACTCTTCTGCTCTGTTCTGCTTCACTCTTGCATTGTTTTGTTCTGCTCTGCTTTTGTCTGAATTATGAAGAAGAAGAAATGATCAAGGATGTATCATACTGACTCAAAGTCAGTCTCAGAGTATGTAGCACTGGTCGCAGACCAGTCTCAACCAACCCGAAGTCAGCGTCATAGTGAGTACAACTCCACTGGTTCCAGACCAGTATCATCCTCCACTGACTTAAAGTCAGTCTCAGAGTGCATACCACTGGTCCCAGGCCAATCTCAACTGACCCGAAGTCAGCTTCATAGTAAGTACCACTCCTACCACTGGTCCTAGACCAGTATCGCAGTCTAAGAGAGTGTACCACTGGTCGCAGACCAGTCTCAACCGACCCGAAGTCAGCGTCATAGAATGTACCACTCTCACTGGTCCTAGACCAATACTGCACTGACACGAAGTCAGTCTCAGAGTATGTACCACTGGTCCCAGACCAGTCTCAACCGACCCGAAGTCAGTGTCATAGTATGGTACAACTCCTACCACTGGTCCCAGACCAGTATCATTGATCCCAGATCAATGGAGGTCATCCTAGCATGGGGAGTACGGTAGATACAACGATGCATCCATGGGTACTGCTATGGTCCCTAACTTCATTTCCCTGCTCATTGATCAGATGAGAGGTACTTCCCATGAGTCCCAGACTGCATGGGTAGGATGCCTCGACAGGAGAACTAACCAATCCTGTCCTCACAGGAGAACACATCAATCCTGCTACAATTGCCATGGAGAACACATCAATCCAGGCTGCCATGGAGAACACATCAATCCAGGGGTCACAAGAAAACACATCAATCCTGCTACAGTTGCCATGGAGAACACATCAATCCAGGCCTCACAGGAGAACACAATCCTGCTACAGTCGCCATGGAGAACACATCAATCCAGGCCTCACAAGAGAACACATCAATCCTGCTACAGTCGCCATGGAGAACACATCAATCCAGGCCTCACAGGAGAACACATCATCCTGCTACACAGGAGAGCAAATCATCCTGTTCCACAAGAGCGAATCATCTTGTTCCACAAGAGAGTGAATCATCTTGTTCCAGTGCACACCACTAGGGGAGGGTGAGTCACCCTGTGGTCGTATGTTGCTCCAGTAAGAACCGCAAGTCTTCAGAGCTCCCAGAGCCCAATGTATGCAACATGCAGGACCCTTGTACAAGGATTTCTTGATGACTCCAAGTCGTTTGGGAAAATCATAGATTAGATCTTTCCTCGGGGCTTTGACAAGGTGTATCGACCTGTACATCATCTTAATGCGATGGAGCCTCCTTGCTCATCGACTTACCATATCCCAGATGATGTCTATCTGCTGGAGCAATCGACGAATATGAGATTCCTCAGTAATCGAATCCCACCTATGGTTGTTATAGAGAATCACAGTGGTATGTGTTCAAACAGCTCATTGAAGAGCTTTCCCAACCAGGCAGCTTCATACGAGATCATACTCGTAGATATGTATCTGGTCTCGGCGATGCTTATGGTAACCGACTTCTGCTTCCTTCTCATCCTTTGTATCGAAGCAGAATCCAAAGAGAAACATCACTAAAAGTGCTCCAGTGATCCTCCACAATACTTGCCTAATCAACATTCGAATAATGATGCAGTTTCATATTTCCGACAGTGTATCTCAATCCATGAGAGATTGTGTCCTAAAGACATCTCCTAAGATTCTTGGCACCAATCTAGTGAAGCTCAACCAAATATGAGCTCACAATGCTAACTGCAAAACATATGTTCGGATGGAGGTTCACTAAGACATCAACGCAAATGAGTTTTTTTGAAACTCAGAGGCATTTCCCAAATCTGGTCTGACATCACTACCATATAACTTCTGAAAGTTAAGATCCTTGAGGTAGTCACAAGCTTGCAGTCCATCATACCAAATCTTTTCAGAATCTTCACCACATATTTTACTTGAGATAGGAAAATTTCCCTTGGCTTCTGCCACACTTCAAGTCCATGGTTCTTCATTTCAAATTCAGAAGCCAACTCCCTCTTACATTTGTGAATGAGAGGGTATGCACCTGTTAGAAAGAGGTCATCCATGTACAACACCAGTCTGAGAGGTTTGTCATCTTCAACCTTAAAGTAAAGGTTAGGATCGGCTTCACTCCTAGTGAATCCCAGCTTCATCAAGTAGCTATCGATCCTCTCATACCATGTTCGGGGTGCTTGCTTCAGCCCATAGAGAGCCTTCTTCAACCTGCATACATGAGATTTTCAATTATAAATCTCAAATCCTTTAGGTTGCTCCACATAGACCTCTTCTTTGATCGAACCGTGCAAAAGCGCAGTCTATCCATCTGATGTAGGTTCCATCCTTGTGAAGCCACAAGGGCTATGATCAAGCGGATGGTCATATATCTGGCAACAGGTGCAAATATCATAGTCTATACCTTCCTTTTGGGAGAAACCACGAGCAACAAAACGAGCCTTATACTTTTCCGTACTTCCATCTGCTGCATGCTTTATCTTGTAAAGCCATTTGGAAGTAACAACTGTCTTGTCTTGGGATCAGGGAACTACTTCCCAGACATCATTCTTCATAATAGACTCATATTCTTCGGTCATAGCATCCTTCCATACTTGATGCTTGACAGCATCTGAGAATGATGAAGGCTCATTTTGTATGATTGTGCTCATGATGGTCAGGTATCCCTGATACTTGTTAGGTTTCTTACTTTCACGAAAGGTTCCTTGGGGTGCAGCATGTCCTTCAGCATCATCAAGTATCCCCCTAAGCCATGAAGACCTCTTCCTAGAAGAGGAAGGCTCATGTGGATGAGGATAAATCGGATCCATGGGTTCTTCTACATCAGGCATTGATTCATCATCCTTTTCTTTCGGTTCCTTGGTGTCGACTTCTTGAGAGCTCCTCAAAGTTGAAAGATTGTCCACCTTGCTGAGAGCCATATCTTCGTCAAAGGTGACATCATGACTAATCACGACTTCCCTTTGACTGGCGGTGAACATTTCTTCAGGAGTCTTGGAACCCAATGCTTGATGAGGGCATCGATTTTGTACATATATGGCGGTGTTTGTAGTTTCAGCCCATAGAAACTTCAGAAGTCTTTGATCATGTAGCATGGCCCGAACAGCTTCCACAATCGTATGGTTCTTCCTTCCCGCCACACCATTCTGCTCAGGAGTATGTGGTGTAGTAGTCTCCCTCTTAATGCCAGCCTCAGATATGCCTGAGTGAACCAACTATAATATATCGGAGGTCTTGCTTTGGCTTGAGGGGAATGGTCCCCTTTTGAGCTTTCCTTTGGCACATCCTGGAAATACACCTTCTTTCTCTACTCGGAATTTGGGCAAACCTGTCACATTTGTCTTACAGCGAGTATATCTTTATAATGAAGGGGGCAAACCTCCGATGCCAAAGTTCGGATTGAAGAGATGTGTCATAAGACATGATACCTAGCGGACTTCCATCGAATTGATATAATGAATCAACACGAAACCCAATAGTAAAGGCATCTTTAACATTATTTTTCGATACATGTACCTTGCCATTGCTGAAGGTTACCTTGTAGCCTTTGTCTTCCATTGCCAAGATGGACACTAGGTTCTTTTTGAGGTCAGGTGCATTAAATACATCTTGGAATTTCTAGCCTTCCTGAATGGTTGTCCTCTTGCTCGATTCCCAGCTCTCCTCTTACCTTTGCTATTGAATTTGTCATTCCTTTGATTGCCATCAGAGGGATTTTGATCATCGTCCCGGTGTGAGTCCTTTCTATCAGGGCACTCCCTTGCATAGTGACCTGCTTTATCGCAGATGTAACATCGTCATTTTCTTCCACCCTTAGGTCCAGCCTTTCCTTTTGATTTAGTCCTGGAATTATTTCTTTTCTTAGCATGAGAAGAAAAGGCAGCAGGAGGACCTTTAGGCATGGGCATTTCTTGCTCTTCTTCCCTTGTTTCTTCTTGAATGCATCTAGCCATTAATTCCTCGAAACCAGGAATTACATTATTGTTCAGAAGAGTAGTCCTGAACACGTACCATTCGGATGGTAATCCTCCAAGAGTCGTGAGTGCCATTTCCCTGTCAGTAATAGCCTCCCCAATAGATAGGAGATCGTTCTTGATCTTGGTTATTCTTAAGAAGTATGCTTGCATACTCTCATCTTTACCCTTCTTGATTTCCCTCAGCTTATTTCTAAGAAACAAAACTTGATTTGCATCATTAACTTTAAATAAACAAACCAGTCTATCGTAGATTTCCTTAGAGGTGTTCAGGTCAGAGATGTAGACCACCAAGTGCTTGTCGATAGAGTCCTGGATGATCTTCTGTTTTGACTTCTCTGGTTTTCCATTTGTTCCATGCAGCAGCGGGTGCATTTGATGGAGGCTCAACAATATTTCCTTTTACATGGTCCAACACTCCTTGATCTTCTAGGGTTAGATCGATAGACATCTTCCATCCGTGATAGTCCGCTTTCTTACAAAGCTTGCCTTCGGCAGAGTGTTGAGGACCCCATAGTTCTTTTAGGATAGCCTCGTCAATCTTCTCTTCGGTGATTGCTCTTGCTCTTGCTCGGGCTTTGTTTTCACCTCAGCTCTGATTCCATGTTAAGATATGGTATGTTCTATGCTTATAATAGTTTACTTCTTTTTCTTATTATATTCCACAGATTAGCAATCACATGTACATAAAGTAAAGTGCAGATAGAACATTAAACGATCGATAGAAAACAAGCGAAGACAAGAGACACAAGATGTGGCGGCTAGCCAGGGACAAACCCCACAATGTGTGGGGAAACCCTTTGATCAAATCTTCTTTTATTTTCAATAATTCAGCAGAGAGAAATAGTACAATAAATCTGATTTATATCAGCAGTAGCAAACCCTAGATTAGCAACAGCAAACCCTAGATCAGCAGTGTCAGCATGAGCGGCTTCATCATCAAACTAGGGCAGACGATATCTCATAAACCGACCGTCGGATCGGCATGATTCCACCACCAGAAGTTGCGGCTTCCAGAGGAGGTTCAGATGAAACTACATCGCAGTTCAGATGAGGAGATCTTCTAGTCCATGCAGGTCAAACTTTACTTCTGCAGTTGCAGCTTCAGTTTCAATAGCTTCCTTCAAACTAGGGCAGTTGATATCTTGCAAACCATTCGTCGGATTGACTTGATTCCACCACCAAAAGTTGCCGCTTTCAGAGGAGGTTCAGATGAACCTACATCGCAGTTCAAATGAGGAGATCTTCTAATCCACGTAGGTCAAACTTTACTTCTGTAGTTGCAGCTTCAGTTTCAGCAGCTTCCTTCAAACTAGGGTAGTCGATATCTTATAGGATGAGATAAACCCCTTTGGTCATCCCTTGCACCTTTGCATGGAGAAACATGGCTTTGTTTTTCGACGCTTCTTTATATGCCTTTTTCCTTTTATTGATTTATCTTTCTTTTAACTGCTCGGGGCTCCAGGGAATGAGAGCATGATGCGTATGATAAAGGAGTGAACACCTCCTTTAAGGTTGGGCAGTTCATCGCCCACTAAGGGTTGGGACAATCATGGGTTCCTTAATGATACAAGGGGCTCACATAGGGGCCCTAGGAACTAGGGTGATGACCATGATGATAAGGGGTAGAACTCATGTTTGGCTTTGGTATTTTCCCACGCGCTAAATTTTTATGTCTCTGCCATCTTTTACTTTTTATGGTACCTTTCCTATTGTGAGTGGCCAAATTATACTTTTAACTTTCTTTTTAGCTGCATCAACCTTTGGGGCATCGCTCCAAGCCCGAACCAAAGTGTGGACAAGGGGAGGGGGAGGCTAACTCCTTGTGGACCCAACGGACAAATGTGGATCTGGATGGGAAAAGTGTGAAAAGGGGTTATAATGTGTGGACATGAGTTATATGTATGGTGTCGGGAAGCAGGACCATGCAAACAAAATCGAGGTTTTCCATGTAGGGTCACTCCTAAAGCTAGTAGTCAATTGTTGATTTGGGGTAGCATCAAATGTGCTCTAGCCATGAAAATTGGTGGAGAGGCTAAAGCACATGAGATCTACAAGACCCATAAATGGTTTGGGCAGATTCTAACCGATTTGGGAGATATTAAAATAATTAATATTTTTAATGGAGTTCCTAAGTCTAAACTTAGGAAAAATAAAATATTAATAGATATTAATATAAAACTGGGTTAGAATGTTCCAAAAGTCATGGATCAAGCCAAATCTAATCTTAGCCGTTGATTAGAGATTTAATCTCAGCCATTAATGGACCAATGAGAAAAGTTTAAGAGGAGGCTTGAGGGTTAGTTGGAGAACACACTAGAGTGATTAGTCATTCTATTCTCTAGAGCAGGGTTTGCTAAGAGAGATAGAATCAGTGATCAGCAGTGAGGGGCAGTGAATACATAGCAGAGAGGCAGAGTTGGTACCAAAGAGACAACGCAGAGCCCGGAGAGGTTGATGCAGAGGCAACCAGGAGTTGCGCAGAGCCAGGAGAGGCTAGCGTGTGAGACACAGAGGGTCTAGGGGCTGACGCAGAAGCTCCAGAAGCTGACGCAGAGGCTAGCAGAGCTGACGCAGGGCCAAGAGGCAGCGCTGGAAGGATTTCGTGGGACAGACTGGGTGTTGGTGAGCCGGGTAGGGTGACATAGTCCCTATCAGAGTGACGTAGAGCAGTGGGAGCTGCAATTGTTGCTGTGGGATTGTTCATTCGGTGATTAATCAACTGAAATATCTGTCTCCGAGGAGAGGTACTACTGCCGAGGGCATTCTTTGTTGGGTGAGCCATTTTTGGCACCCTAGTTGTATTTTGAAAACTGCATAGTAATAAAACCCTATGAATAGCTCCATCGATTTTCCCGCATTGGGTTTTTCTGGGGACATTGGTCCAAAAATGACGGTGTCAGTTGTGTGCTTGTTTTTTTTCAGTTGATGATCTGTAGATGTTGATACTATACTTGTGTTTATTTTCAGTATTTACATGATAAATAACTTGTTATGTAATTAAACAAGTAGGAAGCAATAAACTAGAGAGTACAGGAAGAATTCCTAATGGGTTAAACTTAGAAATTCCAACATGGTATCGGAGCGTGGTTGCAGATCACAGGATAACTGAAGGCATCAACTAGCAGAGCAGTAGTAGCAGATTCAACTGTCCCGAGTGACATAGTTGATTCGTGCAGAAGGCAACAGAGGAAGGAGTGATGCAGAGAGACTGCGTCATCATTCTGGGCCAGAGAAAGGCAATGCAGAGGCTAAGGGAGGCAAAATCAAGCTCACAAAGAGCCTAGGAGGGCTGACGTAGTTGGCTAGGGGCACTGATTTGCCGGTGTCGGGATTGCGCAAAGCCAAGTGGCTCAATCCTTTAGTTGCTAGGGTATAGGAGGTTGTGGGTAATTTGCAGAGCGAAGCCGATGGGGTACTGTGGTCAGAACAGTAGTTAATGGGGCAAGACCAAGGAGGAGGGATTTCCAGAAGGGAAATCGAGACTCAAAGGGAGTCGAACAAAGGACTTCCAGGAGGGAAGTAGAGAGACTCAGAGGAGTCGAAAGTAGAGCAGCATAATGGCCATGAATGGACTGAGAGATCAGGATAGGTTGGACGGAGCATCCAACTTCATGGTCTGGAAGGCCAGGATCTTGTCCATTCTAGACAGAGATCGCATCAAGGACTTCGCCTTGAAAACAATAGCGATGCTAGTTGACCCATCTCAAATGAGAAGTACAAGGAGGCAATGGCCAGTGCGAAGTGCATCATCCTTGATGGGGTCAAGGATCATGTGGTGCTGCATATTGCCGAAAAGGATACAACAAATGAGATGTGGGAGGCCTTGAACAAATTGTACCATCATACTTCTGTGCAGAGGAAGATGTTACTTGAAAATTAGTTGTGGTCATACCAGATGCAGAAGGGAGAGCAGATAGATGTCTTTCTTGGTCGATTGAAGGAGATCCGTGACCAACTAACTTCCATAGGGGCCATGCCGGATCAGGAATTGATGGTAAGGACCACATTGAACGCAGTCTCAGAGGATTGGGAGGTATTTGTCCAGAGCATACTGGGCAGGACGAGCCTTTCGATTGGGAGGAACTGTGGGCGGCTCTTCATCAAGAAGAGATCAGACGGGTGACCAAGGCAGGGAATAGCGACAAAGGGGTTAGAATCGAAAAGGAGGAAGAAGCGGATGCGGCTCTAGCATCTGCGGGGAAGCAGGAAAAGAGGAAGAAGGACCTCCCAAGGTCAAATGCTTCCATTGTGGGGAACTGGGTCATTTTGCGAACTAGTGTCCTAGGAAGAAGAGTAAGGGAGAGACTTCTGAGACCAAGGCAGCGCCAGCAAGGGAAGAGAAAGAAGTTGAGGAGGATGACGATTGTGCCATGAGTTCTCATGTGCCACTTGAGAAGAAGTGGGGAGACATCGGGTTGTAGTCAGGAGGACTATAGGTGATGAGGGGCAGGATCCTTGAGGTACCCAACCTCTTGGATTATACCTTGCTACAGGAGCCTCGAAGAGGAGTAGCAGGATTGGCAGATGTCAGTAGAGACGGATGCGGATGGAGCGACAGAGAGTGCTACATTGCAGGAATCCCCGGACAACGCGAGGCTAGCAAGCTGCAATAGTTGCGAGAGGCACGGGAGTGTTGCACCAGTGCAGGCTGGAACAGAGAGGTGTGCAATGGTGCGAGATGAAGGGAGTTGTTGCAGCAACGCAGAGGTCAGTAGAGGGAGCACTTGTTAGCGGCAAATGGAGCTTCAACATTGGGAGTGTCTCTAGCCTGACAGGGGTGTCAGAGTTGGGTGGATCCGTTACTTACTTCTCGGTAACTGAGTTGCAGTGCAGTAGTTAGCAGTGGCAGTGTTATGGGAAGCATAATGTAGCATGATGAGACGGGATGCAGTGTAGATGCAGCGTTGGGAGGATGGACCAACAACAACACGGATGCAGAGGGAGCTGCCGCACAGATGCAACAGTGGCAGTGGTAGGGCCATGGGTAGCAGTACAGGATGCAACAATGCAAAGGATGTTGGTCGGGGAGGCCTAGCATCAGCATAGGGTCCGATGCGGGATAATCAGGGTGATGCTCAGTGTGGAGTATTACTAGAGCACAATCCTCGCTAAGAGGGAGTGTTGATTTGGGATAGCATCGGATGTGCTCTAGCCATGAAAATTGGTGGAGAGGCTAAAGCACATGAGATTTCCAAGACCCAAAAATGGTTTGGGCAGATTCTAACCAGTTTGGGAGATATTAAAATAATTAATATTTTTAATGGAGTTCTTATGTCTAAACTTAGGAAAAATAAAATGTTAATAGGTATTAATATAAAACTGGGTTAGAATGTTCCAAAAGTCATGGATCAAGCCAAATCTAATCTTAGCCGTTGATTAGAGATTTAATCTCAGTCGTTGATGTGCCAATGAGAAAAGTATAAGAGGAGGCTTGAGGGTCAGTTGGAGAACACACCAGAGTGATCAGTCATTCTATTTTCTAGAGCAGGGTTTGCTAAGAGAGATAGAATCAGTTATCAGCAGCGAGGGGCAGTGAATACATAGCAGAGAGACAGAGTTGGTACTAGAGAGATAGTGCAGAGCCCGGAGAGGTAGACATAAAGGTAGCCAAGAGTTGCGTAGAGGCAGGAGAGGCCAGCGTGTGAGGCGCAGAGGGTCTAGGGGTTGACGCAAAAGCTCCAGAAGTTGACACAGAGGCTAGCAGAGCTGATGTAGGGCCAAGAGGCAGCGCTAGAAGGGTTTCGTGGGATAGATTGGGTGTTGGTGAGCTGGGTAGGGTGACACAGTCCCTATCAGAGTGACGCAGAGCAGTGGGAGCTATAATTGTTGCTGTGGGATTGTTCATCTGCTGATTAATCGACCATAATATCTATCTCTGAGGAGAGGTACTACTGTCGAGGGCATTGTCTGTTGGGTGAGCCATTTCTGGAACCCTAGTTGTATTCTGAAAACTCCATAATAATAAAACCCTCTAAATAGCTGCACTGATTTTCCCGCATTGGGTTTTTTTGGGGACATTGGTCCAAAAATAACAGTGTCAGTTGTGTGCTTGTTTTCTTTCAGTTGATGATTTGTAGATGTTGATACTGTACTTGTGTTTATTTTCAGTATTTACATGGTGAATAACTTGTTAAGCAATTAAACAAGTAGGAAGCAATAAACCAGATAGTACAGGAAGAATTTCTAACTGGTTAAAGTTAGAAATTCCAACACCCTTAAAGGAGATCCCACGGATTAGGATACAAGATTAACCACCGAGTTGGGACAAGGGAACAAGAGTACAAACCAAGCCCATTCTTTCCACTGAATACCAATCCATGTCCAAATGTGTCCAAAAAAAAGCAAAAACACCCAATTGCAAAATGAGAAAGACATACCTTTGGGGTTGGAAGGCCCACCTCCAAACATATGATCATAACAAATGGGTGAGGGCACATAATGGTTGGCTCAGGTGGCAGAGAATGGTGGCACATCGAGCTCTATGGTGGTTGCCGACTGAAGACAAATCTAGGAGAAATTTTTTTCCTATAGGGGTCACCCACTGGTGGTCGGTAAAAGTCACCTCAAAGTCCATGTACTTGGAGAACACCCAAGGGATAAATCACCTGAAAATCTCTACACACTGGAAAGATAGATTATTAATTTCAAAGGGGTTCTATTCACACAAATAGACTAGAGACCTAGAGACACCTGCTAGATCTACCAACTTCAATGTGTTTTCTCTAGCCCAATACCTAAAGCAAGATACCTGTGCTAATAAATAATCCAATCACTGGCTATGAAACAATAATCTTCAATGATAAACACAATTAGAACATTAAAATATTTCAGCACATACCATGAATCATCAAGAGAGAGATCTTGAAATGAAACCACAAAGACTTTTATTAATGCAAAAAAATATTCCTGCAGTGCTTAGCTTAATACATCACAGATGAAGTTCAATTACAATGAGGAGCTGGAAAGCTTCCTTATATAGAAAATGAGAGGGATCAACCCCTCCAAGTGGAAAATAATGGCTAGTAGCATCGATCCATGGCTTGATCCTTGTTGAAAAAATTCGAACCCTTGATTAGTTGGCACAAATCTCCAAAACAATTCGATCTTCCTTGTTCATTGTGCTGGAGGGGTCAAACTTTGACTTCTGGACCATGGAGGACCTTCAAAAAATAGAATTGTCATTACTTGTGCAAAATAATTATTTGCTTGGTCCAAAAATTTTGATTTGCTAGAAAATAGTCTTCTCTGGTGCAACGAATTTCTGGATTGGTCCATCCTGCCTTGAAAATGAGCCATTTTATTTTTTGACTTGAATATTTTCCCTTGAAAATAGCCTCAAATAATTTTTTGAATAATTGTTCCACTTGGAGGGTGATTAATTTTTCCCTTCATTTTAATTCTGGCTAATTTTATTTTTTATTTTACTGGAAAATAAAATTATAGACTTAAGTGGGGGATTAAATATTTTTCCACACTCTAAGATTTTTTTTTTTGGTAATGTTGTTCTAATTATGATGAACCTTTCACCAAAAATATTCCTAGACACACTTTTACATCAAGATATCACAATAATTCAACCCTTAGAAAGGGAATTTGACAATAGACACATACTTCTTAAGACTCAACCAAATTTTGCGACACAAGACACATGATCTAGTATGATAAAAATACATAGACTCGATAACACTAGGACTCACCTAAGACCTTGTCAATGAGTTCCACCCTAGCTTTGGGGTATATGTGGGAGAAAAACTCTGCCAATTAATCATGTTTAGAAACACAAGTAATTGGGGAGGTTAAAAAACTCCTTAGAGTGAAACCCTTTGAGAAGAATGATAAGCTTACTTAGATGTTGTTACATGGCTTAATAGTCACACTAGAATCATTTTTACAATAATTTGCAAAATTTTGGATTACAATGATGATAATGATTAAAAAGTTTTTGTCCACACTTCTATACTCTTCTGGAACTGTTGACATGTATATGGTCAACACTCATCATCTGCAACTGTGATTTATTTTCAATTTTGTACAAGGGTTCCCCTATTCATTTCCTTCCTGCCGACCTTACAAGTTTTTGTAAGGTAGAAAAAATGACCAATGACTACTCTGGAATCTGAAGCATGAAAAATGAACTGTGTATTTCGGGCAGCAACAATTTTTTTTTTTTGGGTGTCAAAAGTCAGATGATGCTCTCATTGCTTGTTGCCTACCTGCTCATGGTGAAGGATCATTTTTGTACCTGTGTTTCTTATAAATGGCCTCTCTCAAGTTGAATTTATCCTTCTGCTTCTGGGGTAAACATTTTAAATTCATTTTTTGGAAGGATAATTAAATATATTTAGACTCATTACATATATAACTTTAAAAAATTATGTTATACGTTTGAGTTCTAGAAATTAGTATCTCGAGTGGAGGGATACATAAGGTTTTCACTGGAGACTTAAGGTCCTTATTTGAAAGATTACTGAAGGTCCTTTCTCATTCTTATAAGTCTTATGTTATATGATATAGCAACAGTAAGGAATGCAAGACTGAATTAATGTTTCTTTGAAGCTTACTGTAGATCTGTGTTTTCTTAACAGCTTCCCTCTTGTCAGCAAAATTTTATGTTAGCAATTCATTTTTCTTCTCTTACAGGATGAAGCTTGGGCAGCTGGAGGCAGTGGCATTTTGCTGAGGACAGTAAATGGTGGAAAAACATGGATCCGTGACAAGGCTGCAGATAATATTGCAGCTAATCTTTATGCTGTGAAGTGAGTATTGGCCAACTTAGAATATAGTGTTTACATATTACCGCTGTTTTTTGCATTTTCTTTTCACATTCTGCATGTCTATTTGTGTATTTGGTTTATGATGAATCTTAAATGACAGTAAGTTCTCTTGTTAGTAATTAAAATGGTCTAGCTAATACAGTGGGACTAGTTTAAATTAACTTTTGTTACCTTTATATTTTAATGATTTGGGATGTAAAACCTGATCAAGTTGAGGTGCACAAGGCACTGCTGTAAGTGTGCTTGAGATGTCTGTAGAACAGGAATACAAGCCAAGAAAGACCTGACTCCTGGATGCTGTGGGGGGTGCAGTCCTTGATTTGTCCAAATAGATTTTGATGTCAATGTTGACGTATCTTTGTGAAAATTTCTAACACGAAATTCTATTGCAGTAACTGATTTATTTCTCCTACTTAAATAAGTTATTTTACAAAACCTTCAGTAAACATCAAAATAAATTCTATGGAAGTTGTCACATAATACCATAGAGAAAATAACATTGATATACAAGCACAAGAATCAATCACATCGACACAGTTATTTTTGGACAATTGTCCCCGGAAAAACCCAATGCGGGAAAACCGGTGCAAAATATGAGGGTTTATTTATTATTATTCAGCAACAATCTCTTTACAAGAAACGCTTTTATAGAATATAGAGATACCTCTGAGAGAAACACCTGAGACAATTTTTCCCTTTGCTCTGGAGAAATTGAAAATTCTAACACCCCAGAGACCCTTCGGCGTGCACTGCATCACCTTTGCGTCACTTTTGCGTGAGGCCTGCATGAGGACTGTGTCCCTTGTTGCGCTGTCTCTCTGATATTCGCTCTGCGCTACCCCTCTGATGCTCTACGTCACCTCCTCTTTAGTGTTTGACTGATGTTGATGCCCTCCTCTTCCTTCACCCTACAACTCTTCCTCTGAAATCGAACTCCTTCTCCTTGAGAATCTATTTCCCTTGAGTTACTGAGTATTTTCCTGGTGTGTCTCCAAATGACTCTCAAGTCTTCTCTTATTTTTCCTATTGATGAATCAACAGCCGAGATTAAGTCCCTAATCAACAGTTGAGATTAAGTCCCTAATCAACAGTTGAGATTAAATTAGACTTGATCTTCGTCTCTTAGAAGCTTCTCACCTATACTTTCATTAATACTCATTAATATTTTTATTTTCCTAAGTTTAGACTTAGGAACCCCATTAAAAATATTAATTATTTTAATAAAATACAATCCGGGTGGAATTTCTCTCCAAACAATTTTTGGGTCTTGGAGATCTCATGTGTTCTAGCCTCTCCACAAAATTTTGGAGCTAGATCACATCCGATGCTACCCAAAATCAACACTCCCTCTTAGCGAGGTATGTGCTCTGGCAATACTTCCCAACAGAAGTATCACACTGATCCACAACATCAATCCTTAGCACTGCTGCAACCTGTACTGCTGCCCATGACACTGCCACTGTCACTGCTACATTTGTACTATAGCTCCCTTTGAATGTGTTGCACATGCTTCCGATAGCATTGCCACTGCTAACTGCTGCACTGCAACTCCCTGTACTATCTGCTTCTACTACTGAAACGGATTCTCAATCATCCCCATCTCCCTAAAATAAAAAAAAAATTGTTCTTCCTAGAGCCTTGGTGAGAATGTCTGCCACTTTTTCTCCTGTCGGGGTATACATAACTGTCTTGCCCCTCGTTGGACACAGTCTCTGATAAAGTGACACTTGATGTCAATGTACTTCGACTGATCATGAAAAATTGTATTCTCAGAGAGCTTGATGCAACTCTGATTATCACACAAAATATTGGTCGCTACCATCCTTCTCCTGAATAGATTCATAAGCAACTTCCTAAGCCATATGGCTTCACACGATGTTGTGCTAGCTTCCATATATTCAGCTTCAGCTGAGCTTAGAGCTACATGTTTCTGTTTTCTACTACACAAGGAGGTCATTCCTGATCCAATGTTGAAACAGTACCTAGTGGTACTTTTCCGATCTATTGAACTTCTAGCCCAATCTGCGTCAGTGAATCCACTCAACCTGATGTCATTACCTCAGGTGTACATTAATCCATGCTCGACTGTTCCTCGTATATATTTGAGAACATGCTTGGCTACTGCCCAATGTGCCCTCTTTGGTTCCACCATGAACTGACTGAGGGTGTTGATAGTGTAACAAATGTTTGGCCTAGTATTGATCAGAGACATCAGGGACCCTATGAGCTGCCTGTACAAGGTAGGATCGACTTCTTTATCTTCAGATGCATCAATCATCTTCCAGCTGGTAATCATTGGAGTAGCCATAGGTCTACAGCCTTGCATTTTTAACCTTTTCAGAATTTCTGTAGCATATCTCCCTTGTCCAAGGAAAATTCCATTCTTCTGCTGCCAAACTTCCAACCCCAGAAAATAATGCATCCGCCTCAAATCCTTCATGGCAAATTCTGTAGCTAGGTTTTCCTTGCAATCTTTGATTAGCCTGGATGAACCTGTTAGAAAAAGATCATCCACATATAACACCAGAATTAGAGGCTCATTCTCTACAATTAGATAATAGAGGTTGGGATCTGCGTCACTCTTGATGAATCCCATATTTTGCAAGCAACCATCAATTCAACCGTACCATGCTCTAGGCACCTGTTTAAGCCCATACAAGGCTTTCTTCAACCTGCATACATGAGATTTCTTCTCATGTGTCTCAAAACCCTTTGGTTGTTCAATGTATACTTCTTCTTCTATCACCCCATTCAAGAATGCAGTCTTGACGTCCATCTGGTGAATCTCCCACCCCATCTGTGCTGCAAGGGATATCATGGATCTAATAGAAGTATATCTGGCTATTGGAGTGAAGGTTTCTTCGTAGTCTATCCATTCCTTCTAAGCATACCCCTTAGCCACGAACCTGGCTTTGTATTTTTCCACACTACCATCTTTAGCATATTTGACCTTGTAGATCCTTTTTGAACCTACAACTGACCTGTCCTGAGGCCTAGGTACGACTTCCCAGACATCATTAACCATTATGGAACTGTATTCCTCCACCATAAGATCTACCTAGACATCATGTTGAATTGCCTCTTGAAAACTAGAGGGTTCTCCAACCCGAGCCACCAAGGCTTGGTACCTATTTGGCTGTCTCCTCTCCCTTTTCTCGTTCTGAGGAGCTCTAGCGAAATCCTCTGCATTCCGTAGTATCTGTCGAAGTTCTCGGCTCATTCTTCCACTGGTCGTGGGTAGATCTATTTTCTCCTGACTCCACCTGTTGTGATACTGTTGTCGCACAGAATGTCTAGGCACCGCGACAACGACTCAGATCGGGGGCTGTCACATTGATCGCCAATCACTCTGTTTGAGTTGTCTCCCAATAGAAGACTAAGGGGGGTAGAGCCTATGGAAATGGCAAAATGAAAGATTAGTTGGGAACCAACCAACCTGGGAGACACAACTAAGCAACCAATACTTGTTTTAGATTGCGTAATATTTTAAGGATTCATAATGATTTGAAGAAAGTGATACCAGTGCCTTGTGGAGCCAACTATCTTGCGAAGAAAATAAGGTTCAAGTAAAGGACGAGAAACTGTTGCTGAAAAGACTCGATTGTCTGATATGCAAATGCGAAATTTAAAACTATGTGAAATGCAGGGACTTGGTTAATTTTAGTTAAAAGAGGACCTAAAATTATTTCTCAAATATGTCTTAAATGTTATTTAACTTGAGGTCCAGAAATGTGGTGATTCAAATGTGAAAGCATGTACTTATACTAGCACTGCAAAATGTAAAATCTGCACAAATAATTACTGAAATGCACAATGGACTGAAATGTAAAATGCTGGAATAAAACACCTTTAAATTCAAAAATTCATTTGTATGAAATACTCAATCAAAGATCATTAGATTCATAAGTAAAACTCGCATGATCATGTAAAAAAAAAGCAAATGTATTTATGAAATTAAACAAAGTGCTTAAACTCATATTACATCAATGAAATATCAGTCTAGAAATCTTCTCTTAAAACAAGCGTTAATACCAACAATATATTTTAACTCAGCAGTCCAGTAACCATGCAATATTTAGAAATTTCTATGTATAACAACAGAAAATTTTGAATGACAAACTGATAACTACAATTCAAAAATTTCTGAGTTTAATTATTTTTGATCTATTAATGTATTTGATCTAAAAAACTCTGAAATAAACTACTAAACAACAGTGAAACAATTTTCAGAAATTTGTTTGCAAAAGTTACTGAAACTAACTTCTATTTCAGCAATTATACAACAGTAAAAATGTAAATTAAATTTGCTGCTAAATTCAGAAAATTTCTGAGTTTAATTCTTTCTGATCTATTGATGTATTTGATCTAAAAACTCAGAAAATTACTAAAAAAAACAGTGAAATAATATTCAGAAAATAGCATGCAAAAGTTTCTGAAAGTAATTATATTTCTGAAATGTAATTCAGTGAAAGATGCAAACTAATTTGCTGCTAATTTTTAGATAACTAAAATTTATGCCAGTATTAATCTTGCTTTCAATTAGATCAATGAAACAGGTAAGGGTTTAGAATATGTGCACTAGTCATCTCCTAGGGGCATGAAGACACTTGAAGATGGGCTGCTCAAGTCACTGAAAATTCTCCAATGCAAATGCCAAACTCAGAAAATTTGTTAAATTTTTTTTTGGGAAATTTTAAGAAAAATTTAGTGAGAAAATTATGGTGAAGAAGGCTGCAAAGATGGCCTAAGCGAGGCTGAGAATGAGGCTGGAGATGGCCAGCGCTGCGCCTCAAGGCCCCAAATTTTTTTATACACGATCTTTTTAAATTTCTCAACCTGCAAACAAAACGGAGATGCCCTTTGGGGCTCATATCTCTCTCCGGAATCCACAAAAATCCCCTGCAACTTTCATATTTTTACCTGCACAAATAAAAGACAGAAAACCCCAAAGCATGTATATACAAAAATATGAAATACCCAAAATCCCAATGAATTAGAAATTTTCTATTTACAAATCTACAGATCTAATAGATCTGCAGATCAAAGCCCTCTATTAGTCAGATTTAAACAATTTTGGCACAATATTTAGAAATAAATTTGAAATTCTAAAGAGGTACAAGCTCAAGAAAAACCATGCAAAATAAAATATTCCATAAAATGACGTCAGAAATTAAAAAGATAGTGGATTCTTTTAGATTCTGTAAACTGAGAGTCAGTTGGTCCAACTAAGAACTTTCCCAAACGCCCAAATTCTGAATGATAACTTCTACACATTTAAATCTGCTTGTTAGATTAATAGAGATCTAAAAAATGATCATAAAGTTATCAAGAAATAGAGATACTGTTGAAATTGGCAACTAGGGCTAAACTCCATGTGGGTCATCTTATTTATGGCTGTTGATATTTTTTTTGGATCCCTCTCATCGAGAGGTGTAGGATTGATCTAAAGATCATTCAATTCCGACAAGCATTCATGGAGTTATGAATTTATTTGTGTTACAAGACAAATTGTCAAGTCGGCCAACATCTTATGTAGGCTCAGGAGCCCAATAGTCATGTCTATTCATCATCTACGTTTTAGTATAAATAGGAGAGGACTTGAAGTCATTTATACACACACTCCTCATGTGATCTCCTCCTCTCCACGTCTTGGGTTTTTGGTGAAGGAGAGACACTAAAGAGTACGCTGGGCTAAGTGTATGATGCCCTAGCCGCAGTTCAGATGTTCCCTAGCCATAGCCGCAGATGATGCCGCAGCCGCAGATGATGCCGTAGCCGCAGATGATGTCGCAGCCGCAGATGATACCGCAGCTGCAGCCGCAGATGATGCTGCAACCGCAACGTGGGATCTGGCAGCGTAAATCAGGCAACGTAGATTAAGTAGTGTGTGATCTGGCAGAGTGGATTTGGCAGCGTAGAGCAAGCATGATTTGGCAGAGTAGATCTGGCAACGTGTGATCTGGGCACTCAATTGAAGTGATGATTCTTGGCATGAGGACGCAGTCACCATTTGTAGGTGACAGCGTGACTCACTTAAGATTTGTTTTGGGCATGTTGACATGGTTCTGAAGGGTAGAACTACAATGAAGAAATAGTGCAGCCTCAGAGAGAAGGTAAAACAAGTCTGTCTAAGAAGATCTCTCAGGAGAAGATTGGAAGACATTGCTGTTCAAGGATAAAGATAGCTGGGTACTGTGTGTAGACCTTACTTGCTGCTAGGCTAGGCCACAGGCCATAGCCAACAACATAGATTGTGTCAAGGGTTGCACAAATCAGTCTTGCAAATATGGCAGTACTGAAACCTCAACTTAGATCATGACTGTATCAAGGATGCACTGAAGCTTGATGCACCAGCTCATATAGCAGTGACAACTAGTACTGCAGGAAAAGGACAGCATTCTGGAAGATGCAACATGATTGGATGCAGCATGGTTGGAGGCAGTATGGTGATGGGATCACCTTGAAGAAATATGCCATCACCTAAGTTTAGATCTGCAGTCCTTGTCATCAGATCTGCAACCTCATTATGTCATCTTCATGGTGAAGATCTCTGCTCTTATCTTGTCAAGTCAAAGTGTTGACTTCTGATGTATATGTACTATCTCTCCCTCTGTGATCTATTGAAGAACATAGAAGGAGAATTTATCAAGGGTTTCCCCACATTGGGGTTTGTCCATGGCTAGCGCCATATCTTGTGTCCTCTTGTCTTGGCTTGTCTTCTGCGATTTATATTTATGTTCTATCTGCAATTTACTTTAATGTTGATGTGATTGCTAATCTGGAAAATATATTGAGCTAACTATGAAAATTGAAATAAATTGCTCTAGCATAGAACATACCTAAAATTAACATGGTATTAGAGCTAAGGTGAAGACAATGCCCAAGCTAGAGTGAAAGAGAAATCACCGAAGATAGTTGAGATAGGACAATAGTGTCGATGGGTTCCTCATCCCTCTTCTAATTCACCAAGGGTGAAGTTGAAGAAGAGAATATTATCAGAATGGCGCAGCAGAAGGACAATAGTGTCCTTGGTTGTGATAAGTTTGGCTATTATGCGAAGGAGTGTGCGAATGGCAGAGACACATCTCTTGATGAAGATAACAATCATTCCAGGGACATCTTCAATGATCAAAGGAATGGCAGGTAATGCAGGTCATCATGGAAATGGTTGACTCTTCAAAGAAAGCAAGGAACCCCTGGTATGTAGAATCAAATGTTGTTATCCTGTATTGGCCCTCTCCTTCAGATTCTTTGGGAATCTGGCTTATTGATCGTAGTGCTTCAAGGCACTTCATCGAATAGATGGGTGCACTCTCTAATTTGGTAGAGATGGAAACAATTATGGGATTATACTTGGAGCCGATGCCACCTATCCCAGAAAGGGTGTAGGGAATGTTATCCCTCAATTGAATGAGGGTAACTCAATTCATTTACAGAATCTCTTTTATGTACCTAATCACAAGAAGAACCTGGTGTCCATTTCAGCAAATGGAAGTCAAAGGTTTCAGGGTGGCACTCATTGATGGAAAGGTACGTGTTTGGAAATAGAATTTTCAAAGATGTTTTTGAGTTCAGGTTGTAGGAAGTCCATTGGGGACCATGTCCATTGACACATAGCACCGAAGGTCTGTAAGCCAAATGGTGACGGGAATGCTTGAATTCAAAAGGAGCATGAAAGTACATGTCTGAGATGTACTGAAGGAAAATCTTAAAAGGGTACCATTCCCCTTATGTAGCAGGTCCACAGGTTTGGAACAACCCGAGGAGTTTGAGATTCATGATCGGGAATCTCATGTATGCAGGTGGAAGAAAGCCCACTATGGCTTGAAGTAAAACACCTCAGACCTAATATGAGAGGATTGATAGCTGTCTGATGAAGCTGAGATTCACTCACAGTGAAGCTGATCCAAACCATTGTTTGAAGGTTGTGGATGATAGACCTCTCATACTAGCACCTTATGAGGACGACCTATTTCTGACAGGTGCAAACCCTTTCATTTGCAGAAGTAAGAGGGAGTTGGATTTTGGATGTGGAATGATAAACTGCAAGCCTGTGACTACCTTGAGGATCTTAACTTTCAGAAGTTATATGGTAGTGATGTCGGATCAGATTTGGGAAATGCCTCTGAGTTTCATAAAATCATTCGTGTTTATGTTCTTTGTGAACTTCCGTCTGGACATATGTTTTGTAGTTAGGATGGTGAGCTCATATTTGGTTGAGCCTCATTGGATTAGTGCCAAGAATCTTCTGAGATATCTTTGAGGCACAATCTCTCATGGATTGAGATACATTGCCGGAAATATGAAATTGCATAAATATTCAAATGCTAACTGGGCAGGCAGTGTGGAGGAACACTAGAGCACTTCTCAGTGTTGGTTCTCTTTGGATTCTGCTTCGATATCATGGACACTCAGGAAGCAGAAGTCGAGACCGAATACATAGCTATGAGTATGATCTCGTATGAAGCTGTTTGGTTGAGGAAGCTCTTCAGTGCGTTGATTGTACACATGATGAATACCACTGTGATTCTCTGTGATAGCCAGAGGTGGGATTCGATTATTGAGGAATCTCGTATTCGATGATTGCTCCAGCAGATAGACATCAGATACTACCTTATCTGGGATATGGTAAGTCTATGAGTGAGGAAGCTCCACACTGTGAGATGATGTACAGGTCACTACACTTTGTCAAAGCCCCGGGGGAAAGATCATATTTGTGATTTTCCTGAACGACTTGGAGCCGTTGAGAGACCCTTGTAAAAGGGTCTTGCATGTTGCATACATTGAGCTCTGGGAGCTCTGGGGGCTTGGGGTTCTTACTGGAGCAACATACGACCACAGGGTGACTCACCCTCCCCTGGTGGCGCGTGCTGAACAGGATGATTAGTTCTCTTGTGGGTCAGGATGATTCATTCTCCGTGGCGACTATGGAACAGGATGATTAGTTCTCTTACGGGCTTGGATGATGTGTTCTCCATGGCGATTGTGGAACAGGATGATTCGTTCTCCTATAAACTAGGATGATTAGTTCTCCGTGGCATCCACTGGACAGGATGATTCGCTCTCCTGTGGATAGGATGATTAGTTCTCCTGTTGAGGCATCCTACCCATGCAGTCTGGGACTCATGGGAAGTACCTCTCATCTAATCAATGAGCAGGGAAATGAGGATAGGGACCATAGTAGTACCGATGGACGCATCATTGTATCTATCGTACTCCCTATGCTAGGATGACCTTCATTGATCTGGGATCAATGATACTAGTCTAGGACCAGTGAGAGTGGTACACCCTCTGAAACTGACTTCGGGTTAATAGAGGATTGGTCTGGGACCAGTGAAAGTGGTACACACTTTGTGACTGACTTCGGGTCAGTGGAGGTTGGTATGATACATTATCGATCACTTCTTCTTCTTCATAGTTTGAGCAGAGCTAAGCTGAGTAGAGCAGATCAAAGAAGAGCAGATCAGTGTAGGGCACTGATGGCAGAGATAGTATAGTTGGACATATGGATCAACGGATGGAGTTCTCCCTAGTTGAGAGGGAGTGTTAAAATTGGAAACTAGGGCCAAACTCCATGTGGGTCATCTTATTTATGGCTGCTGATATTTTTCTTGGATCCCTCTTATCAAGAGGTGTAGGATTGATCTAACGATCATCCGATTCCGACAAGTATTCATGGAGTTATGAATTTATTTGTGTTACAAGACAAATTGTCAAGTCGGCCAACATCTTATGTAGGCTCAGGAGCCCAATAGTCATGTCTATTCATCATCTACATTTTAGTTTAAATAGGAGAGGACTTGAAGTCATTTATACACACACTCATGTGATCTCCTCCTCTCCATGTCTTGGGTTATTGGTGAAGGAGAGACACTAAAGAGTACGCTGGGCTAAGTGTATGATGCCCTAGCCGCAGTTCAGATGTGCTCTAGCCGTAGTTGCAGATGATGCTGCAGCCACAGATGATGCCGTAGTCGCATATGATGCCGCAGCCACAACCGCAAATGATGCTGCAACCGCAGCGTGGGATCTGGCAGCGTAAATCAGGCAACGTAGATCAAGCAGTGGGTGATTTGGCAGAGTGGATCTGGCAGCGTAGAGCAAGCAACATGTTATCTGGCGGAGTAGATCTGGCAGCGTGTGATTTGGGCACTCAATTGAAGTGATGATTCTCGGCATCAGGACACAGTCACCATTTGTAGGTGATAGCGTGACTCACTTTAGATCTGTTCTGGGCATGTTGACATGGTTCTGAAGGGTAGAACTACAATGAAGAAATAGTGCAGCCTAGGAGAGAAGGTAAAACAAGTCTGTCTAAGAACTCTTAGGAGAAGATTGGAAGACATTGCTGTTCAAGGATAAAGATAGCTGGGTACTGTGTGTAGACTTTACTTGCTGCTAGGCTAGGCCACAGGCCATAGCCAACAACATAGATTGTGTTAAGGGTTGCACAAATCAGCCTTGCAAATATGGCAGTATTGAAACCTCAACTTAGATCATGACTGTATCAAGGATGCACTAAAGCTTGATGCACCAGCTCATATAGCAGTGAAAACTAGTACTGCAGGAAAAGGACAGCGTTCTGGAAGATGCAACATGATTGGATGCAGCATGGTTGGAGGCAGTATGGTGATGGGATCACCTTGAAGAAATATGTCGTCACCTAAGTTTAGATCTGCAGTCCTTATCATCAGATTTGCAACCTCATTATGTCATTTTCATGATGAAGATCTCTGCTCTTATCTTGTCAAGTCAAAGTGTTGACTTCTGATGTATATGTACTATCTCTCTCTCTGCTGATCTATTGAAGAACATAGAAGAAGAATTTATCAAGGGTTTCCCCACATTGGGGTTTGTCCCTGGCTAGCACCATATCTTGTGTCCTCTTGTCTTGGCTTGTCTTCTGCGATTTATATTTATGTTCTATCTGCAGTTTACTTTAATGCTGATGTGATTGCTAATCTGGAAAGTTATTGAGCTATCTATGAAAATTGAAATAAATTGCTCTAGCATAGAACATACCTAAAATTAACAGATACTTGCTACTAAAATCAAATTAAAATGATATTCTAAAAAACCCAGAAATCTGTGCAAGATACCTGTACACAGATCAATCCTCAAAGGCTATTAACCAGAAAATGCAAATAAAAGCAGCAAGTATTATGAACAATATTACCACATAAATCTGAAAGAAGAAAACCACGATCTGAAAACCCCGAAGTCTTTGCATTTTATTAACCAGAAAAAGTTACAAGAGCTTTCTTAGAGCAAGTACACTATTCAGAAAATCGGATGAAATAATCGAGAGAAGCCTCTCATTTATAGAAAAATTTCCAACGGCTAGTTGGCTTGATCCCTGTTAAAGCAATCTCAATCGTTGATGAAGATCAAATGATCTTTTAATAATCACCGTTGAAATAAAGTTACTTTTTGAGGAAATTCGAATTTCACTTTTAATTAACTCAAAAATGATTATTTTCAGTTAATTGCTGCAAAAAATTGACTTTGACTTAACTATTATGGCCCAAGGGTTCAAAATATCTTGAAATTTTCAATGTTCCCTTGGCCAGGGACCTCCAAAAATTAGGAACTTTAAAACCCACGAATTTTAAATGTTGGAGAATTTATTTTTTACTAAGACCTAAATTACTTAAATTTCTCGCTTCAGCATTTTAATTTATTTTAGCCAGAAATTTTAATCAATTGACTCATGAGGGGATTATTAATTTTTCCAACCCTCTAATATTTAACCATGGTGTCTAACTATGAGGGACCATGCACTAAATATTTTTTTACATGAAATATTACAATTCTAACCCATGAAGGGGAACACCCATTCGTTATAGACCCTTAATAATTACTCATTTCTGCGACACAAAATATGGTCTAGTAGATTAAGTGACTTGTAATAAAATAATCTAACCAAATAGTTAGAATTATTCCCAAATCACTTTTATAGAGACTCGATAAATAACACTAGGAATCATTTAAAATGCTAACGACAAAATCCACCATAGCTTTGGGGTGAGGCTAGAAGGAAAAACTCTACTGATCATCCGTGTTTAGAAACACACATGAATCGGTGAGACTAAAAACTTCCTAGGATGGAAATCATCATCAGAAAAATAAATTTATCTAGGTTGTTACATACATTTGTCTTACTAGGTTCATTTACATTACAAAATCCAGAATGGGTTTACAAAACTCCAGTGTACATATTAGATGATAATGATGAATCTGTGGATCCTCTGAATTCTCGGACATGATGGAAATCCATGCGCGAAAAAATGTACAACTATGGGGTAGTTGACATGGAGTGGTCAACAGATACCTCTGGAATTTTGTCTTTAGGAGAAATATTGGTGCTGGTTTCTATTAGTCGAAGTGGCTGGACCAATGGATCATCCTTTGACTGTTCTTCGTAAGGCATTTCTCGGGATTTCCTGAAAGCTCTGTCCTCCATGAACTTTACATCCCGTTGAACTACGATCTTCTTATTTCCCGGAAGATAGACTCTATATGCCTTAGCATTCTCGCTATATCCCACAAGATATCATTTTTCTGCAGTTTGATCCAATTTCTTACTCTTTTCTTCGGGTATGTGGCAGTATGCCAAAATCCCAGATATTTTGAAATGACTCACCTCAGGCTTCTTACCGGTGTAGACACTCTCCAGAGTAATCTTACCTAATGCCCTGTGAGGAGTCCTGTTCTGGACATACGTTGTTGTGTTCATGCTTCTGCCCATAGAAATTTGGGCATATCCTTATCTTACAACATCGCCCTTGCTGCTTCAACAATAGTCCTATTCTTCCTCTCTGCTACTCCATTCTGCTCCGGATTATAAGGAGCTATCCATTCTCTTCTGATGCCTTCCCTTGCGCAGAAATTAGTGAAGTCCTTATCAATGTATTCTCCACCATTGTTTGAGTGCAACACTTTTATCCTCTTTCCTGTTAGATTCTCAACCAAAGCCTTAAGCTCTTTGAATCGATCAAAATCTCATCCTTGGTTTTCAGAAAGTAGATCCAAGTCTTCTTGGAATGGTCATCAATGAAGGTGACGAAGTATTCGGCACTAGTAAGAGATTTTGTGGACATGGGTCCGAAAATATTTGAGTGTATCAATCCTAGAACACTCTTAACCTTATTGTTACTTCTGGAATAAGCTGCTTTGGCGTACTTGCCTAGTGCGCACCCTCTGCATACACCATCTCGTTTGGTACTTAGCTCTGGAATTCTTGTGATGGTCCTTTTGAGAATTCTTAGAGCCCCATGGTGTAAGTGCCCCATCCTCCTGTGCCATAGTTCATTCAAATATTTTTCTACACTACTGCCTATCAGTGCCATTGGAGATTCTAGCTGTAACTTATACAGTCTATTACTTCTGATTCCAATTTGGGCTTTCTTTTTCCAACTCTGATGTTTGACATATACTTTCTCCCCAATGAAGAAAACATCATAGCCCTTGTTTTGTAACTGAGATACAGGGAGTAAGTTCATCCCCAATCCTGACACATGCAACACATTGGTCGCTTGAAGCCGATCCCCTACTTCTGTTTGAAAGTGTTAAGTTATGGTATGTTCTATGCTTATAAAAATTTACTTCTTTTTCTTATTATAATCCACCGATTAGCAATCACATGTACATAAAGTAAAGTGCAGATTGAACATTAAACGATCGACAGAAAACAAGCCAAGACAAGAGACACAAGATGTGGCGGCTAGCCAGGGACAAACCCCACAATGTGTGGGGAAACCCTTTGATCAAATCTTCTTTTATCTTCAATAATTCAGCAGAGAGAAATAGTACAATAAATCTGATTCATATCAGCAGTAGAAAACCCTAGATCAGTAGCATCAGCATTAGCGGCTTCATTATCAAACTAGGGCAGACCATATCTCACAAACCGACAGTCGGATTGACTTCATTCCACCACCAAAAGTTTCGGCTTCCAGAGGAGGTTCAGATGAACCTACAACACAGTTCAGATGAGGAGATCTTCTAGGCCACGCAAGTCAATCTTTACTTCTGCAGTTGCAGCTTCAGTTTTAGCAGTTTCCGGCTTCAAACTAGGGCAGTCGATATCTTGCAAACCGTTCGTCGGAATGACTTCATTCCACCACCAAAAGTTGCGGCTTTCAAAGGAGGTTCAGATGAACCTATAGCGCAGTTCCAAAGAGGAGATCTTCTAGGCCACGCAAGTCAATCTTTACTTCTGCAGTTGCAACTTCAAATTCAACAGCTTCCGGCTTCACATGTGTGAGAGAGAGACCCATTTCAGCGCAGTAGAGAAGAGACTCATATCTGCGCAGTAGAGAGAGAGAGATGTGATGAGATGAGTGAGTCCAAATGAGGAAAAGTCCTCTTATATTTATACACGACGTTGGTGGGTGAATAGATGCGACTGTTGGGCTTTTGAGCCTACATGAGTTGTAGGTCGGCTTGATAATAATTCCATAATCAAAATAAATTTATATCTCCATGAATACTTATCGGAATTGGATGATCTTTATATCAATCCTACACCTCTCGACGAGAGGAATCTAATAAAAATATTATTAGCCATGAATAAGATGACCCACATGAAGTTTTGCCCTCGTTGCCAATTTTAACAGTCCCTCTCAACCATGGAGAACTTCATCTGCAATCTGTCTATCGGTCGTTACTATTCATCCATCAAATGCACTGCCTTGTACAGCCTGACCCTTGCCCTGCTCTGCTCTATTTTGCCTGTTCTGCTTTGTCTTGTTCTGCCCTGCATTGATCTGTACTGTTTTGTTCTGTTCTGCTCTGCTCTTGCATTGTTCTGTTCTACTCTGCTTTTGTCCGAATTATGAAGAAGAAGAAATGATCGAGGATGTATCATACTGACTCAAAGTCAGTCTCAGAGTATGTAGCACTGGTCGCAGACCAGTCTCAACCAACCCAAAGTTAGCGTCATAGTGAGTACAACTCCAATGGTCCCAGACCAATATCATCCTCCACTGACTCAAAGTCAGTCTCAGAGTATGTACCACTGATCCCAGACCAGTGTCAACCGACCCGAAGTCAGCGTCATAGTATGGTACAACTCCTACCACTGGTCCCAGACCAGTATCATTGATCCCAGATCAATGGAGGTCATCCTAGCGTAGGGAGTACGGTAGTTACAACGATGCGTCCATCGGTACTACTATGGTCCCTAACTTCATTTCCCTGCTCATTGATCAGATGAGAGGTACTTCCCATGAGTCCCAGACTGCATGGGTAGGATGCCTCAACAGGAGAACTAATCAATCCTGTCCTCACAGGAGAACACATCAATCCTGCTGCAATTGCCATGGAGAACACATCAATCCAGGCTTCCATGGAGAACACATCAATCTAGGCCTCACAGGAGAACTAATCATCCTGCTACACAGGAGAGCGAATCATCCTGTTCCACAAGAGAGCGAATCATCTTGTCCCACAAGAGAGCGAATCATCTTGTTCCAGTGTGCACCACCAGGGGAGGGTGAGTCACCCTGTGGTCATATGTTGCTCCAATAGGAACCGCAAGCCCTCAGAGCTCCCAGAGCTCAATGTATGCAACATGCAGGACCCTTGTACAAGGGTTTCTTGCCGACTCCAAGTCGTTTGGGAAAATCACAGATTAGATCTTTCCTCGGGGCTTTGTCAAGGTGTATCAACCTGTACATCATCTTAATGTGATGGAGCTTCCTTGCTCATCGACTTACCATATCCCAGATGATGTCTATCTGCTGGAGCAATTGACGAATATGGGATTCCTCAATAATCGAATCCCACCTCTGGTTGTTACAGAGAATAACAGTGGTATCCAATGTAAATCCAAACAGCTCACTGAAGAGCTTTCGCAACCAGACTGCCTCACACGAGGTTATGCTAGCAACAATATATCCTGCTTCGGCGGTGCTCAAAGCCACCAACTTCTGCTTCCTGCTCATCCAGGATATCAATGCAGATCCCAAGGTAAAACAGTACCCGAAAGTGCTCTTACGGTCCACCACACTGCCTGCCCAATCAACATCAGTATATCCAAGTAGTCTCACATCTCCGGCAGTGTATCTTAATCCATGAGAGATTGTGTCCTGAAGACATCTCAGAAGATTCCTGGCATCAATCTAGTGAGGCTCAACCAAATATGAGCTCACAATGCTAACTGCAAAACATATGTTCAGACGGAGGTTCACCAAGAACATCAATGCGAATGAGTTTTTGAAACTCAGAGGCATTTCCCAAGTCTGGTCCGACATCACT
Source organism: Pinus tabuliformis (assembly GCA_031772625.1). Taxonomy (NCBI): domain Eukaryota; kingdom Viridiplantae; phylum Streptophyta; class Pinopsida; order Pinales; family Pinaceae; genus Pinus; species Pinus tabuliformis. Next base: position 1,581,516,748 of record CM062804.1, on the reverse strand, counting down.
ACCATATAACTTCTAAAAGTTAAGATCCTCGAGGTAGTCACAGACTTGTAGTCCATCATACCGAATCTTTCCAATATATTTACCACATATTTTCTTTGAGATACGAAAATTTCCCTTGGCTTCTGCCACACTTCAAGTCCTTGGTCCTTCATTTCAAATTCAGAAGCCATCTCCCTCTTACATTTGTGAATGAGAGGGTTTGCACTTGTTAGAAAGAGGTCATCTACATACAACACCAGTATGAGAGGCTTGTCATCTTCAACCTTAAAGTAAAGGTTAGGATCAGCTTCACTCCTAGTGAATCCCAGCTTCATCAAGTAGCTATCGATCCTCTCATAGCATGCTCGGGGTGCTTGCTTCAGCCCATAGAGAGCTTTCTTCAACCTGCATACATGAGATTTTCGATCATAAATCTCAAATCCTTCAGGTTGCTCCACGTAGACCTCTTCTTTGATCGAGCCATGCAAGAACGCAGTCTTGATATCCATCTGATGTAGGTTCCATCCTTGTGAAGCGGCAAGGGCTATGATCGAGCGGATGGTCGTATATCTGGCAACAGGTGCAAATATCTCATCATAGTCTATACCTTCCTTTTGGGAGAAATCACGAGCAACAAAACGAGCCTTATACTTTTCCGTGCTTCCATCTGCTGCATGCTTTATCTTGTAAAGCCATTTGGAAGTAACAACAGTCTTGTCCTGGGGTTTGGGAACTACTTCCCAAACATCATTCTTTATGATAGACTCATATTCTTCGGTCATAGCATCCTTCCATACTTGATGCTTGACGGCATCTGAGAATGACGAAGGCTCATTTTGTATGATCGTGCTCATGATGGTCAGGTATCCTTGATACTTATTAAGTTTCTTACTTTGATGGAAGGTTCCTCAGGGTGCAGCATGTCCTTCAGCATCATCAAGTATCCCCCTAAGCCATGAAGGCCTCTTCCTAGAAGAGGAAGGCTCATGTGGATGAGGATCAATCGGATCCATGGGTTCTTCTACATCAAGCATTGATTCATCATCCTTTTCTTTCGGTTCCCTGGTGTCGGGTTCTTGAGAGCTACTCAAAGTCAGCAGATTGTCCACCTTGCTGAGAGCCATATCTTTGTCAAAGGTGACATCATGACTAATCACGACTAATCACGACTTCCCTTTGGTGGTGAACATTTCTTCAGGAGTTTAGGAACCCAATGCTTGATGAGGGCATTGATTTTGTACATATACGGCGGTGATTGTAGTTTCAGCCTGTTAGTGTCGGTCATGATGCCCTCCATCAGTGATCAAAAAACTCTTTGCATATGCATAAGTAGGTGTCTCATCAATGTCAGTTTTGCATTCCATTAGGCATGCCATAAAACTGATGGAGGAGCTGGTCCGTGTTCCCTTCTTGGCTTTGCTGGATCAGGTCATATCAGTTAATGAGCTTGTGTCACACTTGTTTTGTTTTGTCTTGAAGTCCAAAGTCTTAGGTCTAGGGTTTCAGTCAAATGTCATTGCAAGATCATGAGTCAGAGGTCCATGAGTCCCCAGCAAAGCCAGAAGGAGGTATGTAAATATGTTTCATTGATATTTTTCATCATGTACAACTTATTTATACCTTGGATTTAAAAACCCTGTTTTTAAACCCAAGGTCATGTCAATTTTGTAAAACAATAAGGCAATTTCAAAAATTCTTCAAAATGTCGGCAATAACCCTGGTCTCCTCGCCAGAGTCCATCAGATGGTCTACCTGCAAAAAGAACGGAGCTAAAGCACCCAAAAAGTCAAATTCAGAACAAGAGAAAACTCAAAACAGTGTTAAAAGAAAGTGTCAAGGCAAAACATTAGAAAGTGGGTTTGGTAAGTAAATTTTTTCAAATTGAGCTTATAAAGAGTCAAATTCCCTCTCAATACCCTCATTGTGCATCCAAAGAGCTTGCAAGAAGAAGTGATAGGGCGAAGAGGCGAAAGGAGGCAAAGTGCAGAGAAATTGAACCAGTTTCAGGTGCGCGACCTGTTGGGCAGTGCGCGACCCGTCAGGCGCCTCCCAGCAGTGTTAATTTGTAACGGGCGCGACCCGTCGGGCTGTGCGCGACCCGTTGGGTGCCCTGCGCGACCCGTCAAGCTGTTGACACCAAAACCGCCCCAAATTTTGTCCAATCGCCCTCTAAATTGCAAAATCGACCGAGGTAGGGTCTATACACTTGATGAATTGATGAATGGTGAATGATGAGCTTTCATTTATATGTTTTTATCACTAAGAATGCAAAGAAAATAGATTTTGGTGATTGCTTGTCAATGTAGGCATAATGCTAGGGTTTGGTGTTTTTTTTCAAGGTTTTAATTCCCATTTATGTTCCCTCCATGTTTCCCCATTGACTTCACAATTGTCATCATATGTCTCTATCTTATCTTATTTGCAAAGAATATGAAATTTTCCTCCTTCCAAGTATCAAACCCTATCCCTCCCTAAACACATTCCCAAAACCCTAATACCCTCCATTGTGATATAAAAACACACACAGCAAAAAGAACAAAATGCTATGAAAGAAAAACAAAATGATTATGCAAAAAGAAAGCAATATGATGATAAAATGCCAAAACAAGAAATAAAGAAAATGTGGCTGTGTATATAAACAAAAGCAAAGGAAATATTGCTATGTATATTTGATCAAAAGTAATGTTGCTGTGGTCCTAAAAAGCAAAAACCATGTTTTCCCTTCTATCCCCTAATATCTTTGTCAATGAAACCCCTTTTCCCTTTTGACAAAATGTCAATGAAGCCCTTTTCCCCTAGCATCAAATGTACATGAACCCCTTTGAAAAAACAGAGTGTGCCTTATGATGTACATTGAAAGGCAGAAATCAAATGAGCAAGTTATCTATGCTGTCCCATCCCCCTGTTGAGCATACATGTCATTTCCCTTGGTTATTATTATCCATGTTTCCCTAATAAAAACATTTCTTTGCAAATGATTTCCCGCTGATTAAGATGAGATTATATGTTTGACAGTTTGTGAATTGTCCCTTGAAAATTCCCTGTTTTCATATGTTTCCCTTTCCTTATTAAAAAATCCCCTCCCCTAACATTTCCTTCATGATTTTTTTTTTCCCCTTGAAAACAGCATACAACTCAACATTTTTGCAGGCAAGGGCAGCAGTTTACTTTGTCTATTTTCTCCACTTTGCTCAAAAGCACCATGTCAACCACCGAGACCTATGAGCAAGGTGATGACCAGTCTTCTTCTACAGAGGTTGAGGTACAGCGGAGGCCTCGTAGGGGGGGCAAAGGTGGTCATCATAAGAGAGAGGAGCCCACCTCATTGGCAGAATTGCAGGCCTGTCCTTTGGCAGTGAATTGCTTTCGGTATATGTCATGTTTTCAGTTTTGCGAGAGGCTTGCTCAGATCCAGCACCACAGGGAGTTGGCCCGCTTATTTGTTTTGCACCTTCATGATGGGCAGGTCACTCTGGCAGGAGTGAACTTTGTGTTGTCTCCGGAAGTGATTTCAGAGGCTACCGGGATACCAAATGTGGGTGAGGTGTGGCCCAAGCGCAAAGTGTTAGATTTTGTTCATTTTGAGCCATATGTCATGCCAGCCTTCATGAGACACTTGTCGGGGGTCTTTCCTTTCAGATTTCTCCGGAGGGAGTATGCTCCGATCTTGAAACTCATCATGCATTACTTTACATGTGAGGGCAGGTTTTCACAGGTGTACTCTTATCACATCCGCCTGTTGATGCACTTTACCCGAGTGAGGATGATGAACATCCCGGTTTTCTTCTTCCAGAATATTCAGAGGATGGTGCCTATGTTACAGAGGAAGACCCCAGCCCAGCAGCTTAGGAGTTTATGTCACTATGGTCTCATCCAGCTCATTGTTTCCCATCAGTTGAGTCAGCGGGGCATTCCATGGAAAGAGTTCATTTCCCATGAGTTCTTCACAGCGCCACCACAGCCACAGCCGGAGCCAGAGGTCATTTATGAGGAGGGAGGTCCATCTCACCAGCCCGAGATCATTGTTCCGAAACGTGTTGCTTCCTCACCTCAGGTCACCTACCAGAGAGGCCACAGGGCCTTGTTTGCAGCAGCTCGACGAGTACTTTCTCCACAGCAGGTGGAAGGGGTCTCGTCATCATCTTCAGGGCAGCGAGTGTTATCTCCACACCAGGTGGAAGGGGCCTCGCATTCTTCATCAGCAGAGGCAGTGCGGGAGGGCAAGCAGCCCATGGTTGAGGATGAGAGAGCCGGTGATACACATGATGATTTCATTGACCTTGATGCCCGCTTTCCTTCTTCAGATTTTTATGAAGAGAACCTCGTGTTGCAGCAAAAGCTCCAAATGGCTCAATGGACCATCACTTATCTGGAGCAGCGCAACAAACAATTAGAAGAGGAAAAAGAACTTGATGAGCTATGGAGGATCCGCAGTGATCGAACTTTGAACCGTAGGAGGCCCGGTGACCCATTGCCTGCTGACCGGGAGTCTTTGCTCATTCAGGAGAATGCTCGCTTGGAGAGGCTGTTGGAGAAGGCCAACCAGGACAAGAGGCTGCTAAGGAACATGAAGAATCATTATTGGGCGAGGATGCATGTTTGCAAGGCGAAGATGAAAATGTTCCAAAGAAGGTTGTCCGAGGCCCGCAAGAGGAAGAAAAAGACCAACCCACTCCATATCTTGGCCGAGGCTTCTCTCACTCACCATGATACTCATTAGCCTCTTCCTAGCAGCTAGCACAAGAAATTTTGAAAGTTTTGAGGCATTTTTGGCATTTTTGGGACATTGACAGGTTTTGGCCTTTTAACGGGTCTCACCCCGCGCGCGACCCTACATGGGGGCAACTCAGAACGGGGAAAACTCAGCATTTTTGGAATTGTCATGCAAAGTTACACCTACCTGTGGATGGACTTCAGTTTTTATGGAGATTTGGGCCTCCAAAAGGTCAAAATACATGCAAATTTTGACTTTCTGCCCCTATTTTGAGTTGCAGAAAGTTGTCTTGGGAGAATTGAGTTTTGAGGGGTCAAATCAACTCCAAATTCAAAAATTCCGGTGGGGTTGGAAAGTAGACTCGCAGACCTTTCCAATGAGCTATCTTGCACCTGATTTGGACACCGGGAAGGCCCCCAAACAGGCCTCTCAATGTGCGCGACCCGTCAGGCACATGTGCGCGACCCGTCAGGGAATTTTGCCTGTTTTGACCAGTTCGGCCAGAAAAACACTGTTTTCCCTTGGTTTAATGTTTTGGGCATGTAAATGATGGATTTTTGTGTAATTTTCATGGCTCTATGATGCTTTTACTCTCCTTGATCACTTCTAGGAGATTCTTGAATGTAAATGGTAAAAATTTAATGCATGGATATGTTTCCTAAGTTTTAGAGGCAAGTTGTTTTGACTGCCTATTATCTAGTGCTCAGTTTAGAATTAGTTGAAACAACTCCTAGGAAGCTGAGCTCGACCCCTAGAGGTGGGGAAAGGAGTTAGATCATCTATATTATGCCTTCTCTTGCTCATTTTCATGGTTGGACTCTTGAGGGAGAAACTCCTATTGTATATTTTACTTGTATCTCTGCAATTTGAGGAAAAGGAAGACCAGGGTTTTGCAGACATCATTGGGATTCTTGTGGACTCTTGTGTTGATGGTGTGTTCTCTTATTGTAATTGTAAGTGTGTTTATGTGTTCCATCTCTTTCTTTACTGCAGCTTATTAAACAAATGAAGTGATAAAGTTTGAATTCATGCTTGCCATGCTCAGCTTTCAAATTTGTTTAATGTTTATGTTTTCCACTGTCTAGAGAGGATTCAAAGTCATTGTTTGCCCTCTTTAGCTTCTCTTTTTTCTTCCTTGATCATCCATCTCAGCTAAAGGCATCAGCACAAACTCCTACCTTGCCTCAAAGACCCACCTGCAAAACCTGAGCTCAATCCCCGCACCTTGAATTGCACTCCCTCCAATTGCCACCAAAAAACCCAAAAACCCCCAAATCAACCTTCAAATCAGTTTACTAGCCTAATATCAGTGTTACCTTTGATTGGTCATCTCATTTCATTTGAAAATTTGCCGAGATTGACCGGAGAGAGCCTTCTCCTGCTCCGTAGGGCTAGCTACGAGGCTGAATGGTTTGATGTAGCTTTGAGATTTGCCTTCTCAGCCTGAGGTGAAATTTCAAACGCTAACATACTGGCGACCATACTGGGGAGAACAAACTTGTTTGTGATTGACGTGTTATTTCATAAGTCTTAGACGGAGCCTGAAGTTACGCCAGGTAGCCTTCGAAAACGCTCTTGTTTTACATTAGCGTTAGTAGATAAACGCTGCTTCAGTCAATCTCCGTGAGCTTGTGAATACAGCACTTCGATTGCATTTTACCCCAGTACATGTATCAAGTTCAGATCTGATTGTTGATGGTGAACAACGATCAGACACTTGAAAGGCTGAAATCATTCACTGGCGACTCCTTCACTGAAAACTCCAAAGATCAATGCTTCATGGTGACTTCACTGCAGCGAGATCAGTAGCTGTGAGATTTTCAAGATGGATCAGATTGCAAGAAGATATGCTCCCTTGAGTCGAGATCACATCCCCGGTTTTCCAAATAAAATTCCGAAGGTAGATTGGTCAAGGAATTTGCCTACATTTAATGATGATGGTAAGAAGGATGCTGCTCTTCATCTAGTTAGATTTCATATGCATATTCGCAAGTTGAAGGTGGATTTTCCTGAAGATTGCTTGATGAAGATATTCTTGGCCACTCTAGAAGGTGAAGCCCAATCATGGTATGAAAGTTTGCCGCCTGCTTGTATTTACTGTTTAAAGGATTTTCATGCTATGTTCATTGAAAGATATCAAGCATCTTATCCATCATTAAATTTAGTTCAAGACTGTTGCAAGCATGCTTATAGTTTTATTGAAAACCTTGAGAAATATTATGAAGATGATAATTTTATGGATGTTGAGATCATGGAGGCTCTATATGAAAATCCATTTCAGCATCACACAGAAATCTTAGAGGATACTTGTCAAGATCAGCGGGCAGAAGATTTCCATATGGCTGTAATTGATGAAAGAGAAGAGCTTGTTTCAGATCTGCCCACAGAAGAAAACCAGATTGTAGATTGTGATAATGCTCAGTCAGCTACTTCAGAACTAGATTCAAATTATGATGACCAAGCATATCTTGTACTGAAGCCCATCAAAGAGAGCTCTACTGTTGAGATCATAGACAGAGTTTTGGATTTAGATGTTCATGAACAGCAAGGTGAGATCTTTGTGCAAGTAAGTGATGAATCTCCTTTCAATAACTCAGTAATAAATGATAGTTTGAATGCCTTGTCATATGAAGATAATTATTGTTTAAGCAAAAGAAACCAAAAGGCATTGTCTCCTTTGTCTGAAGAGGAGATAGATCAGCTTTTGAAAGGTCATGCTACAACCCAAGCTAAAGCAAATCGGCAGTGTGCACATGGTCACGAAAGTGTTGGTGAAACTTCTTCCTCTTTTGAAAATGATGACAGTCTTGTAATTAATTTTATAGATCAGCAAACAGATAATATTTTCTTTGATGAAGATGATGAAGCTGTCATGTTTGACGATCTTGAGGATTGTTTTCTGTTTAAGAATGACCTAGACCATGAAATTGAGGAATATAAGCTTGAGAGAGACAATATGTCAAAATTTTTCACGGTCAAGGAATTTACAGCCAACACTCATATGGTAGAAGCTTATACCTCTCTGTGCCTTCCTATCAATCAGCAACCCACTGTTCTTTCATATCAGAATGAAGGGAGTACTTATATTTTTGCAGCTAGATCTCCAAACAAGGTAGTGCTTCAGGATTATCAAGATCCCTTTGGCATTCTTCTGCAAGCATTAGAAAAGATAAACGTTGCCTGGTTCATTATCATAAGCTTTGGTTTCAGTGGTTATTTTGAGTTGCCTACAGGTTCATCGTTTCGCCTGCTCGAGATAAGCAAGAGCAGAAATTTGGTATGTAGCCATCTGCTGGATTGGTTACATTGGAAAGCTCATTATACATGATTGTACATATTTCATTAGTATGCAGGTGGTTGTCATCATGATTCTAAATCTTGATGGATTGCTGCCGTTTTTCCAAAAGCTTTGTAAAGTTTTGTTTTAAGTCGGTCATGAGTCATTTGTTTTTGGTCTGTTGAGTGAGTTTTTCAAGTTATTTCAGTTTGCTATCGAGTCGGTTTGAGTCAAGTTCCAGTTAAGTTTCAGTCAGTTTTCAGTCAAGTTTTCATTCAATAAATGAGTCAAAGTCTTGTGTCGTTTGCCGAAATAATGACTCCATTGCCCAATAATTGTAAGGCACTGGTCTGCTCTCCCAGAGGTCTAAGGTTCTTGGCACCTCCAAGGAGCTACCATCCCCATTGGAGCCAATGTTAGTGTCGGTCATGATGCCCTCCATCAGTGATCAAAAAACTCTTTGCATATGCATAAGTAGGTGTCTCATCAATGTCAGTTTTGCATTCCATTAGGCATGCCATAAAACTGATGGAGGAGCTGGTCCTTGTTCCCTTCTTGGCTTTGCTGGATCAGGTCATATCAGTTAATGAGCTTGTGTCACACTTGTTTTGTTTTGTCTTGAAGTCCAAAGTCTTAGGTCTAGGGTTTCAGTCAAATGTCATTGCAAGATCATGAGTCAGAGGTCCATGAGTCCCCAGCAAGCCAGAAGGAGGTATGTAAATATGTTTCATTGATATTTTTCATCATGTACAGCTTATTTATACCTTGGATTTAAAAACCCTGTTTTTAAACCCAAGGTCATGTCAATTTTGTAAAACAATAAGGAAATTTCAAAAATTCTTCAAAATGCCGGCAATAACCCTGGTCTCCTCGCCAGAGTCCATCAGATGGTCTACCTGCAAAAAGAACGGAGCTAAAGCACCCAAAAAGTCAAATTCAGAACAAAAGAAAACTCAAAACAGTGTTAAAAGAAAGTGTCAAGGCAAAACATTAGAAAGTGGGTTTGGTAAGTAAATTTTTTCAAATTGAGCTTATAAAGAGTCAAATTCCCTCTCAATACCCTCATTGTGCATCCAAAGAGCTTGCAAGAAGAAGTGATAGGGCGAAGAGGCGAAAGGAGGCAAAGTGCAGAGAAATTGAACCAGTTTCAGGTGCGCGACCTGTTGGGCGGTGCGCGACCCGTCAGGCGCCTCCCAGCAGTGTTAATTTGTAACGGGCGCGACCCGTTGGGTGCCCTGCGCGACCCGTCAAGCTGTTGACACCAAAACCGCCCCAAATTTTGTCCAATCGCCCTCTAAATTGCAAAATCGACTGAGGTAGGGTCTATACACTTGATGAATTGATGAATGGTGAATGATGAGCTTTCATTTATATGTTTTTATCACTAAGAATGCAAAGAAAATAGATTTTGGTGATTGCTTGTCAATGTAGGCATAATGCTAGGGTTTGGTGTTTTTTTTCAAGGTTTTAATTCCCATTTATGTTCCCTCCATGTTTCCCCATTGACTTCACAATTGTCATCATATGTCTCTATCTTATCTTATTTGCAAAGAATATGAAATTTTCCTCCTTCCAAGTATCAAACCCTATCCCTCCCTAAACACATTCCCAAAACCCTAATACCCTCCATTGTGATATAAAAACACACACAGCAAAAAGAACAAAATGCTATGAAAGAAAAACAAAATGATTATGCAAAAAGAAAGCAATATGATGATAAAATGCCAAAACAAGAAATAAAGAAAATGTGGCTGTGTATATAAACAAAAGCAAAGGAAATATTGCTATGTATATTTGATCAAAAGTAATGTTGCTGTGGTCCTAAAAAGCAAAAACCATGTTTTCCCTTCTATCCCCTAATATCTTTGTCAATGAAACCCCTTTTCCCTTTTGACAAAATGTCAATGAAGCCCTTTTCCCCTAGCATCAAATGTACATGAACCCCTTTGAAAAAACAGAGTGTGCCTTATGATGTACATTGAAAGGCAGAAATCAAATGAGCAAGTTATCTATGCTGTCCCATCCCCCTGTTGAGCATACATGTCATTTCCCTTGGTTATTATTATCCATGTTTCCCTAATAAAAACATTTCTTTGCAAATGATTTCCCGCTGATTAAGATGAGATTATATGTTTGACAGTTTGTGAATTGTCCCTTGAAAATTCCCTGTTTTCATATGTTTCCCTTTCCTTATTAAAAAATCCCCTCCCCTAACATTTCCTTCATGAATTTTTTTTTTTCCCCTTGAAAACAGCATACAACTCAGCATTTTTGGAGGCAAGGGCAGCAGTTTACTTTGTCTATTTTCTCCACTTTGCTCAAAAGCACCATGTCAACCACCGAGACCTATGAGCAAGGTGATGACCAGTCTTCTTCTACAGAGGTTGAGGTACAGCGGAGGCCTCGTAGGGGGGGCAAAGGTGGTCATCATAAGAGAGAGGAGCCCACCTCATTGGCAGAATTGCAGGCCTGTCCTTTGGCAGTGAATTGCTTTCGGTATATGTCATGTTTTCAGTTTTGCGAGAGGCTTGCTCAGATCCAGCACCACAGGGAGTTGGCCCGCTTATTTGTTTTGCACCTTCATGATGGGCAGGTCACTCTGGCAGGAGTGAACTTTGTGTTGTCTCCGGAAGTGATTTCAGAGGCTACCGGGATACCAAATGTGGGTGAGGTGTGGCCCAAGCGCAAAGTGTTAGATTTTGTTCATTTTGAGCCATATGTCATGCCAGCCTTCATGAGACACTTGTCGGGGGTCTTTCCTTTCAGATTTCTCCGGAGGGAGTATCCTCCGATCTTGAAACTCATCATGCATTACTTTACATGTGAGGGCAGGTTTTCACAGGTGTACTCTTATCACATCCGCCTGTTGATGTACTTTACCCGAGTGAGGATGATGAACATCCCGGTTTTCTTCTTCCAGAATATTCAGAGGATGGTGCCTATGTTACAGAGGAAGACCCCAGCCCAGCAGTTTAGGAGTTTATGTCACTATGGTCTCATCCAGCTCATTGTTTCCCATCAGTTGAGTCAGCAGGGCATTCCATGGGAAGAGTTCATTTCCCATGAGTTCTTCACAGCGCCACCACAGCCACAGCCGGAGCCAGAGGTCATTTATGAGGAGGGAGGTCCATCTCACCAGCCCGAGATCATTGTTCCGAAACATGTTGCTTCCTCACCTCAGGTCACCTACCAGAGAGGCCACAGGCCTTGTTTGCAGCAGCTCGACGAGTACTTTCTCCACAGCAGATGGAAGGGGTCTCGTCATCATCTTCAGGGCAGCGAGTGTTATCTCCACACCAGGTGGAAGGGGCCTCGCATTCTTCATCAGCAGAGGCAGTGCGGGAGGGCAAGAAGCCCATGGTTGAGGATGAGAGAGCCGGTGATACACATGATGATTTCATTGACCTTGATGCCCGCTTTCCTTCTTCAGATTTTTATGAGATTATCAGACAGAGAGAGGAAGAGAACCTTGTGTTGCAGCAAAAGCTCCAAATGGCTCAATGGACCATCACTTATCTGGAGCAGCGCAACAAACAATTAGAAGAGGAAAAAGAACTTGATGAGCTATGGAGGATCTGCAGTGATCGAACTTTGAACCGTAGGAGGCCCGGTGACCCATTGCCTGCTGACCGGGAGTCTTTGCTCATTCAGGAGAATGCTCGCTTGGAGAGGCTGTTGGAAAAGGCCAACCAGGACAAGAGACTGCTAAGGAATATGAAGAATCATTATTGGGCGAGGATGCATGTTTGCAAGGCGAAGATGAAAATGTTCCAAAGAAGGTTGTCCGAGGCCCGCAAGAGGAAGAAGAAGACCAACCCACTCCGTATCTTGGCCGAGGCTTCTCTCACTCACCATGATACTCATTAGCCTCTTCCTAGTAGCTAGCACAAGAAATTTTGAAAGTTTTGAGGCATTTTTGGCATTTTTGGGACATTGACAGGTTTTGGCCTTTTAACGGGTCTCACCCCGCGCGCGACCCTACATGGGGGCAACTCAGAACGGGGAAAACTCAGCATTTTTGGAATTGTCATGCAAAGTTACACCTACCTGTGGATGGACTTCAGTTTTTATGGAGATTTGGGCCTCCAAAAGGTCAAAATACATGCAAATTTTGACTTTCTGCCCCTATTTTGAGTTGCAGAAAGCTGTCTTGGGAGAATTGAGTTTTGAGGGGTCAAATCAACTCCAAATTCAAAAATTCCGGTGGGGTTGGAAAGTAGACTCGCAGACCTTTCCAATGAGCTATCTTGCACCTGATTTGGACACCGGGAAGGCCCCCAAACAGGCCTCTCAATGTGCGCGACCCGTCAGGCACATGTGCGCGACCCGTCAGGGAATTTTGCCTGTTTTGACCAGTTCAGCCAGAAAAACACTGTTTTCACTTGGTTTAATGTTTTGGGCATGTAAATGATGGATTTTTGTGTAATTTTCATGGCTCTATGATGCTTTTACTCTCCTTGATCACTTCTAGGAGATTCTTGAATGTAAATGGTAAAAATTTAATGCATGGATAGGTTTCCTAAGTTTTAGAGGCAAGTTGTTTTGACTGCCTATTATCTAGTGCTCAGTTTAGAATTAGTTGAAACAGCTCCTAGGAAGCTGAGCTCGACCCCTAGAGGTGGGGAAAGGAGTTAGATCATCTATATTATGCCTTCTCTTGCTTATTTTCATGGTTGGACTCTTGAGGGAGAAGCTCCTATTGTATATTTTACTTGTATCTCTGCAATTTGAGGAAAAGGAAGACCAGGGTTTTGCAGACATCATTGGGATTCTTGTGGATTCTTGTGTTGATGGTGTGTTCTCTTATTGTAATTGTAAGTGTGTTTATGTGTTCCATCTCTTTCTTTACTGCAGCTTATTAAACAAATGAAGTGATAAAGTTTGAATTCATGCTTGCCATGCTCAGCTTTCAAATTTGTTTAATGTTTATGTTTTCCACTGTCTAGAGAGGATTCAAAGTCATTGTTTGCCCTCTTTAGCTTCTCTTTTTTCTTCCTTGATCATCCATCTCAGCTAAAGGCATCAGCACAAACTCCTACCTTGCCCCAAAGACCCACCTGCAAAACTTGAGCTCAATCCCCGCACCCTGAATTGCACTCCCTCCAATTGCCACCAAAAAACCCAAAAACCCCCAAATCAACCTTCAAATCAGTTTACTAGCCTAATATCAGTGTTACCTTTGATTGGTCATCTCATTTCATTTGAAAATTTGCCGAGATTGACAGGAGAGAGCCTTCTCCTGCCCCGTAGGGCTAGCTACGAGGCTGAATGGTTTGATGTAGCTTTGAGATTTGCCTTCTCAGCCTGAGGTGAAATTTCAAACGCTAACACAGCCCATAGAAACTTTGGAAGTCTTTGATCATGTAGCATGGCCCGGGCAGCTTCCATCATCGTGTGGTTCTTCCTTCCCACCACACCATTCTGCTCAGGAGTATGTGGTGTAGTAGTCTCCCTCTTAATGCCAACCTTAGGTATGCCTGAGTAAACCAATTGTAATATATCGGAGGTCTTGCTTTGGCTTGAGGGGAATGGTCCCCTTTTGAGCTTTCCTTTGGCACATCCTAGACATACACCTTCTTTCTCTACTCAGAATTCAGGCATCCCTGTCACCATTTGTCTTACACCGAGTATAGCTTTATAATGAAGGGGGGCAAACCTCTAATGCCAAAGTTCAGACTGAAGAGATGTGTCATAAGACATGACACCTAGCAGACTTCCATCGACCTGATATAATGAATCAACACTAAACCCAAGAGTAAATGCATATTTAACATTATTTTTCCATATACGTACCTTGCCATTGCTGAAGGTTACCTTGTAGCCTTTGTCTTCCATTGCCGAGATGGATACCAAGTTCCTTTTGAGATCAGGTACATATAATACATCTTGTAAGTGAATCGTATTACCTCGATTCAGTTTAAGAGAAACATTGCCTACACCTTTCACTGGGTATTTCATGTCATATCCAAGGACAATTTCCAGGTTAGTTTCTTTCTCTACCAGATTATAGAGTACTTCTTTGTAACCAGTGAAGTGTCTTGAGGCACCACTATCAATGAGCCAAATTCCCATTGAGTCCGAAGGAGCGGAGGTAGATAGAGCAGCTAGTAGATAATATTCAGCCTGCTTATCGTCAACAGTGTTAGATTCATACCTGGAATTTCTAGCCTTCTTGAATGGTTGCCCTCTTCCTTGATTTCCCGCATTCCTTTTTCCTTGTTGAATTTTCCATTCCTTCGATTACCATGAGAGGGATTTTGATCATCGTCACGGTGAGAGTCCTTTCTATCAGGGCATTCCCTTGCATAGTGACCTGCTTTATTGCAAATGAAACATCGTCCTTTTCTTCCACCCTTAAATCCAACCTTTCTTTTCGATTTAGACCTAGAACTATTTCTTTTCTTAGCATGAGAAGAAAAAGCAGCAGGAAAACCTTTAGGCAAGGGCATTTCCTGCTCTTCTACCCTTGTTTGTTCTTGAATGCATCTAGCCATTAATTCCTCGAAACTAGGAATTACATTATTGTTCAGAAGAGTAGTCCTGAACACATACCATTCAGATGGTAATCCTCCGAGAGTTGTGAGTGCCATTTCTCTGTCAGTAATGGTTTCCCCAATAGATAGAAGATCGTTCTTGATCTCGGTGATTCTTAAGAAGTATGCTTGCATACTTTCATCTTTACCCTTCTTGATTTCCCTCAACTTATTTCTAAGAAACAAAACTTGATTTGCATCATGAACTTTAAATAAACTCACCAGTCTGTCGTAGATTTCCTTGGAGGTGTCTAGATCAGAGATGTAGGCCACCAAGCGCTTGTCGATAGAGTCCCGGATGATCTTCTTTGTTTTGACTTCTCCATTTTTCCATTTGTTCCAGGCAGCAGCAGCAGATGCATATGATGAAGGCTCAACAATATTGCCTCTTACATGGTCCAGCACTCCTTGATCTTCAAGGGTTAGATCGATAGACATTTTCCATCCGTGATAGTCAGTTTTCTCACAGAGCTTGTCTTCGACAGGAAAGAGTGTTGAGGACCCCATAGTTCTTTTAGGATAGCCTTGCCAATCTTCTCTTCAATGATTGCTCTTGCTCTTGCTTGGGCTTTGTCTTCACCTCAGCTTTGATACCATGTTAAGTTATGGTATGTTCTATGCTTATAACAGTTTACTTCTTTTTCTTATTATAATCCACCGATTAGCAATCACGTGTACATAAAGTAAAGTGCAGATAGAACATTAAATGATCGACAGAAAACAAGCCAAGACAAGAGACACAAGATGTGGCGGCTAGCCAGGGACAAACCCCACAATGTGTGGGGAAACCCTTTGATCAAATCTTCTTTTATCTTCAATAATTCAGCAGAGAGAAATAGTACAATAAATCTGATTCATATCAACAGTAGCAAACCCTAGATCAATAGCATCAGCATTAGCGGCTTCATTATCAAACTAGGGCAGACCATATCTCACAAACCGACAGTCGGATTGACTTCATTCCACCACCAAAAGTTTCGGCTTCCAGAGGAGGTTCAGATGAACCTACAACGCAGTTCAGATGAGGAGATCTTCTAGGCCACGCAAGTCAATCTTTACTTCTGCAGTTGCAGCTTCAGTTTCAACAGTTTCCGGCTTCAAACTAGGGCAGTCGATATCTTGCAAACCGTTTTTCGGATTGACTTCATTCCACCACCAAAAGTTGCGGCTTTCAAAGGAGGTTCAGATGAACCTATAGCGCAGTTCCAAAGAGGAGATCTTCTAAACCACGCAAGTCAATCTTTACTTCTGCAGTTGCAACTTCAAATTCAACAGCTTCCGGCTTCACATGTGTGAGAGAGAGAGACCCATTTCAACGCAGTAGAGAAGAGACTCATATCTGCGCAGTAGAGAGAGAGAGAGATGTGATGAGATGAGTGAGTCCAAATGAGGAAAAGTCCTCTTATATTTATACACAACGTTGGTGGGTGAATAGATGCGACTGTTGGGCTTCTGAGCCTACATGAGTTGTAGGTCGGCTTGATAATAATTCCATAATCAAAATAAATTCATATCTCCATGAATACTTATCGGAATTGGATGATCTTTATATCAATCCTACACCTCTCGACGAGAGGAATCTAATAAAAATATTATTAGCCATGAATAAGATGACCCACATGAAGTTTTGCCCTGGTTGCCAATTTTAACAGAAAGACTATAGTACCTCTCCCTACGGGGGTACATTTTGACTTATTTCCCATGGTGATTTGGAAGTTCATCTGTTCTTCTTGATAGCTTGAAAAGCATTCTCGTATTCCTGTCATGTGTGCAGAGGCTCCACTATCAATATACCAAACCTCAGATGAAGCAGAACTTGCTAAGCAAGCGACTTCTTCTTCCAGTCTAGAAGCTAACATAGAATAGTCGTGATCAATATTATTCATGCATTCCTCTTTCTCGGGAGAACTGCGTGAGTTCTGTTGAGTTGCTGCCCTAGCATTATGCTCTCGACTCACTGCAGATTCTCTAATCCCATTGCCCGATCTCTGCTCTGATACCATGTGAAAATTTCTAACATGAAATTCTATTGTAGTAATTTATATATTTCTCCTACTTAAATAAGTTATTTACAAAACCCTTCAGTAAACATCAAAATAAATTCTATTGCAGTTGTCACATAATAGCATAGAGAAAATAATAGTGATATACAAGCACAAGAATCAATCACATCGACACAGTATCTTTTGGACAATTGTCCCCTGAAAAACCCAATGCGGGAACACTGGTGCAGCAGATGAGGGTTTATTTTTTATTTTTCAGGAACAATCTCTTTACAAGGAACGATTTTACATAATATAGAGACACCTTTGAGAGAAACACTTGAGACAATTTTTCCCTTTGCTCTGGAGAAATTCTTGTTGAAGAATCTAGGGCAAAGTAGTGTTGTGATGATTCTTCGTTGATAACAATTTCTGGAGTCTTTTTACTTTTCTTGTTAGCTTATGCTTCGTCTTCTTCTTATTAGTGCATATGAGTGTACTTCATCAAACTGCTACCAAAACAAAATAACAAGAACACAAAGTTTGGCTCTCTGATAGGGACAAAACCTCTCCACTCTTGAGAGGAAAACCCTTTGTAAGTTTTCTCTTATTGAAGCTTCTTGTTTGAACAACTGCCAAACCCTAGACCCTTGACTAGGATATTCCCCAAGCACAAGTCAAATCCTTCCTCTTTCTGCACTATAACTTCCAGCACATGGACCTCTGTCTTCTGGCACTTCGTTCTTCCTTCTATAGCAAGTAGATCTTCTAGGAGAGATACCCTTTACTTAGTGATATCCTTCACCTAAGGATATTCATTCTTTCTCTAGATCATCTGAGTTCCTTTTGATGTATGGTAGTAGGCTGAGTGTGACAGCACTGCAGCCCTAATCTTCGCACGTGTGAGGGTACTTGCTGTAGATATAGGGCTTCTTCTAACTTCGCTTGAGGTCCTTCTCTCTACGCTTGGATAGGAGGCCTAGTAAGCCTAGTTTGAAGCCCAAACAATGATATATGTGAGATTGTAATATTATTGCTATTTTGACCGCAAAGATGGCTATGTTCCTCACACGTGTGACTAGTTTTCACCTTAGAAACAGTCCCTTTGACTGCGGCTTTAACTTCTTATCCTTCGTTTAGAAACTTTTTGGCGAAATCACATAATTGATCATTTGTCGACGCGTTTCGAACCAACTAGTGTGGTTCATCGTCAGGACAAGTTCGCCAAAAAGTTTCTAAACAAACGTTATGGATCACAGAAGTCTAAATTTCTTATCCTTTGCTGCACCGGATGCTCCTCAAACTTGTCTTCTCTCCACCTTTATTCGTCTATCCTTCTTCGCTAGTTTTAGAGCTTGATGATGCGTTGTATGAGGAGTGGACAACCTCTATAAATAGAAGTTTGCCCCTCCTCTTTTAGGCCGACTTGATAATTCATCTTTTATTTATCATTCTGCTGCTCGGAGACTTCATTGAGACTAGGAGAGGATTTGACTTTGCTTGGAGATGTTCCCACGACCTTGTACATTGACATACATGATGTAATGTGCCCTTAAAGGGTCTCATCATAATTACATTTTGACTTTGACACTCTAGAAGCACTTCAAAATGTGCGTGACCTATTTTCAATGAGCAAGAAACTCATTGACAAATAATATTGAAATAATTTCTTTCCTTGAATAAGTACAAATATCAAAATTACATTTATGAAGACCTAGCCTAGTTACATTTCCTTCAACACTCCCTCTTAAATAGGGAAGTATTCATACAACATTACAAGGTGTTTGGCAATTGTCAATCTTGAAGAATTCACATAAGAGAAACCGGATTTGCAATCCATCTGTTATAGCATCATATCCATCAACATTGTCATAGTGCAAGGCCTTGACTAACAACTCCATCTCTTTACGAGACCATGAGCTACAATGCTGGCGAGACCAATGATTTATAGACACCTTCATCATTGTCTCTCAAGGTACATATCCACCCAGGTGTTCTCCGAGTATGACCTTCTAGGACTATTCTTATCTTGGGTTCCCAGCGCTCAAAGAATATTGGTCCTCTTGCCTACTATTGCCTTGGATGCCCTACACATCCTCAAAGAGTATCGGATGCCAGATGATTACCTAATCCATCCATTCTTTCTTCCTAAGTGAAGACAAGAATGTTGTGTCTACATTTCCATTCATGGCCTTCATCTAGACTTACGGTTGTTAGTCTTGGTCTAGTGCATGACCCATGAAATGGAAAACACAATTGTCACTTCTTTTTAATCAGGGGTGATCCAAATACTTCCTCTTGATCAGGGACCTATTAGAGCTCTCTCTTAACTGGAGACTCTTTCCTTCATCAACAACTTCTTCGTGGGTCCTTCAGTTGCTTGATCTCCTTTCTTTCTTGATGTCATGAAGTCTTTGTTCGAACTTCTTCTAGGTAGGGCACAATCCATCGATCACCTTCTTTCTTGGTTTGTCATGTCATTGCTTCATGGGAAGTGACTATCAGGGTTTCTTGTCATTTTGGCTACTCCTTTGTCATCTTGTCCATGCTTCGGCATACTCTTCTCATGGATGTTTCATAGTACCTGCTAGGTTACATGCTTTGACCTAGTAGCCCATCATAACTTCATCCTGATATTGCTTCAACATTGTTTTTTCTTTTGTTGGATGGCTTCTTCATCACGACATCTCTGTAGAGTAGAATCAGTTAGCTGCACCTTTTGTATCTCCAAGGCCTTCGTATGTGTCAAGCGTCCTTTCTTTATCAGAGTTGTCCTACCTTCTTTTGGGAGATATCTTAAAGCCCTTTGTCAGATAGTGATTCTCGGTGATCATGGTGTTCTTCACATGTTTGATCTCTTTTCTTCATTTGCTTCTCCTCAGATAGATAGGTCAACCATCTAATACTTCTTGTGAGAGCATTCCTTCATTGCTTGCTTTCTAGACTTGTTAGCATTTCTTCTTGCTTCTTAGTCAACAATCTTATGCTCCTTATGTGAGCATATTCTTTTGTTGACCTTCATCACATTGTAGTGCATGCCTTCGAGCATATCCTTGGTGAAAGAGATTCTTTCATGCTTGATCATGTTATAGAACTATACCCATGACTCAATAATATACAAACTATAACATGACTTAAACTTTGATGCGTACATACCTCATCTTGATTCTCCATTGATCATCCTTGCTTCATTTGATTGACCTTGGTGTGGCCCTTCTTGCTTCATCTTAGCTTCCTTGCATATCATCCCTTTTTTTGAATCCTATGAATGGGATTCCCAATGAGACATCTGCCTTGGTTCATGAACCTTCTTTTGAAGATTCCATCATAGGATCTTAAAGATCCTTGCCTTACAAATGTTTCCTTTCTTTTGATGAAGTAGGTTTTCTAAGATTCTTATCATGATCAATTTTCTTTCATCATATATGAGGTCCTATACTAGGTATGCTTCTTCTACATGAATATCTTGAGCTATATCTGCCATGCTCCCATATTCTAGAAGATATTTCTACTTATGCATTTTTGTTCTTCTCATAGATGCTACATCGACATGAATGTCTAGAACTCTATGTATATCATGCTGCTAGATTCTAGAGGGTGTTTCTAGCAATGCAATTTGAATTTGTTCCTACATGCTCCTATTCTACTCAAAACTTTGAAAGAAGTCTAGAAGTAAAGAGTTTGACCTAGTCATAGTAGAGATCTGAAGGATCTTCCTTCTTTTGCTTCTTTCCTTCTTCTTTCATCTCTTGAGTTATGTGAGCTTCTTGCCTCTTCCTTTTGTTATTGTTGACCTTTTTAAGCTTAGGACAATTCCTTTTGTAGTGTCCATATTCTTGGCATCCAAAAACTTGCCAAATTTACCCTTTCTTTTGGCCATAATAGAAAATGCTTGCTCCTTTGATCCCACATCTTCCTTTGCCTTAAGTCTGGTTTCCTCTGTTTTGCATAGAGACCACATTTCACTGAGAGTGGTTGCTTCCTTCTTGGCATATATGCTAGATGTGAAGTTTCCCCACTCCTAAGGTAGAGCATTGAGTACTACAGTTGTCATCTCTTTGTCAGACATGACTTCCCCAAGCTCTTGAAGTTGATCTCTCATTTAAGAGATTTTCATGAAGTAAGGAGCTATTCCTTCCTTTGTTATCTTCATCTTGTATAATTCATTTATTACTTTTCCAGTTGTAGATACCGAGAATAGCTCTACTAGCTTATCTTAGATTTCTTTCGATGTCTCAAACTTGGAGACATAAGGAATGAGAGAGTCTTTGATTGATTCTATGGGAATCCTTTGAGCTCTTGTCTCACCCTTATTGTACTTGACTAAGGCTTGAGTCTGCTCCTTAGCAGGGATAGTGATATTCCCTTTGAAATGCTCTAGGAGTTCATTCTCCTTGAGTATTAGATCAGTCCTCTTCTTCCATGCAAGAAAGTTATTGGTCCCTACCAATTTATTGCTTTCCTTGTAAAAAGACATTGATGTATATTCAGAAGGGGACATGTACTTACTTGATAGATTTGTGATGTGATGGATTTACTTCTGCCTGGAAGGCTTGATGGCTTGTCTTCCCTGGATCTTGATGTTCTTCAAGTTGCCTTCTCCAAGTGGATTTGCTTGGTGATGATGTTTGCTTGACGACTTGTAGCTTGATGTAGGTCCTGCTTCAGTCCACTCTTCTTTGTAGGTGCCTTTATGTAAGGCTCTTCTTCTAGCTTTGTAGACCTCCTTGATGGATGATGGATTGTAGACCCTTCTTGTCCTTGAAGTGGTTGAGACTTCTAGGCTTGATGCTTCTTTTGATGAGTGTTCTTGAGTTGCCCTTTCGTTAATGTGTCACCTACCCTCTGATACCATGTTGAAGAATCTAGGGCAAAGTAGTGTTGTGATGATTCTTTGTTACTTGATAACAATTTGTGGGGTCCTTTTACTTTTCTTGTTAGCTTATGCTTCTTCTTCTTCTTCTTGTTAGTGCATATGTGTGTACTTCATCAAACTGCTACCAAAACAAAATAACAAGAACACAAAGTTTGTCTCTCTGCCAGGGACAAAACCTCTCCACTCTTGAGAGGAAAACCCTTTGTAAGTTTTCTCTTATTGAAGCTTCTTATTTGAACAACTACCAAACCCTAGACCCTTGACTAGGATATCCCCCAAGCACAAGTCAAATCCTTCCTCTTTTTGCACTATAAATTCCGGCACATGGACCTCTGTCTTCTAGCACTTTGACCTTCTTCCGACACTTCATTCTTCCTTCTATAGCAAGTAGATCTTCTAGGAGAGATACCCTTTACTTAGTGATATCCTTCACCTAAGGATATTCATTCTTTCTTTAGATCATCTGAGTTCCTTTTGATGTATGGTAGTAGGTTGAGTGTGACAACACTGCAGCCCTAATCTTCGCACGTGTGAGGGTACTTGTTGTAGATATAGGGCTTCTTCTAACTTCGCTTGAGGTCCTTCTCTCTACGCTTGGATAGGAGGCCTAGTAAGCCTAGTTTGAAGCCCAAACAATGATATATGTGAGACTGTAATATTACTGCTGTTGTGACCGCAGAGATGGCTCTGTTCCTCGCACGTGTGACTAGTTTTCACCTTAGAAACAATCCCTTTGACTGTGGCTTTAACTTCTTCTCCTTCGCTGCACTAGAGGCTCCTCAAACTTGTCTTCTCTCCACCTTTATTCATCTATCCTTCTTCGCTAATTTCAGAGCTTGATGATGCATTGTATGAGGAGTGGACAACCTCTATAAATAGAGGTTTGTCCCTCCTCTTTTAGGCTGACTTGACTGTCCATTAGGCCGACTTGATAATTCATCTTTTATTTATCATTCTGCTGCTTGGAGACTTCGTTGAGGCTAGGAGAGGATTTGACTTTGCTTGGAGATGTTCCCATGACCTTGTACATTGACATACATGATGTAACATGCCCTCAAAGGGTCTCATCATAATTACATTTTGACTTTGACTCTCTAGAAGCACTTCAAAATGTGCTTGACCTATTTTCAATGAGCAAGAAACTCATTGACAAATAATATCAAAATAATTTCTCTTTTCTTGAATAAGTACAAATATCAAAATTACATTTATGAAGACCTAGCCTAGTTACATTTCCTTCAACAATTCTGACACCCTATAGACCCTTTAGCCTTCACCGTGTCACCTCTGCGTCACTTTTTTGTGAGGCCTGCGTGAGGATTGCGTCCCTTGCTGCGCTGTCTCTCTGATCTTCCCTTTGTGCTGCTAGAATGGACTGCTCAGACAACCTGAAGATGATATTGCTCTTCAAGGTCTTCTACAACCTTGCTTGCTGGGTTCCACATCTGCACCTTAGGACTCTTCTATCCCTCATAAACCCTCGATACCCAAGACCAGACATTTTCTGTGAGACTGAGGACAGACAAAGTGATGCCCATAATGCAGATCTGCTTCTTATACTAGCAGATCCCTGCACCCATCTTCATATGAAATATGAGATCAGTTCCTCCCTTTATGCGAGTTCTGTTCTTCTTTTAAGCGTATACATGTTTCCATTGACCAGCGTAATGAACAGCAATCGATTCATTAACCAGCGTAATGAACAGTGTAGTGAACAGCGTATCTTATAGATTCATTTAACCAGCGTAATGAATAGCGTGTGTGGTTCTTCTCCTGCGTGTATATCCATGAATCCTGTGCGTTTATATATTCATGAATTTTGCTGCGTATGATTCCACCTGCGTGACTGTATATCCAGAATCCACCTGCGTGACCGTATCATGAAGTGCGTATATACTTCCTGCGTGACTGTGGCATCCTAGACCAGCGTATAGGGTTTCATCATATTGCTGCGGCTACCCCTCAGGCAAATACTCGAGTTATGCTTCATGTGAACAGCGTGTATATATATAACAACGTATATGCCTAGCGTGTATATAACCTTGACTGCCCAGCATGTATTCATTTCCATAGATGCGTTTATTCAAAAGCATATATATGCATGGCTATTCATAGCAGCATGACTGTGTTAATGTCGACATTCACCATAATGCCATGTCTGCGTTATTCATAACAGCATGTATGCCCATAGTATAATAATTCATGAATTTGTTGCGTGTCCACCTGCTTGTTTTACTGTGCATGTATATTTTGCTGCGTATCCACCTGTGTTGTGCGTATATGTATTCATGATGTTGCTGCGTATATAACCATGTGACCGTATTCCATTGCTGACGTTTATCCCTTGACTGTGTGTGGAGCTTCAGCGTATGAGTGCTCTGCATGTGTTATATGACCAGCGCATAACCTCCTCAAAGAACAACGTATCACGTGGCTTAATTAGAGCATCATCTTTTGGATCTTTTCTCCATCAAACCCAAAACAGGATGAAGAGAGATCACAAGAGAGTGAGTGTGTAGAATGACTTAAAATCTCCTTCTATTTATACTAAAAACGTATAAGTGAATAGACATGACGTTTGGGCTTCTAGAGCCTACATAAGAGCTGGTCGGCTTGATAATAATTACATAAACAAAATAAATTCATATCTCCATAAATACTTATTGGAATCGGATGATCTTTGGATCAATCCTACACCTCTCGACGAGAGGGATCCAATAAAAATATCAGCTGCCAGAAATAAGCTAACCCACATGGAGTTTGGCCCTAGTTGCCAATTTAACAATACAATTAGCCATTTCCTTCAAGGTGCGATTCTTCCTTTCAGCTACACCATTTTATTGTGGACTATATGGAACAATATGTTGCATTTGAATTCCATTCTCAGTGCAAAAGTTGATGAATTTGTTGTTAACACATTCTCTGCCATTATCAGATCTTAGCTTAAGAATTTGATGTCTAGATTGTTTTTCAACAAAGGCCTTAAAGACCAAGAACATGTTAAATACTTCACTCTTGAGTTTTAAGAAGTATACCCAAGTGCATCTGGAGAAATCATCAATGAAAGTTAAGAAATACTTGTAGCCAGAGAATAAAACAACTGGAAGTGGACCACATAAATCACTATGCACAGGTTGTAAAGGGGCTGAGGCATTCCAAGAGGCACATTTTTCAAAACTATCCCAATGATGTTTTCCGAGTACACAACCAGAACAAACACCATCTTTGCAAGATACCATTAGAAGACTTGTCACCATATTTTATTTACATAGATTCTGAAGGGAGCGATAGTTTAAGTGACCAAATCGCTCATGCCAAAGCTTTCTCACTTCATCATTATGAGCAACAAATACCAAGGGAAGATTTGATGATTCAAAGTTGTTAAACTTATACAACCTTGTAGAATTATCAACAATGCCAATAGCTAAAATCTGTCTAGGATCTCTTGGGTCCTTAATTACAACATCGTAAAGTGAAAATTCAACGATTTTACCTTCACCTGATTGAGTTATCTGATATACAGATAGAAGGTTGCAGGATAAAGTTGGAACCATAGTTTTAAAAACCGCTCAGAAAAACCGGTAACCGGTCAAACCGGCCGGTTAGTTAGCTGGCCGGTCCGAACCGGCCTAAAAACCTGGTCAGACCCTTCATTTGCCCGATTTTTGGCCCTAACCAGTGAAAACCGGCCGGTTTACGGAACCGGCCGGTTTGTATCAAACCGGCCGGTTCCGTCCTAAACCGGCCGGTTTATGGCATGCCCACCGAATCTTGGAAAAAGGCGTTGGTGGTTTGTGGTTTAGGGGTTTTGGGGGGGAGGTAAAGGTATTTTCCCTCCAAAAACACCCTCTCCAAGCTATAAGAGACCCCTCTCACTCTCATTTGTCTCATACCACTGATTTGGAGTGTTTGTGAGTTTGTTTGTGAGCTTGGAGAGTGTGGAGTTTTTGCTGAAGTAGTCATCTTGGAGTTGGAGTTGGAGCTATTTTGGAGATAGTGTGTAGGTGTCAGTGGAGTTGCCATCTTCAAGAGGAGGCTAAGGGAGCTAGTTTGCATTTCCAGGTAAGGATTTGCACTTGATAATTCCTCATTTGAGTCTGCTGTCCATGATTTTTTTTTTAATGTGTTATACTTATAAACTTCTCACTTCTATGATCTATCATGTATGCTATAAACTCTCTAGCTCTATGCTATCAAATTTTGTAGCTTGAGCCTTGCATGTGCATTTGTTTTCCTACATTTATCTTTGGTTTTCCATTTTGCTTAGCTGTAATTTTTTTTTTAAATGGCAGATTTCTTTGCAAATTGTTATTATTTCAAGCAAACATGGCTCCAAAAGGAAAGGACAGTGCATGGGCTCATTGTGATGTAATTGATGGAAAAATGATATGCAAATTATGCCATAAATCTATTGGAGGTGGGGGTATTCTTAGGTTGAAACAACACTTGGCTGGGGTAAGAGGCCAAGTAAAGCCATGTGATGCACCAAATGCACTATTAGGTCCTATTAGGGCAGAATACATTGCCAAGCTTGAAAAATTTTATGAGGATAAGGCTAGGGAGAAGGCCATCCAAGATGAAATTGCAAGGAAGAGGGAATTATTAGAAGCCATGAAAGAGAGTGGGTATGATGATTATGAGATTCAAGACTCCACTTCTATCCCTTCCACCAATGACCCCTTTCACTATGTTCATCCTTCTGTTGGACTTGGCCAACCATTAAAAGGAACAAAGAGAGCAAACATCCAAAGTTATTTCTCATCTTCTGCCAACATTGCCTCTTCTAAATCTAATCCCACTTCCTCCCAGCCAAGTTCTCAACCCACTTTGGATCAACATTGGAAAAAACAATGCAAAGAAACTTCTCACCAATACATTGCTAGATGGTGGTATGATTCAGATATCCCATTTAATGCTACTCGCTCACCTTATTACCAAGCTATGTGGGACTCTGTTATAGCTGCAGGAAAGGGCTTCAAAGGCCCTAGTATGCATGACTTGAGGGGAGCTCTTTTGCAAAAAGAGATATCTTCCATTGATGAGTATTTGGTTGAGTTTAAAGAGTCATGGCTCAAAACAGGTTGTTCCATTATGTCAGATGGATGGACCGATGGAAAGAACCGCACTATCATTAATTTCCTTGTTTCTTGCCCTCAAGGAACCATGTTTTTGAAATCAGTTGATGCATCTGATAAGGTAAAGGATGCAATCCTTCTATTTGAGCTTTTGGATAACGTTATTCAGGAAGTTGGGGAGCAGCCAATGTTTTTAAAACCAGAACTGGTGACCGGACCGGTCCACCTAATGAACCGGTTTACCGACCGGAACCGGTCTAACCGGGACTGGTTTGGTCTAAACGAACCGGTTTTAAAAAAATACATTAAATAATTAATTTTTAATGAAACAAAACTATTTTTAAGATGTAAAACCACGATTCCAAGCCAATAGAGACAAAATATGCAAAGTTTGCTCATTTATATACCATGCAAAGGTGAATATATCAAAAGGGCACCGAGTGCAATACATATCATCGACAAAATAGCAAAATACATAAGAAATGAGGCTCTAAATGGCCTATAAAGTCCAAAAACAATGCTGCAAGCTATGAGGCCATTGGCCTACTACAAGTCTACAGTGTACACATGATCAATCATCAAGTCCATCACCATTACTAGACACAGGATCATCATCAGGAGCTACATAGACATCATCTGGTTCAGAGTCTGAGGATGCCTCAGCCTGATCTGCAACATCAGTATCAATGCCACCAATGACAATAGAAGTGGACCTAATGGAAGCACGAGTTTGTCGACCTGCACGACTAGTGCCTTCCATTGGTTCCTTGCCTTTCCTTGATGCCGCTACTGATCCTGGTTCTGATGCCGCCACATAATCTGCCTCATCCCCCGCTAAAGCCATGTCGATATCAAAATCAGCCTCAAACACAGGATCTTCAGTCTCCTCCACCCATTCTGATGTTGGATCAATATCGTCCAACACAATGGGATCTAGATCAGGTGATTTGCTCATCACTTGGTTCCTCCTCAGTCGAAGGTTGTATTGCACAAAAACAAGATCATTTAACCGTTTTTGTTCCAAACGGTTTCTCTTCTTCGTGTGTATGCGCTCAAAAACAGACCAATTGCGCTCACAACCTGAAGCACTGCAAGTTTGACTGAGGACTCTAATTGCAAACCTTTGCAATTGAGGACACTGGCCACCAAATGACTCCCACCAATGTGCTGCAAAGAAAAAGACAATAATTAGTAACTTAGTTTATAATTTGAATTGTAAAGAACGTAAACAATTTTAACTTGAAATGAAAAACAAAATGGAAATTGGAATTGCTTACCTGGTTGGTCCACATCTCTTGCCATCTTTGCCAAGTTTTTGCCAAAAGTACCACTTTCCATATTGAAAATAGTAAGCTGTCTATGTATTTCCAACTGGTCTACATGGTTAGGGACCATGCGCTCCAAGCAATCAATCAATCCAGCTCTGACCTCCCCATCATGCTGATCTCCTAGCCGATTTTTATAGTGATACCTTGGGTTCAAAAAATACCCGGCTGCATGTATAGGACGATGGAGTTGATTGTTCCATCTGTTATCAATGATCTCCCATATACGGCCATATTTAGCTAACCTGTCCTTGTAAGCTGCCCGTATCTGCTCCTTTGCCTGATCCATAGCTTCATAAACGTAGCCCATGGCCAATCTTTCCCCATCCACCAACCTTAGCACCTTAACAAGGGGCTCGGTAATTTTCACAAGCTCTACAGACCTTTTCCAAAAATAAGTGTCTAACACTTTCTTTTTGGTGTCTTTTCCATTTGGTCTACGAGCCCACCGAGATTCAGACCATTCTTCAGAGGAAAACATTTTCTGCAAGTTTTTATGTTGACCATTGAGACATTGCAACGTGAGGAAGTGAGTTGCAAATCTCGTAATTGCAGGCCTAACAAGCTCTTTGCCTCCAGTGTGTTTCCTCATTAGGTTCAATACCCATGAGTGGTTGTAAATGTATTTTGTAATGCACTTGGCATGCTCTACAGTGTTTTTTACCCACTCCACTTTGCCTATATCCTCAAGCATGAGGTCTATGCAATGTGCAGCACATGGAGTCCAAAATATGGTCTTATATTTGGCCTCAAGCATCTTTCCAGCAAGAACATAGTTTGAGGCATTATCAGTGATGACCTGCACAACATGCTGCTCCCATAGTTTTAAAAACCGGTGGAAAAAACCGGTTACCGGCCTAACCGGTCGGTTGGAAGCTTGGCCGGTCCGAACCGGCGCTTCTAACCCGGTTTAGACCCCCTCGTGCCCAAAAAAAGGCCTTAACCGGTAAAAACCGGCCGGTTTAGGGCGGAATCGGCCGGTTTATAGCAAACCGGCCGGTTCCATCCTAAACCGGCCGGTTTATGGACAGGCCGCCGGTTAAAGCAAAAAAGCGCAGCGGTTTTGGAAATGAGGGCGGTTTAGGGGTTTTGGGGGTGAGGGAAAGGTATTTTCCCTCCAAAAACACCCTCACACTTGCTATAAGACACCCCTCTCACTCTCATTTGTCTCACACAACTGATTTGGAGTGTTTGTGAGTGTTTGTGAGTTTGTTTGTGAGCTTGGAGAGTGTGGAGTTTTTGCTGAAGTAGTCATCTTGGAGTTGGAGTTGGAGCTATTTTGGAGATAGTGTATAGCTGTCAGTGGAGTTGCCATCATCAAGAGGAGGCTAAGGGAGCTACTTTGCATTTCTAGGTAAGGATTTGCACTTGATAATTCCTCATTTGAGTCTGCTGTCCATGAATTATTTTTTTTGTGCTATAAACTTCTCACTTCAATGATCTATCATCTATGCTAAGCCTATGAACTCTCTAGCTCTATGCTATCAAATTTTGTAGCTTGCATGTGCATTTTTTTCCTACATTTATCATTGGTTTTCCATGTTCCTTAGCTGCAATTTTTTTTTTAAATGGCAGATTTATTTGCAAATTGTTATTATTTCAAGCAAACATGGCTCCAAAAGGAAAGGACAGTGCATGGGTTCATTGTGATGTAATTGAGGGAAAAATGATATGCAATTTATGCCATAAATCTATTGGAGGTGGGGGTATTCTTAGGTTGAAACAACACTTGGCTGGGGTAAGAGGCCAAGTAAAGCCATGTGATGCACCAAAATAACTGTTAGGTCCTATTAGGGCAGAATACATTGCCAAGCTTGAAAATTTTTATGAGGATAAGGCTAGGGAGAAGGCCATCCAAGATGAAATTGCAAGGAAGAGGGAATTAATGGAAACCATGAATGTTTTGAAACAGAGTGGGTATGATGATTATGAGATTCAAGACTCCACTTCTATCCCTTCCACCAATGACCCCTTTCACTATGTTCATCCTTCTGTTGGAGTTGGCCAACCATCAAAAGGAACAAAGAGACCAAACATCCAAAGTTATTTCTCATCTTCTGCCACCATTGCCTCTTCTAAATCTAATCCCACTTCCTCCCAGCCAAGTTCTCAACCCACTTTGGATCAGCATTGGAAAAAACAATGCAAAGAAACTTCTCACCAATACATTGCTAGATGGTGGTATGATTCAGATATCCCATTTAATGCTGCTCGCTCACCTTATTACCAAGCTATGTGGGACTCTGTTATAGCTGCAGGAAAGGGCTTCAAAGGCCCTAGTATGCATGACTTGAGGGGAGCTCTTTTGCAAAAAGAGATATCTTCCATTGATGAGTATTTGGTTGAGTTTAAAGAGTCATGGGTCAAAACAGGGTGTTCCATTATGTCAGATGGATGGACCGATGGAAAGAACCGCACTATCATTAATTTCCTTGTTTCTTGCCCTCAAGGAACCATATTTTTGAAATCAGTTGATGCATCTGATAGGGTAAAGGATGCAAGCCTTCTATTTGAGCTTTTGGATAACATTATTCAGGAAGTTGGGGAGCAGCATGTTGTACAGGTCATCACTGATAATGCCTCAAACTATGTTCTTGCTGGAAAGATGCTTGAGGCCAAATATAAGACCATATTTTGGACTCCATGTGCTGCACATTGCATAGACCTCATGCTTGAGGATATAGGCAAGGTGGAGTGGGTAAAAAACACTGTAGAGCATGCCAAGTGCATTACAAAATACATTTACAACCACTCATGGGTATTGAGCCTAATGAGGAAACACACTGGAGGCAAAGAGCTTGTTAGGCCTGCAATTACGAGATTTGCAACTCACTTCCTCACGTTGCAATGTCTCAATGGTCAACATAGAAACTTGCAGAAAATGTTTTCCTCTGATGAATGGTTTGAATCTCGGTGGGCTCGTAGACCAGATGGAAAAGATACCAAAAAGAAAGTGTTAGATACTTATTTTTGGAAAAGGTCTGTAGAGCTTGTGAAAATTACCGAGCCCCTTGTTAAGGTGCTAAGGTTGGTGGATGGGGAAAGATTGGCCATGGGCTACATTTATGAAGCTATGGATTAGGCAAAGGAGCAGATACAGGCAGCTTACAATGACAGGTTAGCTAAATATGGCCGTATATGGGAGATCATTGATAACAGATGGAACAATCAACTCCATCGTCCTATACATGCAGCCGGGTATTTTTTGAACCCAAGGTATCACTATAAAAATCGGCTAGGAGATCAGCATGATGGGGAGGTCAGAGCTGGATTGATTGATTGCTTGGAGCGCATGGTCCCTAACCATGTAGACCAGTTGGATATACATAGACAACTTACTATTTTCAATCAAGCAAGTGGTACTTTTGGCAAAAACTTGGCAAAGATGGCAAGAGATGTGGACCAACCAGGTAAGCAATTCCAATTTCCATTTTGTTTTTCATTTCAAGTTAAAATTGTTTACGTTCTTTACAATTCAAATTATAAACTAAGTTACTAATTATTGTCTTTTTCTTTGCAGCACATTGGTGGGAGTCATTTGGTGGCCAGTGTGACTAAACTCATCCTCATCAAACTCATCTTGCTTGGAGAAGAAGTTTTTCTTATTGAACCCTTTCTTTTTATGTGCCATTCTTTTAGAATTTCCTTTATTATCATTGTCATGTTTATGAGGACATTTTGCTGCATAATGACCTATTTTACCACATTTAAAACAGATAAGAGGATACTTGCCTTTAAGCTTAGATCCTCTCTTCAGCTTTCATACATATTGAGCCAATTCGGATTCCACATCTGACTCATCACTACAGTCATTCCTTTCTTTCACTTCCTTTGACTTTGAGGCCTTGAATGCTGCATCTTTGGAGCTAGGGCCACCTTTCCTCATTTCATAGGCAGTGAGAATTCCATGGAGTTCATCCATTTTGAGGGTATCTAGATCCTTTGCTTCTTCTATAGCACTTATTTTGGAGTCAAATCTGTCTGGAAGAGACCTTAATACCTTTTGAACAATGGTACTTTCTTCCACCTTTTCATCCAATCCTTTCAGGGAATTTACTACTTCAGCTACTCGAAGGAGGTATGCTGCAATATCTTCTTCATCTTCCATCTTCAAACTTTCAAATTGTCTTCTGTGAGTTTGAAGCTTTGCCTTTTTTACTTTTGAGTCTCCATCGTACAAACCAACTAGCTTCTCCCACATTTCTTTGGCAGAGGTACAGTGCATGATTTTTGTAAACTCAGAATCAGTGATTCCACTAGTGATAGAGTTCATGGCCTTTGCATTTGCAATGTAGGCTTTCCTCTCGTCTTGGTCTGTTGGAAGAGTGGAAGTCGCTTGGTATTCAGTTTGACAAAAATGCCAGACTTCAGGTCCAAGGGACATTAAGTAGTAAGTCATCCTTTTCTTCCAGAAACCAAAGTTAGTGCCATCAAACAAAGGAGGTCTTCCTGATGCTTCGTGATTTCTCATCATGGCTGTGGATCCTTCTTCAAGCTGTTAGGCTAGTATGAAGAAGCCTGCTCTGATACCAATTGTTGGAAATACTGAGAGGGGGGGTGAATCAGTATTTATTAATTTTTGTTCTAGTGATTGTCAAAAGCATATATAGATATGTATATGTATACACAGAACACAGAAATCGACAACTAGAATAAATGCTTTTATTAAGACTCAAGACAGTGCAATGAAATAAATACAATATAAGTATATCTGACTGTGAATAGTTGCCAAGCTCCAACTTGGACTTCAGTGAGGCTCCAACCTCCCAGAGCACCAACTCTGTTTTGCCAAGACACCAATCTTGGACTTTAGGAGCACCAACTCCCAAGGACTTCAATCCTGTTCAGTTCTGAGGCTCCAACCTCTTGGGCTCCAACCCAACCTTGATATAAACTGGTTCTGCTGCTTCTGCCTCTGCTGCCTCTACAGTCTCTGCTGCTTCTGTTGCCTCTGCACCCTCTGCTGGTTCTTCACCACCACAACAGCAACCAACAGTCCTCTGTTTTTGCTGTTTTTATACATTCCATCCCTTTGTTCATTCGTTTCCTCTTTCTCACTGGCTGTTTGGCTTCCTTTCTCCGCAGGCTCTTGGGCTTCCTCAACGCTCGCTTATCCTGTCAGTTTCCTCTGTCTAATCGTTTGCTTCTTCAGCTTCCCACTTTCGGTTTCATCTGTCTATCGAACGTTCCAATATTCACAGGACACGTACAAGAGGAAGAGAGGCCGCATACACCCAGTTGTCATAGCTTAACGGACAACCACGTCCCAATCGCAATCATTATTGCCAGAGTCAGTCTCCTGAACTATCGGGAGCATTATCGTATGCATTTTTGCCTCAGAGGCGCGCACAGGCCAAATATCAAATTACACAGGAAATATATGAAAAAACAGGCGACAGTGCTAAAGGGTGGACTTCAAGGATCATAGCACCCGTATCTATAATGTGTGGGGTCCGCAACATTCATCGCAATTGGCGATCGCAAAGGGCCGATGGCCGATGGGCCAATCCACTTGTGGATGCGATATTGCATTGAACCCTGTTTTATATGCCCGTCGGGTCCGTTCCTTTCATCGCTATCGGCAATCGCAACATAACTGCAGTCACCAATGGCCGATGGCCGATGCGATGAACCAGATGCGATATATTATTCAATCAAACTTTGATATGCCATCGGGTCCGCATATATTGTCGCAATCGGAGGCAGGGCCTTTACCACTCCCGATACCCGCTCCGAAATGCCGGATGCGATATATTATAAACTGTTTTTAATGAGTCCATCGGGTCCATGCCTCTATCGCAATCGGGGACTGCCCTTGGCGGAGGTCCGATGCAATATCGCTATCGGCAATCGCAATGGCCCACTTGACACTGTATCGCCACTCCTGAAGTTCCGATGCGACATTGTGTGCCAGACCCGATATGGCTTCAACACTTCCGTGAATAAGGTTTCAAATCCGTCGATAGTGTTAAAGCTTATGTACACACCTTAGCCTCCGTTTGCGCCTCCGATAGTGTTAAACATATATATATATATATACATAGTTTTTGTTGCCGATGGTGTATTTGCATATATAACCAAGACTTCCGCCTCTGTTTGCATTATATGCATATTTATATGGTTTTTAACCGCCGATAATGATAAAGCATACATACATGGGTTTTACAGGCCCGATAACATAACTGGATATATCTATGTGAGTTCTGCTCCCGATGGCTGTGTATGCTCCCGATAGCTGTGTATGCTCCCGATAGGCTCCCGATAGGCATGTATGGCTCTGTTTGTTGCATTTGCTCCTCCGATGGCTCCTCTTGCTCCAATATGCTCCGATAGCTCCTCTTCTTTGGGTTTTCTCCTCCGATGGCTCCTCTTGCTCTAGTGTGGCTCCTCTGGCTTGTTGAAATATTAATTTCACCTATGCATTTATTTTTACAAAACCACTGAAGAAAACCACCAAGCTCATTGGACCGCTTTTGCTGTGAAAGTGGTATTCCGTAAAGCTCACCTGATGCAATAAAATTTTGCCACGCGTCAACTGTACTTCTCACAAAAACCACTTTCTATCGGGACGTAACATTCGTTCTGTTTGGGCGAGCGATGATCATTGGATTATTATGAAGACTGTTCGCCGTCGGGTCGAAGTCAAAGCTGGGTACGGTCAGAAAAATTCCCAACATGGCTTGGTCTGCTCCTATGTGGCTTTGTCTCCTCCTCTTGAATATTGCCATATTGACATCAATGACAATCTATGTCCAACAAAGTCTCCCTTCTCCAATAACTTTTCATAGATTTCAGACAAAATGGGTGTGGAGAAACGCCAGGAGCTCCAGTAAAATTGGGCAATAAAGTAAATACCCACATATTTCCCTTCAAGTTCTGCAACTTTCACCTTCTCTTCATTTTTTTTGATCAAGTAATCACGTTCCTCAGTGCAAAACAAAGAACTCAAACTGTGGCGGGTTTCACCATTTAGTTCGCCCATGATAAGCTTCTCAATTTTCTCTGAACCAACTTCTTTTTTAACTTCTTGTTGTACATTTGTTAATCCGTTTCTTTCTTAAGAAACATGGACAGTGAAAAGCTCCCAAACAACAGATAATGGAAGACATCTATACGTGCTATAAAAAACAGTAACTAAAGCCATGCATTTCTTACTTGATAAAAACCCTAAACCCAGTTGCCATGTAGGTTTTCCTTTCCAGAATTCACCATTTTCTTGCTGAAGCCTATCAAGAATTTCATCTCCAATTCTATCCACATCCACATCTTCATTTCCTACCTTTTCTGAAATGGACCTCCTAAGCAAAACACGTTGAGACACAACACAACTCAAATTAGGGCATTTTTCCCTTTTAAAAACCCCAACAATATGAATCTTAACAATGTCCCAGTTGATCAAACTCTTAGGATCTACTTTGTTTTTGTAAATAATCTCAAAAAAATCCAATAATCCAGCAATTGGGTTGCAGGTGCTTGAGTCTTCAATCAAATCCAAATTATCTACAATGCATTGCAGCTTACAGATTCTACCCTTAACAGACCTCCCATCAATACCTTCACTATTCAGATCTTGCATTTGAATTGCATGTGGGACAAGTTTAGAATCAGAATTTTGTTGTTGTTGTATGACAGCCAACGTTTTTCCATTTGAGGTCCATGCGATTTCGAGGGACTCTATAAGTTCATTCTAGTTCTAATGAGAAACAAGATAAGCTACATCTTTTTTTTCATATTCTCAATTGGATTCGGATTTTGAGTGGTCTTCTTCTCTAGTTTTCATATACCCATTTTGACTATCCTTCTCATCACAATCATTGTTGAGATCATTTTCATCTTCATGTGGATCTTCTTCATCATCTTCCCTATTATCAATTCCCTTTCGACATGCTTTAACTTCTGCATATGATTTTTCTAAACGCTGAAATGCTTCTTGAATTTTACTAAGATTCTCCATGGATTCAGGATGTGAACGTAATGGCACATTGTATTGTGAACAATGTTCAAAGACTCGCATCATTATATTGTGCACCATGGCTTTGATACCACTAAAGCATAAAAACTTATCGCTGGTAGACTTTAAAGTAAAAATACACGAGGTATTTAAAATAATAATTAATTATATATATAAAATGTATAGTGATGATCGAATGTTACAATGAGGCCCTGCTTTTATACCCAAGTAGGTGACCTTTCATGATTAGGCATGTCTTTTAGACATGCCTTTTCACTTTAACTTAATGACTATTTAACATAACCAATATTTGATTATTTAATATTTACATTTATTTTATTTATTTACTTGTTATGAATTATATTCATAACATTGATCATGCAACATAGCCTTTTCTGCCCCAACTATAGACCTATCCTTTCGCTCTGCTATTCCATTCTGTTGAGGATTGTATAGAGTTATTTACTCTCTCTTGATGCCCTTGTTCGCATAGAAACTTGTGAAGTCACTGTTTCTGTACTCTCCCCCATTATCTGTGCGAAGCACCTTGATCTTCTTTCCTATCGTATTCTTTACTAGAGCCTTGAACTCTTGGAAGCGACTGAAAACCTCATCCTTGGTCTTCAAGAAATAGATCCAGGTTTTCCTGGAATAGTCATCGATGAAGGTGACAAAGTACTCATACCCTCTGAGAGATCTAGTGGACATAGGGCCACAAATATTTGAGTGTATAAGCTACAACACACCATCTAATCTACTGTCACTTCTTGGGAATGCTCCCCCTACACACATCATCGTGTTTCGTGCTTAATTCTGGAACACTTGTCACTATCTCCCTGAGCATCCTAAGTGCTGCATGGTGTAAATGCCCCATTCTCCTATGCCATACTTCATTTAGGTCTCTCCCTCTGCTATTGCTAACTAGTGGTTTAGGAGAGTCGATCTGCAACTTGTATAGCTTGTTGCTACAAACTCCAATTTGTTTCACCTTTTGCTAGTTCCGGTGTTTTATGAACACCTTCTTCCCTACAAAGTGGATATCATATCCCTTATCCTCTAGTTAGGACACTTAAATTAGTATCATGCCTAAGTCGGGCACATGCAGTGCATCTGTGACAGTGGTGCTCGCTCTTAACCCTCTCTGAATCTCAATGGTACCTCTCCCAACTAGAGTACATTTACTCTTGTTTCCCTTCTGAATCTGGAATTCCATCTCCTCCTCCTTGTAGTTGGAGAAGTATTCTCTAAACTCCTATCATATGAGTTGACGCTTCACTATCTATATACTAGACACCTTGTGAAGTTGAGCTAGAGAGACAAGCTATCTGAGCGAATTCAGCCTCCAATCTGGAAGACAAATCCATAGCCTCCTGAATGTTAAATCTATTTGCGGCCATACTGGAGAAATCTAAGAATTTTACTAGAGAAGTCTTGGGTATAAATTTTGTGGCTTTTCTCTTCTTGCCTTGCACAAATCTACAACTGCAACCCTTGTTGCAAATCTTTGTGCCCAGATCTGCTCTACGAATCAACTGATCTACTCACCGGAACTCCTTCCCAACAACCACACTTCCTGCAAACTCTGCTCCTAAGGCTATTCGAATTTTCTTCTCAGTTGGATTTGGAAATTGAATCCTTTGACTTTGCAATTCGCACCCCTGGCTTGGCCTGCGTAGATATGAACTCAGTGGTTCAAATCTCCCACTGAAATTGCACGATCTACTGATCTTTCACCTTTGAGTGTTTGATCTGATCAATAATGCTTTGATATCTTGTGAAATTTCCTTAAATTGTAACAACTGGAATTTATTTTTCTAACTAATTAGCAATTTATTTGTTTTATGACAAATAATGAATAAATCACACTGCAATTCTTCACAATAAAAATATGTCGCAAAAGTAATATTAGGAACTGAGAAATAGATGCACACACCTAAAAATCGACACAATTATTTTGGATTAATAGTCCCCGAAAAAACCCCAAAGGGAAAATTGGTGCAACAAATGAGGGTTTTATTATTATTATAAGGCAACAAATTTTGAGAGTACAAGAACCTGGATGCCCAACCAGAAATCCTCCGGCAAATTTACTGGAAAAAGTATTTGAATATTTCCCTCTGCAAATCAACTCAATCTCTATTGGCTTGCTCGAACCTCACGCTCGCAAACTCGCACCGTTGGCTCTGGGCAATATGCACAACCCCATATCTACATCTAATTGGGCCATCTAGCCTCCCTTTGCCTCTAGAAAATTTTTTCTCTACCTCCCAAACTTAGATTTGGCCTCCGACAATTGAAGCGAATTTCTTCCGGAAATTTGCACTGATGGACTGGCTAACTCGCACTGCTTGTATGGCTCTCTCTACAGAAGAATTCCTCCTCCCTTTTCCTGCCTCTCCAATACTGGGAAACTATTGGGAAATTCTCTAGAATCCTACTCCCAAATCTCTGTTTCTCTCTCGCTCCAATTCTCTCCCTCTGGCTCGAACTGTGCCCTCACTAAAGCTGTGAACTAGCTAGCTCGATTTGCCAAGATGATTTATGCTCTCCAACTGTGTCTCTCTCCATCCCTTTGAGCTGCTCTTATAATCTCTAGTTGAGAATTCAACTTCTAAGATTAAATCTCCATCAATGGCTAAGATCAATTAGACTTCATCAATAGAAGTCTATAGAGCAATCTTGAATATCCTTAATTAATTAACTTTAATTAACCAACTTTTCTAAGTTAAACTTAGGAAATAATTTCATTATTGGCTAATTAATTTATTTAAGGTGTTTCAGAGCCATATTCGTGAAAGGATTATTGGGTATTGTATATCCTATGTTCCTTAGCCTCTTAGCATCATCTGAGACTATAACACTTGTCCAATGCTACCACCATAACCAAAAACTAACATGATCAACAAGCTGCAACTTGCCCTGAAGGCTCCAACCTTAAGCTCACACCAGCAAACCACGTTTCATATATTTTTAAACTGGATCCCCCTTTTCTTAATATAATAAATGATCATCAAATAGTCTGTCGGCTTTCGTTGTTTTGTATTACTGGCACCAAGTTGTTGGCATATGCAACAATTTCTTATGTTCAATGATCAAACCTACCTGTCAATCCCAATGTTGTACTTCAGCGTCTGCAGTTGAATCCCTAGCTTTATAACAATGATAAACATTGCTTGTCGTATAGGTATATTTGTTAATAACTCTAGAAATAGTGTATCGAATCCACAATCACAATCACCTGCGTTGTATATGCTCTGGCATCACAACCTTGTAATGTTGCAACTGCTAACATTGTTGAATTGTGCCCACGAACACAAACCTAGATGAGACCAGTTAGACCTATGCTCGACTGTAGGTTGTATCTTTGACGAGCTTGGGATCATAGGATGCTACAAAAACCTAGTTGCTTATGCCCACATCATCAACCACTGTAGTGTACTTGTAGCAATTTACTCTTTATGCAAATAGATCAACTCTGAAGCTTGTTGTCAACATCAAACAAGTCATCAAACTTCTATCATCTGCCTCATGCATCCAATGACTATTGTTGAATGGTTTGGCAATATATGACCTTAGTCTTCCCGTCATCGAAACAAGATGAAGATTTGAATCAAGTTTGTAGTCTTATGAACCAAACCCTTTAAGATTCGCTTAGTCACACGACTTCTGGATATCGTGTTTGGGTATGCCCTCATAGACTGTTGTGTGTAGATCAATCCTTTGCATGTGAATGTTCACAGAGAAAACTTGACCAAATTCTGCCTAGGGCTATATTGTATGACCACTTCAATACTTTACTGGATTATAATACGTCAAGGAATGATATAATAGGCAAAAGAGGGTGTTTCAATGATTAACAATGTTTCCAACAAAATGTGTGCCCTCAGTAGAGTTGAAGCACTCAGGGTATGCAAGGGTTATAGGCTTTGAGAGTTGAAATTTTATTTAGAAATTAGGACTTATGGATCAAGGACTGCAACAAATCAAATTAAAAATAAAACAAAGTTTTGAAGTCTGCGACAAGGTCAGAATACACAAGGTTTTCTTGCAAATATATGCACAGATTAGGTCATGGTGCTATAGCTCAAGTTTGTCACAAGTGAAAAAGACCTAAACAAAAGTGTTTCACGTTTGACAACTTTGCTAGATACGTAGAGTCATTCTCCTAGGGTCATATGTTAAGTTTTAAAATTAGCTTCGAAGATTATTGTGATAAATCCTTGATCATGTCAATTTCTTTAGGCCTTCTGCAAGACAATATCAGAAACCAAACGAAATGCCATGGATATGTTCAATATTTGCTTCAATTCATTAGGGTCGAAAGCTATTCTGGATAGGGAACAAAAAGATCAGCAGGATGGACCTTAATAACTTTGGATTAGGTGTTAGAGCAATGCTTGGAACCCATGCTACAATGAAAAATCAAAACATACTTTAACTCTAGGCTTCCATAGATGTATGATGGTTAAAAATGCTTCAGGGCTTGCCCTAATGCGAGGTTGAGGTTTCATATAAATGTGCCAAATATGTGCTTTCGTCCTGCCCTTTAAGATAAATCCAAATGAAACCTTTATCCCCAAAAAAGAACAAAAAATCTGAAGTAGAACACCTCTAGCGAGATAAAACAGATCAGTGGCCAAGTCACACAATAATTTCAGACCTCCTTAAGATGTACACTTGTTTCACAGGATCAAATTTATTTCAAAGAAATTCTCTTGAATGAATAGTCCCATTGAACGTCTTTTGAAGTTGTTGAATGCCCTATATTTATAGAGGTCGAGGTGCCCTAATTGTTATAAGGCCGACCTTAAAATTATGAATGTTGATATGTCATTTAGGGCTACAATGTGGGGTCGACTTGGTCATCAAGAGGGAAATATGAAGTTTGATTTTGATTTGAACCCTAAAACCATAATCATAGTAACCTCAACCATTTTGATTCAATATTTAATGGAACACATGCTTGGTTATCAAATGGTGAGTTGCCACATCATCTTTGGTGTTGGGGTTTTAGCCCACAAGATGGGGGCATGAACTTTGATTTGCGAATATCTCCTTAACCATGAGGAGTTACAAGGCGTATCATATACCGTCGGAATCGGCCACGACTAGGAGCATCCATTGATGATGAGCTTGATATCAAATTCACTAATTTCCATCCTCAAAAACGTCAACAAATGCGGGGCAACTAGGGTTTCCAACCATCCTTCTAGGGCTACTTGTTCATTGAAAGTTTCCAATGATGTAATCATGACATATATTAAGAGCGTTCAAGAACCGATGTTGACATCAATTACAACACCATTCAACAGAGATATGATGTATAACAATTGTATTCCCCGTTAATGATGAGGCAAACTCATTTCGCATCGGGGTTGGGACATGCAAGGGTTCATTTTATGATGTATAGGAGCAACATTGTGCTTAAGAACCAGGTGATGGCCATAATCACTAAGGTAGAGCTCATCCTAGGTTTTTGCCCACGTGGTAATGTGTGTGTCCTGACCATCTTTTGCATTTTGACATTCTTTCTTTTATTTTGCTTGTAGCCATTATATGTTTTTCCTTTTCTTTTAGCTGCATTAACCTCTCAGGGAAAAGTTCCAGGCTTACCTAGGTATGTGTATGTATGGGTGCTAAATATTAAAAGACCAATAGTTAGTTTAACTCAAAGAAGGGAGGTCGAATACGGGCTTGTAATGTAAGATGGAAAATGGTATGTATGGAATAGTGATAGATGGAACACGCTATCTCAATCAAGGATGCCCAAGTAGTGCCCCTCCTATATGTTGAAGTTTCTAACTTAGTTTAGAAACCCTTCATGCACTTTTTTTTATTTATTCCTACCTACTTGTTATTATTCGTTAACAAGTTATTTACAAAGTAAATATCGAAAATAAACACCATTGCATGCTCAACATATTATAGATCAGCAACTAAAAGAAACAAGAACAAACACACCACATGACACCGTTATTTTTGAACCAATGTCCCCGGAAAAACCCAATGTGGGAAAACCAGTGCAACTATCTGAGGGTTTTCTTATTAAGCAATATCAGAGTACAATCTGGGTGCCGAAACTGGCCCAACCAATTGAGAATTTCCTTGGCAGTGATACCTCTCAATTTCTGACAAATCTCCTAGCTAAAACCCCGGATAATCCTTCCGGCAGCTACTCAGCACCAATCTGCCCCAGAAACCACAATGTCAACCTCTCTCTGGACTGCGTCATCCCCTCTCTGCCTCGTGTTGGCCCTGTGTCACCCCGCATGGGTCTGCGTCAACCCTAGGAGGCCTTGCGTCAGCCCTCTGGCCCTCTGCATCAGCAACGCTAGCCTCTCTGAGGCTCTGCGCAGCTTCCGGCTGCCTCTGCGTGGTCCTGCGTGAGCCCTGGCTGGCTCTACGTCACTCTCCTTGGGTACTGCGCTGCTCTCCTGGCACTATCTTTGCCTCTCTATCTCTCTGTACTCAAATGTCCCTCAGCTGCATCTTCTGATCACTAATTTTATCTCTCTTAGCAAACCTCGCTCTAGAGAATAGAATGGTTGATCACTCTGGTGTATTTTCCAAGTGACCCTCAAGCCTCCTCTTATACTCTTCCTGTTGACATCTCAACGGCTGAGATTAAGTCCCTAATCAATGGCTAAGATTAGATCTGGCTTGATCCATGTCTTCTGGACCACTCTAACACAAATTTATATTAATACACATTAATATTTTATTTTCCCCAAGTTTAGACTTAGGGACTTCATTAAAATATTAATTATTTTAATATCTCTTGATCTGTTTAGAATCTGCCCAAACCCTTTCTGGGTATTGTAGATCTCATGTGCCCCAACCTCTCCACCAAATTTCGTGGCTGGAGCACATCCGATGCTACCCCAAATCAACACTCCCTCTTAGCGAGGACTGTGCTTTAGCAATACTCCTCATTGAGTATAACTCTGATCATCCGGCATCGGTACCTGTGCTGATGCTAGGCCTTCCTACCCACCATCCTTTGCACTGCTCCGTCCTGTACTGTTGCCCATGGTTCTGCGACTGCCACTGCTGCATCTGTACGATAGTTTCCTCTGCATCCGTGCTGTTGCTAGTCCTTTCTCCCAGCACTGTACCTCCTCTCATCATGCTGCATCGTGCTCCCCACTGCTGCATTGCAACTCAATTACTGAGAAGTAAGTAACTGATCTCCCAACTGACCTCCTTGTTGGGCTAGAAACACCCACTAATGGTGAAGCTCCCTCTGCTGCTGACAAGTGCTCCCTCTCTTTGACCTCAGTGCTGCTGCAACAACTCCCTACATCTCGCACCATTGCACGCCTCTCTATGCCTTCCTGCACTGATGCAATACTCTTGTGCCTCTCGCACTACTGCAGCTTGCTAGCTCTGCACTGTCTTGGGACTCCTGCACTGTAGTCTCTGCCGCTCCATCTTCATCCGTCTCTACCCACTCAGCCAGTCCTGCTACTCCTCGTTGGGGCTCCCGTAGCAAGGTCTAATCCAAGAGGCTGGGTACCTCGAGGATCCTGCCCCTCATCGCTTGTAGTCTGCTTGACTACAGCTCGATGTCTCCCAACTTCCGCTTAAGTGGTGTGTGTGCACTCATGGCACAGTCATCCTCTGTCAAAACTTCCTTCTGTGCCCGTGCTGGCACTGCCTTAGTCTCGGAAGACTCTCCCTTACTCTTCTTCCTTGGGCACTGGGTCGCATAATGATCCATCTCCCCACAGTGGAAGCACTTGACCTTGGAGAGATCTTTCTTCTTCCGCTTCTCCTGCTTTCCCTCAGATGCTAGGGCCACATCCTCCTCCTGCTTGACCTTGATCCATTTGCTGCTGCTACCTGTCTTCCACTGCCGTCTGATCTCTTGCTGGCAAAGAGTTGCCCACATCTCGTCCCAAGGTGGG
This sequence comes from Pinus tabuliformis, assembly GCA_031772625.1. Lineage (NCBI taxonomy): Eukaryota > Viridiplantae > Streptophyta > Pinopsida > Pinales > Pinaceae > Pinus > Pinus tabuliformis. The sequence goes on along the minus strand of CM062804.1, from coordinate 1,581,473,129 downwards.
AGAGTCCCTTTGCCCAGGATATTTTGGACAAACACTTCCCAATCTTCTGAGAGAGCATTCAGGGCTATCCTCACCATAATTTCTTGATTTGGTGTCCCTCCTATAGCAGTCAACTGGTCTCAGATCTCATTCAGTCCTCCAAGGAAGGTGTCAATCGATTGACCCTTCTTCATCTGATACGACCTCATCTGGTTCTAGAGCAGCATTCTTCTCTGCACAAAAGTATGCTGGTACGGGTTCTTGAGAGCTTCCCACATCTCAAGTGTCGTTTCCTTCTTGGCTATATGTGGTACCACATGATCCTTGACCACGTCAAGGATAATGCACTTGCCCCTCACCATCGCCTCTTCGTACTTGTCGTTATCATTGGAGTCGACTGGGATAGCTATAATCTTCAAGGCGAAGTTCTTGACACGATTTCTATCAAGCACTGATAAGATTCTGGCCTTCTAGACTGTGAAATTCGATGCTCCGTCCAGTCTATCCTGATCTCTTACCCTGTGTAGTGCCATGATGCTCCTCTACTTCCCTCCTGGAAGTTTTCTGTTCGACTCCTCTAAGTCTCTACTTTTCGTCTAGAATTTCTCTTCTGGACTCCTTCTGAGTCATGATTTCCCTCCTGGAAATCCTTTTGTTGCTTGTTGAGATGCCTACTACTCTGATCGTCTTGTGCAACTGCATTGTTGATCCAAGTTCCTCGGCTAGAAACCCTCAGTAACAACTCCTCTGGCCCTGCTTTGTCAGGTACTGTTTTGACTATAGTACCTCACCAGCTCCACTCTGCTATATTTCTGCAGCCTTCTATACTCCAACAACTGTTGATCCAGGTCCGGGTGTGACGAAGGACCCTTCCAAGACCTTTTACTTTCGTGATGTGTTAAATTGCAGTTTTTAAAAGAACATAAGTGAATACATCTGCATACTGTAAAGAAGAGGAATATGTCAATCATCAGCAACATAAAATAACAAGACGTTGATAACGGAGTTCGTCCAGGAGGGACTACGTCTCCGGGCCCCGGTGTCAAGATGGTGTAGGCTGCTGCATTAAGTGTTGTCAATAGTGATGATGTACATAGAGGTGATGTCGCTATCATACAAGGAAAATGCCCTCATGCAGGAGTGGCTCCAAGAGATGTTCCACTATAGGAACTCTCAGTCAAAAGACTCCTATCAGTATGACACAAACTCATGCATGATGAGCATCCCGCCAGCATGGCATAAAAGGGATCTCAATGCAAACATACATGACGACAACCTGAGTATCCCATCAACATACAACAAAGGGATCTCAAAACATAACATGACAAATCATGACAACAAGTACATCACATAGACGATTCTGCGTCACATCAAGCAAGAATCATGAAAACAAGTAATAAACAAGATATCTCATCAAACACCAAATAGGGATCTATGCAGCACAATTCATGGAAAAAGAAGTACATGTACATACTGCATATACGTCACAAGCAAGGGTCATTTGAAGAAGCGGATGTCAAACTGCTGAAGTTGTTCGTGCCATTGATCTCACGACATCAATTGCATGGAAATGGTTGCTTGCCCATAGATGCTGACACCTGCATTCCACTTAGAAAAGTGGCTGGAAAATGAAATGAGTGAATGAAAAATCTGAACGCACTATCAGATTTGTGGCGTTGAATAGTGCAAAATCGACTGTCAAATTTCTAAATTCTGAGAAATTGAGAATCTGGGGCTCAAAGAATCTTTTAGATTCCCCCTAGATTTCTCAGATTTTGCTCCATGGGTGGACTGGGAATTTGCAACTCAAAGGGGGAATCTGACCTCGGCATTGTGATCCCTGCGGAAAACTGTGAAAAACAACTATAAACTTGACTATGTTCCGACAAAAATAAATTTTCCCTCCCTGGAGAATCTTTGGGCATCAAAGAATATTCTGCATCCTCTGCCTCGAAATCCATGCCCGCCCCTGGTTCCTCCATGCTTGGGCGCACTGCGTAAATGAAGGTTTATATGTAAATCCCAAGTGGATTAACCCATGAAATCGTTTAGGTGGATTGATATAAGGAGGCGAATTGCAAGGAGGAGGTCGGGTGGTCAAACCCCGACCCCTCCATATTAATATCCTTATCATTTTTTAAAACTGCATGCATAATTTTTTTAGGGGGTTGGGTCCACATTGGGCGGCCCGCCCCTTAACTCCCGCAAATTTGTTTGGATGGCATTGTATTAAGTTATGGCACGTTTGTTTTGGTTGTACATGGTTCATTTATGGGGCCACCCAGTGGGGGTTGGCCCACGTGGGTTGGGCATGTTCAATCCCCGCCGGCCCCACACTATATATGGCATGGCATTGTGTTAAGTGTGGGGGTGTGGGCTGGGTCCACCAGAGGTGGCCCGTGCCCACCCCATTAATGTGTTATGTTTAACGGAGTTGGGAGGAGGGTCCGGCAGGGTCATGGCCATCGACCCATTTAATATTAATGCCTATTTTTGGTTGCGGTTTGGGGTTAGGCTGGTGGGGGTCATGGCTCGTTGGCCTTATTAAAATTCTTTTTTTTTTGTTGTGTAATAGTTTTTGGGGGTGGCAGCGGTGGTGCCTCGCCACCATAATATATATATTTTTAATTTTTTTTTTTTATAAAACATAGAGGAGGTTTTCCAACCTTTAGAAAATAAGGGATATTGGGCAAATTAACGAGGCCACAATTTCGACCGATTTTGGGAGCTAGGTTTCATGCCTCGGGGTTGGTCAAATTGTAGGACACTTAAACCTAGCCCACAACCCAACTTTGACCAAAACTTTGACTAGCTCGTTCTCCCTCATACGAGCTCGGATTGACGAACCGTTCGCACTGCCGCGATCAGGACGACGAGATATACGCTCTGGTCCTAGTTCGAAATCATTCTAATCACTTTGATTTTCGAGATTCCATAAGCCCTCTTTGCCCTGTGCGTGTCTCTGGAGCCACCTAGATCAATCCTCCCCACTGAGGAGCTTTTGGTCCTCCAAAGGCATGAAAAACAATCTGCAACTTCTCTGTTCCTTGATTGCATCACAAGCGTCCTGAAAGGTCTCGCTTCCATCTCCTTCACCTTTGTTCTTCGGTGCCTTAAGCGATGAGCCAACACCTGCAATCTCAGCAACCTAAAGTACATTGTTTTGCAAATTACATGCTTAACTTACATGACCAACTAATGACCCAAGCATCCCATACTTGCCATGAGTTTATATCACATACTCGGTGGTCAAGTTTACATCAAGATGGACACAATACCCAAGCTATGACAACAAGGCCGAAATGTCATTGTTGCTTCAACAAGTGATAGAAAACACATCATCACTGCAACACATGATTTACAAACATAAGGCCAAAACTATTGTTTTGCTTTGACAAGTGATGAAAACACAACATCACTTTCAGAGTTTAAAATGTGACTCAAAAATAATACCAGACATCATTGTTGTCGAACAAGTGATGGAAAACACATCATCACTTTTACATTTTAAAATGCAACAAATGATTTACAAAAGCACGACCATGAGATGCTAACATATCTAGAAACCATTTTTCACTTATCAAGGTGAATGGGTCACCTCCTTGTGGCGCATTCATTGGTCGACCAACTGCTTCACTTGGTTCATGCACCGACACTTTGTCTTTAAGGCGCTGTTTTGGATGGAGCCTCCAACAAGTGGCTCTTTGATGGCCACTTCTATCGCAGTGACTGCAATAGGTCTTCTTCCTCCAGATCTGTTTAACATGTTTCTTTACATGTTGTTGAGGGGGTCTTTCACGCCTCATCCTTTTGTGTGCTGCCATTCTTTTCCAACACTTAGAAAATGTATGGTTATGTAATCCACAAAAGGTACATGTTTTTTGATGCCATGTTTTACGTTCATCATTAAAAACATGATTATAATCAAAATGAACATTTGAATATCGAAACTGATTATACCTTTCCTTGCCGTCTCTGGTGCAAGTATGGCGATGAGAGCTTGCCTCAGCTCTTTCCCTGTGATGGCCATTGCCATGGGATGATGCGGATGTGTTCCCATCATTCTCTTTCCTTGACGCTTTCGACGATGTCTCAGACGAATCTGACGCCTTCGAGCATTCTCCTTTAGTGTATCTCGATATTGCAAATTGAGGTCTCTGCATAACCTCCAAAGGTTGAGTTATGCCTTGGTTATTAACACCAAGTTCTTTTTCCTCCTCGTGCCTCGTCCTGGTAAGGAGCCTCATGTTTGTCCCTATAATTGGGATCTCCAAATCTCCAATAGAAATCACACTATGTGAAGATAAAACCGAAAAGAAATCAACATCTTTTAACTCCTCTGTCGATTTGGAAAGAACTGATGAGGGCTTCTCATCATTTGTTGTTTGTAGTTCACTTTCTGTCTCGACACATTCCCCAACTTCCTTGCTGACATACCCAAGTCCTGCCTGACAGGGTAATTCTTCTACTCTGATGGGGTGGACAATGCCTTAGCCATTAATGTCCAAGCCTTTTCCTTCATACCCCATTCTCTTCAACAGTTTGGAGCCAATTCCTGTGTTATGATTTTCAAAAACGACGAAATCATCATCAAGACACATACATGAATTCAGAGAATCACATTTTACCTCTCATGGGCCACGCTGCAGCTTTTCCAAGCCCTCATCCTTTGCTTGCAGCTGTCGTAGCAAACTTTGTTTTTCCTCTTTCTCTTCGTGTAGACGCATCTTCAATTCAACGTTCTCTGTTTGAATATTATGTTTGTTGTGCTTCAGCTCTTCCAAGGCCTCTTCTGTGGCTTGCAACTAAAGTTGCAATTGCTCCTTTTCCTTTGTCTCTTTCTGTAGAGTTTCATACATTATTTCCACTCTTTTGGAAATTTTGAGCATGGTCTCGTACATTGCTTTCTCATCCTCTGTCACTGCACGTTCCATTGTTCATGCTGCAATTCACATCAACGCAAAGACCGCTCTGATACTACTTGATCTAGGTCTGGGTGTGATGAAGGACCCTTCCAAGACCTTTTACTTTCGTGATGTATTAAATTGCAATTTTTAAAAGAACATAAGTGAATACATCTGCATGTTGTAAAGAAGAGGAAGATGTTAATCATCAGCAACATAAAATAACAAGACGTTGATAACGAAGTTCGTCCAAGAGGGACTACATCTCCGAGCCCTGGTGTCAAGATGGTGTAGGCTGCTGCATTAAGTGTTGTCAATAGTGATGATGTACATAGAGGTGATGTTGCTATCATACAAGGAAAATGCCCTCACGCAGGAGTGGCTCCAAGAGATGTTCCACTACAGGAACTCTCAGTCAAAAGACTCTTATCAGTATGACACAAACTCATGCATGATGAGCATCCCGCCAGCATGGCATAAAAGGGTCTCGATTCTCAATGCAAACATACATGACGACAACCTGAGTATCCCATCAACATACAACAAAGGGATCTCAAAACATAACATGACAAATCATGACAACAAGTACATCACATAGACGATTCTGCATCACATCAAGCAGGAATCATGAAAACAAGTAATAAACAAGATCCCTCATCAAACATCAAACAGGGATTTGTGCAGCACAATGCATGGCAAAAGAAGTACATGTACACACTGCATATACCTCACAACCAAGGGCCATATGAAGAAGTGGATGTCAAACTGCTGAAGTTGTTCGTGCCATCGATCTCACGGCATCAATTGCATGGAAATGGCTACTCGCCCATAGATGCTGACACCTGCATTCCACTTAGAAAAGTGGCTAGAAAATTAAATGAGCGAATGAAAAATCTGAACGCACCGTCAAATTTGTGGCGTCGAATAGTGCAAAATCGACTGTCAAATTTCAGAATTCTGAGAAATTGAGAATCTGGGGCTCAAGGAATCTTTTAGATTCCTCAAAGATTTTACTCCATGGGTGGACTGGAAATCTGCAACTCAAAGGGCGAATCTGACCTCGCCATTGCGATCCCTGCAGAAAACTGTGAAAAACGACTATAAACTTGACTATGTTCTGACAAAAATAATTTTTACCTCCCTAGAGAATCTTTGGGCATCAAAGAATATTCTGCCTCCTCTGCGTCGAAATCCATGCCCGCTCCTGGTTCCTCCATGCTTGGGTGCACTGTGCAAATGAAGGTTTATATGTAAATCCCGGGCGGATTAACCCATGAAATCGTTTAGGTGGATTGGTATAAGGAGGTAAATTGCAAGGAGGAGGTTGGGTGGTCAAACCCTGATCCCTCCATATTAATATTCTTATCGTTTTTAAAAACCACATACATATTTTTTTTAGGGGGGTCGGGTCCGCATTGGGTAGCCTGCCCCTTAACTCTCGTAGCTTTGTTTGGATGGCGTTGTATTAAGTTATGGCGCATTTGTTTTGGTTGTACATGGTTCATTTATGGGGCTGGCCCACGTGGGTCGGGCGGGTTCAATCCCTGCCGGCCCCGCACTATATATGGCATGGCATTGTGTTAAGTGTGGGGGTGTGGGCCGGGTCCACCGGAGGTGGCCCATGCCCACCCCATTAATGTGTTATGTTTAACAGAGTTGGGACGAGGGTCCGGCGGGGTCATGGCCGCCGTCCCATTTAATATTAATGCCTATTTTTGGTTATGGTTTGGGGTTAGGCCAACGGGGGTCATGGCCCGTTGGCCTTATTAAAATTCTTTTTTTTTTTTTGTGTAATAGTTTTTGGGGGTGGCGGGGGTGGTGGCCTGCCACCATAATATATATATATATATATATATATATATATATAGAGGAGGTTTCCAACCTTAAGAAAATAAGGGATATTGGGCAAATTAACGAGGCCACAATTTCGACCGATTTCGGAAGCTAGGTTTCATGCTCGGGGTCGGTCAAATTGTAGGACACTTAAACCTGGCCCATAGCCCAACTTTGACCAGAACTTTGACTGGCTCGTTCTCCCCCATACGAGCTCGGATTGACAAACCATTCTCACCGCCGCAATTAGGATGACGAGATCTACGCTCTGGTCCTGGTTCGAAATCATTCTGATCACTTTGATTTTCAAGCATTCATAAGCCCTCTTTGTCCTATGTGTGTCTCTGGAGCCACCTAGATCAACTGCCTCTTTGTGAATTGCGTCAACGCCTCTTTGCCTCACGTTGGCTCTGCGTCACCCCAGATGGGTCTACGTCAGCTCTGGGATGCCCTGCATCAACCCTCTGGCCCTTTGTGTCAACAACGCTGGCCTCTTTGAGGCTCTGCACAGCTCCCGGCTTCTTCTGCGTGGCTATGGCTGGCTCTACATCACATTTCTTGGCTTCTATGCTGTTAGAAACAACTTTTGTCACCTTGGGACAACTGTTTTCTACTGTTATTGCTCCGCTCGGCTGAGGTCTTTTAGTCCTCCGGTGATCTGCAATCACACTTTGATACCATGTTGAAGTTTCTAAGTTTACTTAGTTTAGAAACCCTTCATGCACTTTTTTTGATTTATTCCTACCTACTTGTTATTATTCTTTAACAAGTTATTTACAAAGTAAATACTGAAAATTAACACCAGTGCATGCTCAACATATTACAGATCAACAACTTAAAGAAACAAGAACAAAGACACCACATGACACCATTATTTTTGGACCAATGTCCCCAGAAAAACCCAATGCGGGAAAACCGGTGCAGCGATCTGAGGGTTTTTTTATTAAGCAATATCAGAGTACAATCTGGGTGCCGACACTGGCCTACCCAACAAAGAATTTCCTCTGTAGTAATACCTCTCAATTTCTGACAAATCTCCTGGCTGAAACCTCGAATAATCCTTCCAGCAACTACTCAACACCAATCTGCCCCAAAAACCATAGTGTCAGCGTCTCTCTGGACTGCGTCATCCCCTCTCTGCCTCATGTTGGCCTTGTGTCACCCCGCATGGGTTTGCATCAACCTTGGGAGGCTCTGCGTCAGCCCTCTAGCCCTCTGCGTCAGCAACGCTGGCCTCTCTGAGGCTCTGCGCAACTCCCGACTGCCTCTGTGTGGCCCTACGTGAGCCTTGGCTAGCTTTGCGTCACTCTCCTTGGCTACTGCGCTGCTCTCCCGACACTATCTCTGCCTCTCTATCTCTCTGTACTCAAATGCCCCTCAGCTGCATCTTCTGATCACTAATTCTATCTCTCTTAGCAAAGCTCACTCTAGAGAATAGAATGACTGATCACTGTGGTGTATTCTCCAACTGACCCTCAAGCCTCCTCTTATACTTTTTCTGTTGACATCTCAACGGCCAAGATTAAGTCCATAATCAATGGCTAAGATTAGATCTGGCTTGATCCATGTCTTTTGGACCACTCTAACACAAATTCATATTAATACACAATAATATTTTATTTTCCCTAAGTTTAGACTTAGGGACTTCATTAAAAATATTAATTATTTTAATATCCCCTGATCTGCTTAGAATCTGCCCAAACCCTTTCTGGGTATTGGAGATCTCATGTGCCCCAACCTCTCCACCAAATTTCGTGGCTAGAGCACATCTGATGCTACCCCAAATCAACACTATACCCATTGGGCCATTAGGGAAGGTCTCATTGGACTAGGATCGAAGATTAACCCCCCATTTAAGGTGAGGGAACAAGATTATGGTCAAAGCCTCTATTTCTTCCAAGTCAACCCATAATCCATAGCAAAAGCCCAACAACAAATAATCATAAGCACCTGATTGTAAAATGAATAAAGTAGCCTTTGATCAAAAACCCGCCTTCGTCCATGTGCTCTTGTCGGATGGGTGAGAAGGTATATGATTGATGTAGGTGGCCGAGATAAAATGGGATGTCATCAGCGAGTGGTGGCTGTCAGGGGCTACATGGCTGGCCGACTGGATGTGAAGAATGGGGGAAAATGTTTCTCCTATAGGGTCACCCACTTTGGTGGGTAACAAGCCCCATTTCAATACTAGGTGGGAAGCCCTTTCATGAATAGTCACATCCCAACTAACATACATGTCCTTTCATTATTTTTATTATTATTTATTCATATATTTATGTTCATAATAGGGGTTCAATTATGAATTGGGGATGCTATAGTTGAGAGGGTTTGGACCATTCAAAGTTGAAACTTGATACATCATTATTAGGCATTGGGAAAATTAATGTTTGACAATGCACATTGTAGGTTGGCGCTCATCAATAATTAAGATGTTTGTGAAGTTATAAATTTGATTATATTGTGTAGACATTATTATATTTATTGAACTCTGTGTCATCTGTTGCTTGGATACTATTTTGGAATGAGATTATTAAGTTTATAACAAGCTTATCTTTTAGATCACCGTTGAAGTGAAGCCAACCATCAACAAAAGGCATGGGAAGCACCAAAAATTTACCTAAACTCATTTGATATAATATTTATCTGCACTGAACAAGATGCCTTTGACATTTAGATGTCACTATAGCTGATGATAGGAGGATACTAACACTTGCGCGTTGGTGGACTAATTCATACCACAATTATTGAGGTGCTACAACCATTCATTATATTTATCTGCACTGAACAAGTTGCCTTTGACATTTAGATGTCACTATAGCTGATGATAGGAGGATACTAACACTTGCGCATTGGTGGACTAATTCATACCACAATTATTGAGGTGCTACAACCATTCATTAGTTATGTTCTTTCACAAGCATGAAACTATTTGACCGTGAAGAGTAGTTGCACTACATGTAATTTTATTCAATCAATGAAGCATTATATGATGCTTCCGAAGAAGGTAAAAGATAGGGATATGATTCCTAGGGATTTGATTTGCATGCTTGTTAATCTTGAGTTCCAAACTTCTAAACATCTACTTAAATTGCCACAAGCCTTGGTTTCTCGATTGGTTCCCCTGGCCTATAAAGTTGATGGTGTACCGAATATATGATGTTCAGTTTTATTATGCTACCTAATTCTTCTTCTACTTTATTCAGTTGTTCGTGTTCACATGCTAATTTATAAAAGTTTTTTCAACAGTTTTTTTGTGTTTTATATTTGTGCTCTCTCTTTTATATACACAAACTCACCCTCTTGATCCAATGGTTGAAATTTTAAAGAACTGTATTGTGTACCTATAACCCCTTGAGCCATGTCAAGCTTAGCTAAGAAGAGAAGAGAATAGAGAAAACCTAATACACCCTAAGGAGTAGAGAACTTATATAGGCTCTCTTGGCACATTGGATTTAACAAAGGTGAAAAGAGTGGCCTTTTGAAAGAGTGTAAACTATTCAGCTTTGATGCATGTTTTCCTCTTATTTGCGCTTCTTACTTTTGTTGGTTTGGACATTTTTCAGGTTTATTGATGAAAAGAAGGGCTTCGTGTTGGGAAATGATGGGATTCTTCTTCGGTATTTGGGATAATTAACTATATATTCATCTTAGATTATAATTCTTTGGAGGAAGAAGATTTCTTAGCTTTGTCGGCATGTATAAGTCACTGTAATCAATGGCATGCAGTGGAGGACTCCGTTTTGTAGTACCGATGACTTTCTTTTTATGAAAAATATATTGCATGGAAGCATTCCTAAATGAGATTATTTAGATTTGCTCAATAATTTTAGCCATAAAAATTGGCCATTCTTTGGTAAGCAATCATGAGGTCATGCTTCAGGAAAAGAATATTTCACAAGTACATATCAGTAGATACGTTCCATACGTAATGATGTAGTTTCATAAACAGTGAATTGTGCATGATAGACATATCAAAACTTAAAAATATAGAAAATAAAGGGTGAAGAGTGACTTGTTATTGGTTTTTTCAAAAATAAAAGTCATAATGATAATCTTCGGTGGGCTATATTTTCATCTAATTTAGCCCCTTTTTTAACCAAATAAAAAGGAATACAATAAAAAATTTACAAGGTAAACTATATTTTTTTTCCAAGGAAACCACATGGGAAAATTTAAGGGATCCTTCCCCAAATTTGGGAATGACATTCTTAGAAATTCATTATTGTAAACTCGTCATTCTTAGAAAATTCATTATAGTAAACTCATCAATGTAGAGTAGCGAGCCTCACCCAGGGGATTCAAACTGAGAACCTATTAGCAGAAAACTAGGCAAATGCCCAAAAACATTGACAATAACAAGTTGAGCTAACTCCTTGGGTCAGGGCAAACTAATTTACTTGAGAACCACGAGAAAACTTTCAAAACTTTAACTTAATTTGTTTTTCTTTAAATGTATATAATTCTCACCTTGAATAAATTCACTAGGATTTCTACATTTATAAGAAAAATAAGACTTCAAACTTTCCACGAATGCCCAAAAACATTGACAATAACAAGTTGAGCTAACTCCTTGGGTCAGGGAAAACTAATTTACTTGAGAACCACCAAAAAACTTTCAAAACTTTAACTTAATTTGTTTTTCTTTAAATATATATAATTCTCACCTTGAATAAATTCACTAGGATTTCTACATTTATAAGAAAAATAAGACTTCAAACATTCCATGTGCCATGAACAAGGATAATTTATGTGTAATCTGTTGTAAAATTCAAAAAAAAAAAGATGGTCTGCTATCAACAGGGTTTTCAATCTTCGCTTTCACTTGGTATTACATAATACATTCATTCTATTAAAATTCTCTTTCATTTAATTTTTTGCCCCATAGTATATATTTGGAGCTTATAGTATATATTGTTTTTCTTAGTTTGAAGTAATTATAAATAATTGTTAGAGAGTTTTCTAATATAAGGAAGGGACACTTAATTACGAGGACTAAGCTTCTATGGTAGAAGCATTGGCTGTCAGAATTTAGACACAATACAAGAATATTTAACATAGATGCTCAAGCAAAACAAATATCGTGTGAATGACAAGCCAACGTTTCATTTCATTCTCAATTATGTATACAATTATAAACACAATACGGGGCATTGTTATCCCTCTTCTAACAAGCGTACCTATAGTGAATTTTTCGGTAGGACTGCTACGGTTTTTTTGGTTTGCTGAAGTGGAAACTTCTTGATAAATAGAAATATATGTATAAATATTTTATTAAAAAGATGAATTGACAGATGATGATTGTTTACAATGGGGTTCTTGGCTTATACACTGCCATGGGCACCCTTTGGAAAAGGGCATGATCTTATGATCGTGCCCTTTTGTCTAATTAAACCTAAAATCAAATAATAAACCTAAAACTAACTAAATTTTTACATAACATTACCTTCCTCTCAAAAGAATGCTTTGTCCTCAAAGCATACGTAACGACGGATGTTGTTGAAAAAACGTTTCATTCTCCCAAGAAGCGTCTTCTTCGGGTAAGTTCTTCCACTTGATCAAATATTCCAAGATGATCAAAGTCCCACACTTTAAAAGGTCTTGGATTAATCTCACAATTTCCATTTTTTGGTGTTGTGGATATCAGTATGGCTTGATGTTGATGGGGTCTGATCTTGCCTTGACTTCTATTGTATGCTCAATTTCCCTATTGGGTGACATCTTCATAAGTAGGTCTTGAAATACTTTTTCATGCTTCCTAATTAGATCTTGTATCTCTAATGACTCTTCACTGGTCATATTTGCAGGGAACATTTCTACCTAGTGACATTGTACTACATAAGCGGGTGCTCCTTTTTGACTCATCTTCATCATCTAAGATGATGATACAATTTGATTCTCTAGTGCTTGGAATCCGTGTAATTTGTACTTCTGACCTCCCCATTTGAATTTTATAAATTGTACTTGGTGGTTGGCAGCATAAGTACCTAAAGTTCGTAACCACTGGATACCTAAGACTACATCTACTCCTAATGGTACTGTGAAAAACGGAGACTCTAAACTGAAGTCTTGAATATGCAATTTAACCTTATGGCATTTCCCCACCTTTTCAATCTTCTTACCGTTAGCTACCATCACTTTCATGTTTGGTAAGGGAAATGAAAAAATATTGAGTCTCTTTGCCATGGTTGCATCTAAAAAATTGTGTGTGCTACTAGAGTCGATGAGAACCACCACGTTGTTCTTATTTATGTGTCTTTTTAACTTTGAAGTCTGAGGTTGTGATATACCTGTCATAGCTGATAATGACACTTGTGGAATACTTCCGTCATCTAATTCTGGTGAGAATTCTGGGGCATCTTTTGTTCCTTCTATGTCAGAATCTTCACTGTTTGATTCATTGGTTGCTTTACAATTATATAGGTTCTTTGGTTCTTTTCCTTTAGCACACCTATGTTTGGGGTCCCACTTCTCACCAGTGTTTGCATTTACCCTCTTTTATCCTTTGCATTTCCACATTAGATTTTTCATCTTCACGACGATGTGGTGGAACATATCTTGTATTATTTGAGTCCACATATTGGGGTATTCTTCGTCTTGAATATGTTTTTTCCACTTTTGACCAAAATATTGGTTCAAATTTCTTTTCGGTTGTTTTTGCTTTTCGTCTTGCTACTTCTATTGATGTAATGTCATGCATTTCAAGTTCTACTTGTATATGGGTTTTGAGTCCCGAGATGTATGATTGAATTAGACGAGATTCTGATAACTTAGGTACTTGTGTTACTAAGTTTTTCCATTCTTGAGTGTATTCGTCCACACTTCCTTTTTGTCGTAACTTGATGAGTTTTGAAAAGAACTCTTCTTCCTTTACACTTTGGAATCTTTTAAAAAATGCATCTTTAAATTTTCTCCAGCTAATGACGTGTGTTGTTTTTTCCCACCACATATACCAATTATATGCTTCTCCTTCCATTTTCATGGATGCGTGCCTGAGCTTTTCGTCATCGTCTTTGATGTCATATATCTCAAAGTATTCTTTTGCTTTATTTATCCATACAACATTGTTTTTTTCGTTTCCATCGAATTTAGGCATCTCGACTTTTGCCTTTCGCTGGTATGTTGCTAATGGTTGAGCGAAAAAGGGGTGTTGATTGGTAAAGGTATCCCAGAGTTGCTTGTTTGTAAGGGTTGCGTTACTCACTTCTTGGTGGGGTGTCGCTAAATTTTTTGAGGATTCAACTTTTTCATGAGAGTCTGTTGACTTTGTTGAATCTGATGAGATGTGCTCTTGATTCTCTTCATTTTCTTTTAGTAGTTGTGCGGGTGTACAATTTGCTTTTTTACATAGAAGTTTCAGCATTGTTAAGGCCTCTTTGATTTTTAGTTCTGTTTGGACATGTTGGTTTTCCATCTTTATTTCTATTCGATTTGTCGTATCATGAAGATTTTTGATTTTGTCAGCCTGATTTTTGATATCGTCAGCCTGCCTCTCAAGCTTGATCTGGAATTCATCTAATCTTTTACTGACCTCATCGTGGTTGCTATGTATCTTATGCTCTGCGTCCAATATTTTTTTTTTACTGACTTCATCGTGGTTGCTATGTATCTTATGCTCTGCGTCCAATATTTTTTTTTGGAAATCCGCCATTGTCATTGTCGACATTGAGCGAGTTTGTGGGGGTGTGTATTTATCTGCCAGCTTAATTTTTTTTTAAACTAATTAAATTAAATTAAATTAAATTAATTAATTTAACTATATTATATAAGTGTTTTTTTCTTTTTTAATTAATTAAAATAAATTTAACTAATTAAATTATATATATAATATATAATATATACTATAATTATGTATATATGTTATATATATTATATATTTCACGTTATATATATAAATAAATGTATATATATATATATATATATATATATATATATATATATATTTAACGTTATATATAATTTTATATGTCTACCGTCACGTCTGCAGATGGGGGTCAACTCCCGTTGACCGTTTGAAAAAAAAAGAACTTAAGCAAATATCACCGAAGTGCTGGGGCTGAACGGGGTTGTATGCGCAGAGGACAGTGTATAGGCGACAAAGTGTTGCGGACGGATGAATAACCGGTAGCTGGAAGCAGCAGATCGCTGATGGACGCGGTGCAGCAAGCACACCCGGATCCACGGCAGCGGCACGACAGTGTATATGGACGCGGATAGGGCGGAACGAAGCTGGCAGTCGGATGGCAACAACAAAATGGATGGGGTGATGGTGTGTGTAGAGGAAGATGGGGACAGGTATGCAGAAGACTGCGGCGGTGGCAGCTACCGATGAGTGGATGCTGACGGAGGCAGCGGCCAATGATTGGAATGCCCAGACAGGGCCGTGGAGCGGCAAGCCCACTTGGGGCCGAAATTATGGATAGCGTAGGTGGATAAGGTGGTAGCAGAACAGGGATATGACGGATGGCGCAGCGGCAATGAACACTGGTGAGTGCCAGGCGAGAAGATCGTTCGCTGTGATACAAATGAAGTGGAAACTTCTTGATAAACAGAAATATATGTATAAATATTTTATTAAAAAGATGAATTGGCAAATGATGATTGTTTACAATGGGGTTCCTGACTTATATACCGCCATGGGCACCCTTTGGGAAAAATCATGATCTTATGATCGTGCCCTTTCATCTAATTAAACCTAAAATTAAATAATAAACCTAAAACTAACTAAATTTTTACATAACATTTGCACTCAGGTTGAAGAAGGTGTTAGAATTTTCCATCTTGGGAAGTGAACCTGCTATCCATGAGGACCTATAGTGTTACATCGAAAAGCGATGCTGAATCATATTAGTATTCTGGGTACACACCGTGACAGGTCGTCCTTGAAAGCCCAATCTATTAGATTATCTTCTGCAGCAAGCATCAAATACAGAGGCATTTATTGAAGTGACAAAAGAACGTGGACCCATTTTTAAGTGTTAGTGCATCTCACAACATTGGTGAAAATGTTTGGCATCAACTTCATCAGCATTGCTGTGAAGTAGCAGAAATATTCATACATATTGATCCAGCAAAATTACAAGATTGTCCTGCTAGAGAAGATCCAAGAAACAGCTTTCAAGGAGAGAAAAACCAAAATAATAAACTTTTAACTCTGCACAACAACTAGAAACTGAGAGAACAGTCCATCATGTTCTATCTTGCAATTTTTTTGAGACAATTATATTGGGACATGTAACATGTTGTTTCTTGCAAGTCTAGGTCCTAGTCCAAGTTGAAATTTCCATGTCAACAGATATGAAAATCAATGATGCTATGGGTATTGCATTGTTTGTTGAAAAGAAGATTTTGCAAGCATCGTCAGAAAATTATGCAGTTAAATTTTCATTAGACTGGGTCATCAACTCAAAGAGGAATATAATAATATCGCAGTTCGATCCTGTAGCCAAGACTTAACCTCGCAAAACTAGAGTTCCTCAGCTAGCCCATCAACAACCATTTCTATTTAGCAATTCCCCTATGAACTCGGTTCTGAATCGTATCTTACATTTGACCTGAGATCAGTGGCAACAGGTGGAGGAGTTGACTCTTCTCACTCATGGGTGGTTGATGTGAATGAGTTGTAAGAAAACCACTCTGAAAATTCACTACAATTCAAGTTTCTCTTGTACAACTTTTGTCAAACACTTTGTCGACACTTGGGTCGCAATTTCAAGAAGAATTACACTCAGAAATTAACATTGACTCAACAAACTCAATTCTGATTTTTATAAACAACAACACAGATGACAAATTCTGAACTTATAAATCAGCAAATAACTCAGCGAACCATGAGCAAACCATGAAAATAGTACTTAGAATTTTTGGGACAAAAGTCCCTAGAAAAACCCTAGAGGGAAAACAAGTTTGGGAGAGGGAGGATTTTATTATTATGCTTCAGTAATCAAAGTTTACATAGGAGAATTAATCCAGCAATGGAATTATGGACTTATCTCGGTTTTTGAGCCACAAAACAGTGCCCAAATTAGTTGAACGGCCTTGCTTGAAGTGCATTTCCTCTGCTATCCAAATAGTATAGCTTGTACAGACTGTACAACCACTAAATTAGCACCAAAACTGCCATGAAATGCAAGCAAACAACTATTGTATGGTACAAAACTCCCTCAAAAATTTGTGCCCCTTCTTTCAGAGAGAATACAAGAGAAATAAATATAATAATAACACACGTAGCAACAACACATTCAAATCATATAAACCATGATTTCCCCGGAAAACCACAACTCGGGAAAAACCAACCAATAATAGATCTATTATTGTTTTTGGCTATAACATAGGCCAACATCCTGAGCTTTCGCCGCTCAACCATGGCTCAATACAATGGAACATCCTCAAGCCTTTAAACGACATCAACTACATGTAATACCATGAACTTAATACCACGAATCACTAATACCAGACACCAAAAACTACAATTGTTAACCAAAATTGTTGACACAACGTCAATTCCACCACAAAGTCAAGTTTATCTAACAATCCCCCTTTTAAACTTGATTGTGGGTTTTTCTTGACCGCATCTAGCGAAACCTGCCAAGTGAGCCAACCACCACTCACCTCCAGGCCCTACCTAGCCAATGTCAGGGTATTTGAGAATTTCACATGTTGTCCTAGCTCAACACACTTCATCATATTACCACATGTGTCCCGATAGCACCAAACCCCATTTTCCATTATTTCTTAAATAACAAAAATAAATCTCTTACGACCTTCATACAATTCTTTTTTTTTGAAAAATAGAAGTTCTCACCCTTTGATCAATGTACAATGCCTCTCTCATTCATTGGACGTTGCACTGAAGACGCTAGTTTTACACATCAAGTGGTTTGTATGCGCTTTGTTGGATTGCATTGACTTGCATTTGCCTTCTTCAATTATCCAAGCGACTGAAAGGGTTTTTGTGGTGAATTTTCCTTCATATTTATCTCTAGCTTTGCTTATTTATATACATGCAGTCTCACAATGTTGATGTTGATTCTCCATTTTTATTTTCAAAAAATATATGACACTTTGTGCTTATTCCTTCACCGACAGTTGCATTTTATTCTCAAACCCCTGAAATGTTGCTGGGCTGGCAAATTTTGTTTTCCCCGATTGCTCTATATTTGAATGATAAAAACTCACCATATGTCCATATTATTTGAGTTTTTGTTCTCTTTGGCCTTTTTATTTTTTGTCTTTTGAGTCTCAAATTTCGACTACATTGAATGCTGCCACCACTCAGAGGCATCATGAGCAATGACTTTTCCTTGCCCTTAACTCGAACTAGTAACAACTTGTTGCAAAACTCTTTTATTGACATCTCCAACAAGGCATTTTAGTCCAAGCCTACGTGCACGCCTCCAACACGACCCCATAATCTAATTTAGACTTTTAAAAATAATTTCTCAGTTGTTGCTCCATCGGCATGCACATCTCTCGATCAAAATCCATCAACCTTCTCTCGACTTTGATCTCTCCTCATGGCTTCAATACAACTCCGTGGCTTTGGGGACTTGGTCATGAATCCCTTATCATTGCTTGCACCAAAAAACAATGAATGGGATCGCACCAATCCCATGTACCCACATCATGCTCCTCATCAAACCATTGCTCAACTAGTTATGTTGGTTTGTGTAACGATCCATTGCTTCAACCAACCTTGCTAGTGTGTGCAACAAAGTCCATTTTTGGGGACACTTCGTCGATGGGAACAATTCCATGTGAACGAACAACCATCACTTTCATGCTTTGCTCACCACTAAGTACAGTTGTGTCCACAAGAGCACACATGACCTTTGCAATTTCATCATCTATTGGTGTCCAAGCTCTCTCTATGAGAAGCAAACCCACACATTTATCTTGAATATAAATCATTCACAAATCATCTTTCTATAGCTGATGGGTTTTCTCATGCCCCTCTCACTAACCAGAGCTTTGATACCACTTATTCTTTTAGAGAGAATACGAGAGAAATAAATATAATAATAACACAAATAGAAACAACACATTCAAATCATATATACCATGATTTACCTAGAAAACCTCAACTAGGGAAAAACCAACCAATAATAGATCTATTATTGTTCTTGGCTAAAACATAGCCAAGCCAACTAGCACCTTGAGATTTCACCGCTCAACTATGGCTCAATACAATGGAGAATCCTCATGCCTTTCAACAACTTCAACTACATGTAAATTGTTGACATAACCTCAACTCCTGTTAAAATATGAAATTGTGGTCAAATTCCACTTTGGACAACTCACTTCATGGAGATAATGATTGCATTGAATTCCTCTTTTTGAAAGGACCAAAATTGACCTTAAGATCACTCAAAACAGATAAGGGAAAGTGTACTTATAAAGAAAAGCCCACATGTGCACATCTGTCAATGTCGGCCCTAAAGCAAAGTGGACACTTGAAAGGCTATAAATACAAGTGACACATACCTCATTTGGACATCCATCATGAAGCTCACATCTTGGTTTTAGGGTTTTGGGCCACAGTCGTAGGCACAACATAGGACGAAGTCGACTACAGTCGCTCGCACAAAAGTCCTCCATCCATGCGACTAGGAGTTAGGGTTTCCATAGTCCATATTTGACCCCAGTCACTCGCATGTTAGGCTTAAGATGAGACCGCGCTGCTATAGTGACTCCTCCATGCCACTGGGGCCTAAATGATGGGTTCGGTAGTTAACTACAGATAGTGACAGTTCATTACAGACTTTAGAATCAGATGTTGGAGTATAAGCTTTGTTGGGTTCATTTATGGATGTTGTAGTTGTTTTTGTTGGTTAGTTACAAAGATGAAGATATGGATCATTGTCTCTCTTTTGCTGAATCATTTGATGACTATCTAAGAAGAAGAAGAATTTGAAAGGGTTTCCCCCATAGTGGTTTTTTCCTTGGTCACTGACCAATCCTGGTGTCTCTATTTGTGAATGTCTTTCTTCTATTGTTCCTTTATGTTTCATTGCATTGATGATGATTATATTGTTCTTTCTAAATTGTTGCATATGTTCCTGAATAATGATGTCAATCTAAATAATGCTATGATGTTATGGGGTGAACTTAACGTATTAATGAAGAAATGTAATTATCAAAGCAAAGAACAATATAACCATGTTGTATTGGTTACAACCAATTTTGCTCGAGCTTCGTTTTGGAACCTCCCTAGCAACCTTTCGTAGCAGCATGTATTGCCTTGCCAAGTACACAAGCTTCAGCGTTTTTCTCGCAGAATGACAGCCTGTCCATGAGAGCTTGATGCATCCCCTCACAGGCTATTTCTCCGGACTTGGTCCAACTACAGGCTGAGTAGCTCCCTCATGGAATTGCGCAACTCTGGAGGGGAACCAGCCTTCCCTCTAGAAATTGCACAATCCTTTCTGGCAGCCTGCTGGGCTCTAGAATTGCGCAAATCTGCCAGTCAAGCTTCACTGAGAAAATTGTACAATTCCTCCCAACAGGGTTGCTTAGCCCAGAAATTGTGCAATCTTGGGCAGCAGTCAGCTACTCTGCCCAGAAATTGCGCAAATCTTCTGGGTAGCTAGCCCAGCTCCCTCCTAGAAATGCACATTTTTTCCTCTAGCTGAGCAGACTGTTGCATGTGCAGTTGAGTTAACCGGTTCCCTTCGGGACTGAGAAAAACTGATTTTCATGCATGGACTGCTTCTCCCAAGGCAGCATGCAAAGGCATCCCTTGATTCAAGGATCTATTTTTAGCAGTTGGAGGTTACATGCAAGGATCATTTCAGAAACCTCCCACCAAGTGTCGCTTTTCCTAGATTTGTGGCATGCGCGTCACAACCTCGATTTTATCAAAACTCATCAACCGGACGTTGCAGAGCTCATTCCTCACATCGACCTTGTAGCTCTGACATCCCACATTGCATCTAGGAGTCATCGACACATTCAACTCAGTTGTCTTGGGGTAAGCCCATTGTTCATGACTTACACTGTGTTTCTGTCGCTTTTTGTGTTTCGCTTGGTTTGAGTGTTCTCTGCTTGATTTCAGTGAGCACTTCTGTCATTTACATGCATATTAGCTTGTACTAGCACTGTTTCAGTTTTTGTTAACATCTCACTGTTGTCGCATGCATGAAACTGTTTTTGCATGGACAGTCATCGTTGCAGCGACTTGCTTCACACACATGCATGCTTTCCCGTTTCCTGAATCCTGCACTTGTTGTTTGCATGTATGATCATTCACTCGTGTTTGCACTCATCTCATCATGCATTCATAATTTTCATTTTTGCAGTCATCGTCGCTCGGACTGGGCTGCCTTGGCCCAGACCGTGCCTTGCCCGGCTAGCACTGCGCATTTCCGAAAGCGAAGGCTCTGCTTTCCCTCCAGAAATTGCACAAGCCTGGCCAAGCACTGACTTTTAGACTTGCATTGCGCAATTCTTGGAGGCAGTGTCCTACTGGCCCCAGAAACTGCATAATGCAGTTTGCTAGTTGCATGTCACTTTTTATTGAAATTGCACATTGCGCAGTTTCAGTCCTCAACAAGCCAGGCTGGACTGTGCATTGTGCAGTTCCAACAGTGAGTCAGCCTCTCGACTACCTAGACTACGCCTTGCACAGTTTCGGGAGTCAGTGTCCTGACCTCCCAGTAGAAATTGCACAACCTTCACGATCAATCACACAGGTATGTTGCAAGTCAGTCCTATAGTTTGTTTTGGTTTTCGACTGATAGATTGCTTGCCATGAGTGTTGCTATGACTCCAGGAATCATAGGTGTTTGTCTATCTCTCAGTAGCAAAAGTACAATGGCCTTCAGGAAAGTAGAGTCAAAGGACATTGTTGAGAGCACCGCGAGTGTTGCAGCCAAGCAAGTGTCTATGAGCTTGCCTACTTATGAAGACATCAAGTTTTTCATAGACAAAGACATCAAGATGATATGGCAACAACATCACAACAAGCAACTCCATCAGCAGCAATATAAGGAAGCACACTCACACGCGATGAATGCAAGAGGAAGGTTGTGGACAACATAGAGGCGGAACAAAACTCCAAGTTCAAAGTAGATCCACTCATAACGAAAACAGCTTTGGAGATTGAGGCTATGAGGTGACTTCACGATATGAAGATCACGCGAAGGCAAAGAATGGAATAGAGGAGTTGCATGTGTTGAAGCAGCAACTCAAGGAAGGACAAGAGCTGCATAGACGAAAGAATGAGTTGCAGCAGGAACATGTACAATAGGCGACGCAACATGCACAGATGGATGAAACTACGCATGTACAAGTTATAGATTCATCCCAACAGCTGACACGAAGCAGACAAGGTGAGCAATGTTGTTGATTGCATGCAAGGGAATTTAGTAGCATGCATGTCATTATTTGCACGCATGCGATCTGACCCATTTGGCACACTCATCGAGGCGAAGACAAGAAGCAAGTCCAACTGGACATGAACATGTATTTTGACAAGTTGATGCGCACGACCACCATCATGCTTGGAGATCGGCGCAGACATTATGCATCAACATGTTGCCAGTCCGGTCACACTTAGGATGACCATGCACATGCTATAAGACAAGTGGGACAGAGGAGCCATATCAGTGTACCTAGATGCAATGGAGGCAAGAGTTTGCTTTAGCAAGATGTCACCATTGAATGCACGGATACCATCATGGACGACTAGGCTTGGCATCAGTTCACCACCATCGACCATCACAAGGATATCAAAGAGTTGGTCTCGCCACAACAATCCAAGTGTTAGTGATGTCTTGCATGGCTTGTTCAAGCCATTTTGTCTCACATGGGTACATGTGAAGATTGTATGTAACGTCTTGTCAAGTGGAAGTACAAGTGTCGATAGTTGGATGTAATAGTCATAGAGTAGATAAAGAGTCATGAGGGTAGATGAACTATCACAAAGGGGAATGTCAAGAGTCACCCAACCCTTTGCTATAAATAGTCCCTCATAACTCATTGTAAAGGCTTTTGGTCAGCCAAGCTTCGATAGGAGTATCTTAGAGAAAGCTTGGACATTATTGTAACGTGCCTTGGCTTCTCCACTACGTAGAGCTAGCATATCTCTTTGGAGGAACAGGAAGTTGTGGCTGTAATGTTCTGCTATCGGAACTAGTGGTTGGACATGGATGTATTGTATGATTGGAACTTACACTTATTAATATAACATAGCCATCACATTTCCTTGCATATGTTGTTATTGTAGTTGGATTATTCTAGTTGTGGTAGCAATGTATGTTATTTAACTTACACATTTGTGTATGAACTATTTTGTATGCAATTGTATGAATCTTGTTGCAGACGTGTTGTTGTTTTAACCATCACTTTGGATTGCTCGCTAACTTGATTTTCAGCTGGTGATGCATCTTCTCTTGTGTGTTCTCTTCCAAGCCATGTACTATTACAGGTTTCCAAGGGGTGCACTCACCTCACCCTTCGTGTGTTAGAACCTATCATGCACCGTCCTTGACTCACTGCATTTGTCACACCCTTGCTACCAACAGGGACATCTTACTTGCCTCTGTGCGAAATCGCGGTCAAGGTATTACGGTACGACCCACTACTGGGACTCCTACACCAAACAGTCTGAGATCTAATTGGGACTTCTTACGGGGGAGATCCCCTTACATGTTGGCGGGTCCAGCACCGTCAACAAGTCCTTTGAAAAATTAACATGGTATCAGAGTTGGGCTGAAAAAAATTCATGGAGATCACCCTTATGATGATACCATTGATGGAAGCAAGAAGAGGATGGTGGAGACTGTTGTCGCTTTTCCTAGCACCTATAGCACAAGTGCTTCAGGAGATATGAAAGTTTCCTCAAGACAACCTCGGGTTGGAGGGGGAGACCAGTGCCTAGGATATCTTAAATAATGCTTGACATATTTATATTAAATAATTGCAACACTTTAATTCATCACAAATAATGCAAATGGGTTTGATTCAAAATCGTTCATAAAGGTACCAAACATGAAGCAACTTGTGTACATGAGTACTTAGGAAATAACCTTGAACTCATAGGTGGCAAAATTAGATTAGGATTGTGCAACGATTTAATTGTTGAAACATAGGTAATGGGAGAAGACAGTAGAAGAGGAGTCCATCATATAAAGCTTAAGGTCTAAGAACTCTATATCTCAGAACTTGGAGAGAAATGAGAGAGGGAATATCTATGGAATGTTGAGATACATGGAGCGTTGTTTAAAGATTTAATTCCTACAACAATGTAATCATTATCCACCAATGTTTTGATTTAAATGAATCTGCATCTGAAGGAAATACATCTAGTTGCTACTTAACATGTAATCTGAGAAGAATTATTTAACACATATGATAAAACAGAGAGAGAAGAACATACTGCAATCCAAATCAGTTGGAATCACCAGAAACTTTGTATTAATCGCTTGAGGAAAACTAGCATACAAAAAGCTTCAGACAGACCTTTAGGAAACTATGAGAAGGTCCGATAAGAGAGAAGTCTTTCCCAAAAATTTTGAACATTTCCTAAGTGTTTATTCCCTCCTTTTATAAGGAGAGGGAGAGCTTGAAAACCAGTTACAAAAATATCTCAAGCCTCAGCATCCAACTCTCTACTTGATTAGCTGTCTTGGCGTGCATCCTCTGTCGCCTCAAATTATTACAACAAAAAGATGCCTTTCTTTAAAACAAAATTAACAAAAAGGAATCAAAATCAACAAAACAAAATTAACATGTGAAACTGAAATGATGGTCCTATAAAAATATCTCCATTCCACTTCCCTTCTTGGCCTATGATCCAGCCATGTTTCTACCACATTATGCCTCATGTTGAAGAATCTAGGGCAATTAGAGTTAATAAGATTCTTTTTCTCATTATAACTATTTGTGAGGTTCTTTTCATCATTTCTTATTCATACAATGTTTCCTTATTCTTAGAGTATGTTTGCTTAGTTCATAAAATGGTTACCAAAAACAAAAGAAACAAGAACACACAATGTTGGTATTCTGCCAGGGCCAAAACCTCTCACTCTTTGAGAGGAAAACCCACATGAATTTCTTCTTATAGAGATTCCAATTGATGAATACCAAGACCATGATCCTTGACCAATTAAGCCATTCCAAGACCAAGACACCAATCCTCTTCTTTGTTATTGTTAAGATCATCATCATCATTATTGCTTCACCGAGGTTATCATTACTGCACCTTCACTGAGATACTCATAACAACGAGATTATTGCTACTCCACCATTGTGACATCTTCACTGAGATCTTCACCTTGTAATTATGTCTTCATCGGGATTATATCTATATCGAGATCATAATTGAAACTATGCTGAGATCATGACTGCATCTAGTATGGTGTGTCACTGTGAGATCTTTTCATCACAAATATACCGAGTCTATGACTGTGTTTTCTCCATGCATTGAGATCTTCGTCATCATAGATATGCTGAGACTGTTTAGTATGCCGAGACAGGGTATGTTCTCTCCCTGCACCGAGATCCTCATCATTGTAGTTATGTCGAGACTGTGACAGTGAGCAAGCCGAGAGTATATTATCCTCATCATAACAAATAGGTTGAGACTGTATGTGCTATTGTGGGATCATCGTGATCCTCTTCATCATAATTAAGCCGAGAGTGTATTACTAAGAGATCACCGAGACAGTGATTGCATTTAGTATGGATCATGATTGTGTTTTAGTATGTTGAGACTGTGATCATGAGGAGGCCGAGACACAGAGATACTTATCACTGTAATTACCCATCTCAGTTGCAGAGACATCCGAAATCTATACTCTTGTAATGCAGATCTCAGAACTTGTATTCCTCCGAAGATTGCAGTGGATCCGAGATCCCTGAGCCTCACTGTACCCATCGAAATTACAGTGGAATCTGAGTTCCTGTACCTTTGTTTTGCGCAGACCCTAGCTAGGTATATATAGTAGTTTGTCCTCCATATTTAGTCAACTTGAACCAACGAAGGGATGTGACTTTTAATTGTAAGCCGACATGAAGTGTATTTAATTCCTTTTGTTGGTCGACTTCTTCAAGAGGATTGTGCTTGTCTTTGGAGGGTTGTTAGACATTTCTATAGACTTGTATACATTACACAAAAGCTCAAGCAAATCTTCTTCATACAAAACATTGACTCTTTGACTTGCTAATAAATCCTAAGGCTCTCAATGGGAGCCACTAATAAATAAACCTCTTGCTCATGAAACCCATGCAGCAACTCATACAAAAATATTTTTTTCTCTTTATTACATCATTTACAAAGATCATGTCATTATGAAGACCGAACCTAGTTACATTCTACAACACTCCATCTTAAATAGGGAGGTATTCATAATAGTACTCATTCATTCTAAATTTGAAGAATTTCTCATAAGAAGAATCAGATTGGTAACCCATCTGTATAGCATCAAAGTAACCAACATTGTTTCCACAACAAGGCCTTGACTGACAACTCTATCTCTGAATAGATCAAAGCACAATGTTGGTGAGACCAATGATTATAGAAGCCTTCATCATTGTCTCTCAAGGTACATACCCACCCGGGTGTTCACTGAGTATGACCTTCTAGGAATATTCTTATCTTGGGTTCCTAGCCCTCAAAGAATATCGGTCCTCTTGCCTACTATTATCTTGGATGCCCTACACATCCTCAAAGAGCATCAGATTCCAGATGATTACCCAATCCTCCATTCCTTCTTCCCAAATGAAGACAAGAATGTTGTGTCTATCTCTCCCTCTCAACTGGGGAAGATATGCCCATTCCTTGAAGGAATGTACCCAAGCTCCCTCTGACCAGGAACTATCCCAAGCTCCCTCTTAATTAGGGAAATTTCAAATCTCCCTCTTATTTAGGGACTCTCCTATACATCAAAAAATTCTTCTTCGTGGGTCCTTTAGCAACTTGATCAACTTCTTTCCTTGATGTCATGAAATTCAGTAGCTTCTTTCTTGGAGGGCAACAACCATAGATCAATTTCCTCAGTTCGTCATGCCATTCCTTTCTTTATGGAAAGTGGCTTTCTTGGTACATATCTGTAACCTTCTTCATATGACTACTTCTTTCTCATCATGCTTCTTCCATCCACCACATGAATGCTATTTGTACTTGTGCTTACAACTCTTGTTCGAGTAGCCCTGCATGAACTCATCCCGATATTATTCAAGAAATTAAAACATAATATTAAATAAAATCATACCTTACAAGGTGGCTCTTCATCATGACATATTCCTATAGGTATTAACATCCTGCATACATGTTGACACATCTCCCAAAGATATCCATTGTCAAGGGTCTTCATCTTTTCCATCAGAATCTTCATATATTTCTGGGAGATTTCCTAGTCAAGCCTTCTTGGTCTTTTGGATGTTCATCGCCTTCATCAGGGCTGCATATCTCACTATCTCTTCCTTCCTCACACATTGCAATCCCAGGAGCTTTCAATCAAAGTTTCTTAATTGTAGTCAACCACCCCATACTTCATATGAGGACATATTATGTTGATTTCATCTAGAGTAACTTATGCCTTTCTGCATTTTTCCAGAGGAGGAGATCCTTTTTCTCTTGATCATGCTTCTCAAGATAGAAGTAATAATCCATGTTACATGTAACCATACGACATGAAATTATGATATTAAATACAAGCATACATACCTTATTTTACCTTTTAGGTCATCTAGGCTTCTTCCAACATCATCCTTGATTGAAGTGTCTTCAACCCCTTGATCTTCTTCTTTTCTTATGTCACCATAACATGAATTCCACAAGTTGGAGTTTCTGATGAAACACTTGCTTCCTCTCTAGATAATTGAACCCTCCGATGAGGATTCTATCAAAGAATATTGAGGATCTTGCATATCCCCATCTGGCAGATGTTCCCTTCCCAATTTGAAGTATGATGAACCTTGTCCTGGATGACATCTTTTTTCCCTTCAATGTTCAATGAGGTTCCCAAGAGCTATATCCTTCATGTTTGACTGCCATGGAGTTTTGTCCTTCATGATTCCCATGGTGATGTCACGACCTCTTTTTTCTATTGCTTCCATGATGCCATGATACATCTTATTATCATGGTCATATCTGTAACAAAAGATTTAGGAGCTTATGATAGGATCCTTTTGTGAGGGATATCATCTCAATCATAGTAGAGATTTGTTACTCCCTCTTTCCTTTGTCCTTTTCTTCAACTTCCTCCATCCTTCCGGCGATATGAGTTTTCTTTCCATAATCTTTCCATAGCATTGAATCTTAGCTATACTATTTGAGGATCAAACTTCCCTTTCCTTTCTGCACATGTTTGAGTCCTTTAACCTTCAATACTTTTGCCATCAACTTTTCTCTATCTAGCATAGAGACCACAAATTGTTGAATGAGGTAACCTTCTTGTTCATGGACATTTGTTACCTTGCCTATCAGTTAGAACAATGATGATTATCTTCATCTCCCAATTGAGATCTTATGAAGATATTCCTTCATTCTTGCGGATACCTTCAATCAGGTCTAAGTGATGTTACCTTCTTCACTGTATTTCAAAGAGTATATCTTCGAGCATTTCATATCTCTCTTTTATGTCACCTCTCCTGCTACCTAGGGATAAGAGGACCCAGGACTGATTTCATATGACTTCTCTTTTGGGGACTATATCTATCCTTTTTTCTTATGCAAGGAATCTTGATGACCCAACCGATTTATAGATCTCCTTGCAAACACGAAGTCATTTAACCAAACTTGATTATAGAATGAAAAGATACTTACTTGACAAGATGAAATCTTCACCTTAATTAATTTGATGATGGTTGAAGAAGATATATTAGATGTTCTTCTTGGATGATCTTCTTTCAAATGAGAGAGCCTTTCCTCAATAGAAAAGGTTGCTCCTTTTGATGAAGATGATTTGATGCTTCCTTAGATGATCTTCTTCTAGGGCAGGGAGATGATCTTTTGAAGATGTCCATGCCTTATTGCCTTCAATATGCTTTGCCTTCTTTTGTAGTGTAGATCAAGACTGCTTCTAGGGTTTCAACCTTTTTCAAGATGATGTGATCTTCAATTTTGAGGTCCTTTGAGATTCATTTCTTTGTAGATATCTCGATGAGAGTCTTGGTGGCCTTTTGATGATGACTGTAGAGTCAAAAGTTCTTGCTGTTGTACACTAATCCTTCAATTTTGACAAGGCCCTTCTTGAAGTCGATCCTTGAATGTCTCTTTTTGCTGCACTTCCTTTGACTTCAACACCTTACCTCTAATACCATGTTGAAGAATCTAGGGAAATTAGAGTTAAGAAGATTCTTCTTCTCATGATAACTATTTGTGAGGTTATTTTCATCATTTCTTATTAGTACAATCTTTCCTTATTCTTAGAGTGTATTTGCTTAGTTCATCAAATAGGCAAAAACAAAAGAGACAAGAACACACGATGTTGGCTTTCTTCCAGGGCCAAAATCTCTCACACTTTGAGAGGAAAACCCACATGAAATTCTTCTTATAGAGATTCCAATTGATGAATACCAAGACCATGACCCTTCACCTATTAAGCCACTCCAAGACCAATACACCAATACTCTTCTTTGTTACTGTTGAGATCATCATCATCACTGTTTCTTCACCGAGGTTATCATTATTGCACCTTCACTGAGATACTCATAACAACGAGATTATTGCTGCTCCACCATTGTCACGTCTTCACTGAGATATTCACCTTGTAATTATGTCTTCATCAGGATTATATCTATACCGAGATCATAATTGAAACTGTACTGAGAAAATGACTACATCTAGTATGGTGTGTCACTTGTGAGATCTTTTCATCACAAATATACCGAGTCTATGACTGTGTTTTCTCCTTTTATTGAGATCTCTGTCATCATAGATATGATGAGACTGTATAGTAAGCTGAGACAGTGTATGTTCTCTCCTTGCACCGAGATCCTCATCATTGTAGTTATTTCGAGACTATGACAGTGAGCAATCCCAAAGTATATTATCATCATCATAACAAATAGTTGAGACTGTATGTGCTACTGCGGGATCATCATGATCCTCTTCATCATAATTAAGCCGAGAGTGTATTACTAAGAGATCACCGAGACAGTGACTGCGTTTAATATCGATCATGACCACGTTTTAGTATGTTGAGACTGTGGTCATGAGGAGGCCGAGACACATAGATACTTATCACTGTAATTACCCATCTCAGTTGCAAAGACATATGAATCCATACTCCTGTAATGTAGATCTTAGAACTTGTATTCCTCCGAAGATTGCAGAGGATCTGAGGTCCCTGAGCCTCACTATACCCATCAAAATTACAGTGGAATCCAAATTCCTCTACCTCTGTTTTGTGCAGACGCTAGCTAGGTATATATAGTAGTTTTTCCTTCATATTTAGACGACTTGAACCAATGAAGGGATGTGACTTTTAATTGTAAGCCGACATGAGGTGTATTTAACTCCTTTTGTTGGCCGACTTCTTCAAGAGGATTGTGCTTGTCTTTGGAGGGTTATTGGCCATTTATATAAACTTGTATACATTACACAAAGGCTCAAGCAGAGCTTCTTCATACATGACATTAACTCTTTAACTTATTAATAAATCCCAAGGCTCTCAATGGGAGCCACTAATAAATAAACCTCTTGCTTACGAAACCCATGCAGCAAGTCATACAAAAATAATTTTTTTCTCTTTATTACATCATTTACAAAGATCATGTCATTATGAAGACCGAACTTAGTTATATTTTACAACACTCCCTCTTAACTAGGGAGGTATTCATAATATTACTTGGTCATTCTCAATATGAAGAATTTCTCATAAGAAGAATCAAATTGGTAACCCATTTGTATAGCATCAATATAGTAACCAACATTTTTTCCATAGTAAGGCCTTGACAAACAACTCTTTCTCTGATTATATCAGAGCACAATGTTGGCGAGACCAATGATTATAGAAGCCTTCATCATTGTCTCTCAAGGTACATACCCACCCGGGTGTTCACTGAGTATGAGCTTCTAGAACTATTCTTATCTTGGGTTCCTAGCCCTCAAAGAATATCGGCCCTCTTTCCTACTATTATCTTGGATGCCCTGCACATCCTCAAAGAGCATCAGATTCTAGATGATTACCCAATCCTCCATTATTTCTTCCCAAATGAAGACAAGAATGTTGTGTCTATCTCTCCCTCTCAACTGGGGAAGATATGCCCATTCCTTGAAGGAATGTACATAAGCTCCCTCTGACTAGGAAATAGCTGAAGCTCCCTCTTAATTAGGGAAATGTCAGAGCTCCCTCTTAGCTAGGGACTCTCCTATATATCAACAACTTCTTCTTGGTGGGTCCTTCAGCTGCTTGATCAACTTATTTCCTTGATGTTATGAAATTCAAAAGCTTCTTTCTTGTAGGGCAACAACCATCGATCACTTTCCTCCTTAGTTCGTCATGTCATTCCTTTCTTCATAGAAAGTGGCTTTCTTGGTACATATATGGAACCTTATTCATATGACTACTTATTTCTCATCATGCTTCTTCCATCCACTACATGAATGCTATTTGTACTTGTGCTTACAACTTTTGTTCGAGTAGCCCTGCATGAACTCATTCTGATATTATTCAAGAAAGTAAAACATAATATTAAATCAAATCATACCTTACGAGATGGCTCTTCATCGTGACATATTCCTATAGGTATCAACATCCTGAATACATGTTGACACATCTCCCAAAGATATCCATTGTCAAGGGTTTTCATATTTTCCATCAGAGTCTTCATATCTTTCCGCGAGATTTCCTAGTCAAGTCTTCTTCGTCTTTTGCATCTTGATCACCTTCATCAGGGTTGCATATCTCACAATCGTTTCCTTCCTCACACATTACATTCTTATGAGCTTTCAATTAGAGTTTCTTAATTGTAGTCAACCACCTCATACATCATATGAGGACATATTATATTGATTTCATCTAGAGTGACTTATGTCTTTCTGCATTTTTCCAGAGGAAGAGATCATTTTTCTCTTAATCATGCTTCTCAAGATAGAAGTAATGATCCATGTTACCTGCAACCATATGACATGACATTATGATATTAAACACAAGCAAACATACCTCATTTTACCTTTTAGGTCATCTAGGCTTCTTCTAGCAGCTTCCTTGATTGAAGTGTCTTCAACCCCTTGATTTGCTTCTTCTCTTATGTCACCATAACATGAATTCCACAAGTTGGAGTTTCTGATGAAACACTTGCTTCCTCTCTAGATAAGTGAACCCTCTAATGAGGATTCCATCAGAGAATCTTGAGGATCTTGCATATCCCCATCAGGTAGATGTTTCATTTTTGACTCAATGTATGATGAGCCTTATCCTAGATGACATCTTTATTTCCTTCAATGTTTAATGAGGTTCTGTTGTAGCGGCTACAACCACCCTCAAAATTTTTTCCTTAGCTTCGTTTTGGAGCCTCCCTACCAAACTTTCACAACAGCATGTCTTGCTTTGTCAGGTACACAAGCTTCATTGTTTTTCTTGTAGAATGACAGCCTATCCATCAGAGCTTGTTGCATTCCCCTCACAGGGTGTTCTTCCAGACTTGATCCAACTGCAGGCTGAGAAACTACCTCAAGAAATTGTGCAATTCTGGAGGGAAACCAACCTTCCCTCCAGAAATTGCGCAATTATGTCTGGAAGCTTGCTGGGCTCTAAAATTGCACAAATCTGCCAGCCAAGCTTCACCTAGAAAATTTCGCAATTTCTCCCAACAGGGCTGCTCAGCCCAAAAAATCCGCAATTCTGGGCAACAGTCAGCTGCTCTGCCTAGAAATTGCGTAATCCCTCTGGGCAGCCAGCCTAACTCCCTCCTAGAAATGCACATTTTTAGCTAAGCAGATTGTTGCATGTGCAATTGAGTTGACCGGTTCCCTTCGGGACTAAGAAAAACTAATTTTCATGCATGGTTTGCTCCTCCCAAGGTAGCATACAAAGACATTGCTTGATTCAAGGATCTATTTTTAACGGTTGGAGGTTACATGAAAAGATCATTTAAGAAACCTCCCATCAAGTGTCGCTTTCCCTATATTTGTGGCATGTGCGTCGCAACCTCGATTTTATCAAAACTCATCAACCAGACATTGCAGAGCTCATTCCTCACATCAATCTTGCATCTCTGACATCTGACATTGCATCTAGGAGTTGTTGGTACATTCAACTCAACTTTTTTGGGGTAAGATCACTTTTCATGTCTTGCGCTCCGTTTCTAGTGCTTTTTTTGTTTCGCTTCATATGAATGTTGTCTTCTTGAATTCAGTGAGCGCTTGCTGTCATTTTGATACATACTAACGTGTACTAGCACCATTTCATTTTTCGTTAACATCTCACTATTGTTGCATGCATGACACTGTTTTGCACGGACAGTTGTCGTTACAGCAACTCGCTTCACACACATGCATGTTTTCCCATTTTCCGAATCCTGCACTTGTTGTTTGCATGAATGATCATTCACTCTTGTTGCACTCATCTCACCATGCATTCAGACTTCTCATGTTTTCAGTCGCCCGTCAGCTGGACTGGGCTGCCTTGGCCCGGACTATGCCTTGCCCGGCTAGCACTGCACATTTTTGGAAGCGAAGGCTCTACCTTCCCTCTAGAAATTGTGCAAGCCTAGCCAAGCACTAACCTCCAGGCTTGCATTGTGCAATTCTTGGAGGCAATGTCGTGTTAGGCCCAGAAACTGTGTAATGCAGTTTGTTGGTTGCATGTCACTGCTGACTGAAATTGTGCATTGCGCAGTCTCACTCCTTAGCAGGCCAAGATAGAATTTTCATTGTGCAGTTCCATCATTCAGTCAACCTCCTGATAGCCCAGAGTGTGCCTTACACAATTTTTGCAGTCAATCTCCTGACCTCCCGGCAGAAATCACACAACCTTCATGATCAATCACATAGGTATGTTGCAATTCAGTTCTCAAGTTTGTTTTGGTCTTCGAATGAAAAATTGATTTTCATGAGTGTTTCCATGTCCACAGGTATCGTCGGTGTTCATCTGCCTCTCAGCAGCACAAGTACAATGGCCTTTAGGAGAGTAGAGTCAAAGGACATCGTTGAGAGCACAACGTGGGTTGCAGCCAAGCAAGTGTCTATGAGCTTGCCTACCTATGAAGACATCAAGTTGTTCATAGACAAGGACATCAAGATAAGATGGTAGCAGCATCACAACGATTAGTATCACAATGAGCAGTACCATCAGCAATAGCAAAAGGCAGCACACTCGCATGCGGAAAATTAAAGAGGAAGGTTGTTGACAACACAGAGGTGGAACAAAGTTGCAAGCTCAAGTAGATCCACTTGTGATAAAAGCAACTTTGGAGACTCAGGCTATGAGGTGACGGCGCGACATGAACATCGCGTGAAGGAAGAGAACAGAACAGAGAGGGAGTTGCATGTGCTGATGCAACAACTCAAGGAAGAACAAGAGCTGCACAGGTGAGATAATGAGTTGCAGCAGGAATAGGTATAGTAGGGGGTGCAACATGCACTCATGGATGAAACTGCGCCCGAACAGTTATGGATCCATCCCAGCAACTGGCACGGAGCAAACATGGTGAGTAGTGTTGTTGATCGCATGCAAGGGAATTCAGCAGCATGCATGTCATTGTGTGCACGCATGCGATTCCACCTATTCAACACACTCACTGAGGCAAAGACAAGAAGCAAGTCCGGCTGGACCTGAACATGTAGTTGACAGTTGATGCGCATGACCACGAGCACACACTAGAAGATCAGCACAAACACTATGCATCAATGTGTTGCTAGTTCGGCCACACCCAAGAAGACAATGCACATGCTAGCAGACAATTTGGATGGAGAAGCAACACCAACACACCCGGATGCAACAGAGGCAAGAGTTCACTTCAGCAAGATGTCACCATGGAGCGCATGCACACCATCATAGATGACCAAGCTTGGTATCAACTCGCCACCTTCACCATCACAAGCATGTCAAAGAGTTGGTCTCACCACAACGGACTGAATGTCAGTGATTTCTTGCATGGATTGCTCAAACCATTTTGTCTCACATGGGCACATATGCATTGTAAAGAAACGTCTTGTCAAGTGCA
The DNA here is from genome assembly GCA_031772625.1 of Pinus tabuliformis. Taxonomy (NCBI): domain Eukaryota; kingdom Viridiplantae; phylum Streptophyta; class Pinopsida; order Pinales; family Pinaceae; genus Pinus; species Pinus tabuliformis. Next base: position 1,581,438,300 of record CM062804.1, on the reverse strand, counting down.
AGTTCAAGTGTCAATAGTTGGATGTAACAATCATAGAGTAGATGAAGAGTCATGAGGGTAGATGAATTGTCACAAAGGGGAATATCAAGGGTCATCCCACCCTTTGCTATAAATAGAACCTCATAACTCATTGTAAAGGCTTTTGGTCAGCCAAGCTTCTGATAGGACTATCTTAGAGAGAGATTGGATAGTATTGTAATGGGACTTGGCTTCTCCACTATGCAGAGCTAGTATATCTCTTTGGAGGAGCAGACAATTGTGGTTGTAACATTCTGCTATCGGAACTAGTGGTTGGACATGGATGTATTGTATGACTAGAACTTACACTTATTAATATAACCAAGCCAACACGTTTCATGCATATGTTGTATTGTATTCTATGCTATTTGGTTTACTCTAAATGATATATGTATTTGTTTTCTTATGTATGCATGTATGGAATTTTCTATGTATGTATGTATGAATCTTTCTAAAACGTGTTGTTGGTTTAACCATCACTTTGGATTGCTGGCTAACTTTTTTTCCATGTTGTGATGCAGCTTTGCTCATGTGTTCCCTTCTTAACTTCTTACTATCAAAAGTTTGCAAGGGGCATACTCATCTCAACCCCCTTGTTTGAATCTCTCATGCACCTTACTTGGCTTGTTGCAGCTATCACACCCTTGCTACCAACAGAGACATCTTACTTGCCTCTATGCGAAATCGCGGTCAAGGCATTACCGTACGACCCACTGTTGGGACTCCTACACCAAATGGTTTGAGGTCTAATTGGGACTTCTTACCAGGGAGATCTCGTTACAAGTTGTCGGATCCAACACCGTCAACATTTTTGCATTAGAAGGAAGGCTAGATGACAAGATGAGTCCTCACATCTATTTTGAATCTCTGCATATCTATCATGACTAACTACAGAGTTTCTCTTCTGCAATGTATGTCTTATGGAAATGATTTCATTATCTCAAAAAAGCTCTCAGATAACTTCTCAAATAAAACATATGATGGTGGAGGCCACATAACCTTGGTTAGGCACACAGTCGGTGTTGTAGCCTCATGCAAAAGACATGGAATCTTTGAAGATTACATGACCTACGCGTTATTCATCTACACGCTTCGAGGGCACCCAATGCACTCGTGTGCCATGCTTCTCGAAAATTCTATTCATATTCTTGCTCATTTGGTCGCATAGATAGACCATGCTTTCAATCACTTTAACCCTAAAGCACTCGATCAAGAAATTTTGAAATTACGAAAAGCACCTGATGCATCCGTTGATTAGTTATACACATGCTTTTGTAATGTTGCATACCGATTTCCCAAAGATGAAATTGATTGGAAATTTCTTTATGGAATATTTGAGTATCTTCTTCGCATATCCAAACCCCGCTCATCACACTTTAGTGATGGAGCTGCACAATCACAGGAAGAAACAGTTGCTGTCACAAGTGATTGTCCGCCTTCACCTCCTCAAACAGGGCCACCATCGTGGAGCGACGTGGGAGATCATGCACACACATTTGTTGAACTATCACATCCTCCCACCCCACCTGCTCTTGATATTTGCGCAGATTTGGCTTACAAGCCTGTCGGTTGTCATGTAGATTTGTTCCCTCAACCTCTGTCCCCGCATTCTATTAATCCTCTGGATTGTACTATCTTGTGTTTTCACATTCCCGACTCCTCACCTGTTGTGAACGAGGATCAAGTTTTCGACAGACTTGGTGTTATGCAACCAACCTATGCCATCATTCATGATGAGTGTGTGCGGTAATCTAAAGAAGAACCTGTGGTGAAGGTTGACTCCCTTCCAGCCATGCCTAATATGCTTTATCCTGACATCCCTTATGATTCTGCCACTGCTGGTTTCCCTTGTGAAAACCCATTTCCGGATGTTTCTACTTCTGATCATTCATAAGACATGTTAGATGTCAGTCTCTCATCACAGTGCGGAGAGGACACATATTCCTCTAAAAATCTGTCCAATTTTTTATCTATATTTTCCATAAATGCATAGGATGAACATTCTTGCTTCTCATCTACTCCTCTATGTGATTCATCGAATCATGAGGACGCCGACCAACATCCTACATTTTCTGATCTTAGTTGTCATGATCTCTTCACCCCATCATCTGATCACGATGTTGATTCACTCTTTATTAATCTATCTAAGACATTGGTCTACGATGATCCATCTATCAACGAAGAAGAAACCCCCCAAATTGTCGAGGCACTTCAGCCCAAGTTGATGATTATGTCAAGCCTTCACTGTCCTAAGGTCGGTTTCACTTCTGATCAGGAAATTGTTCAAACATGCAAGACTCCTCATCACTCATCTATATGCATTGAAGATCAATCTAACACTCATATTTCACTTCCTCCACTCGAACTACATGATCCCATTTTTCATGCATTGAAGGAATCTTACTCAACAAACACACTTGTGCAACGTAGGTGGTATACCTTCCTCACGTATGCTTGCATATCACAGTCAAGAGTGTGTGTATGCTTAACATCTGCATGTGGTGTCACACAACATCATGGTATGTCAATAGAGTACATGTCTTGCACTTTCTCTCATTTTTGTTATATGGACACTTGTAGGCTCAGAGTGTGTCTATCTTCATTGTTGTATCTTTCATAGCTACTAGTCTGCACAACCGTGTTTTTCATGGACCATGCCTTCACCAACATGGGTCAACCAATGTGCCAGTGGTTGCATTGGAAGTATCACTTCATGTGATAAGGCCCATGCGCTGTTAGCTTAGGAGTAGGAGCAGTGCTTGCTTTTAGTTTGCTTGCTTGCATGCCTATTTGCTTTCTTGATTTGCATGTTTGTTTTTCTGCTTGCTTGTTTGCTTACTCACTTTGCTTTTTCATTTACTTCTGTTTCTGCTTTTCTTTGTTGTTTGTTTGCTTGTTTTCGTTCGTAGGTTAGTTTCACATGAAACCATGCATGACTCTTGAAACAAGCTGAGTAAAGTACAAGAGGCCTTGTGCAGCTATCATGAGCAAGCAAGCGCTCAATGAGATCTTCACATCTTCACATCAACAATGACAAGATCTTCACCTTGGGTATGGTTCCTCCATCCAAATCGTATGGGTAAAGTACAAGAGGCCTTGTGTAGATATCATAAGCAAGCAGACGCTCATTGAGATCTTCACATCTTCACATCTTCACATCAGCAAATGAAAATATCTTCACCTTGTAATTATGTCTTCATCAGGATTATATCTATACCGAGATCATAATTGAAACTGTGCTGAGATCATGAATGCATCTAGTATGGTGTGCCACTGTGAGATATTTTCATCACAAATGTACTGAGTCTATGGTTGTGTTTTCTCCATGCATTGAGATCTTCATCATCATATATATGCTAAGATTGTTTAGTACATTGAGACAGGGTATGTTCTCTCCCTACACTGAGATCCTCATCATTGTAGTTATGTTGAGACTATGATAGTGAGAAAGACGAGAGTATATTATCCTCATCATAGCAAATAGGCCGAGTTTGTATTTCTACTGTGGGATCATCGTGATCCTCTTCATCATAATTAATCTGAGAGCGTATTACTAAGAGATCACCGATATAGTGACTTCGTTTAGTATGGATCATGAATTAGTTTTAGTATGTTGAGATTGTGATCATGAGGAGGCCGAGATACAAAGATACTTATCACTGTAATTAACCATCTCAGTTGCAGAGACATTTGAAATCTATACTCCTATAATGTCAATCTCAAAACTTGTATTCCTCCGAATATTGTAGAGGATCTGAGATCCCTGAGCCTCATTGTACCCGTTGAAATTACAATGGAATCCAAGTTCCTATTCCTATGTTTTGTGCAAACCCTAGCTGGGTATATATAGTAGTTTGTCCTCCATATTTGGTCGACTTGAATGAACGAAGGGACGTGACTTTTAATTGTAAGCCAACATGAGGTGTATTTAATTCCTTTTGCTTTCTGACTTCTTCAAGAGGATTGTGCTTATCTTTGGAGGGTTGTTAGACATTCTATAGACTTGTATACATTACACATAGGCTCTGTTGGCATTATGGCTAAAGTGTTGTCCTTGATGGCAACCCATTTAGGTGATAGATCACAGTACTTCAAGTCAGCAGCAGAGATTGATGATCAGCTATCAAATATTGAAGAAAATAAGGGGTACGCAGGTACACCTTACATAAGGTGCGTACACGCAGGTCGGTGTTACATAAAGTGCGTACATACCCGCAGTTATCCCATTCAGGATGTGCGTACCCCCAGTGCACACATTTCAAGGCAGAGAAAAGCACACGTGGGGTTTCTTATGTTTAACCTTTGGTATTTAGCCGACGGTTTTGTGTTATTATGGTGTCGGCCCGTGGTATTGATCCATGATTTAAGGAAGAGCTTTCCTATATAAAGCAAAGGAGATCATTTGGCTTGAGCATGTTTTGTGTTGAATATCTTATGAGGGCTAGATCTGAAATATTATGATCTCTTGGGAGTAATATCTAGATCTAAATAAGGCGAATCTACTGATGGATTGAGATCTCTTCGGCGCATGTTCAGATCTGTAGATCTGACTGTCTGGGTTAATTCTGAAGTCTTGAAATCATCTATGCTCAAAGGTACGCAGGTACAGTGAAAGAAAAGTGCGTACATACGCAGGAACGAAGCGTTTCAGGTGCGCCGGTACGCAGGCACAGAAGGGTTGCAGGTGCGGAGGTCCGCAGGCAGTTCAATGGATACAGTGCGTATGTAAGCAGGCGAGCAGTTGAGCAGGGTGCGTATGTAAGAAGGCGAACAGTTGAGCAGGGTGCGTACGTAAGCAGGCGAGTAGTTGAGCAGGGTGCTTACTGTAAGCAGGCAGTACATGGGTGAAGCTGCTTACTTCTCTTAAAATCTCTGTTTATCATTGCTGTGTTTTGGGTTTGGTTCTATTATTGTTGATCTGGTTACTACAGTTGACTGGGTGATTCTCTTATACTTGATGATCATTTGATGCTTATGGATCCAGTTTGAAAATTTATGAAAAGTGGTCCTTGTAAGAAAAGAAGTAGGGGGTTGTAGCTCCCTTCCAGGAGAGACTGGAAAACGAGAGAGAGTTGTAGCTCTCTGTAGGTTGCAGCCTGCGTACTGGTAAATGACTGCACCAGTACAAAACCATTGTAAAAGGAGTTTCTAATTTGAAAGAAGATAGAGACATATTGCAGCAGGTGGTTTTCACCCACATTGGGTTTCCACCTTACATCTTGTGTTCTTTGGTGTGACTATCTGTTTTCTTTGTTCATGCTCATTATTTTATGGTACTGACATGCAAAACTAATTCAAAGAAAAAATAAGGAAGATTTATTAAAAGAATTAGATAATACTGATTCACCCCCCCTCTTAGTATTATTTCCAACAATTGGTATCAGAGCAGGTCCTTCAGAGAAGCTTGATCGCTTGAAGGTAGATCGTTCATCATGAGCAACTACGAGAGAGAAGCATCAATCAGGCCACCAGTTTTTGATGGGACAAACTTCAATTATTGGAAGGTAAGAGTTACTGCCTATCTTCAATCTCTTGGTACAGAAGTTTGGGACATCGTAGAGACAGGCTACGCTTTTCCTTCAGCTACTCCTACAGATGCAGCCGAGAAAAAGAAGTATGAAACAAATGCGAAAGTAGTCAGTACTCTATTAGGATGTATATCTCAATCAGAATTCATGAAGGTAATGCACTATAAATTCGCAAAAGAGATATGGGACAAAATTGTCACGAGCTATGAAGGAGATGAACAGGTAAAGCGTGCTAAACTTCAAACTCTCAGAATTCAGTATGAGACTCTCAAAATGTATAATGATGAAAGTGTGGCTAACTATTTTCTTCAGGTAGATGAGGTTGTTAATTGTATGAAAAATTTGGGTGAAGAAATAAAAGAGGCTATTGTGGTTGAAAAGGTTCTAAGATCATTGTCCCCCAAGTTTGAATCTAAAGTATCTGCAATAGAAGAAAAGGAAAATCTACGAATTCTTACTATGTCTCAGCTACATGGAATTCTAACTGCTTATGAAATGAGAAAGGGAGGTCCATCAGACAGAAGAGAAGCCGCTTTCAAGGCATCAGGCAAAGGAGATTATTATGAAGCAAGCCACGTCCCAGAAGAAGAGGAAGAAGAATCAAATTTTGTCAGAAATCTTCAAAGGGGTTCTGGAAGGTTCAGAGGTAAGTTACCTTTTAAATGCTTTGCTTGTGGAAGAGTAGGTCATTATGCTGCAAAATGTCCTTATAAGGATAAAGGAAAGGAACCTGCTAGATGGAACAAGAAACAGAACGCAAATAAGAAAAGCTACTACACTCATGAAGATAGTGATGGTCTATCAAACAGTGATGAAGATGAACAAGGTAATGAATATAAGTTGTTAATGGCATTTGAAGATGATGATTATATGGATGCTATAGATGTGGATAACCTTTATGATGAAATTACTAGACTCAAGAGATGTATAGAAGAAAAGAACATGATCATTGATACTCTACAATTTCAAATTGATGAAAAGGAAAAACATCTTGAAAAATTAGAAGGTGAAATTGTTGGTCTTAGAAAAGAGATTGAGAAAACAAAAGCTATTAATCTCAAGTTTGTCAAAGGATCTGAAACTTTGGATGAGATTATCAATGTGCAGCGGTCTCCACTAAACAAGACAGGTCTGGGCTATAATGGAGAAACTTCTCAAGCATCCACCTCAAAAAGTTATCTTGATGCAGCAAGAAGAAATGAGCAAAAGCACAATGAAGATCATCAGGTAAAGCAGGGACGAATTACAAACATAAACTATCAGGGGCAATCCATCTTAAGGGTGAACAAAAGCTACAACCAGCCACAGGTAAAATCTTCTCAATTTGGTTCAAGAATAGATGACAATAGAAATTACAATCAATTGGCTGGTAGATTCGATAACCGCAGAAGTTTCTTCAATGGACAATGCTTTTCTTGCCATAACTTTGGTCACAAAGCAGCTCAATGTGTTGCATATAAAACAATCATGACTAGGGAAGCTCAAAAACAAAGAAGTATGACCGGGATTACAAAAAGGACCTATAACAACTTTTCGGTTCTTGAAAATGAAGTTGAATGTTCTATTTGCAATAACTTTGGTCATGAAGACTCTGAATGCAGGAGCAGGTTTCAGCAGAAAAGGGAACAAGCCTCAAGCACCAAAACATGGAGAATAAAGGAACCACAAACAGAAAGATGTGGGATAGCATTTTATGCAGAGGGACAGGAAAATCTATGGTACATTGACAGTGGATGTTCGAAGCATATGACAGGTGATAAAGAAAAACTTGAGTCATATTCTACTCTAGAAAAAGGAAAGAAAGTCTCTTTTGGAAATGATACTCCTGCAACTATAAAAGGAAAAGGCATTGCTCAGTTAAAAGAAAAGGTCAAGGCTGGAAATGTTTTGTATGTTGATGGATTGAAGCATAATCTTCTAAGTGTCAGCCAGATGTGTGATCAAAGAACCGAGGTTATATTCAGATCAAATGGATGTCTTGTTCGTGATCTTGATACAGGTAAAACAGTGATCAAAGGCAAAAGAACTCCAAATAATCTGTACATATTTGAAGAAGGACAACAACAATGCTATCTGAGCAAGGATGATGAGCACTGGTTATGGCATCGGAGGTTGGGACATCTAAGCTTTTCACAAATAAGGAAAGCATGCAAATATCAGGCAGTTCGCGATCTTCCAGATATCAAAATTCCTGACAACACTATATGCAAATCATGTCAGTTTGGAAAACAAACCAGAACTAACTTTCCAGAGAAAGAAGGTTCAGCTAGCATGCCTCTTGAGCTAGTACATACAGATACATGCGGTCCTTTCAGGAAAAGAACACCTCGAGGAGAAGAATACTTGATATTATTCATTGACGATTTCTCCAGGTTTGTCTGGTTAGGACTTATGAAGCACAAAGATGAAGCATTCGAAAAATTCAAATCCTTCAAAGCCTTGGTTGAAAATGAATCAGGTCACAAAATTAAGTGCCTCAGGTCCGACAGAGGTGGGGAATTTACTTCAAATGAATTTTTCGATTTCTGTGAAGAACATGGGATAAGAAGAGAATTCTCTACAGCAAGAACCCCTCAGCAAAATGGAGTTGTGGAAAGAATGAACAGAACAGTCCAACAAATGGCTCGTGCTATGCTTGATGAGTCAGGAACTCCCGCAACTTTCTGGGGTGAAGCTGCACATGCTGCAGTTGTTATTCTCAACAAAACAAATGTCCGGGTGAACAACACTCAAACTCCTCATGAGCTCTGGAGTGGTAGGACTCCTTCGGTAAAGCACTTCAAAATCTTTGGGAGCAAATGCTATATCAAGAATACTGATGAGCAGCTTGGCAAACTTGAACCTAGAGCAGATGAAGGCATTCTTCTTGGTTACTCTCCATATAGCAAAGCATACAAATGCTACAATAAAAGACTTGGCAGAATTGTTGACAGCATTGATGTAGTGGTTGATGAGAAGGGATACATTCCTAGGCAAGTACATCATGAAGACATCGAAGAAGATGAAGGCTACCCCCAATGACAGAATGATGAAGAATAAGAACCTCAAGAAGAACCTCAAGAAGAACCAGAGGAGCAAACAAGAATAGAAGAAAAGACTCCATCCAGATATGTTCAGAAGAATCATCCAGAATCTCAGATTATGGGGCAGAAAGAAGCAGGTGTACAAACAAGAAGAACAGTTGCAGAAGCTTCAAGCTATTTGGCATTACTCTCCTCTACTGAACCACAAAATGTGAAAGAGGCATGCAAAGATGAATGTTGGGTGAAAGCAATGGATGAAGAACTTGAGCAGATCGAAAAGAACAACACTTGGGAGCTGGTTCCTAGACCAAAGGATAAGAATGTTATTGGAACAAAATGGGTCTTCAAAAATAAATTGAATGAAAATGGAGAAGTAATTAGAAACAAAGCCAGACTTGTTTGTAAAGGGTATGCGCAGCAAGAAGGAATAGACTTTGAAGAAACCTTTGCTCCTGTTGCAAGACTTGAGGCCATCCGAATGTTCCTTGCTCTCTCAAGTTTTCAAAACTTCAAAGTATTTCAAATGGACGTGAAATCAGCCTTTCTGAATGGAGACTTGGAAGAAGAAGTATACATTGAACAGCCAGATGGGTTCATTCTTGGAAATGATCCAAATCTTGTATGCAGATTGAAAAAGGCTCTCTATGGTATCAAACAAGCTCCAAGGGCTTAGTACTACCGTTTGGACAAATATCTTCATCAACAAGGTTTTTCAAAAGGATCAGCAGATAGCAATCTTTATATAAAAGTTGAAAATGACAAATTGCTAATACTTGTTGTGTATGTAGATGACATTATTTTTGGGAGAAATGAAGAAGCTATGAGTCAAAGCTTTGCCTTGGTCATGCAGAAAGAATTTGAAATGTCCTTGCTAGGAGAACTGACATATTTCCTTGGTTTGCAAATCCAACAAAAAGAAGGAGGAATCTTTTTATCTCAAACCAAGTATCTCAAACAGATTTTGAAGAAATATGGTATGGAAGATGCAAAACCAGTATGTACACCCATGGTCACAGGATGTAGCCTCAGTGCAAATGATGAATCTGCAGCAGTACATCAACCAACCTACAGATCTATGATTGGAACTTTACTTTATTTGACAGGTACCCGACCGGACATCATGCATGCAGTTGGAATAGTTGGAAGATTTCAGGCAAATCCGAAGGAGACTCATCTTCAGGCAGTGAAGAGAATTTTCAAATATCTTCAAGGGACTCAAAATTATGGCTTATGGTATCCTAGAGATACAGATCTTACACTTCATGCTTATACAGATGCAGATTGGGCCGGAAGCGTGGATGACAGGAAAAGCACAAGTGGTGGTGCGTTCTTTATGGGTTCCAGACTGGTATCTTGGTTCAGCAAGAAACAGAGTTCAATTGCCTTGTCTACAGCTGAAGCGGAATATGTTGCTGCTGCATCTTGTTGCACCCAACTCCTTTGGATGATGCAGACTTTGCAGGATTTTCAAATCACTTGTACACCACCAATCCCCATCTTATGTGATAACACAAGTGCAATCAGCATCTCAAAGAATCCTGTTATGCATTCAAAAACCAAGCACATACCAATCAAGTACCATTTTCTCCGGGAACAAGTGCTTGAACAGAAGGTCAAGTTGGAGTATGTTCCTTCTAAGGAACAAGTTGCTGATATTCTCACCAAACCATTGCCCAGGGACACTTTTGAATACCTCAGGCAAAAGCTGGGGGTTGTTGATGCATCATCTTATTGCTGAACCTCTTTTGATTGATGGTACAGGTTCAGGGGGAGCATATAATGCATTGTTGGCATTATGGAGGATGTGCAAAAGGAGATCTTGGAAGTAGCTGCAATATGTCTCTATCTCTTTCATGGTGGATTATGGTTCTTCGTTGCAGATCTGGTTCATATTCAGGGGGAGCATGTTCTTAGGGGGAGCATAACCCTTTGCCCTTGATGTCAAAGGGGGAGAATGAAGCTGAAGTTTTGAGGTTGCCATCAAGTCCAAAGGGGGAGATTGTTGGCATTATGGCTAAAGTGTTGTCCTTGATGGCAACCCATTCAGGTGATAGATCACAGTACTTCAAGTCAGCAGCAGAGATTGATGATCAGCTATCAAATATTGAAGAAAATAAGGGGTACACAGGTACACCTTACATAAGGTGCGTACACGCAGGTCGGTGTTACATAAAGTGCGTACATACCCGCAGTTATCCCGTTCAGGAGGTGCGTACCCCCAGTGCACACATTTCAAGGCAGAGAAAAGCACACGTGGGTTTCTTATGTTTAACCTTTGGTATTTAGCCGACGGTTTTGTGTTATTATGGTGTCGGCCCGTGGTATTGATCCATGATTTAAGGAAGAGCTTTCCTATATAAAGCAAAGGAGATCATTTGGCTTGAGCATGTTTTGTGTTGAATATCTTATGAGGGCTAGATCTGAAATATTATGATCTCTTGGGAGTAATGTCTAGATCTAAATAAGGCGAATCTACTGATGGATTGAGATCTCTTCGGCGCATGTTCAGATATGTAGATCTGACTGTCTGGGTTAATTCTGAAGTCTTGAAATCATCTATGCCCGAAGGTACGCAGGTACAGTGAAAGAAAAGTGCGTACATACGCAGGAACGAAGCGTTTCAGGTGCGCCGGTACGCAGGCACAAAAGGGTTGTAGGTGTGGAGGTCCGCAGGCAGTTCAATGGATACAATGCGTATGTAAGTAGGCGAGCAGTTGAGCAGGGTGCGTACGTAAGCAGGCGAACAGTTGAGAAGGGTGCGTATGTAAGCAGGCAAGCAGTTGAGCAGGGTGCTTACTGTAAGCAGGAAGTACATGGGTGAAGCTGCTTACTTCTCTTAAAATCTCTGTTTATCATTGCTGTGTTCTGGGTTTGGTTCTATTATTGTTGATCTGGTTACTATAGTTGACTGGGTGATTCTCTTATACTTGATGATCATTTGATGCTTATGGATCCAGTTTGAAAATTTATGAAAAGTGGTCCTTGTAAGAAAAGAAGTAGGGGGTTGTAGCTCCCTTCCAGGAGAGACTGGAAAACGAGAGAGAGTTGTAGCTCTCTGTAGGTTGCAGCCTGCGTACTGGTAAATGACTGCACCAGTACAAAACCATTGTAAAAGGAGTTTCTAATTTGAAAGAAGATAGAGACATATTGCAGCAGGTGGTTTTCACCCACATTGGGTTTCCACCTTACATCTTGTGTTCTTTGGTGTGACTATCTGTTTTCTTTGTTCATGCTCATTATTTTATGGTACTGACATGCAAAACTAATTCAAAGAACAAATAAGGAAGATTTATTAAAAGAATTAGATAATACTGATTCACCCCCCCTCTCAGTATTATTTCCAACAGGCTCAAGAAGAGATTCTTCATACATGACATTGACTCTTCGAGTTATTAATAAATTCTAAGGCTCTCAATGGTAGCCACTAATAAATAAACCTCTTGCTCATGGAACCCATGCAACAAGTCATGCAAAACTAATTTTGTTCTCTTTATTACATCATTTACAAAGATCACGTCATTATGAAGACCAAACCTAGTTACATTCTACAACACCTCATACTCTCTTGGTCGATTCTCTGTCACTTTCAGTCTTAACAACTTTAATTCTTCACTTATTGGAATTGAGAGTGATCACCCATGATGGCCATAACATGTCCTAAGCATAGCTTCGAACTCATCCATCCCCTTTCCTTCTTTATCAATCCTCTGGAACTCAACATGCCCTTTGAAATGGTTATACAATTGTATCAGAGCTCAAAGATTGGAGGTTTTAAGCTGAACAGACTTAAAAAAACTGCGAACGCCGATCTTTGATTGGCCCCCTCTGCCTTAACCCCGGGGCTTAGGTGGAAACTACATGAGAGAGGCTTGGGGACTCAAGGCCAAAGCCTTTAGGGGCTTTAAACCATTTAGTTGTGACAGGGGCCAATTCTTTGAATCAATACATCACTAACAGTACCCATGTGTAACACATAGGACCAGACAGATATGCGCTTGGGCCCCCTTCGGAATATCATAATTCAGAGATCGAGGATTTCACAACCTTGCCTTCGGTTGCACCCTCCCAAAATTTGTGATTGCGACATGTGATGTGGCCTAATCCACACTTAGAGGGAATGAGGGAAGGCCCACACCAAAGCTTGAACACATAAAGAACCTTTGATAAACTTTTCCTACTTGATAAAAAAATTTATTAACCTTCCGTCCAACCATTGGTCGAAACACACAACACACATGTTTATGCCTCCCTACTTATGTCACCTGTCTGCATTGCTTTGGACCCACGGTATTGGGTGCTTCTCCAATATGCATATCCGAAGAAACTTTGATACACTCCTTTATTAAATATCGATATCACTCTGTTTGCAACTGTCGATATTCCATGACCTCCAATATTGTGGGACCTCCAATATGCGGGACCTCCGATTTGTGATCGCTGATATGCTATAGTGTGTGATCGCCAACCATTGATATGTCGGGACCTTGTGAGTGGTGACACATATCACCCTGTTTTGGCCCCTTATGATCTCTTAAAACGCTAAATCTGCATGCCACATTTCCATCATACCGCCACATCATAATGACATCAGACGCCCCATGGCTTTATCAAGACCAATGGTATTCAACCACGTGGCCCTCTGGAAGAGAGAGAAAAGGATTTCCCACTTATGGTTTTGCAGCTGAATTACTTTGTAAATGCTTCAAGGCATTCTCCCGACAATTTACGCTATCGACACTTTTTTCCCGTAATTCCTTTATAGTGGTCCCTTAAGAATTGTGATTGCTGACTTGCGACATGCCCAACGCTATTGTGATTAGTGATCATTGATTGCACCCAAACCTCTGATTTGCCTCATCGTTTCCAGGGACCTTCGATATTTGATGTACCATATGCCTCTGCTTCCAATCACAAATTGCCGATTGGACATGTGCCAGATGAACACGAACTCAAACTTAGAATTTTTCAAGTTTTCCATTTGTCTTTTGGTTTTGAGAGGAAAAACTTCAAATTTCTCTAACTTTTGATCCAAAAGTCCATTATAGGACTTCGACTTACCGTTGGAAATCTTGTTCATAACACTTTCCTTTGGAGAGGGTCTAATTTGGGCTTTGTGTGCTTGTATGTCTTGGAATATGGCTGCAAACCTCTCTGCTCCTTTGCACTCTATTTTACAGTTGGAACACTTTTGCAGAAAGTGACATCATTGGCTCCAACAGGGGATAGTGCCTTGCTAGCAAGATGTTGAGAACCTGCAGACTAGTAGCCTTCTATCTATTGGGCACGAAGTCAATGTATTCATGTATATAAAAACAAAAACATAAATATAAATAACTGAAATAATTGTTGATATTTTACAATGGCCCACCAGTATGTACAATGGGTGAGAACTAAACTTCTTAATGCTGGAAATAAAGTTTGAGTAATTTCCCATTTACAGGCATCTCAAGCATTTCACCCTCAAGTTCTCGAGCACAAAAGTATTGTTTCTTTTAGTCTCAGCAACCTTGAAGGGTCCAAACCATAAGGGATCAAATTTACCATGTTTCCCTTTGTCTTCTCTTCTCACAACCCACCTCAAAACTAGATCCCCTGGTTGGAGAGGTCTCTCTTTAGCTTTCTTATCAAATAAGGATTTCATTCTTTGCTGGTATTTGTCTAACCTATGATTTGCTTGTTCTGTGGTCTCCTGGAGCTCCACTAATTGATTTATCGTTCAAGTCAAGGAGTTGGCTTCTTCTTCCACATCTTGTAGCATCTTAGAAACCGACATAGCAAGTTGTATAGGGAATACAACTTCTTTTCCATAGACCAACTCGAAAGGCGATTTACCTGTAGATATTTTTGGAGTGACCTTGTTTTCCCATAGTGCAAATTTTAGTTGATAATCCTAGTTTCTTTGGCTTTTTGCAATTGTCTTATTCAGGATCCTCACCACCGTTTTGTTGGAAGATTCAGCCAACAAATTTCCTTGAGTGGCCAACTATGATGTTAAATTTTTGACAAAAGGTGCTAAATTTTGCAAACATAAAATCCTGGGCATTATTAGTCACAATCTTCAAAGGACATCCAAACCTGGCCAAGATATTCTCCTCCAAAATTTTATTACCATAGTATCAGTTGCATTCTTGGTTGGGATTTCTTCTACCCACTTGGTGAAATACTTTGTGGCTATGACGATCCACTTGTGCTGGTTGCTGGAAGGGGGATGTATCTCTCCGATAAAGTCCAATCCCCATTACCTGAAGGGTTCTTCTACAAAACAGGAATCAAGGGGAGTGGAGATAATTTTTTCTTTTCAGCAAACACTTGACACTACTGATAGGACCTAAAATAAGAGTGAACATATCTGAGTTTGGGCTAATAAAACTCTGCTTTCAATATCTTATGGCAGTGCTCTTCTAGTCGTAGTTCTCCCCACAAATGACACTATGGAAGTCATCCATCTCTCTTTGAGTTTTTGTCTCAACCAAACACAACAGTAGAATTCCCACCAGGTCTTTCCAATACAATTTCCCATTGGATATAATGAACTTTTGGGCTTGGGCCCTAAATGCTATGTACTTGGATTTTTCCATCTTTGTTGGGCACCTAAAAAATAGGTTATAGTGGATGACATTCTGATACTAGGCAGAGGATTCATATTTGATATGAATCTTTTGGACTGAAGTCTTAATCATGCGTTGTGTCCCCTCTTCATCTTCTTCTGTTAAAAGATTGATCCCCAAGGCCTGACAGTTAGACTCTGATAGGATTTTGGCCAACCCTTGTCTTTTAACAAGTTTAGTGGGATTTACATCCATGTCATACTCTTGGATTTTTGCAATCCACTTACCCCTTTTACCATCACTATCCCCTTGCACTAAGATGTCCTTAACAACTATTGTTGGGACATAAACCATGATGTTTGAGTGTAAAACATAAGCTCTGAAAGCCTTTAGAGATTTGACTAGAGCATACGCCTATTTTCCAATATATTATATTGTGATGGGCCAACTCTATAGAAGGAAATGGAGTAAGGATATTGTTGATATCTCCAAAGGGTAGCTTGATTCCCCTCTCTTTCAAATTAGAATTTGAAGCGACCAACAATGTGGCAGAGTATGATGCATTTCTATTGGGCCTGCAAGTAGTGAAGAATCTAAACATTGACTACCTGACTGTATTTGGAGACTCAGAAATGGTAGTGAAGAAAATTAAGGACTAATGCCAAACCAAGCACCCCCAACTGAGGGCATCCAGAAATGAGGTTTGGGACTTGATCGACAACAAAGACCTAAAATAATTCTAGGGTTTGAAGAAAACCTTAGGCAACTTTTGTATTAGGGTTTGATGGATATTATAAGGTTAGGGTTTGAAAGAAACCTTGAATTTGAGATTGTTAGAAATAATACTGGGGGGGGGGGGTGAATCAGTATTATCAAATCAATTATTTTTCATTTCACAATCAGATTTGTGTACGCTACTTCAGTTATGGGAAACTACGTATATACGCTACTGTTTCTAAAGCAACCAACGTATATCAGTAAACTTATGATTCATTAAATGTTGATATTTAATTAGTGCATCTGAACTTCAATAACCATAAGAACAGTAAACAGGTGCAGTAAAACAGAACATATCATCACACACATGGACACAAGATATAAGGTGGAAACCAAATGTGGGTGAAAACCACCTGTTGTAATTCGTCTCTATCTTCTTTTAATAAGAAACTTCTTTTTACAATATTCTTGTACTGGTGCAATATTATACTAGTACGCAAGCTTCTACCTACAGAAGGCTACAACCTTCTCTCATTTTCCAACTTCTCCTGGAAGGGAGCTACAACCCCCTTAGCTCTTGTACTAGCTGATGTACTAGTACATAGGTGCTGACCTACAGAAGGCTACAACTTTCTCTTTTCTTCCAGGGACCACGTTTCATAAATTTTCAGACTGGATCCATAAATAACATCAATCAAACATCAAATACATCTGCATCAACCAATCTCCTTTGCTTCAATCAAAACTGAATCAAACAATTACTTCTCTGAATGTTGTAACCAAAATACATTAAAAGTAACTAGAAACCAATCCTAAACCTAGAACACTGCAGCAATAAACAGAAGTAGCTAAAACATGTTTCATGAGACGTACGCTACTTCAATATGTAGAACCTGCATGCACACGCTTTTGTATCAAGGCCAACCAGCGTATACGTTGTTTTGACTTACTTAACCAGCGTGTATATGCACCTCTGCTGTGTTGAACCTGCGTACAGATCTATAAAAGATAATTTACCCTTTTCACTTATTCAGACATCAGTTATACCCAAATTATCAGATTTATAGATCAAGTGATGTGCCAAATATAACAGATCAAAATCACATAAAGATACTAGTAATCAAGCCTTAAGATCTTGACCCAACGATAGAGCTTATGCTTCTTCTAGCGCTCAGGTTCCTCCTTGGTTCAGATCCAGCTATGCACCATAACCGAATTCTCGATCTTGCTCTCCATAAGATATTCAATGCTTGAGTGAATGCCTTTGCCTAATGATCCCCTTCCCCTTTTATAGTCTTAGGCCTTACTCAATACCATGGTCCAAAACCATAGAGAATCAATACCATGGACCCAATACCTGGGTTCAACACTTCAGACGAGATGCCATGGTCCAAAACCATAGGTCCAAATACCAAGGACTAAATACCATGGACCAAAAATAAGTTTTCCCACATGTACGAAATTTTCCTTGCATGAAAGTGCGTGCATACGTATACGTGCCTTTTGATCGTCGAACCTGCGTGTATACACGACTTGCTTAAGAGGAACCTGCGTATATCTCTTTTTCTTTCATTCTGAGAGCCTGAATTGAGATCTTCCATCTGAGTGAGTTTCCATCAAGGACAACACCTGTGCCATAGTGCCAAACCTATGTCATAATGCCAACAATCTCCCCCTTTGGACTTAATGGCAACCCCAAGTCACTCAAGGTCATTCTCCCCCTTTGTCATCAAGGGCAAAGGGTTATGCTCCCCCTGAGTACATGCTGAAATCTCTGTTCTGCTGTGCTGTCCATGCTCCCCCTAACTGTAGGCAAGGTTTGCAAGAAGATGTTCTACAAGAAGAAACATGACTTTATACATCATAAATGACCTTCCTATCATCAAAGACTCATACATACATCCATCTCCAAACCAAGTGGGGATATACCAATATTGACTCATCCACCCAACCAAGTGGGGATACACCAACAGTTTACACATGATGAAACAAGAACATTACATCATCCATCCCAAGCATAGTGGCGAAACCAATATAGGCCGTTACATGACCTTGATAATAAAAGAAATACATGACATAGAGACTAAATATCTAAGACAAGACTATGATAGTCATCAACAACTAATATCAACAACATTTGTCAATCATCAATCAGACTGGCAACCATGATCTTCCTTTGCACCTGTTCCATATGAACAAAAATAGCTGTGAAATTAATCCAAGATCTTCTAAAATAATGCCAACAATGCATTATTAGAAGTATATGCTCCCCCTGAACCTGTGCCAGATGGTCTCTGTCTGATCTATATCAGAATCTTTTCATCTTGGGTCTAGCCCCACTGTTTTTCTTCAAACCAACATATACGCGACTGTATCCACAGAAACTGGCGTATGTAGGTGGATACGCTTCATGAAACTCACGTACAACCACTGTTCTTTGAAACAAATAATTTCAACAGCAAGATGATGCATCAACTACTCCCAACGTCCGTTTGAGGTATTCAAATGTCTCCTTGGGCAGTGGTTTGGTGAATATATCAGAAACCTATTCCTTGGAGGGAACATACTCCAATTTGACCTTTTGTTCAAGCACTTGTTCCCAGAGAAAGTGATATTTGATAGGTATGTGCTTGGTATTCAAATGCATGACTGGATTCTTTGAAATACTAATTTCACTTGTATTATCACAAAAAATGGAGATAGGTGGAGTACAAGTGATTTGAATATCTTGTAATGTTTTCATCATCCAAAGGAGTTGTGTGTAGCAAGATGCAGCAGCCACATATTCTGCTTCAGCTATAGATAACGCAATTGAGCTTTGTTTCTTTCTGAACCAAGATACTAATCTGGAACCCATAAAGAATGCACCACCACTAGTGCTTTTTCTATCATCCACGCTTCCTGCCCAATCTACATCTGTATATGCATGAAGTGTGAGATTTGTATCTCTAGGATACCATAAGCCATAATTTTGCGTTCCTTGAAGATATTTGAAAATTCTCTTAACTGCCTGAAGGTGTGCTTCCTTTGGATTTTCCTGGAATCTTCCAACTATTCCCACTGCATGCATGATGTCTGGTCGGGTACCTGTCAGATAGAGCAGACTACCAATCATGGATCTATAAGTTGGTTGATGTATTGCTGTTGATTCATCATTTGCGTTGAGGCCGCATCCTGTTACCATAGGGGTACATACTGGTTTCGAATCCTCCATCCCATATTTCTTCAAGATCTGCATGAGGTACTTGGTTTGTGACAGAAAAATACTGTCTTTGTTTTGTTGGACTTGTAAACCAAGAAAATATGTGAGCTCACCAAGTAAGGACATTTCAAATTCTTTCTACATCACCAAAGAAAAGTTTTGACTCATTGTTTCTTCATTGCTATCAAAGATGATATCATCAACATACACAACAAGTATTAGCAATTTATCATTGTCAATTTTTATATATAGATTGCTGTCTGTTGATCCCTTTGAAAAACCTTGTTGATGGAGATATTTGTCCAACCGAAAATACCAAGCCCTTGGAGCTTGTTTAAGACCATAGAGATCCTTTTTGAGTCTACATACAAGTTTTGGATCATTCCCAAGGATGAATCCATTTGGTTGCTCAATGTACACTTCTTCTTCTAAGTCTCCATTTAGAAAAGAAAATTTCACATCCATTTGATATACTTTGAACTCCTGAAAGCTAGAAAGAGCAAGGAACATTCTTATGGCATCAAGTCTAGCAACTGGTGCAAAAGTTTCTTCAAAGTCTATACCTTCTTGTTGAGCATACCCTTTACAAACAAGTCTGGCCTTATTTCTAATAACATCTCCATTATCATTCAACTTGTTTTTGAATATCCATTTTGTCCCTATGACATTCTTATCGTTTGGTCTAGGAACCAACTCCCAAGTGTTATTATTTTCAATCTGCTCAAGTTCTTCATTCATGGCCTTGACCCAACATTCATCTTTGCATGCTTCACTTACATTTCGTGGTTCAGTGGAGGAGAGAAATGCTAGATAGCTTGAAGCTTCTGAAATAGTTCTTCTTGTTTGTACACCTGCCTCTTTTTGCCCTAAAATTTGAGTCTCTAGATGATTCTTCTCGACATACCTGGATGGAGTCTTTTCTTCTACCCTTATCTATTCTTCTGTTGCCTCATAGGTTTCTTCTTCATCATAAGTCTGATTTGATGTTGAAGGATAGTCCTCATCATCTTCAAAATATTCAGATTTTACCTACCTTGGATTGTTTGCTTCTTCATCAACCACTACATCAATACTTTCAACAATTTTTCCAAGTCTTTTATTGTAACACTTATATCCTTTGCTTTGGGAAGATTAACCAAGGAGAATTCCTTCATCTGCTCTAGGTTCAAACTTGCCAAGGTTTTCATCAGTTCTTTTGATGTAACATTTTCTTCCAAAAATTTTGAAGTATTTTACTGTAGGAGTCTTACCATACCAAAGTTCATGAGGAGTTTGAGTGTTGTTCACCTGGACGTTTGTATTGTTGAGAATAATAACTGCAGGAAATGTAGCTTCACCCCAGAAGGTTGCGGGAGTTCCAGACTCATCAAGCATAGCACGAGCCATTTGTTGAACCGTTCTGTTCATCCTTTCCACCACTCCATTTTGTTTAGGAGTCCTTGCAGTAGAGAATTCCCTTCTTATTCCATGTTCTTCACAAAAATCGAAAAATTCATCCGAGGTAAATTCCCCTCCTTAATCAGACCTGAGGCATTTGATTCTGCGATTTGATTCATTTTCTACCACGGCTTTGAATGCTTTGAATTTTTCGAAAGCTTCGTCTTTATGCTTCATAAGTCATATCCAACACATCGTGGAAAAGTCTTCAATGAACAATATGAAGTATTCTTCTCCTCGAGGTGACCATTTCCTGGATGGACCACATACATCAGTATGTACAAGTTCAATTGGCTTACTAGCTGATCCTTCCTTCTCAGGGAAATTAGCTCTGGTTTGCTTTCCAAACTGACATGATTTGCATATTATATTGTCTGGAATTCTGATGTCAGGAAGATCATGAACCGCCTGATATTTGCATGCTTTCCTTATCTGAGAGAAGCTTAGATGTCCCAATCTTCTGTGCCATAGCCAGTGTTCATCATTCTTGCTTAGATAGCATTGTTTTTGTCCTCCCTTGAGTATGTATAAATTATTTGGAGTTTTTATGCCTTTGATCACTGTTTCTCCTGTATCAATCTCACGAACAATACATCCATTTGATCGAAATATTACCTCATTTCCTTGATCACACATGTGACTGACACTCAATAGATTATGCTTTAAGCCATCAACATACATAACATTTCCAGCTTTGACCTTTTCTTTCAAAAGAACAGAAACCCTTTACCTTTTATGAGTGCAGGGGTGTCATTTCCAAATGAGACCTTCCTTTCCTTTTCTAAGGCACTATATGACTGCAGTTTTTCTTTATCACCTGTCATATGTTTCGAGCATCCACTGTCGACATACCACTGATTTTCCTATCCTTCCACATATAAGGCTATACCACATCTTTTTGGTTGCGGTTCTTTCTTTCTCCATGTTTTGGGACTCAATGAAGCTTGCTCCTTCTGAGTTGTTTTCCGAAAGCTACTCCTGCATTGAGAATATAGAAAAGTTATTGTAGGTCCTTTTCATGATCCCAGTCAGACTCCTTTGATTTCGTGCTTCTCTAGTCATGATGATCTTGTAGGCAACACATTGAGTAGCTTTATGTCCAAAGTTATGACAAGAGAATCATTGTCCATTGAAGAAATTCCTACGATTGTCAAACCTACCGTCCAGGTGATTGTAGACAAATTGAGAATGATTTACCTGTGGTTGGTTGTAACTTCTGTTCATCCTTGAAGTAGATTTCCCCCGATTTACTTGGTGATCTCTGTTCATCCTTGAAGTAGATTGACCCTGATTTACCTGGTGATCTGCTTTATGCCTTTGTTGTCAATTGTCAACCTGTTCACTTCTCCTTGCTACATCTAGATAACTTTTGGAGGTGGATGGCTTCTGTGCTTGAGATGCTTCTTCAAAATATCCAAGACCTGTCTTGATTAGAGGAGAATGCTGCACTTTGATAATCTCATCTAAAGTTTCATATCCTTTAACAAATCTAAGATTAAGAGCTTTTGTTTTCTCAATATCTTTTCTAAGTCCCACAATTTCACATTCTAACTTTTCATTGTGTTTTTCCCTTTCAGCAAGTTGGAATGTTAGAGTATCTATGATCATAATCTTTTCTTCTAAATAGATTTTAAGTTTAGAAATTTCTTCATAGAGATCATCTTCATTTATAGCATCCGAGGAATCATCATCTTCAAAAGCCATCAAAAGTCCATAATCATTACATTGTTCATCTTCATCACTAATTGAAAATCCATCACTGTCTTCGTGTGTATAATAGCTCTTCTTACTTACATTCTGTTTTCTGTTACATCTAACTGGTTCCTTACCTTTTTCAAGCTTAGCTTTATGAGGACACTTGGCTGCATAGTGACCGAATCTTCTACAAGAAAAACATTTGAAAGGCAGCTTACCTCTGAATCTTCCAGAACCCCGTTGAAGGTTCTTGACAAAGTTTGATTCTTCCTCTCCTTCTGACATATGTCCTGACTCATTGTAATCTCCTTTTCCTGAAGCCTTGGATGCGACTTCTCTCCTATCTAATGGTCCCCCTTTTCTCATTTCGAAAGCAGTTAGGTTACCGTGCAGCTGTGACATGGTAATGCTCTGTAGATTCCGCTTTTCTTCTATGGCAGAAACTTTTGATTCAAACTTAGAACCTTTTCAACCAAAGTAACTTCTTTTATTTCTTCACCCAAGTTTTTCATATGATTAAAAATCTCATCTATACGTAAGAAATAATTAGCCACACTTTCATCATTGTGAATTCTGAGATTTTCATATTGAATTCTGAGAGATTGTAGTTTTTCATGTTTTACCTAATTGTCTCCTTCATAGCTTAGAACAATCTTGTCCCATATTTCTTTTGCGGTTTTGAATTGCATAACCTTGACGAATTCTGATTGAGATAAACTTCCTAATAGAGTATTGACAGCCTTTGCATTTGTTTCATACTGCTTCTTACCAGCCGTATCTGTAGGAGTTGCTGATGGAAATGTGTATCCTGCTTCTGTTAGCGCTTGAAATTTCACCTCAGGCTGAGAAAGGCAAACTCCAAGGCAACATCAAACCACTTAGCCTCGTAGCTAGCCCTACGGGGCAGGAGAGGGCTCTCTCCGATTTGTCTCGGTAAAGATCTTCAATGGGCGAGATAACCAATATGGAAACACTGATTTTAGGCTAGTAAACTGATCAAGAGGTTTGATTTGGGATTTTTAGAGTTTTGGTGGAAAATTGGGGAATGGCAATTTTGGGTGCGGGGATTGGACACAGTTTTTGCAGGGGGTTCTTTGGGGCGAGGTAGGAGACAGTATTGATGCCTTTGATAGAGGTGGATGGATGAGAATGACCGGTGAGGAGTTAAGGAGAGCAAGCAATAACCTTGAATTCCCCTTAAACAGTTGAAAACATTGATATTAAGCAAACTTAAAAGCAGAGCATAACAGTCATGAATTCTACTTTAACACTTCATTTGCCTAATTTGCAGAAATAAAAGTAAGGAAATGTTTCACACAACACACTTACAAGTACAAAGAGAAACACACCATCAATACATGTGACCACAAGAATCCCAAAAAGGACTGCAAAACCCTGGTCTTCCTTTGCCAAAAATTGCAGAGATATAGTGAGTAATACAATAAGAGCTTCTCCCTCAAGAGTCCAACCCTCCAACCTCTGAAAATGATTGAGAAAATACATAATATAGGCAATCCAACCTCTTCCCTTGCTTCTAGGGGTCGAGCTCATCCTTCTAGGAGCTGTTTCAACCAATTCTAAACCGAGCACTAAAAACTAGGCAGTCAAAACAACTTGCCTCTATAAGCTAGGAAACCAATTCATTCATTAAATGTTTGCTATTTCATGAATGAATCTTCTAGAATAGGTAAATAAGTGTCAAAATATCATAAAATTACATCATTTACAACAAGGAGGATGAAAATCAACTCCAAAAAGTCAAATCCAGTCAAAACAGTGTTTTGCTGAGCTGTAGGTTGAATTCCTGTGCAAACTGCCTGATGGGTCGCGCGCAATTCCTGAATGGGTCGAGCACCTTTGAAGGCACGTTTGAGGCACTTCCAGGTGTCCAAATGAGGCAAAAGTTGGCTTTTTGGAAAGGTCTGGATGTCTACTTTCCAACCCAAGTGGAATTTCTGAATTTGGCGGTCATTTGCCCCTCCAAAATTGCAATATCCCAAGACTGCTTTCTGTGTGTCAAAAAGGTGGCAGAAAGTCATTTTTTGCTTGTTTTTTGACCTTCTGGAGGCCCAAAACTTGGTGAAATTTCTTGGCAATGGCTGAGAAAGTGTAAATTTCCATGAAAAATCCAGAAATGCTGAGTTTTCCCAAAATGGAGTTGCCCAACGAAAGGGTCGCGCGCGGCGCGCGACCCATTGGTGGAGAAAACCTGTTTTTTGCCAAAAAAATCACAAATGACCCAAAATGCTCAAATTTTTTTGAAATTTGTGCTGGAGTTGAGTTATTTAGCATCATGCTCCTTCAAGGAAGCCTCAGCCAAGATATGGAGGGGATCGGACCTTTTCCTTCGTTTTTGTGCTTTGGCCAGCCGTCTTTGGAGCGCCTTCATTTTTGCCTTGCATACGTGCATTCGTAAATCGGTCAAAGAGGTGGGCTCCTCTCTCTTATGGTGACCACTCTTACCACCCCTGTGAGGCCTCCTTTGTACCTAAACCTCCGGATTTGACTCACGGTCATCACTTTGCTCATATTCGGTCTCGGTTTCTGACATGGTTTTGAGAGCAAAGAGGCTGGAATGTACTGCTGCTTCTGCTAAAAAATCTGCTGTTTAATTATTGAAATGCTGTTTCAAGGGGACAAATATCACAAGGGAAATGTTAGGGAAGGGAAACTTTTAATGGAAATTGGGAAAAATATATGAAATAGGGAGTTTAAGGGAAGGAATGATGATATATCCCATCACACAATTATCATTTGCAAAGTTTTTATGAGAAGCAGGGTTTAGGATTAGATTCTTGATTTTTTAGGAATAGGGGTAGGGTTTTAGGGCTTTTGGTATTTTTGGTAGAGAGATTGAGTAAAAATGATGAGGGAGGTGGAAATAGGATGTAGGGAAAAAGTGGGGGTGAAAAGGATAACCTTGAAAACAACAAGACAAACCCTAGCTCAACCAACACTTTGACCTTCTTGAGCAAATATGCATTGGATTCATTATTTCAAAATGATGACTTTAAAATACATTCTCATGCTTTTCAAGCTTTGGCAAACAATGTATTTTAATGATGAGAGGCCTACCTGCAACCTTGAAGCAATCCGGGGTTATTTAGCAGCTTACTGGCGAAATTTGGCAGAGGAATTCCCAACAGGTCGCGCGCCCTCAACGGGTCGCGCCTGTGTAATTTCTGAACTGGAATGGGCAGCCTGACGGGTCGCGCTCGCCCAACGGGTCGCGCGCCAGTCTCAATGGGTCGCGCGCAGGCAGACTAGACAAACTCGCCCAAATTTTCTTCAAAATGATTCTCTCTATTGCTTTGAGGCACAATGAAGACTAAATGGAGGGAGAAAGGGGCTTTATAGTCTTGTTTTAAATTAATTTCATTTCAAACCCTCTTTCTAATGTTTATCATGACACTTTTTCAAACTTTGAATGCTGCTGACTTTATGGTTTCCTTTTGTCCTGAAATTGGTTGAATTGATGTTTTTCTTGAAAATTTTTGCAGGGATAGCTTCTGAGGAATCTTGGCAAAGGGGACCAGGGCTGCATGCTGACTTTCAAAGAATTTTGAATTTTTACAACTTTTTACAAAACTTTGAGAAAATGACCTTGGGCTTTAAAAACAGGGTTTTTAAATCCAAGGTAAAAATTAGCTGTACAAGATGAAATCTTTTTGAAGAAACACTTTGATAGTCATCCCTCTGGCCTGCTGGGCATTTATTGACTTTTAAAGACCTGACCTTAAAGACAAATTTGGCCCAAACCCTAGACCTAGGACTTTTGACCTCAAGACAAGACAAGCAACCTTAAAAGAGTTTATTGACTGAAACAACTTGATCCAGCAGTGCCAAGAGGGGAATAAAGACACCAGCTCCTCCATCAGGGTTATGGCATGCCTAATGGAATGCAAATGAGATGACACTGATGAGACACCTACTTATGCAAATGCAAAGAGCTTTGATCGCTGATGGAGGGCTACTAGACCGACTCTAACAGCTTCCACGATATCCCAAACTTCTGTACCAAGATATTGAAGATAGGCTGTGATTCTTACCTTCCAATAGACAAAGTTGCTCCCATCAAAGATCGGTGGCTTGATAGATGCTTCTTTTTAGTAGTTGCTCATAATGATAGATCTTCCTTCAAGTGATCAAGCTTCTTCTGAAGGACCTAGCTCTAAAACCAATTGTTGGAAATAATACTGAGAGGGGGGGTGAATCAGTATTATCAAATCAATTATTTTTCATTTCACAATCAGATTTGTATACGCTACTTCAGTTATGGGAAACTGCGTATATACGCTACTGTGTCTAAAGCAACCAGCGTATATCAGTAAACTTATGATATATTAAATGTTGATTTTTAATCAGTGCATTAGAAATTCATTAACCATAAGAACAATAAACAGGTGCAGTAAAACAAAACAGATCATCACACACATGGACACAAGATATAAGGTGGAAACCCAATGTGGGTGAAAACCACCTGCTGCAATTCATCTCTATCTTCTTTTAATAAGAAACTTCTTTTTACAATATTTTTGTACTGGTGCAGTCTTATACCAGTACGCAGGCTTCTACCTGCAGAAGGCTACAACCTTCTCTCGTTTTCTAGCTTCTCCTGGAAGGGAGCTACAACCCCCTTAGCTCTTGTACTAGCTAATGTACTAGTACGTAGGTGCTGACCTATAGAAGGCTACAACCTTATCTTTTCTTCCCGGGACCACGTTTCATAAATTTTCAGACTGGATCCATAAATAACATCAATCAAACATCAAATACATCTACATCAACCAATCGCCTTTGCTTCAATCAAAACTGAATTAAACAATTACTTCTCTGAATGCTGTAACCAGAATACATTAACAGTAACCAGAAACCAATCCTGAACCCAGAGCACTGCAGCAATAAATAGAAGTAGCTAAAACATATTTCATGAGACGTACGCTACTTCAATATGTAGAATCTGCGTGAATACGCTTCTGTATTAAGGCCAACCAGCGTATACGCTGTTTTTACTTACTTAACCAGCGTGTATACATACCTCTGCTGTGCCGAACCTGCGTACATATCTATAAAAGATAATTTACCCTTTTCACTTATTTAGACATCAGTTATACCCAATTATTAGATTTATAGATCAAGTCATGCACCAAATATAACAGATCAAAATCACATAAAGATACTACTATTCAAGCCTTAAGATCTTGACCAAACAATAGAACTTATGCTTCTTCTAGCGCTCAGGTTCCTCCTTGGTTCAGATCTAGCTATGCACCATAACCGAATTCTCGATCTTGCTCTCCATAAGATATTCAATGCTTGAGTGAATGCCTTTGCCTAATGATCTCCTTCCCCTTTTATAGTCTTAGGCCTTACTCAATACCATGGTCTAATATCATAGAGAATCAATACCATGGACCCAATACCTGGGTTCAACACTTCAGACGAGATACCATGGTCCAAAACCATAGGTCCAAATACCAAGGACTAAATACGATGGACCAAAAATAAGTTTTCCCACATGTACGTGCTTTTCCTTGCATGAAAGTGCGTGCATACGTATACGTGCCTTTTGATCATCGAACCCACGTGTATACGCGACTTGGTTAAGAGGAACCTGCGTATATCTCTTTTTCTTTCATTCTGAGAGCCTGAACTGAGATCTTCCATCTGAGTGGGTTGCCATCAAGGAAAACACCTGTACCGTAGTGCCAAACCTGTGTCATAATGCTAATAGATATATGAAACCTAGCATGGTCAATGTGAATATGCTCAAGCACTTGTGACAGATTTGACGAAGCCCTAGATGGGATAGTCTCTAGTAGACCTAGTTGTTGATAAAGTTGATTGAAATAGTGAAGGCAACATTGTCATATAGGCAATAGAAAGTGATGGCTCTTGAATGTTGGTTCAAGAGGGAGAGGATCACCTCTCATTGAAGATAAGTTCTTTCTGATTTATGATGCTTCTTTATGTCCTTACTTTTGTTTAGACTTATTGATGTGATTATTGTTTTTATCATTACTTACTTCCTGCATGTATATTTGAGTATATGGATGTTTCTAACCTCCTTAATGAGATGTGATAAGTGGATCCTTCTTGAGGATCATTTGAGATGCAGAAAAGATGGCTAGAGTTGGAAAAGGTAAAGAGGCACCTGATGAAAAGATGACAAAGTGCTACAAGCTTCCTATGTCAAATGAAAAGGTACACAAGTATTTGAATACTACAAGGTATGCATGGTATATTGTTTCAATGTTATGTTTCAGCTGTAATATTGGATGGAAAGGTAAAGCCCTAATGTATGATGAGAATGTCTCCTTCTCAAATGGCTCATGCATGCTTATCAAAGTGATTTGGATTCATGGTTCTTATGATGAAATGGTGCACTTGGTATTTAACAAGTATCTTACCTTTTAGACATAATGAATTTCTTGACTCTATGGAGCTATTTGGAAATATTGATCTTTTATATATTGGTATACTCAATGTTTGGCTAACATCTATCATTTTAGATATCTTGATTCCTTGGCATGATAATAGATGAAGTCATGACTTGATGAGGGTTCTTCCTGTCACTTGGTATAAATAATTTGATACAAATGATATTGATGAGTTTGATATTATTTTTGATTTGATAACAATGATTCGTGTAAGGTTAGCATGTTGCTTTGGTAAAGTGTTATGTTTGTAGAAATATTTGTGTAAAGCAAGCTCCCTGATCCAAATATGTTCGCATTGACAGTTATCTACTGAAGCCAAGATGTGTTGATCCAAACCTCTACTTTAGAAGTGTTCCAAGGTATGAATTTGATTTTGAATTTGGTTTTATGTGCTGATGGTCTACTCTTGATATGAAATGAGCCTCTGATGATCAATGTAAGAGGGAGATGGCTTCCGGAGCTCGAAATAATGAACCATGGCATGATGAATCAATTTCTGAAGCTGGAAAAATAAAATCTATATTCCGAAGCTATTGAAGAAGTGGAAATGAAAATCCTTGGACACTTCAATTGAATTTCAAGAAGTTGTGAAGAGATAGTGATTTAGCAACCGGTAGTGGATTACATAGTGATGTTATATTTTGAAAACTCGTCCGTGTATATAGATGATGTGCATAGAACCTGAGTGAATTCATGATTGAGCGCTTCATACACATAGATTTTCCACGGAGCACCCTTTGAGATATTTGCATGGGATGATCTATTTTTGGTCTGAGACATTCTTCTTGTGATATGTGACTACATGGATGTACTGATGATGTTTGGGTTTATTACTGATGAGCACATATGGGTTTTTCCTTAGTATGATATTTTCCATGATATGAGAGGTTTGTAGCATGACCAAGGTTGAGTATGATGTTGATAGCATGACTAGCTATGAGGCATGATGAAGAAGCTCCATAGAGAGTCGTTTGAGCGGGATCAAGATATGGCATGGATACATTATGATCACAAAGAGTGAGAATAATTGGCATGGAATCCCACATATAGTTGGGACTGAGTTACCTTCATATATTGAGACAAGCTCAAGCTTGTGGTTAGCACCTCCTTGAGAGGGAGGAAAACTATGGTATCCTTTTTGTGATCTATTTATTTTTGTTATAATATGTATTTGATTTGATGAAATGTATGAACTAGAGACATCTGCTATCGAGACATGGTGATTACCAGATATGAGTACGATGATGCATTGCTGATATATAGAGAGCATCGTTGATCAAAGATATTGAGCCAACTTTTCCCCCAAGTTTGAGCTACCAGAGTAAGGAATTGAGATAAATGGCTCCTGGGGTTGAGGGAAATCTAGACAATAGGGTATCACTCCTATCTGTCACCCATAGGGTTGGAGTAGTAGCTCACCCTATCTTGGTGTTTGCAGGGAAAAGCCTAGTTGGCATCATACCCACAAGTAGGGCTTGTTGGGATTGTCCCTTCCCATCTAGCCAACATGTAGAGGAGGCTTGGAGGTGTGTGATCCTTACCTCTTGGTAAGTTAGGTATCTCATTCAAGCTCAGATTATGATTCAGGTGTTCTACCACATGACTATTGAGTGTCATTGTTAGGAAGATCAGTAGGAAATAAGATGGGTTGAGTAGTAGCTCCCCTATATCACATATTTATCAATATGGGGTCATAGTAGTAGCTCCCCCATGAGATTTTGGGTTGAGATATTCTCCCCGATATGGTTCCAGGTTGAGATGTGCTCCATGAAGATAAGCTCTCCGATGATGATGTGGGTCGTAGATCTGACTCCTTGTTGATATTTCTAGGTAGTATCCCACTGGCACAAATTCCGGGTAGTAGCCCACTGACAGAGATTCTGGGTAGTAGCCCACTGGCATAGATTCTAGGTAGTAGCCCACTGACAGAGATTTTAGGTAGTAGTCCGATGAATAGAGGGTGGTAACTTAGGCTCCCCTTCGATGACAAATTCTTCTTCTTTTAGATTCAATAATGTTCAACATATAAGCAGGGACAATCAAGAGATAAGAAAGAATAAGCAAGAGATGAATTGAGATGATCAATGATGATAATATATGATGAAATACTTGAGATCATATATGATTTAATGATAGTATACATGTGACATGATGCATATGGAATTCTACCTAGTTGAGAGGGAGTGTTAAAATATACAACTATGGTCAAATTCAACTTTGAATAACTCAACTAATGGAGATATTGATTACATTGAATTCCTCTTTTCGAGAGGACCAAAATCAATCTGAAGATCACTCAAAATGGATAAGGGAAAGTGTACTTATAAAGAAAATCTAACATGTGCACAGTTGTCAAGGTCAGACCTAAAGCAAAGTGGAAACCCTTGAAAGGCTATAAATACAAGTGATCTCTACCTAATTTGGATATCCATCATGATACACTCTTTTATCTTGTTTTTTGGCTCACACAGGTCTGAGGCTCATCCGCGAAGGAATAGGTTTGCTTTGAGGTGAAATTGCAAGGTCTAAATATTGTATCTTAGTTTTAGGGTTTTGGGCCACAATTGCAGGCACAATAGAGGACGAAATCGACCACAATCGCTCACATGAAAGCTCATCCATGTGACTGAAGCCTTCCAATCGCATGAACGACCCTCCATCCATGCGACGAGTTAGGGTTTACACAATCCAGATTTGACCTTAGTCGCTTGCATGTCAAGCTTAAGGGTACAACTAGGCTGCTATAGTCGCTTGCATGACTCCTCCTCCATGTGACCAAGACCTAAATGATGGAATCTCAGTTGTCTGAAGATTTCACTTAGTGACCACAGGGTTTGATAGTTGACTACAGATAGTGACAATTCATTATAGACTTCAAAATCATATTTTTGTGTATAATCTTTGTTGCGTTCATTTATGGATGTTGTAGTTTTTTTTTTTTTTCCTGATTAGTTACATAGATGAAAATATGGATCATTGTACTCTCTTTTGCTGAATCATTTGATGACAATCTAAGAACAAGAAGAATTTGAAAGGTGGGTTTTTCCTAGTCTCCGACCAATCCTGGTGTCTCTATGTGTGAATGCTTTTATTCTATTGTTCCTTTATGTTCCGCTACATTGATGATGATGATATTATTCTTTCTACATAGTTACATATGCTGCTGAATAATGATGTAAATCTAAATAATGTTATAATGTTATGGGGTGAACTTAATGTGTTAATGAAGAAATGCAATTATCAAAGCAAAGAGCAATATAGCCCTTCGAAAAAATAACAACTCCACCACAAGGTCAAGATTATCTAACATTCTTTGCCTTGATTTTTGTGCCCCTTGACTATTGTATGAACTATTTATTCTCACTTGGGTGATTTGCAATTAATTCTTATACTGCCTTGGTATTCATGCCAACACTCTTATTTTGGAAATTATGCTAGTTGATTGCTATATTTAACAATTCATCCTTCTTTCAACTCAACCTTTCTCCCTCCTCATGAGTCTATCACTCAACAATTGGAATTGGAGCTTCTTCTTGGATTTGTGCCACTAAAATGCCAAGAGAGGGTGTCCTTTGGCCTTCCACTTAAACTCTAATATTAAGGATTGAGGTCTCCCTCTTGATCCAATGGTTGTGTTTTAATCTCTCATTGACATTAATAAAGTGCAATTTTCTCACTAACTTTATATCTGATAAAGTTAAATTAAACCTTGTTAAAATTGAGCAACCTCGGGATGAATTTCCCTGAAGGGAATCCTAACAACTCTAGGGAAAAACCATAAGGCCCATATCAAGTTAAAATCTAAATTAATATTAATATATATTGGGCTCTTTTTGTGGCCATCATTCATTATAGAAATATATACTTAAAAGAGGAAATTTGAAATTTGTAGTTTCTACTAAAAGATTCCAGTTGGCTCTCATAAAAGTTATACCCATTCCATCAAAATAAAATATATATAAAGGATTCATGATTTAACTCATCAGTTACGACGAAGAGAAAGGAATCCCATTTTCTCATATCGGTGATGTTGTCACCAAAATAGGACCCTGATAGGCTGCTGATCAAACTATCTCCGTGTAACTATTTCAAACCAATCTTTTAAGTAAGGCTTAGCCTCCTCAGCTTGAGAGGGCTCTCTCAAAGGGTTAATGATATTGATTGAAGATATGGATAGATGGCTAACTCTATGGTTTGTAATTTTATATGTTTATAGGTTGAAAGATGAAGGCTGGCTACCATTGGGCTATGGAGTCAAAGTATATTTCAATACCACAACAATATTTGCTTAACATGAAAGTCGGGGCATAGATAGCTTTTATACATCAACAAAACAAAGATATAATGCAAGGAAACACAGTTTATAAATACATGAAGGAAATTAGAGCATCATTGATGAGTTCTAAGTAGCATGTATTCATACCACTGCAAGTAAGTGAAAGAGGAAAGCCATGAGACAATAGGAAATTAAAAACTCTCTTTGAATCCTGAGTAGTGAAGCCAAAACATTCTACCTAGCATGGAAGTCAAGGCATTATAGAGTTCAAGTGCAGAAATGCAAATATAAAACAGTGAAACACAGTTAGTTTATCTATGAAGGAAGTCAGAGCATCATTGATGAGTTCTGAGTATCATAAGTAAATAACATTGCAATGTAAGTATTGGAAGATTCCATCAAAACAAGAACATACAAGAACTCTTCATGAATCTTGAGTTGTCTAAGTGGAAACTCTACATTAGGTTAAAAATATACACAGTCTGCACATAGAGCAGTAGCTGAGCCAAAAAGTATCCAACCCCTTGCTAATTCGACCTCTTGCTTTATATATGGCATTTAAAACATGGATTCCCTCATCCCTCATCAAGAGAATTCGAATTTGCTATGAGTGACACCTATTCTAACAATAAAACAAACCTTTAAATGCATTTGACAGCTAACTAACAGTCCTAGAGTCCTAATACAATGAGTACAACTCCTTGTTATGACTAAACCACCTTAACTAAACATTGAATGCATTCTTTGACAGCTACAACCTCATGAGGTCGAATTTGATGAAGTCTCCCACGTTTCCACCTTACTGCTGATGATAAACCCTAGAAATTAGGGAACATGTTACCTTGTTTCTAAGTTTAGGATATTTTAAAATTAACACGTGGGACATAGCCTTTATCTTCTCATCCATGAAATATTTTATGAAACTGAAGGAATTTTTTGTAGTCCATGCTGTCTAGAACAAAAACCTCTCTTGGGTTTTTACAACACTTCTCCAGCTGTCTAGAATCTGTCCTTGAAAAACACGTGTAAAACAGGAAAAATCTGTTCTCTGAAATTAGGGTTTCAAAGAAAGCTTAGCATCTCCCAACTGATAATACTTATGAAGAAAGTGAGATAGTTTATTGTAGTAGGAGAGTTGATGAAGAGAAACCTCCTTAAGAATTCCAAAATACCTTTTCCTGTGACTAGAAACTGATATTGAAAAAGACTGCTAAAACCAGAAGAAAAAGCTTGGCTTTCAGCAATTTTGTAGTGCAAGTTTAACCATAAATTTATCCCACCTCATAACGCATTGGAAGAAACTGAAAGAGGTTTTTGTAGTTTAGTATGTTAGGAAGAAAATGATCTTTCAGTTTTCAAAATTGAGTTCTTAGCTGCTCATGAACCCTTCTGGAAGTTGACTAGGAAAAACAGAAAACAAAGTCTTTTATGCTGAAACAGGCTGTTTCAGTGGTTTCGTAGTGCGCTACGAAAACTCCTAGTTCAAAATCCACGATTTCGTAGCTAATTTCAAAAATTTTCAAAATTATGTGAGATATGACTTCTAAACACATGGTGAGGCTTCTAGGACATGGAATGAGGCTGTCAAACTTTATTTGGAAAAGAGAATGACACTATTGAGATGAGATGACTCAAAACCTATTATAAGACTATGACTAGAAACAAGGAAAACTTTCCAAAGTTTAGAAACAAAAATTTTAGGGTGATAACAGGTGACACGAAAAGATGGTCTCTATGGATTAGTTCATAATATTTATGTTTGTGGATTTACTCAAACGCAATTGTTCAAATCTGAGATCTGCACACATCTCTATGTTGTATATCTTCCAGTGGCATCACACTCGTAGTCTCTTTAACTATGGCACCGAAATAATGCAACATTAATGACCATGGCATCATACCCCTTATTTATATGACTCCAACATTTATATATTACATCGTAAATATGTATTTATGGTCTCGACTCTATTGTAAATGGTCTCGATTCAACATGATTGATTCTAATTTATATATGGCACCTCTACATTGGTTGGTCTTGACTCTCAACTATATTATCTCGCACAGTAATATGTTGATCCCTGGCATGGTAGTCTCGGCTCTATGTCTCTGGCATCGTGGATATATATATATATATGTGTGTGTGTGTGTGTGTGTGTGTGTGGCCCCTTCTGCATATTATATATATGGCTAACTCTGTTATTCATATATGGTTCATCTCTACGTATAGTATCAACATTGTTTTTATGAAGTATAGTCTTGACACTACTATGTCTATCATGTGTATGGTCTCGAGAAAGTAATATCGACATAAAAATATCAACACATTGGTTTGTATATGAGTTCTTTGGCTTGCAGTCTCAACATAACTGTATATGGTATGACATGATCATGATGTAATTGATCTCATCACAAGTCGTATATGTGTAAGAGTCTCGCCATCACACAACTATGGTTCCTCTTTGTATGTAGCATATTGATCCGAATTGGATCCTTCAACATTTCTCATGACTATTTCAAAATTATGTCAGATCAAATCTTATGAATAACAAGTATCAGAAATGACCTCTAGAAAATGGCAATTATGGCTTCCACGGAACAATGAGGACCCTCAGTCAAAGCGCATTGACCATTGGCCCATGGAGACTGCGCATGGACGCAAATTGGAAATTGGAAGCCCAGATCCAGAAACAGAGGCAGTTTTTGATACGTGATTATTAAAGGACAAAACCCTTAGAGAAGGAAAGCCCCAAGCACTTGGTCACAAGGGAAAACAGGAAACCGTGCGGAAAATGTTAGAAGGCGGGTCTCGCGCGCAAAACCGGCAGGATATCGTGTGCACTTCGAGCGGTAAGCAGGTTTTGCCGATTTCAGCACGATGCCATACACCGAGCGACGTGTGTCCAGCGGATGAGAGAGAAAACCGCTTACATCACGTGAGTAACAGTTGAGCAACTTACCCGCGTGATATAAACAGAGACCGTAGGATTTGGAGGCTCTAGATCAACAACGGGGAATTAACCCGATGGATGAACAGATTCGACGGGAAAATAGACTGAGGCACATGATATTTGAGGTCTGACATGACCGATGAGCTGGCAGAAGGATCAGTTTCGTGGGCAAATCCTGGAGTAATGGAAATAACGACTGTTCAAAAGAAAACTGACACTCATTCCATAAGGCGACAAGTGACCACCTCTCTGTGCAGCGTTACACATCGATGACGATGCAGAGCAGGGGAATTCCAACAGACATAGGCAGGCGATCCAGAGCGCCGGGAAGATGAAACGAACACTCAGGGAGAAAATTGGCTTTAAGCCACAAACAGACAAAGAACAAGGGGGACAGAAGTAGAGAAAGAAGCGAATCACAAAGAACAAAGAAGCCGAGCTGACCTACAGAGCAAAGGCAGTATCGAGTAGACAGAGACAGAGAGAGTCTGAGAGTCTGTGAACCCCAGAGAGGGCTTAAGAGGTTCAAGCAACTCCTCTGTGTATACCTGTCTGGTATTGAGTACCAAATTGGGCTCATACCATTGAGATTAGTTGAGGTCGAGATCCAGTAAGGGGGAGTCTGTGTACTCTGAGGCTTAGGGAATCCAAGTACCACCCTACTGATCATTGTCTGTTAAGTGAGACTCAAATTGAGCTCCTTATTGTAAAATCTCTACTTTAAGATACAATAAAAAAGGCCACCACTGAAGGTTGGACCAGGAGACGTGGCCCAAGAGGATTGGGTGAACTCCTTATTAAATTTGTTGTGTTCTGTATTTTCTTATTGTGTTTCTCTTACTATTTCAAGTGTTTGTGTATTTCGCAATCTTATCGATCCGTTGCCCAAAATAACATAGAAACACCCTAGCACATGAGTTTGTAATACCTTCATTAATTAACTGAGATCATTCACGAGTGATTTTTAGATCAAGTGGTATTAGAGCTCTTAGGTTGTTTAAGGTTAGACAAGCTTGTGCTGGATTTTGCTATTGAATGCTAACTAAATCAAAGCTTAAAATAGGAGAAGGAGAGCTGGCCAAAACTAACCCGGAGATTGGAAGAGTCTATCCTTGGAAGAAAATATCAGAAGAAAGTCCATTGGGGCCAGACCCTCAATTTATAGATAGTTTCCTGGCCATCACGTCCATGGTAGAGGAAATGTATAAGGACTTTAGGAAACATAAAGATGAGGATTCATCAGGCTCCAAACAAGATAAAGGAGAAGAAGAATATCTCCTCCATGATCACTCAAAAGGCAAAGGGAAAGAAGAAAGCTTTCTAACACCTCCTAATAGCCTTGAACATTAAAAGGAGACATATTTGATTAAATTAGATGTTAAATTTGATTTACCCATATATGATGGAGAGTTGAATGCAGAGAAGCTGGATAATTGGATCAGATAAATTGATGTTTATTGCAAAGCATAGAGTATCGACTCAAACAAGAGTAAGATTCAGCTAGCCAGCCTATGCCTCAGAGGCACCACCTTGGTATGGTGGGAAGGCAAGACACAAGCTGACATGAAGAAACATGGGGAGATTCTTTCTGTCTAAAGTGAATTTGTTTCTGCAATCAAAAATAGTTCTATCCACTAGCTTACATGCAACAAGCCATGATGAGCTGGAAAACTCTTCGCCAATTGAAAGGGCAAAGTGTACAGGGTTACACTCAAGAATTTAGGAAGAGAACTTTGATTCTAGGAATTTCATTAGACTCACCTGAGACTTTGTTGAAGTACATAGGGAGTCTACACAGCTACATGAAGCACACTATCCTCATGTTTAATCCCACTAGTATAGATGAGGTATCTGTTCAAGCTACGCATCTAGAAGCTAAAGGAAAGAATGGGAACCCAGAAGTTGGGGGATCATCCAAACCCATTGCAAGCAAGAATAAGGAGAAAAGAAAACATAAATGGAAAGAAAGGAAGGCCAATACTGCACAAAAGACAAAGTCTTCATGCACCCACTGTAAAAAGAATGGGCATGATGATGAGCACTGTTGGATTCTGCATCCGAAGCTAAGACGTAAGAAGTTCGAGGGCAATAAAAAGAAGACTGTTGTAGTTATTCAGAAAGATTTGGGGTCGGACTCAGGATATGAAACAATCATTTCAGCCACAGGTATAAGAGGTAAAAATTCTAAAGGATCTACTAGTAATTTTGCACAATCTATTAATGTTGAAGAAAATGAGAGAAAAAGACATGAGATTTTCCATACTCAAGTTGTTTCCAAACATCAAAAGATTGACACTTTGTTTGACAGTGGCTCACAAGTATACTTAATTTCTGAAGCAATTGTAAAGAAGTTGGGATTATTGAATACACCGCACAAGAAACCATACCCATTAGGTTGGTTAAGTGATAAAGCACAACTACAAGTGACTAGACAATGTAAACTTAAGTTTTCTTTTGGGTCAGCATTTGTAGATGAGGTTGAGTTAGAAATAATTCCTCTAGATATATGTGGAATTGTTTTAGGAAGTCCATACTTGTATGATAGAAAAGCTATTTTCTATAGAGCTAAGAACAAGTATCTACTCGTTAAAGATGAAATCGAATACTTTGTAAGAGCTCATAAGCTCAAGAATAATTATACTCCCATAAACTCAGGGCAGATGAAACGAATTGTAAATTAATGCAAACAATTTTTACTGATGGTCGTAAAGGAAAGAAACCTGATAAAACCAATGTATTTGACGGTTGTGATGCTCAACAACAAGCTGATTTAGAAAAAGTTGTTTCAGAGTATGATGTCTTGTTTCAAGAACCTAAAGGTCTACCACCCAAAAAGGAAATAGTGTATGATATTAATTTGCAGCAAGATGCTCCATTGCCTAACATCAGAATGTACAGGTTGTCCACTTTAGAGAAAGAAAAAATCAAGAAGCAGGTGCAAGAGTTTCTCGAGAAGGGGTTCATCAGACCTAGCACATCACCATGTGAGTCACCAATCGTTTTGGTGAGAAAGAAAGATGGCTCATGGAGAATGTGCATTGATTACCGAGCACTGAATAAGATAACAATAAAAAATCACTATCCCCTTCCTCGCATAGATGATCTATTAGATCAGTTAAAGGAAGTTGTTTATTTTTCCAAGTTAGACTTGCATAGTGGATATCATCAGGTCAGAGTTGCATAATAAGATGCATGGAAGACTATTTTCAAAACAAAGCAGGGATTGTATGAGTGGATGGTTATGCCTTTTGGCTTAACTAATGCTCCTGCTACTTTCATGAGAATAATGAATGATGTACTTAGACCTTTTCTTGATGATTTTGTTATTGTATATCTGGATGACATTATTAGATTTAGCAAAATGTGGGAAGAACATTTAAAGCATGTTAAGCAGGCACTAGGTGTTTTGAAAATAGAAAAACTTTATGTTAAACTCTCAAAATGTGAATTTGGCAAAACATCTTTGAATTATTTGGGACATATAGTATGGGGTGGTGAATTGAAGATAGATCCCTCTAAAGTTGCAGTCATTATAAACTGGCCTAAACCCAAATCTGCTACAGAAGTGAGAAGCTTCTTAGGAGCAACACAATATTGGAGAAAGTTCATTTCTGACTTTTCCTTAATTGCAGCTCCCTTACATGCTTTAACAGGATTGAATAAGGTGTTTCAGTGGAGAGGCAAATAGCAGAAAGCCTTCGACACCTTGAAAGAAAATATTAGTACAACACCGATACTAGCACTGCCAGATCTTCAAAGACCATTTGAGATCCAAACAGATGCCAGTGACTCTGCCATGGGAGCAGTGTTGATACAGCACGGTAAACCCATATTTTATCATTCTAAGACATTTAATTCTGCAGTAGTTAACTATCCAACATATGATAAAGAATTGTATGCATTAGTACAGAGTGTGAAAAAGTGGAAACATTACTTAATGGGCAAAGAGACAGTCATAGATACTGATCATCAACCACTTCAATATCTACACTCCCAAACTAAGTTGCAACAATCAAGACACTATAGGTGGATTGGTTTTCTACAACAATTTCATTTAGTCATAATATATAAAAAGGGCATACACAATAAAGTTGCAGATACGTTATCTAGACCTATTATAAATGCATCCACTATAATTAAGCATAATTGAGTACTGCATGAGAGTTACATTGAAGAATATGCTCAAGATATAGATTTCAAAGATGTATATGCAACTTTAAGTCAAGGCAAACAAGTAGAAGAATTGGATTATCACATTAAGGACCAACTCTTGTATCATTGTGGGAAGCTATGCAATCCGCAAACTGAAAGAGTAAAGATAATTCGGGAAGCACACACTTCTCTAATATCAGGTCACTTTGGGGTAAGTAAAATGGTTGCACAGCTGCAAATATTTTGTTATTGGCCAAAAATGAATGAGACAGTTTCTATATATGTAAGAGGGTGTAATATGTGTGCTAAAAGCAAGCCTAGCAATAGAAAACTAGGCTTGTACACTCCACTGCCAGTTCCTTCTCATCCTTGGGAAAGTATTTCCATGGACTTTGTTGGAGGATTGCCTAAATCTAGGAAAGGTCATGACTATTTATATGTTGTTGTGGATAGGTTCAGCAAAATGTGTATTTTGATGCCTTGTAATAAACAGATTACAGCTGAACAAACTGCAAAGTTGTTCTTTCAACATGTATGGGTTCATTTTGGATTACCCACTTCCATTGTATTTGATCGAGACACCCGATTTGTTGGGAAGTTTTGGTTGAGTCTGTGGGAACTGATGGACATCAAACTAAAGAAAAGCATAGCCTTTCATCCACAGACAGATGGCCAGACAGAAGTAGTCAACATGACAGTGATCCAGTTGCTCAGAGGCTATTGTAGCGAGCATCCCAAACTTTGGGATGAACATTTGTGTTATGTGTAGCATGCTTACAACCGAGCAAAGCATTCTTCTACATAGAGATCTCCTTTTGAGACTTGTTTTCATTTCACACCAAGGTCTCCCTTGGATTTTGTCATTGGTAAAGACATAGCAGTTGATGGACACAATGATGTGGACAAGGCAACCAAGTTCATTAAACAAATCCAAGAGATTCAGCAGGCAGTACAGAAACAGCTGGAAAAGAGCCTGTCAGGCCAGGTTAACTCCAGAAATTAATGAGCGCAAGAAAGAACTGATAATTTTATTCATTAGCCAACTATTATTTATACATACATAAAACGGATCAGTTCATCTTCTAGATGACTGTCCAGCTTCACCCCTCCGTTTCGGATTAGGTGTCAACATTCCCCCCCCTAATCTGAAGGGATGTTGGTGAGTCCAAGCATCGTTCTGAATCTTTCAAGCTTTTCTCTTCCAAGCGATTTGGTGAAGATGTCTGCAATTTGCTCGTTTGTGGAACAATGACGGAGATGGATTGTTTTGGCCTCAACATGATGTCGGATCAGATGATATTTAGTGTTGATGTGCTTAGTACGATCATGGAACTTTGGGTTCTTGGCCAATTTTATTGCAGAGGTGTTATCAATCATGAGTGGAGTTGATTGTATTTGTTTTACCTGCAAATCTTCAAGAATTTTCCTGAGCCACACAATTTCTTTCGTTGCTTCAGCTGCTGCCACATATTCTGCTTCTGTTGTGGAATCTGCTGGTACTGATTGTTTGCGTGATCTCCAGGAGACAACTCTCGATCCAAGACTCATAGCATATCCTGAAGTAGATACCCCAGTTTCTTTGTCTCCATCGAAGTCTGAATCAGAGTATCCAATCAAGTTGAAGTCATCCACCTATGTATACTTGATTCCAAGGTCTTGAGTTCCCTTCAAGTACCTTAGAACTCTTTTTGCAGCAGACCAATGTCCCTCACAAGGCCTTTGCATAAACCTGGAGAGGATTCCAACAGCAAATGAAATGTATGGTCTGGTAGTAGTGAGGTAGATGAGACTTCCTACAAGCTGTCTATACTTTGTTGCATCCTCAAATTCCTTTCCTTCAGTAGATGTGAGCTTCAAGTTTTGTTCCATTGGAGTAGAAGGGGGATTGCACTCTGTCATGCCAAAATCTGTATAACAAATCTCCAATGTATTTCTTTTGAGAAATAAATATGGACTTTGGATGTTGGGTTACTTCAATGCCAAGATAGTAATGAACATAGCCCAAATCAGTCATTTCAAAAATTTTTCCTAATTCTTTCTTTATGGATGCAATATAGCTTTCATTGTTCCCTGTCATTAAAAGATCATCTACATATACCACAAGATATACAACTTTTTTGCCAACTTTCTTGACAAATAAAGTTGCATCATCAAGATCAAAATGATTGAAGTTGAGTTTCAGAAGATGCTCAGTTAGTTTTTCATACCAGGCTCGTGGTGCTTGTTTGAGGCCATACAAGGACTTCACAAGTTTGCATACTTTGTGTTCATGTCCTTTCACAGCAAATCCTTCAGGCTGGGACATAAAAACATTCTCCTTTAGATCTCCATTCAAGAATGCAGTTTTTACATCCATTTGATGGACTTTCCAACCGTTCTGAGCAGCTAGTGCAAAGAGTGTCCGGATGGTGGCCCATTTTGCTGTGGGAGAAAAAGTTTCCTCATAATCGACCCCTTCCTTCTATGCAAAACCTTTTGCCACAAGCCTAGCTTTGTGCTTGTCAAGTGAGCCATCAGCTTTGTACTTGTTCTTGTAGACCCACTTGTAGCCAATTGGTTTGGTT
Source organism: Pinus tabuliformis (assembly GCA_031772625.1). Classification (NCBI taxonomy): domain Eukaryota; kingdom Viridiplantae; phylum Streptophyta; class Pinopsida; order Pinales; family Pinaceae; genus Pinus; species Pinus tabuliformis. Next base: position 1,581,395,752 of record CM062804.1, on the reverse strand, counting down.
CCAAATGGAGGATCAACCAGCTTCCAAGTGCCATTCTTTATGAGGGCATCATACTCCTTCTGCATCCCTTCTTTCCATTTATCATGAGAAGCAGCTTCTTTGAAGGAAGTTGGTTCAAAATCTGTAGACAAGTTCAATTCACAATCATAAGTAACATCCATATCAACAGGTGAATTAGAGTTATCTACATCACCTCCATCTTGTCGGTTTGAATTTCTGGTTCCTGTTTTTCCAATTTCATCAGGATGAACACTTTCAAGTGTCTTTGTCAGCCACTTTGGGGGACCTTTCTGAGATGGTCCAGGCTGTTCTGTTGATTGAGTTGGGTCTGAATCAAGATTGAGTCTCCCAATTCTATCAATTACATCACTTAAAGCATCATCCGTTGTTGGAGTGTCATGCAGGGGAGATTGTTCTTCAGAAGAAGATTCCACATGTTGATCTAGTATAGGAATCCCCCCTTCAAGATGTGGAATCTGATTATCAAACTCTTGGAATGATTTCGGTTTTGTGAATCTATCCAAGCGATCAAGTTGCCGCTCAACAACACTGTCAGATTTGGATGATTCAAGAAAAATGACATCTCTAGATAAAACAAACTTTTTATTTACTTCATCATAAAGGTGGTATGCTTTAGATGTGTTTGAATACCCCAGGAAGATACACTTACGACTTCTAGCACCAAGTTTGTTTCTATGTACCTTTGGTATTAAAGCATAATAGGTGGAACCAAATATCCTGAGATGTTTTACCGAAGGAACATGTCCATACCACAATTCATAAGGAGTCTTGTTTCTTATAGCACTAGATGGACATCTATTCTTTATATATGCAGCACATAGAACAGCATCAGCCCAAAACATTGTCTTTACATTTTTGAAGAAAAGCATGGATCGTACCATATTCAAAATTGTTCTGTTCATTCTTTCAGCTACACCATTCTGTTGAGGATTATAAGGTACAGTTGTTTGATGTTTAATCCCATGTTGGCGAAGATAGTGTTCAAATTCATTTGATGTATATTCTTTTCCATTATCAGTGCGAATAGACCCAATATGAGATTGTGCATCATTTTCAATCCATTTATGAAAATTCTTGAATGTTTGAAAAGCATCAGATTTGTTCTTCAAAAAATAAACCCAACACATTCTGGTGTAATCATCAATAAATGTCATGATATATTTATTTCCATTTGCAGAAGGAACAGGCATTGGACCACATAAATCTGAATGAATAAGTTCAAGCTTCCTATGTGCTCTTGAATGTGAATCATGAAAGACTGTTTGCTATGCTTTCCTAGAATGCAAGCATCACATTGTTTATGTTTTCTAGGAATTGTAGGCAAACCAGCAACACCATTTTTCTTCAACAAGCGGAGACTATCATAGTTTAAATGTCCAAATCTAGCATGCCATAATAAACTTGATGGAAGTGCATCTTCTTCATGATGAGAAATATATGAGAAATGTTGTGCATGAGCAGAGGTTCCTTGCAGTTTAAGAAGTATTTCTTCTTCTATACCCCTCATGACAAGTGAGTGGTTAGATGCCTTTCTTACCTCAAGCTTGCCATCAAACATGTGAATGGAGTGACCTTGCTGGCGGATGTGGACCAGGGACAGCAAGTTTCTCTTGAGCTGTGGGAGATATAGAACATGATCTAGAAGAAAGTCTGGAAGACCAAGCAGTTTAAGCCTGATTGTGCCAAGCCCTGATGGCTTGATTTTTGACTGATCTGCAAAGTATACTGCTCCATCAACATTGTCAGTGAAATCTTCAAAAAAATCTTTCCTATGAGTCATATGACAGGTTGCTCCTGAATCAAGCAACCAGTCATTTTTTGAAGAAGCAAGTGAAGCATTAAACAAATCTTCATTTACTCCAATGTTACATTGTGCCTCAATATAGTGAGCGGATTCAGGTGCTTTACCTTTGTCTGTGTCATCAGTTTTACCTTTCTGCTGGTTTCTTCTCTGCTCAACCTTGTCCCATGGTAGCTTGCATGTAGAAGCATCATGTGATCCATTTCGTTTGCAGCGAATGCAATGCAGATCTGCCTTTTCTGCTTGAGGATGTCTGCCCCCCTGCCTCTGAAGTATCTTCCTCTTCCTCTTCGTCCACCTCTTCCTCTTGTAGAATCTTGAGCAGGATGCTTTTCTTTATGAGCAAGGCAAACAGTCTCTTCAGAAGATTCAGGGACTGTTTTCTTTCCAAAGGCTTTCTCTCTTTCAGCAAACTTTTTCACAAGAGTGTCAAAGGTTATATCTTTAAGATTTCCATTTGCTTGTAAAGACTCAAGATAATTAGAGTAGGTAGGATAGAGTGCTTTGAGAAAGGAAATAAGAGAGATATCCAGCTCAACCTTAGTGGATTTAATATCATGCATTATAGACTTTATTTCAGATGCAAGAGCAAGAGGATCATTATTTTTCAGTTCAAGAGTGAAGAGTTTAATCATAAGCTGAACAACTTCAAGTGCAGAATGTGTATCATAGAGTTCTTTCAGCTTTTGTAAAGCTTCAAAGGCATTGGAATAGGATGAAATATGACGACTTACTTCCTCATTTACAGATGCTGCGATCAATGCATAGGCTTTGCTGTTCTTGTTTTCCAAAATGGCGAGTTCTTTATCTGATGTAGGCTGCACAGGGTCTTTGTCTTCTTCTCTGACACACACTCCTTTCCACAGCTCATTGTAGATGAGGGTGTGTTTTACCATCCGAGACCATTCTGAATAGTTCTCCTTGCCAGTGAGAACTATTCCTACCATAGAAATGATTGAATGCATTCTTTAAAAAAAATATCGCTGCTGATAAAAAAAAACTTTCCTCACTTCAATATCACTTTAATGCTTTAACTTTTCAAAGCATTATCATTCAAATGATAAAAAACTGTGCAATATTACAACTGCTTTGAATGAACAAGACTGTGCATAGGCATTCAAATAAAAAAGCAGATGATTTTAAATCCTTTCATCAGCATCTCCAAGTCTTTAAAAGCTATAATCCTGTGAAACAAATGATTTGTAGACAGACTCAACCGCCTTAAACAATGTACATATATAAATGTCAGTCGCTGCCCATTACAATAATGTATGCACACATGTGCACATACTGTCTAGCACCACATTCACTAAAAAATCACAATCAGAACAAGAAGAAGGCCAGAAAGCATACAAAACTCATGAACTGGGTCCTTATAAATCCACAAACTCTGCCCTTATAAATCCATTTTAAAAGGCATTACAGTTACAGCATCTCTGAATGAGAGAGCGTTCGGTGGTCTCATCAACAAACAGGCCCGAAAGCATACAAAAATCAGGCCAGAAAGCATACAAAACTCGCATTACCCCGCATCTCCACAAACAGGCCCGATCTATGGGATTTGTTTTTCGACAGTTGTAGGTTATGCCACCACCATCACCGCCCGGTTTTTGTTCACCGCCTTTAATTATAACAAAGAAAACGTCGACAACAGCGAGGGGCCACGGTCTGCTGCGTTTGAAGATGGACTGCGTTTTTTCTTGAAGTCAAAGTGAATATTATTGGCTCAACTCAAACCGCAACTCCATCCCATACCTCACTGCTGGAACTCGTGGACTCATAGCCATGACATTGCCGCAGCATTTATGGATTCAGGAAATGAAGCAGATAGGCTCGATTCTGAAAGAGACCAATTGTATTGTTTTTGAAATAATAAAAAATTGCGTTGGCAGCATACACCAATACACAGTAAAACGTGAATGAATGGAGCGTGAGCTTGATACAAAATGCTCAGGCAGCATAAACCAATACACACAGTAAAACGTGAATGAATGGAGCACGAAAGAAGGAAAACGAGTTCTCTCTGATAGTCGATGATACCAATGAAGTCTCAGCATTCATGCAAAGGACAGAGAACGTCAGGACGGAAGGAGAACGCTCAGGGAAATCAAAACTGATGCGCAGATAATGTCAGGGCAGAGAATGACAGGACAGAGGCGCTCAGGACAGGGCATAGTCTTCAGCAGTGGCAGCACTATATGCGCAGAGAATCGCTCTCTGGCAGCGCTATTTCAAGGGAATCGCTCAGGATGATGCAGCGCTCAGCAGGAGTTACACTATTTTGGGACCTGTGCTCTGATACCATGTCAGGCCAGGTTAACTCTAGAAATTAATGAGCGCAAGAAATAACTGATAATTTTATTCATTAGCCAACTATTATTTATACATACATAAAACGGATTAGTTCATCTTCTAGATGACTGTCCAGCTTCACCCATCCGTTTCGGATTAGGTGTCAACAAAGCCAAGCCAAATACAAGGCAAGGCATGACAAGCATCGGATGGAGCATAGTTTCCAAGTTGGTGATCAAGTCTGGTTGTATATCAACAAAGACAGAATGCAAGGTGAAGGTAAAAAGCTAAAGCTAATAAGGTATGGACCTTTCAAGATACTTGAGAAAATTGGTGAGAATGATTTTCACCTTGATTTACCAGCTTACATGCACATCTACTCAGTCCTTAATGCAGACAACTTAAGACTATTTGAACCTTCATTAATTGAAGATCTCGAAGAGCAAAGTCAATTTCCTTCTATTGATGATCTGTTACATGAATATCTCAATGAATTGCAGGAAGACACAGTTCTGGAGAGGAAGGTGAGGACGACGCGTAGGGGAGATTTTGAGTACCTTAGGATTGGACTCAAGGGTTCAAAGCCAAGCAGTGCAAAATGGATAGAGATTGGACAAGTGAGACAGTCATATCCTCACTTAGTTAATGCTTGAAAACTGACTTTTGGTGGACCAAAAGCTTTTTCAATGGGAAGGCCATGATCTGAATTGGATCCTTAAACATTTCTCATGACTGTTTCAAAATTATGTGAGATCAAATCTTATGAATAACAAGTATCATAAATGACCTCTAGACAATGGAAATTGTGGCCTGCATGGAACAACGACGACCCTCGGTCAAAGTGCGCTGACCATTGGCCCATGGAGACCGTGCATGGATGCAAATTGGTAATTAGAAGCCCAGTTCCAGAAACAGAGGCAGTTTCTGATACGCGATTAGCGCAAAGTTGCAGGACAAAACCCTCAGAGAAGGAAAGCCCCGAGCGCTCGGTCACGAGGGAAAACATGAAACTGTGCGGAAAACGTCATAAAGTGGGTCCCGCGCCTAAAACCAATAGGATATCACGTGCACTTTGAGCATTAAGCATGTTTGGCCGAGTTCAGCGTGATGCCATACACCGGGTGATGCGTGTCCAGTGGATGAGAGAGAAAATTGCTTACATTGCATGAGTAATGGTCGAGTAACTTACCAACTCGATATAAACGAAGACCGTAGGATTTGGAGGCTCTAGATCAACGACGGGGAATTAACCCGATGGATGATCAGATTCGACGGGGAAATAGACTAAGGCACATAAATATTTGAGGTCTGACATGACCGATGAGCTGGCAGAAGGATCAGTTTTGCGGGCAAATGCTAGAGTAATGGAAATAATGATCGTTCAAAAGAAAACTGACACTCAATCCATAAGGCGACAAGTGGCCACCTCTCTGTGCAACGTTACACAGCGATGACGACACAAAGTAGGGGAATTCCAGTGGACAGAGGTAGGCGATCCAAAGAGTCAGGAAGAGGAAATGAACAGTTAGGGAGTAGATTGGCTTTAAGCCATGAACAAACAAAGAACAAAGGGGGACAAAAGTAGAGAAAGGAGCGAATCACAAAGAACAGAGAAGCCGAGCTGACCTGCAGAGCAAAGGTAGTATCGAGTAGACAGAGACAGAGAGAGTCTGAGAGTCTATGAACCCCAGAGAGGGCTTAAGAGGTTCAAGCAACTCCTCTGTGTATACCTGTCCGGTATTGAGTACCAAATTGGGCTCATACCATTGAGATTAGTTGAGGTCGAGATCCAGTAAGGGGGAGTCTGTGTACTCTAGAGGCTTGGGGAATCCAAGTACCACCCTACTGATCATCATTTGTTAAGTGAGACTCAAATTGAGATCCTTATTGTAAAATCTCTGCTTTAAGATACAATAAAAAAAGGCCACCACTGAAGGCTGGACCAAGAGACGTAGCCCAGGATGATTGGGTGAAATCCTTATTAAATTTGTTGTGTTCTGTATTTTCTTATTGTGTTTCTCTTACTGTTTCAAGTGTCTGTGTATTTCGCAGTCTTATTGATTCGTTGCCTAAAACAACATAGACACACCCTAGCACATGAGGCCGTAATACCGTCATTAATTAACTGAGATCATTCATGAGTGATTTTCAGATCACATATGCTCTATATTATTTTAATTTTCTTAATGTATGGATGGATTCAAGCATTATGTATATAGTTGGGTCTCTAAGCTCTGGTATGTTGACAAATATCGACACTATTGCATATATGGTTCATCGCACAGTACATTGGTGGGCCGTTAATATGTCATTATTATTATCACTCTTTAACACCTATTTCATCCATTTATACCCTTATTTGTCATGTCATTTATCATGATTTATCATATAATTCCATTTTATAATTATTTATGCTCTTATGGATAAATATTATTTCTTCTCCTTTATTTTTAATAAATTGATGATTATTATGCATGATTTTACCAATGATGGTTTATTAATAAATTTGTTGTAACATCACTCACCATTTTAGCCTCCAAGATATTTTCCAGATTGTAGATTTGATTTCCAACTCATCATTAAATATTCCAACTCAGAAATTCACTGGAATAAGAATTGACAATTTCACATTGGACGTTTCAGGGAAATGGAGAAGAATCTGGAAAATAAGAAACATAGGTTTTGTCTAGAACAGACCGAATTAGTTTAATAATGAGAAGTTTTCCCAAATTCGGTCCATATTAAGAGAAACGGAAGGTTCTCTAAAGACGATTTTCTCAGATTCGTTGTTGTGGCCATTTTCCAAATTATCTCAGTTGCAATACCAAATTCGACCTGTTCCTGTTGAATGTTGATGGAGAGATATTTCAGATATGATTTTGCTGATCAATTTGTTGCGAACAATCCAATTTTGTGATGGGAATCATATTGTAATCATCTCGGTTGTAACTTCTCTTTTCTCTCTGTGTATTTAAATGAGAATAGAGATCAAAGAGGGAGATGGATTATTAGAGATAGGATAGGATATGATAGGAGGAGAGGGGATAATGGAGAGATTTGGCATTTTGCTTGGGACCTCAATTGTAATTTCAATATACAGAATTTGATTATGAAGGAGACCTTATTGTAGTGAGGATTGAATTCAATGGTTAATACATAATTTACGTTGTTGTTCATTCATATTCTCTAAAGTATCTCAATAGTATTCGCTGGTGGCTAGGGCCTGGTCTCTGGTGGATCTTACTACTATTCCCTATTTGATTCTTTTCCATTTCCTGTGAGTTTATTTTGCAGTAGGTTTACTTTCCTTAATTCTGATTTCATGTACTTCGCAACATTGCCATTTGATTTCATTTATGATCACTGTAGGTTGAATTAATTATTAGTTAAGACATTGATTTTTTTTTATTACGATAAGAGTGTGGTTAGTATAGAATCAGATGAAAGAGATTGGTTAATGCTACTAAACTCTTGGTTGATGTTATTTCCATTCTCGTTGCTTAAAGTAGAACAGAGTGTGATTAATGTAGATCCAGCTGAAAGAGCTCAGTTACTGCTATAGTGCTCTCGGTTGATGTTATTTTCAATTGAATTGCTTACTTTAGATTTGATTATGATTTCAGTTGAAGGTTAATTCTTGATGCTTGGATGTAATATTTCCGTTAACAGTTGCAGCTTGAGTTTTATAAATGCATCTGTTTACTCTTGTATCAAGTTTTATAGTTCAACTTAAAAAACATTACTCTCTAGATTTATAGCTTGCACATATTGTGTACACTCTTGAAACAAAAAGACTTACCCAGGTTGATAATTAATGTGAGGCAATTAGGAGTTTTAAAAGACACCTATTAACACCCAACATTTTGACACCGTTTCTAGGGAGAGTGTTGCCATTTCACAGAGAGTGATGTATGTTTGATATTTGTTGCTAGGAAAGAATTGGGTATTAAATATGAAAGGTAAGAACCTACGTAATGAGAAAGTAAAATTCTTGCTCCTCCGCCCACTTTTCAGCACAATTGCATAGAAGTCGAAGTAGGTGTTTGATGTTTGTCTGCTATGAAAGAATTGGGTATTAAAAATGGGAGGTAATAACTTACGTAACGAGCAAGTAAAGTGCTTTCTCTTCCGCCCGCTTTTCAATAAAATTTCGTAGGGATTGAAGTAGGAAATTTAGAGGTAGAATTTTTGAAAAAAATCTCATAATTCCACTCAAGTGGTGATGTAAGCACCACCCATTTCACTAACCAATTGACAGGAAAATTTGGAGGAGCCTCAAAGAAACACATGAAAAACATCTTCTATTATGGTAAGAAATGGCTCACATTGCAACTTTTGAATTCCCTATCAAAGATCTAGGAGGAGTGACACAAATGCACATAATTCCCCCATCTTCTCTACCAATTTTTCATGGTTTGACAATGAAGATCCAAATACATTCTTATTGAGTTTGAAATACTTTGTAGAGGATATGATTATTGTACTAATGATCAAAGGTTGGAAGTGTTTCCTTACTCTAAAAGGAGCAGCTTTTCGATGGTTCATGAGACTAGATGGGAACTACATCCAAACATGGGAGGACATGAAGAGCATATTCTTGAAGAAGTACCAAGACTACCGCAAATCCAATGAAGATATTTTCGATATGATACAAGGGGAAGATGAAATCTTGGAGGACTATGTGGAGCGATTTCGATACAACCTTCAAAAATCAAAGCATAAGTATTTGGAAAAAGAGATCTTAAACACACTCCTACTCAAAGGAATCAAGGATGAATTTTTAGAACTCTTAAATTTGATAGAAAAAGGTGACGTTTTTCAGTTATCATATGATCATGTTTGTGAATTGTGCATAAGGTATTTAAGAGGAATCTCCAAGGCTGGTAAGAATTCTAGAGAATTTTCTTTCTTTTCCAAATCTACTACAAGAACAAGAGACATAAGAGCTGAAATCAATGATTTATTTGAACATTTTAAAATTGATTTTATTAGTTCTCTAAATTCACAATTGGATGTTTTGTAGGTTCGGAAAAATCAAGAATTTGATGAAGTGTTTTACCCTCATTACCGAAAGGAGCATCCAATAGATAGTTGTCCTTCCTTATCTAGGATAGAAGTAGCATATCAAAGAGATGGGGAAGCTGCAACAAGGACAAAACCATGGAAATCGTGGCCTACATGTATGGTACAAAACAATTCCTGTCCATTCTCTTACTTGCATAATCCATTATGGAATACTCATGTGTTAGGGAAGCCATGTCCATTTCAATATAACCACCACAAATCTTGTCTACAAGTTTGGCATGGTTCATCTTATGATTGCATGACTGCTCTCCCTCATCTTGTAGCACAAACACATCCTCCATATTCTCCACCAGCTCTTCCACAACATCTTGCTTGCCTATCAAAATCATCCACTCAACCCAATCAACTACATCATCAAAAAGCTCCATTCCCTACACAATTTCCTGCTCAACTCATTTCACACCCCCAAAGACTTTCATGAAAATCCGTTGAGCATAATTTATCATCATTCATTCCACATCTTTACCACTTCCCATTTTTCAGAGACATCTCATTTTTCAGTTTGGGAGAGTGTTACTTTCATTAATTTCTTTCTATGACCATGCTATTAATATTCTTTATCATCCATTGATCTTCTTTTTCATTCTCAACACCTCCCTTATTACATGTTGTTTTACACCAAGCATAGATTTCAACAGATTGTAGCAATCACCTCCATTTGTTTTTTAACATCACATGAGGGAATGCTAATTCTCTAGTTTGAGGGAAGAACTGCTACACATGAGAATGTTTTCTACTTTCTTTCTCATTTAAGGCATACAATTTCATTTTTATACAGTGTAGAAATTGATTTGCGTATATCTTTAAAAGTATGAACTGAATTTTTGTGATTTTTGGATAACAAAAAGATATCATTAAAATACACAAACCCATATAATTTCAAGTTAAATTAGTTCATAAAATTGCGGAAATCATGCACTGTCACCTACAACCATTTTGTTTATATCTTATGATCTGTGTACCACAACAATCTGATTTTTGGATCATAGAAGCATTAATATAGTAGAAATCTACTTGCACAATTTAAGCAAAATCTGGTTTGTAGTTTTTTGAGAAAATGGTTAATGAAGTTTTTTGTTACTTATATCATATTTTGCTGCAACTTCATATACATATAGTTGAACTTCAATGTAAAACTTGTTACGCCTTTATCAACATTGATAAAATTGAATATTCATTATTTTAGGAAGAATTCATTTGTTCCATCCATTTCATGAGTTGGGATGAACAATTTTTGTATTATTGCTTGGTTAATATAGAGTCTTTAGGTTGCATGAGGACATGTAATATATTCAATTTGGGGGTGCGTTGGACTGCTAATATGTCATTATTATTATTATCACTTTTTAACACCTATTTCATCCATTTATACCTTTCTTTATCACGTCATTTACCATGATTTATCATATAATTCCATTTTATCATTATTTATGCTCTTATGGATAGATATTATTTCTTCTTCTTTATTTTTAATAAATTGATGATTATTATGCATGATTTTACCAATGATGGTTTATTAATAAATTTTTTGTAATGTCACTCAACATTTTAGCCTCCAAGATATTTTACAGAGTGCAGATTTGATCTCAAGCTCATCATTAAATATTCCAACTCAGAAATTCGTTGGAATAAGAAGTGATAGTTTTGCATTGGATGTTTCGAGTAAATGGAAAAGGATCTGGAAAATCAGAAACATGGGTTTTGTCCATAACGAACCGAATTAGCTTTGTAATGATCAGTTTTCCAAAATTCGGTCCATATTAAGAAAAACAAAATTTTATCTGAAGACGTTTTTCTCAGATTCGTTGTTGCGATAGGTTTCCAAATTATCTCAGTTGCAATATCAAATTCGACCTTTTCCTATTGAATGTTGATGGAAAGATATTTTGGATATGATATTGCTGATCAATTTGTTGTGAACAATCCAATTTTGTTATGAGAATCATTTTTTAATCATATTTGTTGTAACTTCTCTCTGCTCTCTGTGTCTTTAAATGAGAACAGAGATCAAAGAGGGATATAGATTATTAGAGATAGATTAGATAGGAATGATAGGATAGTAGGATATAATGGAAAGATTTAGCTTTTCGCTTGGGACCTCAATTGTAATTTCAATACACAATATGTTATTCTGAAGGACGATCGTATTGTAATGAGGATTGAATTCAATGGTTAATACATAATCTACGTTGCTGATCATTCGTATTCTCTGAAGTATTTCAGCAGTATTCACTGGTGGCTATCGCCCAGCCTCTGGTGGATCAAATTGTTATCCTCTATGTTATATCTTTCTAATTCACGTGAGTCTAATTGGTTTGATGTTTTTCTATTTTCTGCTAAGTTTACCCTATTTCATATCTTCTGATTTCCTATGAGTTTACATTGCAATTAGTTTATTTTCCTTTATTTTGATCTCATGTACTTCGCAACTTTGCCATTTGATTTCATTTGTGCTCACTACAAGTTGAATTAATTATCAGTTAAGGGATTGATTTATGGTTGATTACGATAAGAGTTTGGTTAGTATAGAATCAACTGAAAGAGATTGGTTAATACTACTAAACTCTCGGTTGACATCATTTCCATTCGAAATGCTTAATTGAGATAGAGTATGATTAGTATAGAATCAGCTGAAAGAGATTGGTTAATGCTACTAAACTCTTGGTTGATGTTATTTGCATTGCTTAAAGTAGAACATAGTGTGATTAATGTAGATCCAGCTGAAAGAGCTCAGTTACTGCTACAATGCTCTCGGTTGATGTTATTCCCATTTGAATTGCTTGCTTAAGATTTGATTATGATTTCAGTTGAAGATTAAATCTTGATGCTTAGATGAATTACTTTCCTTAAAGTTACAGCTTGAGATTTATGATTGCATCCGTTTACTCTGGTATTGAATTTAATAACTTATTTTAAAGCATTACTCTCTGGAATTATAGCTTGCACATATTGTGTACACTCTTGGAATAAAAAAACTTACCCAGGTTGATAATTAATGTGTGGCAATTAGGATTTTCAAAAGACACCTTTTAGCACCCAACATTTTGAAGAAGTATTTTTTTTTTTAATTTTTTTTTAATTTTTTTTTACGTTTCAAGTGTTGCTTCCTTCAAATTGTAGTTTCCACTCCATTGGCGATTGAACAATGAGGACCCCACCATGCAAGTTTCAATTGTAGAAGGCAATCCTTCGACAACTTCATTTCTGTAAAAAGTTATTTCTTTTTAAACTGTAAATATGATTGTTTTATGCATTTTTTTCTGTTTTTTTGTTGCTGTAAATATGATTGTTTTTCTCTGTTTTTCTGTAAATACAATTGTTTTTTCCTTTTTTTCTCTATTGTTTTTCTTTCTTTTGTATGATTGCTCTTCTGTTGTTTAGAGCAGTAAGGATGATTGTTTTTCTGTGTTTTTTTCTCTCCCTATTTTCTTTTGTTGTTCCCTACAGGGAACAGCTATTGTTCCCTAAAGGGAACAACACTTTTCCGTGTGTGTTGATTTGATGTTCCCTGAATGGAACAACTACTGTTTCCTGTAGGGAACAACTGCTCTTCCCTGAAGGGAACAAAAATTTTTCGTGTGTGTTGATTTGTTGTTCCCTACAGGGAACAACTGTTGTTTCCTAAAGGGAACAACACTTTTTCGTGTGTGTTTTTGTTGTTCACTACAGGGAACAACTACTATTCCCACCAAGGAACAACACTTTCTGCGAGTATTTTTTTGTTGTTCCCTAAAGGGAACAACACTTTTTTGTTGTTCCTTAAATGGAACAACAATTTTTTGTATGTTTTCCTTTGCTATTCCCTACAGGGAACAACACATTTTTTCTGAGTATGATTTTGATGTTCCCTCCAGGGAATAGCTGATGTTCCCTAAAGGGAACAACATCTTTTCCAAGTTTTTTTTTGTTGTTCCCTCCAAGGAACAGCTGTTGTTCCCTAAAGGGAACATCACTTTTTTCGAGTGTTTTTTTACTATTCCCTCATGGGAATAACACTTTTGGAGATTGTTGTTCCCTCAAGGGAACAACACTCTTTTCGAGTACTTTTTTCGAGTGCTTTTTGTTGTTCCTCAAGGGAACAACACTTTTGGAGTTTAGTGTTCCCTCAAGGGAACAACACTTTTACTTTTTTTCGAGTGTTTTTGATGTTCCCTCTAGGGAACAACACTTTTCGAGTGTTTTTGTTGTTCCTTCCGAGGAACAACACTTTTTTCGGAGTGTTTTTTTGTTGTTCCCTCCAGGAAACATCACTTTTTCCTAGTGTTTTTTTGTTATTCCCTCTAGGGAACAGTTGTTGTTCCCTAAAGGGAACAACACTTTTTCGAGTGTTTTTGCTGTTCCCTTTTGGGAACATCTGCTGTTCCCTGAAGGGAACAACACTTTTTCGAGTGTTTTTGTTGTTCCCTCCAGGGAACAGTTGTTGTTCTCTAAAGGGAACATCACTTTTTTGAGTGTTTTCTATTCCCTCCAGGGAACAACTGTTGTTCCTTAAAGGGAACAACACTTTTTCGAGTGTTTTTGCTATTCCCTCCAGGGAACAGCTGTTGTTCCCTAAAGTGAACAACACTTTTTCCGAGTGTTTTTTTGCTGTTCCCTCTAGGGAATAGTTGTTGTTCCCTAAAAGGAAGAACACTTTTTCAAGTGTTTTTCCTGTTCCCTCTAGGGAACAACACTTTTTCAAGTGTTTTTATTGTTGCCTATAGGGAACAGCTGATGTTCCCTAAAGGGAACAACACTTTTTCGAGTGTTTTTACTATTCCCTCCAGGGAGTAGCTGTTGTTCTCTAAAGGGAACATCACTTTTTTTGGAGTGTTTTTTGTTGTTCCCTCAAGGGAACAACACCTTTTTTTTCAAGTGTTTTTTTTTGTTCCCTCAAGGGAACAACAGTTTTAGCATTTTTGTTGTTCCCTCTTAGGAACAACACTTTTAGAGTGTTTTTGTTGTTCCCTCTTCGGAACAACATTTTTGCTTATTGTGAAATTTTGTGTGTTGTGAATAGCACCTCCTTCCTCTTGTGGGATTATTCCTAGTTCATCTCAACTACATTTTATTGATCCCCTTTCATGGCATGAAGTACACTACTTTTATGAGGAAAAGAATTATGGATTTTATTGAAGCGAGTTAATATCATTCACGTTATGATATTTAATAGGACAACTTCTGGATGAGATAATTTTTTTAAGAAAAGGGACATAGTTATTTATATACTACTTTACTGCATTGTTTTCTGTTGTACAAGATACGGATTGATCATCTTAATACCATCATGGTTCCACCCTTCTTGGTTATAATCTTCTCTATCTGTAATAAATGAGATTATGGGTATATTTTTTCCATTGACATGTTCAACTTCTTCCACTATTCGTACTCTTAAGGAATATTGAGCCTCCCTCTATTTATAAAAAAAATGTGTAATAACAGCAAAATTTTGCGTACAGATAGAGGATAGGGGGTCTCATTAAGAGCCAGCCTACCATGTTCATAAGGATGTAGCGAAGTGACATTCCCACTATGGACGCCACACCAGGGTTATGATCCATTAGATAGCCAAAATATCCTTGGAATAGGAGGTCTCATCACGAGCCAACCTGATCACTTTTTCTACATCCCAGTGAATGGCAGTGTGGTTATCTTGTTACCACGCCAGCACATTTATCTCTTATGAAAAACAACACTGCAACTCTCCATTTATAAATTGAGGATCCTAGCTCATATTGGTTAAAAAGAAACCCTACCGAGGCTATGGATGCCTGCTGGCAGTAGAGGCTCTGCTTATGGTATTGAAGTTATATCTTGTCATCAATTATTACTATAATACCCTTTTCTTATTCTCTCCTTTTATCAGAGAAGTTATTTCCTTAATTTTTCCCTATTTTGAACTTTTACGCATAAGAAATTATTTTCTGATCAATCACATCATTTTCGGCTAGAATACCATCAGTAAAGCATCTTTTTGGCATATTGCTGTCATTTTCTTTTTCGCATAACTTATCATCAATCCAAAGCGTCCTATCTCTTATTCATAACTATCTTTACACACTCCGCTCTCATTATAACCATACCTCTTGCAGTCCTATTATTGATATGTGTACTCTAATTCATTTACTACCGTGCTATTCAATCCCTTGCCTTGCCATCGGAACAACACTTTTCCTATGCTTTATGAACACAATTTTCCAATTAGAGGGGGAAGGTTATTTAAAAAAATTTTAGATTGAAATTTTTGCATGCAGCTTATCTATTTCTATTCAAAACTAAAATCGTGGATTCAAGAAATTTGCATGCAAAATAGTGATTTGTTTACAGGAGAACAACAAGTATGGAGGGAAACTCTATTCGCAACAAGGCCACACTATTGCAACTAACAGAGGAGGCTCGAGAAACTTGCAAACACGAACAATTGTTTAGACATGATGTGCTTGCCTAGATTCTACCTTTTGCATCACTTTCAACATCAACTCAGACTACATCAGCTTCAACAAATTCCACTCCATACATGTCATTCCACATTTTTTCGGAGGTAAAAATTGAGGTAAAATAGCATAAGTTTCTGATTTATTGAAAATTTAGGAGACTTTCATGAAAATCCATTGAGCATTATTTATCATCATTCATTCCACATCTTTACCACTTCCCATTTTTCAGAGACATCTCATATTTCAGTTTGGGGGAGTGTTACTATCCTTCATTTCTTTCTTATGACCATGCCATTAATATTCTTTATCATCCATTGATCTTCTTTTTCATTCTCAACACCTCCCTTCTTCCATGTTGTTTTACACCAAGCATAGATTTCAACAGATTGTAGCAACCACCTCAATTTGTTTTTTTAACATCACATGAGACCATGCTAATTCTCCAGTTTGGGGGAGGAATTGCTACACATGATGGATGTTTTCTACTTTCTTTCTCATTTAAGGCATACAATTTTATTTTTATACAGTGCAGAAATTGATTGGCGTATATCTTTAAAACTATGAACTGAATTTGTGTGATTTTTTGATAACAAGGTGGTATCATTAAAATACACTAACCCAGACAATTTCAAGTTAAATTAGTTTGTCAAATTTTTGAAATCATGCGCTCACCTACAAAGTTTATATTTCATGATCCATGCATCAAAATGATCTGATTTTTGGATCATAGAAGCATTAATATAGTAGAAATCTACTTGCAAAATTTCAGCAAAATCTGGTTTGTAGTTTTTGAGGAAATGGTTAATGAAGTTTGTTGTTACTTATATCATATTTTGCTGCAACTTCATATACATATAGTTGAACATCAATGTAAAAATTATTACGCCTTCATCAACATTGCTAAAATTGAATATTCATTATTTGAGGCAGAATTCATTTGTTCCATCAATTTCATGACTTAGGATGAACATTTTTTCTATAGCTTGGTTAATATAGAGGCTTCGGGTTGCATGAGGACATGCAATATATTCAGTTTGGGGGTGTGTTGGGCCACTAATATGTCACTATTATTATCACTCTTTAACACCTATTTCATCAATTTCTACCCTTCTTTATCACGTGATTTATCATGATTTATCATATAATTCCATTTTATAATTATTTATGCTCTTATGGATAAATATTATTTATTCTCCTTTATTTTTAATAAATTGATGATTATTATGCATGATTTTGCCAAAGATGGTTTATTAATAAATTTATTGTAACATCACTCACCATTTTAGCCTCCAAGATATTTTCTAGATTGCAGATTTGATCTCCATCTCATCATTAAATATTCCAACTTAGGAATTCGTTGGAATAAGAAGTGACAATTTTTCATTGGACGTTTCGGGCAAATGGAGAAGAATCTAGAAAATCTGAAACATGGGTTTTGTCTAGAACGGACTGCATTAGTTTTATAAGAATATTTTTCCCAAATTTGGTCCGTATTAAGAGAAACAGAAGGTTCTCTGAAGACGATTTTCTCAGATTCGCTGTTGCAGCTGTTTTCCAAATTATCTCAGTTGCAATACAAAATTTGACCTGTTCCTATTGAATGTTGATGGATAAATATTTTAGATATGATCTTGCTGATCAATTTATTGTGAACAATCCAACATTGTAATGGGAATCATATTGTAATCATCTCGATTGTAACTTCTCTTTTCTCTCTGTGTATTTAAATGAGAACAAAGATCAAAGAGGGAGATGGATTATTAGAGATAGGATAGGATAAGATAGGAGGAGAGGGGATAATGGAGAGATTTAGATCTTTTCTTAGGACCTCAATTGTAATCAATATACAGAATGTGATTCTGAAGGAGACTGTATTATAATGAGAATTGAATTTAATGGTTAATACATAATTTACATTATTGTTCATTCGTATTCTCTGAAGTAGCTCAGTAGTATTTGTTGATGGCTAGGGCCTGGTCTCAGGTGGATCTTACTGCTATTCCCTATTTGATACTTTTCCATTTCCTGTAAGTTTATTGTGTTTTATATCTTTGCATTTCCTACGAGTTTATTCTATTTGATATCTTTCTATTTCCTGCGAGTTTATTTTGCAGTTGGTTTACTTTCCTTAATTCTGATTTCATGTACTTCACAACTTTGCCATTTGATTTCATTTATGCTCACCGTAGGTTGAATTAATTATTAGTTAAGACATTGATTTTTGTTGATTACGATAAGAGTGTGGTTAGTATAGAATTAACTGAAAGAGATTGGTTAATGCTACTAAACTCTTGGTTGATGTTATTTCCATTCGCATTCCTTAAAGTAGAACCAAGTGTGATTAATGTAAATCCAGATGAAGGAGCTCAATTACTGCTACAATGCTCTCGGTTGATGTTATTTTCAATTGAATTGCTTGCTTCAGATTTGATAATAGCTGCAGCTTGAGTTTTATAAATGCATCTGTTTACTCTTGTATCAAGTTTTATAGTTCAACTTAAAATGCATTACTCTCTAGATTTGTAGCTTACACATATTGTGTACACTCTTGAAACAAAAAGACTTATCCAGGTTGATAATTAATGTGAGGCAATTAGGAGTTTTAAAAGACACCTATTAGCATCCAACATGCATATGGCACTGTTGTATGATATCTTTCATATGGCACAATAGTATGTTCATGGTTCCTATGGTCAACATCATTCTATGATGACAATAATGAGAATTATGATGTATGGTAATAGAGAGAAACACTTGATCATTGGTATTGGTATATATGGCCGCAACACATTGGTATGGAAACATTATATATGCGCAATATATGTTTTTTTATTATTATAGAGCAACATGTGTTTCACATCATAATGTTGTATGTGTAGTCACAATGGTTTGCATTAAGAATCTTCTCACTCCATAAATATGTTTGGTATAGTCGTGACTCAGAGTATAATGTCACCATATTTGTAGCAATGGTGTAAACAATATATATTGCCTAGATCCTCCGCAGATTTCCCCTCTGCTTTTTGTCATGACTAAGGATGTGCAAGCAGGCTTATAGTGATGTTACAGTAACTACTTCATGTTGTCAGCGATCTTATTAGTATTCAAATCTTGTTCACAAACGAAGTTGTGAACAAGATCATTTTAGGCCTTAGGTAGCCTAATGTGACAGATAATGCCTCATATTATTGTACTTTGTATCACAACTGAACAATTGATGAAATCTAATAGAAGAAGAAGAAGAATTCTGGGTCTTCCCCCTTGTGGGGTTTTGCCCTAGTCTTCGACCAATCCTGGTATCTCTTTGTGTGCGTGCTTTTCTTCTAATGATCCTTTTTACTGTTCTGATGCATTACTGATGATGTTATAACTGCATATGTTGTAATAATGTTATTATGTTGTGGGGTCTATACATGATGTCATGCAATTATATAAAGTGAAGAAAAATTATCCGTAGCAAAAATTAACATGGTATTAGAGTTGGGTTGAATAATACTCATGGATATCAACCCTATGAAGACATTGATGATGGAAGCAAGTGAAAAATGGCGGAGACCTAAAATAAGGCTAGGGTTTGAAGTAAACGCTTGAAGTGTAGGTATAATAAAGGTTTGAGGTCTTGAAACCCTAGAATAATTAGTTGATCCAACACTTGTGGAAGATTCTATATAAGCTTAGGTAGTCTAGTCTCACTGTAGGAAATGGTATGATGATCATTGGAGTTGGCTACTGATGAAGAAGATTAAAGGAAACATTGAGATAATGACTATTGGAGGTTGGATCAAGAGGGAGTTCATCACAAAAGGTAAGTACCTTCTATGTTTATGTTATGACACTACTCTTGTTTAAATTTATTTTGATTGTTATTTATCCTTCCTGCATGAATATTTGAGTATTTCTAACCTCCTGATGAAGATGTGATTAGTTGATCCTTCTTAAGGATCATCTGGATGCTAGCTGGTGCAGGAAGAACAAGTTTTTAAGGAAAAAGGAAGCTAGAGCAATATGCAAAGCTCTACTACTGCCAATGAAAAAGCATATATATCTGAATGTTACAAGTTGATAAAGGTATCTAAATATTACGAGAAATGTATAGTATATTGTTTCATTTTGGCTACAATGTTGGATGGCAAGTTAAGCCTAGAGGTATGACAAGTATATCTTCTTCATAGATGAATTGATGCATACATATGATAGTAAGTTTGATCTCTAGTACATGTGATATGTTGCTTCATTTTATAGTTACAACTAATATGATATCTTTGATGTAACTAGTCAATACCTATCATACGACCTTGATGGTTATCTTGATTGTTGTCTAAGCTAAAAAAAAATTGAATTTGATATACAATAACTTGCTATTGTTGTCAATGCTTCTAATTAATACGGTAACCCTGATAGAATTAGTGTGGTTAAACTGTGATGTCCTAACAAATGTGACAATGTGATGAATGGATACCCTATCTTAATAATGGGACTTTGATGAAATATATTTATAATGTGATAATGAAGTGAATTAACCTTTAATGACATACTCATATGTGACATTGAAGTAGTTGGTGATAAATTGTCATGATCATGATGTTGTATGAGAACCTGATATAGTTAGACTCTTTGATCTAACAGTTTTTTTGATACATGACATATGTTAGACATGTTGATGTCTTGATTGATGACGAGTAAAGAATATTCCCATTCATAGGGATAAATCCTTGATGAGATCCCAAAACCTACTATTTATTTGTGATGAATGATTAGAAGTCCCATGATTGCAAAATGAAACAAAGAACTTTGATGCTATTTTTTATTATTGAGCTAACCATTCTTTGTTCATAGGACTGGTTTATCCCATGTAGTATCATGTTCCACCTCTCATATAGAAGTGTTGTTATGCCATGCTAGATTTCATTAATAATTTATTATCACTGATGGATCCTTGTATGTACTCTAAGTTAGATAGATTTGGGACAAAGACATAATGTTATTGTATGAGATAAGATTAGGCTTGCGATTGTTGCCTCCTTGCATGAGAGGGAGAAAAGATGAATATGGTATTCCTTTCTTTATGTTATATATTTTCTCTAATGTTTGGTGTCATATATGAATAAGAAAACATAGAATTGTTTCCCTTAGTAATGTATGAGGCAGTGTGATTGAACACTTCAGTAAGTTGTTTGAGTTGGCACCAGATACGAGCACTTTGATATGTTTTTGATCTTTAGAGAGCAATAGAAATTGATGGATGTGACCCTCCAGGGTAAGTGTCTGGGTTGATCAAGGACATTGAGCTAGCTCGTCCTCCCTATCTGAGCTCCCAAGGTGGGGAATGGAGATGGTGGGCTCCTAAGGATGAGAGACCTTTGAATGATATGGTGTATAGAAATATGAGATCTCCCCTAGTCAGAGTATGCCCCAGTTAGAATCTTGCCCACTTTGCAGGATAACCTCCCCATGTGGCTAATGGGATGAGGGTCTTGGGATAGGGTGTGATCCCTACCCCTTGCAGTAGATAGTTCTTTCCCAAGTTGGTGGATGCAGGTGTTCTACCATCTAACTCTCGAGGGTCAAGATGCGAAGATCATGGACAATAGGGTAGAGTGCAATCCTTACCTTTGGTAAGTTGATCTCACCTATTGTCAAGGACTTTGGGATAGAGTGTGATCCCTACATGTTGGGGTAGGTCTGATATTTACCATTTTATTTGGATATAGGGTTATGTTTAGATGCTCCTTTATATGAGATGACTTGGGGCGAGAGTGTCCCAAAGGACCTTCACCATTATTGCAGACATGAGGTGAGAGTATCTGGCATAGGACCTTCCCCATTGTCATTAGATTCTGGGTGGTAGAATTGGCTCGCTAATGACGTGGTTCCCAAACTATAGCATTGGATTCCCATTGGCAGAAGTTATGGGTTGAGATAGGATCCCTGATGTGGTTCCATGTTAAGTAAGGCTCCCTCATTTTGTTTCCATATTTAACTGTAGAAATTTAATAGAATTGTAAATTCTCAAGAAATTTAATCTAAAATCGAGAGACACAATTCTACTATGTTGATCCACGGAATGAAATTCACAATTTCAAACAACATGCATATACATGCAATAAGAAAGACCACAAATACATAACAATTTCTAGGGGAACCCAACTGGGAAAAACCCCTCAAATCTTGAGGAAATTAACCCCTACTATTTAGGAATTTCCTCCAAATTGATTGTGCAATTCCCAAGGATTAATCATTGATTGCATACAACAACTGTACACTCAAAACTAGTCTACAACTGATGTTACACTGAATTTTCATCTCCACTTCAGCTAAGGAACTCAAATTATCTACATGCACTAGTTATTTTAGGTTGATTGATCAGTTAACTAACATATCTCTTATTTAGGCTATTATCCCACTTCACCAGTGACCTTAACTAACTCTAACAATAGTTAGAGGTTAGTTAACTAAATACAACTTAGAATAACTGAATTGGATTACTAAAATTTAGAAATCACACATGCATAACTGAAATCCAAGCCCTCTAACTCGAATTTACTTAGCTACTTGAGTGACAAGATCCATGTCACACTAGTTAACTACCTCCAAGTTGTCCTGTTGATGTGGAAATTCGATTTACTCAATTTGACTAAGGCAAAACTCAAATTGAGCCTCTCTTCCTACATTTTTCCAACACTCCCTCTTAGAAAGAAAGGGATTTTCCACCACCCATATCCTGCAGTCGTGGAATTTGAATTTATCTCTTGAAAATTCCTTTGTTAAGATCTCAACATCTTTCTCCTCAGTTGGAATGTATTTTAGTAACATAATTCACCTTTTCACATTGTCCCGCAAATGATGATACCAAATATCAATGTGCTTGCACCTATCATGAAATACCAGATTCTCAGAGAGCTTAATGCAACTCTGATTATCACAATATATCATTTTTGGATCCATCTCATGACAAAATAGTCCCACAATTATTTTCCATTCACATGTTTCTTGACTTGCAGCCATGTATTCAGCCTCTGTTGAGCTAAGTTTCACAAATCTCTGCTTCTTGTTGTACCATGAAATAGATGTAGAACCAACAATGAAGATAGAACCTTATGTACTTTTCCTATCGGATGGACTTCCTGACCAATCTGTATAAGTGAAGCCTTGCAGCTTCACTCCCTCTATCTATCTATACCATAATCCATACTAGGTAGTGCCTCTGAGGTATCATAATGCATGCTTTGTTGCCTTCCAATATAATTTGATAGGTGTCACCATAGCTTGGCTGAGTTGGTTGAATGTATAGCACATGTTGGGTTGTGTGTTCACAAGATACATTTGTGAACCCACAAGTTCCCAATAAATGGTAGCATCAACTTCATTACCTGGAGAAGTATAATCCTTCCTCCAGTCTGTATCTAGAGGTGTGTCCATTGGCTTCCAATTCTCCATGTGAAATATTTGAAGTGTCTCGGTAGCTTACTTAGCTCAAGACACAAACAATTCACCATCACCCTGCCATACTTCCAGCCCAAGTAAGTACTGCATGAGGCCCATGTCTTTCATCTCAAATTCTCTTACAAGATCCTCTTTGCAAGAGCATATCAACTTCTCATCACCAGTCAATATTAAATCATCAACATATAAAACAAGAATAAGAAACTTACCATCTACCATAATGTGATAGAGGCTCACATATGAATCAATTTTGGTGAATCCTAATCCAATGAGATGATTGTCGATCTAAGTGTACCATGCTCGGGGCCCCTGTTTGAGACCATACAATGATATCTTGAGTCTGCACATATATGAATCACGATAATATGTCTCAAATTATTATGGATGATCTATGTAAATTTCCTCCTCAACAACACCATTGAGAAAGACTATCTTCACATCATTTGGTGGATTTCCCACCCCATCTATGCAACCAATGCTAGAATGGATCTAATTGAGGAATATCTTGCAACCGGAGAAAACGTTTCCTCATACTCTGTTATGAAACCAGCTCAAGAAAAGATAGAAAATATAGATCAACGCCTTAGAATTCAGCCTCTTCGAGGGGGCAACCTCCTTTACATTACATAAATGAACAATTATTCGATGATACAAATGAAAAGACCTCCTTTCTATATATAGGATTCTAAGGAGTCATAACATAATCAGAGCCGACATAACAATAATAATGTAAGGGAACAATAATAACAATAGTGGGCTTCTATGGGGTACAATAGTAACAATATGGGCACTACATGGGTAAATCAATATAATAAGTGGGTTGTACTAATAACAATAAGGGGTTACACTAGTAGTATAGGGGTCTAACATGCCCCTCTCCTTCAAAAAGCGTTGTCCTCAACGCTTGAGTAGTTATTGATGCTTCTGTATAAAATTCTTGTCCTCCCATGTGGAATCTTCAACGGGTAAGTTCTTCCACTTGATGAGATACTCTGAAATTGATTGATTTCGTAGTTGTCAGGTTCTTGCTTCTGTGACTGCTCTAGGTTCCAATATGATTTTTCCATCCTCTTCAATTTCTGGCAATATTGTTTGAATTGGGATCTTTTGCAACTTTTGAATAAGTGGCCATACTTCTTCGTCCTTCTTCCATTCATCCCTTGCTTCGTTTATCCAATCTGGTTGGATAACAGAAATGGCGCACAACAATGCTTCCACATCCTCATCCTTGAAGAGTCTTCCCCTTCGGTAAGGTCGCCATTCTTTAAGTGCATGTAGTATTGCCAACATTTCCTTCTCATAAATAGCTTTCTTGAGATGTAGCAGTAAAAATACCCAATCACCTACATCAAAACATTTTTCACTACGATTTTGATCTACATGTTGTTTCATTTGATTTTGCACTGAAGCGGCGTTATCCTTTAAAAGTTGGAGAACTTGTTGTTGATGCTCGATGTGATCTTTCACTGCTTGAACCTTTTTCTTCTTGATATGTCCTTCTATATTTAGAGTTTGAGGAGTGGTAATTTCTTCCAATCCTTTACAAGATATGGTCGGATTCATTTCTTGACACTCGATGTGATCTTTCACTTCTTGAACATTTTTCTTCTTGATATGTTCTTCTGTCTTGCTAGTTTGAGGAGTAGTAATTCCGACCAGTGAATTACAAGATATGGTTGGATTCATTTCTTCTTTCTTGATGTGATCTTTCACTTCTTGCACCTTTTTCTTCTTGATATTTCCTTCTATCTTGAGAGTTTGAGGAGTGGTCATTCTTGCCAATAGTTTACAAGATATGTTTGATTCATTTCTTCTTTCTTTGGGGTCGGGTCGTAGCATATATCGTCTTCTTTTGATGTTTCTTGATCCTTTTCTTCCTCCTCTTCATACTCTATGTAAAATAATTTCTTCTCAGCACACTTATGACCTTTAGTGCATTTGCTATCACAATTGTAACAAAGCCCTTTTTCTCTTTTTTCTTCCAATTGTTGTGGTGTAACCCTTGTAGGTTGTGGAAGGCTAGGAGGAACAACACATCCATATTTATAGTTGTGAGGGGTAGACTTCCTTGTTTCCATAATTTTACTTTCAAATATGTCACAAAGCCCTTTTACTCTTTCCAATTGTTGTGGTGTTGCTCTAAAGAAGGTGTTGCTCTTTGTATCCTCATAATGTGCTATCATTTCCTCCGTGAGAATTGACCACGTAACAAGTTTTTTACGAGAACAAAGCCCTTTATACCATAAAAATTGATCCGGTTCTAAATATGAAGATGCAATACATACCTTTTGTAATAGTGGTACACCATGTAGATCAAAATATTGCTCCATCTGAAGTATCCAATTTACCGGATCCTTGCCATCAAACTTCCTCATTTTGTTTTTTCTTGATTTTAGGACCTCGAACTTGAAACGACTGTAACTCTGTACTTGCCGATATTTAAGTTCTAAAATTGCTACCTGTAGTAGCCCTTTGTGTCCGCTTTTCAATGCCACCAGTCTGATCCAAATTCGATTCTCCAAAAAAGCGTTATGCACAATCTCCCAAGATGACTTGATTATAGATGTTTCCAGAAGAGTGAACTTGTATGAAGTGCCACGTGTCCATTTTTCGACCTTTGGCTCTGAACACGATATACGAGAAACTATAGTCCGTCCTCTATCTGTACCTTCTTATGAAATTTCAATCCGATCCTCAGAGAGAAAGTTATGATGATTTTACACAGGTCACCTGTTTTGAATGTAATTCAGGAGTCTGCAAAAAGACAAAATTCCTTAGATCATATCTCCGAAAATATCGTGCGAAAAGCTCTGAAATTCGGACCCAAGGTTGAATGCGATTTCTTCTCAAATGGGTTTTTTTTGTGACTTCTGAAACATCACAGAAAAAAAGTTATAGCGAAAATGCCACGATGACCTGTTTGGAGCAGCGAAACCCTAGAATCCAAAGCTCTGATACCAAATGTTATGAAACCAGCTCAAGGAAAGATAGAAAAGATAGATCAACGCCTTAGAATTCAGCCTCTTCGATGGGACAACCTCCTTTACATTACATAAATGAACAATTATTCGATGATACAAATGAAAAGACCTCCTTTCTATATATAGGAGTCTAAGGGGTCATAACATAATCAGAGCCGACATAACAATAATAATGTAAGGGCACAATAATAACAATAGTGGGCTTCTATGGGGTACATTAGTAATAATATGGGCACTACATGGGTACATAAATATAATAAGTGGGTTGTACTAATAACAATAAGGGGTTACGATCAATAGTTGCAAACATCGCGCGCGCTGCTCTGAACCGCGGAGCCGAGTTTAGGTCTGCCGCCGCCACAGTTCTTGGACGCAGCCATGAGCGGACCTGGGGGTGGGGAGTCCGCTCCCACCCCTCCATTATCCTCCGAAGATGCATTTCGAAGACTGTTAACGCAGAAAGGGAAGAAGCAACAGAACTCTGAGGTGCCGAAATTCATAAAAAAGCTTGAGGAAATACCAGAGATAGCACTTCCAGAGGAACAACCGATTAAAATTGCTCTTGCGCTGTCTGACAGAGGCCTGGTAGGGCAGTTTATGGGCCGATGGCCGTCCACTAAAACCACGGACGATTGGATTCAGCGAAACTGGAGACCTCAGCTGAAAAACAATGTGATTTGTTATGCTGTAGGACGAGGCTATTTCATTTTTGAATTTACCACCAAAGAAGATCGCGACCTGGTGTTCAGAAACGGGCCGTATTTTATGGGAAATCAAGGACTGTATCTCAACAAATGGAGTCCTGACTTTGACCCATCCGTCGATGTCCCCAAGGAGGCGCCGGTCTGGGTTCGCTTACCTAATCTCCCTCTACACTGTTGGAGCTATCAATCTCTGCAGAAGATTGGTAATGGGTTGGGTCGATTCATTGACAAAGCTGATCACAAGGGCCAATATACATGTGCTAGAATCTGCGTGGAAGTCGATTTGGAAGCCGGGCTACCAGAAGCGATCAAACTCAAAGTTGGAGAATGGCAGCACTACCAGAAGCTGGACTACGAGCAGTTGCCTTTCAAATGCCGAACCTGTCATGAGCACGGACACTTCCAGAGAAACTGCCCAAAAGCTCCAACAGGGAACACGGTTGAAGAAGAAGGATGGAAAGAAATCAGAAAGGGAAAGGCTGTTCCAAAGCCTCCGGGACAGAACAACTCCGTTCCAATGGGGAAGCCTCATTTTAACCCAAAAGCCGCTGCTGCTTCTAAAGATGGATCCTCCTCTGGAGAAAAGGTGGATGACAAGGAGACCCAAGAGGAAACAGAAAATAAGGAGAAACAAGGGAAAGTAAATGAAGTTGAACCAACAGTCCCTCCACCTGAGGATTGTCAGAGGGGAAATGAAGGCAATGAAGAACACATTAGTCTAGCCTCAGACTCTGAGGGAGAATCAGAAGAGAGAGACTCTGAAACTGACAACTCGCTAGTCACCCCAATCAAGACGACTAGAGGGCGGAAATCCAAGAAGAAACAGAGAGAGGAAAAAACTTACATAGATGTCCTCCAAGGTTCCCAAAAAACTCTCAAAGCAATGATGAATACCAGATCTGGGCGCAAGAGTAACAAGGCTCCAATAGGAGCCTCATCTCCCCAAAATAGTAAATAATGAAATACGTCTCCTGGAACTGCAGAGGTTTAGGTAGCAGGTCGAAAGAGGAAGCCCTGAAAGATATAGTGAGAATATACTCGCCTGAAATCCTCCTCATCCAGGAGACAAAGCTGGAGGATCTTCCTCTCCTCCAATCCAGTAAAGTTTTTTGGAAAAAAGGCCATGGAAGAGCGGTTAGTGCAAGAGGCGCCTCTGGTGGAATAGCCACCTTCTGGAACAGCGCCATATATGACTTTATTCAAGAAAAAAGCAGCCCCCACTGGCTCTTCATTCAGCTACTCCACAAGGATTCTGGTCAGCAAGTAAGTATGTTTAATGTTTATGCTCCTGTATTGCCAAGCGAGAAAAAAATCTGTTGGAACTCGCTTCATTCATTTCTTTTAGAGCAAAATCCCGAGAATATCATCATTGCAGGTGACCTGAATGTCACCCTTGCTCTTGATGAGAAAAAGGGAGGCTCCATCGTCAGGGATCCTGCCAGAGAATGGGTTGAAGATATAATGCTGGGCTGGGACCTGGAGGACATTAAACCTTCTTCAGGTAAATTCACTTGGTCCAATAAAAGAATAGCCCCCAACCACATTGCTGCCCGTTTGGATAGATTCCTTGTCCACTCTTCTTTCCTAACCTGCGGTCTTATGGCAACCTCTAAAATTCTTCCAAATCTCACCTCTGATCATAAGCCCATTCTTCTCGAGCTTTCCCTGGATAGCAATCTAGGCCCCATCCCATTTCGGTTCAGCCCTCTTTGGATCCAGCAAGAAGGCTTTCAAGAGGTGGTCTCCGATTCTTGGAATAGGCCCGTCCATGGTTCTCCATTCTTTGTGTGGGAAGAGAAAATCAGGGTTCTAAAAAGAAACCTTAAAGATTGGGCTAAAAGACTGCAATCCCCCACAGCCAAAAGAAAAGAAAATCTAAACAGGCTCGCTGCTCATCAGTTAGATATGGAGCATAGTCCTGTTTCTCAAAGCCTGCTCCTAAAAGAAGTCGAGCTCCAAAAAGAGGTTCATAGATCTAGCAGGGAGGAGGAAGAATTTTGGCGACAGAAGTCTAGGAATCTTTGGCTGCAGTCCGGAGATAAGAACACCAGCTTCTTTCATAAGCAAGCCGAAGCCCGAAAGAATTTCAAATCAGTCTCAGAGATTCATTACCAAAATACTGTGATTAAGGATTTCGAAGGCATTAAGAGAGCTGCATATTCCTTCTACCAAGATCTTTATTCGGCTCCTGAAGAACCAGCTATTGATCCCCATTCCTATCCGATCGATTTAATTCCCAAATGCGTCAAGGATTCGGACAACGCCATGCTGACAGCTCCGATTAGTATGGAAGAGCTAAAGGATGTTCTGAACAGCATGGAGCCTGATAAAGCCCCAGGCCCAGATGGGTTCTCTGTCAGGTTCCTTTTGACTTGCTGGTCAACAATTAAAAAAGACCTATTGAGAATGGTCAGAAAATCCCAGAATTGTGTAAAGCTAGGCGGTGGCATCAACTCAGCCTTTCTCGCCTTGATCCCAAAAGAGAAAGGCGCCTCAGACTTCAGCAGATTTAGGCCAATATCCTTGTGCAATTCCAGTTATAAGTTGGTCTCCAAAATAATAGCCAACAGGCTTAAAAACATTTTTCCAGACATCATCCCTGAAAATCAAGGCGGATTCATAAAAGGAAGAAAGATATTGGACAACATTGTGCTGGTCCAAGAAGCAGTTCACTCTAGTTGCCAAAGAAACGAGAAAGGTATGGTGATTAAGCTCGATTTGGCTAACGCATTTGATAGGGTGAGACATGAATTTTTGTTCGCTGTGATGAAGAAGCTAGGCTTCTCAATAGACTTCATAAACTGGGTGAAAGCCTGTATTGCCTCACCTTGGATCGCGCCTTTGGTCAACGACCGTTCTACTGACTTCTTCCAAGCTTCTAGGGGCCTGAGACAAGGATGCCCTTTGTCTCCGCTTCTATATGTTGTCCAGGCCTCGGTGCTTAGTTTCCAACTAGATCATAACCAGCAAAATCAAACTCTGCCTGGCCTCAGAACTACTCACAAGGTGAAAGACATTAATCATGCCCAGTTCGCCGACGACACCTTGCTGCTCGGAGGAGCCAGCATAATCTCTGCCAGACATTTCAAGAGGGAGCTGGACATTTACAGGTTGATCTCAGGCAGCAAAATCAATTATCGAAAATGCTCTATTTATGGCTGGAACTGCTCGACCAAAGAGCTGTCTGACATTGCAAGACTTTTAGAAATGGATGGAATTCGAAACTGGGAGTCATTTAAATACCTCGGGATCCCAATCTTCAAATCTAAGCCTAAAGTTGCTCACTGGCTGCCTCTGCTCGATAAGATAAAGAATAGAATCCAAGCTTGGGGTGCCTCTTGGCTGAATAATACAGGGAAAGTCACCCTTATGAAATCGGTCCTAATAAGTATGCCCTTATTCCAAAACTCTATTCTCCTTTCCCCCAAAACCTTTCTCAGCAAATTGGACAGCCTGTTGAGAAGATTTCTGTGGGAAGGTGGGAATAACAATGATAGAAGGATCCATTTAGTGAACTGGGAAACTCTCAAGCGACCATTTTTGGAAGGAGGCCTCCATCTGCGTAACTTGGCTGCCCAAAATCTTGCTTTGGGATCCAAGATTCTGTGGAATTTAGTCTCTGGAAATACTAGCTGGAGTAAAAGAGTCATTTGGAAGAAATACTTCCAAGGGCAGTGCTTTAGATGCCTGGATAAGCCTCCAAGAATTATAAAAGGATCTCTAATCTTCAATCTTTGCAACGCTGCTAGGGAGCAATTCAGCCATTACCTTTATTGGATCCTTGGTAATGGAAGAAAAATCAAAATCTGGGATGATTCGATCTTGGGTGACCAACCAATGAATCATGTGGAAGGTCTTGCAAACATCAAAAATTGGCTTCAGTCTTGCAATCTTCACACATTGTGGGATATCTCGAATTGGAAGGAAGCTCCTGATAGAACCTGGGATGGTTGGAACCTGGGGGAGGTCCCCATTATGCTGCAGGGGGAAGCTTCTTTACTATTAGATCTGCTCCAAGGTAAATCTCCTTCAAAGGCCACTGCTAAAGACAAAAGAGGCTGGGGATCCAGCTCTGGCCATTACACTGTTTCCGAAGGTTATAAAAGAACTATGGCTGTCCCTTATGCTCCGCCAAATCCAGCCCAATGGAAATTTATATGGGATTTCCCAGCTCTTCCCAAAATCGACTTCTTCTGTTGGACCGTGGCACACCAAAGCATTCTTACCAGAGATAACTTGCGAAGAAGAGGGATGGAAGGACCTTCCAGATGTCCACTTTGCTGGTCTGATGAAGAAACTATCAGTCACCTGTTGCTGCTTTGCCCCTTTGCTCAAGAAGTCTGGAGGGGAGTTCTGCTGTTAGATCCAACTAACCTTGATTTTCCAGATAACATCCCTGCCCTGTTCAGAACTTGGGCCAGCTTATCTCCCTTCTGCCTTAAAAATAAAAGTCTTCTTAAAACCAGTTGGATGTGGATCCCTAAATTCATTTGCTGGAAACTGTGGTTGGAAAGGAATAACAGAATTTTTCGAGAAGAAAGTTGCACTGCAATAAGAGTTATCTCAAAAATAAAAGCTTTGCTGGGCGAGGCTTTGGAAGCCAATACTTCCTCAAGGAACGAAATGAGTCTGGTCAAAGAGGAGGAGCAATGGTTCAAAGAACTGGTTCCAAATCTGAAAGAAAGGCCCTTTCATCCTGTTTCCGTCCATGCCAACTGGGAGATTAGGCTGGAAGAACTAGAGTTCATTAAGTGGAGATCGGCCCTGGATGATCACTGTTTATTCTTCGATGGGGCCTCTAAAGGAAACCCTGGGGTTGCTGGCAGTGGTGGAGTTCTATTGAGTCCTGGAGGTTCTCCGGAACTGAGATTCCATTGGGGTCTGGGAATCGAAACCAACAACAGAGCGGAGGCTCTTGCATTGTGGCAGGGGCTGACTCTGGCGATTAACAGAAATATCCTTTCTCTCTCAGTCTTTGGAGATTCAAGACTTATCATCCAGGCAATGCTACACCCTAAGACCTCCCATCAGGTTCAGTTAGCCACCATTATCAGAAAAATCAGGCTATTACTGCCCAAATTCAATAAAATCTCCTTCTATCATATCTTAAGGAACCTCAATTCTCAAGCTGATATGGAGGCCAATCTTGGCTCCCTCTGTTCTCGGAGATCCCTGGTGGTCAACTCAATTGAATCTTCTTGTTCCATTCCTTAATATACCTGCTGATCGACCCTCCTACCCTTCCTGAATTAAGGGCTTCCTATTCCCCCCTTATTCCTGCTCTTCGGGACCTCTGCTCAAATCAAACTAAGTAATCCGATAATTTCAAGCCTGATATCAGCCTCCGTTTATCGACCTCTGATTACTGTTTAGTTCCTGCTTCCCAAGAGCCCTCAAAGGACCCTCAAGGGCGCATCTCAGTTTCAGCTTTAATCTTCTCTCCAATCTCATTCCTGAAGGCTGGATTCAGCATATTTAGAGCCTCTCACTACCGGAAAGCAGCATTCGCTGTACTACGCAAAAACTTGCGTTGGAGCTTCCCGCTGAAGAAGCAATCTCTCCAAAGCGTGGTCAATCAGGTTCCTACGCCATTGATGCTCTTTGGAACAGCAAGATCAAGATCCGCAGGAAGATCAACAACATTGATGCTCTTTGGCACAGCAAGATCAGGCTCCGTAGGAAGTCCTCTGGCACTGTGCGTTGTTCCAACTATTCCAACAGCCAACACTAAGCGATCTCATGTCAAAGTCGACGAAGCTTATTTCTCTGACTCCGGACATCGGATGGACTGGCAAATCTCCGGATTAGAGGCGAACATACCCAACTCCATTAAGAATTCCCCAGATCTCTGTCTCTGAATTTGCAGAAATGTAAAAGCACGCGGTAGCTTGTTTGCCGCCCAAATAAAACTAACTGTTACTGTCGCAAAAAAAAATAACAATAAGGGGTTACACTAGTAGTATAGGGGCCTAACATACTCCACTTCCTCTACCTGAGAAAATCCTTTGGGCACAAATCTGGCCTTGTACTTCTCGATGCTCTTAATCACTGCATGCTTCACTTTGTAGATCCATCTCGAACCAACCACTGATTTCCTTTCTGGTCTTTGCACCACCTCCCATTCACTGTTCTTCATGGCGGATTCATATTCTTCCACCATAGCATCAACCCAAACTGGTTGAGAAACTGCTTCTTCAAATGAATAAGGCTCGATCTTAATGAGCTCGGTTATGAAAGCCATGTAACCTATGTACCTATAAGCGGACCTCCTATGTCGGTGTTGTGATGTGGGGCCTCCCACATTCTCCCATTCATCCTTCAATAATCTATCAACTTCTTTGGTTCTATTTCTTCCCTCTCTGGAAGATTCTGGTTGAGTGGGTGCCTCCACTCTGCCCCTTGTCTGCTCCTCTACATGTGGCTGCTCCACAACCTCCTGAAGCTCATTTTGAGGCTCATACTCTAGTGGCATACTTAGCTCTTTTTCCAGAGAGTATCTCATAGCCTTTTCCTCATTGAACTTGATATCTCTCCTCACAACTTTCATCCCAAGTAAAGACAAATACACTTGGTAATTGTGTGGAGTTTCAATGTATCCCAAAAAAACTCCCAACTTTGACGTAGGCTTATTAATTTTAGATAACAATGGCATGTTCTGTTAGGATTCCAAGAAACTCTCCTAGGTTGTAGCTCGGAGATGCCTTGTAACATATAAATTCAACTTATTGTTACAAATGGATGAATGGAAGGAATGATGCTTGTCCAAGCCAGATAACCACTTCTACTTTGTTTCACTCCAGACATGCGTGAACACCCTCAGACTAAAAGGATTTAGACCACCAACTACTCACAGTTTAAGATTGGGTGAATATGGAGAATATTGACCACACCAGCAGATGCACAAGACCATGTGATGGCCGGCTGCAACCAGTAAAGAAGTCTGCAAATCTAATCTACCAATGCACAGACAGGATGACAACTTTTTGGCACTAGAAGAAGAGAAACCTGAATAACTCATTCAGTGATACATACGAGTTTTTAACACAGAGATAGGATGACATCTACTCTAATGCTAAACATCAAGAGTTCAGGAATACAGCATATAGGGCACAGCTTGGAAGAGAAGGGAAATGGAAAGTGAGCAATTAACAGCAAAAGAAGCTTGTATTAGCTGAAAATGAAGACGAGACACTGCAAGTGTCAAAATAGTTACAGTCTCCAGAAGTTGAACCTTACATCAAAACATCAACCATCAACCCTGATTACATCTTGTTTGTGGGTATATATAGAGTTTCATTACAAAAGCACTTGGTCATTTAGGTATGGAGGGGTCATAATTGACCACCAACTGCATTTAACTGCCTGATGGAGCCTCTGAGTGCATTTTCTTGCTTTAGTGGATGAATCTGATCTTTTTCAGGTGTTCTGCTATCCTTTTTCTCTTCGGCCATACTGTCTGTTAAATGTGGTTGTTGAGGAGAAACTGCGACTGGTACTGGTAGGCCGGTCACCTTCATCCTTCGGGCACATGGAGTGGTCAAGGGGCATTGTTATAGACATTTTTGGGCACTGCAACCCCAAGCATAAAATGTCCATAAACCAAGGGCTCCTAAGTCCCTAAAGGTGTTGTTACAACCCCTAAAAGAACAAGGTCAACTGATTACAGCATCTCCCAGAAGTTCTCCATGAAAAACTACTCAGAACTGGTCAAAACTATACCATTTCACCTGCTCCATAGGAAAAGTGCATTGAATCCCACCTAAATATACACAGTAGGTGCATTGCATTTCAAAAATCCCTTCTATGGGGTGCGATAGGCGAGAAGGGACAAATGGCAGGGTCAATCCGCAAGGTGGAGAAGCATGGAATCTTCCAGAAACTTCTCCAGTGACACTTGCCTATCTGAATTCAACCAGGGATGAGTAAGAGATCATCAATCTCCAAGTGGAATCAAGAACTATCGGAGGGAAGACACTAATCAAATCACAAGCTGACTCATCTCTCTTGCAGACATCTATATATGGATCCCTCATCCCAGAGATCCATAGGCTGGAATTTTGCATCTTGTAAGGAATTGCTGTTGGTTTCTTGAGGCAACATCATAGTGTTGGGTGATCTAAGATTTTAATGAGGTGAAGAAGGGCTTACTTGCTGAGAGGATGATGCTGGGTTAGAACAATTGGTTGTAATTCTCTTGGCTCTTTCTTGATTATCAATAAAACTATTCTAGTTTTCCTCCATACACTTGTGTGATTGATGTTTTATGCATTTGTGTGGTTAATATAAATCTGATCCTATATTGTTTATGATAATAGATCCATGTTCTCGTATAGTGTTATGCTGCTTTGATTCTACAGGTACTCTGTGAAGCTGGGTATACAAGAAAGCAAGTAGCAAAGGACTATCAGAAGAGAGAGGAATCGAACAAAGAATCAAGCGCAAGACAGAGGTTGGTCTCTTTTATTCTTCTCTCATCTATCTTTCATAAATGAAAACAAAAGTAGTTTTACTTTGTTTGTTTCTAAGGTAGCTGCTAGCCTTAGTGGGATTAGTAGTTCTGCATAGACACTATTCCCGGTAACAAAATGGTGACTCCACTGGGGAGCGAGTAGATTGTTTGTTCATCTACATTTGTTTACTTTATAAACTTACAGACGGAGCCTGAAGTCAAGCTAGCTATCCTTCGAACTGCATTCGCTATGCAAGTGCAAAGTAGATCAACGTTGCTTCAGTCAATCTCCGAGTTTTTTTGATGATTTAAACAACTGATTTACAAGCTCTCTAATTTCCCTTGTGGTGGCTCTAGTAACCTCCTTAGATCTACCCCTGTGATTGATTTATTGATTACCACTTGCTCGGCCAAAATCCCTGAACTGAACTGCAAACTAGGACCCAAAACCCAATCAAAGTCTCGTCTCTGGTCCAACGCACTGTTTGTTCTGTGAATCTCAAATTCAGTGCACTTCTCGAGTGTAGTAGGTGCGTTGCATTTAAGTTTCACTGTGTTACTGGTGCGCTGATCAGACTAGGCATTGTTCCTAAATTTTGGTTTTTGTGTTCACTCTTTTCAGATCTATTCAAGAGTTTTTCCGCCTGTAGTCAGTACACCTCTGTTTGAAACCCCTTTCCTTACTGTTATTCCACCTCCATTGTGCAAAGAACTGTAAATGTTTTTATGTATTTTTTGAGTCATTTTTAGTTCTCCTTTACAAAGAAGTAACATAATTGTACTGTGGTTTCTTGATTTGAGAGTGTCGCAAGTGTCGTTTTCAGTCATAGAAGAGAGTCTGATTGCTCTTGATAGTCGATTACCCTGTTACTATTGTATTTGATCTAAATTTGTATTTTTTCTAGTGTCGAAAGCAAGTTTTCAATTCCAAATCGCAAAGTGTTGTCATTGTCCTCATTTTGTTTTTGAAAAGAAACTTGTTAGTAATTGTCACTTTGAAAATAATTCAGATTTGCGCATTATCTTTATTTTTATCATTTACAAATTAAGAAGGCTGAAAACAAATACATGCATGTGCATTTGCATTTAGACTGTTTGTTGGTTTGATTTAGGACAGTGCATATAGTGTGTGCTCTTTGCTCTTTGTTGAAAGAATGCCATCTCTCTTTCCTTAGTAGCTAGGATTTTCATTGCACAAAGATGATAAAACGACTTTTTATCATCTTAGATTGCATTTTAGGAATTGTACCTCTACATCATGAGGTGAACCTGAAAGGAAAATTTCTTAAGCAAGATCAACTATAAAATAAATTTAATGAATCTAACAACGCTTTGGAACCTAACACACAACATCTAGAAGTCTAGGCTAGAGATGTATTCCGGCGTCGTAAAGCCTGGTAATTGTTGTTTTCACTGTTGGTTGGGTGATTCCTCCACTTTGAGACAATAAGTGCCAGTACGGACTTGTGCTCCCACGTACCGTCGAGTATATTTTGGGAGACCACAATAGGATTAATCCTTTATCCATAGGAAGCTGTGTCTGCCACCCTATCGATCGCAATGCACTGAACAAAACATTCGGGAAGATTGACTGTCGTACCGTAAAAAGTATTCTGCCATTTTGCGATTGGTTTGGTAATCCCTCTGCATAGATTTCTAGAGTAGTCCCTTTCGTTCCTTTTTAGACTCCTTAATGGAAAAGGTCCATCTCAACACTTGTCACTTCAGGCTCATTAAAAATCGAAGGTGACTAGAGTCATCTTTTGTTTTTTCTCGACTCTTAAAAATTGAAAAAACAAGTTGTGTCAAAGCGTCTAAAATTTATTTTAAACGGAATAATTATCACCTTTCCTACGTTGGTCTTAGGTTGAAGAAAAATGGAGTCCACCAACCAAGGAGTTCCCCTTGGAGGAAATCCTAGTCCCTTCTCCTCTTGGGGAGATGTTGGTGCGCCCCATATGGCCACATTGTCGCTTCCAGGATTGACATTAGGCTTGCCCGTATGGATTTTCTCAACCTCTGTCGTTCAAAACATCGCGATTCCTGAACAATCGAGTCAGCACCTAAACGATTCCAGAGTTACCCCCCAACCCTCTACTTCGTCCAATTCTTCCTCTCCTCCTTCCTCTTCGCTTGATGAAGCTGGTAAATCCAAAAATCAAGTACCTGAGAAGAAGAAGGAAAAGAAGAAGAAAGAGAAGAAGAAGAAGGAGCCAAAGGCGAAAAGGGGCAACCAAGCGTCGTCTATCGAAAATCCACACACTGCACTGACCAGGCCTAAATCACCATGTGTCATTTGCAAAGGAGACCACTATCATAGAGATTGTCCTTGCATCCCTCGGATCTTAAGGGACTGGTCTCCTCGTTTGCACAACCTAGTGTCGTCAACCACTGATGATCATGTTGAAAATACACCGTCAACTAGTGAAAGTGAAGCCCCTGGACAAAAAGGAAAATGCAAATTTCCTTGTAAACTGTGTGAAGGCAATCACGCCGTCCACCATTGTCCCTTCTTAGATGAGGCTAAAAGAGTTTTGGACGACCGTCCAGTTTCACTGTTACGGCTCCCTCCTGGATATAAGAAACTCTTGCCAAGTCCATCACTAGTTGAAAATCCGGCTGACACACCCTTGTGGTCGGTCGAAGTATCTATCACTAAAGAAAAACCATCTGAATCCATGCCAGACGAAAGTCAAAAGGTCGAGGCGGCAGTTGACCCGGTCTTGCCTTCATAGGTTCCACCTTCAGATGATACAATCACCGAAGAGAACAAGGATGACACCGTCCAAATTCTTTTCGTAAGCACAGACTCCAATGAACATGGGGGCAGTTTACCCATTCCTTTACCGCAGGAAGGAAGTTCGTCAGAGTCATACCCGGCTGTCTATTCGGTCCCACCTCCAAGCCACCTAGTTGTTTCCTTTGACTGGAATCTACTAGGCAGACCCCGCTTGCCGGCTAGTGTACCATTCCAAATCATTGCTCAAATATATAGAATGGTTATGACCGGTACCATCATAGATGAAGGGGCTTCTGTGAGTATCCTTTCCTCGACTGCTTGGAAAGCGCTTGGTTTGCCATCGCTTTTGCCTGAGATGAGGAATCTAACAGGCTTTGACAAAGGAACCAGTCGACCATTAGGGATCCTTCCCAATGTGCCCATAACATTGAGAGGGAAAACCGTTCACATGAACGTAATGGTAGTCCAAATACCCCTAGATTATAATCTACTCCTTGGACGAGACTATATCTATTGCATGGAGGCCATTGTCTCCTCACTCTTTAGAGTAATGTGTTTTCCGCACGAAGGAAGAGTGGTCAAGCTCGTAGACCAGCTTTCATTCCCCAGTTCACACATAGCAAATAGTCATATGCCATCCCTAAATGGTCTTTTCACGCAAGGAATGTCTCATCAATCCCCAGTCCGTCCACCTGATGATCGCGGGTGATTCGGGGGACATGACTGAAACCCAGGGGGCATGCACCCTGGTCTGCTTCGGCAGAAAAACTTCAGGTATAGGATAGGTTTCCGCGAAGGATATCTGACTAGTCTGACACTCCCGTCCATCTAGGAAAAGGGGTTTAGACTGGAATAAGATTCCCTTGTCAAAGTTATGTGAGTGGAGGCGTCTGCGCCACTCGCCTTTGTTTATTTCGATAGACATCGCCGAAGAAGTGTTTTGTTTGCAGTGCGAATAGAACAATCTTTGGTAACCTGAAAGAGGTAGGCCTTTCCCGATAAAACAAATGTTTTGTCTGCAAATTGCGGGGTAACCTTGAAACTCTATGTCTCTATACCTGGGGGCATGCAAACCTTTTGGCATGCAAGCGAAGAGCGACTATTTATTTTTTTAAATTTGTAGGTCCTCTAACCCTTTAAACTCGTAGGATTGGTCGTTTCCTAACTTGCATAAAGAAAGGATGTTGGGGCAAAGCTTTGAAAAAATGTCGTTTTTAGATGAGACATTCTTATTATACGACTGGATTAATCGAGCAGTTTTAACGCAGAATTCATTCTCGTTAAAAAATAAACATAAGTAATGAGCAAATGTTTCCCCCAGCGTTTAAGCTCATTAAAAAATGAACCAATTTCCGATAAATAACCATTGTGAATGTAGTACTTCAACCTTTGAAGCCTTTGTCGTGTTCTCATCATCACCTCCACTCTGTATTGGTCGATCATTCACCTCTAGTTGATTGCTTACCCCTTTTGAGGAACAGCTGCGAAGAGTGATCTTGTTAGCCATCCTTGTGACACTGCTGTGATTGGAAAATTCCAAACCTTACCTGGAATCAGCTGCTACCCGAATTTATCACTCGTTCCTCAAAGACGAGTCTCCTTTAAGCTCTTTTCAACTGACTCGTAAAATATGAAAAGATTGCCGAGCCATTGGCCTCTCCAGCTCGTTAAAGTGACCGGAAGTGCTATTCCTCCTTTAGATTTTAATTTTTTTGGACCTGAGGGATTATTACACAAAAATATCGAGCGCTTGTTTTGTTCGGCTCGTTAAAAGTACTGAAAATTCATCCCTTCTATATTGTTTTATACTTTTTCGGACCTAAGGGCTTAGATGAAGAAAAGGATTTTTGGAGTTTCCTTTACGTCCCTTTTTAGACTCTCTAAAATTTAAAAGGACCAAGTTATCTTTGTCTTTAAACTCGTTAAAACCTAATAGCGACAAGCTTGTCCATAACAGACAAGAACAAGTTTCACTATCGCTAGGCTCGTTAAAACATAGCGATGGGTTTGCCCGAAGGGCAAATTATAGAACAAGCATATGTTATCCTCCTCAAGCTTGACAAAAATAAAGAGGTATTGGTCAGTAATGACTGGGGAAAAATTGGGAAGAAAACTTGAAAAACTTTGTTGGTAGCAAGTCGCTCTTGAACATGACACTTTCACTCCGCATCCTAGTCGGGTTGGGTTGTTCCATTCACTGGTCATATCACCATGGTTCCGTCACACCATCCACATTTTGGGTTAATGCTACCAATCCATCATGTCAGTGTTGCCGATATGTTCAAGAGAATTCATTCAGAGAATTCACCTGTGTCTCACCCACTGCAATACATTTACGCTCCATTCTTTCATGACCGCCACCCTGAACCTTATATCACCAGATCGTTTTCACCTCCATTAAAATCATTTGCTCCGTTCCGTGTCATTGATGTGGGATTCATTAATGCCCTCCTATGACGGATCGCTTCTTGTCGACATCAGCTCATTATCCAAGAAGGTGATCTAGGAACAACCCTTTCAGTACTTTGAAGCTTGCATGCCTCAATGGCAAGTTTCTCACTTCCGGCGACAGGTTTACATCAATGGCCTTCGACTAAAATATTTTACATGGTGTTCGACGCCAAGTCCCTTATTCACACCACGTGAATTGTACTGCAGTACCTTGAGGATCATTATCATTATTGGTGATTCCTCTCGCGCCTGTTAACAACTTACATCATTGGTTGGTAATCAGGCGATGTCTTTCCATGTTCGACTCCAGAACATCTCTCACATGGATCGACTTGTACTTTGAGTGAAGATTGAACGAGATTGAAGACCCCGGATCTAGTTTCATCCATCCAGGCTGCGATATATATTCAGGAAAATAAAGACATCAAATGTACATCATTGTTGCACTGATAATCATCCAATCTAAGGGATGATGGCTCTACCAGAATTATCAATCTACACTTAGACGATTGTCTGTCTCATGTACATGAAAAATGAATTTATAAAGCTGAGCATGGGAATGCCCGCCTCAGCTAGATCATGAAAAAGTTATGAAGATAATGTATTGTATTGTATCTTATTATAGGTCTCCTTCCAGCTTGAAAGAACTTCGGATCCTCATGATAAAGCATTTCACCCGACATCAAAAGTTTAACGACCTCATGCTTTAGGGGGCAACTGTTATAGACATTTTTGGGCACTGCAACCCCAAGCATAAAATGTCCATAAACCAAGGGCTCCTAAGTCCCTAAAGGTGTTGTTCCAACCCCTAAAAGAACAAGTTCAGCTGATTACAACATCTCCCAAAAGTTCTCCATGAAAAACTACTCAGAACTAGTCAAAATTGGACCATTTCACCTGCTCCATAGGCAAAGTGCGTTGCATCCCACCTAAATACACACAGTAGGTGCGTTGCATTTCAAAAAGCCCTTCTATGGGGTGCGATGGGCGAGAAGGGACAAATGGCAGGGTCAATCCGCAAGGTGGAGAAGCATGGAATCTTCCAGAAACTTCTCCAGTGACA
Organism: Pinus tabuliformis; assembly: GCA_031772625.1. NCBI lineage: Eukaryota > Viridiplantae > Streptophyta > Pinopsida > Pinales > Pinaceae > Pinus > Pinus tabuliformis. Next base: position 1,581,354,306 of record CM062804.1, on the reverse strand, counting down.
CTTGTCTATCTGAATTCAACCAGGGATGAGTAAGAGATCATCAATCTCCAAGTGGAATAAAGAACTATCAGAGGGAAGACACTAATCAAATCACAAGCTGACGCATCTTCCTTGCAGACATCTATATATGGATCCCTCATCCCAGAGATCCAGAGGTTGGAATTTTGCATCTTGTAAGGAATTGCAGTTGGTTTCTTGAGGCAACATCATAGTGTTGGGTGATCTAACCTTTTCATGAGGTGAAGAAAGGCTTACTTGCTGAGAGGATGATGCTGGGTCAGAACAATTGGTTGTAATTCTCTTGGCTCTTTCTCTATTATCAATAAAACTATTCTAGTTTTCCTCCATACACTTGTGTGATTGATGTTTTATGCATTTGTGTGGTTAATATACATATGATCCTATATTGTTTATGATAATAGATCCATGTTCTCGTATAGTGTTATGCTGCTTTGATTCTACAGGTACTCTGTGAAGCTGGGTATACAAGAAAGCAAATAGCAAAGGACTATCAAAAGAGAGAGGAATCGAACAAAGAACCAAGCGCAAGACAGAGGTTGGTCTCTTTTATTCTTCTCTCATCTATCTTTCATAAAGGAAAATGAAAGTAGTTTTACTTTTTTTGTTTCTAAGGTAGCTACCAGCCTTAGTGGGATTAGCAGTTCTACATAGACAATATTCCCGGTAACGGGCGTGGACTGCTTGGCGAGTAGACGGGTTGGATGAAGGAGAAAGATCGGTCGTCGGATCGGGAGAATAGAAGGCGGAGATGGGCTGGCCGGGATATCAGAAAAAACAAGAGTGGGATGAACGTAGGTCGTTGGATCTCAGGCAGACAGATCCAACGGTGATCGGGTGGAGAAGGCATGCGGTGGTTATCGGGCAAGGACGGAGGATTAAACGGTAGGCGGTATTGATCACACCACCTTTGGGCGTTAGGCAGTAAAAGGGTGAGGGCGCGCAATTCCATTCAGCACGTGACATGTAGCGACAGAGGAGAGATAAAAACCACTCTCCGTCACACGCTAACGTTCCATCGCGTTGTGGGCGCGAAATGTGTGAGGGCCGTCCGATCTTGGTGGAGATGATCGTGCAGGTTTTCTATCAGGCATGCCGGGGAGCCGTTGGATCAGGAGGTGGAAATCGACAGCTGTGATTAAAGGTGATGATTTCCTAAGGGCGCAAAGTCGTATGGGCGCGGTTTCATGGGGTTTTGGCTTTAGCGCTCGGGGCTTACAACACAAGGGGTTTTGTTGGTCTTAGAAGAAAGGTAGGGGAAACGGAGATGAAGGGAGAACGAGCGAGGCAAAGGAAAAGGAGAAAGCGACTGCTAAGAGCTCCTTTTAAGCATAACCAAGAGGACCAAGCTTATTTCTGACCTTCGAAAACCGAAGCTATGTAGCAGTACTAACATTGGCCCCTTCTGGGGATGAGATCCTCCCTGCGAGGTCTCAAGAACTGTAGACCAATGCCTTTCCTGTCAAAACCAGATGAGAAAAATTTCCTAGTGTTCCATTGGGCATGGAGTCTAATCAAGCTTACACTAAAATTGATAAAACAACATATTTACAATTTTAAGGCCTCAAGACCTTAAACAACATAAATTTTCAAAAATCGCCCATTAACTGGGCCATCAAAAACTATCTCTCCTTCCATACTTTGCAGCATGAAAGTGTTTTTCCCTTGGATCTAAGTGATGACAAAAGGTCCCATCCATAAAGCATCAAACTTCCCATGGTTTCCTTTCTTCTCTTTCAATGCATCCCACTTAAGAACCAAGTCTCCAACCGGAAAATTGTCTGCTTTTTCCTTCCTGTCAAACGCTTCCTTGATTCTCCTTTGATTTGCTGTAGAATTCTCAACCAGCTGATCCCGGATTTGATGCACTTTGGCCAAATCAAAAATCCTCTTTGCCATGTCCTCTTCCTCATTCTTCTCTTCTTGCAAGAACTTTGCCACAGGGAGGGTTGATTGAATTGGGAATACAACCTCAATGCCATATACCAGCTTGAGTGGAGAATTCCTTGTGGATTTCTTGGTGGTCACTCTGTCAGTCCATAGTGCATACTTGAGCTTAGAATCCCAGTTCTTTTTGTTGTCTTCCAGTAACTTTTTAATTATCCTTATCAGGCTCTTGTTGGAAGATTCTGCTAGACCATTGCCTTGAGGATAGTATGAGGTGGAATGAACTAGCTTAATTCCCATTGAGTCACACATGTCCACCAACTCTTTTTCCCTGAAGGCTGTTGCATTGTCTGTGACTAATTTATGTGGACAACCAAACCTGGTGAAGATATTCTCTGTCAAGAACCTCATAACCACATGGTGATTAGCCTTTCTGGTAGGGATGGCCTCAATCCATTTAGTGAAGTAATCAGTGGCTACTAAGATCCATCTGTGCTGGCCACTGGAATGTGGATTGATTTCCCCTATGAAATCCAAGCTCCACTGCTGAAAAGGGCCTCTAGCACGTATTGGATTTAAGGGCAGGGACCTGAATTGTTGTTTCCCTTCAAATCTTTGGCACCTATCACAAGATTTAACAAATGATAAGACATCAGAAAATAAGGTGACCCAATAGTATCTGGCTTTGAGGAACTTATGGGCTATAGTTTTCCAATAGTGATGCCCTCCACATATGCTGGAATGAAACTGCTGCATAACCTCCATGGATTGTTCTTTGTCTAGACACCTCAAAAGAATCCTAGAGGGGTCCTTCCAGTAGAGAAGGTATACAATATTTGGCTGCCTTGAGCTTGATAGTTTTGGCTTGACTTGAACTAAGGCCTGGAGGAACTTCTAGCTTCAGCAAGAATTGAGCTATTGTAGAATACCATTCACAAGAAGCTAAATTTTCTGCCAATGACTAGTTTTTCCTTGGTTCGATTGTTTCTTCTTCTGTCTGAACATCCTCTGAATTCATGTTTATCAAATTCATGTCCAGCATTCTGCAAATTTTTTCAGCCATTAATCTAGCAAGGCCCTGACCTCTGACAAGCGTGGTGGGCTTCAGTTCTATGTTGAATTCAATAAGCTTTGCAATCCATTTAGCCCTTCTTCCATTAGCATCTGGCTGTGTTAGAACATCTTTTATTGAAGCAGAGGGCACATATGTAATTACCTTGGAATGAAGAATGTAAATTCTGAAAGCTTTCAAAGATTTGATAAGAGCATATGCTTGTTTTTCGATGATATCATACCTCAGCTCAGCATCCCTTAAGGTTTTGCTGAAAAATTCCATTGGATGCTCTGAACCTTCCTCATTTGTTTGCAATAAAACTGTTGCAAGGGAGTCATCAGAGGTAAACGAAAGTATATGGAACTCCTTGCTATAATTTGGACTAATCAAGGTAGGAGCTTCCATAATAGCTCTCTTGATGGATTCAAAAGATCTTCTTGCTGCATTAGTCCATTTGATTTCTGACCCCTTTTTCAACATGGAGGTAATATGTTTTACAAGTTCTGCAAAATTTGGAATGAACCTCCTTACAAAATTAATCTTGCCCAGAAAGGACTGGATATCCTTTTTTGATCTCTGGACAGACAAGGTATATATTTCTCTTACTCTCTCTTGGTCAATTTTGACACCTGCAGCAGAAACAATGTGTCCTAACAACTTGCCTTCTTCCAAAGAAAACTATGACTTTTTAGGATTGATTGAAATCCCAAATCTTCTGCACTTCAGAAACACTTTCTTCAGATGTTGCAAATGGTCTTGATGGCTGCTGGAGTATATTGTTATATCATCTAGGTAGATAAGGACAAACTTATCCTTCTCTCCTACAAATGCTATATGAAAGGTGGCTCTAGCATTGATCAGCCCAAAAGGCATCTTGGAATACATAAAAGTGCCCCAAGGAGTGGTGAATGCAGTCTTCTCTTGGTCATCTGGATGTACAACAACCTAGTTATATCCTGAAAATCCATCCAGGAAAGACATCACTTTGGCTCCTGAGACTTTCTGCAGCAAATACTCCATCTTCGTTGAGGATAATTGTCTTTCTTAGAGCATTTGTTTAAGTTTCTGAAATCAACGCAGAGCCTAATTTCTCCACTTTTCTTCCTCGCGACTACCAAGTTGGATACCCATTTTGAATATCTGAGAGGGACTATGATTTTGGAAGCTAACAATTTCTTGATTTCTTTTTCAATCAGAGGGAGGAGCAAAGGATTTATGGGCCTCAGTTTCTGCTTAAAAGGGATGGTGTCTTTCTCTAAAGGAATTTTATGCTAGATGATCTTTTTGTCATACGTTTTCAAGTCACTATATTCCCAGGAAAAAACATCAGCAAATTGCTTCATTAAATTGCAGTACTCAGAACTTTGGGTAGTAGATAAATGGGTGGAAAAATTTATATATCTTGGATGCTCTGGACTCCCTATATTATGCCTATGGACTGCAGATTGATCTTCTTTTTGGGCATCCTTATAAGGCACATCATTCTGGTCAAAAAGCTTTTCTAAGGGAACTAGGCCTTTAGGTATATGATTGCTGGGCAGTTGGACAATGCTGTCTTTGCCAATTTTGTTTCTAAGCTGGGGTTGGGGACTTTCCTCCAAGGCTTCATTCTCTTGGTCAATGTTCATTTCAGAGAATTCATCAATGACTTGTAGAAACCTATTTACCTCATCATCATCTTCAAAAACTTTGTAATGCTGGACATTATCAGGCAAGGATGGTCTATATTTCATCTGAAATTCATAAACTAGTCTGGGAGGCATGGGAGGGATAAACATGCTAGCAAACACAGCAAGGGAATCAACGAGATGATTTTTTACTCTAGGGATATATGAGATACAAAATTATCAAAAGAATCTTTGAGTCTCCATACCTCATCTCTATATGCTTTCAGCCTTGGGTGCTTTGCTTGAAATGTTTTGTTTACTTGCTGAATGATGAGATCAGCATCTCCAAACACCTTTATGTTTCTGATTCCTTTGTCTTTAGCTGTGTTAAGGTCCAATATCAGAGCCTCATACTCTGTTATATTGTTGGTAACTTGGAAAGTCAGCTTAAAAGACAGATGTGTGCTTTCTTGTTTTGGAGATATCAGCACCACCCCTGCTCCTGCGGTTTCCCTTGAACATGCTCCATCAAAGAACATCTCCCAAACCTAACTTCCTTGCTCTCCCATGACCTGGACTATTGGTTTCTTGAGCTGCAATGAGGCCTTCTGGGATTCTTCAATTTGGAGAATACATGCTCCAAAATCAGTATCCACAGCGTAGATAGGATGATTAGAAGGATTCTTCTCATCACTGATGATGTAGGCCAGCTGTGCTTCTCTGTACAATCTCCTACTCTCCCCTCAAAAAACTGGGACAGTGGCATAAGATAAATCATTCTGTAATGTTCCACCCAGCCTCTTAATCCACCCTCTAGAAAGTAGCATACCAAACTTAGGAGGGACATCTACTACCACAATGTCCATCATCATGCTCTTCATGGGCAGCTGAGTTAGGGTAATAGCTAAATCTTTGATCAATCCTAGACATTTCACCTTTCTTGAATCAAAGGAAAATAGATCATGATAAGGTCTGGTAATATCAAGGCCTAACTCTTCCATGACAGCTTTGGGCATCAGATTATGGCTGGCCCCCATGTCCAGCAGGTAGTTGTGGAGGATTTTGTCATGAATGGTAAAGGAGACATAAAATGATGGAGAATTATCATCAGCAGGTTTATTCATTGGGCTAAGCACAACTGCGGGTTTGTCATCTTGCAAATTGACATAATCAGTGGAGGCTTGCATGGCTTTCAGCTCAAGAGCATCAAGGATAGGTTTCCTAAATGCCTCACTCTTTACAAGTTATAATAGGGGTACAAACATTTTAAGTTTCTGGACTTCTGATTCAAAGCTGAAACGGAAAGGGGACTTGTCAAGACCTCTTACCTCTTGAGCTGGTGCTTTGAGGATGACCGGGTCAGCTGCTCGCTTTTTCTATTTGATGTTCTGATGCTCTGCGAGGACAACAGTTCTTTGGACAGGGTTCTCCTTGACATTGGTTGGTCTTGACCTCAGATGATATCTTTGATGTTCGTCAGTCTACAGAACAACCTCTCTGTCCCACTCTTGACTGGTTTGGTCCTGGAGTAATGATTCTTCATAGGCAGCCAATGTCAAAAAGGCAGCACTGCCCTTATCTTCCATGCAATGAATTTCATCCTCTTCTTCAAACTGCTCCTCCTCCATGACTACGTTTTGGAAAGGAGCCTTAACCTTTTGTTCTTCACCGGCTTCTTTACCTCTCTGAATGGTCTGCAATTGTTCATTTGCTCTTTTGAATGGATTTGGGTTTCTTGGAGCAAATGTGTTTGGGAGCCTTGCCTTCCCAGAACTCTGCTCAACTTTTAGCTTAGATATTTTAGCAGCCAATGACTCTATCATTTTAGTCATCTTGTCTAATTTAGGTTCTAAAGATGAATCAGGGAAGAAGAAGCCTCACCTCTCTGCCTTCTTCTATCTGCATGGCCCTTGAGCTTTTCTGCAGCCATGATATTAGATTCTACCTCTAGGGCTGCATCTTGCATTTCAGCTAGAGTGGCACATATTCTTTCTCTCAACAGCAAGTGAAAATGAGAGTCGAATGCATTGGCATAGGTGAGTTTGGCAGAGGTGGGGGTAGGCTTTACTTCAGCTGGTATATTACTATACATACGATTTAACCTTTTATTAAAATCAAACAATGATTCCCCATTTTCCCTCTTGAGATTTCCAAACTCAGTATGGTAATATGGCAGGGCTTTTTTGTCTCCCCAATGCTTCAAAAACACATCATCTAATGCTTCAATGTCTGCTATAGAACTAGGGGTTAACTCTCTGAACCACTTTCTAACCTCTTCACAAAGGCTTTGGACAAATACTCTCATCCACACATCATCCTCACTGATATCTAGGTTATCAGCATAACTATAAAAAGACTTGAGGTGTTCTTCAACTGTTACTCCCTCTGTACCAGTGAACTTAGGCATGTATTTCTGATACTCTCCTGCAGGCATGGCATTCAAAGGAACAGGCAAGACCAGGGGTCCATACCTAGCAGCTATGATTCTTTCCATCTTTGTGGGTGCTTGTTGGCCTGCCATGACTGGGGTGGATGGAAGGATACCGACAGATTGAACGGTAGGGAGCAGTGAAATAGATGACAGGGACAAAGGAATATGATGGACTGTATGGGAGGCTTTCTTTGGACTGAGATCCAAAGGGGAACTTAATGAACAAGGAGCTTTATGAATCTCTAAGGGTATTTCTTCACTAACAATGCTAGGCTCTATATCTTCAAACTGTACATTCTCAGCTATAATCTTCTCTTGCAGAGATACATAAGATTGTTTAGGCTTACTTGATCCTGATGCTCCTTTCTGTGATGTTTTTCTTTGCTTAACAAACTTCTCAGGGTCAAGCACTCGGTCAGTTGGTGATTTTTGAGGATTTCTCCGAGTATGCCTCACAAACTGAACCAGAACTGTAATGTGGAGTCACCAAAGGTTGGTCCTCCCGTAGAGTCGCCAGATAGATGATTACAACTAGAAATGTGTCCAGACTTTGTCTATCATCAAAGCTGGAATTGTGTCATTCTCCCAGGGAAGCTGAGCTTCAATCTCCTCTCCCCGGCAATGACGCCAATTATGTTAGGATTCCAAGAAACTCTCCTAGGTTGTAGCTCAGAGATGTCTTGTAACATATAAATTCAAATTATTGTTGCAAATGGATGAATGGATGGAATGATGCTTGTACAAGCCAGATAACCACTTCTACTTTGTTTCACTCCAGACATGCGTGAACACCCTCGGAATACAAGGCTTTAGACCACCAACTACTCATAGTTTAAGATTAGGTGAATATGGAGAATACTGACCACACCAGCATATGCACAAGACCATGTGATGGCCGGCTGCAACCAGTAAAGAAGTCTGCAAATCTAATCTACAAATGCATAGATAGGATGATATCTCTCTGGCACTAGAAGAAGAGAAACCTGAATAAGTCATTCAGTGATACATACGAGATTTTAACACAGAGATAGGATGACAGCTACTCTAATGCTAAACATCAAGAGTTCAGGAATACAACATATCAGGCATAGCTTGGAAGAGAAGGGAAATGGAAAGTGAGCAATTAACAACAAAAGAAGCTTGTATTAGCTGAAAATGAAGACGAGACACTGCAAGTGTCAAAATAGTTACAGTCTCCAGAAGTTGAACCTTACATCAAAACATCAACCATCAACCCTGATTACATCTTGTTTGTGGGTATATATAGAGTTTCATTACAAAAGCACTTGGTCATTTAGGTATGGAGGGGTCATAATTGACCACCAACTACATTTAACTGCCTGATGGAGCCTCTGAGTGCGTTTGCTTGCTTTAGTGGATGAATATGATCTTTTTCAGGTGTTTTGCTGTCCTTTTTCTCTTCGGCCATACTGTCTATTAAATGTGGTTGTTGAGGAGCAACTGCGACTGGTACTGGTAGGCCGGTCACCTTCATCCTTCGGGCACACGGAGTGATCAAGGGGCATGGAATGCCTGGTGAATAGACGGGTTGGATGAAGGAGAAAGATCGGTCATCGGATCAGGAGAATAGATGGCGGAGATGGGCTGGCGGGGATATCAGAAAAAACGGTAGCGGGATGAACGTAGGTCGTTGGATCTCAGGCGGATAGATCCAATAGTGATCAGGTGGAGAAGGCGTGCGGCGGTTATCGGGCAAGGACGAAGGATTAAATGGTAGGCGGTATCGATCATACCGCCTTTGGGCGTTAGGTGGTAAAAGGGTGAGGGAGTGCGATTCCATTTAGTGCGTGACACGTAGCGCCAGAGGAGAGATAAAAACCACTCTCCATCGCGCGCTAACGTTCCATCGCGTTGTGGGTATGAAATGTGCGAGGGCTGTCTGATCTTGGCGGAGATGATCAGACGGTGGGGATTTAATCGTGCAGGCTTTCTATCGAGCGTGACGGGGAGCCGTTGGATCGGGAGGCGGAAATTGACGACTGTGATTAAAGGCGATGATTTCATAAGGGTGCAAAGTCGTATGGGCGCAGTTTCATGGGGTTTTGGCTTTAGTGCTCGGGGCTTACAACACAAGGGGTTTTGTTGGTCTTAGAAGAAAGGTAGGGGAAATGGAGATGAAGGGAGAATGAGCGGGGCAAAGGAAAAGGAGAAAGCGACCACTAAGAGCTCCTTTTAAGCATAACCAAGAGGACCAATCTTATTTTTGACCTTTGAAAACTGAAGCTATGTGGCAGCGGTAACATGTTCTATGCTTTATCACAATTTACTTCAATGTTCCTTATCAACCCAATGACAATTTCCAATTATTTTTAGCAGTAATCACATTAGCTTAAACACATTGACAATAAATGTAGATAGAACATAAAAACACGTGTAGAAGACAAGCAAAGACAAGAGGACACAAGATTGGAAGATGCCAGGGAAAATCTCCAATGTGGGGAAACCATTTGATCAAATTTTCTTATTATTCTTCAATATTTTAGTAGAGAGAGAGAGAGTACAAATATCAAATTAACTTGCCCAAAACAGTCCTGTCAAATCAGCAGTCAACTATAGCCCTAACCAAAAATTCAACAGTGGTCAAAGCAGCTCCAAAATGTCCTCCAAACAGCTCAGTCAACAACAGATAAATTTTTCCTTCCAAGAGGGTCAAAGTTAGCCCAAAACAGATCGGTCAAACCAGTGAAAGGACAGAGAAAACAAAACTATAATTTCTATAGTCAAATCTAAAGTCAATGTTGAAGTCATCTCGATCAACCTATCCCAATCACCTCGATTCTTGTGCTAATAAATGTGGCCTCCAAAAATCGAAATTCCTGCCTCCAAAATGCAGTTAACACTTGGTCAAATCCCTGGTCAATGCTTCCCTAGAACCCTAAAATTTTCAGCCATCAAAACAGTCCAGAAATTTGTCCTCCTTTCACATGTGTGAAGTAGAGAAGGCTACCTCCAAGCTGTACAAACCAATCAAGAGAGGAGAGAGAGAGATATGTGATGAGATGAGTGATGTTCAAATGAGAGAGAGGTAAATCCTATTTATACACTTCGTTGAGGGCGAGGAGACACATCTATTGGGCTTCATGAGCCTACATTAGACTGAGGCCGACCTTGACAATTTGTGCATGAGTCAGAGAGAATAAATTCAAAATTCCATTTCTGCTTGTTAAAATGACATGATCTTTACATCAAAATTGGACCTCTTGAAAAGAGGAATCCAATGCAATAATCATATCCATCATATGAGTTTTCCTAAGGTGTAATTTTTCCTTAGTTTCCAATTTTAGCACTCCCTCTCAACTAGAGAGAATTCCACCTGCCAATCCATCTATCATCATGATGCCATCCTATCATCTTGTACCATCACTGTCATCACTGGCCTGCTCTGTTGAACCATGAATTATGAAGAAGAAGTGATCAATAGTGAGTCATAAGATCATATCACTCTCCACTGACAAAATAGTCCTTGATCCCAGATCAAGTTGTTGAACACCATGCATCCTAGTCATAGGGAATACGGAAGTACATGATGCATCCATTGGTAGTAATATTGTCCCTAACCATCTTTTCCCAACTCATTGGCTAGATGAGAGGTACTTCCCATGAGTCCCTGACTCCATGGGTAGGATGTGTGTTGGGGCATCGATAGGAGAAGGTGAACCACTCATCCTATGCATATGTTAATCGTAGGGGAAGGTGAACCACTCATCCTATGCATATGTTAATCGTAGGGGAAGGTGAACCACTCACCCTACATGCATGTGTTCGGGTAGGGGAAGGTGAACCACTCACCCTACACACATGTTAACCATAATGGGGTAGCACAGGGGAAGGTGAACCACTCATCATGTATCTAGCACACCATTAGGGGAAGGTGAACCACTCACCCTATGGTCGCTCATAGGTCCAAGAAGTATCCCAAGCCCTTAGAAGCTCCTATAGCTCAGTGTCCAACTCATACGAGACCCTCATAGGAGGGTCATTCCATGACTCCAAGTCTCTCTCAGAAGGTTAATAAGTTGAAATTTCCGAAAGGCTTTGTGAGAATGTCTGTGACCTGCTCATATGTTCTAATGTATTGGAGCCTTATTGCTCCCCATTGTACCATATCACAGTTAAAGTGGTACTTGATATCAATGTGCTTGGAGCAGTCATGGAACACGAGATTCTATGATAGTGGAATCCCACTCTGGTTGTCATAGAAGATCACAGTGGTATCCAACATGTGCTCAAATAAATCACTAAATAGCTTCCTCAACCAAATAACTTCAAAACAGCCCATACTCATAGCAATGTATTCGGCCTCGTCGGTGCTTAGTGCAACCAATTTCTTCTTCCCACTCATCAAGATATAGAAGCACACCCCAAAGAGAAGCAACACCCAGACGTTCTCTTATGATCCACCACACTGCCAACCCAGGCAACATTTGAATATTCATGTAGTCTCAAATTAACAGTAGTGTATCTCACTACATAGTGGAATGTGCCCCAGAGCTATCTCAAGATATTCTTAGCAGCAATCCAATGAATGTGATGAGGCTCAACCATAAATTGGCTCAACGTGTTCATAGTGAATCATATGTCAGGATGGGATTTGACTAGAAACATCAGGCCCCCCATAAGTTGACGATACTCGAAAGGGTTCGCTAATCCAGGCCCATCAACACTTCCACATAGCTTCTTAAAGTTGAGTTCTATCAGAGTAGTCACAGACTTGCAATCCACCATCCCACATCTCTCAAGTAGCTTCACAATCTATATTCCTTGAGAAAGGAAAATCTCACCTAGATTTTGCCAAACCTCTAACCATAGGAAGTAATGCATCATTCCTAGGTTCTTCATCTCGAATTCAGAAGCCAACTCCCTCTTGCATTGATGAATGAGAGGGTCATCACCTACCAGAAAGAGATCATCCATGTAAAGGAACAGAATGAGAGGTATGTCCTTTTCAACCTTAAAGTATAGGTTCAGGTCAGCATCGATCCTTGCAAATCCCATCTTCATAAGATATTTATCAATCCTCTCATACCAATACCTAGGGGCTCGCTTCAACCCATAGAAGGTTTTCTTCAACCTCCATACATGTGTCTCGTGATCTTAAACCTTGAACCCCTCTGGTTGTTCCACATAGTTTTCCTCCTTAAGAGAGCCATGCAAGAAGGTAGTTTTGACATCCATCTAGTGTAGGCTCCATACTTACGAAGCGACAAGAGCTATGATCGAACAGATGGTGGTATATCGGGAAACTGATGCAAATATCTCATCATAGTCTACTCCTTCCTTTTGAGAGAATCCTTGAGCAACAAATCTGACCTTGAACGTTTCAACACTCCCATTAACTCCATGTTTTATCTTGTAGAGCCACTTTAAAGTGACCACTAACTTGTACTTAGGTCTAGGAACCACACCCTAGACATCATTCTTTATGATCGACTCATATTCCTTGTTCATTGCACCCTTCCAAACTTGGTGTTTCACAGCTTCTTCGAATGTGCAAGGATCAGATTGTACAATGGTACTCATGGAAGCTAAGTACTCTTGGTACCTGTTCATCTTCTTGTTGTCACAAAATGTCCCCCTCGGTGCAATATGCTTCTCAGCATCTTCAAGAGTATCTTTGAGCCACAAAAGTATTTTTCTTAAAGTATAGGGATCACTAGGAGGTGGATCAATGGGATCCATCAGACCTTCCACATCAGGCATCAGTTCATTAGATAGAGGTTCATCCGAATTTTTTGCATCAACATCATCATTGTCCTTTCTATGGATAGGAAGTTCTCAGACTTTCCTAAGAGAAAAATATTCATCGAAAGTGACATCATGACTTAATTCCACTTCCCTTTGACCAGGCACATAGATTCTATATGCCTTTGAAGTTTCACTGTAGCCCACAAATGTTCCTTTCTTCCTAGATGTATCTAGTTTGTTTCTTTTCTCTTTGGCACATGAAAATATATGGGACAACCAAAAAATTATTCTAAAATGAGAAACGATAGGTTTCTTACCGGTGGAAACTTGTTTAGGTGTCTTGAATTCCAATGCTTGATATGGGCATATATTTTGAACACACATAATGGCGTTGGAAGCTTCTCCCCGTAAGAACTTCGGTAGACTTTGGTTAAGAAGCATGGCATGGGTGGATTCTATGATTTTTCGATTCTTTCTTTTGACAACACCATTTTTTTCAGAGTATATGTAGTAGTAGTCTCCCTCTTAATGCCAACTTGTCTACAATAGTCATTGAATTCATTTGACTCATATTCGGTACCATTATTGGTCCTCAATATTTTGATCTTCTTCCTTGTTTGGTTCTCGACCAAGGCTTTGAAAGAGCGGAACCATTTGAACACTTCATCCTTCTTTAAGAAATAAATCCATGTTTTTCAAGAGAAGTCATCCACAAAAATAACATAGCACAAATATCCACCCAAAGATGTCACGGGCAACATACTTGATAGATCAGAATGGACCAGTTGAAGAATATCAGTGATTTGAGTTTCACTTGAGGGGAATGGTCCCCTTGTATGTTTTCCAATGTCACAACCTTGACAAACACCTTCATGATCTAAGTTGGATTGGGGCATACCTATGACCATATTCCTTACATTAGGCAAGCCTTTGAAATGAAGGTGAGAAAATATTTGGTGCCATAATTCAGATTGAAAAGAAGTATCACAAGTCATCGCTCCCAACAGACTTCCTCCAACCTGATAGAGACCTTGAACCCTAAATTCAAGAGTGAATGCATCTCTTGGGTTCCTTTGCCAAACAAGAACCTTCCCATCAATGGATGACAACTTGAAACCTTTATCTTCCATCACAAAAATATAGAGCAATATTTCAGATCAGGTACATATAGTAATTCTTATAAATGAAGAGTTTGACCTTGATTTAAGTGAAGAGTAACTATCCAAATTCCTTTCATGGATAAGTGGAATTATCCCCAAGTATAATCTCCATATTCATATTCTTTTCAATCAAGTTAGATAGAGATTCTTTGTACCCAATGAAGTGACTTGAGGCACCACTATCAATCAACCAATGATCCAATGTATCTGTAAGAGAGGTAGTGGTGAGGGTAGAAATAAGATAAAATTATTTTTTCTTTACAACATTAACTTCTTCAGACCTAGATCTCCTCGCCTTCAATCCCCCCACCCTCCCCCCCTCCAACTATAGGGAGAATTCTCACCAGAAACAAACTGAAAGAAGCCAATATTCCTTCAGATCCCCCAAGAAAGGCAGGCAGAAAATCAAATAAAGAGCTCAGAGACGAGGCAGCAGCGAAAGAGATGGCAACTGGAGCACAGCAACCAATGGATTCCTACCTAGATAAGCAAAAAGGAAGTGGAGAAAAATCAAAGGAGAGGATTGGGACTCATCCAAAGTCTGGTAAATGATGAATCTGGTCTCTTGGAATTGTAGGGGGATGGGCTCCTCCCCAAAAATAAATGCAGTCCGCGATCTAATAAGCCAGGAGCAGCTAGAAATCTTCCTCATCCAGGAGACCAAGTTATCAGACCAAGAATTCCAAAACCAAATCAAAAGAATAAAAAATTTTGAAGGCTTCTCTTCAGGCTCAGAAGGTGCCTCAGGAGGCATAGGAACACTCTGGAACAAAAATAAATGGACTCCCACCAACCTCCAGTCCTATAACTAGTGGATCAAAACCGATCTCAGAAACAAAGTCTCACAAGAAGTCTTCAGCATTTACAACATCTATGCACCCAATCACTACCGAGACAAAGCATCTTGCTGGGACTCTTTATCCTCTGAATTACTAGCCTCTCCTGATAGGAACATAATCCTGGGGGGAGATTTAAATCTTATAAGAAACATGGATGAAAAGTTTGGAGGAATTTTTCATTCGGATCCTTCAAGAGAGGCGCTGGAAGCCATAATCCAGACCCAAAACCTCATCGACATCCCTCTCTGCAACGGGAAATATACATGGAGTAATAAAAGAACAGGCAGTCACAACATAAAAGAAAGGCTTGACAGATTTCTAATACAGGAAGGTATAGCAGCAAGCCATGCTCTCATCAAAAGCAAAATAATTCAGGCTTCGGCCTCCGACCACAAACCTGTGGTGTTGTATATGGAAAAAGGGAGAAATCTGGGACCTCTCCCATTCAAATACAACAAATCGTGGGACCATAATGAAAAATTCAGTTCTCTCATTCAAACTCAGTGGGCAAAGGAAGTTGTGGGATCCCCAAACTATGTCTGGGAAACCAAACTAAAAAACCTGAGAACCGTTATTAAAAAGTGGGCCAAGGAAAATGCTGCTATGGAGAAGAAGAAAAAGGCGGATCTTCAAGAGCAGATGGAACAGTGGAACAAAGAAAAAGAAAACAGTCAGCCTACAACTGAAGACATAAACCATGAAAACGTAATGTATAGAGAATTATACAGGCAAAACAGACTTGAGGAAGAAGACCACAGGCAGAAATCAAGATGCTTATGGTTAAAGGCTGGAGACAAAAATACATCCTTCTTCCATAATAATATAAAGCTCAGGCGTGCAGGAAATCAGATAGATAAAATAGTGGTCGATGGGAGAGAGATCAACGAGCAAGAAGAAATCAAAGAGGCAGCTTTCAACCACTTCAACTCCCTTCTAACAGCAGCCCCTCAGCAGTCGGACAACTCAGACTTTCTCAGCGCGGTAGAGAACAAAATCTCTGATCTTCAAAACCAGGAGCTGGAGCAGGAGATCACAGAGGAAGAAATCAGACTCACAGCATTCAGCATGCAACAGGACAAAGCCCCGGGGCCAGATGGCTACACGGTGTCCTTTTTTCGAAATCATTGGAACACCATCAAAAAAGATTTTGTAAGGATGGTCAAGAATGTCTTTAAAAACTTCAAGATGGGAGACAACACTAAATCCTCCCACCTCGCTCTTATCCCCAAGGATCCTAATCCCCGTTCCTTTGATCGCTTTAGACCAATTTCCCTTTGCAATGTCTCTTACAAGATAGTCACCAAAATCTTAGCCAACAGACTTAAAAAGCTTCTCCCCCATCTTATCTCTGAGAATCAAGGAGGTTTTGTCCCCCACAGGCAGATCTCTGATAATGTCATCCTCATCCAAGAGGCAATTCATAGCAGTATCAGCAGAAAGGAAAGAGGTATGATAATTAAACTAGACATGGCAAACGCCTTCGATAGAGTTGACCATCATTTCCTATCAGCTGTCCTCAAAAAATTTGGGATCTCAAACAATTTCATAAATATCATTCTTGGTTGCATTTCCAATCCATGGACTGCCCCTCTGATTAATGGCCGCCCGAGCAGATATTTCAGAAGCACCCGGGGTCTGAGGCAAGGCTGCCCTCTCTCCCCGTTCTTGTACATCATCATGGCAGAAACTTTGAGCACTCAATTGGAAAAACTCCGCAAACAAAAACTGATCACTGGAATAGGCATAGAAAGAGGGACTAAAGAGATCAATCACTCTCTCTTTGCGGATGATACTCTCCTCATCGGGGGTGCTTCAAGCATAATGGCCAAAAGATTCAAGAAAGTCCTGAACGCCTTCCTAGATGCCTCAGGAGGATTATTGAACAATAAAAAATGCAAGATTTACACTTGGAATGTCTCTGACCAAATCAAGAAAAGAATCTCCAATATCCTGGACATTCCAATTCAAGGGAATTGGAGCTACTTTTCATACCTTGGCTTGCCTCTAGCCAAAGCAACAATCAAGGCAGAGATCTGGACCAGTCATATTGAAAAAATGAGAGGCTTGCTTCAGAGCTGGGGAGTTTCTTGGCTCAACCTAGCGGGCAGATCAACCTTAATAAAGGCAATCCTTTCGGCCCTCCCCATCTATCAGTATGCGGTCACCTTGGCTCCAGCCAGTATCCACAAGCATATGGAACTGCTCATGAGAAGTTTCCTGTGGCAAGGGGGAAGGCAAGACTCAAAAAAATTTAGTCTAGTCAAATGGGAGCAAGTCATTCTTCCTTATGAAAAGGGAGGCCTAGCCATAAAAATTCCGAGCCTCTCCAACCGCGCCATGGGACTCAAACTGATCTGGAGATTACTCACTGACAAAGGTGCCTGGTGGGTGGATGTTCTCTCAAAGAAATACCTCAATGGAACAAACTCAAATCTTCTTTCAGAAACAATTGCTGATCGGCCTTGCACTTCAGTCTGGAAGCTCATTAAAAAGGTACTCCCTCAGTTTAGGGACAACATATCCAAAGTGCCTGGCAGCGGCAAGGAGATTAACATATGGAAGGACAAAATCATGGGCACAAAACCGAGAAACCTCAACCAAAATCTCAGGCCCTTGCAGATTTGGATGGAAACAAAAAACTTATACACCTTGTACGACATCTCTATCTGGGAACACAATGTCTGGCAGGGCTGGAAGGACATAAAGCCTCCCATAGATATTGAAGATATGTGGCTCAATCTCAAGGCCTCTCTCTCAGGTGCCGCTCCTACCAATTTAGGGGCTGCAGACAGGTATATATGGGATCCAAGTGGAGGCAAATTCACGGTCAGAGATGGATACAAATTCCTTCAGACTCACAACCCAACAGAGAACTGGAATCTTTCCACAACGGTTTGGAAAACAGAGTGCATTCCCAAGGTTAAACATTTCAACTGGACTCTCCTCAAAGGTAAGGTGCTCACAGCTGAAAACTTAAGGAAAAGAGGCATCTTAGGGCCTTCAATTTGTTGTTTCTGTCGAACTGAGGAGGAAAGTAGTCACCACTTGTTCCTCCAATGCCCTCTAGCTCAAAGCTGCTGGAAACAGATGGCCAGCCCTCTGGAAATTGAAGAAATAAATAATCAGCTTCCATCCCTGCAAAAAAAATGGGCAAGACTTTATCCCTTCTCCAAGAAAGGCAAAGGCATCATAACCCGAGTATGGAAATGCATCCCAGCTACTCTTTGCTGGCAAATTTGGCTAGCCAGGAATAACTGTATCTTCAATGATAAAAAGCCCAATCCTGCCCGAATTTTGGCCAAAACAATCGCACTCATCTCTGAAACAGTAAGTGCAAATTTGGCAGCTCCCCCAGACCGATCCAACTGGCACAAAGAAGAGGAGGAATGGCTCAACAAATTCCATATCAAATTCAGCAAAATATGCTCGGACCATCCCAAAGGCAGCATGAGAAGAACACAATGGAAGATCAGGGGCACAAAGGAAGAAGTAAGCCAGTGGATCCTTAACCAGAAATGCCACACTTTGTTCTTCGATGGTGCCTCCAAGAATAACCCAGGGAAAGCAGGAGCAGGGGGTATCATAAAGGACAACCAAGGGAAAACCTTAGTGAGCTATGAATGGGGATTGGGCCAAATGTCCAACAATTTGGCTGAAGCCTACAGCCTCTATTTAGGCACCTCCATTTTGAACAGGTTAAAACTCAGGAATTCAATAATAGTTGGAGATTCGGCCATTCTTATCGCAGCCATGGTGTCGGGGACACAGTTCAAAAAAGAGGTTCTCAACAACGTAAAAACCAGAATTTTAGATAATATCCAAGAACTGGGGGATACGTTATTCAAACATGTTCTGAGAGACAATAATAAGGAAGCAGACCATTTTGCCTCCATGGCAACATCCAGACAGATCGGTCAAGTCAAGGAAAATGAGCTCACATATGGCAAACCAATCCCGTAACCAATCCAGCAGTCAGTCAATCCTTCAGACAAGTCTAATCAGCCCCTCTTTGATTTCTGACGTAATCATTTCCTGCATACCTTCTCGTGATCTCAGGCCATACTCAATTATGTCGCAAGTAG
This sequence comes from Pinus tabuliformis, assembly GCA_031772625.1. Classification (NCBI taxonomy): domain Eukaryota; kingdom Viridiplantae; phylum Streptophyta; class Pinopsida; order Pinales; family Pinaceae; genus Pinus; species Pinus tabuliformis. The sequence continues at coordinate 1,581,335,522 of CM062804.1, read as the reverse complement.
TCTGTCCCGCCCCGAACCAAGCTCCTCCTCCTGCATCGTGCCTCATCCGAACGTACTGGCCTGCAAACAGGACCCTTATCTCTCACTCCTCTCGTGATTTCATTAAGCGGCCTCCTGATATCAGTCAACTCAAGATCTACATAAATTACGACAAAGATCCATCCCCTGATCTCAATCCAGTGCAAATCTACAATTTCACATCACTCCCATCGTCCCCTTCCACTTCCGCTCTGATTTATACCCCCCCCAATCCACTCAACCTCGTGCGCCTCCGTTTTTCGCTCTTCTTCCTCCTGGAGAACAAAGACTCCCCTTCATGCAATCGGTCCCAGAAGCTCTGCAACAGGCGAGGCTGTTTCCTGAGCATCTCAGAAGCGCGCTCTTCATCTAAAGTCTTCAGGTATATTTTTCGTTGTCTCCAAGTCTGGTCGCTCTTCTCCTTCTCGGCTGCTCCAATCATTCCTGTGCATTCTATTTGCTTAGACCCCGTGGTCAGCTCCCTCGGCGTTAACCTCTTCCCTTTTCCATCTTCTGCCTCTTCTTATTCCTTCTCCCCCGTCCTTCTGGCCCGTATCCTCTTCTCTTTTAGCTCCCTAGCCATGGCAGAGACTCCAGACATCAGAATGCAGAACGTGAATCAGGAAGGCAGAGACCAACCTGAGAACCCGCTGGACAGAGTGCTCGGCAACAATAGCTGCACGCTATGTAAACAACATTGCTTCATGATAGCCAGGTTCATTAAACATTTCAATGAACTCAAAGAAGATTTTCAGGCAGACAGTAGATCCAAGAGAAAGAAACTGGAAAAACAAAGAGCTGAGATTGAAAGCCTAAAAGAAAAATGTAATCATATGGAAGAGGCCATAGCTCACATCAAAAATATCACTCAGAGCATGCAAGCTGAGACATCAACCAGAGCAAGCATCAAGAAGGAACACCAGATCGAAGACTCTGTCAATCAGTTTATGTAATCAGTCAAATGTCTAGTAAATTTTGCTTTCTCGCAGGTCTCTTTGTAAGGCAATACAACCACTTTTTATTTCAATCTATCCTATCCAAGTTTACTCCCAAGAAGTCAGGGTCTGCGCACCCATTTTGGACTTCTCTTCTTCCTCCTCTTCCACTCTATGTAACAGGATTTGCTCCTAGCAGTTTTTTATAATAGAAAAGTACCCGATCTTGTTAAAAAGAAAAACTTCTTCAGACCTGGAGTTTCTCTACTTCTTGGGAGGACAACCATTTCCATTTCGAGTAGTGAGAGCATTCCTCTTTTCTTTGTTATTGAACTTGTTGTTTCTTTGATTTCCATTGCCCTTGAAGTTGTTGTTATTGTTGTCATTATCTCTTGGAGTATTCTTCTTGTGAGGACACTCTAGTGAAGTGGTCAAACCTGTTACAATTGAAGCATATTCCTTTTCTTCCATCTTTTAATCTCAGATTGAAACCTTGATTTCTTGGACCAACATTATTCTTCCCCTTAGAATGAGCGGAGAAGGCAGTAGGATTGTTTCCAGTTGAGGGCTTGTCTCTTTCCATCATCCTTATTTCTTCTTGAGTGCATCTAGCCAATAATTCATTAAATCCTAGAATCATGTCATTGTTGAGGATGGCAGTGTTGAACACATCCCATTCTCTTGTAAGGCCTCCAAGTGAGATAAGAGTAAGCTCCTTATCACCAATGACTTCTCCAATAGATAGGATATCGTTCTTGATCTTAGTAATCCTCATGAAGTAGGATTGGATGGATTCTCCTCTTTCGATCTTGATGTATTTCAAGTTGTTCTTGAGAAAGAGAACTTGATTTTCATTATTTAATTTGAACATTCCAACCAACTTGTCATACATCTCCTTAGATGTTTTCAAATCAGAAATATAGGCAACCAAAGGTTTGTGAATAGAATCAAAAATAATTTTCTTAGCTTTAACCTCACCTTTCTTGTACTTTGTTTGTGCAGCTACGAATGCATTTGAAGGAGGCTCCACTACTCTTATTTTGACAGAGTCCGTGGAATCATTTTCTTCCAATGCCAAATCTAGAGACAACTTCCATGCATGATAGACGGACTTGTCCTTAAGCTTGTCATCAAATTTGAAGTAAGATGTAGTCGTCATTAGGTTTAGTTCCAATTCCTTGTCCAACAACTTCCTTTAGTGATTTCTTTTCCTCACTCTTTCTTGGGATTTGTTTTCACCTGAGCTCTAATACCATGTTAATTTTAGATAAAAATGGTATGTTCTATGCTTTAGCACAATTTACTCCAATGGTCCTTATTAGCCTAATGAAAATTTCCAATTATTTCGAGTAGCAATCACTTTATCTTAGACACATTGATAGTAAATGAAGATAGAACATAAAAACATGTGTAGAAGACAAGCCAAGACAAGAGGACAGAAGATGTGGTGGATGCCAGGGAAAAACCCCAATGTGGGGAAATCCTTTGATCAAATATTCTTATTATTCTTCAATAGTGCAGCAGAGAGAAAGAGAGTACAAATGTCAAATTAAGTTGCCCAAAATAGTATTGTCAAATTAACAATCAACATCAGTCAACTTCAACCCTAGCCAGAAAGTCAACAATGGTCAAAGAAACTCCAAAATGTTCTCCAAGAAGCTCGGTCAACAACAGATAAATTCGGCCTTCCAAGAGGATCAAAGTCAACCCAAAATAGATCAATCAAACTAGTCAAAGGAGAGATAAAATACAACCATAATTTTTTTCAGTCAAATCTGAAGTCAACTTGGTCAACCTATCCCATTCACCTCGATTTTGTGCCAATAAATGCGGCATCCAAAAATAAAACTTCCTGCCTCAAAAACACATTTAATACTTGGTCAAGCAACCCTAGTCAATGTTGCTCTGTAACTCTGAAATTTTTGGACAGCAAAATAGTCTAGAAATTCATCCTCCTTTCACAAGTGCAAAGTAGAGAAGGCTACCTCCAAGTTGTAGGAATCCAATCAAGAAAGGAGATAGAGAGATATGTGATGAGATAAGTGATGTCCAAATGAGAGAGAGGTAACTCCTATTGATACACCTTGTTGAGGGTGAGGAGACACATCTATTGGGTTTCATGAGCCTACATTAGACTAAGGCCGACCTTGACAATTTGTGCATGAGAGAGAATAAATTCAAAATTCCATTTCTTCTTGTCATAATGATATGATATTTATATCAAAATTGGACCTCTCGAAAATAGGAATCCAATGCAATAATCATCTCCTTCATATGAGTTGTCCTAAGGTGGAAGTTTTCCCTAGTTTCCAATTTTAACAAGGCCCAAGTTTCTTCCTTGAATCCTTGGAGACATAGCAATAAACTAAAGCTACAAAAATTGTAAAATGAGACACACAAGGCTTTCTCCCCCAGAAAGCTTCCTCCGATGTGATCATACTAGTGTCCTATGAGGACTCTGGTTCTGCAAGTAGACTGCGGTCTTGCATGCTTATGCCCATAGATGCAATGGTAGCCCTTGATGATGAAACAATGCCCTTGCTACTCCCACTATGCTTCTATTATTCCTCTCAGCTACCCCATTCTACTGTGGGTTATGGGGTGTTGCTAGTTCTCTTCGAATACCTTATTTTGCACATAAATCCTTGAAGTCATGTGAAAAAAAATCACTTACATTGTCACTCTTGAGAGCCTTCACCTTCTTCCCAGTCTCCTTCTCAACTAATGTCTTGAAATCAACAATTTTTTAGAAAACTTCATCCTTATTTCACATGAAGAAGATCCAACATTTTCTGGAGAATCATCAATTAAAATAACATAGTACTTATGTCTTGCTATGGAGGCTGTAGAAAAGGGTCCACAAACATCAGAGTAGGCTCACTCCAGGATTGCATGTGCTTTGTTCTCTTAGTCATGAAATGTGGATTTGAAGTATTTCACCAATGTGAAACCCTTGTATACATCATGCAGGTCAAGGAAGCCTTTAGGGAGACTAGTGGTTATATGTTGCATCATTTTTTAAGGAACCATGGTTTAGATTACCCAATATTTTGTGTTATACTTCTCCAACATCTCGAATCTTCACTTTTTTAGCCTTACTTCTCAATGCAATGCAATCTCCAACATCAAGTTTGTATAGGTTATTCACTCGAACCCCAATCTATTTCACTTTCCTGGTAGCTATGTGTCTTAGAAAGGCTTTCCCTTTACTGAAAATAACATCATAGCCACAATCCTCCCATATTTCTACAAAGATCATGTTCTTTTTCAGCCTTGATACAAACATAACATATTTGAGTTGAAAAGGAGAGGCTTTCTCCCTTTCGAAGGTGATAGTACCAATTCCTATAACACTATACCTCCCATCATCACCCATTTCGATATGCATCTGGAGATCCTTCTCCTCCAGGCTACTGAAAAAATCCTTGCACTCTGACATATGAAATGAGGGACCAAAATCAAGGTACCACACACTTCCCATAACAGTGCTACCCATACATACTATTAGGGTGATGTCTAATTCGAATTGTGAAGATAGTGCTTCACCTGCTCCCCATCATGAAGGCTTCTTGTTAGACTTTCTGTGTAGACGTTATTTTGCATAGTGCCCAAATTCGTGGTAGTGGAAGAATTTTATCTTGCTCATTTCTTTCTTCTTGCCATTATTTTGGATGGACTCAATTTTTCTCTTGGTCTTCTTCCCTTTTCCCTTCTTCCCTTTCCAACCAATGCAACATTCTCTTCATCCTCAACTTTGGATGACATCCATCCTAGTTATTTCTCCTAAACTTTTCTTGTACCAAATTAGACCACAACCTTTTCCAATTTGGTAATTTTCCCCTACCATTCACATAGTCTTGTTAGTTGTGTCAATATTTTGGAAGGCCTAGAAGAGCTAGGCTCACCAAATCATCTTCTGCAACATTGACACCAACCCCTCCAAGCTCATCCCGAACTTGTGTAAATCTAGAGAGATACTGTGGAATAGTATCATTCTTCTGCATCTTAATGTTTCGAAGTGTCTTTCAACGCCAATTTTCTATGGTCATTGTTATTGTTGAATCGCTCAGTCAGTGCCATCCACATAGAAAATGGTGTCTCTTTTCCATGGAGATTTGAGACCACATGGTCTCTCACACCTTCCAGAAGAATTTTCCTGGTCTTTACAACATCCTTCTTCCATTGGTCTAATTGTTATGCATTTCATTGTGGAGGTTTTGCAATGTCAATTTTAACATATTCCAACACACCATTGTCATCGAGCATTGCTTCCATTTGATCCTTCCAAGCTATGAAATTTGAGCTACCCTCCAGGGCATACTCTAATCCTAGTGTATTGAAAGACATCCTCCCGATCTTGAAGAAAAGTTGCTACAAGAAAGATGCAAATTTGAAATTCTTGAGAGACAAGTTTGGAATAACGGTTCTAATGTGAATTATGAAGCTCTAATACCATGTAGAAATTTGATAGAATTGCAACTTCTCAAGAAATTTAATCTAAGATAAAGTGACACAATTCTACTCTACTAATTTGTAGAATGGAATTCACAATTTAGAACAGCATGCATAGACATGCAATAAGAAAAACCACAAATACAAAATGATTTCTAGGGGAACACAACTGGGAAAAACCCCTCAAGCCTCTTTGCATTAATTAGTTTAATAGAGAAGTTATTACAATTGCTAGCTCCAACTTTGAGTTCAACTTGCAAAAGAATAAATGTTCTCTCTGCTCAATGAACTACTCTAGCCAACACTTAGCCAAATATCAACTCACCTAGCTTCCTATTTCCTTGCACAAATCTTGAGTAAATTAACTCCTATTATTCAACAATATCCTCCAAATTGATTGCGCAATTCCCAAGGATTGATCATTGATTCTGTTATCACTCAGGTTGTTCCCTTTGACTCCCAAGGGAATACGGCCGAGGTAACCACTAACCAATCTTTGGGTGACAGGTTCTAGCCTACCTATGACCAGAGAGGGCTATCTCTTTATGTTTTAGCTTTATTTGTGTAATATTTTAAGCTAGCTATGATGCTTAAGGTTTGTTTTTGGAATTTGTTGGATGATGATTTCAGTCAAGATATATATGTGCTCACTAGAGTGTTCTAGGCCATTGGGCATGGAGTCAGTGGTCCTTTAGTTGTTTGGTATGTTGTGTTGATACAGTAGTGATGCTGCAGAGCTAGATAAGTGTCTGAGAAACAACGCTTTGAAATTTTGATTGAATGTGATGTATCCAGTTTATGAAAGGTAATTAAGAATCTTCCAATAAACTGATATGGAGAGAAAGTGAGAATATTATTTAGAAGCAATGAAGAATTTCTAGATAACATTCATATTTATAGAATTAATGAAAACATGAGCAATTAAGAATTCATGTCCATAATTAATTCTGAAGAAAACATTTACAACAATAAAAGATTGAGCACAAGGTGTAACCAAACATATCCTGCACTATCCCTTTTCTCTACTGTTAGATTAGTGACACATGAGCATGATATAATAACATACGAAAACGAAACAAAGATTGAGAAAAACTTATTATTCCATCAGACAGCACAAGAATTCTGTAACAACACGCATGGTATCAGCAAGACATCAAACATTCGGGAAATCACTGAGCTGGTCTAGCCCTTTGCATTAGATAATCTGAAAGTATACAATACATTTGCCTCAGAGTGAAAATCATCAACCCCTCATACGTTGCTAAGGGAGGTATATATACATAATTTACATAAGAAAATATCTAGCTGAAGAGTAAATGCTTCATTAATGTCATGCCAACTCCTGGAGTGTTGTAGCTGAGGGAGTAAATGCTGTAGTAACTCTTTAGTGCCTTAGCTGTCCAAAATGGTCAGAAGATATTGACTTTGTGGCCTGTTGGAGTCGGTTGAGGATACGCTGTCCAAAAAAGCGCGTATATCTTATTCTTTGCTTGCTGCCGCTGTCTTGTGCTGAGTCATCTTTCAGCTGCCTTTAATGATGTTTGACTTTTGCTGAGCTGTAGCTGACTGGGATGGAACATCTGAAGTTAATGTGGCAAAATTTGAAGCATTGCTTGCCACCAATCCTCCTTGGGCATTTGGTGTCTTCGGATCTTCACCAAAGTCTCATCTGCTTCAGTATATCTGTAAAAATTAGGAGGAGTCTCAAAAAGGTGGTGGATTTCATTTTCAATAAAAAATATATTCTCAAGTTTTTGTAGAAGACTCTGCCCTGTTGGAGGCCCTGCCTCCTCCAAAGTACTGCCAGCTGCAGTAATTTGATTTTCCACAAAGGTGGACATCCTGTTTGCATATTGCTCACGGGGGAGCAGTCTTCCCATGCTGTTTAGTAGGCTAGGCAGTCCTTTGGCTTGTAGTGCTCCCATTTTGGCCTTGTACTCATCCACCTCAGCCTGAATTTCATAGCACTTCCTCTCCACAGTTTGTACATAATTTCTGAGAGTGAGTACCTTTTTAACTGTAAGGACAGCCTCTGTTCTGTTGACAATATTGATGGCTGCCAGTTCTTCCTTTGTCTGCCTGTTCAAAAAATCTATCAATCTATTGGCCAGCTCTGGCCTGTTTCCCAGCACTATTCTGGCCCTTTGAATCTCTGTCTGTGCTTGGCCAATCAAATCCATCTGCTCATGCACAGTCTTAATTGATTTCCATTGCTTGGTGATGGATTGGTCAATGCGGGCCCACAAAATTCTTTTGATTTCTGCCATAGCAGTCTCTAGCTTGAGCTCCTTCTCCAAAGTCTTTATTTTTTCTTTCAAGGCCTTTATTTCTCTGCCTTGTTCTGCCACAATTATTTTTGATTTATCATATTTGGCATCTAGTTCTGCCAACTTTTCCTTGGCCTGCTTTATCTCATTTGCTTGGAGCTCCATTTCTTTAATAGCCTTGGTCAGTTCTTCCATGCTTGTGCTGGAGTCTGGAGCTGTTGTTTTTGTTGCTTCTGTTGTTGGTGTTGTTGTTACAGGGGCTACTGCTGCCTCTGTAGTTTTTGCAGTGGTTGAAGTGGTTGGAGGAGCTTGGGATGTAGATTCTCCCTGCCTATCTTGTAATGCCTCTTCAAGTTCTTCCTCCAAATCGAGGACCTTCTGGTTGAGCTGCATTATGAGGTCTAGTTGCTCATCGACCTGCTTTTCCTTTTGTAACTCTGCTGTTTGAGGGTGCTCTGTGGGCAGCAGTTTTAACCTCTTTTTCAGTGCATTGAGGTCATCTTCTTTTTTCTTGAGGAGGGCCCTTACGCCCTTTGGATCCTTAGGATCATGTCCTAAGTCAATGATGATGTCCTCCAGCGATTTTATTCTGTTGTCCTTGGCCATGGAGGACATTCTCTCAAAATCCAACTGAATGTTGGTATTTTTCAATGATTCTTTTAATTCATGGGCCATAGTTGCCCTGTCCACCAAGGTGGCATAGACCATCTCTCCAGTTTGCTTGTGGAGTTCTATTTGGTCCATGGGATGGATGTCTTTGGCCATGACCTCCACCCTTGTCTTCACATAATCCGCAGCTGATTTAGGCTGCGGCACTTTAGGCTTGAAATGACTGAGGATCATTTTCTCCTCTTGAATGTCATATACAGACATTAGCCTTTCTTTCTGGGCTGGTGTTGCATTTAGAAACTGTTTATAGACTTCTACCCTCAGCAAGTCATTTTGTGCCTTTATTTGCTTGAAAGAAGCCTTAGTGCTTTTAGGCTTCTTGCTCTGCTGAGTGGAGGATGACACCTCCAAACCAAGCTACACTCCCTGCTCCTGCTGAAAGGAGCTTGTACCTGTATGTTGGCTACCTTCTCCATCTTTCCTTGAACTGTCAAGGACTTCTTCACTGATTTCTTCTATCTCTGGAGAATCAACCCTTTGTCTCTTGGCCTGGGGCCGTTGGGAGGATCCACTAGCAGGAGTGGACTCTTCTCTATCTCTTTTCATACCCCTCTCCTCATGTGCTGGGGTCTGCAAAATTGGTGCTACTGGTGGCTCAGTTTGTGGAGGAGGGGTGTGCTCTTGTTGCTGCCCTATTGAGGGGGCAAGTTGTTCTTTCACTGTTTGCTCTTTAGCACCCATTATTCCTTTACCCTTGTCTGTACCTGGTGCTGCTGTGGAAGATATCTGTGTGGTTGGTGCAGCTGCTGAGGCCGAGGTACCTTCTCCTACTGGCTGCGGTCGTTTGAAGGGTACCTGCTGCACACAATCCAAGTCAAGAGTCTTTTCCAAATCCTTGACATTCTTTATCATTATCTCTTCTTCAGTTAATTTTTCAACTAAGGTGTCTTGCAGCCACTCTTGCTGATTGGCATACTTTTCAATATGTGGGTACTTGCAATGCTCATAGCCTAGCAACCTGTACTTAACTCTCCTAGCAGTGATGAAGCCTTTAGGGTCATAGGGGACCCAACGGAAGCTTTTAGAGAGCATGTACTTATCTTTAAGGATTAGCTCAGCATCTTGCCATCCCTCTTTTTTATTCATTATGAATGGGCCCAGGTGGTGCTTGAATTTGAGATGGGCTTTCTTTTTGGAGCTGTGAAAGTGAGTGAGGTCAGAGTGAATGAGCTGCCTATAATACTCCAAGGCAAATATCCTCATGGGCACATATTTTGGGAGCCTGTATGGACAGAGCTCACAACCATAGATTCTGATGACTGTATGATCTTCATATATGTACCAATCACCTATTTTGTAATTCTTGGAGAGCTGCAGGACTTTCTGCATATCAAATGATATTCTGGGAGGAGGGGACTTCATTAATAAACAAGAGACTGGGTAAACAAACTGATCAATAAATTCACTATATGAATATGGTGACTTTTGCACTTGATGGAAGACAGATGTCCAGAAGATAACAGATCTTCTTTCCCCTTTAATGTAGCATGGAAAGGCCTCAGACTGATAGTACATGAAAAGGTGATAGATATAAGATGAATACTTGAAGACGCCCTGTCTGTCTACTTTACACAACTGATCATGAATCTTGTTAGCTATGAACTTGGCAAAATTATATTTGCGGGCAGGGGGTTGGCCTGGGCTATAAGCAGCCAAAAATACCAGCATTGTTTCATCCACATGCTCACTGGTTCTGTATCCCAGCACATAAGCAATCATGTCCAACAGAAGCCTGCCTACATCAGTAAAATAGACATCCAAGTAGGGAGGTGGCCCTGTGGGCTGGCATTCAGGCCTCATAAATATCTTGGTGATTTTCTGAATATCCTCACTGGACATCTTGGCACCAGTGTCCAGCAGATAATTCATGGAGAAAGGGAACAACAGCTCAGTCTGATTGAAGTTAAGCATCTGGTTAATGGACTCAGCATTAATGTGAAATAGGATGCTCCCAGATGGAGACTTTACAGCTCTGTGTTGCACATCATAATTTTCAGCACATAGGCGAATAATCTCTGGAAAAACATTGACAGAGGGGAGACAGTAGTGTGGCAGATTTGACTCCCATATCCCATATGTATCCTTGCCATTCAGGTAGTCATCTCTTAATTGCCTGAAGGTCTGCAAATAGTCCCTGTTACCCACAAAGTCTTGGATGAGGTAGTCCCTGTCAGCAAGAGGCAAGGACTCCAGGTCTTTATTTGGTGCATTTATAGGAGCAACACTGAGGGTTGTGGGTGCAGGAGCAGCCATTATGTAATTGTTGAATTTGAACAAGATAAGTGCAATGGTTTGCAGGGCTCTTCAAAGTTCAAGTGACAGACTGAATATAGCCAGTGATAGAGATTTTCTTCAAAGTAGAATGAGCAGGCTATGCAGGACTGTCTCTGCCTTGCTTGGCTAAATTCACAGGGATTGTAAATTGATAGGGATGAATTGCAAAGCGTATGTAAGATTCAATTTGGTGAAATTGCAGCTGGTATACACCCGGCAAAAGGGAACAATGCCGGGCAGCTCGAGGACAAATTTACAATTTTGGTCCGTGAATCGACTATTTCAATGTCAAATTATGGCGCTGGGGCAATGCAGGTTACTTTAGCTCAAATTTAAGTAGCAGACATTGTTTAATTTGGAATTCGACAAGTGCTTTAATGGTGAACTTGCAGAGAAATGGCATGCATGGGCAAAACACGAGAATTATGGTGAATACCTAGATAAAATAGCTCGAAAAGCCTGCGGGCCGAACCGTGAAGGCTCAAGGTAGCTGAGTTGATGAGTTCTGGTGGTTGCAAATTCGAATTTGGAGGTTCGAAGGCGACTTGGCGGTGAAGCGACGACAACGGCTCTGTCTTTTTCGCTCGAAAATGACACAAAACGGCCAAAACCGCGATTTTTAACGACGAATTCGGACGAAAAGGGTCATTTGGCGCTTTTCCGCCGATGACATCAGCATGACGTCATGGCGGGCCCGGGGTACGGAGGGTGACGTGGACGCTGAGCTGGAGGCCAGCGTGGCCGGACACGGTGGCGGGCGGAGAACAGTGGCAGGGCTACGTGGAGGGCCACGAGGCGCGGGGGCGGAGGTAGTACGACGTCATGGTGACGTGTAGATGACGTAAGAGGGGAGGTGGTAACGGGGAGGTGGTAAGTGGTTTCCCCGCACCACCTTTGGGCAAAGGCGGTATCGGCGAGGGGGGCTGCGAACAACCCCGCCGATCGCCACGTGTCCGGTGTACGAGCACCCATACCGCCCTCTCCCCGGACGTTAAAGGGAGACGGGTTCAGATCTGGAAATGCCCGCCCACCGTTGGATCGGGGTCGGGGACGATGAACGGCTGGCGGGCGCCCCGACCGGTCGTGCATGTTGGGGGGACCCGCCCGCAGAATAAAATATTCATTTTAATATTTGGGGCGCGGGACTTTAGGTTTTGGGGTTTTTGCGGGTTTTTTATTAATCTGTCGGGGGGATAAAGGGTTAGGGTTAGGTTTGAGCAAATGGGAAAGGGGTTTTTGATGGAATTTTTGGAAAAGAGGGGAAATGAGGGTGTAGTGGAGGTTATTACTCTGACCAGAGGTTAGAGTAATCCCAAAGCAGGGTTGACCCTAGTCCCTGGTGGACTAATGTCTCCCTTAGATAAACTTATTTAGCTATAGTGCTAAAAGGGGGATATTTATACAGTGCTTGGGGTTTTATACACCATGGTGTTATAATAGTAGGGGAAAGGGAAACATAGGGGATTTAATGTAAATACAGTTAGTAGTTAGTACTGGGGGGAATGAGAATGAGAAGTGGTGGCTACTAAGCTTTTCAGGGATCAAACTTAGTTAGGAAGTAGATAAAAATGAAAAGAATTTTTACACAAGAAATGTGGCTTCTTTTCAAAGAAAGAAGTCATTCATGACATCAAATTTGTACAAATGAAGAGCATAAGGGGGACTGGTCAGGCAGATCCTGCAGTCCTCATGGGAGGTTAGTAAGAAACTTTGAAGGGAATGAGGGAAGTTAGTGATGATTTGGCACTTTGCCACCTAGGCCACTGCTCTTGTCTTTCCTGCTGATGGCCACTTTGATTTGCTCCAAGTGATGTGCTTGGATTTTTGCTTTCTGCAACTTTCAACTGCCTACCCTACCTATTATGCCTAACATTTTTTCTTCACTTTGTATGGGTGCACTTAGTCTTGCAAACCCTGACAATTATCTTTTCTTTTTGCTGCCCTCCTATCTAATTCTACCCTTATGGCTTCCAAGGGCCCAGATTAAGCAGTTGGGCTCCTTTCTTTCTCTATCCACCTAGTCATCTGTCAAGCTTGAGCTGTTTGAACAGGTACTTCCTTTCTAGTCTATGACATGCAATTTAAAATATGGTGAGGCCCAGCTTGAGCTGTTGGACCACCCATCAAAACAGTAGTGGCAATTTGGACTAGCCACTCTCATGGTCTTTGTTTGGGGTTCATTTCTCTTATTTTTTATTGACCAATTCCTTTTCTTGCCCTTTGATTTTTCTTTTAAGGCATACCCTCTTTACATTTTTTAAACTGTCTGTTTCTTTCACAAAAATGGAACCTTAACAGCATGGAAGGTAGACATTTTTGGCACTTCCAATGTCAATCATGAGAGATGAGAACCTATTGGTATAGGAGGCTAACAAATTCCATGAAACACTTGTACAGTGAAAACTAGTTTACAATTGATGTTACATTGCCTTGTCATCTCCACTTCAGCTGAGGAACTCGAATTCGCTTCATGCACTAGCTATTTTAGGTTGATTGATCAGTTAACTAACATATCTATGAGTTACACTGTTGTCCCACTACAAAAGTGACCTTAAACTTAGTCTAACAATAGTTAGAGGTCAATTAATTGAATACAACTGAAAATCACTGAACTAGATTACTAAAATTTAGCAATCACACATGCATAAATGAACCCCAAGCTCTTTAACTTGAATTTACTAAGCTAACTGAGTCACAAGATCCATGTTACACTAGTTAACTGCCTACAATTTGTCTTGTTGATGTGGAAATTTGATTTACTCAATTTCATTAAGGGTAAAGTCAAATTGAGCCTTTCTTGCTACATTTTTTCAACATGAGCTAAGCTCTTTGATGTTGTTGTGGATTGAGTTGGGTTCCCCTATGATGTCAGATCACTCTTCTTCATATTTGAGATTTTTCAACTACTAGAGATGAACTAAAATGAGCTTGGACAAAATATGACTTGATGACGATGATGATTCTATTTCAGATGAATGGATTGATCATTGGATATAGGGTCGGAGCCGAATGCTCCCCTATGATGATGATGTGGGTTGAGCTGGGCTCTGCTATTATGATATGGATTGAGATAGACTCCCTATGATTCTTGTTCTTCTTCTTTAGATCGATATTGTTCAACTGATGATCAAAGTAATCAAGTTATGTTGAGATGTGACGAGATGGATATTTTGTTGATATAATTGAGATGGAAGAGACATGTAGGGTTTAGACGGATGATCTCTCCTACTAGTGGTTATGGATTCCTTTTCTTTTATGAGACTATATAAGATGGGTCTTGTCGATGATACAACTTCCTATCTTCCTTAGGTTTGTGATATGTTCTCTCTAGATACGTCATGATACAACTATGATAAAGCTTATGATGTTGTTGGAAATTCCTCCCTAGCTGGGAGGGAGTGTTAAAATTTGGCATCCTTGGGCCGAATTTTCCCAAAGGGAATCCTAGCTACCCAAGGAAAAAGCTCGAAGGCCCATATAAAGCCCAAATATAAATTAATATTAATATATATTGGGCTCTTTTTGTGGCAATCGTTCATTAAAGAAATATACTTAAAAGTGGAAATTTGAATTTCGTACTTTCCGCCAAAAGATTCAAGTCGGATCTAATAAACGTTATACCCATTCCATCAAAAGAAAATATATATAAAGGAGTCATGATTTAACTCATGAGCCATTGTACAGAGCAAGGAATCACATTTTCTCGTATCAATGACACGAAAAGATAGTCTTTGTGGATTGGTTCGTAATATTTTTATTCGTAGATTTTCTCAAACGCCTGTGTTCAGATCTGAGATACGCACACTCATCTCTGCATTGTATATCTTCTATTGTCATCACACTTGAAGTGTCTATAACTATGGCACCGAAATAATGTAATATTAATGATTGTGGCATCGCAACCCTTGTTTTTGTGACTACGACATCTATATATTACATCATATCTATATATACATATATATGGTCTCAACTATGTTGTGAATGGTCTTAGTTCAACATGATTTATTCATAATGTATATATGGCACCTCTGCGTTGGTTGGTCTTGACTCTCAGATATATTGTATCGCAGAATAATATGTTGATCCCTGGCATGGTAGTATCGGCTCTATGTCTCCGAGATAGTGGTTATATATATATGGCCCCTTCTGCATATTATATATATATGGTTGACTTTGTTATTCATATATGGTTTCTCTCTGCATATATTCTCAGCATTTTTTTTTTTTTTATGAAGTATAGTCTTGACACTGCTATGTCTAGCGTACGTGTGGTCTCGGAAAAGTAATCTCGACATAACAGTCTCGACACAATGGTTTGTATATGAGTTCTTTGCCTTGCAGTCTTGACATAACTGTATATGGTATGGCATGATATGATGTAATAGAGCTTAGTGTAAGTCGTATACGTGTAACAGTCTTGGCATCGCACAATTATGGTTCCTCTTTACATGTAGTCTCTACTCTGCATTATTTTAATTTTCTCAATGTATGGATGGACTCAAGAATTATGTATATTGATGGGCCTCTGCTTTGGTATATTAACAGATCTCGACGCTATTGCATATATGGTTCTTGGCAGAATACATATGGAATTTTTGTATGATATCTTTCATAGGGCACAGTAGTATGTTCACAGTTCATATGGTCAACATCATTCTATAAGGATAGTAATGAGAATTACGATGTATGGTAATAGATAGAACAACCCTTGATTATTGGTATTGGTATATATGGTTGCAACACTTGGTATGGTAGCATTATATATATGTATTATATGTTTGGCATTATAAAGCAACATGTGTTTGGCATCATAATGTTGTGTGTAGTCAGAGTGGTCTGCATTAAGAATCTTCTTATTCCAGAAATATGGTTGGTATAGTTGTGACTCAGAGCAGTATGTCACCATATTTGCAGCAGTGGTGTAAACAACATATATTGCAACAATGATAGTGATGTTACAATAACTACTTCATGTTGTTGGTGATCTTATTATTATTCAAATCTTGTTCATATACGAAGTTGTGAACAAGATCTATTTAGGCCTCAGTAGCCTAATATGATGGATAATGTCTCATATTATTGTACCTTGTATCATAGTTGAACAATTGATGAAATCTAATAGAAGAAGAAGAAGAATTCTGGGTTTTCCCCCTTGTGAGGTTTTTCCCCGGTCTCTGACGAATCCTGGTGTCTCTTTATGTGCATACTTTTCTTCTAAGGATCTTTTTTACTGTTCGGCTGCATTATTGATGATGTTGTTCTTTTGACATAATTATGTTGTAACAATGTTATAATGTTGTGGGGTGTGTAAATGTTGTAATGCAATTATTTAGAGGAAAGAACAATCAACCCTAAGAAAAATTAACAAACACTGAGTCACTTTAGGAAAAGTTCCCACATGATAGTTGCAAGTCTATGTGGAAATCACTTTTCCTAGCTAACTTCGAACACTCCCTCTTAATTAGGACAATGTTCTTCACCACTCCCATTTTGTATTTGCAAAATACAATTTTTTCCTTCATAAGAGACTTCATGAGCATATTTGCAACTTTCTCATCAGTGGAAATGTATATTAGCTTCAGTGATGCTCTTTGGACATGATCTCGAATGAAATGGTGTCTGATGTCAATATGTTTGGACTGATCATGAAATAATGGATTGTCTGAAGAGTTTAATGAAACTTTGATTATCAGAGAATATCTTAGTGGCTCTAACGTTGTACAAACAAATTCACCAACAACTTGTGAAGCCATATGGCCTCACAATTCGCCTAACTAGATGACATGCATTATGCCTCAGCAGAACTCAGTGCCACTGAATATTGTTTTCGACTAAGCCAAGACACAATTGTGGAGCCCAAACTGAAGAAACATCTGAAAGTTCTCTTCAGGTCCATTGCACTACCTTCCCAATCTAAATTCGTGTAGCCAATTGTTACACAATATTTTTTCACACCTCCTGCACTTCCCTGCGACATACTTGAAGTGCTCAAAACATGACCATCATGTTGTGTACTCATTTAGATATGCAGCTCAGATCCTCCCTAAGAAATTGATTGGAAAATGCCTTGAGCTTCCCCTAAAGGAAATAGCTCTAAAACTCTAATTTAAGAATCATCGCTCTTATGAGAGTAAAAACCGCGATGGTCGCCTGTTGTATTATCCTTGACTTGCAATGAGATCACTCTATTTACTTGTATACTCGTGATGATCCCAAAAAGATAATTTTCCCAAAATGGATGAGAAGCTTCGTGATCTAGAAGCTTCCATAGCGGCGACCTGGAGGTTGTTTGGCATAGATGAGGTCGAATTCTCCCAACTTGGCCTCTTGGTCTTATCCCTATGAGCTACCTCCTTGAGATAAGGGCATACTCTTATCTTTGGAGAGGTCCTAACTCCCTTTCCCAGCCTATATATTCATCCTCTCCCATTCCCAAATGGTTGATCTATGTCTATTTGAACCCTTATGCTAAGATTGTGCCTATATGCTACTCATTTGGCTTGCAGAAGGAGTGCTTGGAGAGCTTAGCTTTGAATTGGATATTCATTCAAGGAGAGCCTATCAACATCAAGGCTTGGTTGTATGCTTCCCCTTCTTTTCTAATAATATACAACTGCTAGTTCATTTTCCCTAAATGTGTATGCTCATGTATCCTTTAGTTTAACATTCCTTGATCAGTTAAGTAGGTTTCTTTTGAATATGTTGTGTGTATTTGCATGCCTTGTTCTGGCTTGATCTCTTGTGCAGGTGCATAAACACTGAGAGCAACACGAACGAGCCCGTGTCACAACTGATTCAAGGTCTTCAACAAAGGAGATCGAAATAATATTAGAACGAGGTAGGCCATCTTTTTCATTTCTCTTTTCAATTGTAACTTAGGAAAGTGTTTGGTAGATTTTCACTCTAGTTACTAGACCCACTCATTGGGCTAGAGGGATCGTCTCTGTCCGCAGAGAGGATTTACCTAGACAACACCAATCAGGTGCACTCCATCTCCTTGCACATAATCCAACCCATAATCCATTATCCCCTGCAAGTATCTCATCACATGTTTCATTGAAATCCAATGCACTCTCCTAGGTTCCACCTAATATTGCCTGAGAGTTTGAAAAACAAAACAAAACTCTCGATTAGTGTTGACCAAATACATCAACAACTCGATGAGCCAACGATATAAGGTGGGGTCCATTAACACTCCTTCAGAAGTGCTAAGATTCTAGAAGTTGGTGATCATTGGTGTAGCCATAGGCCTACAACCCTCCATCCCAGGCCTCCTCATAATATCAATGACATACTTTCCCTATTTGAGAATGATATGCCCATACTTCTACCTCACCTCCATCCATATAATAATAGTGCATCAGTCCACGGTCCTTCATTTCATAATTTGAAGCAAGAGCTTGCTTGCAAGCAACTATTAGTTTCTCCTCTCTTGTCATGAACAAGTCATCTATGTACAATACAAGAATGAGGGGCTCTCCTCCAATACAAATGTAATACATGTTTATATCTGCCTCACTCTTCTCGAACAAATTTGCTGCAAGTTATTAATTTGTGCAACTATGACCAAATTCCACCTTGTATAATTGTTGAGTCTCAAAATTTTCTTCCATCTTCATCCATATTTCTATTATTTCATAACCATTTAGCCCTCATTTCATAATTATCTAGCCTAAAACCCTACATCAAGTAATCAACTTCATGATCATATAGGTTAGAATAATCATTTTCCAAAGTTATTTATTTTATGTATTTTTAAGTAAATTTATGATTAAAAACTAGGAAATTAACATGGTTTCATTTATATATATGTGTTATGCGTTTTGTGACATGTGTAGGATTATTTGGAGGTTCTAGAAGTATCTTACTTGGCCTCCCAATCACAAATTCGAATTTCAAATCAAGAGGTGGACCATATTCCAAGGAGAAAGATCGTGAAGGTATTGATGTGTCATGGATTTGTATCTAGTATTTAGGGATAAGTTGAGAGAAGTATGGATCTAGTAGATATTTAAGGGATTTACATTTATTGAGAAGATATCACTAATTAATGTATAAATAAGAGGATAATCCTTCAAAGGAAGCCAACAATTGTCAGTTATTCATTAGCATCAGATTTATGATTGTTCATTCAACACGAATAATACCATTTTCTTGTAATTATGAGTTATGAATGTTTCTTGATTCTTAAGGAGTGATAGTTGTTCACGTGTGCTCATTGAGGAATGGATGGATCCCCATCAACCACAATTCGCATACATCTGTAACATAGTTTAATTTCTATTAATTCCTTTCATGCAGGTGTGATTTACTTTCCACACGTGTGTTTTGTTATGTCAAGATTGATTTCCTTTCAGTTTTATAATTAAATTACTTAGATGTGTTATGATTTTTGGATGATTTTGGTTTAAAATCTAATTTTTGTACAAAAGGACAACCAAGGATTTAAGTTAAATACTCTTTCTATCAAATTATGAATCACAACTAAAAATCATCCTTTTGCATTTCTTAAATTGTTTCTTGAATTCCTATTTATGATTTGATGCAATGGTAATGTTGTTGGAGTAGAACTATGAGGAAGGACAACTAGGACCTCCTAAGTTAGGAGCCTCTTCTCTTGCTTTCTACACATCAAAAACTACTATTCTTTAGTTTCTCTTCTTGACGACAGTACTGTGGGGAAGGACAACCATGACCTCCTAAGTTAGGAGCCTCTTCCTTCGCTTACTGCATCTTGAATCAGAGACTTTTTAGTTTCTTTAAAACTTAGAACTTATTTGTAATATGCATTTCCATTCTAAACAAACTTTCTACAACAGTTTCATTTGAGGTCCCATATATTTTGGTTTTCTTCTAAGTTTATGAAACCCTCGAGTTGACAAATTAAATGATATGGATTTAGCAGACAATTAAATCTCCCTACAATAACTCATATGATATATATTATGATTTCATTGAATTCCTCTTTTCGAGAGGACCAAAATCGACCTAAAGATCACCTCATTTGGTTAAGCAGAAGTTGTTTTTTGAATTTATAAACCCTCTCATGTACATTGGATCAGGTCAGCCTGACACACATGTACAATTGGACAGGTCAGCCTTAACATCAAGTGGACCCTCATGGAAGCCTATAAATATAAGAGTCCTCATCCTCATCTGATGATAATCATCAAAGCATCTTCTTCTATATTCTTCTCTTGTTTTGGCTTGCACAGGTTCATCAAAGGAAGCTTGCTCAAGGTCACACATTCGCCATAGGTTAGATACGACTGTAATCACATGTACACAATGTCTTTGGCTATAATTGGGAAGCCACAATACCTCACATATTAGATAGAAGAGTGTGATCGAATCTTTGAGGCAGATATGGGCTGATCTGATCGTAGCTACATGCATGTAGTGACTTTGGGAGCGACTAAGGCATCACAGTCGCTTGCATAATATACTGAAGGGAGTGAATAGGGTTTTGATGCAGTTATGGGAGGTTTAGTCCCCAGTTGCTCACAAAAAACGTTTCAAAGTGCGACTGGGAAGGCACAGTCACTCACATATATTCCTAAAGGGTGTGACTGGGGTCCTAGACAGGTCTGGGTAAATTCGTCCTCAGTTGCTCGCTTTTTGTTCTTCAAGGAGCGACTAGAAAATTTGTAACTACTCGCATGCAATGTCTAAGAGAGTGACTAGGAAGTTACAGTCACTCGTGGAATATTTTGATGAGTACAACCAGGGTTTTGAGCTAGGGTTTTTCAGTTGACCGCATTTGACCTTAAATGTTGGAAAGCTTAAAGGTTTCTCTCTACTATACAATAATTCTGAAAGTCTTCTTTTGATTTGTATTGGGTAAATATCTACTGGATGATTATGTATTGGGTTCATTGTACTCTTTGCTAAAACATTTTATGAAAATCTAATAAGAGGAAGACCCCTAGTGGGGTTTTTCCCTGGTCTTTGACCAATCTCGTGTCTCTTGTGGTTGTTGTGGAGCACCTGGAAGGTATGCTTTTGACTAGCAATCTAGTGGTTTTTCAATAATAATTGTAACCTTTTCTGCATGAGAAATTCGAAGAAGATAAAGGATTTTGATAAAATGTGCAAAAATAGACAAAGGAAGCTCAAGTGCTAATAATTGACGTTTTCTATGCAGGAAGACATGCGAGCAAGGAGTTCCCGCCCAAAAGCGAGAAGCAGAGGAAAAATAACTGCTGTTCCTCCAGTAGGGAACCGGATACGGACATGATCAAGAAAAATTGGAATTAAATAGTCTAGGAAAAGAATGCGGGATACCGGCTCGGCAAACGCAGGAAAGATTGAACGATTAGCGAATCCCTCAAGATCTTCGATCCTGAGGGATCGCTGTTTTACTTATCTCTGATTATCTAGATATCTCCGTCATTTCTGTTATATAATGGCACAACATCATTAAGCATGAGGAGGATTGTTTTTGTAATTTTACAGTTCCAGAACAAACTTTAATCATTGAGTCTCATTGAGACCTGATTTTGTTATACTTTTGTGGATGCGATTGATATAAAAGACTTGGTGTTTATTCCGTCTCTGCGTCTGGAGTAATTTAAGGCAGTGTACCATTGGCAGCTAAGGGCCCGGCTCCGAAGGACACTTGCTTTTGTATCATTATATAGTGATTTGTGTGTGGTTTGTTTATCTTTATTGCTTAGCAGTCTACTGAATTCTTTATATGATACACTATGCTCTGTTATGTTTAATGAATGAATGATTTCTCTATGTAAAGATTCTGCACTGTATAACTGGATTTACACAGGGTCGGATTGTATCTTTATTCAGCCATTTCTGTAACAGAGTACTGGTATGAATGTTACTGTCATTGGATTTATGTTAAACAATATTTGTGGGATTCGAGAGTAGCGTCATTCTATTTAGAAACATAGTTGTATCATTCAATACTCTCAGATTGCTATATTAATGTAGATCATGTACATACGGGTGATGGTTGTTGTTTCGTAAATCATTAAGGATTGCTGTTCCATTTGATTACTTCTGTTCCATTTGATTATTGCTGTTTCATTTGATTACTGCTGTTCCATTTGATTATTGTTGTTCCATTTTACTGCTGTACCATTTATTGCTGTCCCATTTCCATTTTGTTGTTCCATTTTACTTTCCGCTGATTTATTTACCTGCCTTTGTTGCTTTGGTGTGAGAGAAGGCCTAAGGCTGTAGTGAGCCTCAGCAAGACGCTGCTTAGCTCCCAGACCTATAAGTCCATGCTCTAATTTCCCTTCTTTAATCAGTTTCTAAAGGGATGGGATATTGTTTCCGTACCCTTGACTGATCAACTATTTTGTGTGACTCCATCTTTTAAGTTAGTTTAGTTATAGCTTAGCATCTGTTTTCCTTTGATTTTCTCAACCCTGTACTACTAAGCATTACTCGGAAAAATAGCCTCGGATGAGCTACTTCTTGCAATAACAAAACATTCCCGGATTTACTTATTAATTTGGAATAATTAGCGGTGTGAGAGACCCTAGTTACAGCTCTACATTTTGGCGCCGTTGCCGGGGAAGGAGTACAGCCATTTGCCCTTTACAGAGTAGTGCGCAAAGCTGCTAGGGGGGAGTTGGATTTTAAAAACGGAAGGTAAGAACCTACGTACGGAGCATGTAAAAGCCTTGCTCCACCGTCCGCTCTCTTAGCAGAATTGCTGGTTGAATAGGATTCAGTAGTTTTTAGAGTGCATGACTAAGCAGAGAAAGCTAGAAAAGAATATCAAACCTCCAGTCAAACCTGAAAAGCCAAAGGACTGGTGACCCTTGGCCGAACAACCTTCATAGACGAAATCTATAAGAAAACCGAATCTCAGCCGTCAGTAGGCCTCAGAAAGACTCATTCTAAGCAGCCTACTAGTTCCCTTCAGGCTACAACATCACCATCTGGAGCCTACGCTGAGGTGCATAGTCGGACCGATGAACAGGACTTCCAAGAAATTGAAAATTCTGTGTCAGAACGGCTGCAAGAAGGGAATTTAAGTAATCTTTGTGAAGGAGAAGGGGAAACAGGGGAAATAGAGGAACCAAGGTCTCCTTCTAGGATAATCCAATTGTTAAACAGCCCAGACAGGGGAAGCGCGGCCAAAATTAACCTTGAAGGCACCCCATTCCCTCAGACAGAGATCCCAGATAAGGGAAGTGTCATTAAAACAGTTCCTGCCAAGGCCGTCCCTTCTCAACCTAGGAATACCCTCCTAGAAATTCCGGAAGGATATTGGCACATATTTGATCCAATGGCGCAGAATCAGCCAAATGCTCAAACTTCTACATTGCAATATCCTATAGTAGATTCTGCTGCAAATGCACCCATGAAAGCAATACCTCTTCAACACATCCCGACGTTTCATGGACTTACATCAGAAGACCCCGATGAATTTTTATTTGAATTCGATGTGCTATGTAGAGGGTACAATTACACCACTGACCCCCAGAAATTAAAGCTGTTCCCCTCCACTTTAAAAGGAGCAGCTCTGAGATGGTTCATGGGTTTAGGTGGTGGAGTCATAAACAACTGGGAGTAAATGAAAGAATCCTTTCTTAAAAAATATCAGGATTATTGTAGATCGAGAGAGCTAAAAGAT
This sequence comes from Pinus tabuliformis, assembly GCA_031772625.1. Lineage (NCBI taxonomy): Eukaryota > Viridiplantae > Streptophyta > Pinopsida > Pinales > Pinaceae > Pinus > Pinus tabuliformis. The sequence goes on along the minus strand of CM062804.1, from coordinate 1,581,312,300 downwards.
GAAATTTTCCAAATGACGGCCAGACCAAATGAAACTTTGGAAGAATACGTAGAACGTTTCCAGTATAATTTACAGAGATCTCCCTATGCATCACTACCTCTGCCCGATAATGTGTTAAAAACTGCATTGATTAGAGGAATGAAAGAGCAGTGGATTGAAACATTGAATATCATGGGAAAAGGGGATATTTACCAAGAGAATTTTGCTAATATCATTAATTTATGCATCAGGAGTTCAAGAGGCAGCACAAGGACAAAATCAACAGAATATGATAGGTTTGTTAAAGACAACAACATATCAACAGAAGGGGTAACACGTGTAGAACTAGGGAATTTATTAGAAAATTTTAAAACTGATATTCTGGGGACATTAACTACTCAGCTTGATATTGTGCAGGCTAAACAAAAGAAAATGGAGGCGGAGCAAAATCTGGCAATTTTCTGTCCCCAATGTAGAAGAAAACACAGCCACAAGGAATGTCCGCTAGATACAGTTCAAACATGTGCTATCTGTACGAAAGACCACCTTACTGAGAGCTGCCCCTCACTTCCTGGATTGAAGGCAGTCTACAAGGAAGCAGAAGAAGAATCAGAACCGACATACTTTGTTAACAAACGTTGCCAATGGCAACCTAGGCAATCTGGTATGTTTTCTGACCTGACTTCTTCTTTTCAGCCTCCGCAATACAATGCTCAGCAATATGGTATGTGGCAAAACCAATCTACACCCCCAGTCCCGAATTGGTCATCACAGCCATTTCCTTCTCCAAATCCATGGATGAATCAGACAAGCCAATTCGGATGGCCAAATTTTCCCTACACCCCACCATATTGGCAGAATAACTCATACCCTCCGCAATGGATTCCCCCTACTTCACAAGGTTCACCCTGGTAGACAAATTGGCCAAGATCGACATATCAGTCAACAGGAACTATTCCACTCCCTCAATCGACTCTGCCAGCCTTACAACAAAACCCCCAGTCTAATTTAAGGCCGCAACTCCCAGCCCAACCCAATCCCAATCCTAATAATAGACCAGTCCAATCCCTCCAAATTATAGAAACATCAGAAACTGGACTTGACCTAAGGGAGTGCAATGACCTTCAGTTACGATCTAGACGTATCATAGAAACAAAGGGAGACAAAACAGTTCACATTGAAAATCAGTTACCAATAGAACAACCACCACAACAAGAGGGTGTAAATAAGGAACAGACCCATCAACAAACACATACATCCTCTCCTCCTTTCCCGGAACGATTAGTCATACCACGACCAGTACAACATCCAGACTTTGACATTCTGGGAGAGTTACAAAACCTGTACATAAAAATTCCATTCCTCCAGGCCATTCAAGATATTCCTATATACGCAAAAACTATAAAAGAACTATGCATAAAAAAATCAAGGAGGAATACAACCACTAACCCAAGAGTCCAAGTTGTCGGCACCTTATCTGACTTATTATCAGGGAAAGAGACACCTATCAAATATGAAGATCCCGGAAATCCAATTGTGACTGTCCAAATCTATGGCCAAACCCTGACTAACGCTTTAGTTGATCTAGGAGCTGCAATCAATATTTTGACAACCTCTACCTGCCAAAAGCTTGGCATCACATCAGTAGAACCTACTTCTACTTTGCTAGAATTGGCAGATCAATCTGTAGTTCGACCAGAAGGCACTCTATACGATGTCATGGTTTCCGTAGACTCTTGGGAATATCCAAATGATTTCTTGATAATTAATCCAAAAACCCGACTGGATGGACATCCGCTAATATTAGGAAGACCTTGGCTTGCTACTGCTGATGCCTACATTGGTTGCCGGCAGGGAAACATGACTATAACTAAAGGACCAGATGTTAAAAATCTAGTTCTATATCCTCCAGCACAGCCAAGCCTGCCAATGATCAAAACCAATCAGTATCCTATGTCATACCTTACTAACAATATCAGAGCCCCATGGACTGTACAGAAGGCTTTAGATTTTAAAGATCAAATAGAAGATGATGCCATCAATAACTTCATTAGTCAAACCGAATCTAGATCTCACACACAATGTTTTATGATAGAGGCAGCATTTGATAGTGAGCTAGAGGAAGACCCTCTGAAAGACACACATGACCAAACAATACCAGTGACTGTTGTTGCCAATAGTAAAGTAGTGGAAATTGAACCTGGTAAGGCCCTAAATATCAACGCCAACCTTACACCAGACCAAGAAGCAAAACTTGTAAATCTGTTACGAAAATATCAAGGAGCATTTGCGTGGGATTACCCTGACATGAAAGGGATCGATCCCCAATTATGCACCCACCACATCTACATAGAAAAAGATGCAAAACCTGTTCATCAGCCGCAAAGAAGACTTAACCCCCATCTAAAAGAGGTAGTAAAAGCCAAACTTCAGAAACTTCTAGATGTTAATTTTATTTATCCCATCTCTGACAGTAAGTGGGTCTCTCCCCTGGTGGTGGTACCCAAGAAAAACGGAAAATGGAGGATTTGCGTAGATTACAGGGAGTTAAATAAAGCCACACAGAAGGATCACTTCCCTCTCCCGTTTATAGATCAAGTATTGGACACTTTGGCAGGAAAGAAATTATTTTCTTTCCTGGATGGCTTCAGCGGATATAACCAAATCCAAATTGCCCCTGAAGACCAGGATAAAACTACCTTTACTTGCCCTTGGGGAACGTTTGCCTATCGAGTTTTGCCCTTCGGCCTATGTAATGCCCCTGCTACATTCCAAAGGGCTGTCCTTAGTATCTTCGCAGATCTGATAAATGATGGAATTGAAGTGTATATGGACAATTTTACACCATATGGAGATGATTTTGACCCAGCTCTAGATACCCTGGAAAAAGTCCTACAACGTTGTATCGCTACCAGACTTTGTCTGAGTCACGAAAAGTGTTACATGATGATGACAGAAGGGCTCATTCTAGGACACTACATCTCAGCAGCTGGCATCCAGGTAGACCCGGCTAAAATCCAGATTCTTTTGCTTATTCCTACCCCCACTACTCAAACGGAGGTACGCAGTTTCCTTGGCTTTTCTGGGTATTACAGACGATTTATAGAACATTACTCACGTATTGCTGCACCTCTATATGCTTTAACTGGCAATGTTGATTTCTTGTGGACAGAAAAATGCGACCAGGCTTTTAAGGAATTAAAGAACCTGCTATCAACAGCCCCAGTCCTTCGAGGACCCAATTGGAATTTTCCATTTCAAATCTCATCTGATGTCTCGGACACAGCAATTAGTGCAGTCCTAGGGAAAGAAGAGGATAAGAGACCATATGCTATCTACTATATCAGCAAAAATTTATCCTCTGCCGAACTCAATTATACTGTTACTGAAAAGGAATTCCTGGCTGTAATATATGCTGTTAACAAATTTAGACATTATATCACAGGCTATCCCGTTGTGTTATATACAGATCATTCTGCTATCAAATATTTGGCAAATAAACCTGTTACGAAAGCTAGAATAACCAGATGGTCGATCTTATTGCAGGAGTTCGACATCACAATCAAGGATCGACCTGGCAAGGAGAACCCTGTAGCTGATTTCCTCTCACGAATACCGAAAGCAATTGAAACAGAAACAGTGGAAGATCAATTTCCTGACGAGCACCGGTTTGCTGTTGCTGTTCGAAGTCCAGAAGGTACATGACAATGGGACCCTTACCCTGATCACAATTGACGGTTCTGGATATGCATTCAAAGTAAATGGCCACCGAGTTCGCCTTTATCGAAAGCCACTCACTCGGGAATCCTTCTGTCAACAGCTGCGACAAGATACTGATATGGAAATCTTAGGAGAGGAAGCGAAATCTTCCTCACCTATAGCTTAAGAAATTCATTTTATAACTTGTACATAATATCTTGTATATATGTTTCCTTGATTTTTTTACTCCAAGTGTTTTGCTGTTCCTTTGCGAAAAGGAACAGCACTTGTGTTTTTTTGCTGTTCCTTTGCGAAAAGGAACAACACTTGTGTTTTTTGCTGTTCCTTTGCGAAAAGGAACAGCACTTGTGTTTTTTTGTTGTTCCTTTACGAAAAGGAACAACACTTGTGTTTTTGCTGTTCCTTTGCGAAAAGGAACAGCACTTGTGTGCTTTTTGCTGTTCCTTTGCGAAAAGGAACAACACTTGTGTTTTTTTAAAGGAACAGCACTTGTGTGCTTTTTGTTGTTCCTTTGCGAAAAGGAACAGCACTTGTGTTTTTTGCTGTTCCTTTGCGAAAAGGAACAACACTTGTGTGCTTTTTGTTGTTCCTTTGCGAAAGGGAACAGCACTTGTGTGTTTTTGCTGTTCCTTTACGAAAAGGAACAGCACTTGCGTGTTTTTGCTGTTCCTTTGCGAAAAGGAACAACACTTGTGTGTTTCTGCTGTTCCTTTCCGAAAAGGAACAACACTTGTGTGTTCGTGCTATTCCTTTGCGAAAAGGAATAGCACTTGAGTGTGTTTGTTGTTTCTTTGCGAAAAGGAACAGCACGTGTGTGCTTTTTGCTGTTCCTCTACGAAAAGGAACAGCACTTGTGTGTTTTTGCTATTCCTTTCCGAAAAGGAACAGCACTTGTGTGTTCGTGCTGTTCCTTTGCGAAAAGGAACAGCACTTGAGTGTGTTTGCTGTTCCTTTGCGAAAAGGAACAGCACGTGTGTGCTTTTTGCTGTTCCTTTGCGAAAGAGAACAACACTTGTGTGTTTCTGCTGTTCCTTTCCGAAAAGGAACAGCACTTGTGTGTTCGTGCTGTTCCTTTGCGAAAAGGAACAGCACTTGAGTGTGTCTGCTGTTCCTTTTCAAAAGGAACATCATTTGAGTGTCTTTGCTGTTCCTTTCTCAAAAGGAAAAACATTTGCGATTTTCCGTTGTTCCTCTCAAAGAAATGGTATCCTACGAATGAATTCTTCTCTCAGGAATGCCATCGCCATATTTTTTCCCTTATGGAGGATGCTCTGCCCCATGTTCTCCTCAATCTTATAGATACAGCAATGAACTTATGCAGTGAACATAAGCCATGATATACCGAAATCAGCACATCATAAATCGCTATCACTATGAAGCCAGTATGTATAAGAGGACAAGAGGAGGGATGTGAACTTTTCATCTTCGCTGTCATTATCATTTACCGGTACCATTGTCATTGGTGATCTTTATCATGACGATTCCCCTAAAAATCTTTTTTTTTATCATTACTGAGGAGTAAGAACGAACGATTTATATCTATCTGTTGGGATCGTAAGACTTCTTCCACCATTCCCCGCTCTTAAGGAGTGCGGAACCACCCTTATGTGAAAATAAACAAGAGAGGTGCTCTGCAAAAGAAAACAAAAACAAAATATGAAAATTGTCAAATGCAGGATAGGGGGTCTCATTCAGAGCCGGCCTACCATGATCATAAGGGTGGAAGCGAAGTGGCATTCCCATAACGGCCACCACACCAGGGATATGGTCCAAAGGTAAATTAACAAGCAAATCTTGGAACAGGAGGTCTCATCGCGAGCCGACCTGACCACGTTTCGCGCCTACCTTGTGAATGGCATTATGGCTATCTGGTCACCAAGCCAGCATAATGGCCTGCATTTTGACAAAGCACTCTTCAGAATATACACAAAGGATCATGGTTCTGGAGGGTGAAATAAACAACTCTGCCAAGGTTATGAACACCTGTTGGCAGCAGAGCTCTGTTAATGGCATAGAAGTCATAATAATTACACCAACAGGTATGATATTAAATTTTTCTGTCTCTTATCCTTTGCAAAGATCATATGTCACACCCGATGTATATATCGCATGAATATTTATTACCACCAATCATGGCAACGGAACTGATAGTGACCACTGGAGACTTCGTACGCTTGACAGACACCCCATCCCCTAGCTCCTCATTATATCACGCAGGCTCTTATGCAAAACGCGATCTACCTTTTTGCCTCGGTTTTGGCATTTCGTTGTTTTTCTAAAACATGGCATAATTTCATATGCTGTACTTTATGATTGGACCTCCGAACTGGCTGCTGCTCCTCTCTTTGACGGCTAGGGACAGCCTATCAGATCGCGGGGGGGAAGGTAATCTCATTACTCCATGATTACGTGGCTGCACACCATTCGGGTGAGACAATGTACGAAGGAATGACATGGTTTAACGGTATGATGCTTCCATTCTACGGAAATTGCCATCCACGATTTTTTTTTATTTTAGTTGCATGCTCGATGATCATCCTCTCTGCGTCGAAAACACCGCAAGCAGTTGCTGTTTCATTTCTAAGAAGAATCATGGGCGGAAAGACGGTCCGAAGTGAACCTCACAAGCTGACGGTTTCCGCTGCTGCTCGCGAAATTCTGGAAAACGTAGGGTGGTTGAATTACTTCAGCCGCTTGCAAGAATCAAATGAAGCCGTGGTGTTGGAATTCCTACAGAATTTGCAGGAAAATTACTCCATAGTAGGAGGGAAGCGGATAGCGGTTACAGAGGATATTATCGCAGAAGTTTCAGGATTACCAGCTGCTGGACCCATATGGATGCTGAAGAAGGAAAGATTACAAAAAGCTATGGAAATTTTCCAGGACGAAGGCCAAAGCTTGACAGTCAAAGGGAAAGGAGTTCTGCCGGCAACACTAGGGGAACCCTGGACCGAGCTAGCAAAGACAATACAGAGTTATATCACCTGCGAAGGGAGAAAAGACGTGGTAAGACTTCGTCACTTGAAACTTTTAGCTGTTTTAAAAGGAAAATGTTCTGTAAATCTCCCTGCACTTTTAAATTCGCTACTACATGACGCGGCCCGAAACCTGAGAAAGGCCCAGTACATAGATGCAGTCGTTAGCCACCATGGGCTGATTCGGTTGATAGTGAGCCACAGTCTCACTCAACAGCAAAGCACTTGGGAGGAATTGATCGCAATAGTCGAAGGAGGATCGGCTGCACCACCCCCAAAACCTGAACAGTCCTCTAGCACGCCGGAACGATTAGAGAAACGCAAGAAGACAGCAACAGAAAGACATGCCGCTTCAAAACGAAAACAACCTTCTGATACGCCAGAATGACCAGAGGAACCCAGAGAACCTGCTGGCACGCCCGACCTACCTGAGAGACCAAGGAAGTCAGCTCGGATGGCCCAGATACGAGGAAGGTTGGAAAGAATTCAGGAAGCAACGGCCCAGCCAATTGAAATTGAGGACGAACCTCCAGAACTAGAAGGAGGACCTTCCGAAGGAAATGTGGAGCAATCAGGGCCTGGGACTGGCCAGCCGGAAGGGGAAGAAATGGTTATCGAACAGAACAATCAAGAAAATGAGCACTCTGAGGAAGAAAGGGTTACCGAACAGGGCAATCAAGAAGAAGAAATAGCACAGCCAGGGGGTAGCCCGTTGCAGGACCCTGTAGGTGAAGAGGAATTGGCAGCAGTTCTGGCCAATATGGGGGAATATGGCCAGCCCTCCGGCACAGCAGGCGTCCCTGACAGTCCCGCAAAGGAAGAACTACCTAAGGAAGCACATGCAGAAAAGGCAGGAGAAGAAAACCCGCCTGGTTATGATAATGAAATTGAAGACAACAATTAGGGACAGTCTGTCCCCAGGACGCCGGAAGATATCCCAGATGAAGAAGGAGCGGGCTTAAGGGTCAAACCCTCTGCCGAGGCAAAGGAGATTAAGAAATTAAGAAAGAAACAACAGAGGTTGTTGGGTACTATAGCCAGGCTCCGGCAGCAAATTCGAATTCTGAAAGCCGATTTGAGAATACAAAGGACCTCAAGGAAAAGGAGGAGGGCCACTACAGCAAAAACCCCAAGGACAAGAACCCGTTTTGTTGGTCGAAACCCCATCAGGAGACCTACTGCCGAGGAACAGTCTGCTGTTCCAAATGAGGAACAGGGTGCTGTTCCAAATAACACAGAGGAACAGACTGTTGCTCCATCTGACCCTGGAGAACAAAATGACATTCCAATTAAGAGAGAAGAACAACAAGATGTTCCAATGGCAGGGGGACCTCAGCAGCCTTTCATTCGTGTCAAGAAGGAGAAAGAGAATAAGGAGACCCAAACAGAGGCACCACCCTCAGGGGTTATTCGGGTTCTGAACTCTAAACAGCGCAATAAAAAGTTGCAGGCAAAATTCCCGGCCTCTACGGCTCAATGGAACAAGGATCCAAAAACGAGAAAATTGCACAGGATGATGAAGCAAGCCCAACAAGAAGCTGAACAACTAAGAGAGCAAGCAATCCCCCGGGAGAAATATGAAGAATTACAACAGCAACTTCGGAATATTAGTCAATCCGAAAGCCAAGCCTTTGAGGGATGGCAGAAGGAACAAGAAAAGGTTGCTAAGGTAACTCGTCGATTAGATAGTGTTGTTAAGCAGATGGACACTGTGTGTTCCTTATATAATGACGTTTTGACTTGTAGGGCCCCTGCTAAAAATTATGCTTTATTTTTGCTTGAAAGATATTTGAGATTGAAAATAAAAGCTAGTAGGGCAGGAGCACCTATCCACATCAACACTTTTAATGATTTTATAGACTGTTGCAAGCATTATGGGGTTAAGGTTCAAAGGTTATTGTGCGAGTTTTACTTGCACAACCTTGTGGTAGACCAGGAAACTGATTTAAATCCTGACCCTTTTGTTGGCGATATACAATTCCAAGCCTTCATCTCATTTGGGGTTAATCAGGTGAAATGGCTCAGAGCTTATAACACCTTTCAGAGACAAGAAAATAGCCTAGACTTGTGGATACGAGCTGAACCTAGAGACCCAGTGACGCTATGGAGAGAGCATAGGAGTCTTATGAGGATCCCAGGTGTCATTGAGATAATAGGACCCATGCATGAAGACTTGATCCGAAATGGTCTGGAATATTTCCTGACTATTAAAGATCTTGCCCTCGATGCTGCAAAATTTCGATACCGGACCTCTAGTCCAAGCATCCAGCTCAGGGAACCATTCAAATATGAGAATTTTGAGCTGGCTGCCAGCCGATTGAACCTTTATGGGGAACGGATTCTGCAAGCAGGGCCATCCTGGTTAGGGTATCGATTTCGCAGTCCAATTATTTGGCACCCTGCACCCGGATATCAGGCCTTGTATGAGATGCCTGCAGATCAAATAGATCAGTTCTTTGATAATCTAGTTGCTCATCACGGTTGTCGGCCTCCTCACGAGATCCCTTCTCCGGCCTATTCTCTCACCGCCTTGCATGTCAACTACAATGTTTTCATGAGGCCATGAAACAGGGTAAGCAGGGGGGTGTGTGGAGCACCTGGAAGGTATGCTTTTGACTAGCAATCTAGTGGTTTTTCAATAATAATTGTAACCTTTTCTGCATGAGAAATTTGAAGAAGATAAAGGATTTTGATAAAATGTGCAAAAATAGACAAAGGAAGCTCAAGTGCTAATAATTGACGTTTTCTATGCAGGAAGACATGCGAGCAAGGAGTTCCCGCCCAAAAGCGAGAAGCAGAGGAAAAATAACTGTTGTTCCTCCAGTAGGGAACCGGATGCGGACACGATCAAGCAAAATCGGAATTGAATAGTCCAGGAAAAGAATGCGGGATACCGGCTCGGCAAACGCAGGAAAGATTGAACGATTAGCGAATCCCTCAGGATCTTCGATCCTGAGGGATCGCTGCTTTACTTATCTCTGATTATCTAGATATCTCCGTCATTTCTGTTATATAATGGCACAGCATCATTAAGCATGAGGAGGATTGTTTTTGTAATTTTACAGTTCCAGAACAAACTTTAATCATTGAGTCTCATTGAGACCTGATTTTGTTATAATTTTGTGGATGCGATTGATATAAAAGACTTGGTGTTTATTCCGTCTCTGCGTCTGGAGTAATTTAAGGCAGTGTACCATTGGCAGCTAAGGGCCCGGCTCCAAAGGACACTTGCTTTTGTATCATTATATAGTGATTTGTGTGTGGTTTGTTTATCTTTATTGCTTAGCAGTCTGCTGAATTCTTTATATGATACACTATGCTCTGTTATGTTTAATGAATGAATGATTTCTCTATGTAAAGATTCTGCACTGTATAACTGGATTTACACAGGGTCGGATTGTATCTTTATTCAGCCATTTCTGTAACAGAGTACTGGTATGAATGTTACTGTCACTGGATTTATGTTAAACAATATTTGTGGGATTCGAGAGTAGCGTCATTATGTTTAGAAACATAGTTGTATCATTCAATACTCTCAGATTGCTATATTAATGTAGATCATGTACATACGGGTGATGGTTGTTGTTTCGTAAATCATTAAGGATTGCTGTTCCATTTGATTACTGTTGTTCCATTTGATTATTGCTGTTCCATTTGATTACTGCTGTTCCATTTGATTATTGCTGTTCCATTTTACTGCTGTACCATTTATTGCTGTCCCATTTCCATTTTGCTGTTCCATTTTACTTTCCGCTGATTTATTTACCTACCTTTGTTGCTTTGGTGTGAGAGAAGGCCTAAGGCTGTAGTGAGCCTCAGCAAGATGCTGCTTAGCTCCTAGACCTATAAGTCCATGCTCTAATTTCCCTTCTTTAATCAGTTTCTAAAGGGATGGGATATTGTTTCCGTACCCTTGACTGATCAACTGTTTTGTGTGACTCCATCTTTTAAGTTAGTTTAGTTACAGCTTAGCATCTGTTTTCCTTTGATTTTCTCAACCCTGTACTACTAAGCATTACTCGGACAAATAGCCTCAGATGAGCTACTTCTTGCAATAACAAAACGTTCCCGGATTGACTTATTAATGTGGAATAATTAGCGGTGTGAGAGACCCTAGTTACAGCTCTACAGTTGTGCTATTATCTCCTTTGTCATTGTATATATTATTCTATATTCAATTACTATTTATGATTGAAAACATTGTTAATAACTGGATGCATTTGTTAATGAAGAATTGAATTGGGTTGAAGTAATTGAAACAACATAGAACAATTTGAAAAATTAACATAGTTTCATAGCTAAGGTGAAGGAAAAACCCAAAAGGAGACAAGCATTAAAGCCACCATCCTTGGAAAGTTGAAGGGGATTTTCCAGTCAAAGTCAAGATGCCTTCCTCTACCTTCAAGGAGCATGAAAAATTGAGTGACACATTAAACTTTGCTACATGGAAAGTTAGGATAGAGATCATAACTGACAACAATGATGTGTTGGAATGCATTCAAGGAAGAATGCTTGAGCCTCCAAAAAATTATTTTGCTTCCCTAAAAAATAGGTACAAGAAAGGTGATTCCAAAGCAAAGAAAATTATAGCTAATGGTTTACAAGATCATTTACTTTCATATGTTACGAATTTAAGGAAGTCTAAAGACATGTATGATAAGATAGTTAGCATGTATGAAATCAACAACTTGAATGAGATCGTCACTTTGAAAGATGAACTCAAAGACACCAAGATGAAAATATGAGAAGTTTTAAAATCCTATATCATGAGGATATCTCACCTTAGAGATCAATTGCAAAGAGTTGGGGAAAATGTGCTTGATGGGGAAGTAGTGATTGTGACTCTTAGAGGTCTCTCTCCTATTTGGGAAACCTTCATCACTATGATAAGAAACAACAATGTCCTCCCGTCATTTGATAAAAAATGTTGGAAAGCTTACTCAAGAAGAATCAAGGATGATATCGAGAGGAATAATTCAAAAGGATGAAGAGGGAGAGCCCAATGCATATATCACTCACGACAAAAAGAAGAAGAAATGAAAATGAGTTCCATCATGGAAGCCTCCTTCTCAAAGTGCAAAAGGAAGGAATGATAGAGCTTCATCTCATATTGAATGCTATAATTGTCACAAGAAGGGCCATTATGAAAGAGATTGTCCCGAGAAGAGAAAAGGACCATGTTACAACCCAAGAATCAACACCAAAAAATACAATAATCAAAGAAGGAAATATGATCAAAGAAATAACTGTAATACAAAATATGAGAGAAGAAGAGATACGTCAAGTGATTGTGGAGAAGATCATCATCCTCAAAAGAAGTCAAGATTTCCCGGGTATGAAAATAATGTTGTAAATAAATTTGAATACATTATTATTTCTGCCCTTACTATTTCTTCTCCTCTAGATTCGTGGGATAGTTGGTTGGTTGATAGTGGGGCCACTCATCATTTCTCTGGATATAAGGAATTCCTCTCTAATATATTAGAGAGGTAGATTAAGCTAAAGATCATGGAGACAACTCCACTCATCCCGTGAAAGGTTTGGGGTTCGTTAAATTTCATTTGAAATCTGGGGAATTAGTTTTGTTGCATGATTTTATGTACGTTCTAGGATTAATGAAGAATTTGGTATTTATATCCACATTGGAAGATAAAGGGATGAGGGTGTCCTTCATCAAAGGAAAAGTTTTTGACTTGGTTTTCTGGTTCACCTATGAGAGATGCATTCACATCAGGCTCAAGATTTGAAGGACTCTATAGAGTCATTGGAAGGCCACTTCTAGCATTTGTTCATAATACCAATCATTTGAGCGAGTTGTGGCACCGAAGATTGGCTCCTCTACATTATTGTGGTCTTCTAAGATTGACTAAATTGGTCTCAGGTATTCCCGATGTTCAAGCCTATCATGATGGAGTATGTCCAAGTTATGTGAGTTGAAAGAAAACAATGGTACCATTCCCCTCTAGTGAGAACAAGACAAATGAAATCCTCCATCTCATTCATTCTGATATATGTGGTCCAATTCCTATGCATTCTATTGGTGGTCATCTCTACTACATCACCTTCATTGATAAATTTTCAAGAAAGACATGGATATACTATTTGAAGCATAAGGATGAAATCTTCGAAATGTTCAAGGAGTTCAAAGCTTTGATCAAAGATAAAACTTGGAAGAAAATCAAAGTATTCAGGTCTAACATTGGTGGGGAATACATGTCAAATGAATTTATATCATTTTGCAAGAAATAAGGAATCAAGAAGAAAAAAATTGTGCCATATACAGCTAAACAAAATGGACTAGTGGAAAGGACAAATAATTTTATATTAGAAGCTTCCTATTCCGCTCCACGATCAAAAGGTTCCGAAGTTCCTTTGGGGAGAAGCAACTCATGCTGCTGTATATGTTCAAAATAAGGTACCTCATCAAGCTTTGGAAAATAATACTCTTGAAGAAGTGTTCACAGGTGTCTAGAACAACATTAGCCATCTTTGTATCTTTGGATGCCCTGTATAAATTATTTTGTTCCGAAGGAAAAAAGGAACAAGTTGGAAGCTACAGGAAGAAAACATATGTTTGTTGGTTATTGTGGAAATTCTAAAGTATATAGAATATATATTCCTGGTCAAAGGAAGGTCGAAATTATTAGGGATGTAACATTCGATGAAGATGTTGCTCTTAGAAAAGAAAGATACCTTCCTCCTCCTCCTCCTGAGAAGAAGAATGATGACATGGATATTATAGATGGTCCTTCTGTGCCCGAGTATGAGACTGATATTGTTGATTTTCCGTGGAGCCTATGGATGCCTTATATCCTCCTCCAAGTGATCCTTCGACTAGGAAGAGACCACTTTGGCTCCGCGATACTCTACAAGATTTTGAGAGACGTATTCCCATTTGAAGATCATTTAGAGAAAGGAAGCAGCCATGCAGGTACTAGGGATATGTTCCAACCATGAACACTATGATTCAAGCCGAACCTTCCACATTCGAAGAAGTCATAAAATAACAAGTTTGGAAAGATGCTATGACTGAGGAATATGAAGTGATTATAAAGAATGATGTATGGGAGATTGTGCCAATACCAAAATGAAAATCTATGGTAACTTCAAAGTGGCTATTCAAGATCAAGCATGGGTTTTATGGTAGCATTGAGGAATATAAGGCCAGGTTTCTGGTTTGAGGATTCTCACAGAAAGAGGGAGAAGACTATGATGATATATTTTTACCTATGGCTCAATACACAACCATCCATTTGATAGTAGCCCTCGTCACAAGTATAGGATGGACTCTTCATTAGATGGGTGTAAAGATCACATTGATTCATGGCATATTATAGGAAGAAGTGTATGTTGAGAAACCACGAGGATTTAAAGTGGAGGATCGAAGAAAACATGTTTGCAAGTTGAAGAACGCATTGTGATTTGAAGCAAGCCCTCAAAGCTTGGTACACCTGCATAGACAATTATTTGATGAAATTGGGATTTACAAGAATCAATGTTGATCCCAATCTCTACTTCAAGACATTCTCATGTATTCCATTGTTTTTGGTTTTGTATGTTGATGATCTATTCTTAATAGGTAGTGAGCCTCTAATGATCGAGTGTAAGAGGGAGATAGCCTCTAAATTTGAGATGAAGGACCTTCAACTCAGGCAGTACTTCCTAGGCCTTGAGGTGTGGAAAAGACCTAGTGATATTTTCCTTTCACAAGGAAAATATGTTGTGAAGCCGCTGGAAATATTTGGAATGACAAAATGAAAATTGATGGCTACACCAATGGTAATGAACTTCAAGAAGTTATGTGGAGAAGTTGCAAGACCCGATTTGGTGAATCCATCTGAGTATAGACAATTGATTGGGGATTTGATGTTCCTTGTGAACACTCATCTAGACATATGCTATGTAGTGAACACATTGTGTAAATTCATGACCGAGCCCCTCCATGCACATTGGATCACTGCCAAACATATATTGAGATATTTGCATGGGACGATCACACCTTTTTTGAGATATTTTGTTGAATATGTTCAACTTTATGGATACACTGACATTGACTGGGAAATAAATGTTATTAAGATGAAGAGTACATATGGATGCTGTTTTAGTCTTGGATTTGCCATAATATCATGGATGAGAAGGAAACATAAGTCTGTAGCGTTGAGTACCTTCGAGGAAGAGTATGTTCCTACTAGTATGGCTAGCTGTGAAGAAATTTGGTTGAGGAAGCTCGTTGGAGAGCTATTTGAGTAGGTCCTAGACACTACAATGATATATTATGACAAAAAGAGTGGGATCCATCTGGCAACGAATCCCATGTTTCATGACAAGTCAAAGCACATAGAGATTAAACTTCATTCAAGACATGGTGCAAAGAGGATATTTTAGAATCCATCACATATCGATAGATAAATAGATTTCATATATTCTCACCAAAGCTTTACCGAAAGGAAAGTTCTTGGTCTTCAAAGAACAACTTGGACTTATGGATGTGACCCCTCCTGATAAGGGGCAACCCTTATTGAGGACATTGAGCCAACTCTTCCCCCTTGTTGAGATGTCAGGGTGAGGAATTAAAATAAAGGTCTACTTGGGTTGAGGGATCTCTGGAAAATAGGCATTTACCCCTATTTATTACCCACATGGTTGAGATTCTACTCCCCTATCTACATAGATTTGGAGACGTTGCTCCCCTATTTGGTCTATGCAGAGTATACCCTAGTTGGCATCATACCCACAAGTCAAGCTTGTTGGGAATATCGCTCCCCATTTGGCTAGCTAGTTGAGAGTGTACTTGGGGTGTACAACCCAATTCTATTACGATGTTGATGTTCTACCACATGACCACTTAGATTCATCAATGGGAATATCAATAAGCAATATGATTGGGTTGAGATTTTCTCCCCTATGTAGTTCTGGGTTGAGAATGGGCTCCCCGATATGATACTAGGGTTGAGAAGTGCTACCCTATGCATGTGTTTGATATCTATTGCTCAATATAGGGTTGAGATATATGACTCCCCCATGAGTAGAGGGTGGAATGTTATACAACCAACTCATAAAATAGAAGAATATATAAATCAACGACTTCAAAATAAGCCTCTTCGAGGGGGAAACCTTCTTTACATTACAAAAATAAACAATTCTTGGATGATTCAAATGAAAAAACCTCATTTCTATATATAGGAGTCTAAGGGGTTGCAATATAATCAGAGTCAATTTAAAAATAATAATGTAAGGGCACAATAATAATAATAGTGGGCTTCTATGGGGCACAACAATAACAATCTGGGGACTACATGAGCACAAAAATAACAATAAGGGGGATACACTAATAACAATGAGGGAATGCACTAGTGTTATAGGGACCTAACATGCCCCTCTCCTTCAAAAAATTGTTGTTCCCAATGCTTGAGTAGTTTTGTATGCTTCTATATAAAATTAGTATCCTCCCATGTGGAATGTTTTGCGGGTAAGTTCTTCCACATGATGAGATACTCTGAAATTGATCGATTTCATAGCTGTTGAGTTCTTGTTTCCATGACTGCTTTAGGTTCCAATATGATTTTTCCTTCCTCGCCAAGTTCTGGCAATATTGTTTGAACTGGGAGCTTGTCACCTATAACGTTCTTTAAGCTTCAAACATGGAAAAATGGGTGCAGTCGGGAAGATGTAGGAAGCTCCAATTTGTATGCCATAGTACCATTCTTTTGCAAAACCTTGTAAGGAACATAATACTTTGGTGATAATTTATTATCCTTATTATATTACTTGAGAGACATTTGTTTCTATGGTTTTAGCTGTAAAAATACCCATTCGCCTACATCAAAACTTCTTTCGCTGTAATGTTCATCTGCCTATTGTTTCATTCTATTATGTGCCAAAGTGAGGTTATCCTTTAAGAGTTGGAGAACTTGTTGTTTATGCTCAGTGTGATCTTCCACTGCTTGAACCTTAGAATTTTCTCGTAAATATGATGTGATGGATGGTGCATGATATCCATAAAGTGCCATAAATGGGGTCATTTTTGCTACAGTATGGAAGGAAATGTTATACCACCATTCAGCTAGAGGTAACCACTTGACCCATTGTGTCTATTTATTAGATACAAAGCAACGAAGATATCCTTCCAAACATTTGTTCACTATCTCAGTTTACTCATCTGAATGAGGATGATAAGATGATCTATGAGCTAATTGAGTACCCAGACAAGAAAATAATTCCATTCAAAAATTTCCAGTGAAAATAGGATCTTTGTCGCTTACAATAATCTTTGGGTTTCCATGTAGCTTTTGAATTGTTTCCATAAATGGAGTAGAAACCGTAATAGCTTTAAATGGATGAGATAATGCACAAAAGTGTTCATAGTTGGTAAGTCTATCAACTACCACCATGATGAGACTCTTTCCTTCGGACTTGGGTAAAATTGTGATAAAATCCATTGAAACCTCCTCCCAAATGGGTTCTTAATTGTCTCAACTTTATTTTGTTGGAAAACCAAACATTCCGCCACAAAATTTAAAATATTATATTTAAGGCCATCCCAAAAAAATTCCTTCTTAACCCTGTGGCAAGTTTTTAAAAATCCTGAGTACCCTCGTAAGGGAGAGGTGTGCAATTCCCAAAGAATATTTTGTTTGAGTTGGGAATTCTTACAAAGCTACAAGCAATATTTGTACTATAATGAAGCATTATTCCAGCTGAAAGTATTAGATGTACTAGGATCTTTTTACAAATTTTGAATGAGTGCCCACACTTCTTTGTCATTCTTCCATTCATCCCTTGCTTCAGTTATCCAATCTAGTTGGATAATATAAATGGCACAAAGAATTCTTCCATATCCTCATCCTTTATTGAGAGTGCATCTGCAACAACATTTTTCTTTCCTTTTTTGTAGATGATTTCAAAGTCATAACCCAACATCTTTGTGACCCATTTTTGTTGCTCTTATAAAGATAATCTTTGTTCTAAAAAATACTTAAGACTATCATGATCTATTTTTACCTTGAAGTGCCTTCCCATTAGGTAAGGTCACCATTTCTTAAGTGCATGTAGTATTGCCAACATTTCCTTCAAATAAATAGCTTTGTGTAAATAATTTCCTTTGATTGGATGACTTTAAAAAGCAATGGGTGTTCATTCTTGCATTAAAACAATGCCAATTCCATTTCCTGAGGCATCATGTTCCACAATAAAGGTTTTTGTGAAGTCTGGCGTAGCTAAGACTGGTGCTTGGCACATTGCGTCTTTAAGATGCTCAAAGACCTTAGTTGCTTCTGGAGTCCAAGAAAATGCATCTTTCTTCAGTAATGTTGTTAGAGGTGGTGCTATTCTCCCATAATTCTTAACAAACTAGTGATAATACCCTGTCAACTCAAGAAATCCTTGCATATGCTTTATGGATGTGGGTATTTTCCATTCTTTAATGGCTTTAATTTTGTTAGGGTCTACCTTAACACTCTCATGAGATACAATATGACCCAGATATTCCACCTCCTGTACCCCAAAGAAACATTTGGAGGTTTTTGCATATAATTGTTTCTCCTCCAATAACTTGAGCACCCTATCAACATGTTTCCAGATATTCCACCTCATGTACTCTAAAGAAACATTTGGAGGTTTTTGCATATAATTTTTTCTCCTCCAATAACTTGAGCACCCTATCAACATGTTGAACATGATCCTTCCAAGACTTGTTGTAGATTAGTATATCATCAAAAAATACTAACACAAATTTTCTAAGGAAGGGTTTGAAAATGGAATTCATCAAACCTTGAAATGTAGAAGGTGCATTGGTAAGGCCAAAAGGCATGACCAAAAATTCATGATGGCCCTCATGAGTTCTAAATGCTATTTTCAGAATTTCTTTAGTCTTCATTCTTATTTGATGATATCCTGAGTGAAGTCTGGCATAGCTAAGACCGGTGCTTGGCACATTGCTTCTTTAAGATGCTCAAAGGCCTTAGTTGCTTCTGGAGTCCAAAAAAATGCATCTTTCTTCAATAATGTTGTTAGAGGTGCTGTTATTCTCCCATAAGTCTTAACAAACTCGTGATAATACTCTATCAACTCAAGAAATCCTCGTAGATGCCTTATGGATGTGGGTATTTTCCATTCTTTAATGGCTTTAATTTTGTTAGGGTCTACCTTAACACTCTCATGAGATATAATATGACCTGTGCATTCCACCTCTTGTACTCCAAATAAACATTTGGAGGTTTTTGCATATAATTATTTTTGAAAAATGTGCAACAAGAAATGTTAAATTTAGAATGTGCTAAAAATAGACCTGCTAAAAATAACATGTCTAAAAATAGCAGTTTGGCCAGTGAGGTCATTGGCCACATTGGGTGAGAGGTGAAACTGCTAAAAATAAAAAATTTTAAAATAGCATTTCTGGGTCCCTTCCTATTTATAGCAGTCCCTAGTCTATCTACAGGAAGTAAAATTAATTTTGGTCTTACCAATAGTTTGAATATTAATTAATTAATTCTCCATGAGTTAATTAGTTAAGGAAAATCAGACTTGAAGTCTTTGTGAGAACATGCAATTATTTCTCCACTAATTGGGGAATGTGTCCTTGATTTGCTCCACTGATTGAGGAATTAAGGATGAGTTCTATAATGAGAGAATCAATTGACTTAGTTCTAACTAGTTAAGTCCAGTTAGATTATTTTAACAAGTTGTTAAAATAATAAAATATAGTTTGTTAATGCTTGCATGCATGTGACAACTATTATTTTAGATAACTGAGGATTCACTCATGGATAACTATTGCATGTCAGTTTTGTCAAAGACCCAGTTGAGATCAGATGTGGGACAATGTACTATTAGATGTTTGGATATTTCTAGTAAGTATTACTTGCATGGAGAAGGATCTATTATAGGATATTGGAGGACTTGTGGCCTATATATTGAGGCCTAGGTAGTCCATGATTTGTATCTTCTGATTGAAGATCATCAGAGTACAGAGAGAGCAGGATAGCTATTGAGTTGATTCTTTTTGTATGTTGAAGAGGATTTCCACTTGATTGATAATTCATGGTTGGGGTTTTATGATGGTGCTTTCCCCTGGATATATCTTGTGTTATGTGTGTTTGATGTCTCCATATCAGTTATATGTGTTCTTATTGATGTTGCTCATGGTTGATTAAGCTTCCGTTAAATTGTTTGTAGAAGTAGATCAAGTGTTTTGTTTTAGTACATTGCATGACTAGGTGATCTACAGGTGAGAAATTTCTACATGGTATCAGAGCTAGCTAATTTGAAGAAAAAGTTCTACATGGTATCAAAGCTAGTTGATTTGTAGGAAAAATTCTACAAAATTCTACATGGTTT
The DNA here is from genome assembly GCA_031772625.1 of Pinus tabuliformis. Lineage (NCBI taxonomy): Eukaryota > Viridiplantae > Streptophyta > Pinopsida > Pinales > Pinaceae > Pinus > Pinus tabuliformis. Next base: position 1,581,292,291 of record CM062804.1, on the reverse strand, counting down.
CGGAGCACAGGTGATCATGCAAGAACAATATACTGAGAGGAGATTTCAAAGTTTTGAGTTTTAGGCCGAGAGTTTGCAGGGCAGGTCTGAAATTTTTTGTACAAAATTTTCAGAAATAAATCACAGATTTAGATTCCTTGTGAAAAAAAAAATATCCGTTGAATCGGAGTTCGAATGATGGAGATATTGACGATTTAAAATCAGCTCTTTTTCTAGAAAATTTCGTGACGATGGGAAAGTGGAAATAGATTGGTTCACGGGTCAAGAACCTGTATGCTCTTGAGGTTCAAGATGCATGCAAAGCCCTGAGCAGCAAGGCAACTGATGGAGACTTGGTGGTTGAGAGGGAGAGTAACTTACCCCTCAACATGCAGAGCCAGAAGAAGTCTCAGACAATTGTGGAGGAGCCATGATTGGTGCAGCAACTTCAGGAGGTTGTGGAGCAGCCACAACAGGGGAAGCTGAGTGGAGATTGAGTAGAGACATCTACTCATGTAGAGAGCTCCAGTAGGGGAAAACTTCGAGCCAGGTGGGCAGAGGGATCACATGCAGCCATACCTCCAGGTAGGAGGTTGGGCGATATAGAGTGATTGTCCCAAGGAGGAAGGGTAGGATCCTTGATGTACCCAACCTCTTGGATGAGACCTTGCTACAGGAGCCCCGATGTGGAGTAGTAGGAACTGACTGAATGGGTAGAGACAGATGAAGATGGTGCAAAATAGAGAGTGACAGTGTAGGGAATCCCAGGATAGCGCATAGCTAGCAGACTGCAGCAATGTCAGAGGCACTAGTGTTTTGCACAGTGCTAGGTGGCACAGAGAGGTGTGAAATGGTGCGAGATGCATGGAGATCTTTCAGTAGCATAGCTATTAGAGAGGAAGCACTTGTCAGCAGTAGGTAGAGCTTCAACATCAGAGTATGCTCCTAGCCCAACAGAGTGGTCAGTTGGGAGTGTTTTTGTTCCAAGTGTTGTTGGAGCAAGTGGACCGGGTAGATATGTTGCATGCAGAACATTCCAGAGTTACAGGATTGGGTTCGAGAGAAAGCCTTTCTTGTTGAGAGGGAGTGTTGAAAAATGTGCAACAAGAAATGTTAAATTTAGAATGTGCTAAAAGTAGACCTACTAAAAATAGCATGTCTAAAAATAGCAGTTTGGCCAGTGAGGTCATTGGCCATAATGGGTGAGAGGTGAAATTGCTAAAAATAGAAAGTTCTAAAAATAACATTTATGGGTCCCTTCCTATCTATAGCAGCCCCTAGTCTATCTATAGGAAGTAAAATTAATTTTGGTCTTACTAGTAGTTTGAATATTAATTAGTTAATTCTCCATGAGTTAATTAGTTAAGGAAAATCAAATTTGAAGTCTTTGTGAGAACATGCAATTATTTCTCCACTAATTGGGGAATGTGTCCTTGATTTGCTCCACTAATTGAGGAATTAAGGATGAGTTCTATAATGAGAGAATCAGTTGACTTAGTTCTAACTAGTCAAGTCCAATTAGATTATTTTAACAAGTTGTTAAAATAATAAAATATAGTTTGTTAATGCTTGCATGCATGTGACAACTATTATTTTAGATAACTAAGGATTCACTCATGGATAACTATTGCATGTCAGTTCTGTCAGAGACTTAGTTGAGATCAGATGTGGGACAATGTACTATTAGATGCTTGGATATTTCTAATAAGTATTCCTTGCATGGAGAAGGATCTATTATAGGATATTGGAGGACTTGTGGCCTATATATTGAGGCCTAGGTAGTCCATGATTTTTATCTTCTGATTGAAGATCATCAGAGTACAGAGAGAGCAGGATAGCTATTGAGTTGATTCTTTTTGTATGTTGAAGAGGATTTCCACTTGATTGATAATACATGGTTGGGGTTTTATGCTGGTGCTTTCCCCTGGAAATATCTTGCGTTATGTGTGTTTTATTTCTCCATATCAGTTATATGTGTTCTTATTGATGTTTCCCATGGTTGATTAAGCTTCCGCTAAATTGTTTGTAGAAGTAGATCAAGTGTTTTGCTTTAGTACATTGCATTACTAGGTGATCTACAGGTGAGAAATTTCTACATGGTATCAGAGCTAGCTGATTTGTAGAAAAAGTTCTACATGGTATCAAAGCTAGCTTATTTGTAGGAAAAATTCTACAAAATTCTATAGAATTCTACAATTATTTCTCATCCAATAGCTTGAGCACCCTGTCAACATGTTGAACATGATCCTTCCAAGACTTTCTTTAGATTAGTATATCATCAAAAAATACTAACACAAATTTTCTAAGGAAGGGTTTGAAAATGGAATTCATCAAACCTTGAAATGTAGAAGGTGCATTGGTAAGGCCAAAAGGTAGGACCAAAAATTCATAATGACCCTCATGAGTTCTAAATGTTATTTTCAAAATGTCTTCAGTCTTCATTATTATTTGATGATATCCTGAGTCAAAATCCAAGTTAGTGAAGTAAATTGCTCCATATAATTGATCCAATAATTCATCAATGAAAGGAATGGGAAATTTATTTTAATAGTGAAATTATTGAGCTCCCTATGATCTAGACACATGCACTATAATCCATCTTTCTTGTGCACCAATACTATTGGAGTGGAGAAAGAACTTTGACTAGGTTGAATTATACCACCCTCTAGAATTTTTGCAACCATACGTTCAATATCACTCTTTTGGGCCTAGGGATATTTGTAAGGTCTGATGTTTGGAGGAATACTTCCTAGAATCAAATGAATAACATGATCATGATCACAAATAGGTGGGAGGCCTTTGGGAGTCTCAAATACCTTGGAATGATTGTCCAAGAATTTTTGGAGGAGAAATAGATGATTTTGATGTTTGAGCATGTAGTGAACATAATTGTGTAGATACAACACGTTGTTATTTCTTTAGAAGATTTTTCATGCCATTGGAGTTGATTATCCTTCTTGGTTTCGCTGCGATACCCCTTAATTCAACTTCCTTTCCTTCCCAAAAAAATTTCAAGAAAAGTTCTTGAAAATTAAAGCTATTGTACCCAAAGATTGTAACCATTGGAATCCTAGTACAACATCAGCACCACCCATTGGAATGGAAAACATTATACTATTCAATACATATTCTCCCATGCATAGCTTGATATTATGGCACTTTCCCGAGCAATTTATGGTTCCTCCTTTTGAAACCATCACTTGAAACTTTGGTGTTGAATAGAAGAAGCAATTTAATTCCTTGGCTATCTTACAATGAATAAAATTATAGGTACTACTCAAATCAATCAACACTCTTACCTTTTTCTTCTTGGTATGTCCTTTAATCTTAAGAGTTTCACGAGTGGTAATTCCTGCCAATGCATTACAAGATATGGTGGGATTCATTTATTCTTTCTCCGGGGTTGGTTCCTGGTGTATATCCTCTTATTTTGACGTTTTTTATGCCTTTTCTTCCTCCTCTTCACAATAGATGTAAAATAATTTATTCCTAGCACACTTATGACCTTTAGTGTATTTGTTATCATAACTGTAACAAAGCCCTTTTTCTCTTTTTTCTTCCAATTGTTGTGGTGTCAACCTTGTAGGTTGTGGAAGGCTAGGAGAAACCACACTTCCATATTTATAGTTGTGAGTGGTAGGATTCCTTGTTGCCATAATTTTGCTTTCCATTTTTCTTGCCAACCTGAATTCCTTCTCCAATGAATCAGGTTCCCAAGGGAAAAACTCATGTTCTATTTTATCCTTTAGAGTCCCTATGAAGACATCAATCCTATGTTGCTCTAGAATATCATTTACCCTTATATTTAATTTTTGGAAGTCTCAATGTGCTCCACTATTGAACCATTTTGTTTGAGATTTATCAATTGGCTAAAGAAGGTGTTGCTCTTTGTATCCTCATAATGTGCTATCATTTCCTTCATAAAAATTGACCAAGTGAATTTTGTTTATGAGAGAAAATCCATCGATACCATACAAACTGTTTGGTTCTAAATATAAAGTTGCAATGTGTATCTTTTGTGTGTTTTGCAAATTATGGAGATCAAAATGTTGCTCCATTTGTAGTATCCATGTTATGGGATCCTTGCCATCAAACTTCCTCATATATATATTTGGAATATGGTGGGTCTTCAATCCAATTTTAGAGTCTATGAAATCATGATTAACATTTATTTTGTTCTCATCATGAGTTTTCTCTATTACCTTTTCGCCACTAAGATGCATTTCTTGTAGCAACTTTACCAAACCTCCCTTCAAACATTCCATGTATTTCTTCAAATCTTCAATGTTGCCTTTTGCTTCATTGATGCCATTCTTAAAACCATCCATTTTAGCTTCTGTTATATTTTGTGAAAGTGAAATTTGTTGCACTTGGTCTCGTAATTTTGATATATCATGTTGCATTTCTTCCTCTTCTTCATGAGTCATAGTAGATATTTCAGGTTTCTTACTAGGTGTTTCCATTTTATTTCTTTGGGGAATCAAATAATGATAATTATGCTTCCATATTCCCTTTGAATCACTTCAAACTAATTTTTCAAACAAAACTCATGCAAATTTTTAAAAATACTACACACTTTTTTTTTCCTTTATAGGAGCTTGATATTGAATCTGATGTATCTCTGAAATTTTGGATCTTAAAGGTCTAAAATTGTGTTCTTTGGTATCCCTATGAGTTCTCTTTCCAACACCACAAGTCTGATCAAAATTGGATTCTCCAAGAAAGATTTATGCCCAATCTCCCAAGATGACTTTATTATAGACTGGCTCAGCAGAGCGAACTTGTACGAAGTTCTACATGTCACTATTTCAACCTTCGACTCTGAAAGATACCCAAAAAACCAAATTCCGTCCTATTTTTGTCTCTTTTTGTGAAATTTTAATCTGATGGTCAGAGAGAAAGTTATGACTATTTTCCAAGGTCACCCACTTGTGATGGAATTCGAGATCCTGTAAAAACCCTAACTTCCTCTGATCATATCTCCGAAAATATAGCAATATAAGATCTAAAATTTGTATACAAGGTTCAACAATATTTCAGCTCAAATGGATTTTAATTTACGCTTCTGAAGCTTTGTAGAAAAATAGTTATAGAAAAAATTCCAGGATGGCCTGTTTGAAGTAGCAAAACCCTAGAATCCAAAGCTATGATTCCAAATGTTATGCGACTAGCTCACAAAATAGAAGAAGAGATAGATCAACGACTTCAAAATAAGCCTCTTTGAGGGGGAAAACTCCTTTACATTATAAAAATGAACAATTCCTGGATGATGCAAATGAAAAAAACCTCCTTTCTATATATAGGAGTCTAAGGGATCACAATATAATCAGAGCCAACATAACAATAATAATGTAAGGGCACAAAAATAAAAATAGTGGGCTTCTATGGGGCACAAAAATAACAATATGGGGACTACATGGGCACACAAATAACAATAAGGGGGCTAGACTAATACCAATGAGGGAATACACGAGTGTTATAGGGACCTAACATGGAAGTTAATGCTCCCCAATTCTTCTTCTTTTAGATTCGAGAATGTCTCAGCAGATAGAGTGATAATCATTGAACAAATATTGGCGGGTGGAATTATTCCTAGTTGATAGGGAGTGTTAATTTATGCAACTAGGGTCAAATTCCACTTGGGATAGCTCAGATGACAGAGATGATGATTGCATTGAATTTGTCCTTTCGAGAAGATCAAAATCGACTTAAATATCACCTCATTTGGTCAAGAAGAAGTTTTTTTTGGAATTTATGAACCCTCTCATGTACATTAGATTAGGTTGGCCTCACACACGTGTACAATTGGATAGGTCAAACTTAACGTTAAGTGGACCCACATGGAAGCCTATAAATACAAGAATCCTCAAGCTCATTTTATCATCATTATTAAACATCTTCTTCTATATTCGTCTATTGTTTGGATCGCACAGGTTTGTTAAAGGAAGATCGCTCAGGGTCCAAAATTTTTGGTCTAAGGCTCCCACAAATTAGGGTTTCTGTTTTTCATCCACATGCTCACCACAAGTCAGATGTGACTACACTTGCACACACACAATATCTTTGGGTGTGACTAGGAAGCCACAGTCGCTCTCATATCAGATAGAAGAGTGCGACCTAGGCTCTGAGGCAGATTTGGGCTGATCTGATTGCAGTCACATGCATGCAATGCCTTTGGGAGAAACTAAGGCATCATAGTTGCTCGAATAGCAACCTGAAGGGAGAGACTAATGTTTTGAGGTAGTTCTAGGAGGTTTATTCTCCAGTCACTCACACATAGTGTTTCAAAGTGCGACTGGGAAGGCACAGTTGCTCGCATATCTACCTGAAGGGTGCAATTAGGGTTTGAGACAAGGCTGGGTAAATTCATTCTCAGTCACTCGATTTTCATTCTTTAGGGAGAAAATGGAAAAGTCATAATCACTCACATGCAGTGTCTTAGAGAGTGACCAGGAAGTTACAGTCGCTCGTGGAATATCTTGATGAGTACAACCAGGGTTCTGAGCTAGGGTTTGTCAGTTGACCACAATTGGCCTTAGTTGTATGAAGGCTAAAAGGTTTCTCTCTACTATACAATGATTCTGAAAGTTTTCTTCTGATTTGTATTGGGTAAATCTCTACTGGATGATTATGTATTGGGCTCATTGTACTCTCTGCTGAAATTTTTTATGAAAATATAATAAGAATGAGATTTGAAAGGGTTTTCCCCCTAGTGGGGTTTTCCTCTAGTCTTTGACCAATCTGATTTCTCTTGTGGTTGTGCTATTGTCTCCTTTGTCATTGCATATATTGTTTTATCTTTAGTTACTATTTATGATTGGAAACATTGTTAATAATTAGATGCATTTCTTAATGAAGAATTGAATTAGGCTCAAGTAATTGAAATGACATAAAACAATCTGAAAAGTTAACACAAGTAAGTATCTATTCATGAATACCAGGCTCATGGAGCTTGATTTATTCTATACAATGACTTCAACCAACACCTCCTCGAGTAGAAGTCCATTTAGAAATGTGGTATTCACATCTATCTAGTAGATCTTCCACGTTGTTGGAGGAGCTGGTTGGTTTGGTCGACTAGTTTGATGGAAAAGGGATAGTCGGTAGTCTGTAATGTGATATAAGGTTAAATAATGACAGATCAAGCAACACAATCAATCAAACAATTAGACCTGCATAGATGTCTTAACATATATATATATATATATATATATATATATATATATATATATATATATATATATATATATATATATATATATATATATATATATATATATGTCTGCATAATAATGTAACATGTTGATTCATAACATTGAAAAGAGAATATCTTTGCATCTTGACTATCTCTCCATTATTGTATTTATCATACCTTTATGTGCTTACTGTGTAAATGGTCAAAGTCTTTTTATTGGTAACAATGTATGCTTTTCGCTATATTACAACACTGGTTCCGTTGCCCATAGTATAAAATTGATTCATATATTATGCAAGTATAAATGTTAAAATTATACAACATACAATTATGGCTACACACGAAGGAGTCAGTTTTTGATTGTGGATGCTAGAGCTAACTTTTTCACAGAAGCACGTGAGATTTTTATATAAGGTGCACCAGTAGAGATCAATAAGTTCCTCAACAACGTCACCCATGAAAAAACTCAAAATGAAACTGACACTCGACTCTTATTGAAATTGTCAAACACCAGTTGAACAAACTTACATGAGTGGCTCAATTTGATTATGGAAGACTACTATGAGGAAAAAGCCCTAGAAGATCAAACTTCTGTTAAACATATAAAAGCTAGATTTTATGAAAACTTACATGATGGTTTCTTTTACAAAATTCCAACCCTACTACACAAATTTATTAGTGGCAGAGATGCAGGCCATATTGTTGAGTACCGAAAACTGTTAGGGACACTAGATGACATTGACTAGAGGAAGGAAAACAAAAATTGGCATAAATTTCTCGACACTCACTATAAAGATACACCTGAAGCATGAAATAATTTCTTAAGAAAACAATTATGGCTGACGAATACTTCCTTGCGAGCCGACACTATTTGGGTCAGTATGGGGGGTGGGGGGGGGTATAGCGGATCATGAGAAATAAATAAGGAAAATGTAAAAAAGAGAGATAAAATTGAAGAATTACTTGTAACCGACAAATATGGAAGGAATGAAGTCATCCGTTAGGAAACAACAACAAGAAAATAATCGAACTAGAAGTTATCAACAATATAAAAAACTGATTGATATACAAAAAATAGCAAGGGACAAGAGACAACAATAATGAGAGAAAATTAGAGAACAAGAATACCAGAGGAAAAGAATGAAGAATCAGGGGTGTGAGAGAGAAGATGCATAGGACTCCTAAGAAGAGTTGAGAGGCGTAACACCTCTCGGACTGATGGAGAATGAAGGTCTACTGATAAACTGTTGAAGCCTCTAAATTTGCTGCAACAAAATTGGGGGATGATCACCCGATCCAGACCTTAAAGAAACTCCTTTTTCGTTTGGAATGGTGGTTTTGACTGGTTCAACTAGGTCCAATTACCTTCTCTCAATATCCAACATGGCTTACAATATGACTTTTATCCACCAATGGAGAAGAGACATCAGATCAGCCTTCTTGCTGATCATGCAAGAAAGTGATCCTTAAGCTAATCTAGAGCTCAACCAAGCCGCAACTAAAATTTTCAACTTTGGGAAGAGGACTTATAAGAATGTAAAATTAAATCTAAATGCAAATTTATTCTATAATGCAAGCAAAAGGAAGTAAATCCTAATCCTATCTCAATTAAGCAGGTATAGATCTAACCCAACTGAGAGTAAGATATTTAAATGATTGGGATTTAAATATGGCTGGCTTATAATGAATATCAAGCTAATGAAGTAGTTTAATTAACTGCCATTATGAATACCAAAACATATTCTATTCAGAGACCTCTTAACTGAAATAATCAACCAACAACATTTAGGAAGAAGTTCACAAAATGATAGTGATTTTCAATCCTTAATTCGAATAATTAAATAATAATATGAGGAAGTAGTTCACACCATATCACTATTTGTTAAACCAATATAAAAAGACAAATTTTTGAGTAAATAATTACTTAGAAATCATAATTCAACCCATCAGAGTGGAGATAAATAATAACATATGATTGAGACAAATTACTCATACCGACAATAGTGCACAAATATGAACAAAATGACACATTCCTACCATCATAAAATGAAACTAGTATTTAAAATAGTAGTATTAGAAATACCAATTTATTTAATCCATTTCTCTAACTGTTGTCTCCAACATTCCTTTACATTGTTTGAACTTATGTTGTTACAACAAGAGTTGCATAAGTGCAAACTCTGCCCATCATACATAATTCAGAATGCAAAATAAAAATCCTCAATAATCCCTAGATCTGAGATTTTCTCTTCTCCCACCTACAACTCTAAATTCCTATTACAGAAGTGCTTTTAGAATTCCAGAATTATAGAGGAGAGAAGCCTTTAATTCATTCTACAATGTGTTATTTATAATATTTACAAAAAGAATTCTCAACAAGAAAGTTTGTTGAAGATTAAATCTACTCTATCAATTTTCATTGGCCCTAAATTTCATTCTTCTATTGCTAGAGCATTCTGATTGATTCAGATCTTATTCTCCTCATCTCTTCCATTGTTCTCCTGCAAAAACAAATAAAAAATAAATTAAAATGCAACAATAAAATCAAAATACCAAATATGGAATTAAAACATATCAAATCAAAATTTAATTACATAATTAAAATTAAAGAAATTAGAGCTTTCTATTGATGCTCGTGATGGTTTAATTGGTCAAGCAGAACATAGGTGAATGGATCTGCACTCAGAAGAAGTCGTGGGAAAATGAGAATGCAGAAAAAAAAAATCAAAAAATTGATTTTGCTAAAAATTTGGAGCTTGATCTTCTGCCTAATTTTAGACCCATTAAATGATCAAATCTAGCTTTACAACCACTTCAGAAATATTCTCCATAATTTTATCTTTCCAATGAACCATCCTAGGCCTCATTTAGCCAAGTAAAATTTCATTTACGAGTTTCCAAAGTTGATGAATTATAACTGCTAGAATTATGGAAATTTTGTTGCCTAAGCTAAAAATTGGAATTTTAAATTAAATTTTAATCCTGAATTAGATTACAGTTATTATTTAATTAATGCTAATTAATTGTGATTACAAATTAAATTAATTATTTACATAAATTAATTAATATGGAAATGATTTAACAAAAATGAATAAATAATATTATATTTCAAATTATATTAAAATTATAATAAATATTTTAATTATAATATAATTATTATAATATTAATATAATATTTAATATACAAACCATTGGAATCAACCCATATTGCAATATAAACAAAATTTATTATTCGTATGTTGTAAGTGGGAGGTCTATGGAGTGGGGAGAGTAATGGAGAGATAAGGGAAGTCAGTGGAGGGATAAGGTGGAGTGAGGTGAGGGTGAGTGGAGTATGACATGAGGGTGAGTGAGGTGGAGGTACAGGAGGCATAAGGAGCTCAAACAAAAACTTTATGTTAAAACTTTTTAACCCCTTGTATAATTCCAAAATTGCACCTTGCAAGTTTTTTGATATAAGCGCATAAAAAAAAATTGTTATTTGTGATATGAGATTTGTGATGTATTGCAATCGCAATATCGCATCGCAAATTTTGATCATAATATTTTTTAAAATCACAATTTTTGGATCACATTTTTTAGATCGGGATTTTGGAAAGAAGGAAGTGATACGAAGTGGGTACGTGTGAATTAACAATCCTACAAATTGGACTACAACCACTTTACAATTTTGAGAATCTGGTCTTGGAAACTTGTTTTAAATAATAAATTGGAGTAAATTACCAAGATTCTGAAACACATTTTCATCTATTGTATGATTTAGCTCGGTCATTTTGTAGAACCGTTAGTGAAAAAATGAAAGAATATTAGTAAAACTAAGTAAGAGTTAATATTTACAATGAATGACCATTGAACTTAATCAACTATGAAGAATCGAAATATTATACACTTATTTACATCTTAGTCTAGGCAAGAAAATGATCAAACTTCAAAGGAGTGCCATTTACAAACCAGTTGAGAAAATGAGTCGAAACAAGTATCGATGAAAAGCTTGTGAAAAGTCAGATTCAATGAAACATTCAAAACATAAATCCTTTTAAAACTAAAAATTGAAAAATTTTAAGACAATTATCTTAAATGAAAATCATAAAAGATGCTTAGCCAAAAAATTAATGGAAAGGGTCCCCATTACTTGAAGTAATGTGGGTGGCAGGGGGGCTGGGGAAGGTGGGAGGGGTGTTGGGTTTTCCCTACCAAAATGGTGACACAGTGGGAAGAATCAGTTATCTCTAGTTAAAGATAATAAACTTTGATTTATCCAAAGGTTAAAAATAATGGAGTTTATGAAATCGTCTAACAGTAAAATATTTTCATAGGTCCCACAAAAAATAGATTAAACAATATGAGTCTGTAAAGGTAAGTACTCAAAGAAGACTAGAGTAAAAGTTATGAATCCAAATTTGGGAAAATTTGTTTTTTTGATAAATCATATATCCATTTTATGATTGTCTCTGACATCGCTTCATTGCCAACGAGCCTGAACAGTACCCCGACAAAGTTGTCTTTTACGCCATACAAGCCTAGTCCAACTGCTAGCGATCATTCATAGCTTCGACATGTTTACTTATATTTTCCACGCTTCCTCTTTAATCACCCTTTTGAAAAGCGTATTTGCAAGCCTGTAGTTTATGATGTATTTGAGTGAAAGAAGTGGGATGGTAATAGAGATTTATGTTTAATGGACATAATACTTTCATAATGTTTGCTCCAAATTATTTCCCTACAACTATCAATTGAAGGTTTTTATGTGGAGGGGTGGGAGGTATTCATTGTGTTAAACTCAAAATCAATTATTTCCTTGAAAAACTAAACTTAATCACCTAGAAAGGATGTGTTTTTCTCCATGAAAAAGATTTAAAACAAGAGGAATTATGGTTCCATAAGGATATGCCTTTCATGATAAATGAAATTCACTGATATAGGCAAAGTTTAGATTTCCCCTTGTATGTCAACCGTTGTTGAACAAGAAATGTACTTGCACATATATCATGGAAGAATCACCAAAATCAAAACAAAACTAAAAATAAAAGAAAAAGAATTCATAAGCTAAAGTAAGAAGAGAAATAAAAAAAAAAAAAATGAAGAAGGTGATAGGTGAAAGAAAAATCAAAATTTTTACAAGATAAACTCCAACAAGACAATGTATACCAATGTTTCAATGAGACGAAGTAAAAGAAAATAATCATGTTAATGTTCCTTATTTTGTTGATATTTTAGATAAATTTTATCTTATAAAGTTATAAGCATTTTGGTTTCCGATAGCAGTGATGATAAAATTAAGCAACAATGAAAAATTTCTATCTGGTGTCAATTTTTTTTGTTTCAAAGCATCATATTAACAATTTTCTGACAAAATAAATGCCTAAAGAAACAAAATAAAGTTTCAGAAACTCCCTAGTGTAGCTGATTCAATGAGGATCATTACTGAACATAGGAGAGTGGATTCCAAATATAATCTAATGGAGGCGTGGGAAGTTTTATGAGGAGATGAGAGGTATCATTTTCTCCAACAAAAGATAACTTCTTCCTTTAATTATAATTAAAATGATGAAGAAGTTGTATTGACTAAAATCTTATTGACCCACAATCATCACTTATTAAATCTAAACTAAAACAAACAACAAACTAGAAGAGAACAATGTTTCATGTTCCAAGAATCTGAAGTAGATCGAATTCATCAGAGGTGAGAATGAAAATATGCTCCTTAATGAATCACAGTCACAAATGCTCTTTTTCATTTCTTTATTTTTAGTTTGTATTAACCCCATTATGTTGAAGTTGATTCGAAATCCAAAATAATATATTAATTATATATGTGAAGATGATTTGAATCTTTAAATGATAAATATGGGGTGAATATCAAAATTCGAAATAAAAGAGAATTCCAAATAAATTAATCATGATATATTACTTTTACCTGTTTCAAATTTGCCATGAATTGCTACATTACCATATTGGAGGCTGAAGAGTGCCTTTGTAGTAAATGAAGATGCTTTCTAAAATATGGTTGATATAATAAAATGTGCATCCAATAACAAATCAAAGGAAAAAATTTCAATGATCCACAGGTGATGAAATATTTCATTAGCCAAGAAAATTGCCGAGAAGGGTAAGAGAGGTCCATGTGCATATATCATGAAGAATATATATCCCTTTAGTCAAAAAGTCATCCCTATGATTGAATTCTTGGATTTCACAAAGTTATGATTAAAACACATCCAAGTTTTGAGTCATTGTGATAACATGAAAGTAGCATACATATTCAAAGATAATGAAACAAGACTTCATGTCATCATAGTAAATTTTTCCTTTGATAGATGTAATGGACATGATAGTGGTGAAAGGAAATGCGAGGCTCAAAGAAGTAAATGTTGGAATTTGTTTTTAAATGATTTTGATATAATACAAATCCAAGAGTCTACAAATTTGAAATCCTGAGAAAAGTCTAGAAAAATGTTAAGTAGCGGATTAGGATTTCAAATTTCATCAGTTAGAGGCTCTGAGTCCCTTTGGAAGAAATGAATATGACTCAAGGGAAAAAAATTGGTAATTGTGATGCAATGGTTCAACTTTATCTTCACAATTTGAATATTTGGAACACGTATATATAAAATCATAGATAATATCATTTGTTGTAAGCGTTTTGTGCAAAAATTTCCTCCATTTCTAACAAATATGAGTTTTATAATGAGCGTAAGCATTTGCTTCCAGTTGTACCGATGAGAGACAGAATATGGTCATTTACCCATAACATAAATTTCCAAATTTCTGCACATATGAGCGTTATCAAAGAAAAGTATCAGCGAAATATTATAGTTGTATTTTTTACAAACGTGCGATATTATGAATTTTTGATAGGCCTTGTTAGGCCCTATAATACTACTGATTACTCGATTACTATTGCATTTGTATCCCTTATTAATATTGTTGTGCCCCTATTGTCCCCATATTGTTATTACTATACCCCATAGAATCCATCTATTGTTATTTTTGTGGCTTTATATTATTATTGTTAGGTCAGCTAGGTTATATTGTGACTCCTTAGACTCCTATATATAGAAATGAGGTTTTTTCATTTGAATCATCCAAGAATTGTTCATCTGTGTAATATAAAACAGGTTTCCCCCTCGAAGAGGCTGAATTCTAAGGCGTTCAACTATCTTTTCTATCTTTTTGTGAGCTGGTTTCATAACATTTGGTATCAGAGCTTTGGATTCTAGGGTTTCGCTTCTCCAAATAGGTCATCGTGGAATTTTCGCTATAACTTTTTTTCTGCAAAGTTTCAGAACCTAAAAAAAGTATCCATTTGATATGAAATCGCACTGAACCTCGGCTCTAAATTTCATAGCTTTTCGTACTATATTTGCGGAGATATGATTTGAGGAAGTTGGTCATTTTGCAGACTCTTGAATTACATTCCAAACAGGTGATCTAGGGAAAATCATCATAACTTTCTCTCTGAGAATCAGATTGAAATTTCATAAGAAGGTAAAGAAAGCGGATGGACTATAGTTTCTTGTATATATTTTTCATAGCCAAAGGTCGAAACAGTGACACGTGGCACGTCATACAAGTTCGCTCTACTGAACTAGTCTATAATCAGGTCACTATGGGCAATTTGGCATAACTCTTCCCTGGAGAATCCAATTTGGATCAGACTGGTGTAATTGGAAAGAGGATGTATAGGGCTACCACAGGTCGCAATTTTAGTACTGGATGATCCGAAACTACAGAGATACATCAGATTCAATATTAAGCTCCTACAAAGTGAAAAAAAGGTGTGTAGTTTTTTTTTAAATTTTTGCATAAACTTGGTTTCAAAAATTAGTTTGAAGGAATTCAAAGGGCATAGTAAAGCATTATTATTGGTAATTGATGCCCCAAGGAAAGAAAATGCAAACACCTAGTAGGAAACTTGAAAGCTCTAGCATGAATCATGAAGAAGAGGAAGAAATGCAACATGATATATCAAAATTACGAGACCAAGTGCAACAAGTGTCACTTGCACAAAAAGTAACAAAATCTAAGATGGATGGTTTAAAGAAAGATGTAGAAGCTAATATGGATGGTTTAAAGAAAGGCGTAGAAGCTAATATGGATTGTTTAAAGACAGGCATGGAAGATTTGAAGACAGACATGGAAGATTTGAAGACAGATTTGACAAAGTTTCTACAAGAAATGCTTACTAATGGTGAAAGGGTAGTAAAGGAAACTCATGATGAGAACAAAAGAAATGTTAATCATGATTTCATAGACTCTAATGTTGGATCGAAGATCCACCATATTCCAAAAATCGATATGAGGAATTTTGATGGCAAGGATCCCGCAACATGGATATTACAGATGGAACAATTTTTCGATCTCAATAATGTGTAAAACACACAAAAGGTACGTATTGAAACTTTATATTTGGAACCAAATCAGTTTGTATGGTATCAATGGCTTTGCTCTCGTAAAGAAATTATCACTTGGGCAATTTTTACGGAATAATTGAAAGCACATTATGAGGATACAAAAACCAACACTTTTTTTAGCCAATTGATACGTCTTAAATAAAAGGGTTCAATAATGGACCACATTAAGGAGTTCCAAAAATTGAACATAAGGGTAAAAAATATTCCAGAGGAGCATATGATTGACGTGTTCATAGTGAATTTAAAGGATAATATCCAACATGATGTTCGCCCTTGGGAACTTGATTCATTATAGAAGGCATTCAAGTTAGCAAGAAAAATGGAAAGCAAAATTATGGCAACCAGGAAGCATACCACTCACAACTGTAAAGATGGAAGTGTTATTACCCCTAGTCTTCCACAACCTATAAGGTTGACACCACAACAATTGGAAGAAAAAAGAGAAAAAGGGCTTTGTTACAGTTGTAATAACAAATACATTGAAGGTCATAAGTGTGCTGACAAGAAATTATTCTACATAGATTGTGAAGAGGAAGAATAAAAGGAGCAAGAAAGGTCAAAAGAAGAGGATATACTCCAAGAACAAAACCTACATAAAGAAGAAATGAATCCAACCATATCTTGTAATGCATTGGTTGGAATTACCACTCCTCAAACCATCAAGATAGAAGGACAAATCAAGAAGAAAAAGGTAATAGTGTTGATTGATTCAGGAAGTACCCACAATTTTATTCATTGTAAGATAGCAAAAGAATTGAATTGCTTCCTATATCCAGCACCAGAGTTTGAAGTGATGGTTGCAAATTGAGGAATGATAAATTGCTCTGGAAAGTGCCATAATATCAAGCTATCCATGGGAGAATATGTATTGACTAGCTCAATGCTTTTCATTCCAATGGGAGGTGCTGATGTTGTACTAGGAGTCCAATGGCTACAATCCTTGGGTACAATAGCTTTTAATTTTCAAGAACTTTTCATCAAATTTTTTGTGGAAGGAAAGGAAGTTGAATTAAGGGGTATTACAGGGAAACCGGGAAAGATAATCAGCTCTAATGATATGACAAAGCTTCTAAAAAAGGAACAAAGAGGTGTAATTGCACAATTATGTTCACTAGATGTTTCCACATCGGAATCATCTATTTCTCTAGATCTCCAAAAAGTCTTGGACAATCATTCTAAGGTATTTGAGACTCCCAAAGGTCTCCCACCTATTCGTGATCATGATCATGCTATTCATCTGATTCCAAGAAGTGTTCCTCCAAACATCAGGCCATACAAATATCCCTATGTCCAAAAGAGTGAAATTGAACGTATGGTTGCAGAAATGCTAGAGGCTGGTATAATTCAACCTAGTCAAAGTTATTTCTATGCTCCAGTGGTATTGGTGCACAAGAAGGATGGATCATGGCGCATGTGTTTGGATTATAGGGAGCTCAACAAGCTCACTATTAAAGATAAGTTTCCCATTCCTGTCATTGATGAATTACTGGATGAATTGCATGGATCAATTTACTTCACCAAGTTGGATCTTCATTCAAGATATCATCAAATCAGAATGAAGACTGAAGACATTCCGAAAACAACATTTAGAACTCATGAGGGTCATTATGAATTTTTGGTCATGCCTTTTGGCCTTACCAATGCACCTTCTACATTTCAAGGTTTGATGAATTCCATTTTCAAACCCTTCCTTAGAAAATTTGTGATAGTATTTTTTGGTGATATACTAATCTACAACAAGTCTTGTAAGGATCATGTTGAACATGTTGACATGGTGCTACAACTATTGGAGGAGAAACAATTATATGCAAAAAGATCCAATTGTTTCTTTGGAGTACAAGAGGTGGAATATCTGGGTCATATTGTATCTCATGAAGGAGTTAAGGTAGACCCTAGCAAAATTAAAGCCATTAAGGAATGGAAAATCCCCACATCCATAAAGCATCTGCGAGGATTTCTCGGGTTGACAGGGTATTATTGCAAGTTTGTTAAGAATTATGGGAGAATAGCAGCACCTATAACAACATTATTGAAGAAAGATGCATTTTCATGGACTCCAGAAGCAACAAAGGCCTTCGAACATCTTAAAGAGGCAATGTGCCAAGCACCGGTCTTAGCTACATCGGACTTCACAAAAACCTTTATTGTGGAATGTGATGCTTCAGGAAATGGAATTGGTGTTGTTTTAATGCAAGATGAAAGACCCATTGCTTTTGAAAGTCATCCAATCAAGGGAAATTTCTTACACAAAGCTATTTATGAGAAGGAAATGTTGGCAATACTACATGCACTTAAGAAATGGTGACCCTACCTAATGGGAAGACACTTCAAGGTAAAAATAGATCATGATAGCCTTAAATACTTTTTAGAACGAAGATTATCCTCTGAAGAGCAACAAAAAGTGGGTCACAAAGATGTTGGGTTATGAATTTGAAATCATCTACAAAAAAGGGAAGCAAAATGTGGTGGCAGATGCACTCTCAAGAAAGGATGAGGATGTGGAAGCATTGTTGTGTGCCATTTCTATTATCCAACCATATTGGATAAACGAAGTAAGGGAGGAATGAAAGAATGATGAAGAAGTGTGGGCACTTATTCAAAAGTTACAACAAGATTCCAGTACATTTGATACATTTAGCTGGCAAAATGATTTGTTATGGTACAAAGATTGCTTATACCTCTGTAAGAATTCCCAACACAAACAAAAGATTCTTATGGAATTACACACTTCTCCCTTAGGAGGGCACTTAGGATTTTTAAAAACTTACCACCAGATTAAGAAGGAATATTTTTGGGATGGCCTTAAATTGGATATTCAAAAGTTTATGGTGGAATGTTTGGGTTTGCCAACAAAATAAAGTTGCAACAATTAAGACCCCGGGTCTATTACAACCTTTATCCATTCCAAGCCAATGTTGGGAGGAGGTTTCAATGGATTTTATCATAGGTTTACCCAAATCTAACAGAAAGAGTGTCATCATGGTGCTAGTTGACAGACTTACCAAGTATGCACACTTTTGTGCATTATCACATCCATTTAAAGCCAGTATAGTTTCTACTGCATTTATGGAAACAATTCAAAAGCTACATGGAAATCCAAAGATTATTGTAAGTGACAGAGATCCCATTTTCACTGGAACTTTTTGGACAAAATTATTTTCTTGTCTTGGTACTCAGTTAGCTCATAGCTCATCTTATCATCTTCAATCTGATGGGAAAACTGAGATAGTAAAAAAATGTTTGGAAGGATATCTTCGTTGCTTTGTATCTGATAAACAGACACAATGGGTCAAATGGTTGCCTCTGGCTGAATGGTGGCATAACACTTCTTTCCATACAAAAACAAAAATGACCCCATTTATGGCACTTTATGGATATCAGCCACCATCCATCACATCATATTTAAGAGAAAATTCTAAGGTTCAAGTAGTGGAACATCACATTGAACATCAACAACAAGTCCTCCAACTCTTAAAGGATAACCTCGTGTTGGTACAGAATATAATGAAACAATAAGAAGATCAACATCGCAACGAAAGAAGTTTTGACGTAGGTGATTGGGTATTCCTACGACTACAACCATATAAACTAATGTCCCTCAAGCAAGCTAAGATGGATAATAAATTATCACCAAAGTATTATGGTCCGTACAAGGTGTTGCAAAAGATTGGTACTATGACATACAAATTGGAGCTTCCTGCAGCTTCTTGAGTGCACTCAGTTTTCCATGTTTCATGTTTAAAGAAGGTTATAGGCGACAAGCTCCTTGTTCAAAAATAATGCCAGAACTTGATGAGGAAGGAAAAATTATATTGGAACCGGAAGTAGTCATATAAACAAGAAGTTGATAGCTATGAAATGGATCAATTTCAGAGTATCTCATCAAGTGGAAGAACTTATCCATTGAAAATTCCACATGGGAGGATGAGAATTTTATACAGAAGCATCCAGAACTACTCAAGCGTTGAGGACAACACTTTTCTGAAGGAGAGGGGCATGTTAGGTCCCTATAATACTAGTGATTACCCCATTACTATTGTAGTGGTATCCCTTATTAATATTTTTGTGCCCCTATTGTCCCCATATTGTTATTACTGTGCCCCATAGAATTCATCTATTGTTATTTTTGTGACTTTATATTATTATTGTTAGGTCGGCTGGGTTATATTGTGACTCCTTAGACTCCTATATATAGAAAGGAGGTTTTGTCATTTGAATCATCCAAGAATTGTTCAGTTTGTAATGTAAATGAGGTTTCCCCCTCGAAGAGGCTGAATTCTAAGGCGTTCAACTATCTTTTCCATATTTTTGTGAGTTGGTCTCATAATAGGCCTTGATTATAAATATGAGCAAAAATGTATATCGTAGGTCTTTTATTAGAGTTTCAATATCAGGTGTACAAAAGGAGAACAACTGATTGAATTTCGTGATATGAAAATTGCGATATGGCAACCAGGAAGTTATATTGGGGATCTTGTATCACAGGTTACATATCAGGAATGCTTATGATCAAATGTTATGATATGGATGATGCGGAATGGAGGATGTGATATCATGAAAGTTTTATCGGAGATCGGAGGGGATGGGGCTATCATAGGAATAGAGATATTTGGGGCAATCTTATATGAAAACCTCTGATATGCGATTTGTGATATGTGACGTGGCATCCTTGTGGGATCGACTTTGGCCTTCATAAGAGATTGGTGATCAAATGATTTAAAATGAGATGTAACATCGTTGATGCACTTATGTGCGATGTAGAATGGACATGATAGTTTTATTAAATATGTTGACACCTAATCCTCACGATTGGGTGAATTCATGTAAATAATTAAAATAGGAATGTGGACAGTCATCAGAAGATGAACTGAACAGTCACATCCTTTTGTATATAACAATAACATGCCTGATGGAATAATACGAATTAGTTTTCTGCCAAAATGGAGTTACTCCTGGCCTGACATGGTATCAGAGCCAACTCTTTTTAGCCTTTGTGTCCCTTGTAACTCCCTGTCTGCTCTCCATATAGCTGAGCAGGTTCTTCATAAAATTAGCGACCCCACTGTCTGACTGTTTAGCTATCTGATTGATTCATAAACGTTTCTGACATGGTAGTTGCGTCTGAAATGGTATCATTGCATACTATGACTGTGCGGATGACTGATTCATAAACGTTTCTGCCATGGATGCGGGCTTTGCCAAAGAGTTGCAGTCTACGAGCCCTTTCTAGATTCCAATCTCTGCGTATTCTATTCGTCTCTCTCATTCTGCTGTTTGATATGATTATGAGGCTTTGAAGTCTATTGCATACAAATATTGAGAAATGAACTGCTGTCTCTCCGAGCTGTGTTGGAAATGCTTCCCAATCCAGATTACAAAAGTTCTGAGTCTCAATTCAATTCGGAGCCAAAATATCAAATATTTCAGATCGTTTCCATGAATCTCACTTGACTGATGGCCATCGTTGAGCATTCTCTGTGCACCCCCTTGTTGATCGCGTGTTCGAATCGACAGAGGCCATCTCCTCAGGTAGTAGTACACGGAGCTGACAAATTATTTCCTTCATTTATGCTTCCTCTATTCTTCGTTTATTGCATTGTTTCTTCCCATCGAAACTCAGAGTCCCCAGCTACAGCTTCGACTGCAGTCTCCGAGCGCTAGGAATTAGCGTGGTGATCAATCTGCTAAAGATAACAGTCCGAGTCTCCTAGGCCTTAATACTTCAGATTGCAGTACTGTCCTAGGTCTCACTGGCACCAGAATATTTTTGCAAGTGAAATAGACTATTGGGGCCGAGTCTTCGCCATTTCTTCCTAGAAAACCTCACATTACCCCGTGCTGTCAGCAGAACAACACGACTGAATGATGATCACCCGCCTCAAATTCTTCTCAGTGGGGTACTAGAGAATACCACCTTTTGTTTGCATTCGGGTGTTGGAGTGAAATTCCGTTCTAGTGACCGCCAAGAATCTCAATCTGAGATTTCAAGAACAAAACCAGGGGGCTAATAAAGAGAGAGGGAAGGGGATTTTTTTGAATGCAAGAGGGAGCGCGCATTAATAATAAGATCACATAATATGTAGCACAATATTTGGTGGAGGCAGAAATGATGCGTTGAGCCCTTTTAAAAGAGACTGTATAGCGTGTGCATTGAATGATTTTTATTGGTATCTGTGTACATTTTTATTGTATATTGGCAGAAGTATTTTTTCTATCAGCAAAACTAATTTTTATAGAATGCATTCAATCATATCCATGGTGGGAATAGTTCTCACTGGCAAGGAGAACTATCCTGACTGGTCCCGGATGATAAAACACACCCTCATTTTCAATGAGTTGTGGAAAGGAGTGTCTGTCGGAGAAAGAGACAATGACCCAGTACAACCTACCTCAGAGAAAGAGCTAGTCATTTGGGAAAACAAGAACAACAAAGCTTATTCATTAATCGCAGCATCTGTAAATGAAGAGGTGAGTCACCATATTTCGTCATATTCAACTGCCTTTGAAGCCCTACAAAAGCTGAAAGAACTCTATGACTCACATTCTGCACTTGAAGTTGTCCAACTCATGATTAAACTCTTCACTCTTGAACTGCAAAATAATGATCCTCTTGCTCTTGCATCTGAAGTAAAGTCTATAATGCATGATATCAAATCCACTAAGGTTGAATTAGATATTCCTCTTATTGATTTTCTCAAGGCACTTTATCCTACTTACTCCAATTATCTTGAGTCATTGCAAGAAAATGGAAATCTTAAAGATATAACCTTTGACTCACTTGTGAAAAAAGTTTGCTGAAAGAGAGAAAGCTTTTGGAAAGAAGACAACCCTTGAATCTTCTGAAGAGACTGTGTGCCTTGCTCATAAAGAAAAGCATCCTTCTCAAGATTCTACAAGAGGAAGAGGTGGACGAAGAGGAAGAGGAAGATATTTCAGAGGCAGGGGGGGTAGACATTCTCAAGGAGAAAAGGCAGATCTGCATTGCATTCGCTACAAAAGAAATGGATCACATGATGCCTCTACATGCAAGCTACCATGCGACAAAATTGAGCAGAAAAGAAACCAACAGAAAGGTAAAACTAATGATACAGACAAAGGTAAAGCACCTGAATCCGCTCACTATATTGAGGCACAATGTAACATTGGAGTAAATGAAGATTTGTTTAATGCTTCACTTGCTTCTTGGAAAAATGATTAGTTGCTTGATTCAGGAGCAACCTGTCACATGACTCATAGAAAATATTTTTTTGAAGATTTCACTGACAATGTTGATGGAGCAGTATACTTTGTAGATCAGTCAAAAATAAAGCCATTAGGGCTTGGCACAATTAGGTTTAAACTGCCTGGTCTTCCAGACTTTCTTCTGGATCATGTTCTATATCTCCCACAGCTCAAAAGAAACTTGTTGTCCTTGGTCCACATCTGCCAACAAGGTCACTCCATTCATATGTTTGATGGCAAGCTTGAGGTAAGAAAAGCATCTGAGCACTCACTTGTCATGAGGGGAATAGAAGAAGAAAGGCTTCTCAAACTGCAAGGAACCTCTACTCATGCAAAACATTTCTCATATATTTCTCATCATGAAGAAGGTACACTTCCATCAAGTTTATTATGGCATGCTAGATTTGGACATTTAAACTATGACAGTCTCTACTTATTGAAGAAAAATGGTGTTGCTGGTTTGCCTACAATTCCTAGGAAACATATGCAATGTGATGCTTACATTCTTGGAAAGCATAGAAAACAGTCTTTTCATGATTCACATTCAAGAGCACATAGGAAGCTTGAACTCATTCATTCAGATTTATGTGGTCCAATGCCTGTTCCTTCTGCAAATGGAAATAAATATATCATGACATTTATTGATGACTACACCAGAATGTGTTGGGTTTATTTATTGAAGAACAAATTTGATGCTTTTCAAACATTCAAGAATTTTCATAAATGGATTGAAAATGATGCACAATCTCATATTGGGTCTATTCGCACTGATAATGGAAAAGAATATACATCAAATGAATTTGAAAAATATCTTCACCAACATGGGATCAAACATCAAACAACTGTGTCTTATAATCCCCAACAGAATGGTGTAGCTGAAATAATGGATAGAACAGTCTTGAATATGGTACGATCCATGCTTTTCTTCAAAAATGTAAAGATAATTTTTTGGGCTGATGTTGTTCTATGTGCTGCATATATAAAGAATAGATTTCCATCTAATGCTATAAGAAACAAGACTCCTTATTAATTGTGGTATGGACATGTTCCTTCGGTAAAACATCTCAGGGTATTTGGTTCCACCTGTTATGCTTTGATACCAAAGGTACATAGAAACAAACTTGGTGCTAGAAGTCGTAAGTGTATCTTCCTGGGGTATTCAAACACCTCCAAAGCATACCGCCTCTATGATGAAGTAAGTAAAAAGTTTGTTGTATCTAGAGATCTAATTTTTCTTGAGTCATCCAAATCTGACAATGTTGTTGAGCGACAACTTGATCGCTTGGATAGATTCGCAAAAACAAAATCATTTCAAGAATTTGATAATCAGATTCCACATCTTGAAGGGGGGATTCCTATACTAGATCAATATGTGGAATCTTCTTCTAAAGAACACTCTCCCCCACATGAAACTCCAACAATGGATGATGCTTTAAGTGATGTAATTGATAGAATTGGGAGACTCAATCTTGATTCAATCCCAACTCAATCAACAGAGTAGCCTGGACCATCTCAGAAAGGTCCCCCAAAGTGGCTGACGAAGACACTTGAAAGTGTTCATCCAGATGAAATTGGAAAAACAGGAATCAGAAATTCAAACCAACAAAATGGAGGTGATGTAGATGACTCTAATTCACCTGTTGATATGGATGTTTCTGTTGGGTCCTCATAATACTAGTGATTACCCCATTACTATTGTAGTTATACCCCTTATTAATATTGTTGTTCCCCTATTGCCCCCATATTATTATTACTGTGCCCCATAGAATCCCTCTATTATTATTTTTGTGGCTTTATATTATTATTGTTAGGTCGGCTGGATTATATTGTGACTCCTTAGACTCCTATATATAGAAAGGAGGTTTTGTCATTTGAATCATTCAAGAATTGTTAATTTATGTAATGTAAAGGAGGTTTCCCCCTCGAAGAGGCTCAATTCTAAGGCGATGATCTATATTTTCTATCTTTTTCTTGAGCTGGTTTCATAACATTTGGTATCAGAGCTTTGGATTCTAGGCTTTCGCTGCTCCAAATAGGTCATCGTGGCATTTTCGCTATAAATTTTTTCTGCGATGTTTCAGAAGTTGCAAAAAAAACCCATTTGAGAAGAAATCGCGCTGAACCACGGGTCCAAATTTCAGAGCTTTTCGCGCTATATTTGCGGAGATATGATCTGAGGAAGTTGGTCTTTTTGCAGACTCCTGAATTACATTCCAAATAGGTGACCTGGGGAAAATCATACTAACTTTCTTTTTGAGCATCGGATTGAAATTTCATAAGAAGGTACCAAAAGAGGATGGACTATAGTTTTATTTTATATATTTTTTAGAGTCAAAGGTTGAAACAGTGACACGTGGCACTTCATACAAGTTCGCTCTACTGAACTAATCTACAATCAGGTCACTGCGGGAGATTGTGCATAAATCTTTCTTGGAGAATCCAATTTGGATCAGACTAGTGGAATTGGAAAGAGGACATAGAAGGCTACTACAGATCACAATTTCAGAACTGGATGATTCGAAATTACAGAGATACATCAGATTCAATATCAGGGTTCTACAAAGTGAAAAAAGGTGTGTATTTTTTTTAAATTTTTGCGTAAGCTTGGTTTGAAGGAATTCAAAGGGCATAGTAAAGCATTATTATCGGTAATTGATGCCCTGAGTAAAGAAAATGTAAACACCTAGTAAGCAACCTGAAAGCTCTAGCATGACTTATGAAGAAGAGGAAGAAATGCAACATGATATAGCAAAATTATGAGACCAAGTGCAACAAGTGTCACTTGCACAAAAAAGAACAGAATCTAAGATGGATGGTTTAAAGAAAGATGTAGAAGCTAAGATGGATGGTTTAAAGAAATGTGTAGAAGCTAAGATGGATGATTTGAAGATAGATTTGAAGACAGACATGGAAGAATTGAAGAAGTTGCTACAAGAAAGGGTCACTAATGGTGAAAGGGTAGTAAAGGAAACTCATGATGAGAACAAAAGAAATGTTAATCATGATTCCATAGACTCTAATGTTGGATCGAAGACCCACCATATTCCAAAAATCGTTATGAGGAAGTTTGATGGCAAGGATCCCGCAACATGGATATTACAGATGGAGCAATTCTTCGATCTCAATAATGTGCAAAACACACAAAAGGTACGTATGGCAACTTTATATTTGGAACCAAATCAGTTTGTATGGTATCAATGGCTTTGCTCTCGTAAACAATTTATCACTTGGGGAATGTTTACGGAAGAGTTGATAGCACATTATGAGGATACAAAAAGCAACACTTTTTTTATCCAATTGATAAGTTTCAAACAAAAGGGTTCAATAATGGAGCACATTGAGGAGTTCCGAAAAATGAACATAAGGGTAAAAGATATTCTAGACGAGCATAGGATTGATGTGTTCATAGGGTATTTAAAGGATAATATCCAGCATGATGTTCCGGCCTTTGGGAACCTGATTCATTAGAGAAGGCATTCAGGTTAGCCAGAAAAATGGAAAGAAAAATTATGTCAACCAGGAAGCATACCACTCACAACTATAAAGACGGAAGTGTTGTTGCCCCTAGTCTTCCATAACCTATAAGGTTGACACCATAACAATTGGAAGAAAAAAGAGCAAAAGGGTTTTGTTACAGTTGTGATAGCAAATACACTAAAGGTCATAAGTGTGCTGAGAAGAAATTATTCTACATAGGTTGTGAAGAGGAAGAGGAAAAGGAGCAAGAAAGGTCAAAAGAAGAGGATATACTCCAGGAACAAAGCCTAGATGAAGAACAAATAAATCCGACACAATCTTGTAATGCATTGGTGGGAATTACCACTCCTCAAACCATCAAGATAGAAGGACAAATCAAAGAGAAAAAGGTAATAGTGTTGATTGATTCAGGAAGCACCCACAATTTTATTCATTGTAAGGTAGCAAAAGAATTGAATTGCTTCCTATATCCAGCACCAGAGTGTCAAGTGATGATTGCAAATGGAGGAACAATAAATTGCTCTCGAAAGTGCCATAATATCAAGCTATCCATGGGAGAATATGTATTGACTAGCCCAATGCTTTCCATTCCAATGGGAGGTGCTGATGTTGTACTAGGAGTCCAATGGCTACAATCCTTGGGTACAATAGCTTTTAATTTTCAAGAACTTTTCATGAAATTTTCTACAGAAGGAAAGGTAGTTGAATTAAGGGGTATTGCAGGGAAACTAGGAAAAATAATCAGCTCTAATGGTATGACAAAGCTTCTAAAAAAGGAGAAAAGAGGTGTAATTTCACAATTATGTTCGCTAGATGTTTCCACATCAGAATCATCTATTTCTCCAGATCTCCAAAAAGTCCTGGACAATCATTCCAAGGTATTTGAGACTCCCAAAGGTCTCCCACCTATGCATGATCATGATCATGCTATTCATCTAATTCCAGGAAGTGTTCCTCCAAACATCAAGCCGTACAAATATCCCTATGTCCAAAAGAGTGAAATTGAACGTATGGTTGCAGAAGTGCTAGAGGCTGGTATAATTCAACCAAGTCAAAGTTCTTTCTCTGCTCCAGTAGTATTGGTGCACAATAAGGATGGATCATGGCGCATGTGTCCGGATTATAGGGAGCTCAACAAGCTCACTATTAAAGATAAGTTCCCCATTCCTATCATTGATGAATTATTGGATGAATTGCATGGATCAATTTACTTCACCAAGTTGGATCTTCGTTCAGGATATCATCAAATAAAAATGAAGACTGAAGACATTTCAAAAACAACATTTAGAACTCATGAGGGTCATTATGAATTTTTGGTCATGCCTTTTAGCCTTACCAATGCACCTTCAACATTTCAAGGTTTGATGAATTCAATTTTCAAACCATTCCTTAGAAAATTTTTGTTAGTATTTTTTGATGATATACTAATCTACAACAAGTCTTGGAAGGATCATATTGAACATGTTGACAGGGTGCTACAACTATTGGAGGAGAAACAATTATATGCAAAAAGATCCAAATGTTTCTTTGGAGTCGAGGAGGTGGAATATCTGGGTCATATTGTATCTCATGAAGGAGTTAAGGTAGACCCTAGCAAAATTAAAGCCATTAAGGAATGGAAAATCCCCTCATCCATAAAGCATCTGCGAGGATTTCTCGGGTTGACAGGGTATTATTGCAAGTTTGTTAAGAATTATGGGAGAATAGCAGCACCTCTAACAAAATTATTGAAGAAAGATGCATTTTCATGGACTCCGGAAGCAACAAAGGGCTTTTAACATCTTAAAGAGGCAATGTGCCAAGCACCAGTCTTAACTACACTGGACTTCACAAAAACCTTTATTGTGGAATGTGATGCTTCAGGAAATGGAATTGGTGTTGTTCTAATGCAAGATGAAAGACCCATTGCTTTTGAAAGTCGTCCAATCAAGGGAAAGTTTTTAAGCAAAGCTATTTATGAGAAGGAAATGTTGGCAATACTCCATGCACTTAAGAAATGGCGACCCTACCTAATGGGAAGACACTTCAAGGTAAAAACGGATCATGATATCCTTAAATACTTTTTAGAACAAAGATTATCCTCTGAAGAGCAACAAAAGTGGGTCACAAAGATGTTGGGTTATGACTTTGAAATCATCTACAAAAAAGGGAAGCAAAATGTGGTGGCAGATGCACTCTCAAGAAAGGATGAGGATGTGGAAGCATTGTTGTGCGCCATTTCTATTATCCAACCAGATTCGATAAATGAAGCAAGGGAGGAATGGAAGAATGACGAAGAAGTGTGGGCACTTATTCGAAAGTTACAACAAAATTCCTGTACGTCTGATACATTTAGCTGGAAAAATGATTCGTTATGGTACAAAGATCGCTTATACCTCTGTAAGAATTCCCAGCTAAAACAAAAGATTCTTATGGAATTGCACACTTCTCCCTTAGGAGGGCACTCAGGATTTTTAAAAACTTACCACAGGGTTAAGAAGGAATTTTTTTGGGATGGCCTTAAATCAGATATTCAAAAGTTTGTGGCGGAATGTTTGGTTTGCCAACAAAATAAAGTTGAAACAATTAAGACACCAGGTCTATTACAACCTTTATCCATTCCAAGCCAATGTTGGGAGGAGGTTTTAATGGATTTTATCACAGGTTTACCCAAGTCTGAGGGAAAGAGTGTCATCATGGTGGTAGTTGACAGACTTACCAAGTATGCACACTTTTGTGCATTATCACATCCATTTAAAGCCAATACAATTTCTACTGCATTTATGGAAACAATTCAAAAGCTACATGGAAACTGAAAGATTATTGTAAGTGACAGAGATCCCATTTTCACTGGAAATTTTTGGACAGAATTATTTTCTTGTCTTGGTACTCAGTTAGCTCATAGCTCATCTTATCATCCTCAATCTGATGGGAAAACTGAGATAGTAAACAAATGTTTGGAAGGATATCTTCGTTGTTTTGTATCTGATAAACATACATAATGGGTCAAATGGTTGCCTCTGGTTGAATGGTGGTATAACACTTCCTTACATACAGCAACAAAAATGACCCCATTTATGGCACTTTATGGGTATCAAACACCATCCATCACATCATATTTAAGAGAAAATTCTAAGGTTCAGGCAGTGGAACATCACATTGAACATCAACAACAAGTCCTCTAACTCTTAAAGGATAACCTCGTGTTGGCACATAATAGAATGAAACAATAGGTAGATCAACATCGCAGTGAAAGAAATTTTGATGTAGGTGATTAGGTATTCCTATGTCTACAACCATATAAGCAAATGTCCCTCAAGCAAGCTAAGAAGGATAATAAATTATCACCAAATTATTATGGTTTGTACAATGTGTTGCAAAAGATTGGTACTATGGCATACAAATTGGAGCTTCCTGTAGCTTCTCGATTGCACCCATTTTTCCATGTTTCATGTTTAAAGAAGGTTATAGGCGACAAGCTCCCAGTTCAAACAATATTGCCAGAACTTGACGAGGAAGGGAAAATTGTATTGGAACTGGAAGCAGTCATAGAAACAAGAACTCGACAGCTACGAAATCGTTCAATTTCAGAGTATCTTATCAAGTGGAAGAACTTATCCGCTGAAGATTCCACATGGGAGGATGATAATTTTATGCAGAAGTATCCAGAACTACTCAAGCATTGAGGACAACACTTTTTTGAAGGAAAGGGGCATGTTGGGTCCCCATAATACTAGTGATTACCCCATTACTATTGTATTTATACCCCTTATTAGTATTGTTGTGCCCCTATTGCCCCCATATTATTATTACTGTGCCCCATAGAATCCCTCTATTATTATTTTTGTGGCTTTATATTATTATTGTTAGGTCGGCTGGATTATATTGTGACTCCTTAGACTCCTATATATAGAAAGGAGGTTTTTTCATTTGAATCATTCAAGAATTGTTCATTTATGTAATGTAAAGGAGGTTGCCCCCTCGAAGAGGCTGAATTCTAAGGCGTTGATCTATATTTTATATCTTTTTGTTGAGCTGGTTTCATAACAGTTTCTTATGATTGTGAATTGAACTTGTCTACAGATTTTGAACCAAATTCCTTTAAAGAAGCTGCTTCTCATGATGAATGGAAAGAAGCGATGCAAAAGGAGTATGATGCCCTCATAAAGAACGACACTAGGAAGCTGGTTGATCCTCCATTTGGAACCAAACCAATTGGCTCCAAGTGGGTCTACAAGAATAAGTACAAAGCTGATGGCTCACTTGACAAGCACAAAGCTAGGCTTGTAGCAAAAGGTTTTGCACAGAAAGAAGGGGTCGATTATGAGGAGACTTTTGCCCCCACAGCAAAATGGGCCACCATCTGGACACTCTTTGCACTAGCAGCCCAAAAAAGTTGGAAAGTCCACCAAATGGATGTAAAAACTACTTTCTTGAATGGAGATCTAAAAGATAATGTTTTATGTCCCAACCTGAAGGATTTGTTGTGAAAGGATATGAACATAAAGTATGAAAACTTGTGAAGTCCTTGTATGGCCTCAAACAAGCACCGCCAGCCTGGTATGAAAAACTAACTGAGCATCTTCTGAAACTCAACTTCAATCATTTTGATCTTGATGATGCAACTTTATTTGTCAAGAAAGTTGGCAAAACAATTGTATATCTTGTTGTATATGTAGATGATCTTTTAATGACAGGGAACAATGAAAGCTACATTGCATCCATAAAGAAGGAATTGGGGAAAAGTTTTGAAATGATTAATTTGCGCTATGTTCATTAATTCTTAGCATTGAAGTAACCCAACATCTAAAGTCCATATTTCTTTCTCAAAAGAAATACATTGGAGATTTGTTGAACAGGTTTGGCATGACAGAGTGCAATCCTCTTACTACTCCAATGGAACAAAACTTAAAGCTCACATCTATTGAAGGAAAGGAATTTGAGGATGCAACAAAGTATAGACAGCTTGTAGGAAGTCTCAACTACCTAACTACTACCAGACCAGACATTTCATTTGCTGTTGGAATCCTTTCCAGGTTTATGTAAAAGCCTTGTGAGGGACATTGGTCTGCTGCAAAAAGAGTTCTAAAGTACTTGAAGGGAACTCAAGACTTTGGAATTAAGTACACACAGGTGGATGACTTCAGTTTGATCGAATACTCTGATTCAGACTTCGATGGAGACAAAGAAACTGGGGTATGAACTTCAGGTTATGCTATGAGTCTTGGATCAGGAGCTGTCTCCTGGAGATCACGCAAACAATCAGTTCCAGCAGAATACGTGGCAGCAACTGAAGCAACAAAAGAAATTGTGTGGCTCAGGAAAATTCTTGAAGATTTGTAGGTAAAACAAGTACAATCAACTCCACTCATGATTGAAAACACTTCTGCAATAAAGTTGGCCAAGAACCCAAAATTCCATGATCGAACAAAGCACATTAATACTAAATATCATTTGATTCGACATCATGTTGAGGCCAAAACAATCCATCTTTGTCATTGTTCCACAAATGAGAAAATTGCAGACATCTTCAACAAAGCGCTTGGAAGGGAAAAGCTTGAAAGATTCAGAATGATGCTTGGACTCACCAACATCCCTTCAGATTAAGGGGGGAATGTTGACACCTAATCCTCACGATTGGGTGAATTCATGTAAATAATTAAAATAGGAATGTGAACAATCATCAGAAGATGAACAGAACAGTCACATCCTTTTGTATATAACAATAACATGCCTGATGGAATAATAAAAATTAGTTTTCTGCCAAAATGGAGTTACTCCTGGCCGAACAAAATAGATTCAATCTCTTATTGGATCCGGGATATCAGAAATTTTAAATATATAACCCAATGGAAATTGCGATTTTATGAGCGGATGTGATATCTTTTAAAACTGAATTTAAATTTGGTATCGGATTGATGACATCAAAACTTTTAAAACATGCAACTAAAATTTCGATTTATAAATAGATGTGATATCTTTTAGAACTAGAATTAAATGTGGTATCGAGTCCAGAATTAGGTGGATATTGCAATACTTCAATTTATGCTTTATATAAAATGTCCTGACATTAGGATGCTCTGATAATGATATATGGAAATAAAAAAAGATTGAGACATTTTAAAGTATCCAAAATAGAAGTGCCCAACTAAATTTTTCCTTTCTATAGAAACTCCATTCAATGATTTAATTAACCATCAGATTATTTGATCGGAGGAAGATGTTATCGCGACTTTCTCATGAGGAGAGTTGCGATATTATAATGATCCAACATGAATTTCCCAATAATGTATTTAAAAGTCTAAACATAATTTTAATGAAATATATAAGGAAAATTAATGAATCCTCAAATTCTGACAAAACAACTAATACTTCCCTCAGCATGCTACAGATTTAAAATAATTTCCTGCTTGTTTTAAGTCTCTAAAATCAAGGCAATGAAGACCTGCAAAAATAAACATAACATAAATAGGCAATAAATCAAGAAAAATAAAATCAAACAATAGATGAATATGAACCTTTAAAATGCATACCTGGAAGAAAATTGACTGTAAATTTTACCTCATGAATCTTCAATTTATCCCATGTTCAGTATCATCTACTTATTTTATCGTAAAAATGCTAAGTAATGAGTTTTCATTAAATTTCATTGACCTCCTATTTACATTAGAATACACAAGTGGTGAAAACGAGCTCCTTTTCAGAAATACTTACAAATCCAAAATTGTTAAACTGTAGCAAATTCTTGGAATTTCTTCTTTTGTGATCACTGTGATGAATTTTTTGCAAAATATGACAATCAAGTGCTTTTCACAAATGTGTATGATCTAAGAGCTTCTAAAATATTTTAAGGTGATTTTCTGAAAATGAAAGTGAATGTCCATAAGAAGTCAGATTTATTACTTGCTTTATTGAAATCTAAAATAATGAAATAGGTGCTAAAAAAATAAAAAAAATAAATAAAAAAATAAAAAAAATCTAATCTAAATTAATCTATTCCTACTTCTAACTTAATTAAGGAAACATGACTAGGTATAGTCACACTTCTAATGTAACCACTCTCATTTTAATTCTTGCATGTATGTACAAATCAATCATTAGTAATAAAAATACAAATAAAATTAAACCAAGGAAAATAAATCTGAAAGCATAATGTATTGTTTTTTTTTTTTTTTTCTAGGTTAAGACTAAACTAAGTACCCACAGGGAATTGAACCAGTGATCTATCGCAAGGAGTGCCTTAACAGCGCACCCATTCACCGTCAATCCAAAGCCCCGTGGGCGAAAGCATAATGTATTGTTATTGTTAGCAACTTATTCACAATTACCTTCTCTTGAGATATCCTTTCCAACTGAATTTCAATTGCATCATAGAAATCTTGATGGATTTCCATTATTGATTGGAAGGGATTCAAAAGAGAAGATAACATGCTAGATTGTGAAAATGAGCTTTTAGATTCAATGGCCTGCATAAATATGTTAGTGTTATGTGAAAGTGTTAAACTATTAACAATCTTCCGTGAAGGAAAACTTTCCAAATATTTTTCAAATGGGTCTATGAAATATGGATGAAAATCTGATAGATACAGTGGAAGATTATTAATTGAATTAGATTGTTGGTCATATTGTGAAAATTCACTCTCTTGTTGACACTGCCTTTGAGAAGGTAGAAGTAATCAATAAGAAATTGGAAAATAAATAGCTCTTGATGTTCACGATTAGAATTTGAAACTTCATTTTCCCATTCAGACAATGCATCAATTGAGTGTTCAATACCGAGTTGCTCAATATGCCAGCACAAATTATCTAAAAATCAAAAATCAAAAATAGAAAAAAAATATGAATTTAAACAAAATAAGTGAAGGAAAAATAATAAAATCAAATTGTAGTTTACACTAGTGTTAAAATTATTGTTACAACATAATTGGGATTGATTTAAAACAATTTCCTTTTCACAAGAATTAGCGATAATAATAGAATTCGAATGATTTCTAATACCAACTTGTGAATTAGAAATAGAATCATGAATATGAATAGGAATGAGATCTTGATCATCATATACATCATAGATTGGAATGTTTTATCAAATGCTGAAATCATGAGTATGATTAATTATTTGAAAATGAGAACTATTTGAAACAATTTCTGAATTAGAGTGTTCTTAATTTTCACATTTGATTAGACTTTGATCATGAAGATTGAATGGTGAAGTAGACAAATCAATTTCCTCAGTGTCAAAGTAACAATCATAAATTACCTCACAATATTCATTAGAATTCCCTTCTATCTCATCCAATGTATCAAAACAAGAAGGAATATAAAGCACATGTTCTTTAATGTTAGAAGAATGATCAATAATTAATTCTCTATCTTGATAAAAACTAAGTCGAAATTCATTAAGATTAGCCTCTTTGTTTTCTGAAATATCATTAATGTTAAGAGGGGGTAAATTGCTATCAGCAAAAATGTTAGGATAAAGGAAAAAATGAGAATAAGAAGAAATGGATTTAAAAATGTCTTTCTTTGAGAATTCTTGTGCATTCTCTTCATTGTAAATTTCAGATTTGAGATCATTCATTTGTGTACTTGTGCTTTCTTAAAGAATGTTGTTTTCTTGTCCTGAATTTGGAATTTTCTTATTGTAAAAGAATTCAAAAATTTGTACACCAGGTTGCGTGTTATTGAAAACTTTGATTGTTGCTTATACATGTTGACTTATGTTTTGAATTTTTGAATTTGATGCGCACTGATTTTCAGCTTTCAAAACGGTATCTTCTTCAATATTATTTCTAATATATTCTTCTGTTTGAGTAGTAAAATTCTCCAAGATTTGTCATTGAGATTCACTGACATGTGAAGATGCATCCTGATCATTATTAATATTGTAGGAAGTGTGCAATAAATGAAGAAATTGATCATACACAATAGATACCACATCATCATAATTTGTTTCCACCTCCATATTAGAATTCTCAATTATGTTAATGAAATTGGAAGGAGTTTGATCAAAGCTTGAAATAATTTCACATGGATTATGAATGAGAGGAAGAGAGAAAATATGTTCATAGCAATCTAATAATTCCTCTTCCATAGGTTTTTCTTCAATTTTAAATTTCAAACAATTTAAACGAAACTTGATGGTAAAATCAATCAAAGATTCATTTTTGAATCTTTGTAAATATTTGAAAGCATCACATACATGTTCGTATTTATAGCCGTCAAATTTACTAAGGAAAATTGTAACAAATTTATCCTAGCTGTGAATTGAGGCAACTGGAAGCCATTGAAACCAGCTTCTGGATTTTGCCAAGAATGTAAGAGTAACAATCCTGCATAAAATACTTTCATCAATTCCTTGAAAAGTAGAATTTTAAGTTTTTTGAATTAATTGTAAACCATGATTAAATGCAGAAGTATTCCCCTTACCATTAAACTTTACATGAGACAAGAGTCGTACCACTTCAGGTGGAGTATTGGAAGATGCACGTTTATGGATACAACTCCAAATTGGAAGTTTAAGAGGAGCCATTGTGATTTAAATAGAATGTTAGAATTCAAAGACTCCAATAGAAAACAAGTTTCAGGCCCTCCTTCTAGCACCAAAAATGTTGAAGCCTTGAAATTTGCTGCAACAACATTAGGGGATGACCACCCAGTCTAGACCTTATAGCAACTCCTTTTCTGTTTAGAATGGTGGTTCTAACTAGTTCAACTAGGTCCAGTTACCTTCTCTAAATCTCCAAAATGGATTACAATATGACGTTCATCCACCAATGGAGAAGAGACATCATATCAACCTTCTTGTTGATCAGGCAAGAAAGTAATCCTTAAGATGATCTAGGACTTAGCCAAGCCACAAATAAAGTTTTCCTCTTTGGGAAGAGGACTTAAAAGAATGTAAAATTAAATATAAATGCAAATATATTCTATAATGCAAGCAAAAGTAACTAAATCCTAATCCTATCTCAATTAAGCAGATATAGATCTAACCCAACTGAGAGAAAAATATTTAAATGATTGAGATTTAAATATGTTTGTCTTATAATGAATATCAAGTTAACGAAGTAGTTCAATTAACTGACATTATGAATACCAAAACATATTCTATTCAAAGACCTCTTAACTGAAGTAATCAACCAACAACATTTAGGAATAAGTTCACAAAATGATATTGATTGTTTAATTAGTAACTAGAATAATTAAACAATAATATGAGGAAGTAGTTCACACCATATCACTATTTGTTAAACCAGTATTAAAAGGCATATTTCTGAGTAAATAGTTACTTAGAAATTAGAATTCTACCCATAAGAGTAGAGATAAATAATAACATATGATTGAGACAAATTACTCATACCGAAAATAGAACACAAATATGAATAAAATGACACATTCATGCCATTATAAATGAATCTATTATTTAAAACAATAGCATTAGAAATACCAATTTATTGAATCCATTTCTCCAGCTCTGGTTTCTAACAGTCCTATACATTTCTTGGACTTCTGTTGTTACAACAAGAGTTGCAGAAGTGCAAACTCTGTCCATCGTACATAATTCATAATGAAAAAAAATCCTCAATAATCCCTAGATATGAGATTTTCTCTCCTCCAACCTACAACACTAAATTCCTATTATAAAAGTGTTTTTAGAATTCTAGAATTGCGGAGGAGAGAAGCCTTTAATACATTTTACAATATGTTATTTATAATATTTACAAAAGGAATTCTCAAAAAGAAAGCTTGTTGAAGATTAAATCTACTAAAATTTTCACTGACCCAAAATTTCATTCTTCTATTGTTGGAGCATTCTCATTGATTGAGATATTATTCCCCTCATCTCTTCCATTATTTTACTGCAAAAACAAATAAAAAATAAATTAAAATGCAACAATAAAATCAAAATACCAAATCTGGAATTAAAACATATCAAATCAAAACTTAATTACATAATTAAAATAAAAGAAATTAGAGCTTTCTATTGATGCCTGTGAAGGTCTAATTGGTTGAGGAGAACATAGGTGAATGAATCTGCACTTAGAAGAAGTCGTTGGAAAATGAGAATGCAGCAAATAAAACTTAGAAAATTGATTTTGTTAAAAATTCGGAGCTTGATCTTCTGCCTAATTTTAGACCTATTAAATGATCAAATATGGCTTTGCAACCACTTTAGAAATATTCTCCATAATTTTGTCTTTCCAATGAGCCATCCTGGGCCTCTTTTGGCGAAGTAAAATTTCATTTATGAGCTTCCAAATTTGATGAATTATAACTGCCAGAATTCTGGAAATTCTGTTGTGTGGGCTACAATCATATTTTTAAATTAAATTCTAATCCTTAATTAGATTACAATTATTATTTAATTAATGCTGATTAATTGTGATTACAAATTAAATTAATTATTTACATAAATTAATAAATAATATTATAATTCAAATTATATTAAAATTATAATAAATATTATAATTATAATATAATTATTATAATATTAATATAATATTTAATATACAAACCATTGGAATCAACCCATATTACTATATTAACAAAACTCATTATTAGTATGTTGTGAGTGGGAGGTTTATGGAGGAGTAAGTGGGAGGCTTATGGAGTGGGGAGAGTAATGGAGGGATAAGGGAAGTCGGATAAGGTGGAGTGAGGTGAGGGTGAGTGAGGTGGAGGTACGGGAGGCATAAGGATCTCAAACAAAAAATTTATGTTAAAATATTTAGCCCTTCGTATAATTTCAAAATCGCACATCACAAGTTTTTTAATATAAGTGCATAAAAACAAACAATTGTTTTTTACGATATGCGATTTATCATGTATCACAATCACAATATCATATCGCAAATTTTGATCACAATATTTTTTAAAATCGTAATTTTTGGATCACATTTTTTAGATCAAGATTTTGGAAAGAAGGAATTGATATGAAGTGGGGTCCGCCTAAATTAACAGTCCTACAAATTGGAATACAACCACTTTGCAATTTTGAGAACCTAGTCTTGGCAACTTGTTTTAAAATAATAAATTAGAGTAAATTACCAAGATTCCGAAACACATTTTCATTTGCTGTATGATTTAGCTGGGTCATTTTGTAGGACCATTAGAGGAAAAATGAAAGAATATTAGTAAAACTAAATAAGATTTAATATTTACAATGAATGACCATTGAACTTAATCAGCTATGAAAAATCAAAATATTATACATTTATTTAAATTTTTAGTTCAGGTGAGAAAACAATGAAACTTCAAAGGAGTTCCATTTACAAACCGGTTAACCAAATGAGTCGAAACAAGTATTGACAAAAAGCTTGTGAAAATTCGAATTCAATGAAACAATCAACACATAAATCTAACTAAAAATAAAAAATGAAAAAATTGTAAGACAATTATCTTAAATGAAAATCATAAAATATGCCTAACCAAAAAATTAATGGAAAGGGTCCCCATTACTTGAAGTAATGTTTGTGGGGGG
Source organism: Pinus tabuliformis (assembly GCA_031772625.1). Lineage (NCBI taxonomy): Eukaryota > Viridiplantae > Streptophyta > Pinopsida > Pinales > Pinaceae > Pinus > Pinus tabuliformis. Next base: position 1,581,253,548 of record CM062804.1, on the reverse strand, counting down.
TGTTAGGTTTTCCCTACAACATAACCCTAGAGAGAAAGTAAATCAATGACTCTGGTCCAACAATAAGGAACACTCTGATTAGATCCAAATAAATTCCCAACATTTGAGAATTTCTTCAGTCACAAAATTATTCTCAAATACCTGCAGTCTAGAATACCGAAGACCAACAAAGAAACAATCAAGAAAATGAAATTTTTATCCAAGATTAATCAAATAATAACAATGAATTAGAACAAATACTTCTACAACTGACTAGTCTGATGATCATATCCCCATTGTTGCAACTTGTATCCATTGAAGAAACCAAAAGTACATAATTGGTCGACAAAGAGTCACGATCGCAAGTAAGTTGGTTCACAAAATACATACATAGGGTGTGTCAGACCGACAATTCACTATATGAAGACATTAATGATAACAAGGAAAATAAATACACAAGCTATGATGAGGAAAATAAAAAAAATAACAAATTTCATCTGACGTTATCCCACATGAGTAAAATGGGCTTGAATCATATACCCATATATGAAGGTGATGAAGATCCAAAAACCATTGGTTTGTCTGTGAATTTTTTTTTATCGTGAACAATATCAATGATGAAGATAAACAAATGGCACAGTTCATTGCAACCTTAAGGAAACATGCTCTAAGATGGTTCATGAACTTGACAGAAAAAAAAAAAAAAAAAAAAAAAAAAAAAAAAGACAAGATCAAGACTTGCTTCCTTATATTCTTCAAATCCCAAGATGTTAAGCATTTTCAAACACAAAAACTAAAAGAAATCGAACAGAGACCAAACGACTCTGTACAAGAGTATGACAAACGATTCAAATACTTACTAAGCGATATCCCATATACCATCGAAAAAAAATATTCTAATATAATGGTATGTGGCTGGCTAACTTCAGAAAATTCATGGACCACTCTGCATGCATGAAATCAAAACATGCGAAGAAGCCCTTAAATTAGCCTAGTCAAGCTAGCAAGATGACGAAGGGAAATCAATCATCGCACAAACTGACAATAAGATTGAAGACAAATTAGAACAACAACAAAAGTCTCTGATGTAGTTATCACTTCAAAAGAATCATCTATGGTGTACCAATTATCATATGGAAGGCCATACAAAAGACACTTATAAGTTCCTAGACTATTTTGATCAAGATGTTAGAAGAATACAAACTAAGGTGTATTGTAATATTTTTCAAAATTCTTCTAGTGAATCCACTAAAAACTTCTAATCAAACCTACAAAAATACAAGCCAAAGTGGTGTGCAATCTGCGAAGATAAGATACATTCCACTAAGGAATGTCCACTGAACGAGAAGAATATATCTAACTACCATGATGTTTACCATACTCGGGCTACCGACCAACATGCACATTCATCCTCATTCAGTGGAAGAGTATGAGGTTGGTGAGGCTATGGAGGACGTCGAGGCGGTTATAATAATAGGGGTTGTTGTCATGGGTGAGGATGAGGAATATTTTATTGCTATACATGCTGGCAAGAAGGACATATTGCAACTAAATTCCCCTTAAAATACAAGACCGATTTACGCTTTTGTAATATGTGTGGCCTGGGGGTGACCATTCTTTGGAATGTTATCCAAAAATTATAGAAAAAATATTAAGAAAAAGATTTGTCTATCTACTATAAAATGTTATGAAACATGAGATTCTAAATTCTAAAAACCTTCATGTAGTTAAAAGTTCGGGAGCAAGAAAAGATAATAGTGAACATAACAGTGAATTAACTCGACCAGTTAAAAGTATGATGAAATATCTTGATGTCTAATGAAAAAATGATACAATGACCAAAGTAGTTGAGTTCTTTATAAAAGGAAATGAAGAACAACATCTAACTAAGGATCTAATCTTAGAATGATTCCTTGAACTTTTAAGGAAGAAAACTTTGTCACTCGTCTTGTAGAATTGCTAGCTATGCTGAAAAAATGAAATGAAAACATATAAAGAGAAAAGAATGTCACACAACTATCATAAGGTAATTAGATAAAATACCATGATCCACAAGTTGATTTGGAAATAAATTGTTTTATGGTTAAACAAGTCGTTGATTTTGGATTCCAAGTAACTATTCTCCCAAGGGAAACATGGATTAATATGGGATGACCAAGCTTACATAGAACATCTAACTATCTTAAGTTGGTTGACCAAATATTTATTGAACCAATTGGAACATTATGACGAGTCTAAACATCTATAATGGGGATCACAATGATAGTCGATTTGGAAGTCATCGATTTAGTCAACATAATTCCTGCTTACCCAGTGTTAGTCGGTCAACCTTGGGGACGAAGAATGAAGGCAACGATATCATTATAAAAATATAGAATTTGTTATGAAACTAGCTCACAAAAAGATATAAAATATAGATCAACGCCTTAGAAATAAGCCTCTTAGAGGGGGAAACTTCCTTTACATTACACAAATGAACAATTCTTGGATGATACAAATGAAAAAACATCATTTCTATATATAGGAGTCTAAGAGGTCACAATGTAACCAAATTCAACTTAAAAATAATAATATAAGGGCACAAAAATAACAATAGTGGGATTCTATGGGGCACAATAATAACAATATGGGGACAATAGGGGCACACCAATAACAATAAGGGATACAACGACAATAGTAATGGGGGAATCACTAGTATTATAGGGACCTAACATTCCCCTCTCCTTCAAAAAAGTGTGTTCCTCAATGCTTGAGTATTTTTGGATGCTTCTGTATAAAATTCTCATCCTTCCATGTGGAAACTTCAATGGGTAAGTTCTTCCATTTGATGAGATAATCTGAAATTTATCGATTTCATAGCCGTCGAGTTCTTGTTTCTTTGACTGCTTTAGGTTCCAATATGATTTTCCTTCCTCATCAAGTTCTGGCAATATTTTTTGAATTGGAAGATTGTCACCTATAACCTTCTTTAAGCATGAAACATGGAAATCTAGGTGCACTCGGGAAGCTGCAGGAAGATTCAATTTGTATGCCATAATACCTATCTTTTGCAACACCTTGTACGGACTTTAATACTTTGGTGATAATTTATTATCCTTCTTGGATTGCCTGAGGGACATTTGTTTATATGGTTTTAGCTGTAGGAATACCCAATCACCTACATCAAAACTAATTTTGTTGTGATGTTGATCTTCCTTCTGTTTCATTCTATTATGCGCCAAGGTGAGGTTATCCTTTAAGAGTTGGAGAACTTTTTGCTAATGCTCGATGTGATCTTCCACTAATTGAACCTTAGAATTTTCTCTTAAATATGATGTGATGGATGGTGGATGATATCCATAAAGTGGCATAAATGGGGTCATTTTTGTTGCAATATGGAAGGAAGTGTGATACCACCATTTACCTAGAGGCAACCATTTGACCCATTGTGTCTATTTTTTAGATACAAAGCAACGAAGATATCCTTCCAAACATTTGTTTGCTACCTCAGTTTTCCCATCAGATTGAGTATGATAAGATGAACTATGAGCTAACTGAGTACCAAGACAAGAAAATAATTATGTCCAAAAATTTTCAGTGAAAATGGCATGTTGGTCGCTTACAATAATATTTGGGTTTCCATGTAGGTTTTGAATTGTTTCCATAAATACAGTAGAAACTGTACTTTCTTTAAATGAATGAGATAATTCACAAAAGTGTGCAAACTTGGTAAGTCTGTCAACTACCACCATGATAACACTCTTTCCTTCAGACTTGGTAAACCTGTGATAAAATCCATTGAAACCTCCTCGCGATGTTGTCTTGGAATGGATAAAGGTTGTAATAGACCCGGGGTCTTAATTTTTTAAACTTTATTTTGTTGGCAAACCAAACATTCTGCCACAAATGTTTGAATATCCGATTTAAGGCAATCCCAAAAAAAATCCTTCTTAATCCTGTGGTAGGTTTTTAGAAATCCTGAGTGCCCTCCTAAGGGAGAGGTGTGTAATTCCCTAAGAATATTTTGTTTGACTTGGGAATTCTTGCATAGGTATAACCGATCCTTGTACCATAACGAATCATTTTTCCAGCTAAATGTATCAGATGTACTGGGATCTTGTTGTATCTTTTGAACAAGTGCCCACACTTCCTCGTCATTCTTCCATTCATCCCTTGCTTCGCTTATCCAATCTAGTTGGATAATAGAAATGGCGAAAAGAAATGCTTCCACATCCTCATCCTTCCCTGAGAGTGCATTTGCCACAACATTTTGCTTCCCTTTTTTGTATATGATTTCAAAGTCATAACCCAACATCTTTGTGACCCATTTTTGCTACTCTTTTGAAGCTAATCTTTGTTCTAAAAAGTATTTAAGACTATCATGATTTGTTTTTACCTTGAAGTGTCTTCCCATTAGGCAGGGTCACCATTTCTTAAGTGCTTGTAGTATTGCTAACATTTCCTTCTCATAAATAGCTTTGTGTAAATACTTTCCTTTGATTGGATGAATTTCGAAAGAAATGGGTCTTTCATCTTGCATTAAAACAACACCAATTCCATTTCCCGAGGCATCACATTCCACAATAAAGGTTTCTGTGAAGTCCGGTGTAGCTAAGACTGGTGCTTGTCACATTGCCTCTTTAAGATGTTCAAAGGCCTTCGTTTCTTCTGGAGTCCATGAAAATGCATCTTTCTTCAATAATGTTGTTAGAGGTGCTGCTATTCTCCCATAATTCTTAACAAACTTGCGATAATACCCTGTCAACCCAAGAAATCCTTGTAGATGCTTTATGGATGTGGGGATTTTCCATTCCTTAATGGCTTTAATTTTCCTAGGGTCTACCTTAACACCTTCATGAGACACAATATGACCCAGATATTCCACCTCTTGTACTCCAAAGAAACATTTGGAGATTTTTGCATATAATTATTTCTCCTCCAATAGTTTGAGAACCATATCAACATGTTAGACATGATCCTTCCAAGACTTGTTGTAGATTAGTATATCATCAAAAAATACTAACATAAATTTTCTAAGGAAGGGTTTGAAAATGGAATTCATCAAACCTTGAAATATAGAAGGTGCATTAGTAAGGCCAAAAGGCATGACTAAAAATTCATAATCACCCTTATGAGTTCTAAATGTTGTTTTTGGAATGTCTTCGATCTTCATTCTGATTTGATGATATCCTGAATGAAGATCCAACTTGGTGAAGTAAATTGATCCATGCAATTCATCCAATAATTCATCAATGACAGGAATGGGAAATTTATTTTTAATAGTGAGCTTGTTGATCTCCCTATAATCTGGACACATGCACCATGATCCATCCTTATTTTGAACCAATACTACTGGAGTAGAGAAAGAACTTTGACTATGTTGAACTATATCAACCTCTAGCATTTCTACAACCATACGTTCGATTTCACTCTTTTGGACATAGGGATATCTGTAAGGCCTGATGTTTGGAGGAACACTTCCTGGAATCAAATGAATAGCATGATCATGATCATGAATAGGTGGGAGGCCTTTAAGAGTCTCAAATACCTTGGAATGATTTTCCAAGACTGTTTGGAGATCCGGAGAAATGGATGATTTCGATGTGGGAACCTCTAGTGAACATAATTGTGCAATTATGCCTCGTTGTTCTTTCTTTAGAAGCTTTGTCATTCTGTTAGAGCTGATTATATTTCCCTGTTTCCCTACGATACCCCTTAATTCAATTTCCTTTCCTTCTGAAGAGAATTTCATGAAAAGTTGTTAAAAATTAAAAGCTATTGTACCTAAGGATTGTAGCCATTGGACTCCTAGTACAACATTAGCACCACCCATTGGAATGGAAAGCATTGGGCTATTCAATACATATTCTCCCATGGATAGCTTGATATTATGGCACTTTCCTGAGCAATTTATGGTTCCTCCACTTGCAACCATCACTTGACACTCTGGTGTTGGATATAGGAAGCAATTCAATTCCTTGGCTATCTTACAATGAACAAAATTATGGGTACTTCCCAAATCAATCAACACTATTACCTTTTTCTTCTTGATATGCCCTTCTATCTTGATAGTTTGAGGAGTGGTAATTTCAGCCAATGCGTTACAAGATATGGTCAGATTCATCTCTTCTTTCTCTAGGGTTTGTTCCTGGTGTATATCCTCTTCTTTTGATGTTTCTTGTTCCTTTTCTTCCTCTTCTTCATAATATATGTAAATAATTTCTCCTCAGCACACTTATGACCTTTAGTGTATTTGATATCACAACTGTAACAAAGCCCTTTTACTCTTTTTTCTTCCAATTGTTATGGTGTCAACCTTGTAGGTTGTGGATGGCTAGGGGTAGCAACACTTCCATCTTTATGATTGTGAGTGGTAGGCTTCCTTGTTGCCATAATTTTTCTTTCCATTTTTCTTGCCAACCTAAATGCCTTCTCCAATGAATTTGGTTCCCAAAGGCGAACCTCATGTTGGATGTTATCCTTTAAAGTCCCTATGAACACATCAATCCTATGCTCCTCTGGAATATATTTTACCCTTATATTCAATTTTTGGAAGTCCTCAATATGCTCCATCATTGAACCCTTTTGTTTGAGATTTATCAATTGGCTAAAAAAAGTGTTGCTTTTTGTATCCTCATAATGTGCTATCATTTCATCCATAAAAATAGCCCAAGTGACAATTTTTTTATGAGAGCAAAGCCATCGATACCATACAAACTGATTTGGTTCCAAATATAAAGTTGCAATGCGTACCTTTTGTGTGTTTTGCACATTATGGAGATCACAAAATTGCTCCATCAGTAGTATCCATGTTCTGGGATCCTTGCTATCAAACTTCCTCATATCGATATTTGGAACATGGTGGTTGTTCGAGCTAATGTTAAAGTCTATGAAATCATGATTAACATTTATTTTGTTCTCATCATGAGTTTCCTTTACTACCCTTTCGCCATTAGTAAGCATTTCTTGTAGAAACGTTGTCAAATTTGTCTTCAAATCTTCCATGCCTTTATTTAAATCATCCATTTTAGCTTCCATGCCCTTCTTAGCTTTCACGTCATTCATCTTAGCTTCTATGCCTTTCTTTAAACCATCCATCTTAGCTTATGTTACTTTTTGTGCGAGTGAAATTTGTTTCACTTCGTCTCGTAATTTTGATATATCATGTTGCATTTATTCCTCTTCTTCATGAGTCATGCTAGAGCTTTCAGGTTTCTTACTAGGTGTTTCCATTTTCTTTCATCGGGGAATCAATTACTAATATTAATGCTTCACTATGCCCTTTGAATTCCTTCAAACTAATTTTTTAAACCAAGCTTATGCAAAAAATAAAAAAAAAACTACACACCTTTTTTCACTTTGTAGGGTATCGATATTGAATCTGATGTATCTCTATAATTTTGGATCTCCAAGGTCTATAATTTCTTCCTGCAATAGGCCTTTGAGTAATATTTCTAATCCCACAAGTCTGATCAATATTGGATTCTCCAATGAAGAGCTACGAAAAATATCCCATGATGACCTGAGTATAGAATGGTTCAGTAGAGCGAACTTATACGACGTGCCACAAGTCAATGTTTCAACCTTAGGTTTTGAAAATGATACCCAAAAAGCTAAAGTCTGTCATATTTCTGTAACTTCTTACGAAAATTAAATCTAATGCTCAGAGCGAAAGTTATGACGATTTTACCAAGGTCACCTATTTGGAATGTAATTTGGGGGTCTTCAAAAACCATAACTTCCTCAGACTATATCTCTGAAACTATAGCGAGACAAGATCTAAAATTTAGGCCCGAGCATCAGACTAATTCTTTCTTAGATGGTTTTTTTTTTTAGCTTCTAAAACTTTGTAGCAAAAAATTTATAGCAAAAATTCCACAATGACCTGTTTGGAGCAGCGAAACCCTAAAATCCAAAGCTCTGATACCAAATGTTATGAAACTAGCTCACAAAAATATAGAAAAGATAGATCAACACCTTAGAAATAAGCCTCTTCGAGGGGGCAACCTCCTTTACATTACACAAATGAACAATTCTTGGATGATACAAATGACAAAACCTCGTTTCTATATATAGGAGTCTAAGGGGTCACAATATAACCAAAGCTGACCTAACAATAATAATATATGGGCACAAAAATAACAATAGTGGGATTCTATGGGGCACAATAATAACAATATGGGGACTATAGGGGCACAACAATAACAATAAGGGATACAATGACAATAGTAATGGGGGAATCACTAGTATTATAGGGACCTAATATAATCAAACTAAAGGGAAAAAATAAAAATATTATTATTCCTTTAGACCCTTGAGAAGGTAAACCATGGGTGGAAGCTTCTAATGAAGACGCTGAAATAAGGAAACTTTACCAAGTCCTACATGATGAACACCACAATGTTGAGCCAAATTCCTCTAGTGAAATTTTAACTTGGTCGCCTCTTTCAATTGGAAAAAACTCAGACACTAAGCTATAAGAATGGCATGTTGAAAACTGTGAATCAAAGGCAAAATAATGTTGGACAATCCATGTTATTTCAACATCTAGGATACAACCATGTTAGTTATCAAAGCGATACCAATTATATGAGAAAAAAATTGTTGAGAAACACCATATTTACTTCCAACATATCTAATGAAGGACTCTAGTAATAATATCCTTTTTAAAGAAAGAGCATCATCTCTCAATCACATAGAACAAGTAAAAAAATCTATTGGTGAGCAAGCACGAATGCAAAGTTTACTACAAACTTTTATAGATTAGATAGTGAGGTGGTGGGTGATCAGATATTGATCCAAGACCTTAATGATAGCTCAAATTTAAAAGTGTTCAAAAAAGTGTCGAACATGAGTGACCAGATAGATCTTGTCTTCCTAATTCTGGCGCTGTGAATGGTTCAAAAAACTGACACCGTATGAAGGAGTTATAGAAATTTGACAAGTCCAGTAAAATACAATTTTTGGACATTTTACCAAGAATAATTTGATTTTTTGAAATTAAAAAGAAAAAAATTATATTCCAAGGAAAATTCCCTTTTTTCAAGCGCTTCAATCTGTGCTGTTGATCTCATTTTTCCAGATCCAATGGATATTGCGTCGTCCATTCACCAACTAACCCGGATGATATCTATCATTGATATGACCCGTGAAATTGAACGGCTATCGCGTAATCTCGCATGAAATATTGCACGACTGATATCAGGTCAAGAGTGAGCAAGAAAAGTGGTTTTCCAGTGCTACGTGTCGCCCATTAAGGTTAATCGCGTGAATTTTAGGAATACCGTTTACAAACTTTAGGGCATGCGAGATACTTCTTACTGTCTTTTCAAGACTACTCCGTCCCCTTGCTAACATGTGGCTTTGATCTCCACCATTCCTCTTTCGTTTATCTTATACGTCAATCTGTTCTCAAATCTAACAGATCTCTCGTTCGCTTGAAACGGAGTCACATGCGGCTACATGTTACCTGACCACCAGATTTATGTGGGATTCTCCTTAACTGCCGGGGTTTATATCTCCACATATGTGTGCCCAACAGTTACGGTAATTGTTACCTCTGACGGTCAGCCTGGCGGAGCGGCTAGACTTAGTGGTTATGCTAAATTTAACTGGAGTTAAGTGCAACTCACCAAAATTGGTGGAGTATCCCTAAGAGATATGGACTAAATGCACTCTAGGAGTAGTTTTGACCGGAGAGTGAAACAAGAGGCTAGCTAGGCTAATTGGAGCCTTTTGAAGCCAATGAAATAGTCCAGAGAACCTGAGGAAATCACATAGATATTTTCATCTAAGGAGATTTTGGAGCTCAGGGCCACTAGGGGTTGGAGGCAGTTGTGGGAGCTACTAGTACTCGTTCTCAACAAACCAATAGTCATTCATGACTATAATGAGCCTTTCGAATCCATTGCAGGGATTTGCAGAAGTATTTGGAGACATCTAAAGGCTGAGATGCTACAGGGAAGTTTCAGGAAACCTAGTGCCAACCGTGGAGGAAGGCCTAGTTTGGGGATGCAGTGCTCATTTTGAGCATATGATTAGTCTATTGTTGGTATTTGATATGTGTTGGAGATAGTAGAAGAGGTTTCAGTGATAGTTAACTAATTTTGAAGGAGTTAGTGTCATCAAGAAGCTCAGGGTAGCTCAGAGCACTGAGTCAAGGAATCAAGTCTAAGGGAGCTTAGATATGTTTTCAAAGTGATGACAGCCATGACGGGGATATAGATGGTATTCTAAGCCCATTGGTTTAGTTCAGTAACCTTTGGAGTTAAGTTTGGAACTTGTAAAAGAAACTTTATGATAATCCCAAAGAGCCAAGTCAAAATGTCAAAAGCTTAAGGAGACGTAGCCCAAGATATTCGGGTGAACTCCTAGACTAAATTTGTTGTTGTGTGTTGATGTCTATTTGTTGCATTATATGGATTTTATATTTGTTTAATATCAATAGAAACAAATGGACTTAAAGCAATTAAACAGTTAAAAGCAAACAACATAGACCTATTTCAAGTATCTAATTCCGCAAATGTCATATATAAGATAGATCATTTATTTGTTTAACTGAGTGGGAGGTTATTGTAAGCATAACAAGTTATCAAACCCCCATCTCCAGATCAGGTGGTATCTTAGCAGGTTGATTAATTAATAAAGCAAAAGGTTGCTTGTTTGACGTGAAAGCTGTTTAAACAGTACAAAGAATTTGACTGTTTGACTATTTGTAAACTGACTATTGCTTGAGTTTGCGAAGGTGAAGGGAAAGCTACTAATAGTTAAGTCCAGGAGAGGACAAGAAGGAAGAAGGGATGAAGGCATTCTCCTTAGCCAAAGTACCTCAAGGAAACCCTTGAAGCACAAGAAGATTCGTTTGCAAAAGGATTCTTGAATAAGGGTTTGACTCTACTGCCATTTAGTTTAGAAATTTGTCAATAGATTGTGAAGGCTTTGTGAATTTGGTTGAAGTTCTTTTGTTCATTTTTATAATGACAACTTCTACAAGTGAGTTCTCAAAATCCTCCTCCTTCACAAGATTATTTTATGAAGACATGAAGAGAGACTTGTTCATCATGATGGATATGGTGAAACAAATGCATGAAGATGAAAGGAAGAGCACAAAACTTCGAGAGAAGTTGACTTCCTTGAAGGAAGAGAAGCAGTTGATTTTTGACAAGTTGCAGGAAATGGAGAGATAACTTCATATTGCTAATATGAACCTAGAAAGGATGCATGGATGGAGACACAACTCCTTACTGCCAAAGAAGCCTTAGTCAAGCATCAGTTTGAAGAAGAGGTAAACAATTCTATTTTGTCTTCAATTTCCTCTAAGAATGTTTATGTTCGTTCTTTTGAAAAACATACTAGAGGTATAGGGTCCAAGTTGATGTCAAAAATGAGCTATGAAGGAAAAGGATTGGGAAAACATACACAAGGCATTGTTGAGCCAATAATGGTTGAGGAAAGGCCTAAGTATTTGGGTCTTGGCTATGGACAATCTTATGGAGAAAGTTCCAAAGCAGCCATGAAGGCAATTGAAACAGTTCCTAGAAGGAGTTTCATTTTAGGTTCTCTACCTCAATTTTGTAAAGATTGTATTCATGGAAAATGCAATAGTTTGAAACATACTTTGCAAGAAGAAGGTGTTCATAAGCATTCACTTGAACAAGAGAGTTGTGAAAGCTCTAAAATTATTGAAGAGATTGATCATGTTCTGAAGGGAGCCACTTCTTCATTCAATTCACTTTCTCATGAAGGAAACAAAGGTGAAAGAGAAAGGTATAAATCTGATTTCAATCACACTTCTTTTGATTATGTAAAGCATGGTAAATTTCCACATAAGCATTGGAAAAAAATTGCATGTTCCTTTTGTGGTTTGGTTAATGATAGTGTTTCTAGATGTTGGAAGAAAATGGCCACATACAAGAAACTTTTGAAGAAAAGGAGGCAAGAAGCCAAAGGTCCATTGGACAAGGAAAATTATGCTATAAAGAGGATGAACATGTGTTGCACTTATTGTCATAAGAAAGGACATATTGCTGAAAAGTGTTGGATTTTGAATCCAACAATGCTTCCACAAAATTTGAAGAAGGTGGAAAAAGAGAATGGCAAGAATGGAAAGGAAGTTTCCATAATTGATGTGTTTCAGGATGATTCACATGTTGATGTCGATGTGAAATTAAAGGAAGCGCCTTTGATGTGGATTGGTAAGAAATGGTTAGAGTTCTTATCCAATTAAAGTTGCATGTATTTTGATTTGATACATTTCTTTGCCAATGGAATGCAAGTTGCAAGGTTTTACCAAAATGGTGAATGGAAAAGTTGAGAATGAGACTCTCTCTATTACAGCAAAATTATATTCATTTCAGCTTTGTAAGTACATTTACATATGATTGGGGATCTTGTACTGATGATTGTGCTTGAGAGAAAGTTGAAGAATGGAATGCATGCATGAAAATGGTATGTATAACAAAGGAATGGTGATGATTTCCTTGTACTTGAACATGTACGTGTAATTGACTTGATGGTCGATTGCTTTGTTTAAACATGCATGCAATGTCATATCGACTTGAAAAAGTTGATTTTGTCCCCAAGATTGAAAATGGAGATAATGATGAAGTGTTTCACAAGAGGTGGAATTCTTTCTACTTTGAAAAAGAACAGTCAAGTTATTTTTGTGTATTCTTTACTTGAAGAGTCAGTTGTTTGAAAAGGCATGTTTTGTTGGCTCATGATTTAGTCGATCACTTATACACAAGATGTAAGAGACATGATGATGATTCACATGGTGTGAATTTATGTAGTCAAGTCTTTTTTTTTTTTGCATTATGTTGTTTTTGACAAGATGTCAGAAGAAGATTTGCAACAGCAAAAGTCACCATGGAGGTGGCTTGGTAAGAAGTGGTTTGACTTTTTAACCTAGTAAAATATATTTCATTGGTACATATGAAAATTTATGTTGAGTATGCATGAATTTATGATGTAATGTCACGTTTGTTTGAGCCACCTTGGGTCAATGATCAAGGAAGCGATGTTTAGATACCTTTTGTAAACTTCTCAATAGAAATTCTGAATGAGTTCAAGGAAGACAATTTTTAACAGGAGGACAAGCGCATCCAGGAAAGGAAGTGTCAACTACCTTCAAGTTTTGGTTCAAAGGCACTGTCCATGCAAGGCAAATGTATGAGGTTGAAAATAAGAGGGTGATGTACTATCATCTACTGTACAAATTAGTATATTAGCCTTTTGGGGTCCAAAAGATTCCTAATGGGGAGGAGTGATTAGATATTGATCCAGGACATTAATGATAGCTCAAGTTTAAAAGTGTTCGAAAAAGTGTCAAACCTAAATGATCTGATAGGTCTTTTTTTCTTGATTCCAGTGCTACGAACGGTTCAAAAAACCAACACCGTATGAAGGAGTTATCGCAATTTGAAAAGTCCAGTAAACTACAATTTTTGGACATTTGACCAAGAATAATTTGATTTTTGGAAATATTATAAAAAGTATATTCCAAGGAATATTCATTGGAATATTCCCTTTTGTCAAGTGCTTCAATCCACACCTTTGATCTCACTTCTCCAGATCCAATGGATATCGTGTCGTCCGCTCACCAACTAACTCGGACGATCTCTACCATCGATATGACCTATCCAATTGAACGGTTGTCACGTAATATCACGTGAGATATTGCAAGACTGATATTAGGTCAGGAGCGCATGAGAAAAGTGGTTTTCCTGTGCTATGTGTCACCCCCTAAGGTTAATCACATGAATTTTAGGAATACCGTTTACAACCTTTAGGGTGCGCGAAATATCGCTTACTGTCTTTTCAAGACCACTATGTCCTCTTGCTAACACGTGGTTTTGATCTCTACCATTCCTCTTCCATCGAAGTCATCCATCAATCTATTCTCAAATCCAACGGATCTCTCATTTTCTTGAAACACAGTCGCATGTGGCTGCATGTTACTCAATTGCTAGATATACGCGGGATTCTCCCTAACCGCCGGGGTTTATACCGCCACATATGCATGCCCAATAGTTATGGTAATGGTTACCTTCAACAGTCAGTTTAGAAGAGTGACTAAACTTAGGGTTTATGCTAAATTTAACTGGAGTTAAGTGCAGTTCACCAAAATTGGTGCAGTATCCCTAGGGGATATGGACTAAATGCACTCCAGGAGCAATTTTCGACCAGAGAGAGTGAAAAAAGAGGTTAGCTAGGCTAATTGGAGCCTTCTGAAGCCAATGGAATAGTCTAGAGAAGATGAGGAAGTCATCTTCATAGAGATTTTCATCCAGGAGATTTTGGAGCTCAGGGCCACCAAGGGTTGGAGGTAGTTGTAAGAGCTACCAGTACTCGTTCTCTGCAAACCAATAGTCATTCCTGACTGTAATGAGCCTTCTAAATCCACTGCAAGGATTTTTAGAAGTATTTGGAGACTTCTAAAGGCCAAGATTCTATAAGGAAGTTTCAGGCAACGTAGCGCCAGCCGTGGAGGAAGACCTAGTTTGGGGATATGGTGCTCATTTTGAGCATATGATCAGTCTATTGTTGGTGGATGATCTATGTTGGAGATAGTAGAAGAGGTTTTAGTGATAGTTAAATAATTATGAAGGTGTTAGTGCCATCAAGAAGCTCAGGGTAGCTCAAAGCACTGATTGAAGGAATCATGTCTAAGGGAGCTTATATCTATTTGCAGAGTGATGACAGCCATGACAAGGATATAGATGGTATTATAAGCCCATTGGTTCAATTCAGTAGCTTTTGGAGTTAAGTGTGGAACTTGTAAAAGAAACTTTACCATAATCCCAAAGAGCTAAGTCAAAATGACAAAAGCTCAACGAGACGTAGCCCACGATATTCGAGTGAACTCCTAGATTAAATTTGTTGTTATGTGTTGATATCTATTTGTTGCATTATATGGTTGTTATATGTGTTTAATATCAGTAGAAAAAATGGAATTAAAGCACTTAAACAGTTAAAAACAAATGACATACACCTGTTTCAAGTATCTAATTCTGCAAATGTCATATATAAGCTAGATCATTTATTTGTTTAACTGAGTGGGGGGTTCTTGTAAGCATAACAAGTTATCAAACCCCATCTCCAAACCAGTGGGATACCCATTCATCCTGACTCCAGACATGGACAACTGCAACAACTTATTTTATTGAATGATTCAGAGGGAAAAAGTGATCTACACAAGCAAATATACCCACTTTTAGTGTTGGCCAATGTCTTGTCGAGCATATTAAAAATGGAAAATTAGAATGACAAAGAGTTGGTTATAAAGATGAATGTATTTGGCCGCATATGTTCCCAAATACCCTATATGATATACTGAATAAGTGTTATAAGTTAGAGGAAGCAAGGGTTCAATGACTCCAATGGAAATAATTAAAGGAAAACTTCATTAAGGACTTTGAATTCAAACTAGAGGAAGAAAATTTAAAACATGCAACCGAGAAAATTAAAGTTTTCATCATAGAAAAACTAGCTGATCAACATACCTTAGTTAATGGTTTAGTAACTTGCAACTATGGAGCTTGCGCCACATAATAAAATATGGCTAGTCAATTATAAATGGAAGAAATATCCATCGATGGAAAAATATTTTCTTTGAATAAGAATCACCTTGAAAATCACAAGAGAATTCAATCATTATACAAATTCACTAAATAAGACATAGAGAAAACAGATAAGTTAGATTTTCCACTATCTTATCAAGAAGTAAAATTCGGAGAACAATGACTTGGTGAATCAAAAGAACCCTATTGGATGGATGCATAAATAATAAAAAAAGATGTAGACATATCAAATGATGACCGACCAAAAATTGCTCGACTTGGTGACTACCGGTTAGAGAAACAAATCACAAAATTCATCGACCTATTTAAGGAATATCAAGACGTGTTTTCTTGGGATTATAAATACCTTAAAGGATTAGTCAAGAAAATGGGAGATGAATATTAATCTCATTCTCGAAGCTAAACCAATTAAGAAAAGAC
Organism: Pinus tabuliformis; assembly: GCA_031772625.1. Taxonomy (NCBI): domain Eukaryota; kingdom Viridiplantae; phylum Streptophyta; class Pinopsida; order Pinales; family Pinaceae; genus Pinus; species Pinus tabuliformis. The sequence goes on along the minus strand of CM062804.1, from coordinate 1,581,237,589 downwards.
CAAACAAATTAACACATAAATATAAACCCATTATACAAAATGAAAGAGAGGGAATGCTTGCCGCTGGTACCATATGGGCCCCATAGAAATATCATAATGGGCAAGCCCTATGGTTGTTCAACCGAAGAAGCATGATCCAATGAGGCTACACATTTGTGTTGATTATCGAGGATTGAATAAATTAACAATTATTGATCCATTCCTGACTCCCTTCACCGACAAGATTATAAATGAAGTCGCGAGAATTTAATGCTACTCCTTTACATATGGGTTATTAGGGTACAATAAAGTGTCCATAGCAGACGATGATCAAGAAAAAAAAAACATTTATTGCTGAAATTGGCTCATTTGTGTACAAATTGATGCCATTCAGACTAAAGAACACACCTACAATATTCTCGAGAATCGTTGTCAAAGTGTTTTAGGAATATATTTATAAAACCATGCTATATATTTTGACAATTGGAAAATCTACATGTTATTAAAGGACCATATTCAATGGATAATACTAATGCTTGAAAGATGTAGACAAATACGATTATCCCTAAATATTAAAAAAATGTATCTTCAGAATTTTTAATGGAATACTGTTGTGCCATGTTGTTTCAAAGGATGGAATTAAAGTCGATATGGAAAAAATCAAGGTAATTTTAGATTTAAAGCCTTTGGTTAACCAAAAAAAAATTAAAATATTTTTAGGACATACAGGATACTATAGAATATTTATCAAGCATTATTTTGACATAACATTCCCAATCAATGAACTTTTAAAGAAAGACATTCCTTTCATTTGGTTTGATGAATGCAACGAATCATTCCAACTATTAAAAAAGAAGTTGGTCAAGGCACCAATCCTCAAATTTCCAGACTGGTCTAAATAGTTTCATGTTCATGTCGATGCATCAAATGTTCGAGTTGGAGCAATCCTAGCACGACTCGATGATGAATTAATATACCATGCCAATTGAAAGCTCAAAAAAAGAAAAAATAAATTATTCAATGATAGAACATGAAGCTCTAGAAATGATATTTTCCTTGCATAAATTTTAACACTAACTTTTCGTAAACCATTTTATATTTTACACAAACCACCAAGCATTAAAATACATTGTCAACAAACCAGCTAATCAAGGAATAATTTTTCGATGGCTATTAGTATTTCAGGAATTTGAATATGAAGTTGTTGTTTGACTTGGTAAAAGCAATGTTACCCCTGATCACTTATGATGACAAGAATCACAAGAGGAACCATCAAACGTCGATGATGATCTTCCCGATGCACATTTATTCGTAATTGACGTTGTTGAGAAATATAGGACATAGAAATTAGGTCATTTCTCTTCTTATGATAATTGCTTGTGAATTATTTTTACTTATTTAATTTAGTATCTTCTCTTTACTAAGATTATTATAGTGTTATTCTTCATCAAACAACTACCAATGTATAAACAATAAAGAGACAAGAGACACAGATTGTAGGCTATCATCTAGGGCCAAAACCTCTCACAGTTGAGAGGAAAACCAATTATTCTTCTTATAAAGACTTTAAATGACAAATACCAAGACCAGGATCCTTCACCTATTTTCCTCTCCAAGGCCAAGTCACAAAGCTTCCTCGATGAGCTCCTTCTCCCTTGAGTCAATGATAGTCAAACTTCTTGATTCCTCCTTCTTCTCAATAATATTTCAGAGTTTTGGTTCCCAAGAACAGACCTGCAACTTTCAACCTTAATTCAAAAACCCTAGCTGAGGTATATGAGAGTGAAACACCTTGATTCTCTTTGCTCTAGATGGAGACCTTCTCTCCTTCAACACAACTTGAGAATCACCTTGTTCTTCTCCCAAAAACTTCCCTCTTAATATGACTGTGATATCTCGGTCCTTCCTGCAGTAGATGATGCCTCTCTTCTTCACATGTGTGATGGATATCATCCCTAAAGAGACCTAAGCAGCTTTTCTCTTCCCTTCCTTACACTTCATTGGTTATGAGACTACTCCTTGTGATCTTCACTCTTCTTTCTATTGCAGATTGCTTGACCAAAATTCTTGCTTCAAATGGAGGCTGAGCTGCCCTATATATAGTGATCTGCCCCTCAAATAAGTTGACTTCTCCTAGCCCATAGGTCGACATGCCATTTGGTGTAGGTTCAATACTCCATCTTGAGGTCGACTTGCTGGAGGAGCTTGAGCTTGGTCTTGGAGGGCCTTTTGACACTTTCATTAACTCATATACAAATGTAACATGCCCAAGAAGGGTCCTTCATACATGACATTGACTTAATTTGACTTTATGACCAATCCTAAAGGCTCACAATGGGAGCCATAACTAAAAATAAAATTCCTTGCTCATGAAACCCATGAGACAAGCATTGCAATAATAATTTTATTTTTCTTCTTTATATTAAATACATAAAATCACAATTATACATGTCATTATGAAGACCGAACCTAGTTACATTTTTCAACACTCTCTCTTAACTAAGGAGGTATTTATAATGGTACTTGGTCATTCTCAATTTGAATAATTCTCATAATAAGAGTTGGATTGGTAACCCATATGTTTAGCATCATATCAACTGGAATTGTCACATATAAATGCCTTGACTAATAGTTTTATCTCTCCAAAATATTAGAGCTCAATGTTCGCAAGACCAATGATGTATAGAAACCCTCATCATTGTCTCTCCATAGTGACTATCATTGATTTATTTTACAACTATTTTTCTCTATGATCACGAGCTCTTCCTTCTAATTCTTCTTTGATGCCATGGTGCATCCTATCATTTTCATTAGTGAATCGCAATAGTTATATCTTACAATAGAAAAACTTGAAAAGAACTAGGCAAGGAAGACTATCTCAATCATAGTAGAGATCTCTTACTTCCTCTTTCTTGGACTCCTTCTTTCCAGCTTCCTCCATTTCTTCGGTGATATGGGCTAATTTTCTACCTCTTTCGTTATTGTCCTTCTCAAGCTTAGGAAAATCTCTTTTATAATGCCCATATTCTTGACATCCATAGAATTGAACCTTAGTCAGGTTCTTCTTCCTTTTCTGAGGACCAAATTTCCCATACTTTCCTCCTCTTTGCCATAGTAGCATATGCTTGATTTTGCTCAGTGGATCCTACATAAGTTTTTTCCTTAAGTCTGGTTTCTTCAATTTTGCATAGAAACCATAGATCCTGGAATGGAGTATCTTATTTCTTCCCATAAATGCTTGATGTAAAGTTTCCCCATTCCTCTGGTAGTGCATTTAATACTATAGTGGTCATCTCCTTGTCAGACATTATTTCTCCCAGATATTGAAGTCAATCCCTTATTTCAGATATTCTCATTAAGTATGAGGTTATTCCTTCTTATTTTGATATCCTTAGCTTGTAGAGTTATTGCCTTAGAGAGTTAACTTCTCTTGCAATGCTTACAATAAACAACTTTACCAATTTGTCATATATTTCTTTTGAGGGTTCAAGTTTAGATACATGTGGAATGAGGGATCCTTGATGGATTCTATGAGAATCCTTTGATCCCTCACTTCCTCTTTCATAAACTTTACATGTGCTTGGGCATCTTCTTTTGTCGGTTTGGTGATAGATCCTTTGGCATGATCCATAACCTCATTTTCAATGAGATTCAGGTTCGTCCTCTTGTTCCATGCAAGAAAGTTTGAAGCCCCAACCAATTTTTTTCTTTCCTTAAAGAATGACATTTTGACAGATTTAGACATAAATATACTTGTGAAGATGCTTCTTCCACTTGTTTCCTCATTGAATTTGATGATAAAATATATGATAGAGAATGATCTGAAATCCCTCGTAAATGACCTCAGAGAAATAATGAAGGTATTATAAACTCAAGTGCTGGGGTGTGCCTATGTTATTTTATGCAACGGATCGATAAGATTGTGAAATGCACAGACACTGAAACAATAAGAGGACACAATAAGAAAACACATAAACACAAAAAATTTAATAAGGAGTTCACCCAATCCTCTTGGGCTACGTCTCCCGATCCAGCCTTCAGTGGTGGCATTTCTATTGTCTCTTAAGGCAGAGTTTTTACAATAAGGAGCTCAATTTGAGTCTCACTTAATAGATGATGATTAGTAGGATTGTACTTGGATTCCCTAAGTATCTAGAGTACACAGACTCCCCTTACTAAATCTCGACCTCAACTGGTCTCAGTGGTATGAGTCCAATTTGGTACTCAATACCTAACAGGTATTCACAGAAGAGTTGCTTGAACCTCTCAAGCCTTCTCTAGAGTTCACAGACTCTCGAACTCTCTCTGTCTCTGTCTACTCGATGCTGCCTTTTCTCTACAGGTTAGCTCGGCTTCTCCGTTCTCTGCAATTCACTTCTTTCTTTCCTTTCGGCTTTCTGCTTCTCTTTCTCTGCCTCTTCCCTCTTACTCTCTATCTGTTCGTGGCTTAAAGCCAATCTGCTCCCTGACTATTCGTTTTCGCTTCCTGGCTCTCTAGATATCTTGCCTCTGTCCACTTGAATTCGCCTACTCTACGTCATCATCACTATGTAATGCTTCACAGAGAGGTGGCCACTTGCTTTCTCACGAACTGAGTGTCAGTTCTCTTTGAATGCTCGTTATTTCTGTTGCTCCAAGATTTCCTACAAAACTGATTCCTCTGCCAACTCATCGGTCATGCCGAACCTCAAATATTATATGACTCAACCTATTTCCCCATCATATCCGGTCATCCATCAGATCATTTCTCCGTCGTTGATCTGGAGCCTCCAGATCCTACGGTCTCCGTCCATATGGGGTGAGTAAGTAGCGTGACCTTTACCCATGCGATGGGAGGGGTTTTCTTTCTCATCCACTGGACATGTGTCACCCAGTGTATGGCATCGGGTGGGACTCAGTCAAATCCACTTACTGCTTGAAGCCCTTCCGATATCCTACTAGTTTTAGCACACGACCTTCCTTATGATAGAATAGGTGATTTTCGTACGGTTTTATGCTTTTCCTCGTGACTGAGCACTTGGGGGTTTTCCTTCACTGAGGGGGATGCCCTGTGATACGCGATTAGTGCTTTAGCACTAATCACGTATCAGAAACTGCCTTTGTTTTTGGATTTGACCTCCTGTTTGTCAATTTGTGCCAGTGTGCGGTCACCATGGGCCAACGGTCTGCGCGCTTTGACCGAGGGTCCTCGTTGTTTCGTGCTGACCACAAATTTCCATTGTTTAGAGGTTATTTTTGATAAGCTCGATATCCATAAGATTTTGAAGCTTGACATAATTTGAAACAGTGATGAAAACTTAGAGAATGTTTAAGGATCTAATTCAGATCATGGCCTTCCCCCTAAAAACGCTTTTGGACCACCAAAATTTGGTTTTCATGCATCGACTAAGTGAGGGCATAGCTGTCTTACTTGTCCAATCTCTATCCATTTTTCACTGCTTGGCTTTGAACCCTTGGGTCTAATCCTGAGGTACTCAACATCTCCCCTGCGCGTCGTCCTCACCTTCCTGTCTAGAACTGTGTCTTCCTGAAATTCATTGAGATATTCAGGTAATAGATCATCAATAGAAGGTAATTGACTCTACTCTTTGGGATCTTCAATTAATGAAGGTTCAAATAGTCTCAAGTTGTCTACTTTAACGACTGAGTAGATGTGCATGTAAGCTAGTAAATCAAGGCGAAAATCATTCGCATCAATTTTCTCAAGTATCTTGAAAGGTCCATACCTTATTGGCTTTATCTTTTTACCTTCACCTTGCATTCTGTCTTTGCTGATATACGGCCAGACCTGATCACCAACTTGGAAACTATGCTCCATCTGATGCTTGTCATGCCTTGCTTTGTATTTGGCTTGGCTCTTTTCCAGCTGTTCCTGTACTGCCTGGTGAATCTCTTGGATTTTTTCAATGAACTTGGTTGCCTTGTCCACGTCACTGTGTCCCTCAATTGCTATGTATTTACCAAAGACAAAATCCAAGGGAGACCTTGGTGTGAAACCAAAACATGTCTCAAAAGGAGATCTCTGTGTAGAAAAATGTTTTGCTCGGTTATAAGCATGCTGCACATAACACAAACCTTCATCCCAAAGTTTGGGATGCTTGCTGCAATAGCCTCTGAGCAACTAGATCACTGTCTTGTTGACCACTTTTGTCTGGCCATTTGTATGTGGATGAAAGGCTATGCTTTTCTTCAGTTTGGTGTCCATTAGTTCCCACAGATTCGACCAAAAATTCCCAACAAATCAGGAATCTGGATTAGATACAATGGAAGTGGGTAATCCAAAATGAACCCATACATGCTAAAAGAACAATTTTGCAGTTTGTTTAGCTGTAATCTATTTATTACAAGGTATCAAAATACACATTTTGCTGAACCTATCCACAACAACATATAAATAATCATGACCTTTCCTAGATTTAGGTAGTCCTCCAACAAAGTCCATGGAAACACTTTCCCAAGGATGAGAAGGAACTGGTAGTGGAGTGTACAAGCCTAGTTTTCTATTGCTGGGCTTGCTTTTAGCACACATGGTACACCCTCTTACATATCTAGAAACTGTCTCATTCATTTTTGGCCAATAACAAAATCTTTGCAGCTGTGCAACCATTTTACTTACACCAAAGTGACCTGATATTAGAGAAGTGTGTGCTTCTCGAATTATCTTTACTCTTTCATTTTGTGGAATGCATAGCTTCCCACAATGATACAAGAGCTGTCCTTAATATGATAATCCAATTCTTCTACTCATTTTCCTTGACTTAAAGTTGCATATACATCTTTAAAATCTATATCTTGAGCATATTGTTCAATGTAGATCTCATGCAATACTGAATTATACTTAAGTATAGTAGATGCATTTATAATTGGTCTAGATAACATATCTGCAACTTTATTGTGTATGCCCTTTTTATATCTGATGACTAAATGAAACTGTTGTAGAAAACCCATCCATTTATAGTGTCTTGATTGCTGCAAATTAGTTTGGAAGCGTAGATATTGGAGTGGTTGATGATCAATATGTATAACTGTTTCTTTGCCCATTAAGTAATGTTTCCACTTTTTCACACTTTGTACTAATGTAACAATTCTTTATCATATGTGGGATAGTTAACTATTGCAGAATTAAATGTCTTAGAATGATAACATATGGGTTTACCATGTTGTATCAACACTGCTCCCATGGCATAGTCACTGGCGTCCGTTTGGATCTCAAATGGTCTTTGAAGATCGGGCAGTGCTAGTACTAGTGTTGTACTAATCTTTTCTTTCAAGGTGTTGAAGGCTTTCTACTATTTTTCTCCCCACTGAAACACCTTGTTCAGTCCTTTTAAAGCATGTAAGGGAGCTGCAATTAAGGAAAAGTTAGAAATGGACTTTCTCCAATATTGTGCTTCTCCTAAGAAGCTTCTAACTTCTATAGCAGATTTGGGTTTAGGCCAGTTTACAATGATTGCCACCTTAGAGGGATCTATCTTCAATTAACCACCCCCTACTATATGTCCCAAATAATTCAAAGATGTTTTTCCAAATTCGCATTTTGAGAGTTTAACATAAAGTTTTTCTCTTTTCAAAACATCTAGTGTCTGCTTAACATGTTTTAAATGTTCTTCCCATGTTTTGCTAAATATAAGAATGTCATCCAGATATACAATAAAAGGTTTGAGTACATAATTCATTATTCTCATGAAAGTAGCAGGAGCATTAGTTAAGCCAAAAGGCATAACCAGCCACTCATACAATCCCTACTTTGTTTTGAAAGAAGTCTTCCATGAATCTTGTTCTGCAACTCTGACCTGTTGATATCCACTATGCAAGTCTAACTTGGAGAAAAAAACAGCTTCCTTTAACTGATCTAATAGATAATCTATGTGAGGAAGGGGATAACGATTTTTTATTGTTATCTTATTCAGTGCTCGGTAATCAATGCACATTCTCCATGAGCCATCTTTCTTTTTCACGAAAACGATTGGAGACCCACATGGTGATGTGCTAGGTCTAATGAACCCCTTCTCGAGCAACTCCTGCACCTGCTTATTGATTTATGCATTCTCTAAAGCGGACAACTTGTACATTCTGATGTTAGGGAATGGAGCATCTTGCTGCAAATTTATATCATGCACTATTTCCTTTTTGGGTTGCAGACCTTTAGGTTCTTGAAACAAGATATCATATTTTGCAACAACTTTTTCTAAATCAACTTGTTGTTCATCATCACAACCCTCAAATACATTGGTTTTATCAAGTTTCTTTTCCTTTACAACCATCAGTAAAAATTGTTTGCATGAATTTACAATTCGTTTCATATACCTTGAGCTTATGAGAGTATAATTATTCTTGAGCTTATGAGCTCTTACAATATATTCAATTCCATATTTAACAAGTAGATACTTGTTCTTAGCTCTATAAAAAATAGCTTTTCTATCATACAAGTAAGGACTTCCTAAAACAATTCCACACATATCCAAAGGAACTATATCTAACTCAACCTCATCTACAAATGCTGACCCAAAAGAAAACTTAAGTTTACATTGTCTAGTCACTTGTAGTTGTGCTTTATCATTTAACCAACCTAATGGGTATGGTTTCTTGTGAGGTGTAGTCAGTAATCCCAACTTCTTTACAATTGCTTCAGAAATTAAATTTTCTTGTGAGTCACTATCAAACAAAGTATCAATCTTTTGATGCTTGGCAATAACTCGAATATGGAAAAGCTCATGTCTTTTTCTCTCATTTTCTTCATTATTAGTGGATTGTGCATAATTACTAGTAGATGCTTTAGAATTTTTACCTTTTATACCTGTGGCTACAATTGTTGTTTCATCTCCTAAGTCTGACCCCAAATCTTTCTAAATAGCTGCAACAATCTTCTTCTTCTTTCCCTTGAACTTCTTAGGTCTCAGCGCCGGATGCAGGATCCAACAATGCTCATCATCATGCCCATCCTTCTTATAGTGAATGCATGAAGACTTGATTTTCTTTGCATTGTTGACCTTCCTCTCTCTCCATTTCTGTTTTCTTTTCTCCTTATTCTTGCTTGCAATAGGCTTGGATGATCCCCCAACTTCTGGGTTCCCATTCTTTCCTCTAGCTTCTAGATGTGTAGCTTGAACAGATACGTCATCTATACTAGTGGGATTAAACATGAGGATAGTGTGCCTCATTTAGCTGTATAGACCACCTATGTACTTCAACAGAATCTCAGGTGAGTCTAATGAAATTCCTAGAATCAAAGTTCTTTTCCTAAATTCTTGGGTGTAACCTTGTACACATTTCCATTTCAATTGGCAAAGGTTTTGCCAACTCATCATGGCTTGCTGCATGTAATCTAGTGGATAGAATTGCTTTTTGATTGCATAAACAAATTCACTCCAGACGGAAAGAATCTTACCATGTTTCTTCATGTTAGCTTATGTCCTGCCTTCCCACCATACCAAGGCAGTGCCTCCGAGGCTAGGCTGGGCAGCTGAATCTTACTCTTGTCTGAGTCGATACTTTGCACTACAATAAACATCAATCTGTTTGATCCAATTATCCAGCTTCTCTGCATTCAAATCTCCATCATATATTGGTAAATCAAACTTAACATCTAATTTAATCAAAGATGTCTTCTTTTTATGTTCAGGGCTATTAGGAGGTGTGAGAAAGTTTTCTTCTTTCCCTTTTCCTTTTGAGTGGTCATGGAGGAGAGACTCTTCTTCTCCTTTATCTTGTTTGGAGCCTGATGAATCTTCATCTTTATGTTTCCTAAAGTCCCTATGCATTTCCTCTACCATGGACCTCATGCCTAGGAAACTATCTATAAATTGGGGGTCTGGTCCCAAGGGACTTTCTTCTGACATTTTCTTCTGAGGATAGGCTCTTCCAATTTTGGGGTTAGTTTTTACCAACTCTCCTTCTCCTAATTTAAGCTTTGATCTAGTTAGCATTCAACAACAAAAATCTAACACAAGCTTGTCTAACCTTAACAACTACAAGCTCTTATACCACTTGATTTGAAATCACTCGTAAATGACCTCAAAGAAATAATGAAGGTATTACAGACTCAAGTTCTGGGGTGTGCCTATGTTATTTTATGCAACGGATCACTAAGATTGCAAAATACACAAACACTGAAACAGTAAGAGAACATAGTAAGAAAACGCATAAACACAACAAATTTAATAAGGAGTTCACCCAATCCTCCTAGGCTATGTCTCCCGGTCCAGCCTTCAGTGGTGGCATTTCTATTGTGTCTTATAGTAGAGTTTCTACAATAAGGATCTCAATTTGAGTCTCACTTAATAGATTATTATCAGTAGGATCGTGCTTGGATTCCCCAAGTCTCTAGAGTACACAAACTCCCCTTACTGAATCTCGACCTCAACTGGTCTCAGTGGTATGAGTCCAATTTGGTACTCAATACCTGATAGGTATTCACAGAAGAGTTGCTTGAACCTCTCAAGCCTTCTCTAGAGTTCACAGACTCTCAAACTCTCTCTATCTCTGTCTGCTCAATGCTACCTCTCCTCTGCAGGTCAGCTCGGCTTCTCCATTCTCTGCAATTCACTTCTTTCTTGCCTTTCAGCTTTCTTCTTCTCTTTCTCTAACTCTTCCCTCTTACTCTCTATCTATTCATGGATTAAAGCCAATCTTCTCCCTGACTGTTCGTTTCTACTTCCCGGCTCTGTGGATATCCTGCCTCTCTCTGCTTGAATTCCCCTGCTCTACGTCATCATCATTGTGTAATGCTTCACAGAGAGGTGGCCACTTGTTTTCTCACAAACTGAGTGTCCGTTCTCTTTGAATGGTCATTATTTCCATTGCTCCAATATTTCCTGTGAAACTAATGCCTCTGCTAACTCATCGGTCATGCCAAACCTCAAATCTTATATGACTCAGCCTATTTCCCCGTCGAATCCGGTCATCCATCGAATCATTTCTCCACCATTGATCTAGAGCCTCCAGATCCTATGGTATCCGTCCATATCGGGTAGGTAAGTAGCATTACCTTTACCTTTGTGATGTGAGTAGTTTCCTCTCTCATCTATTGGACGCGTGTTTCCCAGTGTATGGCATTGGGCAGGACTCGGTCGAACCCACTTACCACTTGAAGCCCTTCCGATATCCTGCCGGTTTTTGCATGGGACCCACCTTCTGATGGAATCAGTGATTTTTGTACGGTTTTATGCTTTTCCTCGTGACCGAGCACTTGGGGGCTTTCCTTCATTGAGGGGGATGCCTTGCGATATGCGATTAGCGCTAATCGTGTATCAGAAACTGATATGTTTTTGGATTTGACCTCCCGCTTGTCAATTTGTGCCAATGTGCGTCACCATGGGCCAACGGTCTGTGCACTTTGACCGAGGGTCCTTGTTGTTCTGTGCTGACCACAAATTTCCATTGTTTAGAGGTTATTTCTAATAAGCTGGATATCCATAAGATTTTGAAGCTTGACATTATTTGAAACAGTCATGAAAACTTAGAGAATGTTTAAGGATCCAATTCGGATCAAAGAAGTCCTTGATGAAGATAGATTTCCTATAGAGTGATGCTTAACTCCACAAAGAAGGATATCACTTTAGATCCTTTGATGGTGATTTCCTTGACGATGATCAGTGATGACTCCTTGATGATGTCTTGATGCTTATTGGATGATTTTATTCAATGGTAAGGGCCTTGCATCTACCAGAGGGAGATTGCTTCAGAAATTTTTGAAGATGATGAAAACATCCTCGATCTTGCTTCCCTAGGATGAATAATCTTCAATAAACTTTGATTTGTAATTTCATTCAACCTGAGTAGGGACTTTGTGGCCTTTTGAGGATCCCGAGACTTCTTCTGGTGTAGACATCTACTTCGATCTAGAGTTTTGATACTTCTTAGTGGATATTGACTCCAAGATGGTCTACTTATATTTTCTTTGATGTATTTCTCAAAATTTGATCCTTGAGTATTCCTTGATAAGATGCCCTTCTTTGACTTTGTCATCTTAACTGTGATACCATTTTGTGAAATCTAGGGCATAACAATTATGTGATTTCTCATCTTATTATAAATGCTTGTGAATGCATTTTACTTCCTTAATTTAGGATCTTCTCTTTACTTATAATATTATAGTGTTATTATTCATCAAACAACTACTAATGCATAAATAATAAAGAGACAAGAGACACAGAATGTAGGCTATCAACCATGGCCAAAACCTCTCCCACTTGAGAGGAAAACCAAAATGAAATCTTCTTCTTATAGAGACTTCAATTGATGAATACCAAGACTAGGACGCTTGACCTATTTTCCTCTCCAAGACCAAGTCACAAAGCTTCCTTGATGAACTCCTTCTTCCTTGAGTCAACAATAGTCAAACTTCTCGATTCTTCCTTCTTCTCGGCTATCTTTCAGAGTTTTGGTTCTTAGGAATATACCTGCAACTTTTGGTCTTAATTTAGAAACCCTAGGTGAGGTATATGAGAGTAAAATGCCTTGAATCTCTTCGATCTAGATGGAGACCTTCTCTCCTTTAACTTGGCTTGAGTATCACCTTATTCTTCTCCCAAAAATTTCCTTCTTAATATGAATGTGATATCTCGGTCCTTCCTATAGTAGATGATGCATCTCTTCTTTGCACCTGTGATGGATGTCTTCCCCTAAATAGACCCAAACAACTTCGCTAGTCCCTTCCTTACACTTCACTAGTTATGATACTGCTCCCTGTGATATTCGGTCTTCTTTTTATTGCAAATTTCTTGACCAAAATTCTTTCTTCAAACGGAGCCCGAGCTACCCTATATATAGTGATATGCCCCTCAAATAAGTTGAATTCTCCTATCCCATAGGCCAACATGCCATTTGTTGTAGGTTCAATACTCCATATTGAGGGAAATTTGCTGGAGGAGCTTGAGCTTGGAATTGGAGGGTCGTTTGACACATTCATTAACTCATCTACAAATGTAAAATTCCCAAGAAGGGTCCTTCATACATGAAATTGCCTTAATTTGACTTTATGACCAATCCTAAAGGCTCATAATGGGAGCATAACTAAAAATAAAATTCCTTGCTCATGAAACCCATGAGACAAGAATTGCAATAATAATTTTATTTTTCTTTTTTATATTAAAGACATAAAATCACAATTACACATGTCATTATGAAGACTAAAGCTAGTTACATTTTTCAACAGAAGCAATCCCAACTGAACTTGTTGAAATGGTGGGAATTCTACACATAGGTAAAGCACAAGAAGGATTATCGGCACATATATATATATATATATATATATATATATATATATATATATATATATATATATATATATATATATATATATATATATATATATATATATATATATATATATATATATATATATATATATCTATATCTATATCTATATCTATATCTATATCTATATCTATATCTATATCTATATCTATATATATATATATATATATATATATATATATATATATATATATATATATATATATATATATATATATATATATATATATATATATATATCTATATCTATATCTATATCTATATCTATATCTATATCTATATCTATATATATATATATATATATATATATATATATATATATATATATATATATATCTTAGCAATCAAAGAGGTGCCATATACATTGATAAATGGTCAATTATATAAATTGAAAATTGACGAATTACTTCGAAGATGTATCCTGGAACATGAAAGAGAAGCCATTATCAATGAAGCCCACAGAGGGGGAGATGGAGGCTATTATCAAGGAGATACTACTGCTCAGAAAATAAGGCAATTTGGTCTCTGGTGGCCGAAAATATTCTGTGATTGTCGACAATGGGTACAAAAATGTGATATATGCTAGAGAACAGGTTGACCTCTACCAAAACATCAAATGTTGTTGCATTCCATAGTTCCATCGTTACCATTTGAAATATGGGCTATCAACTTCGTCAGTCCATTTCCTAAGAGAGGTAAATGAACATGCGAAAAATACATCATAACTGTTGTTGAATATGTAAAAAGGTGGGTAGAAGTAGAACTTGTAGCATCATGTACTAAGGAAGTAGTAGCTAAATTCATATATGAAAATATAGTGAAGCATTTTGGCTGTCCCTTGGTCCTCATCAACGACAGGGGAAATTTTTTTGTTAATGGCACAATCAAAGTACTAACAGAGAAATTTATGATAGAACACAGGAAGACTACGACATATCACCCTCAAGCAAATGGTGCAGTTGAATCATTCAATAAAACTCTGCATAAAGGATTACTAAAAATTTGTAACATAGACAAAGACGATTGGGACGATAAAATTCCAGCGATTTTATGGGCATATCGTATAATGTACAAGAAGTATAAGGGGTCGACGTCATTTAATCTTGTCTATGTACAAGAAGTATTCATGTTGTTCCACTTCTCAACAAATGCACAAATTGTGTTGACTATACTAAAATACAACACAATGTTACAAACACAACACATTAGACAATTACATCAATTAGAAGTATATCGATTGTAAAAATTAGCAAAGACCAACAAAAAGCATGGCACGACCAGAATATTCAAGTTAAAAATATTCAAGTCGGTACTTTAGTCCTACTATATGATAGTTGAGTCAAAGGAAAACCAAAGAAACTTGAAATTACATGGCTCGGTCCATTTGTCATTAAGTATATTCGACCATCTGGAGCAGTTCAATTAAATACATTACATGATCACCTTTTCAAGTCTCTTGTCAATGGTGCCCATTTAAAAAAATACATCTCATAAAAATAATTACTATAGGTTAGATGTAAGACTATTAATGGAAAAAGCTAACTGACTAATATGTAAAATATTAATTTCCTAATAAAAATAATAAAAATTATTAAATTATTAAGTTCTTTTCATTTTCTTCTATTAAAATCAGATTAATAAAATTAACAAAAAAGTAGTTATAAATATAACTGACATAACAGTCGACATACCAATAAAAACCAATTGCAAGGATACATTAGGTGACCAGGATGAGTAACGTTATGGAGTGGGAGGCTGACCTTTGCAATCTCTTAAGAGAAAAACAAAGTTCATAATGACAACAATACAAAGATGATCAAGATATAGAATACAAAGGGAGAAGTTGACTTATGTCATGGAATCAACACTCGATGGAATAGACACGTAGATTATGATTTCATAAATTAGTAAACCCAAAAGGAAACACCGACTACTTATGGGGAAGAAGTTCAAGAAAACTAGTCGCATATAAATACATCGCACATGACTTTGACAAAGTTATTCATAAAATACAAAAAGAGGGACCTATAAACTAGAGAAATCAAGAAATTCAATCCCTCTTTAACATGTCGCACACTTCGCACATACCACCATTATCAGATGATCAACAAAGGATATTTCATGATACTCCACAATTACTACTCACTCCACAGGAAAGATGGTGAGATGATGGCATGGATGAGTGAGATGACGATCAGAAAATCAATTATAAACTGAAGAGACATTCTGAGGGGAGGAAATCATATGAAAATGGTGGCGTATGTAATGCTACTTCTATAAAAATCAAGGAGTGCCTTGGGTTGTTAAAAATGTTGCTTGAAATCCCAAGTGACATCGCCTGCGACTTAAACGATATCCCTGATATACCCAGCCCTGTAATTTTTGATTCATAACTCTTGGATTACCTCCAAATAGAATAATTCCAAGAAGGTTTCTCTATGTTGAAGCAGAAGGTCGGAAATAATGAAGAAGAAATCACAGTGGAGACCCAAAGAAAAGCATGTTTCAACCTCGCTGGTAAAATATAGCTAGAAATTTTCATGCACAGTATCAGGCAAGCGAAGGTTGATGAACCTACATGGGAGAAACATTTTGAAGCTTTCCTTAATGTGCTAAGACAAGTGACTAGTGGAATTCTTGGACAAACCTCTTAAAAAAGTTGGGGATTTGTGACATTCTGGGTGCCCCATTACTTGTAGACCTCCATGCAATGAAAGTGGAGGCAACCAAATACCTAGCAAGTAGGTACCACAATGGAAAGCATTGGTTGGATCAACCACATTCTATTTTCAGTACTACTAGTCATCTATTAATTGAACTACCCTACAAAGGAACTAAGGTATTGACCACAACTGGTGTAAATGACTGGCTCACAAAGCTTGCTGGAGGCATGTCCGAGAAGAATTCATGAGGTTTGGTCATCAATCAAGTCCAAGACCCTGTGGCAAGATGGATATGTACAATTGTTTCCTTATGTATTACCTCAACAGTTCGATCCTTAAACATCAAGCTCAAAATGATTGAAGCCATTGACGAGATAAAAAGGTCTGGAATTCAATACAACTAGGAAGATCATGTAGCCTACCTTATTAAAGCCAACTTCCAAGACTACCAAAATTTCTGTAAGGCTATTCACTTTCTTTCTTTGTTAATGTGGATAGCTATGAAGTCAAACACACCAGTTGGGGAAGAAAACTTCACAAAGAAATACACACCCCTTATGTACAATTTCATAATCTTTTCGAGCAGTCGGTCTGGGAAGCCCCGGTCTCTAGGCCCCAATGGAATTTTTAGGAATTGGTAATTGGATATTAAAAACATCTCTAATAGGTGGAGATTGCCTCAACATGTGTGGCAAGCTCTCCCCCCTTGTTCACATATTCAACTATGACTATATTATACCAAAATCTGTTCAATCCCCAGGAACTCCCCTACTAGCCAACTATCAACCAAATATTTAATGAACTACGTTGTCATTCCAACACCAACTACATTATTCCACTTGCATTTTTTGAACCATCCAAAGACAATATCACCCCCTTAATAGATGCCTAAGTCAAAGAGGAAGTTTAGGCTGCTTTGTATATGCAACCCTTCAAAGTTAACCTATCAGTACCCTTTCTTAAGTCCTCAAATTAGTCTATCTGCAAAGAATCCATCAACCCCAAGACCACCCCATCTAAAACAAAGACATCTCAATGGAAAAAGTGCTCAAAAAAATTAAACTAGATTATCTTAAAAATCAATAGCTATTGGAAGAAGTCATTAAACAACTGTATCTCGAAGAGAAAATAACCAAGAAGCCTCACAAGTCTATAGCTCCTTCCATCAAGATTCACATCTGTGATGCCATAGAAAATGCCAAAGACATTTTCGCTGAGAACATCCAACACAAAATGGATGAAGTACTTCAAAAGGTAAGCATAATGTTGGATCTTCTTCACAATAGTGTCAACATAATGGTGTTGCAGACCAATCTCATAATCAAACAAGCCACTGATATCAACTTAACAAAAGATAATCATGTCCACTCTCTGACCTGTCTTTTATAAGAACACAATCAGTTTGACTAGGAACAGTCTAAAGAGGAGCACTCTGGAGAAGAGAAAAATGACAAAGAACATTCTAAACAAGAGCAGTATGAGGAAGAGCATTCGGAAAAAGAACAATTCGAGAAAGAACAATTTAAAAGACATCAGTAGGAACAAGGTCACTAGGAGAAAAACCAGTTGGAGCACACTCAATCGAGTAAATCATGGTCGGAGATGAACTAGTTGGAGGACAATCAGTCAAAACTAAACCAGCCAAATATATAATTCAAAGCATAGTTCCAAATATAATTCATTTTAGCGGAATTAATCCGATGAAATTATTAGAGACTATAATCAGAAAACAATGGGTGCTTCGACTAAGTGCCAGTGTGAAAAATAAATGAAGTTTTTATTGTCAATATAACATCTGCAAAAAATCTAGGTACCAAATCGGTCTCAACTACTCAAACAACTGTAGAACCAGCTACAACGACCACTCCAACAACTGAAAACAAAAGGAAGCCTATTGATATTACTACTAAATATGATGATATTAAACTTTCCATTGATAAACAACCCTTTCAAGTCATTGATTAGTATGTTAAAATTTCCAAGAAACGATTGCAGAAGAGAAAGAAAGATACCGACAAGCTTCAATGCTTACAGGAATGAGAAAGGGAGACTTCATTAGAAGGTCAAATCCAAGCAACAGAAAAAGTACACATTCCATATCTAGCCAAGATTTAGGATCATCTAGTTTCTGTGTAATAGATGGTAGAACAATTGATCAACTGAAATTTCCATATTCATTCACAAGTGTCGAATTTGCAAACTTGACCCATAGTTTTCAAAAATCCTAGTTTTACATAAGCTCTGTAGAAGGCCCATGGCAAGTTTTTAGCAAAAAAACAAACTTTAGAAGCCACACTTGATAGAGGAGCTACTATTACTACTACATTGAATAATTTGTCTACCTGCCTAGCTTTTGTTCATTCAAAGATAAGGGCTCAGAAGATGGTTATTATAGATCTATCGGCTATACAATATTTAGATCCTAGATCCTAGGAGAGAATTAATGCCCAATTGGAACAATAAAGGGAAAACTACTCACATCTGCTACAAAAATATCACCAGTGGTTACACGAAGGGAATAATTCTCAGCATGAAGTTTCAAATGCATCTGAATTCCTTCAACAAATTCTTTAGCAAGGTTTGAGTATTGAAGGAGCCAAGCCTTTCAGCCAGAGGATAAAATACCACACATCTATCGAAGAAAATGTGAAATATTTGTCTGATATTATAGAGTTCAGTGTTAAATGTAGATTGACAATTAGAGAATGGTTGATCTTGATGAATACCTGCAGATTCTTGCTCCAGTAATCTACCAGACTGCTTTCTGAGGCTCAGTTCCACCACCACCACAAGAACATTTAGCATCACTGTTGGGTATCCAAAATGTCTTCAAAATGACATCCACTTTCACCTTTATCGCCACCATTTCACTCACATGTCACATCTCCATAACCATATAACCTTTCATTAGCCACCATTTTCATAAATATATGGGTTAGGATCCTTATTTACCAAAGTTATTTATTTTATGTGTTTAAAGAGAATTTATGATTAAAAACTAGGAAATTAACATGGTTTCATGTACCTATATATATGTGGCTTGAGTTTCATGACATGTGTAGGTTATTTGGAAGCTTCCAAGGCACCCTTATGTGGCCTCCAATGCTCAAATTCGAATTCCCTTCAAAGGAGATTTGGATAAAGGTCAAAGAAGGATATGTGTCCTATTTGGATTGTAACTCTATGAGGTGTCTCATCATTTCTTATTTGGATTGGAACTCTATGAGACACCTAGGGGATATGTGTCTCATTATGAGCTATTTGGTTGTAACTATATGAGATTTTAGTGGATCCTTATTAAATAGGGTAGCTTCTTATGTTTTTCTATAAATAGGAGAGCCTTTTCCTTTGAAAGGCATGTGTAAATTTGGGGAAATGCTCATGTTTTGAATATAGAATTTGGATTTGGCACCTTGCTTATGAGTGATGATCACCTTGATTTGGTTATGCTTGCATTTGGAGCCTCTCAACTTGCCATGTCTCATGCTTTTGGATTGGCCACCAACAATATGTGAGATTTATTGTTTTTCATAGACTTAGATTTATTTCTTTCATAGATTAAGATTTATTTCTTTCATATCTTTTCTTGTGTGAGAGGTTAAGAGTGATTGTTTCTATTTTCGTTCTACCTAGAAGTTAAGAGCAATTGTTTTTATTTTCTTTCATATATTTTCCTATGTGGGAGGTTAAGAGTGATTGTTTTTATTTGCTTTCTACCTAGAAGTTAAGAGTGGTGTGCTTGCTTTTGCTTTCATTTCTGAAAGAGTGGTGTGCTTTTCAATTCCTGCAGGATTTAAAGATTAAGATTCCAATTCCACATGTTGTACTATAATTGTATTATAATTTATTTTGAGTTGATTGTTGAATTAGAATAGGTGAATTTAGTTTTTCATTATTTGGTTTCATAGTTAGATTGATCTAAATGGAAAGTTAATTTCTAGCATATATAGTGCATGCATGCTTCACAAGTTTTGTGAAACCCCCGGGTTAACAATTAAATGATAGGTAATTAATTTGACTCAATAATCACCACATCGACAAAAACCTACCCATAAATTCTATACACCATGTGTTTCAACACTTGCTACCACTTCAAAACAATAATCTCATGAAGAGGAAGTCAACCAAATAATGAATCAGTCATCTCAGCCAGCTTCAGAGGTTCCACTCGTAAAAACAGAGGCACGGGGAATTGGTCCACTAGATGTCCCAATTTAATATTTCTTCATTGTAATACTTGTACTTAGAAACTATTTACCTTATATGTAAAAATTCCTTTTCTCATTTTGTCTTACTCCAACTCTCTCCTTTGGGATGAAGAAGGCTTTGAGGGTGGGGGGTCTTAGCACTTGAAATTTCACCTCAGGCTGAGAAAGGTAAACCTCAAGGCTACATCAAACCATTTAGCCTCGTAGCTAGCCCTACGGGGCAGGAGAAGGCTCTCTCCGGTCAATCTCGGCAGATCTTCAATGGGATGAGATGACCAACAAGGTAACACTGATATCAGGCTAGTAAACTGATTAAAAAGGTTGATTTTGGGTTTTTTTGGGTTTTTGGTGGCAAATTGAGGAATTGCAATTTTGGGTGCGGGGATTTGACACAGTTTCTGCAGGGTGTTCTTTGGGGCGAGGTAGGAGACTGTATTGATGCCTTTGATTGAGGTGAGTGGATGTAAAAGACCGGTGAGGAGCTAAGGAGAGAAAATAATACTTTGAATTCTCCTTAAACAGTAGAAAACATAGAAATTAAACAAATTTAAAAGCAGAGCATGGCAAGCATGAATTCTTACTTTAACACTTCATTTGTTTAATATGCAGAAGGAGAGAAAGGAGATGAATCACATAACACACTTACAATAACATTAAGAAGCACTCCATCAATACATGAAACCACAAGAATCCCAAAAAGGACTGCAAAACCCTGGTCTTCCTTAGCCAAAAATTGCAGAGATACAAGTGAAATAATACAATGATAGCTTCTCCCTCAAGAGTCCAACCATGAAAATGAGCAAGAAAGTACATAATATAGATGATCTAACCTCTTTCCCTGCCTCCATGGGTCGAGCTCACTATCCTAGGAGCTGTTTCAACCACTTCTAAACTAAGCACTACAATCTAGGCAGTCAAAACAACTTGCCTCTATAAACTTGGAAACCAATTCATACATTACATATTTACCCATTACATGAATGAATCCTCTAGAAGTGTTAAACAAGAGTAAAAGTGTCTTAGAGTTACAAAAATTACATCAAAGATAATCATCTTCAACCCCAAAAAGTCAAACTGAGTCAAATCTGTGTTTTCTGGCCTGTACAGTGCAATCTGGCAAAAAACTGCCTGACAGGTCGCGCCCCCCTGCCTGACGGGTCGCGCCCCTTTGGAGATCTGTTTGAGGCACTGGAAGGTGGACAAATTGAGAAAAAGTGGGCTTGTTGGAAATTTCTGTGAGTCTACTTTCCGATCCAACTGGAATTTTTGAATTTGGAGTTCATTTGCCCTGTCAAAAACCAATTCTCCCAAGACAGCTTTCTGCAGTTCAAAAAAGTGGCAGAAAGTCAAATTTTTCATGTATTTTGACCTTCCGGAGGCCCAAAACTCCATAAAAACTCAAGTCCATCCATGGGCATATGTAACTTTGCATAAAAAATCAGGAAATGCTGAGTTTTTGTGAAAAGGAGTTGCCATGACAAAGGGTCTCACCGGGGGTGAGACCCGTTAAAGAGCCAAAACCTGTAAATTACCAAAAAATGCCAAAATTACCCAAAATTCTCAAACAAATTTTGGTATTTGAGCTGTGGCTAGGCTATTGAGTGCCATGATCTTTGAGTGAAGCCTCAGCCAAGATATGGAGTGGATTGGTCTTCTTTTTCCCTTTTAGGGCCTCGGACAACTGCCTTTGAAACATCTTCATTTTGGCCTTGCACACATGCATTCTTGCCCAGTAATGGTTTTTCATGTTCCTCAGCAACTTTTTATCTTGGTTGGCCTTAGCCAACAGCCTCTCCAAGTGTGCGTTCTCCTGGATAAGCATAGACTCTCGGTCAGCAGGCAATGGGTCACCGGGTCTTCTACGGTTTAAGGTTCGGTCACTACGAATCCTCCATAGCTCATCAAGTGCTTTCTCCTCCTCCAACTGTTTGTTGCGCTGCTCCAGGTAAGTGATGGTCCATTGGGCACCCTCAAATCTCCTCTGCAAAGCATCATTTTCAGCTCTGAGATGCTGAATGATCTCCTTTGCCTCCTGGCTAGGAGAACTGGTCTCAAGATCAACAAACTCAACATCGGGAACTCCTGATGGACCCTCATCAAGCATGGGCTCTTTGCCCCTCTCTGGTACCTGTGCTGGTGAAGAAAGCGAGGCCCCTTCCACCTGATGTGGAGATAACACTCGCTGAGCTGAAGATGAAGGCGAGACCCCTTCCACCTGCTGTGGAGATAGTACTTGCCGAGCTGCTGCAAACAAGGCCCTCTGGCCTCTCTGATAAGTGAGCTGAGATGAGGAACTAACATGTCTAGTGACAGGGATGTGATGCCGCTGTGATGGTCCTCCCTCCTCATGAACAACCTCAGGATGTGGCTATGGTGGCACTGTGAAAAACTCACGAGAGATGAACTCCTCCCATGAGATACCCTGCTGTGTCAACTGATGCAATACTACTAGCTGAATCAAACCATAATGATGAAGGCTCCTGTACTGTTGTGCCGGGGTCTTCCTCTGCAACATGGGCACCATCCTCTGAATGTTCCAAAAAAAGAAAACAGGGATGTTCATCATCCTCACTCGGGTGAAGTGCATCAAAAGGCGAATGTGATATGAGTACACCTGTGAAAATCTGCCCTCACAGGTAAAATAGTGCATAATAAGCCTCATGATGGGAGCATACTCGCTCCGGAGAAACCTGAATGGAAAAACACCCGCCAAATGTCTTATGAATGGTGGCCGGACATAAGGCTCAAAGTGAACAATATCTAGCATGTTGCGCTTATTCCACACCTCACCAACATTAGGTATCCCTGTAGCATGTGAGATCACCTCGGGTGTCAATGTAAAGTTCACCCCTGCAAGATTGACATGTTCATCATGGAGGTGTAAAACAAAAAGGCGGGCCAACTCTCTGTGGTGCTGAATCCGAGAAATACTCTCACAGAACTCATAACAAGACATGTACTGAAAACAAGTGACTGCCATTGGACAAGCCTGTAACTCTGCTAAAGAAGTGGGCTCCTCTCGCTTATGATGTTCACCCTTACCACCCTTGTGAGGCCTCCTCTGTACCTCAACCTCTGCAGATGATGAATGGTCATCACTTTGCTCGTAAGTTTCGGTTTCTGACATAGTTTAGGAGCAAAGTGGATAAACTGTACTGCTGTCTCTGACTGTAAAAAGTGCTGAATTCTATGCTGTTCCAAGGGGAAAAAGACATGAGGGAAATGTTAGGGGAGGGACCTTTTTACAAGGAATTGGGAATATACAAATATAACAGGGAATTTTTAAGGAAAATGTTGCAAACCATTATGCATATAGGAGTACATATTTAAAATCAGGGATATTAGGAAATCATTTGCAAAGATCACTGCATATGGAAAAATATGTATGAAAGTGAACACATGGGGATATGAGAACATGCAGCATTAATAGGGGAAAATAGGGAAACATATGCACAAAACTGCTGACATATTCACCAACATTTTCCATTATTTATACATGCATATGGTAGAGGGAGATTAGGGTTTTGAATGCTTTGGGAGAGGGGTAGGGTTTCCACTTTTAGTTATTAGGGAGAAGGGAAGGTTTGCATTTAATTTATAAAATAGCATGGGAGAAAAATAGGCATACATACAAGTGTGAATAGAATGGGGAAGGAGGGAAACAATTACAAAGGGAAAAACACCTTGAAACAACACAAACCCTAGCACATTTTACCCATTAACCTTGCAGTCATATGAAGAGGTTTCACTTGTACATTTCAATCATTAAAACATGTTTTATGATATCCACCAATCATAACCACACCCATTTCAAGTTTAGAACACCTACCTCAAACAAATTTGTGGCTTGGAGAGCGTTTGAGCAAATTTAAAATCGTTTTGCTGAGAGACAGCTCGACGGGTCGCGCACCACGCCCAACGGGTCGCGCACCTCTGACGGGTCGCGCCCGTTGTATTTTCTCACTGTGGAAGACCCTCTGACGGGTCGCGCGCACCTGACGGGTCGCGCACCAGTCCAATGCCCGAACTCGCTCTCTTTTCGCTCCTTTCTCTCAATCACTCTCTCAAACCTCTCTTGCAAGCGTCTAAGATGCACAATGAGAGTGATAGGAGGGAATTTGGGGTTTTATAAGTTTCATTTGAAAAAATTTCATTCACAAACCCACTTTCTAATGTTTTCTCTTTGACACTTTATAACACTGACTTTTTGGTTTCTTTTGTCCTGAATTTGACTCATTGAGTGCTTTGACTTGATTCTTTTTGCAGGTAGATCATCTGAGGAATCTTGGCAAGGGGACCAGGGTTGCATTTTGTTCGCTAAAGACTTTTGAAATTTCATGACTTATTTACAAACTTGGAAAATGACCTTGGCTTTAAAAACAGAGTTTTTAAATCCAAGGTGAAGATTAATTTTACCAGATAAGAAATCTTGAAGAAACTCTTTTACAATCATCCCTCTGGCTTGCTGAATACTCATTGACTTTTCAGACACATGACCCTGTATACATATTTGACCCAAAACCCTAGACCTAGGAAATTGACCTCAAGACCAGATAAGACAAGCTTGAAAGAGCTTAATGACTGAAATGACCTAAACCATCAATGCCAAGAGGGGTACAACACACCAGCTCCTCCATCAGGGTTATGGCATGCCTAACGGGATGCATAAATTGACACTGATGAGACACCTACATATGCAAATGCAAAGAGTTTTGATCACTGATGGAGGGCTTAAGACCGACTCTAACATTGGCTCCAATGGGGATGGTAGCTCCTTGGAGGTACCAAGAACCTTAGACCTCTGGGAGAGCAGACCAGTGCTTTATTCATTGGGCAATGGAGTCAACTTATACACATGTGACCAAATTTGAAACAACCTTATTTGACTTGGACAAGTGGCTGAAATCCTGGACTAAATTTGACACTAACTAACTCACTCTATGCAGAAAATAAACTGACTGAAATAACTCTAAAAACTCATACCAACTAATCACCATTTTCAGAATTATAGCCTTCACCGCGGGCCCCAAACTGAAGATGAGAGATCAGTTTCACACTTGCTGTAGAATGAAAATGACATGGTAATTACAATGAGAATGATTAGAGCAGAAAATGCTCAAGCATGATACCTTTTGAGCAGTCGGCCATTCACCGACCCACCAAGACATTCATCACCGTTCATTTCTTTGAGAAGAAAAGCATTTGGACCACGGTATGCTGCAATTTTGTAGGGACCTTTCCACAAGTTGTCAAATTTTCCATGCTTCCCTTTGTCTTCATTGCGGGCATCCCATCTCAACACAACATCATCAATCTGAAAATCATCTGCTTTGGCCTTTTTGTCATAGATTTTCTTTATGCGCTCCTGTAACTTAAGGGAATTATGGTGAACCTCTTCTTGTGTCTGCTGTAAATGAATCATTTGACTGATCCGTCGTTGCATAGGATCCTCCTCACCACCAGCTTCTTGAAACAATTTAGCTACTGGAACACTAAGTGAAGTCGGAAACACTGCATCTACTCCATAAACCAGTTCAAAAGGTGACATACCAATTGACTTCTTTTGACTTACCCGATCAGCCCATAATGCATTTATTAGCTTCTTGTGCCAGCTCTTCTTATTTATTTCCAGCAATTTCTTTATGATGTTCACTAGAGATTTGTTCGAAGATTCAGCCAGCCCGTTACCTTGCGGATGGTAGGCAGTCGAATGCCTCAAGCTGATGTTATATTTATAGCAAAAATCAACCAACTTCTTCGATTTGAATGCTGCTGCATTATCTGCAATCAACTTATGTGGACAGCCGAAACGTGACAAGATATTACTTTCAAGAAAAGAAATAATTACCGAATCCGTGGCTTGCCGAGTGGGAATGGCTTCAATCCATTTCGTGAAGTAACCTGTGGCGGTCAAGATCCATCGATGCTGCCCGGAAGATGCTGGGTGGATTTCACCAATAAAATCCAAGCCCCATTGCTGAAATGGTGCACTGATTTCAACCGGCTTGAGAGGCAATGGCTGTAACTTCTGCTTTCCTTGAAAAATTTGACATTCATGACAACTCTTTACCGCTTTATACACATCAGAAAATAAAGAAGGCCAATAGAAACCATCTCTCAAAATCTTATTAGCCGTGGTCTTCCAAAATAAGTGACCCCCAAAGTCACCTTTATGGAAATCATCTACTGTTGTCTTAGCTTCCTCTTCGACCAAACAGTTCAGCAAGATGCCACCGAGATCTTTCCAATAAAGTGCAGATTTGATAATGCAAAATTTGGCAGCTTTTAGTTTCAATGTTCTAGCTTTGTTTCTAGGCATTCCAGGGGGTGAAGACAAATTTTGAAGCACATAAACTATATCAGCATACCAAGGAGAAGACACAAAGATATCGAATACCTGTAGAACTGAATTTTCTTCATCTTCATCAGACAAGGCAGCAATCAAATTGATATCAAGGACGTGAAGGTTTGTTTCAGCCATCAACTTAGCAAGACCTTGACCTTTAATCAACTTGGTAGGCTTAATTTTTACATCATATTCTAATAGTGCAGCGATCCACTTACCCCTTCTTCCTTCCGGTTCCGTTTGTACTAAAACATCCTTCACAGCTGCATTAGGGACATATGCCAAAATATGAGAATTCAATATGTATACCCGGAAATCTTTCAAAGCCTTGATCAGCGCCAGTGCTTGCTTCTCAATGCTATTATAATTCAGCGCTCCATCTCTTACGATACGGCTGAAAAAAGCTATGGGCCTCTCAACTCCATCCCTTTGTTGCATCAACGTATGCTCGGAAGCAAATGAAAACAAAATAAAATCCTGCGTATAATCTGGGCTGATCAAAGTTGGGGCTGAAGATAAGATTACCTTTATCAAATTAAAAGACTTCACCGCTTCTTCGGTCCATTTGAGCTCGCTGTCCTTCTTGAGCATATTGGTTATCTCTCTAAGATGTTCGGCAAGATTGGGGATGAAACGACGCAGAAAATTCAATTTACCATTGAAGGACTGAATTTCTTTCTTGCTACGGGGCTGCTCCAACTACTGAATTGCCTCCACTCGTGCGGGATCTATACGAATGCCATCTTTAGAAATAATATGACCCAGCAGCTTTCCTTCGCTCATAGCAAAAAGACTCTTCTTCGGATTCAATGAGATGCCATATTTTCTGCACTTTTGAAACACCTTAGTCAAATGAAACAAATGCTCTTCATCTGATTTAGAAAACATGGTCAGATCATCAAGATAAACAACTAAAAAGACATCTTTCTCATTTGCAAAAGCCATGTCCATTTCCCGCTGGAATGTGGCACCCGCGTTCTTCAATCCAAACGACATCTTGGCATAATGAAATGTACCCCATGGAGTAGTAAATGCTGTCTTGTCACGGTCATCTTCGTGCACCAAAATCTGATTATACCCGGAGTAACCATCAAGCAATGACATCCTTGATGCCCCCACTACCCGCTGCAATATGTGGTCCATCTTGGGCAGCGGATAATTATCCTTTAACGACACCTTGTTCAGATTTCTAAAGTCTATGCATAAGCGAATTTCACCAGTCTTTTTTCTCACGGGCACTAAGTTGGAAATCCAATCAGAAAACCGGATTGGCACTATGATTCCAGACTTATACAACCTGTTGACTTCCTTCTCAATCAATGGCAGCAATTTAGGATTAATTCTTCTCAACTTTTGTCGGAAAGGCTTTTGATTTGGCTTTATGGGAATGGTATGCTGAATGATACTTGTGTCATAAGTTTTCAAATCTGAATAGTCCCATGCAAAAACATTAGAATACATAGACAATAACCTGATATACTCTTTCTTTACCTTAGGCGGCAATTCTTTTGAGAGCTTCACCATCTTTGGAATTTCAGCTGTCCCAAGATTCACATCTTCAACTCCTTCATTCGTTGGCCTCAAAGTTGGCTTGCGGGCCACATCATCTTGATCGAACAATTCTTCCAAAGGAATCAATCCTTTAGGAATGTAATTGTCCTTGAGCTGCAACACATCCATCTGATTTACTCCTTCAGCTTCCGTATCTATTGAAATGTCTTCGAATTTACCCTCAACTTGCAGAAAATCTTTGATTTCTTCGTCATCTTGGAAAACTTGCCAACACCTTTGATTATCTGGAACTGTAGGACGATGCTTCACATATATTTCAAACTTATTGCTGGAATACATAGGTATTTTCAGATTACTTGCTGCCTTAGCCAATGCATCCGCAACACCATTTTGAATCCAGGGCACACATGTCAAAGTATGTTCAGAAAACCTCTTTAAGATATCCAGGACAACATTCTGATATGCTCGCATACGAGGATGTTTGGCTTGAAATTCACCTTTCACTTGCTTGATAACCAACTCGGAGTCGCCATATACCGCTATTTTCTTTGCCTTCAACTTCCGAATGATTTTCAGACCAGCAATAAGAGCTTCATATTCTGCCTCATTATTTGAACAATCAAATGCTAATTTATAAGAACATACCCGTACCTTGCTTGGAACTTGATTTTGGGCTGAAAATGGGCTTCGAATCCACACACATATACCAGCACCATCGCTGCCCACTACGCCATCAAAATCCATGGTCCAAAGACCATTCTCATCATCTTCTAAGTGCTGAA
Organism: Pinus tabuliformis; assembly: GCA_031772625.1. Lineage (NCBI taxonomy): Eukaryota > Viridiplantae > Streptophyta > Pinopsida > Pinales > Pinaceae > Pinus > Pinus tabuliformis. The sequence goes on along the minus strand of CM062804.1, from coordinate 1,581,208,842 downwards.
AATCTGATTTTGATGCCTGCTCTGTTTGCTGCCCATTTGTTTCAGCGATTGGCCCAATGACAGCAGACCTTTCTTCACTTTTCTTTCTCAAAACTTCTCTGCAATTTTCTGAAATGTCTGGTATATCTTCTACTTGAACTAAATGACTATCTACCTCATTGAAATTTTCCGCAAACAAAACAAAAGATTCTAAATCTGTTTGTACATAATTTACAGGATGATTAACGGGCTTTTCCTTACTAGTGATCATGTATTTCATCTTTTGTTCCCGATATACCTTCCTCATTTGACCGAAAACTGGAATTGTGGCATATGAAAAATCAAGCTGAAGTGTACCTTTGAGCTTGGCTCCCCATGATCTCGACAACAACATGCCAAACCGTGGAGGAATGTCTGCCACCACCACATCCATCAAAACATTCTTCGCTGGAATCTGATCGAGACTCACCACCAGGTCTTTGATCAAGCCAATACATCTTACCCGGCTGGAATCAAATGAATACAAATCATGATACTTCCTTGTGATGTCAAGTCCCAGCTTCTCCATGATCGTTTTCGGCATCAAATTGTGCGAGGCTCCCGAGTCAAACATGGCATTGTGCAACACAAACTCATGCAAACGCAAACTGATATAAAATGGAGGAACATCACTTTCGAGAGACTCACCATTTAAAGCTGGCCCAAAAATCAACTCCGGCTGATCATCTTGTACATTCACCATGTCTAGCATTGGATCAAAATTCAGCAGCTTGGAAATTTGACCTCGGTAAGTGCTGTTCTTCATGACTTCCATCAAGGGAATAGATATTTTTAACTTTGCAATCTCGTTCTCCAAGCTGAAAACTGAACCCTTTTCACCTTCTTTAGCCGGATTATCTCTTTTTTCAGCTTTATCCTTTGGTGCATTTGATGGCTGATCTATCCTAACTACTGGTGATGATTGAGTTGTTGAAGGACTGACTATGTCTTTACCTTTTGAAGAAACCGAATCATTCTTTGCTGGAATGTCTTTCTTTTTCTGCACGGGAATTATAGGAATAGCTCGATTTCTCAATTGCCTTTGCTGTCCTTGTTGCGCTGATAAAGCATTCAAGTACCCTCTTTGATACTCTTCGGATTCTTCTTCAAGTATCGCATCGTTTGACAAAATATAATGCTCATCTTGGGGAAAGACGGTATTACTCACCAACTCATCTTCCTCTGTAATATATGTGGGCATATCATCAGGAGTGAAGAAGTGATTTTCTTCTCTGACATTATCACCTTCATCTTCATATTCTTGGCTAACAAAATTCTACTGAAAAGGTGGTTTCATTTGCTGCTGAACTGCTGCCTCTTGTGCCTTTGCTTCACGCTGCTTGATCCTATATTGTTGCTGCTGTTGACCTCTGAAATTGGGATTACGAATCTGAGGATCCGGCTTGTCAATAGTCACCTTTTCAAATGTCCTTCTAAGCTGCTCAAGTTCACGGAGAACAACCTGATTTGATGTGGATGGTTCCTCCTTGATTGTGACTCGCTTTTCTGCCTTCATCCTTGCTCTTTTGTCATTCAAATTTGCCTCAACGCTGACAGCAATTTTCTGCATCTCCTCCAAGGTAGGTGGATCTCTATCTCTCAATGAGTAGGCCATCTCCGGATCAAAACCATCCGGAAACTTAAGAAGTGCTGATTTTCTAGATGGCCTCAAATCATCGGGAATAGCATTATAAACTGTATTGAACCTGATTATATAATCTTGAACAGACTCACCCGGATTACGCTTGAGGTTGTTGTATTCGGCATTAATTTGAAGCGGATCTTTTCTGATTTCCCATCGATCTAAAAACTGATTCTGAAGTGCTTCCAAATTGGCAATGCTGTTAGCTGTCAACCCTCTGAACCATTTTCTAACTTCTCCTGCAAATGTTTGCACGAATAACCGCATGGTAACATCTTCTTCATCTAACTCATATAAATCAAAGAATGTGGTCATCTTGTCGATATGCTGCTGAGCGGTAATACTTTGTGGAGTGCCATCAAACATGGGGATCTTACCTTGGTAATCAGCTGGCATATCATGAAGATTTGCAGGTAAAACCAATGGGGCAAACCAGGCAGCCATTGCTCTAGGAGGGGGAGTAGGATGAGTATGAGGAGGAGGAGCTGTGATAGCAGGAATTATAACAAGGGGAGGTGTAGTTTGTGGATTTGGGGGAGTCGGAGGAGTAGGAGAAGAAGGAGGAGAACCGACTGTTGATTCGGGATAGGTGATTATAGGTGAAACTGAAACATAAGGAGGGTAAGCTTCTTCGTGAGCCGTGATAGTAGATCCAATGTGATCAGAAATATTCTCAACAAAATCAGCTAGGGTAGTAGCTTGAACACGTGTCTGAAGATGTCTTAAGATGAAATTTTCAACCAATTTATTATGGCTCTCAAACTCAATAGCAGCTGCAAAATCAGGGTCAAGAACTAGAGAATCGAGCGCACTTTCAGACTTAGCTTTAAACAGAGACAACTCAAAGCTTTCGTCAAAATCTAAATCTTCAAGATAATCAAAAATAGCTGGGCATGAATGAGATTTAAAAATGGGTTTGGGATCTGTAGCCAGCTTGTTTTCTCAAAGAGACTAGGAAAGAAAAAGCATTCAGCCTGTGAAAACTCTCAACCTATCATCCACGGCTCAGAGTCAACAATTATACTGGGATAAAGTGTCAATGAAGCGCTACGTTCACAAGCTCACGGAGATAGACTGAAGCAGCGTTTATCTACTTGCGCTGATGTAGAACAAGAGCGTTTTCGAAGGCTAGCTGGCGTAACTTCAGGCTCCGTCTAAGACTTATGAAATAACACGTCAATGAGCAAAGGATTAGTTTTTCTCCCCAGTATGGTCGCCAGTATGTTAGCACTTGAAATTTCACCTCAGGCTGAGAAAGGTAAACCTCAAGGCTACATCAAACCATTTAGCCTCGTAGCTAGCCCTACGGGGCAGGAGAAGGCTCTCTCCGGTCAATCTCGGCAGATCTTCAATGGGATGAGATGACCAACAAGGTAACACTGATATTAGGCTAGTAAACTGATTAAAAAGGTTTATTTGGGGTTTTTTGGGTTTTTGGTGGCAAATTGAGGAATTGCAATTTTGGGTGCGGGGATTTGACACAGTTTCTGCAGGGTGTTCTTTGGGGCGAGGTAGGAGACTGTATTGTTGCCTTTGATTGAGGTGAGTGGATGGAAAAGACCGGTGAGGAGCTAAGGAGAGCAAATAATACTTTGAATTCTCCTTAAACAGTAGAAAACATAGAAATTAAACAAATTTAAAAGCAGAGCATGACAAGCATGAATTCTTACTTTAACACTTCATTTGTTTAATATGCAGAAGGAAAGAAAGGAGATGAATCACATAACACACTTACAAGAACATTAAGAAGCACTCCATCAATACATGAAACCACAAGAATCCCAAAAAGGACTGCAAAACCCTGGTCTTCCTTAGCCAAAAATTGCAGAGATACAAGTAAAATAATACAATGATAGCTTCTCCCTCAAGAGTCCAACCATGAAAATGAGCAAGAAAGTACATAATATAGATGATCTAACCTCTTTCCCTGCCTCCATGGGTCGAGCTCACTATCCTAGGAGCTGTTTCAACCACTTCTAAACTAAGCACTACAATCTAGGCAGTCAAAACAACTTGCCTCTATAAACTTGGAAACCAATTCATACATTACATATTTACCCATTACATGAATGAATCCTCTAGAAGTGTTAAACAAGAGTAAAAGTGTCTTAGAGTTACAAAAATTACATCAAAGATAATCATCTTCAACCCCAAAAAGTCAAACTGAGTCAAATCTGCGTTTTTTGGGCTGTACAGTGCAATCTGGCAAAAAACTGCCTGACAGGTCGCGCCCCCCTGCCTGACGGGTCACGCCCCTTTGGAGCTCTGTTTGAGGCACTTTCAGGTGGCCAAATTGAGCAAACGTGGGCTTGTTGGAAAGGTCCGTGAGTCTACTTTCCAATGCAACTAGAAGTTTTGCATTTGGAGTTCATTTGCCCTGTCAAAACCCAATTCTCCCAAGACAGCTTTCTGCAGTTCAAAAAAGTGGCAGAAAGTCAAAATTTTCATGTATTTTGACCTTCCGAAGGCCCAAAACTCCATAAAAACTCAAGTCCATCCATGGGCATATGTAACTTTGCATAACAAATCAGGAAATGCTGAGTTTTTGTGAAAAGGAGTTGCCATGACAAAGGGTCTCACCGGGGGTGAGACCCATTAAAGAGCCAAAAAAATTTTGGGATTTGAGCTGTGGCTAGGCTATTGAGTGCCATGATCTTTGAGTGAAGCCTCAGCCAAGATATGGAGTGGATTGGTCTTCTTTTTCCCTTTTAGGGCCTCAGACAACCGCCTTTGAAACATCTTCATTTTGGCCTTGCACACATGCATTCTTGCCCAGTAATGGTTTTTCATGTTCCTCAGCAAATTTTTATCTTGGTTGGCCTTAGCCAACAACCTCTCCAAGTGTGCGTTCTCCTGGATAAGCATAGACTCTCAGTCAGAAGGCAATGGGTCACCGGGTCTTCTACGGTTTAAGGTTCGGTCACTACGAATCCTCCATAGCTCATCAAGTGCTTTCTCCTCCTCCAACTATTTGTTGCACTGCTCCAGGTAAGTGATGGTCCATTGGGCACCCTCAAATCTCCTCTGCAAAGCATCATTTTCAGCTCTGAGATGCTGAATGATCTCCTTTGCCTCCTGGCTAGGAGAACTGGTCTCAAGATCAACAAACTCAACATCGGGAACTCCTGATGGACCCTCATCAAGCATGGGATCTTTTCCCCTCTCTGGTACCTGTGCTGGTGAAGAAAGCGGGGCCCCTTCCACCTGATGTGGAGATAACACTCGCTGAGATGAAGATGAAGGCGAGACCCCTTCCACCTGCTGTGGAGATAGTACTCGCTGAGCTGCTGCAAACAAGGCCCTCTGGCTTCTCTGATAAGTGAGCTGAGATGAGGAACTAACATGTCTAGTGACAGGGATGTGATGCCGTTGTGATGGTCCTCCCTCCTCATGAACAACCTCAGGATGTGGCTGTGGTGGCGCTGTGAAAAACTCACGAGAGATGAACTCCTCCCATGAGATACCCTGCTGTGTCAACTGATGCAATACTACTAGCTGAATCAAACCATAATGATGAAGGCTCCTATACTGCTGTGCCGGGGTATTCCTCTGCAACATGGGCACCATCCTCTGAATGTTCCGAAAAAAGAAAACAGGGATGTTCATCATCCTCACTCGGGTGAAGTGCATCAAAAGGCGAATGTGATATGAGTACAACTGTGAAAATCTGCCCTCACAGGTAAAATAGTGCATAATAAGCCTCATGATGGTAGCATACTCGCTCTGGAGAAACCTGAATGGAAAAACACCCGCCAAATGTCTTATGAATGGTGGCCGGACATAAGGCTCAAAGTGAACAATATCTAGCATGTTGCGCTTATTCCACACCTCACCAACATTAGGTATCCCTGTAGCATGTGAGATCACCTCGGGTGTCAATGTAAAGTTCACCCCTGCAAGATTGACATGTTCATCATGGAGGTGTAAAACAAAAAGGCGGGCCAACTCTCTGTGGTGCTGAATCCGAGAAATCCTCTCACAGAACTCATAACAAGACATGTACTGAAAACAAGTGACTGCCATTGGACAAGCCTGTAACTCTGCTAAAGAAGTGGGCTCCTCTCGCTTATGATGTCCACCCTTACCACCCTTACGAGGCCTCCTCTGTACCTCAACCTCTGCAGATGATGAATGGTCATCACTTTGCTCGTAAGTTTTGGTTTCTGACATAGTTTAGGAGCAAAGTGGACAAACTGTACTGCTGTCTCTGACTGTAAAAAGTGCTGAATTCTATGCTGTTCCAAGGGGAAAAAGACATGAGGGAAATGTTAGGGGAGGGACCTTTTTACAAGGAATTGGGAATATACAAATATAACAGGGAATTTTTAAGGAAAATGTTGCAAACCATTATGCATATAGGAGTACATATTTAAAATCAGGGATATTAGGAAATCATTTGCAAAGATCACTGCATATGGAAAAATATGTATGAAAGTGAACACATGGGGATATGAGAACATGCAGCATTAATAGGGGAAAATAGGGAAACATATGCACAAAACTTCTGACATATTCACCAACATTTTCCATTATTTATACATGCATATGGTAGAGGGAGATTAGGGTTTTGAATGCTTTGGGAGAGGGGTAGGGTTTGCACTTTTAGTTATTAGGGAGAAGGGAGGGTTTGCATTTAATTTATAAAATAGCATGGGAGAAAAATAGGCATACATACAAGTGTGAATAGAATGGGGAAGGAGGGAAACAATTACAAAGGGAAAAACACATTGAAACAACACAAACCCTAGCACATTTTACCCATTAACCTTGCAGTCATATGAAGAGGTTTCACTTGTACATTTCAATCATTAAAACATGTTTTATGATATCCACCAATCATAACCACACCCATTTCAAGTTTAGAACACCTACCTCAAACAAATTTGTGGCTTGGAGAGCGTTTGAGCAAATTTAAAATCGTTTTGCTGAGATACAGCTCGACGGGTCGCGCACCACGCCCAACGGGTCGCGCATCTCTGACGGGCCGCGCCCGTTGTATTTTCTCACTGTGGAAGACCCTCTGACGGGTCGTGCGCACCTGACGGGTCGCGCACCTGGCCTGACAGGTTGCGCACCAGTCCAATGCCCGAACTCCCTCTCTTTTTGCTCCTTTCTCTCAATCACTCTCTCAAACCTCTCTTGCAAGCGTCTAAGATGCACAATGAGAGTGATAGGAGGGAATTTGGGGTTTTATAAGTTTCATTTGAAAAAATTTCATTCACAAACCCACTTTCTAATGTTTTCTCTTTGACACTTTATAACACTGACTTTTTGGTTTCTTTTGTCCTGAATTTGACTCATTGAGTGCTTTGACTTGATTCTTTTTGCAAGTAGATCATCTGAGGAATCTTGGCAAGGGGACCAGGGTTGCATTTTGTTTGCTGAAGACTTTTGAAATTTCATGACTTATTTACAAACTTGGAAAATGACCTTGGCTTTAAAAACAGAGTTTTTAAATCCAAGGTGAAGATTAACTGTACCAGATAAGAAATCTTGAAGAAACACTTTTACAATCATCCCTCTGGCTTGTTGAATACTCATTGACTTTTCAGACACATGACCCTGTATACATATTTGACCCAAAACCCTAGACCTAGGAAATTGACCTCAAGACCAGATAAGACAAGCTTGAAAGAGCTTAATGACTGAAATGACCTAAACCAGTAATGCCAAGAGGGGTACAACACACCAGCTCCTCCATTAGGGTTATGGCATGCCTAACGAGATGCATAAATTGACACTGATGAGACACCTACATATGCAAATGCAAAGAGTTTTGATCGCTGATGGAGGGCTTAAGACCGACTCTAACAGGGGGATGTTGGAGGAGATAGTCGGTTTGACCAACTATTCTAATGTAAAAGGGCTAGTTGGCCCAGAGAATTGGCCAAAGTACATTCGATAGTTTGTAATGTGATGTAACGTTAACTAGTGACAGATCAAGCAACATGATTAGTTAGACAGCTAGACCTGCATAATTGTACCAACAATCTCTCTCTCTCTCTCTATCTATCTATATCTATATATATATATATATATATATATATATATATATATATATATATATATATATATATATATATATATATAGATATATATATATATATATAGATATAGATATAGATATATAGATATAGATATAGATATAGTTAACAATGTAAAAGGTCGATTCAATACATAATAAATAATATATCTGTGCATAATGGCTATCTCTCAATTACTATATTTCTCATACCTTTATATGCTTACTGTGTAATTACTCTATGTTTGTCTGCTGGTAAAAATGTATGTTTTTTGCCAGATTACAACACACCCCATCTCTGTTGCAATGAAGATCACTACTCTAATCAAAGTGTATCGAGCAACAAATGTAAATTTTTCATCATAATCAAATCCATCCACTTGTGAAAATCCTCTCACCACAAATCATTCCTTGTACTTATCTATGCTACCATCTGCAACATACTTGATCTTATACAATCACCTGGAAGTCAAAATTGACTGGCCCTTTGGTCTCTACCATGGCATCTCTCAAGGCCTATTGATCTATTTCCTCCTCATAAGAAGGCTCTACATCTAAAATTCTACTCAACATATCCAAATAAATAAAAAACCTCTTTGGTGGTTTACTCTCCCTAACAACTATCCTAGGATTCCCCACTGACTCCTTAGATTATTTCAAAAGTTATTGCAGCCTTTTTACCTTCTTCATCAGTGGAGTGGCATAATCTTGCATGTTCTCCTCATCTACCAATAGTGTAGATGAGGGTTGTACACACAAATATTGTCCACCAGTGCTATGAGTTACTAAACTAAGTGTGCTAATTGTTTAATTTCCACAACCCTAGTGCTAGGATAGAATCTTAAAATCTTTGATGCTACCAAACAAAGAATCTCAACAAAGCTACGTTGCACAGTGAAATATAAACAATAGTAAATCACACATGCACAATTATCAGCAAATTTTTACAAAAGTTTCAACCCAACTTTTTTATATTAATTAACATATAATGAAACTGTCTAGGGCTCTCATACAACGGATAATGGCCCTAAAATATCCACAAGTATAATAATACAACATATCATGAAAATCTCACTACAATCTCAACATCTATGTCATATCTCATCTTGTTAGTCCTTTTCTTATGATATTCTCTCCAGTTGCCCCTCAGAACACATAGAGACTCCAGGAGGGCTGCCACCTATCACTGTTGGAAGTATCTTCTGCTAGAATGAACATAGGCTGATCCAATCTTCTGTTCTAGGTTGGCCAACACCTGAGCTCCAATTTGCCAATCTAGTAACTTCTTTTATCCATCAAAGAGATACACATTATGCTCCAATCTTCACCCAATCACACAACAATCAATGTCCTTCTTGTTTTCTTCTTTAGGGATACTTTGAGGTACCTACACATTGCCCTCCAATAGTCCAAAAGTACCTAATCCAATCACTTTATAATGTGCTCCTAGGAGAGGCTTCTAAGCACTAAGTCAAGTCCAATCCACTCGACTTCCACAGGTTGCAAGTTTTCCACACTTGGACACCATCCAACTAGAAAAAATTCAACATTAAATCAAAAACAACATACCTTAATTATGGTTCAAATCTACTATAAGTTAGCTTCATTGGTTAGGGCAAGATGATAGACATATCAACCCTCTTAACTCCTCCAAACTTCCTCCTAACAACTGCAACTCACCTCTTCTTAAGTGTTTCTCCTGTGTGCTTGAGATTTGGGTTTTTACAATCCCTCCAAATATATCTGCGACCCCTCGCCAAGATGAACTAGGGTTGTGGCCCTCCGTAAACCACCCTAACAAACTTGTGACACCTTATTTAAATTTTTTCCCACACATAATAAGCTTAGACATTGCCCATAATTTCTCCTTGAGGCCTCAACCCTCTTCTACTCCTACTCGGCCCCTGAAATAGTCATGAACAGACCTTAAAACAACCCTATTTCCAAACTCAATCTTCCTTCTTGAGCTGTGGCTACCTTAGAAGTTGATTTTCTTATGAAATGTTTCACTTGGATGATGAAAATGATTTTCCTCACCTTATATTTATACCAATACAAGGGCTTCATGAATTCCTTGAAGAGACATGTCTTTTGGCGGATTTCATTTCCAGCTTACATGACTTATGTTCCAAAAACCCATCCTTAAACTTCAAAAACTCATATCTCATTGTGGACAACTCAAAATTTGACAATTCTCATTGCATTGGATTCTTCTTAATTCCCTCTATCATCTCCATCCATTACACGTTCAAAACACGCCATGGTTTTGGCTCAAACATCAATGGGTGAAAAACCCCAACCTTGGGTTCCAAGCCCACAAATGACTTTTGTGGCACTCCAACCTCTAAACCATGAACTCTGGGGATTGGAGTACCTCCCAAGCTATAAAAAATAAACACTAGTACCTTGTGAACTGACAATATAGTATCCAGTGACAACTGAAACTTGTGTAGAACCAGTGTGAGATAAACTCATACCTCTTGAACTATATGGCCATGTGGTCTGAGGAACCTATACCTTAGGTTCTTTAAGCTCTCCCTTCAAAAATATCCAAAAGGCCCCATGCTCAAATCTCACATCCAACCTTAAAACAACCTTCATCAAGAAAGGGATGTATATATGGTAATCCTTCGATGTATTTCTACACCCAACAAGGATACCCTTTTTTACAGTGGGTTCTAGCTTCTTCCTCTTTTCTGAAGGAACATGTGACCATGTTGTTGAGAAATATAGGGTTATCTAGATTAGGTGATTTCTCTTACTTTAATGACTATTTGTGATGTGTTTTTACTTAACTTGATTAGATTATTCTTTTATTATAATCAGTTTTCTTACCATTGAACAAATACCAAACAATAAATAATAATGAGACAATACGACACAAGATATAGACTATCATCCAGGGCCAAAACCTCTCCTTTTGAGAGGAAAAACTACAATAAATATTCTCTTCTTATAGAACTTCAAATGATGAATTCCAATATGGCCTATGACCCTTTACAAAGACCCCTCCAATACAAAGTCAAACTTCTCCTTGAAGCACTTTCTATTCACAAAGTCAACCCAAGTCAAACTTACCTTATAGTATGTTCAAGTTCTCCTTTGATCAAGATTTTTGGACCTGCAACTTGAATGCAATTTTGACCTATAATTATCATCCACCTTCATTTTCTACAACCTCACACATGTGGGTATTTTAGGGAATATTTATGAGGCTTATTTCCTTCGGTTGCTTTGGATCTCTCTCCTTGTGAATTCAACTTCCTCTTCTAATCTTTTGAATACTAATTTTAGTTCCTTTTGAGGTCTGCAATTATGTGCTTTATAAAAACCTAGTTTCAGTCATACATGTGAGAAATTTTCTTCCAAAAGATATTTCTACACTATCATTCTTCCTCTCATCTTCCTCATTGATTATCCCTTGTCTTCTTGTTCTTTTTATCTAACTTATCTTGCTCAATGTATCCCCTCCAAATGAGGCTAAGGTATGCCTTATATAGGCTTCTTAAGGTGGTCGAAAATCCTTTCAATAGGCTGACTTGTCACTTTGAGAGCAAACTTGATCTCCCTTGAAGGTTGACTTGTTGTAGCATGTTTGACTTGTCTTAGAGGGCTTTTATGACTCAAATAATTTTACTTACAATATGCAACATGCCCAAAAGGGTCTTCCATACATGATCATGACTCTTATGAATTGTTGACTTAAAGACAATCCCTAAAAGCACTCAATGGGTGCCTGACCTATAAATCAAAAAACCTTGGGCATGAAACCCATGCTTCAATATTGACAATAATAATTTTGGAAGAAATCACATTGGCCTGAATCTACCAATGTGATTTCTTCCAAAAATGTTTTCAAATAATCAAAGTATGGATCACAAAAGCTTCAATTTGAAAATGAAAATAATAATTTTATTTTTCTCTTTACATCAAATACATAAATTCATGATTACATATGTCATTATGAAGACCAAACCTAGTTACATATTTTGACACTCCCTCTTAACTAGGGAGGTATTCATAATCGATACATGGTACTTGGACATTCTCAAACTGAAGAATTCTCAACAGAAGATTCTGATTTGTAAGCTGTCTCATAAGCTATATTATCACCGTATACACAAGAATCTCATCACACCAACCATAATTATCAGATATCAAGGCCATGACTAACAACTCTATCTCTCCACAAGATTAGAGCACAATGCTAACAAGACCAATGCTTGATAGACACCATCATCATTGTCTCTCAAGACACATACCCTACCCAGGTGTTCAAAGGGTATTTCCTTTTAGGAAAGTTCTTGTCCTGGAATAATACATCCTCAAGGAATTTTCTCTTTGAATACTCTTTCCTATTGGATGCCCTACCATATCCTTAAAGAGTATCAGAATAAATTTTAGATTCTTACCCAATCCTCCATTCTTTCTTCATAACATGAAGACAAGAATGATGTGTCTGTCTCTCCCTCTCAACTAGGAAGGATATATACTCATTCCTATAAAAGGAATATTCTCAATCTCCCTCTGAATCAAGGACTTGTCCAAGATCCCTCTTAACCAGGGACTTGTTCAAGCTCCCTCTTAACTAGGGACTTGTTTTAAACAACAACTCTCTTCTCTTTGGTGGAGATCTTGGTAATATCATCTACTTGTAGGGATCCTCTTCCCAATGTCATGAAATTCATCTTCTTCATCATGAAGTCTTCATCTTCTAGATCTTCTTGTAGGGAATCGACCATCTTCTCCATCACTTTCCTTGAATGAACCATAGGGTTGAACCAATAGTCATGTCATCCTTTTTATTGGAAAGTGATCTTCTTGTCCACCTCTGGATTTTCCTTCATACAACTACCTTTTCCAAGTCATGCTTATTTTAGGATCTTCTATCCAATCTCATGAGTTCTAGTTATAGATGGAATCTACAAGTTTATTTTGGAACCCTTTTTTCATCCCAACCAGATGTTTTTCCAAAAATGAAAATGAAAATTAAAGTTACCTTTTTAAGATGGCCTTTCTTCATGACATCAACATCCTGCAAGTGTATGAATCCATCTCCAAGACATATATTACCAAGGTTTTTTTCCTATTCCAACATACCTATCAAGGTATTCATACCTTCTTCCATGGAGATGTGCTGGGATAGGGTCCCCTAAGGTTAATTTTGGATAAAAATGCCAAGTTTTGGGGCTGAAAGCCCAAGTTTTTGTATGTCAAGTGTAAAGTCTCCACAAGTTCTGGTCATGGAGCACGTAGATGTAAAGTTTCATAAATGGGTTTTACCCTTTGTTTATGTAAATTATGTCAGCTTTAGAAGATCTACCCATGGTCCGCGGACCATGGGATTGTATAAAAGGGGAAGTCTTAGAAGAGTCTAAGGCAGGAATATTTTAGTGAAGAATGAATGTAATAGGTCAGTAAAAGTGACGAGTGAAGAGTCTTAGAGTAGAATAGAGCCTCTGCGACTGTGTAGGCAAAGGCCTAAAGTAGAGTCCGCAGCTGAGTGTGTGGACCCCTGTAGTTGAGTGCGCAGGGTAGTTTTGAGTCTGTAAGAAAATCTAAAATATCAATAAAGAGATTGTTCTAGAAATATTTGTGTTTTATGCATTTACTTTTGTTATTAATGAATGCGTCTATGTTATGATGAATAATGGGCTTATAATTTAATGCTTTATTGATGTGTGATTCTTCATGGCTTACATTGTTATATGAACGCAAGTAATGATATTTGTTTACGCGAAGAATATCTTAATGCATGCTAAAGATATCAGACACTTAAGGTGATATGGGTAATAACAGACTTAGGAGTTATTACAGAGGCGTGTAAGTGGTTGATTCGCCTGTTTGGTGTCTGCGAAAGACAATTGTAGACCTTCATAAAGGTCTAGAGGTTGGTAAGAGGAAGTTATATCGATAAGCCTCGAGGGCTTTTCGATATGCGCGAAGACAGGTTTAGGGCACAAAAGGACATCATAACCATCTCTAGGCATGGAAACTTGGTTCCAACATCCCCCCATACTGCTTCGGGTAAGACTTTAGTCCGTGCTCTATGGATTGATGCCAAAAGGGCCAATAGTGTAGGGATTCATTTGACAAACTTAACTCTGAACCTAGGTCAGGATCCACTAAGCCAACAAATGGTTCCATTGCCGGGACCGGGATCTACATAAGGATATGTGTGATGTCACATGACTAGAATCCAACAAATAAAGTGAAGATTGGTTGGATAGGAAGATCTATGAATTCACAGCACAAGAGAACAGGAACCCGTGATTAACGAAAGAATAGTGGTTGGGAAGGTATCTGTACACAGAGATACATGAAATTTTCTTATGTTCCTTCTCGGTCAAATTATACGAGTGGATCGCAAAATTGGCAGATGGTCAAGGAAGGTGGAGGCTTGACGGTCCGATAGTGTGGACCACAGAGTTAGTGTGGATATTTGAAGCCTTTGAAGATAATATTGCACACACTTTCGATCATTGACTTGATCGTATCATAGGAGGATTTGTGATAGAGTTCACGGTTGATACCTCGGTTAGCTACAACAAAGCAGAGCGACGCCTCTTCAAAGGACCACGAGGCAAGTATTTAAGGTCTTTGAATACTTAGATTAAAATGCTCTGATGTGAAAAATGGGTTATGCAATTACCTTGATGTTTTGAGCTACGTGAAGTGGAAAGTTATTCAGGGAGTGTTATAGACATTTTTGTGCCTTACAGCATGAAGCATGAAATGTCCATAATCTAAGGGATCCAAAGTCCCTAAACATGTTGTTCCTACCCCTAGAGGAACAAGGTCAGCAAACCACAGCACTGAATAACAGTTCTCCACCTGAAAACACTCAAAAACAAGGCAATTCTGGATCATGTCAACTGCTCCACTGAGCATCTGCGCTGAATGTCAACTGCTCCACTGTCTACCTACGCTGAATGTCAACTGCAAAGAAGGCTACCTGTGCTGGGAAAGTTGGGACAAGTGGCACTGTCATTCCTCAAGGTGTCAATGCCCAGGAAGCTTCCAAAATGACACTTGGATCAAGGAATTCGACTGGTGATGAGTAAGAGGGTCTAGATCTCCAAGTGGAAGCAAGAACCTCCAAGTGGACTCAAGAACTGAAGAATAACTGAAGTGGGAGAGGACACTAGTCAGCTTCATGCCAGCCTCAAGCTGACTCATCCTTTCTCCAAAACTCCTATATATAGAGCTCTCTCATGAGGTCTATGGAGGCTGGAATTTTGTGAATATAAGGAAGTGTTGTTGGTTTGAGTTTAGAACTATTGGGTGATTTGCTTTGAAGGAGGTGAAGAGGAGATTTCTTTCTGCTGGGAAGGTGATGCTGGATTGGGCCTCCTATGGTTGTATCACTTCCTGAACTTTACTTCTTCCATTAATAAAGCATTTGAGGTTCTTCTATATGCATGTGTCTCAATGGTGTATTGTTATACTTGTGTATTTGATTTATTCTAATCCTTGAATCAATTATGAATGTATGCTTCTTGTAGTTTCCCTCTCTTGCCATTTTGCAGGATCTTGGTGTAGCTGGGCCAGTGAAAGAGCAAGGAGCTGGGAGCAAGCAACAAGGAGAGAAGATTGGATCAACCATTAGCGAAAGACATCGGTTAGTGGATCTCTTTCTCCCCTATTTTACTTTCATAAAGAAGAAATCTTAGATAGCTTTGCTTCGATTGTTGCTGAGGTACTATCACCCTCAGAGTGGGATAGGGTCATTCCGTATTGGATACTTTTCCCAACAACAAATTGGCGACTCCGCTGGGGAGCGTATCTTGTTGGTTGTTTGTGTTTTTGCTATTCATTTCCTAAACACAGGGAGTACCAAATCAAACTGCATTTGGATCTTTCAAATGCAAAGTAGAGAGCAGCTACTCTAGCTCAGTTTCTGGGCATGTTTATGATTTGAAGAGCTGATCCACAAGGACTCTGAACAGCTCTTAGTGATAGCTTTTAATCCTCCTAATTGCCCTTTAGTGTGTACTTGATTGATAGCTTTTGATTTGACCAAAAACTGTGAATTTTTGAGCAATCTGTAACCCGGAAACCAAGAGAAACGAGAGTTTCTCTCTTCATTGCAGGCACTGTGAAGGCAGCTTGCATTTCATCGCAGGTCCCGAAGGGGCTACCTGCGCTGAACCAGTTTTGCCTTGTGCAACTGGGGTTCCCTGCTGTTTATTGCCCTGTTTTCATCCTTGTTTTTGCAGCCTGTTATCAGTCAATGTACCTATCTGAAACCACCTTTCTTTGCCACTATTCCACCTCGGTTGTATAAAGAAACTGTATTTGTTCTTTGTGTACTTCTTACATCATTTGCAGTTCCCATAGCGAAAAGTGAACTAGTCTTGCTGTGGCCTCTTAGATCTAGACCTGTGATAAGTGTCGTTTTTGATCTTAAGAGTTAGTTTGTTTACTGTTCATAGCTGGTTGAGCTTTTGCTTTTGTCATATGGTTTGAATTTATGTATTTCTAGTGTCGAAACAAGTAAATCTTAAGGTGTCTTTTGATTTTGGACAAAGCTTGTTTGCTTTCACTTGAAATTGAATTCAAAATTATACAACAGCTTTCTTTTTGTAGTACATCAACATTAAGAAAGAGAAAAGAAATACTTGCATTGTACATTTTGCATTTGTAAGTTTGCATGTTGATTTAGGAGAAAGTGCATTAGTGTTTGCTCTATGATCTATGTGAAAAGATGATGTCTTTCTTTTCCCTCAGTAGTTAAGATTTTCATAAGTCGAAAAGATTGAAAAAGCTTGCTTATCATCTTAGACTGCATTTAGGAATTTGTATCAAACATCTCGTGGTGAACCTTGAAAGGCAAACTTTAAAAAGATCAACTTAAAATATATTGAATGAACCTAACAACGCTTCGAAACATAACGCAAACACATAGAGGTCTAAGCTAGAGACGTGTTCCGGCGTCGTTAAACGTAGTGACTGTCGATCTCGAAGAAGGTGGGTGATTCCTCCTAAGAGTCGGTGGCACTAATACGGACTTGTGCTCCCACGTACCGTCGCGTATATATTGGGAGACCCCTATAGGCATATATCTTTTATCCTTAGGAAGCCGTGTCGGCCGCCCTAATGATCGCAATGCAGTGAACACAGCATTCACGAAGATCGACCACCCGTACCGTAAAACGTATTCTGTGGTTTTGCGAAAGGTTTGGCACACCCTCTGCCTAGATCTCCAGAGCAGTTTCTTTTGGCCTTTTTCAAACTCTATAACTGAAAAAGTCCATCCGAGCATTTGTCACTTCGGGCTCGTTAAAACATCGAAGGAGACTAGAGTCATCTTTAGCTTTTTCTCGACTCTTAAAAAGTGAAAAAGCAAGTTGTGTCTAAAAGCGTCTAATAAAATTCATTCATTTCGGAAACACAAATTTCCCCTTTTAATATTTTGGTTGATCGAGTAATCCGCAATCGTGGAAGAAATTCAATTGAAACCCCGTCGTTCGCAGAGGCTTACGAGTCAACCGTCTTTGTCTTCGGAATCGAAAACAGTACGGACAAAGCGGACTCGTTTAACCGGTTCAAAATCTCCTATAAAAGTTAGAACAAGTGTTCCAACTACATCTGAGGTTCCGGTTACTCCAAACATTTCTGGAAACCCTGCCTCTATAGAAGAAGTTCAACAGCCACAGAAGGACAGTAATACTGATCCTAGTCTGGGGGCAAATACTTATATAACTGAACCAGTTCCATCTGTAACCGGTCCAGAGAGTTTTGTTCCTCAAACAACTGTCGCTGTCGAAACAACCACTTCTTCGGCACCAGAAATATTTTACGGACCTGACGGTCTTCCTCTTCCACCGGGTTTGATTGCGATAGAGGAAATTGCAGAGGATCCGCAAGCAAGTACTCCAACTCATTTTGGATTCGGGGTCACTCTATTTCCTTCATCAGAGGTTAATCCACCACAAGTGGAAGTTCCTGTAGAATCGCTAGGCAATCTATTGGATAGACTTAAAATGTCTGAACAACCGTCATCATCTAGGACTGTGTCGAACGACACAGCGACAGCAGAAGCCCCTGCCGTCACTCCGACAATGTTTGCCGGCATACCAGCTGTCCCGACTAGCTCACAACAGCTAGAAGGAGTCCACCAAGGGACTATTTCGACAGTATGGTCTGTTCCAGTTTGTTCATCCGGAGTAATACCCGGCAACTCTTATGTTGAGACTCGCCAAATTGATCCATTTGGAGGTCAATTTGGGCAATCTAGTCCCCAAGGACAATCAATCCCCTTGAGTTCCGGATTGCTACCGTATGGGGGGCAGTATGCCCTTTCATTACCCCCTCCGGGAGGGTACCCATACGTGAGTTCACAACAGTATTCAGGTTATACTGGAATTGCATCAAGTAGTTGGGTACCTATGCTACCTCAACAACCAAGGGTTGTATATTCTATGCAACAATGTGTACCTATGACGAACATCCCAACCACGCCGGCTATTGTAACAGTGTCACAAGTTCAAGCGATGCCTGTTGCATGTCAACCTCAGATTTCTCAGGTTGTAATGCAACAGCCCCTTGAACATGGGTCACAACCACAATCGCCAACTGGTGGGGCGACACAGGTCCAAATGGGTACAATTACCCCACACCTTGGTCCAATGGTTAGCATAGCACAACAGAACATGGCTTCACAACCATGGCTTGTGCAATACCAACAACCGCAATTCCAGCAGGTATATCAAGGTTCTGAGCAGCAGATCTTTGCGAACAGTGGACAACCGTATATCCAAAACGGTCAAAACCAACCACTTTACAGTGGTCAAGTCCACCAACCATATCAGTCATACCAACATCAATTACATTATGCTGGTATGCAAAGACCCACTGCTCAAGCGATTCCATCGTACCCTGGTTATGCTTCGCCTAACCTGAATCAACAGTTACCATTCGTGGCGACTTTAGAGTTACCCGATTTACACCGGTTAACTAACGATCCGATTGCTTATGCCCCTTGGTGGCCAGCGATTCCTCATAAACTTCCATCTGACATTCCTAAATTCAATGGAAAACCAGGTGAAGACCCATCGAATCACGTAATGACTTTTCATCTGTGGTGTTCGTCGAACACCCTAAACGATGATTCGATAAGGCTTCACCTTTTTCAGAGGACATTGACAGGTCCAGCAGCTAAATGGTATATTGAATTACCTAGAGCCTCTTTTGACAATTTTAGTTCCCTAGCCACGACTTTCTTAACCCATTTTCAATTACCGATAAGGTATGAAACGGGAACAGAAATATTAACCAACTTCAAACAGACAACTGCAACTCATATATCTGATCATATACATGAGTGGCGTCGTCGTCGTAGGATGGTGAAAACATATGTTCCCGATCAGCTGTTAGCTGAATGGTTTATAAAGTCGTTACTTCCTGCTATAACGGAAGATGTGGCAAAAGGGGGAGTCGTAACAGAGGAGCAAGTTATCGCTCGTGCACAATATTTGGACTTAGTTTATACTCAGTCCGGCACGCTCTATGACAAAATACCTGACGCTCCTAGACCGGAATTTTCAATTCCTCCCCCTCCTAAATCCAATAGTGACTCTCATGCCGGTGATGGCGTGATTGGCACGGCAAACGCGAAATCGATAAAGGCTTCGTCAAAGAAAGCCCGTAAGAATTCGGATCAAAATGCAAAAGAAGAAATTCTTGCTTCGGAAGTAAATGCCGTATCAGCAGATAAGGGCAAAGAAACCAATCAACCAGGAAGCAAGAAAAAGCAAAACAAAGGGAAGAAGAAGAAACAAGGTGAATCATCTCCTCGGAAAAATTCTTCAAACCCTCCTGGGCAAGGGAAACAAAATTATCCATGTCAAATATGTGATGATGAGGATCATTACACAAAGAATTGCCCATTCAAAGCTGAGTTAAAAAGGTTCTTTAAAAGTTCCCAAACCTCAGCTGTGTTAACTGATCCATTTCCCAACCCAGGTCAAAATATGGTTGATAATGGAAATGCTTCCCCGTCGCAAGTACTCATGTTGTCGATCTCGAAACAGCAGAATGATGCTTTGATTTCGACAAGGAACAAAGATTACGGGAATCCTCAGCTGTCGAACGAAAAAGGTAAAGATCAACCAAGTAGTTCGACAACGACTTCGACAGAAGTTGTACCACCCATCATTCCTGAATTAACAATAAAACCGCCAAAGGGTGTAGTACACAAGTCGACATTTAATCCTCGCGCCAGAGCGGCGCAGCATTATAACATAGTGGAAGATTTGGCACAATCGCCATCCACTATGTCGACTCTTGAGGTACTACAAAATTGTCCAACCCAAAGGCAGGTGTTGTTATCAGCAATTGGTGGGATTGATCCTAGGGATTCCAATCTAGTATCCTTTGATCACAAAGGATACGATCCTCAGTTACCAGGTCAATTAGCTTTCCTTATTCAAGTGAAAGCCCTCAACAAAACTGTTCACAGAACAATTATTGATGAAGGAGCATCAACATGTATTATGTCGATGAGTTGCTGGAAAACTTTAGGATCTCCAACCTTGTCGCGATCTTCGACGACATTAAAAGCTTTCGACGGAAGGACTTATACACCGTATGGTATCCTTAATAACTTGAAGGTTGAACTAGGAGGAAAAACAGTAGAAATTGATGTTGTGGTCATTGATGGAAATCTTGACTATAACATCCTACTGGGTAGACCATGGATTTATGCCATGGCAGCTGTTGTGTCGACTTATTTTAGGAAGATCGCATTCCCGTTTGAAGGAGAGATTACGGTCGTCGACCAACAGAACTTCCTCCCTAATGGTTCACAAGTTACAGGAAGCATTCCCATGATCCATGAGAGCAACCATTCACTTCAAGATATCGGAGTAGGATTATTGAAAGACCCCACATTGATGGGAACTTTCGCGCTACCACCTCCTATTTACATAGGAAATGTACCGTTTGTAGCAACCTGCAACATGATATCTTCCACGAAGGTCGCAAAAGACAATGTCAACATGGATCATACAATGGTTTTGCCCCCAAGCCCTTTAGAAATATTGTAGTAATCAATGTTTCAAGCATGGGAGGCGAACCCAAATCAACGCTCGTCAAGCGTTTGGGTAGATAGGTCTAGAGAATATGGAACCTCATTAGATCCTTGGTTGAAAGTACATGGGACTGACGAAGGAATCTTACAATCAATGTTGATTGAGGGGGCACCATGGAATGATCACCACCATCGTTCCCTTCTTCCGGAATATGAAGAAGATACTCAAAGTGACCTTTATCACCCTTCAATTTTTGAATTCCTAACAAATACTGTAAACACGGTGGATTCCGAGCAAAACCTATCCAATATTGAAGAAACTATAGCCATCAATATCTCGACTAAAACAGATGTTGTAGAGAATATTTATGTCAGCAAAGGTTGTTCCCCTTCAGAACTGGAAATATATAACGCTCTTTTTCGCGAATTCAGAGATGTCTTTGCTTGGTCATATGATGAAATGCCAGGCATTGACTCGAGTATCGTTGAACAAGAAATTAAAATGTATCCTGATGTCAAACCAGTAAGACAACGGCTTCGGCAGGTGCACCCCAAGAAAGCCGCTGCCATTAAAGCGGAAGTTGAAAAACTTCTCCATGCTGGATTCATCTACCCGGTTCCTCTAACCGATTGGGTATCGAATATTGTCCCTGTTATGAAGAAACAAGGGACGATTAGAGTGTGTGTCGATTATAGGGATGTAAACCAAGCTTGTCCGAAGGACAACTACCCTACACCCTTCATCGACCAGATAATTGATGAATGCGCCGGATGTGAAATCTTTTCATTTATGGATGGATTTTCCGGGTATAATCAAATAAATATCCGCCCACAGGACCAGTCAAAGACTGCATTTATTTGTCCATGGGGCACATTCGCTTATCGAAAATTACCCTTTGGTTTAAAGAACGCAGGGGCGACGTTTCAGAGGGCAATGAATTATGCCTTCCATGACATCAAGAACATCGTTCAACCTTATCTCGATGACCTTCCGGCTCATTCGCGAAAGCGGACTGATCATCTGCATCATTTAAGAGCGATATTTCTACATTGCCGACACTACAAGATAAGACTTAATCCACACAAATGTGTGTTTTGCGTCGGTTCTGGTCGTTTGCTTGGCTTTGTAGTCTCTAAGGATGGGATTCGTCTCGACCCTTGTAAGGTTCAAGCAATCATTAATTTGCCTCCACCTTCAAATTTGCTTCAGATTCAGAAACTCCAAGGGAAAGCGAACTTTCTGAGGAGGTTCATTCCAAATTACGCAGAACTTGCTAAAGGTTATACTCGTCTTTTGAAAAAGGATGTACCTTTCATCTGGGACCAGGTGGCGCAAGCTTCCTTTGATGCTCTGAAAGATTGTCTAGTAAAAGCATCATTAATGTACGCCCCGGACTATCAAAGAGATTTTAACCTGTATCTGGCTGCAGCGGATACGACCATTGCGATGGTTTTAGTTCAAGAAGTCGATGGAATTGAACATCCTATATATTATTTAAGTAAAAACTTAAATGATACAGAAAGTAAATATTCTTATGTGGAAAAACTAGCGCTTGCAACTGTTCAAGCGATTCAAAGGTTTCGACATTATGTCCTCTTTCGGAAAACTACCATCTTGTCAGATTGCAACCCCATGACTTATATACTGTCGCGACAGTTGCTGGGGGGCAAATATTCAAAATGGATAGCGATCCTTCAAGAGTTTGATCTGGAATTTGTAAAATCCAAGTCAAAGAAACCTCTAGTTTTCGCAGAATTATTGTGCGATCTCCCATCGTTGTCCAACGATGAAACATCGGAAGAGTCAATCGTGGACGAAAGTTTGTTTCTGATATCTGTAAGCGATGAGTGGTATGGAGATATCATAGTTTATCTCCAAACCCAAAAGTTCAGGCCAAACACCTCTCACTCTGAACAGAAACGTATACGATACCAAGCAAAAGACTACATGATCGTCGGTGATACACTTTACCGTCGTGGTATCGATACAGTTCTGAGGAGGTGCCTTACCCATGAAGAGGCCGAAAAAGCCCTGAATGAGTGTCATTCAGGCGCGTGTGGGGGGCATCAATCTGGATATGCAACAGCACAAAAGATCTTACGAGCAGGATACTTCTAGCCAACCATGTTCAAAGATTGCATAACCGCAGTCAGAAGTTGCCATGCTTGTCAAATTTTTGATAGCAAAACCAGACGACCACCCGCACCTTTACAGCCGATAGTTGTTGTTGGGCCCTTCTCCAAGTGGGGCATCGATTTCATGCAATGTAACCCCACCTCGACCGGGGGGCATGGGTATATTATAGTCACGGTTGACTATTTTACCAAATGGGCCGAGGCGATGCCTACATTGGATAACACTGGTGAAACAGCTGCCCTTTTCTTTTTCAATCATGTAGTCGCCAGGTTCGGCGTACCACAGGCTATAGTTACAGATCATGGGTCGCATTTTCGCAATCACATGATGGTCGAATTAGCTGCCAAGCTAGGGCTATCTCACGACAGCTCTACCCCATATTATCCGCAAGCCAATGGACAAGTTGAAGCAATCAACAAGGTCCTAAAGCGTATGTTGCAAAGGATGATCGGGGTTCATAAAAGAAGGTGGCACCTAATCCTGTACTCAGCCTTGTGGGCATACCGAACGTCGGTAAAGAACGCAACCGGGTTCACGCCTTTTCAACTGGTGTATGGCCTGGAAGCAGTCTTGCCGATCCAGTGTGAAATTTCGTCGCTTAAACTCGCAATCGATCTTCTCCCCGGAACTTCAGAAGAAGAGGCTCGTTTCTTGGAATTAATCCAATTGGATGAAACCCGTCGTGATGCCGCGTTGGCTAACGAAGCCCATAAGAAACGAGTCAAGGCTCAGTTCGACAAAAGTGTCAAACCCCGTGTCTTCTCAGAAGGTGATTTGGTCTTGCTTTATGACCAAGAATCCGATAAGTTGGGAGCAGGTAAATTCAAGTCCTTATGGATGGGCCCCTATATTGTTAAAAGGGTGTTAGCAAAAGGAGCCTACGAGTTAATGGATTACGACAGAATTCCACTGGCGCAGCCCCGTAACGGGCTGTACCTCAAGCGTTACTATGCTTAAATAGTAACCTGCATGCTTTTGTTGTATTTTGTTTTCGCTAAAGTATTTGTTCTGGTCAAGTGATCCACTTTTTTTCATTTGTTGCAGATGTCGAACCTTCTCGAGACATGTGTTGGATATGCCGACGGAGCGAGTCGTAGTTCGCGGAACCTATCCTCCGCAGCCTGGGCCATTTTTGATCCAAGCGGCGAGTTAGTAAGTTTCAGAGGTGTGTGTATTGGGCAATCAACGAATAACATCGCTGAGTATAGCGCGTTGATAGAACTACTCTCTGATGCCATCACACGTGGCATATGCCGACTAATTGTCAGGCTAGACTCACAGCTCGTAATACTACAACTCAATGGTATATATTCTGTTCGCAATCCAGCTATTTATCGCATGTTCCTAAGGGTTAATATTTTGGAAAGACAATTTGATTCAATTCAATAACAACATATTTCCAGAAACTTAAACACATTAACTGACTCATTAACAAACTATGTGTTAGATAGACATTTGCAACATTTATAAAAAGGACACATCATCAAAGATTGTACATATGGATCATATAACTCAATCAGAATAAAACTCGAAAATCAAAATATATATAAGCTGTTTATAGTTCATACATAATGTTCTGTAACCAAGACAAAATTGGTCATATGACCTAAAACTCAAAAATTGCTAGGGGGCACCCTAGCCTAGTGGTGCTCATGATAGCACGTCACGGCCTGTGCAATCATGCGCAAGAGACGAGTCCATCGTCTAGGCACACCAGTAGTGTGTCGCTGCAGCTGTAAAGGTAACTCATCAATCCTCACCTCGGGAATGCCGAGAGTAAGGCTCTCAACCTGCTCCTGCACAGCTGTAAGGGTCTCAGTATCGTCAAGGTCACGAAGAATAGCTCTCCTAGCAGGCTCCACTACCGGGGCAGCAACTGGTGGTCTCGTACGAACTGCTGGACGAACAGGACCAACATCTGCATACACCCAAGAGTATGATTAAAAGTCTTGATAGAATAAAGCACAGCAACATTATGAATAAGAACAGTAAACAGTGATATGGTCAAAGAGTTTACCAATAGCGCCCCATTGTTCGCCCTCCGGTAGCACCAAATCCGGATCACCTCGGAAATCCATACCCACATATGGATACTCGGAGAAGACCATCTCCTGGCGCTCGAACCACCTGAAGAAGGCATCAGTAAAAGTAATTTGAGGTTGACCAGCATGCCTAGACATGTGATCGACCCACCTCTGCATGCGTGGCTCGGTCGGAGAAGGCAAGTCAAGTATAATATACTGAGGCTGCATCAGTGGGATTTTCTCCAAGGCGAAGGCAGTCAGAATAGAACCAAATCCAAAGTTCTTCAGCTTCCCGCCCTTCACCTTGGTCAACTGACTTTTCATCTGAACAAGTACTGCATCACACCAGTTGAATACTTTCGGTTGGAGACACTCCAAGGCATGCTGCATATAAGATCTGTTGGCAACATGTAAAGCTGTGCTACCGGCCATCCTACCAATGGTATACAGAATGGACCTGAGAGACCTGTCAGTAATCTCACGGATAACAATCTTGCCGTCTCTGCTCGGCTGAGAACCTTCCCTGCAATACTGGCGGACATAATCTCTCACGGAATCAGTCCCCCGGGCCGTACCTGACAAGGAAATGGGGACACCTCGCCTTGACAATCCAGTCAAGAAGTACATGTCCTCTATGGTCAAGGGGATGGACTTTCCCCTAATCTAGAATACTTGGTTAATAGGATCCCAAGCATCAAGCATATACTGCAGCAAAGTGATCTGTGCTCTCATGCTAGAGATACGGAAAAACTTCAGCAAGCCACAGTTCCGCAGCGCGTTCACCGTGACAGGGTCATGGAGGGCAATCATGTCCTCCTCTTCATGTTCTCGTTCTCGCCATGTAAGGGACATTTTGTTTAAAGTTCCCTGCAAAACAAACAAGAGAAGGAGTAAGTTCCTGATTTTGATGAAAAACTGGCGAAAATTCATCAAAAAATGAGCTGGAAACTCAGTTTTCTGAGCCCAACGCAGGCAGAGAGTGTCCCACCTACGCTGAAGGTCAGGCTGCCTTAAGGAAGCTTGACATTCAGCGCAGGTTTCGAATGGGGAACCTGCGCTGAAGTTAGGGCGCCCTGGCAAAACCCCTGAGGCTCAAAAAGACTGAAAAATAGGCATAAAACTGGAAAAGGAAACCATGAAAAGAAAGAGCTAAGGTTTAGCTCCTACCTGGTCCAGACGGCGCCGAAAATCGTCCGCAGAATCTCCCGGAATCAGCTGGTGAAAATCAAGGGGAAAGAGGCACCTCCAGAGCTCCAACAAACCAAATGCAAATGAAATGGTAAAATGAGAGGTAAAAACACCTTTTAATGGCTTTTTACGTAGTTCAAAGCGAAATATTAGGGTTATAATCTCATTTTCATGCAAATATTATTCATTTCTAACAAAGTTTGTTGCAGCAATTGAAAATGCAGTACTATCCTTGAAAAGAGAAAAGCTAGTAATGGTAAAAAATCAAAATTTGACCATATAATCGAGCAGTTTTAGCATAAAGTTCATGCTCGTTAAAAAATAAACGCAAGATCCGAGCAGTTTTAACGCGGTCTTCATGCTCGTTAAAAAATAAATAAAAGCAGTGAGCAATGTTTCCCCCAGAGTTTAAGCTCATTTTTAAATAAAAAATGAACCTATTCTGGTAAATAACCTCTGTGATCGTAAATTTATCAGCCATAAAAAGCCTTGGTCGTGTTTGCACCTGCCACCTCCACTGTCATTTGGCCGATCGTTCACCTCCATATGATTGTTTACCCATTTTGAGGAACAGCTGCGAAGAGTGATTTCACCTAGCCATCCTTGTGACACTGCCGTGATTGGAAAATTCCAACCTGTACCTGGAATCTGCTGCTATCCCTGTTTATCACTCGTTCCTCAAAAGACGAGTCTTCTTTGAGCTCTTTTCATCTGACTCGTAAAATATGAAAAGTTTGCCGAGTTTTGGCCTTCCAGCTCGTTAAAGTGACCGGAAGAGCTATCCCTCCTCTAGATTTTAATCTTTTTGGACCTGAGGGATTATTACACAAAAAGGTCGAGCGCTTGTTGTATTCGGCTCATTAAAGTTATCGAAAACTCATCCCTTCTGTATTGTTTTATACTTTTTCGGACTTAAGGGATTAGATGACGAAAAAGGAATTTTGGAGTTAACTTTATGTACCTTTTCAGACTCTCTAAAAATGAAAAGGACCGAGTTTTCCTTGTCATTAGACTCGTTAAAATGATTAAATAGCGACAAACTTGTCTTTAGACGAGAACGAGTTTCCCTATCGCTAGGCTCGTTAAAACATAGCGATGGGCTTGCTCGAAGGGCAGGTTATAGAACAAGCATATGTTATCCTCCTCAAGCTTGACAAAAATAAAGAGGTACTGGTCAGAAATGACTGGGGAAAAATTGGGAGAACCTCAAAGCTTTAATGGTAGCAAGTCGCTCTTGAACATGACACTTTTCCTCCGTACCACATCGGGTTGGGTTGTTTCATTCACCGGTCTCATCACCATGGTCTCGCCAAACCATCCACATTTGGGGTAATGCTACCGATCCATCGCATCAGTGTCGTTATATGTTCAAGAGATGTTGTTCAGAAAGAGTCAACCGTGTCCCATCCACTACCATACATTATCCTTCATCCATTCATGACCGCCACCCTGAATCATATTTCACAGATTGTTTTCACCTCCATTAAAATCATTAGCTCCGTTCTGTGTCACTGATGTGGGATTCATTAAGGCCCTCCTTTGACGGATCGCTTCTTGTCGACTTCAACTCATTATCCAAGAAGTTGATCTAGGAACACCCCCCTCAGTACTTTGAAGCTTGCATGCCTCAATGGCAAGTTTCTCACTTCCGGCGACAGGTATACATCAATGACCTTCAACCAGAAGATTTTGCGTGGTGTTCGACGCCAAGTCCTATATTCACACCACGTGAATTGTACTGCAGTACCTTGAGGGTCATTATCATTATCGGTGATCCCTCTCGCGCTTGTTAACGGTTTACATCATTGACCGGTAATCAAGCGATGTCTTTCCATGTTCGACTTCAGCGCAATTCTCACATGGATCGACTTGTACTTAGAGTGAAGATCGAACGAGTTTGAAGACCCCGGATCTAGTTTCATCCATCCGGGCTGCGATATATATTCAGGACATATAAAGACATTTGACATGTACATCATTGCAGCAGATGATCATCCTACTCAAAGGATGATAATTTCAGCAGAGGATTATCAGTCTACCATCAGACGATCGTCTGTTCTATGTACCAAAATGAATTTATAAAGCTGAGCATGGGAATGCCCGCCTCAGCTAGATCATGAAAGCAGAATGAAAAATAATGTATTGTATTGTATTTTATTACAGGTCACCTCTCAGCGATTGAATGAACTTCGGATCCTCCTGATAAAGCATTTCACCCGATAAACGACCTCATACTTTAGGGGGCAACTGTTATAGACATTTTTGTGCCTTACAGCATGAAGCATGAAATGTCCATAATATAAGGGATCCAAAGTCCCTAAACATGTTGTTCCTACCCCTAGAGGAACAAGGTCAGCAAACCACAGCACTGAATAACAGTTCTCCACCTGAAAACACTCAAAAACAAGGCAATTCTGGATCATGTCAACTGCTCCACTGAGCATCTGCGCTGAATGTCAACTGCTCCACTATCTACCTACGCTGAATGTCAACTGCAAAGAAGGCTACCTGTGCTGGGCGAGTTGGGACAAGTGGCACTGTCATTCCTCAAGGTGTCAATGCCCAGGAAGCTTCCAAAATGACACTTGGATTAAGGAATTCGACTGGTGATGAGTAAGAGGGTCTAGATCTCCAAGTGGAAGCAAGAACCTCCAAGTGGACTCAAGAACTAAAGAATAACTGAAGTGGGAGAGGACACTAGTCAGCTTCATGCCAGCCTCAAGCTGACTCATCCTTTCTTCAAAACTCCTATATATAGAGCTCTCTCATGAGGTCTATGGAGGCTGGAATTTTGTGAATATAAGGAAGTGATGTTGGTTTGAGTTTAGAACTATTGGGTGATTTGCTTTGAAGGAGGTGAAGAGGAGATTTCTTTCTGCTGGGAAGGTGATGCTGGATTGGGCCTCCTATGGTTGTATCACTTCCTGAACTTTACTTCTTCCATTAATAAAGCATTTGAGGTTCTTCTATATGCATGTGTCTCAATGGTGTATTGTTATACTTGTGTATTTGATTTATTCTAATCCTTGAATCAATTATGAATGTATGCTTCTTGTAGTTTCCCTCTCTTGCCATTTTGCAGGATCTTGGTGTAGCTGGGCCAGTGAAAGAGCAAGGAGCTGGGAGCAAGCAACAAGGAGAGAAGATTGGATCAACCATTAGCGAAAGACATCGGTTAGTGGATCTCTTTCTCCCCTATTTTACTTTCACAAAGAAGAAATCTTAGATAGCTTTGCTTCGATTGTTGCTGAGGTACTATCACCCTTAGAGTGGGATAGGGTCATTCCGTATTGGATACTTTTCCCAACAACAGGGAGAGAAAAGGAAGAGGACTTGAATATAGCCTGTTGATTGAGCCTCCTTTGAGTGATGAAAAAGAAGCAGCACAAGATTCTCCATAGAGCACTGTCTAGTTAATAAGGTGAGGGTTCCTGAGAATATCACATCCACCCACACCACCTCCATCTTCACCTCCATCGCATACACCTTCGCCCATACCACCACCACCGTTGAATATGGTGAATTCGGTAAAATTTCCCGTTTTCAAGGACTTGGGGAATGAGGATCCATACCTATTTTGGTTTGACGTGAAGGATGTGTGGGAAGCCTAGGGAGTTACAGATGATAAAATGAAGAAAGCTACATTGTTCAAAGCTTTACAAGAACGCGCGCTAACGTGGTACATTAAGTACTGCACTGATAACCCAATGGCTGCGTTGGTGGACATTCAAACTGTGCTAAATAAGGAATTCAGTAGGCCTGAGCCTGATGGATAATAAATTGTTGGATTAAAGGAAATCATGATGAATCCGGCAAGGCACACTAGGAGATGGATCAGAGGTTGAAGTGAAATATCCACAAAGCTAACATGAATCTTATGGATGGGTAGCACCGAGAATGTTTTGTGGCTTCTCTCTTGCCTGATATGAGGATTGCTTTACCACAACAAAATATTGGGACCCAGGCAGAGGCCTTGGAAATTGCGATGAGATTGCATGAGACACCAATTGAAGATGCTACTTTAGGAGTTCAGTAGATTCATGTGGAGTTGCAGAACCTTTGCCTAGAATTCCAAAGTCTGAAGAAGGATAGAGCAGCTCGGCCATAGGTGCGTGAAGAGGTTTGGTGTTTGAAATGTAAGAGTCAAGGGCACGATAAAGATCATTTCCTTGTCTTCACGAATTATGTTGTTGGAGGAGATCTGATGCCTCTGAGGCTAGAATCTCAAGCAGGGCCAAGTGCAGGGCCCACGGTATGATGTGCTATCTGTCAGGTAGCTTGAAAACATGCGATCGATAATTGCCACTTGTTGCAGAAATTTGTAAAGACACCACAACATCTCTTCTAAAACTTTTTCCAATCAGTAGGTCATGATGAGCACAATTGTCATAGTTATGAGTTAATGATGGAGAGAACGCCCACGTATCGGATGCAGACAAAAACTAGGCCTTCAGATCAAGGCGTTGGGGGGCCGTGAGGAGGATATCAGGGGCGCAGATGAGGCCGAGGCGGAGGAGGACTTGCAAGAGGCTGGGGGCAAGTTATTTTCTACAATTGTGGAGGTCCAGGACACTATGCAGAATAATGAATGAACCCGACGTGCCGATATTGTACCCATTTTTATCACACAATAGAATAATGCCCTGTATTAATAGCTAAGATGCACGAAAAGGGGACACAGCCTCAACAACCTACATAGAACCTGCAGATAATGAGGGATGAACCCCACAAAGAGAATCCTAATGTGAATATTGTGTTGCGAAGTGGAATAAAAGTTGGCGAAGATAAGGGAAAGTGGCCTGAAGAGGGTGAATGGGTCTGCAAAGCTCTGGAAAAGGAGGTTGGCTTTGATTTGGAGTGTGCGAAGGAAACCTTCATGGAAGCAAATAAAAGCTTCATTGAGGTTTCTAACTCAGGAATTCAAGATAACCAGTCTGAAGAAATGGATTCATCCATGCTTACTACCTTTTTGGAGACTTGTATGAAGCTGCTACGTGATAGCAAGGCCGTAAAGGGATTATAGGAGTTGATCAATAAATGTGTTGGTAATTCTCTTGAGGTGTTATAGATCCATTTGGGCACATCACTCCTAACATTCAGATCAGTACTATTAGGGCTCATGAAAACCTAATCCAGTTGCCATAGAAAATTTTAGGGGCGAATGTTCGCCCTTTGGCGACATTAAGGGGTTTTAAATTTTTAGTGGGCGAATATTTTGTATCATAGTACATTTTTACAAATCACCTCAAATAGCCCACCTTATTTTAAGGGAGAGGGTAAAAAAGGTAAATTTAGCCCTTGAAATTAGGAGTTACAACCTTCCATTCACCCATTTTCAAGAATAGGTTTTATATAAGTGAATCCATTCACCCATTTTCGAGAATAGGTTTTATTTAAGTGAATCCTATGGGCCAAAGGCCCAAATACCATATTTATAAAAGAGGTATGGTAAATTAATAAAAATATAAATAAATGAGAGGTATGGTAAATAAATAAAACATTTTTTATATTTACTCCATAAGTCACCTTATATACATGCAAGGGTGTAAACAAATCAAAATATAAGTAAAGTGGAGGCATGGTAAATAAATAAAACATCATTTTATACTTACTCAAAAGGTATGGTAAATAAATAAAAATATAAATAAACTAGATGCATGATAAATAAATAAAACCTCTTTTTATATTTAGTCCATAACCCTCATTCTATTTATGAAGGCTCAAGAAAGAGGTTTTATTTTAGTGAATCCTATATGCCAAATACCATATTTGTAAAAGAGGTATGGTAAATTAATAAAAATATAAATAAACGAGAGGTATGGTAAACAAATAAAACATTTTTTTATATTTACTCCATAAGTCACCTTACATTTACGAACACTCAAAAAATGTGTTATATTTAGGTGAAACCTATGGGCAAAATACTATGGGACAAATACCATGGACTAGATTGTTATTAATGTCATGCAAAAAAACACTATTAACCCTAATATTAGTATTAATAAAAATAAAAATGGCACATGGTATTGACCCATGGTATTCACCAAAATGGCACATGGTATTGACCCATGGTATTCACCAAAATGGCACATGGTATTGACCCATGGTATTCACCTGGAATGTAGCCTATTTAAATGGGGGAATTAAACCAGTATAGATCCATCTTTACTCTGGATCTACTAACCGCCGAGAGGTATCAAATATCATGATATGAAAACTAGCATAGAGTGAAAAAATATTTGATCCAATCAAGAGTAAAAATGGATGTTGTAATTTAATGTATGTTAAACATTTTAGCTTGGTTAAAATAAAAAATAAAACAAAAATCAACTATTAATTTTATTAATTTTTATAAATTACTAATAGTAATTTTTAAGCTCCAGGTTTATGATAACCCATGGTATTGACCCATGGTGATACCATGGTATTCATGTGAGCATAGACTATTTAAAGGGAAATTCTATCATCCTAGATCCATCTTAATTCTGGGTCTACCAAGTGCTCAGAGGGATAAATAGATTTCATCCCCCTAAGAGTGGTAGATGTGGAGTTAAGATGGATATAGGTTAGTTTTTATGATAATGAAGATATTAAATAGACTTAGGAAATTATATTGTAAAAACATCTTAAGGTGAATCGTTAAAGCATAGACATTGGACAAGTATATTTGTATAACTAAAACAAATCTAGGGCTAAAAGGAATGGATTGATTGCATTAGTCATCCTTCTATAACTTTCCAACATATGCTGGAGTAAACAGATTGTAATTTGGGTAATTTTTTTAATTGCGAACAGGAACATACTTGTGTATTGGCAGGGTGGTTACGAGGTCCCTAGAAGTGATGAATTTGAATTTTTCTTGGTTTTATATATAGTATTAGGTTTTTTCTCATGCTTTCTGTGAATGGCACGGGTGAATTTTATCCTACACCCACTAGGTTATCGATATGTAATTTCGGTAATTTTGATTTCAAAATATATTTTAAAGAAATGCAATGATTTCATTTGTGTATTCAATAAACACAAGATTTTATAATTGAGTAAAATATTTGCCATGCCTGGTGAGAGATTGGCCAAAAAATTATATATACATATCATATTATTGATAAAATCGCCTTCCATTTTTCCTATATACCATGGAGATTCACCCATTTATTATACATGTAAATTTAGGGGTGGTTCTTAAAATTTTCCCTGCCAGTTGCTACATGCCCTAGACAAGTCACCACTTTGAATGCCTCCTTCCTTGAAATTTTCCTGGCCTGAAGCCCTCCAGAAATGCCTCCTTGAGGGACTAGCATAGCCTTGGTTATGGGTAAATGTGCTTCAGTGCAGGTAGGTCCATGTAAGGGTGCATTTCAGTGCATTTAGGCCCACTTTGACCTACACTAGGCGAGATTCAACAAATTATTTATAGGGTTATGGGAATATTATTATCTTCTGGAGCATTCTAGAAGATTCCCATACTTATCATCTCCTATGAGCTCAAAATTGGATAGGGAATGAGTTAAGTAACCTCCTATCCTCTCATCCCTTCCTCCATGGAAACTAACTCTATGTTTGGAAGGCCATTCAATACCCTCATTTATGACCAAACCACCTCCATTTTCCTATAAATTGAGCACAAATCTAAGTGATCAGGGGATGGAATTTGAGAATTTGTAAGGAGATACTGTTGGTGTGAGGTTTGATATTGTAAGCAAGTATTGTTATGATGCTGGAGTGTTGTGCTTTTGATGTGATGAAGGACAGAACTCAAGATGGATGAGTGATATGGGATTAGACTTCTTGGTTGTAACTCTTCCTTCTACTTAATAAATATGTTTACACCTTTTCCCATATTCTTGTCTTTATGTATGATGATTATATGTGTAAATTATTTCGATCCCATTTTCTTATAGTAGATAGATCTCCTGCTTTGATTGGTTTTTGTCCTCTATTTATGATTGTAGGTACTTATTGAGTGGATTCAGTTCAAGGAGTGACGGAAGCTATTCAAAGGAGACAAATGGAAGAAAAAGATAAAAGGTAGGTCCCTTGTCTTATTTATCTTCTATAGAAAAAGGGTAAACTCTTTAAATCTGTTGTTCTAGGTGTAGATACCCACCTAGGGAAATTGTATTTATCTGTAGTTGCAAAATTCCACATAACAAATTGATGACTCCACTGGGGAATGATCATCATTCTGGGTATTTTATCATCATCCTAGTACACCCCAGTAGACTTTACTTGCTTCCATTGATTTTCTTTTAGCCTTTTTGAAATTTTTTTTGGTAAAAATTGTGCTTGAAATCCCCTAGAATGGCTTCTCTGGCACCAGCGCAGGATTGGTCAAGACACAGAGCATTGTAGAGCACCCTTGGCTTGAGGATAGTGCTCTAAAGCACATTGTCTCCCATTCATGGCTGTGCTAATCCTCCTTAGGTAAAAAATCCCACCTTTGACTTGATTTATCCCAAATTTCCTTATGTTTTTTCTTGTTGAAAGATCAATGATTATTGTGTCTCTGAAATCAATTTTTGTTTCCTTTCCTAGCCCTACTTTGGCCTTGATTGCTTAGTGTTTCTTAAATGATTTCTTTATCACTATCAATTCATTGTCAAAGTTAGATTATAGTCGATGAATCTTTGTTTGAAAGAAAGTGTCGTAAAATTCTTCATTTCTTTCGATAAGGAACTGTCATAAAGTCTTCGTTCTTGCAAAAAGATTGATTGGTTGTGTTAGCACTTGAAATTTCACCTCAGGCTGAGAAAGGTAAACCTCAAGGCAACATCAAACCACTTAGCCTCGTAGCTAGCCCTACGGGGCAGGAGAGGGCTCTCTCCGGTCTATCTTGGTAAATATCTTCAATTGGTGAGATGACCAATAGGGTAACACTGATTTTAGGCTAGTAAACTGATCAAATGGGTTGATTTGGGGTTTTTAGGGTTTTTGGTGGCAAATTGGGGAATGGCAATTTCAGGTGCGGGGATTGGACACAGTTTCTGCAGGGGGTTCTTTGGGGCGAGGTAGGAGACAGTATTGATGCCTTTGATAGAGATGGATGGATGAGAATGACTGGTGAGGAGTTAAGGAGAGCAAGCAATAACCTTGAATTTCCCTTAAACAGTTGAAAACATTGATATTAAGAAAACTTAAAAGCAGAGCATGACAGTCATGAATTCTACTTTAACACTTCATTTTCCTAATTTGCAGAAGGAAAAGTAAGGAAATGATTCACATAACACACTTACAAGTACAAAGAGAAACACACCATCAATACATGTGACCACAAGAATCCCAAAAAGGACTGCAAAACCCTGGTCTTCCTTTGCCAAAAATTGCAGAGATATAGTGAGTAATACAATAAGAGCTTCTCCCTCAAGAGTCCAACCATGAAAATGAGCAATAAAGTACATAATATAGATCATCTAACATCTTTCCCTTCCTCTAGGGGTCGAGCTCACTATCCTAGGAGCTGTTTCAACCACTTCTAAACTAAGCACTGAAAACTAGGCAGTCAAAACAACTTGCCTCTATAAGCTAGGAAACCAATTCATTCATTTAATTTTCACCTATTTCATGAATGAATCTTCTAGAAGAGATACATAAGAGTAAAAGTATCAAAAATTACATTATTTACATCAAGGAGGATAACAATCCACTCCAAAAAGTCAAACATGGTCAAATCTGCGTTTTTCTGAGCTGTACAGTGAAATTTTGAGAAAATTGCCTGATAGGTCGCGCGCCTCTGCCTGACGGGTCGCGCGCCTTTGAGGGAACTTTTGGGGCACTTCTAGGTGTCCAAATTGGGCAAGAGTAGGCTTGTTGGAAAGGTCTGTGAGTCTACTTTCCAACCCAACTAGAATTTCTGAATTTGGTGGTCATTTGCCCCTCCAAAAGTGCAATCTCCCAAGACTGCTTTCTGTGTCTCAAAAATGTGTCAGAAAGTCATTTTTTTGCTTGTTTTTTGACTTTCTGGAGGCCCAAAACTTCATAAAATCTCTTGGCAATGGATGAGCATATGCAACTTTTCATGAAAATTCTGGAAATGCTGAGTTTTTGCAAAATGGAGTTGCCAAGAGAAAGGGTCGCGCGGGGGGTGAGACCCGTTAATGGACAAAACCTGTAAATTGCCTGAAAAAACCAAAATTGACCCAAAATGTTCAAAATTTCTTGGTATTTGTGCTGTGGCTGAGCTATTTAGTGCCTTGCTCCTTCAAGGAAGCCTCAGCCAAGATGTGGAGGGGATCAGACCTTTTTCTCCTTTTTTGTGCCTTGGCCAACCGCCTTTGGAACATCTTCATCTTCGCCTTGCACACGTGCATCCGTGCCCAATAATGGTTCTTCATGTTTCTCAACAATTTCTTATCTAGGTTGGCCTTAGCCAACAGCCTCTCCAAGTGAGCATTGAGCTGGATAAGCATAGACTCTCGCTCAGCGAGCAATGGATCACCGGGTCTTCTTCGATTCAAGTTGCGGTCACTACGGATCCTCCACAACTCATCAAGAGCTTGCTCATCCTCCAACTGTTTGTTGCGCTGCTCTAGATATGAGATTGTCCATTGTTCCCGCTCTAATCTCCTCTGCAATGCATCATTTTCAGCTCTAAGGTGCTGAATGATCTCCTTTGACTCTCGGCTAGGAGAACTGACATCAAGATCAATAAGCTCTATATCTGGAACACCTGATGGTCCCTCATCAATCCTGGGCTGTTTTCCCCTCTGTGCTACCTGTGCTGCTGAAGAAAGCGAGGCCCCTTCCACCTTCTATGGAGATAACACTCGCTGAGCTGATGAAGAAGGCGAGACCCCTTCCACATGCTGTGAAGAAAGTACTCGCCGAGCTGCTGCAAATAAGGCCCTTTGGCCTCTCTGATAAGTGACCAATGGTGAGGAGCTGACATGTCTATTCATGGGTATGTCATGCTGCTGTGATGGTCCTCCCTCCTCGTGAATAACCTCAAGATGTGGCGGTGGTGGTGCTGTGAAAAGCTCACGAGAGATAAACTCCTCCCATGAGATGCCCTGCTGAGCCAACTGATGTAAGACCACAAGCTGAATCAAACCATAATGGTAAAGGATCCTATACTGCTGTGCCGGGCTCTTCCGTTGCATCACAAACACCATCCTCTCAATGTTCTGGCAGAAGAAAACAGGGATGTTCATCATCCGTACCTGCGAATATGGTACGAATATACCTGTGAAAATCTGCCCTCACAGGTAAAATAGAGCATGATGAGCCTCATCATGGGAGCATACTCACTCCTGAGAAATCTAAATGGAAACACACCTGTCAAGTGTCTCATGAGTGCAGGTCTAACGAAATGCTCAAAATGAACACTGTCCAACACCTTGCGCTTATTCCATACCTCTCCGACATTAGGTATCCCTGTGGCCTGTGCAATCATCTCGGGTGTCAATGTAAAGTCCACCCCGGCAAGGTTGACATGTCCATCATGCAAATGTAAAACAAATAGGCAAGCCAACTCTCTGTGATGCTGAATCCGAGAGATCCTCTCGCAAAACTCATAACAAGACATATACTGGAAACATGATACTGCCATAGGACAAACCTGTAAATCTATCAAAGAAGTGGGCTCCTCTCTCTTATGATGACCACCCTTTCCACCCTTATGAGGCCTCCTCTGTACCTCAAACTCTGAAGTTGATGCCTGGTCATCACTTTGCTCGTAGGTTCGGTTTCTGACATTGTTTAAGGAGCAAAGTGGCCAAAATGTACTGCTGTTTCTGCCTTGCAAAATGTTGATCTATATGCTGTTTCAAGGGGACAAGGAGCATGAGGGGAATGTTAGGGGAGGGACATTTTAAAGGGAAAATGGGAATAAATATATAAAACAGGGATTTTGGGAAAAATAATTGCAAAATCATTGCATATGCATCATTATATAAATTTGTTTACATGGGTATTATGAGAGGTAGGATTAGGGCATGATTTTTTTTTATTTTTTAGGGAAGAGGGGTAAGGTTTAGTTTTTCTTTACAAATTTAAAAGGGAAATTTACATAGTAAGACAAGGAAAATGAAATGGGAAATGGGGAAAAATGATTACAAGGGAATACCTTAAAACAGCATAAAACCCTAGGCATATTTTACAATTTTAAACCACAGCCACATAGAGCTTTTTCTCTTGCACAATGAGATCTTTAAAAATGTATTCATGATGTCTTTAACCATAACAAGCAGCAATTTGTAAGTTGGAGGGCCTACCTTAGGCAACTTGGCGATTTTGGTGGTTCCTTGGATGAATTTGCAGGCAGTTTGATAAGGAGGGCGCTGACAGGTTGCGTGCCTCTGACGGGTCGCGCGCCTGGTCTGACGGGTCGCGCGCCTCTGCAACTCACAAATTCGCCTCAAACTCACTTGAAATCACTTGCTCAATGACTTAGATGCACAATGAGGCTCGATGGAGGGAGATTGGGCTTTTATAACCTTGATTTGAATTAATTTCATGCCCAAACCCACTTTATAATGTTTTTCTTTGACACTTTATAAACTTGATGTTTTTGGTTTCCTTTTGTCCTAAAATTGACTAATTTGATGTTTTTGCTCGATACTTTTTGCAGGGATAACATCTGAGGGATCTTGGCAAAGGAGCCAGGGTTACATGCTGTCCTTTGAAGCCTTTTGAAATTTTACCATTTTTTACAAAATTTCGAAAAATGACCTTGGCTTTAAAAACAGGGTTTTTAAATCCAAGGTGAAATTTAACTGCACAAGATAGAAATTTTCGAAGAAACACTTTGAAAATCATCCCTCTAGCTTGCTGAGCATTTATTGACCTTCAGAGACAATGACTTTGAAGACAAACTTGACCAAAACCCTAGACCTAGAATTTGATTTCAAGACAAGACAAGTAAGCTTGAAAGAGTCTAAGGATTGAAACAACTTTGATCCAGCAATGCCAAGAGGGGGACAAAAACACTAGTTCCTCCATCAGGGTTATGGCATGCCTAATGGAATGCAAAAATTGACACTGATGAGACACCTACTTATGCAAATGCTAAGAGTTTTGATTGCTGATGGAGGGCTACTAGACCAACTCTAATAGGTTGTATGTGCATTAGTTTCCTTTTGTTCATTTCAACATTAAGGGAATTGAAAAGAAAAACTTGCATTGTGCATTAAAAAAGTTTTAGTGTGCTTGATAGGAATAGCTAGGGAAATTGCATTAGGTGTGCTCTTTGTTCTTTGATTAAAAGAATCTGATTGCTCTATTCCTACTAGCTAAGGCTTTCATTGTTCAAATTGAATCAAAAGAATGTTTCTGATGTTAGTTGCATTCTAGGAATTGTAAACATACATCGCGTGGTGAACCTTGAAAGGCAAATTCTTAAGAAGATCAACTTAAAAGTTATCTCAATTAACCTAATGGAGCATTGTAACTTAACGCATAACATTTATAGGTCTAGGCTAGAGATGTGTTCCGACATCGTTAAACATAGAAACTTTCGCTAACTTGTCTGCGATACATTCTGATTGTGATACCTTATTCCACGTATGTAAGTATATCATAGATCGTCCACGTACCTTCGGGTATATAGGTCAGTGTTACAGTATGTAAAGTATAAAGGAATGCTCTCACTGTGTCGTTTCGCATTAGACATCGCTAACACGGATTGGGCCTCCATGTACTTTTAGGTATATATGGGAGGACTACATTAGGTTTCTATCCATCTTTAGGTAACCGAGTCAGCTTCCTTGTAGATTGTGATACGCCGAACACAACATTCAGGGAGATTTCCTACACGTATGTTAAGTCCTTGGTTTACTGAGGCAGTATATTACAGTTCACAATTACTTGGTAATCCTTTTGCCTAGATTATTCCTCTTGTTTTGTTATGTTATTTTGATTAAAATAAAATTAATTGAATGCGGATAACATCCTCCATGCTCACTCCTTAGTTGATCTTAGGTTGAGACATATGACAACAACTTCAAAGTCCACCAATCAACGAATTCCTTTTGATGGGAATCCTAGTCCTTTTCCTCCTTTCAGAAATATCAGTGCTCCTTATGTGGCTACATTGTCCCTTCCGAGATTCACCATTGGCTTGCCAATATGGTTGTTTTCAACCTCCTTGATTCAAAATGTCGTGATTTCTCTGTAACCGAGTACTCCTCCAACTGGACAAAATCAACCTCCAGTTGATCCTAAAGTTGACCCTTTGCCTTCTTCCTCATTTTTTTCTTCCTCCCCTTCTTCCTCTTTGCCTGGTGAAATTATTGACACTAGTAACTAGGTGGATAAGAAGAAGAAGAAAGGGGAGAAGAAGAAGAAAAAGAAAATTCACCAGGAGGGAAACCAAGAAACTATTGCTTTGAATGAAACTTATAATGGGAAACCATCCGATAAGCCTCACAAAGTTTGAAATCCATGCAAACTTTGTATGGGAGACCATCTTCTTCGAAATTGTTGGATATACCTCAGATCTTAGAAGAATGGTCCTCTTGTTCACATAGTCCCATGTCATCAACTTCTGGAGATCATGCTGGTGACACACCATCAACTAGTGGTAGTAAATTTCATGGGGAGAATAGTAAAGTTAAGTTTCCTTGTAGGTTATGTGAATGGAATCACCCCATTCACCTTTGTCGCTATTTGGATGAAGCCAAAAAGGTGTTGGATAACTGTCTTGCTTCTCCGCAACGACTTCCATCTAGTTACATGAAACTCTCCCTTAATCCTTCACTAGTTGATGAACTGACTGACCAAAATCAATCGTTGGTCAAACCCACGCTCTCTGAATGTGAATCCCATGAGTCTATACCTGACCAATCATAGGTCGAGGAAACATTTGACCCGATTTCACCTTCAGTTAATCGTACCTTTCTCGTAGAGAGTGAGTATGATACCACTTAGGTTCTTTTCATTTCTTCATATTCCATTGAGCTTGGAGGCAACCCTCCTATTCCATCAAGACAGGAGGAAAATACTCCCATTCTCATAACTCAAGGGGGTAATTCTCCCGTTCTTACAGTACCCCCTCCAAGTAGTCTGGTCACTTCCTTTGATTGGAATCGACTAGAAAGATATTGTCTTCCTTCTTATGTGCCTTTCCAGATCATGGTACAAGTTTGTAATATGATTGTACCTGGCACTATTATAGATGAAGGTTCATCTATGAGTATCCTTTCCTCGACTTCTTGGCAAGCGCTTGGTTCGCCGCCACTTGTGCCTATTACCCAGAACCTGTTGGCTTTTAACATAGGAACTAGTCAACCATTAGGGATCCTTCCTCAGTTACCTATTACTTTGGGAGGAAAAATTGTTTATCTCAATGTGATGGTAGTCCCAGGCCCTTTAGATTACAATTTACTTCTTGGGCACGAATATGTTTATGACATGGGAGATATTGTTTCAACACTCTTTCGAGTGATGTGTTTCCCGCATTGTTATAGACATTTTTTGGCACTGCAACCCCAAGCATAAATTTCCATAAACCAAGGACTCCTAAGTCCCTAAAAGTGTTGTTCCTACCCCTAAATGAACAAGGTCAACTGATTATAGCTTCTCCCAGAAGTTCTCCATGAAAAACTACTCAGAACTGGTCAAAACTAGATCATTTCACCTGCTCCATAGGCAAAGTGTGTTGCATCTCACCTAAATACACTCAGTAGGTGCGTTGCATATCAAAAAGCCCTTCTATGGGGTGTGATGGGCGAGAAGAGACAAATGGCAGTGTCAATCCGCAAGGTGGAGAAGCATGGAATCTTCCAGAAACTTCTCCTGTGACACTTGCCTCTCTGAATTCGACCAGGGATGAGTAAGAGATCATCAATCTCCAAGTGGAAGCAAGAAATATCAGAGGGAAGACACTAATCAAATAACAAGCTGACTCATCTCCCTTACAGACATCTATATATGGATCCCTCATCCCAGAGATCCGGAGGCTGGAATTTTTCATCTTGTAAGGAATTGTTGTTGGTTTATTGGTGTGAGATCATAGTGTTGGGTGATCTAAGCTTGTCATGAGGTGAAGAAGGGCTTCTTCTTGCTGAGAGGATGATGCTAGGTCAGAACAACTGGTTGTAACTCTCTTGGCTCTTTCTTGATTATCAATAAAGCTATTCAAGTTTTCCTCCATACTCTTGTGTGATTTATGTTTTATCCATTTGTATGGTCAATTTACTTCTGACCCTAGATTGTTTATGATAATAGATCCATGTTCTCGTATAGTATTGTGCTGCTTTGATTCTACAGGTACTCTGTGAAGTTAGGTATACAAGGAAGCTAGTAGCAAAGGACTATCAGAAGAGAGAGGAATCGAGCAAGGAGACAAGCGCAAGACAAAGGTTGGTCTCCTTTATTCTTCTCCCATCTATCTCTCATAAAGGAAAACGAAAGTAGTCTTTACTTTTTTTGTTTCTAAGGTAGCCACTAGCCTTAGTGGGATTAGCAGTTCTACATAGACACTTTTCCCTGTAACAAAATGGCGACTCCGCTGGGGGCCGACTAGGTTGTTTGTTTATCTACATTTGTTTACTTTATAAACTTACAGACGAAGCCTGAAGTTGAGCCAGGTAGCCTTCGAATTGCATTTGCTCTAAAAATGCAAATTAGATAAATGCTGCTTCAGTCAATCTCCGAGTTTCGTTTATGAATTAAACAACTGATTTACAAACTCTCTAATTGCCCTTGTGGTGGCTCTAGTAACCTCCTTGGATCTACCCTTGTGATTGATTTACTAATTACCACTTGCTCGGCCAAAATCCCTAAACTGAACTGCAAACTGTGACCCGGAACCCAATCAAAGTCTCGTTTCTGGTCCAAAGAACTGTCTATTCTATGAATCTCAAATTCAGCGCACTTCCCGAGTGTAGTAGGTGCGCTGCATTTCAAATTCACTGTGTCACAGGTGTGCTGATAAGACTAGGCATTGTTCCTAAATTTTGGCTTCTGTGTTCACTCTTTTTCAGATCTATTCAAGAGTTTTGCTGCCTATAGTCAATACACCTCTGTTTGAAACCCCTTTCCTTGCTGTTATTCTGCCTCCATTGTGCAAAGAACTGTAAATGTTTTTATGTATTTGTTGGGTCATTTTCAGTTCTCCCTTACAAAGAAGTAACGTGATTGTACTGTTGTTTCTTGATTTGAAAGTGTCGCAAGTGTTGTTTTCAGTCATAGAAGAGAATTTGATTGTTCTGCATAGTTGATTACCCTGTTACTATTGTATTTGATCTGAATTAGTAGTTTTTCTAGTGTCGAAAGCAAGTTTTCATTTCCAAATCGCAAAGTGTTGTCATTGTCTTCATTTTGATTTTGAAAAGAAACTTTTTAGTAATTGTCACTTTGAAAAGTAATTCAGATTTGCGCATTAACGTTCTTTTTATCATTCACATATTAAGGAGGCTGAAAACAAATACATGCACGTGCATTTGCATTTAGACTGTTTGATTGGTTTGATTTAGGATAGTGCATATAGTGTGTGCTCTTTACTCTTTGTTGAAAGAATATTGTCTCTCTTTCCTTAGTAGCTAGGATTTTCATTGCATAAAGAAGATAAAACGACTGTTTATCATCTTAGATTGCATTTTAGGAATTGTACATCTACATCACGCAGTGAACCTGAAAGGAAAATTTCTTAAGCAAGATCAACTATAAAATAAATTTAATGAATCTAACAACGCTTTGGAACCTAACGCACAACATATAGAAGTCTAGGCTAGAGACGTATTCCGGCATCGTAAATCCTGGTAACTGTTGCTTTCACTATTGGTTGGATGATTCCTCCACTTTGAGATGATAAGTGCCAGTACGGACTTATTCTCCCACGTACTGTCGAGTATATTTTGGAAGACCACAATAGGCTTAATCCTTTATCCATAGGAAGCCGTGTCTGCCACCCTATCGATCGCAATGCACTGAACACAGCATTCGGGAAGATTGACTGCCATACCTTAAAAAGTATTCTGAAGTTTTGTGATTGGTTTGGTAATCCCTTTGTCTAGATTTCCAGAGTAGTCCCTTTCATTCCTTTTCAGACTCCTTAACAGAAAAGGTCCATCTGAGCACTTGTCACTTCAGGATCATTAAAAATCAAAGGCGACTAGAGCCATCTTTTGTTTTTTCTTGACTCTTTAAAATTGGAAAAACAAGTTGTGTCAAAGCGTCTAAAATTTATTTTAAACGGAATAATCATCCCCTTTCCTACGTTGGTCTTAGGTTAGGAAAATGGATTCCACCAACCAAGGAGTTCCCCTTGGAGGAAATCCTAGTCCCTTCTCCTCTTGGGGAGATGTTGGTGCACCCCATATGGCCACATTGTCGCTTCCAGGATTGACAATCGGCTTGCCGATATGGATTTTCTCAACCTCCGTCATTCAGAACACCGCGATTCCTGAACAATCAAGTCAGCAACTAGACAATTCTAGAGTTACCCCCCAACCCTCTACTTCATCCAATTCTTCTTATCCTCCTTCCTCTTCACTTGATGAGGCTGATAAAGCCAAAAATCAAGTACCTGAGAAGAAGAAGGAAAAGAAGAAGAAAGAGAAAAAGAAGAAGGAGCCAAAGGCGAAAAGGGGCAACCAAGCGTCGTCTAGCGAAAATCCACACACTGCACCGACCAGGCCTAAATCGCCATGTGTTATTTGCAAAGGAGACCACTAT
This sequence comes from Pinus tabuliformis, assembly GCA_031772625.1. Taxonomy (NCBI): domain Eukaryota; kingdom Viridiplantae; phylum Streptophyta; class Pinopsida; order Pinales; family Pinaceae; genus Pinus; species Pinus tabuliformis. The sequence continues at coordinate 1,581,164,166 of CM062804.1, read as the reverse complement.
CATAGAGATTGTCCTTGCATCCCTCGGATCTTAAGGGACTGGTCTCCTCGTTTGCACAACCCGGTGTTGTCAACCTCTGATGATCATGTTGAAAACACACTGTCGACTAGTGAAAGTGAAGCTCCTGGACAAAAAGGAAAGTGCAAATTTCCTTGTAAACTGTGTGAAGGCGATCACGCCGTCCACCATTGTCCCTTCTTAGACGAGGCTAAAATAGTTTTGGACGATTGTTCGGTTTCACCGTTATGACTTCCTCCTGGATATAAGAAACTCTTGCCAAGTCCGTCACTAGTTGAAAATCTGGCTGACCCGCCCAGGTGGTCAGCCGAAGTGTCTATCATTAAAGATTAACCATCTGAACCCATACCAGACGAAATTCAAAAGGTCGAGGCGGCAGTTGACCCGGTCTTGCCTTCAGAGGTTCCGTCTTCAGATGATACAGTCACCGAAGAGAACAAGGATGACACCATCCAAATTCTTTTCGTAAACACAGACTCCGATGAACATGGGGGAAATTTAATCATTCCTTTACTGTAGGAAGGAAGTTCGTCAGAGTCATACCTGGCCGTCTATTCGGTCCCACCTCCAAGCAACCTAGTTGTTTCCTTCGACTGGAATCAGCTAGGCAGACCCCGTTTACCAGCTAGTGTACCATTCCGGATCATTGCTCAAGTATATAGAATGGTTATGGCCGGTACCATCATAGATGAAGGGGCTTCTGTGAATATCCTTTCCTCGACTGCTTGGAAAGCGTTTGGTTTTCCATCGCTTTTTCCTGAGATGAGAAATCTAACAGGCTTTGACAAAGGAACCAGTTGACTGTTAGGGATCCTTCCCAATGTGCCCATAACATTGAGAGGGAAAACCATTCAAATGAACGTAATGGTAGTCCAAGGACCCCTGGATTATAATCTACTCCTTGGACGAGACTATATTTATTGCGTGGGAGCCATTGTCTCATCACTCTTTAGAGTAATGTGTTTTCCGCACGAAGGAAGAGTGGTCAAGCTTGTAGACCAGCTTTCATTCCCCGGTTCACGCATAGCAAATAGTCATATACCATCCCTGAATGGTCTATTCAGGCAAGGAATGTATCATTAATCCCCAGTCCATCTACCTGATGAGCGCGAGTGATTCGGGGGACATGACTAAAACCTAGGGGGCATGCACTCTGGTCTGCTTCGGGAGGAAAACTTCAGGTATAGGATAGGTTTCTGCGAGAGATATATGACTATTCTAACGCTCCCGTCCGTGATTGGAAAAGGGCGTGAGGCTAGAATAAGATTCCCTTGTTAAAGTTATGTGGGTGGTGGCGTCTACGCCACTCACCTTTGTCTATTTCAGGTAGGCATCGCCAAAGAAGTGTTTTGTTTTGCACTGCGGATAAAACATTCTTTGGTAACCTGAAAGAGGTAAACCTTTCCCGATAAAATAAATGTTTTGTCGGTAGTTTGAAGGGTGACCTTGAAACTCTATTTTATACCTGGGGGCATGCAAACCTTTTGGTGTGCAAGCGAAGACCGACTATTTATTTTTTTAAATTTGTAGGACCTCTAACCCTTAAAATCGTAGGATTGGTCGTTTCCTAACTTGCATAAAGAAAGGATGTGGGGCAAAGCTTTGAAATAATGTCGTTTTTATATATGAGACATTCCTATTATACGACTGGATTAATCGAGCAGTTTTTCACATAGTTCAAGCTCGTTAAAAAATAAACATAAGTCATGAGCAAATGTTTCTCCCCGTGTTTAAGCTCATTAGAAAATGAACTAATTCCCGGTAAATAACCATCGTGAATGTAGTACTTCAGCCTTTAAAGCCTTGGTCGTGTTCTCATCATCACCTCCACTTGATTGTTTACCCCTTTTGAGGAACAACTGCGAAGAGTGATTCTATTAGCCATCCTTGTAACACTGCCATGATTGGGAAATTCCAAACCTTACCTGGAATCAGCTGCTACCCGAATTTATCACTCGTTCCTCAAAGACGAGTCTCCTTTAAGCTCTTTTCAACTGACTCGTAAAATATGAAAATATTGCCGAGCCATTGGCCTCTCCAGCTTGTTAAAGTGACCGGAAGTGCTATCCCTCTTTTAGATTTTAAATTTTTTTATACCCGAGGGATTATTACACAAAAAGATCGAGTGCTTGTCTTGTTCGGCTCGTTAAAAGTATCGAAAATTCATCCCTTCTGTATTGTTTTATACTTTTTCGGACCTAAGGGATTAGATGACGAAAAAGGATTTTTGGAGTTTCCTTTACGTCCCTTTTCAGACTCTCTAAAATTGAAAAGGACCGAGTTATCTTTGTCGTTAAACTCATTAAAACCTAATAGCGACAAACTTATCCATAGCAGACAAGAACGAGTTTCACTATCACTAGGCTCATTAAAACATAGAGATGGGTTTGCCCGAAGGGAAAATTATAGAACAAGAATATGTTATCCTCCTCAAGCTTGACAAAAATAAAGAGGTACTGGTCAGCAATGACAGGGGAAAAATTGGGAAGAAAACTTGAAGAAACTTTGTTGGTAGCAAGTCGCTCTTGAACATGACACTTTCACTCCACATCCAAGTCGGGTTGGGTTGTTTTATTCACTGGTCACATCACCATGGTCACATCACAGCATCCACATTTTGGGTTAATGCTACCAATCCATCATGTCAGTGTCGCCGATATGTTCAAGAGAATTCATTCAGAGAATTCGCCTGTGTCTCACCCGCTGCAATACATTTATGCTCCATTCTTTCATGACCGCCACCCTGAACCTTATATCACCAGATTGTTTTCACCTCCATTAAAATCATTTGCTCTGTTTCGTGTCATTGGTGTGGGATTCACTAAGGCCCTCCTATGATGGATCACTTCTTGTCGACATCAGCTCATTATCCATGAAGTCGATCTAGGGACAACCCTTTCAGTACTTTGAAACTTGCATGCCTCAATGGCAAGTTTCTCACTTTCGGCGACAGGTTTACATCAATGGCCTTCGACCGAAAGATTTTGCGTGGTGTTCGACGCCAAGTCCTCTATTCACACCACATGAATTGTACTGTAGTACCTTGAGGGTCATCATCATTATCGGTGATTCCTCTCGCGCCTGTTAACAACTTACATCATTGGCTGGTAATCAGGCGATGTCTTTCCATGTTCGACTCCAGAACATCTCTCACATGGATCGACTTGTACTTTGAGTGAAGTTCGAACGAGATTGAAGACCCCGGATCTAGTTTCATCCATCCGGGCTGCGATATATATTCAGGAAATAAAGACATCAAATGTACATCATTGCTGCACAGATAATCATCCAATCTATGGGATGATGGCTCTACCAGAATCATCAGTCTACACTCAGACAATTGTCTGTCTCATGTACATGAAAATGAATTTGTAAAGTTGAGCATGGGAATGCCCGCCTCAGCCAGATCATGAAAATATTATGAAGATAATGTATTGTATTGTATCTTATTACAGGTCTCCTTCCAGCTTGAAAGAACTTCGGATCGTCATGATAAAGCATTTCACCTAACATCAAAAAAGATTAACGACCTCATGCTTTAGGGGGCAACTGTTATAGACATTTTTTGGCACTGAAACCCCAAGCATAAATGTCCATAAACCAAGGGCTCCTAAGTCCCTAAAAGTGTTGTTCCTACCCCTAAATGAACAAGGTCAACTGATTACAGCTTCTCCCAGAAGTTCTCCATGAAAAACTACTCAGAACTGGTCAAAACTGGATCATTTCACCTCCTCCATAGGCAAAGTGCGTTGCATCTCACCTAAATACACTCAATAGGTGCGTTGCATTTCAAAAATCCCTTCTATGGGGTGTGATGGGCGAGAAGAGACAAATGGCAGTGTCAATCCGCGAGGTGGAGAAGCATGGAATCTTCCAGAAACTTCTCCTCTGACACTTGCCTCTCTGAATTCGACCAGGGATGAGTAAGAGATCATCAATCTTCAAGTGGAAGCAAGAACTACCAGAGGAAGACACTAATCAAATCACAAGCTGACTCATCTCCCTTACAGACATCTATATATGGATCCCTCATCCCAGAGATCCGGAGGCTGGAATTTTGCATCTTGTAAGGAATTGTTATTGGTTTATTGGTGTGAGATCATAGTGTTGTGTGATCTAATCTTGTCATGAGGTGAAGAAGGGCTTCTTCTTGCTGAGAGGATGATGCTGGGTCAGAACAACTGGTTGTAACTCTCTTGGCTCTTTCTTGATTATCAATAAAGCTATTCAAGTTTTCCTCCATACTCTTGTGTGATTTATGTTTTATGCATTTGTATGGTAAATTTACTTCTGACCCTAGATTGTTTATGATAATAGATCCATGTTCTCGTATAGTATTGTGCTGCTTTGATTCTACAGGTACTCTGTGAAGCTGGGTATACAAGGAAGCAAGTAGCAAAGGACTATCAGAACAAAGAGGAATCGAGCAAGGAGACAAGCGCAAGACAAAGGTTGGTCTCCTTTATTCTTCTCCCATCTATCTCTCATAAAGGAAAACGAAAGTAGTCTTTACTTTGTTTGTTTCTAAGGTAGCCACTAGCCTTAGTGGGATTAGCAGTTCTTCATAGACACTTTTCCCTGTAACACGCATGAAGGCATAATTGTCACCGTTGACCAACTTTCATTTCCTAGTCCAAATATGGCTTCCATTCAACCATCTTACCTAAATGGTATTTTTGTCCCAATGGTATCTTCCCTGCCACAGGTCAATTATGTGGCAACCCGTTGCATCCCTACATTAACTGATGATCAATTCCGTGATGTTGTACATTATGTATTGGGGGCATTGGAACCAGATCTCAGATTCCTTGTTACGGATCCCTTCCAGAGCATTGTTCTCCCATCTGATGAGAACCTCTTGGAAGTCATGACCACTTATGGGTCGTGAATAAGGAACCTAAGCATATTTCCTTGTCTTGTGTCAAGCTCATTAAAAAATGAAACAAGGAATATGAGCATAGTTCATTGTCTTGTGTCAAGCTCGTTAAAAATGAAACAAGGAATATGAGGATAGTTCCTAATCTTGTGTCAACCTCGTTAAAAGATGAAACAAAGGGTATGAGCATAGTTCCTTGTCTTGTGTCAAGATCATTAAAAAATGAAACAAGGAATATGAGGATAGTTCTTTTACTGTGTCAACCTCATTAAAAAATTAAACAGGTCTTATGAGCATAGTTCCTTGTCTTGTGTCAAGCTCGTTAAAAAATGAAACAAGGAATATGAGGATAGTTATTTTACTGTGTCAACCTCATTAAAAAATAAAAGAGGTCCCAAAGCATAGTTCCTTGTCTTGTGTCAAGCTTGTTAAAAAAAGAAACAATGAATCTGAGTAGAGTTCCTTGTCTTGTGTCAAGCTCATTAAAAAATGAAACAAGGTCCCTTCCAACTCGAGTCTTCGATTAGATCTCGTAAAATCCCAATTGAGTCTTTCACTTGATCTCGTAAATGAAACTTCATTCCATCTACATAATAGCCATGAGTAGTCTACTTAGGTGAAAGCAATGAAGCTTGTGGGGCATGCACCTAGAATCGAGTCATCATGTTGGGGGCATGTAAACCAATCCAAAGCATAGTTTTTTGTTTCAAGCTTGTGTAAACATGAAACTGAATCCAAGCATAGTTCCCTATGGTTCAAGCTTGTGTAAAAATGAACACATCTCCATTTTAACCCTTGTGATTTCCATTCTATCAGCCTCTTTCATGAGATGAGCCTTGGTTTTTCTCCTTCCATCGTCACTATCTACTTGGCTGATCATACGCTTTCACTTGGTTGTTTTACCCTTTTTCAGGAACAATTGCAATGAGTGGTCTTATTAGCTAGTCTCTTCACATAAATCAACATGTTTTGAGAAGTTAAACATCACTGGAACCAGTTGCTATCATAGACACCACTCATTCCTCAAAGAAGAGTCCTCTTTAAGCTCTTTTTAGACTCTCGAAATATGAAAATATTGCCGAGTGCTTGTCCTTTTTAGCTCAAAAACGGATTGGAAACAACATCTACTCAGTATAAGTTTAACCCTTTTCTGACTGAGATAGATTATTTATGAAAAAGGAATACGTTGATCGAACATGGTCAATAGGTTCTCTCTCGTATTATTTTACGCTTTTTCGAACTTGAGAGACAAATCTACGAAAAATAACTTGTGGAGTTTTCTTTTTGTCCCTTTTCAAACTCTCTAAACATGAAAAGGACCACGTTATCATTGTCATTAAACTCATTAAAACATCAAACAACGAAAAACTTTTCCATCAAAAAAATACCAAGTTTCACCCTTGCTAGACTCGTTAAAACATCACATAGCGATGGATTCACCCGAAGGGTGGAATTACACAACAAGCATATGTTATCCTACTCAAGCTTGATAAAAATAAATAGGTACTAGTCAGCAATGATTGGGGAAAATGGGAAAAGGGGTAAACCAATTTATGCTAGCAGGTCACTCTTAAACACGACACTTTCACTTCATCTCTATGACTACTTGGGTTGGGTTATTTGCTTGATGGTTATCATACCTATGATCTATCATACCATCCATTACTTTGGTTTTGGGTCAATGTTTCCAATTCATTCAGTGTCGCCGACATGTTCAAGAGAAGTCACTTAGTTAAATTCATCCTCTGCAATACTCATAAACCTTCATTTTCATGACCGCCATTCCTGAACCCTGTGTTGCTAGTCACATTCCATCTCCAAAAATCATTACACTCATTTCATGTCATTGATGTGGGATACATCAAGGCCCTCTTGTGATGAGTTGCTTCTTGTCGACATCAACACATTATCTAAGAAGTTGACTTAGAAACACCCTTTCAATACCTTGGGGTTTCCATACATCAATGGAAATTTTCTCGCTTCTGATGATAGGTTGACATCATTGGCCTTTGACCGAAAGACTTTGTATGGTGTTCGACATCAAAACATCTATTCACACCATGCAGAATGTACTCTAGTAACTTGAGGATCATTATCATTATCGGTGATGTCTCTCACGTTTGTTAACAACTTACATCATTAGCTGGTAATCAGACGATGTCTTCCCATGTTCGACTTCAGATCACATATTCACATGGTTAGACTTGTGCTTGAGAAAACAATTGAATGAGATAGAAGACCCCAGATCTAGTTTCATCCATTTGGGCTGCGATTTCAGGAGAGTACTAAATCATCTGTACAATGGCTTTACACAGATGGTCATCCTATCATGGGTCTATATCTGTAGACGACTATCTATGTACATGTAATGAAAAGTTTATATGTTGAGCATGGGTATGCCTTCCCTCAAAAATTCATGAAAAATCCAAAATATCATGATATTATGTATTGTAATTGATGTAGGTCACCATCCACTTCGGAACCTCCTCATCACATTGTAAAGCATATCACTCGACATTATCATTTTTGACTTCATGCTTTAGGGGGAAATTGTTACAATTCCATTTGGGCACATCACTCCCAACATTCAGATCAATACTATTAGGGCTCATCAAACCCTAATCCGGTTTCTACATGCCCTAGACAAGTCATCACTTTGAATGCCTCCTTCCTTGAAAGTTTCCTGGCATGAAGCCCTCTAGAAATGCCTCCTTGAGGGACCAGCATAGCCTTGGTGAGGGGTAAATGTGCTTCAGTCTAGGTAGGCCCATGTATGGGTGCATTTCAGTGCACTTAGGCCCACTTTGACCTATGCTGGGTGAGATTGAGTGAATTCTTCATACAATTCTAGGAATATTCTTATCTTCTGGAGCAGTCTAGAAGATTCCCATACTTATCATCTCCTATGAGCTCGAAATTGGATAGGGAATGAGTTAAGTAACCTCCTATCCTCTCATCCCTTCCTCCATGGAAACTAACTCTAAGTTTGGAAAGCCATTCAATACCCTTGTTTATGACCAAACCACCTCCATTTTCCTATAAATTGAGCACTCATCTAAGTGATCATAGGTTTGACTTTGAGAATTTGTAAGGAGATACTGTTGGTGTGAGGTTTGAGATTGTAAGCAAGTATTGTGAAGTCCATCCTTAAAATGCAGTTTGAAATGACAGATTTAGGACACTTGCATTATTTTCTTTGTCTTCAAGTTTTGCAATCCAAGGAAGGTATTTCCCTTTCCCAGTCCATGTATGCCTGTGATATTCTATGCCACTTTCACATGAAATACTATAAGCCAACCCCTTCTCCCTTTCAGTCTGGAGCCAAACTTTCATTCACTTATACTTCCCCTGAATTTGATGCTACCTTATACCATCACCTTGTAGGAAAACGTTTGTATCTTACCCATACCCGTGCTGACCTTTCCTTTGTTGTTGGCCTTATTTCTCGGTTTATGAAAAAGACACATGAAAGTCATTAGAAAGCAACTAAAATAATACTTCATTATGTTCGAGGTATAATTTAGTTTGGGATTCATCACAGTGCAGAAGCATCTCCTCTACTGGTTGGTTTCACTGATTCTAATTGGGCTTGTGACCCTAATGATTGGAATTTTACTGTAGGTTATGTATTCACTTTTGTTTATAGACCTATCACATGGGTTTGAAAGAAAAAAAGTTCCATTTCTCTTTCTTCAATAGAAGCAGAGTATCGTGATGCCGTAGAAGCTAGTAAGGAAGCCATGTGGCTTCGTCAAATCCTGTCATAGTTTGGATTTCAGCATTAGCATCTAACTACACTTTGGTGTGATAATCAAGGTGACATTCAACTATGCAAAGATCCAGTCCAACATCAACGCAACAAACACATTGAACTACACATGCACCTCATCAGAAAGCTCATTTATGGCCATGTTCTTGAAGTGCAATATTGTTCGATCAATGATCAAGTTGCAGACATCTTTACAAAGGCTCTCACAGAGGCAAATTTTACTAAACTTCGATTTATGGTTGGAGTTCAGGAAGTTGTCACTAAAGGGGGATAGGATCTAGTTCCTCCTTCCTTCTCCTATTGTGTCATATTTGTACATACTTCAATCCTATCCTAAGTTGTTCTTAAGATATTCTGACACATAGGAAATAGTTAAGTATAACTTGGTCTAGTGTAGAGTTAGGTAAAGTTTGTTTCTTTACAATGAAATTTTGTAACTTACAATCCGATGGTCATGATATGTTCTAGACATGAAGTGATCTAACAGTTCATTCTCTCCTTGGTATTACCGACACTTGATCTGTGTCTTAACACCCGATTGGTCCATGATCTCTATTTAAAACATGGAGGGTCATTTGTAAGGTGACCATTCATGAGAGAAGCTTATGTAAATATTCTTTCTTTTACATTAATAAATTTCCTGAAGTGACCGCATTGGCTTAGGCCATGGATTGTTTCCCTCTTTGAGGATTTTAACCACATCAAAAATACTAGTGTATTAATATGTGATCTGTTTATGAGCAGTGTCCTTTGGTGTTCTATCTTAGGAACTTACCTTGTAAATTCCTACATCTGATCAATATTGGATTCTTTAAGAAAGAGTTATGCCAAATCTCCCACGATGACCTGATTATAGACTGGTTCAGTAGAAAGGACTTCTACGTCCTTCCACATGTCACTGTTTCGAACTCTGACCTGAAACTGATACACAGAAACCTACAGTCCATCCTCTTTATGTAACTTATGAAATTTCAATCTCATGCTTAGAGAGAAAGTTTTGACGATGTTCCCAAGGTCACCTTTTTGGGATGTAATTTGGGAGCCTGCAAAAACTCTAAATTGCTTGGATCATAGCTCTGAAAATATAATGAGAAAATCTCTAAAATATGGTCCCTAGGTTCATCAAGATTTCATCTCAAATGGGTTTTAATTTCACATTTTGAAACTTCGTAGGAAAAAACATTATAGTGACAATTCATTGATTACCTATTTGGAGTAGTGAAACCCTATAATCCAAAGCTCTGATACCAAATGTTATGCAACTAACTCACAAAATAGAAGAAAATATAGATCAACGACTTCAAAGTCAGCCACTTCGAGGGGGAAACCTCCTTTACATTACACAAATGAACAATTCTTGGATGATACAAAATGATAAGGCCTCCTTTCTATATATAGGCTTCTAAGGGGTTAAAATATAATTAGAGTCAAAATAACAATAATAATGTAAGGGCACAACAATAAAAACAGTGGGCTTCTATGGGGCACAATAATAACAATATGGGGACAACATGGGCACAACAATAACAATAAGGGGCCAAAATCACAATAGTAATAAGGAATACACTAGTATTATAGGGACCTAACATACCTTATGGTTGTTGGAGAGGCACGCACACTACTACCGAGTTGATGATCAATTCATGGTCCTTTGGAGGTGACAATTTCCTATGTTTGCTTTTGCACAGGTCTTCATAGCTTGGTGATTCTAAACCTCTCTCTTCCAGTTACCATGAGCAACCTATCTTAGTCAAATCCAGACTTCTTGGAGTGTTGGGCTTGTCTGTGGGTTATTTTCACCCTCCCTATAACTTATTCCACCATTAGACACCTTTCGCACACTTTATTTCACCTTCCATACCTTCCTATAGATTTCAACATGTTTCCTGTAGTAAACTAGGACATCCTGTAGTACTATAGGAAACCTTGTAGCAGTTTGTTTAAACCCATATCTCCCAACTGGTAGAATGGATTGACCTATATTTGTTTTAGAATGTTTCCATCATCCTTATGCACCTCTCCATAAAAACGTTTGGCCAATGGATGCACGAATCTCAAGAAAAATAAAAAATGGTTGAAGTTGATGGAAGTCGATTTCTTGGAAACTGTGCATTTGAATTCGCTGAAATATCTTAGGCATGTTACCATCATCCATATGCATCTCCCCATGAAACAACTTTGAAAATGGATGTCCGAATCTCGAGAAAAATAAAAAATGGATGTAGGTGATGGAGGTTGATTTCTCGAAAATTGTGCATTGGAATTTGCTGAAATTGCTTGAGAATGTTACTATCATCCATACACATCTCCACTTGAAAAATCTTGGAAAATGGATGCATGGTTTTCAATATATGACAAAAATAATTTTATGCTCTATGTATTTCTATTTCTTTTAGTAAAACAGAGACTTCCTATAGTATTTTAGGATAGCAATGAAAATGAACTTGAAAATCTTGGGAATGATGGGTGGATGGTGGAAATAGATGAGGGTGATGGATTGGAATGGTATTGGTCCTTATGGAGCATCTAAGAAAAGGAGGATAAATTTCAAGTTTGACTTCCTTTGACTAGAATTTTGACCAATTTTTTTTTTTTTTTTGTGCCAACTTGTTTTTGCTACTTGCAGATCTTGGAGAGCACCTGCATTCATCAGAGAGATATATGGAGCAAAGATTATTTAATTTTTCTTTTTTTTTTCTTGTAGTCCTACTAGCCGCTTCAATGCGATTTTCAACTAGTAGGCCATTCTAGTTGCCTCAAAGGAGGTTTTCACCTAGGATATTTTCTTTTTCCCTTTTTTCTCTTTTTTCCAACCCATTCACTGCCTCATGGAGGTTTTCAATCAATGAGTCAATCTCAGGTGCCTCAAAGGAGGTTTTCACCTAAGATTTTATTTTTTCTCTTATTTTTCATTTCTTATTTATTTTCCTATCCTACTCTACTTGAAGAAAACAAAATCATTTTCAAGTGTAGGAATACTTCCAATGAATCCAATTTCATAACTGGATGGTAGATAAAATCATTTGTAGTCTCGAAACATATTCTTTGACATGTACCTGAATTTCAGATACCAAATGATTTTATTTTGACAATATCAAGCATAGTTGAAGAAGAGAGTGTTGTTGCAACTTAATGACTGTCTAGAACCATATTTCAATATAGTTGTGATGCTCTTGGTCCACTTGCTGATTTGGATCATCTTGGATGCCTTCATCTTCCATGCAATCTGGATCTTCTTCTTTTTTCTAATTATTCTTTTGAGCACATAGAGGATCTGATGGTAAACATGAGGACACTTTCCAAATCTATGATTCTGATGTTTCCTCTTCATCAAGTGTAGCACATGAATCTTTGGTCTTCTCATTTGAATCTTCTTTTTCTGCATGTTGTCCTTCAATGATATCAAGAGAATCTCTTTTTGTGATACTCTTCATGAGCTAAGATGAATACCATTTATATCAAGAGGAGATGTTTGGAAGTGTGGGTTTGGAAATGGTGGTACAGGTAGTTGTTGGGATAAGGTCCCCTGGGTCAGTTTTGGGGTTAAGATAACTCAAGTTTTGATACATTTTTTGTAAATAATGTAAAGTCTCCATGATTTGTGGATGAGGAATGCGTAGATGAATAGGACTCAAAGGGGTTTATCCCCTTGTTTTATTTAAAGTTTGAGTCAGTTTTGAGATTCACCCATGGTCCGTGGACCATGGCATTGTATGAAAAATACTATAAAGAGGTGTGTATTGGAGAGTCTAAGGCAGTAGTAGAAGGAACGAAGAGAATAATATATAAAATTGGGTTGAGTGAGTAAGTATAGGACAGGAAGGCTCTGCATCCTGTCCTTAGATAGGGAAGGAAAGAGTCTGCAGCTAAGTGCATGGAGGCCTAGGTAGACTCTACAACTGAGTGCGTAGACCCCTGTAGTTATGTGCACAAGGCAGTTTTGAGTCTATAACCTTGAATTGAAGATCAATAAAGATAGTTTCCGAAGAATTCTTTCTTATTTCTATTTATCTCTATTTCTGTTAATATTATATGATGTCGATGAATGATGTGTTTTATGGAATATTGATTGAATGTTACGTGATTCTCTTGAATAAGTGTTGATAATGTACGCAATGCATGTATACGTACTTTAAAAAGACTGATGAATTCTCTGATGTTTATTAATAAATTAAGTAAATATGCGTGAACCCTAATCTAGGACTGCTCTCTGATGCACATAAGTAGACAAATTGGTTGTTAAAGGTCCGCAAGAAATGATAGTAGACCTTTGTGAAGGTTTGAAGGTTGTTTAACAAAGTTGTGACAATGAGCCCTAAGGATGTATCAATTTGCGTGAAGGAAGATCTAAGGCACTGAAAGACATCACACTAGTCTCTGGATGTAGAAACTTGGTTCTTGCATCCCCCCAGACTACTTCAAGTGAGGCTACAGTCTGTGCTATGCGAATTGTTGTCGAGAGGTCTAGTAGTGTAGGGTTTTGTTGGTTGGCATAGCTAACTCCAAATTTGGGTCGGACCCCCTAGGCCAACAAATGGTTCCATTGTTGGGACCAGGATCTGCTTGAAATAGATGTGTGATGTCACATCATTGGAATTCTACCAAAGAAGAAATTAAAAACTTGTTGGATCGGAAGATTCACAAGTTCACGGTGCAAGAAAATAGGAATCTGTGTCTGTCGAAGGAAGAGTGGTTGAACAGGTATCTATATACAGAGATAAAAAAATATCTTCTTCTGCACCTTCCCCATTGAACTATATGAATGGTTGGCTAAATTGACAGATAACCAAGGAAGGTGGAAGCTCGATAATCCAATAGTGTGGACTCCAGAATTAGTGTGATGGTTAGAAGCTTTTGGAAAACAAGATCGTGCTGGTTGTCGATCATTGGCTCAATCGAATTATAGGAGGATTTTTTATAGAATTTGCAGTTGATACCTCAATCAGTTATAGTGAAGCAGAGCAAATATTTCTCAAGGGTTCATGAGGTAAGTACTGAAGATCATTGAATACGTGGATTAAAATGTTGTTATGTGAAAAATGGGTGATGTCATTACCTTGATTTTCGAAGCGATGCAGAGTGGAAGACTCTTTAGAAACCATGAAGGATCAAGACCAAAATACAGTCCATTGATTGGACCTCCTTTAAGTGACGACGAAGGGGCCAAATGGACTCTGTCGTGAAGCAATGTTTAGCTAATCACTTAGGAGATTCCTCGAGTAAATCATCCTTCCACTCCACCAATACCTCCACAGCATACACCTTCGCCCACACCTCCACCTCCAACACCACCATTCAGCATGATGAAAACAATGAAGCTGCCAATTTTCAAGGGCATAGGGAGTTAAGATACAAAGAATTTTTGGTTTGTTGTGAATGTTGTGTGGACAACTCAACAGATTACTAATGACAATATAAAGAAGGCACAGTTGGTTATCACTCTGTGGGATCGTGTGCTAACTCGGTATATTAAGTGTTGTTATGATAATCCTCTTGCGTCACTAGCAGAGACTAAGGTGGATTTAAACAAGGAGTTTTGTAATCCTAAGTCTGACTCACAATCGATAATCAGATTCAAAGAAATCACGATGAGGGTTGACAAGATGCCTTGGGAATTAGATCAAAGGTTGAAGTGTCAGATTCAAGAAGCTAACATGTAGCTCATAGATAGTCAACCTCGTGAATGGTTTATAGCTCCGCTTCTGCCCCACCTGAGAATTGCTCTGTCACAACAGAAGATAGGAACTTAGGCAGAAGCCTTGGAAATTGTGATGAGGTTACATGCATCACCTGTCTAGTATGCAACCTTCGGGGTACAATAGATCCACTCCCACTTCCATAGACTACACCTACAATTACAAAGTTTGAAGAAAGACAAGGAGACTAAGCCAGAAGTGCACACCGAAGTCTGTTGTTTGAAGTGCAAGGGCCAAGGGCACAATAAAGACCACTTTCCCATGTACGCTAATTATGTTACAGAAGGGGGATCAATTACCCTGTAGCAAGAAGCCTCAATAGGGTCTAGCGTGGGGGTGGCGTCGTGGTATGCTAATTTTCAAGTTACTGGACAACATGCGATGAATAATTGCCAATTACTTCAAAATTTCATCCAGACACTTCAGCAATTATTCTGTAACTTCTGCAAATTTGTGGGCCACGATGAGCACCTATGTTGCTTTATCGATAGTCACTATAGCATAGTCTCCTACAAACTGTGACAATCTGGTAAGGTTCTCGGATGGGTCGATGGGTGAGTCCTTCTAGACAATATCCATCGGTTCATTATCATGAGTAGTAGTAGCTATAGCATCCAACTTTGTCTTCTTCCTTTGTCTTTTAACAATGAATTTGTGGGTAGGGCTATAGAATACCTCTAAAGGAGGAATCTCCTCAATCCTCAAAACCATTTCAGATGTAGGAGTGACAAGAATGTGCTCTACCTCTTGAGTATTTACAGTTTTCTCTACTTCAATTTCTTGAGTTGTTCTGTGTTGCGGAGTCTATAGCTCTGGTGTTTATTCCTCTGTATGGAGCTTTCTATTAAAGTGCTCCCATTATTCATCTTAATCAATCACCAGGGGTTTTATTGGCTGGGTGGAGGTGGAATGAATTTCAACCTGTTTTTTAGCTAAAGTTTTCTGAACTGTTTTTTCGGTAGACTGGGTTATATCTTTTTTTGACTCCTTACTTTTGCTTATCCCATTTTTTTATTATTGTTCTGAGTTCTCTGACTCCCTGGTAGACTTTTCTTGGGATTTTGCTTTAGAATCAACTTTATAATTTTCTTTGGAACTCCCTTCTAGACTTACGCTGGGAGTTAGCTCCCTTGTTGGTTCAATCCGCAATTGGTCCAATGGGTCCTTTAATAGTATCATTTCTTTGTATTTGTGAAAGGTCTTGAGCTCTCTTGGCTCAAAAATTAGTGATGCTATGTGCTTTACATCTGTGAATGTCTCTTTCTATAAAACTATGTCATCAAATGCATCTTTCTCATGACTAAGTACCTTCACTTTTACCATGGTAGTAAAGTCTTTGGCAGTGCCAAATGGATCATACTACCTTCCTGGGAATTTAGGTAATTGTAGAGATAACATGATCTCTACTTCTTTAAATGCATGCCCACATCATGTAGTGAAAATGCTCCACATTACAAAGGGAATGTAGCTTCTTTGCTTCCTTTAATGCTTTGCTCAGCCCACCCTCACTAGTTGTTTGATAGGCTATCTCTTTGGCTATCAATTTGTCAGGAACATAGTATGGGAGGACATGTGGTGAGGTAATGCTGCCAAATACCCTGATATATGTGAATGTTGTTGGGTTGTGTTATATTCTTTCCACGACTAGTCCACGTAGTTAACTAGGTGGTTAGAGGGGGGGCAGAGCCCCCCCTTTGTTGCACTGATTGTGTAGTGGGGGGTCACAGGGGGTTTGAGGGGTGCAAGTAACTCCCCTCTATGGGGTCCAGGGTAGTGCCCCAGAAAATTTTGTTTTTTGGACCCTATATTAGGTTAGGTGGACCTACCTATGGTTTTGTGCATGATTTTCACACATGGCTTTGGACGCGATGGTTTTCGGTCCATGGTATTAGATGATTCGGCATGTATAAATATGTATTATAAAATTGAAAGGAACATAATGAAAAAATCAAGCTGGTAGTCTCAGTTTTGGGATCCAGGGGAAAATCTCTATGTATATGTGTTTTATGTGTTATGCTCTCACATTGTTTATTTTCTGTGTTTTAAGAATTTGTATGCAGGTAATTTCTGTACGGGGTTAAAACCTACATTTGGTATCAGAGCTATTTTGGCTTCAAGGGGACACCTTTTTTGCTGAGGAGTTTCACTCAAGCCTCTAGTAGATCCAGTTTAGTGGGAGATCTGCAAGATCAATTCTGATCGTGAAAGAAGATGGCAAGCGGTGGAAAGATAGAGATCGAGAAATTTAATAGTTAGAGTTTTGAGTTGTGGAAAATCAAGATGGAGGATCTGTTGGTGGATAAAGATTAGTGGATCGTGGTAAATCGAGTACTAAACCAACGAGAGTGTCCAATGAAGAATGGAAGAATTTGGAACAGAAGGCGAAGAGCACAATAAGATTGTGTGTCTCAGATTTAGTAATGCTAAATATATCAGGGGAAGCTATGATGAAGGCTTTGAGGGACAAGTTAGGGTATTTATCTAAGTCTCTCATGAATAAACTGTTACTACCAAGAAAGCTGTATAACCTGAGGATGAAAGATGGAGACTCAGTGACAAAGCATCTGAATGCATTTAATACTGTGTTAAGTCAGTTATTATTTGTTGATATTAAAATTTCAGATGAAGATAAGTGCATCAGTTTTTTGTGTTCTCTACCAGATTCATGGGATAGTTCGATTATTGCAATAGGTAGCAACACAACTGCCTTGAGTTTGATGAAACAGTCTCATCCTTATTGACGGAGGAGATGAGATGGAAAAATATGGAGAGCCAGAATGGTGATGTTTTTTCTATATGAGGATGGTCCTAAAACAAAAACAAAAATAAGTCATCGAGTGGCAGATCTAAATCTAGAGGGAGATCTAAATCTCTAGGAAAACCTGTAAAGGTGGTGTGTTGGAAATGCAGAAAGGAAGGGCACTATAAAAGGAACTGTAAATCTAAATATCCTGATAAAGGAAAGGGATCTGATGATTCTCCTTCTGTAGAGGTGAAAACTATCTCAGATGAAGGTGGGGATGTGTACTTGGATTCTTTAAGTACACATGTATATCATGAGGCATGGTTGATTGACTCAGGTCCATCCTTTCACTTCACTCCCCATAGAGAGTGGTTCTGCGAGTATGAGAAATATGATAGTGGTGATGTCTTCTTGGGGGATGACAGGAAGGCTAGAATCACTGGTCGCAAAAAAGTAAAGTTGAAGTTGCAAGGTGGAAGGGTGAGAACACTTCTTGGTTTTTTGCATATTACTGCATTACCTAGAAATCTAATCTCTATAAGCAAGTTGGATGATGCAGGTGTAAAAATAGTGTTCGAGAAGGATACCTGCAAGATGGTTAGGGGGGCACTGGTATTGATGCGAGGAGTTTGAATTGGAACTCTGTACAAGCTGCAAGGTAGCACTATTGTTCATGGGTGCAAGAGTTTTGTGATTCCTAAAATTGGAGCAGAAAATCTAGTGGTCTCTGGAGAGAAGACCATGCTGTGGCATCAAAGGCTTGGACATAATGGAGAGAAGGGCTTTCAAATACTTCATGGTAAAGGTATGGTAGAAGGTATGAGTAATAGCTCTCCGGATTTTGATTTCTGTGAAAATTGTGTATATGGGAAGCAAAATCGAGTGAGTTTCCCCTCTGGTGGTAAGAGGGTGAAACATATATTAGAACTTGTGCACAGTGATTTGTTTGGACTTGTGAAGGTTCCATCACTGGGTAAGTTTGTGTACTATGTATCATTTATAGATGACTTCTCAAGGAATACATGGATATATTTCCTTAAGAAGAAATCTGAAGTCTTTGATAGGTTTAAGGAATTTAAGGTTCTGGTGGAAAACCAGACATAGAAGAAGATAAAGGTGTTGAGGACAGATAACGGTGGAGATTTTTGCAGTAAGAAATTTTAAGAATTCGGTAAGAAGTGTTGTATAGCACAGCAGAAGACTAATCCATACACACCTGAGCAAAATGGAGTTGCAGAAAGAATGAAAAAGACGTTGATGGAAAGGGAAAAAAGCATGTTCACTGGTACCGGGTTAGGACAAGAATTCTGGGCAGAGGCAGTGGAGACAACATGTTATCTAGTCAACAAATCACCTTCATCAGCGTTGGAGGATAAGACTCCACAAGAGGTATGGACTGGTAAGAAGCCCTCTCTTTCACATATGAGAGTATTTGGATGTGATGCATATGTACATGTTCCAAAGGAGAAAAGAACGAAGTTGGATAGTAAATCTGAAAAGTGCATCTTTATCGGGTATAAGGATGGTTTAAAGCATAATATTTGGAACCCAGTAACAAGGAAGGTTGTGTACAACCGAGATGTGGTGTTCAAAGAGGTGAAAGATGTTATTAAACATGAATTACAACCAAAGGAACCTGAGAAGATAGACTTTGAGTTTAAGGAGAAAGAATCAGACTCTACAGCAGAGGAGGAATCATAAGATGAAGAGCCACAAACTGCGGGTGTGAGAAGATCAGTTCGAGAAAGAAGGAAGCCGGAAAGGTATAGTCCATCTGCTTTTTGTTCAAATTTTGCTTTATCTATTACTGATGATGATCCCAAAACTGTGAAGGAAGCAATAGATTTAGAGGATGGAAAACTCTGGAAAGAGGCCATGGTTGATGAAACGACATCTTTGCACAAAAATGAGGCTTGGGATCTAGTGGAGTTGTCGGCTGGAAGGAAACCCATTGGAAGCAAATGGGTGTTCAAAAAGAAGACAAATGTAGAAGGAAAGGTGGAGAAATACAAAGCTTAGTTGGTAGCAAAAGGTTATTCCCAGGTGCCTGGAATTGATTTTGGTGATATTTTTTCTCGTATTACCAAGGTAGCTTCTATTATATTACTTTTATTTGTTGCTGCTAATTTTGATTTTGAGGTAGAATAGATGGATGTGAAGACAACATTTCTTCATGGGGATTTCGAAGAGGAGATCTACATGAAGCAACCTGAAGGTTTTGCGGTGAAGGGTAAGAAAGAAATGATATGCAAGTTAAATAAGTGTCTGTATGGGTTAAAACAGTCACCAAGGATGTGGTATCAGAAATTTGATACATTTATATGGGGACTTGGCTTCACCAGAAACAAAGCAGATCATTGTGTGTATTTTAAATTAATTGGTGACCGTGTTATTTATCTAGTCTTATATGTGGATGATATGTTGCTGGTTGGAAATGACAAAGAAATTATCTAGGATTTGAAGACCTTGTTGTCCTCTAAATTCGACATGAAATGTCTTGGTGCTGTAAACTATATTTTGGGCATGGAAATTAAAAGAGACCAGGAAAAGAGGAAGCTCTAGTTAAACCAGAGGAAGTATGTCAAGACAATACTGTAGAGGTTTAATATGCAAGATATTAAACCGGTGAAGGTTCCTATTCATGTAGGTGTGAGGTTATCTGCTGAGCAGTGTCCCAAGACACAAGAAGGGGAAGAGTACATGTCCGGTGTTCCATATGCAAGTGCAGTCAGTAGCCTAATGTATGCAATGGTCTGTACTAGACCAGACATTGCACATGTAGTGGGAGTATTGAGCAGGTTTATGTCAAAACTAGGGAAGGAGCACTAGACAACAGTGAAGCGAGTTTTCAGGTACTTGCGTGGCACTAGTGATTATGGCTTTTCCTACCAAGGAAGACCAATATTGGACAGCGAGTTGGATATTCGTGGCTTTGTTGATGCAGACAAGGCTAGAGATTTGGATCAGAGAAGACCTACAAGTGGGTATGTGTTTAACCTATTTGGAGGTGCAGCCAGTTGGATGAGTAAGAAATAATCTGTAGTGGCACTATCAACTACAGAGGCAGAATACATGGTAGCCACTTGTTATCACTCAGGTTGTCCTTAAGCTCTGGAAAAGGATACGGCCGAGGTAAACACAGACCAACTTTGGACTGCAGGCTCTAGCCAACCTGCAATCAGAGAGGGCTCTCTCTTTATGATTTAGCTTTGTTGAAAAGGATTTTAGGCTAGGTCTTGGGTTCAGAGGGTTTTGTTTTGTTTCGGTGGGAAAATTGATTTTTCAGGTAGAGAGGCAAAGCATAGTCTAAGGGTTTCGAACCATTGGGCGTGGAGTCGAGGAGAAAAACTGTTGGCGCTTTTCCTTAATAACAGTGAGGGAAAATGGAGCAAGATAGCTAAGCATGAAACAATGTTTCAGGTTTAAGGGATGGAAAGAAGTGCTAAGTAATGAGAGGCTGTTAAGAATCTCTCAATTATGCTTAACAAGGGAAGATAACAGGGCGCTACCTAGGGGCAGTTAAGAATCCCTAGGTAATTGGCTAACACAGGTGAATCGGGGTAAACATGAGCCAGAAGGAATTCATATTCATAACCAATTCAATCAGAGGAAAACATAAATAAATAGCAGAAATTGAGCATAGAGAGTATTTAAACTAATTCTAGGCTATTCTTTCTTCCTGCTATTTAGATAGTGATAAACAAAAAATAGAGATAAGAGGCACTTATTGTTCTAGGCTACAGCACAAGAATTCCATCTTCATATCTCCAAAAACATTCATTCACAACAGACAGTTTTCTCTCCAAGCTTTCGTCAATCTTTGATTATGGAAAAAACTTAGGTATACACAGCGAGTCTCTAGTGAAATTCTCAATTGACCAACCCTTGAAACAATGTAGAGGGCCGTATATATAGGGCAAAACTATCTACATAGTTTCTTTATTACAACTTGACCTAATTAGGTCTGAAAGAAATATGATTACTTAACCTAATCCTATCCAGAAATAAATGCAAAAACATCTCGGGCTGCACTGAGGGCGGCCGCATTAAAACTGAATGAATTCTATTGTCCTTGGTGGCTTAGTGTAGTGTTTCTGCAATAAATGTGTATGGGTTTCTGCATCTCTGCTTTCTGTCTGCATTTAAAGCTTTAACTGTGATTTGAGGGCAAGGATGGGCTTGCACTTTCTGATTTGACTTACTGGGGGGCTCATCAATGTTCAGGTGCTTCGGGCCCCTAAAAAAATCTTCGGTTGATACTCTTTGGCTCTTCATCTTCATCTGATACTCTTTGGCAATAAACCGATGCTGTTCTGACATGCTGGTGGGTCTAATCACACATTATTGGCTGTTGTTCGGCCTCTGTTTCCTTCAAAATTGTTTTCTGCTCCTCTCGGCAAGCTTCGTGAAGAAAAATGGGTCTTTTGGCGCCTTTCGGGCTTCCTGGGGTGTTGTTGGGAAAAGTATCTATTCAGAACGCCCCTATCCCACTCTAAGGTGTGATAGTGCCTTAGCAACAAACAAGGAAAACTACTTGAGTATTCTTCTTTACGAAATGTAAATGAGGAGAAAGGATGTAACTAACCTGTGTCTTTCGCTAGTTTGTTGATCCAATCGCTCCTCTCTTCAATAGCTCCCAGCTCCCTGCTCCTTTACCGACCCAGCTTCACCGAATTCCTGCAAGATCACAAGAGAGAGAAACTACATGAAGATATAGATATACATTCATAAAAAGCTCAGGATCAGATTAAGCTAAACATGCAAATATAACAAAACATCATTGATACACAGCATGTAGGAGAAACTCAAATAATTTTATTGATATGATAAGAAAGTCCAAGAGGAGATACAACCAAGTGAGTCCCGATCCAACATCTACCTCCCAGCAAAGGAATCCCTTCCTCTCCTCCAACAAAGCATAAATCACCCAATGTACTAATCTCAATCTCAAACCAACAGCAATTCTCTGCAAAGTACAAAATTCCAGCCTCTGAATCTCTGGGATGAGGGATCCATATATAGATGTAAGCAGAGAGGATGAGTCAGCTTATGTTTTGACTTGTGGCTTCTCTCTGTCAGTTCTTGCTTCCACTTGGAGACTGAGAGCCTCTTACTCATCACTTGGTCGAATTCAGTGAGGCAAGTGTCATTGGAGAAGATTCTGGAAGCTTCCATGGTCTTTCCACCTCATTGAATGACTCTGCCACTTGTCATTTCCCACTCAACGCACCTGGGTAGTGCATTCAAGTGCGTTGCAATGCACCTAGCCAGTGCATTTGGGTGCTTTGCAACGCAGGCAGCTAGTGGAGCTTCTGAATTGATCCTGATTTGACTAGTTCTGAGTGGTTTCTGGTGGAGAACTTCTGGGAGAAGCTGTCATTGGTTGACCTTGTTCCTTTAGGAGCTGTAACAACATCTTTAGGGACTTTGGATCCCTTGGAGTATGGACATTTCATGCTTATAGCTGTAAGGCACAAAAATGTCTATAACAGTTGCCCCCTAAAGTATGAGGCCGTTTATCGGGTGAAATGCTTTATTAGGAGGATCCGAAGTTCTTTCAATGCTGGGAGGAGACCTGTAATAAGATACAATACAATACATTATTTTTCATACTGTTTTCATGATCTAGCTGAGGCTGGCATTCCCATGCTCAACTTTATAAATTCATTTTTATGTACATAGGACAGACAATCGTCTGATGGTAGAATGATGATTCTGATGAAATCATCATCCTTTTGGTAGGATGATTATCTGTTCTGCAGTGCTGTACATGTCAATGTCTTTATTTTTCTTGAATATATATCGCAGCCCGGATGGATGAAACTAGATCCGGGGTCTTCAATCTCGTCCGATCTTCACTCGAAGTACAAGTCGATCCATGTGAGAAATGTTTTGAAGTCGAACACGGAAAGACATCGCTTGATTACCAGTCAATGATGTAAACTGTTAACAAGCGCGAGAGGAATCACCGATAAGGATGATGAACCTCAAGGTACTGCAGTACAATTCACGTGGTGTGAATAAAGGACTTGGCGTCGAACACCACGCAAAATCTTTCTGTCGAAGGTCATTGATGTATACCTGTCGCCGGAAGTGAGAAACTTGCCATTGAGGCATGCAAGCTTCAAAGTACTGAAGGGGGTGTTCCTAGATCAACTTCTTAGATAATGAGCTGATGTTGACAAGAAGCGATCCGTCAAAGGAGGGCCTTGATGTATCCCACATCAGTGACACGGAACTGAGCAAATGATTTTGATGGAGGTGAAAACGATCTGATGATATATGGTTCAGGGTGGTGGTCATGAAAGAATGAAGTATAATGTATGGTAGTGGATGGGACACGGTTGACTTCTCTGGATGACTTCTCTTGAACATATCGGCGACACTTATATGATGGATTGGTAGCATTTACCCCAAAGGTGGATGGTATGGCGAGACCATGGTGATGCGACCGGTGAATGAAACAACCCAACCTGACTCAAGCACGGAGTGGAAGTGTCATGTTCAAGAGCGACTTGCTACCAATAAAGGTTCTTTGAGTTTCTTCCCAATTTTTCCCCAGTCATTGCTGACCAGTACCTCTTTATTTTTGTCAAGCTTGAGGAGGATAACATATGCTTGTTCTATAATTTGCCCTTCGGGCAAACCCATCGCTATGTTTTAACGAGCCTAGCGATAGTGAAACTCGTTCTCGTCTAAAGACAAGTTTGTCGCTATTAATGTTTTTAACGAGTCTAACGACAAAGATAACTCGGTCCTTCTCATTTTTAGAGAGTCTGAAAAGGTACGTAAAGTTAACTCCGAAATTCCTTTTTCGTCATCTAATCCCTTAAGTCCGAAAAAGTATAAAACAATACAGAAGGGATGAATTTTCGATAGTTTTAACGAGCCGAACAAAACAAGCGCTCGATCTTTTTGTGCAATAATCCCTCAGGTCCAAAAAGATTAAAATCTAGAGGAGGGATAGCTCTTCCTGTCGCTTTAACGAGCTGGAAGGCCAAAACTCGGCAATCTTTTCATATTTTATGAGTCAAATGAAAAGAGCTTAAAGAAGACTTGTCTTTTGAGGAACGAGTGATAAAATGGGTAGCAGCTGATTCCAGGTAAGGGTCGGAATTTTCCAAGCATGCCAGTGTCACAAGGATGGCTAGTGAAATCACTCTTCGCAGCTGTTCCTCAAAATGGGTAAACAATCATATGGAGGTGAATGATCGGCCAATGGAAAAGTGGAGGTGACGGTGCAAACACGACCAAGGCTTTAATGGCTGATAATGTTACATTCACGGTGGTTATTTACCGGAAGATAGTTTATTTTTTAACGAGCTTAAACGCGGGTTGAAACACTTGCTCGATCTTATGTTTATTTTTTAACGAGCATGAACTATGTGCTAAAACTGCTCGATAACATGGTCTTGTTTTGATTTTTTACCATAAATAGCTTTACTTTTCAAAGATAGTACTGTACCTTCAACTGCTTCATCAAACTAGTTAGAAATGAACAACATTTGCTTAGAAATGAGATTAAAACGCTAATATTTTACTTTGAACTACGTAAAAAGCAATTAAAAAGTGTTTTTACCTCTCATTTTACCATTTCATTTGAACTTGGTTTGTTGGAGCTTTGGAGGTGCCTCTTCCCCCTTGATTTTCATCAACTGATTTCGGGAGATTTTGTGGATGATTCTCGGCGTCGTCTAGACCAGGTAGGAGCTAAACCTGAGCTCTTTCATTTCATGGTTTCTTTTCTGCATTCTGTGCTTCAGTCCCTGCTTTTCTGAGCCCCTGGGGTTTGATGGGTGCGTTCTGCCATCAACGCACCCTAGGCCTATCAAAACCTGCGCTGATTGTGGGTCATCATGAAGGTGAATTGACATTCAACGCACCCATAACACATGTGTAGGTGCGTTGGGCGCAGAAAAGAAAGTTGTTGCACAGTTTTAAATGGAATTTTTCCCTGTTTCTCATCAAAATTAGGATTTAATCTCCTCTCTTGTTTGTTTTTGCAGAGATATTGGAGCAAAATGACCCTTACATGGCGAGAACAAGAACATGAAGAAGAGGACATGATTGCCCTACATGATCCTGTTACAGTGAACGCGCTGCGGAACTGTGGTTTGCTGAAGTTCTTCCGCATCTCTAGCATGAGACAGCAGATCAACCTACTGCAGTATTTGCTCGATGCTTGGGATCCTATCAATCAAGTTTTCCAGATTAGGGGCAAATCTATCCCCTTGACTGCAGTAGACATTTACTTCTTGACTGGCTTGTTGCGGCGGGGTGCCCCCATTTCTTTGTCAGGTTCGGCCCGAGGGAGTGACTCTGTGAGAGATTATGTCCGCCAGTATTGCAGGGAAGGATCTCAGCCGAGTAAAGACGGCAAGATCATCATCCGAGATGTCACTGACAGGTCCCTCAGGTCTATCCTGTTTACTTTTGGTAGGATGGCCGGGAGTGCATCTCTTCATGTAGCCAACAGGTCCTATATGCAACATGCCTTGGAATGCCTCCAACCGAAAATATTCAACTGGTGTGATGCAGTACTTCTTGTGATGAAAAGCCAGTTGACCAAGGTAAAGGATGGGAGGTTGAAGAACTTTGGGTTCGGTTCTATTTTGACCGCCTTTGCCTTGGAGAAGATAACACTGATGCTGCCGCAGTACATTGCACTCGACATACCTCCTCCTACTGAACCACGTATGCAGAGATGGGTTGACCATATGTCTAGGCATGCTGGTCAGTCTCAGATTTCGTTTTTCGATACCTTCTTCAGGTGGTTTGATCAGCAGGAGATGGCTTATGCCGAGTATCCATATGCTGGCATGGATTTCCGGGGTGATCCAGATTTAGTACTACCGGATGGCGAGCAGTGGGGTGCTATTGGTAAAATCTTTGACCATATCACTGTTTACTGTTTTTAGTTATAATGTCCTCGTGCTTTATTCTATCAAGACTTTTAATCAAACTCATGTGTACATGCAGATGTTGGTCCTGTTCGTCCAGTAGTCCGTTTGAGAGTGCCAGCCGCTGCCCTAGCAGGAGAGGCTGACGGGAGGGTTATCCTTCATGACCTTGATGTGGTCGAGACTCTCACAGCTGTGCAGGAGTAGGTTGAGAGCCTTACTCTCGGTATTCCCGATGTGAGGATCGACGAGTTACCTTTGCAGTTACAGCGACATACTACTGGTGTGCCTAGATGATGGACTCGTCTCTTACGCATGATTGCACAGGCTGTGACTTGCTATCACGAGCATCATTAGACTAGGGTGCCCCCTAGCATTTTGCGTTTTTGGGTCATGTGACCAATTTTGTCTTGGTTACAGAACATTATATGTAAACCATAAACAGCTATATATATATTTTGATTTTCGGGTTTTATTCTGGTTGAGCTATATGATCCACATGTAAAACATTGATGATGTTTCTTTTTATAAATGTCACAAATGTCTATCTAACACATAGTTTGCTAATGAGTCGGTTAATGTGTTTAAGTTTCTGGAAATATGTTGGTATTGAATAAAATCAAATTGTCTTTCCAAAATCTTAACCCTTAGGAACATGCGATAAATAGCTGGGTTTCGGATGGAATATATACCGTTGAGTTGTAGTATTACGAGTTGTGAGTCTAGCCTGACGATTAGTCGGCGTATACCATGGGTGATGGCATCAGAGAGAAGTTCTATCAACGCGCGATACTCAGCGATGTTATTCGTTGATTGACCGATACATACACCTCTAAAACTTACTAGCTCACCGCTTGGATCAAAAATGGCCCAGGTTGCGGAGGACAGGTTCCGTGAACTACGACTCGCTCCGTCGGCGTATCCAACACATGTCTCCAAAAGGTTTGACATCTGCAATAAATGTAAAAAGGTGGATTACTCGACCAAAACAAACACTTTAGCGAAAACAAAATACAACAAAAGCATATTGGTTACTATTTAAGCATAGTAACGCTTGATGTACAACCCGTTACGAGGTTGCGCCAGTGGAATTCCGTCATAATCCATTAACTCGTAGGCTCCTTTTGCTAACACTCGTTTAACAATATAGGGGCCCATCCATAAAGAATTAAATTTACCTGCTCCCAATTTATCGGATTCTTGGTCGTAAAGCAAGACCAAGTCACCTTCTGAGAAGACACGGGGTTTGACATATTTGTCGAACTGTGCCTTGACTCGTTTCTTATGGGCTTCGTTAGCCAAAGCGGCATCACGAAGGGTTTCATCCAATTGGATTAATTCCAAGAAATAGGCCTCTTCTTCTGAAGTTCCGGGGAGGAGATCGATTGCAAGTTTAAGAGACGAGATTTCGCACTGGACTGGTAGGACTGCTTCCAGGCCATATACCAGTTGGAAGGGTGTGAACCCAGTCGCATTCCTTACCGATGTTCGGTAAGCCCACAAGGCTGAGTACAGGATTAGGTGCCACCTTCTTTTGTGAACTCCGATCATCCTTTGCAACATACGCTTCAGGACCTTGTTGATCGCTTCAACTTGTCCGTTGGCTTGTGGATAATACGAAGTAGAGCTGTCGTGAGACAATCCTAGTTTGGCAGCTAATTCGAGCATCATGTGATTGCAAAAATGCGATCCATGATCCGTGACTATAGCCTGTGGTACGCCGAATCTGGCGACTACATGATTGAAAAAGAAAGGGGCAGCTGTTTCACTAGTGTTATCTAATGTAGGCATCACCTCGGCCCATTTGGTAAAATAGTCAACTGCGACTATGATATACACATGCCCCCGGTCGAGGTGGGGTTACATGTCATGAAATCGATGCCCCATTTGGCGAATGGCCCAACAGCAACTATTGGCTGTAGAGGCGTGGGTGGTCTTCTGGTTTTGCTATCAAAAATTTGACAAGCATGGCAACTTCTGACTGCAATTATGCAATCTTTGAACATTGTTGGCCAGAAGTATCCTGCTCGCAAGATTTTTTGTGCTGTAGCATATCCAGATTGATGCCCTCCACACGCGCCTGAACGACACTCATTCAGGGCTTTTTTGGCCTCCTCATGGGTGAGGCACCTTCTCAGAACTGTGTCGATACCACGACGGTATAATGTATCACCGACGATCATGTAGTCTTTTGCTTGGTACCGTATATGTTTCTTTTCAGAGTGAGAGGTGTTAGGCCTAAAATTTTGGGTTTGGAGATAAATTATTATATCTCCATACCACTCATTGCTTGTGGATATTAGAAACAAATTCTTGTCCACGATTGATTCTTCAGATGTTTCATCGTTGGACGACGATGGGAGATCGCATAATAATTCTGCAAAAACTAGAGCTTTCTTTGATTTGGATTTTACAAATTCCAGATCAAACTCTTGAAGGATTGCTATCCATTTTGAATATTTACCCCCCAGCAACTGTTGCGACAATATATAAGTCATGGGGTTGCAATCAGACAGAATGGTAGTTTTCCGAAAGAGGACATAGTGTCGAAATCTTTGTATCGCTTGAACAGCTGCAAGCGCTAGTTTTTCAACATAAGAATATTTACTTTCTGTATCATTTAAGTTTTTACTTAAATAATATATAGGGTGTTCAATTCCATCGACTTCTTGAACTAAAACCATCGCGATGGTCGTATCTACTGCAGCCAGATACAGGTTAAAATCTCTTTGATAATCGGGGGCGTACATTAATGATGCTTTCATCAAGGAATCTTTTAAAGCATCAAAGGAAGCTTGCGCAACCTGATCCCAGACGAAGGGTACCTCCTTTTTCAAAAGACGTGTATAACCTTTAGCAAGTTCGGCGTAATTTGGAATGAACCTCCTAAGAAAGTTTGCTTTCCCTTGGAATTTCTGAATCTGAAGCAAATTTGAAGGTGGAGGCAAATTTATGATTGCATGTACCTTGCATGGGTCGAGACGAATCCCATCCTTGGAGACTACAAAGCCAAGTAAACGACCAGAACTGACGCAAAATACACATTTGTGTGGATTGAGTCGTATCTTGTAGTGTCGGCAACGTAGAAATATCACTCTTAAATGCTGCGGATGATCAGTCCGCTTTCGCGAATGAGCCGGAAGGTCGTCGAGGTATGGTTGAACGATGTTCTTGATGTCATGGAAGGCATAATTCATTACCCTCTGAAACGTCGCCCCTGCGTTCTTTAAACCAAAGGGTAATTTTCGATATGCGAATGTGCCCCACGAACAAATGAATGCAGTCTTTGACTGGTCCTATGGGCGGATATTTATTTGATTATACCCAGAAAATCCATCCATGAATGAAAAGATTTCGCATCCGGCGCATTCATCAATTATCTGGTCGATGAAGGGTGTAGGGTAGTTGTCTTTTGGACAAGCTTGATTTACATCCCTATAATTGACACACACTCTAATTGTCCCTTGTTTTTTCATAACAGGGACAATATTCGATACCCAATTGGTTAGAGAAACCGGGTAGATGAAACCAGCATGGAGAAGTTTTTCAACTTCTGCCTTAATTGCAGCGGCTTTCTTGGGGTGCACCTACCTGAGCCGTTGTCTTACCGGTTTGACATCTAGATACATCTTAATTTCGTGTTCAACGATACTTGAGTCGATGCCTGGCATTTCACTGTATGACCAAGAAAAGACATCTCTGAATTCGCGAAAAAGAGCGTTATATATTTCTAGTTCTGAAGGAGAACAACATTTGCCAACATAAATATTCTCTACAACATCTGTTTTAGTCGAGATATTTATGGCTATAGTCTCTTCAATGTTGGAAAAGTTTCGCTCGGAATCCATCGTATTTACAGTATTTGAAAGGAATTCAAAAACTGAAGGATGATAAAGGTCGTCTTGAGTATCTTCTTTATAATCTGGAAGAAGGGAACGATGGTGGCAATCATTCCATGGTGCCCCTTCAATCAACATTGATTGTACGATTCCTTCGTCGGTTCCATGCACTTGCGACCAAGAATCTGAAGGGGTACCACATTCTCTAGACCTATCTACCCAAACGCTTGATGAGCGTTGATTTGGGTTTGCCTCCCATGCTAGAAACATTGATTGCTACAATATTTCTATTGGGCTTGGGGGCAAAACCATTGCATGATCCATGTTGATATCGTTTTCTGAAATCTTTGTGGAAGATATCATATTGCAGGTTCCTATCGACGCTACTTCCGCTAGATTGATTGGAGGTGGAAGAGCGAAAGTTCCCATTAGTATAGGATCTTTTAGTAGGCCTACTCTGATATTCTGAAGCGAATGGGGGCTTCCATGGATCATGGGAATGCTTCCTGTAACTTGAGAACCATTAGGGAGGAAGCTTTCTTGATCGACGATTGTAATCCCTCCTTGGAAGGGGAATGCAATCTTTCTAAAATAGGTCGACACAACAGCTGCCATGGCATATATCCATGGTCTTCCTAGTAGGATGTTGTAATCAAGATTTCCATCGATGACTTCAACATCTATTTCTACTGTTTTTCCCCTAGTTCAACCTTCAAGTTATTTAGGATACCATATGGGGTATATGACCTTCCGTCGAATGCTTTTAATGTCGTCGAAGATCGCGACAAGGTTGGAGATCCTAAAGTTTTCCAGCAACTCATCGACATAATACATGTAGATGCCCCCTCATCAATAATTGTTTGATGAACAGTTTTGTTGAGGGCTTTCACTTGAATAAGGAAAGCTAGTTGGGCTGGTAACTGAGGATCGTATCCTTTGTTGTCGAAGGATACAAGATTGGAATCCTTAGGATCAACCCCACCAATGGCTGATAACAAAGCCTGCCTTTGGGATGGGCAATTTTGTAGCACCTCAAGTGTCGACATAGCGGATGGCGATTGGGCCAAATCTTCCACTATGTTATAATTCTGCGCCGCTCTAGCACGGAGATTAAACGTCGACTTGTGTACTACTCCCTTTGGCGGTTTTATTGTTAATTCAGGAATGATGGGTGGTACAACTTCTGTCGAAGTTGTTGTCGAACTACTTGGTTGATCTTTATCCTTATCGTTCAACAGCTGCGGATTCCTGTAATCTTTGTTCCTTGTCGAAATCAAAGCATCATTTTGTTGCTTCGAAATCGACAACATTAGCACTTGCGACGGGGAAGCATTTCCACTATCAACCAGATTTGTTCCTGGATTTGGAAACGGATCAGTTAACACAGCTGAGGTTTTCGAACTCTTAAAGAATCTTTTAAGCTCAGCTTTGTATGGACATTCTTTCGTCCAGTGATTCTCATCACATATCTGACACCCAAAGGGGGGTTTCCTATTTCCAGGAGGGTCTGAAGAAGTTTTTTCAGGAGATGACTCACCCTGTTTCTTCTTCTTCCCTTTGCCTTGTTTCTTCTTGCTTCCTGGTTGTTTGGTTTCTTTGCCTTTATCTGCTGATACGGCATTTACTTCCGAAGCAAGAATTTCGTCTTTTGCATTTTGATCTGAAATCTTATGGGCCTTCTTGGATGTAGCCTTTGTCGATTTCGCGTTTGTAGTGCCAATCACGCCATCGCCAGCGTGAGAGTCATTGTTTGATTTAGGAGGAGGAGGAATTGAGAATTCTGGTCTAGGGGCGTCAGGTATTTTGTCGTAGAGCGTGCCAGACTGAGTATAGACCAAGTCTAGATATTGCGCATGAGCGATGACTTGCTCTTCCGTTACGACTCCCCCCTTTGCCACATCTTCCGTTATGGCAGGAAGTAACGACTTTATAAACCATTCAGCTAATAGCTGATCGGGAATGTACGTTTTTACCATCCTACGACGACGTCGCCACTCATGTATATGATTGGATATGTGAGTTCCGTTGTCTGTTTGAAGTTGGTTAGGATTTCCGTCCCCGTTTCATACCTTATCGGTAATTGAAAATGGGTTAAGAAAGTCGTGGCTAAGGTACTGAAGTTGTCGAACAAAGCTCTAGGCAATTCAATATACCATTTTGCCGTTGGACCCGTTGATGTCCTCTGAAAGAGGCGAAGCCTTATCGAATCATCATTCAGTGTGTTTGATGAACACCATAGATGAAATGTCATCACGTGATTCGATGGATCTTCACCCGGATTTCCATTAAATTTAGGAATATCTGATGGAAGTTTATGAGAGATCGTTGGCCACCAAGGGGCGTAAGCAATTGGATCGTTTGTTAATCGGTGTAAATCAGGTAACTCTAAAGTTGCCACGAATGGTAACTGTTGATTCAGGTTAGGTGAAGCATACCCAGGATAGGATGGAATTGCCTGAGCAGTTGGCCTTTGCATACCAGCATAATGCAGTTGATGCTGGTATGACTGATACGGTTGGTGGGCATGACCATTGTAAAATGGTTGATTTTGACCGTTTTGAATGTACAGCTGTCCACTGTTCGCAAAGATCTACTGCTCAGAACCTTGGTATACTTGTTGGAATTGTGGTTGTTGGTATTGCACCAGCCACGGTTGTGAAGCCATGTTCTGTTGCGCTATACTAACCGTTGGACCAATGTGTGGGGTAATTGTACCCGTTTGGACCTGTGTCGCCCCACCAGTCGGCGATTGTGGTTGAGTCACAGGGTCAAGGGGCTGTTGCATTACAACCTGAGAAATCTGAGGTTGACATACAACAGGCAGCATTTGAACTTGTGACACTGTCACAATAGCTGGTGTAGTCGGGATGTTCGACATAGGTACACATTGTTGCATAGAATACACAACCCTTGGTTGTTGGGGTAGTATAGGTACCCAACCACTTGATGTAATTCCAGTATATCCTGAATACTGTTGTGAACTCCCGTATGGATATCCTCCCGGAGGGGATAATGAAAGGGCATACTGCCCCCCATATGGTGGTAACCCGGAACTCAAGGGGATTGTCTGCCCTTGGGGACTGGATTGCCCAAATTGACCTCCAAATGGATCAATTTGTCGAGTCTCAACATAAGAGTTGCCGAATATTATTCCGGAGGAACAAACAGGAATGGACCATACTGTCGAAATAACCCCTGGATGGACTCCTTCTAGCGGTTGTGAGCTAGTCGGGACAGATGGTACACCGGAAAACATTGTCGGAGTGACGGCAGGGAGTTCTACTGTCGCTGTGTCAGCCGACACAGTCCTAGATGTTGACGGTTGTTCAGACATTTTGAGTCTATCCAAAAGATTACCTAGCGATTCTACAGGAACTTCCACTGGTGGTAGACTAACTTCTGATGTCGAAGGAAATAGAGTGACCCCGACTCCAAAATGTGTTGGGGTACTTGCTTGCGGATCTTCTACAATTTCCTCTATCGCAATCAAACCAGGTGGAAGGGGAAGACCATCAAGTCCGTAAAATATTTCTGGTGCCGAAGAAGGGGTTGAATCGACAGCGACAGATGTTTGAGGAGCAAGACTCTCCGAACCGGTTGCAGATGGAACTGGTTTAGTAACACAAGTGTTTGCTCTCAGACTAGGATCAGTGTCACTGTCCCTTTGTGGCTGTTGAACTTCTTCTGTAGAGGCAGGGTTTCCATAAATGTTTGGAGTAACCGAAATCTCGGATGTTGTTGGAACACTTGTTCTAACTTTAATAGGAGATTTCGAACCGGTTAAACGAGTTCGCTTTGTCCGTACTGTTTTCGATTCCGGAGACAAATACGGTTGACTCGTAAGCCTCCGCGAACGACGGGGTTTCAATTGACTTTCTTCTACGATTGCGGATTACTCGATCAACTAAAATACAAAAGGGGAAATATGTTTCCGAATTAAATGAATTTTAGACGCTTTGGACACAACTTGCTTTTTCAATTTTAAAGAGTCTAGAAAAAGCAAAAGATGACTCTAGTCTCCTTCGATTTTTAATGAGCCTGAAGTGACAAGTGCTCAGATGGACCTTTTCCGTTAAGGAGTCTGAAAAGGAACGAAAGGGACTGCTCTGGAGTTCTAGGTAGAGGGTGTGCCAAACCAATTGCAAAACCGCAGAATACTTTTTAAGGTACGCGCGGTCAATCTTCCTGAATGCTGTGTTCAGTGCATTGCGATCAGTAGGGCGGCCAACACGGCTTCCTATGGATAGAGGTTTTATGCCTATAGGGGTCTCCCAATATATACTCGACGGTACGTGGGAGCACAATCCGTACTGGCACTTATCGTCTCTCAGGAGGAATCACCCAACCATCAGTGAGGCTGACAGTAACCAGGTTTTACGACGCCAGAACACGTCTCTAGCCTAGACCTCTATGTTGTGTGTTAAGTTACAAAGCGTTATTAAGTTCATTCAATTTATTTTAGGTTGATCTGTTGGCATTATGATTCAAGTGTTGTCCTTGATGGCAACTCACTCAGAGGCTGGTACAGGTGCTCAGAGCTTGGTACAGGTGGTACAGGTGATGGCAACTTAATCAGAAGACAGATCTTAGTACAGCAGGCCAAGAAAGTTCATACACGCAGGTTCATTAAGCCCAAGTCGCGTGTACACGCAGGTTGGCTTCAGTAAAAGAGCGTGTATGTGAAAACGTACCTTTGGTCCATGGTGGTTAGTCCTTGGAAGTTGTGCCTATGGTTTTGGACCATGGCGTCTCGACGGACGTGTTGATCCCTAGTTTTGAAGTTGATGGTATTGTGTTACTATGGTTTTGGACCGTGGTATTGTAAAGGGCCTAAGGCTATATAAGGAGAAGATCATTAGGAAAATGTAGGTAAGCAAGGTGCAAGAGTGTGTGAGTGATGAAGATCTGAGGAAGTGTGAGATCCAAGTGCTGGTTATGGGTTGGTGATCTGAACCAAGGTTTCACTCATGTGGAGGATGATGAATGATGGAACGAGATCTCAAGGCTTGGAATGATTATCTTCATATGGTTTGCCTGTGGATAGATTAGATCTACTGACGCATGTTTATTATTATGATCTGGGTATGTTTTGATGTCTGATATAGCTGCAGAGTTATAAGTTAGAATTTGCAGATCTGTACGCGGGTTGGCTTTGGTAAAAGAGCGTATACACGCAGGTTGGGTTCATCCAAGTAGCGTATACAATGTGAAGTATGATATTTGAAGATGAAGTTGGATCTGGTTGTTGTTATGTTGTCTGGTTGTTGTTGACAGGGTTACAGTGATTCAGAATTGGGTGTTTCAGTGATTGATGATGCAGGTTGTTCTACAATGGTGATTGTTTCATGGATCCAGTATGAAAATGTATGAAACGTGGTCCCGGGAAGATCGTAGGCTGGCACCTATGTACTGGTAAACATATCAGCCAGTACAAGAGCCAAGGGGGGTTGTAGCTCCCTTCCAGGAGCAGCTGGAAAACGAGTGAAGGTTGTAGCCTTCTGTAGGGTTGGCACCTACATACTAGTAAATGGATCGGCTAGTACAAGAGCTATGAGGGTTGTAGCCCTCTGCAGGTTGCAGCCTGCGTGCTGGTAAATGACTGCACCAGTGCATTGTAAAAGAAGTTTCTTATTAAAGAAGAAAGAGACGAATTGCAGCAGGTGGTTTTCACCCACATTGGGTTTCCACCTTATATCATGGTGTTCATGTGTGTGGCTCTTGTGTGATGTTCTGTTCTGTTATTCTGCACCTGTTTACTGTTAATATGCTTAATAATGATCTGATGCATTTACTGAAGATTAAGATAACTGAATTATAAGATCTCTGGATATACGCGAGTTTCATTAGACACAGTAGCGTGTACACGTGGGTTCACTTAATTGAAGTAGCGTATATGTTTCTGAGCATGAAATTGAAAAAGTTTGATTGATCTGATAATACTGATTCACCCCCCCTCTCAGTATTATTTCCAACAATTGGTATCAGAGCAGGTCCTTCAGAGAAGCTTGATCGCTTGAAGGAGATTCGTAGAACAATGGGGAAGAAAGCACGTCAGAAGAAGAAGACAGCTCAAAGGAACAATGACAACCTGCCGTTGAGTGGAAGTAAGAATTCAGATCCTGAATCACCTCAGAATGAAGATGGACAAACAAATGAAGTATCAGATCAAACCATAGATCAGCAAGATCTACCTAGCAAAAAGGAGAATGCCCTCAAAGAAGAAATCATCAAATTAGAAGATCTGTTGGAATGTGCCTCCAGAACTCGACAAATGCTGCTAGCACTGAATAAAGAGCAAGAAAACGAGATCCTCAAACTAAGGCATCAGTTGGATGAAGGAAGGAAAGCTGAAGAGACCTTGAAGAAGCAATGTCTAGACAAAGAAGAACAACATCAAGTTGAGGTAAATATCTTGAAAAGTAAATTAGAAGAAAAGGATAAACTATTACGATTTCAAGATAGTACTAAGATCTTGGATGATATTCTTAGTAGTCAAAGGTCCCCTGCTATCAAAACTGGTCTTGGTTTTCATAAGTCTATTGAAGGTGAATCTGGTTCACAAAGTAAGACAAGAATCTCTCATGCAAAATCTGAAAGGCTCTACAAGGAGATGAAAGGTCAACCTCATCAACAATCAAGGAAAGAGACTCCTCAAAGAAAATCTTTTACTCCTCCCATGAATAATGTTGAATGTTATGTATGTCATAATCTTGGACATGTTGCAGCCATATGTAGAAAAAGAAGGTTTCAAGACCATCATGCAGAAAGATCATCACATTCAAGGTACTTTAATGGATATTGCTTTTCTTGCAATATGTTTGGTCACAAAGCTGCTGATTGCTATAGGAGGAATATGAAACATGTAAGATGCTATGCATGTAACAAGTTTGGACATAGAGCAAAGGATTGCAGGAACAAAGCTCATGATAAGAAGAAATCATCAACATGCTTGAAGATATGGAAGAAGAAGGAAGTTCAGCCAGAAAGATGTGGCACAGCACAGGGTACTCAGCACAGCACAGACATAACAGACTCAGGGGGAGCTGAAGGCATAGAACTTCAGTGTTCTAATTCTAATACGCAAGTTTCATGAAGCAAATCCGCGTATATACGTGAGTTTCACACTACAAAGTCGCGTATATGTCAGTTTGTGAAAAAGCAGTGGGGACAGACTCAGAAAAGGGGTCTGATATGATCCAGTCCAGTATATGTTCTATTGGTTAACAGTTACAGTCTGCTGAGGATGTCTGGAAATGTCTTGATACTTATGGCACAGGCTCAGGGGGAGCATATACTTCAAATAATGCATTGTTGGCATTATGGTTAGAAGCTGTTGATAAAGTCTATGATACATCTTGCTGTTTGATCAAAGGAATGGTATTGCAGGCTGATGCTTATTGTACAGATCGTGATGCTGCTGGTGGCCCTTCATAAGTCCGGGTCTAGATATTTCATCTCTATGTCATGTATCTCTTTTATGATGTCAAGGTCATGTAACGGCCTATGTTGGTTTCCCCACTATGCCTGGGATGAATGATGTAATGTTCATGTCTTATCATGAGTAAACTCTTAATGTATCTCCACATGGTTAGGTAGATGAGTCAATATTGGTATATCCCCACTAGGTTGGGTGATGAATGTATGTATTGAGTCTTTTGGTGATAGGAAGGTCTTCTATGATGTATAAGTCCTTGTTCTTCTTGAAGAACATCTTTTGCAGATCTTGCCTACAGTCAAGGGGAGCATGAACAGCACAATTCAGCAAGAGCAGGATGGATAGATTGGTACACTTTGGCATACACAAAGGGGGAGCACATTTGGAGATTGCAGCAGGTACTCAGGGGGAGTATGGACAGCAGAAGGTATACCAAAGAAGAGGATATCCTGGTACGCCCTTTGCCCTTGATGTCAAAGGGGGAGAGTGACTTGGTGTGGTGGTTGCCATCAAGTCCAAAGGGGGAGATTGTTGGCATTATGATTCAAGTGTTGTCCTTGATGGCAACTCACTCAGAGGCTGGTACAGGTGCTCAGAGGTTGGTACAGGTGGTACAGGTGATGGCAACTTAATCAGAAGACAGATCTTAGTACAGCAGGCCAAGAAAGTTCATACACGCAGGTTCATTAAGCCCAAGTCGCGTGTACACGCAGGTTGGCTTCAGTAAAAGAGCGTGTATGTGAAAACGTACCTTTGGTCCATGGTGGTTAGTCCTTGGAAGTTGTGCCTATGTTTTTGGACCATGGCGTCTCGACGGACGTGTTGATCCCTAGTTTTGAAGTTGATGGTATTGTGTTACTATGGTTTTGGACCGTGGTATTGTAAAGGGCCTAAGCCTATATAAGGAGAAGATCATTAGGCAAATGTAGGTAAGCAAGGTGCAAGAGTGTGTGAGTGATGAAGATCTGAGGAAGTGTGAGATCCAAGTGCTGGTTATGGGTTGGTGATCTGAACCAAGGTTTCACTCATGTGGAGGATGATGAATGATGGAACGAGATCTCAAGGCTTGGAATGATTATCTTCATATGGTTTGCCTGTGGATAGATCAGATCTACTGACGCATGTTTATTATTATGATCTGGGTATGTTTTGATGTCTGATATAGCTGCAGAGTTATAAGTTAGAATTTGCAGATCTGTACGCGGGTTGGCTTTGGTAAAAGAGCGTATACACGCAGGTTGGGTTCATCCAAGTAGCGTATACAATGTGAAGTATGATATTTGAAGATGAAGTTGGATCTGGTTGTTGTTATGTTGTCTGGTTGTTGTTGACAGGGTTACAGTGATTCAGAATTGGGTGTTTCAGTGATTGATGATGCAGGTTGTTCTACAATGGTGATTGTTTCATGGATCCAGTATGAAAATGTATGAAACGTGGTCCCGGGAAGATCGTAGGCCGGCACCTACGTACTGGTAAACATATCAGCCAGTACAAGAGCCAAGGGGGGTTGTAGCTCCCTTCCAGGAGCAGCTGGAAAACGAGTGAAGGTTGTAGCCTTCTGTAGGGTTGGCACCTACGTACTAGTAAATGGATCGGCTAGTACAAGAGCTATGAGGGTTGTAGCCCTCTGCAGGTTGCAGCCTGCGTGCTGGTAAATGACTGCACCAGTGCATTGTAAAAGAAGTTTCTTATTAAAGAAGAAAGAGACGAATTGCAGCAGGTGGTTTTCACCCACATTGGGTTTCCACCTTATATCATGGTGTTCATGTGTGTGGCTCTTGTGTGATGTTCTGTTATGTTATTCTACACCTGTTTACTGTTAATATGCTTAATAATGATCTGATGCATTTACTGAAGATTAAGATAACTGAATTATAAGATCTCTGGATATACGCGAGTTTCATTAGACACAGTAGCGTGTACACGCGGGTTCACTTAATTGAAGTAGCGTATATGTTTCTGAGCATGAAATTGAAAAAGTTTGATTGATCTGATAATACTGATTCACCCCCCCTCTCAGTATTATTTCCAACATGATCTTTCTTAGAAGTTTGCCTTTTTGGATCGCCACGAGATGTAGATACAATTCTTAAATGCAGTCTAAAGATGATAAGCAAGCTTTTATCTCTTTTCAACAGTGAAAATCCTAGCTACAAGGGGAAAAGAAAGACACAATCTTTTCTCAAAGAGCATAGAGCACACTGTAAATGCACTTTTCCTAAATCAAACCATACAAACCATCAATATGCAAATGCACATATGCATGTATTTGTTTTCACTTTCTTAATATTGATGCCTAAAAAGAAAGTTGTTGTACAAATTCGAATTCGATTTTAAGTGAAAACACAAACAAGTTTCTTTTTGAAATCAAAAAGACGATTACGACACTTTATGATTTTGAAGTAAACACTTGTTTCGACACTAGAAATTCACAAATTCAAACCAAAAGACAAAAGTAAAAGCGCAATCAACTGTCAACAGCAAACAAATTTACTCCTAAGATCAAAACGACACTTATGAGAGGTCTAGATCTAAGGGCGACAGTATGACTAGTTTACTTTTGTAATGGGAAACTGCAAATGATGTAACAAATACACAAAAAGAAATACAGTTTCTTTTATACAACTGAGGCAGAATTAAGGCAGAGAAAAGGGGTTTTCAGATAGGTACACACACTGATAACAGGCTGCAAAAAACAGAGATAAAACTGAACACAAGGATGCAAAGAACCACAGCTGCACAGGGCAAAGGCTGCTCAGCACACCTGTTGCACAGAGAAACTGAATTGCAGCGCAGGTAGCCCTCTTGGGACCTGCGTTGAAATGCAGAGTCTCTTCACAGAGCCTACGTTGAAGCAGAAACGAGAATTGTCTCCGGGTTCTGGGTCACGGTTTGCAGTTTGATCTGAGGTTTTTGGCCGAATAAAAGCTATCAATAAGGTACAATTAGAAGGATGATTTAAAGGAGGACTAAGAGCTATCACAAAGGGCAGTTAGAGCATTTGTGGATCAGCTCGTTCAGATCATAAATAGGCCCAGTGAGTGGACTAGAGTGGTAGATCTCTACTTTGCATTTGTAAATGGAAAATGCAGTTCGATTCGCCACTCCTAAGTTTATGATAAGAACAACAATAGAAACACAAATAAACTAACTAGATACGATCCCCAGCAGAGTCGCCAATTTGTTGTTGGGAAAAGTATCTATTCAGAACGCCCCTATCCCACTCTAAGGTGTGATAGTGCCTTAGCAACAAACAAGGAAAACTACTTGAGTATTCTTCTTTATGAAATGTAAATGAGGAGAAAGGATGTAACTAACCTGTGTCTTTCACTAGTTTGTTGATCCAATCGCTCCTCTCTTCAATAGCTCCCAACTCCCTGCTCCTTTACCGGCCCAGCTTCACCGAATTCCTACAAGATCACAAGAGAGAGAAACTACACGAAGATATAGATATACATTCATAAAAAGCTGAGGATCAGATTAAGCTAAACATGCAAATATAACAAAACATCATTGATACACAGCATGTAGGAGAAACTCAAATAATTTTATTGATATGATAAGAAAGTCCAAGAGGAGATACAACCAAGTGAGTCCCAATCCAGCATTTACCTCCTAGCAAAGGAATCCCTTCCTCTCCTCCAACAAAGCATAAATCACCCAATGTACTAATCTTAATCTCAAACCAACAACAATTCTCTGCAAAGTACAAAATTCCAGCCTCTGGATCTCTGCGATGAGGGATCCATATATAGATGTAAGCAGAGAGGATGAGTGAGCTTATGTTTTGACTTGTGGCTTCTCTCTGTCAGTTCTTGCTTCCACTTGGAGACTGAGAGCCTCTTACTCATCACTTGGTCGAATTCAGTGAGGCAAGTGTCATTGAAGAAGATTCTGGAAGATTCCATGGTCTTTCCACCTTGTTGAATGACTCTGCCACTTGTCATTTCCCGCTTAACGCACCTGGGTAGTGCATTCAAGTGCGTTGCAACACACCTAGCCAGTGCATTTGGGTGCTTTGCAACGCAGGCAGCTAGTGGAGCTTCTGAATTGATCCTGATTTGACTAGTTCTGAGTGGTTTCTGGTGGAGAACTTCTGGGAGAAGCTGTCATTGGTTGACCTTGTTCCTTTAGGAGCTGTAACAACATCTTTAGGGACTTTGGATCCCTTGGAGTATGGACATTTCATGCTTATAGTTGTAAGGCAAAAAAATGTCTATAACATGGGGGCTGCAAAATGAAAATATTCCCTGAAGATTCCCCATTCTAGCCCAAAAAATCTAGCGATGAGCGCAAATCGCTCATCAAAAACTGCCTCAAAAACTGATTTCGGGCCTCCGAAGTGCGATTTTTGCTCCTTCGCACCAAAAAGTGATGATGGCATCAGCATGACGTGACATTGTACGGTGGATGACGTCAACGATGACGTCAACATGATGACATGGTAGGATGACATCAGCGGGTGACGTCATCATGTATGGATGGTGACGTGGCAAGTACAGTGGCAGGGTACAGTGGCAGGAGGCCACGTGGCAGGTGACTCGGCAAGTGACTCGGCAGGAGGCCACGCAGGTGGACGATGTGTCGCGGTGACTGGGCCAGGGGGGAGTGACACAGGCGGGTGACGTGGGGCTTACGTCACAGGGGAGGGCAGTAAGCGGTTTTGGGCGCACTGCCATTAGCGCCTGGGCGGTTTTGGGGGGAGGGGCTCCGCCACACCCCAATGCTTGACGCGTGGCGGGAGTACGACGGGTAATACCGCCCATCTCCCGGACGCTATCCTTTGGGCGGTTCGGAGATGGGACGGCCTGCCAACTGTCGATCTGGGCACAGGGCGATCGGACGGCTGGCGGCGAATGTGAAGCAGCAGGGAGTTAGTGCAGGGAATATTCAAGGAATATCCCGAATTTTAATTTGCACGCGGTGGGGTTTAGACTTAGGGAATGGGGGTTTTTGGGTTAAAAATGCGCAGGGTTTAATGGATTTATGCAGAAACTTTGGGTTGGGGGCGGAAAAGGGGTTTTTTTGAGGGTTTTTAGGGCTAGGGGAGAGGTTATTAATCCGGACAGGTGTCAGATTAATCCCTTTTAAGACACGGATGGGCTAAAAACAGCCCCGGATGGACCGTTTTTTCCCAGACTTATAAAAATATGGCTATATTTCCAGGGAGGGGATATACACATAGGGGAATTTTATATACAAAGTTTTAGTAGGGGAAAGGGGAAAACTGATAGGGAGTTATATAATACTGTTAGTAGTTAATGTGAAGATGATAAGCAAGTGCCAAGGTCAGAGACCTTAGGCCAATTGGGGAAAAGAGCTTGAAAAGAAATAAAATTCCTTGAGTGAAGTAGATCTTCACCAAGGCAACTGATATGGATGATGATGAAACTAAGAGGAATCAAGCAGATCTTGATCTCTTTGGGAAGTTAGCAAGTGACTTGGGGAATTAGAAGAAGGGGGAGTTAGTTATGTCCACCTTCGAGCTCCTTTGCATGAAAACTGCCTGCACTGTGATCTGTAAAGATAAAGCACTTTGTAACACAAAATTGATCATAAATTATCATTCTGCAACCACACAGCTACCTACCCAGCCTACTCACCTAACATTTTTTCTTCTTTTTGGTTTGGGTGCACTTAGACTTGCAGACCCAGATTTACAATTTTTCTTTTGAATTTTTCCTATCTAAATCTACACTTATTTCTGCCAGGGCCCAGATTAAACAGTTGGGTCCCTTTGATTCTCTACCTATCTACAGATCTGCCAAGATTAAACTGTTTGGACATATATCATTCTCTATATTCTAAAATAGGAAATTGAAACCTAGGGAGACCAAGATTAAGCTGTTTGGACCTCCCTTAAATGAAAACTCTTCAAAACTGGAACAACTCATCAAAAATTTGAATCAGCAGTGGCATTTAGACTAGCACACTTCATGGATTTCTTATTTGGTCTCTCCTGGAAATATGGAACACTGCAGCTTGCAAAGTATGACATATTTGGCATGTAAAAATGTCAATCCTGAAAAATGATACCCTGTTGCAACAGGAGGCTAACAGTGGCTCCACTTGGGGATGGATTTTCCTTGTGAAAAGCCAAGAACATCAGGTCAGACTGCCTCGATTTTCTATTTGTTGCTGTAGACTGGGAATACTTCTATGTTCTGGCTTTTAAAAATATAAACTTTGAACTATGAACAACCTCCTCCTCAACTGAATTACTGTGAACTGTACAGCATTGCCTGCTTTCTTCTACATGCTTGATAATTATGTATAATGCTGCTGGAACATGTCTTTGACTACAAATAGTTCTTTTCTACCCTGCATTGCTTGTAATGTGATAGTTTTCCTCATGCTGTTTTGCTGAAATTGGTGTAGAGACATCGCTTTTAAAACTGGAATACTTGCATTGGTTGTGTCTTCTAAAACTTTACTACTGCTTCTCAAATGATTGGCCTGCTTATACAAAAAATAAAAAACAGAGTGCTGATATATACACATAAGACTGTACAAAGATATATACAAAACTGCATTGTGTCCCTTAAACGGGATCATGGTAGTGTTTCAGCATCCGGCCATTGACAGGGCCTTCTTCAGCAGAACAATCCTCTACAGATCTGAGAAAATAAGTGCTATTTCCTTGAACAGTAGAAATAACCAATGGACCTCTCCATAGAAAATCAAACTTGGCATGTTTGCCCTTGTCTTCCCTTCTTGAGTCCCATCTTAGAACTTTGTCACCAACATTGAAATCATCAGCCTTAGCTCTTTTATCAAACATCTTTTTGAGATTTTCTTGCACAATCTGAGCTCTGTCATAAACTTATTCTCTGGTTTGCTGCAGATGGATGGTCTGATTGATTCTTCTTTGAATGTCATTCGGTTCAGCCTGAATCTCTTGTAACAGCTTGATAGTAGGAATGCCCAGGGATGAGGGAAATCTGGCCTCCATGCCATATACTAGCTCATAGGGGCTCATCCCAACTGATCTTTTGCTTG
The DNA here is from genome assembly GCA_031772625.1 of Pinus tabuliformis. Taxonomy (NCBI): domain Eukaryota; kingdom Viridiplantae; phylum Streptophyta; class Pinopsida; order Pinales; family Pinaceae; genus Pinus; species Pinus tabuliformis. The sequence goes on along the minus strand of CM062804.1, from coordinate 1,581,119,891 downwards.
AAAGTCTATCTGCCCATAGGGCATTTACTAGTTTTTTGTGCCAGTTCTTCTTGTTTTCTTCCAGTACTTTCTTTATGATATTGATGAGGCTTTTGTTAGATGATTCGGCCAAGCCATTACCTTGGGGGTAATAGGCAGTGGAGTGGCCCAGGGTGATACGAAACTTGTGACAGAAATTGATCATCTTTTTGGACTTAAATGCAGCGGCATTGTCAGTGATGATTTTCTCAGGGCAGCCAAATCTAGAAAGGATGTTGCACTCAAGGAATTGGATAATTATGGTGTCATTGGCTTGTCTACAGGGAATGGCTTCAACCCACTTAGTGAAATAGTCAGTGGCTGTTAGGATCCATTTGTGCTGGCCTGAGGAAGAGGGATGGATTTCTCCAATGAAGTCAAGACCCCATTGTTGAAAAGGTTTCTCTGTGGAGATGGGTTTGAGGGGCAGGGGCAACAACTTTCTCTTGCCTTCAAAAATTTGGCATTTGTGACATGACATGGCAAACTTATTTACATCTGCAAAAAGAGAGGGCCAGCCCTTAAAATTTTATCAGCAGTGGACTTCCAATATAGATGTCCTCCACAGTCACCTGCATGGAATTCTTTCATCACATTGTTAGTTTCATTCATGGTTAAACAATTAAGCAATATACCTTCATGATTTCTCCAAAATAATGCACCGTCTATAACACAAAACTTTAAAGCCTTCATTTTCAAAAATCTTTTCTTGGTCCTGGACAATCCTGGGGGAGCACACAGGTTTAACAGTACAAAGCATATATCAGTGCACCATTGGGATTGTAAAAATATTTCACTGATCTGTGGAGTCACCAGCTCCGATTCATTGTCCAGCTGGTTAATCTCTAAGGCTTGAAAATTTGTTTCGGACATCAGTCTAGCTAAACCTTGTCCCTTTATCAGCTTGGTTGGTTTTATTTCTATGTCATATTCAAGGATGTTTGCAATCCACCTGCCTCTTTTTCCTTCTAATCCCTCTTGGGTCAATATGTCTTTTACAGCAGCATGTGGGACATAGGCAATCACGTGTGAATATAAAATGTACACTCTGAAATCCTTGATGGCCTTCACAAGTGCGTAGGCCTGCTTTTCCATTATTGGGTACTTCAAAGGGGTGTCTCTTAATGCTCGGCTGAAAAAAGTGATTGCTTTTTCAGCTCCTTGCTCATCCTTTTGCAACAGGACAGCAACTATTGTGTGATCAGATGCAAATGAAAATATGATAAAATCTTTATCAAACTGTGGGCTAGTTAGGACAGGGGTTTGTGTTAAGGCTGATTTGATACTTTCAAATGCTTTCTTGGTTTCAAGAGACCATTTTACCTTGGCATCCTTCTTTAACATGTTGTTTAGCAATCTTATCAGCTCAGCTATATTTGGAATAAATCTTCTCAAGAAGTTGATTTTCCCAAGGAATGCTTGTAGCTCTTTAATGTTTCTTGGAAATGGGATTTGGAGGATGGCTTGTATTCTTTCAGGATCAATTCTGATCCCATCCTTTGATATGATGTGGCCAAGTAATTTTCCTTCTTCAAGGCCAAACAGAGACTTCTTGGGGCTCAAGGAAATGCCATATTTCCTACATGTCGTGAAAATTTGCCTGAGATGCTTGAGGTGTTCTTCATCAGATTTGGAAAATGGGGTTAAGTCATCAAGGTAGACAACTAGGAAGTCATGTATTTCTTTGGCGAAAGCAATATCCATTGCTCGTTGAAAGGTAGCTCCAGCGTTTTTAAGACCGAATGGCATCTTTACATACTTAAATGTTCCCCAGGGTGTAGTAAAAGCTGTTTTGTCTTGGTCGTCTGGGTGAACAAGTATTTGGTTGAAACCTGAAAAACCATCTAGTAATGAGATTCTAGATGATCCCACTACTCTCTGCAAGATGTGGTCCATTTTAGGCAAAGGGTAATGGTCTTTTAGGGAGACTTGATTTAAATTTCTGAGGTCTACACAAAGTCTGATTTCGCCTGTCTTTTTTCTCGTAGGAACAAGATTGGACACCCATTCAGAAAATTTGATGGGTGCTATTATGCCTGCTTCAAACATTATCTTTACTTCCTTCTCAATTGGGGGAAGAAGCATGGGGTTAATTCTTCTAAGTTTCTTCTTGAAGGGTTTCTGGTTTGGTTTTAAAGGAATGGTGTGTTGGATCACCGAGGTGTCATAGGATTTCAGATCCTCATAGCTCCAAGCAAATACATCTTGGAACTCTTTGAATAAGTCAATATACTTGGGCTTTTGATCAGGTGGTAAATTTTTGGACAGTTTGATCATTTTTGGCTTTTCTACAGTCCCAATGTTATGTTCCTCTATCTCAGTGTTTATAGGCTGCAATTTTGGCTTTCTTGGCACGTCATTAGCATCAAACATATCTTCTAATGGGGTTAGGCCAGCAGGCAGAAAGTTATCCTTTAAGTCAATGATGTCTGCCTCTGTTTTGGCTATATCCTCCAAGTGTATTTGTTTCAGCTGTTCTAGGTTTTCTTTGTCAAAAATAGTTGGTTTCAGGATTTTCTTGACTGTTGCAGCCGTTATATCTTGCTGATTTTCATTTGTTTGGTGTTCTAGATCTGCCATAGCATCCATGTCAATGTTAATGTTCGAAAACTCATGCTCAAGGGTGAGGAAATTATTAATCTGGGCATCATTTTCGAATACTTGCCAGTCTTTAACGTTATTTGGGACTGTGGGCCTATGTTTTATTTCAGCTGTGAAGTGATGGTTTGGGTCAAAAGGAAGCTTGCATGTACTAGCAAAGGTAGCTAGGTTGTGTGCATGAATGTTGTGATTTCTTGAAATCTTGTCAAGCTTGAATTCAGTGAATGCCTGGAGTATGTTAGTAGCAGCAGTCCTATAGGCTCTCATTCTGTTGTCATTGGTAACAAAATTACCTTTCATCTGTTGTATAACTAGATCAGAGTCACCCAAGATAGACACTTTTGCAGCTCCTAGAGCTTTGAGGAGTTTAAGACCTAAAAGCAGAGCCTCATACTCTGCCATGTTATTTGTGCATTTAAAATTCAGTCTGTAGGCAAGACCTTCTGCATGGTTGTTAAATGTATTGTGAATCCATACACCTGCCCCTGCTCCTAACATGTTGACAGAGCCATCAAACTCTAAATACCATGTGATTTCTTGCTTATGGTCAGTATCAAGAGATTGAGCTGTTTTAGGATTGGGCAGATTTAAAATTTTTGTCTGGGGAACTTCTTTTGGTAGGCTGGTTGCATCAACTGTTGTGACAGTTTCATGGGTATTTGCAACCGACTCTTCGTTCATATGTGCTTGTTGCTCTAGAGTGAAGGGCTCATTATCAATTGAAACATTTGTATCATTATTAAACAAAATAAAGGAATCCATATCAGAGTGGATTGAGTAAATGGGAAAATTTTCAGGCTTGCTCTCACTACTTACCACATATTTCATGAGTGTTTCTCTATACAGTCTCTTTGGTTGCCCAGAGACTGAAATAGTGGCATAGGAAAGGTCTAATTGAAGGGATCCTTGGAGCTTTGCTCCCCATGATCTTGACAGGAGCATACCGTACCTTGGTGGAATGTCAGCAACCACTACATCCATGAGGATGGTCTTGTTGGGATATTGGACTAAGGAGACACACAAGTCTTTGATGAGGCCTAAACATTTCACTTGACTTGAGTCAAAGGAGTATAAATCTTTGTAAGGTCTTGTAACATCAAGATTCAGTTTTTCCATAACTGCTTTGGGCATAAGATTGTGAGATGCCCCTGAGTCAAACATAGCGTTGTGCAAAACTTTGTCATGTATATGAAAACTGACATAAAAGGGTGGGACCGGTCCATGTGTTGATTTTCCATTAACTTCTGGGCCAAATAGCAGCTCTGGGGTGTCATCTAAAACATTTACATCATCATTAACCTCTAGCATTTGAAGTGATCTTTGAATTTGCTGCCTATATACATCGTGCTTGGAAAGTTCTGAGGAGGGAATGGATATTTTTAACTTAGCTATTTTTGTCTCTAAGTTAAATGGCTTTTCCAGTGGAGTCTTGGTGTTGATAATGGCAGTTTTTTCTGTTTCATTTGAATTGTCTGCGTTTTGCTCTTGTTTATCATTGCTATGGGAAGTTTTTGCTTGTGGTTTTTCAACTTCAGGAAAGTTTTTGGGAACCTTGTTCGAGCTTTCTTTCGAGGAAGAAGGTGGCAAAGGCTAATCTTTGGAAGGTTGTATTTCTGTTATGTCTTCTACAGTCACTTGATGCGGGTTTGGAACAGGTATATCAGCTGGTTCTGTTATGACAGCCTTGCCTTTAGTCTTGTTGGGTTGTTTGCCTTCCTTTGTTTTACTAGGTTCGAAAATGTCAATGGTCCTAGTTCTCAGCTTATATTGTTTGTGTACTTCATACACAACGGTATCATAACCTTGTTTGAAATCAAAAGACTCGCCAGACCTAGTCTGAAACTGATTGTAATCGGGTTCATTTTGGTCTTCTTGGGACAAGACAGTTTGGTGCTAACCCTTTAGATCCATTAAGTTCATGTGAGTGTCCTCTATGGGTTCACTAGAAGTAGATCCTTCAACATAATTATCTTGGAAAGTGGGTCTTATATCATGGTCTTGGTTAGGCCTACCAGCATTTATGTTCTGCGTTTTCCTGAAATTTGGGTTCCTTATGGTATTAGACTGTTGTCCTTCCCATGATGCTTTTCTCTCAACATTTTCTACTCTTTCTCCCAGCCTTTGCAAGCCACTGATGATAGCATCAAGCTTTTGATCAAAAGCTGAGGGTTCTTCTTTGAAGGTGGTTCTTCTTTCCATTCTAGCTCTGTTTCTTTTGGCAATTAAATTGGCTTCTACGCTGACAGCAACATTTTGCATGTCCGCAAGGGTTTGAGGAGCTCTTTCCTTTAACTGGTATGCCATATCCAGGTCGAATCCATCGGGAAATTTGTACAAGGCCAGATCAGGCAGAGGCCTTAAGTTCTGTGGTATTGCGTTATATACATTATTGAATTTTGCACAGTACTCCAAAACAGTCTCTTGAGGACCTCTTTTGATCGTATCATATTCAACTAGTATGTGCAAGGGGTCTTTCTTTTTCTCCCATCTGTTGGTAAAGGATTGGTAAAGCTCGTCTGGGGTGGTTATGGAATTTGCAGCAAGTGATCTGAACCAAGTTCTTACATCACCTGTTAAACTTTGAACAAAAATTCTCATTCTTACACTTTCATTGTCTATCTCATAGTTTTCAAAATAGTCCTGCATCCTTTTGGTGTGCTGAATGGCTGTGAAAGGACCGGTGGAATCAAAATATGTGATTTTCGATTGGTACTCTTGAGGTAAAGCCCCAACATTAGTAGGTAATTTCAGGGGTGCATATCTATTAGCCATATTGGTAGGTATAAGTGGAACAACGGGGATAAGTGGAACAACTGGAGTAACGGGGATCACAGGAGTAACTGGAACGCTGGAAACAATAGTAGTGTTAGTATGTGCAGTGAATGAAGGTGTGGAAGGAGTACTACGGGATGTAGATGATGAACTAAGGGAAATAGGGGTTGAACGGAACAAAACCTTGACAGGAGTTGAAATACATCTAGGGTAAGTTGTTTCAGGGCTCAAATCAGCAGCATTCTCCTGTCTTTCTTGCTTCCTAAGGATTTTCGAGATTATGTTAGGGTTTTCAAAAACAGCTGGAGGGTTGGGATCTGGATTAGACCTTGTATATCGTGGATTTTTCTTGGGAGCCAGCTTCCGAATTGTTTTTCGGGTATTTTTCCTGGGAATGTTTTTGTAATCTACAAGGGACTAATTAAAATATGGGACAACTTGTTTGTAACTTAAAACTAGCATGAAGATTGACTGAAGCAGCATTTATTTACTCCTGTTAATGCAAAGCAAAAAACAGTCTCAAAGGCTTCCTGGCTGACATTCAGGCTTCATCTGTAGTTTTAAGAGATAAACAGCAATTGGAAAGTTTGATTTATGGTCTCAGCAGAGCTTTCTTACCTTCTTCGTGAAACTATCTGAGGAAGGTCCCCAGTGGAGTCGCCATTATGTTATCACTCAGGTTGTCCTTAAGCTCTGGAAAAGGATACGGCCGAGGTAACCACAGACCAACTTTGGACTGCAGGCTCTAGCCAACCTACAATCAGAGAGGGCTCTCTCTTTATGATTTAGCTTTGTTGAAAAGGATTTTTGGCTAGGTCTTGGGTTCAGAGGGTTTTGTTTTGTTTTTGTGGGAAAATTGATTTTTCAGTAGAGAGGCAGAGCATAGTCTAAGGGTTTCGAACCATTGGGCGTGGAGTCGAGGAGAAAAACTGTTGGTGCTTTTCCTTAATAACAGTGAGGGAAAATGGAGCAAGATAGCTGAGCATGAAACAATGTTTCAGGTTTAAGGGATGGAAAGAAGTGCTAAGTAATGAGAGGCAGTTAAGAATCTCTCAATTATGCTTAACAAGGTAAGATAACAGGGCGCTACCTAGGGGCAGTTAAGAATCCCTAGGTAATTGGCTAACACAGGTGAATCGGGGTAAACATGAGCCAGAAGAAATTCATATTCATAACCAATTCAATTAGAGGAAAACATAAAGAAATAGCAGAAATTGAGCATAGAGAGTATTTAAACTAATTCTAGGCTATTCTTTCTTCCTGCTATTTAGATAGTGATAAACAACAAACAGAGATAAGAAGCACTTATTGTTCCAGGCTGCAGCACAAGAATTCCATCTTCATATCTCCAAAAACGTTCATTCACAACAGACAGTTTGCTCTCCAAGATTTCGACAATCTTTGATTATGGAAAAAAATTAGGTATACACAGTGAGTCTCTAGTGAAATTCTCAATTGACCAACCCTTGAAACAATGTAGAGGGCGCTATCTATAGGGCAAAACTATCTACAGAGTTTCTTTATTACAACTTGACCTAATTAGGTCTGAAAGAAAGATGATTACTTAACCTAATCCTAACCAAAAATAAATGCAAAAATATCTCGAGCTGCGCTGAGGGCAGCCGCATTAAAACTGAATGAATTATGTTGTCCTTGGTGGCTTAGTGCAGTGTTTCTGCATCTTTGCTGTCTATCTGCATTTAAAGCTTTAACTGTGATTTGAGGGCAAGGATGGGCTTGCACTTTCTGATTTGACTTACTGGGGGGCTCATCAATGTTCAGGTGCTTTGAGCCCCTAAAAAAATCTTTGGCTGATACTCTTTGGCTCTTCATCTTCATCTGATACTCTTTGGCAATAAACCGATGTTGTTCTGACATGCTGGTGGGTCTAATCACACATTAATGGCTGCTGTTCGGCCTCTGTTTCCTTCAAAATTGTTTTTTGCTCCTCTCGGCAAGCTTCGCGAAGAAAAATGGGTCTTTCGGCGCCTTTCGGGCTTCCTGGGGGCTGCAAAATGAAAAGATTCCCTGAAGATTCCCCATTCTAGCCCAAAAAATCTAGCGATGAGCGATTTGCGCTAGGCGCAAATCACTCATCAAAAACTGCCTCAGAAATTGATTCCAGGGCTCCGAAGTGCGATTTTTGCTCCTTCGCAACAAAAAGTGATGATGACATCAGCATGACGTCAGCATGACGTGACGTTGTACGGCGGATGACGTCAGCGATGACGCCAGTATGATGACGTGGTGGGATGACATCAGCAGGTGACATCATCATGTACGGACGGTTATGTGGCATGTACAGTGGCAGGGTACGGTGGCAGGAGGCCACATGGCAGGTGACTCGGCAAGTGACTCGGCAGGAGGCCATGCAGGCGGACGACGTGTCGCAGTGACTGGGCTAGGGGGGAGTGACGCAGGCGGGTGACGTGGGGCTTATGTCACAGGGGAGGGCGGTAAGCGGTTTTGGGCGTACCGCCATTAGCGCCTAGGCGGTTTTGGGGGGAGGGGCTCCGCCACACCCCAACACTTGACGCGTGGCGGGAGTACGACGGGTAATACCGCCCATCTCTCGGACGCTATCCTTCGGGCGGTTCGGAGATGGGACGGCCCGCCAACCGTCGATCTGGGCACAAGGCGATCAGACAGCTGGTGGCGAATGTGAAGCGGCGGGGAGTTAGTGCAGGGAATATTCAAGGAATATCCCGAATTTTAATTTGGGCGCAGTGGGGTTTAGACTTAGGGAATGGGGGTTTTTGGGTTAAAAATGCGTGGGGTTTAATGGATTTATGCAGAAACTTTGGGTTGGGGGCGGAAAAGGGGGTTGTTTGAGGGTTTTTAGGGCTAGGGGAGAGGTTATTAATCCGGCCAGGTGTCAGATTAATCCCTTTTAAGACACGGATGGGCTAAAAACAGCCCCGGATGGACCGTTTTTTCCCGGACTTATAAAAATATGGCTGTATTGCCAGGGAAGGGATATTCACATAGGGGAATTTTATATACAAAGTTTTAGTAGGGGAAAGGGGAAAACTGATAGGGAGTTATATAATACTGTTAGTAGTTAATGTGAAGATGATAAGCAGGCACCAAGGTCAGAGACCTTAGGCCAATTGGGGAAAAGAGCTTGAAAAGAAATAAAATTCCTTGAGTGAAGTAGATCTTCACCAAGGCAACTGATATGGATGATGATGAAAATAAGAGGAATCAAGCAGATCTTGATCTCTTTGGGAAGTTAGCAAGTGACTTGGGGAATTAGAAGAAGGGGGAGTTAGTTAGTCCACCTTTGAGCTCCTTTGCATGAAAACTGCCTGCACTGTGATCTGTAAAGATAAAGCACTTTGTAACACAAAATTGATCATAAATTATCATTCTGCAACCACACAGCTACCTACCCAGCCTACTCACCTAACATTTTTTCTTCTTTTTGGTTTGGGTGCACTTAGACTTGCAGACCCATATTTACAATTTTTCTTTTGAATTTTTCCTATCTAAATCTACACTTATTTCTGCCAGGGCCCAGATTAAACAGTTGGGTACCTTTGATTCTCTACTTATCTACAGATCTGCCAAGATTAAACTGTTTGGACAGATATCATTCTCTATATTCTAAAACAGGAAATTGAAACCTAGGGAGACCAAGATTAAGCTGTTTGGACCTCCCTTAAATGAAAACTCTTCAAAACTGGAACAACTCATCGAAAATTGGAATCAGCAGTGGCATTTAGACTAGCACACTTCATGGCTTTCTTCTTTGGTCTCTCCTGGAAATATGGAACACTGTAGCTTGCAAAGTATGACATATTTGGCATGTAAAAATGTCAATCATGAAAAATGATACCCTATTGCAACAGGAAGCTAACACCACTCATGCAAGAAAGGAAGCAATTTGGTTGCAGATATTGTGTTCAAGTATGGGGTTAGTACAGGGAGCTATAAGGATAGACTGTGACATCCAAAGTGCAATTTTATTGGCAAATAACCCTGCATATCATTCAACGACAAAGCACATTGATGTTCAGTATCACTTTGTGAGGGATATGATAGAAGACAAAAAGGTGTTGCTGGTGGAGACTTTGAAGAATACTACAGATGCATTGACAAAATCTATGAGCTCTGAGAAGTTCACTTGGTGTAGAGAAAGAATGGTAGTTGCGGGGCTGGATAAATGACTAAGCTCTCTTGTGCCCCCCTGTGGAAAGAAAACAACAAGTGGGAGAATGTTGGGTTGTGTTATATTCTTTCCATGACTAGCCCATGTAGTTAACTGGGGGGTTAGAGGGGGGGCGTAGCCCCCCCTTCGTTGCACCTATTGCGTAGTGGGGGGTCACAAGGGGTTTGAGGGGTGAAGGTAACCCCCCTCTATGGGGTTCGGGGTAGCGCCCTGGAAAATTTTTCTTTTTAGACCCTATATTAGGTTGGGCAGACCTACCTATGGTTTTGTGCATGATTTTCGCACATGGTTTTGGATGTGATGGTTTTCAGTGCATGGTTTTGGACGCAATGGTTTTCGGTCAATGGTATTGGATGATTTGGCATGTATAAATATGTATTGTAACATTGAAAGGAACATAATGAAAAAATCAAGCTGGTAGTCCCGGTTTTTGGATCCAAGGGAAATCTCTGTGTATATGTGTTTTATGTGTTATGCTCTTGCATTGTTTATTTTCTGTGTTTTTAGAATTCGTATGCAGGTAATTTATGTATGGGGTTAAAACCTACAAATGTTTCCTCTCCTAATCATCTGGCCACTAGGAGGATATCTACCTCAGCTTCCTTGGAAAACCTAGGAGTGTCTTGGTTGCAAACCTGTTTGTGGATAGGGAGCATGACTGCATGACAAATTTTGTAAACATGTGGGTGAAACTGAGATTCCCATGTGTATTTATGGTATATATGAATGGGAAGTGGATCTTGGACAATCCACTTCCATCCCATGACCAGAAATTTTGAACCAAAACAAATTTCATCCATCACATAGGCACTCATAAAAAATGGAGGGTAAACCCTTGTTGAGGCAATCCTTTTCCTCCTATAATCAATTATTGCCTTTGCTAAATTATCAGACAAAATTTGGGCCCAATTCATTATGGTTGCGTTTATGACTACATCTATTAATAGCAACCATTCTTGGGAAAATTTAGTGCTATCGAGCTTGCCGAACATCCTATATAGCATGGACGCTGCAAAACTATGAGGGGGAGAAATAGACGCAATAGGGTACATATTGTTTTTGTCCTTTTTAATTTTTCCCTCATTTTGACTAGGTCCGAGTGCAATCTGCTGGGTCCTCATTCTCTTTGGAAAACTTCTCAATGAATTGTTTGTTGTAGATGACTTGTGGCTCTGATAGGGGGTACATAAGCTGTAGGTTGTCTGGCAAAAAAGATCCCATAACGTCTTGGCTTTTGGTCTTGAATTCTCTATATGAGATATTGGCCTCTTCAGTAACCCATTTAACCATATATGTATAAGGGATTATCTTTGGGTGTGCAGCTATGCGATGCAAAAATGAGCACGTCGTCTAAAAAATGGAGGTATCTGAGTAATCATGACCGTCAACTGTGATATTTGTTTCTAGAAGTCTTGGTTCCTCTTCTTCTAATATATTATACATGGTTTCACACTTAGAGGTTCCTCAATCTCTGTTGCATGTAGTATCCAAAAATCGAGGAGTCATTTTTTATTTCTCAGACACGACTGCCTTGCCTTTCTTCACCATTGCTCCCAAAAAAAAATTCTATGGATTGTTCCTCAAAGTGGAGAAAAGAAGTAGCTATTGGATATACAGAGATAATAATGAACATGAAATGGAATAATACAGACAACTTGTAAAGGTGATAAAAAAGGACTTTTATTTGAACGCAAGTAAGACGATATCATAACACATTGAATGGATTTTCACACACAAATGCCATTAACCTTCACTAAATGCCCACTAATGTTTCCTTATCTCTTAGCTTTAATTCTCATAAATGTCTACATCGTAAGTCAGGAAGAAAGCTTCTAGGGTGGCGAGCCTTTGAATTGTGATAATGCCAATTTTGTGATTTGCGAAGCAATATCGCAGATTGCATTATCACATTATTCCCTTTTGCTTTTCTTATCGTCTCTTATGTTTCTACGAGATACGAGATGCGAGATGAAAGTTGCTTGTTATTATTTCTAAGACATAGCTCATTTGTTAGGTTTTCTATGTAAATACCTTTTTACTAAGCGACAGATCTAAACATTTGTTTGTAATGTATGTTGGGAGTGGGTCTGGGCCTTGATCGCATTTCGCAATTTTGATGCGTAGTAAGTTTTACGGTGTTCCTCTAAATTCTCGAAATGCGATGTGGTAAGGGAAATGATGCGATCGCAATTTTGCCTTTTGCTTGTTTTTTAGGTAACTTATTAAGGTGTGTCTTCTATGAATAGCGATATGCGATGCGAGACTTAGTTTTGATGAGTAATTCCTAATGACCTAGTTTATATAAGAAACTTAGTAGTTTCAAAGCGTTTTAGCACAAATTCCTTCTTTGATTTCTTTTCACTAGCTTTGGTGGGTTAACAAGGCTTTCAATCATGTTTAATCATGTGATATGCGGGAAAGACAAGAACTTACTAGTTCTGTGAAAAGGGGTTTGATTGATATCTTGTTTTACTCCAAAATTAAATAAGAAAAATGCCTAAATGATAAGTTTTTTTTGGAAGGATTTTTTTAAAGGTTCCCCATTTATTAATGCAATATTGGCTACTACTATTAACAAATGGAAGGTTGTTGAATAGCACAACAATTGGCGATTCACTTGGAAGAACCAATTATCTCTGAGATTTTTTTGAAATTTATAAAATCTTCTAAAATAAAGATGGTTTAGAAAATAAAATTTACATGAAATATAAGATATGTCATACTTCTCTTTGAACATTTAAACAATATCTACCTAATTATCATCCTTTTGATTATCCTCAGCTCATAAGAAAGTTACTTTGTCTACATCAGTCATTACTTTGTTTTTCTTTTTAAAGATAAAAACAGAGAGGCTCTTCTTAGATGAGTTTTTGGGTATACTTAGTTGTCATAGGTAGAGCCTCTGTTGCTAGTAGTCATTCATAGCCTTGACAGGGTTACCTTTTAACCAGCAATGATTTAGTATCCCACCAAGGTCAGAATGCAATTTTAAAGATAAGATCGGGTTTATATACTTACTACCTTTTTATTTTTTGAAATAATTCTTTTTCTTCAACTTTTTATCTTTTAACCCTTAAGGAAAATGTCTTGGTTTGGTGACCAAAATTGACAACGCCATTCACTTGATTTATAACTTAACTGAACAAGCTGGCTCTTAATGAGACCCCTTGTCTTTTGATTAATACTATCTCAAGCCATTACCCTGTTTTGATATGCAGTGTTGGTAATGTTAGCAAGTTATAACCTTATGATCATGGTAAGCTGACTCTTGATGAGACCCTTTATCCTTTAAGCTTAAGTATATTTTAGAATTACACTCTAAAAATGAAAGCTGATTAGGTGGGGATAATCATTGGCTCCTTAAGAGCTTCTGGATGACAATTGTAGAGTTTAAAGATGTTTTTCTGTAGAAAGACTTTGCTTTGTTATTAATACTTTTCTTGACTTATGTAGAGGAAAGATTTCTTTCTAAAGTTAAGTTTCATCAAAGATTAAATAATTTTGGTAGAGAACAGGAAATTTTGGAGCAATAGAACTTAATTCTATGTTTCATGTTTGAAGATCATTTTCATAACAGTGTTTACTTATACAAGCAAAAAGTAAAAATTAAAAAGAGACTATTATTTGCAAAGTCGAAAGTAAATGTTCTTCAACTTGTATTATTTTCTAAAAGAAAAAATAAAAAAGGAAGACAATAATATACAAGGAATAGAAGAGATATCTTCTATGGGAAATATTTCTTTAATATCTACCCATTAACAGGTAGAGATTCTCTCTTACCTGATAAATTTTGTAATAGAAAGGTTGATGGGCCTATTTTTTCCACAATCTGAAACGGGCCTAGCCACATTTTTTGGAACTTGGTATGCTTACCTTTTTTCTTCATGAGTTTTATCCCATTTTAATACTAGGTCTCCGATTTGAAAATATTTTGGACTTACAAAATTTGAATCAAAGGAATCCTTGACTAACTGTTGATGATGTGCGTGTGTGATTTTGGCTTTTTCCCTTTCCTCTTCAAGCTTAAGGATTTGTAATTGTATAACTTGCATAGAAGAGGAAGGAGTTTCTTCAAAGAACTGAACTAAGGCTAAAGAGGGAATAGCTACATTTTTAGGTAAGACAACTTCTTTCCCATAGACAAAATTAAAAGGAGAAGTGCCAATGGATGCTTTCTGAGTTATTTGATCTTCCCAAATAGCAAATATCAAAGACTTATGCCATTTATTTTGACTTTGGTCAGTAGTTCATTTAATAATCCTTATGAGATTTTTATTTGTAGATTCAGCTAACCCATTTCCTTATGGATAATAGTTAGCAGAGTACTTGAGCTTGAAACCTTTTTTAAGAGAAAATTTCGTCATAGCATTTCCTGAAAAATAAGATGCATTATTAAACATCATGGTAGATGGTAGACCAAATCTGGTTATGATAAATTGATCGATGAATTTAATGATGTTTTCATCATTGGCTATCTTGAGTGGAATTTCTTCTACCCACTTTGTGAAGTAATCAGTTGCTATAAGAATATATCTATGTTGCTTAGAAGAATGAGGAACAATCTCATATATTACGTCCAATCCCCATTGCTCAAAAGGTTGTTCAATATTGACTGGTTGTAATGGTAATGCGGGTTTTCTTTGTCTCCCAGCAACTGTCTGACATACTTTGCATCTCCTTACATAAATATGTGCATCCTTGAATATTGTTGGCCAATAATAGTCAACATGCAGGATTTTATGCTCAGTGGTATCTCCTCCGAAATTTCCACCAGCTGGTTCATCATGTAGTTCTTGTAACACCTTTTCTGCCTCAGATTTTTCAATACATCTAAGTAAAACAGAATCATAATTTATTCTCAATAGCACATCATTGACGATTTGATATTGTCTAGCTTTTAGCCTTAAGGCCCTTCTCTTCTTGTAATTTAATTGGGTTGGGGCATATCCATTTTTTAATTAAAATATGATATCAGCATATCTTGACTCAGTGTCGTTAAGGCTTACCTCATAGACTTGTACATTATCACCTGAGTCTTGTAGTGTTGATAGATTAGATGCTCCTGCTAACATCCTGCAAAAACCTTGACCTTTTATAATTTTTGTTGGTCTGATTTCAATGTCATATTCTTGCAGAGTTGTTACCCAATTTGATCTCTTCTCACCTACATCCCTTTGTATTAACATATTTCTCACTGTTGAGAATGACACTATAACTTTGGTGTGGGTTTTGAGAAGAAGAGGTCTGAAGTGTTTTATTGATTTGAAAATAGGAAAAGCCTTTTTTTCAACATCTGAGTAATAAAATTCAGCTCCCTGCAAATTGGAGCTAAAGAAAGAGATTGGGTCTTCAACTTTTTCTTCATTGACTTGTGTAAATATGGTGGCATATGATTTTTTGGGAGCGAAAGTGTATAAAATGAAATGAACTGAAAAAATTAGAGTTGCTAAAGATGGAGAATTTATGATTGCTTGTTTAATCAAGTTAAAAGCTTCATGTTCTGAGTTTCCCCATTTAAACAGAGAAATTTTCTTTATCATAGATTGAAGAGGTAAAACAATTCATGAGAAGTCAGGGACAAAACATTTAACAAAATTTATCTAACCTAGGAAAGATTGCATTGATTTTTTGTTATGAGGTAAAGGTATTTCAGAAATTTCTCTTATTCTATCAGGGTATATGTGAATCCCTGCTTTGGAAAAAATGAATCCAAGGAGCTTTCCTTCACTTAACGTGAAGAAATATTTCTTAGGGTTAAGAGAAATTTCATACCTTTGACAACGCTCAAATATTTGTTTTAAATCTCTTAGATGATTACGGCGCTTTCTAGAATACACAGTTATATCATCTAAGTAGATCACTACTGATTTGTTTACTAAACCTTGTTGGCATTATGATATATATGTTGTACTTGATGGAAACCCACTCATCTCAGATGATAAATTATAGTGCAGAAAAGTTCACGCACTTTTATGCAGAGAAACGTTTATTTCATGTAGAGAAAAGTTCACGCACTTTTATGTAGAGAAAAGTTTATTTCATGTAGAGAAACGTTCACGCACTTTTATGCAGAGAAAAGTTTATTTCATATAGAGAAAAGTTCACGCACTTTTATGCAGAGAAAAGTAAAGTTCACGCACTTTTATGCAGAGAAAAGTTTATTTCATGTAGAGAAAAAGTTCACGCACTTTCATGCAAAGAAAATTTCCTTTCATGAAGAGAAAATTTGACGCACTTTCATGGTTGGCTCATGGTATTAGTCCGACAGTTTTTGATCCTATGGTTTTGGTCTGTGGTATTGCATCCAAAAGTGTTGATCTCACGTACTTTCATGGTTGGTTCATGGTATTAGTCCGACAGTTTTTGATCCTATGGTTTTGGTCCATGGTATTGCATCCAAAAGTGTTGATCTCACGCACTTTCATGGTTGGTTCATGGTATTAGTCCAACAGTTTTTTGATCCTATGGTTTTGGACCGTGGTATTGTGGAAGGCCTAAGACTATAAAAGAGGAAGGAGATCATTTGGCAAAGTATCATCGAATGAATTGAATATCTAATAAGTGCTAGATCTGAAATATTTGTGATTGGGTTATGGTGCAGATCTGGATCTGAATGAAGGAGGAACCTTAGCGCATAAAGAAGGATAAGTTCTTTTGATGGGTCATAATCTTTATGCTTGAATAATAGTATCTTTGCATGATTTTGATCTGTTATATGAGGCGCATGATTGATCTATAAATCTGACAATCTGGGTTAATTAGTGTCTGAATATTTGAAAGAAGGAATTATCCTTTATAGATCTGCATGCAGGTTTCAGGTTGTTGAAGTAGCGTATATCTTTAAATTATGATCTAGCTGCCTCTGTCTATTGCTGCAGTATTCTGGGTTCAGAATTTGGTGTGTGGTTACTGTTACTATGTTCTGGGTACAGCTGTCAGAGAAGTGTTTACTTGATTTAGTGCTAATTGGGAAAAGGAGATTGTTTGATGCAGATATACTTGATGATTGATTGATGTTCATGGATCCAGTCTGAAAATTTATGAAATGTGGTCCTTGGAAGAAAGAGAAGGTTGTAGCCTTCAGTAGGCCAGCACCTACGTACTAGTATCTTGGCTAGTACAAGAGCTAAGGGGGTTGTAGCTCCCTTCCAGGAGAAACTGGAGAACGAGAGAGGGTTGTAGCTCTCTGCAGGTTGTAGCCTGCGTACTGGTAAAGGACTGCACCAGTACAAAATCATTGTAAAAGGAGTTTCTAATTGAAAGAAGATAGAGACATATTGCAGCAGGTAGTTTTCACCCACATTGGGTTTCCACCTTATATCTGGTGTTCTTTTGTGTGACTATTTGCTTTTCTTGTTCCTGCTCATTATTTTATGATACTGACATACAAAGTAATGATCAATATTTGAAGAATTATTCAAAGTAGAAATAAGGAAGATAGATTGATAAGAATTTGATAATACTGATTCACCCCCCCCCCCTCTCAGTATTATTTCCAACAATTGGTATCAGATCAGGTCCTTCTGAAGAAGCTTGATCGGTTGAAGGAAGATCTAACATCATGAGCAACTACGAGAGGGAAGCATCAATCAGGCCATCGATTTTTGATGGAACAAACTTCGTATATGGGAAGGTAAGAGTTACTGCCTATCTTCAATCTTTGGGTACAGAAGTATGGGACATTATAGAAACAGGGTATACTTTTCCATCAGCTACTCCTACAGATTCAGCTGAGAAGAAGAAATATGAAACAAATACAAAGGCGGTTAATACTCTTCTAGGATGTCTATCTCAATCTGAATTTGTGAAGGTTATGCAATATAAATCCGCAAAAGAAATATGGGACAAGATTGTTTTGAGCTACGAAGGAGATGAACAGGTAAAACGTGCAAAACTTCAAACCCTCAGGATTCAGTATGAGAATCTCAAAATGTATAATGATGAAAGTGTGGCTAACTATTTCCTTCGGGTAGACGAGATTGTTAATTGTATGAAAAACTTGGGTGAAGAAATAAAAGAGGCTACTGTGGTTGAAAAAGTCCTAAGATCATTGTCCCCAAAGTTTGAATCTAAAGTGTCTGCAATAGAAGAAAAGGAAAATCTACGAACTCTTACTATGTCTCAGCTACACGAAATTCTAACTGCTTATGAAATGAGAAAAGGAGGTCCATCAGATAGGAGAGAAGCTGCTTTTAAGGCTTCAGGCAAAGGAGACTACTATGAATCAAGTCACGTGCCAGAAGAAGAAGAAGAATCAAATTTTGTCAGAAATCTTCAACGGGGTACTGGAAGGTTCAGAGGTAAGCTACCTTTTAAATGTTTTGCTTGTGGAAGAGTAGGTCATTATGCTGCCAAATGTCCTCATAAGGATAAGATTGACAAAGGAAAGGAACCTGCCAGATGGAACAAGAAACAGAATGCAAATAAGAAAAGCTACTACACTCATGAAGACAGTGATGGTCTATCAAATAGTGATGCAGATGAACGAGGTAATGACTATAAAATTTTAATGGCATTTGAAGATGATGATTACATGGATGCTATAGATGTGGATAGTTTTTATGAAGAGATTTCTAGACTTAAGACATGTATAGAAGAAAAGAATATGATCATTGATACTCTACAATTTCAAATTGATGAAAAAGAAAAATATCTTGAAAAGTTAGAAGGTGAAATTGTTGGCCTTAGAAAAGAAATTGAGAAAACAAAGGCTATTAATCTTAAGTTTGTCAAAGGATCTGAAACTCTGGATGAGATCATCAATGTACAACGTTCTCCGCTAAACAAGACAGTTCTGGGGTATAATGGAGAAACATCTCAAGCATCCACCTCAAAGAGTTATCTTGATGCAGCAAGAAGGAATGAGCAAAAGCACAATGGAGATCACCAGGTAAAGCAGGGACGAATTACATCAAGAACGAACAAAGACTATCAGGTAAACCAGGGGCAATCTGTCTTAAGGATGAACAAAAGCTACAACCAGCCACAGGTAAAATCTTCTCAATTTGCTTCAAGAATGGATGACAATAGAAATTATAATCATTTGGCCGGTAGATTTGATAATCGCAGAAGTTTCTTCAATGGGCAATGTTTCTCTTGCCATAATTTTGGTCACAAAGCAGCTCAATTTGTTGCATATAAAACAATCATGACTAGAGAAGCTCAAAAACAAAGAAGTATGATCGGGATTACAAAAAGGACTTACAACAACTTTTCGGCTCTTGAAAATGAAGTTGAATGTTCTATTTGCAATAACTTTGGTCATGAAGATTCTGAATGCAGGAGCAGGTTTCAGCAGACAAAGGAACAAGCCTCAAGCACCAGAACATGGAGAATAAAGGAACCACAAACAGAAAGATGTGGGATAGCCTTTTATGCAGAGGGACAGGAAAATCTATGGTACATCGACAGTGGATGTTCGAAGCATATGACAGGTGACAAAGAAAAACTTGAATCATATTCTGCTTTAGAAAAGGGAAAGAAAGTTTCTTTTGGAAATGATACTCCAGCAGCTATAAAAGGAAAAGGCACAGCTCAGTTAAAATAAAAGGTCAAAGCTGGAAATGTTTTGTATGTTGATGGCTTGAAGCATAACCTTCTGAGTGATAGTCAGATGTGCGATCAAGGAACTGAGGTAATATTTCGATCAAATGGATGTAGCGTTCGTGATCTTGATACAGGGAAAACAGTGATCAAAGGTAGAAGAACTCCAAATAATCTATACATATTTGAAGAAGGACAACAACAATGCTATTTGAGCAAGGATGATGAACATTGGTTATGGCACCAGAGGTTGGGGCATCTAAGTTTTTCACAAATAAGGAAAGCATGCAAATATCAGGCAGTTCGTGGTCTTCCAGATATCAAAATTCCAGACAACACCATATGCAAATCATGTCAGTTTGGAAAGCAAACCAGAACTAACTTTCCAGAGAAGGAAGGATCAGCTAGCATGCCTCTTGAGCTAGTCCATACAGATGTATGTGGTCCATTTAGGAAAAGGACACCTCGAGGAGAAGAATACTTGATATTATTCATTGACGATTTCTCCAGGTTTGTTTGGTTAGGACTTATGAAGCACAAAGACGAAGCATTCGAGAAATTCAAATCCTTCAAAGCCTTGGTTGAAAATGAATCAGGTTACAAAATTAAGTGCCTCAGGTCTGACAGAGGTGCGGAGTTTACCTCAAATGAGTTTTTCGATTTTTGTGAAGAACATGGGATAAGAAGAGAATTCTCTACAGCTAGAACTCCTCAGCAAAATGGAGTGGTGGAAAGGATGAACAGAACAGTCCAACAAATGGCTCGTGCTATGTTGGATGAGTCTGGAACTCCCGCAACTTTCTGGGGTGAAGCCACATATGTTGTGGTTGTTATTCTCAACAAAACAAATGTCCGAGTGAACAGCACTTAAACTCCTCATGAGCTCTGGTATGGTGAGACTCCTTCGGTAAAGCACTTCAAAATCTTTGGGAGCAAATGCTATATTAAGAATACTGATGAGCAACTTGGAAAACTTGAACCTAGAGCAGATGAAGGAATTCTTCTTGGTTATTCTCCACACATCAAAGAATACAAGTGCAACAATAAAAGACTTGGAAGAATTGTTGACAGCATTGATGTAGTGGTTGATGAAAAGGGATACATTCCTAGGCAAGTAAATCATGAAAATATCGAAGAAGATGAAGACTACCCTCAAAGACAGAATGATGAAGAAGAAGAACCTCAAGAAGCACCAGAGGAACAGATAAGGATAGAGGAGAAGACTCCATCCAGGTATGTTCAGAAGAATAATCCAGAATCTCAGATTTTGGGGCAAAAAGAAGCAGGTGTACAAACAAGAAGAACAATTGCAGAAGCTTCAAGCTCTTTGGCATTACTCTCATCCACTGAACCACAAAATGTAAAAGAGGCATGCAAAGATGAATGTTGGGTCAAAGCAATGGATGAAGAACTTGAGCAGATTGAAAAGAACAACACTTGGGAGTTGGTTCCTAGACCAAAGGATAAGAATGTTATAGGGACAAAATGGGTCTTCAAAAATAAGTTGAATGAAAATGGGGAAGTAATTAGAAACAAGGCCAGACTTGTTTGTAAAGGGTATGCACAGCAAGAAGGAATAGATTTTGAATAAACTTTTGCTCTTGTTGCAAGACTTGAGGCCATTCGAATGTTCCTTTCTCTCTCAAGCTTTCAAAAGTTCAAAGTATTTCAAATGGACGTGAAATCAGCCTTTCTGAATGGAGACTTAGAAGAAGAAGTATACATTGAGCAGCCAGATGGTTTCATTCTTGGAAATGATCCAAATCTTGTATGCAGATTGGAAAAGGCTCTCTATGGTCTGAAACAAGCTCCAAGGGCTTGGTACTATCGTTTGGACAAATATCTTCATCAACAAGGATTTTCAAAAGGATCAGCAGATAGCAATCTTTATATAAAAATTGAAAATGACAAATTGCTGATACTTGTTGTGTATGTAGATGACATTATCTTTGGCAGCAATGAAGAATCTATGAGTCAAAGCTTTGCCTTGGTGATGCAGAAAGAATTCGAAATGTCCTTGCTTGGAGAATTGACATATTTTCTTGGCCTGCAAATCCAACAAAAGGAAGGATGGATCTTCTTGTCTCAAACCAAGTATCTCAAGCAGATTTTGAAGAAATATGGCATGGAAGATGCAAAACCAGTATGTACACCCATGGTCATAGGATGTAGCCTCAGTGAAAATGATGAATCAGTAGCAGTACATCAACCAACCTACAGATCTATGATTGGAAGTCTACTTTATTTGACAGGTACCCGACCAGACATCATGCATGCAGTGGGAATAGTTGGAAGATTTCAGGCAAATCCAAAGGAAACTCATCTTCAGGCAGTAAAGAGAATCTTCAAATATCTTCAAGGGACTCAAAATTATTGCTTATGGTATCCTAGAGATACAGATCTCACACTTCATGCTTATACTGATGCAGATTGGGCCGGAAGCGTGGATGACAGGAAGAGCACAAGTGGTGGTGCATTCTTTATGGGTTCCAGATTAGTATCTTGGTTCAGCAAGAAACAGAGTTCGATTGCCTTGTCTACAGCTGAAGCAGAATATGTTGCTGCTGCATCTTGCTGCACTCAACTCCTTTGGATGATGCATACCTTGCAGGATTTTCAAATCACTTGTACACCACCCATCTCCATCTTATGTGATAATACAAGTGCAATCAGCATTTCAAAGAACCCAGTCATGCATTCAAAAACCAAGCACATACCAATCAAGTATCACTTTCTCCGGGAACAAGTGCTTGAACAAAAGGTCAAGTTGGAGTATGTTCCTTCTAAGGAACAGGTTGCTGATATACTCACCAAACCATTGCCTAGGGAGACCTTTGAATACCTCAGGCAAAAGCTGGGGGTTGTTGATGCATCATCTTGTTGTTGAATCTCTTCTGATTGTTGGTTGTATGCAAGGTTCATCTAAAGTATATGCATACATGTGCTGGGTTGCGGATTGGTCAAAGATCGAATGGCACAAGTTCAGGGGGAGCATATCATGCATTTTTGGCATTGTGGAGGAAGTACAGAAGGAGATCATGGATGCTGGTCTGAATATTGCTGCAATACGTCTCTATCTCTTTCAAGGTCATTTATGGTGTTTGATGGATTATGGTTCTTCTTTGCAGATCTGGTTTATAGTCAGGGGGAGCATGTTCTTAGGGGGAGCATAACCCTTTGCCCTTGATGTCAAAGGGGGAGAGTGATTGGTTGTTGTTGCCATCAAGTCCAAAGGGGGAGATTGTTGGCATTATGATACATATGTTGTACTTGATGGCAACCCACTCATCTCAGATGATAAATTATAGTGCAGAAAAGTTCACGCACTTTTATGCAGAGAAAAGTTTATTTCATGTAGAGAAAAGTTCACGCACTTTTATGCAGAGAAAAGTAAAGTTCACGCACTTTTATGCAGAGAAAAATTCCTTTCATGAAGAGAAAATTTCACGCACTTTCATGGTTGGCTCATGGTATTAGTCCGACAGTTTTTGATCCTATGGTTTTGGTCCGTGGTATTGCATCCAAAAGTGTTGATCTCACGCACTTTCATGGTTGGTTCATGGTATTAGTCCGACAATTTTTAATCCTATGGTTTTGGTCCGTGGTATTGCATCCAAAAGTGTTGATCTCACGCACTTTCATGGTTGGTTCATGGTATTAGTACAACAGTTTTTTGATCCTATGGTTTTGGACCGTGGTATTGTGGAAGGCCTAAGACTATAAAAGAGGAAGGAGATCATTTGGCAAAGTATCATCGAATGAATTGAATATCTAATAAGTGCTAGATCTGAAATATTTGTGATTGGGTTATGGTGCAGATCTGGATCTGAATGAAGGAGGAACCTTAGCGCATAAAGAAGGATAAGTTCTTTTGATGGGTCATAATCTTTATGCTTGAATAATAGTGTCTTTGCATAATTTTGATCTGTTATATGAGGCGCATGCTTGATCTATAAATCTGACAATCTGGGTTAATTAGTGTCTGAATATTTGAAATAAGGAATTATCCTTTATAGATCTGCACGCAGGTTTCAAGTTGTTGAAGTAGTATATCTTTAAATTATGATCTAGCTGCCTCTGTCTATTGCTGTAGTATTCTGGGTTCAGAATTTGGTGTGTGGTTACTGTTACTGTGTTCTGGGTACAGCTGTCAGAGAAGTGTTTACTTGATTCAGTGCTAATTGGGAAAAGGAGATTGTTTGATGCAGATATACTTGATGATTGATTGATGTTCATGGATCCAGTCTGAAAATTTATGAAACGTGGTCCCTGGAAGAAAGAGAAGGTTTTAGCCTTCAGTAGGCCAGCACCTACGTACTAGTATCTTGGCTAGTACAAGAGCTAAGGGGGTTGTAGCTCCCTTCCAGGAGAAACTGGAGAACGAGAGAGGGTTGTATCTCTCTGCAGGTTGTAGCCTGCGTACTGGTAAAGGAATGCACCAGTACAAAATCATTGTAAAAGGAGTTTCTAATTGAAAGAAGATAGAGACATATTGCAGCAGGTAGTTTTCACCCACATTGGGTTTCCACCTTATATCTGGTGTTCTTTTGCGTGACTATTTGCTTTTCTTGTTCCTGCTCATTATTTTATGATACTGACATACAAAGTAATGATCAATATTTGAAGAATTATTCAAAGTATAAATAAGGAAGATAGATTGATAAGAATTTGATAATACTGATTCACCCCCCCCCCCCCCCCCTCTCAGTATTATTTCCAACAAACCTTTGAATGCTATGTCCATGGCTCTTTGGAAAGTAGCACTATCATTAATCAGTTCAAATGGCAGCTTTTGATAAGCATAAGTGCCCCATTTTGTCTTGAATGTAGTTTTCAGCTGGTCATCTGGATGTAGTAGGATTTGATTATAACCTGAGAATCAATCTAGGAAAGACATTAGTTCTGAGCCTGCAACTGATTGCAATATCTGTTCCATGGGAGGTAATGGGAAATTGTCCTTTTGACAAGCTTTGTTGAGGTTGCAGAAGTCTTTACATATCTGAATATCACTGTTATTCTTTCTGAATGGGACAAAATTTGAGACCCACCGGGAATGTCTGATAGGGAAAATAATATTGTCTTTGAGCAGTTTATTCAGTTCAGATTTATTCTAATTTTCTAAATTAGGATGGATTTTCCTTAATTTTTGTTGAACAGGTTTTTCATCAGATGTCATGGGAATAGTATGTTGAATAATAGAAGTGTCATACGTTTTAAGATCTTCATAGTTCCATGCGAAGACATTCTTGTATCTCTTCAACAACCGTATAAAGGCTGATTTTTCATCTGATGTAAGTCCAAGGCCTAGATTAATATTTTGAGGTTTCAGGTCAGTTCCAAGGTTAATCAATTCAAACCTCAGAGTTGAACTCTGAAGTTTTGAATTGGTGGGTTTTTTAAATCTATCTTTGAGGTCATATAAATCTTCCAACTTAACTACAGACTTTGGTATAGCATTATTGGTTGTTTCTTATTTAATTTGGTTATCATGCTGGTCTTCAACAACTATCTAGTCATCATAAGAGCTTTTTGATGTCAAGAATCTTATGATATCCGGGTCGTTGTTAAAGAATCTCCAGTTGGTGACATTATTAGGAATAGAAGGCCTAAAAATGAATTCAATAGAAAAGCAACTAGGGCTATAATCTTCTGGTGGAATAAGCTTGGAAGCGACATTAGCTAGGAGATCGACACTGGTGTTTTGGAGTCTTGGAATAGGGGAAATATTAAACACTATAAAGTGGGATGCCAGGTGGACCAACGACTAATAGTATTTCAAATGTCCTGACAAACAGTGTATAGTATTTCTTACCTGCTTAATCACAATTTTTGAATCTCCAAATACTTGGAGGTGTTTGATATTAAGGCCATTGGCTTTATACAAACCTTGAATTAGTGCTTCATATTCAACAGTTTTGTTTGTGCAATCAAATTCAAGTCTACATGCTAACATAGTCTTTTCCCATTCTAGGCTAACTAATATGCATCCTGCTCCTGCTCCATCATTGGATTTAGATCCATCAAAAAATAATTTCCAAAATAAATAGCTAACTACAGGTTTATCTACAAAATTTACGCATTTAGAAGAGTCTGTTTGGGAAAAAATTTTGACTTGAGAGACAACAAAGTTTTCCAAGAAAGGTAAAGTATAAGCATTGAAATTTCATAGAAATGATTCTACTGAGTAGTTTCCGATGATATTGTTGCTATACGCAACTGGTTCATTTTCTCCTTCTAGCTTTGTGACTATGTACTTTTGATGTTTTTCGCGATTAACCCTTATTTGATTCCAGTCAGTTGTAAAATAACCATGAAGTTTCTCTGACCAGTCTCTACTAAGGATTAAGCCATAGAACTTAGAAATATCAGCCACAAGAATGTCAATGACTTGAAAATCTTTAGGTTTTGATAAAATTCTGATGGTTACCTGATTAAGTTCCCCAACAACTCCAACTTGGGACCAATCTAACTGTACTATACGTACAACATGTTTTTGGGGTTGAACATTAAACTTTGCACAAATTGTTCTAGGTAAAATGTTAGATGAAGCTCTTGAATCAACTAAATAGTTGTGTAAGTTCCTATTAAAAATTTCAAAAGTAAGGAGAAATGGAGGAGTATGAGATTTAGATCTTCATCCAATTAGAGCGATGTCAATTGGATCAATTTTGTATAAAGAAGTGCTAGGGGATCTTCCCATTTCATGGGAAGCTTGTGAGATCACAACAGTAGGAAGAGGTGAAGTAGGTACTGCTTTGAGTTCTTTGAGGAGCTTCTGCTGATTTTTTAATTTTCTAATCTCATGAAAGGTGATGTTTGCCCTAGTATTTTTCATATCATCAACAATATTATATTCCATTTCATCTGATATGTTATCACTAAAAATGCTGTTGTCAAAAATTTTTTAGCCTAGGTGTTTTCGCAGCGCCAGAATTCTTTTAGCAGTTTCGCAGCGCTACCTGTTTAGCTGGTTTCGTAGTGTGCTACGAAATTGGGAATTGGTTCGAGGTTTCAGTGAAGGTCCAAATCCTAGCATGCCTATTGTACAGAGTTCTACTTCCCTCTAGGAATGTTGATGAGAGCAGTGACAGTGTGTTCAAGGAGACACCCTATGATGATGCAGCTATTGTGGGATTGCCATCAAATACATTAAGGGAGTTATCTCTGAATTCTGGCTCATGGGTGATTGTGAAAGATGTACATACTAATGTGGGAGACTTGCAGGAGATTTTGTGTTGAATCCTCCAGACAAAGAATCTATTAAATTCCATAAGTCATAGAGTGTTTGACATTTGGGATTGTCTTTTCACAATCTGTAACCTCTTTCACAAAACAGGGCGCCACAATGGATTGAAAGATTGGAAAAATATTTATGATAAAGTTCATGTTCACACCTTGTTCAAGGATAAAGATAAGGATACTTCGGCGTTTCAATCTGAGGATGATTGATTTTTCTGTCATAGGTGACCTCTAAGGTAGGTAAGCGCCATGCAGGTGTTGGTATTGATGCATTGAAGGAATTATTTTTAATCAGTTTGCTGCCAGATAGGAAACTGAAGTATTTTGGCCAGCAATCTCTCCATGTTCTATCAAAATCAAAGGATGCAAATTCACTTCTTCTATTTTGGTATTGGGAAGATTGTTTAAAGCAGAGGTTTGAGCGCTTTGTCGTTGCATTGGAAGATGTTTCAAAAGATGCGCTACCTTTCTTAAAAGACAAAGCCTTGAAGACAATGTTTGATCTTCTTAAGGATAAACCTGAACAATAACGCAAGCTCCTTTTGACACTTGTAAACAAGCTTGGTGATCCAGAAAGGAAAGTGACCTCAAACGCTGGGTATCTCCTGTCATGTCTACTAATTGCTCACTCAAATATGAAGGCATGGCGTGGTTGATGAAGTAGATGTTTTTGTGTTTCGTCCCCATGTTGGACTGCGGGCAAGATATTATGCTGTCATTTTTTTTTTTAAAATCAAATTCTGCTTAGTAATCATGCTGAAGGACTTAACATCAGTAGAGAATTTGAGTAAACAGCTTGGGTAGCATTTTAGTGAAGAGCAGATTTATCGGATTGATCATTGCATTGGAAAGGAATTAGTGCAGAATTTGTTAGTAGTTCGGTGTGCAAACCGACTCTTTTTGCCCCTTTTGGTATCGAGATAACGTTGATAATGTTCAAGATTGTCTTTAGGGAGGCTATGAAACAGAGAGGTGTTATGGTCGCAGTTGCATCTGCTGATGATGTGGCATAAGGGCTGGAATTATATTGACAGATGTCATTAAAGATGAGTGCGCACTGAATAAAAACAAAAGAAGGATGGTGAAATTCCTACGAAGGATATTATTAATTCAGGGTTTCTTGATCTAAACACTCCGAATAATCTTTGTTGGCCATTAATCTTTCAAATCATCTTCATAATCAAATGTCGATGACAAAGAGGAAAAATCGCTGTCATAAAGACAAGGAAGCAAATGGCAGAGCTCGAAAGAGACAAGTTTCCTCAGTCAAGGTGGACTGTATTATTTTGATGTTGTCTTCTTCAAACAGGGTAATCGTGCCGGTTACATGCTCCAGCTATTGGCTTAAAGAAGGAGGATTGTCATTATAATTTCTGGCGCTCACTTAAAAGCCACAATTCAAGAAAATCTTGCATATACAGAGGCTTATAATAATCTAGAGATTTTGCACCGGGAGTAGCAGAGATAGTTGTGGATATGTCGGGGTTTCCTCATACCCGATTTTCTGCATGTGGGAGCTTCAGATTCAGTGAGATTGTAGGTGAAGCGGTGGAGCTATTAGTTAACTCGATTGAAATGCTACTCTGTACTCAGGAAAGTGTGGTTTTGACATAAAGAATCCTAATAGCATATGTAAATTGTTTCCTTTGGATACTGTCATTAAAGCGATGCCATTGGAATTGTTTCTGCAAGTCATTGGGTTTGTGAAGAAAATTGCAGATTTGGTTGAAAGTTGTAAGCATAGAGTTTGCCTACGTGACCTCCCAGATGAAGAATTTAACAGTCTTATGGAGATGCATGCAACTGGTCGTCTCTCGTGGCTCATTGATGTAATAAGGCGCTTAAAGTTACCCCGCCTTGTGATGGTCAGATGAAGTGGAATAAAGGATGTTAACATAGTCCCACTGGCTGTTCTGACATATGCTATGGAGCTCAAACTTTACATTGAAAAGCCTGCACCTCGTGCAATTCCTTCATTGACAGTCAATGTCTTTGACCTACAATCAAGGGCGCGGCATGATTTTGTTTTCTCTAGCAGGGAGGCAGTGGATGCCTACTGGAAAACTCTTGAATATTATTTCTGTGCTGCAGAGCCAACTGTTGCACCACGAGCTTTTCTTGGATATACTGTACCTGAGATTTTTGTATAACGTTCATGGACATCTGTTCGGGTTACGAGCGTTGAGCAACGCACAGAGTTACTCAAATGTGTTGCAAATGATGATCTCCAAAAAGTGTATGCGATTTAAGGAGTGTGTCAAGATTGCCCAGGATCTAAACTTTACATTGGAGCAGGTTCTGAGGGTATCTCATGAGGAAAATAGGAAAGCTCGAATATTGCATAAAGAGGCAATAAAGCCTTCTGATCCTAGGGATGGAATGCAAACAAGCATCAATAATCAACGGGTTAGTCCTTTGAAGAGAAAGAGTCTTTCTCAGGAGGACACTTCTGAATATGGTAATATGGAAGTTCAATTGAAAAAACCATCTGCTCAGAAGGATAGTTTTTGTGAAGGTGCTGGAAAAGATTTCAGAAATTAAGTTTAGCGGCAATTCATCAAGAAGCAAGCTTCATCTTTTTAAAACTATTTAGGTTCCTAATAGCTGTACAAATGTCTGAAGAGATCATGAATCTAAGCAGAAAACTTTTCAAAGATACATAGGTTCTGTTTTGACATCTACAGCAGTTTCGTAGCGCGCTACGAAACTGCTGTAGAATGCTGTTTTGTGGAAAAACAATGAATTTTGATGATGAGGTCAGCGAATGGTAAAAAGAAGGTCTCAAACACAGGAGGGAGATCATACATGGATTTCATAACAGCTCAAACAGTGACAGGTGTAGGTCTTGAAGGGAAAATAAACATTTTGTTTATTTTCATAAAGTTTTCTCAAAGACACTTTATGACCGAGCTACTAGGGTATTGGTAGGGTTATCAGAATGTTCGGTTGGTACACCTGTTTGGTCCATGAAGCATCCAGATCATATGGCATATGGTTATTATGCGTTGTCATTAAAGGTTTAAAGAGTTTGGAGCGTGGTATTTATATGATGAAGGAAAATGGGAGACAGAGACCGTTAAAATAGGAGCACATCTCTTGGTCAATTAATGAGCCATCAGCGCTTTCAAGCATCCAAAATCAGTATTCATTGTATCTGTAGCTCAGCCTTCTCAACTCAATCAGCAAAAGGACATGTGTCAGGAGCCAGAAAAGCATCATGCTACGAGGAGCAAAGATTGTGGATTTTGATTAAATGAAAACTATTTGTAATTTCAGTTTAGCCATTATGTAATTAATAAGTTAGTTATGCACTAGATAGGGATAGTCAATAGCCACCTTCGAGGCTCCCCTCATGCTGGAGGAGGAAGCTGGAGGTGGTTTAGTTTTGCTTGCCTATATATGGACCAATGTTAGATGTAGAAAGGGTTGGAGATTTTATACAAAACAGAGTTTATTGGAGCTAATGTAAAGACTTGTTACAGTAATAGTAAAACAATGTTGTTTCTTCTCAAGATTCTCAATGGATTATGTTGTTCAAGTGTGATAGTGGTTTATTTTCTTAATGTTCTTTTACAGCCTTGTTATAACACAATCACTCAGAATTCATATCATATGCTCTGACTTCCTGTGTGTTTGGCAAGCTGTGGTTTTTGTGAAGCATGTTTGAACATCTAATGCAAAGAGCCTTGACTTCCATGAAATGACTGTGCTTTTGTTTATTAATGTGAGAGACTCCATAGCCCAATGAAAACTTATTTGATATGTGTCCAACCAGCTTTGTTTTTATAAATTTGTGAAGAGTTAGCCATCTCTTGTTGTGATTAATTCTTATCAAAAGTTTGTGAGAGAGCCCTCTCTGATCAAAGAGGCTAATCTTTGATCTAAAGTCTGGTTGAAAGAGTTACATGAAATCTTGCTTGGTTGCAGCCCTCAGTAGTGATTTTGTGATAACATTTTGGTGCGTCTGCCGGGAGCTTAAGATTGAATTTCTGAAGGTAGCAGGAGTTCAAATGATTTTTAAGGCTGCAAAACTACCTTGGCGACTCCACACATCAAAGAATAAATTAGAAGGTGACTCCACTGCTAGAAGATCAGTAGCTTGATGAAGTTTCAAGATGGATTCCACTGCAAGAATGAGTGCCAGGTATGCTCCTATGAATCGGTCTCATATTCCTGGTTTTCCAAATCCTATTCCAAAGGTTGATTGGTTAGATAATCTTCCAATATTCAAAGATGAAAAGAAGGATGATGCTGCTCTCCATTTGGTTAGGTTTCACATGCATGTACGCAGTCTTAAGGTTCATTTCCCTGAAGATTGTCTCATGAGGATGTTTATGGCCACTTTAGAAGGAGAAGCATGGTCTTGGTATAAAAGTTTGGAAAATGGTTTATTATCTTCTCTTGCTGATTTCCATGATGTGTTCTGTGAAATGTATAAAGAATATTATCCTTCTTTGTTGCTGCTCAAAGATTGCTGTAGGCATTCTTTAAATCTTATTCAGTACTTGGAGGATTGTTATGGTGATGATGAATTTACAGATGAAGAAATTTTAGAGGCTCTTCATAACAATGTTGTTCAGCACCAAGGAGAAGGTATAACATTCCATGAAGCACAGCATGAAGAGCAGCAAGAGTTTACCTGTGAAAACCATGTTTTATCCTTAGATATTGATGTAGAGATGCAGCAGATTTGTCAGGTTTCAGATCATGATGGAGATGAAATTGATTGCACTCAGCAAGAAGAAATATTGGAGGAAATTTTTTATGACCCTCAGGCAGAGGAAAAGCTTGCTCAATTTTGTAATTCCTTGCAGCAGCTTACCCCAAATAATAATCATAATAGTGAGGAAAATTCCATTGTTTGTTGGAATGATTCAGAAAAGCAACTGGATAGCTTGTCAAATAGAAAAGTGGATAGTACATCAGAGGAGTCTTGTGTGGTTGAGAATCAGGGGCCTGAAAATGAAGAGTGTTATCATGATCATTATTTTCAGCAGCTTTCTATGACAGAACACAAGGAGACTATGCTGGTTCCTTTCTCTTTCACGATGGAGGAACTGAACACTGTGGTTGAAGATCAGTTTGCACAGCTGGAAAGTTACAACGAAAACCAAGCTGATCATGTATTCTGGGATCCTGTAGCTGATTACATGGAAGAGTTTTACTCTCCAGTATTTCAGTTTTTCGAAGAAGATCAGAGGCAAATTCAGTGGCAGTGGTCATCAGACTATCATATTAGCTCTGAAATCCGATGCGGTCAAAGGACTCAAATGTCAGATGAGACAAATGATTGGCTGCATTGGAAGTTTCATATTGATTGAGCTGAGGGAAGTTTGGATTGTTAGGGTAGGTAGGTAAATTGCAAATAAGCTCAAGGTTGGCTGAGCATTTATTTTTCAGTAGATGTAGTTTTCTTTTTCCTACAGTCATGCTTGTCAAGCAAGTTTCTGTTTGTCATAAATGGATAAGGCACTGGAGCTGCATGTTCTTAGTGCACCACAAGGGCACACTATCCCAAGTGGAGCCACTGTTATCACTGAAAATGCTGTTGTCAAAAAAATTTTAGCCTAGGTGTTTTCGCAGCGCCAGAATTCTTTTAGCAGTTTCGCAGCGCTACCTGTTTAGCTGGTTTCGTAGTGTGCTACGAAATTGGGAATTGGTTCGAGGTTTCAGTGAAGGTCCAAATCCTAGCATGCCTATTGTACAGAGTTCTACTTCCCTCTAGGAATGTTGATGAGAGCAGTGACAGTGTATTCAAGGAGACACCCTATGATGATGCAGCTATTGTGGGATTGCCATCAAGTACATTAAGGGAGTTATCTCTGAATTCTGGCTCATGGGTGATTGTGAAGGATGTACATACTAATGTGGGAGACTTGCAAGAGATTTTGTGTTGAATCCTCCAGACAAAGAATCTATTAAATTCCATAAATCATAGAGTGTTTGACATTTGGAATTGTCTTTTCACAATCTGTAACCTCTTTCACAAAACAGGGCGCCACAATGGATTGAAAGATTGGAAAAATATTTATGATAAAGTTCATGTTCACACCATGTTCAAGGATAAAGATAAGGATACTTCGGCGTTTCAATCTGAGGATGATTGATTTTTCTGTCATAGGTGACCTCTAAGGTAGGTAAGCGCCATGCAGGTGTTGGTATTGATGCATTGAAGGAATTATTTTTAATCAGTTTGCTGCCAGATAGGAAACTGAAGTATTTTGGCCAGCAATCTCTCCATGTTCTATCAAAATCAAAGGATGCAAATTCACTTCTTCTATTTTGGTATTGGGAAGATTGTTTAAAGCAGAGGTTTGAGCGCTTTGTCGTTGCATTGGAAGATGCTTCAAAAGATGCGCTACCTTTCTTAAAAGACAAAGCCTTGAAGACAATGTTTGATCTTCTTAAGGATAAACCTGAACAATAACGCAAGCTCCTTTCGACACTTGTGAACAAGCTTGGTGATCCAGAAAGGAAAGTGACCTCAAACGCTGGGTATCTCCTGTCATGTCTACTAATTGCTCACTCAAATATGAAGGCATGGCGTGGTTGATGAAGTAGATGTTTTTGTGTTTCGTCCCCATGTTGGACTGCGGGCAAGATATTATGCTGTCATTTTTTTAAATCAAATTCTGCTTAGTAATCATGCTGAAGGACTTAACATCAGCAGAGAATTTGAGTAAACAGCTTGGGTAGCGTTTCAGTGAAGAGCAGATTTATCGGATTGATCATTGCATTGGAAAGGAATTAGTGCAGAATTTGTTAGTAGTTCGGTGCGCAAACCGACTCTTTTTGCCCCTTTTGGTATCGAGATAACGTTGATAATGTTCAAGATTGTCTTTAGGGAGGCTATGAAACAGAGAGGTGTTATG
Organism: Pinus tabuliformis; assembly: GCA_031772625.1. Lineage (NCBI taxonomy): Eukaryota > Viridiplantae > Streptophyta > Pinopsida > Pinales > Pinaceae > Pinus > Pinus tabuliformis. The sequence continues at coordinate 1,581,086,675 of CM062804.1, read as the reverse complement.
GTCGCAGTTGCATCTGCTGATGATGTGGCATAAGGGCTGGAATTATATTGACAGATGTCATTAAAGATGAGTGCGCACTGAATAAAAACAAAAGAAGGATGGTGAAATTCCTACGAAGGATATTATTAATTCAGGGTTTCTTGATCTAAACACTCCAAATAATCTTTGTTGGGCATTAATCTTTCAAATCATCTTCATAATCAAATGTCGATGACAAAGAGGAAAAATCGCTGTCATAAAGACAAGGAAGCAAATGGCAGAGCTCGAAAGAGACAAGTTTCCTCAGTCAAGGTGGACTGTATTATTTTGATGTTGTCTTCTTCAAACAGGGTAATCGTGCCGGTTACATGCTCCAGCTATTGGCTTAAAGAAGGAGGATTGTCATTATAATTTCTGGCGCTCACTTAAAAGCCACAATTCAAGAAAATCTTGCATATACAGAGGCTTATAATAATCTAGAGATTTTGCACCGGGAGTAGCAGAGATAGTTGTGGATATGTCGGGGTTTCCTCATACCCGATTTTCTGCATGTGGGAGCTTCAGATTCAGTGAGATTGTAGGTGAAGCGGTGGAGCTATTAGTTAACTCGATTGAAATGCTACTCTGTACTCAGGAAAGTGTGGTTTTGACATAAAGAATCCTAATAGCATATGTAAATTGTTTCCTTTGGATACTGTCATTAAAGCGATGCCATTGGAATTGTTTCTGCAAGTCATTGGGTTTGTGAAGAAAATTGCAGATTTGGTTGAAAGTTGTAAGCATAGAGTTTGCCTACGTGACCTCCCGGATGAAGAATTTAACAGTCTTATGGAGATGCATGCAACTGGTCGTCTCTCGTGGCTCATTGATGTAATAAGGCGCTTAAAGTTACCCCGCCTTGTGATGGTCAGATGAAGTGGAATAAAGGATGTTAACATAGTCCCACTGGCTGTTCTGACATATGCTATGGAGCTCAAACTTTACATTGAAAAGCCTGCACCTCGTGCAATTCCTTCATTGACAGTCAATGTCTTTGACCTACAATCAAGGGCGCGGCATGATTTTGTTTTCTCTAGCAGGGAGGCAGTGGATGCCTACTGGAAAACTCTTGAATATTATTTCTGTGCTGCAGAGCCAACTGTTGCACCACGAGCTTTTCTTGGATATACTGTACCTGAGATTTTTGTATAACGTTCATGGACATCTGTTCGGGTTACGAGCGTTGAGCAACGCACAGAGTTACTCAAATGTGTTGCAAATGATGATCTCCAAAAAGTGTATGCGATTTAAGGAGTGTGTCAAGATTGCCCAGGATCTAAACTTTACATTGGAGCAGGTTCTGAGGGTATCTCATGAGGAAAATAGGAAAGCTCGACTATTGCATAAAGAGGCAATAAAGCCTTCTGATCCTAGGGATGGAATGCAAACAAGCATCAATAATCAACGGGTTAGTCCTTTGAAGAGAAAGAGTCTTTCTCAGGAGGACACTTCTGAATATGGTAATATGGAAGTTCAATTGAAAAAACCATCTGCTCAGAAGGATAGTTTTTGTGAAGGTGCTGGAAAAGATTTCAGAAATTAAGTTTAGCGGCAATTCATCAAGAAGCAAGCTTCATCTTTTTAAAACTATTTAGGTTCCTAATAGCTGTACAAATGTCTGAAGAGATCATGAATCTAAGCAGAAAACGCTTCAAAGATACATAGGTTCTGTTTTGACATCTACAGCAGTTTCGTAGCGCGCTACGAAACTGCTGTAGAATGCTGTTTTGTGGAAAAACAATGAATTTTGATGATGAGGTCAGCGAATGGTAAAAAGAAGGTCTCAAACACAGGAGGGAGATCATACATGGATTTCATAACAGCTCAAACAGTGACAGGTGTAGGTCTTGAAGGGAAAATAAAACATTTTGTTTATTTTCATAAAGTTTTCTCAAAGGCACTTTATGACCGAGCTACTAGGGTATTGGTAGGGTTACCAGAATGTTCGGTTGGTACACCTGTTTGGTCCATGAAGCATCCAGATCATATGGCATATGGTTATTATGCGTTGTCATTAAAGGTTTAAAGAGTTTGGAGCGTGGTATTTATATGATGAAGGAAAATGGGAGACAGAGACCGTTAAAATAGGAGCACATCTCTTGGTCAATTAATGAGCCATCAGCGCTTTCAAGCATCCAAAATCAGTATTCATTGTATCTGTAGCTCAGCCTTCTCAACTCAATCAGCAAAAGGACATGTGTCAGGAGCCAGAAAAGCATCATGCTACGAGGAGCAAAGATTGTGGATTTTGATTAAATGAAAACTATTTGTAATTTCAGTTTAGCCATTATGTAATTAATAAGTTAGTTATGCACTAGATAGGGATAGTCAATAGCCACCTTCGAGGCTCCCCTCATGCTGGAGGAGGAAGCTGGAGGTGGTTTAGTTTTGCTTGCCTATATATGGACCAATGTTAGATGTAGAAAGGGTTGGAGATTTTATACAAAACAGAGTTTATTGGAGCTAATGTAAAGACTTGTTACAGTAATAGTAAAACAATGTTGTTTCTTCTCAAGATTCTCAATGGATTATGTTGTTCAAGTGTGATAGTGGTTTATTTTCTTAATGTTCTTTTACAGCCTTGTTATAACACAATCACTCAGAATTCATATCATATGCTCTGACTTCCTGTGTGTTTGGCAAGCTGTGGTTTTTGTGAAGCATGTTTGAACATCTAATGCAAAGAGCCTTGACTTCCATGAAATGACTGTGCTTTTGTTTATTAATGTGAGAGACTCCATAGCCCAATGAAAACTTATTTGATATGTGTCCAACCAGCTTTGTTTTTATAAATTTGTGAAGAGTTAGCCATCTCTTGTTGTGATTAATTCTTATCAAAAGTTTGTGAGAGAGCCCTCTCTGATCAAAGAGGCTAATCTTTGATCTAAAGTCTGGTTGAAAGAGTTACATGAAATCTTGCTTGGTTGCAGCCCTCAGTAGTGATTTTGTGATAACATTTTGGTGCGTCTGCCGGGAGCTTAAGATTGAATTTCTGAAGGTAGCAGGAGTTCAAATGATTTTTAAGGCTGCAAAACTACCTTGGCGACTCCACACATCAAAGAATAAATTAGAAGGTGACTCCACTGCTAGAAGATCAGTAGCTTGATGAAGTTTCAAGATGGATTCCACTGCAAGAATGAGTGCCAGGTATGCTCCTATGAATCGGTCTCATATTCCTGGTTTTCCAAATCCTATGCCAAAGGTTGATTGGTTAGATGATCTTCCAATATTCAAAGATGAAAAGAAGGATGATGCTGCTCTCCATTTGGTTAGGTTTCACATGCATGTACGCAGTCTTAAGGTTCATTTCCCTGAAGATTGTCTCATGAGGATGTTTATGGCCACTTTAGAAGGAGAAGCATGGTCTTGGTATAAAAGTTTGGAAAATGGTTTATTATCTTCTCTTGCTGATTTCCATGATGTGTTCTGTGAAATGTATAAAGAATATTATCCTTCTTTGTTGCTGCTCAAAGATTGCTGTAGGCATTCTTTAAATCTTATTCAGTACTTGGAGGATTGTTATGGTGATGATGAATTTACAGATGAAGAAATTTTAGAGGCTCTTCATAACAATGTTGTTCAGCACCAAGGAGAAGGTATAACATTCCATGAAGCACAGCATGAAGAGCAACAAGAGTTTACCTGTGAAAACCATGTTTTATCCTTAGATATTGATGTAGAGATGCAGCAGATTTGTCAGGTTTCAGATCATGATGGAGATGAAATTGATTGCACTCAGCAAGAAGAAATATTGGAGGAAATTTTTTATGACCCTCAGGCAGAGGAAAAGCTTGCTCAATTTTGTAATTCCTTGCAGCAGCTTACCCCAAATAATAATCATAATAGTGAGGAAAATTCCATTGTTTGTTGGAATGATTCAGAAAAGCAACTGGATAGCTTGTCAAATAGAAAAGTGGATAGTACATCAGAGGAGTCTTGTGTGGTTGAGAATCAGGGGCCTGAAAATGAAGAGTGTTATCATGATCATTATTTTCAGCAGCTTTCTATGACAGAACACAAGGAGACTATGCTGGTTCCTTTCTCTTTCACGATGGAGGAACTGAACACTGTGGTTGAAGATCAGTTTGCACAGCTGGAAAGTTACAACGAAAACCAAGCTGATCATGTATTCTGGGATCCTGTAGCTGATTACATGGAAGAGTTTTACTCTCCAGTATTTCAGTTTTTCGAAGAAGATCAGAGGCAAATTCAGTGGCAGTGGTCATCAGACTATCATATTAGCTCTGAAATCCGATGCGGTCAAAGGACTCAAATGTCAGATGAGACAAATGATTGGCTGCATTGGAAGTTTCATATTGATTGAGCTGAGGGAAGTTTGGATTGTTAGGGTAGGTAGGTAAATTGCAAATAAGCTCAAGGTTGGCTGAGCATTTATTTTTCAGTAGATGTAGTTTTCTTTTTCCTACAGTCATGCTTGTCAAGCAAGTTTCTGTTTGTCATAAATGGATAAGGCACTGGAGCTGCATGTTCTTAGTGCACCACAAGGGCACACTATCCCAAGTGGAGCCACTGTTATCACTGAAAATGCTGTTGTCAAAAAAATTTTAGCCTAGGTGTTTTCGCAGCGCCAGAATTCTTTTAGCAGTTTCGCAGCGCTACCTGTTTAGCTGGTTTCGTAGTGTGCTACGAAATTGGGAATTGGTTCGAGGTTTCAGTGAAGGTCCAAATCCTAGCATGCCTATTGTACAGAGTTCTACTTCCCTCTAGGAATGTTGATGAGAGCAGTGACAGTGTATTCAAGGAGACACCCTATGATGATGCAGCTATTGTGGGATTGCCATCAAGTACATTAAGGGAGTTATCTCTGAATTCTGGCTCATGGGTGATTGTGAAGGATGTACATACTAATGTGGGAGACTTGCAAGAGATTTTGTGTTGAATCCTCCAGACAAAGAATCTATTAAATTCCATAAATCATAGAGTGTTTGACATTTGGAATTGTCTTTTCACAATCTGTAACCTCTTTCACAAAACAGGGCGCCACAATGGATTGAAAGATTGGAAAAATATTTATGATAAAGTTCATGTTCACACCATGTTCAAGGATAAAGATAAGGATACTTCAGCGTTTCAATCTGAGGATGATTGATTTTTCTGTCATAGGTGACCTCTAAGGTAGGTAAGCGCCATGCAGGTGTTGGTATTGATGCATTGAAGGAATTATTTTTAATCCGTTTGCTGCCAGATAGGAAACTGAAGTATTTTGGCCAGCAATCTCTCCATGTTCTATCAAAATCAAAGGATGCAAATTCACTTCTTCTATTTTGATATTGGGAAGATTGTTTAAAGCAGAGGTTTGAGCGCTTTGTCGTTGCATTGGAAGATGTTTCAAAAGATGCGCTACCTTTCTTAAAAGACAAAGCCTTGAAGACAATGTTTGATCTTCTTAAGGATAAACCTGAACAATAACGCAAGCTCCTTTCGACACTTGTAAACAAGCTTGGTGATCCAGAAAGGAAAGTGACCTCAAACGCTGGGTATCTCCTGTCATGTCTACTAATTGCTCACTCAAATATGAAGGCATGGCGTGGTTGATGAAGTAGATGTTTTTGTGTTTCGTCCCCATGTTGGACTGCGGGCAAGATATTATGCTGTCATTTTTTTTTTTTAAATCAAATTCTGCTTAGTAATCATGCTGAAGGACTTAACATCAGTAGAGAATTTGAGTAAACAGCTTGGGTAGCATTTTAGTGAAGAGCAGATTTATCGGATTGATCATTGCATTGGAAAGGAATTAGTGCAGAATTTGTTAGTAGTTCGGTGCGCAAACCGACTCTTTTTGCCCCTTTTGGTATCGAGATAACGTTGATAATGTTCAAGATTGTCTTTAGGGAGGCTATGAAACAGAGAGGTGTTATGGTCGCAGTTGCATCTGCTGATGATGTGGCATAAGGGCTGGAATTATATTGACAGATGTCATTAAAGATGAGTGCGCACTGAATAAAAACAAAAGAAGGATGGTGAAATTCCTACGAAGGATATTATTAATTCAGGGTTTCTTGATCTAAACACTCCGAATAATCTTTGTTGGCCATTAATCTTTCAAATCATCTTCATAATCAAATGTCGATGACAAAGAGGAAAAATCGCTGTCATAAAGACAAGGAAGCAAATGGCAGAGCTCGAAAGAGACAAGTTTCCTCAGTCAAGGTGGACTGTATTATTTTGATGTTGTCTTCTTCAAACAGGGTAATCGTGCCGGTTACATGCTCCAGCTGTTGGCTTAAAGAAGGAGGATTGTCATTATAATTTCTGGCGCTCACTTAAAAGCCACAATTCAAGAAAATCTTGCATATACAGAGGCTTATAATAATCTAGAGATTTTGCACCGGGAGTAGCAGAGATAGTTGTGGATATGTCGGGGTTTCCTCATACCCGATTTTCTGCATGTGGGAGCTTCAGATTCAGTGAGATTGTAGGTGAAGCGGTGGAGCTATTAGTTAACTCGATTGAAATGCTACTCTGTACTCAGGAAAGTGTGGTTTTGACATAAAGAATCCTAATAGCATATGTAAATTGTTTCCTTTGGATACTGTCATTAAAGCGATGCCATTGGAATTGTTTCTGCAAGTCATTGGGTTTGTGAAGAAAATTGCAGATTTGGTTGAAAGTTGTAAGCATAGAGTTTGCCTACGTGACCTCCCGGATGAAGAATTTAACAGTCTTATGGAGATGCATGCAACTGGTCGTCTCTCGTGGCTCATTGATGTAATAAGGCGCTTAAAGTTACCCCGCCTTGTGATGGTCAGATGAAGTGGAATAAAGGATGTTAACATAGTCCCACTGGCTGTTCTGACATATGCTATGGAGCTCAAACTTTACATTGAAAAGCCTGCACCTCGTGCAATTCCTTCATTGACAGTCAATGTCTTTGACCTACAATCAAGGGCGCGGCATGATTTTGTTTTCTCTAGCAGGGAGGCAGTGGATGCCTACTGGAAAACTCTTGAATATTATTTCTGTGCTGCAGAGCCAACTGTTGCACCACGAGCTTTTCTTGGATATACTGTACCTGAGATTTTTGTATAACGTTCATGGACATCTGTTCGGGTTACGAGCGTTGAGCAACGCACAGAGTTACTCAAATGTGTTGCAAATGATGATCTCCAAAAAGTGTATGCGATTTAAGGAGTGTGTCAAGATTGCCCAGGATCTAAACTTTACATTGGAGCAGGTTCTGAGGGTATCTCATGAGGAAAATAGGAAAGCTCGAATATTGCATAAAGAGGCAATAAAGCCTTCTGATCCTAGGGATGGAATGCAAACAAGCATCAATAATCAACGGGTTAGTCCTTTGAAGAGAAAGAGTCTTTCTCAGGAGGACACTTCTGAATATGGTAATATGGAAGTTCAATTGAAAAAACCATCTGCTCAGAAGGATAGTTTTTGTGAAGGTGCTGGAAAAGATTTCAGAAATTAAGTTTAGCGGCAATTCATCAAGAAGCAAGCTTCATCTTTTTAAAACTATTTAGGTTCCTAATAGCTGTACAAATGTCTGAAGAGATCATGAATCTAAGCAGAAAACTTTTCAAAGATACATAGGTTCTGTTTTGACATCTACAGCAGTTTCGCAGCGCGCTACGAAACTGCTGTAGAATGCTGTTTTGTGGAAAAACAATGAATTTTGATGATGAGGTCAGCGAATGGTAAAAAGAAGGTCTCAAACACAGGAGGGAGATCATACATGGATTTCATAACAGCTCAAACAGTGACAGGTGTAGGTCTTGAAGGGAAAATAAAACATTTTGTTTATTTTCATAAAGTTTTCTCAAAGACACTTTATGACCGAGCTACTAGGGTATTGGTAGGGTTATCAGAATGTTCGGTTGGTACACCTGTTTGGTCCATGAAGCATCCAGATCATATGGCATATGGTTATTATGCGTTGTCATTAAAGGTTTAAAGAGTTTGGAGCGTGGTATTTATATGATGAAGGAAAATGGGAGACAGAGACCGTTAAAATAGGAGCACATCTCTTGGTCAATTAATGAGCCATCAGCGCTTTCAAGCATCCAAAATCAGTATTCATTGTATCTGTAGCTCAGCCTTCTCAACTCAATCAGCAAAAGGACATGTGTCAGGAGCCAGGAAAGCATCATGCTATGAGGAGCAAAGATTGTGGATTTTGATTAAATGAAAACTATTTGTAATTTCAGTTTAGCCATTATGTAATTAATAAGTTAGTTGTGCACTAGATAGGGATAGTCAATAGCCACCTTCGAGGCTCCCCTCATGCTGGAGGAGGAAGCTGGAGGTGGTTTAGTTTTGCTTGCCTATATATGGACCAATGTTAGATGTAGAAAGGGTTGGAGATTTTATACAAAACAGAGTTTATTGGAGCTAATGTAAAGACTTGTTACAGTAATAGTAAAACAATGTTGTTTCTTCTCAAGATTCTCAATGGATTATGTTGTTCAAGTGTGATAGTGGTTTATTTTCTTAATGTTCTTTTACAGCCTTGTTATAACACAATCACTCAGAATTCATATCATATGCTCTGACTTCCTGTGTGTTTGGCAAGTTGTGGTTTTTGTGAAGCATGTTTGAACATCTAATGCAAAGAGCCTTGACTTCCATGAAATGACTGTGCTTTTGTTTATTAATGTGAGAGACTCCATAGCCCAATGAAAACTTATTTGATATGTGTCCAACCAGCTTTGTTTTTATAAATTTGTGAAGAGTTAGCCATCTCTTGTTGTGATTAATTCTTATCAAAAGTTTGTGAGAGAGCCCTCTCTGATCAAAGAGGCTAATCTTTGATCTAAAGTCTGGTTGAAATAGTTACATGAAATCTTGCTTGGTTGCAGCCCTCAGTAGTGATTTTGTGATAACATGATACTATCAAGGTTTTAGTTGAAGATGAATAGTTCAACTGAGGAGTTGTTTGAGTGGATTTTGGTGAAGACTTCTTACTTGTTGTTTTATCCCTAGGAGGTGGAATTGAACCCTTCTGCTTTGGATTTATTTGTGGAAAATCAATAGGGTTTTTACTTCAGGTGGCAATAGGCAGTGCTTCTTAAGTTTCTTCATTGGGAAGTATAAAATCCCACATTCCTTGTAACTCTGCCACTTCTTCATCATTTGTTTTTTCTTCATTTGTTGAAACTTCATCTTCCTCTCCATCTGATTCATCATTTGATATAGCATTTGGAGGTTTAGGATCAGCAGGGGAATTCCTCTTAAATGGTCTAAAAGATTTCTTAGAGGAAGTCTCTACTACCTATTTTTTGATATCAACCATTTCGTTAGACATGGTTTTGAGGACTTTTTGTAAACCTTCAATATCAAAAGGATCTTTAGGTGGTTTTTTCTTGGAGTCATCCCTAAAAGTCACTTTCTTAGATTTTCGTTCTTCTAATCTATTTTTCTTTTCTACAGTTAGAATTCATTTTTCTACATCTATTGTCTCTTTCATATTTTATGCCAAAATCAGTTTGGCAACTCTATCAATGAAAATAGTTGTGTTTGAAGGGAGAGCAGAAATATACCATTCATTTTGGACCTCATCGCTAGGCTTAGATGTCGTTGGTATTTTATTCAGTAATTTAATAAAGCGAGAGTTGAAGTCTTTTATTGGTTCTTTAGGTTTAGCTTTCAAATTGGAGAGGTCATTAATTAGGGTAGTTGTGGATCTATCATCTCCAATTCTAGTTAAGAATTTCTCTTGAAAAGCATCCCAACTATTAATAGAAACTGATGGTAATGAGAAGTACCATGATCCTGCTACTTCTTGCAAGGTATATGGGAATAATATTACAACTGCGTCTTCTTCTACTACTTCATTCAAGTTAATGGATACCATGAAATTGTTTATGGGTTCCTCAACAAGTAGGCCATTATTAGGATTGAATTTTGGTAACCATTTCTTTGGATGAGCTGGTAACTGATGTAAAGGCCCAACCATCCTTACAGCTCCTAGGTTTTTCCATGCCGTCAGAGGATTCTATGCCATTGACGGCATGTGGATAGGAGAGGGTGTAGCAGTGGTTGAAGGTGATTGGGTAGATGAGGATGTAGTTCCTGTACTTGTGTGAATCATGATCTGGAGTGGTGAGGTGAATGATTGATCTTGTGATGGTATGGATGGAATGAATGAAGATGAAGATTGTGTCAATGATAAAACCTTGTTGTGAGATTCAGATGGTGTTTTCTTAGCTTTCTTACGACTTGGCAGAGGGAATTTGAATAGTGGGATTCCAAGTTTTTCACTCTGTGCTCTAGTTAACCATTGAGATGGGGTAAACTGAGAGGTAACACTATCTTGGGATAACTCAAATTCTTCTTGAGATAATGAAATCCCCTGTAATTTATGAATCAAGGATTGGACTTCAGGGCGTTTAGTAGAAGAAGAATGATCTGGATCCTTTTAGATTTCAGTCGTGGTTTCTGTAGTTTTCTTTGCAACTTCTCACTTAGGATCAGGAGATTTGGAATGCAATTGAGAAGTTGGAGGTGATGGTGAGGGAGTTTTACTCTTAGAATGGCTTGTTGATTTGGATTTACTTTCCATTCACAGTTAGGCCCTCCTTCTAGCGCCAAAATGTTGAAGCCTTGAAAATAATTGCTTACAACATGGGGGAAAACCACCTGGTCTGGACCTTGGTTGGTAGTTCCTTTTCCGTTTGGTGTAGTGGCTCCGACTGGGGATAATGGGACCAATTTCCCAATATAATTTATGATAGTGTGGAGAGGGTGATATTTGATATTTAGGAGTAATGTTTAAGCTAAAAATAATCTAATCTAAACTAATAATCACATGTATATATCATAATTTAAACACTATCTAGCTATGACTATACCTGGGAATAAATTTGAAGTATGCGATCTACAATAATGTCTTAAAGAAATTGGTAATAAAGATCATTCAAATACAACAAGAAATGAAATCATTTTAAAAATTGTGAAAGATATATAACATAAGAAATTATTCATGTATTCAGCATAAAATTTTGGCCATCACCATACAAAAGTGTAATAATGCTAACCAAGATTCAAACTTGCATACATAAACAACTTGAAGAGAAGTTATTGCTTAATACATAAGTAATTAAACAAAATTACGAGATAAAAGTACCATTTGTAATAAGTCTTGCTCATGTGATTCAACAATATTGATCTACTTCCAATCAATCCAACACCATTTAAAAGTACAAAAGTGAAATTTTAGTAGACTATGCCAGATAAGATGAAAATGAATCCTGTTCCATTCATTTCAATAGAACTCCTTCAAAGGGACAAAAGTGCATGTTTTGAAGATTGTTTCTGATAAAATTTCTGGACCCCTCTTTAAATGCATGAGAGGGGTTTAAATAATAAACTATAAAACTAAAAATAGATTATTACAAAAATAGTTGAGGAGGTTTAAATGACCTTCCTCAAATTATGAAAAATAAAACAAAAGTAGAAATGAACATGGTGACTAACTCTACATTTGATATTTGAGATCGCATATTTTTTTCATGAGCTTAAGCTATGACAGTCGACCAATTTCAGATTTCAACTATCCAGTGAACACGAATTCAGTCAGTGCTGGCACCATTTTCTCTGTGGAAGTGGTTAGGCATCGCAGGGTCATCCACTGGCTGTGAGGTTTCACTAAATGTCGCCAGTATGCTTCCCAGTTTAACCTGGTCATTTGCCTAATTGCTTCTCCTTTTTCCTTTGTTGCTTGCCTCCACTGTTGTTCGAGTTGTTTGACATTTGGAAGAAAACCTGGAATGGACTCTGCTACCAGGTTGGCACTATGTAAATTTTCATTGATGTTCTTGATAACACTATTTGTTGTTGCTGCTGCGTCTGATGTTTCCTTTTCTTCATGTCTAAGCCGAGAATCCTAGTCTGCAAATAAAATTTCCTTGTGTGATTCCTCCAATTTAGGCAAGTCGGCCTTTCTCCCATCTTCTGAATTCTTCCAGGTAATGAATTCAGAAATTCTTTTCAATATTTCATCATATTCAAGTCTCATCTCAATGACTTGACTCGTCAATTTTTCACTTGTCTCACAATAGGAATTCCATTGCGAGATCTTCTGGCATAATAGTTCCTTTTGGTGCATCAGCTGGGAGTTAAGGCCAAGCACTTTAGTAATAAACTGATCAATTTTTGGATCATCTTTATGCAGATCAATTATTCCTTGTATCTGCGCTTCCTTTTCTGCTAAGTTGGCTTGATGTTTTATTTGCATCTACTCAAATTCTTCTTAGAGCTTAGCTGACTGTGATTATGCTTGCTAGTTAGATTTTTCTTGCTGTAATTGTTGTTCTAACAACAAAATTTTATTTTTCCTTCCCTTGAGAAACATTTACACCTCTCTTGCTTTATCGATAGTCGTTGTAGCAAAGGCTCCTACAAACTGTGACAGTTTGGTAAGGTTCTCAGATGGGTCAATGGATGAGTCCTTCCAGACAATATCCATCGATTCATTATTAGGAGTAGTAGCATCTGTAGCAACCAACTTCCTCTTCTTCCTTTCTCTTTTACCAATGGATTTGTGGACAGGCTATAGAAAACATCAAAAGGAGGAATCTCCTCAATCCTCAAAACAATTTTAGAAGTAGTACTGACAGGAATGTGCTCTACCTTTTGTGTATTTATAGTTTTCTCTATTGCAATTTCTTGAGTTGTTCTGCGTTGTGGAGTCTGTAGCTCTGGCATTTGTTCCTCTGTATGGAGCTTTCTATTAAAGTGCTCCCATTCTTTGTCTAAATCAATCACCAGGGGTTTTATTTATTGGGTGGAGGTGGAATGAATTTCAACCTGTTTTTTAGCTGAAGTTTGCTCAGCTTTTTTCTGTAGACTGGGCTATATCTTTTTGTGACTCCTTACTTTTGCTTCTCCAATTTTGTGATTGTTGTTCTAAGCACTCTGACTCCCTGGTAGAACTTGGGATTCTACTTCAGAATCAGCTTTAGAAATTTTTTTGGAACTCCCTTCTAGACTTACGCTGGGAGTTGGCTCCTTTATTGGTTCAATCTGCAATTGGTCCAATGGGACCTTTAATAGTCTCCTTTCTCTGTATTCATGAAAAGCCTCGAGCTCTCTTGGGTCAAAAAGTAGTGATGCCATGTGCTTCACATTTGTGAATGTCTCTTTCTGTAAAAAGATGTCATCAAATGCATCTTTCTCATGACTGAATACCTTCACTTTTACCATGGTAGTAAAGTCTTTGGCAGTGCCAAATGGGTCATACTGCCTTCCTGGGAATTTAGGTAATTGTAGAGATAACATGATATCTACTTCTTTAAATGCATGCCCCACATCGTGTAGTGCAAATGCTCCACACTGCAAAGGGAATGTAGGCCAAATGGCCTTTTTTGCTTCCTTTAATGCTTTGCTCAGCCCACCCTCACTAGCTGTTTGATAGGCTATCTCTTTGGCCATCAATTTTTCAGGAACATAGTATGCGAGGACATTTAGCGAGATAATGCTACCAAATACCTTGATATACATGAATGTTTCCTCTCCAAACCATCTAGCCACTAGGAGGATAGCTACCTTGGCTTCCTTGGGAAACCTAGGTGTGTCTCGGTTGTAAACTTGTTTGTGGATAGGGAGCATGACTCCATGAAACGTTTTATAAAACTCTTGGTAAAACTGAGATACCCACATGTATTTATGGTATATATGATTGGAAAGTGGATCTTGGACAGTCCACTTCCATCCCATGACAGGAAATTTTGAACCAAAACAAATTGCATCCATCACATAGGCACTCATAAAAAATGGAGGGTAAACCCTCGTTGAGACACTCCTTTTCCTCCTATAATCGATTATTGCCTTTGCTAAATTATCAGACAAAATTTGGGCCCAATTCATTATGGTTGCGTTTACGACTGCATCTATTAATGGCAGCCATTCTTGGGAAAATTTAGTGCTATCGGGCTTGCCAAACATCCTACATAGCATGGCCGCTACAAAACTATGAGGGGGAGAAATAGATGCAGTAGAGTACATATTGTTTTTGTCCTTTTTGATTTTTCCCTCATTATTTGACTAGGTCTGGGTGCAATCTACTGGGTCCTCATTCTCTTTGGAAAACTTCTCAACGAACTATTTGTTGTAGATGACTTGTGGCTCTGGTAGGTGGTACATAAGCTGTAGGTTGTCTGGCAAAAAATATCCCATAACCTCTTGGCTTCTGGTCCTGAATTCTCTATCTAAGATACCAACCTCATCAATAACCCGTTTAACCATATCTATATAAGGGATTATCTTTGGGTTCACAGCTTTGCGATGCAAAAATGAGCATGTCGTCTCAAAAATGGAGGCATCTGAGGAATCATGACCATCAGTTGTGATATTTGTTTCCATAAGTCTTGGTTTGTCATCTTCTAAGATATTATACATAGTTTCCCACATATAGGTTCCTCCATCTCTGCTGCATGTAGTATTCGAAAATAGAGGAGTCATTTCTCATTTCTCAGAAGCGACTGCCTTGCCTTTCTTCACCATCGCTCCAAAAGATTTGTTTTGTGGATTGTTCCTGAAAGTGGAGAAAAACAACAACTATTGGATATACAGAGATAATAATGAATGTGAAATGGAATAATACAGACAACTTGTAAAGGTGATAAAAAGGAGTTTTATTTGAATGCAAGTAAGAAGATATCATATGACGTTGAATGGCTTTTCACACATAAATTCCATTAACCTTCACTAAATGCCCATGTTGGTTTGTATGGGTCTGACCCAGGTTCAAAAGTGATTTAGCCAAGAAAATCTCAGTACTGTTGGCCCTTTCAACAAAAATCCATGGAGCACAGACTAAGGTCTCACCCGAAGTAGTATGGGAGGGTGCTAGAACCAGTTTTTCACACCTTGGGGATGTCTGATGGGCTTCTGGAGGTTTACGGTCTGACCCGTCACTGCATGCACTTGTTAGTCCTTCACAACCCATGTTGTTGTTTCCACACAACCATACTCGGGGTGCAACTCGTATAATACCTAAGTTCCTTGCTAATTAACTGATTACTTAACCTGTGTGTGTAAGGTTTATGATTATTACAACATATGTAGCAATCATATTAGTGTGTGCGATACATAAACCAATATAAACATAAAGAAGACAATGCATAGAGACTACACAGAAATATGAATCAACTTCTCTTTATTAATCTTCAATCCTGATTACAGACTCACCACCGTCTTGCGCACTCAGCTGCAGGGGTTCGTGCACTTAGCTGTGGACTCTACTAGGCCTCTGTGCACTCAGCTACAGAGCCTCTTCCTACCACTACGACGCAAGACACTTAGAATCCTACTCTAAGCTCGGACCATTCCTCTGCTACTCACTCTCTATTCTACTATCTTTTCAACCTAGAGCCTCGCTCTATTTATACAATCCCATGGTCCGCGAACCATGGGTAGGCCGACATGACTTTATATTACATTACTTTAGGGTGGATAGCCCTATGACTTAACCTCTACTTCGTGCTCCGCACCCGCAATTTGTGGTCTTACAAAACCTTTGAACAAAATTTGGGTTTTGAGCGCCAAAACATGATGTGGGGGGGATTCCATGCCCAACAGGCCCCCAACACAATCATCATGACTCATTCCAAGTCACGTTGCTGGTGCGGCGATCTTGGCATGGAGCCCCTCCAACTGTTCCCGTATTGCCCGAAGGTCCATGGTGCACTATTCTGCTGTTTTTTGGACCTGCTACATGCGTACCTCCGAATCATCCGCGTTTGAATCGTGTCCTTTTTTGGTACCAACTTCTGGTGTGTGTGTTTATAGTCCTGCACCTTTTGTCTGGTTCCTCGGGTCACGAAGACTGTGCTTTGGCCAGTTAGTCAAATAGTCGGCCCACCCGTGTAGGGCTTCCAGCGACTGTCGTTTACTTTTCCTAGGAAGGGTTCTCCATTAAGTTTGACTAGCTGGACTGCTCCTCTATCTGTGACCTCCTTTACCATGTATGGTCCTAGCCAGTGCATTTTGAATTTTCCCAGAAAGTTTTCAAACTTACTGTCATACAGTAGTACTAAGTCGTTTACCTTGAAGGTGCGCAACTTGATATGGTGGTCATGCCAGGCCTTTCACTCTGCTTTTGTACCTGTTGATGAAATCCAGCCAAAAATCGTTCTTCCTCGAGTTCTTCTAATTGCGCGAGCCTTTCGTCGAGAGCTTTGCGGTCTGTCATGCCTGTGAGCGCTGCTATTTGCAGACTAGGTACGATGTATTCCATCGGTCTGACAACTTCCATACCATAGACCAACTGGAAGGGTGTCTATCTCGTTAGTTTCTTTCATGTTGTCCTATATGACCATAACACAACAAGTATGTGCGTGTCCCAGGCATTCTGTTGCGCGTTACAGACTTTGGTCAGCGTAGTATCCAGTATTTTATTGAATGCCTCTATTGTGCCATTAGCATGTGGGTAGTATGGTGTACTTTTCTGATGATACATCTGGAACTCTTCTGTGAGCGTGCTGATGGTTTCATTCAAGAAGTGTGTTCCATGATTGCTCATTAATATTTTTGGATAGCCAAATCATGTCAACATATTTTTGAACAAAAACTTTGTCATCATGGCGGTCGTGCAGTCCTTGATCGGATGTGATTCCGCCCATTGTGTCAAGTACTCCATCGCAATGATGGTGTAGCACGTCCCCGTATTTCCCTGAGGTTTTATCGGACCCACAAAGTCGATTGCCCATTTCTCAAATGACTGTAGTGTCATTTGGGGATTTAGTGGAATCTCATCCCGCCGTGATGGTTTCCCCATCCTTTGACATATATCGCAAGCCTTACAGTGTGCTTTCAAATCCTGGTGCAGGGTCGACCAACATAACCTTGCGCAGATAATCTTTTGTATAGTTGTACGTCCTGCATAGTGTCCTCTTGTAGTGCCACCATGTGCTTCTGCGAGGATCTGACCATGTTCAAATTCAGGTATGTATCTTCACAATATCTCATCTTTTCCCATCTTGTAGAGGTGTCCCGTGATGACAAGATAGTATGCCGCATGCACCACCAATTCCTTCTTCTGTTGGATTGAGTACTCATTCGGCACAGTCCCTGTTGTTAGAAAATGGATTATATCTTCAAAGTGTCAATCCACGATGCGCACTACAAAAAGCTTTGCATCGGGTAGTCCCTCCTCCAAATTGGTTGGTTCCTCACCCATCTCAATTCATGACAAGTGGTCTGGTCCTGCATTTAAGCATCCCGACTTGAATATGACCTCAAAATCATACTCTTGAAATAGTAAAATCCATCTACATATTCGCCCCCCCAACACAAGCTTTTTCACCAAGTATTTCAACGCGGAATGGTTGGTATACATCTTGAAATGTCTGCTAAGTAAATAGTGTCAGTATTTTTGGAGTGTGTACACCATTGCCAACCCCTCACGCTCGGTGGTAGAGTAGTTATTTTCCACTTTGGACAATCTTCAGCTTGCAAACGCGACCGAGTGATCTACACCCTCCGCAGCTTCCTGTGTGAGTACAGCTCCCAACGCGATACATGATGCATCAACATGTACATGAAATTCCATGTCCCATTTTGGGAAGACCAAGATTGGCGTAGAGGCTAGTTTGCCCTTCAGGAAATCTAAACTCTTCATGCAATCATCATTCCAACAATATGTAACATCATTTTTCAATAAATTTTCCATTGGTGCGTTTATTTGGGCATAACTTTTGATGAACTTCCTATAGTATCTAGTGTGTCCCAAGGTAGCGCCCAGTTGTTTAACACTTCGTGATGCTTCCAAATTTAGGATAACGACGATCTTTGCAGGGTCCACCATCAGTCCTTGTTTGCATACCACATGTCTCAACAAGTTTCCAAAGGGAACGATGAATGTGCACTTCTTCAACTTCAACGCAATCTGGTGCTAGCGGCAAGTATCCAACATCAAACATAAGTTTGTTACATGGTGCTTAACTAATTCAAAAATAAGCCAGTCATCTAGATAGACCTCCAAAGACTTGTGGATGTATTCCTTGAATGTGGCTACCATGATGCACAAAAATATAGCTAGCGCATTCTTCAGTCCAAACGGCATCATGGTGTATTGAAAGCAGCCCCATTCTATTGCGAAGGTCATCTTTCTCCTATCTTCCAGTGCGATCTTGATCTGGTGGTACCCTAAGAACCCATCTGTGAATGAGTATGTTTCCTAACTGCTAACATTCTCCAGTACTTCACCTGTAAATGGTGTTGAGAATGGATCGTGTACACAGGAGTCATTCAACTTCCTAAGGTCCACGCATATTCTTATTTTGCCCTTCTGTTTTTTCTCTTGTACTACCATAGGACTCACCCAGTCGGATTCTTCCACTAGTTCTATAATTCTGGCTATGAGCATTTTGTCTAATTCACCATGGAGCTTTTCTTTGTATTTCATGTTCAAGCAGTATGGTTGCTGCTTAACTGGCTTTGCGTCGGGTTTCAAGGTGATCTTCATCATCCCTAAATCACCCACGATCCCTTTTAAGTCATTAATTTTAGTAGGGAACAAGTCTTGGTACTCGCAAAGTAGCTTAGTGAATTTATTGACCATGGCATCATCCCAATAGTCCCCCAGCGTTGCGTACTTCGGCTCTGCCTCCATTCCAATGTTGACCTGTTTTGTCTTTAACGGCACAGTGATGTCGGGGTCTTCAAGTGATGGTCCACGAATCTCATGAGAGCCTTTACTTTCTAGAATTTTAATGTTCTGTGGGTCCTCATCATCCTCTTCGACATTTACGTTATAACACTCCAATGTGCTGCTTAACTGTGTCGCCCAGTCTGGCTAAAGTACTCCCATTGGTTCCTGCAGTATTTTGAATATAGTAGCTTTTACTGCTTGTAGCACATCATCAACAGTATCTGACCAACGATCTTCAAATGTGAACATTAACAAGAATCCCTCACGCAAGACACACCATTCACCCATACTATGGCATAGCTCTGTCTCAGTATACCAATTCATGGGTATGACGTCGAGGGTATGGTAGAATAAATGCACCCATTTAGTCTGTGGCTCTTCCCCTAGACTTTGGTCCATTTCGCGAGGTGTGTGCATGGATCATCTCATCTGTCATATTTGTCTACTAGTCATAACTGGGGTTTTCCAAACCGTAGGTGCATCATCCTTCTGCATTTGCACCAGTCCTCGAAATTTTCATGATGCATACCCCACCATCATGCGGGTGTTGCTTGTAGTGCCCACTTCAGCACATCAAACCGTTGTTTTTTTTGTACTATGCTTTCAAATTTGATCAGAAATTCATCCATTGTTGACAATCCATCATATGTCGATAGCTCCATTGCCTTTGTCATTACACAACGCAATGACCTGATCATCATGTTGCAGTTCAGAGTTGTTACTTTATGCAACCGATTCTGCCATCGCTCTATCTCTTCGTCTGAATCTGAAGTGCAGGAGCTTTCGCACTCCCACAAAATCCTTCCATCTGCAGTCAGATTCAGCCAATCCTATCCTTATGTAGATATCTTGTAGATACAGTCGAGATTGTCATCACTATCATCGTCACGCACTGATTCAGTGTATCGCGCTCCTTCGGTTGGATCTAATGGTACTAATACACGTAGTGACTTTTTCTCAAAGGTCATTTTGCACTTCTTCAGATTTATGACTCTGTTCATATCGGTAGCCCAGCCTATTCCTAGTAGCGCGGGATAGAGATTGTCACCATTGAAAATCTCTATCACATCAAAATCTCCCTGCGCGTTCGCGCCTTCAACATTGATTGTCACCCCTTGCAATCTTCCCATGGGAAAAATATTTTGTTGGTTCACCATTTGTAACTGAATAGGGGACCATTGTAATGTGGGTCTGCCCATGCATTCCCATGTTTGCTTTGGTAGTACATTCACGTCCGAACCCAGATCTAGGATTACCTGATCCATTTCGTACTCGCCTATTTGTGTAGTCAACCTCATCTCCCTTCTTGTGCACAATGCATGCTTTCCAAGTTTTCGGACCATGTGCGGTTCTCCTGACCCCTTGCACGTAGTGATAAGTTCCTGTAGCCCTTTGACTACCTTTCTATCGTGCAACAATTTCATGCATGTCTCCAGAAAGGTAGTGAACATTGAAAGATCCATCCCTGGTTCTAGTTGATCCTTACTACCTGAAGTAGAGGCCTCCGTGAAGCTCTTCTTAGCTTCCATGAATGTCTCCTTCGTGCGTTCTAAATAAAAGTTGGGTTCACCTATAGGAGCCTTGCGCACCCACGTACTTTCTTTTGGTTGCTTCCCTTTATCATCTCCCATGGTCATACTACTCCTGAGCATCATGTTTACATTTGGGTCTTCTTCGCGTGGTTCAAACCTCATCATTTGTAAATTCTGGGTCAAAGAGGGCTGGAGTACCCCTTTTTCACGCATCTTCGCTGTCAACGAAGGGAAATATTATGCCTCATGATCAAATTGATTATAGTACAAACATGATATCCTAGTCGAGTTCGTACAGTCGTGGGCATAATGCCCTGACCCTCTGCAATTGTAAAAAATTATCTAGTTGCGACCCTTTCCTGGTCCCATTCCACCTTGACCTCGACCGCACCCCTGAAACCCAACATGCACCATCCCTTCATTTGGTTTGATGGCTCGCATTTTATCCTACACCCTGTAGGTAGGAGTCTGATCCATCATTAGATCATATATTCAGTAGGTGCGTTCGTCATGGCCTACCCACCTGCAGAAATTACAAAACAATTGTTGGGTCGTCTGCATATACTTCTACAACATATGACAATTATCTGTAGTGTGTTTTCCTCCTATCTGGTTGATCACACACCATAATGTAGATGCCACATTTGGCCCTACCTGTGTCTCCAGTCTTAACTACATTGGCCCTCCCCTTGCCAAGTAGTCCGTGAACACTGGACAATGGTCCTTGTCGTGCCCTTGGCCTTTGCAATTTATGCACCATGCTTCCTCATGCACCTCTGGCCGAGTTGTCCTATCCTGTTTCAAACTTTGCATCTCCAGACACAAATTCTAAAGTTGCGCGTGGATTTGTTGGACTCCCAACCTAGGTTCTTATATAGGGGTCTCATGCAATCTCATTTCCATCTCCAATGCTTCGACCTGGGTGGAAAGTTTTTGTTGTGACAACGTCATCCTTAAGTGTGGCGTAAGTGAGGCCACAAACAATGCATGATGTTGTGCATATGTTAATGTCATACTAGCTTCATGGATCCTACTCTTCAGCCTTTGGTCTAGATCCCAGGGGGTCTCACCCGGGAGCTTCGAGGTCTCCTTAAACCCGATGATTCATTGTGTCTCTAATTTTGGCCTGCTAAATTCCTTGTTCAACACGGTCTGGATCTCTACAATTCCTGCATTCGGGTGGTCATCAGAATGCTTGATATACCACGTTAATGAACGATCCTGTAGCATGCTCACCATTGTAGCCTTTTTAATATTATCATCCACGATGCCCTGTGCTTCCCATACTACTCTTACCACAAACTAGAATTGGTTTGGATCTTCATTTCCTACTCCTCTGAACACCAACAGTTTGATCACACTCGCCATATTGAACTGTGGCGGTGGCGGAGGTGGAGTGGGTGGAGATGGAGGTGAGGGGGGTGAAACAGGTGGCGGTGTGGGTGGGGGTGGTAAATGTGGAATTCTCTTATCAAACTGACCGTGCTTCTCATAGAAACTTTTGCGAGCTCCTCCTCGCTTTCCTGCGAGGGTGAAATTAAGGGACTGTTTTCCAACTCCTCACTACTTTTGCTTCTGTAGATATTCTCGCTTTGCTTAGTCCCAAACATTAATTATTCACATAACCCGCTTTTCACACAATAACATCTTAATCCAAGTGTTCAAAGATTTAATATACTTACCTCATGGTCCCTTGAGAAAATGTCGCTCTGCCTCACTATAGCTGATGGTCATGTGTACCACAAACTTAGTGATAAATCCTTCGATTATTCAGTTGAGCCAGTGGTCCACAACTCGCACTATCTTATATTCTAATGCTTCTAGTTTGCGCACTAGTTCTAGAGTTCACACTATTGTTTTGTCAAGCCTACACCTTCCCTGACTGTCTGCTAACTTCGCAATCCACTCATACAGCTCAAAAGGAAAGGATGCAAAGAAAATTTTGTGTATTTCCATGTACAAGTAGCATTCCAACCACTATTCCTTAGATACTCGCATATTTCTATTCTCCTGTGCCGCGAACTCGTAAATCTTCTTGTCCAACCACTCTTAAATTTTTTTCTTCATTGGATTCTAGTGGCATGACATTAGACATCCTTTATACAGATCCCAGTCCCTGCAATGGATCCATTTGTGGGCTTGTATGGGCCTAACTCAGGTTTGAAGGTGATTTAGCCAAGCAAATCCTGGTACTACTGGCCCTTTCGGCAACAGTCCGCGAAGCATAGACTAAGGTCTCACCCGAAGTAGTATGGGAGGGTGCTAGAACTAGGTTTCCACACCCTAGGGATGTCTGATGGGCTTCTGGAGGTTTGCGTCCGACCCATCATTGCACGCACTTGTTATTCATTCACAACCCGTGCTGTTGTTTCCGTGCAACCTTGCTCAGGGTGCGACCCATATAATACACAAGTTCCTTGCTAATTCACTGATTACTTAACTTGTGTGTGTAAGGTTTATGATTATTAAAACATTTTTAGCAATCATATCAGTGCACGCGATACATAAACCAATATAAACATAAAGAAGATAAATCACAACAAATACACATAAATAAGAATAAACTTCTCTTTATTAATCGTTAATCTCTATTACAGACTTGCCACCACCCTACACACTCAGCTGCAAGGGTCCACACACTCAGCTACGGAATCTACTAGGCCTCTGTGCACTCAGTTGTAGACCCTCTTCCTACCACTATGACCCAAGACACTTATAATCCTACTCTAAGCTTGGACCATTCCTTCGCTACTTAGTATCTCTTCTCCTATCTTTTCAACTTAGAGCCTCGCTCTATTTATACAATCCCATGGTCCGCGAACCATGGGTAGGCCGACATGACTTTAAATTATTTTACATTACGTTAGGGTGGAAGACCCTATGACTTAACCTCTACTTCGCGCTCTGCACCCGCAATTCATGGAGTCTTCCAAAACCTTTGACCAAAAATTGGGCTTTGAGCCCCAAAACATGCTGTGGGGGGGATTCCATGCCCAACAGCCCACTAATGTTTCCTTATCTCTTAGCTTTAATGCTCATAAATGTCCGCGTCGTAAGTCAGGAAGAAATCTTCTAGGGTGGTGAGCCTTTGAATTGCAATAATGCCGATTTTGCGATTTGTGAAGAAATATCACAGATCACATTATCGCATTATTCCCTTTTGCTTTTCTTATCATCTCTTATGTTTCTGCGAGATGCAAGATGCGAGCCACTTGTTATTATTTCTAAGACATAGCTCATTTGTTAGGTTTTCTATGTAAAGACCTTTTTACTAAGTGACGAACCTAAACATTTGTTTGTAATGTATGTCGGCAGTGGGTCCAGGTCTTGATCACATTTCGCAATTTCGACGGGCGGTAATTTTTATGGTGTTCCTCTAAATGCTCAAAATGTGATGTGGTAAGGGAAATGATGCAATCAGAATTTCACATTTCTCTTGTTTTTGAGGTAACTTATTAAGCAATGTCTTCTATGAATATCGATATGCGATGTGAGACTTAGTTTTGATGAGAAATGCCTGTCGACCTAGTTTATACAAGAAACTTAGTAGTTTCAAAGCGTTTTAGCACGAAGTCCTTCTTTGATTGCTTTTCGCTAGATTTGGTCGGTTAGAAAGGCTTTCAATCATGTTTAATAATGGGATATGCAGGAAAGCAAAGCATTTACTAGTTCTTTTGAAAAGGGGTTTAATTGATATCTTGTTTTATTCCAAAATAAAATAAGAGAAATGCCTAAATGCCAAGTTTTTTTTGGAAGGATTTTTTTAAAGGGTCCCCATTTATTAATGTAATATTCACTACTACTATTAACAAATGGGAGGTTGTTGAATAGCACAACAGGCCCCAGAGAAGGAAGTTGGATTTGATCTAAATCATTCTAAGGAAACATTTATGGAGGCCAAGAAGAGCTTCGCTGAGGCCTCCATGTTAGGAAGCCAGGACAAGATGCAAGAAATCAACGCGCCTACAGAAGTTGATCCCTCTATACTCACTATGTTTTTGGAGACCTGCATAAAAACTATTGTGCGATAGAAAAGTTGTAGAAGTTCTGGAGGAATTAATAAATAAATGTGCCAGCAAGGAGAAAGTCCCTAATGGACACCGGGTGGTCAGAAAAATTGGCACACATAAGGCATGAATAGGGCGCGAGATGAGGCTCAGCATGCAGATAGGTGATTATGAGATGGACCAGGTCATCTTGGATCTGGGGTCCGATGCGAAAGTATTGCCAAAACAAACATGGGAAAGAATGGGGAGACTTGTGCTGCAGTGGTCTCCGATTTAGGTCAAAATGGTAAACCAACAGAAAATCATCCCCATGGGATGATTATATGGATTAACATTTGATATAGAAGGTGTGAACGCGATGGCCGACTTTGAGGTTATAGAAATCTTCGATGATAGTAATCCATACCCCGTGCTCCTGGGAATTGATTGGGCCATTCACATGAATGGGGTCATCAATTTGAAGAAGAGGACAATGTCATTTGAAATATAATCACTTTGGGTTTTGGCACCATTGGACCCTGCACATGGGGCGCGATATACTGAACTAGTCCACGATTATGAAGAAAGTGATGATGAACTGGATCAAATCTACAAAATAATAGTGTGAGACCAGGACTGGATTAATCCAATGACAGATGGGAGGATTTCATGGGATCGGGAGAGTTGCTACACCTTTGACTCAGACGAGGAATTAGAGCATTGGCAGAACCACTTGCATGAAGTGTCTACATTGTGAAGCAATATGATGACAAAGTCAATGCGCTGTGTTTCATCGGAGGTAAGGAAATTTCCCTATTATGATGGTTTAACTGATGTAGATCTGTTTTTTGATGAATTTGAGTGCGAAGTTCTTTAGGATCATCACTTCCAAGCATTAGAGTTGGCACTACGCATGCACGATGGTGGGATACACATAAGGGTAGTTTTGCTGGATGGCGAGATTACAAATGAATGATGAAGTTACGGTTTGGAGTGATAACACCAGAATGACTGAGAAATATAATGGAAGGGATGATCCGCAAGATCACCTAGTGAAATGGACTAAAGCATGGGGAACAGAACCATAGCCAAAATGTGTACACATATTTTTTCATACTTTGGATACAATTCCCATGAAATGATATATGGAAATAGAGCTTCGCCATGGTACTGCAGAATGGGATGTGTTGAAGGAAGGATTCTTATTGACCTTCAACATTGATGGTGGCTTCGCAAGTATTGATGAAGCACTACAAGAAATTAAGGTGGTTATCTCTACGACATCGAAGGAGTCTATGGAATGGACCCAACCAGATTGGAGCACCCAGCTACGCCATGTGCTAGAATGCTATAATGTGACCGCTAAAGAGGAGGATGAAGATCCAAGAAACATTAACAATCCAAAGGTAGAAGGGCATCACAAAGTCGAAAGCTCACAAATAGAAAATGCGAACATCTCTGCACCATTGAAGAAAATCAAGTAAAAATTGGCTCGAAAGTAGAACTGAAGCTTGCGAAGATTGGGGATTATTGGGATGACAGTACAGTGGATAAAGTTGCTGAGTTACTCCGTGAACACCAGGATCTCTTCCCTACTAATTGTTTGGATTTGAAGGGCATAATTGGTAATTTGGGTGTTATGAAGATCACTCTGAAGCCAGAAATGAAGCCTATTAAATAGAGGTTGTATCACCTTAATCCTAAATAAAAGGAAAAGGTGTGCCAAGAGCTAGATAAAATAATGGAGGTAGGCATCACAGAACCTGTTGAAGAATCTGACTCAGTGAGCCCGATGGTGGTGCAAGAGAAGAGATAGAAAGGAGAAATAAGGATTTGCATAGATTTGTGAAAGCTTAACGATGCATGTGTTCACGACCCATTCCCAATGTTGTTTGCAGACAAAGTATTAGATAATGTTAGAGGGTAGGAGTATTATTCCTTTACTGACAGATTTTCTGGGTATCATCAAATCAAGATTGCGCCAGAGGATAGGATAAAAATGACTTTCGTGATGGAATGTGGTTGTTTTCAGTACACCGTGATGTCATTTGGGCTTAAGAATGAACCTGCGATATTCTCCCACGTAGTCATACTAATGTTCAAGGAGTTCATTCATAAGTTCCTGGAAGTATACTTTGATGATTGGATGGTGTTTGGATTAGTGAAGTGCCATGTAGCAATTTTATGCCTGATGTTGGATACGTGTCGCAAATACCATATCATCCTGAATTTGAAAAAATGCATATTCTATGTTCCCTTTGGGATTTTGTTGGGTCATGTGGTGTGTAAGAAAGGATTGATGGTGGACCCTGCAAAGATTGCGGTAATTGTGAATTTGGAGGCCCCTAGGAACATTAAGCAGTTGCACACGACACTAGGACATATGGGGTACTATAGAAAATTTATCAAAGCTTATGTTCAAATTACCATGCCTATGGAAAGACTGCTAAAGAAGGATGTGACATTCTGTTTGGATGAAGAATGTCAGTGCAACTTAGATGTGTTGAAAGAAAAAATGGTCACGATGTCGATCTTGGTATAATTTTCCTAATTGGAAAATGGAGTTTCGCGTACATGTGGATGCCTCTTGCATTGCGTTGGGTGCAGTACTGACACAGGCGTGGGAAGGAGAAATGGACCATCATATAGCCTTCACGAGTAGGAATTTATCAAAGGCCGAGAAAAATTATTCAACAAATGAGCGCGAAGGATTGGCTATGGTGTACCAACTACAAAAGTTCAGGCATTATCTATTAGTAGGGCATTCCAAAATGTACACAGATCATTCTACATTGAAATGCTTTGTCAATAAGCCTATGTTTTGGGGGAATATCTATAGATGGTTGCTATTATTTCAGGTGTGTGACTTTGAAGTCATTGTGAAGCCAGGGAAGTTAAATGTAGGACCTCACCATCTATTGTGAATCGAAACAGGAGAGGAGCCTAATAATCTGGAGGAAGGGTTGCCATATTTGCAGCTCTTTGTGGTGCACGTAGCAGATAATCATTTTGTAGACATTATTCACTTCTTGAATATGAGGATGGAACTGAAAGAATATACAAGCTTGCAAAATAAGGAATTAGTAGTGCATGCAACTGATTTTTTAGTCATTGCGAGACATCTATATAATAGGGTGTAGATTAAATATTGTGAAGATATGTTCTGGACCTTAAGTGGGATAGAATTGTCACTGAAGCTCATGCAAGAGGTCATTATGTAGGAAAGGCAACTACGCAGAAGATTTTGAGTGCAGGTCTATGGTGGCCAACATTGCACAATGACTCCAAGGTATATTGTAAGGCATGTGATGCATGTCAAAGAATTGGAAGACGCTCATGAAGGGATGAGTTACCACTACATCCTCAAGTGTCCTTGCAAGCATTTGAGAAATGGGTGATTGATTTTGTTGCGCCAATTAAGCCCCCGGGAAAGAAAACAGGTGCGTGCTATATTATCACCGTGACGAAATATTTAACTAGATGGGCGGAAGCACAGCCGGTTAAGGATTGTACAGGGGCTACGACAAAAAATTTCTTGTTTGAGTATGTCTTAACCATATTTGGTTTCTCGAAAGTGTTGATGAGTGATAGAGGTACGCACTTTCTTAATGAAATGATCAGCCCGTTGACTGAAGAATTCTAGGTCTACCATTAGAAGAGTACACTGTATCACCCACAAGAAAATGGAACTATTGAAGCCTTTAATAATACTTTTGAGAACGCGCTAATGAATACCTACAATGCATAGTGGAATGACTGGAATGTGCACGTACCTGCAGTACTATGGGCTTATAGGACTACTTGTAAGAAGCTGACAGGGAAAATGTCATTCAAATTAGTATATGGGGTCGAGGTTGTAATGCCGATAGAGTATAGTGTACCTAGTATGTGCATAGCGGATCTGACAGATAAGTTAGATCACAAGGCCTCATAAGAATGGCTTGCGTAGTTGATGGAGCTCAAAGAAGGTCAATTTTTGGTTGGATTCCATCAACATGTATAGAAGGAGCATGAAAAAGTGTGGCATGATCGCCATATCAAGCTTCACACATTTAAGGTAAATGATCTTGTCCTATTATATGATTGTAAATGCACTAAATTTCCTGGTAAATTCTAGATGCATTGGTTAGGGCCATATATTGTCAAAGGAATTATATATGGAGGTGCAGTTCATCTCGCAAAGATGAATGGGGAACCCTTCCTAGGAAAAGTGAATGGGAAAAGTTTGAAATTGTATACAGGGGATCCTGCACAATGACTATATGGTAGCAGGATAGTCTTAGTGCTCCAAGAAGCTGCAAGGGAGCACAAGACTATAAACTACACCGCGCGATTTGGAGGACAATGCAACGAGTAGGCTCTGTAGACAATGATGAAGATACAAACCATAAATCTATGCTCAGGAAGATGTGCCATGGAGGAAGGTACTGTGCAACACAGTAGGAAAGTGGTCATTGGAGTTATTGTTCATGACTTGACGACTAGAAGACAGTTAAGTGGAGCAGGGTGGTAGAATTTAAGGCAAAAATATTTGAAGATTTGCCACAAAAACAGCATTTATTATTAGAAATTGGGGGGAACGGTCGGATTTGAATTCAAAACTCCCTATAAATTATGTGTGTTGGTCGAAAAGAGAACACTTTGCGCTCTCAAAATTGTTAGTGAATTTCGATATTCGTTTCCTATGAGCCACGCATTTTGGGAAGATTTAGTTGCAAGCCCCATGTTTTATGAGTTGCTTGAGATAAACTAGAAGCTTATTCTTGAAAAAATGTCTACACCAAGTCTTGCTGAAACTGTTAGTACTGGAAATGTTGCCTCTGAGATTGTTGCCCCGACAGTTATAAGTATGGAAGCTCCGGCTACTGTGCCTATGACGCCGAGGTTGCCTAGGCTGAAACCTACCCCTACCAAAGAAATCCAACCTACAAACCCAAACAATCCATGAAAGATAAGAAGAAAAAGCTAGTGTTAGTGCACACATCCCCAAGAAATAATACTGAAATACAGAAGCAAAAGAAAGATAAGCAGATAGCGAAAGTAGTGGAGCTAGAGGCAAAAGAAGCCTAGTGAATAGAAGATATTGATGTTGAAGGAGAGGAACCCACAACAAGGCTACCCAAGTATATCCCTCCATGGAAGGTAAAAGGAAAGGTCACGAAAGACCTAGATGCCAATAAATTCACAATATCCACACCCTGCTACCTAAGCAAGTCCCTTTTGAAGGCCCACAGCTCGCAAGGGCCCCATTGTTAAAAATGGAGGATTGGGACCTCACAGACCACACTAAGTTACCACACTTAGTGATGGAAAAATATATGATGAGCATCTATTATGAAAAATCAAGTGTTATAGCATTGGAAAGGGAGGAATGGGTCCGCGGCATCGAGCAATCATGGTTGCTAAATCTGCTGTGGGTGCCCCACTACCACCGCACCCCAATTAATACGATGTGTGTACGCAAATTGCTCACATTGGTGCATGATGGATGTTTATGGCTAGGAGGGCCTATCCCCATTATAGACATGCTCATTCACAGAATCGCACACCTTCCTTATAAAGGTGCGAACCCGACCAAGGAGTTTGGCGGAAAGACTGGGGAGAAATACCTTGCAGAAAGGATGAAGAGGGATAATGGCCTCCACAAGAAATCATGATCTCCATAATAGACCCGATAGTTCAATTGGCTACGCATATTTTAGCAGGGAAGGTGATGAGAAAATGTCGAGTGGATGAAGTTCTAGTGCCTGTAGTTTCCCTTGCTACACAGTGTGTGAAAGGCATCCAATTTAATTGGGCAAGATACCTCTGTCAGGAGTTCCTAGCGAACTACCCTGAGGCCCATGATGAAACCAAGATGTTCCACTACACTTGGCTATTGCTGTCAATTGTACTTGTTGCATGGGAATTTCTGGAGGATATCTAATTTTCTCCGCTTGAGGAAGGATTGCCAGAAGCAGTGTAATTCGCTTCCTTATGGTCTACAAAGGATGCTGTGTGGATTATAGAGACAGAGATATTTTGGGTTCTGTTGATGCCTCGAAAATCGCTGCAACAACATTGGGGATAACCACCCGGTCCAGACCTTAGTACAGCTCCTTTTCCGTTTGGAATAGTGGCTCCGACTGGGGATAATGGGACCAGTTTCCCAAAAGTGGATAAACGGGATGAATGGATGATTTATAAACTAAGCTAACGGTGAGCGAATAACTAAAACTATTAACACGAATATATAGACTATAATCTATCCCGAGAACTTATTGAACTTTAAAGTGCAGCGCTTGATGATCTGTGTCTATAAACAGGCATATAGATGACTCTATTTAACAGACATAGACATTATTTCATTCATGATTACTATGCTTAAATAGTTAAGCAAAGCGATTGAAGCGATATTACCACACTTATCATTTATATCATTGACATATACATGATTAAAAAGAAAGACACATCATAAAACATCCAATAGTGGAATGAATGTAGATCTGTTGTTACAGCGGATGCATATAATCAATAATAGCAAGAATAATCACATAACAATTCATATGAAAGAAATGAATTCAGACATAGATAGAAATACCATATGAGCTGCTTGACACTCCCAATATCAATCGCTACTTGTAATTCTTCCTTCAACGCAGAAACATTCTCAACAAAGACAATAGTGCACAATTGCATCAAAACTTCCTTGTTGAATTAAGAACAACTGGTCCAGTTTCATAAAAGAATATTGACTGAAGCACAATAGTGCAAACTTCAGTCTTTAAGTCTGGTACAAAACTTTACGACCCTTTCCAAAACAATGAAAGGGTCTATAAATACTAAATTAATCTAAATATCTACTAAACTGAAATCCTACTAAATCGGTATCAATAAATCTTGATCCTATTTTCCTCAGTGATCTGGCAGTCGGCGGCATGATTCATCAAGTAGGCTGCTTGCCTTTAAATCTGAGCTGACTTATCGCAAGCATTGGCTCTACTTCAGGAGGTTTGTTGAGGCGCGAACTGAGCTGGGCGGCATAGGTGGCATCCTGAATATCGGGAATCATATACCCGATCGCATCTGTTAGGCACTTAAGGGCGGCTCTCTGTGTATGTGGCTTTACCAGGAAGAACCAATATGTGTCCCAGGTTAAACTGTTAATCCCAGCGATTAATCTTCCTTTTTCCTCTAAATCAGGATAACATGATTGCTCCAATGTGTTCGTTGTTGTCAACTGTCCTGGTGTGCATTGGGAGATCATGTTTGATAAGTAGAGAGTGTTATTAACTAACTCAACTAAATTGCTAGAAGTTGATTTACATCTTGAAGCTTCTCTATCTGCTTTCATCAACTGGGACTGTCATTCTGTGAAGAGTATATCTTTATGTGGTTCTAGGATTCTGGGAAAATTCGCCACTTGTCCTTGATCAGAATCTTGCCAGTCAAGAAATGCAGCTATGGTTTCCTCGACTTGATCCAGTTCAGTTCTGGCCTTCTCTACCTGCTTATTAATGGATGCCGTTAATTCACACAGTGGCTCTGCCTGGGCAATTTGTTGACACAGAAGCTTAATTTGAGATATTAATGCAGTGTTTATTTGTAATGCTTCTGCTCTAAATTCAGCCACTTGTGGAACGCCCTTTGTTTTTTCAACCTGTGCTGATAATTGAGCGATTTTCTCATCCTTTGTTTTCAGCATTAATTCATTCGCGGCCTTTAATTGTGCCAATGCCTTTGATAATTCCTTCTGTTTCTGGATCACGCTTTGGTCGACCCTTTGCTTTTCTACCTGCAATTGTTGAGTTAGTTGATTGTTCGCTTGCTGTTGTGTCAACAATTGCTGCTCTGCCTGCTCTACCTTCTGTTTTGTCTCAGCTAAGTCTGCCTGTAATGAGAAAATCTCTTGATCCTTGGTTTTCAGTAGAAGACTTACCTCTGATGCCTTATCAATTGTCGTTGCTGAATAGGCTCCCGCATATTGTGACAGTTTTGTCAGGTCATCGGAGGGGTCAAATTCCTCCTTCCAAACCACATTGCCCGTAACAGTTTGTTCTGGGAAAAGGGAAGGTTGATCAGTCCTTCTTCTTTTCCTTTGTCGCTTAACCACTGCTTTATGCCTTGGGCTGTAGAAAACATCCAGGGGAGGAATATCTTCTACCTGCAAGATGATTTGGACGGAGGGGTCCTTTGGTATTATCTCAACATATTTAGAAATGGGTGGGCCACTGGTTCCACTTAGAACCTGAGGTGAAGTGATTTCCAGTGTGTCCGTTGTCTTGGAAGTGTCTGTATCTTTTGAACATTCCAACCCACTGATGATGGAATCAAATTGCTTCCATTCTTGGAGAAATTTAGGGTCAATACGAGTATCTATATTGACATCAATGGTGGTTTGTTTTTGATTTTCCGCTTGGGACTCCTTCCGCACTTTTTCCTGTTCTCTCTTCTGCTGTTCCTCTTGTTCTTTCTTTTGCCTTTCCTCATGCTCT
Source organism: Pinus tabuliformis (assembly GCA_031772625.1). Classification (NCBI taxonomy): domain Eukaryota; kingdom Viridiplantae; phylum Streptophyta; class Pinopsida; order Pinales; family Pinaceae; genus Pinus; species Pinus tabuliformis. The sequence continues at coordinate 1,581,054,043 of CM062804.1, read as the reverse complement.
TTCTTTTGCTTTTCCTCTTTCTCTCTTCTGCTTTTCTTCTTTTTCTTTTCTCTGCCTTTCCTCCTGTTCTTTAGTTTGCTTTTCCTCCTGTTCTTTCTTATGATCCTTTGTTATAACCGGAGGTTCCTTTGACTGTTGCCGACCAGGCTCGCTTGATGATGTCGCTGGGGTTGTTGCTAGTAAATCTAGAGGCAGAGTTTGCAACCTCTGTTCTCTAAGTTTATTAAATTCAGTCAACCCTTCATCATTATATTTCGCTTTGGCGAATTCTTTAACCTGATATATTGACTCAGCTGAAGAGAACAGGTCGTCAAACATATCTTCCTTATGGTCAAATCTTGTCAATTTGGCCTGTTCTAGTGCATTATAGACAACTTTGTTTGGATCAAATGGCCTATTTGGGAGAGTTACCAGAGTTAAGGATTGAATCTTTGGGGCTTCCTTTTCTGCATGCTTGAGGTCATGCAGAGTATAGACACCACACCTCAAGGGAAAAGAGGGCCAGCCATTCTTCTTTTCCTTCTTGAGAGTCTGTGTAACACTCTCAGCCATAATCTGGTAAGAGATTTCCCTTGCCAGCAGTTTATCAGGTATGTATAAAGCGAGGACATGGGGTTGGCTTGGCTGCCGAAAACTCTTATGTAGGTAAATCTCTCCTCTCCAAACCATCTACCTATTGCGGTTAAATCAAATTCGGCTTGATAAGAAATCTTGGGAGCAGGTTTATCGAAAATGGAATAATAAATAGGCAACATAAAGCCATTACAAACTTGGTATAGATGATGTTTATAAGAAGATTTCCACAACTTCTGATGATATATATGAATAGGCGTGGGGTCTTGTGCAGTCCACCTCCAGCCGAGTACAGGGAATTCAGAGTTAAAACACAGGGTATCTAGAATATAGGCACTGTAGTAAAATGGGGGAATTACCCTTTCAGAAATACGGGTCTTGCTTCTAAACTCAAGCACAGCTGTTGCTAATTTGTCTGAGAGGATAGTGGCCCAATCCATAATTACACTATTGCATGCTGCTTCCATTAAGGGAACCATTTCTATGGTAAAATTAGTAGAGTCATGCAATCCCCATAATCTACACATCATTATTCCAGCATAGCAATAAGGAGAGGACAGGGAATCAACTGAGTACTTACCAGACGACTCATGTTTGTGCTTGGCCGGATTTTATCTCCAATCCCAGATGCGTTCGGATTCAACTTCATTTTCGTTTGCGAATTTCTCTAGGAATGCCTTATTATATATCTTCTCTGGCTCGGGCAAATGATACATTTTCCTTAGATCATCTACCCTGAATGACCCAAAAATTCTCCCGTCTCTGGTGCTGAAGGTTCTATCCAGGATTGGGATTTCTTCAATCGCCCATCACACTACGTCTATGTATGGGAGAATTTGCTCCCTGGCTGCTATCCTGTGAAGGAAAGAGTCTGCTAAGTCCTTGAGAGTACCCTCAGATTTCCGAGTTAAATCCACAGTAGCTTCTACTGTTGTCACTGCTGGTTCTTCGGCTTCAATCAGGTTGTAGGTACCTTGCCAGGTAACTCTAACGAGACCCGTACATGTAGTATCAGATATCAATCCCTTCTTTTTGTCCACGACAGCTTGTCCTGCAGCTGGTGTAGCGGAAGCGCCTGTGGTCTTCTTGGATTTCTTCCCCATTTTGCTTGAGCCTTCTCCTTTGGATGAATTCTGCACAGAGGCGAAAATAAACGTAACACAGAGATATGCCAATGAAAATCCAATATGGGAAAGATATATTGATCAAAGCGTGCTGAGAGATTAACTCTAAAAATGGCCGCGGATACAATCCATGGGAAGATCTTTCAATTACATTAAATGGCCGTTTAAAACCTGCCACCCCTTAAATGCGCATTATATCATTAATCGGCCGAATGACCTGTTTAAGCGTGCTGTGGATGTTTTGGCGGTTGAGTGCAGGTGAATGATTGCTTAACAGATCAAGCTTTAAATATGAATGAATCGTAATATTCCTCCACTTAACGGCTTTTTTGAAATCTGCGCTTTATCGCAATAAGCGATCGGGGAGAGCTTAACCTCTTGTATTGGCACCATTTAAAACCCCCGATCACCGATAGCCGATATCGCAACGCGTTAGGAGCATAGGAATTATATAAGACATGCATTATATATCACCGATCTCCGATCGCTGATATCGCATCGGATTGGGGTGAAAGGCTTGGGGCAATTTAAGACTGCGTATAGAGTATCGCCGATCGCCGATCGCCGATCCCGCATCGCATTGGGGCTAATGGCATGGGGGCACTTTAAAATGTGCATAGAGTATTGCCAATAGCCGATAGCGATATCTCATCGGTGGAGACCAATGTGCCACTTATTTATGTACCTTATGTCATTGCGATATGCGATCTTGTGATCGCTTTATCGCAATGATAAAGGATTTTTTTATTTGATCAAATGGATTTTTCAAAAGGCTTTTTAATAATGTTTTCATTTGGTTATCGGACCTTTTTGAACAATATAATATTGATACCAATTAAACTCTAAAGGGACCCATTTCATATGATAATTTTGTAAATAAACATGATATGAAATGGGGGGTTGTTGTAGGGCACAACAATTGGCGATTCGCTGGAAGAACCAGTTATCTCTGGAAAGCATAGAAATACTTAAACTTTTTCAAAATAGAGTTTTAATCAAAGGGGAAAATTCTAATATAACTAGGTATATATGTATTCCGAGTAAAATGAAACTATTTTGCTAATTTCCTTTCTTTTTTAAGAAAATAAATACATTCTAAGTTTTAAATAGGCCTTTATTGGTTTATAATGATAAAACAGAGAACCTTTCCAAATCAGATTTTATAGTAAACTCATCTGTCATAGGTAGAGCCTCTGCTGCCAGCAAACGTTCATAGTTTCGACAGGGATACCTTTTAACCATGTTATTGTCCATTGTCCCATCCAATTAAGAGTGTGATTAACAGAATGAATTCAAAACATGTTTTCATATTTTGTATTCCTTCTTTTTTCTGTAATTGACAAGATAAAAAGCCATTGTCCTGGTTTGGTGGCCAACTATTGACAATGCCATTCACTGGTAGTAATCTAACCGAACAAGCTGGCTCGTGATGAGACCCCTTGTCTTATAATTTTAAGCCATTACCCTGTTTTGGTATGCAGTATTGGTAATGTCGGTTAAACTATTTCCCTATGAACATGGTAAGCAGGCTTATAATAAGACCTCTTATCTTTAATATCAGATATTTTAGAATTACACTCTGAGTAATCATAAACTTTAGTGAATGGGATGAACAATCTTCTCCTTAAGAGTAAATGGATGACAGGGTAAGAGTTGAAGATGCTGAAATTGGATTAGCTTCTATCTTGATATTGATAACCTTTTGAGACCAATTTGAAAACAGAAAATGATTTACAATATTTCTAAACTTTGAGAGGAGTTCACAAAACTTGAAATGTGGTTTCAAAATACAATGATACCTAATTTCCTAGAAATTATCCCTTTTGGTTAAGAGTTCTATTATTTTAAAAGCAAATATCACACTACTTTTGTAGATCAAATTTTCAAACACAGCAAAGGTCAATAGAAGATACCTTACAACATTATTTTCTACAAATCCTACAAACTACAAAAATCTATCAAACTAAAAGGAGAAGGGGTTACCTCCTCAATTAAAGAATTTCTTCAAGATAAGGCATTAACAGGGAGAGAATCTCTCAACCATGATAAGTCTTGCAAGATAAAGGTCGAATGGCCTATCTTTTCACAAATCTGAAATGGTCCAAGCCACATCTTCTGGAACTTGGTGTGTTTTCCCTTGTCCAAATGGGCTTTGTCCCATTTCAGAACTAAATCACCGACTTGAAATTGTTTTGAACCGGATGATACTGAATCAAAAGATGCCTTGATGATTTGCTGATGTTTGGCATGAATGACCCTGGCTTTTTCTCTTTCCTCTTCTAATTTTAGAATTTGATCATGTCTAAGTTGAATAGAAGAAGAAGGAGTTTCCTCAATGAACTGAACTAGGGCTAGAGAAGGAAGAACAAGATTTGTGGGTAGTACTGCTTCTTTTCCATACATGAGATTGAATGGGGAAGATCCTATAGAAGCTTTCTGTGTTATCCTATCAGCCCATAAAGCAAACATTAAGGATTTATGCCAGTTTTTATGATTCTGTTCGATAGTTCGCTTAATGATTTTGATCAGATTCTTATTAGTAGATTCTGCTAAACCATTACCCTAGGGATAGTAATTAGCAGAATATTTTAATTTAAATCCTCTTTTAATAGCGAAATCAAACATAGCATTGCCTGAGAAATAAGATGCATTATCAAAAACAAGATCATTTGGGACACCAAACCTGGTAATGATGAATTGATCTATGAATTCAATGATTGCTTCAGAATTTGCTGTCTTCAAAGGGATTGCCTCAACCCACTTAGTAAAATAGTCGGTAGCAGTAAGGATATACTTATGCTGTTTGGAAGACGGTGGAGTAATTTCCCTAATGATATCCAATCCCCATTACTCAAACGGTTGTTCAATGTTGACTGGTTGCATAGGGAAAGCTGGTTTACGTTGTCTTCCACTAGAAGTTTGGCAATTGAGGAATTTCCTTACATACTCGTGGGCATCTTTAAACAGAGTGGGCCAATAATATCCAGCATGAATAATTTTGTGAGCTATTGTGTCAGCTCCAAAATGTCCTCCTGCTGGTCCATCATGTAACTCCTGCAAAACCTTTTGTGCTTCAGGTTTCTCAAGGCATCTTAATAAGATAGAATCATAATTCTGCTTAAAAAGCACATCATCAATAATTGTAAAATTCTTTGCTTTCAACCTAATGGCCCTTTTGTTCTTGTAAGATAGGTTTGGAGGTGCATAACCATTCTTTAAATAAAAGATTAAATCCGCATATTGGGATTCAGGATCAGTAACACTTATTTGATTGATTTCTTCAGTTTGATCTGTATCGCTTGATTCTGGAATGTTGGATGCTCCTGCCAATATCCTGCAAAAACCTTGGCCCCTAACAATCTTTGCTGGCCTAATTTCTAAGTCATACTCTTGAAGTGCTGTGACCCAATTTGCCCTTTTTTCACCCAGTTCCTTTTGGATTAATAGTTGCCTAACTGCAGGGAAAGGAACTATAACTTTTGTGTGGGTTTTCAAAAGGAAGGGTCTATAATGCTTGACTACTTTAAATACATCAAAGGCTTGCTTTTCTACATCGGAATAATTCAATTCAGCACCCTGAAGATTTGAGCTAAAAAATGAAATGGGTGCTTCCAAATTGTGATCATTTAGTTGCGTGAGTACTGCAGCATACGACGAGTTGGAGGCGATGGTATACAATGTAAAATTATTAGAAAAATTTGGAGTATTTAAGGGTGGGGCATTGATTATTGATTGCTTGATTAGATCAAAAGCTTCTTTTTCTGATGATCCCCACTTAAAAACTGAATTTTTCTTAATCATTGTTTGAAGTGGAAAAATAATTTGAGAAAAATCTGGAACAAATCTTTTGACAAAATTGATCTGGCCTAAAAATGACTGCATTGATTTTTTATTGTGTGGGAAAGGGATTTCAGAGATTTCTTTGATCCGATCAGGATCAATATAAATGCCATCTTTGGACACAATAAAACCTAAGAGTTTTCCTTGATCAAGAGCAAAGAAAGACTTTTTTGGGTTAAGGGAAATACCATATCTTTTGCAACGTTGAAAATTTTGATTTAGATCATGCAAATGATTATACCTCTCCTTAGAGAATACAGTAATATCGTCTAGATAGACGACTACTGTTCTATTAATCAACCCTCTAAAAGCTATATCCATAGCTCTTTGGAATGTCGCTCCTGCATTTATAAGTCCGAAAGGCATTTTCTGATATGCATATGTTCCCCATTTTGTTCTAAATGTAGTTTTAAGCTGGTCATCAGGATGAACCAGGACTTGGTTATATCCTGAGAAACCATCTAGAAAGGACATCAATTCAGAGCCTGCTACCGATTGAAGTATTTGCTCCATAGTAGGTAATGGGAAATTGTCTTTCAAGCTTGCTTTGTTCAAATTTCTGAAATCAATACAAATTCGAATGTCACCATTTTTCTTTCTGACTGGCACCATATTAGAGACCCAGTTTGAGTGTCGGACAGGAAAAATAATCTTGGCTTTCAAGAGTTTGTTAAGTTCCGATTTTATCTGGCTCTCTAAGTTTGGATGTATTTTTCTTAACTTCTGCTGAATCGGTTTCTGATCGGGGAGTACCGGAATGGTATGCTGGATAATAGATGTATCATATGTCTTCAAATCATCATATTTCCAAGCAAAAACCTGTTTATTTTTCCTTAAAAGTTTAATGAATGCCTCTTTCTCTTCAAAGGAAAGTCCTAATCCTAAATTAATATTTTGAGGAGCTTGCTGAGTACCTAGATTTATCAATTCAAACCTTAGGGTAGAGCTTTGGAGCTTTGCATTAGTTACAGGTTTAAACCTGTCTTTAATATCATAAAGATCTTCCAGCTTTACCACAGGCTTAGGAATTGCATTTTCCTGAGGTGTCTCTCTCATTTGGGAGTCATGCTCATCTTCCTCAATGATTTGATTATCATAGGACTTTTCAGAAGTTAAGAATTGTAAAATATCCTCATCATGGTTGAATACTCTCCAATTAGTGACATTGTCAGGAACTAAAGGCCTAAAAAGCAATTCTACGGAAAATCTATCTGGGCTGTAGCCTTCAGAAGGTAGGAGCTTGGAAGCTACATTAGCTAGGAGATCGGCTGCCGAGTTTTGAGACCTGGGAATGGAGGAAATGTTGAATGCGGAAAAGTGCGAGGTAAGTTCTTATACTAGCGATTGATAATGCTTGAGGTGATTTGAAAGACAATGAATTGCATTCCTCACCTGTTTAACAATAATTTCAGAATTGCCAAATACTTTTAGATATGGAACTTTAAGGCCGATTGCTTTATATAATCCCTGGACTAAGGCTTCATATTCGACTGTATTGTTAGTGCATTCAAATTCTAGCCTACAGGACAGCATTGTCATTTCTCCTTGTGGGCTAACTAAAATACATCCTGCTCCTGAGCCCTCGCTAGAGTTGGACCCATCGAAATATAAAGACCAAAATAAAGAGGTATTAACAAATGTATTTACAGTTTTCTCAGCATCATTGAAACATCTAGACCTATCAGTTTGTGAAAAATTCTCAATATGAGATGTAAAATGATTGACTGAGAAAGGAGATGGTTGGGCAACAAAGTTGCCAAAGAATGACTCTGATGAATAATTCCCCAAAATGTTGTTGTTGAATGCTATGGGTTGGTTTTCTTGCTCAAATTCAGTAACTGTATGGGTCATATGTTTCTCTCGATCGATCCTTATTTGATTTGGCTTACCCTTATAGGGAAGCCACATATGTGACCAATCAGTAGAAATATACCCATGCAATTTTTCGGACCAATCCCTACTCAAAATTAAACCGTAAAATTCAAGTATATCGGCTATTAGGATGTCAATCCTTTGTACTACTCTGGGATCAGCAGACAACCTGATAGTTACGGAATTAATTTCTCCCACAACCTGCACTTTGGTCCTGTCCAACTGTACAATATGGATAGCAGACTTCTAGGGTTCAATGTTCAGTTTAGAACAAACTGAAGCTAGCATTATGTTAGACGATGCCCCTGAGTCAATTAAACAGTTGTGCAGGTTTCTGTTATAGATCTCATAGGTTAGAAGGAAGGGTGGAGTATGAGAATTTGATCTATCTCAATCAGAACTGAATCGGTAGCTTCAACCAAACCTGGAGGAGGTTGGCCTGAATCATTAGCAGCTTTAGCACTGGGAAGAGGTGTAAAGGAAACAGCATTCAATTCTTTAAGAAGTAATTTCTGCTGATGCTTTAATTTACTAAGTTCAAACATGGTAATGTTTGCTTTAGTTTTCTTCATGTCATCAACAATGTTATACTCCATTGAATCGGATACCACTAATGTTTTGGATGTTGAAGGAGTACTAGAAGTTTAAGGCTGGTTTTGAGGAACTGCTACAGGTGATTTCTTTGCAGGTGTTTTTTCTTTGGTTGTAGCAGCACCAGCACTCCTTTTCTTTGACGTTACCTGAACAGGTTCAGAAGTAATTTTGCTCCTAGTAGTGATTGGGAACGCTTCTTCTTCATTATCGGTATTGGAGTTTGGGAGTATAAAATCCCACATTCCATGACATTCCACTACTTCTTCTTCATCATCAGTTGGTAAAATCGTTTCCTCTTCCTCTTCTTCTTCTTGCTCTGAATATGCATTAGATATGACATTTGGTGGCTTTGATTCATTTCTCTTATAAGTCCTAAAGGGTCTTTTGGTTGAGGTTTCGGCTACCTGTTTCTTTATCTCCACCATTTCATTCGATAAAGTTTTTAGGACTTTTTGCAAACCTTCCATGTCATATGGGTCTTTTGGGGTCTTCTTTCTTGAGTCATCTTTAAAAGAGACTTTTTTGGCTTTTCTGTCTTCCAGAGCAGCTTTCTTTTCTAGAGCATTGATGCGTTTTTCCACAGCAAGTGCTTCTCTCATGTTTTCAGCTAAGGTAGGTTTCCCAGCCCTGTCTACAAAAATGGCTATATTGGCAGGTAGGGCAGTGATATACCATTCGCTTCGAATTTGTTCACTTGGTTTGGAAGCTGTAGGGATTTTATTGAGGAGTTTATTGAAGCGAGCATTAAATTCCTTAATTGGTTCCTTATGCTCTATTCTCAGATTGGAGAGATCGTTTATTAGGGTAGCCAAAGACCTATCATCTCCATATTTGGTAAGAAACTGCTCTTGGCAAGTGTTCCAACTGGTAATGGAACCAGAGGGTAAATAGAAATACTAGCATCCTGCTGATCCTTGCAAGGTGTAAGGGAAAAGTCTAACAACAACATCTTGTTCTGTTACTCCTTTCAAGTTGACTGCTAACATGAAATTATTAATGTGTTCCTCAGCCTGGGTTCCATCATCTGGATTAAACTTGGGTAGCCATTTTTCAGGATAATCTGGTAATGGATGCAATGGTGCAGGCATATTGACTGCACCAGGTCTGGTCCATGGATCTGCCATTATAATAGCAGTAGTGGATGATACTACCGCTGGAACTCCAGATGTCTGGGAAGGAAATAATGTTGAGGAGTGAGCAGGTTGGGATGTTGAAGCTTCTAATCCCTGGTGAACAACAATATGTAATGGGGGAGTGGATGATTGACTTTGCAGATGGGAAGTTGAAATGGAGGATGTGGATGAAAGCTCTCCACTATCAGATTCTTCAGTATATTTCTTCACCTTTTTCCTTTTGGGTAAAGGGAACTCAGTGGGTTCAATACCGAGCTTTTCGCTCTGAAGTCTGGTGAGAGGATGAGATAAATTGAACTGCAAAGTCGCACTGCTTTGTGATACCTCAGATTTCTGTGGTGAAATCGAGAAGCTCTCATGTTTGTGGATAAGAGACTGGACTTCAGGTGATTCAAGACTTAATTGTTCTGGAGTATGATGGGTTTGAGCAGTGGTAGTTGATTCCTCTTCTTCTTGTTTGGATACTGGAGAACCAGCATGCGAATGAGAAGTTCGAGGGGATTCGGAGGGAGATTTACTCTTAGAATGGCTTGCAGATTTGGGTTTGCTTGCCATTCACAGTCAGGCCCTCCTTCTAGCGCCAAAAATGTTGATGCCTCGAAAATCGCTGCAACAACATTGGGGATAACCACCCGGTCCGGACCTTAGTATAGTGCCTTTTCCGTTTGGAATAGTGGCTCCGACTGGGGATAATGGGACCAGTTTCCCAAAAGTGGATAAACGGGATGAATGGATGATTTATAAACTAAGCTAACGGTGAGCGAATAACTAAAACTATTAACACGAATACATAGACTATAATCTATCCCGGGAACTTATTGAACTTTAAAGTGCAGCGCTTGATGATCTGTGTCTATAAACATGCATATAGATGACTCTATTTAACAGACATAGACATTATTTCATTCATGATTACTATGCTTAAATAGTTAAGCAAAGCGATTGAAGCGATATTACCACACTTATCATTTATATCATTGACATATACATGATTAAAAAGAAAGACACATCATAAAACATCCAATAGTGGAATGAATGTAGATTTGTTGTTACAGCGCATGCATATAATCAATAATAGCAAGAATAATCACATAACAATTCATATGAAAGAAATGAATTCAAACATAGATAGAAATACCATATGAGCTGCTTGACACTCCCAATATCAATCGCTACTTGTAATTCTTCCTTCAACGCAGAAACATTCTCAACAAAGACAATAGTGCACAATTGCATCAAAACTTCCTTGTTGAATTAAGAACAATTGGTCCAGTTTCATAAAAGAATATTGACTGAAGCACAATAGTGCAAACTTCAGTCTTTAAGTCTGGTACAAAACTTTACGACCCTTTCCAAAACAATGAAAGGGTCTATAAATACTAAATTAATCTAAATATCTAACTAAACGGAAATCCTACTAAATCGTATCAATAAATCTT